>CM077880.1:2500000-5000000 GCA_039720435.1 Amazona ochrocephala
TCCTATCTGAAATAGCACCTCTACCTTCCCCTGAGCATTAGAGTTTAAACAGCAAATGACTTTGATCTCAGTTACCCTTCATTTTGGTTGTGGAGTTGCAAAATGAAAACCCACATGACAAGGCTATGCCAAGCAAATTAACACACCGCTTTGCCGTCTCTGCCGAACCCCCAGCTTGTGAGTATTAGACAGAGATTTAGAGTAGCCTGAGATCCACTGAAAGTTAAAATACATGAAATCAAATAGAATGTCATGCACCTAGGTCAAGTCGGACTCTTTTTTGGCACAATGGTCCTTTACAGGGCCATGCAGGGAGAAGAGGATATAGAAGACATCTGAGAGTCATTTCCAAAGGAAGAGTTAGAGAAAAAGATTTAAAGTTCTTTCCACATTCAGTGCTACCCATAGTAAAATATAGCATGGACTCAGTAGAGGTAGCAAAGTCAACCTAGAAGGTAAAGACCGTACAAAATATGTGGATTGTGTATCAAGTAGATCTCACTCCAACTTTGCTTTTTGCCAAAGTACCTTTGCTGTATTAAACTTGAGAATTATATGCCCCACTCCTATGTGACCAGCCTTGATGCACAGCCCAGAGTGGGTTATTTCAAGTATGAGTTTTGCTGATTATGTCATGCATGTAGCAGATATTAGCTATCTTGTATATAAGCTGAAAAGTGAGTTGGAGGCTGGTCTTCAGCACAGTGTGCTTCATGGTCCTACTCAGCTTTTCTGTTGAGTGTGTACAATGGACAGGGCTCACCTCAATCACACTCATGACCTCCTCTCATTCCCACCATCTCCCTCTGACTAACAGTGGATCTCATGCTGACACATTGCTGAAAAAACAAGCTTTTTTTGTTTTACTTTTCTTGTTTGCTTTTTCTCTTTTTTTTTTTTTCCCAAGTATGTTCATGGCCAGATCATTTCCCTGATCTGGATCGCCATGCAGATTCATGAACATTAGTGCAAGCTCAAAGAGAATGAGTGGCTGTAGGGAAAAGGGGACTTAAATGACCCTTCCAGTAACTCTTTCCATCAGACTTTTCAAGAGCTATGCCAGATTAAAGCAATGACTAAACCACAGCCTTAAACCGTCAGCCTTTACTCAGGCAAATTTTCCATTATCAAAGGACCATTTGTGTTAGTGGGAAAAGTCCCTGTGCTCTAAGGACTCTGGAAGTGCAGTGGCAAGAGCACTATCAGTATTTATAGAATTTATCCTGGAATCTTGTTCATCTGGAAAAATCTGATCAATTGCATCTTGATTTAGGTTTAGTGGGTCCACTGCTCTCACCTCTGGACCTCTTTTATGCACCATTCTCCTAGCAGGAAATGCATCTTTCCCAGAAGGTTTTCCCAGGGGTTCTAAGTGAGATGACCTTATGGAAAAAAGAATCAGACACAGAAAAATCTGTCACATGCCATGAACCACCTGAGAGTCATTCTAGAAAAGGCTGCCAGCCCATCAAATGCAAGGCCAAAAGAGATGGGCAAGAGGCTTTTCCTTTACACCCCCAGCCAAGGGCTTTGCACCATCTCTGACAAGCTGTGTGCAATCTCAGGGCAAGCGTGTGTCATGGGACAAGAGGATGTTTATGCCCCAGGACCATACGCGCTGAACTCAACCAAGGGGAAACTTCCCCACAACAGAGGCAGCTTTTTTGTGGAAACAACAAAACAAAAGGGAGTGCTGGGACAAGCTGCCCCCTCGATTGGTGGAGCAGAGGGTGTTGTTTCCAGCAATCCACCTGCGTATTCATATCTGTCTCATTTGCATACGTTTGTTAAAGCTTTTTAATTAACAGAAGGCCAGATCCTGATTACATACACACACAGGCACAACTCCATTGATCCCAATGCTGGCCCATCTTGCTGACCTTACAAACCATCTACCAACACCTTTCATTCAGCCGAGAGACAGAAGACACATATCAGGCACATCAGAGAGTGAAGGGAGGGAGAGCAGCAGGAGTGGTTCACCGAGGAGATAACAACAGCTCTCCTCCGTCTCTCTGCACCACTGTGGGATGTGATGGGATGGGATGGGGCTGGGCATGACCTGGCAAGTCTTGCTGATTTGCTTCAGCCCACAGATTACCCAGCAGCCCCACATCGGTGCAGTCCCACAGCCGATCACATGATATCACCCCAGCATAAATGCACTTAAATTGCTCAAGAGCCATATGCAGCTCAAGAGCCCCCATGGGTATAAAGTATCTCACTTTCCCATGCAGTGAGATCAGAATCAGGCACAGTACTGGGTTAGGGAGCGGCAAGAGTTGTTCCATAATTAACTCTGAAACCAGGTTCTCATTAGACCTTGCTTTTCGTAAACACCCTTCCCTCCACGCATGCCTAATTTCCTGCTACTCATCAGGGAGGTTAATAGGGGCTGAAGTCAGTAGTAAAGCTCCCATGGTTCCACTGCAGCAGATTCACACCCACATAAGAAAGGGCAGCAAACTGGGAGCATCTTTTTAACTACCTTCTTTTTTTCCTAGATATATGCACAACACCTTGCAGCATGAAGATCAAGCCAGGCTGCTGCTGCCAATGAATGTTAAATACATGTCACAGTGACACTCTGAAAGGGCAGGGTATTATATCACCCTCCACACTGTGTGAAGTGTTTGCTCAGTGTCAGCCCTATTCAAAACTACTGTCACATCTCTTTCAGATTTTCTTTTATTGCCGCTCACTCCTGTTGTTCCTTGGGAATATGCATGTGCTCTTATTTATTCATGGTGCTCCATATCTGCAACGCAATAAACATGGGCAGATGTCTTGTCCCATATAAAGCAAATCCTTTCTTACATGCCAGGATCAGGCCCATCTTATCTTGCTCTGGAATGGGAGCTTTGCCAAAGAGAACAGGCTGGGAAGGACAAATACAGTTAAGATGAAGGTAGAAAAGTGGGAGTAATGGGTGTAGAAAGCAGAGGGAAACTGCTCTCCAGGGAGATAATTCCAAGCCCAGTTCCTCTTCTGGGTGCGAGATTCATGTCACTGTTGAAAAGTAAGATGGGCACTTCATTTGTCATCCCAAGAATCTATACTGGGTGGATCTTAGCCCCCTGTTACAGCAGAATGCCTGTCCCTCTTCTCTGCCTGGAGAAGGTGCTACCACCTATCTAGTTTACCCCATATGTCTAACATCAACCTGCTCCACACCAGACAAGCTGCATCCCACCCTTAATGCCTGCCCCAGCTGTATGGGCAGGGAGGATGCAGGGGGCAGGGAGAACTGTCATGCTCCTGATGCCTCTCCCTCTCAACCCAGCCCTGCACATCCACACCCTGTTTCATTTGCTCATCAAAGTGGGGGGATTGTATTTTTGAGCCTCTTGAAATTCATTTACCCTCCACAACCTGAGCAAATTTTAGCTGAGGGATCAGTTTTTAGCTGATTTCCAGCTTAAGTGTGTGAATGCGTGGTTTGACAGCTCATCTCAAAGCAAGGATACCCTGGTGAATGCAAAGGAGTATCCAAAGCCACATTTCCAAGTCCTTTGGTCACTCAGCTCATGATGCCAGAAGACAAGACCTTGCTTCATTGCAGTCACCTATGATGTCTGTCCACTCACTAGGATCCCCCATCCGAGGGTTGGGACTTCCAGGCAAACCCATATTTCATCTCCCCCATCTTCTAAAGAGCCTTTCTCCCTCTCCACCTCCTCTCTTCTCCACCTTAGCCCCCATCCTCCCCATCTGCCTCTCCTCCCATCGGCCTGAACACCGACCACAAGAATGCGAGAGAAGTTTCTGTGCCTAGGTGGTGATGAACAACACAGTCGAGCGATTGTCTGGCTGCGGAGGGTAGAAACTTAATTGGAGAGAGGATTAATGATTCCTCCTGCCAAAAGAGTGAAAGGCAAAATTCAGCAGAACGAGCTCAGAGCAATGAAGTCCTCAGGCCGGTTCGAGCAGACACCAGCTGTGGGGAAAGCACTATTCCAATGTGATGGAGCGAAAGAGCCATTTTGACTAGGTGTAGTGTCTGACCAATTCATAGAGATGGGGATGACCTCCCCACCAACACAATGAGAGCAGAAAGAATGGAGAAACAGTCAAATTTATGTGCCCTATGCTATATGGCAAGAGGCAGAACCCAGAAAAGCACTGGGAGCTGCTGTATAGTCCCTGCGAGACCCCAACACCCCGTAGGTAGTCATTTGGGGAATCCCCAGTAGTGTTGTTCCTACAGACCTCAAGGGTTTCTTGAGCCAAAACCAAGTCCAATATCTCATGCTGGGATGTAGCACCAGATATGAGCACATGTTACTGTTGGACATGGTGTCCTATCTCCTAGGACATCCTCGACTTAGTCAAGCCAGGATGGTATAACTCTTCACACATTAGAGGAAATTGATGTGGTGTTTAAGTTTTTATGCGAACAATTGCTTGGCAAGAAGATAAACTCTATAATAAATAAACTCTATTCCCCCTCTTTTTTGGACTGGTTTATTAGCTGTGTTCCACAGGTCAGCCCAGAACCTACTTTTTAGAGAAGTGGTGGACCTGAGAACTGGTCACATCACATATGTGAGGATTCATTTGGACCAGGAATCTCCAGCTGTGGGGTAGCCCCATGGCCAGCTGTCTGCCATCTCCTGCCACCTCCCTCCTGCCTTGGCAGGAAAGGCTGCCATGAAATGCCATAACTTCCAGCCAGCATCATACCCAAAGTGCCATCACAACTAGTCAGGGCAAGTCAGAGCAACCCTATGGCTGCTTGATGGCATGTTTGCTGAGTCCAATGTGGCCTCTGCAGTACAGAAAGACAAGAAGACAGAGAGATGGCTTAAAGAGCCCCTGTAATGGGCTATGCACACTATGGCTCTATGGTGTGTGTGCACATGTATGTGTATGCACACATGAATCAATGTGATATATGGCTAATATATATAAATGAGTTCAGAGCCAACATTACAGCTTCAGGGGAGCCAATCCAACGTTGTTACTCATCTAATTCCAAAGAGCAGTTATTCCTCTTAGTCGAAGTTTTATTTTTATTTCAAATGTGATGTGGTTACAAACTCATTCCCTTGTATAATTTTGCTTTCCAAGTTAATTACAAGATGTTCTAATTAATTATATTTAATGATTAACGTACAAACTCACAAGGAATGAACATAGCTTAGAGAACATTTGCTCTCAAAAGATATGTCTAGACTAGTTTGGTTTATCAGGAAAAGGTTGAAAAAATTGAAATGAGAGCGCGCCAGGGAGAGAGAGCAAAAATACACCATGTAAGAAAAAATAGCAATAAAAAAAGAAACCCAATTATGTCCAAACAAGAGCATATTTTAATTTGGAGTTCAAACACCACCTTTAACCATCTCCCCACCCAGGATCTGATTACTTTTAATGGGACTCTGCTTGTGATTTAAGTTGTTGTTCATTTGTACAGTAATTAAGTTGAGTTGAGTTGGTGTCTATTACATCATGGTTTATATTATGAATTCACACTGCAATTATGTGCATGTGTGCAAGGGTAAGTGAGCAGAAAAAGGACCTTCTAGTTAAGATCACAACCGATAACTCAGGCAGGCTGGATTTAGCTGAAGCCTACCGCACACTTCTTCCCCAACCTTAGCCATGTCACCTCCAGATACCCAAATGACACATACAGGAGTGGGGACTTTGCCTCCAGACGTCCTAGTAACAGATATACCAGTGTGAAATGTCCATGAGGAAGCAGGATCCATGAGAAGAGGCTATGAGGCTAATCCTTCACCCCTTAGGCTAGATGGCTGCTGACGCCTGGGCACTAGTCACTTAGCAGCATCTAGCCCAGCAGGACCATGATTTTAAACAGGGTTCCATTGCCACAGGAATCAGGGATTATAACATTAATTATCCATCCAGGGATAAAGAATGCACATACATACCTATTACACATACCTCTGCTTGTAATTCATACACATATGGGCATGTATAATAGACATCTAATTTCTAATGCAAGAAACTTAGATATTCTATAGGCAAAGATTGAAGTGCATTAAGTCAAAAGTTTCAACGTCAGAATTTAAAACCTTCTATTTAAAATATATATTTTTCCCCTTTCACAGCTATTTTGTCCCACTCAGCAAAAAATCAGTGGGCTGCAAAACAACCCTAAATGTTAATGCCAAGATGACTGCCACAAACATTTTCAAGCAGCATGTCCAGAGCCCCCCGGTTTGAAGCATGTGGATGCTCTGCTGGGTTTAATGCTTGCTGTATCATGTTGCTTGGCAAGCTGGCTGGGGACAAGGACACCCCTCCACAAGGTGCTGCACAAACACAGGCTCTATTGTTTCCCCAGATGGCTGAGTGCTCATGGCAAGGGATACAGATATGCCAGCTTTCATTCTATCTTGTGAGAACGGGACAGCGTCATCTCCACCCATTTATTCTCACCAGCCATAAATGCTGAAGTCTCGTTACCGCCTTCCACCAAATATTGCACTGGCACAGAGTAAAGGGAGAGAAAAATCTTGATCCACTAAGTTGTGACAGAGACATCAATTACCTAAGGAAAATACCAGAACACCTTGTTCCTGCTAAAAGCTTCACTTCCACTCCAGTATGAAATAACACTGACTTACTGCCCTAGCTGTTCATCTTCAAGACTTTCATACTCCGGAGATCTGGGAAGTGACAACAAGTGGATTATGAGTGTTCAAGATAATAACAGCAGCAGAAAAGGGCAATGAGGAGTCTGATCCCTTCTGGGTCTTCTGGAAACAAAGCTGTGCAAAGCAGATCTATAGAAGGAATGAGTTAATAGTTGATAAAACAAGCATCACTGTTATCACCCTTTCTTTTTCAGTGCTAAGATCCCAGCTATGCTCCTAAGTCCTCTTTAGCATCTCAGGTTACATTCTTGAAAGCATTTAACTTCATCTCTTCTAGTAAATAAAACATGCATGGGGCTGTTCTTGGGCCCAGAGGCCAACTGGCATGGACCAACCCACGTCCATGCTGATAAGCGTCTTTCCCTCCAAAACCAGAGGGCTGCATCTGAACTGCCTGTGGTAATGCTCCTTGGCCCGGGCTGTCCCTGGACCATGCCCAGGCATTGTCTAGAAGAGTGCTAGTTGGAACAGGACAAAACCATTGTCAGGGATGCTAAGGGTTAGATAGTTTGGGAGAACATGTGCCAGTACCTGGGTTTGAGCCCTGGCCTTGTTTAGTTCATCGACACAGCCATAGCTGTAGGTGTTTCAGTGTAATTATTTAGGGACCTAATTCCCATGGATATCCCTGTAGAAAACAGGTTTCATAGCAGTCTGTGCATGGCTCAGGAGACTGCCTAAACTAACCAATAGAGAACACCAAAGTGAAAGGAGAAAAAATGATGCGTTTTAGATCCTGCCTGCCTTTAGGATGTAAGTACCATAATCTGTGCTGCAAGAGGACATGTCTCTTCCCAGAGCATAAATGGCCCTGACCCCTTTCCTGGAGTTAAGCAAAGGTTTTTCTCTCTGAAACCCAAGAAAGGAGCAAGAGTTTCCTGTTCCCCACATCTTTTATCCCTCTTCTGAAGGACCTCACAGCGCATGTGTATGTACTGGGTGAGCTCACTCCTTCCTCTGAAAGGATTTGAAATGTCATTCCAGGAAAGTGCATGAAAAAATGTGGAAGGAAGAAGAGGAGAAATAGAAAGTGTCAAGAGGCACTTGGCCAGGAAGGCTTGTTATTGACGTATAAGTTAATATAATTATTAAGCAATTTGGAGCAGGAGGTAGGAAAATGCAAGAGAAATAAAGATTGGAAGGCAATATAAAATACTGCAGTGAAGCAAAACTTTACTTTATTGCTAATCCCACTGAAGACTCTAGCCTGGTGTTGTCTCAGCAGAACATATTCTGTGAGCAACTTGGGAAGTAATCTGAGCGTCTCTGAGGTGTTTTGTCTTTCATTGGTTCATCCAGTATTAAATCATCTGACAATGAAGAAAAGCGTTTAAAGTTAACTTCCACACAAAACGAATTCCTCTGGAAAACTCGTGTCCTTCAGCCCAGGTTACCCAAAGTCTGGTAACATTGATTAGGCTGGGCTTGGGTTTGAGTTTTTTAATGTGCTTTCATTTTTTCTGTTAAAATAAAAAGGCAATTTAAAAGAGAGCTGCTAACTTCTTTGGACTTAGTCACTTGCTGGAAAACATAGAAGGCAGATGTTTGAGTTGAGGAAGAGAAAGCTGGTGCTAGGCTTCTGATATGCTCTTCTGTCATACTGGGGCAATGAAATTGTAATTACAGCTCCCCCAGAACTCTGAGGATGAAAAGCCTCGTGTACGTAACACTTCAGACCCAGGGAAGCAAGGTACATCCCTGCTAACCAAGGGCCTTGCATTTAGGCTACAGCCAGTTCTAAAAGCATTTCAACATCCCTACTCAGGGGTGGTCTAAGAGGTCCCCTCTATCTCCAGTTCCATGCTTGGCTCCTTTGCACCCGCACTAGTCTTTTCTTCTCTACATTCCAAAGGCCAGGGAGGCAGGGAAGCCTTTGATGTTCCCAAGAGCCCTGCTTCAGTTCTCTTCTCCGCACACACCCACAGTGCTTAGCCAACCCAGGGAGCTCCTTATCCACAGGCAGCTTGACATGTCCTCCCCATGGACCAGCACCATTGCCTCCACACATCCAGCTGGTCCTGGCTGGTCTCATAGGTGGTTTGATATCTACTATTTTCTCCCATCTGCCTCCATTCCCTTCAACCCAGGTCACCTCAGCTTTTTACCCTTGTTTCCAACCCCGTTCCCCATTCTCACTAGCTGACAGACCTGCTCATCTCTTCCTACCCGCAGGCTTGGGAAGCTGAAACACCCCCGTCGAGTAACACACCTAGTTAACTGTGTAATGCTGTACCTATGGGGCAATTCCATCCCAGCACCTGCAGGGATCCTGATTACACCCTAAAACATGATATTTCAATTTCATTATCTGATTGGGCTTTAGCAACGAGCACCACTAATGAGTATATTAGTCAGTTCCTTTATTAAACTAGCGGCAGCATTTGATGCAATGACCTCCTGATGTAGCTCTTTGATGGCATGTGATTTGATTTATATTTTTTTTTAAATTGAGAAAGATGCAGCAAGGCAAATGGAAAAATGGTGAGGAGCAGAATTAGCACATTGTCAGCGCAGGCAAATACATGTTCAGCAAGGAGAATGAGTTTTATAAGAGCTGCAGAAATGGCAAGTGGTGAGCTCTAGCTAACTAATATTTGAATATACCCATTCATTATTCCTGCCATTATTACTGTGAATTTGTTGTTGTTATTCTATTACACAGCCTGTCCTGTGGACTGGTTTTGCCATCTATAACCTAGCGATGTTTCACCCTTAACAATTGTTTGGCCATATTACCACAGAGCTCATTGTGCAAGAGGCACAGCTCAGAACAAAAAGGGGATGCCAGCCCCAGGGCATTTCCAGTGCAATTGTCAGATGAGTGACAACAGAAAGATACAGACAGACAGAGGAGTATGAGGAAACAGGGACAGATGTGTGGCTGATCCAGGGGTAAAGGTTTGGAGCACAGCTTTGGGCTTAACCTTCTATTGACTCCATAGGGGAAGCATTGCATTCAGGCACATGAATTCCCATGTTCTGGCAAATCTACATGCTGCAGAGTAATACAAGGCATCCTAACAAAGCTGCCAGTATAGTTTTCACTAGAGAAATCATTGCAGCTTTCCTTCCAAGATACCCTGATAGTGCAGTCACAGGCCCAGATGACTTTCCAAACATGACTGCTTTTTCACAGATTCCATCTCAAAGTCCAGTTCCAACCTGATAGTTAACCATTCTAATGTTCAGGACTCCTTCAGATAATTACTGGATGTATGTATTAAACTAACCCAAACTGAAGCATTAGGTGATTCGCACCCCTGCAAATCGTTTGCACAAGCTTACCTAAGATGTATTTTCACTGGCCATAGATCATTTGTGGCACTGCTCTGGCATGCTGACATGTGAAACACCATTGTATGATCCACCTGACAATGGGACTTTGAGGCCAGCTTGCTCAGGCTGCTGGGAGTAAGATGCTAAATACACAGATCTTAACAGAATTATTTCTGCAGTCATTTTCCTTCAGGAGGCAAGGAAGCAACAAAGCAAGCTGAGAAGATGAAGAGAAAAAACAGCTCTATTGATATGGTAAACGTTGGAAGACTCAACCTGTCTACTTGCTGCATGACCTTATATCCAACAGGTTAAAATACTACCATCACTGTGCCAAGTTTGTTCTAAACCTAATACTCATGTGTCACCAAGCTGTTGTTTTCTCCCCATCACAAGCAAAGCCCTCTGCTCCCTGCAATGGCCCTGCTGATAGTGCTTCATCCAGAGGGCTCGTTCAGATTTCTTTTCAGGGGAAAGAGGGTCCTACATCAAGGTTCATGGTCTAAATCCTGCCCATAAACTGTTCAGTCTTCACACAACTGCAACAAGGGGTTCATGTCTTCCTTTACCAGGACAGGCAAATGAGTACTTCACCTTCCATCTTCACATTAGCCAGGAACTGGGCATTTTGCGGGGATACCTACAGAACACTAAATGATACCTAGGGGTCCTCCTTCTCATATGCTGGATTGGCTCAGCCTAACTGGCCCCTCTTATGTATTTTTAAGGAGACCCTCGGCTGCAAATCACCCAGACAAGTGCATGTCCTTGCATGCGTGGCAACCCTCCACAGAGGCCAAGCCAAACCCCAGTACACCCGGATCTGAAATGGGCCGCCTTCCATCTGACTGCCCAGTTAGCATCCTCCTGCTGCCTCCATAATTATAATACCTTTATTATATCTAACCCCAATTGTAGCAGTTGGTGAGTCACTGGGCTCCATAACAAGACGATCAGGACACATTTCATATTACACTGCAGTTTTCATTCCAGGGCGTGGGCTGAAGGCGTTGTTTATTTATTTTAATTTGGTTGGGTTTGGGGTTTTCTCACATATGATGGAGCGCAGAGATTGAGGCAGGGGGTAGAAGGGTGGAAAGCGGTAAAAACAAAAACAACCTCAACCCATCTGGATCAATTAAATCTTGTTGAAAAGTTTTCAACCCCAGGGTTGCCTGAGGTAGGTCTAATAGTCACACTCTTTGGCATTTAATGAAAATGCTAATGATTTCTTCTTTGGAATATATTTTCACTTCTAGTTTGAACAAGATGCATCTCTGCTCCAATCAATTCCACAAGCTCTTTTTTTTTTTGCTCCCCATTTATGCGCGTGCCCCTTCAGGGCAAATTAAGAAATTATTGCCTCCGTCCAAAAAATAGCTGAAATGTGCAGCCTTACTTTTCACGTCACAAGGGTGGGGAGGAAAAAACTTTGCATGGGAGCAACAATCCCATTTGTGTCTGACTTGCGTAGGAAAAAAATGGCATCAAACCATCCTCGCCCTGGTTCACCAGGGAAAGCCGCAGGCGCAGATCTCACCATTGAGCCAACAGAGCTGGCTTTAGATTTATGGGCACTGAAGACCTTACCTACAACGTTAAATATTCTGTTTAGTTCATTGTAGCAAGAATAAGAGTGAGAGAGATAAAGAGAGATGTTTCACAGGATGAGCCTTATCTCACCTAACTTTTAAGGGATCGGAATGGAGGTCAGTGTTTCACGTTGTCCGTACACTGCAGAGACAGATTTGCTCCATCTCAGATTGGGCACTGGGCTTTTTGATGGCTGAAACAACTGCACCATGTGGGAGAATTGCCACGAGTCAAAAAACTTAGAATTTGCAAAGGAACTTCAAACAAATCACAAAAGTTTCCAGTAAAGATGTGAATACTGAACATGGGCTTAGAGGCAAAAAGGCTAATGGGAAAGAGTGGATGGGAATAGGAAGCATCTCCCTGAAATTGCCATCAGCTCAAGGGAAAGCTAAATAACCTCCTTACAGAGATTTGAGAAAAAATGCACAGAGAAATATTAGTTTTGCCTATACCAGTATATTAAACGATGGCATGTGATTGCCCTACTCTTAGCTGAGTTCCTAGCCAGTTTTGTCCTGGCATGCTGAGGCATGGTTCAGCAGACATCATGTGGCAGGCATCATTCCTTGTACACAGTACCCATGGGATCACTCTTTTTCAGTGGAGAGGTGGATGCTATACCATCTCAAGCCATGACCTGCCATTTGCCTTTGGGATCAGGGAATAAGCCCTGGACCACCTTTTCTAAACACAGGCGTAAAGTCTGACTGTGAACAGTTTTAAGAGGCCTATCAAGTCCTAGGTTGAAGAAGTTGATCCAGAAAGTGTGGACTGACATCAGCAATGTAAGACTGGAACACTTTCAGCAATAAAGACTAATTGAAGACATGGATGTAAAAGAAAATTGTAATAAAACACAGCATGTTTTCTGACGAAGATAGATCATTCTGAACTCACTCCATATTTTGCCTTGATAAGATCACTGATTTTCTAATGAAAGGAAATGCAGTAGATCTAATCTTTCTGGACTTCAGAAAAGCATTTGTTATGATACCTCATGGGAAATTATTAAGCAGTAGAGTATGGAGATTAGGAGAAGAATTTTAAGATGGAAAAAGGAGTCACTATAGAGGAAACATCAACAGGTAGTGTGGAGAGAGGAATTATTGAGCTAGAAGGAAGTCATGACTGCAGTTCTTCACAAATCAGCTTGGAGACTGATTTTTATTCATATTTTGCCAAATGCCGTTATCACAAAAAGTGGGACAGTGTTATTAAAATTTGCTGTTAACAGAAAACCAGAAGGCACTACTGTCAGTACCTAGTAGCATGAAGTTATCACATAAGATGAATAGTATGGCCTTGAGAACCAGAGGTTCAGTACTTAGGGAGTGATGCATCTCACCTAACTTTAGCTGTGTCAAACATGTAGTCCAATGTAGCTGTCTACATTCCTGCTATAGTCAAGTTAAGATCTAAGTAGATAAATCAGTCTCTGAGGGTGTTGGTTTTACACACTTGTAGTAAGATATGATACCTATTTTCTCTCCTGTGTCTTAGACTAATCGTAGACAACTGTTAGACAAGCCTAAGCTAGACAACCCTACAGACATTCAACACAGATGCTGCATGGATGCTTTAACATATTAGGTACTAATGAGAGTTTTTGAAGCTATTCCATTAAAAAAGATCTGAAAAGTGGGATATATGTATCACAGAATCATAGAATCGTTTAAGTTAGAAAAGACCTTTAAGACCATTGAGTCCAACCATTAACCCAGCACTGCCACATCCACCACTAAACCATGTCCTTAAGTGCCACATATGCATGTCGTCCAAATACCTTCTGGGATTATGACTCAACCACTGCCCTGGGCAGCCTGTACAGTGCATGATAACCCTATGGGGGAGCAAATTTTTCCTAATATCCAATCTAAATCTCCCCTTGCACAACTTGAGGCCATTTCTTCTCATCCTATCACTTGTTACTTGTGAGAAGAGACTGACTCACACCTCAGTACAACCTCCTTTCAGGTACTTGTAGAGGTCTTCCCTGAGCCTTCTCTTCTCCAGACTAAACCCCCCCAGGTCCCTCAGCCGTTCCCCATCACACTGTGCCCCAGACCTTGCACCAGCTCCGTTGCCCTTCTCTGGGCCCGCTCCAGCACCTCAATATCTCTCTTGTAGTGAGCGGCTCAGAACTGAACACAGGATTCAAAGTGTGGCCTCCTCAATGCCCAGTACAGGGAGACAATCATTGCCCTGGCCCTGCTGGCCACACTGGTGTTGATACAGGCCAGGATGCTGGTGGTCTTCTTCACTGCCTGGGCACAAGCTACTCATGTTCAAGCAGTTGTTGGCCAATGCTCCCAGGTCCTTTTCTGCCGAGCAGCTTTCCAGAAGAGGACAGGTGACATGGTTGTCAAAAAAGTATCTTACAAGGTATTACCAATGCAGCTAGGGAAACTTCTTGTCTTGATCTCCACAAAACACACAGACAACCTCCAAAGCACCAGGACAATTCCAGGGTACATTAAAAAAACTAGTTACCTATATTTAGGAGAGATGAACTCAAGAGTACAACGCTGAAGTACTGGGATGCATCAGGAAATGGTGAACCCATATCATGGGAAAAGAGTATGCGTCTTGGCTCGTTTAGCTGAACAAAGTGAAGACTGAGATGACAGTGCTGATTTATATAAATATATAGAGGAGGAGGGAGAAAAAAACTATTTAAACTGAAAAACAGCATGAGCACAACAAATGGCATAAATTGAAAGTAAATAAACACAGACTAGTGGAAGAAAGACCAGGGTGAAGGATCTCCAACTTCCACTTAGCAAAAACATACAGACAAGAAACTTCCTTAAACTCTTTTCAGCTCATGGAAGAGATTAAAGAGAGGAAGAGATAGGACTTAAAGACTCAAGAGGTGCCCTCCAGTATTACAGGTCTGTATGAGAGAAAGAACAAGCAAACTTTCTGAAGAGGGAAAAATCTGTCTGGTATGTTACACAGAAGACTGCATGGTTGTCCTTTTAGCACCTGGTACTTCCTTTTTCTCACTAGGCTGCTGGTGTTTCACTTGTAACAATACACTAATTGAATAGCACATTGACAGATTTGCATGACACAGTCCTCCCGCTTCTGATTTCTTTGTTGCATTTGTGTACACCTAAGCCTGAAGAAAAGAGAAAGGAAAAAAAACTCAACAGCTAACAAGAGAAACAAAGCAAACACACATGCACACAGCACTTCCAAACTGGTCTGGAGAACAAACAATAGCAGGAAGGGATAACTACCACTCTCAGGGCTCTCAGATGATCGGGTCAATGAAGCAGACACAGGAAAGGGGATTTCGAGAAACAAATGATACCTGTGCCTGAAATGGGAGCTTTGCTGTAAAGAGAAAAGAAGCATATGCTCTTCAGCTCTAGTGGGTTTCTTATGTTGCTCAAAAGTGACTGGCTCATCTTCAGTGTAAAGGACTGGTGTTGTATTAACCATTCTGTATCAGTTTCCCTTCTGAGTAGCCCGCCTGAGACTTTGTGTTATTTCATTTCTGACAGGCAGCACAAACAGGAGACTAGGGTAACTCAAGTCCCTGATGCTGCTCAGCAGACATCCATCTGTGCTTCCTGGGAGCACATATATATACCCTGTCAGGGCTGGATGTGGCTGAACAGCGTTGGTCAGGAGCAGGGACAAGTGGTGACAGTAGTCTGACAAATGCAAGTCCTTACTTTTCACAGGGTACCACATTAGCTTGATGTTCCTGCTAGAATCCCTGGTGTCCTCCTCCTTCTTTGCCAGCTGGCCTTGGCCAAAAGTGAATGATGCAGCTACAGCATCCTTCTCACTTTGCTCAGTGAGAGCAGCAAGTCCCCTGGGAATACATGGACCCAAGTAAGCTCTGGAAGAGGCCTGATTATCAAAGCATGGGAAAAACGTGTGCTCTGCAAGCAGTTTAACAAATTTTGGGTCCATCATCATTCTCCCTGTTCTCATGTGGTCTCGTTTATGCTTAAGCCAGCATTCTGAAACAGGCACTGCCAGGTTCTGCATCATGACTGCTACAGAGCTGGCTCTTTTATTATGTATCCATTCCTAACTGAAAAGAAGGCATTTGCCTCCAGGGGAAGAAGGAGGTGAGCTACCGTCTGAGCTCTTCTCTGTACCACCCTCTACCTCACATGGCTTCAGAGCCAACATACACAAAGTTTACTTTGCCTTCAACCTACGTACCTGAACACGGTCCCACTCCCAGCTATTCCCTCCCTGCAGTTGTTTGCCCACTTCTCAGAATTATATTCCAGCTGTAGGTGGCCTGGATCCAGCGCAGAAAAAGAGATCTCCCAGCACCAGTGCCATTGTTTGCCATAGACCTGGATTCTTTTGGAACAGGAGCATTTGCTTCCTTGATAGACATAGACTCGCAGCTGAAAGTTAGGAGATTTCCCTGGAACTAGCAGTGGGAATTATCCTAACCCTTCATTTAAGGAGAATAACGTCAGGGGAATCTGGACCTCCTTTGATCTTTATAGCATCAGCCCCTGTCTTTCCAAGCTCAAAGCAAAGCAGATTGTGACTTGCCATCTTGGCCCAAATGAACATCAAGATAGATGCTGAAGACTTCTTTGTTCCTTGAATGTCAACTGTAAGTGTGAGTCATTGTGGCTTCAGGAAGGAGGGAACCTCTCAGACAAGGTTTTTCTGAGGGAGAGATAGGAATTGATAGATGATGCAGAAGATCCAGTTTTAATGAAACGAAGGTGGGTTCTGAAGGGCACTCTTCTACCATTGATTCCTAAGTGCCTCGTAGGATCCAGTCATAATGACTGAATCGGCAAAGAATTCATTTCAAGGGAACCCTAGTGCTTTGTTCTAACGTGTTGCAGTGCTTAATAAAACAAAATATCCATATTTTGAGCAGCTAACATCTTAAAACTCAGTTGTACACTTTGTCGCCTGATGCGTGGCCCCTTTCTTCACAACCAGGTCCACTCTCTTGGGTTGCAAGGTGTTACTGTTCACCTCTCAGTACAGCTCTATGTCTTTTTCTTATTAAGTGAATTCAATGGGATTTCTTATACGAGGGTGGAGTAACTTAACAACGAACAACTTGGCAAAATTGGGCTTTGTGTAATTACTTAAGGATTTTTGGCCCAACATACTGGTACAACATAAGATGTATCTCATGATCTTTCACTTGCGTAACCCTCTTCCTCTTGTTGTTTATTGTCATCCCTTGCTGGGTTAGTTCCTTGGGGCAGAGACCTTTTATTTAATTAGTCTGGAAGAGGCCTGGCACACCTACAGAGCCATATTAATAATGAGAAAGAGTACTAACCTACCCACAAGAAGATGTGAGCTTCCTTGCAAGATATGTGAGAGGGTACGACCACAGTGATCAGCCATGCTCTGGTCCAATAGGGTTCACCTTGGTTTGTCTTGGGTGGGAAACCTGTCACCAGTATGTCCCCAGGCTTTTTCTCCTCTTATGTTCAGACAAATGTCATTATGATAAATCACCTGCTGATTAGGTTTACCTCAAATAATAAGCTAGCAAGTGTCTCTTCCAGCTTCTGGAACTCCCTTCCCAAGACAAGGAAGAGGGGAAAAAATAGCAAGTGGACAGCAGGTCTCATGGAACTTGTCTCCAAGTGATTTTTATCTGATAACTGATTAACTTCTAATAAGGTACAGCTAAGGTTGCAGCAGGAGCTCCCTTGTTAGTCATAGGAAAGAAAGGAAAGGAAAGGAAAGGAAAGGAAAGGAAAGGAAAGGAAAGGAAAGGAAAGGAAAGGAAAGGAAAGGAAAGGAAAGGAAAGGAAAGGAAAGGAAAGGAAAGGAAAGGAAAGGAAAGGAAAGGAAAGGAAAGGAAAGGAAAGGAAAGGAAAGGAAAGGAAAGGAAAGGAAAGCTTAAGCATGTTTTTGTGAATTCTTAGATACCACAGAGAAAACAGAAGCAGGCGGTGATTTCTCTGGTGTTTGATTGGGCATAAACTGGTTAAAGCTGTTCCTGCGGGTAGGGTATTCAAAACATCTTTCCTGTGTGGGTTCTCTAATATCTAACAAGGGCAGACCTCACATTGCTGCCTTTCAACAAAGCCTTCGGCTCAAGTCTGTTCTCTGTTTCCTACAACTTACAGGAGCTGCACATCTTCAAATCTCTATTCCTGCTGTCAAATGTGATTGAATTTGGTGAATGGCTTCCAAAGTTACCAGGAAGACAGACACACAATCAGGCAATCACATCTAAACATAAAGCATGAGCCAGATTTCCATTGGAAAGGAGGCCTAAGGAGACCAAAACGGCCAACTTACATCCTATGTGAAACACTGATCTGCACCCACACTGAAAATTAGACTTTGCAAAGAGCCCAGCAACAGGCAGCCCAACAGCCCTCATTTAGCCCTTGAGTCACGCCTTGCCAAAAGCAGCATGCTTTCCTTTGTCACTGCTCAAGGAAGAGTCTAGATTGAATCAAGAGGTGTCATTGACTTTCTCTTTTTGTCCCATCCAACAAAGCCAGCATGGTAAAACAGAGTTAGAAGAGCACGCTGAATGTGTGGCTTTTTGCTATTCATATGGCTGTGTTTTGGAGGCTCTCTCTGCTTTCAGTTAGGAGCAATGTAGGCACCTCCAAAAGGCAATTCAGATATTACATGGGCTGAGCACAGGCTTCTCAGTCAGAGGTCAGAAGGAAGGAGTGCTAAATCCAGCTCAGAATATGGTTTGTTGGAGGTTTTTTCAGCTGAAAAGGGCCCCAAAGGCCTCAAACCTTACAAACTTCCTCAGTTCACCTCATTCTTTTGATAGCTCCTAGGTTGTGGATGTCAGCTTTAATCGGAGACGAAAGACAATCTGAATGGCAACAAAACTGGGAACAAAACTGAAGTCTATTAAAATTAAAAAAAAAAAAAAAAGAAAGAGAAAAAAGAAAAAGAAAAAAGAAAAACAACACACACTAAAATATTCCATATGTTCTTATAGTGGGTTGCCCTCAGCACATGGAGGAAGATTGTAACTAGGCACAATCTGATAAGGCAGAATGCAACTGATAGCTACTAGGCAACCATGAAAAAAAAAGAGGGGAAAAAAAAGGACAGAATCAGCATACACACAAGAAAGGAGAAGGTCGAAGAAGGAGGTGAAGCTGAGTTTCTGTGCATAAAATACCACTATGCATGGAGGAGCAGATGTTAATAAAACTTTGAGAGTGTTTCCAAGTGAGGCTGTAAATGACGCTGCAGCTTGGAGGTAGCGCAAGGATCCCTGTTGTAGTCTAGCTGGTTTTCTTCCCCTTTTTGTTGCATGGTGGAGAAACACACATTAACAGCATAATCACAAGACATCCTCAGAACCTCCTTCTCCTTGTCTTTGTAGGTCTCATCCCATTGTCAAGCCTTGTCATTAACAGAGGCCTTAATCCTGCCATATGAAGCGCACACAGGATGGCGGGTTCTCACTGCTCTTCACATGGAGAATAGTTTTGCATCAGGATGCTAAGGAAGGGTGCTGTAGTGCAGAGATTTCAGCCAAGGCCTGCAAAGCTAGTTTTGTTCCCAGCTTACAGCTTCGTCAATAAAAACCCTACGGACATTAGTACATAATTAGAAGTTAAACTTCGCTGGATCTAGACCTGAAATCGCTAAGGGCAATTACTGTTTCTTAGCTCTGATCGCTGATTAGGAATCCAATGCACTCCTGCAATGAATATTAATGCTAATAATAATAGTGCGGTAGTCTAAGCTTGCAGCTCTGGTTCAAGCAGACTTCCTATTGAAACTAACCAGACCTCCACACATCCTGAGAAAGTGCGTCTCCTAACAAAATGGAAATGTGATACTGCAGTCCTACCCCATGGTAGCAGTCAGGCCCAGGAACAGCGCCAAACAGCTGAGCAAGATGAGCCCATACAAGGGCCATTTTACATAAAGAAGGAGTAATCATGGAAACACGGCTCTCTGGATCTGAACCAAGCCCCTGAGTCACGGAGCGGGACCCCCCTGTTGTAGTTTCTGTAGAAACACAGAGCAACATGGGAACATGGCCTCACGTGAAGAGACGAAGGGCAAAATCCCTTATTCTGGGTTTTTAAGGCAAGCTGTTTCACACTAACCTGCTGTTTGGCTTTGAGCAAATCACTTTGCTTGCTTAAGTTTGTTGGGCTTTTCTTTTCTTTATATTAATACTTAAAATGGGTTTCGACACATTTTTCCTCACGGGGGTGGTGGGAAGCTGAGTTAAGATGTGCTTGCCAAGCAGTAGGAGATTCTCAGATGAATCTCACTTCCCCTGGATGTGTACCATGCTCATTGTGGCTGTGTCTGAATGCTTACGCATGTATAATTAAGAAGGACCATGATAACAGAAAGTGCAAAGCACTGCTCCTTTCTCACTGCATAATCATGTCTTGGAGGTGGGTGGCCCAGAAGGGAAGCATTGCATCAGGTGCGACAAGGTTTGCTGCTGAGGTATGTTCTGAGAACAGTCGGGTTTTGTCTTTCACTGAATTGGGGCTAGGTATAACCTTTAGATTTTTCTCTATATGTTAATTAAACCTTCCCTGGGCATTCAGCTATTCCCTCCAGCCCCTGCTTGCTTTCTGTGCACAAACCCTCTACAAGCCTACACAAGCACCCATCAGCTTTCATTATAATTTCCCTGCAAAAATCCACACACTCCTGCTTTCATGTAAAAAAAAAAAAAAAAAAAAAAAAAAAAAAAGAAAAGAAAAGAAAAAATCCCCCAAAAAACAAACCTAAGATATAAAAACCATCGTGAAAGCCACTGAAATAATCTGTTGCCTACAAATCAGGCCTGGGATGGTAGGAATTAGACCTCCCACATCACGTTAGCTTGGAGGGCTCTCAATTCCCCTTAGCCTGCAGTGGAATTCCCGTTCCTACCACCATGATGGAAGCCAGCCCTGGCCCAGTGTCTGCATACCACCCCTCCTGTAGCTGCATCATGTTTGCTTCAGGATTAAAAATTACAGAGGAAGGGGGAAATGACTGTGAACTAACAGACATCTCTTTGTTGTGTGTGGTATAGGTAGGGCAGGTGGAAGAATCTTGCTTTGGTTGGAGGCCAAAGTTACATGGCCTCCCCGATCTACTGTCACTGATATCTGGGTGATCTCAGATGAGTTAATATTCTAGAAAGAGGGAAAAGGCATGCTGGGTCAGGCAGACCAATGAGGTGGGATTGGTATGTTCCCAGCCTTGAGCACTCTATATGACATACTCTTCAGTGTTCTGTGATAACCGCTTCACTGCCCATAAGCACTCACAGCAAAGAAATACCTTTTTGATATGTAAGTTTACCTGAGCTCAACTTTGCCCCATCACTAGTTGTTATAAACATAGCCATGGCGCTGTGTTATCTCACTGATGTTGGTTCCACAATTTCTATTGCCAAAGATAACCTTGCACATGTAGACAGCTCTAGATGGTTACCACATCACACTTGTAAAGTGGCAATACTTCCTAGCCAAGTGGTACAATTCAAGCCCACTATGTCTTCTCAAAGATGAGGGCCTTGCATAACCCAATGGCCATTCCAATGCCGAGAGAAGCTCTGGGTTCTTCTTGTTATATGGGTGTTTCGCTTGTGTCTCACCATGCCAACCAAGACAGTTTCCATCAAAATGGCTCCCATCAGCACTCCATGCTCACATGCACCAGCTTCCAGATGAAAAGAGGAAGGAGGAGGAGAAGGAGGAAGACTGTGAGCAGAGCCAGTGCTCCAGGTTCCACCGCCTGCAAAATTGAGGGCTTGAAAGTACTGACTCAAGTCAGTGGGTGCCAACTCACCGAAGCCTGTACCGCACCCTCTCGTTTTGGCATACCTGAAACCAACACTGGAGAGCCTTCAAAATGAGGGCTGTACAATCATTAAGATCTACAAAATGGCTTGCAGGACTTTGCCAATCTCGGTGCTGTAGCAAAAGCCTGGGGAAGACTGGAGTCGGCAGGGTGTTTTTGGAGAAGGGGTGCAGTATGATCTTGATTATATGGACATTTGACCCATTGGGGTTTCTGAGAGTGTGAGACAAAGACTTGGTGGATGGATGGACAAGAAGTGACCATGGCCACAAGAACTCATTGTCTCTTGCACATTCATCCACCACAGACACAGCTTAACAACAAAACCCTGAGGGGGCATCCCATGATGAAGCCAGTTAATGCACAAAAACTCTGACTCCAAATACTCCCATAAATACACTGCTACATTTTTCACACTGCTAAGAGTTAGCAGTAGCTTTCTGTCCCAAAGGAAAGGAAGACTGCACAAAGGGGAGTAGGAGCACTCAAAGAAAGCTAAACAGTTCAGCTGAAGAGGTGGGGTGGGGAACAGAAGAAAGGCAGTGAAGATACAGTCTAGTCAGAGCTAAGCAGGTCATCCCTTAATGAGAAACAGCCTTTGCAGAGACACAGGCTCCTATCCAGAACCATCAAGGATTTTCCTTGAGACTTGAAGGGGATTTTGGATAATATGCTATAAAAGGGGTTACAACTCTACTGAGTCCTATTGCATTCATTAGTAGTTAATTTGGGAATTATTCCAAAGAATCAGAAATGTCGACAGGATACCCATCTAATATATTAAAATCAGTTGATTTGGGTTTTCCCACTGCACATGTTCACAACATGGTGAGAAGGACAATACACCACTGTCGCATCCAGGAGAAAAACAAGCAAGTGGACAAGCCACCTCTCCTTGGGAGGTCATGGGCAGAGGGGATGTACCAAAATCTTGCATTATTATAATAACAAGAACTGGCTTCTGCAGGAACTATTACCTGCCAGAGCTTTGAGCAATAAATACATTAGCCCTTGCATTGAAGCTAAGAGGCTGCTGTCACTAACATCCCATTATGCTTTCTTCAGCAAGTATGGTTGGACTTGAGGATCTCAAAGGTCTTTTCCAGCCTAGTTGATTCTATGATTCTATGATATGCAGAAAGTCACTTACAAAATGAGAGACACTCGTGGCTCTTGGACAAGCTGGGTTTGCGGCAGCAAAGATGCCTGTTAGCTTCTTTTACACAGTTAATAAATTTGGTAAATATAATTATGAAGAGTCTAAAACAATACTCATAGGCCTGTCGACAAGCCAAAGTCTTGTGGTTCCTCCCATTGAAGATCCAAGTCCTCACTCAGCCAACACCCACATTCAGAGCTCATATCTCATTGGCCCTCATTGGATATCCCATACGATGGAAGACCAGAGAGCTGCCAATGCCCAGTGGAAAAACAGCAACCCCAGTGATGTATCTAGGTTCATGAACCTCTTTGATAGCTGCATATTTTTCCCTTGTGGTTTGCCAGCTAAAGAGATACCATTTCCAGCTATAAAATGGTTGGCAGTTCTCTGACAAATTGAGAGCCTCATTCATGATCCTCCCCTTTCAGTTATCCAAAAATCAGATTGTTATTTTCTATAATGGGTAACGGCTGTTTGCCCTAGGGGCAACTCATACTCTCCTGGGCTTACCATGTAACTAATAAGTAATTGGTGGTTTAGAGATACTGTGAAGTCTTGGCTTTTTCCTTGGAGACATTAGACAAGACAAGAGAAATTATTTCTAATGGTGAGTGTATTAATCGCAGAAAGTTTTAAGAATCACTGACAAATATCAGCCCATAAGGAATAGAGCTGAACCTGCCTTCAGAAACCGTGGGGCCAGAGCAAGCGAGTGACTTCTCTCACCCTGAGGTTCCTTCCCATGCTATTTACTGCGTTTGCTACTTTTCCAGGAAAACACTATACTTACTTTCATTCTGCTTTCTATAAGTCCCAATACCACCTCCCTCTGGAGGTCTTCAGACACCTTTCAGTAACACTGGAAGGATCATAATCAGTACCTCCCCGTTCAGTGGCATCACCCAGAAACAAGCTAAAGGCAGGCAGCAGAGGCAATAGCCTTCATAGATACCCAGCTCAGCAACCTGGGGGGCTCACATAACCTCCAACTGGGATCACTGGAATGTTTCTGAGCCACCCAGGACCTTGTCTACAGGGATCGGTTTGCTGCAGTCTCTTGCCACGTAGCTGTGCTGTTTAAAGAGATAATCAAGCAGATTCCTGAAAACAAGCCCTGACTGTAAAGTTTCACTACAACCCCTAACACACCTGCTAATGCAGCTATCACCCGGCTGTGCGCTATCAAAGGTGTAATAACACAGCCGTATCCTACTAAAGCTCCAGGGGAAACCTTGAACAGAAAAGCCTTCATAGTCTTAAGGCAAGAAAAATATTATTGCACTTCCACAAAGCAGCTTCCCTTCCTCCAGGACAACCACCTCAGGTCTTTCATCTCAGCGTGCTCTTGGCATTTATTATTTTAAAGTTTTTTCGCATTGAGAAATGATTATTTTTGTTCTTGCTCAGAGATCACTCCTTATTGTTAGTTAAATAAATCAAATTGGTGGAGAAAATAGCAAATGCTTAGCAAAAGTGTGTTTCGTCAAACTGTCTGATCCTGGGAATCCCAGGTATTTATTCAACATGGAAAAACTACTCAGCTGGATTTATATATATATATATATATGCATATATAGACACACATACATATATACACATACATGTATACACATACACATACACAGCGTAAGTGCGTGTACATTTGTGCAATGGCTAATATTGAGTCTCTCTTTGCTGCTGGAGGTGATCATGTTTCTTGAGCACAGACCTAAAGGCTGTCTCTTTTACAGGTAACAAAGAGGGAAAGTCCCAGAAACTTCCATTGATTTCATTTCCCTTGGGAAATCTAAGTTTTGACTGCAAGAGTGGCAAGCACTTCACAGGGAAAAGAAAGGAAATGAGATTGTGTTCCCATCTGCCTTACTCTATGCTTATCCACCAGAACCTCTCTGCCAAACTCTGAGAAGGCTGATATGGATGTTAAATCCTGACAGAAATAATAATCCTAGGTTTCTGGGAGACCTGGAAATTCCCGCGGACATCCCTGGATACACCATCTCATCTGGAACATCCCTTAGAGCCAGGTGGCTCCCTGCTGCCTTTCAAATGCAAGGGCTGCGGTTTCATGGAGAAGATGAATATTTTCTTTTTATTCACTCTTTGATCAAGACCAACTCCAGCAGCAGCCAGTAGGCTCTGCCGGCTTCCCTTTTGGATCTGACCCATTTTGGGTACTGGTTTCTGCAGTAACTACCCATGGATGCTTTAAGGCATGTTTTTGTTTCTCATCTATCTATTCACTTAACAAATTAGCACAGTCTAGTCTTATGCAAATCAGAGGTTCGATTTCCTTGTGTACATTGAAACTCATCCTCTGCCTTTACCAGCCAATGCACAGCTACTGTTATTTCCCTACTAGGATGGGTTTTCGTTGTTCGCTGCAGGCTGTAGAAGTTAATGCATGTGAATACAATCCAAGTAAGCTAAGCACGTGTTTTACTATACACAGAGAGTAAAACATGGGGACAAAAGAGAAAGAAAGGATGGTGGGAGAAGGAAAACGTTCAGATTCATATTTTTTTTTTTTCAGATGAGAGAAAAGAAAAAATAAATAGGGTACAAAAAAAAAGCTTTAAACTTTATTGGTTTTTAGAGGAGAGAGTACAAATAATTACCTGCACTGAGCTAAAATGAAAAACAGCAGCTCCCTCCCCAGATGAGTAGGGCACCTCTCACGTGTGAGGGCAGAGCATGGGGAAAACAAGATGTTATTTCTTTTCAGACACACCTTGAGATCATTGAATCATAGGATGGTTTAGGTTGGAAAAGACCTTTGAGATCATTGAGTCTAATCATAAGCCTAATACTGATAAATCCTACTAAACCACATCCCTAAGCACCACTCTGCACGTGCCACAAAGCCCATGGGACAGTTTTCCAAGTGAAAAAATAGTAACCTGTTTATGATGTCCGTAGCAAGCCTGGAGACATTAGAAATGGGAAAAAGGGGAAAAACTGTATGAAGGAAGGAACAAGACTGCAAAGAGATGATCCCACAGCAGAGCTGCAGACCTTAGATCCTCCAGCCCCTAAACCCCAGCTTCAGACTCTGACCACCAGGCAATAAAACCTGCTGTTTTCACTTGATCTCAGTCAAGTTGAACTGGGGCCTGTAGTACAGACATGCAGCTGTAATTTTGTCAAGGGAATCATAATGTATCCCTTGCCAGCACAGTTAAAACACCATAATAGATGCTATTCTGATGACAGCCATCAAAATAAGTAGTTAGATTAACCAACAGATAGACAGAAAGAGTTTGAAATAAGGAAGATACATACAGAAAGAAAGTGAGAGAGATGGATAGGTAGACGAGCAGGAATTGCTGGGAATATAAAAGATTATATAGATAGATAGATCTTGGAATTAAGCACTCACATCAAGGTGTAGTTGGCAGCCCTGATTTAATGCATCATCTGTTCAAAGTGCTCATCTCCCTCCCTTTAAGTAAAACGAAGTTGTTTGTTATGTGTTATGGAACAAATCTGTGTGTGGGCTCCTTCAGGGTCATAGGATTGCATGAGGTGAAGGGCCTGATCCTGCCAAGTTCCCAGCACCTTTTCTGCCCGCTCTGAAATGCAGGGTGAAGGGACGATGCCCATCAGTATCAGCACTCAAAAAGGCCCTGGCAGCCCTGGCCAGTGCTGGAAGGAGCTCCAGGACACAGGGAAGAAGGAAGAAGAGTGGATTATGACTTACCCACATCATCTCATAGCCTGCCTCAAGATGTATTTAAATTATAAATAAGTAGTAAGATTCTTTCTGTCAACACATTTTAATTTAGGTCTTCTGGTTAGGCAAACAGTTTCACAAGAAAGCTCCTTACAATACCCAAGACGGTGTGAACACAGAGGACTCATGGCCACTCTTCTGCATCACAGAGCACCCTTTCCAATTTCACCTAAGAAATACTTCTTGTAATTTGTTTAAACTTTGAGGTTCTCAGGAGGCTGCCTACCCTTCATTTTCATTTACAGCAACTATGCCTTGTTTCTGGGCTGCATTAAACCCTGACATAAATGCCTTTTCGTCAATCCAATACCACAGCCCAACACGATGTTTTAACAAAGCGTTATGCAAAGCTTGGAGCTAGGGAAACGAAACAGTGCAAATAAAAGACTAATTCTCCTATTAAATAATCTTGCTATGTTCCCCCTGACTGCCAGTCCCTGTCTGATGGCCAACCTCTGCTCTTTTTCAAGGTAGGGGTAAAATTCACCATATCATAGAATCAATGAGGTTGGAAAAGACCTTTAAGATCATCAAGTCCAACCTTTACCCCAGGGATGCAATGTCCACCACTAACCTACATCACTCTGATCTCAATGACAGCAGAAGTTTTTGCAGCCTCAATAGGGACTTGAGAGGTGACAGGACTCAACTATAAAATGAGTTCAGTAGTGAAGATTTTATCTTTCCCTCTTTACATCTACAGCCCAGGACCATTCTCAGTCACCCACAAGGAAGACTCAGTTTTTACAGATCGGATGGCGTGGCTGGGTAAAGATATCAGCCCAACCTCCAGACCCCCTCCCAAACAAGAGCCATGCTGAACTTTGCAGAAGTGTGCTGGAAACCTACTCAGACCAGACAGCCCTTTGTGGTATTTCAGCACATCCTGCTTCTTGTCCTACCTTGGAGGACTGAAAATGAAAATATGAACACACTTTCCAAAACCTCAACATAGTTTTGGTGCAAGGGTGGGGAAGGCAAAGCTGCGGTTTCGTTTGCATTGCACATCCACACAAAGTTCAGCCTTTTCTCTGCTTTTTTGCACCACAGTGCCTGATTACCTTCTATGAAATGTCCCATTTTGGCCTTGGAACATGTCATTTATCCATAGGAACAAAAAACCATAATTTCTTAGCCAAAGTTACCTGCTTGTTGGCAGTGGCTGCGTTCTCGACCACTTCACAAGGACAGATAACCCCAGCAGTGATGCAGAATTGCCTACCGTAGTTTGAGGAGGAAACACTCCAAGAATCTCATGTTTTCTCCTTGCTTGGAAAACTGATGGTCCCGATATCTCCAGTCAGGTCACATAAAACCCTGCATTCATTTCATGGTAATAACTTTTTCCCTCGGCACTGTGTGGCAATGCTTAATTAACAAATGCTCAGACCTGAGGAAAGACGTGAAAGATTGGAGACGTTTGAGGTGTATCACCAGAAGTACTTTCAAAGAGGTCACCAGTGGTGATTCACTTCAGTGAATTACTGCATTTTCCAGCAGCGTGGCCAAACATAATAAGTGCGGAGGGGGGAAAAAACTTACAAGAGGCAAAGCAAAGCAAATGGGAAGCTTGAAGGTTTTCATTTGGTTTTAATGAAACAAACACCCAAAAAATGAATCATTTGAGTCAGCCCAAAACATTTTCTTCATCTGAAAGTGAAATGCTGAGTATCATTTGGAACTCATTTAAGACCTTTCTTATCTTCCTTATTTTTCTAGATTAAGTCAATCCTTCAAAGTAAGTGTCATTTGGAAACAAAAAATACTAAAAATCTTCAGTTTAAAAAAAGTCAAATCAAATTGCTATTTCCATAAAGAAAACATTTTACCCTAAAAATGCCTACATGTTATGATTTTTAAATACTTCTCTTATTTATTTTGGTCACAAATTTCTACAGCAAATTCAACCAGTGACTTTGCGCCCTGGTATTTGTGTGTTCTTCATTAAAAATACATGCATTCCCCTCCACATGATTCAGTACAAAACGCTAATTGCTCATTACTAAAAGCTGAATTAGTCTGTAAGCATGAAACAAGACTGTGCTACAAACCATCACTAGTGCTCTGGTGAAAATACCCAGCAATTAGCAGACTCTGTATCAAACCAGACCATAACTAGAGTAAGTTTTGTGGCCGTTGTCCTTGGGAAGGGGCTCACAGACAGCATAATGCCCCCAGGCAGAAATTCAGGATCCCCGCTGAGCGTGTATGGATCTACAGTAATGTTTACACAGTGCAAAGCTGGTCAAGTGCCAAGAAAAAAGCTACAGCTCATGACCCTCACATTTTCTCTAGTGGTCCTTATAGCAAAAAGTTTGGAAATGTCACAAAAATCACTCCTCCCATGGCCATTTGGACATTTCCCCTAATAGAAGCAGCTGTCAGCTTAGTACCTGGGTATTTGCCTACCTAAAGGGGTGGTGGTGGGTAGGGGAAATACTGGATTTTGGGTTTTTTTTAACATTTTCTTTTAATCTTGGAGTCAAATTATACCTGTCCCACTTGGGAGTATATGCTATTAAAACCAGATTTGTTTTTCATAGAAAATGCTGTTACTCTAATTGTACTGCCCAAGAGAAAGTTTATTCTCACTACATGCTTTGAAGTACTTTTGCCTGAATGGCCACGTGTGTGTCATGTTGGATGCTGGATATTTTGCCCCTAGGGTAAAGGGGCACAACCCACGTATTTATACATGTGCTGAAGCGCAGTTACCCTGAGCACCCTATCAGCCTATCATCTCGTTATCAGCACCTCCATCTGCCTGTATATTTTATCTCATCCTTCTCTATTTATTTATATTGCTATGATATCTGAGATCCTGCCTACACTCAGCTGCCAGCGTCTAGAGCTCATGTGCTGCACAGGAGGCGGAGGCATGAGAAGCAGGTTCAAGGCTCAGCCTGGCCAGACATAGTTGTATAACACAGGCAAATACGAAGCAACGTCTTGCCTCCACAGAGTGCAAAATCTGTATGGTTTTCCCTCCTTGTTTTCTTGGCTGAGGGGTTGTTTTTCTGCAAGGTGATTATGCGGGGAGGTGCAAAAAGGTATTCAGCTCACTTCCAGATGAGCTCAAATTCACCCAGGTGGTCCCAGAGAGATTTAGGGAGAAAAAAACAAAATTTTCTTCATTTTTTTTTTTTTGTCTTTCTGACATTGTTTTTCAAACATTCATTCCCTAGCTGCTTGCTTTGCTCGTTCCTGAGTGCTAAACACAGGGAGGCAACCTCTAATTGCGGTTTTCCTGAGGGTGCTGAAACATTTGAAACGCGCACAGGCTCGAGGTCAGTGTCCTGGAAGTCTCAGCTTTCTCCCTCAGAGGAAGCCCGGTGCAAGTGGTACCTCGTGAATCACTCTCCCAAGGCTGTATACCTGAGATTCCGCCTGAAGGAGGGGAGAAACGTGGCTCAAATGCTATTTATCACCTCTGTCTGTCAACAGCGCCAGCAGAGTCATCTAACATCTGCGGCAATGCTGAGAGACTCCTGTCCACGTTTGCTAGGAAGGTCACCCAGAGGTAACCGAGCACTGCTGCAGTTAACCATTTCTCTTGATCCAATGGGTTGATCCCCCCTTAAATCAAACCCTGGGCACAGCACGGTTATGTTCCATGGGGATCATTTTTTTGTGTATCTCTAGGAATGGGACAAAAATGCAACATGATAAAATGATTTTTGTGGTCTCAGCCAGGGTTCTTATGGCAGGAACCCTCAGTTCCAGGTCCCTATTAGCAAAAAACTAAAATGAAATGGCAGTGTCAGCACCGGTTTTATTACAACGTGTTTGATTCATGCTGTATCTTACTTTTGAGACCCAGATGGCCTTACAAATGTCAATGAGTTATGCCCCCTGGCAAGTAGGTGGAGCTATTATTAGTAGTAGATCAAACATAACTAAGATATTAGATTGGGATTTACACCCCTACGTTTGTGGATTATAGGGGAGCAGCTGAAGGACTTGTGAAAATACAAAACTTTGGCTAGTCTAAGCCCACTTCTATTCCCCTACCAGTACCCGATGCCTCAGAAGAATCCAATTCATCATCATGCCTTAGCAGCCTTCCATACACCTGTTCTAACAGACTAAAACAATGCTCAAACCATGAACGTGCCAAGACACACTTCAGGATGGAAGGGAGAGGAGAGGAGAGGAGAGGAGAGGAGAGGAGAGGAGAGGAGAGGAGAGGAGAGGAGAGGAGAGGAGAGGAGAGGAGAGGAGAGGAGAGGAGAGGAGAGGAGAGGAGAGGAGAGGAGAGGAGAGGAGAGGAGAGGAGAGGAGAGGAGAGGAGAGGAGAGGAGAGGAGAGGAGAGGAGAGGAGAGGAGAGGAGAGGAGAGGAGAGGAGAGGAGAGGAGAGGAGAGGAGAGGAGGGGCAAACTCTTACCTCCTCTACTTGTTAGTGATCTTCTGGCAAGATGACCCCAGAGATCTTTGCACCAAAAATCCAGTGGGAAGTAGTACAATCATTCGAGACCTGAATTGATAACTGTGTAGTTGAAAGCCTTTAGATTCATTTGCCTAGCCAAGAAGTCCAGCTTTTCACTCTCTGTGTTTGTGTGTATACACATACTGGTTTTACACAGAATCATTATTATTGTCCATCGTTCTGCCTGGACAGAAATGTGTGATCATCTCATTCATGGCTACTGGTCCATGTGTCACTCACAGATAAAATAAAGCTTTTCTTACACCAGATATCTCTATAGGGTCTCTAAAGAGAGCAGCAAAATGTCACCATCCCTGTCAATGATGGGATTTCTGAAGCCAGACTTTGTTGGCCTGGGCTTGATTATTGATCACAAACAGAGGAGATTAAGTCCAAGAATGATCTGAAAATGTATATGTATGTATATATATATATGCACACACTTTGCTAGAAGGAGAAAAGGGATTCTGATCCCTGAATAAAAATTTAAGGAGAGTGAACATTTATTTTAATTTTGTGCTTTTTTTCTTTTATTAATTATAAGTCAAGGCATAATCTTGTGTTCAACTTGACCCTCTAATTTTTACATTAATTTGCCTTATTAATTTATTTTTCTCATTTTTATTATTTCTTAAGGTAAGCCAGATTCCTATGAAGAAAGGCTTTTTGAAATGGAAAATCATTTTGCTTTGGAAACATGAAAGCAAATACATTTCCGAAAGAGAAACATTTTGCAAATATTGAAATTAAATATTTGGGGACCAATTGCCCCACAGCGTTTTCAGTCAGCTCCAAGCCCAGTTTTTGCAATGAGTCTCCATCCCTTTCTCATGTTATATTTAAGAAAATCTAACTTAAAAGTATACCCAGCTGCAGGGAGACTGCAGACTTGTTTGCTCCACCAGGAACTCAGTTCCTGTGAGAAGAAACCAAAGCAGTGCCACAATCTAACACCATCTTTAGTAGCCAGAATTATTTTTCATGTCATTATTCTTACCTGTTTAAGATTGGCAGCTGAAGCAACCCGATGATTTAACATCCATGCTTTGTGAGTTGGCCTGCTTGTAGATTTAGATTGATCAGGACTTTATCCTCAGAGAACTGTATTTCTCAGACAGAGCATTGCCTAGCTCCCACCATGGTAAAGTATTGTAATATTAGGTAGGTGCATTGTAAAGGGGGTTTGGCTTTTCTGTGGTCATTCCAATTAGTATTTAGATGGCATCTGTACTGCTATGATGGCCACTTTATTGATTTCTTTTAACTTACAAGGTTTTAACATGGCACTCAGAAACATGTTGTTATTCTTGCATAGTGAAGTAGATATAATACTTTGCATCTAAAATGCTTTCAAACTCAACAAAAAGATGATGACATGAGGGTACTTACACTCAGTTTTCAGTATGATGAGAACCTAACAATTTATAGGAAAAGGCACTGAAGCTTAAACCTCTCTTCCACCATTCCAGGTAAAGTCCTGAAAGTTAATATGGGTAAGGTAAAAAACACATATAATTAATTAAGGTTCACTTGATAGATCCGTGTTTATGTAACCTTAATTTTGTGATGGGTTAAACGCACAAGTTAAAATGAGACTCAGGAGTCCGGACATGATTTTAATGCTTTAACAGTGAAATAACACCCCCTTAAGATGTGTGAAACATTAATTTTATGTAGTTGAGAATCAAAGTATTTATGTGTTTGTTTATTTACTTGTACAATGGCATTTCAAGCACCTTTAACATCATTGCTGTCTCTGGGTGCCCTCCAAATACATGCTCAGATGTTAGATAAGATAAATATTAAAATAATTTGTGTCTATAATTATTGCTGCTGCTGCTGCCAGAAGCCCTTTTGATACCACCTCTAAGACCAAACAGAAAACCTAATTCATGTAAATTAGTAGATCATAATAAAGCTAAGGAAGAATCACTGCAGCACCGAGTGCAACACTAACATAAAAATGAAGATGCCCATATCTGGGAAGGTTTGACCCTCAGAGACTTTGCTGGGATGTCGTTTTAGGAGGAGATTTTTAGGTGAGGAGCGATGCAAGTCTTCTTCGTACTCTACCTACAGTATTCCTTGGAAAATTCCTTGCTATCAAGTAGTGCCAGGCCAACTCCAAACCAACCACAGACTTCTGTGCAAAAGTCAAAGGCCAGCAAAATCACTATTGCCTTACATGAATAAATTTTCCACTCATTTTGCTCTAATGCCTAAGGTGGGACTTACCTCTTCTTCTTCCAGGTACTGACAAAGCCTGTAGCTAAGGTAGAGCTGCTCAGTGAAAAGAAATAAGCAGTCCCAGGATGTGAATGATGTCTTAAAATTGCTGTATAAAATATGTATAAGATTCAAAGTGCCTTTTCCTCTCCACTTATTGTTGAGAAACTCCAGACAACTACCTGTAAGTAAACCTTTTCTCTGTAATGTCCAAAGTTGTCTAGGAAGAGCCCCAAGCCTGATGGTGCACGATAGTTGACTGGATATACCTGAAAAAGGCCATTTCTCCAGCTGGATACGTAGCCTTGTCTAAGGACCTAACTCTAAGCATGAGGAGGTAGAGAAACATGCAAAATGAGCCAGGTAACACAGCAAGCACAGTCAGAAACCTGTCATAAAAGACCTTGGGGGGAAAAGTCAGTTATTTTCTGAGTTGCCAGTGAGTCATTGGCCAGCTCCCACAAACACTGATGTAGGCTTTAGAGATCAGAGGGCTCTAAATAAATGTCATTATTCAGAAACAGGAGCACTGTTCCTGGATATTCACTATAAAGAGGGTTTGAACACTGATGTTCCTATTTCAAGAATCTCAACTGATGGGTATAATCCAGAACATAACTTTATTCTTTGGTTTCATTCCAGCCTTAGTTTCACAGCTCTAACACCACCAAAATCAATCACGCTGATGTACTTGTTGACAGAGATGGACTTTTCCTGACACCTAAAAAAGTAAAGGACCCAGCCCAAATGCTGACCCCAGTCCACTATAAATCTGATGAAACTCTGCCTTCCATAGTTTTAAGGAGATATAGAATCATAGAATCATAGAATAGTTAGGGTTGGAAAGGACCTTAAGATCATCCAGTTGCAACCCCCCTGCCATGGGCAGGGACATCTCACAATAAACCATGTCACCCAAGGCTCTGTCCAACCTGGCTTTGAACCTCGCCAGCGATGGAGCATTCACAACTTCCCTGGGCAACCCATTCCAGTGCCTCACCAACCTTACAGTAAAGAACTTCTTTCTCATACCCGATCTAAACTTCCCCTGTTTAAGTTTGAACCCGTTACCCCTTGTCCTATCACTACAGTCCCTAATGAAGAGTCCCTCCCTGCACCCCTACAGCCCCCCTTCAGATACTGGAAGGCTGCTATGAGGTCTCCACACAGCCTTCTCTTCTGCAGGCTGAACAGCCCCAACTTTCTCACCCTATCTTCATACGGGAGGTGCTCCAATCTTCAATGATACCGGTATAAGAACAATGATACCCGTATAAGAACAGCAGTTCCAGAGAAGGATCAGGCAACCTCTTCCCTATCTCTTTTTTCATTGCCTGTGGACATGTGCTGTGAACATTTTGGAGGAAGACTACCACCATCATACCTATCCCTCACCGAATATCAACTGAGTGTGGTCAAGATTACATCCTGTGCCTGAATGTCCTCGTGGGAGTTTCTTTTGAAAAGCCTCAAACTCCAGGGCAGTCAGTGGCATTTATTGATCACCTCTGACAGGTTGTCTGCTCCTTTGAGGACCAAGAATGGCTGACAGGCCAGGAAATCCAACATCCGACCCTTGTTCAGGGCTGACTGATCCAAAGCTGACAATTGAGGCGGCAGGCTCTCCATAGTGCCAGTGGCTCTCTCAAGGGAGAGGAGAGGGCCTTTTCAGAAGCAGCACCTTCCAGAAGATTAGGATCTGAGTTGATTCCTATTTCTGAATCAGGTACTGAATCAACTGAATCAATCCTGCTGCACTTACTGCTGCAAGTTGCTCTGCTTTGCTGAATGCAAACAACAGTCAGCAAATCATTACTTGAGCAAAAGCTAGAGGCCATGGAAAAGTCTTAAGGATGGAGTACATAAGATAGGGGAATTGTGTCAGAAATGAATGAGCAGACACATGCGTATCTTTTTTGAAATGAGATCATATATTTTTATATATAAGAAAAGTTTGACTTTGGTTTAGCAGAAGGGATGCTAAATAAACCATGTCGCAGGTCAATCTGATTAATGACATTTGTGGGTGCTTATCCACCTGATATACACTGATTTGATGAGATGCGTTAAAGCACATGCAGACCTATGAGTCTGTCTTACATATCTCTGCTCCTGACCCATTACTGCAGCTAGTGTCGACACAAATGTCCCTAAACCCAAGAGCTGTAAAGAGGCACATCTCTCATTTAGGTAATGTAGTTCCTAAGCCATAGCTGGTGCCAAGCTGAAAAATGGTCAAAAGTATAATCTAAAATATGCTACAGAACTGCCTAAAACCACCTAGAAATCTTTGTGATTATCCTGCAACAGCAGGAATATGTTTATCTGGATTGATCTTAGCCCAAGCACTTATAAAAATCAATAAACTCCTATAGTTATGGTAGATGTTTTCCTTTCCATGCCACTGGGTTCTTATTGACTACAGACTTCCCAATGCCTTAAAGGAAAAATGGCTTATGTTTCTAACCGAGCAGATTTATGTTGGAGAAGAGAGAAAAATTGGGTATCCAGTGGCCTGAAGGGAGAACTTAGTCAAAGGAACCCAGCAATTTCTGGGAGTGAGCAGAGAATGAGGCTATTTATTTTAGCAATAGGATGAATGCCTGATCCTCAAAGTCTGAAGGCATGTTTGAGTTGAAGGGTTATTCACTCTACATCCACAGTAAAGATTCATGACATCATGTCAGAGATGTGGATCAAGTAGACCAGAGGGAATGGAAAGAAAATTTGGTGAAAACATAGGATTTCCTCTTCTCTCCAAGCATCATAAATCATGTCTGAGCTGCCAACACACGCTACAATGATCCATCATACTCAAGTAAAACAAGGACTCAAACACTTGACCAGCCTGAGGTCTTCACGAAACCAGGAGGCACGAAGATACCATTTGAAGACTTGGAAAGCTGGTCTCCCAACTTAATTCTCCCCCTCCAAAAAATAAAACAAGCTCAGAGAACACCTACTTCCACTTAAACAGGTGAGGAATGGTTTGAGCAGATTTCCTCTGTACCATGGGAAAGAGAAATCTGAGACATGCTGCTAGAGCCAGGAGCCAAGCAAAATATGGGCGTTGTCCACTATCAGGACAAGAGCAGAGAGATGGGACACTCTAAAACACCAAGTCAGGGCAAAGATGCTGAATTTGATGCTCAGGGGTTTTGTGATAAAGCTTCAAGGCAATTTGCCAATGAGGTGATATGGAGACATGTCCTTACCAGAGCCTGCACCCCGCTTTCACATTCCCTGATGCAAAAGGATAACTCTGTAAAGCAAACTTCACAGCTGTTCCTGTGTGACATCCATGAAATACTGATGCATACACAATAGGAATAGATAGATGTCATCAAATGCATAGGCTTCCACCTTCCTCTCCCATGACCCTTTTTGAAAAGGTCTACTAAATACAAACAAGGTTGACAGGCCCATATGCAAGCATAACTCTTTTTTGTTGTACAGGATTTTATAGAAAAGCCCCTCCATGGAAATTAATAGACTGAAATATCCCTATTACACATATATATGCATATATACATACATACATATTACTATATACAGTACACACAGTATGAAAATTCTTATATAAAGGTTATCAGTATCTGACAAACTTTATCAGGTTTTCACAAAGGAAAACATCCTGCCTGCTATTAATGGAAAGACCCTGGGCTGACTGTTCAGAAATCCATCATAGGTTCAGTCTCTCCTTCCTCATTTTTGGCTTTCCCATGGATCTTGTTCAGTTCTTACTCAAGGATCCTCCTCTCTCCAGGCTCAGCAGAATTTTATATCCCCCACCACTTCCTGTCCCATACTGGTACTTTTAAAAGAAGTCTATTATGAAGCAGCTGCAATCAAGGATCACAGTTCAGGACCTGTGCTTATTCATTGCTGTTTCCTCAGAGTCCCTAAATATAGTTTAAAATTTATCACAGAATCTATAAATCTGCTCCAGTGCAACTCCACAGGAAGTAAATTCATCAGTGATCATCTCTGCATGAATACAGAAAAAGGATAACCTTCGGCAACTAACTTGAGGTTTTGCAAGTGAGACAACTTCATCTCTTGCACAGAGGGCTTCTCTGGCCTCCCTGGCCATGGGCAATCTTGGTACATGGGGAAAGAAACCAAGAGTCTCAAGAAGCCAACAGTCATAGAATCATAGAATGGTCTGGGTTGGAAGGGACCTTATAGCTCCTCCAGTTCCAACCGCTGCCATGAGCAGGGACACTTTCCACCAGAGCAGGTTGCTCCAAGCCCCGTCCCACCTGGCCTTGAACACTGCCAGGGATGGGGCTGCCACAGCTTCTCTGGGCACTCTGTGCCAGTGCCTCAGTACCCTCACAGGGAAGAACTTCTTCATTATGTCTAATCTAAATCTACCCTCTTTCAGTTTAAAGCCATTGGCCTTTGTCCTACCCTATAAGTCCATGTAAAAAGTCCCTCTCCAGCTTTTCTTTTAGGCTTCTTTATGTATTGGAAGGCTGCTTCAAGGTCTCCCCTGAGCCTTCTCTTCTCCAGGCTGAACAAGCCCAATTCCCAACAAGCCTATCTTCATAGGTGCTCTAGCCCTTGGAGCATCTTTGTGGCCCTAAATCTCCACCTGCATTCACAGCAGTTTGTATTGCTTTCTTTTGACTTCTTAATTATTCATAATGATCACAGCTAAGAAAGGAATCTCTTCTGTGATTGGTGAATATTAGGGGAGACTGTAATTAAAAGCAGAATTGGAGCTGAAGAATTGTGTCCTGACCTGAGCCTGTGCACAGAAGTGCTCCCTGAAGCCACTGGGACCACCCCAGTCTACACACTGGTTCATTTGTGGCTTAGCAAGAAAAGAGTTATCCATTCAAGTAGTGTAAGAAGATTACTGTGGTTCTAACATAGAAATAGTTATGTGAATGATTGCACTATAATATTGCAATAGAGTATTAATTGGGAACTAAAACCGTTTGTGGGCTAAGCCTAAATACATACGCAGAGGTTTAATTTTCCACGTTAACAAGAACACCGGCCTGTGAGGCTCACGAACAAGCTTCCCCTGAGCATTGCAGTCACTTCTGTCTTCCCAGAGGACAAGTTTGCATGAATTATTTTAGTGCCTCTGGAGTTGACAGTAACCCAGAGTGGAAATGTAAAAGGACAGGTTAAATAACCAGGTGTTTTGTACCTTGAGAGAAAAAAATGAGTTTAGCTTCAGGTCAAAGACTTAATTTAAACTTATAACAAGGGAAATATACTTCTAAGATAGAGTGCTCCAACATCCACCCGGGAGTCTGCATAGCCTCAGGGAATTGTGTGAAACAGGTATAAATTTGCTCTACGTTTGTGTTGTGCCTTGCTTTCTGTAGAGCTGTAGTTTAGATACATCCACACAGGCACACACAGAACATCACACAACCAACAAAGACAGACGGGTGACAACAGGCACCCTCCAGTTCTCTAGGTGTAGACATACTTACACATCAGCTTGACAAACATCACGTTTCCTTTGCTGACAAGGTGCAGAGTGCATGACACCAATAAGCACCCTTCTGTACCTGCACATGTATATTTTATGGAGGAATGAAACCAAAAAAATGCATTAAAAAATGGCATGAAGAGTAAAAACTCAACCACTGAAATGTTAGGAAACACTAAATTGAATTATTCACCCTTCCTCCACCTCCATTGTTCCTTCTGCATAGGACAATCACATCAAGTATTTTTTCTTTTCCTCATTGAGGACACAGTGAGGATGCTGACCTTCATGAGCAGTGGACCTGTATTTTGCTCACTCCTCAAGCCTTCCTTCCTGCAAACCTGCTGAAGCTGGTGGATTTTCCCTGGTGCTCATCCAAGCACTTCACAAGTGATGGATTTATCTTCACAATACATCTTTGAGGAGAAAAGGAGTTACTGCCTGTTCTCCAGATTTGGGAATGGGAGAAGGTGGAAGAAATGAAGCACTGGATTTGCAGTACTTCTAATATTTACAGTATTCTGCAGGATTAATACAAGCATGAGATCCTTTGGCTTAAGATACCACTGAACATTCCTGCAAAACAAACTTCAGGGTGTGCAATCAGGCATCACCAAAAGGGATGATTGCATTATTAGTGGCCGTCCTCATGTGAGTTTCCCAGTGCCATATAGAAAATCTATGAAAGAGGAAAGGATAAATACAACATTTTTAAGGCTTCATTTACAGGGTTTTTTCCCATAAAAACTTCTGGTCTGTTGTCCCAAACACTTCCTAAACTCTGCAAAAAACAAGATAGGTTCATTCCCTCTATTCCCATTATCACCCACCCGGGTTCTTCCGCAGATTACAACCAGGCCTGAGTGGATCAGGAGTCTAAGTGACCAAAAAAGAGTAGAAAAACATGTGTTTTATGGTGATGTGTGCATTAACAATAGGTGTGACACAGGGGGGAACAAACAATCCATGCTGAGGACCCAAAGGCCATATTTTGGGGGGTTCTTCAGGGCAACTTTAGCCTGGCCTTTTGGCCTGAGCTACAGTTAGTGTGGTAGCACATTAGGTGGCATTCCAATGAAACCATGCTGCACGAGCCAAGGTAAAATTTCATCACCCTAAGGTGGAACTACTGGGAAATTACTTCAAAATAACACTGTTATCTGAACCTTAATACAAGTTTAGATGCTTCTTAAAACAACTCATAAGTCAAATACACAGGAGAAAAATCAGTTTTGCAGACTGGGTAAATAACATTTCTCCCTTCTTCCACCTTGAAGCATTGAGCTTGGTAATCTTCAGTATCTCATGTGAGCACATGTGTACCGACACAAGACCTATGCAGCTGAAAAGTTAACTAAGGCAGATAAACCAAGGTGATAACACTGAAATTAATTGGGAGGTCTTGATTCAAGTCTTACTGCATTACTTGTTGGGAGTCTTTCCACTAATGCCAGTGGACTTTTGCTTGGATCATGAGCAGAATGCAGTTACCACCGTCACACCAGCACAGCAGCTATTACTCACTCAAATTCCCAGAAGGCATTTTGCCTGCAAAAAGACCACAAGATTTGACCCCACTAATGATTTCCATGGTGTTTTCTGCACAATATAGATTACCAAAGTAGAGCTGTGACTCAGAGGGCTTTCCTGCTCCAGCCTGCCTATCATCAGCTTTTCTCTGCAATTTCAGAAATGAAAAAGGAGAGCAGCCATTCACAAGGTGTTTGCCTAAAAGCAACAGTTTGCGGCTTTTTCTGTAAACCAGACTTTTCCCAGCTGTTAAAGGGAAGGAAGTAAACAAAGCAAAACAAATACTAAAACACCATAACAAAACCAACCAAAACCCAAAACCCTTCAACACGTTAAAAATCTGGAATATTTACTCTGGAAGAAAAGAAAAAGAAGACATAACTGAGAAACTGATAGACCCATGTTAAGCTCGCATCTTGGCCTGTAATCAAGGGGTACGTAGTGTGAGATTCTATTCATCCTGCTCCTGACATCAGAACACAAGATAATTGACGTAAGAACTCTCTAGACAAACTGTGTGTGTTTCCTAGGGTATATGCAGACACAGCATCTCCATTTGTGTCCTTTTCGGGATGCTCATTATCTGAGCTGGCCTCAGTCCTGCATCCTCTCACTCAATACCCCTAACACCTATGAAAGAAAATCAGAAGGAAACTGCAAGAAGAAGGTGTTTTCAGTTTTTAGGGGAAAAAAGAAAAGTTAGAACAAGAAACTCAGGATCCAGTTCCCTCTAAACCAAACTGAAAGATAAAATCACAATAATAGGTGAGCATACTGCGAACACTGGAATCATTATCTTAGTCCAACTGCAACTTGTTGATGAGCAAAAGGAGGGAAAGGTTGTAGCTTCACGAATTAAAAAATAATAATCTCTCAAGCTTAATATCAGCAAAGATGATTATTTCCTTTGATTTGTCAGACTAATTGGAAATAGCTTTACACTTTGCAGATGATTAATTAGGAGCCAACAAGATCTCTATTTGCATCTCAGTAATTCTTCGCTCTATTTTATTTCAATGTGTAGTCTTTATGCTTAAAATGCTCATTGAGTAAGCAGAAAGATGATTAACACAAGATTTTAAATGTGTGCTATTCTGACTTTTTTTCACACGTTTTTATCAACAGAGAAGAAAGGAAAGAATATACAACATCACAAAACAATTAGTGCCTGTTCCACTTACAATTGCTAAAGCCTTCTATATGGTAGACATAATTTAACAGTTCATAGCGAATGAACTGAGTTCATTTTAAAAACAGGGTTAAAAAAGCACAAATAAAGGTCAGTACTCTTCCTCTTCTCCTCCATTCCAAAATCAAATGACTATTTGGCCTCTGTATAATCATCCTGACAGTTCTGAAGTGGTTTTTCTTACGTGAAACATCCTTACTCATGTGAGCCGTCCTGCAGAAGAAGATTAGACCAGGCCATTGTTAGCCCTCTCCAGTTATCACCTCAGGGAAAGAGGGTTCAGAATAGCATCTGACGTATGCAGTGATATTTTTTCCATCCACCTGGCACAGAAACACAGGAGTACACATATTTCTGGGTGAAAGAGCTCAGCTATTTCATTTCATATCTAAATAAGTATATAAATAAATAAATAGGCCATTTGCAGGTCATGCCCATTGAGGATTTTATACTGTTTGGGGGGGTTTAAGCATTTTCTCACAGCTGTGACAACCTCTGTCTTATCACACCATGCTTGAATCTCTAAATGGATCAGGGTGATAAGAAGTTTAACCTTTCATTTGGAAAGTAAATGCCCAACCCTAATGATAGGATAAAGAAGCTGGAAGAGTAAATGCTGAAGAGGATGACCAATATCTAAGGATTAAACCATCAAAAATTAAATTAAAAGAACCAAACTTTGCTATCCACAATAATAATATTAATATAAATTGCATTATTTCAGAAAAGATTTTTGCAGGAACGAGCTGCCTGAGGGCCTTTGAAATTTGGGGAAGAGACCTCTGTCTACCATCAAACCCAGCCTTTCGTAACAGGTTCTTCCCATTCCTCCAAGCACAGGGACAGGGTCTGGACCATCCATCTTGATTGCACATCAAGATCTCAATTGTAGACCACCAAATTATATCACTGAGTACCCAATGGGCAGAGCAGAAAGCGCTTTTCCAGTTCCTGTTCATAATCTCAGGTTCTTTCCTAGTACTACCCAAAACGTATCCAGGATCATAAGGACCCTGCCATATCTTTGCATTTATCCCAATCCCAAATTGTCCTCAACACAGGTTTGCCCCCTTGGTAGCCATGGTTCGCTAAGACCAAAAGGGACCCATTCCATGTGGGAGCCTCACATCAGACGGCGGCAGCAGCTGGGCTGAGATTCAGGGGACAGGGAGCACACATCGGAGAGTGGGGTTACACTAACATGCAGTCTATTTATTTGTGAGGGTTTTTTCCTTCCTTTGTTCTGTGTTTTTTCTTATTCTCAAGCCACTACAAACACTGCTTTGGCTGTCAGCATGAGCACAGAGATGCACATTCCCGTATCCATGATAACTATGGAATAAATACCATCAAACCAATTTTAAAACAAAAAGAATAATAATAATAATAAAGAAACATATTCCCTTCCCCAAGCACAAAACACTTTTAAGTCAACAGAATTTAATCTAGTTTATTCTCAAAAAAAAAAAAAAAAAAGGAAGAAAAAATATGAAAACAAAAACAAAAAAAAAAGCAGGTCTTATCACTAGCAGTAAATAAATTTGTACAACCATTCAGTCTGTATAATAGGATGAAATAAATCTACATCTTCCTTAGTTTGGTGCGTTGAATTATACATACAAACAACAATTACAGGAACTTGTTCACAATGCGTATAGACCTGGAGAATGGCTATCTGAAAACCCCTTGTTGGCAATGTCTGCATGGTAACACTGATTGCCTGACACCATTGGTACTTCCTATGTAAAAGGGCCCGTGGCCCAAAATGAATGATCTCCCTATAGGTTTTTATTGATTTAATTATTTATTTCATTAGTTAGTTAATGCATCATCCAAAAACCGTTCTAGCCAGCCCCCTCCCCCTTCCCCGGCAACCAAATAAAAAGAAACCAAACCAAAACCAACAAATAAAATCAAATCAAAGGAGAAGACACGACTGGCAGTTGGTCCATTTGCTCGTAAGACCACGTTTCCTCTTGGTCAGCATTGTTTTTGTCTGGTTTTTCAATTGTTCTCCATTCCTCTTTATATTTTTTTTGTCTCTTTTCCTTTAAAAAAAAAAAAAAACAAAAAACAACAACAACAAAAGAAAAATCTCTCGGAGTCCTTCATGCCTTTTTCTTTCTCTTTACAGCTCTCCAGATGCAATAAAGTCTTCCTCGAATGTACAGTATTTCTTACAATATAAGTTATATGCAATGTTCAGCGCTTTTTACTTTATTTTATTTCATTTTATTCTTTGTTTTCACAGCACTAGAGATCCTGTCCAATAGGGAATGCAAGTTCTGAATGGCTTATTCACAAATGGGATCCAGATTCAGTGGGTAAGAATACATAGAAGCCATAGTGAGTTCCTTTAAAAAGTGGCAAACATCACTTTTCTAAAACTTTTTTTTTTGTTTTTTCTCTCTTTTTTTTTCTTTTTTTTTTTTCCTTTTTGTGTTTTGTTTTTTTTTTTTTTGTAGTTTTTTTCTGGGTTTTTTTTATTTTTTTCTCTCTTACACCTTCAAATAATCTTTTTTTTTCATATTCTTTTTTTCCCCCTCCTACTTGATTCGGGACATCAGACCCATAACCACACGCCTGCAAAAATGCAAGTATATAAAGTAAATCTCACTTTGAGACCGTAAGCATTCAGCAGGGGAGTCTCTTGCTAACCCATGGCAGTGACCATACTGGAAGGATGGTGAGGTCCAAAGGAGAGGCTGGATGGAGGATGCATCGGTGTCGGTGTAGTCAGCATGTGGCTGGAGTGACTGAAAGGTGAAATGTGGCTGATGGAGGACATGTGTCTGGAGAGGGCGGCGGGGTTAAAGGAGCTGCTCTTGGGAAAGTCTTCAAGGTTGTCATGGACCTTTTTGCACTTTTTGGATTTGCTAGACATTTTCCGGTTTCTGGTCTGAATTCCTTCTTTCTTCATAGTCAGGGGTCTGTTAATCTAAACAAAAACCAGTTATTTTTTTTTGTGCTTCCATCCCTTTTCTCTGCATCATTATGGCATTCATGTGCCCAGCACCACTTGAACAGCTAACAGCTCCCTTCTTTCCATTGTAAACTCCAAGCTCCATGGCTACACAACTTCTGCCCCCCCATTCCAAAGTTCAGATCCCACCAGGAAATCCCAAGTTCGGTTGGTGTTTCTGAAGACAAGATGACAGAAAATTGCTGGCAGAGCCTCACTGGAGCAAAACATACCTGAAAAAATTCAGCTATCTGCGCATTAGGTAATTGCACCCTGTTTGGGAATGAAACCAGTCCTAATCACCTTGAAATATCCCCTGCAGACGCCGTCTCACCCTGAGGCTTCCTGACTGATCTAAAACCATTAGTGGCAATAGCTGCTGGGATTTCAGTGCTATGAGAGATCTCAGACTTTCACAGCAGCATTAAAGAGCTGGGCAAACACAAAAGAGTTGTGAAGAGTTTCTCTTTATTTTTTTCATCACTTTTGTCTTTTTTTTTTCTTTTTTTGTCCCATTTTTGTCTTATTTTTCTTCTTTTGAAAGGTTTTGCTCCAACTGTCTTTTCAGATTTACATTAGCTGGTCTGGTTTTATTTCTAAAGTCTTCCAGGTTTTTTGAGGGAAGTTGAAACACGTATCTGTGCTGCCCAGCAAAGCTTTTTCTACTTGCATGCAGACATATCTGTAAGAATACTAAGCATTCAATTCTCCTGCATGGATAGACACAGAAGCAGTGACCATCTGCACATCCATCAGGGTTAGGAAACGGTAGCAAAAGGTCTATTGGACCTCTTGTAAGAAACTCTTACTACTGCATAGAGAGCCAGCATCACAACATGCATTAGCACAGGTGCCATGAAAGCTCCAAAGACCGCACTTGGAAGGGGCTTTATGCATCCAATATCCATAAACAACCTAAAATCTAAACTTCAGAGTCTATATGAAAAATTATATAGGTATTGCGCTAGCCCCTCTGCAGAATTTCACCCATAGCAGAAGGCAGGAGAGCCCATCAATCACCCCAGGGCTGAACACTACTTTTCATTCTAAAAGTGAGCACACGACAGCACTGATGGATATTCCGCAAAGGGAGAAAAGGGGGAAAGAATGGATCTGCTATCCACCAGGAGCTACTATCTCAGCCCCAGTGAAGGACAATGAAAAGATGTCCCTGTAAAGGTCCTAGCCGATCTTCATCCATAAGGTCTTAAGTCAGTGCAGGGGACAAAGCACTCCCTTCTTCCAGATCACAGCAAAGTTTCATTTGCTGCCCATCAGCCACTGCCTAATGCCTTTCCTCGCTGCATGGGAATCATTCACCGATTTCTCCCGCTGAGGAGGCAAGGATACAATAACTTCCTGTTTTATGTAGGGATGCAGGCAATGGGAGAGAAGGGACTCGTCTCATCTTCTCCAATTTAAGCATCCCAAAGTTTTTTATCCCCATCTGAATTAGTGACCTCAGGCTCTCTGTATCAGCAGTAATGGGAAATTTCATCTTGTCCTAAAACCAGGCATATTCCTCTACCTACGGATAAAGGGAACCAGAGGAAGCAGCCCGGCTTGCCAGGAGCTGAATGTAAGAAGGGGGAATCTACCCATGTGCAGCCCCACAGCCCTGGGGCAGTGACAAGCAAAAGCCACATATGTCATGGGCTTTAAATACAACTTCACTCGTCTCCCTGGCTTCCTGTCCTCGACAAGGGAATGGGGATACGCACACAAGGAAGGCCCTTTGCTCCAGCTGTGTGGCTGGGATGGGAAATCTTTGCCTGGACTGTTTTCAGCCAGACAGCAGGAATGTGCTGCCTAGGTTCAAAGCTGGGAGGAAGCCCCAGGTGAGCCCCACCAGGCAGCGATGTTAAAGGAGACCTGAAAGTCCCGGTCCCTGATGAACCCAGCTCAGATTTGGGTAGGCACACTTTAGCCCCAGCCTCCCCAGCTCCCAGTGAGCATTCACATCATGACACACAGACTCAAGAGCAGCCAGAATTGATTTCTAATGTGAAGCAACAACGGTGCAAGCTGAGGAGGTGGTGGCAGCAAAGTGGTATCAGCCTGGTGCTGGGACTGGGGCTGTGCTGGCTTTTTGATCATGTGCAGGGTTCTGACCCTGTGTTGCTTGGTATTGTGCCCCGCAGGACAATGAGCACTTCCCCAACGTGACATCTCTCATGTCTCACTCAAACACTAAGAACAGATTAGCCCAGACCATGATTTGACGCAAAATTCATGGATGTGAATACCATTTTTGCCCCGGGATGGTGACAAACCTTTGGCCAGCAACTAGAGGCAGAAATGCCATCCAAGCCATTAGCTGGACACATCGTCTTGGTGTACATGATCTCACCCTTCTAGCAGGTACCTGACCCAAGTGCCAAGCAGATAAGTACTCAGGTAAATGTCAGGAGGAGTAAGACAAGCACAGTCACAGCAGCAAGCTGGAATATCTTCCAGTGACTTCAAAGGTCAGTCACAGCAGAATTAAAGTAGCCCCCAAAACATCAAAGCCATGGCCTCGTCTCTGTTTCTGGGGTAGAGAAACAAGAAACCCAGAGGGAAGACCTTCTCCATGAAAATCCATTGTGATAAAAATGACAAACACATGCTAAATTAAAATTAAACCAGCCCAGTGCATGTATATGAAATTCATTAATTTCAGATGGAGCCAATTAATTATGGGCATGAATTATGCTCTTTGTTTTGTCAAATGCAAAACACCAACTGCTCTGCTCTTGGGACGCACAGCCCTGCTTTAGGATATTGTGATAGAGGTCTTTTCTGAGGACTTGTACCAAAACCAACAGCAACTCACTCATTCCTATGGGCACAGGCCAGTCTGCTGTGCACCTCCAACAAGGTTCACTCCCACCCATCCCTGAAGTGAGTGAAGGCTCATCCCGCCTCTAAGAAGGACTAAAACAACAAGGATGAGAACCTCACATTCAACAGATCAAATCCAGGGGATAGTCTGAGCTTGCTCTGACTGAAGACAATGGGATTTTGCCATTGACCTCAATAAAGTCCTGTCACTGGTGCGGATTTATCCTTCAGACATAGTCATTACAATGTGGGGTTAATCTTCCAGGCTGTCTGTATCATAGAAAGCACTCTGGGATGCCACAGGATGAAAGGCACCGTATCAATGTGAAATATTAGTCATTGTTAATACTGGTGTTAATGGAGCCTGTTCTTGTTGGGAGAAACACCAGCAGCTTCACTAAATGCACCCCAAGACTATTATGATTATTGCTTATATACTACTGGCAAATGAGTTTGCTTAAGCTGTGGGAATCAACAGTAAAACAAACAGATAAAGCCCCATGAAGAAAAATAGCCCTGTGACAAAAAATAGCCTTTTCACTGCCAATGTTCGCAGTGTGGACTTAAAAACTGGGTAAGATTCACCTTCAGATCAATCCATTAAAATACCGTAAAGATCTGAAGGCCCAAGAAAAATTAATTAAACCCAAAGAAAAAGCAAAATGGGGAGGAAGGAGGATAAAAAGCAGCCATGAGTTTACTGCAACGTAGCCTGAAACAGGGTTAAGGTATCTCCCAAGCATTTAAGACCTTTCACAGTCATTGATGCAACATCTGTGCAGGCATTCAGGTGTTTGAGATGGACAGGCTACACTGAGTATCTCTATTTCTGACACCTCTCCTGATAGAGAACCGATGCAGATAAGGTACAGCAGGACCGCAGCCTGCGCAAACGGGTCTTGCACTTGAACAGACCAGTCCAGTTTGCTACAGCCAAGGAGCTTCGTTCATGTGCAACCACTAAACTTCCTCCCGGCCTTGAGTTGATTGAACGATGATGCTGGTGACATTCACCAGGCAGTTAGCTCAGATCCCTAGGTCCTGCCTCACAACAGCCAAAATGAGAAGGCATCCCCATGAGGCTATCCCAGCCTTACCACTGCTCACAAAAATCTTACTCCTGAAGTATTTGGCTCCTGAAGCATAATGTGGCCTCCAGATTCAGAACCTCTAAAGCAAGTTGGGCTGCAGAATCGTGTTCCGATGTTCTGCCATCATGGATCTAACTAAAATAGCTAAGCATCATCTTAAAAAAGAAAAATCAAAGGATCTACCCACTCACAGCCAGTCTTTGGTATCCTTGCCTAGTTATACTGTTCACACAGCATCTCAGTCCTCTAGGGGTTCCATTTAAGCAGGCCCCATTAATGGAGTTGCTCGTTAGGCAAGATACTACTTGACTTTGCTAAGTAGCTGTGCTGAGCTTTTAAGCAGCTGTCAGTGTTTTTAATGAACATGAAAACAGTTCCAATGTGCTCAAGGCCTGCCCCATGTCACAAATTTCACAGCTGTATCTGAATTTCCCTAAACAGTGGGTCTAGGGGTTCAGTTCAGGACAACTAGGAACACAGCATTAGCATGAAAAAGAACAGGATGTGCTCTTGCAGCATATTTCTGGAGAACCTCAGCATCCAGGCACTATTCTAGACACCTTAAAGGGGATTCTTCCAGTCAGATGTCTACAATGCAGGTAACACATCTGAACCCACCATCTGACACCTTTTATAGCTGTAGGGAGAAATTACACCTTCTTCAAGGGTAAAAGTCATCTCCTCCAAACAAAGGCACCTCCATCAGGTCCAATCTGAGAAGAGCCTATCTTATTCAAAGGGCTTTGCCAAGGTACAAGTGGAGCAGCCCAGGTATAGGTCTCCCTATCTGCCTCCCAGTCGATATGATTTAAGTCCTACTGCTGGTGGCTACAAGGCCAAAATGAAAACACAGCACAAGCACAGACTCGTCCAGTGGAGCTGACTGACCTTGCTCTCTTCTTGCCATGGAAATAGCAAACAGAATATGTTCTTGTGGTAGCCTCAGAGCTTTCACTCTGCGTCCAACCCGTTTGTTTGCAGTGACCACACTGAGAGTTTGATGACAAGCTTTGCTTGTTACATGGGATTCGAAAGGCGCTGAGACGCCTGCTCGCTAAAGGGTAAACAGGTTTTCCTGTTTTCCAAGAGAGATGCCTAGCACAAAACAGGTGAAAATCAGCCTGGTTGACAGTTGGGTTTTCTTTTTTTTTCCCACTTAATCCAAACTTGTTTACTCATCTCAAGCAACCAAAGAGCTTGAAATAACAAATGCAGGGGACTAAGACACCACAAGGGTTGGGTGCTCCAGGAAACCCGATCTGTCTTTGACGTGTTTGCATGGGTGGACGGAAGGGCAAAACATAGCCTGAGATTTCTAGGCCAAACATAAAGAAATGACCACTAGGAAGGAAAAAATATAAGATCTATCAAAGCAAAGAAATTGATAGTCTTCCCTTCTTCTTATACACTAATTGTTCTAATGCCACATGTGGAATGAGAGTAACAGGAGTAGCCTTAAGACTCCTTTATTAGCGTTATTATTTAGTAGAAGAATTTTCAGATCCCTTTAGCTTTTTCCCTGGGGCACACATCCCTGGCTCCTGCAAGCTGGCTTTGCATGGAGACATTAGATTAAATCTGCCAGCCATTTCATTTCATTTTTCCTTCCCTTCCATAACAGATGCTTTAAAATTCACGTCACAGGTTGAGCAGACTCTGCAGCCCACTAACTAAATCAAGGCCTTTTTGGTTTAGGAATCACTTGCGTCAACCAGGGCAAAACACAAGACCTAAATAAATCATCTTTGGGGACGGGCGGAGGGTTGGGACAAAGGCAGCCGCAAACCCAAGAAAGATCTAAATAGTTGCTGGCACATTCTGCTTTTTTTCCAGAGTTCGTATTTGCTGGAGGAACCAAGCTATGCCTAGAAGGGGTATCAGTTTGCAGGACGGCATGTTGTCTTTTCCAACACACTGAGCCCAATCAGCAGTGGATAATGTCTCTCTGTGTTGATCCGCCCCTCCTTTCTTGGCTCAGGCATGGGAAAGCTCTAACATTACCCACGGACAGCCCTGTTTTATACCTCTCTGAGACAGATCAGCAATGCCTGAGGGGATGCTGGCTCATCACTCCAACCCCTAAAGTCCCCAAAGGGATAAAAGTGGCATCAGCACTACCCGCGACTGGAAAACCTGAAGTCAAGGAAGAGTATGGAGCATCGAGCACCGCAACCGAGGCCCCATTATGGAGAGTTACAGTCGCACTTACATTGTGCAGCTTGTAGTAGAGCCCGCAGGCATTACAGACGGGGTCGCCGTTGGCATTTCTCCTCCACAGGGTGGTAGTGGTGGTCTGACAGTTCGCGCAGGACGTGCCCGCCCTCCTGGCTGCAGACTGCAGAGAAGGAGGGGAAGAGAGAAGGGGAAGGGAAGAAAAGAATAACACCCGCGTTAAAAAATCATATTCAAAAGAGAAAGGAAAAAGATGCCATCAGCAAAATCTCCAAGAAAGAAAACATCAACCCTGCAAGACTGATGCATGTCGACAGGGACCTCCAGAAACTGACTTGTGAGAAAAAAAGTAACTCTGCAAAAGAAAGAAAAAAATCCCCAAGGTACTTTAATCCCAAATTATATATGAACTGAATCAGGTGCCAAAGGGCATCCTAAAAGTGAGTGCTAAACCTCTGATAGAACTCATCAAAATTAGCAGCTCTGGCACAACCCATTCCAGAGGGGAAAACATTATTTAAATGCCAACATGTCTTTCCACCTTAATTCTCTCGGACCCCGCAGGGGTCTAATTCTGCAGTCAGGGCCTGAACCAACAGTTGCTGGAGTCAACAGCATGAGTCACACTGGCTCCAGTGAGCACTGGGTAAGACTCGCACTGGGCATGGTGGGCAACTGCTCGCCTGGTCCGACCACAAGCACAGCTCTGTCCCATCAATTCAGCTCGGCTTCAAAGGATACGGGCTCCAGAGCGGAAATAACACTGTGGCGAAGAGCGAGAATCCCAGCTTTTTAATTACACCCTCCTGCAGCCTAAACCTTCATGTTTATTTAAGGATTGGTAATGAGCCTGAAAGAAGAATTTACCATTTCATAAAGGGGGAGGAACAAGGGAAAAAAGAGTCTATGTGTCAAAGTGTATACAGAAGCTTTTTTGTTAACTGTGATAATGATTTAGCAAAGCCAAATTTAGCCAAGTCGCTCTCCTTTCACATGCATGAATTCGTGCTTATCATTTCAAAACTGTAACTTCAGCAAACAAATTGTCGTTCTGCCACTGAAGGAGGAAAAGAAGTTTGCAGACTTCCATGTGAATGCCTATGCAAGTTTGCGTGTGTGCAAGTGCCTACAGCTCCTAAAAAAAAAGAGACCTTTACATCCCTGTCCTCTCTTTTCTTCATCAATATGACACAGTCCCAGAGCTCTGATTTCATCCCGATGCATTGCTTTCAATGGGACTGCTCATGTGCTTAAAGTTAAAACATGTGCTTAAGCGATTTGCCAGATCATAGCAATGCTTGGCACCTTGCAGAACTGAGCCTTTAATGCTCCCTTTTGTGCTCTTACTGTTTCAAATTTACCCCTCACCCCACACAGCCGCACACTGTAGCACATCCAACGTTTAAAAGAAAAAATACCGCATCTTTGGATCCCGTACAACAAACCCAAATGCAAACACGGACACTGGCACAGCGCGAGCGTTAATACCAACTCTTGTTAGGTCATGTTGCAATTTTAATCATAATTGAATGCGGCGTAGGTGGAGAGAGGACGGGTTGGTTTTGTTTTAGATAAAGTAGGATTCTTTTTTTTCCCCCCTTTTAATTAGACAAAAAAAGACTGCCTAAAAAATAAATAACACAATGCCCATGAGCATTAGGAAGCATTACAGAGCCCTGGATCCGACAGCAAACAGCTCTCACTGTCTGCCCATGGGGACAATTCCATTTTGCCTGACCATAAACCACGCCGAAATGAGCCGATCTCAAGCCTGAGGAGGCTTTCCGCTGACTTTTCCATGCTGATGACAAGCAGGAGCTGGGAATGGTACATGGGTCTTTGGTTGCAAAATCCCAGTGCCACCAGAAGCTGAAGCATCCCACTACCAACAGCAAAGCCCCAAACAGATGCACACACACACACCTCTGTCCTCTCCTCCTCCAGACCATGCCATGGCACCAAATTTGGTTTCCATCAAAATCACCAGGTTAACACACACACATCAAATGCAGCACAGACACAACCAATTGCAGAGCCAGGCTCTCACTGAGACCCTGGGGACAAGTCTGGAGGTCTTCGCCCTATCAGCTCCCACCAGCACGGGTGGCTCAGTGGCTGGATTGAGCCTCTCAATGGCAGCTTTGCCCTTATCAGACCCAAAAATCAAGCCTAGGGAAATTTCTGAAAACCAGTGATATTTGACTCAGCCCACACAGGGGAAACATCCCCTTTGAAGATATTTGGGGTTTCTACACAGCGTTTGCCATAATTTCTCTTATGGCAAACATGTTTAAAAGACACGCCTGGTCACCACCTTGCTACCTTCAAACAAACTCCTGACATTAAATAAGCAAATAAATCACAACATCCACTGCCTTCTCTAAAACCTCTTCCAGCTGCTGTGTTTACCCTACAAAAATTCAGCATCATTAGCTGCATGTTTTAAACTCTGTGCTCTTTTGGTCCCAGGCTGTACCTTTTATGCTGTACCGACTTTTGCTGGAGACACCAGCAGCAAGCAGGAAACAATGAATAATAATATTATTGTAAAAGCTCCTAGCAATGACATCCACTGACGTTAATCACCGACCCCAGCCTGGCCATGCAAGTAGTGGGGTGACTAACAGGGTTCCCCATATCATTTGTAGGACCAGACCCCCATGGCCCAGCTGCATGTGAGCGAGGGCACAACTTCAGAAGTGCTGGTAGTGATGAGAAGGTGGAATTGAGGATGACATGGGAAGAACCACGCACTGATAAAGATGCTTAATTAAGGGGCATATTCAGTGTCTGAATTTGCATGGGGTATCCACAACACTGCAAACATCAGCTAAATGTGGCTGCATGTGCAGGGGCCTTCTGAGAAAGCGGTTATAATCCTTCAAAAACCAGCATGACTGGAGACAGAAAGGGAAACCTCTGCATCCACATGGATAGGGAAAAAAAGAAAATCCAAAGGAAGGTTTTATCTCGGAAACAGCAGTGACAAGAGAGCCATTGGCTTCAGCAGGGATGGGAATGGTCTCCAAGAGGGCTGTAGACCCTGCCTGCAGATTGTGGCAGTGTGGTACTATCTGCCTGTTCCTGCAACATCTCCAGATCTTTCCCCCAAGATGAAGCAGAACTGTCTAAGCACCCTCAGCTGGCAAAACTCAATCCATCTTCCCAAAAGGAAGCCCTTACAAAGACACCCATTGAATTTAATAAACCTTGGGCTGGGTTCTCAGCATCTAAATGATTTATTTGCCTTCTCTCTCCCACCCATTGGAGTCCTTTCATTAGCTTTAGCGTGCCTGGGATCAGAGCCTACGAAACCAGGCCAAGGTCACGCAGGAAATCTGTGGCAGAGGCAGAGGAGCACACACACTGGATCACCAGCCTGACCCTCCATCACATGTCACCTTCCCACCCCACTCGCCTTCACAAGTGAGGAAAGATCAAGTCAAGCTGCAGACACACGCGCATCAGCATCGATGCACATGAAAAGCAAATGCGGGCCCAGCTTTTGTGCCTTCTGGAGGAAATAAATAGAGGTACAAACAGTATCAGAAATGTTTCTCTTGGATTTTTTCTCCCCAGGCAGTGCTGGATAAAAAATACATACAGAAAATTCAAAAGTTCCCATTTAGCAAAGACCACATTCAAAGAACGAGAACTTTCTGTAACTTCAACTTTAACTAAAATGCCCAAGATTGGAGCAATTAAGCAAGACAAGGGCTCTCCTTGCTTTTTTTCTTTCCCTCTCCTATCTTTTTTCTCCCAAGAATGACCTTTTACAATGTATTTATTTATACAGTTCATTTTACATGTGCCGGGCTGAGGGTGACTCGGGACATTCTTTCGTGGTTCCATCAGACAGTGTTTGAAAGCTCTCCCCCCCTGTCTCTTTCCAGCCGCTTTCCTATTCTGCCTCCCCCTCCGCTTGTTTGGATACGCTCAAGCTCCTGTGTGTTTGGGCTGGGGAAACAGAGCTGTTGTTTAGGAGTTATCTCCAGGGCTCAGATATCCGGCAGCTTTTTCCTAGGAAGTTCACTTTACACATAAAGAGAGAACGAGGAGGAGAAAAAAAAAAGGAAAGGAAAACGAAAACGAAGGGGGGGGTGTTTAAGACACAGGGCCGGGGGGAGGAGGAGAAGGCAGCAAAAGAGCTGCCCAAAAGAACTAAAATCCCAGCCTCTACTTCCCTCCCTAGAAAGCTTTTCCTTTCTTCTAACAAGGCTGTGAAAGATGAAGGAGACCAACGTTTTCCTATGCAGGCTTTCCCTTATAGGAGAAGTTTCATCTGTGGGAAGTTTGGGGGTAGAGAAGCAAATACACATCTTCCCCCAAACCCACATGGCCAGGCAGAGCTGCCACCACTGCCCCTCGCAGTGTAACCCCTCCTGGGGCCGTATCCTGCAAACACTTCCCAGCAGCTATGGGAATAAAGCTGGTCCAATAAAGCCAGCCCAGTTTTGCAGGTGAGGAAACAGAATCCATGCCTGAGAATTACCCCTCCGAGGCCGTGAGCAACTTCATGGGGAATACAAGGTCAATAAACCTTGTATTACCACCCTACTTCCCGCACTGTCCAGCCATGCCAGGTACAAGCCTTATGCAACTGGCCGGATCCATCCATCACCTCAGAAACTCCATGGAGAGGCAAAAGCTGCTTTTCCTCCTCATTTTGAGCGGCCTCCAGGAGCCCATCCACATCTTGAATGCTAATGAAACCAAATGTGCCCCAATTCAAAACATTCAATAACTTCCCAAGCAGGGAACATATTTTTCCCCCCACTTGATGTATCTTTTCCCCTTGTGGTTTGCCTGATTATTTGCCAAATCTATTGCAGTGCATTTATTAGCCATGCCCACAGCTTCCAGACCTTTTTGTGGCTTCCAGGGAAATTCGCAAGTAGGTCGCTGGGGATGCTGTAACTTATTGCCTGTACATTATACATTTTTGAGGCTTGCAACTAGGATTTCAAATATAGCTATGCATTTTGTTTTCCTCCAGCTTTTGTGACCCCAGGTACACATTCAGCTTTACACACTCACCAGCCTTTGACATCCTCTACCTTGTGATCTTGCTCACACCAACCCGGAGGGGCATGAAATGATTTTAGACCCACATAGTTGAGGTGCAAATGACCACACATGGCACCAGGAGCATCAGCCAAGAATCTTGCAGGACCAAAGTCTAGGTGATGTCCTAGTGGTACCTGCTACCTAGCTTAGATCCCCTTTCCAGGACACAGTCAACCAAAGGGGATGGAAACACACTTAGAAAGGGAAAGAGAGCAGTGTGGAAAGTCCAGGAGAAATCCTGTTCTCCTGATACTAATCTCTTTGGTCATTAGGAAATGATTACTTTGCCCTTAGCCCCTGGAAAGAGCCACTGGACCCATTGTCCTTGGGTCACCAAAGAGCGATGGGGAGGCTTATGTCCCATTGTGACCTGAGAGAAAATTCAGTTTACAAGAAGCTCTCAGTCTTGGCTTTTTAACCTGTTTTTCGCTTTGCAAGAGGGCCAAACAACTGAGGCCCACAGCAGCTAGACGCATCACTTTGAGCATCCCCATCTCCCAGCCCTCCGACTCAGTGGGAACAGATTTTGGAGCCAGCTGAGCTTCCCTGTCCATCCCGAGCTGCAGACAAGAAGCAAAAGTTGCAGAAGAAGGTAAAGAAAGAATGAAATGGAAGGAGACTCACCAGCCTTCTCTTGGGTTTGATCAGGGGCCGGTTCTGCCCGTTCATTTTGTGATAGAGTCCACAGGCATTACACAAATAGTGCCCGGTGCCGTCTCTTCTCCACAGAGGGGTTGAGGTAGCCCCACAATTTACACACTCCCTGCCTTCTGGAAACAAGAGAGCACATAGTTCACTTAGGGAAAGCAGAGGTAAAATAGGCTGGGGACCCCTTTCCCCCCCACCAATAAAACAAGCCCATAAAAGATGCAGTCCTGCCAGGCCTTGCCAGACCTCTCCAAATTCAGGACGTAAAAGCAAGGTTCCAAGGCTATGGCTGAGCAACATCCCTGGCATCCCGTCCCCTTCCCCAGCATCACCCAACAGGGAGCATCAGGCCCATGTCCCAGCGGAAGAGGGATGGTGACTGTGACAAACCAAACCCCATGGTGGCTCAAGGGGCTCCTTTTCAGTGGGGTGACAATTCCCCCCTCACCTCTGGATTTAGGGCCTCTACAGCCCTTCAGTCGCTATGTTGCCGTATGGGTCAGACAAACCTTGGCAGGCTTTGCAAGGAGCCTCTATCCCTATCTCCTGAGATGGATGGATACCCAATGAAAGTCCATGCCCCCCTTCCAAGGGTCCCAGGGTCACTGCTGGAGCACTGCCCCATGAGCCCGGCAAGTGAGAATCTTCTTTTGGCCTCAGGTCAAACCTCATCAAGGCCCCCGAAATAATCACATCTCAACAGCCAAAACACCTCCTGGCCCCAGTCAATACACAACCACTGCCAATATCTGTTATTGATTAATTTGCAATTAAGCTTCCACCACCCAACTTGTGGAAACCTCTCCAGCCTCCCCACCGCATCCTCAGCATGATAGTCCATCCCCAATATTTGGGATGCCACCTCTCTATCCTCTCCCCACTTATTGGGGTCTCCCACAGCCCGAGCTTGGAAAAGGGAATTGAGAGGGGGTGCAGGAATGCAACTCAGCCACTTTCAGAGATTTGAAGAGTATTTTTGTTGGGCGTTTGGTATATTTGGGTTGGTTTCTTTGCACCTAATGACACTCTTGGCCCATGTGAGAGCAGCAGAAGACTTGAGCCGGCCAGAGCAGAGCTAACTCAGCGCAGAGCCGGCTCCCGGCTGCCCCAGCCTGTGCTGCATTCAAGCAAGAGGCATCCGCGCCCTAACCACAAACGGCAACCGTTTTTCCAGAGCCTCTGCACTGAACCCCTCTCCTCTCACCACCCCTCCAAAACACAACAACAAAAAAACTCTCTTTTTCAGACGTTTCTCCCTCCTTCATCCTGCAAAAACAGCCCATTGCCTCTCCTCTCCATCCAGCTCCAACCCTCTTTGCCCTCGAGCTTTCCAGCTTGCTAAAACCAACTTTAAAAGAAAGAAACAAAAATAGGTGTTGCTGCTGGGGTTTGGTTATCACGAACCGCAGATGTCTCTCTAGAAGGTAAAGTAACAGAAAGTGGCAAAAGGAAAACAACGAGGGGGGCGGAGCGGGGGGGGGGGGGAAAGACGGTTTGAAAATACCGCGCAGCCGGTGCCCCGGCGGGAGCTGCGGCTCAGCGGGCGGCCGGGGGAGCTCGACCCGTCCCGGCGTCGACCGGTCCCTACCCCGACACAGCACCCGGTCAGTACCGGGGCCAGGCTGGGAGCCGCTCCCGTTAATACCCAGGTCGTTTTGTCCCCCTCCGGTTAAACGGGGGCAGCCGCTTCGGGGCTGTTAGAGCCTCTGTCCCTCTCTTTTGTTTCACTCCATCTCTCTCTCTCCCCTGCTTTCATGTACAAAACATACAGGTCTGGGTTTTTTTGTCACTCTAACCGCATCCGGACTCTATTAAAGTTCCTGGCGCTGGATAAACAATGCAACTGTCGCGTGCAGCAGTCTGAAAATAATTGGATTAGCTCAAACATATCAGCTAAATAGAGACAGTCCCTGCTCAGACAGACAGAGTAAATGTCACCCTGGAAAAACCCTGAAAACTGATCTCATTCATGCCAGGCAACCCTGCAGCAGCCTCCTCGGAAAAAGAAATAGAGAGAGAAAAAGAGAGTTTTGACTAATGGCCCTTTCCTCTGCACACACATACACCCCCCTCGCTGCACACAAACGTCCAAACACGGAGCGTTCAGCCATCGGGACCCGCAGCCGCGCAACTCCCGCACTCCGCGGGGTGCGCAGAACGCTGGGACACCCTGGGTCCCCCCACCCCGAGCCCTGCGGTCAGCTTTGAGGTGGTGCGTTAGGTATGGGCAAAGCCCTTGGATGGAAATGGATGGGACTGGAGGTGGGCAAAGCCCTTGGATGGAAATGGATGGAGCTAAGGGATACTTCGGGGTGCTCACATCCCCCCCAAGGGAAAACCCTCCCCGTATCTCTGAGGAAGAGGCCCTGGGAAAAGCGAGGCGGGGAGGGCAGGCAGGGGAAGTTGGGCGGGATTTAGTACCATGATTAAAATACAGAGATACACTAATGCTGCGGTTCCTTGGGTTTCGCTTCCTCCCCAGGCGCCGGAGCTGAGCTCACCGGGGGCGCCTGGGGAGGAGGGTGGGGGGACCGGAGCATCCCCCGGGCAGGAGCCCTGAGGAGCTGGGGTGATGCCCGACAGGCCTGAGGCTGCACCCCAAGCCCGGGCTGGCCAAGGGGGAGCTGGTTTATAAACCAGGGCAAGGTGAAATGTTGACCCCAGCCCTGGGGCTTTCCTCCCATGGGTGCTTGTGTGCATCCCTCTGTACGGAAAGGATGGGGGTAGCCCTGTTCTTTTGCCCTCCCGCTTTCCCACTTAACTTCCTCTCCCAAGCAATGGGCATGAAGAAGCCAAAAGCCCTACCTGTGCTTGACCGTGCTTTCGGTCGCGATTTACACCCAAACCCGGTAGGCGATCCTCCTAGGAGGCTACTTGGGGGAAAAAGTCCAGAGCCATATTCTGGGACATACGGCGGGTAGGTCGTGATGGGGTGATGAGCAGAGGAGGTGGCTCCTCCTAAAGAGGCCATGCTGCTCCGGGAGTGAGAGGACTCCAGCTTCATGGTGTCGGCCAGGGACACCTGGTATTTGATGCATTCCTTCTCGTCCTGCCGGGTGGAGCCGGTGGAGCCGGGTGTGGAGATGGACGGATCCGGGGACACATCTTTAGGAGGGGTCGGCGGGAAGGTGAAGAGGTGCGGGCTGGAGTGGCCGGCGGATAAGGTAGAAGAGGAGGCGGGTGGATAAACGGAGAGGGGTCCCGGTGAGCTGTGATGGATGGAGGTCTTGGGAAAAGGGCTGAGGTTCCATGGGGAAGCGCTGTGGTGACTGCCCAGCGCCTTGCTCCCGTCCAGCCAGGGCAGAGAGCCGTGCAGCAGCGGCGGGCGGCAGACCTGGCTCCCTGAGCGGAGAGAGCACAGCCACATGCCGGTCACACTCCCCTCGCCCCCCGGACACACGGGGGGCCGGGCTGGACCCCCCTGCCCGCTCTACCCCCATCCCCCCACCCCCCCGCCAAAGGGTTCTGCATCCCAAATGACATCGGATGTAAAATCCCACTTCCCTTTAAAAAAGTCACAACTAAAAGCAATAACAGCCGTTATCCAGCTCGGGGATGTGTCCCCCACCCCGGGACATGGAATTTAGCTTCACTGTCTCCCCTTTCCAGCCTCTGGAGCGAAGATCCTGCGTGAAATTGCCAAGCCCCGGCTGCAGAATTCATTTAATTTTTCTTAGCTGGGAAATCATTTCCCGCACGCTGCCTTGGGCTATAAACCCTGGGAATACTCTGGCCAAACGAGGGAGACCAGGAGGTGCCATCAAACGTGACAATAACTTGCCCAACAGAGCCGATAAACTTTGTAAACTGCCCAGTTTGTCTCTTTGTCCCCCTTTTTCCATGAGGCTGCACATAAATTTCAGGCGGCTTTTTCATGGCGATATGGCACAAGCAGAGAGCACCCACTGTCCCGAAGGAAACTGTTCATCCCTTTCTTATGACAGGAGACCCTTCGCTTGTATTTTAACATACAGACCTGGGCTTTGAAATAAATAAGGAATAGATTTACTAGGCTAGATTTATGCAGTCAAACCTATTTTTCTTCTTGGGTTATAAATGTTCTTAAGGGATGGTACCTTATATTTTAAATTCATCTTTGCCCTCGCTATAAGAAATGAAACTATACCCCCCCAAAAAAATCAAATCTACCCCAAATCCACAGCAACTTGTGCAAACGGCTATAAGCTGAAAACCACAGTTACTCAACTGGAAAAGAGCAAGTTTGTGCCTGCTAATAGAGCTCTGGAAAAGGATTTGACATCTAGAGAGCCTCAACCTCTGTAAGCATTGTGATATGTGTGTAAAGGCTGCTAAACATACAGAAGGAGAGATGCAAACAGAGATCTACAGAGCCAGGGAGAGTTAAAGAGCTGGTACAGTGTGGACACGTACGTTTACATGGGAACTTGTGAGTGTCTAGAAAATCTTCAAGCTACTTTTGCACCGTACCAGGCATTTGTGAACAATACTGAAAGTAACTGCTCGAAAGGAAGGGAAGGTGGGTTATACGAATAGAAAGGGTCAAGATTCATTATCTTCTCCAGGAAGTAACATAGTAAATAATATTCAGGCTAGATCACAGAGACCGCATTTCCACTTTCTGCTGATATACTGGGGGGGAAAAAAAGAGAAATGCAAAGAAAGAACGGACAAAGTCTGCTGATCCTTAGAAATAATTGTTTTAAAGGGTCTAATAGCAGAACAATGCTGTTACTGAGCGGAGCCTAATGCAGACCCGCGCTCAACAAGTAGCTGAGGGCCGGGAGCAGCCCCCGAACCGGCTTGCCTCTATCTCTGCTCACTTATCCCACTTTCTGCTCCTTGATTTTGGGGTGATTTCCACTGCAAACCTCGGGTATTTAGATTTCGACAGTCCAGAGGCCACTGTCTGGCTTCACAAATCACCATCTGTTTTTTTCCTCCTTTTTTTTGTTGTAACTCTTTTCCCTATTTTCTTAACCACTCCAGCTGCAAACACTGCATCTCTCCATTTCCTCCTAAAAGATGGCCCCAAAGCGCTCATCCCTCTGTGGACCTGGGCCCCATCGGCGCCAGGTATTTCACCTCCTTTCTAAAAGCTGTGACCCAGGAACTAAACTCACACTGTGGATCATTACCTTCCTGCAGGACCCTCAGGAAAACACAGCCGGGCTGATACCTAACGACAGCAAAGCACTTCTATTTTGTCTTTCACTCTTGTTTTTAGCGCACGCCTTGGTGAGGCCCTGCGTGCATGTGTGAAAGTTTCGACCCAAGCCCTAGCAAGCTCCCCGAGTGCCAATGGAATAACCCAAGCGTGAGGACAGCGGGGTCATCTTCACACCCCTGCTCCCCAGCCGGCTTTTCTGCCCCAGAGCAGCTTAATCGTGCAAAAACTAAACATCGCATGAAAACCCTGACTGTTCACCTAATTGAAGCGGGGCGGGGGCTGGAAAGAGGGGAAGAGGAATAAAGCAAGAGAAAGATGAAAGGGAGAGAAAGAAGGAAGGAGAGGGAGAGAAAGGGGGGAAGGGAGAGAGGTAAGAGGGGAGCAGAAGAGAGCAAGTTCAAGAAAGGGAAAAAAGTATAAAGAAAAAAAGGGAGAGAAAGAAGGGAAGGGGTAAAGAAAGAGAGAAAAGAGAAAGAGGGGAAAGAAGGGAAAGGGGGGGAGAAGAAATAGAAAGAAAAGAAGAAAAGAGATGAGAGAATAAAAGAAAGATAATGAAAGACAGAAAAAGAGATGTTTAAAAAAGAAATAGGTAACGAAAGAGAAAGGAAGGAAGGGAGGAATGCAGCCTGGATTTGGGTTGATTTCCAACAAGCCAACCCCAAAATCCACCCGTGACGTCGTTTCTCCGCTGCCGGGAGAGGGTCTGCCCGGGCCCCGGGGCTCGGGGCAGAGCGGAGCCACCGGGGTCGGGGCTGGGGTCTCGGTGTCTGCGGGGCACTCACCGTGATGGGCTGTGGGGTATCTCTGCACGGTAGCTCTCACGGAGTTGCCGTAATACGGCGGGACGGGGTTGCCTTGTCCGTCGATATTAAAAAGTACATCCACTTCCTCGGCGAGAGGATACTGCGTGGGGTCCATGTAGGTATGGCCAAGCGTGGGGTGATGCGAGTCCGGATGCTGCCCATTGAGCACGGCCGGGTGGTGGTGGCTGACCCACCGCGGCTGGTCCGTGGAGACCTCCATCTTCCGCGCCCGCTGCTCCGCCGCTGCTCTTCCTCCCTTCCTCCTCCTCAGCAAGGAGCGGAGGGAGAGACGCTGCTGGAGTTATTGGGAGCGGGGGCAAGTGCTCGGCGAGTTTGGGGATGTTTTCTGGTTAAGTTTGGTTGGAAGTGGAGGGGAGGGGGGGTACGGTGAGAAAAGGTCGATTCCAAAAAAAAAAAAAAAGTAAAAAAAAAAAAAAGAAAAGAAAAAATAAAAAAAGAAGAAAAAATAATGTAAAAAAAAAAAAAAAAAGAAAAAGAAAGCAAACTCAGGGGATAAAAAACTCTACGAAGTGATATCCCCTCGGTATCTTCCGCTCTTTTGCAGATGTTTCTCTTCTTTGATCACCTGTAACGAGAAAGAGGAAGGGGAAGGAGCAGAAAGAGAGAGAGAGGAGGGAGAGGCAGGAGAGAGAAACGTGCTTGAGAAGTTCTGAACTTTACCACCTGACTTTTTAGGCAGGAGAAAACCCATCCCATCCCTCGGCAGCCATCCCTGGGAAGCGCCTGCTCTGCCCTGGACCCACCTCTCCCAGCGCCTCTTTCTCTTTCGCTCTCTCCCTGCTCGGAGCAGCTCTCACCGCCCTCCTCCTGCTCTCGCTGAGTTATTGGGGGTGGGTTTTGGGGGCTCCCTCTCTTTTTTTTGTCATCGCGGTTGTTTGTTTATTTGTTTATTCGCTCCATTTGCACCTGAGAAGCTCCAGCGGCTCGAGCTGGTGAGAACTTGTGCCCTTCTCTGCTCCGCAGCCCGCAGTCACTTTGATTGCTCATTAATTATTATGCAACCGAGAAAGGGGGGAAGAAGGGGAAAAAGAGAAAGGAGGAGGGGGGATACAAGGGGGAGAAGCGATGCAGAAGGGGGTGTGGGTGAAGGAGAAAAGGAGAAGGGGGGGAAGAGGAGGGGGGGGAGAGAAAAAAAGCGACAAGTTGCTAAAGAAATTGCGCACAAACCTTGGTGGAGAAGCAGTGTGTGACCCGGGAGGGATGAAGCTGAAAGTGCTTCAGATCAGATCAGATTGTGCTCGCTCGCCCTGTTTTATTTTTTTTTTTTTCCCTATTTTTTAACTCCCTCGCTCACTTTTTTTTTTCTTTCTTTTTTTTTTTTTTTTTTTTTTTTTTCACAGGGAAGGCATTCTTTCTGAAAGGAGCAGGATGGCGCCAGCCGGCTCAGTGCTTACAGACAGCTGTGGCGAGACGCAACTTAAGGAGGTTCCAGTGTCATAAGCCCGGGGGAGGCGGAGCCTGTCCCCGCCCGAGGAGGGGACCGGCGGGACGCACCGGCCGCCCCCTCCGGAACCCTTTTGGACCAACTTTGAGTCTTCCCCCGCCCCCCTTTCTCTTTAATTATTTCCTATTTTTCCCCTTTCTAAGGAGGAAAAGTTTTCCCGCTCCCGGCAAACTCTGCCAATGCCCACTCCGGTGGGGACGGGACCGGTTCTCCTCTCTGGAGACATCCCGGGAAGGGGCAGGAGAAACCGGAGACCCCCGAGAGCAGCCTGGATGAGCCGGGATGTACCGGCAGGTGCAGGACCTCCTGGCGCGGCCCCTGCTCCTACAGCGGCGGGTTTAGATCGGCTCCGTCTCGTAAAGTATTTAATCGTTATTATTGAGGATATACGCGCAGGGAACGGCGGAGTGTGGGAACAACGCGGTTTTGGGGTAGTTTAGGGTGTTTTCTTTCACATTTTGCAGAAGATCCCAATGCGGGGCAAGGCGAGGAGCTCGGGGAAGGGAAGTGGGAGCTGAAGCCCGAGGTGGGCTGGGGAGGTGGGGGGAACCGGTCCCTACCACGATCCCTACCTCGGTCTCTACCCCTGTTCCGGCCCCGCCACCTCCCAGCAGGGGCCGCCGCCACCGCGCCCGCAGCCAATGGGGGGCGAGCAGGAACTGGGGAGCCGGCCCCTGGAGGCGCTGATTGGCTGCGGGCCCGAGCCCCGCCGGCCTGGCCGGGCGCTGCGTTGAGCCAGGGCATCCCCTAGCGGCCCCGGCGGCATCGCGGCACCGGGCAGGGACCGCGGGGCTGAGGGGGGAGAATGGGACGGGAGATAGGGGAGAGGGAAACAGAGAGAGAGGAGGGGAGAGAAGAGGGGAAAGGGAGAGAGGAGAGTGGAAATAATGACAGAGAGGAGTAGAATGACAGAGGAAAAGAAGGAGAAGAAGGAGAAGAGAGGGTAAAGAAGGGAAAAAGAGAAGGAAGAGAAATAGAAGGAGGGAAAAAGGAGAAGAATAAGAATAAGAATAAGAATAAGAATAAGAATAAGAATAAGAATAAGAATAAGAATAAGAATAAGAATATAATAAGAATATAATAAGAGGAAAGGAGAGGAAAGGCTAAAGAAAATTAAAAAGAAAAAAAAAAAGAAAAAAAATAAAAAGGCTGGAGGGGAAAAGTAAAAAGGAAAAAAAAAAGAAGAAAAAAGGGGGAGAAGAAGGGGGGAGAAATAAAAGGGGGGAGATGACAATAATTAGAGGGAAAACAAATACAAGGAATTAGACAAAGTCACTCACGGTGCCTTTACACTCCGTCTCTGCGCGCACCGGCAAGAGCGCGTCTGCCTGGCCGCGGGGAAAGCGCCTCCCTGGAGTCTTTATACGGGGGGGCTAATTAGGAACCGGGCTCCGCGGAGCCACTGCTCCCGCGTGTCCGCTCACGGTGTCCGGTCGGCGGGGCCAGCGCCAGGCTGGGCTCAGCCTCGACGGGCGGCGGAGCCGAGCCGCCGGAAGGGAGCTCCGGTCCCGGCGCCCACTTTAAACCCGTGTTTAAAAACGGTTTTAAGCCCCGGTGAGGCCCGTCCGTGGGGACAGAGAGCTGAGGGATCGCGCTCCTCCATGGGGATGCACCTATATGTATTTATTGCATTAAAAATCATAAGATTCAGGGTGATCCCCCAGTTATTGAGGTGCACGGGGAGGAGGAATGTATTTATTTTCAGGCAAGAGCGCAAACTTTCCGTTCCCCCACCCCAGATTTAAGAGTTTTATGACCGGGAGGGCTGTCCCCTGGGATTTGTGTCTTTATCCCCGCTTCCCAAACTCCCCCAGCTCCCAAGCAGACCCTGTGGGGGGGGGGTGATCTCCAGCACTTGGGAAAAGAAATCTCTTTTAACATATGGGTACGGGGGGGGAGCGGGGGGGGGGGGGGGAAGGTGTTCTTAGTGTCGAGCTGCGATTTTGGGCCAGGTGAGCTGAGATTCCCAAATCCCCCTCCGTCCGCAGTTTCAGCCCTGGAATCTACAGCCGTGGGACCACAGGAGGGGAATTTCCGTCTGGAGGTCACAAAATTGCTGAAGCAGCGACTAAAAGCGCCTTTCCTCTGTCCGGGGGTAGAGGGAAAGCACTTTCCTTCAGCTGTTTGGTGGGTATGGAATGTTTAATGCCAGGTAAAATGGACAAAGTCAAAATATAAAAGAATTGAACGAAATAACGAATTGGAAAATTAAATTTAAATGAAAATAAAATAAATATATAAAATTAAAATACATCAATAGCTACACCGTCTGATCAATGGCGAAGGAGGAAGAAGTGCGAACAGCGCCGAGGGCCCCGTCCTTCCCCAATGTGGGGGGGGATGGCGGGACCCTGCGCACCCCCTGCCCCACGCAGCCCTAGCCCCAAATTTGGGGGGAGAACACTCACTTTCACATCTAGTTTCCTCCGCTTGTCATTTTCTCTGCATTATCACGCTAATAGACGCAATGTTCCTACCCCCTTCCCAGCCGGGGGTGAAACAGCGATGGGGAGGGCCAAAACGCTCCCTTCATAAAAAGAAAAAGGGGGTAGAAAAGGGGAAATAAAAAGAAAGAGAAAAGCAGCCCCATCGTTTCCACTCCACCCCCCACACCCACCCCCCCACACCCCTCCCCCGCACATCCCCCCGGATTAATCTGTGATCCCCGAGGAGCGCTGGCCTTGACCGTCCTTTTCCCGGGCTGTGGCTGCAGCTCCAGCCCCTCTCTCCCCCGCCCCGCAGGGTTTCCAGTGACAGCTCGGCCTTCAGAGGAGCCCATTGTTGGAGCAATTAGCCCCAAGCTGGCCACCAGCCGCCAGATAAGGCCCGGGGGCTCGGGGGTTAATTCTGCAGGGGGTAATGGGAGGGGGAGGCCAACATCCCTCCTAGATAGCGGAGGGATGGGGGGGTGTGGGAAGAAAATGGGGCCAGTTCTGGTGCTAAAAAAGTCAGGAGGAAACGTTTTTGACCAAAAATAACTGGAAGTCCCCAAAAGCGGGAAAATAAATGATTAAATAAATCAAATCAATGACAAATATAATAATAATAATAATAATAATAATAATAATAATTAGTAAAACACACCAGAACTGGAGGAGATGGGGTGGTTACCCAGCCTCCCCCTCCCTTAAAAATGACCAAAAGGCACTAAAACTGCCTTTCCCCCCCCCCCGCATTTGTCCTCCAGGTCTTCCTATTAAAATAGGTTTTTAGGGAGCATTTTCCGGTGCTGGGACCCCGGGGCCACCAGCTGCCTCTGTCCCCATCTGTGCCCATCGCTACGAGCGGCACCTCGGGGCGGGAGCAGGCAGACAAACACCCCCTCGTCCCTCTTTTACCCCCCTTTTAGACGACAATTGACTGAAAGCGGATTAAGTTACGTTTGCCGGGCTGTTTTTTTCCAGGGTACCAGAACAGGACAGGTAAAGCTGTACAAACAGCCGGGAGCGAGGAATCGGGGGGTTACGGAGAGGACACGGCCCAGGGCAGAGCTCCCAAGATTGTTACTTCATTTTTTACTTGTACTATTGAATATTGTTGTTGTCTGTGTACAGCAACTGGCTCCGAGGAAAAAGGACCCGGTTTTGGACCTCCCCCCCGCCGGGCCCTGCTAACGCTGCTGAGATAATCTGGGGTTAAACAAAGAGGGAATAGATTTTCCCTTTTTCTTTTTCCTTCGCGGATCAGGTAGGAATTAGGAGCTGTTTCCCCAAGGCCAATCCCCCCTTCTCTTTATCAATAGAGAAGGATAATCAGCGTCCTTGCTGATAGGGGCTGGTAATAATAATAATGATGATAATAATAATGATGATAATAATAATGATAATAATAATAATCATCTGAGAAAAAAAGAGACGGAGACACTACACCCGCATTTCTGCATCTCCCCTTTCTCACCCCATGCAGCCTCCCCCTGCTCTGAAACCAGCCACATGGGTGGTTTTTCTTCCTTTTTGTTTTATCTTTTCCTTTTCTTTCAATATCTGCATACATATTTCCGTTCTCTTCTTATTATTCATCTCTCTCCCCTTCGCGAAGATGGGGAGGAAACACGAACACACGCACACACAAAGCAGAGCCGGAGCCATGCAAATTCGGAGCGAGAACAAACCAGCGGCTCAATGCACAGGGTCCAATCTTTTCTCCCTTCGTGCACCAACCCCCCCCTCCAGACACACTTTATTTTCCAGCACAAATGATGCTATTTTATGGGGGGGGAGGGGGGGGGAAGGGGGGGGGGAAGGGGGACCCTGTTCCGCCGAAGAAACTCGAAGAATTAAAATTGGGAGGAGAGTAACTGGGACTTTTCTTCCCCCTCCTCTGCCCCCCCCCCCCTTTGAAGCTGAGGGGAGGGGGACTGCCCCGGGACACTGCTAAAAAATATAGAGGCTGAGAAAGATCAAAAACCGGCTCCGCAGGTCCCAGAGGCGGCTTCTCCCCCCGACACATTCCCCAAACTGCGCGGCGGAGGAAAAGGCAAGAGGGAGAAAGAGGAGAAGGGGGGAAAGCTCCTTGTTCCCTCATGCCGCCGGTGCCCCGTCCTGCTCCGGGACGGGAGGCAGACTCCCGCTCCCTTCCCAACCTCTTTTCCTCTTCCCGTGCTTCCCTTCGTGGCACAGCCCCGGTTTCCAGCTCAACGCGGTGAGTTCCTTTGCTCCCCCCGCCACATTTTCCCTCTCTCAGACACCAAAGGTGTTGTTTAGAACGGCGTTCTCCTTCTTACTTTATTCTTTCCCTCTATTTTTTCCCCCTATTTCCTCCTCTTCCCCTCTTTCCCAGCTGCGCGGGGGAGCTCCGCGCCCCTCCGCGCTGCGTTGCACGTGTCCCTGCCTCGGCTCCCGCATACCCGGGGCTGCGCTCGAGCAGCGCTCCGGTAGAGGCTTCCGCACGGTAAGCTCACAAATGGGATGAGAAAAAGCAGGAAACTCTCTAGAAATCTACTCCAAATAAAGGAGAGATTGAGGAAATGAGCATTTAAAATATAAGTTACACGTATATATATTTATGTATGTAAAAAGTCGGTTTGCTGCATCATTTTTGTCAGCGATAGATTTGAAGTGAAGGCAAAAAGCATCTCACTTTAAACCCGATTTTGTGTCGTTCCCCTCGCACCCTATGGAGAACGTGAAGCTGGCGTCGGGTTTAATGGCTTTTCTTTTCAATTTTCCCATTATTTTCCCAAAAGCAGGAATCACCCTGGGATTTAGATACAGCAGAAAACACGGATCGCCGTGCGGTTGGTGTGGAAAGAGGCGGCTGACTTACCACCCCTCAGTTTCTTGGCGAGGAGCAGGGGCATATCCCAACCTCCCAGGATTAAAACCGGAGTCATTTACTCCGGGAAGCGTCCGGCTGCTGCTACTTTAGAGCTGTCCCTGCACCCCCAAATAAACCCCCCGGGTTCACAGAACCATCCCTCCGGGTGTAACCCGGCTCTGCCGCCTCGCACAGTGCTTCACATTTACAATCCCATGCTCCCAAAGTCAGGTAGTACGAGCAGCGCGGTGAAATCTGCGGGATTTCTCTCTGAGGAGGGGAATATTTCACCCCAAATTCCCCTGAAGGGCCCAAATAGGCACTTACCGCCCTCTCCCAGTACAGCGGAGGTGCTGCCTGCACCCCGGAGTGGACCGGAGCCCCTTTTTTCCCTGCATTACCCCGGTCCCTACCTGCCCCAGCAGGAAGCGCTTCCTCGTCTCTTTTTCACTCTTGAAATTAAAAACTAAACCTCAAACCCTCATGTCTGAAGTCAAATTAAAGCAAAATAATAACAATAATAATAAAATCCCTGGGATAAGGAAGCGTTTTGCCCCAGCCGGGAGCAAAGTGCCGGAGGGAAGGACGGACCTTCCTAATGGAGTAAAACAAGCTGGGCCGGTGGTTGTTAATTATCCGGTTGCATTCAAATCCGTCACCAGGAGCCCGCTGCTTGTGTGCGGAGATGTGACTGTAAGAGGAGCTGGGATGGGTGGATGGATGGACGAATGGGTGGATAGATAGATAGATAGATAGATAGATAGATAGATAGATAGATAGATAGATAGATAGATAGATAGATAGATAGATAGATGATAGATAGATAGATAGATAGATAGATAGATAGATAAAGTATTTTCTCCCCTTTCTGTTTTAAAGGCGCCCAAAAACAGTATCGCGCGTTTCTGGGCAGCCCAAGCCATTTTCAAGCTCTATCCCGAAACACCCCCCACCCAACCTGGAGGGTGGCAAATGTTCCTACAAGAGGGTAAAGAAAAGAAAGACCTAAATCCAGGAGAGCCGGGAAAGAAGCGAAACTCTCCTGTTGTCCTCCGGGTTCTGCTGGAGCCCGGCCTCACCCGGCCCGGCCCGGCCCGCCAAGGGGGGACGGGGACGGGTTCTGGCCCGAAGCTGAGCCCACGCTGTCCTCATCTCATCCTGCTTAGCAGCACATCTCCCCTTCGCGGCTGGGGCTTAGGTTTAGGTTTACAAGGTATAAGAAGGAGGAATATGAGAGGAACGGGGCGGAAGATCTCCCTGATTAGAGCCTATTAGAAGCGTAGGATGAGCATTGTATATCGACTAGATATTTTTAAAGCGAATACAGATAGTACCAAGTATATTGTATATATTATACACTATACAGCACAAAGAGAGCTAGCGTGATCGAATCAACATCGCTGAGTATGAACTCCGGGGAGAGCGCAGAAACGCGGAATCTTGCGTGCACGGGCATCACTGTGCGCATAGGGGCCTCGGGTCTGTATATACGAAGGGATCTGCATATAGGTACGGAGCCAGGCACAGATAATTCCCTTCCCGTCCTCAGATCAGCATTCCCCATCCCAGCGATGACAGTGAAGAGTCCTATCTCCCACCCCGACCGTCCCAGTCTCGCTCTTTCCCTAACACCCGCGGGAAAAACAGTTTTTCTCACCCGCTTCCCAAATTTCCTCTCTTTCCCGAGGCGGGGGGTGCCTTTCTCCAAGGTCACCGGGAAAACCCAACTCTCCCCCTAAGGAATAAGAAAGAGGGAGGGGGCGACGGGTTGAGTTTCAAGCCCTTGAGCCGATATCCCCATCCTAATCTCCACGTGGAGAAGGAGTGAAAGGAGGCAGAGAGGGAATTAAAATAATAAAAATTAAAGAAAATAGGAATTAAAGAAAGGAGAAAGGGGGGGGGGGAGGGGGGGGGCAGGCACTCGGGTTGAGACATTCACTGACCTGGGCAGAGGCTGTTCCTGGCTTCCCGCTTCGGTGGAGCTCTCAGGGCAGGAGCGCAGGAGCAGCGCTGGCATGTCGCAAGCTCCCACCGAGGGGGAAAACCTGGGGGAGCTGCATCCTCCAGAAGCCCACCCTCCTCGTCCTCCTCCTCCTCCTCCTCCGGGCTGGGCTGAAGATCAGAGCTCTTCCGGGTTGGGAAAGGGCAGAGAAGGAGTGAGAGGAATATGATGGGCCGGTTCTTTACACACCCTCCCGGGAATCACAGGGGGCGGGAAAAGAGGGGGGGGACGGATAGGGGCAGGGCCAGGTACCGGGGCTAGCAGCGGTGCGAGCGTGATGTGACCTGTCCCAGGAGCGACTGTCACTGCCGGGAGCCTTCAGCGCCTGGGGACAGAGATGGGGGGGGAAAGAGGGAGGGAAACGAATACTAAGCTGACGATGACAGAAATAACGGCGGAGCTCGCTCCGCTTGCATCGAAAGCATTTGAGGAAAGACAGTGAAATTAGCTATTAGGGGCTGTTTCACCTCCTCTGTCCTCCCTTTTCTTCGTGAGGGACTTTCATTGCTCCTATTTTCCTTTATTTATTTATTTTTAATTTTTAGTAATTTTGAATATACGTTTGTGGCTCTGGATTTGGACATACAAAACCCACCATAAACCCAGAATTCCAGCCCACCCTCATCCCCTGGCATTTGGAGAGCTGAGGGGGGTCTGTTGCCCTGTCCCTCCTCTTCATCTGGAAGAGGGAGGCTCCTCTGCAGGGGACACCGACCTCGGGGGTCGGTCGCAGCCCGGGGGTCTGTGTCCGTCCGTCCGTCCCCCGCCCCAGTCTGTGCTTCCAGAGCTGGATGGGCTCGAACCCAGAGCCGATCTTCTTGAGGAGTGGATTGGACAAGCTGCAGCCTCCTGTCCCGATCACCCGCTTCCCCCGAAGACCTGGGGGCTTTCGACGGCGGGGAAGGGAAGATCCTCCCTATCCCCAAAAAATACTGTAGGGCCACAGGCTTCGGGGGATGCCCCAAATCTTGCAGCGACGAGGAAATGGAGCTGAAGCTTTTAACTCGCCCCACTCGCGTTTGTGCCTAAAAACTGATGCTGCAGCCTCAGTGTGCCCCGCCGAGCAAACTTCCACCTTGGTGATGCTCGTTTTATCGTTAGGGTTTGTGCTCATTTCTGCAACCCATTTTGAGGGGAAGGGGGGGTCCTGCCAGCAAAACCCCGCAGTACCAGCTTGGGGGGGGGAGCTTCCCCATGGAAAACACGTCCCGGGACGGCCATACTGACCTACTGGCGCGGGCAGGCGCTTCCCGGAATGGAATGGGAAAAAAGTGGGAAGAAGGGGGAGAAAACCACCTCCAATTTAGCATTAAACTCCACTTCCACCACTGGAGTAAAATGCTTCCATTGGAATCAAGGAGGAATGTTTTATTCCCAGGACTAAGGAGGGTGCGTGGAGCTTCAGAGAGTGGGTCGAAAATGGATAATTTAGGGAAAACAATAATAATTACATATATATCATTACTCCTGGTTAATATTATTCGTATTATACATCTATATAATTACAGTCCTGGTCCCGGAGGGATATTGTTGGGTTGGGTTTGTTTCTGCTGCCGCTGGGAGTTGCTATCTCTGATTCTAGAGTGACTCCCTGTAAGGTGAAAGGTAACGCGATCGCCTCCCATTTCTATCTTTAGAAAACCCATTCAATTAAGGTAATAACTTAAAGCTTATTAGAACTGCGACCGAAGCCTTCCCACCACGAAATCCCTAAGGAACCAGCTCGGGCACCCTTGGGGAGGCGGGTTGAGCCCATCTACCCCCGCTAAACCCGTGCTTTTGCAAGGGAAAAGGTTGGAAAATCAGTGTTTTAAAGCCAAGAGGCTGGCGCGGATTGCACGGAGCACAGTGGAAGAGCCGGGGCTAAATCCTGGCAGGGTATGGGATAAAATACGAAGGAGAATCCAGCTAAAGGCAGGCAGGGTGTGTATTCTACATCACTGGGCAGGGAAAATCCCTGGGAAATCTGCTCCCCAAAAGTAGCTCTGCGGAAGGGAATATGTAGGATCCCCCACAAGATGCCCAGAAATACATAATAAATGAAAGAAAGGGGTGTGTGAGAGAGGGATCTGGATCTGGGATATCTGAGCACATTGTGGAAAGTAGGGAAACGAAAAATCAAGGGTCCTCCCGCAAAAGCGTCTTGGGAAGGCCATGGAGATGGAATCCCTATTCCCCCGGCTTGGGGAGGAGGGGAAGAGGGAATTTGGGCACAGGCGCAGGCGCATCCGCACAGCACCCCCCCTCTCCGCATTCACCCCGCACCGCGAAGTTCATTTTCAGCTCTGGCGGCCGGTAATTCAAAGGTTAAACATAACTAATGAGGCTCTAAATGGCACCCGGGGTTTATCATCGATAGCGTGGACCTTCCCTGATGCCTGCGGTTTAGGTCCCAATATACATTAAAAGCAATAGCCAGGTAGTCAGAGGTCATTTAAATACATACATGCGTATATGTATGTATATATATATATTTGTTTGTGTATATATTTACTTATTTATTCACACACACATATATTTTTTCCTTGTGTGTGTATATATATGTGGAATTTATACGTATGGTGTACGTGTGTGCATATATATTCCATATATATTATATATCTCATATATTGCACATATATATTAATGTACTCCACATACAGTATATTGTATTTATTATATAGTACACGCATATAATACATTATAAATACGTTGTTTGCTTCTTCTGTAATAGATGAAAAAATATATATATTATATGTAATATATATACTTTTTTCTCCCTTGTGTTTTCCAACTTCCATGGCGAGCCTGTGATTCTCCCAGCGCGCGTAGCTAATTCCACCTCTCGCTCTCCTCTTGGCACACATTTAGCCTTCTTATACGTCGAAATAAATACCTAAACACACACAGAGAGAATTGATTTCGGCTCCGCCTGAACCCAGATTTGCAGTCGGACCTTCCATAAATACGATCCGTGCAGTATTGTTAGTGAGAACCGCTCCGCCGGCTGCAGGGAGGAGGTTGGGGAATGGGTTATTCGCTATAATTAAACTGCTCTGGAGAAAAAACCCTCCTTTCTCTGCCCCCAACACGGAAAAAAATCGTCAATAATCAATAATTGCCCCCCTCCCCGGCTGTGAAACGTTCTCGGACAGGATATGTTTAATATCATCTTCGTAATCTTCATTTGCAAGGAGGGGTAGGAAGAGCCCTTCGTCATGCTCGCCCCAAAAGAGCCGCTTTGGTACTGCTTTGGCATTGATCCTGGGCTTTGTGTGCGCGGGATGTATTCAATTCGCTTTAAAACGATTTCCATTAAACGCAGCCTCCCGCATTCGGGTAGGCTCGACCTAATGACTTTGTGCGAGCAGCGAGGATGGTGGGGGGGAACCTCAGAAATTATACACATACACACCCCTAAAATTCCCCTAAATGAGGGACTCGGGAATAAAATCAAAGCCAGACCCCAGCAAATAGCCCCGGTTGCAAATTCCCATCCATTAGAGCCAAGGTGCAAAATGTATCTATAAGAATACATCCAACACGTGGAAGTGGGGGATTTTAATTAAATCTTACTGCGGCTCTAACCGCATGGAAGTGATATTTCATTCCGAGCCCGCCTCTTGCTTGTGTTTTATGGCGTTTTCTTGCCTCTGACTTTTCTCTCTCTTCTTTTTTTTTTCCCCTAAATATTAGGCGAGGTGCAGAATTATAAATGACTCTTTCCTTATCTGAGCTGCTCACATATCCAGGATCAGAGGAGCTGATTAAGAAAGAAGTCAGAGGCAACGTTGGATTCATAATGATTCGGAATAATGAATCCTTATCTCTGCTTTCCAGATTATCACCCTTTCAGCTCCCAATGTTTTGTTACATGGGATAATTTATTGCATCTAATACATCACAATGAATCTGATGGCGGAAAGCGATGGGCAGCGGTGGGGGGGGGGAAGAAAAACAACCCCAGCCCAAAGCGTGGGTCCTTATTTTAGTCGAGTTTCCAACCGAGGGGCAGAGAAACTGATTTGTTTCATTATTATTATTTAAGAATTGGGGAAATATAAGGTAAATCTGATAATAATAATAAGTTGGGAGGGGAGAAGGAGCTTTAATTAGGGTGTCACTTTCAGCCTGAAATTAAGAAAATCGACGGGAGCTTCTCCTCTCGCTGGCTGCGAGATCCTAATTTTACATGATTTATATTTTATTCAAGGGGGAGATAATGCATCATAAACACGGGCTAAAGCACGGAGCCGGGTTAAGATAAAACGCAATTTGCATCTTAGTTTTTCTCTCCCCTTCTTCTTTTTGCTCTTAAGGGAGGGCTGCCAATAATGTTCCATTTTTCTCCCCGCCCCGTTGCCAAATAAATACATGCACAGCAAAGAATCGATAAGGCTCTTGCTAAAGGAGTCTCTCCCCTTTCTCTCCCTGTGTCTCTGCCTCCTTTTATTTTAAGGTATTTCTTGTAGACTGAAGAAACTCCGAGCGTTGCTTTGTATGTAAATGGAACGCTGCTCCCACTTTCTGACTGCAGAAATAAAAAAGGAGGGGGTTAAGGGGTGGGATTCACCTGAAATTATTGATATTCATGTGCCTGAGGAAGGGAAGATCTGCTGATATTTATGCTGGATTGGAATGGATTCGTTTGAATCCAGGGAGGGAAGGAGCAGCCGGGTTCTGCCTCCTCACCTGCGCGGGGGAAAGATGGATTTCAACTGTTTCCTATGGGGAATATCCCGCTTTGCTGCGTTCTGAGGGATGGGGTGGGAAAGGGGGGGAAATCCCAAAGCAGCCCGAAAGTACTTCTCCACTGAATCACCGATAAGGGCTCAAACACCCCCAAAACCCACTCTGAGCAGGGGCTGGGATTGCTCCTCACCCCCCACTTTAGAGCATCCCCCCTTCTTCTTTTAGACAGCAATGGCCAGAAAATGGTGCCTAAAATCCTTTCCGTGGTCAATTTGCTGCACCTCGGGTTTGGGGTTTTGGGGGTATTTTCCTCCTTTTATTTTTCCTTTCTTTTCCTCACCCCCTTTTTCCTTTTTCTTCTTTCTTTTTTTTTTTTTTTTTTCCCTCTCCTTTGCCTGCCTTTATTTTTATATTTTTCCCTTTATTTTTATATTTTTCCCTTTATTTTTCTCTCCCCCCCTCCCCCCTCCCCATTTCGTGTACGGACATTTCCCGACCCTAATATTCCCGAGGACAGGTGCTTACAGCCCTATTCTCTACCTTGCTTTAAGTTTCCCTGCCTCCCTCTCATCCCTTCTTGGCTCTGCCGCCACAACGGCGGCGTTTAATCATTAACCACCTCCAGCGCGGTCCTTTCTATTTTCTCTCCAGGAAGCGGGAGACGCTTCTGAAACAAGGTTGAAAAATAACTTGGTTTTCCCCTTTGCCTAAAGGGAAAAGCTCCCGCCCGGGGTCTGGATTGGGGGGGGACCTTCCCCACCACCACCCGTGTGCGCGTTGCATGTGTCCCTGCCACAGGCTCATCATTTTCTATGCGGTGCTTCCCAAACCCCATCCAAACGGTAATCTCCGCTTCCCTACTCTCCCTCCACCCTTTATTCCCTGCAATATTTGTCAAGGAATTTCAAGTATCAATTATAACAGAAATTTTTGATATTCCCCCCCCCCAGTTTGGAGTGTAGATGATTTTGGAGTGTAGATGATTTGATAGGAATACACACATATATAATACCCGTTCTCCCTCAGATGAATTTATTGGACCACGTCCCACCCTTAGCCGAACATTCAATATTCCAGCATTATCTCCGCACTTAAACTCGCTTTCTCCATTGCTGTGCCAAGATAAATTTGCATAATATTTGCAGTTGTAATTAGCTGATGAACATCTCTCAGCCTTCCCCTTTGTTTTCCGCGCGTTTGGTTTTCAATTGATGCCACTTTTGATCTTTAATATTACAGTATCCCGATAGAGTATTTTATATCTTATCTGGAGCGCATGAAAGTCGCGCAGAAAGGGAGCGGGGGGAGAGGGGGGGTGCGGTAAAAAAAAGGCAACCAAAAAACAGGGAGAAAGGAGAAGGAGGAAAAAAGGCGCAGAACGAAGCCGAACTAATCAGAGTTTCCAAAGGTTGCCTCAGATCCCTGGATCCGCAGTTGCGGGGCAAACGTGATGAATGTGGAAATTAGAGCGATTTAAAAGGATGTAAGGGCTTAATCGGGGGAGGCACTGCCCGCATCTGAGCATCACCCGGGAAGAGCGACGGGGATTGGGGACACGGGGGTTGGGGATACAGGAGGTTGGGGAAAAAAGAGATTTGGGACACGGGGTTTGGGACGAGGGGGCTGGGGGACGCCCCATTGTGTGTGTGTCTGCCCCCCCTCCGGGCTTGGGGACCTTGGAGAGAGGCTCCCTTTGGACTTTGAGGAACTCAGACACATAAGTTGGGGGTTATTTATTTTATATATACCTATATATATAAATGCGTGTATGTATATATATATATATGTATAACTTGGGGGGGCTGTGTGTGCCTTCTTCACCCAGCAATTGCATCGGGATCAGCCCATGCCGGCTGCCCGGTACCCCCTGACCCCCCTCCCGTAGCATCGTTCCCCCCGCTCCAGGGTCACCTCCGCTCGCAGAGCCAGGAGTAAAGGATGTTATCACGTAGGGAGGGTTATTAAACTGCTAATGAATGAGTGACTGTGAGACTCTGGACGGGCTGGAGAGACTGTGGGAGGGGGGCTAAGGGGGGAAGAGGAGGCAGAAAGGCTCGATCTTCATGCCAATCTCTGGAACAAATAGCTAACATTTAACGTTTACACCCTGCTTGGCGACGAACTGGCGCTCCACGGACCCCTGATCCAGGCTAAAATGTCCAGAAAGCCTTTGGAGAGAACAAGTTCCTAGCTATCAGGTTCTTCTGATCTCTCTCCTCCTTTCATAGGGCTTTGGTTTCAGGCTGGACTTGTCCAATGTCTGCTTTACCGCTGCGCGCTCCTAAATGAGTGTCAAGGAGGCGAATATCAAATAGCAGAGAGGTCAAGGCGATTTGGTTAACCGTTGGCTGGTCTGATGGCTTTAAACTTGTGTGGGAGGCTGGGGACGTGGCGGGGGGGGGGGGGGGGGGAGGAAAGGAAAAGGGGGAAGGAATAGGAGTGGAGGGGAAATAAACCCCGGAGAAAGGAAAGCAAGGAGACGGGGATAGGAAGAATATGGGGGTGCGGGATTGATGCTTGGAGAGCCCCAAAAAGGCAGTGCCAATGAAGAGTGGTTGAGGGTTATGGGAAGCCTTGGTGGGTGGAGGGTTTACTGATGGCACTGGGTAGGCTGGGGTGTTCTTGTCCACGGGAAATGCATGTATTTTGTAGCATCTACATTTGGGCTTGATCCTTGGTGTTTCACCTGGGATGCTGCACCCTGGATGAATGTCGGGGTTTGAAGACATGGGGAGGGGGATTTTGTAGCATGCAGATGGTGGGGCAACAGTGTGTTTGTGTATGCAGGATGACCCAAAGATGGACCCCAAAGCCCAAAGAGAAGGTGTATTTGTGCAAAGGGCAGGGATGGCTGGGGGGATAAGAGCCTGGGTTGGGGTTTGTGGTCCTAGAGGTGATGCAGGACATGTGTGGTTTTGGGGCTGTGAGGGTGGTTAGGGAGATGCTATGTGAGTCTGTGCATTGGGAGGAGAGAGGGGTGGATGCATGGAAGTGATGGGGATATGTCAGGATGGGGGCAGGTGAAGATCCCCTATAGAACATATAAAGGTGGTTGCAAAGCCGCTGTGGCTGCAGCTGAAGCGTGAGGTGTGAGTTGGCTGTGGGTGTAGGATGGGTTTTGTAAGGGGTGTTGTGCGGGGCTGCAGGACCCTGGGTGTGAGGGGCTGTGCTGTGGGAATGTGACTGTTGGGTGATGAGCACAGGGAAAACCTTGGGCTGGATGATCCAGCATCACTCTCAGGGGGCAAATTCCCTCCCTAAATGCTATTGCATTTCCCATGGGGAAGCATGGAGACAGGCTGGGTGGTTCAGCAGGCAGTGAAGAAAACAAGGAGAAATTTTACTTTATAACAATCTGCTTTAAATAAATAAATATATATATATATAAGAGAGAATTTCCCGGAAGAGAAAGTTTTCTATTACTGAAGTAGCCAATGAACAGAACAAATACTTGAGGCCTTCTCCAGCTGCACTGCTCCGCTATGGAGCCGCATGAGCCCTCCCTTCCCTGCAACCACATTCTGCTCCTGACATTAGCAGAAAGCTCACTCTGGTCCCAGGTAATGTAAAGCTCGTCAGCTGAATCAAGGCAAACAATCGCCATAGGAAATGTGTGCACAGCTACACACGGCTGAGCAGCACCGGGGCTTGTAACTACCGCAGAGTTTGCAGTAGCTAAAACCAAGGGGGAGTTAATCGTGGGTTTAGTTCCCATGCCCTTGACCTACAAGTAGAATTGCTCAGGAGTGCAATGCTGATAGAATACATTCAGGTGAAGGCTCCATGGCCCTCAGTCTCAAGCTATAGTCTCCATATTGCCCTGGATTTAGGGTTTTGAGCATTTTATGGGGGAACTGTTTCCTTCCGCTCCCCCTTTAGAGGTGCATAAAGGACTTCATGGGGGTGTCCCATGGGAGCAAGGGATGGCCTAGGAGACATTTCAACAAAGCCTAGTGAGGATGGGAAAGAGGATGAGGAAATTTCAGGATCAAATATGCATTTTGGGTTATTTTTATTCTGGTGGTTTCATTTGCTTGACTGCTCAGGGTGGCATGGAGCCTGACGAGCATGGGGCTGTGCATCATATGGGCATCACCAAGGTGCATGCCTATGGAGAGGTGCCTCCTGCATGTGTTTGGAAACGGATGTAGTGGGAATGTGTGTGCAGGGGGTGCTTGTGCATCTGCAGGTATCTTGATATATATATATATATTAAAACATATATATCTATTCCATAGGAGGCCTGGAGCTATAGGTCCCTCCATCGCGCCCGCATACATCCTACATACATGCACCCACTGAGGTTGCGTTTCTGGAGACATTCTCAAATAGAGCAGTGTAATTTCTCCGCTGATTTTGATTGACACGCTGTCCCTGGGATCATGTGTTAATCCCTTCTTCACTCAAGCCTTTTCATAACTCATTTCTCTCTGCTAGATGGAGACTCTGATGGTTACCGAGGCAACGATGATAGCACTAAGCCATTTCCCTCTCTGCACGGAGACCATTATTCCGCATGCATAGGCCATTTGCAACAAAGGTCGCCACAAAGTCATCCACAACACAGCACACGTTTATTAAACTTTTATTCCTTTTTGCCTTCCCTCCCCCTAACACAGAAACTAAGCAGCACGTGTGCAATTTCTGCCTTTCCTTTCGGGGGGGGGGAGAGAGATCTTTGTAATATAGGTAGTAATAACCGTAGCAGATACTATTGTACCCAAACTATATATATCACGCAGATCAGGGGCTTAGAGTTCCCGGTCTAGCAAGATCACGCTTAGATGGCGAGGTTTTGAACCAATGATTCCTATTTATCTTTTGTTCTCCTATCAAATAGTAACTTTAATAGCAGTTGGAGGAAAAAACAGCCCGTAGCAATGATATGAGGGCAGTGTGAGGTGAATATCTGAATGCAAAACCCACATGGAGATTTGCCCTGCGAAACCAAGCACCTCCCCAAAACCAATAACTAAATAACCAATAACCAAACAACCTCCAGCAACGACCACCCCCTCGATGGGGTGATTTTCTTAAGTCCAATTTCTACTTGGCTCCTTACCTGGGCTTCCTGGGTCTGGGTGTAAGTTACAGAGGGTCATTGGTGGGTTAGGAGCTGGTTTAAGGGTGTTAAAAGCCAGCTCTGGTCGTAAGAGGACGATGGGTTAATGCACTGCTGAAAGGGCCCCTGCTAACCTGAGGTGCTCCCTCCCCACCATCAAGGCTTTGCCCATATGGGGCCACGTTACTGGATTTTATTTCAGCCCCATCCTTTGCCTCTGGGGACCGAATATGATGCATTGCTTTGGGCTGGCTTTTAGTGAGCAGCCTTTTCCCATAGGGAATGGCGTGGGTAAAGTCATAAACCCATTTGCTTTGGATTTGTGAATTTAGCACCGAAACCAACCCCAACAAACATCCACGTGCAGCATCTTCTGGCCACCAGCCCCATCACAGCACCTGGGGTCACAGCTCCTTATCCCGAAGTTATTTATCACCTCTTTCTCTCTCTGTTTCAAGGCACATCTCTGGAGGTCTCACATTTCCAACCACATCAGGACAGAGATCCCATCCTGCTGCTATGAGTCTCATAGCTGACGGCAGCAGGGACGGGCTGGGCGGCTAGGACAGTGCTGCAGCATCAGGTCTGCCACGGATGTGAAAGAGGAGGAGAAGATGCCCCACGGTGATAAGCTCCCAGGCAATTTCTATGGTGCCTCCTACTCTTCTCTGTCCAGACAGCTCCAGCGCTCCTCCGGGATCTTATCTCTCCCTATTGCTGCACTTCTTCGGCCTCCCTCCTACAGTGTCCTGCTCAGCTTGGTGCAAAACACGCTCCTAATTGCACTGGCCTGGCCCAAAGCTCTGATCCCATCTGCCCTCTCTGACTCTCATCACTGGCTTCACTGGTTTTATCACCTATTTCACTTACATGTTTGATGCTGCCTCTTCAAAGCCAGGCAGAGGTCAGCCCAGCAACAGCTCCACCACTGTTTTTCCCTTTATTTTCAGTTTGGGAATTAAAAGTAACAGTAATTATCCATCTTTAAAGGTTTAGCTTCTTCTTTCAGATATGTGGAGACACTGAAATGAATGGGGAGTCCATGAGTCCAACCTCTGCAAGTGCATTTAGCCCTGAGCTTGGAGATCTACCTGGAGGAAAGCATCTCCCAAGAGCAAACCATTACTTGGAGACAGCCGCAGTGATTTCCAAAACAGCCCATGTGCTTGTTTGCAGAGTTTCTGTTTTGCAAGATATTCAAATAGTTGGAGACAAACAGGAGTTGGGCTTAATCTTCCCAATCTGCCATTTATCTGAAGAATCACTTTCTCATCACAATGCAACCCCTGCGATGGAGGGTGAAGCACCATTGGTCCAACTGACGCAGAAGAGGGTGGTTTATGATACAGGGTGAAGTGACTCCTCTGCTGAGCACTGATTTAGCAGAGGTGTTCGAGAGCAGCACTGCTCTGGATCCTCAGTGGTTGATGTCCAAGACCTACCACATCCACCCCTTTGAGCTGATGGGGAGCAAGAGAGAGCCTTGCTCCATCAGCACAGCATCACAATGGGGGGACCTGAGAGGGGCTGATCCTGCAGACAAGGTCTTGCTGTCTGGGGGATGCACTGGCTCATGGCACTTTTCACTCTATTCCCACTTTTCACTCTCTTCCCAAACCACATTAAGCCTTTCTGAATAAAAGCTGATTTCCCTTTTCCCCATTCCCTCACCATCCAGCACTCTGTCTGCTCTTGCACCACTCTTCCTATGGAGATCCACCAGTCTCTCTGGCTTGATATTATAAAATGAATGTATTTTGCACAATTTCAGCTCATAAGGAGCTCTCCCAGCTCACGCAAGGATGCTCCAGGCCAGGAAACACAGAGGGATATTTACTTGTGATGCAGCGCTGGGATGGTGCTGGGACTTTTGAGTGAAGCGTGGCAGGTATTTTCAAGCCCCCTGCACTAATTGATAGGCTCTCTATATATCATGCCAGATAAAGGGCTCTTGTGCAGTAAATGCTGATGTTTAGAACATCCTGATAGTGTTTTGTTAACAAGAAGATAACGGGAGAGCAAGATACGTTTGTTTAGCTGCCTATAGATAAACCCAATAGGGTCTTTGTTAAGTTTTCATGACTGATGGCAGGTACTAAACGCGATAAATAATACCCCAGGTCCTGATTGGAGCTACTGTAGCACAAATTATAACTCGCGGCACTGACCTGTGAGGGGTATGAAGAGGTTGAAGGATACAGGAGGGAAGACCTGGGGGGTTTTTGTTGTGCAGTGACCCCTTGTTTCTGAACAGGTTGGATATAAGGAAGTTCTTTACTGTGAGGGTGCTGAGGTGCTGGCATAGGGTGCCCAGAGAAGTGGTGAATGCTCAATCCCTGGCAGTGTTCAAGGCCAAGCTGGACAAAGCCTTGGGCAACATGGTCTAGTGTGAGGTGTCCCTGCCCATGGTAGGGGGTTGGAACTGGATGATCTTAAGGTCCTTTCCAACCCAAACCAGTTTATGATTCTATGATGGTGGTCTGCTAGGGCTTTTCCAGCAGCCCTGCAAAGTGGTACCCAAGAGAAAAGCAAGAGATGAAAAGGATGTAGGCAATAAGATATTTGAGGCAGCAGAAAAACAGAGGGGCTGTAAAAATTCAGAGGGAGAGGATGGTGGTGGAGAGCCCCAGTTTAAAACCAGCCCTTTCCTCCAGGGCTCTTCACCAGCTCATCCAGGATGGGGTGCCCCAAAAGCCTTTGGAAATGAAGAGTGAGCAAGGCTGTGTCGCAAAATCACATCCAGCAGATCCCAAGCATCCTTCTCCCCCAACCCAGGAGAACACTGAGTCAAAGCAGCATTTGCCTCCCTCCCAGGTTCACCTCATCAGGGTGCTTATTAGAAGCTGCTAATTGCAAGGTGGGTCACTGTCAGCCCTCTTACAAAAGACAGGTTTGTTATTGAGAGATGTGGTGGCCCTGAGTCATGGGAGGAGATGTGGGGCCACCAGGTCTGCCCGCAATGGTCCCTGGTGATGTCCCAGCATCAACGTGCCAGCCTGAAAGGCCAAGGCTCATGCTAAACCGGGGACAGATTGCCAGCAGGGGGGGACATGCTGAGCATCCGAAGCCTATAGCTGCAAAAGCTGTCAGGGTTTAGAAGTCAGGCCATGAAACAACCCAGCTGTGAAAGGGGTTATAATTACACTGTGTTTAGCACCACCTTCCCTCAGAAGGCAGTGATTTGCTCCCATTTCTTCGTTTTATTCTTCTCATGTTTCCGTTTTGTGTCTTTCAGAAGAGGAGACTGCAGGAGCTGCACCAAGATGATGCTAAAAGCATCATGACCATTGGGTTGGTGCCCTTCTGGTGTGTCCCACCAAGCAACGGGATGAAGAGGGCTCCAAGCTTGGCTAAATACCTCTGGGATGCCGGGAGCCTCAGCTTGTTTTCAGGTGGAGGTGAAGCCAGAAAGAAGCTGTGGCATCTCCGAGCTGGTTCTGATTTTGCATGAGAGTGTGATGTGTGGCATGACATCATGTTTCGTCTTCCTAGGAACTGGGAATGAGGAGCTCAGAGTCCAGGCTTCCCCTTAGGAATGCAATGGATCCTTGCGCAGGTTGGGTTTTTGTTTCTCTATCCCAGCTGCTCACATGTGTGTTTGTGTATAGTGCTATGAAGCCCATTTGTTTGGGCTTTTTAATACTGTAAGGAGATGCAAAAGGTGGGAGAAGAAAGCTCTGAGCTGGGTTTGTGCAGTGTTCTGAAGATTGATGTTAATACCCGGAGCAGCCCTGGAGCATACCAAGAGCTCCTGATTTCTACGCCTGCTTCATGCGCATCTCTCCCATCCAGCACCATGCCAAGACCCCAGCAAAGTCTGGAGGGTTTTTGCCTCCTTTATTCTTCCTGGCCATTAATAGCGATGCCCAGTCCCATCCTCTGACCAGCTCCATTTTGCAAGGGCAGCTGCAGGATTTGGCTGTAGATAAACCTCATCCTCCATTTACGCTCTAAGCCCAGATTACTTTCCAGTGATGGGTTCTCACCAAGCAGAAACACTGAAAGAGGGGGGAGACTTTGTACCCAAGGCTGAACCACACACATTTAAACACTCAAACCTTGAACATTTATGTCTGGAGTAGAAGCTCTGCCCCATAACTGGTTGGGAAGAGCCTAAATATCCATTTCACAACAACGTGTGATGCAGGATTCATGTTGTGCTCCGGTGTCAGAGCCGGCCAAGAACGATGGAGAGATGTAAATGGAAAACTCCATTTAAATGGGTCTTCCTGGGAAAACTTTGAAGAGGCATCCAAGAAACGAATGTGTTTTCTTCTAATGAGGAGCGTTGGTTATATCTCATGGTGATCTAGAACAAGCCACATGCCAGTTATTGTTGGTACAAGCACAACAACCCCGACTGTGGGAAAAAAAAGAGTATTTCCAGGCATGTAGGACACAAAACGTGCTAAAGGCATTTTAATGACACTTTAATTAATCTCCAGGCATAGGTTAAACAGAGAATCTCTGAAAAGGTGTGTATGTGTGTGTGGGGTAATAACGAAAGTTAGGACTCAAATCAAAAGATGCTTCAGTACCTGCAGAAGCTATTAAATATAATTATATTCATTTAAAACATCCCCACGCACAAGAAAGGGTGAACTGGAACGAAGGTTGGGAGCAAATCACAGTAAATCAAGGCTTAAAGAAGTAGGTATCAAAAGAATGCTGTGATTATCATAGCAACAAAACCAAACCCGAATGCATTTGGAGTTAAGGTGAGATGTAGAGAAAGAAATCCAAAGCAGCTAGGTGTGGAGAATTACACTGGAGGCAGCTCAGAGATGTAACAGCCTAAAGAAGAAGCAAGTGTGGATTTAGAAGCGCATTATCCTGACCCAGGACCACAGACATGGAAATGCCTTTCTCAGATGTCTTCTTTGGCTGATAGAGATTATCGCAGTGAGGAGACTCATTTCCAGACCGTGGTCCTGTCCATGCGTACATCCGTGACCAAGCAACCGGGGGCTCGGCAGAGGTGGTTCTTTTGGTTCAAGGAGAAATGAACCTGGTTTTATCCAAAATCTCCACTTCCTGCCCAATTCTTGCAAGTGCTTTGCTGAGCTCCCCCTGCGTTGTATCCCACTTGTGGATGGGAGCAGTGCCAAGCAGCCTCAGGGGGAGCCCATGTACAGGCATCTCCCCATGCCTTTGGTTTGGAGGGACCTTGCAGAGGGATCCAGACTTCTGCATGTCTATTACATGGAGATCTTGGCAGCTGAGACCCACTTTTGGGATAACGTAAGCTGGTGCACCCAGTGATAGGTTCATAGAAAGGTGCCTGGAAAAGTACCCAGAGAGGTACCCAAGGATGAAGGAAGCTCTAAGGTGTATTTGCAACAGACGTCACTGTTAAGACAAGGATTAGCTGCTAGAAGGGACCTTTCTTGTATCACCAGGGGAGTCTTCTCCATAGGTGCTCTCCCTCCAGGCCTCTGATGGCTCCAGCACCAGCTTTGTCTGCTTGGCGTCTAAGGGAGCTGGGAGCTTGGAGGTGCCTGTTCCCATCTCAGCTTTGCCCCTGACATGCTCTGTGACCTGGCCCAAATCACTTTGGTTTCACTGCTCATAACACCAGCAGGAAACAACCCAGTCCTTGTTCACAGGAGGGGAGTGATGCCAGCCCAGCCCCTTCACTTCTCCAAGCACATTTGATGGGAACTATCACAGCGTTGGAGTCCTTAAGCCATTAAACTAATATCCACACTGAATAGTTACCTGTTTTGATTACCCTTTCCCAGTGATGGTTTGGGACACCCACCCACCATGCCCAAACACATGCAAGTATAGGAATGGCATGATGGGACATGTTGCACCTTGATGGATTTCACTAGACGCCTTGGGAGGTCCCCTTACGTCTTAGATGATAAATTATTGACTATTACATTATAATAAACAGTGATTAATTGTGTTCCCCATCTGGAGAGTGTGTTTCTAGCAGGTTGCTCTCTATCTACAAAGCTCTGATCTCCAGCAGCTCCTGAACACCAGAGGTATGGAGGATGTATCTCCATCAGATGACAACAGGCACTTGTCCTGCGCAGAGGATATGTGCAGTGTCAGACAAGTAAAAGTGAGGGACCCGTTGCGAGCAGCAGGACACTTCTGATGGAGATAAGGATAACTCAAAGCGGAGATAAACAGCTGAATTACTAAGTCGCTGCAGAGAACTGGAGTACCTCGGGGGTGGCAATGCCAAGAGCGCACTCAGCTCTGAAACTATTTGCAACGTGTGCATCCAAGGCTGGATTCATACCAGAGCTCTGAGTAATGCTGTTTGGTGAGCGTTAACTCCATGACCAGCGCTTGCTATCCAGAAACAAGAAGAAAAACAAGGACGTGATGCAGCTCCACAGCTGTTGGAGCACGGCTTTAGTAAACAGCGCTGGTATAACACTCACCGGAGCCTAAGGCATCGGCTCCTCCTTCCACCCACTTGCACACTGCTACAAAACTGGGCCTAATGGGAGCCCTGGCAATTAATCTGATCCCTCTGCATCTCCCCAGCACCAAACCAGCACGCTCGGTGCTGCTTGTAAACACATCCGGACCATCAACCCATGGGGATTCAGGCTGCATCCCAATATCCATAGCCGGTTAAAAGCCCAGGGAGCGTTTTCCAGCATAGCTCTGCCAACATGGGCACCAGGGTGTGGGAAGAATGCTGGCAGGGCGATGAACTCATTAAGGTGGAGCTCTGTCACCACCTCCCAAAGGAATCTGAGATGAGTCCATCGCGCTGCCGTACCCCTTGTGCAAGCGGGTGTAGGAAGGATCAGTCACCGGAGCCCCGCGCTCCCCTGCTCTACACACTGAAGTCAACGCCACCAGGAGAAATAGGAGCCCTTTCCATGTAAGTGAACTGATCTGGCAGATATCAAGTGACTCATTAAGGGCTTACAAAACTTAAGTAGACCATGGCGTTGCTCTCTAGTAGTGGGGACTTCTTGGCGTGAGAGGAGGATTTGATACCTGCCAAAAGCTCACCTTGGGCCTAACCATCGTCAGCAACAGCAGATCTGCCTTTGGCTGTGCTTGCAAGAAGTTGCAAACTGCACCTATTTTAACTGTGAATAATCCAAAGATTACAAAGAGATGAGCTGGACCTGCACTGGGTTAACAATGAACTCCAAAGCCTGCAAGGCAGGCGATGAGGGATGAAGGTGGAATCGACCTGTTTTAACACTGAACAAATACATCTACTCAGACTGTTTTCTCTGTAGTTCATAACATTTCACCCTCTGCTTTCCTTCTTTTCTCACCCAAGCCCCTCAAAATGAATGAAGATATCCCATAATGATTAGATGTGAGGGTGCTGAGGCGCTGGCACAGGGTGCCCAGAGAAGCTGTGGCTGCCCCATCCCTGGCAGTGCTCAAGGCCAGGTTGGACACAGGGGCTTGGAGCAACCTGCTCTGGTGGAAGGCATACCTGCCCATGGAACTGGATGATGTCAGGGTCCCTTCCAACCCAAACCATTCTATGATTCTATGATCTCTGAGGGACTCTACTGGAGGTTCAGCTCAAGACTTTGCACACAAGACATTGCTCAAGACTTTAACGTCATGGTTACGTTCCCTAAACATCACCTCGTGTTAGACAGCTACAACACCTTCAGTGGGATCCTCAGCACAAACCTGCTGCACATCCTTGCTTTGGGAATCTCTTCTTTTCTTGCCGGGCCAAAGCAATCCTGAAGCTGAAGCAATGCAGCACATAACCAGGGAGGGCTGAAGGGATGCGCTTCCTCCTGAGCTGTGAACCCAGCCTTTCATGAAGCAGGTGGGACCAAGAGCCAGCAGTAGGGCTGGGTTATTGGACACGGAGGCAAAGGCCTGGATTTGGGGCTTGGCTGAGCATCTGTCTTTACAGAGAATATAGAGAACAGCAGCGTCGCTTCATCCTCAGCACCTTAATACGTGCCCACTCCAAGCACTAACTCAGATATCTCACAGCCCACGAAGCCCAGAGAAGGCAGCTATTGCATGAATTGTGAGAGGTGTATTTCAATGTCCCTGAAGTCATTTTAAGCAAGAAGCTGTTTCTCAGATGAAACCCCTCCAGATACCCCTGGAAACAAAAACCAAGTAGTTGGGAGTGAAATAAAGCCTCAATATGAGCCCAGAGAAGTTCCTTGCACTGAAAGGCTCAAAATCAGTGGGAGAAAAGAGGCTTGGACTGATGCTGCAAGAGGGTCAGCGGAAGCTTGCAAAGCCAAAGGATCTGCCTGGTTCAGGAGTGGAGATGGTCCCCAGCTCCCAAGCTCAATGCAAACTCAAGCACAGAGGTGCAGAGGAAGGCTCAGTGGAGAAGCAGCTTTATCCACGCCATGTGAAGAGTGTTATCCTGGTTATTTAACCCCTGGGATGGCCTGGGCTGTCCTTACAAGCTTCACAGCACCCGGATCCAAGGTGGAAGCAGAGCTGCCAGAGCAGGAAATGTTATCCTCCTCCGTGGATGAGAACTGGGACACGCACTTATCCCGTGCCCAAATGCACCACTAAAGCCACGGTAGAGCTGGGAAGTGTCCAGCTTTCCCCACAGCAAGATGATGTGTGTCTCAGTGGCTCAGTGTCCAGCTGGAGACCAGTAATGAGTGGTGTCCCCCAGGGATCGGTGTTGGGACCGGTCTTGTTCAACATCTTTGTGGGTGACATGGACAGTGGGATTGAGTGTGCCCTCAGCAAGTTTGCCGATGACACCAAGCTGTGTGGTTCGGTTGATACATTGGAGGGAAGGAATGCCATCCAGAGGGACCTTGACACGCTTGTGAGGTGGGCTGATGCCAACCTGATGAAGTTCAACCATGCTAAATGCAAAGTCCTCCACCTGGGTCGGAGCAATGCCAGGCACAGCTACAGATTGGGCGGGGAGGAGATTGAGAGCAGCCCTGAGGAGAAGGACTTGGGGGTGTGGGTTGATGAAAAAATGAACATGAGCCGGCAGTGTGCGCTTGCAGCCCAGAAAGCCAACCGTATCCTGGGCTGCATCAAAAGGAGCGTGACCAGCAGGTCGAGGGAGGTGCTCCTGCCCCTCTGCTCTGCTCTGTGAGACCTCACTTGGAGTATTGAGTGCAGTTCTGGTGTCCTCAACATAAAAAGGACACGGAAGTGTTAGAAAAAGTCCAGAGGAGGGCCACGAGGATGATCAGAGGACTGGAGCACCTCCCGTATGAAGATAGGCTGAGAAAATTGGGGCTGTTCAGCCTGGAGAAGAGAAGGCTGCGTGGAGACCTCATAGCAGCCTTCCAATACTTGAAGGGGGCCTATAGGGATGCTGGTGAGGGACTCTTCATTAGGGACTGTGGTGAGAGGACAAGGGGTAATGGGTTTAAACTTAAACAGGGGAGGTTTAGATTGGATCTGAGGAAGAAATTCTTTACTGTGAGGGTGGTGGGGCCCTGGAATGGGTTGCCCAGGGAAGTTGTGAATGCTTCATCCCTGGGGGCGTTCAAGGTGGGGTTGGACATAGCCTTGGATGGCATGGTTTAGTGGGAGGTGTCCCTGCCCATGGCAGGGGGTTTGGAACTCGATGATCTTGAGGTCCTTTCCAACCCTTACTATTCTATGATTCTATGATTCTATGAATACATGCAGAGGTTGCCGTGTAGACAGCAATGAGTAGATGCATACCCCCAAGATGACAGTTCTTACAGCATCTGTTAGAAAAGAGCTGTAAACGACATCTCAATCAAATATAGGTAATTCACACACTCTTCCCTATCCTTTTTTCCTGATTTATTTCTGTAAAAGGAAAAAGAAATAAGGATTGCTTTTAATTCGGATGCCAAATTCAAAAGAATCCACAGCAAATACCACCCAGTCACATAAAACAGCTTGAAGGAGGAAAGCTGAAGGTCTCCTGTACACAGCTAAGCAGAGGCTCCGGGTGGCACTGTGATGGGGTGTCGGGCTGGTGACACCCCATCACGGCTGTCATTAGTCCCATGGTAAGCAGACGACAGGCACAGTAAGTTGTCAAAGCCATGCTGGCTTAGGCAGGAGCTGACAGGCGAGACTTGGGAATCTGAAAACCAAATTCCTGCTCGTGACAGGTGATGAAACCTGAATTTCTGTGAGAGTCTCTTTCTCCTTCAGCCCCTTGTTTAGGGGATAAAACAATAAGGATATGAAATGATCTAATTACTTTCTGTTTGGTTTTATAAATCTGTTTCAAGGCTCTTCGGCAATGCTCACATTGAGAAGGTAACAGGGAGCTCATAAGAAATCACCTTCTTGTGTTTCAAAATATACGTGGAAGATCTTAGAATCATAGACTCATAGAATAGTTAGGGTTGGAAAGGACCTTAAGATAATCATAGACTCACTAAGATGATGGCTTGGGTTGGAAGGGACCTTAAAGCTCATCCAGTCCCAACCCCTGCCACAGGCAGGGACAACTTCCACTGGAGCAGCTTGCTCCAAGCCCCTGTGTCCAACCTGGCCTTGAGCACTGTCAGGGATGGGGCAGCCACAGCTTCTCTGGGCACCCTGTGCCAGCGCCTCAGCACCCTCACAGGGAAGAATTTGTGCCTTAAATGTAGTGTACATCTCCCCTCTTTCAGTTTAAAACCATTCCCCCTTGTCTTATCACAACAGGCCCTGCTAAAAGGTCTTCTCTCTCTTCACCCAGCTCAAACCATGCACAGCACCCTGAGGGAGGCACCCCAGGACCAGCTGCCATCGCCCATGTTTATGTGTGAGCTCCTGTTCACATCAGCCAGGTACAAGCTGTTTGCTGGCCGTAAATCTCCCGTTCCAGCCTCCTCTGCCATACAGCAGCCATGGGCTAATAGCAGCATTCTGCTTTTGAGGTTACGGCTGATCCTAAGGTCCCCAGAAGAGTTTCTTAATGCAGCATGAGTGACACGAGTGCGAAGAGGGAGTTTACTCAGAGCATGATCTAATTCATTCCCTGGTGAAGGAAACCCATCTACTTGTGAGATTTCAAACCTCCAAAGCAAACTGCTGTGATCTAAAAGAGATTGGCCATGAAACTATTGGTGTTGAAAACTCGGCCAGCGTGCCTTTAGTGAGCTTCGTTCATTAGAGCTCTTCCTGGCAAGGTTTCCATACCTCAGTGTTCATTGTATACTTGAATTTGGTTAGTAGGTCTTTGTTTAGTTGTCCTATTGAAAGGAGAACAAAGAAGGTGAAGGTGATACAGTGCAGTAATACACTATACTTTACCTTGGGAAAGCGCAGACTAAGTCAGCAGGCTCTGACACACTCTGATTCAGGGTTTTTTTTCATTCCCTTTCTCTTCCAGGACATTTGGAATCACAAATCAGTTGTGGAGCAGAAAGATCCTGACTGTATTTAAGCTGCAAATACCTTCAGAGGAGAAACACCTCATCAAGCAGAGAAATGATGCCCTGAGCACAACAAACAGGAAGATTATCTTAGGAAAAGTGCATCCCCATTACTCCGGGGATGGATGCTCTGTGTTTGTATCTCTGTCCCGCAATAAAAATCAGTTTCTTCCACTTGTGAGCGTTGTGCCTCTGTCTCAACGTTAACAACATGTATTTTCCTGGGTGCAAAACTCATTAACACATTGCAATTCCACCTCATGACATGCAAGCACCCAGCACTGCTGTTTTCCACAGCGACCTGCAGGCACAGGCTGCCCTAACGGAGGATAAAAAGGGTAAAGAGGAGAACCCCCCCCACATGGTTTCCCAATAAATTGAGCTGCTCCCCATTCCCAATGCCGGGTGCTGTAAACTGACACAGCTCCGACTGACTCCCAACTGACTCCAGATAACCATCTGGCCCCGGAGTAGAGGCAGGATTCAACAACCGTTTCTCATGGAATGGCTTTTACGCTCTTTTCTGGAGTATTTACTACCAGGATTCACTGTTCCACTTAAATCCACTACGTGTGGTACATCAGTAAACGGGGGGAATTGCATCTTGTCTTCTTTTTATGGCTCAGGCAGATGATGAGTTGTCTTCTCACTAAAAACCCACTTTCTAAACTTCTAGCCAGTTCTGCTCCAGCTATCTATGGAAATAGATGCTCACAACTCTGGGATAAAGCTGCCCTGCAAGGCAGGAAAACCATTCAGAGACACTGATACTCTCCTATGACATCCAATGAGGAAACCAAGTGGCAACCCACCCGCTGTGCCCTCTTCTCATGGATGGTGGTGACCAAAACCCAGATCGTAAGAAGATTCAGAGGAACACGAATGCAAAACCATAAGAATCAATTGGTCATCCAAGGGAGCAGCCCTGTGGTGGAGTCCATGGAGAAGAAACACAACCCATGAAGTTAAGGCAGTAAATACAAACATCTGGGGGAGCAGTGAGTTTGCTCAGCATTGGATGGTAAAAGGGGCCACGAGGAAGGTCCATGACACGTGGGTAACTACTTCTGGAAGCCAATGATTCTTTCATACTATGGATTCCTGACACACACTCCAGTGCAAGTGAAAGGGGAGGCAGGCTCTGCGCGGCTATGGAGCAGGGCTGGCTTCAAACCGATGACCCGGAGGCGCAGGGCCCCTTCTCCTGTTACTAATCCCATCAGCCACACGAGCCTCCTGAAAATGATGCTTTGGGTTTTATTGCCATTTATAAAATCATAAACCTCAGGGTAGGAAACCAACCCGGCGGCAGCAACGCTCAAGCATGCATAGAAATAGCTGAAGGGCCAAGGGGCCAAGTTCAGCCCTCCCGTGGCACCTTGAATAATGGTGTAGATTCGATGTGAGAAGATCTGATTAACGGAGGGGAGGAGGAAATGGATAAACAACTTACCAAAAGCTAGTTCTTTTATTATTGCAACCAGAAATGACCAAAGACTGTGCATTTTGTAGGTCTGCACATTACACGCGGGAACAGAAGCAACCAAGAATCAGGTTTGCAACATCCAACAATTCAAATTGAAACCAAAGGCAAAAATCAAACCCAAGAACTTTCTTGACTGGTCATTAGCAGGGACGACTATAAATGATGGCATGGAACAAAGAAAGTAACAGTGCACTTTTAATAAACAAATTTCATCCGTATCTGCACTGATTTGCAGTTTAACAGTTCTATCAGCAAAGCCTCATTTCCCTGCCTAAACCGGTACTCTAAAAACACAACTGATTCATTCCCATTAATATCAATTTGGACGCATTTAGAAAATCACTCTCAATATCTGTGCAACAGGTTGAAGGGGTCATATTCTCAGACATCAGCTGCTTCTCACTGGGTGGCTTTAAAGTAGAAATATCCCCAAATGAACCAACAATGTCTAAAAGCCCTTTGGAAACAAAAGGTGTCATTTTTGTTTTCACGGTTTTAGCCTTGTATTTTATTTAGCTCCCAAAACTATTGCACTACAATATTTAATACTGACTTATTTTTACCTCTGCAATTTCCCCCCTCATTTTGAATGGGGAATACAACTCGTATTCGCTTTACTGGTCTTTCCAAGGGGATACAGAAGGCAGAGGAACGCATCCTCTGGCCTTGATGCTATTCTGTACCTCCCCCATCTAAACACGAGCCTGATGGTTTTGGCAAACTACCACTTGTTAAGAGAAAAGAAGAAAGTAAAAAAGCTCGGTTTTAGCTCCAGATTAACACACTGGAGCTGCCATTAGACGTGCAGAGCCCCCTGGCTTAAGTTCTCTATTCAGAAGGCATTTAAGCACATGTATAACGAAGTGTGGGAACAGGCTCCTTGAAGGCAATGGGATTACTCACTTCTTAAGAAGTTACCGCATGTTTAAGTATTTGAATCAAGGCCTAATTATGGTGCTGGCCGACTCCTCATGCACGCACCACTGGGGCAGATCTCACCAATCCCTTAAAGCCAGAGGGACAAGGTGGATGCCACCCGGGTTTTTAACAGCTGCAAGGTTGGTTTTTCTTGGGCAAACAAAGGAAAAAAAGCCCTAAAAAAATAATAATTACAAAAAAAAAAAGGGAATTACTTTATAAATATCAGGTATTTACACGTGTGAACATCTTTTAATGGGAAGTGTTTTTACACACCAATGAAATGTACAAGCAATGAAAAGGTACAATTGACAAAGACTAAAAAAAAAACCCCAACCCCCCCCAAAAAAGAACCAAAGTATAAAATATATTACAGGTCCACGGAAATCAATTCACACGGAAGGAAAAAAAAAAAAACCCTGACACAATAGAAACTTTGTTTTTTTCCTTTTTAAAAAATAGAAGATATATCCCAAAAGCTTGAACGTGTTTTATTTTATGTTAGTACTAAAAATCAAGGGCAAAAAGCTTCATATATTCTCGTCACAAAAATATGTACCAGCCACTCTTTATTTCGGCGTTATGATTATCTGGCTCAGCAGGAGTCGAGGCTGAACTGCACCCAGACTACAGAAAATCATTCCAGAAGGTCGTCTCAGTTTACAACTTACTGCAAATTTACATTTTCTCCTCCTCTCAGCACCTTGCTGCAAAGGTTCAAGAGGGATTAAGAACAAATCGAGAAGGAACGGGGCAGGTATCTGTATTTACAACATTCGTCTTTGTTGCTGCCGAGCCACAGGAGCGGGAGCGGGAGCATGAACTACCGAAGTCTTCATGTCACCCTGTGCAAATTGGCCTCGGTAGGTGAAAGACAGCATCGGAATGGACCAAAATCCAACCCCCTGGGCTGGGATGGTCTGCGAAAAGCAGCAGCCCCTGATGGAGAGCATCTCCTCACCCCTGATTCGCTCCAGAGTCATAACCCTGACCGCCGGTGATGGAGGGTGGGACAGGAGCTGGCTGGATTCCCCCCCTGCAGCTGAGTCAGGGCAAAGGGTGCCGCGGCGACCACACAATATTGGTCCACTGCAGAGTCTTCAGTGTGCCCTGTGCTTCCGCTTCTTGTGTTTCTTATCCTTCTTTTTGTTGGCACACTTGGAGCAGAACCATTGCATCTCTTCTGGGGGTGCAGCCGTAATCCCAACGCAAGGCCTAGGAAGGATGGGTGGGAAAATACCATTTCAGTGGAGTAACGTTGCTTTTATTTCTTACTCAAAGAAATGAAACTTTTCACTGGGAGACATTAATTCAAATTAATTTGAGCTCTATTAATTCAAATTAATATAGATTTATATTATCATTATCTTCATGATCGAACAGAAACCTAAAATAACACTTGCTTTGAAACCAATATTGAAAGGACACTCGGATAAGAAATGATATTTTAATAGAAGATAGAAATGCACTTCCAGGTATAATAGGCCAGATTTAAAATAATATCAAATGCTTCTTTAACATCAGCAGCAAAACTTATGATTTTATGTAGCTGTTTAAGAAAATGCCTAAAAAAGTGATTAATTCCCTCCAACCCTTTCATGAGAGCTGACATTTATATTACTGTTCATACAATGCTTCATAATTTGAAATGTCTCTCTGTATACACTATGCTCATAATCCTGGAGCTCTCACAGAATTACCGGAATCAGCAATATTTCCCAGCAGTTTCCAACCTAAACGCCCGTTAATTAAAAAGCAACTCTCCTTCACAGCTTACAATCTGCTGCTTCAAATTCCAGAGACACAGAGATAAAAATATCTCCCAGATGATTAAATTGGACACATTAAAAGCATTTAAATATTCCTGGCGTCACAAACTATTACATAAAAAAGAAAGGTTTTTAATAATAGAGCCCCAATCTGCCGAGGAACAGCAGAAGAGGAGGGATGAGCAACTTACCAGTGATACCAATCGTCGCAGCCATCACAACCTATCATTGGACTGCCATCATCTGGCTTGTTACAGCCAGGACAGATCCAGATCTGGTTACCCCACTCATCTCGGATCTGGTGCAAAGAAAAGGGAAGTCAGCTGGTTTTCAGGGCTAAGCAGGCAGCAAAATTGATATTTAATAGTTAATGCAATTTTTGCTCTCTAACACAGCTATTCGGCGGCTGCCGCTGTTATGAATTCTCTGATCAGAAGTGCTTGGCGTGATGTCTCAATTGACTTTCCTATGCTGTACATGACAAAAGCATGCATTTTTCCCTATTGTCCTGTAAACCAGTAAAGCCAGTTACATTCACATACAGCAGCCAGGGCTTATGGACACAATTCCTTCTCTGTCTATACTCTAGTGACTCTTAAAATTCTACCCTGCTAATGGCAAGAGCGAGCACCAGCAGCCCCCTGTGGAAGATAACAGCTTATATACATGTAAAACATACAGTGCCATGTGTATATATTGCCATATTACTTATTAGCCAAAGTCTTCAACTTCAACTAGCTGATAAGATCAGGATATAAAAAAAGTTGTTACTGAGTAACTTTCCATTCCCCCATGACATTTTTGTGGCAGTACAATTCACTAAAGGGTAAAGGAAACAAGAAAGGCAGATCATTTACAGCATGAGGCAGCTGCTCACTGGATTCAGCATATTCAGAGCTTTATGATTTTTATGTTTACATCCCGATTTTAAAGCTGATTGATTGCAATAATCATTCCTGTCTGCTTGAATGAGTCTAGAGGGGGGTTGTGAAGTTGATGAGAGGGCTGGAGCACCTCTCCTATAGAGCCAGGCTGAGAGCTGGGCTTGTTCAGCCTGGAGAAGAGAAGGCTCTGGGGAGACCTCAGAGAAGCCTTCCAATACCTTTAAGTGCCAATCACTATGAGGGTGCTGAGGCGCTGGCACAGGGTGCCCAGAGAAGCTGTGGCTGCCCCATCCCTGGCAGCATTCAAGGCCAGGTTGGATGGGGCTTGGAGCAACTGGGTCTAGTGGGGTTGAAACCCTATGGCAGGATGGAACTGGATGAGCTTTAAGGTCCCTTCCAACCCAAACCATTCCATGATGCTATAATCTAATCTCACATCTGCAAAGTCATCTTAAGTTAGTAGAGAAGCATCTGCTGTGCTTGGTGTGAAGAGGTTTGCAGTCATTGCTGTGCGGTGACGCTGCTGGCAGAAGGAGATGCTGGGCTGTGGTGCGGGCTATTGGGCTGACAGCTACAGCCCTTCACCACCTACTTGAGCAACGTGGATGTACCCACACCATCCACCATCCTCCAGCACAGGCACTGGTGGTGCTGGGCGCAGGCAGCACTGCCTGATGTCCCATTGAAGAGATACCCTAACTTTCCCAAACTGCTGAATGAGGATGTTAAATATATTGCGTCACTTCTCACTCCCTAGTGAGCCAAGGGTCGTGGAAGGAGAGACGCTGTGTGATTGCTGAGTGCTATTTTAGTACAAACCACTACGTGTTAATGATCAGAGCACGCTGACTGAGATGCTGTCCTACAGGAAGATCCCACATCCTTTCGTTCTTCTTTTTAAACTCCTGTCCTCCCCTGCAGACGGAAGTTGCACACCTCTGTCACACTGGCTCCAATCTTATCTCTGGGCAAGCTTTCCCATGCGACCTCAGGAAAACCATTTCATCATTCTGTGTCCTGGATTCCCTTCATACAAGACGCTAATAGTTAGCAATTATTCTCCAACCTCTCTCTCAGCGTTTGGACTTACAAATGTCTCAGATCAGGAGTCTCTCTGACTGTGAACATAATTGGAGCCTAATGCAGTAAACCCCTGGTTTCAACCATAATGTTGCAAAAGAAATAACTTGGAGTCTACATGTCCTCTGAATTCTCTGTAAGAGCGTTACCACCAGAAGTACATTGGCAAAGTTCTAGGTTTTCCCTCTTTAAACTAACATAACCTCTAAATTATTTGCTTTACTGAAGAAAATGGGATGTAGTGCAAGATTCTGGTAATGTCCCTCTTTTAGAGTGAATTTCCAAGCTTGACACGTAAGAGTTTCACTGTGTTTACACTTATGATACAGAAGGTGAGGATATGTATCCTACACCCTGAAGATATGCACAGCCTATGTGAGGTCTAGTGCTGTAACTAACTCAGGAGTGAAATGTAGCAGCTGTTTAAATAGAGACCAGTAACGTGATATACAACAGTTTAAGTCCAGCAGGGGAGAGCACTTTTTCCATTAGAAAGAGCTGGGTAGATTTACATTAGGAATCATTATAAAAACAGGGATTAAAAAAAGAGGATAAATATCATGATATGCTGCAATTAAAGCACAGGAAACTGTAATAAAAGCAAGTTTCAGCTGTTTCAAATGGCAAGTCTTTAAAGCCCTACCCACTACAGATGAGCAAGGCCTCACCAGCCAAGCTGGAACTTGGCCAGGACAGGGAGGATAATGACACTGCTACTGTTGTTCATGGTATCTGCTGCTCTTGAGTGATCAGGAATGGTCAGGACTTCCATTTTACACTGCATATAAAGCAGAAAGTTTCTGCCTGGAGGTATGTCTGTGTTCTGTTAGAGAACGTAGCTCCTACATCATGTTTGATGGGAGACTTCTCTAAAACAGTGAAGTCTTAACGCCGCTAGCCAGAGGCCACGTTCAGAGCCTCTGTCAAACAGACTAATGAACTGCAGGCTAATAAACTACCTACAGCCTTCCTGAGATGCACAAACATCTGCAATTTCTGTATGTTGAGGAAGGCAGAAAAGAGATTTGTAGACTGTACACATTTCAAATGAGGGCTAAGTCAAACTCTTGATGTTGTACGAGGTTTTGTACTTTACCTGACTGACAGCAAAATCTATGGCGAGTTTGACATTTGAGGTTTCAATTCAGTACTTACGAAAGCATCTATATAAAAATATTTCCACCTTCAAAAATAACTGCTCTAACTCAGTGAGCAGAAAAAACCAAGTGGAATGTAACTGGATTTATAGAAACTTAAAACACTGAACTGGAAACAAAGGAAAAATTCAGCCCAAGTAGGAGTGGTTTAATGGTTATTAACCCCTCAAAACATGCATGGAAGCAAGGGCCGGATAAAGAGTGGCTTAATGAAGAGGAACATCACAAGGTACCATCAGTTTGAGATGATGAGTCACCCAGGAGCTCAACAACTCAAGAGAGGAATGTCAGTGGCACTGGGACAAACACGGCAGCCTGTGTAACCTACCACATATGTACTGACGGTCTCGGTCACCACGCTCCTAACCGGAGCTTTGGAGCCTCCTGCTGCGGAAACAGCTGGAGAGGGCGGTGGGATCAGGACTGGTGAGACGGTGGCTTGTGGAGGAGGAGGAGCTGGAGCTGGAGGAGGGGTGACATGAACGGGAGCTGGTACTGGTGATGGAACGGGTGGAGGAGTTTTGGGTCGGCTCACAGGCGTAGCAGGTTTGGCCTCTGGAGCTGGCACCACTTTGCTGATGACTCTGTAGGACCAAAAATGAGAGTTGTTAGAGTTGATGGGAAAACAACAATCAATCACTGACTAGATATAAGGAAAATATAGCACAGCTAATTCACATCACCCTTGAGTCATCAAAGAGACTGTTTCAATGCAACGCAAGGTCTGCTGCACTGCTACACCCATCCACTGGACAGGACAAAGCACAGAGCCTACAAAGTGAACACCAGAACAGCCTGAACCACTCTATAGCTCCCTGTCATCCAAATAGTCTTTGTGGCTTTACTAAACCTTGTTTCGTTAAGTTTTATTACATTCGCTCGGTTTGTGGGAAATATTAGAAAGGAAAGTTAATCAGCTGTGAACAGCACTGATTTTAATCTTCATGCTGAGAGACGATATCATCCTTTTAAAATCCTACATTAGGGGGTTCTCCAAATATTTGCTAGTTTGGTATTTTTCTGCCCAAATGTTTATGAAATCAGCAGTGGATCTAGTCAGGACAAATAAATGACGCACACTATATACTCAGCAGTTAAACTATTGCTACTTACTTGAGTAGCTGAAGTAGACAGGATGTAGCTCTAGTAAATACACAGTATAGAATAATTTTGCCCAGGAAAGGGGATACATAGAGGACTTGACGTTTATTAATGATGTTGATACACAGTGTTACTGATGTGCATGCAATTTAACAAGGCAGAAAAAGCCCTTACTATAAGGCTCTGGATTAAAAACTTAAAGAGAAGGAAAAGGATGCTTTAGAAAATAAGAAAAAAAAAACCCTCAAAACACAAACCCCAGGATAGGTCTATTTGTTTTACCACATTTTGGTAAATAATTGAATGAATTTGTTTATATTTGAATGGTAAGTGTGGGAGTGCAATTGACTCGTGATGGGACTGTATGAAGAAGGCAAATTAAAGAAAGGTTAGACATTCCAGAGAGGAGGATAACTTAAGAAAGCAGAAAAACAGAGACAGCAGTAGGAAAACCATGACAAAAATCAGATTGCAACGACTCCTGAGAACCAGGAAAGTCAAATGCTTGACTTTTCCAATGGGAACTTTACATTCAACTTTAGAGCTTACTGAAACTCTATTACGATATTCAAAAGGCAATATCACTACGATCAGAAACACTGTCTGCATTTCAAGTCAATAATCCAAGCCATCATTTGAGAAAGGCTTGGAATTATACAGTATTTAATGTTTGGCTGAGATAATAGTGTTTTCCTCCCAACATATTCCACTTGCACTAAATCAGAATGAGTTACAGTGAAAATGTTAGCAAAAGGACACAGAGCAATGGGTCTGGTATTCCTATTTAACCTGGCAACTAGCATCACACCTACCTTCTGAGACCTACTTTGAGTGACTAGGGGAAGATAACCAAACCCAAGGAAGTTTAGAAGCTTAGAGTGGAGCAGAATCTAGAAGGTGTTCGATGATTTTCCATCAGCAACACTGAAGCCACTCACAGCACTTGATATCCCAGTGATTGCTTCAGGTACGTAATCTGGGAGCTCAGGCTTTTTATGTGTGTCAGTAAGGTGCTAGACTGTGAGTCAAAGTACACAACTCCTAATTTATGTTGTCTGTGACTTGCAGAATAAAGGAAGCCCTATTATCAGGCCATCCTGGATCACATGCATCAAACCCAGCCTCCTTCTCCTGTTAGTGGGCTACATTCGAAAACCCACTGATGGCTCCCCCACTAAGAAAGCTTTTTCTTTGGCTCCTGAATGTCCATGATGTGTTTCTGGTTCAATGAAAGTCCCAGTGTGTGGCTCGCTGGGGCTCTGCCACCCCAACTTATACATGTCTTCTGTGCTTTCCTCCTTCCACTGCTCCCACAGACAGCCCTGGCTCCCAATGCCAAATGCCTAAGACCTTGGTTCGTGGCAATACTCCCATGGCTTGCAAAGTCACCCTCATGACTTGAGAGCCACCTCTCAATAAAGAATCTTAGCTATTATAACAGTGAGGAGAGGGACAGAGAGCAAAATATTTGGCACAGCAAAAGTCGTGTGGACAAACATCATTACCCTTTCTGTCCCTCTTGTACCCCCTGCAAGTAAACAAAGTCCTGCTATGAGTTCTTCAGGGAGTCAACCCTCCCCAAGTCCAGACTAGGAAATGTATTAGCAAATAGGATTTTAAACACAACTCTGCACACAGTGTAAACAGTTTTAAAGAAGTATTAGCTAATACAATTTGAATAAGAGTGACCATGCCCAGCTAACAGAGGAAATTAAATGACACAGTTTCTTGGTCGAGACAAAGCCAAGTTCACCTCCCAAACAGGGTCTTTGGGGCCACTCTGTTAATAACTGCAGGAGCCACAAGGAATCCCACATATGAAATCTTCCAAAACTCCAAATATTCATTAGCGGGCGACACACACTCATCGATTGGCTGGTTTGCTTCAAGTGTGCAATTAGGACATGTTCAGTAAATAGGGCAGCTTGTTTATCTTGATTTCAGAGCTCAGTTATCAAAGCAGGAGATCGGCATTTTGGAGCACGCTTGGGCCTACCACTCCCTTGGGCTAATGAAGTTCAGAGACTTCAGACTCCAGAGTGGAGAAATGAATGGCTTTGTGCTACACCATCAGAGGTGATGGAGTAATCTCAGCAAGGGTGGTTTAGCCTGTCCTCTATCCTGAAGAAGGGGCTGCATGCATGGCAATGTGGAGGTGGGGAGAAATCAAAGGGAAATAGCAGTCCCAGGACTAATAATTAATGTTACTTCAGACTTGGAAGAGAAACCTGATATCAAAACACTATGTAAATGATGGCAAGATTTATGAGCTCTGTTCTAGAGATAGGAGAAGTGAGGCACAGAGCATACTGCAAGTAGGCTGTACTCAATACAGCAGAGCTTCCACCCTCCTGGTACCTGGGTCCCTGCTAGGATTCAAGTTCTACATTTGGACATAACCATACAGGTATTACCTTCTTTTTCCAAACGTGTTTTTCATATGCTTCCAAAATCATCACTTGTATATATTAAAGTCTACAAGCACAACACTAAATAAGACAAACTTTCACCTTCTTCCCCACCCCAATCCAAAACCTCTCAAACTGAGGATGGATTAATTATTTTGGAGTAATCAAACACAAATGAACATCAACCACCATTAACACACTCAGAGTCCTGAGACAAGGACTATACTCCTCTGCAGGTTGCTTGCATGTTCTACATTGGAAGGTACAAAGTCAATTAAATGCTCTTGAGTCAAAATAGCTCCTCCAGAATGAAGGGGTGTGAGAAAACTCACGGAATAGATGTGGTAACAAGAGCCTCCATAAAGCGTAACTAAAGGTTACCACTCCCTTTACAAAAGAAAAGAGTATTAAGGTAACCACTGTGTATCTGGTTGTAGCCAACCTAAATTCACCCTGGATTTCTTTTTAAATGTTACCAGGAACCGTATTTCTTACAGAACCTCAGCTTATTTATACTGAACACATGTATCAGTACACCTCTGTGTGATGGCAGAGTGAATGAAACCCCACTTTAATCATTACTCTGGGGCAATCATCAAGATAGAAAAGACTCAATCAAGGCCAGGTTGGAAGGGGCTTGGAGCAAGCTGCTCTAGTGGAGGGTGTCCCTGCCCGTGGCAGGGGGCTGGAACTGGATGAGCTTTAAGGCCCCTTCCAACCCAAACCATTCTGTGATTCTATGAATCACCCCATTCACAGCTACAGATTCAAACCCAAATAAGATGAAAATGAAGTGTTGGCTTGCAGGTAAAGTGCAAATTCTACCAAGATTTTAAGTGTCACAACAGGTCAGTTGGTTCATGACCGGCTCTAACTGGCATGACCTGTAAAATGCTACATCTGGAGCAAAATGAGGCTCTAAGGTGTGAAACGGTTTCCTATCTTTGGAAGTAATTTACCTGATTCCATTCTGATCCTTACAGCTGAAAGCCCCACTGACTGCTTCATATAAACACAGGGAACAGATGTGCACCGAATGGAAATAAATGGCTTTTCAAAAACAGGGTATGAGCCACAGGGCTGGATGATTGCTACTGGTGATGAGCTCCAAAACCCTGCTGTACCAGGACTGTGCAAGGCCTGGTGCAAAACCCCAGCAATCTCTGTTTCTGAGCTCCATGGAAGCTGTTTCTCTGCCCAAAGGAAAAACAAGTTTGAAAAGTCCTAATTCTTTAACGAACCCATGACTCATTTTTAAGCAAGGAGCTAAAAGGGTCTTTGTACGTCAGAAAGTGACACCATCAACTGCACTGACTAATCAAAACGAGTACAACTCACTGGCATTATTAGAAGTGATATTCTTCTCTATTAGTATGCATATTCCCCTTGTTGATATAACTTCCTTGATGCCAGAAAATTAAGTGGGGCAGCTATTTTATTACTGAAGAATCTCACACCTGGAACTGAGATTGCTGTATCAGAAAAAAAAACCCTAAATATTCTAAGACCTATGGGTAGAGTGTCAAAACCACCCAGGGGGATTCAGAAGATTTCCATATGGTTTAGATTCCTCACAGATTACAAGTACCCTGAAAATTGTATTCGAAGCCTGGAGCAGAATCAGTGTAATTTAAGCTGTGTAATGTAGGCTAATTCCCATATTACTTTTAGAAAGGGAAATTTAAGGTTTTATCTCTTATGCCCTGCTGAATATTTTATTCTGTGCAAACAAGTCGTATTGGCAAATAACGAGCTCTAGAAATACACACTGCGACCATATTCATGCATTTGCAGAGTGCCAAAATGCACCAAACCTCCAGTGGAGGCCCTGGCAATTTTGCAAGTGAAAAGGCTGCAGTACTTACACTTGAAATGTAAAAAAGATATAAATAATTAATTTGATAAGCTGGCTGAAACATGATATTCTTCTCTATCAAGGAAAATGAACTTTGAATGCTTATCCCAAGATATCATTTCTGTGGGCTGTGCTTGGTCTCATACAAATGGCACAACTTCCATGTTGCTGACCTTCAGTGGTGCATATGGAGCTCAACAGCCCATTCGCCATCACTATAGCATCACAAACATCCATGGGCAAATGAGCCTAGTGATTTCACAGGCACCATGTCACCTAGTCCCATTCACAAGTTTATTGATCTTCATCTTAAAACTGATGACCTTTTTTGTCCCCACCATTATTACCCTGTTCCAAGATCTCACTGCTCTGGTGGCACAACCATCTCTTGATTTCCAGCCTACATTCATAGCCACCTAAGTCCCATTTGTTTTTGTGCCAACATTCTTCTTTAGCTTAAATTGCTTTCTCCTTCCAAAATGTTTACTTGCCTGAGGTATTTGTAGCCAGCAATCATATCACCTCTTCGCATGCAAGACTAAACACACGAAGTTGCTCTCCTCCCCTATCATCTGTCATAATACAGACCCCCTATGCTCCAACTAACAGTGCCCCAAGCTCTCCTCTCTGCATCTGCTCTTCCTAATTCATCCTCTGTTCAAGAGTTGAATATAACATTTCAGATGAAGTATCAACAGATTCTCATATCATGGCCATAATGATACACTGACTGACCACCTCTTTACTTCTGGCTGAAGTTTCTAATGGGTAGAATTTGCTTCAAAAGCAAAGTCTTAACTGCAATTTGTCTTTTACTGAATTAAATACCATTTCTGCCTTCTACTTAAGGGGATCCAGCTCTCCATCAGATTCATCAGATCCTAATTTGTACTGACATGATCTTTCAAGCTTACTGCCACAATGACACCAGCATTCTATGTCCTTCTGTGACAAAGTTTTAAATGAAATTTAAATGAAATTAAATCAAACCAGTCCTGAAATACATCCCTGAGCATGTTCGCTAGTAACCTCCTCTCTGGTTAGATAAGCTCTCTTACAACTCTCCACTGCTATCTTCCTTCGAGTTAGTTCCTCACTGCTGAGCAGCTCCTCTACTAATGCTGTCTCTGCCAGCCACCCTAGGAATGTCCTGTGTGCCAGTATTAAATGTTTTCCTGAAACCCATCTTGAATCTGCTATCTTCTATTCATTCATTAGAAAGCATTCCTTCTTCCAGTGGTAGGACAGATGCTGACTTTGTTCCACCTGTACGCATGCGAGTGTCTCACCTCTTCTCCATCACAGATGAAACCTTCTCTTGGAGGGGAAGTGGTTTGATCCTGCACCCAGCCACTGCTTCCCCAGTCCAGAAGGAATCATTTTGCAGTGGGAAGGGGAGGCAACTGCTCTCAGCATTGGCGGTGGAAAGAGATGCCCGAGGCACACGGCAAAAATGAGCATTGCCATCCACATCTCTCGCAGGGACTGCCAACTGAAATAGGCTCACCTAGAAAACCAGTTGCTTATCAAAGATTTGCTACCAATCAAGCCTGTTGGTGTGGTTCACTTCTGGTTTGTGTTTTATTCCCTTATTTCCAAGAATGAACATAGGATCATACTGAAAGTGTTCTTTCTCTCCTTGGCTCATCCTCCATCTTCTCCGTCTTCATTCCCATGGTCCTCCTTCTTCCCTTCTTTTCTTATTTGCTCAAGATCCTTCACAAGATTTCATCCAGCGTGACTTCTGCCAAACCTGACTCCACCTCCAGTCTTTTGCCTTGGAGATGTAACTTCTTTGCTAACGGACTTTTTCTCCTTGAGGTATGATGCTTATTCCCAACGTTCTTTGGAAGGAGTTATTCATACAATTCATTCTGTAGTCATTTACTACAAGCACCCCATTCCTACAGGTAGGAAACACCATGTTTGAATCCATTAGGTCTTCAGTCCAGCTGACATTTCTTGCTATCTCCTTTGGTTTACGGACATTTGCACTCTTGGAATTGAATCACACGTTTTTTACCGTTTATTTTCCCATTACTTCAAGTAAAACAGAGTTCTGCTCTGGGCCTCCACCCTCTGCATCTGCATCTGTTACACCAGAGTATTTCTCCCAACAACCACAAGCACCTTGCTGCTGATGACTCCTAAATCTTCCTCCCATTCTTTCTCACCATACTGACTTACATCTCGGATGGTTCACTGCCAGTCTGACAAAACAAAACTGAGCTGGTAGCGTGGCGTCTTGGTATCTTTCATCTGCTTTTCTCTCTTATCATCAATAACAAGCTGCTCAGAGCTTCGATGTGAAAACCACCTGGCATTATCCCCTTCTGCTGAGCTCGAGACTGAAAAGCCAGAAGCTGCTAAAACATGTTTATGCCAATGAGCTCTTTGCAAACATTCTCTTATGTGCTCCTTGAAAACTGCCCTTTACTGTCATTTGTTTTGGGACATGTTATGGGACACATGATCTAGACGTTGGTCCGTAAACCAGTCCGACATCTACCCTTTGCAATGGGAATTAATCTAGAATACTAATTTTATCAACTACCAGAAAATTATGCCACAATGGGTTTAGAGACCTCTAAAACTGTAATTTTCAGCTTGTTACTGAGATGTGTTTTTGAGAGAACCAAGTGAGGTGGTCACTCCTGAGCTTGGAGGCTCCATACAGCTAAAGATCAACTGCTCATAGGACAACTTCACTAAATTCAGGTAGGACCACCTTTTTGCCTTTGTGTCTACGGATGGCTATTTCTCCACATCCTTCTTGTCCACATCCAGCTCTCATAACATGAACTAAATTCAGGTAGGATCATCTTTTGCTTTTGTGTCTACGGATGGCTATTTCTCTACATCCCTCTTCTTCACCCCCAGCTCTCCATGTAACATGAATCCTTGGGTCTATATAGTTCCCTCACTTTTAGAAGAGGGAATAAAAAGCAGCACCTCTGTCAAAGACAAGAGTAAATCAGTACCTCCCTCTTGCAGTCATCTTCTATAGAGACAAAGTCTATTTTTCAAACAAATACCCATCTGCCTTTCTAATCTTCCGCACATATTTGATCCATTTCGGTAGTGCTTTAGAAGGGCAGCTGCTCATGCCCATTTACACAAGCAACTCACTTATGTGCCCAAACCTGCCTGAAGTAGGCTTTTTTATAACTGTGGTACGCATGTACAATTTCTTTACTCTTGAGCAATAAGCAGCAAAATCAAAGAATCTCGCAGTAAGTTGTTTTGTTTTCTAATGACTCAAACCTTCTCATGGATTCACTTCTGGAGTCATCACCCAAGGTGGCCAGCAGCAAAATGAAAAGCATTTCCCACAGCCTAACACCTATCGTAAACAGGATGAATAATTAGCTGGGGTAGCTTCAGTAATTAAAAAGGAAGAAAAAAGCAAAGGACTACATCTGAAGTTGGGAATAACACTCAAGAAAGAAAAAACTCTTCTAAATTACATCTACAAATACAAACAAAATGATTATTTACTTGTTTTGGTAAAAGGGATATAGTATTCCCTGCTTTTTTTCATGTAAAAGCTGCCATCCTGCAGCAAGGGAGAGACTGGGGAACCTCCACTGAAGTGAATGAGACTTTTGGATGGATACAAGACCACACATGGGGATTTTAGTGCAGGATTGAGGCCAAAATGTTACGCCAAAGAAGAACCATCGGGAAAGGGACATGAATCATAGCTGAGACAGTATCTTCATCAAAATATGTTCAGCATTCAGCACTGAAAATCGGTCCTCCAGCTCTTAGAATTTTAAAGACCACAGAACAGAAAAATGCAGGTATGGGTATGTACACACAAAGATTTATCTAAAGATCACTGACATTCCTCAAGCACACCTCTGCAGCCGTGGAGAGGAGCAGGATCGATTTTCACTCCTCTGCCTCCTCACTTAGGTGGTCTGTTGAGCAGATCAGAAATCATTTCAGCATTACACGCTCTTTTACAGCCAAAGTGGGACTGACACCCAGAGAGTTAATTCTGTCAGCTCATGGTTAACACAGCCTCCCTCTGCTAAGGGCTGCACTGCAAGGTAACTGGGATATCAGTTAGTACTGCCATAAGCAGGCTTTTGCTGCCTGGATGCTCCTGTTTAATTTTGCCAAACAGTGGTTTCCCCTTCTAGGTTTTTCTCCCTGAAGTATCACTTTTTCCCCCTTCTCTTTAATTCCACAACAAGTTCTCCTCCAGAGCTTTCTGCTGAATAAGCAACATCTCGCAGGGTAACCAACACCGCCCACAGCTGTGTCCCACAATAGCCCCATGCTGCTTGCATTACGTCTTTGGGAGGATTTGGTCACGGTGCCTTAACTGCTCCAAACACTGCTCTTATTCATCCGAATGTGTGGCAGGAGGGGCTTCCAGCAGGATTCCTTTACCTGTTTCCCCACCACAAAACAGTGAAATAAATGCAATGGGTCATGAGCTACTTGGCTGGTAATGCAAACCTATGGCTTGACAAGTCAATAAAAAGCCAATCCTTTCCTCCCCAGCCACATGTAGGGAGCCAAGGCTACAGGCAAACAATTTGGATGTGCCTACACAGGGAGGTTAATGAACCCCTTTATCCAGCTATTGTGGGCAAACACTGAGAACTTACCAGTTTCACACAGTCTGATTTATCCGTACAAGAACAACCCTATTAAAAACCAAAGCTCCGGAATAGCCACTGAAGGTGACACTGTAAAAACAAGATGCATTCGTGGCAGCTACATTGGGCAGAATCTAGCTTAACTGAAGCTAATAGAAAAGTCCTGCCCTAGGTATCTGCCTTTCTTTTTCATAACTCTCAGGGAGTTTAAGAAGTCTTAAAAGCCCACATATTCATGCTACAGCAGCAACTACAGATCCCCAGTGAACTTACGGGAACATCACCATGGCCCTTGCCCAATTTCTTGCTTTCAACCAGGTCAATCAAAAGCTTATCAATGGATTTGCTAATACCTTCTTCTCTCCTTCCTTGGTGCCATTACCTATTTAAAGTCTGATTGTGTATGTGCGCATGTAGTTTCCCCAAGAAAACTCAATCTCTGGAGAGTCTGCAGCTCAACTCTTACATCAATCAAGCTCGTTGCAGATAGAAGATCCATCATTTGGGCATCTGTTTTTGGAGAGCATTACACTATAATAAATCTGGCGCTGCTCTGCATGCTGCAGGTCAGATAACAAAGTTTCACAGAGTTTTATAAAGTATGAATAAAGAACCGCTTTATTGCAATGCTGTTGTCCAACTGTAGTTGCACTTGAAATAATGAATCTTGAGCAAGGAGCAGCGATGATTTAAATCATGTAAATTGATGAGAAATAAACCCCTCCAACAGTCCAGCTGTGTTTCAGGCAGGGTTACAGCTTCAGTGAGGAGATTTTCTCAAGCTGCATTTCCTTTCAGGCTTCCACTTTTTCAAACACGTGTTATTTTGGCAAGTTACAGAAATAAATGCTATTGGCATCTTACTGTAGTAGAAGCAGCCCTGCGGAGAAGGACTTGAGGGTGTTGGCCAATGAGAAAATGAACATGAGCCGGCAGTGTGCGCTTGCAGCCCAGAAAGCCAACCGTATCCTGGGCTGCATCAAAAGGAGCATGACCAGCAGGTCGAGGGAGGTGATCCTGCCCCTCTACTCTGCTCTTGTGAGACCTCACTGGGAGTATTGAGTGCAGTTCTGGTGTCCTCAACACAAAACCGATATGGAACTGTTGGAACAAGTCCAGAGGAGGGCCACAAGGATGATCAGGGGACTGGAGCACCTCCCATGTGAAGATAGGCTGAGAAAGTTGGGGCTGTTCATCCTGGAGAAGAGAAGGCTGCGTGGAGACCTCATAGCAGCCTTCCAGTATCTGAAGGGGCCTATAGGGATGCTGGGGAGGGACTCTTCATTTACGGACTGCAGTGAGAGGACAAGGGGTAACGGGTTCAAACTTAAACATGGGAAGTTTCAATTGGATATGAGGAAGAAATTCTTTACTGTAAGGGTGGTGAGGCCCTGGAATGGGTTTCCCAGGGAAGTTGTGAACGCTCCATCCCTGGTGGTGTTCAGGGCCAGGCTGGACAGAGCCTTGGGGGGCATGGTGTAGTGTGAGGTGTCCCTGCCCGTAGCAGGGGGGTTGGAACTGGATGATCTTAAGGTCCTTTCCAACTCAAACCATTCTGTGATTCCAAGCTGTGGCTGCCCCATCGCTGGCAGTGTTCAAGGCCAGGCTGGACAAAGCCACCTGCTCTAGTGGAAGGTGTCCCTGTCTGTGGCAGGGGGTTGGAACTGGATGACCTTTAAGGTCCCATCAAACCTAAAGCATTCTATCATTCCATGATTCTTAGATGGACAATCACTGAAACTCAGTGCGATACAACAGGCTCCCCTGTCCTCTTAGTCCCAAATATATGCTTCTGGATCACCAATATTACATAGAGAGGTCACATCTACTGGCCACAAAATAATTTGATCTATATTGCCCCTTGGTTTTGAGATTCCCTACAAAGGATGTCAGCTCTGCTGGTGGCTTTGTCATGGGGATATCATGCAGTTGAGCAAGCCTCCAAACGAACATCAGTTGGGCTGATAATATCCTACCAAGTGATGAAAAGCTTTAGTAAAGTCAATTAAGTATGTGGGTAACAATGATTTTTCTATCCCTTAATCCTTTTAGGATTTTATTTTACAATCCACAGGTTATTTAATACACATTTTTATAGACACACACGTATCTGAGCACGTGTGCCTTTTTGTTTTTGGAGAAAGACAGATATCTATTCACTTTAAAAGTATCTCAGACAAGGGGCAACTTCATTAGAGCAGCAGGTCAGGTTTACAGGTTAAGCACTGGTAAGATACCTGTCTGTCCCCTTCTTAGGTCTGGTCTCCAGGTTCCCCTGCTGATGGCAGAGCTGCGATACCATGAAGTACAAGCGTGGAGCAAAGGCCTGAAATGTTAAGGCAAATATATATCCTGCTTCTAAGTCACAGAGGCACTGACACGGCAACCACAGAGCGCAAATGTCAGAAACCATGTGTTTTTTCTTAAGAACTGTATTTAAATGTCGAAGAAATTTATCAGAAGTATAAAAAATTACAGCACATGCTTTAGCTGAAGTTTATGTCAACTGTGGTAGTAGCTGGAATGTCAACACCTCATCAATAGACAGGCTTATAAAAAGTTATGTGCATGAAAAACAGCGAGGCAAGAAGAAACCATGATGCAGTTGAGTAACAGCATTAAATTCTGCTCATCATTTGCAGATGACTTAAAATTTAGGAGCCTACACTAGCTGTGGGTTTCTGTTTTGTTTTGAAGAAGATAGCATCTCTAGTTCCTTCCTATACTAACTCAGTTAGCAATCTACCTTGATAACACTGGAATGGAAAAGAAAAACCCCAGTCAAAAAAACCCTTCCGACATATCATTCAAATCATATCTCAAAAGGGGGTCATAAATATTTTAGAAGCCAAGCAAACCAATAAGAGCCAGGCCCATTAAGGGATAAGATCTTTTACAACAAATTAAATAAAACAATTTATTGAAGCCTGGACTTGAGATAAACTAGATTTACTAGCTGACCTTTTATTCATTTAAAGAACAAAATTAGCTCTAATTGCATTAGAATGGAATCCAGTAAATTTCTTCTAATGTGGCATCCATGCAAGTATTGCTGTAATTGTTTACAACTAAGATGGAAATGCTTTGATTAGAATCTACTCTCTTCTTGTTTGACTGTGCAGTTAAAGCGCTTGCAAAAAACTCCTAATGTAGAAGAGGTTTTCCAATATTGGTTTATCCATCCTTCAGCAAGGGTACATTTTCATGTCTGTTAACCTTACATTATTAATAGCTGTCTCTTTTCAACTGATGCATGTTGTAAGGATATTTGCACAGCAGACAAGCTCGAATGCAGGTATCACTTTGAATCTAGGAGTAATATGTGCTCATTTTCACAGAAACAAGAAAGAAGACTTCTCTGCTGCTACCATCACTGTTTTGTATGTTGGTCCAAGCAGAGGAGCCAAGAAGTGAGAAAGAATAAACTGCTTGCTACACTGCAAAGGCGTTTTCCTCACCACTGCAGGATTATTTGAGTAATCTCACACTGCTGTTGTGCTGTGTTTATGGTCTGATGGGAATCCCAACTTCAAGCACTGTCAATCTGACACTTTCTCTTCAGGCACCTGAAAGACTTTGTGGCCTCACCAAGATCAGTAAGTACTTCCATCACAGAGAATGTTTTAGACGGAATTCATAGAATTCTAGACTGGTTTGTGTTAGAAGGGACCTCAGAGCTCATCCAGTTCCAAACCCTGCCACAGGCAGGGACACCTTCCACTAGAGCAGCTTGCTCCAAGCCCCTGTGTCCAACCTGGCCTTGAACACTGCCAGCGATGGGGCAGCCACAGCTTCTCTGGGCACCCTGTGCCAGTGCCTCAGCACCCTCACAGGGAAGAACTTCTCTCTAATATCTAATAGAAATCTACCCTCAACTCTTCTTTTGAGTTCTCCTAAACAAACCAACCTCCAGTTCAATGGGTACATAAGTATTTCCAAACAGCTCTTCTCGAACAAAGGATGCTGAAATAAGTCATTATTCCATTTGGTTTTTACTCATCGAATTTTGTGAATCCCAAAACCACTTCTCTCATACCTTTCTGTAGAGACTGATCCTCAGACATCCTCAGACAATCCCACGCTAGTAAACTCCAGAGACACACTACTGAAACACAGTATTTCTATATGATCATGGCCAGATATTCAGCACTTCATTACCAACACAGATGAAACGCAAGTAAGTTTCACTTTCCTTTACAATAATACATCACAATAGCTTTGGTTTCTGCCTGTTAGGAGCGACTTAAAAGGTTGATGATCCTACTATGGTGCTTTCAACTAACAACTTTAAATAGAGGTCACAGAGACTTCTGGTATTACTTCAGAAGTCAAAGCCACACACAGAGCTATGTAATGCTTTGCCTTAGAGCCACACCAGTTCCTTTCATGATGGTTACAATATATGAGAATTAAAATATGCTCCAAGTTTAGAATGAATTTTGATTGTTGAGGAAGAAAGCAAAAGCATTATTGAAAGCAGGACACCTCCACTGCAAGCTCTGCGCATTAGACACCGGACAGACACACAACACAGTTCCCAGAGACACGTGGCACAAACTGTATTTACCTGTGCAACAGCAAACGTCTTCCTAGATTCTGCCTTGGAAAACTATGGGAAAATCCCAAAAGCTATTATGAAGCTCCAATTTCCTGTTTGCTATTAGCCAGAACGTACAACTGGGTGATTCACACCACGACAACTTCAGGGGGCCAGTGTGGTGGGCAGTGAGGAGATACTTGAGATAGAAAAAGGAAAGCAGTATGCAAACAGAGATGGAATACTAATGGCTCAACCCTCACTTGGTTATGCAGCTGAAAGCAATCTCAAGGATGAGGAGAAGATGAAGTCCCCCTTATGACATCCAAGGTCAGACAGACTCATAGAATCACAGAATCAACCAGGTTGGAAAAGACCTTCAAGATCATCAAGTCCAACCATTCCCCAGCACTGCCAAGGCCACCACTAACCCATGGCACTGAGGACCTTGCCTACATGGTTTCTGAATACTTCCAGAGGTGGTGATTCCACCACTTCCCTGGGAAAAGATGGTGGCCAATGTGCCACTAAGGATACAGAAAGGAAACTGTAATAGAAGCGAGTTTCCCCAAAGGCCATAAACCAAGATGGTGGTATCTCTGACACACTATGGGCTGGCAGGGCTGATGATGATGTACCCATACGATTTGTAGCAGGCAGATGGAGTCTGAAGTCCCTTCTCAAAATGTGTCTGGGTATATAAAGACTGGGGTCTTTCTACAGGGACAGAGATGAGAGGCAAAGTCAACTCTTTGGTGCTAAAATATGGCTTCAGAACTTTAATTTAGAACTTCTCCCTTGAAAATATGATTCCATTTCCCCCATATAAACACTTGTACAGTCATTGAAGATAATGAGCTTAAGAGTATCCATAGCTCCTCAAGGAGGAAAATGAAACTGTGGGCTTTAAAGGGGCAGTTTGTCCAGATGTGCACATTCAAATCACAGACAGCACGACAGACAAGTGTTCTGCAAAAGCTGGAGCTTCCATACAGCAACCTGAGGCACAGAAACTTTAAATCATACTCAAATACTGTGAAAGAAAGAAAGCAGAAATGGTTGAAGAGCAGGAAACAGCCCTGGTATTTGGGATGGGGGTGTCCCATTGAAACCAATTACGGAAGGCCCTTAGCAACTTCAAAAGAGTGAAAGTCCCAGTTACCTACTGTGGAGGAGTGGGACACCACAGAAAAAGAGAATAATCCTCAAAGATGCCATTTAACTTCTAAAGCAGAAAAATAAGCCATTAGGAGATTCAGTTCATAATAGCTCTAAAAGAGAAACAACTACGTAATGTGATGAATGGAAAGATCTGTTTGGGGCTCATGTGCACCATCAGCCATTAAAAACAACATGAAAAAAGTGATTAAAAGAAACCCTTCATACAACACAGGACCAGCCTCAAAAGGCCAGTGACGCGTGGTTTCCCCAGCCTCTCCAGCTATCTGTTTGTGCTGGATGATGTCAGTACAAAGTAACTATTATTTGTACAACAGCACCCAGTAATTAGGGAGCTAATGAACCACCATGTGAAATGCGTTAGGTACGCTCATAAACAACCATCAACAGTTATAATGAAACAGACGTGCATAAAGGAACTTCAAGTGTTATGTTTTAAAGCATAAAACAACTGTTAGCTGAAGAGTGTTATGAAACTTAGCTGCAGGTTACACTAGGAGTAACTATCCATTATGGAAACCTCATTAAATGTCACTGGAGGCACCATATGAGTCTAGATGGAGTCTTGCAATCCATGCCCTAGAAAGGCACGGAGTGAGAAACACAGTAGGACGGATGGACGGATGGATGGATGGATGGATGGATGGTCAAAAGATGTCACAGCTGTATAATTTGCCAGTGATTTTTAATCATTTCCCACTGAAAATAAGAGCTGCCACAAGTGACAGAGCACGAACTGTAGCAAACATAAGCCTCAGAGATGGATTTATTTGTACTTACATCTTGTCTTGGCCTGCACCCACTCTTAATGTCAGCCGAGGAATAACCGGTGATGGAGCTGGAACAACTGGTTCCACCTTTATCTGTACAAGGGAACACAATCATCAATCAGAGACTGCAAGCAGACTCCCCAAATATATTAATAACACGAAAGCACTGATGGAGTTCACCAGAGTCTCTCAGCTTAATGAGACAGACCTCTGAGAGGCTGATCACTGCTCTCCCATACTTCATGCTGTGGCATGGATGATGGTCAGAGTTTAGTTGGGAGTTCCCAACAGCAGCAAATCACAAATATCAATTCTAGACTTAAAAATCAACTTGAAATTCCATTGCATTTGTACCTCCTAGAGACACAACCCCCTCAGTACGTTTCTAAACAATGATATGAAATGCTTTGACCTCAGTACTCAAACTCGATAGGTACCCACTGGTGTTTGCATTTCTGAGACTGAAACTTAATCATCTCCCAGGTTCATCATGTAAGTGTATGGTGACCCTCTTGAACCAAAAGTAGACACAGAGGAAGCAAATAAAACCCAAGCACCAACACTGGATACTTTATGAAAGTGCTTATCCACATAGGTATAAGTGAACCATTGCTTTTCAACGCAATTAGACTGAGGTTTCTAATGGCTATTTTTCAAATGGCCTGGTTTCCAATCTCAGTTTCTGGTGGAATTTAAATCTCTTGATTATGTCCTTAAGCTCTTTGAACTAGTATCTGCCAAAGTTACCAACTCCCACTGAGCTACTGCTTTGCAAAATCGGTACAGAATCATCTCAGATTTTACAGTTGACACTAATGATTCTCCATACATAAGATGCTCAATTTATATCCATATACAAGTGTATATACTATATATATGTGTGTGTATATATAGATAGATAGAAAGGGAGACAGATCTCATCTTAAGCGTGTGCATCATCATATTTCATAAAATAACCACGTAGCTGAATCTGATCCAGGAATTTAAAAGAGACAGAAGTAGTCTGCATCCACTAAATGGAAACATGAGCAAAACTCAGTGAGAGGAATCTGGTTTAGAAAGCCTTCATAAAGAAAGGGGGCAAACAATCCATTCAAGGTACAGAAAGCAGCGCAGGAGGCAGCAGGCCAGGATGGGAGGACTCAGTGAGGACTTACATTGAGGAATGGCAATGACAAAGCCCCGTGCCACACACCTTGCCCAGAGAATTGGATTTGCTCGTCTACTCCAGAAAGAGAAGGGCTGCAGCCTAAGTAGTATTTCTGTTGTGACACAGTTAACCATGCTTTTCAATGAAGCTCTCTATTGATATGTATTAGCTTACTCCACAGGCCTCTCTCTACTCTTTTGTTTATATAGCATGATTCCTTTGTTATGTCATTCCCCTGGAGGGCTGCAAAAGCTTTTTTCCTCTGCAGCTCCTAATGCCTGCAACAACCCCACTGCTACTTCCCACAGGTACATCTCTTAACTGCTTTTCCAGCATCTTAACCTGTAGCGATGTCCAAGGGATAGAGGCATGGAACTGAACCCTGGGTACAGGAGGCTCAGGAACATGGCTTTGCAAGGATTATCTCACCTCTTTTCCTGCAGGTTTCTCCTTTTGTAGTGCCTACTTTGAATACAAAGCTTTCTATAACAGATACTGCTGCTTAGCTTGCAGCACACAGCACAGAAAGGCACCTATGTCATCCATGCTCTGTAGAAAGGTCCTTTGTAGTATTATTTGTGTAGGACACAGATAGAATCATAGCATGGTTTGGGTTGGAAAGGACCTTAATACTCGTCCAGTTCCAACCCTCTATCAAAGGCACAGACACCTTCCACCAGAGCAGGTTGCTCCAAGCCCTGTCCAACCTGGCCTTGAACACTGGTGAGGGATGGGGCAAACTGTTCCAGACAACAGTGGTGTGGGTTCATGTGGCAGAAGAAAAGCAAATAAAACACCTTTTAAAGCTCTGATACCCACATCACAGTCTGCTTGAGAGGAAGACTGTGCTCCACAACAATCTAAATCTTATCCTTTGATACAACAGGAGAGGAAGCAATTTGCTACAACATGGGTTTGTGTGTAGGGTTTGCACAACCAGAGCAGAGGGAAAATGAAGGAGCATTCACAGCTATATCCTGCATAGCCTGGTCCTCCTCGATACCAGTGGTAAGATTTTGATTCATGATCAGGGCAGTTTACTCTGGGGCACCTCCAACAAGCCTTGCCCTTATGCAAGGCCAGCTCCATTTCTCATGAAGCAGCTCCTCAACCACTTTAGTGTACAGCTCGGTGTATTAAGGTTAAGGCTGAAACTGGGTCAGCAGCAGCTTCCTGAGCTGCTCAGTCACTCCTACAACACACCCAGTAATCTCGGTAGTAGAAGTGGTGTGTAACTGCTTCAAGTGTTTGCTTTTAATTTGGCAGTGCATGTAAGGCAGCACCCCAGCTCATTGACTCCTTTCCTGGCTCCAAGGGCAGCACCCCAAAGCTACTGTGGAGCACAGAGCTGCAGGCAAGCCCCTCACAAGAGCTACTCTTCCTCGGTGCTGCCACTGAATGCCTCCAGCATGAAGCTTTCAGATCCGCTTCCTGCCATTTATGCAGGGTACTGGTTGCTGTTCTGTGTCTTCCAGGGGCAAAATTACAGGGAAAAGGTGATAAAAAGCTTCAATGTACGAGGGCATGTAGTGATGGGAGAAGGGGGAATGGTTTAAACTGAAAGAGGGGTGATTTAGATTAGGTATCAGGAAGCTCTTCCCTGTGGGGGTGCGGAGGTGCTGGCACAGGGTGCCCAGAGGAGCTGAGGCTGCCCCATCCCTGGCAGTGCTCAAGGCCAGGCTGCACACAGGGGCTTGGAGCAGCCTGCTCCAGTGGAAGGTGTCCTGCCCGTGGCAGGGAGTTGGAACTGGATGAGCTTTAAGGTCCCTTCCAACCCAGTCTGGGATTCTATGAGCTTCCCAACAGGATGGGAATCACACCCAGGTAATGACTATAACAGCACCCAAAAATGAAAACATTATCATTGAGTTACTCTGCAAATACAGCGATGTCAGAAATAGGAATCTGATGTGTTGTACCGGCCATCAAGAGCTGAAACTGCAGTGAGACCACGAACTCATCTTTCAGGTTGCACTTCCACCTCCAAGCGGATGTACCATGGGAGTTAAAAGTCAGAGCAGTAACACAACCATTTGCTCTTACAGCACAACTGCTGGCTAAATAAGTCATTGCGTGATCTAAAAGCTAAATTAAGGAAACATGTACTTTCAGGGGTTAAAACGAAAGAGCAGCATTCTGGGGTAATACAGGGAATTGGGGCCAGCAGAAGAGCATTTACAGTGGATTACTAAGCTTCCCAAATCACCAAAGAGGTAAAGTCCAGCAATATAAGACTCCTTTGTAGCTAACTAAAAATACATTGTCAGTGGATTTGTCCAGTTTTATGTATAAGCAATACTTCTTTCACCTGAACTAATACTAGTAGTCATATAAGCCCCTTATTGCCATGTGCTGCATTTTTTTTGCTAATCTTCAAGGATTTAGCTTCTTTGCCACATACCTCAGGGCACCAACTGATAAAGCTCTGACTCTCCATTTTTCCAGGACACCAGCAGTGCGGCCTTGCAAAAAATGAGACTCGCTCCAGAGATTTAAAGGGGAAAATTTATTTGGAAAATCCTGACTTGCACCAAAGAGGTGGATTAAAAAAAAAAAAAGCTTATCTATCAAAAATCAGTTTAAATTTTCATTCTATCTGGGGACTCTTTCATGGATTTGAGCTTGCAAGTTTATCTCTCGACAGGGACTTTATGCTGAGGTAATGGGCAGCTTTGTCAGTTTAATTTGTCCATGCTTTTATTACTGTTGAACTCATATATATATAATCATATATATGATATATATATTCTATCATATGTAGAACAGTTAGGCTTGGAAAGGACCTTAAGATTATCTAGTTCCAACCCCCTGCCATGGGCAGGGACACCTCACACTAACCCATATATATATATATATATGTTTCCCAATATTTCTATATTCATATATATATTTCCTAATGTTTCTGTCTACGCTAAAGCTTTGCCAGGTTGTATTTGTTTGTGCTCTAAAGCAAACTAGATAGAGAGATTTGCAGAAGAAATGCAAAATCAAATGGATGAAAAGCAGGAAACTCTGCTTTATACACACATGTATTTAACTGATATCGCTAGTTCAAGGCCAGGTTGGAGAGAGCGCTGGGTGACAAGGTCTAGTGTGAGGTGTCCCTGCCCATGGCAGGGGTTTGGAACTGGATGATGTTAAGGTCCTTTCCAACCCAAACCATTCTGATTCTATGATTCCTTGCAGAAATTCTCAATGGAATACTGACAAAACACCTCAGGCATGAGGAGCAGGCAGACAAAATGGGGAATCCATGGAAGTGCTGCGGCAGCCTAAACCCAGACATTAACATGGGCAACTGGGCCACCACCGACTCATCCATAGCAGACAAATGCTAGCTCTCCAGATCACCCAGACTCTGCGTGGAAAATTGCTTGTCAGCTTAGAAACCATGTCAAGTTTGGGTATCAGGGGTTTGTTTCAGTTTCAGTAAGCAGGTAGCGTAATAGGGTACACTGGGAAAGGAGGAAGGTGAGGAATATCCCACATCTGAGCTTGTATGAATTGAGTATCACGCTCAGAGCAGGATGTAAAGAGCTTCTTGGTAAAACCACAAGTTATACAGGGCTTCCTAATGCTAAGGATGGAGATTTAGGAAATCCTGTATCCAAGGTTATCACATATGAAGGCAATCTCTTTTCTTCTTTTTCTTCTTTTTTTTATTAACAATTTAATGTGTATTAAAAGGTGAAGTGACAAAAAAATTAGAGCAAACCCTGAACTAGAGGAGCCGATTCTAATGGGATTTCAAATCTGATAACATGCAAATATGCTGGCTTCATTTCTGAAATATTAACTATATTCTCAAGATTAGGTGATACTGGGAAGAAGAAATTATCTTTGGCTGATGCAAATCAGTAAGGGTTACAGGAGTGGAAGGAGCTCAACCCACTTGACAATCAGCTCTCCCCTTCTCTCTCTCAAGCATCAGACTCAAAACGAAAGGTGACATTTAGACCATGATTTGAGAACAACTGTCTTACTTCAAACAAACTGCAGTCTTGCTAAGAGAAGATTCAACAGCCCTTTTGAGCATCTGAGACTACTAGTGAACGTGTTCATTTGAAGGTGGTCTGCTCCTCACTTCTGTCCGCCTTGTAACGTACAGGCTTCTAGAGCTTTGAAACAATAAATAAGTCTATACGACAGGTCTAAGGTTGTTGGCCCTACCAGTGGAAATCTACAGAACCAAATGTGTGCATTGCAACACTATATACATGCGTGGTGTGTGTGCTGCTGCTGAGTAGGAGTCCAAGCTTTTCAAAGGGAAAACTGAGTTGAGGAAAACCAGCACAATCTCACATCGCAACTTCACAGGACCGAACTTCCACTGTTTCATCTTCCACAGAGGTGGGACAACCCCTGAAACTCTTGATGGGTGTCTTCCTTGGAGCTGCTGTTTTTAAAGCTTAACCAAACCTGTAACCACACATCTCCTCAAAGCTCTCGAACAACACTCAGCAGCAAATACAGGAATCCATGTGCGTTTTCCAAGCAAGTATGACACCTCAACCCAACTAAAGGGCTTACCTTTTCATGTTTGTGTTTCTCTTTTTCTTTCTCTTTCTTTTCTCTTTCTTTCCTCTCCTTTTCCTTCTCCTTCTTTTCCTTTTCTTTGTCCTTCTCCCTTTCTTTCTTTTTCTTCTTCTCTTTTTTGTCTTTCTTCTTCTCTTTTGGTTTCTCTTTGTCCTCAAACAGTTTTTCAGGAAGCATTGGAGACAAGGAAGGTAACATGGTGGGAAGCCTCACGGCAGTTGGTGTACTGAACAAGGGCAAAGGCATTTCTTTGGGAGGTAACACAAGAGGTGCTGATGGAGCCTTTATCTTATCTTCCTTACTCTTTTCTTTAAGTTTCTCTTTGTCTTTCTTATCCTTGTCTTTTTTGCCTTTCTCTTTCTCTTTCTTTTTATCTTTATGTTTTTCTCGGTCTTTTTTGGTATTGCCATCTTTCAACTTTACTTTTGTGTCAGCATCCTCAAAGTCCTTTAGTTTGAATTTATAGGGATCAAGATCATCTTCTTTGAGTAGTTCCTTCCACTGAAACTTTGCTTCCTTGTTTCCTTCCTTGTCTTTCTCCTTCTCCTTGTTCTTTTCCTTCTCCTTATTCTTCTCTTTGTTTTTCTCTTTATCTTTTTCCTTCTGTTTTTCTTTCTTCCTCATCTTTGTCTTCAGCTCTTTTTTCAACTTCTTTTTCACTTCTACTGATGCAGCCAACTTGGCTCTCTCCTCATAGACTTTGAGAAGAGGTTCTGGAGTTGGTGGCGAAGCAGAAGGAGAGGAGAAGTAAGTGAAGTTGGTAGGTGGATTAGAAGGTGTCCCCATGTTTGCCTTTCGAATGACCTCATCAATTGAGTCATCCATTGTCCATGAAATGTCTGAACTTGAAGTTCCACCTGATGGAGGTATTGGAGTCGCTCCTGCCTTGTTTGTGTTATTGGCAGAAACAGAAGGTTTAGGAGTTGTAGTCTCTGATATAGAAAGTCTTTTCGGACTGGTGAAAATTTCCCCTTCTGATTCAGAACCAGAGGAAAACTCAAAGGGATCCGGTTCTCGTTCCGCACATGCACGAGCAATTACAGCATCGATTGAATCATCAATGGTTTTGTCCATCACCGGTACTTTCTTAGTCTGGTTTTCAATATTTGGCTTGGTGGCAGGCTCAGGTGGTGTCTGTCCTTGTTTTACTTGAATGTTTTCCTTTCCTATCTTGTCACTTAATGCAGCCAGAGGGGTTCTACTTGGTGTTTCAGGCTTGACCGGTGGTTGAGGAACATGAACAGGAGCCTTTGGACTTTTAGGACTTTTTGGGCTCTTGGCGCGACCAGGTGACTTCTTCTCTTTGGATCCAGTTTTTGGTGAACGTATGGGACTTCCAGTTACCACTGGTGAAGGTGTAGTTTTAGGTGATTTCGTCTTCTGTCCTGGAGAACTTGTTTTGGATTTAGTTTTGGGTACAAATGGCTTTGCCTCCAAAGTTTTGGGGGTTGGCACTTGCGATTTTGCAATGGGAGCCAACATTGGTGGTTCTGGTGAAGGAGGGGCTAAGTCTGTACTGTCCTGAACATGAACGGGAGAAAGCATTGGTGGTACTTTCTGAGTGTTTATTGAGCTAAGAGGTTCACGTGGCTCCAAAGCTCCGTCCAAGGTGTCCCCTTTGGAAACAGAGAGTTTCGGCCGTTTCACAGGCGGAAATTCCTCAGCATCAGGACTGTCCAATGGTCTTTTGCTCAAGTAGTTCTCATCATTAATTGCTTCATCCTCTTCCATGTCTCCCTCTTCTTCCAGTGGCACCTGCATGGCCTCTGCAGATGTACCTCCATCGGTGGGCACTTGTTCCTCTTCCTCTTCTGTAGCAAAGAACATATTACAAAGGCATTAGGATAAGTAAAATACGCTTTACAGAAACAAACAAGCATCACAGCAAATGTTCACATGCACCTCAGCCTGTAAGAGGTAACTGGCCAACCAACAGCTTCTTGCTGGTCCACCTGCACCAGCCACCATCACAACTGGCAGATGCCCTCATCACAGTGTAATGTCAAACCCATGAGCAAAGGATATGAGGGAAGAGTTCAACAATAGTGATATACCTTGTGGAGCAGGTCTAAAGCATCAGTTTTACCTAAAAGCATCCCAATTATTTCTTATTGCAGTTGTTGGGATCACAATAGCATGAACCTGCTTCATTTTAAATGAAGGGAGAGAGGTTGAAGCATTTTTTTGCTGTAACAGAGAACTTCAAGGCATACATGAAAGCAAAATTCATCAGAATTCGCTGTCTTGCCTCAATATCCCACAATTTTGACTGCAAATTAACTACTAGGAAAATGTCATCCTAAACCTGGCTTGTTTTCCTCGAAGCAGCACAGTCTGAAGGTTAAAGCAGAGGACTAAGCCCCATTCAGCCCACTAGGTTCAGCCTCTGATACCATCTTAAGCACTTGCTGCACACGGATGTTATCTGTTATTAATGGGAACACCCCAGCATTGCATGTGTGTGCTGGTTTGGATCAGGAGCATGCCTTTGAAAAGCATTCCCCCCCATACCGTTTTGTTTGCATCATGAGCAATCCTGGAGTGCATATGCTGGCCTCATGCTGTAGTGAAACCAAAATGAAAGGTATGTTGCCAGAATACACCTAACGTGCTCCAGTCACAAGTGGGCATTCATGCAAAGAGGCCAGAAAACAGCTTCTGAAGATAAGATAAACCTGAAACATGCACAGTGTGGACATCAGGCACCAACTGCTTCAAGCTGCTGTGGGTACCACCTGTGTGATTGCTCTGTTTTTCTGTTTAATAGCAATTATTATTCTTCTCCCCACATTTAACACCATTTTCAGTCCTACACATGTGACATTATGGTGCAGAGAACAGAGAAAACTCACTTGAGACCTCCCAGCAAATCCACAGCAGGTCTGAGAAGAAGAGAATCTCTGATCTCCCCAACCACAGCCAAGCACTTTATCCTCTCGGTGATACCTCCTCACTCTCAAAATGGAATTATCCGAGCAGGAAAAAGGATTCTTAGTCTGGGATATGAACGTCCACACCGGTGTTAACCTGACACATTTATATGCGCTGTCATTACTTCATTACACCTCTGCTGGTTAACATTCCTGTGTAGACAACCCCACTTCACTTCCCCTTATGTCTGTTTATCCACCTGCAAAACCGCATGACATTTTGTCTAGCAGGGTTGCTGTGGACAGATATGAAGTGCCCTGAGATTCTCACGTGGAATATGCAGTAAAAGCCATTTATTATGACAGTGGCTAAACCCCAACTTCTTAATGAGGAGGAAGTTTTAAAGAAGCAAACACTGAGGAACTCGTTACACTGACACCATTTAGAGCTTTGTCAGGCAGCATCTTTCTGAAATATCTCTTTTCAAGGCATTTATCTCCAGGTTTTCTGCGCTGCTGTTTCTCTGCTGCAATGTGTCAATGCTCTGATTTAGGAGAGTTGAGTCAAGAGCCCTGGGCTGCAGCACAAATCTTGCCAGCATCACAAATTAAGTAAAATGAGCTAGCAACTCTGCCTTTCGCCAGGGCCCAGAGGATTTACAGCAGCCAGCCCAGAGAGGAGCCTTTGCCTGAGGATAAAGTCTTAGCCTTCCATGAAGAACAGAAGTGTTTGGGAGTTCGGTTTTGCCTGGCTGGGCACTGACATTACAGTTTATAAACTGCAAACTTTAGAGTATAACTGAGAAATCTCTGTGGACCGAGCCTGCACCTGCTACAGGGAGAAAAAATCTGCTTCCAGATCATGGAAGTCATTTCAATCTCTGTTTAAGCTGTTGCAGAAATCAGCTGCCTTCATCTGCTCGAGACTGTTCTGGGGATGAAGAATTAGCATTCATCAGATGTCACGCAGCGCTGACTGCTACCGAGCAATTCCCTCCCCAGCCCATTCCACCTCGTGTGCCGCTGAGAGTTTGTTTTCATTTCACGTTTTAAAGGGTGATAAAACGTAAAACAAACACCATGCTTTAAAACGGGGATGTGGAGAAGTCACAGAATCACAGAATCACAGAATAGTAAGGGCTGGAAAGGACCTCAAGATCATCGAGTTCCAACCCCCCCGCCATGGGCAGGGACACCTCACACTAAACCATGCCATCTAAGGCTATGTCCAACCCCACCTTGAACGCCCCCAGGGATGAAGCATTCACAACTTCCCTGGGCAACCCATTCCAGGGCCCCACCACCCTCACAGTATAGAACTTCTTCCTCAGATCCAATCTAAACCTCCCCTGTTTAAGTTTAAACCCATTACCCCTTGTCCTCTCACCACAGTCCCTAATGAAGAGTCCCTCCCCAGCATCCCTATAGGCCCCCTTCAGGTATTGGAAGGCTGCTATGAGGTCTCCACGCAGCCTTCTCTTCTCCAGGCTGAACAGCCCCAATTTTCTCAGCCTATCTTCATACGAGAGGTGCTCCAGTCCCCTGATCATCTTCGTGGCCCTCCTCTGGACTTGTTCTAACACTTCCATGTCCTTTTTATGTTGAGGACACCAGAACTGCACACAATACTCCAAGTGAGGTCTCACAGAGCAGAGTAGAGGGGCAGGATCACCTCCCTCGACCTGCTGGTCACACTCCTTTTGATGCAGCCCAGAATACGGTTGGCCTTCTGGGCTGCAAGCGCACACTGCCGGCTCATGTTCATTTTTTCATCAACCCACACCCCCAAGTCCTTCTCCGCAGGGCTGCTCTCAATCTCCTCCCCGCCCAACCTGTAGCTGTGCCTGGCATTGCTCCGACCCAGGTGGAGGACTTTGCACTTAGCATGGTTGAACTTCATCAGGTTGGCATCAGCCCACCTCACAAGCGTGTCAAGGTCCCTCTGGATGGCATTCCTTCCCTCCAATGTATCAACCGAACCACACAGCTTGGTGTCATCGGCAAACTTGCTGAGGGCGCACTCAATCCCACTGTCCATGTCACCCACAAAGATGTTGAACAAGACTGGTCCCAACACCGATCCCTGGGGGACACCACTCGTTACTGGTCTCCAGCTGGACACTGAGCCACTGAGCACTACTCTTTGCGTGCGGCCATCCAGCCAGTTCTTTATCCACCGAGTGGTCCACCTATCAAATTGATGTCTCTCCAACTTAGAGAGAAGGATGTCATGGGAGACAGTGTCAAAGGCTTTACACAAGTCCAGGTAGATGACATCAACTGCTCTGCCCCTGTCCATCAGTTCCGTAGCCCCTTCATAAAAGGTCACCAGATTGGTTAGGCAGGATTTCCCCTTAGTGAAGCCATGCTGGCTGTCACCAACAACCTTGTTGGTTTTCATGTGCCAAGTCGTCCGCATTGGTTACAAGATGAAAAGTGCAGCCCAATTCAAACATTAGGGAAGACAAGTTTTGATCACGCTGATAGCAATATAAACCATTTGAATATAAAGAAACACAGGGATAAAAAGTGGAGGGGGAAATACTGCAAAAAATGCATTTACTACAAATACCAGAACATTTATTTGCTACAGATTCCTGCTAAACCACCTCTTTTCCACTGTGTATCATGGTAATTCATATTCTTGTAACTCCTTCCCATCCCAAGGTGCTTCTCATGTTTTCCCTGCTCAGGAGTGCAGAACAGCAGCAGCTGCCGGATCAAAGGCGAGCAAATAATTCCAGAGGTTTGGAGAGCAGGGACCGCAGTTTGGCACAATGAGAAGAAAGAGCGATGCTTGTTTCTTTCTTAATAAGGCCAAGTAAAGTTTGCACCGGCCCACCAAGCGTCTGGGATCTTGTGTGGAGATGCCAAGGAAGGGCAGAGAGGTTAAAGTGCAGTTTGTAGAGGTGAGACTAGAAATGGGGGTGTCCTGGCTCCAGCTTTCATGCACATTCCTGCAAGCCGCAAAGACAACTTAGTAAGGAAGCAGAAGCATTACCATCCCTATTATATGGACTTGGATTCCCCCAAAACATCTGGAAAAAATTGCCTGGGTCAGTCCTGAACAATCCAGGGCCTAAGGAAGTTCACGAGCACTTAACTACTGACACACATTCACCACTTCTCAGACATGCTCAGATGACAATCTGGAATCCTATCGTGGCCAAATGAAATCCAAATTTCTCTTGGAAGGAGGCCACGGGCTGATCCTTCAGTGAGGACTGGGTTTGTGCCAGGCACCAGCTTTCAAACCTGAGCCACCACAGCTGTGGCCATGGCAGAAAACAATAAAGCACTTTTATTTATAAGGGGGGGTTAATCAGCGAAAGTGAAATCTCTGCCTTGCATTCAAGTCCAACAGGCTCCCCTTCCTCCCAAAGGATTCACACCGGAGCAGGGACCAAATATGGGAAAACATCAGCTTTTAGGTGTAATCTGCTTGACTTGGTGATGAGCATTTAAAACCGTGCAGCCACTTTTTCACCTCTGTCCATCTCATTCGCTACCCGGCACTTCCCAATGTGCTATCCTTTGTGCACAGGATTGCTTTTTAACTCTCTTTACTGCCACCTCTCCCTATCTCCGGCCACCTTATTAATGAACCGACTCGAGTTAGCATCTATAGGTCAAATGGATATCACCTCGGCCATCTGCCCTAATAACTCTCTCCTGTAATGAAAGGAGACTGGAGCTGTTTGGGAGGTTTCTCAAGATAACAGATACATTTTTTTCTTGGTTGTTAGAGAAGTCAGTGCTGGATCAATATTAATGCTCACATTACGAAAGCTATACAGAGCAATTGGTTATTATGTCAGCCAGCCCCACGTGCAGAGCCGCGGTTTAGACGATGCACAGGTTGCAGGAGGGATGAGTTCAGCCATCGCAGTGCAGCCCTGAAGGTGAATCTGTCCATTGTTGGAATAAAACAAGCTGATAGCTGCTAGATGCTGCTTCTGAGAGAACTGTTTGTTAAGGCAGCATTTCTTACTGGAGAACAGGATGTGTAATCCATGTGTCTATGTAGATGAGAGTTCTTCACTTGCATGAAAAGATGATTTGGAGGGTAGGGGAGGAAGGAATCCACTCCTGTCTTGACCCAGGTCTGCAGCGTGATTTGGGGCAGGTCATACCATGTACTGCTGTGATCCCATCTGACGAGTGATGATAATTCCACCTCACAGAGGCGCTGTAAAAGCTGAACTTGATTAATACGTAGTTCCTTGGGATGACTGGACAGAAAGCATTAGAATCCCAAATGCAAGCCGTGGGGATCTGTCACCACTTCAAATGATGGGAAATTTCTGAAGCTGGACAGTTCAGGCAAGAAACTGAAACTTATGCATTTTTTAAAGCAAAAAGCACTAAACCAGCACAAAATTTCTTAGTACCTCAATGTTCCAAAATGGAAGGCTTGTTTAATATATACCTTCTTAATTTGGCCATGGCTTAGTTTCAGGACAGCAATACTCAACAGCTCAGTAATGAACTTCCAGGTTCACAGTGATCGAGGGACTATCCCTAACACTGACACGGGGGTACAAACAACTGGAAATCCTGGCTTTATTGCCAGAACCATGCTACCATGTTCTCCTGGATGCCTCACCGGAGGAGGGTGCACCCACTGCCCTGTCAACAACCGCTCAGATGGAAGCGAAGGCAGGAAATAACAGATGCAAAACTCTTCTGACTGAAGAGAAAGGCACCTCTGTAGAGGCATTCTTCAAGCAAGAAAAGCTATTTTATACATGTGTGTGTATATATACACATATCTATTATAATTATATATATACATACACATATATACATATAATTAAAATCGTCATCACCTTGGTCATTACCAGACTTGGTAGCTTCAAGGATAGCAGCTAGATGATGTCCTAGAGAACATGGCACAGACTGGGACAGACAAGATCTCTGCTCAGCTCTTGGTCCTGCCAAAACCTTACCCTGTCTTATTGGCTGGTATTTAATTAAGCAAAGTTCTGGTCTTCTTCTAGAAACTGGATTAATATTTCTCTATGTCAAAGGGTGGTGATAGGATAAAGCCATCCAGCTAAGACCTGCAGATCTAAGAAAAACCCCTAGGTACAAGATGAAGCAGAGTCAGACACACTGGCCTAAAGCTTAGAATCACAGAATCAACTAGATTGGAAGAGGCCTTTAAGATCATCAAGTCCAACCATACTTGCTGAAGAAAGCATAATGGGATGCAAGTGACAGCAGCCACCTTCTTACCTTCAATGCAAGGGCTAATGTATTTATTGCACAAAGCTCTGGCAGGTAATAGGTCCTGCAGAAGCCAGCTCTTGTGATTATAACAACACAAGATTTTGGTATTTGGCATTTGATACAAACTTTAGCATGGCTGATAAAACAGTACCACCTATCAGAACAAATCCATTAAGAGAATTCTGAAAGAGCAGATGTTTCCATTTGACTTCTTCCACAGCCCTTTTCTTTTCAAACAGAACTTGAACGTTTTATTTTCTAACGGAATGACAATGGCCAAACAAAGATCTATCACTAGATCACATATTTCTTTCATGCACAGTTCTTCTGCGCATATCATATATCATATCATATCATATCAATGAGCTCATCAGTCTTTCAATACCTAAAGGGGGCCTACAGGAAACCTGGAGAGGGGCTTTGGACAAGGGCCTGTAGGGACAGGACAAGGGGAATGGCTTTAACCTGCCAGCGGGGAGAAAGAGATGAGCTCTTAGGCAGAAGTCCTTCCCTGTGAGGGTGCTGAGGTGTTGGCACAGGGTGCCCAGAGAAGCTATGGCTGCCCCATCCCTGGCAGTGCTCAAGGCCAGGTTGGACACAGGGGCTTGGAGCAAGCTGCTCTAGTGGAAGGTGCCCCTGCCCATGGCAGGGGTTGGAACTGGATTTGCTTTGAGATCCCTTCCAACACAAACCAGTCTGGGATTCCATGATACCAGGCATTTCTGCTCCTTTGCACTGCATGGTACCAAGCACCTAAGTAGGGCGGTTGAAAATGTTAGAGTCTTAAAAGAAAATTAGACTCATGAAAGGCAATAATGTGGCAGTGCCCGCACTGAAGTCTTCAACCCTTCTTTCTGCCCAAGCAAATGCTCCTCAGGACAGCATGGCTATTGACCCGAAGGTTTTATACCTTTTATGAAGGTTCTATAAGGCTACACACAAGCCAGCTCAGCCTTTCAAACGCAATAAAGGAAATGATCATTCTCACCCAGCATACAAAACTTTTTAGGGAACAGAACTCCCAAACCTACCCAAAAAACTTCCTGCAGACTTCCAGAATAATTCGCCTATTGTCTAGATAAACCATGAGATCAAGGCAAAGATACCTTTGGAGAAGTTTTAACTCCCTAAGCCAAGAGCTTAACATCCCTATCATACCCAGCAAGTAGGGGCTTTTGACTTCTGTTAAAGAGAAAAGTTTCAGTCTTATGCCACGATAGGTTTTATCTCTTTAACTTGTAATAACAATGGCCTTTTCCCAAAACAAACAGAAAGTGTGCTTGTAGTCCATAAAGGAAATGAATGGAAGAGCGACAAAATTCAATCCTGATATCCTCCAGGCCAATATCCTGATACCCTAACGCAAAATGAACACACTAAAATACCTGCAGTACATTTGGAGCTTAAATTGCTAGATTTTCTATAGATATGTGTATATACGTATATGTTATACATATAGTATTATATATATAATTTCTCTGCCATATGAAGACACTGATCACTGATGTGACTTGCTTACCAAAGAGGTGATGCACCAAGTGGTTTCTCTTTTACTGCATAAAGGAGATAAACCAACCTATTGCCAAGCCCTGACATTTTCCAGCTGCCACTCTCTATGGGAAGGGAGCTGGTAAGACAGCACCAGCAAGGAGCTCATCTTCCACGTGTCTCACATTTTTCCACTGACATTGCCAGCAAGTTCATCCCAGGGCCTTCTTGCTATGCTCTGAAGTGCAGAAACCACAACTACATTTAAAAATCAAGAAAGAGAGAAGAGCTTTCAGGTGTGGCTGGTAGTTTTGCATAAATAACTGTAAAGAGGATGCTACATGTGCCTGAAGTTAAACATCCACATATGCTGGTCACATTGGAAAACTCTGGGCTAAAGTGATGCCTCCAACAACCAGTATTAGCCAGGATAGAACTCGGAAGTGTTCAACAGGACTAATGTGACTTAATGCATACATTTATCAATCACTCCAAAAGTAGCTATTAACCTGTTCAAGAAGCTACAAGCGATCAACAAAGCCCCCCTCCATCCCTAATGACAAAATAAATCCATCCACCTCGAAATACAGATAACAATAATAATCTGGCTCAGGACTCAGAAATTTCCAGGCCAATTCAGTTACATCTCCACTGTGTTGAGCAACTGCTTCACACTCTTGATTAGGCTCTTCTTGGTATAAAATCAATGGAGATAAACTTTTCAACATCAGCATCAGAAAAAGATATTGATAGTTGGCCAGAAAGAAACTACAAGTTTTATGATATACATAAAACATGTACATCACCATAGAATGGTTTGGGTTGGAAGGGACCTTAAAGATCATCTAGTTCCAACGCCCTGGCACGGGCAGGGACACTTTCCAGTGGATCAAGGTGCCCAACATGCAAGCCTAAGGGCATGGGAAAGAAGAGGCGAGAGATGTGGAGCATCGCTCTTCAGGCATCACACTGTGGCTTAGGGTATATGTGCACCTGTGCCTCCCAGTGCTACTGAAGGATATTGAACGCAATAAGAATAACACGTTTAAATACTTGCTAGTGGCAGTCCTCATTAGAATACCTTTTAGAATATGCAATGTTTATGAAGCCAAACTGCTCAGGATCCTTAACATGACGCTCCCTGCTGAAGACAGGAAAACAGCATTGGTAGATTGTTACCAACTCAGTTACTCACTGTCTCCCTCTGACAAAATATCAGTCCTGCATCTGTGCTGCACAGAGCAAGCAAAAATGTGTTTCTGCCTAAATACATAGAGAGAGACTTCATTTTTGCTTTGACTTTCTAATAGTAGCTCAACAGTGTTTGTAGATCACCCATGTGTACACGAATACATGCAAGTGCATGGCAGAACTATGCCAATGTGTTGGAGCTGTTACACAGACTTCGCCTGGGGAGTAAAAACAACCACAGAAGCATCTTTAGGAAGTGATCGAGCAAGAAGATGCGTGAGAACCAGCCAGCTCCCTATCAGCAGGGCAGCCTTGGTTCAGCCACTTTGGTGTTGCTCTGAATTACCTGGGATTGAGACTCTCCCCTGAAATCTGCAGAGTATGACATGAAAAATAGAATATAGAGGGACAGAAAACCTCCATACCCAAATGTGGATTCATCTGCATGCTTCCTATTTTACTTCTTACTCCCTCTGGAGTCTGTGATCCTCAAGATCAGGAACTCACCCTGAAATGCTCATGCAGGCAGAGAGGTTTCCTCTTTAAAGGAACATTCTGACTTCTAAAAAATACAATTATTAGCAAAGACAAGGTAATTAGGCAATGACAATCCACAGAGCACAACCCATCAATAACAGGGTACATGAGCAAGACTGACAGAGGTGTGAAGCTGATAGGTTATAAATGACTCTATACTGACCTGTGAAAATGCAGCGTTTCCCTAACATTCGGCACAATAAACCCCTAAAATGCTATATAAGCAAGCCAACCTGAAATGACACCTAGTATTATAAATGGCCTAATCTATATGTTAATACTGTTGTATCACATAACTGCAGCAAGACTAAGATAACAACATGACTTTGGGGTTTCTATGGCTACATCCTGGGCTAACGTGCCTGAAAGGGCTTGCTGCTGACACCACACAAGCTTTCTGAGTGCTTCTCTTTGGTTATTTATGATATGATTTATGATAACGACAACATCCCCTATTTTCTCCCCTCGTCAGATACAATAAATTGCCATCGTTAATCACCGTTCTTGCTTCAGCTATGATTACAATAGTATAATAGGCCCTAGCTATGGTAATACTGTGTATTAAGGTGCTTTTTTTTCCCCTCCTTTAAAGAAATATGCACAAGTAGGTATTTGTAGCCAATGTCAGTACCTGTAGTAGTTTAATAATCTTCCCGGGAGTATTCCTGGAGGAGAATTTCTGTTACAGCTAAGATTCGGCACCGTTCCTCTTGCAAAGATTGACTTTATGATCTAAAGACTCAAAATCCACGCGGTATTAACTGTAGCTAACAATTCTCAAACATAATACGAGGGGTTTATGCGTGTTTTTACCTGACAAAAGGAAAGCTGATGGTCAGCCTTTTCGCTTTGCACCTCCGTATCTAATCTTCCTGGCTGAGCTTTCCAAACCGGCTTTTCAAGTATCACAAATCAGACTGAAAACAAAGCCACTGAACCTATATAAACATTTGGAAGGATTTTACAGTGCTTTTCCGTCTCTATATTATGGGCCTGTATAAGGAAATATACTGTTCTGCCTTCAATAAAATCCGGTGATAGAAACCCCCAGGCTTTTACAAATCTTTTAGGAAGCAACTATTTACACCTTCTAGCAGAGGAATGAGCTAGGTATCTATTAGACTGAGGGGCCTGCACTTCTGCCATCCTAATAATTTCACCTGGCATTGCAGAATTTGAGTACTTCACAGATTTGCAACCTACACATGTATTAAGGTGCTTGGATTCAGAAGTGAGAAAATACTGTGATTATTTCATATCTTACCTTGAGAATGAGCTAAAGAACCCCAGAAATGGTATAGAGTCATAGAACAGTTAGGGTTGGAAAGGACATTAAGATTGTCTACTTCCAACCCCCCTGCCACGGTAAGGCATAATTATCTCACAGACATTACATATGCCTTCTAGCATGTTACTTCAGATCTCACCCTTTCTTCCCAAATGATAATATTTAATCCCCAAAAGCTTTCTACGTAGTGCAGAATTTAAGGCTCAGGTACTAGAATTTCAGAGTCACACTTCTTGTCCTCAGGAGTCTCAGAGACAGCAAGTTGGAGATAGACATGATGCACAATGGGATATGCTAGACTGTATTAATAAGCATATCTCTATGTTGCTGCTATAAATAGCTACCATGCCCTTCAGCCCAGCCGTCATTAGTGACCTGGCTCATCATTGGTTTTGCCGAGATAGGATGGGAGACAGTGGCAACACTGATGAGCACAGGGAAGATGTTTGATGTGTAAGTGGCAGCATGGAAGAAATGGGAATATGAGACAGTGGTCTCCTAGAGAATGATGAGCTCATCCCAAAGCTCAGAGGATAAACATGGACACCACTGTGCGAGGTGTGGCACGGAACCTATGTGGAGAGAGAACGCCTTTACTATCAGCTACGATGCCCGAGCCTGCCTGTGACCTGCTTTGCTTTCTCAGAAGTAAACCTGGGCTATTTAGGGCATTAATCTGTTATTTACTTGCTGACGTGATGGAGCTCCTGCAAAAATGCATTACCAGAAGGAAGCTTTGGCTCAATGCAACATAAAGCCCATCATCACTCTTCCTATGCAGGACAAAGATGCAACTTTGCCATCGTAAAAAGGCTGCGAGTGTTTACATCACCTTCAAATACCTTTTTAGTTCAACAACTCATTTGGTCATTAATTGCCTTTCCTCTCCTCTTCCTCCTGCACATCACTTTCAATTGCAAGGACACACCCGCAACCAAATGATAAGCTGCTCAGGGCAAGAACCATATCTGTGTTTTTTAAAGTGCTTTGGTTACTTCTGGGCAGTATAAAAGACCCACAAATAATGGAGCAAGTATTTAGAGACTCTTTTAGCCATTTGATTGGCTTCACTGGATAAGAAAAGGAAATCAAGTGCAATACTGTATAAAAATGAGGAAGACTAAGGGAGGGAGAAGTTTATTTTCAATATGTGAATTGGGATGGATAAAAACATCAACCAGATCTGGTGCTCTAGAGTGAACTGGAAAAGGTCTGTCTATACTGTTAGGCAACCCCTGATCCATGTTATCTGCTCACAGTGCCACAACTGAATATAACTTAGTGAAATTTAATAGTTACAAAAATGATATAAAACTGACTGAGGACTCCTACTAGTGCACAGTTACTACATCTTTAAGGCAAAAACCCCCTTATGTTCACCCTCTCTCTTAAGGTATGCACGCACACTATGCTCTCAGGCATTTAGCAAATATTCCAGCTGTTGGGAATGGGTGTATCAGCTCATTTCCTTAAGGATAGCAGCAGGAACTAAGAATGCTTATGCCTACAAGAGCAACTTGTTTATTCCAACAGTTGCTACCTCAGAAATACACATGCAGTTCCAGCTTACGACTGTGAAGAGCATCCGAAGTCTTCCTAAGTATGTGGTGACTTCCGTACTCTGGAACTGGTAGCGGTGTGTCTTGGTACATACATGAAACCCTACGTTTGCTGGGAAGAATTCTGAGATACAATATGAGTCCCCTAACAAACACAATCTTCTTGATCTAGCAGAGAAGGAAATCACTGATGATAAGGTTTTAATAAAACCTGACAAGCCTCAAAATTAAATTTACTGGGAAGGGTTCACCCCTGAAACAGATCCTTCACAAAAGAAGCCAAAGGAAGACTCAAAGAGAGGAAAATGTTTCCTTTAAGAGGTTTTTTCTTACAGCTACAAATCCAATTAGTACCTCTCTTTGTCTTTCAGCCTCTTTGCTTTACTCCGTATAGGGGTAAATGTATACCCCCGTCTCTGCCCCCTAACCCTGCTCTTCTAAAGGTGCCCATAGGCAGTGAGAAAACCACTCAGGGCAGCACAGTCACCTCTGCAGCAGCACTGCTCAGGCAGCACTCAACAACCGGGTCGCACAGCTCTACACTGTGGTGGGTTCAAGATGCTACTCTCAGCACCAGTGGAAATAAAGCGTTACGAGAGCATGGGGCGACTGTGCTGAGCAATAACTCTGTTGTTGGGCAGCTTCCCGCTCCAGCAAGGAGCCAATTCAGGAGGCTGGAGGAAAATTTAAACCACATACAATTTAAAACCTCCGCTTTTCCTTGTTTTTTCTTTTTTTTTTTTTTTTTTTTCCCCATTGACCTAATAATTTTTCAGGGACTGCTCCTAAAATCTATTGCTTCTTTTTGGAGGAGCTCATGGATCACAGCAACATCTGCATACAAATCTCACTTCCAAGGATCTCAGAGGCTGAAAGCAGAGCAAAGGAGTCTGTTGGATGCTTGCGCTGTACAAGAGCATTTGGGGGAGACAACTGGAAAGACCTCATGCTCTTTTGTAATGCCACAGCCATGAAACAATCCTGCACTCTGCAGCGCAAGCCTTTTAGGACCATTAAGCTAAGCAAATAGTGCAAAAAACCCGAGAAACAGAATAAAAGAGGGATGCAGAGATACAGAATAAAAGAGGGATGCAGAGATACAGAATAAAAGAGGGATGCAGAGATAGCACGTACATACATTCAGAGTCCTGTATGTACGCTTGAAGAGCTGGGCATGAAGGTGAAATGATTTGTGATCCACTCTTCATGGCATTGCTTGCAATGGATGCAAAGTACCACAGGATTTGTGGAAGCACTAAGCAAGTTTCAAAGGATTGTCTCTTTAGAAACATTTCAATACACCTTAAAGCAAAACAACAAGGACCTCAAAGCCAACGTTGGGTGATGCTGCACTTCACACCCGGCTCACCCCAAAGCATGCAGCAGCCTTCATTTCGATGGGAGGGATGCCCCAGTGCTCCCAATGACTTTGGCAAAATTCCTCCAACAAAACCAAACCAAACCCCCAAAACACACACAAAAACCTAAAGCTATTTTAGAATTAGCTTTGAATAATTGTCCCCCAATAGGAGTTTTCTTGATTAATTGCTTAAGATAAGGCCTCCTTTTCCTCGCTGGCCTCCAGTGACTCTCTCTACTTCCCATAATCACTTTTGTCTCAGTCTCCTCTTTGCTGGGACCTGCTAAGAGAAAAATCAGAGCCACACCAACTCCATTACCTGAGGATTAGGCAGGAGATAACCCTGTGCATTCCATTACTGACCATTATTTGAGTGATTATTCAATCAAGTGTAGACCACGTGAAAGATGCTCTAATTGCTTTGCACAGCTCGCCTGCCCAAGTTGTGCTGCATCTAAGGGATGCAACTCGTGTCCTTTAACAACATAAAAATGATGGGCTGATTGCAAAGGGAAATGAGAAGTGGTTTTGTATCGAACTCTGCTTTTTATTTAACATAAAGAAGCTAATCAGGCTTAAGTAGGAGTTAAGGATCTATTTTGATCAAGTTTCTGCACAAACTGGATCATATAGATACTTGATTAGAGAAACCTTGCAGGATATTGCTTTTCCATCAAAATTATTGAAAACAGTGGTACTCAGCCTTAGTTTTCTAGCAGTTTCTGAGATAAGCATCCTGAATAGAGGGAAAGCAGGGAGAGAGAAGAAACCAACAAGGCTGTTACCAGCAGGCTTAATTTAAACGAGAGGCTTGCGCACACACATCAGTGCTAGACTCACAGGGCTCGATACCCTGATTTAAACTGAATTAATGTCTTTTAGCTAAGTAATATTTTTCTTGGACACATGGGAGAAATGAAGAAACCCAATGAAACCAAATGCAGTGCAGGAATTGGCTGCAGTAGGCACTTTTCTGTAACATTAACTTTCCACCCAGACATTGAGACCAAAAAGCAAAATCCTTCATTTTAGAGTTGCAGGATTCCCATGTAATCTTCCCGCCCCATGGACCCCAGACCGGTACTACCAGTGACCCAAATTCCCAGCGACATGAGCCGACGCTCTACAAAGACCTCCCGAAGGAGCCACAAACTAAAGACAACTTCTTCATCTCCAGACACAAAACTTCACTTCCAAACCCCACAGAAGCCTTTACAGCTGATGCAAAAATCATTTCTAACTTCATTGGATTGTCTTCTTGTTGCCACTTTCTTAACTCGTGTTCTTCAAACTGCCACCACCAAACCAAAGCTATCACCTTGACTTTTAAAAGCCCATCAACCTTCGAGCTCCAGTAGATCTCATGTATTACCTCATATAAGTTATTTTCTAGACATAGCTTCCTCATAAGTGACATTCTGATAAATCATAGAATCCCAGACTGGTTTGGGTTGGAAGGGACCTTGAAGCTCCTCCACCTCCAACCCCTGCCACGGGCAGAGACACCTTCCGCTAGAGCAGCTTGCTCCAAGCCCCTGTGTCCAACCTGGCCTTGAACACTGCCAGCGATGGGGCAGCCACAGCTTCTCTGGGCACCCTGTGCCAGCGCCTCAGCACCCTCACAGGGAAGAGCTTCTGCCTCAGAGCTCATCTCGGTCTCCCCTGTCTAAAGTCACTGCCTCATGACCTACGCCTACTTGCTCTTAGATGGATATAACCAACCCCTGCCAGCATCTGGAGGGGTATTTTGGCAATTTTTAACCTAAATTGCTTGACTGTGAAGTGTTTAATAGATAGGGCTTTGAGCAAGCTGCTGCAGTGGAAGGTGTCCCTGCCCATGGCAGAGGGTTGGAACTGGATGAGCTTTAAGGTCCCTTCTGATCTTAACCATTCTATGATTCTAAGACTGCCTTCCAATTCTTGGCTAACACAGGTAAACCTTCCCCATGGCTTTCATCAATTCCAACCTTTACAACCCCTGTCTTCATGAGTATTGGGGGGTAGAGGGGAGATACCCCTATGAGTGAGCACAAACTGCTGGCATCTCGGTACTCAATGCAGAACGAAGCTTGCTCAGCCATGGCAAGGGTTCTCCTTCCTTTAATCATTCCAGGCTAGGATTAAAGCCAGTAGTAGAGAAGGTTGGGTTCTAATGGATAAAGTGTTCTACAGTTCACTCAGCCAAACACCTCTGCTGATGAACGAGACCTGAAATTTGGTGGGGAGGGGATTATCATCCTGCTGCGCCCTGTAACTTTTAAGAACACCCCCTATTAATCTAGTTCCATGGCAAATAGTAAGTACCAGTTGGATCCAAATCCTATTAGCAACAACAATCTGTCATTACCTCCTCTCCCCCAAATGAAATATGCTCTGGAATGTGTTACAGAGAAATCAATTGAATTGAGGGAGGTTTTCTGCATTAACTTCTCCCACCTCCCAATTCATATAGTGAATTTACGGGCCAGGGACCTGCTTTCCCCCACCCTGCTGCTCAAATAGATCATGAACACAAACAACACTGAAGATCTTCTTTCCCATTTCTCTGTTTCTTCTTTTCGTTCTGATTCTCTGTTTTCTCTCTTTGCGTTCTCCTCTTTCTGTTTGCTCTTTGTTGCCTGTCCCTTCCAAAAGCCAGAAAATGCTCATGTTTCTATGTTACAGCTTTCCTGCCTTTTCCTGTCCCTCACTCTCGAGCTTTCTCTTTTGGTAGCATTTAGCAGAAAGATAAAAACTCCAACAGGGAAGAACACATTTGCTTTTCGTGTCACTCAGGATATCTTCCTGAAGGAAACTGGTGGCCAAAGGCAAGACTGAAGCAAAAGGCAAAGGACAAAACATCTATAAAGCCCATGAAACACGGGACTGTAAGAAGCAGTCAGAAGAAGAAGAGGAGATAAAGAGAAGTTACACTAAACAAGTATTTCAGGGGCAAAATGAGGAAGATGGGACAGATAAGGATGTCGTAGACACACAGTCTAAGTGGCTGCAGAACAAACCAGAATGTGAATGGGCAGCAATCAATTGTTAGCTTGGTTTCTCCATCCCATGATGCTAAATCCCAAGATTTCTGCTCCTCAAATGGTCATTCAGGGAGAGGCTCTTCACTCCTGAGTTCTCCCATCTCATACCTGTCACTGCAGATGCTGTGGCTTCATTTCTTACGCACATCCATAGGAACAGAAAATGCCTGAGGATACTCTTAGATAAGAAGCTGTTCAGATGTGACGTATCTCAGCAGTTATTAAAAAGTAATTACACCTCATATTCTCACGAAGCATTCATTACTTTCAGATGGGATTTAGATATCTAACTTTTAGATATATAGCTTTTACAGATCCTGCTTTATTATTCATGTTAGAGTAGAAAGGAGGAATAGCTGAAGAATCCCAGTTTGGTCACTGAGTTACAGATTGTCTTGCTTAAAACGGGGAATTCAGTGTCACCATGCCAAACCACGACAATATATCTGTCTAGCACATTACAGCCAAGATGAGTTAGCTTACAATCTCTTGGGGTTTTCTGGCTTTTAATAGAATGCTTAAGAGGATGAAGTTGCTAGCGATGATCAGCAGCTTGGGACACAGGGTACTAACACTGTCTACTGTAGACTGCTTTTGAGCATGGTTGCATGTTCCCCTTGCTTTCAGCCCAGCCGTGCTCTGACATTCATCCCACAGCATCCAGTGACCATAAGGCAGATCAGTTCAGTGGCATGAAGGAAAAGCCCAGTTCTCCTCTCCCTCCTCCCTGAACAAAACAGCTTTTAGCCTAAACTTGTATAACCAGCTCAAAGTAAAGGGGGAGAAAGGACCAGACAGCGATACTGCCCCTCTTGGGGGCTGATAAACCTTTCACCCAGCACATAGCAGTCTGCCAGACACAGGGGTACCTGTTCTCTGACTAAAAAGAATGGCACATGATGAAAACACCATGTTGAAGGTTAGTACATCACAATCTACATAGAATCACAGAATGGTTTGGGTTGGAAAGGACCTTAAGATCATCCCGTTCCAACCTCCCTGCCATGGGCAGGGACACCTCACATGAGACCATTTTACCTACGTGATTTCTGTTAACTCTGCGTTTTGTATTTCAGTTGAGTTATGAACCCTTTCAGGGGAGATGGGACTTCCTCCTTCTCCTCTTAAGGATAAATACAGATGCTTGTGCATGGATTCAGTCTCTTGCTGCAGATGAAGAAAGCTTAGGAGAAGACTCACTGAGATCTCTTCCTCCGCAGTAGGACAGAGGATTCTTCCTCCAACTGTGGCAGGAGAACTATGTATTCTTCCCGAATGGCATCACTCCTCAATTTACCTTCTAAGTTTTGTTTTGTTTCCCTCTCTTCGCACCATAATAAAGTGGAAGAGAGAAAATCCTCTTCCTCTCTCCCCTCCACCCAGAACTGTCACTGCTCCGAGCTGAAAGACAGCAGAAGAACTTCAGATAATGTGTAAAAATCTCTGAAATGCGATGTTTCTCCCCCTCCTCCACCATTTCTGGGCTAAAGAAACAAACATAAAACCTCGGTGCGCTCTGTGTACACCCAGGAACTCATTAAGTTAATCAGAATGACCTCCAGAACTGGGGGATGAAGTAACAAGAAAAACAAAGCATTAGGAATTTTAATACAATAACTACTTGCTTCCTTCTGCCAGAAACTCTTTATGGGTCTCTAAGATACATCTGCTACCGTCGCATAAGTATCTCGTGCTCTGGCTATTAAAGGTTCTCCACAAAGATCTAAGATTTACTCAGCTATCTGCACAGAAAGCTGTTTGGAAAACCGAGGTGCTTTACAAGCAATCTAACCATAAAATCAGGGAGGAAGAACTAGGACACCTTCTTAATCCTCTAAGTAAGAAAGGTGTTGTCAGGACTTGCATCTATGCCTTCTGCAACTTAGGAAAGAAAAAACCCAGGCAGTTATGATCAAAAGCATAAGGAACAAGCAGAATCATAGACCGGTTTGAGTTGGAAAGGACCTTAAGATCATCCGGTTCCAATCCCCTGCCACGGTCAGGGACACCTCACACTAAACCACGTCACCCAAAACTCCGTCCAACCTTGCCTTGAACACTGCCAGGGATGGTGTATTTACCACTTCTTTGGGCTGCCTGTTCCTGTGCCTCACCATCCTCACAGTAAAGAACTTCTTCCTTATACCCAAGCTGAACTCCCCATTTCAGTTTGAATCCACCACCCCTTCTTCTATCACTGCAGTCCCTGATGAAAAGTCCCTCTCCAGTATCCCTGTAGCCCCCTTTCAGATGCTGGAAGGCTGCTATGAGGTCTCCACGCAGCCTTCTCTTCTCCAGGCTGAACAGCCCCAGTGTTCTCAGCCTGTCTCCATACAGGACGTGCTCCAGCCCCTGTTCTCTGGACTTGCTCCAACAGATCCATGTCCTTCTTATGTTGAGGACACCGAAACAGGAGAAAAGGCAGGTAATGATTTTAGTCAGGACACCTGAGGAACTGCAAGCACATTATTTCCATTTCCAGTATGCGGCACAACTGCAAGAGAATATTGCCCTTGACATGCACAAGGGATGCTGAATGATGGAGTGGCAAAAAAGCATCATTTATCATAAGCAATATGAATAATAAACTCTCAAGAACAGCAGGTATTTAGAGACACAAGACACCTAATTCAGAATAAAAGCCTAACTTCATTCTGGTCATGAATAGCATCTTTGCCAAGCCACGGCTTTGGGAATTTTCTGTTACCAAGAGCAGATAGTTCAGGCTAATTTGCTCATGGCCACGTACTTTTACAAGCTCTTCATCCACACATGGGGAAGAATCTGCAAAGACAAAATCAGGGGTCTCATCTTACAAAGGGAAAACCAAACAGGGCTCAGAAAGGACAAACTATATATGCATGGTCACTGTCACACAAACTAGTGGCGGCAGAGATGAAAATGAAAATATAGAGTCTGGAAATCTCACACTGAAGCCATCAGCTCACCTTTTGCTTAAGAGAAGGTGTAATCTGGCTAATCAGGTGTTTCTTATACAGTCAGAAGGAGAAAGAGTCCATCTCTTACTCCTTGGATTAGAGGAGGTACCTTAACAATGAAATGGTGTTTGTCCGTGTACAGTATGATCCTGCATCTCTCCTCAGCAGAGGCAAGCTCCTCCTGCCACTGAACCTGTTAGTAGTTTCTTCAGGCAGAAAGATTAGTTTCATTCCTTGCAATTCACTACTACTTTGGTCACTGGGCTATGACTGATTTTGGAATGACCATCACCACTTTGTGGCTGATGCCCCATGCAGAAAAGGTACTTTTAACTTTGAAATAAATCACAAAAGACATTGCAACATCCCCTTTTTGTAGCGCATCCTCCTTTGCCTCCACCCTTCCCCAGTGCGGATTAGGATGGGGAGAGGGACGAATTATCTCTGGAGAACTATAAAAGATGGAATTGATTTTTGGTAAGAACTCCAAGGAAGTTCTTAATACCACCTTATCTTTGTGAGTAATACAGAAATGTCCCTCTGCTGAGTGAGCGCCTATCTCCGAAGCTATCCTTGCCAATGTTATCTCTATAGAAAAGCAGCTTTGAAGGATAGAAAATAAGCTGTGTTCCCCATTGGCTGAAACAGAGTTGTGTCAAAACTTGTAATACAGAGTTTAGGTTCTACACTAGATATTCCCAGAACTTAGGGGAGTTCAACAATTTCGCTGCTGTGACGCCAGCACGAGGCCAAGATAAGATTTGCCCATCATGCATAATGGTATTTAGTAATTGTGATGTGCTTCAGAGCACCTGCACAAAAATGGTGATTAGAACCTGATTTAGACTGGATACAAGGAAGAAGTTCTTTACTGTAAGGGTGGTGAGGCACTGGAATGGGCTGCCCAGGGAAGTTGTGAATGCTCCATCCCTGGCAGTGTTCAAGGCCAGGTTGGACAGAGCCTTGGATGGCATGGTTTAGTGTGAGGTGTCCCTGCCCGTGGCAGGGGGGTTGGAACTGGATGATCTTAAGGTCCTTTCCAACCATAACTATTCTCTATGATGTGACGTTGCCCAAATTCACAGTCCTGCATATTAATATTTTTATTACAGTGTGAATTTGTGAAGCTTCTTTAAATATATTGTAAAAATCCATCAACTTTAAGTTGAAGAGGGACATTTTACGAGGACCTGTAGGGACAGGACACGAGGAATGGCTTTAACCTGCCAGAGGGGAGACTGAGATGAGCTCTTAGGCAGAAGCTGTTCCCTGTGAGGGTGCTGAGGCGCTGGCACAGGGTGCCCAGAGAAGCTGTGGCTGCCCCATCCCTGGCAGTGTTCAAGGCCAGGCTGGACACAGGGGCTTGGAGCAAGCTGCTCTAGTGGAAGGTGTCCCTGCCATGGCAGGGGCTTGGAACTGGATGAGCTTCAAGGTCCCTTCTAACACAAACCAGTCTGGGATTCTACGATGATTTCTTGAGGAAGGGCAGCAAAGTCCCCCTTCAGTTTATATGGAGCACCAATCTCCTATTAGATGAGTAAGAAAAGATGGGTAAAACAGATTTAGTTTTAGATACACAACCTGCTCATGAGGACAGAGGCTTGTGTGCTTGAATGTTTTTTGCTTCTTGATCACAACAGGCCGAAGAGGAAAAACCACCTCCTCCTACGAACTGTCTGATCTGGCTGCAACGCTATCATATTGGCCTGTCCCATGCTGTACCCCTACCCATAGCTGCAGGTCAGATGGTCAATTCTGAAAAACAGAAGCCTCTGATTAAAAGTTCCAGTTTCTAAGCCAAGCTTATTTAAACGTGCATCAATTTCTGAACATAGTCTTCTCCCCAGCCCAGGGTTATGCTTATGTCTATTACTCCCCTCTGTATTTTCAGCCCTTGAAAATTAGCACGGAGAATGAACAGAAAGCATCTTGCAGCTCCTCTAGAAACAATCCTGTGCTGCAGTCAAGCTTTCTCTCCTGAGAAAAACCAACTTTTTGGTCATTTGCTGAACCCGGTAACTCTGGTTTTTGGACTCCCAGGATTTCTGCTATCTGATGGAATATTTAAGCAGAGACTTCATTCCCCGGTGGAGCGCTGCCGGCTCAGCCACTCCACTCTGGTGTTCAATGAGCTCTTGTGTTCTGTTACAGAAGAAATGCGATTTTCTGCCCAGCTGGTAAGTGATACTTCTTCCTAGTGCAGAGATCTGTACCCCGCTCTAGCCCATCTAAATAGGTCACAGGCACATTTTCACAGTACTACCAATACAGCCCTTCAAGAAATGCAAAAGCTCACTGCACCCAGGGCAAAGCCTCACGAGGAATGCTGCGGACGCCCTCCTTAGTGAGGAAAAATGAATCAAACGAAGGAATATGTCACATCTCTCTATATAACCTCTTCCATCCATCCTCTTGTATCTCTTTCTCTCATCAACTTTCCTATTTCAAGCAGATTTGAAAGCTCTGCTCTCAGTGATCAGCTCGGTGGTGCTTGACAAGACAAAGCTCAGCATCTCACTCCCACCCGCTATCAAACGGGGATTACTGTTGGTCTCCCCTGAGTGCTTTGAGCTCCCTGGGTGGACCAGGAAGCCTTATTTATTCGTGGGCCTGCCCCAAATGAAACAAGCTCTGTCAATCCTCCTGGGCAGGAGGTTGGAGCATTACTGTTCTACATAGTACGAGCCTGGCAAAAAAAAAGGGCATGCCTGAAAATATCAGTGCTCTGAGGCCTAGTGAGATGCTTTGAGGGAACAAAAGGTGGGACACGTTGTTTAGTGTCTTCAGGTATCTTTGCTTCTTTAGATGCTCTTTTTACACTGTTTTACCAAACACAGTCATTCAGCACTGGCTAATGTCCCTTCAAAAGCACAAGCTGTTCCCAGCTACCCAGATGTAAATCTGGACCAAGCTTAAAAGAGCCAAGAAAGTGAAACCCTGTGTGAGAGAAGACTGGAACTTGCAGTGTCAAAATACATTCGAGGTAAAGTGAACCAAAATGTGGAGAAAGGGGATGCTCAGAACTGATTTTTCCAACAAGGCATTTACAGGCACTCCAAACACGATCTCCACTTCAAACATAAAATAGTCATTGTGCTGATTTGTTACAGTACGACTTGTTAACGTATTTGATTCCACATTATCTGAAACTCACAGTTATCCGAGGTCTCATCTTCTTAATGGAAGGGAATGTACAAAAGCAGAGCACTCACTTTAACACACAATATATTATCTATACAAATTGGTACTCATTCAACAGACTAACTTAAAAACCAAATTATGGCTCACTATCAATTTGATACTCTGCAGCAGAAAACACCATTTAAAGCCTGACAGCTTATAAAGCCTTTTAAAGACATTTCTTGGCATTATAAAATGCCACCTCTTGACTACGTGCTAGAACGTGGTAGAAAGCTCCCATGAAGGGAAAGGTTTTAGCAGTTGGCTAACTGAGACCTTACCCAATATTAAACAACCACTGAGCTAATATATCAGTAGCCTAAAAATGGTTTTGGGCATCATACCCCACTGCTGTGCTAAAAGCAAAGATTCCTGCTGAAGCAATGCGCTGGGTAACCCAATGGAAATGATGTGGAAGGAAACGTCATAGGGAACCCTGTACCTAAGACAACCCTGTACCTAAGACAACCCTGTACCTAAGACACTGGTCTGTCAGTCAGGGAGTTTCAACTCTGATCTTTGCTTTGCGAGAGCTGCCTCTAAACTAAAGTTGTCTGCAAAATAAACTCAGAGCCTTGCCTCAGTTTCCCCAACTCTAGAGACTACAGAACCTACATAGGACAGTGAATTACAAGGCAAACACGGAACCATCATTCACCAAACACACATGAATGCAGAAGTGCAAATTGCTTTTCCCTTCCCACAGACTTTCTGCATTTAACAAAGGCAGATGCTAGAGGTATTACTATTTATTTAGACAGTTTTTCATGGTAGTAAGTAATAGAATCACAGGATGGTTTGGGTTGGAAAGGACCTTAAGATCATCTAGTTCCAACCCCCTGCCATGGGCAGGGACACCTCACACTAGATCTTGTCGCCCAAGGCTCTGTCCAATCTGGCCTTGAACACTGCCAGGGATGGAGCATTCACCACTTCTCTGGGCACCCTATGCCAGCACCTCACCACCCTCACAGTAAAGAACTTCTTCCTTATACCCAAGCTGAACTCCCCCTGTTTCAGTTTGAACCCATCACCCCTTGTCCTATCACTACAATACTTTCTAAAGCACAGAGGTTTTTGAGCTCAGGTTCCACAGCACTTCGGTAATTCAGGAATAAGAATACCAACAACTTCCAATGGAAAGGGTATTTTTTATTTCTTAGCACTCAGAGGAACCCACTGTCATTTGCCAACTCCTTTAATTAAACTTATGAGAAGTTCTACCTTGCAATCAGAACTCTGTAATAAAAACAGCAACCCCCACATCTCATTCTGCAGCTTTTCATCAGGACAGAAGCCAGATCCTAGTCATACAGCATCAGACATGCTGTCAACAACACTGCACACTGTACACTTTACTGAACAAAAACTCAACTCCACAGAACAGTGACAGATACTTGGATGCTACCGGGCAGTTCATGTTATAAACAGAGGCATTTCTCTTGGAAGTTCAATAAGGTTGAAAGCCAAAAACAGTGATACGGCATCAGGGATTTATGATCTAATAATAAAAGAGTGTTTGTTCCACTGGATCTGCTCCTAACAAGTGGAGTCTCATGCTGAAAGAGCAGGTTCAGTAGGCATGCAGCTTTTCAATTGCACTCCTTATTGTATGCTTTATATTAAAGAAAGCAATTTAACTTTTGAGGACAAGAAAATTATCTTGAAACTGAAGTCCTGCCTAAGCTCAAGGCCAAGCTAGGAAGGAACATATACAATTATTAAAAGGTCTTCAATTACCACCACAGCTGGAACACTCATAACAGCTATAATTCAGGGTGCCTACACATTTTAATTATAACCCCCATTTTCAGCAGGTTATAGCTTTCCCTATCATGCTAAAATTTATCAGGTCTGGCCTGTCATAGCCTTGAAAAAGTGGAGGTCATATTGCTCACTCCTGCTCAACCCATCGGAAAGTAGAACGAAACTAAAAGTAACCACAGTTCTGCTGTAGCAGAGGTGGAAACCACTTGAGCAACCTCTCTTAATGGTGCTTTGGAACTTGCTGGTGAAAAGTGGGTATGGTATCATTGAATCCACTCATATACATTCAATAAAGTATAAAATAAAGCAAGAATCTAGATGTCAATTCATAAAGCACTGTGAAGCAGAAGGACACCATCCTCCAAGAAGCTGTGTGGTACCCAGTATACACCTGCATTAACTGGTCCTACTTCCACAAGCACAAAACAAGGTTTCCTACTTCAGCAAGCTACAGAATCATAGAATCCCAAGTCGGAAGGGGCCTCAAGGACCATCTGGTCCAACCCTTCTAGGCAAAGCATGGCCTAGACTCAGTGTCCTTTGAGTGCACAAAGTCATGCTGTGTCCTTTCATGTTTACAGACTTCAGGTAAGTCAAATATTAATGATATTCTGCTCTTGAGAAATAAGGTGTGATGGTAACACAATCCTGCAATGACACATTAAGATCCTATGTCCAACCTCACCACTGGTATTTCCTGACAAGTATAATCTCGTATGTCTCAATGTTTAGAAGACTGATGCAACATAGCAGTAGCATTGAACTGAGGATTTCTTTTGTTCAAGAAGCATCTTGGAGACCCCAGCTAACAACAGAACTCCATTGTGGTAGATTTAACCTGAAAAGTCTTCAGTCCGAACAGTTTACAAATCAAACACGGAAGACATACCTAAGATAAAGGGCAGGAAATATTACTGTAATAACACTGATTTATGGAGGAAGTGACCTACGGAAGGTCACAAAGCAGGTCTGAATCCCATCTTCCCAATCCCAGTCCATTGCACTAACTGCAAAACTCTTCTTCATCCTCTTCTTGAGATGAGGATTGGCACAGCAAGGCTGATGCTGCAGTAGGAGACTCAGGGCTCCAGCTGGGCAAGGCGACAAAACAGATTTACAGCTGCAGACAACAGTGACAATGTTAAGGATGGAAAGACAAAATCTTCAGTTGTCTTCTCCCTTTGCTGTTTTGACTCCTAATACTTTTGTCTGGAAAATTCAGCTCCAATAGTCCTTTGGGATCTCAAAGGACTTTTAAAATGAGGCAAAGGATCTTCCTTGGTGGACTAAGTTTTATTCTCGTGCAATACTCAACGCCACAACCCTGCTGTCCCTTCTACACCTCCTGTGACCAGATAATTGAATGTCCTACCACCCAACAACATGTTCTCTATGTATTTAATTGCAGGATATACTGCTGTGCATTTTTAAAGCCTTACATTACCCTAAGCTGTTAAAACACCCATTCCACAGGTGGACAAACTGAGATTAAATGACACAAGAAGCCTGTTTGCTGGATCAGCTGAAGGCTTGACTCAAATTCGAAGAGCACCTGAAGTAAGAGCCTTTATTCACAATAAGGAACTTGCAAGATGTGCAGATAAATCTGCAGAAAATGCATTTAACAGGATCCACAACACAGAAAACAGCCACTGCAAGCAGTAAGTGGTCCAAGACCTTCAACTTACACCGGCTGAACCTGAGGCTCACCTTTAGCTACTGAAGAAGCAGCCACCCCTCCAGAGGCTCTTTAACTCTCCTGGATGCCAATATGGCATTTGTATTTAAAATACACACCACCAGGATAGCTTAGGTCAGTCCTAAGGAATTTAAGCACAGGTTTAGTTATGGTTTCACTGGGAAGTTCTGTATGTTTAAGCTGCTAATGTGAATCGTTGTTATGATTATTAAACCCTATTGAACACAGTGTGAAAACACCCAGAGCTTGGAAGCTGACAGGGATCCCTGTTGGTTTAATTTTGGCTCCATCTCCCCGAAAGCAAGCAAGAAGTTCCCATTCTGGGTGAGCAGAGGATCCATTAAGAGCCTATTTTAATTGAGTGGAAGCCAAACGTTCCTTCAGAGCTCTATGGGCTGTGTATTCCCTGATCAGACAAATTCCTCCCTTGTGTGACTCTTTGGGAAAGGTTCCCTGTGTGATGCAGGAGCTGGAGAGACTCATACATCAAACCTTAACTGCTGGGCCAGATGTTTCTTGAAGTTGGTGTTTAGGTACCTTTAAACTTCTAATTCAAAACACTAAAACCAAATGAGAGGTTAACCTTTTGAACACGGTCCCTGTTAAACAGGAGCATTTATAGGGTTACGACTGAGGAAACAAGTGCATTTATAGGGCTGCAGGAGAAAGCAACTTGAGCTTCTGCTGGCAGTGAAAGGGGCGGGTAGGCAGGGAATGGAATATAAAGAAAGGTTCAGGGAGTTTTTACATGACCTGCATATTTTGACTTCTGATTTTTCTGCCTATCAAACAGTAACACACAGAGACTCAACAAGTTAAGCTCATCAGGGATTGAAATCACCACAGGAAAGAGAGCACAGGCTTGTTACCTTCTGTCTGAGCGGCTCAATTAGAAGATGCTGGGATGCAGGAGCAGAAAGGACCACCGTGGTTAGGAAGGCTGAGGGAGCAGCACCGGTAACTCTTACACTGCAGCTGGTTTGCACGCCACTAAAGAGGAAAGCACTGGGATATCCCTCCCATTACCTGCATTAAACCCCACTGCAGTAGGGCTGTTAGAGCTGAAAAGAAGACGAATTAGCATCACATGCACTGCCCACCCTGTAAACCCCACAAACAGCAGTCCTGCTCTCCCCTTCCCTCCCACCCCTCTCCCTGCAGCCTGGCGCCAGGCTCGGCCCAGGGAACAAAACCGACATCCCAAGGAGCGATGTTTTCAGACGCAAGCCCATTGATGGCACGCAGCCATGAATGCCTTCTCCTCTTACTGTAGGGAATGAAGAGCGGTCGGGTGGCGTTATTGTTTTTAGCCAGGTACATCCTCGAGCCTGTCATCGGGTACAGAAGAAGCCTTTATGCAGTGGTTGTACTGTCCCATTTCCTGGCTTCTGTCAAGCTTAACAAAACCCAAGTACTGAACACATTTTATGCCTTGGAAGTATCAAATGTTTCTTTGCTATCAGTCGAAATGGAGCTCTGTTAATTTTCATTATTGCTTCATATGAAAATGTTAGCTCTATTCATATTCCATATTCAAGATGTTTAACCTGGGTTCACTGTATGAAAAGTCAATCATGTGCGCATAAATTCAATATATTTCCCCCATTTACTGCGGTACAATGAATATCTCAGGGAGAGCAATGTTTGTGTACTGATTCAAACATACTATCTCTTCCTTTGGCCCAATTTATTTTGTATTTATTGGAGGTGAGGCAGGTATATTTGGGTTAAATAAGCTTTATCATTGCTCAGGGTTTATTATGTTGAGCAACAAGAAAGAAAGGCGGCGGTAAGAGGAGGGAATAAAAAGAATCCATCTTGGAAATCATGGTAGCAAGTGGGAAGAAACACTTTTGCTGATAAACAGGAAATATTTTATCCCCAAAGTTAACATTCTGAAGTAAAAAAACAAACACTGCAGCTGAATTTGTGGGTTTTAAAACAAACTGTGGGAAACATTAAGGGAACTAAATGGAAACCATCTTTCAAGACGGTAAAAGGAGGACAACTACAAACATGAGGTATTAAACAAGCCGTGACAAGGAGCGTACACAACAGCCAGTTTTGACACCAATTAAATGTATCTGCAATCAAAACCTGAAAGAAAAAATGCTTAGGGAAATGTCAATCATTATCATGTAAAACAAACCCTTTACATTATATGCATTTCACGGAGCCGTACATGCTCCCAGTAGCGTCCAGTGTCTTCAAAGCATCCTACAACCTACACAAAGAGTAAACGAAGAGAGTCCTTGCTGCCGAAAACGTGTGGTACAGTCAACGACTAAAGGAGCTGGGGTAGGAGGGTGAGAGAAGAGTGCTTATTTGATACAATTCAGCCCAGAAAACCAGCAAATGTTGGTAAAATTCCCCCTGGATTCTGCTCTAACTGTGCAAAACATCCGTTTTATGCTGCTTGGAAGAGTTTTGATCCAGGTGGCAACAGTACCTACTGCTGAAATGAAAATACAGACACAAGCAGAAAACACCAGTCTTCAGCTTTCTTCCCCTGCCTCTCCCCTCTGCAAGTTAGCTTAATTATTTAAAGGAAAGATCTGAAGGGAGTTTTTCCATCTCCGTTGCCCTGTGCTGAAAGTGGAAACTGGATTTGAGGCACTCTTTAATAGAGGAATTAGAAGTTTGCTTCTGAGCTGAAAAAGCCATTTTTGCATAGGTAAAAAAGGCAGCGAAACACATGGGTTCTTCCCATCAATCTGCCTATTCTAGTGTTTTCACCTAATGGGTAAACAGATTGAGCCCACTTTTTAGACTCCTGCTTAACACACAGCCCACAATAGGCATAGGTTTCCTATAGGAAAACAAGCTTTTTTGTGCAAGTAAAGTTAAGGTCTTTACAGACAATACAACACAAAGCACGTGTTAGGGCACAACAAGCACAAGTGACTGATGCCTGTCAGCCTGCTGCCCACCAGTGCATCCACTCTAGGCATGCTGCTGTGCCGCAGTGAGTACTGGGCAAACTGGGACATTGGGGAGATGAATTAATGTGTGAAAAGTGCTTTGAAGCTGAAAGCAAGAAGCGCTAAGTATAATATCCCATTTCAGCATGTCGTTTCAACAGCGGCTCCAGCTTGGGATAAACACAATAGTATCTATAGGAAAAGGCATGCAGGTAAGGGAAATACAGAAATTCAGCCCCACGTTTCTACCTGCAGAATATCTGCCATGAGCACACAACGTAACCAACATGTATTATACAGAACGGGCAAGCAAGAAGATCCTGGAAGATCTAAAAATGCCCCAACAAGCACAAAACTGCTCTTTAAAACCTTGAGGTCGAGTCAGCAGCCGCATATCTTCCTTAAGCTTGGAGCATTAAAAGGAACTTAATATTCCTGCAGAAGGAAGCCCTGCTCTGATTTCTCTCTTGCTCTGATTCCTATACCAACGCCAAAACGTGGAGGACTAAAGCACCACGAGAATATTACACTCTGTTATTTACCTACACTGGGCAAAGAGAAAGAGTTTTAAGCAAGGCAGAAAAACCCCGAGGCCTTCAAAGCAAAACCTAATGATGTGTTTTACTAATTCCATTTTAAAAAGATACACAGGGCATTGCCAGCGACCCCTGCGAAACTGAAAACACAACTGTGTCTCTCAGGCTGGAAAAGAGCTCCTGAGAATTACCAAGGGATTCCTGCTTCCCGCAAACACAGCGCCGCTAATATCCTCCAGATTTGCTGGCCCTGCTACGAATCAGCTCAAGAAAATGTTTACATTCAAGTCGGGTTCAGCTGGGAGGTCAGCTAACTTGAAGGCTTGAAGGAATCAGCAGCCGTCTTGTCTCCCCGAGCAGGGCAAGGGGGATGGGGAAAAGGGTTTATAAAATCATTAACTTGCTGCATGGGCAAAACCTCAGGTTTGGACTCTGCTTCCATCAGCGACGTGGAAGGGGTTTGTGTTGGTTCTATTCTTTCCCCCTCTTTAAGTGCCCATCTCCACAGTTTCTGCATAGTTCTCGAAGCTGCTCTGAGACCAAGCCACGGCACCTTGTGTTTTCAACCTATAATGAAAGTAACAGCCACTATCTCACACAATTAGCTGCGATTTGTATCACGTTCCTGACTCTCAAACTGCACATATATATCATGTAAACAAGATAAGGAATTTACACTGTACGTATTCAGCCTTTAGTGCTAAAAAACTGCTTCGATGGACACTGAGCGGATGGCAGATGATTTCCCTGTTTCATTCTGTACCACATGAGAATCAATACAACCTGGGTTCATTTGAGCCCAGCTCCTAAGCTTACGCCTTATTTACATCTCGCAACTGATAAATGATAGCAATAAAAGTGTGGCATTCCACAGGAAGAAAGTGAGATTACACTTCATCTAATTGTTTAAAGTAAGAGAAACAGTATTCCCACTAGGAAATGAATGCCTTAAAGGCTTCCATTGGTGTAACTGTACCGCAAAGGTCTAACACAACTCTGCTGAGCAAGAATGGATATAAATGTGACAATAAAAAGTCAGTTTTTCTTTTTCTTTGCCTTTTTTATATTATGGACACACAGAAACTGGTCAAAAAGCCAGCCTTGGTCCAAGAAATAATCAAAATAACAATAATAATGAATAAAAGGCAGTATCTGCGTAAGAGCCTGCTCATGTGCGCTGTTATATGCAATCAGATGCACATTAGCAAAGAGCACGAAGGCAACTGTTAATATTTGCTTCTCCCATTAAATGCGTTCAGCAGATCCAGGGTCATGCACAAAGTACAACTTATGGCAACTGTCCCACGAGATATGGGCTTGCATTGCGGCTGATCTGATTTGTATTATTGTTATTTTAATCCCCAAACCAGTTCCTAACAGCACACAAACAGAGGGAAGGGAAATACCTGCGCCGTGTACTGGTTCAGTCTCATTAACTTTAATTTATCTCTGTTCTAAGTGCAACTATTTCACCGAGGAGAAAAGCATGAGCACGCATGTGCGAGCTACACAGGTAGAAAGAGAGGTAGGGACAGAAAGGTATAACCCAAATTAGAACTCATTTGTGTACAGAAATACTCTGAGTAAATTAAGAGACTGAGTTAACACAGGGAATGGATGTAAAAACCTTTAGGTAAGGAACTGTTCCTGTCCACTTTTAAACTTGCGAAGTTGGGCTTTCTGCAGGGTCTGACTCTTTCAAGCAACTCCTTTTCCTGCTCAGTGAATCCCAAAATCATTTCCGACGCTTCCCCTCACTTTGACACAAAGGATACAGGAGACTGTTTAGACTCCTAATAAGCCAGGAGCCGTTAAAGCTGCACAGTACTGTTAAACACTGGATGGCGGCAGCCAAGAAAACAATTCCTTGGAGAGGAAAACAGCCAGCATGTGCCCTCGTGTAGAAACCACATACCAGAGGAAAAGAACTTCTTTGGGCTGGCCTGTGATGTGACTCTAAGATGCTTATTGTGCACGGAGGGGCTGCATTCCTCTGCCGTGCCCCTAAAACTGGAAAAGGGGCATTTATTTCATGGAATCATGGAATCTGAATTCATCTGAGCCACCCAACCTCGCTGCCACCTGCCCAAGAGCTCCGTGCTTGGGAAGTGCTGGTGTTGCTGCCATCCGGCCATTACATGTTAGCGACATATTGACATTGAATCTCCTGAAAGTTATGCAGGAAGAACTGTTTAATTCTATTAGAAATGTTCCTTTCCTTTTCCCACTCTTCTACCAGGAAAAGCTGGACACCCTTTAAGAGCTCCTCAGAGGTGCCTGTAATAGTGTGCTCATCTGAAGTCCAGTAACCTCTCAGTATACCATAACAAGGGAAAGAAGCACAGTGCAGTAATTAACACATCACTTCCCTATTTCTCCCATTTCAGCAAATTTACAGCTGAAAACAATCCCCTGTAACCCAATTTAATTACATTAAAAATTATGCAACTTCTTTTATTAGAAGGGGATTGATGGCTCTACAAAGAATTCCGATCCCACAATGACCTTCTGTGCTACTGCAAAAGAGGTGTTCCAAACCCAATGAACATACAATGAAGGCTCTAAACCAGCAAGTAATTAGCTCACACACAAAGTATTAAATCTGTTTCACAAATTATGTAAATCATATAAAAAATGAGGTATAATACCAATGGCAAACTTTATAGTGCCAAAATGGAATAAGCTGTATGTATACCTGCCTTCAAATGAACTAAAGCAATTATACTGTAAAATCATTAGCCCAAGACATAGTTTAAAGTCAAGCTTTAATAACTTAATGCTACATGTATTTCCTAACCACAGAAAAAGCATTACATACGTTTACACTTCCCACTGAATTTAGAGGAGGTTCTGCTGCATTAAACCAAGCAGGGAAAACAAAGTATGAAAGAAAAAAAAACCCAGGAATGCCAAAAATGTTTGCTGCAGAAAACATGCACAAAATCAAACCCTCATTTCCTCTGCAGCTCTGCTTCCCCATTAAAAACAGTGCATTATTCGGCTTGCCGAAACACCAGCATGTTTATTCTAACAGCCACTGACAAAAAACTTGGGCAAACGACTCTTCTGAATGGGGAGAAAATACAACACAATTGTCCATGACCCTGGCAATACCTTTAAATCCCAATGATTTGGTTTCATGGCTCTACGTGGCAAAGTTTCTTACTGCTTCACATCAGGGTAGGTAAAGAAAGAGCAACTCATGGTTTAAGCATCTCTATCCTGCATGGAGCAGGGCTACCTCTGCAATCCTAAGGGATGGGCTGAAATGTTTAATTCTTTTGTAGATATGGAGTGCTCAGAGCCCCTTGTGCAGAATTCTAATGGGATTGCCAACCTGCTTTCCATCCCTTGAAGGTAACTCCCGTGGAGTTGGATGTATGTAGGTAGGAGCAAGGGGACTGCAAGTAAGGTTGAAATAAACAAGCACTTGTACTCTGCTCAGATGTTACACTGGGATTTGCACAGCACTAAGGTGTGTAAGACAAAGTCCTCCATGCAACCGTCTGGGAGGACACAGTTTAGGGAAAGGGCTGGCAATCATCTATTTGTTATCCTACACAAGAGGGTCCTGCTGGCTTTCATGGAGTTTGATGCAGGTGGGACTCTTCAGGTGCTTTGGGACTTCCTCAGCATAAAACCAAGACACAGCATGATTTATGGCTGAAAATAAGCACATATGAAATAGCTGCATAAAGTTGCCCTGGACTGGATTGAGATGACCGCATTTTGGGGGTGAAGTTAAAAGTTGGTTCACAACCGTGATGTATGTGTATGCATTCAGAAATAACAATTATAATTCAGCGTTAACAAATGATGACTGAGAACTTTTTCTTCTAGTTGCTCATACTCAAGGTGGTACTGTCAATTCTGATGGACAAAACCACTTTTTGGACTCCTACATTACTATTTTTTTAATTAAAACAGCTTTTTTGTACATCAACATTATTTGATATATTATGAACTACACAGATGAAAACTAGATGTTCCATACCCCTTCCGAATAGCTGGGATAATGTACCACCACGACACACAACCTAAACTCTGCTCTGGGAACGGATGTGGCTTTGTTGTGTTATGCAGAGGATCTTTTAAGAAATGATCAAACCAGGCAGGAACTTTTCCTCTGTTTCCAGAATACTGAACTTGTTATGGAGCTTTAAATACTAGAAATCCAATGGGAGACTCAGTAGCAGCAGTGAGGTCAACTGTCCAAATACGTACAACTATTTTTGTGTGCATACATATCTACAATCCCTAATCCCACGTAATCAATACACACAGACTCCACATTGACTAGGCACTGCTACAATACTGTTTTAATATCACCTTCCTATAAAGAAGAGTATAAAAACAATGGGCATATGCTGGGAAGAAGTAGCTGGGATGAGGGAGAGAATGGAAAGTATTACAGGGGGAAGAAACAGGGAAAATCGGAGCCGTATCTGGGTTAACCTGTAGTGGAAATTAATAAGGTCCAACGCAGCCAAGTGAGAAAGGAGGACTGCAAGGCAGGATCCATGGCTGAATCTCCTAATAAAACACATTTGATTGGAAAAAGTATTTCCTTGCCTCTAAGTGTTTCTCACAGCGATCACGCTATGATAGAAGTTGTCTCCTCAATATCAACTGCCTCTTGCTGTTGCATGACCACCTCCATCGCTCGCTGCAACCAGAATATAAACACTATGGTAATTACAGTGCCTGATGACATGTAAATATTTAATACAGTTGAGGTTTTGTCTTTAAAATGTGTTTCAGAAAGGAAAGTAAATTAGTTTCCGGAGCTGAACTCTGGAACTTAGTTATGGAGAATAAGGATTGAAAAGGAGGCAGTCGAGGCAGTGCCTGGCACTGAATTTAAGGGGAAAATACCTGCTGGTGTAAAACTGCATTTCCAATTTGTCCAAATAAGTAAAAATTTGATCTTTGCCATCAAAACAGATGCACCAAAGCCAAATCCCTGACAATGTTTTATCTGGGTCTTTTTGCATTGACTTCTTGAATCTGTACACGTGCCAAATGCCACAATACTTGCTAACCACTTAATCTGCTGCCTTTGAAACACACCGTCAAATGCCCCTTTCTGTACAGTTTATGGCAGGGTCTTTGTAAGGTGTTTTCCTTTTAAAATGTAAATGCAGTGTCTTGGGAAGAGATTCTTTATTATTTATTTTCTTTTATTTTTAAGCCCACAAACCTATGAAATCTCATTCCTGTGCTTTGAAACAGCAATGTTAAATGTAGCGCGTTAAAGGGAAAAGATGTCACTGATTGGAAAATTCCTTCAGAGTTGTATTTCCCTTTCTATAAACTTCTAATACGTTATTATTATTTTCTGAGTGAATAAAATCATAACTTTTCCATCTGTTGTTTCAGCAACTGCTTTATCTTTGAGAAATGTATATTTTTAGGGGCAAAAAGAGAATGAATGAATAGGTCATGAAATAGCCTAAAGACAAACAGCAAGAAAAACATCATTTCAACTGTATCACAGCTCCAATTACTATTTACACCCCGTTTTCCTGGGTTAGACTGTATCTTGCTCAATGATATCCCAGCTGGTTTTAGTTGAACAAGTTTCCATTTCTATCTCTGCTAATGGTGCCACTGTTAAAGAGGGAGAAATCTGTCGCGTCTGCAGCACAACTGAAACTCCATCCAGGATATATATTATTATCTGCATGCATGAACTGAAGCCACTGAGGAACATGTATGTATTTATGAACCCTTGTCCATACATATAACATGTAGAAATACAGAAATCCTAAAAGGAGACTGCGAGAAGCATACTGGGATTTAAAAACATGCCAGGAAAAGGACTGCAAACCTCACATCTCTGAGCACTGAATACAAGATCAGTGGGAAGCAGGACATTTCTGCAGTTACATGAGAAACCCCCAGCTTTGCCATATCACCCATCAGCACTATATTTAATTCCCACTTCTAATTTCTCTAAGAGTACAGTGTCTGCAGATACATCTGCAACAGTTAAGACAAAAGAAAGTAATACACCCAGAAAGTGACTGCTACAGCTCGGCTGATCCTTACACTGTCCTTTTGCCTTGTTTTAGTGCTCTTCTGATTTACAGTGATGCACCGGTATAAAAATCCCTCTGGAAAGGTGGCAGGATATTCTCAATTCCCTGTATAACTCTGGCAGAGAAAGAAGGCATGACAACAACACTGCAGCCTGTTTTAAATACCAGTTTTCTCTGCCATGCAAGCTGAAAGCACCATTGAGTCGGTGCTGATCTCTGCTGTGCCCAGGGACTGAAGGCAGAGCTGGGGACCTGCGCTGTGAGTCACAGCCATGAGCTTCAGCACCCCCATCCCGACCAGTGAACATGCTGGGTGCTCAGCACATCTCCCCCTAAACCCAGGATGCTCCAGTTATAAATCAGCAACTGCATCAATGTAAGGAAAGGAAAATAAAACTCTAACCAAAACTCATCTGAGGTTTTCTCATATTGCTTCTCTCTGCTTATGTTGAGGGGTTTGGGTGCCTGGTCCCTTGTTTTCATCTTTTGGGGAGGGGAAAGCTTGGTCCATGTTTACAAATGGGACATAAACCATGAAAATAGCTCACCAAACTTTTCCCTATGAAACACTGCTACTGCACGCTTACAAGACAAAACAGAGGAGCGTGAAGCAAAGCTTTGGCTAATAGGAGTAAGCTGTAAAGCCCAATTACTTTGACAGGCTCCTTTTCAAATTGACATCCATCTTCCAGCAAAGCCAGTCTGGCACGGAGGATTCAACAAGTCATACCGTAACCGGGTACTTGTGTGCTCTTAAAATAAACATTTCTTCTCTCTGCGTGGAAATGCCATCCCTTGCAATTTAAGTCTCTGGAAACAAAAGCCCCTGGAAAAGTATACAGAAAAAGCTGGAAAAACCCCCATCCTAGTGTGCAAAACAGAAGTAAGATATACAAAGGAAATGAACCTGTGATAACTATGGCTGTAATGCAAACACTCGCCGTCCACCACCACATTTAATTCACATTACGTGCTTTTTTCTAATCCCGGGTTCTCCAACTGAGCAGCGACGAGGCACATTAAAACTGAAAACCTGTGTAATTGCATTTTGGTGCCTTGTGCTGTGTTTCAGCCCAAAACAAGCAGCGAAACGAAGAAGGAAAGTGCCTTTATTTTTGCTGACTGGGTTAGTATAAATCTCTGTTGGGAGAACAAGAGGAAAACGGGAGAATCTGAGGTATTTCTATAGTTTTCTTTAAACATCAGGCAGTATTTTGAATCCTATTCCTGGAGGTGTCTGTCAGCTCAATGGCTTTATAGGGATCTCTGATTTGCAATCACTTCTCTAACAACTTGCGTATCTGTGTTAGCCTATGTTAGCCAGAGCGAATATCCCCATACATGTTTAAAGTGCATCCTGAACCAAAATCCCTCAACAGGAGCAATTCGGATCTGATATTTTTCCTTTTGAAATGTTTACACCTGAATTTCAGAGCTTAAGTTTGCCTCTGCATTCAATTAGAAGAAAAGTTAATGAGAGCACAGTCAAGCAACCATATGAAGGCCTCAAAATACACTTCCTAGCAGAAATTACTTTGTTCTGGGTTTCTTTTTGGGCATGTATTTTAACATGAACTCTCCTGTACAGGCAGCAATTCCCCATCTTTCCATCCTAAATGCTTTGTGCTCTGTGCACAACTCTGTCACAGAACCAGATTTCCCATGCATGCAGAGTCTGCTATACCAAAATCCATACCCACGTTACAACCAAAGCGCATCATTTGTGGCTATTAGGAACTCTGCAGCCAAATTAAAACAACCCCCAAATACCCAAGCCTGATTTCCTTTCTTTTCTGTCCTCTTATTTCTGCTGCTGGATACAGTTGGCTTTCTGGGCTGTGAGCACACACTGAAGCCGGCTCATGTTCATTTTCTCATTGACCAACACCCCCAAGTCCTTCTCTGCAGGGCTGCTCTCAACCTCTTCTCTGGCCAACCTGGAGCTGTGCCTGGGATTGCTCTGACCCAGCTGTAGGACCTTGCACTTGTCATGCTTAAACTTTATCAGGTTGGCATCAGCCCACCTCACAAGCGTGTCAAGGTCCCTCTGGATGGCATTCCTTCCCTCCAATGTATCAACCGAACCACACAGCTTGGTGTCATCGGCAAACTTGCTGAGGGCGCACTCAATCCCCCCGTCCATGTCACCCACACAGATGTTGAACAAGACCGGTCCCAACACCGATCCCTGAGGGACACCACTCGTTACTGGTCTCCAACTGGACAATGAGCCATGGAGGATGGACATAGCCTTGGATGGCGTGGTTTAGTGGGAGGTGTCCCTGCGCATGGCAGGGGGTTGGAACTGGATGGTCTTAAGCTCCTTTCCAACCCTTAAGCTCCTTTCCAATCCTTTCTATGATTCTATGATTCCTCTTCTGGAGCACAGGATAAAAAAGCAAGGACCCTTCTGCTTTCAGTAAACTTTGAGTAATGCAGGTACTTTAGCATTTAGTTTCCTTAGGAGCGATGAAGCTGTAAATGGTCTTTCCTGTGTATTTTAAAGCTGGTCAGGAAATGGTTTCCTGGGAAGACCTCTTCTCTGCAGGAAAAGAAGTTTTCTGCTTTACCACAAGAAGGCAGTTTTCTTCAGAAAGCCAAGAACCTCCTTTTCTGTTAAGGAATAGCTTGCTGATTTAACCAGCTGCTATAGTCAAAACTGCATGGAGTTGGGCATCATTTACTGCTTCCTGCATTATCAAATCCTACATCTGATGCCCCAAGACTGAGCTGGTCAGGGCAAAACCTGCCCCTATGAGTGCATACAAAGCACCCAGCAAACGGTGCTGGAGCATTAAGTAAGTTAGGGAACTAATTAAGTTATGGAAATATGAAGATAACAAACTCTTTCAAGTGCTATTTCACATTTTTTTTGCACCCAGAGCATCCATTTATGCTCTGAAACTCCATCATCTCTACCTCTAAACCAAAATATGATGTTGTTAACATTTTCTCTATAATAGTAGGCTGCCTCAATTAAAAAATACACAAAATGGTCCCATTCACACTCAGAGTCTTTAAATCCTCCCTGAAAGCTTAACTCTGCAGAAACATCTTGTGAAGTGCCAATAGAGAATATTACTTTGTGTTTTACTGACATGCCACGAAAAACAACCACAGTGTAATCCGATGCATTATCGCCTCAGAAGTTAACGTGAATCAATTTAAATCAGTGGAAACTGGAACTCTATTATCATTACTATTATTATCATCACCATAGTCACTGCTTCATTTTGGTGGAGGTTTTCAACTCCATGGTGTACTTGAGGTTCCTTGGTACTAGCAAACAGCAAATCATAGAATCATGGGATGGTTTGGGTTGGAAGGGACCTTAAAGCTCATCCAGTTCCAACCCCTGCCATGGACAGGGACACCTTCCACCAGAGCAGGTTGCTCCAAGCCCCTGTGTCCAACCTGGCCTTGAACACTGCCAGCGATGGGGCAGCCACAGCTTCTCTGGGCACCCTGTGCCAGCGCCTCAGCACCCTCACAGGGAACAGCTTCTGCCTAAGAGCTCATCTCAATCAAACCCTCTGGCAGGTTAAAGCCTTTGCAAGGGAGTCCAAAGGCTTCGATTCCAGGGATAAGAAAAGAGAATGGCTTAAACCCAACAGCATGCTGATTTCTTAGCTGAAGCATCGCTGCTTTGCTCTCTCCCTACCTCCTTGAAGCCATGGGGCTCCATATGGCTACCCCTTTGACTGGCAATACAAGGGATGTGCCAGTACAGAGCAGCAGATAGTCCTGTTAGTGACGCTTTTCACCTGGATAGTCATACATGGATGAAGGTGGTGTACTAACTTACTGCCCAACCTCTTCTTGCCCAGCAAAACCCCTGATCTTCCCTGTGCCTTTGAAGGGAGCAGAGCAGAGGACCCCATGTCCAAGCTTAGGTCACTCCTTCAAAAGAAGCGTCTAAAATAAGCAGTTACCAAACACAACTCCAATACATCTCAAGCTGAGAACATAATTAGTTCACGCTACAACTGCTACAAAAATGAAGAGGGAATAAATGACCAACTACAGCTCTGCACATGCACTGCTCCAACTGCAGTCATCAATAGCATTCCTCACGCTTCTCAGCCGACTATTAAGCAGCAGAAGAGGTAAAACGTCAAACTGTTCAACAACATATACGCAGTGGGGAAACAGCCTCCATTCACAGTACCAAGGTGTTCTCACATGAATTCGAAGGTTTATTTAGGGTGTCCCATTGCCAGAGGATCATTTCAATGTCAAATGGAAACAGAACTCAGAAGATACTGTCTCACCTTGGTTGCATATGGATGTTACACATGCGTGTATTTCTGTGTGCGTATGTGTTTCATTTTACCTTAACAGACTGGCTCCACTGTCAGCCCATCTGGGGCAAAGCCCAGTTCAAGTCATTCAAACTTCACATTCTTGGTATCAGAGCTCCAGGGCAAACACAGGGGAGCACAGTGAGGCCTTGGTCCTGGCTGCAGCCACTGGGCATTGCTGTGGAATTGTATTTTAGGAGAACAAGAACAACCTGCAGCAGGAGGGGTGAATGGAGCAGAGAGCTGAGCTGCTCCAGCCCACACCTCTCATCTCACCTAGGTAAGGAGGAAACACAGTGTAATGGCAAAGCTAAAAGGCCAAATCTTGACCCAAAATGGAAGTATCAAAGAGCAGGGGAATGAAGAACACCATGCACTGGCAATGGTGAAGTCCAGGATCCGGTGCACTGGGGCAAACTCTCATGGTCCCAAGGAATGCCAACACTGAGCTCCCTGTTCTTTGAGTCTTGGTGCTACCTCCAGGCTTGGAGCAGGGGTACAACACAACAGCAGGAGAGAGCAGGAGAGGAGCCCTGAAGTTAGAGGAAATAAGCAAAGGAGTAAAGAAACAAAACAGTCTCAAGGAATAAATGACGGAGTCACTGAAGTGGCTTCAGTGAAAGGCGATCACCACCTCCTGCCAGCAGCACCTTTAATCATCCTTGATGCAATTTCACTAAAGCAAATTCTATTTAATTTCCTTGTGCCTGACCAAGCAATGCAATTCCTACCAGCTGGACACTTTCTAGCCTTCATCAGGCTTTTGCAATAGCACTCATTCCCTGGAATTTATCAGTGCATTTATCACAGCGGTTCCAAAAGCGCCAGCTCCATGAGGCAGAACCTGGTGCTCAATACTTTATTTGTATTCAGCAGATCGACCTTTGCATTCTGTCCTGGTACGCTGATAATTCCTCCTGTTTCCAAGAGAACTCCTACTCCCCTGCCACGTAATCACTGCCTCGTTTGACGAGCAGAGCACTTCCCTGCACATAAGCTCTGGTGCCTTGCATATCTAGAAAGCTTTTAGCAGCCTTCAGTTTAACCCATAGGTACTTACTTTTGCTTTGCTATGAGAACAAACACAACTCAGCTATTTACATGACTGGGTTTAAATCCAAATTTCAGCATTTTAGTGATTCTTTTGAGGAAAAAGAATGAAATAATACATATGCGGCAATCAAAGATCAAGTTGAGGATCTCTACACACAGGATTCACTTAATCATTATTATTTTTGATATATATAAAATATGTAATATACATGATATATATTTGTTTTATATATATATATATAATCATAGAATCACAGAATACTTAGGGTTGGAAAGGACCTTAAGATCATCCAGTTCCAGCCCCTGCCAAGGGCAGGGACACCTCACACTAAACCATGCCACCCAATCTGGCCTTGAACACTGCCAGGGATGGAGCCTTCACAACTTCCTTGGGCAACCCATTCCAGTGCCTCACCACCCTTACAGTAAAGAACTTCTTCCTTACATCTAACCTGAACCTCCCCGTTTAAGTTGGAACCTATCACCCCTTGGCCTATCACTACAGTCCCTGATGAAGAGTCCCTCTCCAGCATCCTTGTAGGCCCCCTTCAGATACTATATAATATTATAATATTAGCAGTGAGATTTTTATTACGAATCTAAAGGACATCAGACACTCGATAAAAAACCCCAGAGAATCTTTCCCTTCCAGTTGTTTCAGCACCTAATCACTTGCTAGCAAAGGAGTGCAAGGAGATTATAAATGATATCGATGTATACAGAAATAGGCAAGAGCTCTAAAACAAAACAGTCATCCTTCTCATGCATTACTCTCAAAATATACCCATCATCATGTCAGCTCATCCTTCAGAAGCCAGTATTTCTTGATGTTTGGGGTTTACACTTACACCATTTGCTATTTAAGCAGTAGAAAACATGATCTTATTGTGGCATAATTCATCTTTAGCTTGGATTGGATCCAGGTCAAAGAGCTCCGTATTTTCAGCCCATTAGTCATGGGAATTAGAAGTATTATCCAGTTGCTTTTAATTGGTAGTTCATGCTCAACCACTGCAATTCAGTCTATGATTGCAAAACTGCCTAAATGATATTCTCAAGAAAACATCATCCAGCCTTCCACAGAAAACCCCAAACCCTTGTCCCAAAGCAAATTACATCTCGCATGCATCAGTAAAACATAACCAGCTCCACACTCAACGATCATGGGAAAAATGTTGATGACCAGCCACAACTGGCCAGCGGAGCAAAGCTCCAGCCCCGTTCCAGCCCAGCTCCCTTTCAAAGGAAAGTCGTTCTCAATGCTCCAGTGGTCAAACACAACATTAAGGAGCAAGCACTAAAAAGTTAATTGAATGTTTGCCAGGAGATGTCTGCCCCGCTTTTATACTGGATAATTAATTTCTTTGTTTTTATAAGAATTTTAAAGAGGGACCAACATGTGCCCTGAGGGCAATGATCTTCATTCAAGGGAGACTTCAGACTGTGTGTGACACGGGGCTTCTTTGCATTTGGAAATGCTCCAAGCTTATTCTCATGCGGGGGGGTCTGCTTTTAACATTACACTAACTCTTGTCTATATTATACCTTAAGCAGTTGCTATCTTTCCATAATTCCCCTAAAACGAGACCATTTTGATTCAAGGATCTCAAATAAATTGGTTCTTTATGTTTTAGAAGCAAGGCAGAAACACAGGTGAAGCACCTTGGGCTGGAGGCACACTGAAAGACTATGGACAAGGGGCTATCCATACTCCTAGTCATGTCTTTCTCATCGTGATAGTCCGTAAACCCCGTTACACACAGTAACAGGGCTTTGCTGTTGACAGTGTGAGCTATACATTAAGATAAACTGCAGTTTTGGGGTTTAAAGTACTTTTTTCTCAGGTTACTATCAACCATGTCAGACTTAATTGTTTTAAAATACATGCAAACTGTCAAAACAGTTCCTTATTTAGAGCCAGAAAGGAAATACAGCTTATTAGCATCTCACAACACGAGCCAAAACTTCAATGTACCCACAGACTTCTGGTCTACTACTGTTTTGGAATAAAAATCCAGAATGATCTTTATCATGCCTATGCCTCAGCTGCTTATGATGAATGCTGATATGATTTCAAATCTTAATCATTCCTGGCACGCTGCAAGCTGTGGATAGCTTTCACTGCTTCTGCAAACAAGTGCTTCACACGGTCAATGCCCTATACTAAAGAAATATTGACAAGTAAACAAGCAATATCATGCCCCTCTTCAAAACCTCCCTGTGATGACTGTAGGAACTACTAGTTGTCATGAACATACACTGGCTGTGTACATAATGGCTTTGAACTTCCTTAGGCTTTTCCATTAAACATGACCAACCATCGCAGTAACCACAGAAACACCAAACCCCAGACCAAGTGAACTCTAAAATGTCTTTAAGCTTTCATTTGTTTTATTTCAAAGCCTGAACAGTTTTCACACTATTTTTGTTTGTCATCTCCACTGCTGTGTCATCTGAAATTATCCCAGTTAACATACAGGATCAGGACAGGAGCCTGAAAGAGTAACAGGGTGATGGCACGTGTTTAGCTGCTAACCTGGGCTAGCTCCTGCAGGTCTGAACATGCCTCCACTCCAAAATAATCAACAGGCATTCACTCCACTCTGGTACCTCCAACTTTCTTATTGCTGTCACTGCTAAAAGATCTTTAAAGAAGCTCTTCTTCACTGCCTGAATACCTGTATTAGAGACAATTGTAACTATCCACATAGAATCCCAGTCTGCTTTGTGTCGGAAGGGACCTTAAAGCTCCTTCACCGCCATCCCCTCCCACGGGCAGGGACACCTTCCATAGAGCAGCTTGCTCCAAACCCGTGCGTCCAACCTGGCCTTGAACACTGCCAGCAATGGGGCAGCCACAGCTTCTCTGGGCACCCTGTGCCAGCGCCTCAGCACCCTCACAGGGAACAGCTTCTGCCTAAGACCTCATCTCAGTCTCCCCTCTGGCAGGTTAAAGCCATTCCCCTTGGCCTGTCCCTCCATCCCTTGTCCAAAGCCCCTCTCCAGGTTTCCTGCAGCCCCTTTAGGCACTGGAGCTGCTCTAAGGTCTCCCCTTAAGGAGCCTTCTCTTCTCCAGGCCGACCCAGCCCAGCTCTCTCAGCCTGGCTTCAGAGCAGAGCTGCTCCAGCCCTCGCAGCATCTCCGTGGCCTCCTCTGGCCTCTCTCCAACAGCTCCATGTCCCTCTTGTGCTGCTGCCTCAGAGCTGGATCAGGACTGCAGGGGGGGGCCTTACCATAGATAAGCAGAGAGGGATCCCCTCCCTCAACCAGCTGCTCATGCTCTTTTTGATGACACAGATGTAAACCCAATAACTACGTATTTTGAAGGGCAAGAAAAACCCGTCCATGCTTTCCTCTCTCCCAGATCTCTGTTGACATGATGGCGAATAAAAGACAATATCTACTGTTTCATGTGGAAGGGGAAGCATTTTTAACAGTGTGCGCACACACAACCATTTAGGAGCAGACAAAGCTGTGGTGGTGATGAGAGGCTCAGAGCATCCCACCAGCAGCCCTCGGCAATAACTCACGGTATTGTAACATGACAACTGGAAGAGCTGGTGGCATCTTGTGTCTGAGGCTGTAGTAAGCTCAGGTTTAAATGCTACCTTCTGTCCCAAAATAAAGCACACACATTGACTGATCAAATATGAATCAAATGCAAAGGCTTTCACAGCTGTAGCCTTTGCAGACACTGTAGGACCACGCTGTAACACTGCCACAGCCGAGTTAAAGCTGATATTCCACTCACACTGGCAACTTTCCACTAACAACAAAACCAAGTCTAGTAGATGCAACATTTCAAAACGCATGTAGACTATTTAGATGAATTCTTTTTATTGACAATCCCAGGGGAATGGAGAGAAAATGATTTGTTTCCCCTCCGAGCTCAAAGCCCTCTTGGGAGGTAATTCAATTGAAATTTCACATTCAGTCTAGCCAGGCAGTGATAAACAGATGCTTAAAGTAGCTGCATTACACCATAATCAAATATCTTAAAGGGGGGGGGGGGGGGGGAGTTTCCAATAAACAATGGGGGAGCTTCCCAGTATTTCCAGAAGGAATGTTTTCCATACCTGCCTAAAGCTCCTGCAGCAGCTCACGCTCCTTCACACACAGAAGCATCTAACGATGCAGGGAGCATACACACAAACCCAACCCCAACTGGCATTTCATTGGGATCTAGAGCAGATCAGGCAACCTGCATCCAGCATGTCATCTGCTACACTTAGATGGTTTCTATTACGATGTCCTGCTACACCATGCCACATGCTTTCATTCTATATAAATGGTTCTCTGCTTTTCATGTGAACAAACTGTTGCATAAAAAAAACCCTCTCACATAAGTGAGGCAGAAGTAACAGGACCAGTGCTGCTGTTCAGCATCTGCTGCTCAGATCCAAACAGCTCCCTGTGGGCCTAATGGTATCTTATACCACCATCCCTTGTACCATCAGGTATTCCCCTCCGTCTCGGTCCTTCTCCATCCTGCCAAGCAAGAAAGCCCATGTCTTACTCCTGTTCCAAATGTCGGGAATTAGAAGTTTCTCCAAAACCAACTAAATGCTTTGTCCATTTGGGGGGGTCCCCTTGTTACTCCTGAGAAATCCCTGGAAGGGCATGAATGGTCTGGGAGAACATTAGAAACACAAACTGTATGTAGTTCTCCCAACTAAAATTCCTAATCCAAAAGAGAAAATAACAGGGGGATAAAGAAATCCGTATTAGAAGTTTTCTAAATTTCAGATCATTTTCTTTTTAAAGGGGTATTTTGCATTTCTCTCTGGACTCTATGTGCAGGTCCACGAGACTGCAGGAATGATCCTTGCGGCTTCCACCACAAACACTTTGTAGTGCTCATGGGTGTAAGTACAATGTGCTTTCAGCACACCCACAAGTTTCAAAAACCAAGAGGAACAAAATCAAGGCTACAATCAATATACTCCAATAATCAAGATTTAATTGCCGAGGAGTTCTAAGTTATGGGGTTTGGTGCTCATTTGCACATCCCACACAAACAAAATGCCCTGGAACGGAGGGTCAAGTGAGCAGAGGTCAGGCTTCCAAACACTGTGCGCTTTAGGGTGTTTTGCTTTGTTTCTTTTGAAGTTCACTGTCACTTTTCCTTATCAGTAGATGCTCTTTAGCCTTTAGTGAGAGCATCTGCCTGCTGCAAGAGGTGCAACAGGCAGTATTAGAGGGGAAAATAAGATTCAGAATTCCAAAAGTCCTGGATTGAATGCAAGCCAATGAGAAATCCACTGCCTCTTATACTGAAGGCTGAAGTAAGTGTTATAATGATTCCTTTGTCTTAAAGAGAAACACATTAATACATTAAACTGATTGGAGGTTCAGTGTACTTGAATCATCTTGCGCATCATCACAACTGTAAGATCCAAAGTGTAAATGGCTCCTTAGGTTTGTAATGCTCAAAGGTATTATTGCAGAAAACTTATTTTTCAATTGGTACTACTGTCTAATTTAGAAAGCATTAAGTTTGAAGCAAACCCAAATAGCATCAATGGGAAAAGGCAATCTGTCTGTCCTCCAGGTCAGCTACCAGCTAAGCTTCAAACTACCTTTTAAACCAAGCATGTGTTTCGTATACAAATACTTAGAGCCAATCCTACAAAGACTAGGTCATCTTTTAAAGCAGTACGGAGCACCACAACCTGAAAAAATGAGGCCAAGAACTAGTAGTTACTTATGGAAAGCTGGATTTTGCTGTTACTGATTTGAACAGTAAGTGAGCATCAAAAATGTGTGTGCTGGATCAAATAGAGCGCATCCAGTTTTTCAGTCCATGGTAAAAACAAGCTACACATTAGATACTTAACAACCCCTATTGCGAGAAAAAGAAGGCATGCCAAAGCATATTTCTCTCTGAGTTGCATTAACTCCCATCACAAGAGCAGCGAGTGAAAGAGGAAGGTAAAAGCTCCTTGCGAGCGGAGGAGCTGAAGCCAGCAGCTGAGCTATATTCCTCTCCTCTTTTCATGCCAAACACCCCAGGAAGGAGCTGCTCGCAAAACTCAGCGGCAGCAGCAGCGTGTGAGCTCAAGCTGGATCACAGGAAAAGCTTGATAGACGTAACGACAGACCTAATGCTGCAGTTCAAGTTCGCCTGACCCTCGGGTTACCACCACACCGCGGGCGATGGCGGTGGCGTCTTCCTCTGAAACCCAATGCAGCAACGTGGTTGGTTTTCTCTTTTTTCTTAAGGGATAGCTGAGTTTCCAACTTCATTTACTCACAGGGTGAAGAACAGACTGTAATTGCGGCAGATTAAATCCATCTTCTCTCCTTTGCGCCTTACATCTATGCTTTAGTAAACTAGACAGGCTCTAAGTTACCTCCTAAAACAAACAGTAGCACAACCCCCCAAACCCACAGCTTTCTGGCACTTTTTAGCGCTAATATTTCCACCTAGAACTCATGGCTTTAAAAGGATCCAGGAATAATGCCATGAAATCAGTCATTTAAATAAAATGTTATTTTAATTGATTCTGACATTCAGAGACATTGCTTTGCATTGCCCCCCCTTTCTGACCTTTCACTCAAGTGTGTTTCACTCCAATGACTAGGACCAGCTATTTATTGCTGTCTTTGAAGTTAGAAATGCACAGTAGCAAAGTGTGTCCCCAAAGAACTAAAGTGGGATATTTCCTACAAATCTTAAGGAGAACAAGATTTGGCCATGAGAAGTATAATAAAGATTGCCCAAGAATACACAAACACATCCACAGAACAGGCTACAAAATCAGAAGCCCCTTCAATTATTGGGGTTTTTCTTTATAGGAGGGGCAGGGAAAAATAATAATAGGTGATTGTTACATACAAAAGAACATAATATAGCAACATTACATAGATAATTAGAGCTGAAAGGGCAGAATTCACCGGCCAAAGCTGTGACACGATTGCATGCTTACTTAAGGCGTTAAAAGGGAGAAAGAGAAGCTCTGAAAGTGAAGGTACAGAGAAGGTAAAGATAAATGAGGAATTTAATTCCCACAGACAATATAAAAATGCATCTTTTTTCCCTCCCACCCCAAAAGTGTATCATTAAATGCAGGAAATGTATTGCCAAAGTCCTCTAAACTTTGTTAACAACTTGGGATAGAACAGTTAGGGTTGGAAAGGGCCTTAAGATCATCTAGTTCCAATATAATATATAATCTGTATATATGTAATCGGCATAATCAGTATATACTCTGACACATTAAATAAAACTATCCAAAGCTCTCATAAAAAGAAGATTTCTAAGTGCTTATGCTTGAACACACAACCCGTATAGGGAGAGCAGAGGGAAAATACTTCTATTTGGGAGGTGGATGTTTCACAGTTGTCCTCCAAAGGACATTTCACACTTTTCTGTGATACACGTGGAATTTACCTCCCACACACAGGTCAACAAACCAAATCCTCTACCAGGACACAGACCTGACATTACAACACCTGGATTTCTGTATCCTTACAAGAAGTCAGAGAGCTTTGTCATTCCAGCTCCTGCTGCCTCCTTCTGTTACCAACCACATTCTGAAGACCTTTGTCAGCTTCTGACACCCTTTACCCAGTCCTCCTCCTCCTCCAGCCTTCATGTGACTCACCTTCCTTAGTGCTGCCTAATAATTCATCATTTTTCTACTTTACAGCTTGTTGGAAAACACGGAACTATCTATATTCGCACACAGCAGTGTGATCACCTCAACCGAAGACTACAGCAGCCTGCACATACAATATTCCAAGTGGTTCAGATACATAATACACCATCACCTTCAGTAGATTACTCGTAGAGCAAAATTACCCAACAGAGAAATAAGGTTTCCCTGGTTTCCCAGTGAATATATATATATATCCTGAGCGCAGTACATCATTGGGCAACAGTGGCAAGAATTCAAGCAACATGTATGAGAGCGTGAAGCCTGCAACTGTCTGTCTAGCAAAAGCATGAATGCAAATGTACATGTGAAATGTAAGGAGCTCCATGGAAAGCTTTACAATTCTCCTTTAGCTTTCATTTAATAATAGAGGTTGTTTGAAAACTTTTGGTTTCTGCCCTATCTGTTGTTTGGAAAGTCAACTGTTAATGCAAGCAACAGCAAGTTATAACCCTAAATCATTTATCTGCAGCCATACGAGTATTTTTATAAGCTTATTATTACTTGCAAGTTCTACTTGGTTCTCCTAAAATTCATTTTCCAAAGCTGTGCTGTGTTTTGAAATGAAGCCCACTGAGTTTCATTAAATATGTCATCAATTAAATACAAATCAGTATCTTGGCACACAAATCCCTTTACTCCCTACTGCCCTACAGCTGATGTAACCCCCCTTGAACGAAGAAGAGATGAAAGTTTCCCCCCCCACCATCACACTCCTGCCTCGTTTCTCTCTGCTTTCTCATTTCAGAGCATCCCAGGTTGCCCTGTCTATTCAAGCAATAACAACACATTAATTTCCACAAACGGGTGAGCCAAAGCAGCACTTCAACAATCCTGCTTTATATTTCTTTTACCTGCGACTGCTACTAACATGCTTTTGAAACACAAGATAAAAATCAATCATAAAAGAGACAAAATACAACGCAATTTATTTGTATATCCCATCCACATGACAACGTACCTCCTTTGTCTAATCCACTCCTGGGGTTAAAAAAAAGAGGAGGTCAGGAGGTGAGATCTGAAGAGAGGATGGAGCTCAGTGGGACGGAGGAGAGCAGAAAGCTCCCCAGACCGGGCCAACACAAGTGAGATACTGTGGAACCACAGGAAGGGGAAAAGGAGAGACTAGAGGTCAGATCCTGGTGTTTTTGCACATCAAACTCGCGCCAAGGCTGGTTATTTTGCAGGGCCAGTTTCAGGCTGCAATCCCAGGACACCGGAGCGGAGGCAGGGATTTTAACAAGGCATGGTGCTGGGTTAGGGGAGTTGAGCATCGCCACAGCCTTGTCCTACAGGGTACGCATTCAGTGGAAAGTGTGCTGTGCACAGGGAGCAAAACATGGGAAAGAAAGCTAACGAGGACAAGAAATGGGAGAAAATGAAACAGAAGAGCAACTTGGCTGCTGCTTTCTGGCCTCATAAATCCTTACTAGCAGAACAGAAGTCGGATGGAACAAAGCATAAATAAAGTATGAGGTGAGTTCTAACCATTTTTCAGGGCAGGGAGAAGGAAAGCTAAACAGACTGTGCACCTCTCCACCCTCATTGAGATGCAAACCACACAAAGGCGAAAAACTCATCTTGATGCACTGGTAGTTACGCATGTAAATTCCAGCACAGGGAGCAAGATAAGCCCAAAGAATGCAGTTTCTCTCACCAGAAAGCTTCGGCTTTGTGTATAATGCTGTAGTCTAACTACTGAAACCATCGGGACGACTCTGTTTAATATCAATAAAGTGAGCAATGTGCTTGCCTCACGCTAAACAAGCAGAAAACCCAGAGCAACCAATTCCCACAACCTAGAAACACCCATACATGAAACGGCAGCCAACTTTGCTTTGATACAAACAAAAACCAACCCATTTCTTTCCACTTCAGGCTCTTCTTTCTTAACCAGAGAGGCAGATAGAGGAGTCTGAAACGAGAGCCCACCTGCGCAGCGCAACATGAACCTGGAGTCTCCTTTCCTAGCGGAAAATGAAGTTTGATTTTAATAAGACAGGCCCATGCTCTCGTAGGATAACACCGAGAGGACCACTTTGCAACCTCTTTCTCTTCCCTCTGCCTCATCTCTGGAGATATATATATATAATATATTTTATTTCTATATTTCTAGTTATTTTGGCAGCTGCAGAGCACATCAATCTGTACACGGCAGACCACGGAGTTATCGAGATGCCAAATTCCTTATTTTAAACCATTACCAGCAATTATGAAGTGTTTCTTTTGAAAGGCCATAATTAGGGATGACAGACAAACAGTGGCTGTGGCAGGCAAAAGATAGTACCAGTTCTTTGATAGCACAAAGCAAAGCACCAACGCAGCATGATAGCACTAGTTTCATTCCTTTTGGAGTTCATCAGTTGCGAGCGACTGAATTCTGCCTCATGACTGATAAACGCGTATTTTGATTTGCTTCCCCTTGAAAGCCAAGTACTCTTTTATTGGCAGGCTGATTAAAGCGGAATTCAAATGTTCTCGGAGGAAAGAGGTGAAAAACTTGTCACCTTTTCTGCAATGTTCTTTTTTCACCCCCTCCTTTAGTAGATAAGGGGTTTTCTGAGTCACAGACACCGGATACTTGGGGGTAAAGGAACCAAACTAGTCCTGCTTTTTAAAAGCACAATTGTTCCTATTTTTAATGCTGGCATTTGCTGAATATTTCATTAGGGCTGTGTTACAAAAGATAACTTTTGCAAACAGCCTGCTCTCCCTCCAAAAAACCCTTCATTTTACATTACATTTCCACTCCATTCCAGCAAACTCCCTGCTCCGTAGAGGCTTCCCTACTGCAGCGATCTCTGCAGCTCAGCTACAGCAGCAACCAGGCAGCCAGAAACCTCAGGCCCCGAGCTGAAGTGTAGCCTAGGCTCGAAAGAAATACAAATATTTAAAGAGAGCTTATAAAAAGCTGAGGGAAAAAAGAGCATTTACATGACAGAAAGCTATGGGAGCAAAATAAATGTGGCCCTGTGAATTTGCTCTACCAGAAGTTTATGCTTCCCTCAATTTCAAATGTTCAAATAAAGAGGGTAAGTACAAAGCCCTGGAGAGGAAAATAGCGGAAAGTAATATAGTTATGAGAGCAATATCAGCCATTGCGAGTGATTTTGTTATTCTCCATCGAGGAAGCAATAACTTTGATGAATAATCCCCTTAATGAACACCAAGATGGGGGTTCTGCCTCCCTAATTAAATTAAATTCAAAGTGTCAGGTATCAAACCTCCGTGGTAAAGCCGACGAGAAGCAACAGAGCAGCTTCCAACCATGGTATTATCAATCCTCAGTTTGAATTTCCAAGTATTAAACAGCAAAAAAGCAGCAATTCTTTGGGTGCTCTGGAGCCAGGAGGGGTAGAAAACCTACCTATAAACGATGAGGTGTTAGTAAAAGACCTTAAAGTAGGTGATTGTGGCAAAGGTGGAAACTTTCTTCTTAACTCAGTCCTTACACTACTGTGTTGCAGGGTTTAAAAGATCAACGATTGAAAACAGAGCAAGCAAAATGAGCTCAAGCGAGCCACGCAGTCTTATCAACAAATTCTCTTTAGCAGATATAAGTCAGATCTTCATTATTACTTGAGTGGGATTTTTTTGGTGGGTTAATTTTCTTACTCTCTATCTGATGCAACAGCAAAAAAATACAAAGCCTGAAGGGAAATAATCCCTTATAATTTGCATTTTTAAATGCCCCTACATAAAATACATATTTAAGTAGATGCATCATAATGGCTGGAATGATGAAGTTACATAAGTATTTAGAGAGCTTATGAAATACTTATTGATTTAACTGCCTAAATATGTACCTAGGGAAATTTATATCACAAATGAAACTGGCCTGAGCCACTCCGTCAAAGCCAAAACAAAGACAATTATCTTGTCAATAAAAACGGGAAGGTAAAAGTCCAAAAACCCCTATTAGTGTGCTAAAAATAGAGCAACTTTATAACCATCACAGGTAACTCAGGGATAAACCTCATAAATCCCTATACAGGCACCCCAGTGAATGGAAAAGTAAACACTTATTTGGCTGTGTCCAAAGAATCTGTTAGGATATGGGGGAAGAGGAGCACTGAGCTTCATCCCCATTAAAAACCATAAAGCTGTCTATTTAAAACATATTTAATAAGTCCTTAACTCTATAATTGCATAGGCCCCGTTATAAATACCCATTCAGGGCATCCACACTACACTGACAGAGCCTTACAAGCTTTAAAAATTCATTAGGATCTTGGCAATAAATATTGCCAATGTATTTTACTGTAACTGTATCGATCCTAATGCACTTGGACTTATCTATAGAGATAAAACTTATCTTGACCTTGTCGAATACAAACAGTCTGGGCTAAAAACCTGCGATAGCCTCTCATGGGGAAAACATACAACAGATAACAGCTACAGAGATGATACAGGAGCACTACATCAGTATTAATGTTTCAGACAAAACAGGAATTTGCCTGAATATCAGCCCACCAAGGAGACACTAATACATAGGAAATGACAGAAAGCTTGAAAGAACCAAACTGTGTGTTTAATTAATCTTGGGCGTAATGTTAGTCCCCTAGAAGAGCTGGAACACCAGCACATTGCGACCCACTGCAGAGCATTACGACTGAGTATGCTTTGTGATGGGGAGGCAATGGCCTCTCTCTGTGAAGCAGAAGCCAGTGGCATTGCACTGCCCTGATCAGAAGCAACCCAACCAACTTTTCCATTTGTTATTTAAAGTTGCTGCTCCCGGCTGCAATCCTAGCGGCGATTCCAGACAGCGGCATTGGCCTTGAGACACGAATCCTGCTGCACAGCCGGGCAGTCTGCGAGCAGACCCTGCAGAGCAATGTTCCTGGGGACCCTACAATGACACCAGGGCTGCAGCGGGATCAAGCTCTGACCCCAGGATTTCCCATGGAAGTCCTGGGAGCGAAGAGCTGCACTGATCCACACCGAACGCTTTCGTTTCTGAACTCTTTGGTGCTCCTCTCCTCACAATCCTCCCGACAGCGATTAGCTGACAAGAACTTAATTAACATTTTCGGCTACCAAAGGGGAAAAAGAAACAGATTCCCCCTATTTCTAAAGAGATTTCTGCAGAAGATGTCTTTGTGGTTGAGCTTTAAAAGCCTGTATGAGTATCCTGCCTGCACGGGGGAAAGCATATCCCACGATCTTCAAGGCAAACTTCTCCAGCCTGTTCACATAACTCAGCCACAGACAAAGAGCCACTTTCTGACAGAGAAGTAGAGCACGGTTTGTAATTAATTCCTTATGTATTTGCCAATTTAAGACCCAAGTACATCAGAATATTCATAACTTCCATCTTCCAAATATATTAACAGACTTCCATCTCCTTTACAAGCAGTAAGACCATTCTAATGTAATAGAAGCATTAAGATCTCTAGTACCTCAGAAACATATTCCTTTCTGACACAGTGTTTTGTAGCCGGCCTTTATAAATCATATAAAAAATTAGGGTGTTTACAGGTATTTGGCAAAATGAACTATTTCTAGGTCACAATAATGACTTTGCGCTTGCAATTAGTGACAAATAACTCTGCCTGATCACTCTGTAATTAATGTTTCAATATGCTGAGCAGCACCAACACGGTACACCTTCCTGTGAGCATAGCGAAGAAAACAAATTCCAGAGGCAAAAATAATCTGCCAAATGAAATCAATAGGTTTCCCACATACTTAAATATTAAAGGTTTGGGCAGGTATTTTTAACAACAACAAGTACTGACAATCCCAGAATATTATAACACACATTGGGATGCAAAGGTAAAATGATTCGGGAGCATTAACGCTGCTATTTCCTGAGCCATGAGCAGGAATGTTCAAGGTTTCCTATTTACTCTGAGGACCTAAATGAAACGAACTATGCCGAGTTTTATATTTCCACCTTTAAATAGTGCTTAGCTTTGAGAGACAGCAAGAAAACTTTGCACGTTTTGATAGGCAACAGTATTTTGCATTGACTGAAGGCAAATAGAGACAAAACTAATACTATCCACAGCAGTGGCACAAAGAATAAGGCTCCATTGCTAATTATACAGGGAACTGAATTTAATTACATGGAGAACATTAAACACTTTCCAAAACAAAAAAAAACAACATCTCAAGAAAAGCTGGAGAGACTTCCAAGCGCTTTTAATGCTACAACAGTGCCCTCTGCTGAGGTACTGAAATAGCGCTGGATTCCTGCACCAACAGCAACCAGGAGAAACCAGCCGCATTTTGGGATCGTTTCTGCTTAAAACTGGGGATTAGCACAAAACCGAAGGAAGGAACTTTTCCTGGATGAATATGTGAAAGCAGCACTGTGGTAGGCATGCACTTGGCACTGAGATCGCATCTCAGCTTTCCAAAGACGTTTAAAAGCAATGTCTGAGGTCTGAATTGTTTCATTCTCATTCACGGGATCCATCCAGAGAGGATATTCCCCAGGACTAATGTGGTTGGGATCCAGTGCTAAAGCACTGCTTTCCTTAAGTTCCATCATAGTTTGATTATGCATTATGACAGATACAAGTAGGTGATACTAGAAACACCCTGAAATCAAACAGGCTACGAAATAATGAAACCAAATTTAAGTATCTGGTCTAGTATTCAATATATTTGACTAGGAAAACTGATATAGTATTTTCTGGATGGTAACTACCCCGAAATAGTGCTGTCTGCCTCTTAAACCAGCAAACTAAATGCAATTATAAGCACCAAGGGGAGACTGGCCGATGGTTTTCAGAATTCCAGGTTCAGATGGCCGAGTGGAAAAGGGAAAGAGAAATGGGAAGCAAGGGATCTTAGCACAACTGGGAAGCATAGCAGAGAAACTACGAACAGCAACTTCTCTGTTCCTTGTTTCTTAAAGAAAAAAAGGAAAAAGAAATCCCAATTGCCACCACCCCCATCCCATCTCCCCATTACAAGTGGGATTTTAAAAAGACCAAATGAAATTAGACTTGTCCGGAGAGAGAGGACTTTGACAATCTGATTTCAGTGCACTCATCCTAATTCGATGTGTTTGGGGGAACTACTGCAGCAGCAGCAGAGTGATTTCACAGCTACTGAAAGGGAAATTCTCAGGACCGACAACCTGTAGATATGAGGCAGGCAGAAGACCCTCCTTTACATCCCTTTGGCTTTCCTGCCTTAACCTGGGAGAACACAGCAGAGCTGTTTGATTCCACTTTAATGCTTTTGTTTCACCAAAGCACTAAGTATTTCAACGCAGTTCTGCAAGTCTGAGCACTGCCTTTTCCCCAAATTCCCAAGTTATTCAACAGCTCTCTAACAATTAAACGGCAAATAGTATTTGTCACCTGCATAAAAGTACAGCCACAAGCACAGAGATATTTACATCAGACTGTAATCCAGGCTGCAGCAAGCACATGATGTCAGAGTGGCCATGAATTTACTTGTGTAAGCCCATTTCCTACCAACAGCTTCCTGAAACCCGGCTCCCCTCTGCAGCAGTCCCTGCGCTCTCTGGGTATGCAGGAGAAGCAAGGGACAAACACAGACTAGGTTAAAGCTCACATCTTTTTTACCTTAGTGACACCTTTTACAAAAGTGGGGGGAAATGGTGATTTTTCCATTTTTGAGAAATCTCAAATTTAATGGTTTAAAATGACAACCTCCAGTGTAAAACACAATTGCTGGCTGGCATTCCTGAAGTGAGGCTTTTTTGCCTATGCAGTAACTTTTCCACCACCTCCCAGGCCTCCCGAGAGGTGGCAATCCATCAGACACTCATCTAGATGGCGATGCTGGAGAAGGAGAGCTGGATGCTCGCTCAGGCTTTGATATGGACACCGACTCCAGCGACTCCAGCGATCTTTATCACGCACGACGGTTTCAAATCGGGATGCTAAAGCTGGGTATAAACCTTCAGGGTTGGGAGTACCTGCAGATGCTGCTAATTCCAACGAAAGAGATGAGTTCTCAGCAATTCTGAATGCCTTTTTATTTACGATATACTGTTACGAGCCCTGGGCTTTCTGCATACACATCTATCTCTCTTTTGCCTCTGTTTTGCATCAGCAAAACTGGAATACTTTTGGTTAACTGTGTCCTGGAAAATTAGCTGCTTAAACACAGTAACACAGAAAAAGCTGAGATGAGAAGTGTCTTTTTAAGGAGGCAGTTATCCTCACACCCTGCTTATTTCCATTTCAGACCTGTGTTGTGAACCTCATTTTCACAAGTCTATCTTTCCTCCTCTACAAAAGAGCACGGCACAGATCCACAGGACATATGTTTAAACGCACACCAAAGGTTAAATGAGGATGATAAAATGACTTTAAGCCACATCAGTGCAATAACAACAACAAAAAAGCATAGTAATAATGCAATATTAAGGATGTGTGATATTACCATAAGTTCAAACCAGACAAAAACAACTTGCTTACTCAAAATGCTATGCAAATATGATGGAAGATTTACTGCTGCTGTTGGATGCTGAAGGTCCATTTGCTGTCTAAACCTGCAGCCTTCATGTAATAGCTGCCTGCTTTTAAAGGAATGTCAGCTGTGTGGGACAGCTGTACAATCTTAAAATCTCAACCCATTGCCTGCTAGTTGGTTTAGACAGGTAGTGCCAGGAGTGATTTACTGTATTAAACCATTCCTTTTCGCTCCCAAAAGGGAGACTTTGAAATTGAATGTGTATTTCTAAGAAAATCCAACATGTGCTTCACAAGTTTTCCACTATAAATTAATCTCCTTGTCAACACGACTTAAAAGATGTGGTGTTGTCTGCTGAATAATCACAATAATGGAGGATCGGGAGAGGTTTGACGGGTCAGTGCGCAAAATGCTAGAGGTCCAGCAAGCAATAAAGGCAAAAAGCCTTTTCTTCCTTTAAGTGTTAAATTGAGGCTTTTTAGAGACATGGAAGATAAAAATGGAAAGATGAGGCCACCTCTATTTTTCCCATAGAAAGCTTCAGTGTCACCAAAACAGTGAACAAACAATCAGAGAGAAAATACATCCTTAATTTACTGCAGACCTATCTGTTCACTCATCTGGAAATCCAGATTTCAAGGAATTCTCAATTCAGGTGCCACAGCAGCACACCTCAGCCACCCAAATTAATTTGCCACATGGGTTTTAAGCACTGACAACTTTAGAGAATACCCCCTGAGATTTAACATCCATCTTCGAAGGCACCAGGCTCTCAGCTCTCTCCCTCCTCCAGTATCTTCTGCCAGTCACTGCAATAGGGAGAAAAGGAAGGCCGAAGGTAGTGAGGGGCGGAAAGGTGAAGCAGAGCAAGGCAGAGCTTTCACTGCCCCTAAAACCCATCAGTGCTGCTGTGCAAACTGGAAAGCCTTCAAGTTCTTTACAGGACACGGGAGCCCACTGCAGGGGCAAATATTCCCCTAATATTTTTAATGTCATTTATTTTAAATCAGGGAAAAAAAAAACCTGAAACCATATTTTACTCGCAAGCAAAAACCTGAAACCATATTTTACTGGCAATAATCTGTCCACAGATCCATCTGGAAAGACAGAGTGGGATGTGCAGATGTCAAAGCAAGCTAAAAATGGAGAGTATAACATAAACCCACCTTCCTCTGCACGCCCTGCATGCTTTATTAGTACCTATGGCACAGATTTCACAGCACACAACAGTAACTTTGCCAAGTAGCCTTCCCCAAATCACACAAACCTTGGCTTCTGCCTTTAAAAGCACTTCTTTAGCACTTGATCAGGATATGTTTAGCCCTCTGCTCAGTGAAAATGAGATAGAATGCCTTCACTTCTGTGTGCTAAGCTATCACGATACACAGCCAGCTGTCAACGGCTGGGATGTATGCTGCAGCTTTTGTGATTGCTATTTATTATGAAGGTGAATTCAGGCTAAAATAGGGTTTTACCATAGATTCATGCACTGCCTCAAACTGATTTTTTACCGTTATATTTTCCACACCATGAAAAGTCAGTGATATCAGATCTGATCTTACACTTTTTATCTACAACAGACAAATAATAATAAACATCTTTCAAATAGCAGATCACTGACAAAGCACTACATTTTACCCATAGACGGCTCCTGTGGAAGTTAGTGGAATTAGTGGATTTCAACTTTGGTCAGTAAGGGAAACAAAGCTTTTTGTGTGCATATAATATTAGCTCAAAGAGATGCTTTAAGTTGGGTGATTTAAAAGTTACTGAAATGCACTAAAATCTGATCTCCTTCCAAAAACTACAACCTAAATCAGGACACGTAATGGGAAGGAACGAGAGCAGCACGTTATCTCCGAGTTAAACTGTTAGCCAAATTCAGGAAACAACACAACCCCCAAAATTCTCATCTCAGATTAGAAATACTTTGCGTATCCAGATAGAAGACTCTTGCCAGCAGTGATGCTGTCAAAGGAATCAAAATTGCATCATTCCCCTTTGAAAGATTTCTAAAAGATTCAGACAAAACAAAACCCTTAGAAGCTGAGAAAACAGAGAAGAATCATCACAAATATAAAGAAGTCATTTAAAGAGGGAAAACGAAATGTGATGGTGAGAACTTTGCTAAGAGACACCTACAGGGAATATCTTACCTTTCTGGTACCTTAATATTATTAGTGTTTGTTCTTTCAGATTTATACACCACTGTTAACAGAGTGGTGTACAAATATATAAATGAATATACAGTGTATAAATACATAACACAGTCTGCTTATTAGACTGACCTGCTCACAGCACTGCTGCTCCGTGAAAGCAGCGAGAACAGCAAGATAACGCAATGCTCACTAAGAGCTGGAACACCAGCAGTAGTGGTCACATCCAGCTTTTTGCATTCTTGCCCCCGGTGCTAACTAAGCTTCAGAAAGCTCGTCTAGGAGCAAGATGAAGAAGTCATCACGTTTTTCTTCTCTTTCACACATCTGCACAGAAGTTTGTTCATGACAATTAAACCAGTTTTTCATTGAATAAACCCCCAAAACTGTTTTCTGCCTTAGCAGACTAATGTACTTCCAGCAACAATGAACTTAAGGCATTTTCAGTCATTCTTCCTTCTTATTTCTCTTCCTTCTATCCTCAATATCCAGGTTTTACCTATAAAGTAACTCATAATGCTCTTACTGAAAATTAGGATAAGTCTAAGTGGTTATTAAGCCAAAATAAGCACATTTAATAGGGAAAAATAACTGGATACAACAGAAGCATAGAATGGTTTGAGCTGGAAAGGACCTTAAAGATTTTATATTCATATTTCTTTTATATATATTTATTAAAGATTTTTATTTGATATTTATTACCTTACTAGTAAACCTTCTCTTTGATTTAACAAAATGCAGTTAGCGCTGATGCAACAGTGTTGAGATAAAAGCCAAACCTCTTTTCATGTTAAGGAGACATAAACATTGAAATCTCTCCGAGATACTACAAATCTGGACCAGAGCAGCCATCAAGTTTGGATATAACACCAGTCACACAAATCAACAGTCAAAGACTCCTTCACTGTCCAGCTATGCAAGGCAAACCCTTTTACCCTTTCAGAAGAAAACAAACTAGGCAAGTAAAAGGAAACCCTAGTAAGAAAGGCATGAAAACGGTTTTATTTTTCTCCTGTAGGAATAAAGGCTAAAACTCCAGGGAAAAACCATCTGCCTGTAAGGGAGGCAAATAGAATATGGTTTAGAATATGCCCCAATATTCAGCCACATCTCTGTGCCAGCTGGTCCAGGTATGAACCCAGGGTGAGTTTCCAGCAAGGCGAACAGGGATGGAAATAGAAACTGCAAACACTTTAAGCCTCTCTTTCTCTGCTCTTTATGCTGACTTCTTGGAATTTCTTGGGCAGTTTCCATATTCGGCTGCTTGTGCTCATTTAATAACATCTTCGCCTTTCTATACTAAAACTTGGACAGAAAAAAAGCTTTTTCAGTGACCTAAAACCAATATATTGTACTTCTGGTTTGTTCTGATTTAATTCTGAGTAGTCTCAGGCTGTAACCATCACTACCAAATCCCAGGATTATAAACAGCCACAACAGCGTGTACCCTGAACACAACATACATAGCAAGGAACACTGTTTTGATACCGAAACAAAGAGCATCTGGATCACTTTGTCTTGCTGCTCGAGCAAATTCCTGTCTCAAACTATTGTGCTGTCTCTATCAGGAGTTCACTGATTACTAAAGCTGCTTGTTACTACATGTATCTAATTAATATTATCAGTAAGTCCAGAATATACACACACTTCAAAAGAATGACCCTAACAGCTACCACTTCAACCCGAAACAGAATTAGGATGTATTAAGAAAAGAAAAACCCTACAAGATGAGACGGAAAAGAAAGAAAAACAAAGATAACTTGATCAATTTTCAGCTTCTTCTGAAAGAGCTACAAAAATAATAGATAACTGGGAACTGCTGCAGAAGCTTTAAAGTTCGACATCTGACAGTATCACTACATCTTACTTGAAAAGTCTTGGACAAAAATGAAACATGCTGGAAGAATGCAGACAAGTGGTAATGAAGAAGCAGAGGCAGTTATCTAGCGAGGAACCACACGAGTATCATTTACACATGCTCTTATTGTAGCATATTTTAAAGCCCAGCATGATCCTGTTTAAGGAAACTTGTCAGGAAATGTAACACTGACAGTGTGGCACAAACGTTCATGGAAAACAACGGCTGTAAGAAATATAGGTATAAATAAAGTGTTCTGCTTAGAACAATGTAAGCTCAGCATGCAGGAAAAAATTAGTTACTGCATTTCAAGACGCATGTTAATTACAGAATCATAGAATTAGGAAGGGAAGCATGGAATGCTTAGGAACTGCTAGGAAGAAGCAGTCAGTGGCAGAGAGAAAAGGCACAGCAAATCTGACCATAGCATTTAAGTCGGTTGTAGTATCAGAAGACCCACAACGCTGCATGGGAACAGTACAGAAGTGTTTGTCAAAACAAGGTTCCACTTCCAGCTGGCAAAAGGGGCTTGATTAAAATAAATGAAAACTTCCAGAATGCTGGAAAGACTGAGCTTTGAGGGGGAAAAATTAATTCCTAACATGCTAGTTTAGCAAAGTAATGCATGTGTAAAAGCTGAGATGGGGGAAAAGAGTATATGAGGTTTGTAAAACTACTAATAGAGGAACCCAAAACTCAGTGAGCACCAACAGCACTTGCTCTCTAGTCCCTGTAGGTAACATCCATAGGCACATCCACACACGCTGTCTTTTGCATTAAGAGTGAAGAGCATTTAAATAAAAAGACTGCAAGATACTATCTGATAGCTCGATTGAATCTATTTTATCTCCCCGAATGCTTCAACTACAGCAAACTGATAGTGACACAACAGTGAAGGCTACGATGCTATTTCCATTTTAAATCATGTCTCAGACATTTAGAATTCTCAGGGGAAAAAAGAGAGAAACAACCAGTTCTTCTATCAGAAATATAACATCTTCTGCATGAATTCCACTTAGGAGCCGAATTTCCATGAGAAAGATACCTTAAGACTTCAGTTGCTTGAGTTCACAAAATATTTCCTTCCACATTCCTATGAGCAAAGCGCAGCTAAAATAGAGAAGTTTTAAACTGAAGTTTATCGACGACATTATTGCACATAATAACTGAAGCTTCTGTTGCAGGTGAAGAAGTGTTTAAAAATAGCAGAACTTGCAGCTGTCTGAAAGCTACATGTTCAATAGCCTTAAGTCATAACTTCTCTCAACTTGAGGCTTGGAACGATGCTAAAAAATGCTTGCACGTGTGGTATCTGAAGGGAGAAGGGTGATAGAGACCTCTTGGGATTTTCTAGCTAATATAAAGCAAGCTCAGCACGCTTCCAAGATGGAAATTCCACTGAGAATAGTGGGCAACCTACGCAGTTCTGCAGTGATTTGTAAAACACTACTGTTAGAAACACACTGATGCAGTCAGGGTGTAAGGCTGGACCAATATGATATTAAATCAGGTGTTACTGGAAAACACCTGATCTCAGCCAATTGAGTTTGAAGAGGGAAGAGGAAAAGATCTGATTTTCAGGGTATTTAGAAGACTGATGAATAAAAAACCCCCGTGGAATATGTATTTTCTGTTCAATTTCTTCTTTAACAAACTGTTTTGCAGGAGAAAGGACATCTCAGGATCTGTTTCAGCTTGAGAGTGGGGTACCTGCATAGCATAATAGCATCAATGAGGCTGGAAAAGGCCTTAAAGCTCAAGTCCAACCATTCCCCAGCAGCGCTGAGGCTACCACTAACCCATGGCACCGATGGCCCCATCTACATGGTTTGTGAACACTTCCAGTGGTGGTGATTCCAATGCCTTCCTGGGAAGCCTATTCCAATATCTGATTGGAACAGCTTGAGGCCGTTACCTCTTGTCCTATGGTTTGTTACTTGGGAGAAGAGACCAACCCCCACCTCACTACAACCTCCTTCTAGGTAGTTGTATCCCAAAATCTTGCTCAGCTAGCAGAGCTAGTATAACCCTTTAACATGGCACTACACTGGGACAGATGGTTTCTGCTTCTCAGCAGGGATTCCTGCTCTTCCTTAGATGGATCCATCAAGGACCATCAAGCAAAAAGATGCAGATGTAGTCTCTGAATAAAGAAGTCCTTTGAGTGGGTATCATTACACGTGTGTGTTGTACAAGCGTATTGCACAAGTTCTGATCCAAAGCATTCTCTGAGTGCTCCCAATTCAGGGTATCCATCTAAGCAGAAGTTCAGCTTGCCAAGCACAGCTGGGCTTAGATTCTTCTCAACAGTATAAACTGCCCCATCCCTGGCAGTGTTTAAAGCCAGGCTGAACGGGGCTTGGAGCAACCTCCTCTAGCGGAAGGTATCCCTGCCCGTGGCAGAGGGCTGGTACTGGATGGGATTTAAGGTTCCTTCCAACCCAAACCATTCTATGATTCTATGACAAATCGAACCAACAAAAGCATCCTGTTAATATGGCTCTGCTGTTTCTAATACCCACGTTCATTTGTTTAGCACCATCACCATTTATCTGTCCATTCGACAGGCCTTAGGCACACACTTTAAAGACCTGGCTGACATCTCTTTCACATTACCTTCCAAAACCTCCCCTTACTGAATTAAACACCAGAACTACACTACTGCAACGAGCCTAGGAAGGGTTTGGCTTCCCCCAAGTTGTCATCTGTTTTCCTGAGCATCACCATGACCTTGGCACCTTAAAATTGATGAGGGTACAACTGGAGACAAGATGTGGTCCTGTGCTTCTCCCAGTTGCAACACAAACAGTGATGTATTGCCAACAGCTTGGTTGCCAGTGCCCAACCAACAGTGCCCTGCCAGCTGTGGTTCAAGTTGAGATGTCCTTCGCTAGCATAGAGAGTGTTTTATTTTCTCCTTTCCCCTAACTTTAGCAACTGCTAAACACCACTTTGGTGTCTCTTCTTTTGTCTCCCAATGGCAGAGATTTCTAGGAGCAAACCACTGCACCTCCTGCTCCAACCTGTGCTGCGTGCATCACACGCTAAGCTCCTGTTATTCGCAGAGATTATTGCATAGTAACTACTAATACAACCTCCAAGAAGATACACCAGGACTGGTTTCAGATGGGCCTGAAACATTTTACTTCTTTGCATGTCCTGTCTGCCTCCTCTCATCTCCCCTCCCAAAGTTTCCATTCTGAAAGCCAGAGCGTGGTATAGAAGCAACCACCCTCTCTGGATACGTGCTCCTTCGTTTTGTTTCCGAGCAAGAGAAGAGGCAGTGACAGAAAGAGTGAGTGATCAAATTCATGTGAACTCAGAAATTAGCACATTCATTGATTTAAATTAAAATGCAGTAAACATTAATATTAGTCTGTTACACCATAGATAATTTTAACATAACACTTAAAATATCCCACTTGTGAAGTGTATTTCATAGCCATGCAGCAATACAAGATGCTATGGACTCGTATTAGAGAAAGCCAAGATCTTCTGTATTATTTCCTTTGCAATACGTAACCAGATTATGCTGCTGCCATTTTAAGAGCACAGATTTTGCTATGACTGCTGTAAATGGACAGAAAAGGCAAAATAAAAGCTGCAGAGAAATTACTTTTACAGAAGTTTCAGCCTTGATACTGCATCAGCAGAGTGAAAGTAGATGCGATATAATATAGATATATATCTATATAGATATATCTAGATATCTATATACCATATAGCTAATATTAAAGATATATAAATCCTTGATGAGCACAGTGTTAAGATGCTCTCAAATGGAGGGGAATCTTGAAAACCTCCACTCCTATTTCTAATGTTCTTTACATGAGACCAGGAGGTGTGCTGATGACAGAGCAGTTACGGTGCCTCATTGCAACAAGAGGCAAAGAGGCTGAGTCTTGCTCTGGATTTTTGCCAAATGTCACTCTTTGTCACCTCTGTTGTAATCAAGGATGCAGCTCTTTGCAGAAGGAAGTAAGACTTTTCTTTGTACCCCTTTCTTACAGGAATTGAATTGCCTTAAATGTGTTCATGTCCCATGGTACCTATGACCAGGAGGTGCTCCTGTTTAACAACGCTTTGGCTGGTTAAAATGAAAAGGTTATAACTGCTGTTGCTAGAGAAATGAATCAGAGAAAGAACAGCACTGATGCAGCTGTGGCTGTTCCCTGCTTTGCAGGATGCTGGGACACTAAATGCAGGAAAGGAAACAAAGTCACCTAATTCCGCAGAATGGTGTTTAATGTTATCTGATAGCTCGTGCGCTCCCTCCCTGTTAATGCGATACTAAGTGGACCTGACTTCTTGATGGGATCTCTCACTCTGAAGCTCACTTCTTCCCTCATCACGCTGCCCCTTCATAAGAGATTATCTGCGAAAACAGAACTTACACAAATTAAGGCAAAGAAAGTGCAGAACTGGACATTTAGAGGCTGCAGTAACTGTGAGTAGTCTGAACTGCAGTCGACTCATGAAGAAAGCAGGTTTTCAAACCACATCTAAGCTTTTCCTCATAAACCCAGCATCTAGAGTATTTCCCCTGAGATACTACCAATGTATTTTATCTCTTCTAAACAACATTAAAAGATAATAACAGCTTAATGCAAAGATGAGGCATTGAGAAACAGATCTAAGACAATTACACTGCAGCAGAAACCTCCTCTGCTGTTTTAACAAACCAGAATGAAACCATTTTCATTTATTTCCACTTAAAAAGGAAGTCGGAGTCCTGTGACTGCATTGATAGCAATGACGTACACATACTTCTGGGCATATTGCCTTGAACTAAGGAAAAAGGAGCTGGTTCTTTCAGATGGAGTGGCAGTGCACAGAAGTCTTTGGCTCTGAGTTCCTTTGCTCTGGATAAAAGCTCAGAGCAATGAACTCTCAGGAGATTAGCACACGCACTAGCTCCAAAAACTTTAGGCAGCATACATGTTCCTTTGAGTCTCGTACATGTGTCGTGTATAATGTGCTCCTTTTGCTACTAAAAAGTCGCTAAGTCGTTCTCAAGCTGGAAAGGGTTTTCCATTTAGATAAGGCCAATAGCTACTGCATAGAATAAGCATGTGGGTGGCACTGGAGTCTGAAAGCAGCGCAAGTGTTACCCGTTTTACCAGGGGCTGATAAGAACGATTCCATTTCATAAAACCCCACTATGCATTCTGCTGGTGGCACGCACACCACTGCGGCATCACCTTCCCACCTCTCACACCTCTCTTTTCCAGGAGATTACAACCAGTTGTCCTTCTACTCGACTATTTGCATCGGATTCTTTTAACAGTCCACACACCTTTTCTATACATTGCTAAAAATACCACGTGGAAGTGATTTATCTTTGCTGCACACAAAAGCAGCCCCTCAAATGGATGTGAAAGGAAGAAAACGATTTAGATAAAAGGAATCGGCATTTCTGTTTATTTGCCTGAGTTTCTTCAGTACATTACAGCACCCGCGAATCACACAGGGTCCTCTTCTCTGCAAACACAGATTGGGTACCAGGACGGGCTCATCCCCCTGTCCTGAAAGAGCACTAATGACCTTGCATTTATTTCTCTATCATCACTCACACATGAAGGTCTAACATTAACCTAGAACACACATGCGCACTGCTGGATTTACCCTTAAACAAGAGAACCTATGCTGCCGCATTCAGATAGACCCTGGTCTCAGCATCACTGCGGCTGAAGCACAGTAACAGCGCTGAGCCGCTTCTCCTCCACGAACTTGAAACTGCTCGGGGCATCCAGGCTGGCACAACTCTATAACCCAACTGGCACCATGCCCGCAGGGTTAACATGCTGCTCTTGAAAAGTGAGCCACGGAGGCTCTAATCACCACGAGTGGCAAGGACTTAATTTCTCATCCCATCTGAAATACGCTGGTCTCAAGAGCGCACCAAGCTGCTTGTAAAATGCCATCTACTAATCAATGCTGCTTCATTGCACTGCCTTGGATGTCTGCTGTTAGGACAAGTACTGCAGCAACCCTGCTCGGCTTAGCCCATGACCTAGGAAAATCAGCCTGGGCACACGAAGATGTCCCTGTATGGACCAATAATACTGCAAAATTCTGTATAACAATCTTCATTTAAGGCCACAGCTTTACACTGGCATCCCATCTGCATGTGATTACACCAGGGGGGTCTAGAAGATGTGCTGCGTTGCTTCACCCTGTGTGTTTTTACGTACACACCCCCCAAAAAAAGTAACTTGAATTACTATAAACCTTGGGATCTGAACATGGAAAGCCCGTAGTACAGAAAACTAAAGCTGTTGCACATAAGAATGGTAAAAATCCATCGATTCCCTTCAAAATAGCAAAAGAAACTTGGCTCAGATTACAGATGAGCCATCACCTTCTCTGCCTCTGCATAGCAGAGACAGACCAAAAATACATGCAAGGAGCTCAGCTTAGCGAGCTCACACGAGGAGTACCTGTGTGAAGGAAAAACTCCTTCAGTAAATGGACCACTTACAAAACTGAGCTTTACTCTGACACAATTCAGTGTCTCAGCCTGAATCACCTTCAGTTTTAAACAGACATTATGCATAAGTTCTACTCTGTGAAAATCGGTGCATCTACGAGAACGTTGTTACCTGCAACGTAAGCATTAAGATCCTTACAATGTTTAAATTCACAAAGTTTACTTTCCCCGAGTCCTAAAAGCCATATTGAATTGTATCAATATACGCGATATTGCGATAAACCCTTCACATGCTGCAGCTTGTGAGTGCAACTGAGCTATACAATAACATTCCACCCTCACTTTTCAGCTCATCGCAACCACTGTTATCTTAATAAATATATGTGCATGTTTTGATCACATTGCAAATGTTTGTATATTTTATCCACGCACCCCCCCAAAAGGTAACTGGATTACAGTAAACCTGGCTAAGCTGAACATGTAAAACCTGTAACACAGAAAATTACAACTGTTGCACATAAGAATGGTAAAAATCAATCGATCCTCTTCGTAACAGCAAAAGAAACCAGTTATCTCTAAGGGATTACAGATGACACATCACCTCCAGCAATACTGTCATTTAAAACACTCGGAGCAGAAAGGAAGCCTCTTTAATGAATGTGTTAAAAGTTTCTCATGCGAAACCAGACGCATCCTTGTTCCATATTTAATTTGCAACAGGATACCCAGCAGTTAAGCTACGAGAGCTCTTCTGATGGTGACTAGCTGCTTGCTGAGACGGGCTCCATGTGTAGGTAACCTGCGACTAAGGGCTAAATCCTCAGAGCTGCACCTCAGCTCCCTTTCAAGTTAATCGGGCCGCACTGGACTCAAAAGGAAATGAAAAGCGAGTTTCTCTCCCTTCCTATGGCACCAGGACTTCCTGTGTCATAGCGATTGGTCAAGAACTATTATTTCCTCCATGCTATTCCCAACTGTGACTGTCGGACGTGATTAGCGTTGTCCACACACAGGCGCAAAGCACTCCTTTACCAACGCCTGGAGCACAAGTCCCACATGCACAGAAACCTGGAGAATATTAAGATTCAAGTATGCTGTACCTGAACGAACATGCTGCTCCTCACATTTAGAAATGCAAAGTTCATTTGCTGAGATGAATATCCACAAAAATCTATGCAAGATAAGGGGTATTAAAATTATTTGTCTCTCCAATTCAGGATGGATTATTTGGCCAATCTGTTAAGCTGTACCTCTCAGACACACAGAATCAGTACCATCCTCCTCCCCTCAGGGAAAAGAGCTCATAACGTTTGAAGAAAAGTATGCTTCAACCCAACCGTAGGAATACACATGAAACACAGAATCTTCCTTTAGCACAACTCTTTGGAATGGGAAAGCAGCAGACACCAACAGTGCGAACGCGGAGGGCAAACAAGTTCACCAAAGAAAATGAATTAGGCAGAATGCTGCAGATTGTAAAGTGGCCAGAATTAAGGCCATTTACGTTGTCATTGGGCTGATCCAAACACACACACACATACAGAGCTGAACTTCAATTTATCTCTCCATATAAAATACTACCTCTGGCAGTGTGGCGTCATCACTTATAACCAGGATTGAAGCATTAATCTGAAACCAAGTCAGGGAAAAGTGTGACTTGCTGTGTTACCACCTGAAGACCCTATGTTTTCCAGCCTTGGGCTAAATACAAGCCAGATCCAGCCCTGCTCAAGTTTGACACTGCTTCTCAAACACGCAGGTATGCTATTGCAGGTTTTGCTTAACTGATCCAAACAATATGCATTTACACACAAGAGGCAAACAGAGCTATATTTGATCTAGTCACGCAATACACAGCTGTTCAGAGCAACAAATCCAAACTAAAGAAATAGACAAAAACACCATCATCAAAGAACCAACGTTTCTAATGACTGCAATTACAAAAATGAAAGATTCCAACCAAACGCTCAGTTAAAGATGAACTTCAATTATCCAAGCATCTCGCTACAAGAATTAGGGTCATGCCTCCAAAAGCCTTCTAATTTGAACTCTGTTCTTGATCCAACCTTACATTTCTTAGGCTCTTGCAGAATGAAGTGGAACTGCCCACACACCAAAATGAGTTATCCCTTCCTAATGACTTACCCACTCACTAATACTCCCTTCAGTTGAGACCTGGAGAAAACAGGAACGTGGACCAAAGGTGAAGACTGGAAGAAGACACTGAAGTTAAGAGCTGCACGGTAAAGTTCTAGTGCTTATCTGTGTGTGGCAAAGGACAAGTAATTCAAATGAGGTCTCTTAGTAATACTTTTTAATATTAGAAGGCAGAGTTCTTACCGTGGACCCTACCACACACTTCTCTGCAGAAGCTTTGTAATGAGTCATTCTCATGATAAAGGCAAGAGAGATACGGGTCCTGTAATTCACTAGTGATCTTTGCCTAGACAATGGTTGTTCTGATGAGAAGATCAAGCTCAGGCTCAGCTACACATGAAATTGTGAGTGTAAACACTGTGTAACATCTATTCCTGAATAGCTCCAAGCATGGGTATTTTTCACAGGAAGAAAGAAATATTTCAGACACTTTGGAAGTGTTTGAAGGCTGAAACTTGCTGAGCTTGAAGGTCCCTTCCGACCCAAACCACTCTATGATTCTATGTTCCTCTGGACAGTAGGGCTATTGAGAACAACTACCTCAAGTGCCAGCTCCTGAACTCCAAGCACCGATCCTTCCCCGTGCCCATGTAAATGCCACAGCTGTTAATCAGCAGCAGAATGATGCTGGCATTGCAGGAGAAACTTAGAGCCACTGGTCTCAAAATAAGATAGAGGTATTGAGATCTCAACCAACACGTTCTACTTCCACGTCCTTCCCAAACAATCCTCTCAAACGCAGCACACAACTAAGGCTTGCTTGGCTTATGAGCCACTTCTCATAAGGTTTGGCACAAATTCCTGTGTAAGGGGCTAACAATCAGCTTTGTGGTTCTGCTCCCAGTAGCTACAATAATTAACATTTGCTTTTGAAATGCCAGGAATCGTTAGCCATCACTAACATTTTTATCAAGTTCAAGCAACTCTGGTGGCAAAAGAGGAAAAACCTATAAAAGCACGGGATGAGAAGAAAAACAGGACAGGCACTGAAAAATAACAAAGTTGCAAGGTCAGCCCGTAAAATACACCAGTTTTGGTCAAGAGCTATTATTCTTCTATGCTTCCCTTTTATCCCGCTTTAAGCAGTGGCTAGACTTCCCTTGCCCACCTCCTCCCCTAGAGCCCCCAGAATACTCAGTGCAGTAAGGGAAAGATTGAAATGCTTGAGAACAGTCACACACGGCTATTGGAAGATGACCTAATCTGAAACTTCTGCTTTCAAAGGCACAAAGGTGTCTGATGATCCAGATGAAATAAAATCCTTGAGCACAGCAGCAGCAGACAGTGCAGGAAGCAATGCAGGCGCTAAACAGTCATACATTGTCAGAATAGGGGAAAAACTGCTCTGAGGTGATGAGTGGAGACAAGAGACAGAAGTTTTGCTGAGGAAGGATCAGTAGGAAATTAAAATCATGACAGCATTTCTGTTTAAAATGCATAAGACAACAGAATCCTTTTATCATAAAGTCCCATTTTTATTGTAGCCAAAATTGCTATTTGCACATCACAATGCAGTGAAAGAAGCCCACGACTTTCATTGTAACGCAGTGTAAATAATTCACTGCAAAAAGCTGCCTTTTATGAGTCCACTTCTGCATTTTGCAGTTTTGATTGTGAATCAGAATCACTGACAACTCGTAAGTTATCTCCACCGGTCTGAAAACCAGGCACATCTTTGTGGGAAGGTTTTCAAAGGATGAGATCGTCTTGAAGTAAAGTCACGGTAACTTTGTTCCATTTGCAATACGCAGCGAATAAAAGTAGACAGCTGAGGAAGCTGAGGAAATACATTTATACAATGTTGAATTGTTATAGTTAGTATTGCTAACTCCTCACTATTACTTAAGAAAGAATGGAGTCAGAACTTTATAAACTGCATTTGCTGATTTGCTTATTCAGATGCAGCCAGATTCAAGCTGGTTTGTTTCAAAGGATACAACACAAAAGACCTCGAACAACAAGAAAATCCATCACAGGCTCTCTCTTAAAACCACGTTTTAATCCATTTCCTTCTAGCTTCTACTATGCTTCTTATAAAAAATAGCAAGAGGTTGGTTTTTTAACCCAGACATGAATGATTAGGAAAAGTTAGGTACTAGTCTCCTATAGAATATAAAACACTATGCCTCTGCACTGTATGCCTCTGTCTCCATAGTCTCTGGATCCCAGCTATGCGATTTGGTTTCTGCCACGGATAAAGTTTTACTATGGCATGTATTACATTGATTTCTTTTTCCCCCAAGTGCTGCAAATTAAATGAAGCTCTTGGTGAAAGTCTATTTAACTTCTTACTTTCAGCTTTTTTTTTTTTTTAAATAAAAAATAAACTCTTCCTCATTAAATCCTTTCTTGAAGTATTGCACTTGGAATTATGCTTTCCATTATGATCCAACTTCTTAAGAAAAGGTAAAGATACACTTGTCTTCCCAATTACAGCTTTATCAGCACGCCTTTTATACAAGTTATTTTTCTGTCTAATGGCAAGATTTAAAGCAGGCACACTTTCTGTACACTTTTTTTTCTGTTCCTGTCTCACATTTTCCTTTTTCTTTGAAACCTGCCTCTCCTATTGGCTCTTTCCCAATGCCTTTCTTCTGTCTGCATCTCAAGCTTGGCTGCCTTTCTCATTTCGTCTGTCTCTTCTGTTGCTTCCTCCTTGCCGGGGTGATGCAGACGCGAAGGCTCATCTGCACAAAAGCAATCAGCGTCTAACACTCCGCATCCTGCACGGACAGCTAAAGGATGCTTGCGAATGCTCAACAGCCAGGCATGGGTAGCAGCCAGGAGCAAAGCGTTCACAGGCAGGCAGGGGTTTAACTCTTCAAGCTGGTTCATTTCACAGTACCTGTCTGGTGATGGGTGGTGGCTTCCTAACCGAGTATACTGGGAAAAGCTCTGTTGGAAAGATCTGTGCTGCTTTTAAATCATGGGTGTAAATATGAAGAAGAGTTGGTCTGTGCGGTTAAAACAGATCTTGGGGAAACGCAGAAAGGCTTAAAAATGACAACAGCAAGACCTGTGCTATCAAAATGACAAAGCCGATATTCCAGTGTGCATTTTAAAGCCCATCAAGTGCTAATTTAGAAAGAATTATTGGCTCTGTTTAACCCTTGAGGAAACCAGAGACTGAACTGACACTGGTCTGAGACTCAAGACCTGCTACATTCAGCTCCGGACTCAAAGAACGGAATGCTGGACCGAAAGGCCAGTGGATTTAAAAACCTGATAAATCTAAACCACTGCAGGTAGACACTAATGCTTTGTACCACCAAGGTGCTTCATGCTTTATACAGTTACAATTCTGGTAGAGCCCAGATATCAGATGCAAAAATAACGTTGTCATAGCACCTTGCTTCATACACATGTTCCTCCTTCTCATCAATCCAAATGTGAATTTGAGCAACTAATAATGAAACAAACAGCGTATGTTCTGAGATGGTTTGGCAGCCGGGTTTCCACACTTCCAGGTGGCTGCAAGACCTGTTACCCACCAAAACCTAACACATCAACAGCAAAAAGGGGAAAAGGCAGGACTGTAAGAAATCAACAATTTTATGCTTTGATCTGCCAGGGAAATAAAATGTTCTGACAGAAAAGGCTACAAATAAATCCAAATTTGTACACTGTGCCAAGAGCTGGTCCTGACTCCATGATCAGAAATACACTGACAGCACTTGAACACGTGTTATCAGGAATGAAAAACCACACAACTTAATGTCCAGTAAAAATTCCATTTGTTTCCAGATCATCATTAAGGGAAAGGAGATGCACCTTTATGCAGCAGGGGTAGAGTGGCATGAAGCAGAAGACAGAAAAAACTGAAGCAAGAAGTCAGGAAGAAGTCTGACTCCCTGCAAGCTACCTCCCTCCCCACAAATAAACCTCAGCTACTGGGAAGGGACTCTCATGTCTTCTCGCTCTCATCCTTCTTATGCACCTTAGCACAACTACAGTGTAAGAGAGAAACGAGTGCCTAATAAAATGTAATAGACTACGAACAGCATCCCACGCACAACAGCAACCTGTTTTCTTCAGTCTTCTGGTCAGAGAAACAGGGATCGACTACCTGGGACTTCAGAAAGACAGGAAAATAAAGCAGTTGACAAAAAGTGCTTATTTTTATAAACTGTTATTATTATGGATGAGGTAACAACAAAAGGCAATAGGCACAGGTAGAAATTCATCCTAGGAAGCTTAAAAATAAGGTTACTATGGCACATGCAGGATTCAAACCTTGTTTTATCTACGAAGAATGATAGAATGATAGAATCATAGAATAGTTAGGGTTGGAAAGGACCTTAAGATCATCCAGTTCCAACCCCCCTGCCATGGGCAGGGACACCTCACACTACACCATGCCATCCAAGGCTATGTCCAACCCCACCTTGAACGCTGCCAGGGATGAAGCATTCACAACTTCCCTGGGCAACCCATTCCAGGGCCTCACCACCCTTACAGTAAAGAATTTCTTCCTCAGATCCCATCTAAACTTCCCATGTTAAGTTTAAACCCATTACCCCTTGTCCTCTCACCACAGTCCCTAATGAAGAGTCCCCCCCCCAGCATCCCTCTAGGCCCCCTTCAGGTATTGGAAGGCTGCTATGAGGTCTCCATGCAGCCTTCTCTTCTCCAGGCTCAACAGCCCCAATTTTCTCATCCTATCTTCATACGGGAGGTGCTCCAGTCCCCGGATCATCCTTGTGGCCCTCCTCTGCACTTGTTCTAACAGTTCCATGTCCTTTTTATGTTGAGGACACCAGAACTGCACTCAATACTCCAAGTGAGGTCTCACAAGAGCAGAGTAAAGGGGCAGGAGCACCTCCCTCGACCTGCCGGTCACACTCCTTTTGATGCAGCCCAGGATGAGGACTCAGAGTTCAACATTATCACAAAATGCAATAGTGATTATGATGATGATTATTATTCTTATTACTACTACTACTATTATTATGAGCTGTGGACAAGTATCTGGGCTTTCTCTCTGGCCTAGTTTCAGCACAGCACTGGTTTGCTTCAAATGCAATCAACAAATTCTATGAAGCTGCTGGATTATTGCAAAATGCATGTTCTTTTGCATTAAAGCCCAAGAAATAAAGCATGACCATCATGTTTTGCAACTAATTTATTTTTTCCTCCTTTTTTCATCTGTCTTACATGTTGACCATGACATTTTAGTGACAACAGCGCAAATAACTCAAAACAACAAAAAGGAGGCTAATTAAAAATAGGCAGGCACTGAACATCATGATACATTGGCATAAAATCGTTTCTTCAGTGTCCTTTGTAAAAACCCTGCTAAAGAGCCACCATTTGCCATGGCAATAGTGAGTCAGATTGTTTTATAAAATATAGAATTATACATGTAGATCCCTGCAGCACAAGCGTTTGGTTGGTGCACGTTACTGGAATACAGCAATCTTTGTTCAAAGCAAGGAAACAGTTTCTGGTTTGTTGGAACACAACATGTGTCACCCAACTGAGATTCCAACCAACAGGAATTACACACGTGGAAAACCTATTTGCCTTCCTCCCTTTCCACCCAACTTCAATAATCATTTAGAGCTGTTTCAGTATTTCTTACTATTGAGTATATATGAAGGGAATGGCTCCTCTCAGGCTGGACAGGGCTTTTTGCTCTTACTGAGCAGCAGTAACTCAGACATCGCACAAGCTGCTGGGTATACTCCGAACACACCACCACCAGTTCTACAGTAAGTGGAAAGAAGTTAGTTACAGGCACAGAACCAGAGGGCTTTTAAGAAGGAAGTTAGCAACACCTACTGGTCATGGTGCATACTGAACACTGGTTTGGTTTTTAAGTTAATTAAACCCAGCTTTTTCTTACTAAAGCACCTACATAAAATTACCTCTGAACTCAGTTTGCCACCAGAGATAATACTTCAAAATAGTATTATTAGATAGTATTATATGAAATACATCACCTCTCCCAATAAACCTTGTTCTGCTCACACCCTCAGACCATTCATGGCTACGCCACTGCAAAAATAGATCGGCACCAGTCATTTCTGAATCCTATCAGTAAACAAATATTCATAACACGAGCTGAGCTTTAGGGTTCGACAGAAAATGGGACAGAACGAGTCGTCCTGACAGCTCTTTAAGTGACTGACGGACTTACATTGTACATCGTAAGGCGCATGAAGCTTTCCTTCATTACTGCCTAATTATCTTTATTGCCTACTCAAAGCAACTCAGATCTTATGGACTGCACAATCTTAGCAGCAGCACACTGATTTTGGACTCTGTAAAGATCTGTGAACTATTCAAACAGCTTGTGCACTTCCTCAGTAGTTTTACGATGCATTTCCCTTCATCTGCAAAAGTTTTTCTGTCTCATTTTATTTCAAGTTAAATACAACCAAACACACGCAACAGACTCTCTTGATCCACTTCACCCCTTCCAAAAAACAATACAGGGCTTAAAATTACAAACTGCATTTTCAGAAACTATTCAATTCAAAATTGAAATGCCCCCAACTCTTACGTATCTTAAATCAAATCTACGCAACCTGCATTCAGCAGTGGTATTTAATGCTTGCTCTAAGTTTCCATTAGAAACATACTGTATTCATGTTTCTGAAGTTGTGCCTATAGGTTCTCTGATACACTAGCCTGAGGCATCAGAAGTTTTCCTGGTTCGCATCCAACTCTGGCAATAATATCTTCTTACTTCGGGTGTTAAAAGGATTCATACATTATTTATGAGGACTGCTAAAATCTAACTCCTGGATCTAACTTGCAAGAGAAAGAGTATAAAAAGTTACATACAAGGAAAAAAAAGCAGCACAACTTCCCCATTTCAATTTTTAGCCTCTCTTTGTATGTCACGTATCGGCAGACTGAGCCTGCAACACTCTCACTCCCCATGTTCAGATATTCCTTCACAGCTGCTTTGAGCCTTCTTGGATTTGATCTTCCTTGAGTATTTTTAAAGTATGATTTTCCAAGTTAATAAATAAATAGGCACAAAACTGAAGGTACCTTGTTACACTTCAAAGATGCTGGATTTCTCTGACACAATGGTGTTTGCCTCCTGAAAAAGATCAGGCTAAAGCGTTACAAGTAGCCGGAATGGGGTAGCTAAAATCCCTTTTCACTTCTCAGTGTCTTCCTCCTCCATTTTTTTCCCTTATGAATGTTGTCTACATATAAGATATTTACATTTTGCTTGTCTCTTCCTGGTTGAGGAGAGTTCACTGTTAGAATTGAAAAGCAAGCCTTTTAACAAACTTCACAACAGGAGATTTTAGTATCTCCTTATCAATCAGACAGGATTTCTGCTTTGAACAGCAGTTTCGCTTCCAGAGTTATATTCAGGCAAAAGACATTAAAATGCTATTGATCTATGAAATAACTATGTATTTTATGCAATTAAAGAGAAAAGTCAGGCCTACAGAGCTTCTGAAATACTCACCAGTGTAAGTCCCCACATTGTGACTGGAAATAGCGTTTTTGGTCTGAACACACCCAAACCATCGTGCCTGACAGACATTTACACCTCAGATAAGAGTCCCTGACTATAATCTCACTTAGTCTAACTGGAGCACATAGTAACTGCATCTGTCTAGCTGAACATGGTGCATAAAAGGCTGAACATGCACTTACTTCAGTTTACTAAATCACTGAAATACTGCCCTGTGTGACATTTGTAGCCGCACAGCCGTGGATTTCATCTACCCAATAAGGTGATGCTGTTCATGTTCATCTTTACACAGGGCAGAACTTTTACATATATTTTCATGTGCAGACACTGAGACCTCAGTTCTTAAAACAGAAAAATATGAATAACAGAGCATGATATCCATTACAGAATCATAGAATAGTTCGGGTTGGAAAGGACCTTAAGATCATCCAGTTCCAACCCCTTGCCATGGGTAGAGACACCTACTAAACCATGTCACCCAAGGCTCTGTCCAATCTGGCCCTGAACACTGCCAAGGATGGAACATTCACAACTTCCCTGGGCAGCCCATGCCAGTGCTTCGCCACCCTCACAGTAAAGAATTTCTTCCTTATATCCAACCTAAACTTCCCCTGTTTAAGTTTGAACCCATTGCCCCTTGTCCTATCACTACAGTCCTAATGAATAGTCCCTCCCCAGCACCCTTACAGGCCCCCTTCAGATACTGGAAGGCTCCCAGGGGTCTCCATGCAGCCTTCTCTTCTCCATTAAATAAGTACGTTGTGAGGATTGCTCCCGTTCACTACACCCTTTTGAAAAATGAAGTTCTTCTCTCTGGAATTTTGTTCCCAGTCCACAAGCTCACATGTGTTAATTTCCCCTCAAAGCACAACTGTGTGATGCTCACTATTCAAAGGGAAAGTTAGAGTAGGACACATTTCTTAAAGGTTTATCTTATTAGCAGTCAAGTGTCATACAGCTGAAAACCAGAACACACTTAGCTGTCTCCAGTGCCACTGTTAAAATTCTCAGAGTAACTGCAGCTCGTAGCACTTGTGTAAGTTGGTTTCACTACTACAGTGATCCTCAGCCTCTGTGGGACAAGGACTGCAGCTGAACCAGTCATGGTGAAACCCTAATCAACATTAGCAAGGACTGAAAGCAAAGCACTGTACCTCTAAATGACTCTTCCTTATTTTAGATCTAATTCATTTTAATTGGAATTCTGTGTGTGTGACATTCGTTTGAAGGAAGAAGAAATACCTGTCAGGAGCTGGGAATGCTGTGCCAGTCTCACTGGCATTCCTTCTTCTACCTTTACCAAATTACTGAAGCTCTTGCAGTATCCGTAAGAGGTGGGCTAATACATATCAGTGAAAAGCATTCAATTCTATTGTCATCCAAAAACATAAATTTAAAATGCATTACAATGTATATTGTATATATAACGTGTATTAAGATGGTGTATTTTAACAAACACCACGTTACTCTTGGAGGAAAGTGAAAGAGTGGAAAACAACCTTGCCACAGCACTGCTCCCTGTTGTGAAACACCACACTTGTGTAACACCCAGCAGGTCCTTCCTGAGCCACTGCTCTGGGGCAGCACAGCTCCAACTGCTTGAGGATGCAAAACAAACATGCAAACACACAGGGCCCAAAGCTTAAAGCAAAGGATTGATTTCACACCTTCTTGAGAGGAGACAATGGGTGGCAGGTAATCGGGGATGTACTCCTTCCTTTCTTCTGCATCCTTACTTCCCGGCTGGGGAAACTGCAGGACATTGTTCTTGCTGACGGGGAACGAAGGGATTTGATGTGCAAAAGTGACAGGCTCGATATTGTGGATGTAATCTTCCAGCTCATACAGGTTAACCCCCATAAGCTTGAAGGCATCACTTACATCATCCAAAATTGGATCAGTGCGGCCATCTGCAACAAAAACAGCAACAACAGAACAATGTCTATTAAAAACCCAGTTTCAAACTGTTTGACCTGCGGATCTATGCTCAGAGGTTACAGCTCACTGCCAGCAACAGAGATCAGAGTCCCACCACGTTCCCTGTTTGCCGAGCTATCCAACATTCCAGGCTAAGAGCACATTTATATTTGTTTTGTTTTGATCCGTATCACTTTGGTTCAATTCATATCATTAAGAACTGCACCTCAAGAAGCAAATCAAGCAAAGCAGAGGGAGCAGCAACCAGCTTTACCTGGCAACAGCCAAGTAACACGGTGCAACACCTCTTAAAATAGGTTTCTACCTCATAAATTCAAATGAATGAAACACGCCCTCACTATGCAGAAAGTGCCCCTTTACCAGCATGTAACAGACCCCAAACTTATTTTTCAACCTAGAAACATCTTAATTTTGTTGAATCAAATGTAGTTTATGGCTAGCAAAAAGCCATGAAGATACCTGGTGTATCTCCTGATAACACAAATACTTCACATCCTATCTTTCCACCAGATGGAATCTATTATGAGTCACTTTACCTCCCGATTAGATATACCTCCCAGTTGAAACAGAGGAATATTAAGTAGTGGTCTGATGAGGACAGAATATTTTAGGCTAAAGTTCAAGTGCTGATTTCCTGGGGTGCAACTGAAGTTTGACTCTCCAGCAAAACCCTTCTTTTCTTTACAAAGAGCACAGTGAAACCTCACTGGCCAAGCTGTCAGCATCTTCATTCCATCTGACCTCCATGAAAGGATGCAGTTTGTTCTACATATGGAATTTGGCTCCAAGATTTAAACTATACAGTGCACAAGTCCTCTAAGTGCCTCAGTTTCCCTGGCCTGACAGAGGGATATCCCTCTGAAGGCCTCCAGAGGGAGAACCAGACGCCTGGTTCTGGTGCCAAGACACCACTTTGAGTCTCATCTTCCCTCTTCGTAACAAAAATACCACCAAAAAAAGATGCTTTAAACCCCAAAACGTGATTTTTTTTAATTCAGTAACATTAGAGTGAATTATTAAAACTCTCTATAGTTGGCTTATGAAGATATTACATCCCTACATGATAATAAGCCATGATTTCCTTTAAAAAGCCATTATGGAAACCCAGCCCTTGCTTACTGAAAGAACACAATCGCTATTGTGAAGCTCCAGCTTCGGAGGACGGGGGAAATGCTCCTTTGTTTGTCCTTTAACCTAATCTCTTCTTGGTTTATCTTGCAGTCGTGCTGGCTGGGTCTCACATCACTGGATGAATTCAAGCCCTGAGCCAACTTATGCCTTCAGGTATATTTAGAGAATAAGAATTCTGTTCTAGAATTTCTCTTCTTAGTCTTGCGGTGAAGATAAGGGTAATGCTCAGATTATGGCTTTGATTCTCAGCTCTGTAACACTGGCCTCTTGTGTGACTCTGGGCAAGTCACTTGTGTTTAATTCTCTCCACAGCTAAAAGGGAGATCAGACCAAGTTATCGCCCCTTTTGCCCATCTGTATTTAGACTGTGAACTGAAACAAGAACATTTTTGTGTGTCTATAGTATCTAGTACAAGTTTAATGCCAGTTTCCCCTGCAGACTTCAGGGGCAGAGAAGTGTGGAGACTTGAATTAACATAACCAAAAGGAGATATTACAACTTTGGAGCAGTTATGAGACCATTATAGTTATTAAACTTCATATATATAACATATTAACATTATAGTTATTAAAGTTAAACAGGGGAAGTTCAGCTTGGATATAAGGAAGAAGCCCTTTACTGTGAGGGTGGTGAGGCGCTGGCACAGGGTGCCCAAGGGAGTGGTAAATGCTCCACCCCGGCAGTGTTCAAGGCCAGGCTGGACAGAGCCTTGGGCAACATGGCCTAGTGTGAGGCATCCCTGCCAGTGGCAGGGGGCTGGTCCTAGGTGATCTTAAGGTCCTTTTAAACCCAAACCACTCTGTGATTAGACAGACAACAGGCTGTTTCGCCCCTAAAAAAATTAAATTTAGAGAATTTACACAGTTAAGGAATTTTGTGTTGTCACTTTTATTTGCTCTTCAGACTACAAATATACCTTTGAACTTACTGAACCTGAAGGTGTCAAGACTTAACAGACACTAGTTTGACAGTCAGTTAAAAACAAAACTTGGGGAAAACTTCTCAACAAGCCCAGAATTAGAGCATATTTATTCCCTGAACACTCCTGAAATCACTGGCTGTACTGCTTGCAGGACACAGAGGGATTCATAGAATGGTCTGGGTTGGAAGGGACCTTAAAATCCATCCAGTTCCAACCCCTCCCCTGGGCAGGGACACCTACCACTAGAGCAGATTGCTCCAAACCCCTGTGTCCAACCTGGCCTTGAACACTGCCAGCGATGGGGCAGCCACAGCTTCTCTGGGCACCCTGTGCCAGTGCCTCAGCACCCTCACAGGGAACAGCTTCTGCCTAAGACCTCATCTCAGTCTCCCCTCTGGCAGGTTAAAGCCATTCCCCTTGGCCGGTCCCTACAGGCCCTTCTCCAAAGCCCCTCGCCAGCTTTCCTGCAGCCCCTTTAGGCACTGGAGCTGCTCTAAGGTCTCCCCTTCAGGAGCCTTCTCTTCTCCAGACTGAACCAGCCCAGCTCTCTCAGCCTGGCTCCAGAGCAGAGCTGCTCCAACAGCTCCACAGCACTCATTCCCAGGTGAGCATTGCCTGGACATAGAAAGCATATTGACAGGCACTGACATTCCCTGCTTCTGTCTAATTTTCCTTGATAAAATCAGAAATTTCCTTGGGAAATGCTGCAGACAACCAGGGCCACAGGACTGCAAGATGCACCACATCACCTACCTGATGAATGGGGCTCAGTGAAGATGTTTCAAGTACCTTGCTCAGTCCACACTTCTTGACACCAGCACCATCATATATTCAGCATGAAAAGCTTAGTCCAGCTTATCACTGCAATAGGAAAGGTCTTTTCCCAGATCTGTATATCATCTTTTAGAACGTGTATCGATGTAAGTAGTAAGTGATAAATGCTACAACAAACTCCTTCCTACAAGAGCTTCATAAGAACACGTGGCAGAGCAGCAACTACTAAGTGTAACCAAAGCATGGAAATATTTAAGCAACTATGTATAGAAACCAGCTATGTTTGTTAGAAAGCAAAAGGTGACCAAAAACCTTCTGATGATTCAATTTTCCTGTATCTTTGACACTTGCCTGCAAAGAGACAATGACAAGTCATAAAGGTGGTTCAAAGCTAAACTACTCTTAACCCTGCAACTGTCAAGAGGGATGAAAGACTGATGGGTTACAGTGTCCTCATTAGTGAGAGTGTACCAAAAAAGTTTCAGGTCTGTATTCACATCTATATTTAAATCAAAAGTTATCAACTGGAAACATATACAGCACAAAAATGTATTAAATGTAATTTCAGGTGATTCATCAAATAAAGGCTTTATACTTCTATTTGATTAGTTCAGCATTCCTCTTCTGTCACTGGCTGAAGTAAATTCAACCTAATATCTAGCAGCTAATATATTCAACTAATACAGCAGAAGCCAGACACATGAAAGAGAATGCTGACAAACACCTAGCACACTCTCCTAGTCTTCCAGTTAGTCTTAAGCTTTGTTCTGTAGGGAAACCATGCCATAAGAGAGAAAACCAGGCTGAATTTGTGCATCCTGAACTTGTCTCAGTATTTTCCGGGTCTCTGTGCTATCCTCAGTTTAAATGTTCAGATGCTGAATCCTCCCAGTGTCACATGGAGCTTTTAGTTTCCAGCCTCCTGTTGCCCCCTGGAGCACCACACTTCAAATAATACCTGTTTTCCAGGGTTGGGAAGCAATGGAAGGAGGTGGGAATAGTTCATCCACCAAGTTATAATGTTCCTCCCCACCCTGCAAACAGCAAACTAAGGATGTATCTTCCTCACAAGCTTCTAAGCTGTTCTTGCTCCCTGAATGGGAATTGTGCTCCAAAACTGATAGAGCTGCAAACAGTGGAGCTAAATTAGGACCATTCTGTCTCAAAACAGCTCACCAGGACCCTGGGCGAATGACCACGCAGTTACAAAACTCCCAGCTTCCCTATGCATGAGAATGAACTCTGAGTGAGGAGGAATCTCCACACAGAAATGGATCCCCAAACCAGAAACAGAATTGAATCTTCAAGGGTTTTTTTGGTCACATTTTGAACCCGCTTTCTAACATAGCTGCTTTTTTATGTGGTTGCTTAAACATTTCCGTGCTTCAGTTACACTTAGTAGTTGCTTCTCTGCCATGTGTTCTTATGAAGCACTTGTAGGAAGGAGGGTGTTGTAGCATTTATCATTACTAAACAAAAACCAGAATCCACACAGAGCTGAGGACTTGGGTGGAAAGTTATCCAGCCCTTCAACCCTGGTGCTCAGCATCACCTCCACATACACCTAGTGTCCACAAGGGAAACCAGAGCCCTCCCTTGCCATAAAAACTTGCTTTTGGTCTGTGAGGAAAAGGAATACTTAGAGGCTGCTAAAACCCAGTTACTTTTGCAAGAGTCCCAAGAACTCGCCCAGCAAAGAAGCTGCCCAGTGCTCACATCATCCACAGGAACTGCAGAGGTGGGAGTTATGGAAAAATGGATCTTACTTTCCCCAAATCAGCCTCAGGAATAGCTCATTTACTTCTGTCACACTCACCTCATCTTCTCCTCTTTCCTGGCCCAAAGTCTGCTTGAACCAGTGAGAATGTAACAAGTCAGTGCAGAACAGAAGAGCTTCTCCCTTCATGCTGGTGTTTATAAAGGGAGCAACTATAACTCTAATAAATACACTGAGTAAAGTTAATGAGTTACTACCCATGCAACATGTAACATCTACCATAAATAGCTCAGCATCACCCTCATGTCTGCTATAAAAGAGGGGGGTTTAAACTTCATTTTAATCAGAAAATTAATAGGTGTAGCTCTTCAATATTTTTACTACAGGCTCTATCGGATTCCTGGTGCTCTGGCACATCACATAACCCTGCCACATAGTAAATACCTGCATATCTACACAGAGTAGTTACTCCAGGATAAATCTTTCAAGCAGTCAACACATAGCTTCCATTCAGCAATCACAAGAACAGTCAGAAGCTGCACAGTAGATTATATAGTAAGTCTTCCAGAACCTAAAGGGGCTACAAGAAACATGGACAGGGGCTTTAAACAAGGGCCTGTAGGAACAGGACCAGGAGAATGGCTTTAACCAGCCAGAGGGGAGAAAGAGATGAGCTCTTAGGCAGAAGTCCTTCCCGGTGAGGGTGCTGAGGTGCTGGCACACAGTGCCCAGAGAAGCTGTGGCTGCCCCATCCCTGGCAGCGTTCAAAGGTGGACAGAGGGGCTTGGAGCAACCTGCTCTGGTGGAAGGTGTCCCTGCCCATGGCAGGGGGGTGGCACTGGATGAGCTTTAAGGCCCCTTCCAACATATATCATAGAATCATAGCATGATTTATGTCTTGCACTTGGGTAGGGAAAAAGGATCCTGTTAATGGAGTTGCCAGTCAGGCAAAAGCACCTTCCTGCTATTGCTGCTCAGTCTGCTTCTTTTCTCAGTAGCCTCATAAATGTCAGGCAAGAAACCAAGTTGTCCTTATTTACTGGTAGCCAGTATACAGCAAATTAGCTTAAATCCATCAAAATATAAGGTTACTGGGACATACAGAGATACATTTCTTATAAAAAATGTTATGGGCCCCACATAGATACTTGTTACAAGTCATGCAGCATCAGGATCAGGCACCAGCGCATTTAAACTGATCACCAAGGCTAATACCCTGAAACATTTGGTTGACACCAGGTCAATTCTCTCCACTGTGGTAATTCCCAGCCAAAATCCTGGCTGCTATTTGCATTCTCCAAACTAGGTATTTGCTAGAATGAAGTTAAGTTTTCCTTTACAGGAGATGGCGCAGTGACACGGGAGCAGGTTTGGAGCCAGCTCTAACTTGTCATTTTCACTTGCAGCTACAAGGTTGTGACTGCCAGACTAGAACCTGCCTTTTCAATAGAAATGCAGTTACATTATTAACATCAATTTAATGTATTATTTAATATTGTCTATATTTAATATCATATGGTGTATATCTTATGTATTTTATATACATATATATATATATTACTTCTAAGTAGTCCTGCAAGGAGCAAGGAGCTGGACCCAATGATCCGTATTGAAAACCCCACTTCCTAATCCAACACCCCTTCAAAAGTAATTATCTAGTTTACTACCAGAACAGCCCTGCAGAGGACTTGGGGGTGGTGGCCAATGAGAAACTAAGCCTGAGCCAGCTCCAGTGTGCGCTCGCAGCCCAGAAAGCCAACCGTATCCTGGGCTGCATCAAAAGGAGCGTGACCAGCAGGTCAAGGGAGGTGATTCTGCCCCTCTGCTCTGCCTTTGTGAGACCTCACTTGGAGTACTGTGTGCAGTCCTGATGTTCTCAGCATAACAAGGACATGGAACTGCTGGAACAAGTCCAGAGGAGGCCACAAGGATAATCAGGGGCTGAAACACCTCCCGTAAGAAGACAGGCTGAGAGCACTGGGGCTGTTCAGCCTGGAGAAGAGAAGGCTGCATGGAGACCTCATAGCAGCTTCCAGTATCTGAAGGGGTCTACAAGGATACTGGAGAGGGACTCTTCATCAGGGACTGTAACAATAGCACAAGGGGTGATGGGTTCAAACTGAAACAGGGGAGCGTCAGGTTAGATATAAGGAGGAAGTTCTTTAAGGGTGGTGAGGCACAGGCACAGGCTGCCCTGAGAAGTTGTGAATGCTCCATCCCTGGCAGTGTTCAAGGCCAGATTGGACAGAGCCTCGAGTGACATGGTTTAGTATGAGGTGCCCCTGCCCATGGCAGATGGTTGGAACTGGATGATCTTAAGGTCCTTTCCAACCCAAACCAGTCTACAATTCTATGATTACACTTCTGGTTTTAGCAGCAGATAATCTAAATTTGTCCTGCTGCATTTGCCCTGAATTCCATGCTGAAACATGCCAGGTGCCCTCAGGGATTACATTGAAGCAGCTGCTACCTGGTTGTTTTTTAAAACAATGTAATAGAAATGTCAGGTTTTTAGGGGCTACAAACCATGACTTCCCTCCTCATCCCTCCCATGAACTGCAGCACCCACCTAAATATCCTGGAAACTGAACTCTCTCCCTGGATGTGCCAAGCTTAAGAAGCAAAACACGACATATTCTGCATGTCTAAAGCCAATCCCAAGCTGCAGTCACTAAATCCATAGCAAATGAAGCAGAGACTGGGTTTTCTTCACAGGACACTTCCCCAATGTGAAAAACCCCAACATAGACAAGACAATGCAGAGCATTTAACCCAAAGCAGCATCTGTGCCACCCCCTCTATCAAACCACATGAAATGTGAGTGCAAACCCAAGCAGTACATAACAGAACTTTCCCCTTTTCCTCCCTTGCTTAAAACAAACAACAACAGAAACGTGGAACCCTGCTCTCAGAAACCACACAACCTCAGTTTGTTTTGTAGTTCAATACCTTAATGACACACTCCAAGATTGGTTTTCATATATTCTGTTTAAATCTTAGGCTAAAACCATGTGTGAAGTGTACTGCGCATTGAACAGGCTTCCTCTTAAAAGCTCTGCAGCATAATATGGTGTACTTGAACAGGAATCCCCTTATTTTCTCCCTTGTAAATTCACTCCCTCCTCCACCCCCTCCAGTATTCAGAAGCATTTCACGGCATCAAACACATCTCAAACCCGCTTTGCAAATCCTTTTGCCTTCCCTTTGCAGGCACTGAAGCTCCCATCAACTACAGCTCCTGCAAATGCAAAGAAACAAGAGCAGAAAAGTAATGAAAATCTTGACTGTAGCTCTTCTAATGGGATGTAACAGATGGAACAAAGATCTAACACAGCTGGGAAAGGCATCCTTTCCCTTTGCAGCTGAGGAGATGTGGGAATGGCAATGACATGCTTTTCAGAGCAATACCACTAGGGCTCAGTTACATCAAGAGTAAATCCATTCAGTTTTGAATACAAAGATTATGTCCCTCCAGCTGACAACTCTGCTAACTCAAACCCCACTGGTTTGACTCTGAGATAGCACGCTCACAATAAAGATTCCACAATTGGAATTTAATTAATTCTACTTATGCAAAACCATGGCAAAATTCAGCTCATTCATCCAGAGCTGGATTTGGACAGGAACTTATTTGAGGAGCAAAAGGAAACACTTCGCATGAAGCAGGGAGACAGCAGCTGAGTATTAAGATGTCTTTTTACAAGCCTTTTAAAAAAGAAATACAGGAATAATTTTAAGAGAGGTAATACAAAAAATACCATGTCGCTGGCATGGAAACAGCACATTCCACTTCTCCATGAAAAAGGGGGGAAAAAAAAAAAAAAGACTGGTTTGGAAGGGGCCTTAAAGCTCATCCAGTTCCAACCTCTGCCACGGGCAAGGACATCTCACACTAGAGCAGCTTGCTCCAAGGCGCTGTCTCCAACCTGGCCTTGAACACTGCCAGCGATGGGGCAGCCACAGCTTCTCTGGGTACCCTGTGCCAGCGCCTCAGCACCCTCACAGGGAACAGCTTCTGCCTAAGAGCTCATCTCAGTCTCCCCTCTGGCAGGTTAAAGCCATTCCCCTTGGCATGTCCCTACAGCCCTTGTCCAAAGCCCCTCGCCAGCTTTCCTGTAGCCCCTTTAGGCACTGGAGCTGCTCTAAGGTCTCCCCTTCAGGAGCCTTCTCTTCTCCAGGCTGAACCAGCCCAGCTCTCTCAGCCTGTGATATTTCCTTATCCATTCAGAGAGGGAGAAAACTCCTCACCCCACTTTCAGTAAGCACAGCCAAAGTCAGAGAGCAATGCCCTAGTTCCATACACTTTCAACTCCTCAAGCACTGAATTACCACCATCTCTGTATCTTTTCCTGCCTATGCTACAAACACTGTGGCCCCGAGTCCCTGTGGTAGAGGCAGCTGAGCTCAGGGGACAATGCTACTCCACAACTCATCCCCTGCACAAGTAGTGACCCAGTTACAGAAGTATCTTCCCCAGTATTGCTACTGACCATACCAAAGGTTGTATCAGCTCTGACCAAGCCTAGGTTAGCTCCTTTTCCACTCCACAACAGTTATCCAAAACTCTCTGTTGTTCCCTTTAAATGTTTTGCATATCATTCCTGTCTGGATTGAGATTCAGACTTCAGAGGTGCTGCTGGGTGATGAAAGTTAATATTGCAGTGTCATTTCCAGACTACTTACACACAGCTTTACATCTAACTAGCCCTCAAATCTGGGAAAAGCTCAGACAAGGAAACCTGTTCAACCTGGAACTGAAATCCAAGGAGTTTGCAGCAATATCACCAAATCCTTCCCAAGATCAGTTTCACTGATCTTAGAAGTGCCAGACTCCATCTCAATTCTTCCTGAAGTGCTGAAGCAGAGGTAGGTCCAGGTACCAGGTACATCCAGGTCATCACTTGGCTTTATCAGGGATCACCACAGCATAAGAACTCCTGCTTCAGAGAAGGGACATGACCACAAGCAGCAGCACCTTCAGGTACTCCTATGCCGATCTTTGCTCCACACACTCTCCAAACTCACTCCTGCAGAGGAAGCTGACACCTCCGGCCTTAACAAGTCTCTCTGGCCTTGAGGCTGTATCCACCACTGGTTGACAGCAGCATTCCTCTGGTACTCATCTGTGACAGACGCTTTCACGAGCCCAGCTACCTCAGCATGGGCAGGATCATGGCCAGACTTCTCCATTGACAGCCCTGGTACCTCTCCCATCACCTCCTGCAGTCCCCAGTGAGTGCATTCTCTGAACATCTACAGTAGCCCCCAGGCCACCACCAGTGTGCCACCTCCTCCTCAACCACCACTTCAGGCAAACAATCACATTCTTCACCCCAACTCCAACCCCTGCTTCCTCTGAACACCTTCCCTGCTGCCAGACCCAGCCACAGCCTGACCTAGGGCCTCTCCAGGACTTCCCCCTCCACAAGTAGACTCAGACACATGAAACGGCTGCAGTCCACAACCTCACAGCTCCCCAAAAGGGGGAATGTGTCCCTCTCGGAACAGGAGGCACAACCAGCCATGTTTCTCTGTGCACACACAACCTACACCCCCACTCCCCCCAGCCTCTCCACTATGTGCATCCACCTTCCTTAACCTCCCCCCAAATACAGATCCAGCAGCAGTGCTGGCAGCCCTACAGAATCACAGAATGGTTCAGATTGAAAAGGACCTTAAGATCATCCAGTTCCAACTGCCTGCCAAGGTCAGGGACACCTTACACTAGACCATGTTGACCAAGCCCCATCCGACTTGGCCTTGAACACTGCCAGGGATGGAGCAGCCACAGCTTCTCTGGGCACCCTGTGCCAGCACCTCAGCACCCTCACAGAGAAGAGCTTCTTCCTTATATCTAACCTGAACTTCCCCTCTTCCAGTTTGAACCCGTCACTCCTCGTCCTATCACTACAGCCCCTGATGAAGAGTCCGTCCCCAGCACCCTTGCAGATTCCCTTCACGGCCTCTCAGACTCCTCTCAGCTTCTCTTCTCCAGGCTGAACAGATGCAGCTTTCTCAGCCTGTCTTCACATGGGAGGTGCTCCAGCCCCTGATCATCCTCGTGACCTCCTGTGCACTTGCTCCAGCAGCAACATGTCCTTCTTATGTTGAGGACACCAGAACTGCACACACATCGCTGATGTCCTCCCCACGTTACACACTCCCTGTTCTATATGCAGGGCAGCAGAGGCCTCTACGCACAGACCCATGACCCCCCCAGCCACACCGACAGCTTGAGCCTTGATCCCACATCCCACTGTATCCAGACCTAGCAATGAACCTGACAGCCTCCCTCTCCCCCCATACTGCCACTTGCCCACACATTCCCTGACCCAAAAGGACAGCAGCACCCCCTTCCTGACATCCCCACACCCAGAAGACCCCTACCACCATCCTACTCCCCAGCCAGCCAGCAACTGGACACCCCATCCGCCTGCACTCCATATCTGCAGGTACCAGCAGGTCATCCACGCCCCTTAGCACCTCCACTGCAGGAATGCAGGCAACCCCAAGGGACACACAACTTCATCCTCTGTCATACTGCCAGGCCCAGCAGTGACATGTGCTGCCCCTCTGCCATCCCCACACACATACACACTCCATACTCCTATGTGACGCAGCCAGCCATCCTCCCACTGACTCCCAGACCTCTCTTCTCCCACTTCAAGTAAACTCATACCCGTTCCATACTCCCACCCAGCTCAGCCTCACCCCAAATCCAGTGAGGTCCCAAGCATTGCTCCCAGCTCCTTCTGTATCCAGCCGAACCTCTTCCACTTCATCCACACAAGGACACTTACACCTCATGCCATGTCCACTAAAATGATTCCCCCATCCCTCTTGTTCTGCATTCACATACTCCACACCTCCCACATGCAGCCCCATCACCCTCCCACATCCTGTGAATTACAGCTCTGCCTCCTCCGAAATACATTCTAGAGCATCCCTGCCTTCACATGCTGCAACCCCACATCCCCTTTATGCATGTTTATGATCTTAAGGTCCTTTCCAGCCCTAACTATTCTACGATTCTATGCTCTCAGCCACACGGTACTAGCACTTCCCCCTGTACACACAATCCCCAGCCTCACATATATCCCATACTGACCTGGCACACATCAATCCCTGACCACAGCCCTCTGCCCACCACATACACATGTATACCTGACACCAGGCATCACAGCCCCACATCATCCCTCTGCACATACATCCCTGACCCCACAGAGCACAGTACATGTGCATCCCCACCCCAGCACTAAAGCCCCACACCTCCCCTTACACACAGGCACCTCCAGCCCCACAAACCACCCCCCTTACACATATATGTGTATATATATCCAACCCAGAGGACTCCAGCAACAGCATTTCCAGCCACATCTCTTCCCATGCAGGTGACTCCCCTTCCCCACGCACACCCCTCAGGCCTCATGCACTGCAGCTCCTTCTCTTCCCTTCTTACACGCACCCCAGACACACACAGCTCAGCCCCAGCCATGAGGTGAACACCTCCCCACCCTGTACACCCAGGCCAGCCCTTGCGTCCTACAGCCTCGGCACTTACCCTTGTACCAACACTGAAACCCATACTTCCATTCCCACAGCCTCCCCAGCATTGCCCCCAAGGCACAGACCATCACCCAGAAGTAAGCCAGGACAACACAGCAGCAGCACATCCTCCCATGCACACAAAGGGGCTGGCTGCCCCTTCTCCCCACCTAGTACACTCCCCTCCCATATCCAGAATGCTACAGCCCCAGCAGCAGGGCCAAGAGCCTCATCTTCGCCTCCTGTACACATGCACCCTGGTACCCTGAGGGCTATAGCCAGAGAAAGGGGAGCAGCAGCCCTATCTCCCCAGACCCACTGCCTCACAGCCCAGCTCTACCTCACAGCAGGGCCCCCATGCACCAGCACTGCCCCATGGATTCCCTTCCCATTCTCCCTGTCCTTCACACTGCCCCACAGCCCAACTCCCCTTCATCTTTCCCACAGCCCACCTCCCCAAGGCCCCCTGCACTGGCCCATAACCTCATCTCCCCCATCTACACCTCGCATCCACCGCCGCACATCCCAACTCTCTACATGCCCCCCATCTTGGGTTCTCCTAATCCCCATGCCCACATCTCCATCTCAGACCACTTCTCCTCACTCTCTCTACAGAGCTGCCCCACAGCCCACCTCCCCATGCCACAACACTGCCCCACAGCCCCCAGCCCTAACCAAACCCACACCTCCATGTACATCTCCTCCTTCAAAGCACTGCCCTACACCTCACGGCCACCCTCCACAGTGAAACCCCACAGCCTTCCTCCCCACGGCCCCCCGTCACAGAAGGGCCTCATTGAGGGCACTTACAGAGCTCGCTTCACCCAGACCCCTCCTCAGGCACAGCCAGCCACAACCGGCTCCCCATGACCGCGTCCACCCGGCAGCGCCTCCCTCCAGCGCCGCAACCGCTCTCCTCACACCCCGGCCCCTCACTCACAGAGCTCGCAGTAGCGGTGGCAGCCCCGGCCCAGCCCCTGCAGGTACCGCTGCAGCACGTCGGTGAGGAGGTCGCAGGCCGACACTTGCACCGAATCCCATCCCAGCGCCTGGCAGATCTGCGCCACCGACACCCGCAGCAGCCACCGCGAGTAGGTCTCGCACATGCCGGCTCGGCTCGGCGCGGCCCGGGCCCGCCGCCCGCCCTGGGCCGGGAGGGCCGCGGGTGCCTCACGCACAGCCCGCTGCCGCCGCCATCTTGGCGCCGTCGCGCCTCCCCACCGCCCGCCACAGGCCGCGCCGCTCCAGCGCCGAGCGCATCGAGCGGGCAGCGGAGCGCCGAGCGCATCGAGCGGGGCTGTGGTGGCGTTGGTAGTGGTGGTAGTGAAGATCCGGCCCCGTCCGTGAACCGGCCAGCTCCGAAAAAACACCGAAATCGGGCGCTTTCTGGCAGCAGCGGCGTGAGGTGAAGTTGGCGGCGGGAGGGCTTCCGGGGCGCTGGAGGCTGCGGCCCTGGGCTGGGCTTCCCCGCGGACCCGTGAGGCGCTGCCGCCGGCGCATCTTTTGAACACACAGCGGTGCCACGTGTTGGCAGAGCAGGGGAAATACCGGTTAGAAGGGCTTATTGAAGCGCAGTTTGATTGCGCTTCCCTCTTTCCCCTTTCAGATAGATGGATGGGGCAGATGTCAGCCCTCAGCAGCGCTGGGATTCACTGAACTGCAGCATGTAACACATCCTCAGGCAGTGCGAGCCCACAGATACCAACTCTTCGCTGTCGAGACCTCAACATTAAGTCTTTTAGGTGAAGCCCTTTAATTACTTCTCTGCTGATGCTGACGGTTGCTTTTCAGTTTGGAGATGGTGTTTTTGGGCTTTTGGGTCCCCCTGTGTCACTATATGGCCTCACATGTTCCATATATGTCATGTATGGCAAATGCTGCATCACGTTTGTTGCGGAGCAATCAGTTGTGCAAGGTGGAAGTTGAAGATTCAGCCTACGCTGAGAGGAACTGGAATCTGAAGCCCACACTGGTTTGTGTTAGCAGGGACCTTAAAGCTCATCCAATTCCAGCCCCTGCCACGGGCAGGGACATCTCACACTAGAGCAGCTTGCTCCAAGGCGCTGTCTCCAACCTGGCCTTGAACACTGCCAGCGATGGGGCAGCCACAGCTTCTCTGGGCACCCTATGCCAGCGCCTCAGCACCCTCACAGGGAAGAGCTTCTGCCTAAGACCTCATCTCAATCTCTCCTCTGTCAGGTTAAAGCCATTCCCCCTTGGCCTGTCCCTACAGGCCCTTGTCCAAAGCCCCTCTCCAGGTTTCCTGTAGCCCCTTTAGGCACTGGAGCTGCTCTAAGGTCTCCCCTTAAGGAGCCTTCTCCAGAGGAGAGCTGCTCCAGCCCTCACAGCATCTCCATGGCCTCCTCTGGACTCACTCCATCAGCTCCAGGTCCCTCTTGTGTTGGTGGCTACAGGTATAGCAAAATTGGCAACAGTAAAGAAAAAGTGTTTATGGGTGAATTGTTTGTTTGGGAAAAAAATAAAAACAAGTAGAGAAAAGGTGAAAAAGGGAGGATCCAGAAACAAGAATAATGGTTAGGGAGTGGTGCGGGAGTTAGAATGAGGAACAGCAGGGATGTTACTCAGTGCTGGCTGTGCACACACTAATGGCAATTCTGTGTGAAGGACAGAATCATAAATAATAGCAGCCTATTGTTAGAAGTTAATTAGTTCACAAATTAGCTCTTTATTAGCCCATTAGTAGTGTGCTGATTAGTCAGTAAACAGCCCTATCAGTCACATCTCAAGTTTGAAACCTGTAGAGAAGGGAGTTGGAGCCATGACCAGTCCTGTTGTTTGTCAGGGCAGGTGGATGTTCTTTACTTGCTCCCTTTAGTCCACAGGGAAGCTTTGGGCAGGTTTGAACTGGCATCACTTTTCCCATCTTAGAAATGGGACTCCTTCTCTCTAGATTGGAAAGACATGGATTTGACGGTTGGACTTTGGTGGATGAGGAATTAGTTGGGTGATCATAGCCAAAGGGCAGTGGTCAAGAGCTCAATGTGCAGATGGAGACTGGTGACAGATTGTGTCCCTCAGGGGTCCATATTGAAACCAGCACTGTTCATCAATGACATGGACAGCAGGATTGAGTGCACTTTCAGCAAGTTTGCTGACACCACCAAGCTGTGTGGCTCGGTTGATACGCTGGAGGGAAAGAACAGGATCCAGAGGGACCTGGACGGGCTGGAGAGCTGGAACTGTGCAACCTCATGAAGTTCAACAAGGCCACATGCAAGGTCCTGCAGATGGGTGAGGGCAAGCCCAAGCACAACTACAGGCTGGGGGAGACTGGATTGAAAGCATCTGTGGAAAGACTTGGAGATGTTGGTCAATTAAAAGCTTCCCATGACCTGGCAGTGTGCATTTGAGCCCAGAAACCAACCATGTCCTGGGTTGCATCCCCAGAGCGTGAGCAGCAGGTTGAGGGAGGAGATTCCCTTCCTCTGCCCTGCTCTGATGAGACCCTTCTTGCGGTCTTGTGTGCAGCTTTGGGACTCCAAGCATAAGGACATTGACCTGCTGGAATGAGACTGAGAAGGCCACAAACATGCTTCAGGGCTAGAGCGCCTCTGCTATGGAGACAGGCTAAGAGAACTGGGCTTGTTCAGCCTGGAAAAGGCTGTAGGAGACCCTGCCCCCATCCCTGGCAGCATTCAAGGCCAGGTTGGATCGGGCTTGGAGCAACCTGCTCTAGTGGAAGGTGTCCCTGCCCGTGGCAGGGGACTGGAACTGGATGAGCTTTAAGGTCCCTTCCAACTCAAATGAGCCTGTGACTCTATAAATGTAACACAGAAGCAGGTGTAAGCAGCCACCTCCTTCCTCAGGCTGCTACAGGACTGAGTTGGACTTCAGTCAGCTGGTCTAGAAACTAAACAGTTAAGTGCTGAGCTTGGGTAATGAGTTTCCTTAGAGGCAACTTGTTGGCTTAACAAAGTGATGTCTTGGTGATACCCTGCAGCATTTGCACATCTGAATAAGGGAAACAGTACGAGCATCCTGGGGTGGGATTCAGAGAAATGAGAGACTGTTCTGGAGGAGACATATTCTAAACAAACACTGAGATGACTTGTAGCATCAGATCTGTTCACTTGAGAATACGAACATCTAGAAACAGCAGTAATCTGGTACTGAAACAAGAGAGAAACACCAGTGTTCCATGCATGATGCAGAGGTTATTCCTGTCTCCTCCAGCACGCAATACAATGTGCATAACAAACCAACACTTAGAAGCACAAGGTGAGGGATGGTGATCTCTTCTACTCTTCCAAAGAAACACCCACTTACATGTTTTACATGCCACGTACATTACAAAATACAGAGCACAGCCTTTAGAAATGAAGTTTCAATGCACACCTCCATCAAAACCAGACTTAGACACCAAGAGTGTTTGCTCCACGACCAGCCAAGAGGGTTTTGTCTCATGTAGGTGGTTTATTGCAAGAATTTACAGATTTCTGGGGCTTTCCCATTTCTTCACAAAATAAGAGCAGTTTCTTTACCACAGACATGGGCAGGTTAAACCATATGCTCAGAAAAGCTCTTCTTCACCTGTAAGGAAAGTGGAAGCAAATTAAACCCCTTCCATTTATTCAATCGCTTAATACTTTCGTCTCCTCCAATCTGAATACTTCATTAATATTCTGTCCACCTTCTCCCAATTCTTTACCGAGTCAATTTTTCCTTTAAGTTTTAAATTTGGAATATGCTTATTTTAACTTCAGAAACCTGTTTAGGTTTTTATATACAGATGTTTTTAAGTCACTGCATAATGTCAGGGCACTATAAAAACATTAAAAAGCAACTGAAAACTAATCCAAAACCCAGAAAGAAATAAAACCAGCACAGAAAATCCTGTCAAATGATTTAGTATCATGGAAGCGTATTGCTTAAGATTACTGATGCTTCAGTACTTCTTGTTCAGATTCAAAGTAGCAGCAGGAGCTTTCCCAGCTCTTTGGGAAGAGAAGTTTGGCTGACCAACACAACACCACTGAATTCCAGCTTCCTCATTTGACTTGGGGATTCTCTGTGCTGATCTAAACCAAGATCTATTTTGTCACTTTACCTCTTGGATTTGGCTGAACCGCTTTGTTTTTCCGATTAATCCCTGGTTATGGTATTATGAGAGAAAACAGAACAAGCAGGTTAGGAAGCAACTCATGCAAATTCAGGCAAAACGATACATTTATGACCACAAATGTATTGTGAGGAGCACAATACAGCAGCTAACTGCTGCATGGTCAGTATTCCATGGTAGGTATTCCAGGCATTTTGTAAACAGGCAGGGCATTAACACATCTATTTGCATCTAGATACAGTACAGATTAACTCTAAGATGTCATACACATTGGACAGATGTGGTTACAACTTGCAGGCCAAGCCCACACGTTTGTAACCTGCAGTACATACAGTCACAAAGCCTTTCTCAGGGAAATAAGCAAAATATTGAGCTTAAAAGTATAAAATACACATTTTGTAGCAAGAGACTCTCGAATTCCCTCCTCCTTCCAATCCCACCCCTAAACTCTGTCTCTGAACACTGCCACAGGCTGAGCCAAAACGCAAAGTTTCAGTCACCCATGTTGTTCTCCCCCACCCAACTCTGCTGGGCTGTCTGGGAAAAGTAGGAAAAGTCCAGGTGGAGGGGCAAATTCATTGAGAGCCAAAAAGGAGGAATAAACACTGGCTGGAGCACCTTCTGTATGAAGACAGGCTGAGAACATTGGGGCTGTTCAGCCTGGAGAAGGGAAGGCTGCATGGAGACCTCATAGCAGCTTCCAGTATCTGAAGGGGGCTACAAGGATGCTGGAGAGGGACTCTTCATCAGGGACTGTAGCGACAGGACAAGGGGTGATGCGTTCAAACTGAAACAGGGGACGTTCAGGTTGGATATAAGGAAGAGTTTTTCTCTGTGAGGGTGGTGAGGCACTGGCACAGGTTGCCCAAAGAAGTGGTAAATGCCCCATCCCTGGCAGTGTTCAAGGCCAGGTTGGACTGAGCTTTTGGGTGATAGGATCTAGTGTAAGGTGTCTCTGCCCATGGCAGAAGGACTGGAACTAGATGATCTTAAGGTCCTTTCCAACCCAAACCACTCTACAATTTCATGTTCAGCCAAGAGCGTGTGTTGAGGCTAAAGATCTGTTCTATCAATGTTTTAAATTTAATCTGGCCAAACCAAGCCTGCCAAACTTCACACTTGTTAGTAGAACTGCACAAGCTAGAAAACTCAACTCATGCCATGGATTGCCTTCCCTTCGGCGTTACAACCTGCATGCCCTAACCTCCCCTGTTCACCTGCCTGAAGCAGGACATACACACATTACATAATGTTGCAACCACTCCTGTTTTACGTTTCCACAGGTACTCACAGAGCAGCAGCACCAGAGATGATCTCAATAAGCTCCTTGGTAATGACGGCTTGGCGGGTACGGTTGAAAGTCAAGGTCAGTTTGTCAATCATTTCAGCTAGGAAAAATCAAGATTGGGATTTAAACATGCAGTAAGTATTCAAATACAGATAGGGAGAAGGTGTATGAAGGTGTATCACGTAGTCTTGTAAATCCATGCAGGCAGCGAAGAGGCTTACTGCATTTTTCATCCCATAGGTAACACTCAATTTAGAAACTTGATAATTTGGCTTGCAGCATCAGAGTTAAACATCTGAAGAATACCTGATGGATAGTAAACACCATGGTATGACACAGCCTATTTTAACATAACAGAACAATGCATTATTTGCCTTTAAATTAGATTTTACGGTCAATTAACTACATTAGGATTTCCTTCAAGTTAATGCGGCTCTGGCAAAAGGAAACAGATCTTTCTGAAGTGTTATTTCTGCATTTGTTTCTTTCAAACACAGAAGATATCACCTCTCTGTCAAGATAAGGCTGGCAGCAGAGAGCCACACGTACAGTTTCAGGTAGCCTAACTGCTCATCACACCAGCTCTACTTAGTTATGAGCATCCTTCAGGCAACACTACCCTTCTTAAGGCTGAAATCTTCTCAGCATGCCACATTAAAAGCTGTCTCCCACCAATACCAAATGCATATGCCATGCTGCATTCAGCCTGGACACCTTCCAAGGAATACTTGTGAGAAGAGCATGGAGCCGTTGGAGCAAGTCTAGAGGAAGCCATGAGGATGATCAGAGGCTGGAGCACCTCCAGTATGTAGACAGGCTGAGAACAATGGGGCTGTTCAGCCTGGAGAAGAGAAGCTGCGTGGAGACCTCGGAGTAGCTTCCAGTATCTGTAGGGGGCCTACAAGGATGCTGGCTCAAAAAGACTGACTCAAAATTGAACTGAGAGAAGAAACCAGCTAATTTCTTACCATTTTGGAAGCAAAGAATTACACAAAAGGAGGTCAGTACTCTCATGCTAAGCTACTGAAGTCGTGGGAGACCCACAGAGTGGACTTACAAGCATTCTTGCTAGCATTGTCCATAGCAGTCATCCTAGCACTCTGCTCGCTGGTGGTGGATTCTTTCAAGGAGTAGTAGAGAATATTTGCTAGTGTAAATTCCTGGTAATTTCTCAACACATCAGCATCAATATCATCATAGATACTTAGGCTTTCTGTAAAATAGGAAAGACCAGATTGAGAGAAAGCCAAGATATACTACCTCTAGCAAAACAATACAACACCATGCAAAAGGCTGCTAGGCCAGCCTGTTTCTCTACTTCAGGCAATGCAGAGGGATATTCTCTACACATTCTGTGTACTTTCATATTCTCTTTGCTATGAAAATTTTTCGTAAGTATTTTACGTGGTTTAATTTAGTTTAATACTCAGAAAATCACATTCTGACCAAGGCCAAATACAGGACTGACATGTTATGTTTAATCTTCCCATGCAATGCTGCAGAAACATTCTGGGGTGTTTTTACTGAGTTGATGCAAAGTCACTCCAGTGCTGAAAACACTGGAACTGACAGAGTTCTGCAAATGCACAATTCTTGCTTGAGAAAGAATCTCAAACCAAGATTAGTATAACTTTTCATTTTAACCTCACAGCACCGTGGCAAGTCAGCTTTGGGCTGCCAAGATAACACAATCTGTTCAACTTACGCTACATGCATCGTATTATTAATACCGTATCCATTACACATACCACATTATTAATACCAATTATTAATACCATATTCGCATGTTCAGAGTACTCTCTCTGTGATTTATCACTTAACTGATGGTTTCTAATTCACTACTTACCAGAACCAGCAACTGTTTCAAAGGAGAAGATTGGTTTTTCATCGGTCTTGTAGGAGATGACAGACCTGGATAAAAACAGCATCTTCAGTTCAACTGACCCTAAATGGAGAGCTTAAAATCAAATCAGGAGAGGCAGCTTCTGGCCCCCAGTTCCACAAAGTTCTGTGATAATCCTGATGAAAAGATCTCAGAAGCAACATGGATATAACCTGTTGACTGTAAATGTAATGTAAAAAGAGAATTTCAATCCCAGCTATCACAAAACAACCAATGGCTCTTCACACACAAAAAGCACTCACTCAAGAAATAAACATGACAAATCAGCCAGTTTTCATATTACTTCATCAAGCCAATGTGCTCTTTGAAGCCTTCTACCCAATGTTTTTCCAGTGAAGTCACAATTTAATCTTACTTGAACCGATTGTAGATGACAGAGCCCTCATCAAATTCATAGCCAGAGTTTAACAGCTCCAATGCAATGGCTGAGGCATCTCCAAAGCTTGGAGGTTTCCGTCCCACCTCTTTGAATGTCAGCAGGAAGTAATTGCCATGTGTCCTGCAGGAACATCAGATCTGTCTTAGAAGCAAGTCAATTCTCTAATGTACAACATGTGGTAGCAAGACTTACTTCCATTAAATACAATCTCCTCTGAATGCCACACAGCTTTCTAAGAACTCTTGACATTTCTACCACCAAGTACAAACAAAACCACCAAACCAAACTCTTTTGGGGTTTTGGGACCCATCCTTTTTACCTCTGAAGGAGGCCTCTGATCTTGTCACCTACTCCAACCACCATAACTTCTTTTCCTGCGTTTGAGAGGTTGGTAATCTCATTCTTCAAGGTTTTAGCAATAGATGTATGGATAGCACCACACAGGCCTCTGTCAGAGGACACACCAATAAGGAGGTGCTTCTTCTTGTCCTCAGGTGCCTTTATTTCTGCTTTCTCATAGAGAGCTAGAAAAAAAAGATGGTTAAGTTTTTAAGGGTGCCAAGAAGCAAATAGGTCACAGCAAAACACCTTTGAATTATTCTAATTAAAACAATTTCTAAAGGGGCTCCAAATCTCAGCCAGATGAATTTTATCTCCCTCACATTCATTCAGGTTTGCACATGACCTGACCAGAGGTGACAGTTCAAAACCAGCCACATTTCTGATCGGGTATCACACAATCCATGTCATGACTTAGTTAAGGTCACTGTGTTAAGACCAGTGCATCAGAAGCATGTGCAGCCCCAGAGTTCACAGGAAGGTCTAGCAGTGGCTGCGAGGGCTAGAGAGATACGACAGAATTCCATTAACAGATAGAAGAGAGCCAGATATTCTGAGCTGTGGTGCTCTGACAAGTGACAAAACCAACCATGCAACCACCTAAAATTAAAACGTAATCAAAAATCATCATGATTTGGGGATGAGTTAATAATTCTTGGAGAAGAGTGGCTAGAGAGCTGCTTGGTGGAAAAGGACCTGGGGGTGCTGACTGACAGAACTGAACATGAGCAGCTTGTGCCCAGACAGCCAGGAAGGCCAATGGCATCCTAGCCTGTATCAGCAATAGGGCAGTGACTGTCCCCCTGTACTGGGCACTGGCGAGGCTGCACCTCAAATCCTGTGTTCAGTTCTGGGCCCCTCACTACTAGAGAGACATTAAGGTGGTGGACCAGAGCCAGAGAAGGGCAACAGAGTTGGTGCAAGGCCTGGAGCACAAGTGTGATGGGGAACAGCTGAGGGACCTGGGAGGTTTAGTCTGGAGAAGAGAAGGCTTAGGGGGGACCTTATCGCTCTCCACAATTATGTGAAGGAGGAAAGAGTCAGGAGGTATCTGGTGTCTTCTCCTAAGGAACAAGCAACCGGACAAGAGGAAATGGCCTCAAGCTGCACCAGGGCAGGTTTAGATGGAGATGAGGAACAATTCCTTCCCCAAAGGGTGCTCAGGCATTGGAAGAGGCTGCCCAGGGCAGTGCTGGAGTCACCGTCCCTGCAAGTGTTCACACACCGTGCAGCCGAGGCCCTCAGTGCCATGGGTTAGTGGTGGCCTTGGCAGTGCTGGGGAACGGTTGGACTGGATGAGCTTAAAAATCTTTTCCAACCTGGGTGATTCTATGGTTCTATGAATTTCACATTAGAACTCTTAAAAATCACTTTCTGTAAACTACTTATAAGGAATGCTCAGGGTGGCCTAGAGATGCAAATCCTTTTGGGAAAAAACTCCTGAAAGGTTAAAAAGTCCAGGCCTTTCATCACCCCCATGAAAACCTTCTCCTTCTGCTCCCCGAGTCTTCTCTCACCCAGTGCTCCTGTTCCATAGATTCTGGCAGGCTTCAGCTCCCTCTCAGCTCTTGCGTATTTTGCTGCAGAAACCATCTTCATGGACTTTGTAATTTTCTGAATGTTCTTGATAGACTTCAAACGCCTGGTAACTATAAGGTTAAGAGTTGAAGGTCATGGGCTATACTGGGTATAAGGACATCACAACCAAGCAACCAAATGCTAGCAACAGCCATCCAAAAGTATCTGGCCAAGTTCCTCAAAGAAGAAAAAGTAAGTAAACAAACAATGCACAAATAAACCTCAATAAAGACCTTAGTATTTGCAGTAAGAAAGCAGTAAGAGTAGTCATCTGGCTAACTCAAATGCACCTTTACAATAGATATGTTTTTCCTCCAGACATAATGGTTATTTAATAGTTAGCCCAACATAAAATCTATTTACTGTTCTCTTTCCTTCCACTTCTGCCTGTTTCACAAATGTATCATTTGAGGAGCACTGTCATCTTTTTCCCAGATGACAAGGACAGGAAGCAAACAAACAAGATCCCAAAGTATGAAGATGCAGAATAAACTTCCTCCTCTGTGGCAAAATGACACTTATACAAATACTGATGCAAAAAAGAAAGCAAAACAGGTGTTCTACAGACAAGCTCAATTCCAAGGCAATATGCCTGTAAAAAAACCTATGAACAATAGCAAAATGAAGTCTTATCAAAGCAGAACCATTCAGTCAACCTTCTTTTCCCTGCAAATGCTGCATAAAAGGACAAGAAAATAAGCATAAAAAGAAATTAATTCTTAAAGGTGACCAAAATCTGATTTAGCACATGGGACAAGGTTATTTATCATAAACAAAGAGGTTTGTTTGTGTAAAACTATACCGGTTTGTTGAAATGTCACTTAAATTACTGCTAAAACCTATTAGAGCAATGTCTTTTCTGAATGACATTTGTTCAATACCATGTACCACAATGTATTTATCCAACAGGTAACGTGCATTTTAACTTAGGGCTTTCCTACAGCACTTCCCCTCTCTGAGAAGCAAACAAAACCACTTACTGTCTTTCAGAGTTGCCATATTCCTGACTTGGCCCCTGAAAATGAATAGGGGAGATATTAGGATAGTTCACTGGTCCTGCAACAAACCAGCCCCTGCCAAGGGCAGGCTCCTTCCAGAGGGGTGAAACCTTAAGAGTTGCTGCTTCTTATAAAGCATCTATAGCAGTGACAAGCTACTCTAAACCGCGCACTGCACACACGGCTTCCATCCTTCTCTTCACCTCCTACATCATTTCGTGCATTACCACTGCCTCTAGCACAGTGTAAACGAAGGCCAGGCAACAGGGCATCAGAAGGGTAAATGAACTGGGTTTATTAACACTTAAAGCAGAGGCGGATACAGCATTTCCCGACAAGAGCAGGGTCTCCTTGCACACTCTGTCACACACGAAGCCGTCCTTTTACCCTTCTTGCCCCCCTACACATCCCTTTCCCTACGATCTCCCACCTCCCCCTCGCCCCACCCGCAGAGCTGCTGCTGAGGACGGAGCCTCCGTCCCCAGCAGGTCACTGGGGAGCCCGTTTGCCCTCACCCTCACTGCCACCGCTCCTCCCGCCGCACCGGAGCCCACAGACACCTCAGGGGCAACCCCACCACCTCCGGCCAAGGCGCGGCTAAGGGGAGCCATACCCCTCGCCTCTCAAGGCCGCTCCACCGCCGCTACCGCCGCTACCACCACTACCACGACAACCACCGGGACGCAGCCCACGTCCCCTCAAAGCCCTCTACAATCCGCATCCCCTCCCATTACCATTGCGGCTGGTAAAGCGCGACCGCAGCCCCCCGGGCGAACATGGCGGCGCCTTCACCACAGCCCCGATGAAGGTCAGCGACCGCGCAGCCGCGCCGGGAGGGGGCGGTAAGTGCTTCCGGGGCTGCCGCTTCCGGTGGGGTCGGTACCGGGTTGGGGTTGTGTGAGGGACTGTGACGCTATGGGGAAGTCGGATTTCCTCAGCCCCAAGGCCATCGCTAACCGCATCAAGTCCAAGGGGCTGCAGAAGCTGCGCTGGTACTGCCAGATGTGCCAGAAGCAGTGCCGCGATGAGGTGAGCCCGCCCCGGTGGTGGTGGTGGTAGCTAGGCCTGTGGTGGGGGAGAGCGATGGGCCCCGGTTCTTCACGGGGGACTGGCGGCTCTCTGTGAGGGGAAATGTGGGGCTCTGACCCACTTGTAGGGGATCTTTGTGGGCAGCAGTTGTCCTGCAGATAAACAGCGGGTCGGATCTCTTCGGTTGGGGTTCTCAGACCCCTTGTGTGGGCTCCGAATTGCCTTGTAAGCGTCCCTAGCGCTATTGAGGAGGACGTGGGGGGGTCGGGGGGTGTGTGGTGGCTGTGATTGTCCTTGTAGGGGGGTCCCTAATCCTTCTGTAGGGGCTGCGATTCCCTTAGCGGGTATGGGAGCTCATAGTCTTCTTGTGTGTTTCCCAGTTCCCTCGCCAGGGGGATACAGGCTGGCTCAGGTTCCTCATGGAGGTGTCCCCAGTTGCCTTGCGGGGGCCCTGATTCCATCTGTGCGGTGTGAGACTTGTAGGGAACATCCTGGTTTCACTGTTGGAGCATAAGGAAGCCTGCCTGTCTTTGGGGGATGACTGGAGAGGGTGCTTATTCTCTTTTGGGGGTCCCCAGTGCCTCTTGTATGGACCATGGTCCCCTTGGGGGCAGATTGGTGGGAGCTGGACGGTTCCTAATTGCTGGTTGTGGGTGGATTGAGCCTATTGGATCCCAAATCCCCCATGGGAGAAACGCTCATCCACTTTGGAGAAAGTGTGTTGAGCTTGATCCATCTTTAGGGACATTCAGTCGCCTGCAGATTGATCAGCCCAGGGTTGGGGGTGAGCACAGGGTGGCCCCAGACTCCAAGGAGGGCTGATTGTATTGTACACACATTGAGACATTGATGGGGTTAAGAATTAAGTGGCTCCCCCGTCAGTCTTAGAGGGGAGCTGAGGGTAGCAGTGATCTATCTTGGGAACAGGCTGAGTGCAGTGACCTGCCCAAGGGAATGGATAGCTGGAGCACTATGGGGGCTCTTCATGGAATGGTTTGGGTTGGAAGAGACCTTAAAGCTCATACAGTTCCAGCCCCCTGCCATGGGCAGGGGCACCTTCCACTAGAGCAGCTTGCCCCAAGCCCCATCCAACCTGGCCTTGACCACTGCCAGGGATGGGGCAGCCACAGCTTCTCTGGGCACCCCGTGCCAGTGCCTCAGCACTCTCAAGGGGAAGGTGTGGAGAGCTATTTGGCTGTGAACGGGCATGTGAGCAATCCAGACAACTGCTTGACAATTGTGGGGTAGTGACCCACAGGCACTGAGGCCTCGCCTGGGGGTTACTAAAGTTCATGTACGTGCAGAAGCCTTGAGAAAGTTAGCATGGAAAGCTACTGAGAGAGATGTGCAGGAGGGAACTGATAACTGTAACCTTGAAACATATGCTGTAATAGTTAACCAATCAGTAAACTGTTGCTAGCACTCGGTTAAGTGAAGTTAACCAATCAAGTGTTATCGAATGTTCTACTGTTCTGAAACTTTCCTATAAAAGGCACGATTGCGCACAATAAGTTGTTCAGCGTTGATCACATTGATCAGTATTACGTTGTTCCTTATCCCCCGCAACAGGAAGGGCTTCTTCATTTTATCTAATACAAATCTACCCTCTTTCAGTTTAAACTTATTCCCCCTAGTCCTATCACTACTTACTCTTATAAAAAGCCCCTCTCCAGCCTTCTTCTAGGCCCCTTTAAGTACTGAAAGGCCACAGTAAGGTCTCCCTGAGCCTTCTCTTCTCCAGGCTGAACAAGACCAGCTCTCAGCCTGTCTCCAGAGCAGAACTGCTCCAGCTCTCTGGATCAACTCCTTTGGACCTCTGCTAACAGGTCCATGTCTTTTTTGTACAGATGGCTCCATCTGATTCTGGTTCAGGCTCTTTGCTCTTTCTCTTTTCCCTCTTCTCTCTTTCTCCTTTTATAAAGAGCTGCTTTTTGTCTGAAGCTTCCCCCTCATGTTTTTACTTATTTGTTCACTTGGACCCAGATGTCTGTGGGATATGAGTGTCCTTCCTGATTTCCACCAGAGTTGTGCTCCAAAAGTACCTCCACTTTAGCTAACTGTGCTTCTAGTGGGTAGCACCTAAAATGGGACTTAGAGAAATAAAGCATCTTGTGAATAATTTAATTGTATTGTTCTCCAGCTGGTTTTGCCCCCTCTTCTTTTCACTGAAGAACCTCGGGTTCTATTCTCTTCCCAGTGGCTGTGAGCAAAAGAGCTTCACTGTTTTATGACCAGATCTTTTTGTGAGACAGGGCTCCCATGAAATGAAATTTGCTGTAGATTTAATCATATTATAATGAAAGAACATTAAATCAGACTAAAAAAGGATGCAGCCAAAGTCCTATGTCTGGGTGGTTTTAGGTGAGCTCTGGTGACTTCAACCCTGTCTAGAGGTAATCAGACTGTCACAGTCCCTCGAGTGGTTCCAGGACACCATCCCCTACTTACACACATTTGGTTACCACCAAATTGGTCAGGTAGGGAGCCAACAGACATATAGAGTGCTCTTGCACTAGTGCCTGGATGGGTCCCAGGTGGACCTCAAAGGTGCAATGGTCTATCTCATTCCACAAGGGATGAGGAGAACTGCTGGAATGTCCTGTCTCATAACATCTCTCATTCTTGTCTGGAGTCTCTTGGCCTTGGGAGGAGTTTTGGTTCTGGCTTGCCTGGTCAGGAGGAACACCCACCCCATCATAGGCTCTTTTCTGTGTGAAGTCTCCAGGGAATTTCGCTTACAAAGCTTTATTTTGAATACTGCTCAGCCGTGTGTGCATATTGCAAATCGAGACAAAACCAGACAAAGTCTTTATTTTCTAGAATGGCTTCAAATGTCACTGCATGTCCGAGTCCCACCAGAGGCAATTGCTGCTGGCTTCTGAAAATCCTCAGCAGTTCATGGATTACTTTTCTGAGTAAGTCTGCTGTGTATCCTTATCCAGATCTTCATTCCTGTATCAGGTCTGTGCAGCCACATTGCTAAGGCCCAGGCATGTCTCCCTGAAGACACTTTATTTTGATGTCACCCTTCTGTCCCAGCAAGGTGACTGCCCCCACATGAGTTACAAAGAGCTAAAAGAGCCATTACAGAGAGGTAACAAGTGAGTAGTGCGAGTGATATCCCAGTTTCCCCCAGTGCTTTGTCCAGGTGACCGAGAGGACAGCTGGGTTGACTGGAGCTGTCTTCAGCACGAGTCTGAAGTGAGGCTTTATTCTCGAGGCCTTGAATGAACAGCAGGATGAGTGATCAACCTGCCCCATCTGCCACTGCTGCCCTTTGTGTTTTGTATCAGTCAGCCTGGGGAGAGAACTGGTAATGAAACACCAGCAATTAGTGGCAAGTGCTTAGATTTCCATCTTTCCATTTTATCCCTTTGAAAGGCTGTCACCCTTTTGAAGATTTAACTTGTATGTGCACATACCACATTGTGTTTCTTTGTTCATACACACTGCATTTAATGCTACTGTGCTGAAAAAGGGAATCATAGAAGTGAGTGTCTGAGCTTCATCATGCTCAGTTCAAAAGTATACTCATGTTTATGCTGCAGATCTTTTATTTGGGAATGACAATAGAAAAATGCTTTGTAATTGTTAAACTTTTAGTAAAATACTTTCTTTTTATCCCTAAAGGGAATTCCGAAATGATTTCCTAGAGCTGCTCAGGAGGAGATTTGGTAAATATTGTCCTGTTTGCATACTTGATCTTTTTCTAATGTCTTTTGTTGGTTCAGTGCAAGAATTTTGGTTGCTTTATTGCTTTATCCTAAATTCCACACTTAGATTTAATAACAACCACCACAGCAACGATAATAACAATAATTCTGTATTTTAGGAACAAAGAGAGTCCACAATAATATTGTGTACAATGAATATATCAGCCATAGAGAACACATCCACATGAATGCCACACAGTGGGAGACTCTGACTGATTTCACTAAGTGGCTGGGGAGGGAAGGTAAGTGCAGTTGCTTACTTGGGAAGTGAACAACTTGCTGATAATTGATCAGTAAGTGTTTACATTAATTCTTCTATTTCCTTTCCTTTCTTGCCTTCCTTTCTTGCATGTATACATTTATATATATATATATGTATATGCAGACATCCAAACATATTTCCGTGCCAACCATTAAGAATTTGCTTATGTAAAATGCCAGAAGTCTGTGAGAGAAGAGATTCAGAGCAGCCCTGCAGAGAAGGACTTGGGGGTGTTGGTTGATGAAAAAATGAACATGAGCCAGCAGTGTGCGCTTCCAGCCCAGAAAGCCAACTGTATCCTGGGCCGCATCAAAGGGAGCGTGACCAGCAGGTCGAGGGAGGTGCTCCTGCCCCTCTACTCTGCTCTTGTGAGACCTCACTTGGAGTATTGTGTGCAGTTCTGGTGTCCTCAACATAAAAAGGACATGGAACTGTAGGAACAAGTGCAGAGGAGGGCCACAAGGACGATCGGGGGCCTGGAGTACCTCCCATATGAAGACAGGATAAGGAAATTGGGGCTGTTCATCCTGCAGAAGAGAAGGCTGCGTGGAGACCTCATAGCAGCCTTCCAGTATCTGAAGGGGGCCTATAGGGATGCTGGGGAGGGACTCTTCATTAGGGACTGTAGTGATAGGACAAGGGGCAACGGGTTCAAACTTAAACAGGGGAAGTTTAAATTGGATATGAGGAAGAAATTCTTTACTGTAAGGGTGGTGAGGCACTGGAATGGGTTTCCCAGGGAAGTTGTGAATGCTCCGTTGCTGGTGGTGTTCAGGGCCAGGTTGGACATAGCCTTGGGTGACATGGTTTAATGTGAGGTGTCCCTGCCCATGGCAGAGGGGTTGGAACTGGGTGATCTTAAGGTCCTTTCCAACCGTAACTATTCTATGATTCTATAAATGCATCTGTAGTGAACCCTTCCTCATTTCATCTGCTGTCTACACTTACTGGAGGGTATTGCTCCATTCTAAATCAACTTCCAACAGTTACCATTTAAAATTAACAGCTACCATGGAACATTTCTTATGGCTTACAGAATCCTTCCATGTTTAAGGTGAAGAGAACCAACAGATGTTTTCATTCCTGCCTTAATTAAAGGGTTAAGGCTTGAGAACTGCAGTTTTGTGTTCAGTGGGAGGAAAAGAGATTAAATGGCACTGTGGTATGACAACAAGTTTACTTTGGCTCTGATTGCCTGTGTCCTACAGGATACATTCATGAGTCATACAGTGTTTGGAAAGTCACTCGAGCCAGAATTTATAACAATAACGAAGTGTAGTAATGTTTCCTTTAGTATGATGCTATTAGTGTGTATTGTTTATATATGTTAGATTTCTGTTTTCTTCCTTGTTTAAACAGTGGGAAGGAAACATTTTCTTCAATGAGGAAGTATTGGAAAACACTCCATCCACTTTCTTAAATGCTCTGGCCTATTTCCAAATAGAACTGGCTAGCTGAAGGGCTGGAATCCCAGGTTGGAAGGGCCCTCAAGGATCATCTGGTCCAAGCTTTCTAGGCAAAGCATGACCTAGACTAGATGTTCCAGCACCCTGTCCAGCTGAATCTTTAAAGTGTCCAGTGTTGGGAAATCCGCTACTTCCCTGGGGAGATTATTCCATCTTTGTGGCCCTTTTCTGGGCCCTCTCCAGCCTGGTCACAGCCTTTTTTGCACAGTGGGGAGCAAAACTGCACACAGTATTCCAGGTGTGGCCTGACAGGCGCTGAGTGGAGTGGGACAGTGACATCTTTATCTCTGCTGGTGATGCCCTTGTTGATGTTCCCCAGCATCCTGTTGGCTTTCTTTGCCATAGCAGCACACTGTTCACTCATATTGAGCTTGTATCCACCAGGACCCCCAGGTCCCTTTCCACAGAGCTGCTCTTCAGCTGTGCAGATCCCAGCCTGCGCTGCACTCCTGAATAGTGTTTTCCCAGGTGCAAGACCTTACATTTGTCCTGTTGAACTTCATAAAGTTCTTGTTAGAGCATTCTTTGAGCCTACCCAGGTCTTCCAACAGTGGGCGATCTCCCTTCCAAAGTGTCCACTTCCCCATTCGGTTTGGTACCATCTGCAAACTTTGTCAGGGTTCGTTTGATCCCATCATCCAGATCATTTATGAAGACATTGATCCCCGGGGGACCCCACTAGTGACAAGTCACCAGTTTGAAAAGGAGCTATTCACCACCACCCTCTGGTGTGACCTATCAGTCAGTTTCATCAGGTCAGTAAGGGATCCGTTGTCTCTGGTGAAGTATCTGCATTGTTCTAGCGAATGTGAGCTGTAAAAATGGTCTTAATTCTTTCTTTGTCACTTGCTTGCTTTTGTGAGTATTAATCTTACTTTATCTTATGTTGACTTTTAGGTCTTTGCAAGGTGGATGAGACTCCAAAAGGCTGGTATATCCAGTATATTGACAGGGACCCGGAGACTATTCGCAGGCAACAAGAGCAAGAGAGGAAGAAGAAACAGGACCTTGATGATGAAGAAAAAACTGCAAAATTCATTGAACAGCAAGTTAGAAGAGGTTTGGAGGGGAAAGAACTGGTGAGGAAAATTGCATGTGTGTCAGCCTTCAGCTCAATACTCCTCTTGGTTAATTTAGTGGTGATTTATGCTGCTGGGATCCTGGCACAGGTATTTCCTTTGCAGTCCGTTAGAAGGTGATGAGGAAGCTTTAGGTGACAAACTCATCACCAGTTCAAGCCGAGTAACAGTGGGCATATTTGGCTTCATTGCTGTTCTTTCCTAAGCCACAAGGAATAGTTTTCCCCCAGATGCTTCTGATAGCAGCCTCAACTAACCAGTTTCTGTTGAAATTGCACCTTAGTGTATTTCCTTGACTAACCAACTTGCTGGTGGTTTTTACAGCTGATGAAGAGCAAGGTCCTCTGGAATCACAGTTCCAGAAATAAAAGGAAGCAGAGGATTCAGCTCCTTTTAGATTTGATGCGATTTTGAAATGTTAGAATTCTGTCCTGTGGCCCTGGTGTGTGATCCTGGCTGTTTCGGACTTTGATTTGTACCATCTTCTTCCATACTTGAATCAGCATGTCAATTCAATTAGGTTCTGAATTTTCTGCTATACAGTAGTCTTGGATTATAACCTGCTCCGGAGGAAAACTTCAGTTACTTTGGACCTGGCTTGCTTTAGTGTTAAAGGAATAATAACTACTGCTCTTCCAGTGATTAGGGATTTAAAAATCACTCTTGAATTTAAGAAGGGAGAGTAGACAATACAGTAACCAGTGTGATATGTATTCATTTATGGTATTTCACAGCTTTTAGGGCTGCAAATAACAAGTACCCTTTACAGTGGGGAGGCTGAGAGAAATAACAAGGGGGATCTGGAATAATCAAATCCACATAGTGAAAAGTTTCCCTTTGATAGTGCTGATGTGGTATTTGGGATCTATTGGGTGTCATTCCACTACTTCCATACAAGTTGTTGCTTGGAACTGGAACCTCCCATTTGATCCTGACTATTGATAGGTACATTTAAATGTTGTTGTAAACAATTATCTTTTTCTTAATTTCACACTAATTGATATTTAAATGGTCTGAGCCTTCGGTGCTAAAAATTGGAAAAGATTCCAGAATTTCCTTCTTGGAGTTCAGTCTGTCCAGGAACCAATCTGATCACACTGGTTCCAATGGGGCAAATGGCTGCAGTAAGGCTACTTTCATGCTGGAATCCAGCAAGCTTAGATAGCATCTCTGCAGAGAGTGTTAATCAGAGAATTTTGCACAGGAGCCTGTAATGAGATAATGTTTCAGTTTATAGTCTCCTATGAATCAAGCCAGGTTGAATATTACACTTACTGGTCATAATCTCACAGTATGTAAAGCTGTAAATCAATGATCACCACTAAATGATACCCTGGCTCAGCTTTCTGCTTGACTCTTGAAATGTGTTTTGTGGTTTATTCTGGCAGGAGAAGCCAGTGTATACTGAACTGAACAGAGAAAACGAAGAAGAAAAAGGTAACCAGCTTTTGAGATATGTCATTTTCTAGAAGCTGCTGAGGCTGATTTTGTGATTAGAACAAGATGAGCACTGAAGCCTGCTCGTAAAGTAGTTTGAGATCTGTTCTAAAGAGCACTGGAATATGGAAATACGGAGTATTCTTTCTTCTAAAGTGTAAAGTAATTTATTTTAAAAGCTGAACCAAAATGGATAAATGTTTTCAAACCGTTCATCTTTTCCATTTGCAGAGTTTTATAACTGTAACATCCTTCAATGCAGTTATTTTTAAAGATAGAAATAGAGTAATTTCTTTTTATTTTGTAGTTGCATTTAATTTAAACAAAGGAGCAAGTACTTCAATAGCTGCATCTTCTAAAACAAGGTGAGAAAAGTATTTAAGGGCAACCCTTTGTTGCAAAGCACTTACATGACAATGATATTTGTATGGGCAGGAAGGGGTATCTTGTCCTGAAACAGTTGGAATTTAATCTCTCATCCTGTCATGTTACTCAGGAGGGGTACAAGGTGATTTCATGGTTTCTTTTGTATTTAAAATGGATAAGTGGGTATATCTTAAACGTGTGCTATGAGGAGCTGTCTTGAATTCACTGTGGTTCATGGCAGGTGCCTGTAAAGTAAAAGGTAGTTATGGAAAATGCTGTTATGTGAAAGGGTGGATAAGGGATCGAGTCAAAGCACTTGAAGTGAACGCCATTTAGTCCCAGCTGCCCTCTATGAATGGGTATTCATGACTTGTTAATTTTGATTCCAAAGAGGGTTGATTGCCTTGTCTAATTGGAGGCAATACTCTCTCTGGTCATCACTTAAGAAGCTGAATCTGCCTGATGTAAATCTTTCTACAGCTCATGAATTTAATTGCCTTCATATAACCACGAGCAATGCAGGACAAAAGGGATCAATAACACAAATAATACTGACCTAGAGCAGTCTTTGAAGCTGTTTGATGAGAAGTACATCTTTTCATGTGAGGCAATACTGCAATTAAATGTATTGCAGGTAAAAAGAAAGCTTTCCTCTCCCCACAAGCTCAGCTCTTAGATAAGGCATCTGATGGGAGATATGCCCTGGAGAAAATGAGGCAATGAAGTAGTTCTTTGCAATAATAGATACAGATTTCAGGCTTTGAGGAAAACTTGTATGTTATCCATTGAGTTGTGCTGAAGATGAGTCTGAAACTTAAGTCAGACACTCAGTTGAATAGTTTTGGTGAGGAATACTTAAGGTGCTTGCTAAAATTTGGCTGAATGTGAAATCACATATCAAGTAGTCTTAATTTTTTCATAGCATATGAGAGATACTTGACTGTAAACTTCATAATGGTAATGTGGAAGGAAAATCAGGGCATGTACTTTAGTAAAGTGACTGGACAGTGGTTTATATGTCACTGGTGATACAGGTATCACTGCAGAGTCGTGTACGGGAAGTGCTTCCCAGTGTCATTGTAAAGGTGTGTTCTGCAGCTGTTGGCTGTTACTGAGGATCAGTTGAGTGCGGCCTGGTGGCCAGTACCCCAGCACAGTGTCCAGTAGGAATTCCTGGCTTCTCAGCTCCCAGCACAATCTGCAGAAACCTGACACTCGTATTTCTTGGGCAGGGTGCAGAAATAGGACCAGGAGATGGTAGGTAGTGGATGGGAGAGTTTTGAGGGCATGGGGATACTGGCAGTTGGGTACAGAAGTGAAATTGGAGCCTTGCTGAGAAGGGGATTGAGAGTGCAGGTGCCTCCCCTTAACCATCTCTGTGGCTGACATGGAGATAGAAGTCTCCCATGCTGCTATGGACACAGCTTCTGATGCTGACTGCCCTTGAGCAAACTGGGAGTCCTGGGCTTACTTTTTTTCCCCTCAAGAGCTCATATCCTCAAATCCCTGCTTAACTCAGTGGACAAGTAAGACTGAGATTCCTAGTTAAGGAATGAGCAAAAAGCTACTGTCAAGGTCCCGGATTCCTCTCTGCAGTACTGCAAGTGTGCCAGTGTACAGTCCTGTCCGTACACTGATCATACTCCACTGTGTGCAGTGAGGGTCTCCCCAGCTGTATAATCCCAGGGGAAGATCCTTCAAAGTGTGTTTGCTTTAATGGTTAGGACCTTGCCTTTAATTTCCCAGGTAGATGTATGTGGTCTGGCTAGCTTCTACCAGTTGCTCTCGTGTTGGTATGGGGTTTTTGACATAAATAGTTCTTTTTCTCCTTTCATTTGCGTTCTCAGGCAACACATTTGAGAACAGTTTTAGCCTCTGGGCCTTCACTGTGCTGTATAAAGAGGCCTGGATGGTGCTGCCCTTACCTCCCCATTCCCCTGATGCACTGAACATCCCTTGTCCTTGTTCCAGTTTCAGCTAATCTTGAACAGGGGATCTGATTGAATTCCTGTAGGCTGCAAATGAAATGTCTTATACAAGACACTAACGTCTGTCTTGATGCTTCCTGGGATTGCACTTTACTGTTTTATGACTGGTCCACACTGGTAGCTGTCATCTGTGCTGGTAGCCAGACCCCTTGCTGCCTTTTTTGTTCTTGAACAGCCCTCAGTAGATAGAAGGGAATCAGAGTAAACTTTTCCAAAGCGTATGAGCTTGCATAATGTGCTGTTGGATTTTGTGGATTTTAAAATATGCTTTTGAAGATAAACCAGTCCCTTCTGGTATCCAGTTGTTTTTTTGTGTCCTCCATATCAGTAACATCCCAGGAGTGTTGGTGGTCTCACCCTCTTTGTCCCAGGGTCCTTAATGAATGTATTAAATAAGGTTTGGTTTAGTTTTAACACCCAAGAATCCTTTAGTAACCTCACAGCAAGATGCATTTACTTCTTAAATATAGACACAGCAGTTGTGTTTTAATCATGTGTCACCCTTGATGAGATGTCATTTTAAGTACTTGCTATTGGAGTTTTGGTTCAATGTGCTGTTTCTTTTAGAACTCATGTATGGAGATTATCCAGATTTCCTCTGAAATACAATTTTCCCCTCAATCTTGCTCCTGCTGCCATTTCTGTATCTTCATTCCCATTACATATCATCCCTTTGCTAATATATCCAACATCCTCCCCACAAGCAGAACATGCTATTTGTTGTAAGGCCATATTACTATTACCTTCCTGTCAAACTGAGCAGCCTTCATCTTTCTTGATGAGAGAACACCTACATTTTGGAGCTGCATTCAAATGTCTTCTCTAAAAATAGCTCAACTCATGCTGCCTTCAGGAAGTTCTCACTTCACCCAGATGTTCCCTGGTATGGACCTTTTTTGTGCTGATGGCTCTTCTCTTTCATAACTTATAGGCTGTTTGCTTATTGAACATGATTGTGAAGATGGTGTTTATTTGCTGAGTGTGGAGCCCTTTTCTACAGGTTCCCATGTGTTCTCTCCCATTGCTGGATACGTTAAGTGTCTGTCTGGAAGGAGTTCTAGATGTCTCCCATGTTTGAGGGTTGCTTTGTCCAGGTGGCTTTTCCAAAGCCACAAGTTTATCCTTTCAAATTTGAAACCCTTATTTGCAGACCCGATTTTGCTTTCTCCATTGAGCTCAAGTCCCCAACCCACTCTGCTTTTGCACCGGTGGATCATTAGGTTTTCATTCTGATGGACTGCTAGCAGATGTCAGTGGACACGGAGTGTACGTCTCCAGGAGATAATTTCTAGCTGTCACATGCAGTCCTAGAGGAGGAGGCATGCAGAGTCTGGAAGGTGACTTGCACAGCATAGATCAGCAGGCCTTTTTGCACAACCGGTTCTTCAGATGCATCTTGGTAGAGGAAGCAATGTAAGATCTGCTGTGAAAACACCATCTTACTCTTCCAGCAGTGGCCTTGGACCGAATGCACTGAAGATGGTGGAAGGGGCAGTTAAAAGGAAAGAATCAGCTCATAGCTCTGGTCAGTCCAAAGAGAAAAAGAAGAAATCTGCACTGGATGAGATTATGGAGGTAATAATTATGCAGGATCTGTGTCTTTGTAACCCTGTGCCTATGGCAGTGTCCACTGTACCTTTGAAGTGCCCTCAGACCTTCAGTTCGGGAGGAATTCAGACTCTTGTATCTTATCAGGCAAAATGATTTCACTTCCACATTACAACTGCTTTCTGCTGCTCATCTGTGCCTATTCCCCAGATGACTGAGATGTTGGAAGTAAAGGAATACAGATTTTGGAAGAAAATATCTAGAAACACTTGACAAACCCCAAGTATAAGTCTCCATCATTTTATCATGGATTCCTGGATCGCATCAGGTTGATTTTTATGCAGCAAGCACACGCTGACTTCTGACTTACCCTTATTTAGTTTGTTGGGGTTTTTTTATTCCCCACATGATGCGGGCCTGGAGAATTGGTTCAGCTTTTCAAAGCATGGGAAAGCTGCAGTGAAAGTAAATGGTGATTATTTGTTGTTCTGTAGCTTGAAGAGGAGAAGAAGAGAACAGCTCGGAGAGACTACTGGTTACAGCCTGTAAGTGTCTTAAAATTATTGTACCAAATGGAACCACTTCAGCATCTCTAAAACCTCTTGATTTGTGTAAAGATCCAAAGGTGGATTCCAAACTGAATTAACTCTTATTTTCCAAGCTGCTAAATGTGAAGTATTACAGTATCTCTTCTGGTTGAGCATGATCCGCAGTCTGAAGCATTGGATGCCTGATCTCAGGTGGGGTGGCATTCTCTAATTAAAGAGTTGGTACTGTGAGTCTCTAAAGATCATGTTTAAATCATGATAATACTCACAGCCCTCTTCTTTATAGATAGGAGTTGACTTGCGCAGAGGTATAGAAGTCACATCAGCCTTTGAGCTGAGAGACCTCATTTCAGCTTCTACTTATTGACTGGACATCTAGATCAAGAAGTCCTGTCCTTGACCCACTGTTAGTTACACTGTCATGTTATATACTGAATTCAAGTGTAGTTGTAGTCAGAAAAGTCTTGAGAGCTGCTACTTTGAGGCAATAATTTGAGGATGAAGATCTGTTCCTGAAAGCAGTCTTTACTGTCGTTGCTTCCTGTGCTGTGCAGTCTGTGGTTGGAGTCAGAGCGACCTGAATGTGCCATTAGTTGAGAGTGTGTAGTTTTTTGTGTGTTTTGGCATTTATTTATTTTTCTGCCTTTCAAATCTTCCAGGAAATCGTTGTAAAAATTGTAACAAAAAAGCTTGGAGAGAAGTATCACAGGAAGAAGGCAATTGTTAAGGTAAAATGGAAGCATGTGGCATTGGTTTGGCTTTTCTGGTATCTGAGCTGAAGTTTTGTTTCATTGTGCAAGTTGTTCAGCCTTAAGTCAACACCGAAAGGGGCTGAAACATCCCCTTAACTCTGTCAGGACTTACCTGGGCAGGGACTGAAGCTCTGAATTGGTCTAATGTCATTTACTCAGCGATCCTTTCTCAAGCACTGTTTGTCCCTATTAACACAGCCATCTTGGAGAGTAGTCTGTTTGCCAATGTGATATGACCAAGAGCGGTGCAATTGCATTTTAAGCTGAGACTAGCCAGGTTTGCCCTGGCATTTAAGCTGCCTTTGAACAAGATTTCATTTGCATACAAAATCTGGAGGCTGAGCCTTGCCTGTAGTTCAGAAGTGCTTTCTTTCAGCCACTGACAGTGAAATGGTGTTGTACCAGGTAGTCCAAGGCTCAATAACTTCTGGCAAGACAACCGAAGACAGCACCCAGGTGTGTTTTGAATGGACAAGAGTGTATGGAGCTCAAAATCACAGCTGAATATCTGAATATGACAAGTGGAACATGGTTTGTGCTAAGGACAAAGATGTTCCGTAACATTTTGCCTCACTGAGAGGTAGTATCCTAGTTGTCACTGTGTGGCCTCCAGCCAGTCTAGCCTCTGAGTGAGGGAAGAAGCTTCTAATTTACTCCCCATCTTTGAGAGAATAGCCAGGAGAGCTGACCTTAAGGTTGGCAAAACCTTTAGAAAAGAAGGTACATAAGTAGCGGTCAACTAGGACGGTTCACTGCTGTTCTAGAGGAGCCCTTTTAATGTAGCCTTAACTTCAGAGTGAGGCCAGTCAGTGATTCATGGAAGCTGGATGCCCTCAGGACAGCTCACAAGTGTTGCTGCTTGTGAAAACATAGAAGTGCAGACTCATGGTCCCGAGTTTAATATTGAAACATAAATGTAGAGAACTGTTGGTTTGGGGACCTCTTTTTCTGATTTGCCTCTGCCTTTCACAACAGGAAGTGATTGACAAATATACGGCGGTTGTGAAGATGATTGATTCTGGAGACAAACTGAAGCTTGATCAGACACATCTAGAAACTGTCATACCAGCACCAGGTACAGTGTTTTGTTCAGTTCTCAGCTTAGATGTCACTGCAAGACTTCTGTTTACATTCTTTTAAACTGTAATTCATCCACTTGAAAGTGCTGTAACCTTTCCTATGGAGCTATGCTGAGAGAGCTGGGCTGGTTCAGCCTGGAGAAGAGAAGGCTCCAGAGAGAACTTAGAGCAGCTCCCAGTGCCTAAAAGGGCCAATAAGAAACCTGGAGATGGGCTGTGGACAAGGGCCTGTAGGGACAGGACAAGGGGGAATGGTTTTAAACTGAAAGAGGGGAGATTTAGGCTAGATATAAGGAAGAAATCTTGACTATGAGGGTGATGAGACACTAACACAGGGTGCCCAGAGAAGCTGCGGCTGCCCCATCCCTGGCAATGTTCAAGGCCAGGTTTGGATGCAGAGGCTTGGAGCAAGCTGCTCTAGTGGAAGGTGTCCACTAGACCAGGCAAGGGTTGGAGCTGGATAAGCATTAAAGGTCACTTCCAACACAAACTGTAATTCTGTGAAGGGCCACCTGGCTATTGGTACATTTCATAAGCTACTTTGATCATTTACCACATATCCTCTGGTTACTTTCTAGGGAATTATTACAGTGCTTCTGCTTTGAGTCTTCACGGTCCCATCTCTAAGAGTTAGATTATCTTCTGAGAAGACAGAAGTGTTTTAGGAATGAGCTCGTTTAATGATATGAAAGAATCTCTCTTCAGCTGCCAGGAAGCATCTCTGGGAGCCCTACAGAGCCCTTGGTCTTATTCACCCTGTATCATCCCTCCAAAGTCATGCCTCAAATAGCTGTGGGTGCTTGGTAAAGCTTGCCTCATATCCTCTTTGGTTCACTGGCATTGCTTTGGCTGGTACACACTAGCATTTGTGTACGGCATCTGAGCAGTATTTCAGGGAACAGTCAAGGTGGCAGTAAGCAGAACACTGTCAGCATATGGGGAAACAGGACATAGGATTTTGGGATTCACATATCCTTCAGCAGACCTACTGCATTCTGCATGTGTGCAGCTGGTGAAGAGCTGGTTGATGGTGTCAGTGAATATTCTTTAGCATAGCGGTACCTGTAGGTGAGCTCTGCCCACCCTTGCACTCGGATCGATGCCCTGAGGGAGCTGCCTGGGTGAAGCAGAAGGCAAAAAGGCAACAGTGAGCTCTTAGCACAAGGAATGGGACATGGCCCTGCTGTAGTTTCGATGGGTTCTGCCCGGTGTAGAATGGAGCTGTAAATCAAGGTGTGCTTTGCAAATGGGCAGGCTGTAAGACAAAGCTTAGGGTGCTGCTTGCTGGAGCTTCTGGGAGAAACCATCTCTCCATCAGCTATCAATAGAGTATAACACAGCTCTATCCAAAGAAGTTGTGCACACTGTCGTGTAACTGCTTTCCTGTTTCTCATTTCAGGCAAGAAAGTGATGGTCTTAAATGGTGGCTACAGGGGAAACGAAGGCATCTTGGAATCTATCAATGAAAAGAGGTTTTCAGCTACAATAGTCATCGACTCTGTAAGTATCAAATACTGCAGGATCTTGTTTGTGTAGAGCAGTTTTCATCTCTACCTTTGGAAAGCTTTCACAAAGAACTGTGGTATCATTAGTCCTGTCTTGCAGGTGGGATTTATGCTGTGGTCACCCTCAACCTGTTCCCAACCAATAAGAAAACAGCTGCATATTCCCCATTGCAGACTATAGCTCTGCTCTTTGCCTTTAAAGTGATGCCAGGATGCTGAATTGAGCAAGTTTGGAACTTAAAAGAGACTGGCAGAATATTTTCTATGTTGATTTTGAACAGGGCTGTTGTTGAACTGTTTTGTGGGAAGGGAAAAATGTGGAACGTGCAAGGAGGTGACTTCTGCCTTTTCCAAACTGAATGTGGGGCTGTATGTGCTTATTTGTAATCTTGTTCATGGTTAACAATTATGGTTGGGGTTTTCTGGGTTTGGGGTTTATTTTATGTATCACTTTTCTCTGGGCTAAAATTACCCATTGGCATCATGGCTCTGTGGCTGCTGCTTTGTTCTCTGCAAAGCCAGGCTTGAAACTCCTTAAATTCAAAGCCGGGTTGGATGGGGCTTGGAGCAGCCTGCTCTAGTGGAAGGTGTACCTGCCCACGACAGGGGGTTGCAACTGGATGAGTTTTAAGTCCCTTCCAATCCAAACCAGTCTGGGATTCTATAGTTGATACAGCAGAGAGGTTATTGGTTCAAAGTCAAGTTTCATACACAGAGCTTGTAGTAGAGAGACCTCGTTAGGATCCCATTCAGCCCCTGTTGGAGTCTGGAGCATTTGCATGAGAAGAGACTGGGCAAAGCCACAGAATGAGCTTTGATCAGAGCTAAGGGCCATGCTAATGTTGGTCTTTGAAAGCAATGGTAGTTTCTCTCTAGCTCTGATGTCTGTAGGTGTTAAGATTTTCCTTTCCTGCATGAAGTCTGTATATTAAAAATGGGTGAAACTACCCCTGGAAACAGCAAATACTGACTATAGGGTGACCAGGATTTCTGTATCCAAAATTACATCTTTTACTACTTAGAAATCCGTAGTGAATTAACTCAAGCAGCTGCTTCTATTTGCCCCAGAATTGCAAGGCCTTTAATGCAAACAGTGTCCTGAAAGTGATAAGATTCTTGGGACAGTGTTTGAGGCCCTGTCATATTGCATGGTCAGCTTGAAAATAATGGAACAGAAAATACTTTGTTGTGAGCAAATCCCAGACCTGCACATTTTGGGATGCGTTTTGCTACACATCTCCTGTGCACCTTCCATCATGGAGCTATAGATGGCTTTTGGACAGAGCTCTGAAACAAAAAAGTCTATTTTGGTCCTATTTCTTCTACCTTGTTGTTCTCAGGGACCTTTAAAAGGACGCCGGGTTGAAGACATCCTGTATGAAGACATCTCCAAACTTGCCTGAGTTGCTCGTCATGGATCACAGAGGATTTTGGTTCGCAAAACCATCTTTCTGGCATCTTGCAGCAGACACAAGACTCTACTATGTCAGGGTTTTAACTGTGTGTGTCTATGTATTTATGATGTATATAGAAATTAACCACAAACAAGCTGGATTTATTTAAAGACCACTATGGATTTGTTAACGTCAGATGCTTGTGGAAATCTTCTCAGTGGAAATATTTCACCTGATTCTCTATCAAAGTTATAATATTGGGTTCAATTTCCTTTTGTAAAATAGAGCGGATGGCTGTAAGTGGGGTATTTTACTCACTGAAGTGTGGTAGCAGAGAGGCAGAATTACCTACAAATAGCTGCTTGAGGCACGTAGTGTGTGTTGGGGCCAGTTTTAACAACACACACTCCTCAATCTGCAGCTAAGTTCTGGCTGTAGGAACAAGGGGAGGGATTAAGTGAATAGCAGGAAGGGAATGGTGATTATTCCCCTGGATGTTGTAGGAATGGTCTAGTTTATTGAGTGCTGTCACCACCTTGTTTTTGGTTACACATTGGTGTTGGTAGAATGCAAGTCACCCCTTCTCCATTGCGTTTGCCAGTAATACTAATAAGCAGTTTATCCTCATATGGACTCAAGCGTGGGTAATGCTTCTGGGGTTTTTGTGTGCCAGCCAAGGTGTATGTGGATACAGCTTGGTGATTGCTAGTTTGGTTTTCCAGAGCCTGTTCCTTTGTCACGCTTCTGCTCTTGCTCTGCTCTGTGGGTATCATCACTCACTAAAGGATGTAACAGTGGCTTTTTTTATTTTTTTAAAAATGTCACATTTTGTACTATGTTTAATTTCTAAACATGGTCAGGAATAAACGTAAACCTTTCCTAGGGCCGTGTGGTTCTTATCAGCGTTTTGAGGGGCCTGTTGAGCGCAGTGAAGTGCCTGGCTGGCCACTGCCTTGTTTGTGAAGGAGTGATAGAGCTACAGGATGGTTTGGGTTGAGGGGACCTTAAGGCTCATCCAGTTCCAGCCCTTGCCATGGACAGGGACACCTTCCACCAGAACAGGTTGCTCCAAGCCCCTGTGTCCAACCTGGCCTTGAGCACTGCCAGGGATGGGGCAGCCACAGCTTCTCTGGGCACCCTGTGCCAGCGCCTCAGCACCCTCACAGGGAAGAGCGTCTGCCTAAGAGCTCATCTCAGTCTCTCCTCTGGCAGGTTAAAGCCATTCCTCTTGTCCTGTCCCTACAGGCCCTTGTCTAAAGCCCCTCTCCAGGTTTCTTGTTGCCCTTTTAGGCACTGGAGCTGCTCTAAGGTCTCCTGTTAAGGAGCTTTCTCTTTTCCAGGCAGACCCAGCCCAGCTCTCTCAGCCTGGCTCCATAGGAAAGGTTACAGTACTTTCAAGTGGAATTGGATGAGCTTTAAGGTCCCTTCCAACCCAAACCAGGCTGTGATTCTATGAATTAAAAGCTGTCCCTTTCCTCCCCCGGAGCTTCACTCTCGCGTAGGTTTGTGGTTTCCAGGGGACCCCTGCAGGAAAACTGATAACACTGCAGAGGTTTAGGGCAACGGCTGCTGTCTGGAGTGGCCTGGAGCTGCCTCACACCAGACACCAGGTTGCTTTCCTGGGCTCCTGGAAGTAAATGCATGGCAGAGTTGTGCCGTAATGCAGTATTTACAGAATGGAGAGCGATAAGGGAGAGAACTGGAGACAGAAGACACATTTGTCTGTAAATTCAGGCTCTGTGCAAGTGGGATTATGTAAACAGCTCTGCCCTTTCTTGAGCAGATACTGAGTGAGAAGAGGTACATAGGAGTGTAATGAGGGTAAGGGACAGGACAGTGCAACTTCTGCTTCACTGGAAAGAATTGCACTTCATATTCCAGAGCCTGAAAAATTAGAGTGAATGTAATAGACATGTTAATTGCAAATTGGAGAAGAGCAGAGAATGATTATTCACTGCTTGTAGTCATATACAAGTAGGAAACAGAGAGTGGAATTCCTGATTTTGGGATTTCGAACCACACTCGATAGGTTTTTCCTCCCCACGCACTGAGGAACCGACTGCTGCAGGCTGCTGTGGAGGCCAAAGCTAATGAATGAGTTCAAAGAAGCCATGAAGGGTTGCAGGGGGAAGTTGCTTTTGCTTCTGAGAGCTACTTGGAAGAGACACTTCAGCTATGTTGATCCTCACTCCTGACACTGGCTGCAAGAAGGATCCTGTACCAGCCATTGACTTGTAAGCGCAGGAGACTGAAGTTCAGAAGGGCAAGTACATCACTGGGGTCCCATTCCCAGATAAGGGCTGCTGAGAAGAAACAGATAGATATTCTTGTTCAGAGTTTTAACTCTGGCTCTAGGCACATAAAGACGTATTTGTTTCACTATTGATCTCATTCATCGCTGAATACTTCTGGAAGAGGATCTTGAGGGAGCTGATCCTACTGCAAGGGAAGCTTTTAGTACTGACAGTGATTTCTATGCAGTTGGAATGTTTCCTGCTTTCCCAGTGTCGTATCTGAGTGTGAACTGCTGCAACGTTGAAATTTTCACAAGGAACAGGCTGGAAGCTGTCTTGGCCTCGTGTAATTAATTCTGCAATGTAGAATCACAGAACAGTTTGGAGTAGAAGGAACCTTACAGCTCATCCAGTTCCAACCCTTGCCACAGGCAGGGACACCTTCCGCTAGAGCAGCTTGCTCCAAGCCCCTGTGTCCAACCTAGCCTTGAACACTGCCAGGGATGGGGCAGCCACAGCTTCTCTGGGCACCCTGTGCCAGCGCCTCAGCACCCTCACAGGGAACAGCTTCTGCCTAAGAGCTCATCTCAGTCTCCCCTCTGGCAGGTTAAAGCCATTCCCCTTGGCCGGTCCCTACAGGCCCTTGTCCAAAGCCCCTCTCCAGGTTTCCTGCAGCCCCTTTAGGCACTGGAGCTGCTCTAAGGTCTCCCCTTAAGGAGCCTTCTCTTTTCCAGGCTGCCCCAGCCCAGCTCTCTCAGCCTGGCTCTGGAGCCTGGCTTAGAGCTGCTCCAGCCATGGCCTCCTCTGGCCTCTCTCCAACAGCTCCACGTCCCTCTTGTGCTGCTGCCCCAGAGCTGGATCAGGACTGCAGGGGGGTCTCCCCAGAGCACAGCAGAGGGGCAGGATCCCCTCCCTGAGCTGCTGCTCACGCTCTGGGAGTGCAGCCCAGCACACGGGGGGGTTCTGGGCTGTGAGCGCACACTGAAGCCAGGTCATGTTCAGTTTCTCATCAACCAACCAAGTCCTTCTCCACAGGGCTGCTCTTATTCCAAGGACATTCCTCACCACAGGGTAACCCATTCTTAAAGACAGGAGTCTCGTGATGCTCATTGCAGGGCCCATGTTCCTTTTCTGTTGATTTTCCTTTACACCTAATGCACATCCTCCTTTTTACCCAGTCCAGCTGTGTATGTACTTACATTCTCCCAGCAGTCTGAGCAAGCAGAGGTGTTTTAAAGTACTAAATCAGGTCCTGTGTGTTACACTGCAGTAATCACAATGCAGTTACAAGTCTGCTCTGAAGCATGTATTACAAACAAGTTTAAGTTTTCAATGGAATATTAATGGACTATTAACCTGTTAAATCAGACACATCGAGAGCAAGATACCTGCTACAACCCAGCACGTCACTTTATTACGTTTTTGAACAGAAAAGGGAGTTCCATGGCTTTGGAACGCTGGTCATTTACAAAGCAAAAGGTGGTGAAGTCACCTTCTGTTGATCCAGCTCGAGAGCTGCTGTTCAGAAGAGTCGTTTGGGCATGAAGGAGCAGATAAGAACGTTTGTAACAAACTGGTTCCGTGCTGGAGCACTCAGGGTTTCTTCAGGAAGCTGTACAGGTGGGGGACCAGGTAATCTCTGTAGTGGCCATCTATGAACCCCTTCCCACTGTTGTGCACAAACCAGCACTGCACCTCGGTCCCAGCCACGCGGTCTGTCCTGTAGTCCTTCTGCAGCCCCCTGTGGGGAAGAGGACACCCAAAGTGAAGGTCACTGCCTGACAAGAAGACAAGTGGGCATCGATAATCCAGTGTGTTTGTGGCATTGCTCTGCTAAAGGGGTGAGCTCTGTGTCTTCCACCACCAGAAAGTGGAAACAACCACAAAATACAATGGATTCACAGTTCTGTAGGCAGAACATGTACAGACCCCATACACGTACATACAGCTGTGTGTATGGGGCCTTTTTTTGGGGTCTCAGGTGCTTTTGTAGGACCTATCCAAGGTCAGGTGCTGGGCAGCTATAAGAACAGCACAGTTCATGCACAGGAACCCAACTTGTCCCAACTTTGTCAACCACTAAAACCAGATTATCGGCAAAGGGAAAACAGGGATATTTTTCCCCCAAATCTTTGAGATGTAACAAGCCTGCGGTCACTGATGTCATTGGAATAAATCAGATTTAGGAGAGCAACAAAGCACATTATTCCTACCTGGTAACAGTGAGCTTGTTGCCTTTCACTTCCATGATGGCTTGTGGCTTCTCTGGAGGTTGCCCAGGGGTTTGGTGATGGATGGCCACTTCTGGTTCAGACGCAAACTGACCTGATCGAAGAGAGGTTTAGAGCTCTCTGCACCTCCCAACCTTGGGGGCTCCTGTGTAAGCTGCTGTGGGAAACCATACTAGCTGCAGGAGGCAAAGCATCCCACATGGATCACAGGCACTGGGCCTCCAGTGCTCGGGGGCTGATGTTCCCTGTGAGCTTTTGCTTTATACCCTTGCTGGAAAAGACAGATCCAGATGTTTGTATGTAAAGCTTCTCAGGAGGAAGGTTTGAGGGGGTTGTTTCAGCCTTTTTAGGCTGGGAAAGCCCTGTCACAGTGTCACCAAGCCTGGGCAGGCCATTGAAAACACCCTGCCTGGATGGGATGAGGAATTATCTCCTGGTCTGTGATGTTCTACAACTTCCTGTAGGACTCTCCCATTTTCTACTTGAATCCTTTTCACACCTTCCCCATCAGGAGTCAGACACCAGTGAATTCACACAAGGATCTAAACTCCTTCCCCCGTGCCCCGCCATTCCCACCTGCTATCCTGCATCCCTTACCTATGAGCCCGTGGGTTTCAGGCGAGAACTGGTTCTCAGGGGGAATGTAGATTCCCAGGAAGTCAACGTTAACGGGGTGGTGCTTCCACACACGGTGCAGCAGGACCATGAAGGACATCTCCTCACCCACGGTGATCGTAACGTTGTTTTCTCTCTTCACAGATATGAGCAGCCTGAAAGGTGAACCAAAGGAAGGGCTCAGTCACACCTGAGCTCTCAGGCTCCTTGAGATGCTCTTGGGCATGCAGAACAACTGACTGGGGTTGGCAGGTAAGACAGAGGGTCCATCAAACCCCACAGCCTTGGGAATGGTGCCTACAAGTCTGGCAGGACAGTGGCTGATAGAACAGACGCTTCATGCCCTGTTCAGTCAACCCAAATTTGCCCCACAAACTTAAGCTCTTGCTACAGTGAATGGAGATTTTGGAAGTGATCCTATTGCCTAAATACATGTCTAGTGCTGTAGGGTGTCCAACAGCTGTCAATCTGTAGGTGAAGGTGTCCTGGATGTTGACTCAGGTTTCCCATCATGTCAGGTATCATAGAATCATAGAATCACAGAATGGTTTGGGTTGGAAAGGACCTTAAGATCACCCAGTTCCAACCCCCCTGCCATGGGTAGGGATACCTCCCACTAAACCATGTCACCAAAGGCTTGATCCAACCTGGCCTTGAGCACCCCCAAGGATGGAGCATTCACAAATTCCCTGGGCAACCCATTCCACTGCCTCACCACCCTCACAGAAAAGAACTTCTTCCTTATATCTATCCTGAACTTCCCCTGTTTAAGCTTGAACCCATCACCCCTTGTCCTATCACTGCAGCCCCAGATGAGGAGTCCCTCCCCAGCATCCTTATAGGTCCCCTTCAGATACTGGAACCCTGGAGGTATCTCAGATAACATGAGGTGCTTTGCTGAGGCCACTGAACCCTGTTCTTAGCTAAAGCAGTCAGCAGTAGGGAGACAAATTCAGCTCTTTCTACTCATGTCTGGTCAACAGAATCACTCTCTTGGCCCTACTGCCTGATTTCATTAGTGATAATGAGAGCTCAGACATGTAGCTATGATTCACATGCCCATACACAGGATCTCTGTGACCTGGATCCCGCCCACAGTTGGTCAGTCCGATGCTGCCAAGGGTTTCCTTAGGAATGCTCAGCAACTCACTGCTTCCGAATGATGTGGCCCGTGTCGGCCCAGGTCAGTGTGATGCTGTAAGGTCCATCTTTCAGCGTGATCGTTTCTGTGGTGATCTCCACTTTCAGGCCTTTGTTCTTGAAGTAAAACCCGATTTTGCCGAAGTACGTGTTGAGTTTCTTATTCTCAGTTCTCTTGGCCCCAACGATCTGCCCATTGACCACCACTCCTGTGAAGAGCAGGGAAGATGACGCCTCAATCTTGGAGCACCACTTAGAGACTCAGAGTTCTGATCTCAGCAGGGAGTACCATGGGCTCAGCAGAAACAGGCAGCCCTCTGACCCCCTGTTTTTGTCATCTTGCCAGCCAAGAGAAGAGAGTAATGTATTATAGCCCCTCCTGATGCTACTGCTCATCGCTTTAGCACATCAATCTGGTGGGAACTGGTGTTAGGTCTAGTGCAGTATGGGCTGATTCATGAGCCATTGCCTATGTGAAGTTACTATCTTATACGCTTATGCTCATTGCTGTGTGGGAAAAGCATGGAGCAGTTGAGGAATAGTACCACATCTCCAAATACTCATTACTCCAATTACACATGCTCCAAATACACATTGCTCTTCACATGTATTCCAGAAGAAAAATGCTGATAGGTAAAGCCCTCTGAGGAGAAGAGGCTGATTCCATTTGACTCATTTGGGAATACACTTAAACATTTTTATTCCCTGCCACTAGGGATGCATCCAGTTTTATTTTCTTTGTATCCATCTACCACTTTCTTCTTTAAGAAGGCACATTAATATATAATATTAATATTAATTATTAATTATATATTATATACAAAGTATAAATGAGAGGAGAGGAGAAGAGAGGAGAGGAGAGGAGAGGAGAGGAGAGGAGAGGAGAGGAGAGGAGAGGAGAGGAGAGGAGAGGAGAGGAGAGGAGAGGAGAGGAGAGGAGAGGAGAGGAGAGGAGAGGAGAGGAGAGGGGAGAGGAGAGGAGAGGAGAGGAGAGGAGAGGAGAGGAGAGGAGAGGAGAGGAGAGGAGAGGAGAGGAGAGGAGAGGAGAGGAGAGGAGAGGGGAAAAGGGGAAAAGGGGAAAAGGGGAAAAGGGGAAAAGGGGAAAAGGGGAAAAGGGGAAAAGGGGAAAAGGGGAAAAGGGGAAAAGGGGAAAAGGGGAAAAGGGGGAAAGGGAAGGGAAGGGAAGGGAAGGGAAGGGAAGGGAAGGGAAGGGAAGGGAAGGGAAGGGAAGGGAAGGGAAGGGAAGGGAAGGGAAGGGAAGGGAAGGGAAGGGAAGGGAAGGGAAGGGAAGGGAAGGGAAGGGAAGGGAGGGGAAAAGAAGGGAAAGGAAGGGAAAGGAAGGGAAAGGAAGGGAAAGGAAAGGAAGCGGAAGCAAAGAGAAATCCTCACCTATCATGGAGATTCCCCCACCTATCTTGATTTCTTCCCCCATATCTCACTCCTACTTTTAGTTTCAATGTGCAGCTTGTGTCTGTTGCCCCTTGTCTTTCAGTTATGAATCCTGGAGATGTGTTAAGCTCCATCTTTACCTTCTAATTAGGGGGCTGTAGACAGCAACAAGATTGACCAAACCCAATGACAAAACACAGCCTCTCCCTCTATGTCCTGTGCTCCAGCCCCGTAATCATCTTGGTGGCCACCACTCAATTGGACCCAGTTTGTCAACAGCTCTCTTGTACTGACAAGCCTCAAACTGGACACAGTACTCCAGATGTGAAGGGAAACAGCCACTTCCCTCAACCTGCTGGCCATGCTCCTGTTAGCACATGGTCTTCCCTGTAGGCCTTTCCCTGCTCCCTCTGAACACCTCTCAGACCTGAGAGAAGAAAGTGCTGTAAAATAAACCATGTTATCTTTCCTTACCAGTACCAGGATCAGAAACCAAGTTCAGGATCTTTCCAGGCTCTGAGTTGATGTTGAAGCAGATGTTCCTTTGGCTCTTGGGCAGGTGTATGATGAAATGTGGGTCATTGTCCACTGAAATATAGCAAAGAAGCAAGCATGAGCAGCAGCACAGACCTGCCTAGTGCAGCACACAAACACCGAGACGCTTTTCTTGGAGGATTTTAAGCACTTTTTGGGACTCCTCAGTGAGGACAAAGGCTCTTTCTACCCCTGCAGTAGCCAATGGAGTTCTCAGATACTCCTCACCAAAGCCCCTTAGATGCTTTCTCTTCATATACTTCTGTTTAAGGAGAGCACATGACGTTCTTGGCTTGAGGAGCACCAGTGGTTTAAACTGGTCAGCAGCACACCAGGCTGCCATAGGCTCAACCTGGAGCTATAGAAGCCAAACTTTATCTCTTCGTGGTGGAAACCAGCCTCCAGGTGAGATCAAGGACCCATCTGGACACCAGACAGACGGGGACACATATTTGAGGCTTACACCCAGGATAGGACCTAAGGCATGGAAAGCAGGGTTTGGGTGACACCCGTGTTCAAAACTAATATCCACCCTCCCATGCCCATCTGTTGTCTGTTTCTAGAAGTGACACACTCCCAGGACATCACTGTCTCAAACTAAGAAGCTCTCAGATGCATTGCAAGTCCATACAACCATACAGACATTGGATAAATATACATCCTGCCTATCTCTTCTGGGGAATACAATCCATGCCTGTACTCAGTGTTTCCTATGGGAATAGCCAGTCCAGCTTCCATTAATTCAATGCTGTTCCTCATCTTTTGGACCTATTTAACTCCTTCCATGCACTAGACAAATCCTAGACTCTTGACCAGGAATGACTTTGCCGGAAGCAGTGGGGTGGGTGCCCTCCAAGGCTGAAGGAGCTTTTGAATGTCTTGTGTCTTTTAAATACATGAAGTCTCTTGAACATAGCCCTCGATAACTTTTCCTTATTCTTTCCTTATGCTTGATCTTACTGAATGTGATGGCAAGGCCTGTTCTGATCACCATTTCCAGGTACAAAAATACAGTACCAAATACATGTGTTAGCTGGACAGGTAACTTTGCCTTGCTCAACTTCTTCTCCAAGCAGTTTCTTGGCTAACCAAAGCCTTAGATTAGCCCCTGAGCTATGAGGAGAAGAAGTTTGATAGCTCTTTGGTAGCTATGTAAATGCACACATCTGCACACAGGCAGACTCCCAGAGCTATTGCAGTTACACTGCTTTTACAGGCAGTGGTTCTCACAGCTGGTTTGTTTAAGCAGGCACTAAACTGTGGCAAAGGCCCAAGTATTAACAGCATCCATCAGTCACCAGTGCGTTCAGAGATTTTTATCTACCATAGAGCATTCATCTGTCATTTACAATGGGGGTAACTTTACATGAACTATACTACTGCAGAGAAGTTGAGCGTGAGTTCAGTGAGCAGCCTCAGCTGCAGGGAAGCATGCGGCAGAAGATGGAGATGCTGGGATCCTATTGGAATCATAGGATGGTTTGGGCTGGAAAGGACCTCGAAGCTCATCCAGTTCCGATCCCTGCCACGGGCAGGGACACCTTCCAGTAGAGCAGCTTGCTCCAAGCCCCTGTGTCCAACCTAGCCTTGAACACTGCCAGGGATGGGGCAGCCGCAGCTTCTCTGGGCACCCTGTGCCAGCGCCTCAGCACCCTCACAGGGAAGAACTTCTGCCTAAGAGCTCATCTCAATCTCCACTTTAGGATCTAAGCTAAGTCTCATGCTTGTAACTTAGAGCATATTTTACAGGTTCACATATTCAGAGTCAAAATGACTCAGTATTTCATGAAGAAAAGCTGGCTGCTTGGGCTCTGGATGTTAGCAGAGGCTGTATCAAGAACCCTTCTCACTGATGTCCTCTGCAACAGCAGTGAAGTAGCTTTAGCAGCTAGTCACAGCAGTGGATTTATTCTCTTGCAGACTAGCCCCTAAAAGAAGATACAGCTTTTACACCAATCCAGCAAGCTCAACAAGAAAAATAAAGACAATTGATGGGCTCCTCCATCATTACTGTGCTTGGCATCTTGTCACAGAAGCTGAAGTTCTGAAAGTAACCAATAACTTTGGTTATATCCCTTTTATTTGTGTATTAGGTGATGGGTGATGCTGTCCGGTGTTTCTCTGCAGAGAAATACTGTAGCTCTTACCTCTGTTTATGCTCAGAGAAGACACTGGAGGACTCCTTTGCTCAGGCATGAAGCTGACTGGTACAGCTGTGATGTTGGCCCAGGGAGGGATACCTCTGTTGTTATTGGGTGCATTTGGAGTTAATCCTAGAGTACCTGTTGAAGGAGAGTCATATGTAGGTTTTTGTTCTTGCTGACACATTTAATAGTGTAATGTTTAAAGTAATGCAGTAGATCAGAGCCTCACGTTGTACCAATGTAAAGCAGGCACAAAACTCTTTACGACAGACGGATTTGTATGTGGAAGTTGGGATGGATTTACCTCAGTGTCTCCACCAGAGAAATACAACTTACCAAGGCAGTTGAGCTAGCCATAAGCTATGTAGGACTCTTTCTGCATGCTATAACATCCCTTAATGTCTCCCCTCCTGCTAGAGCCTTTCTGCCTTTGCCCTGATGGAAGCAGGAGAATGTAACGTGTTCTCTCTACCAATTAGTTCATAAACCAATATGATCTTCAATGATGCATTAAACTTGGTTTGTTTCATACGTCGGGCTGGAAACAAGAAGAGCTGAAGCAGGGCATGTATTCACATCTGCTGGCCCTACTCTGAAGAGAAGTAAGGGGGAAAAGGAGCTGGGGGACAGCAGCAGGACAAAAGATTGCACAGCTAGATCCAATCTCTGTTGGCATCTTCTTTCTTGAAGCCCTAAATCAAGCCATAGGCTGGTTATACTCAGGCAGTGTTATGTCCATTAGCGCAGTTACATGTGAATTTAGTGCAGATAATACAGGAACTAAAACCTGCACAAAGACTTCTGATTTTCCGTGTCAGATGAATTTCACAGACTATTATGCATGAAGAAGCTCTCCCATGCACAGACCGATTTGCAATGTCTGGCATGATAAAGAACATTTAGTCCTTTGAGAAGTAAGCGATTTCAGTGGAAGGCACAGTCTCTGGCTATGAAGACAGTGAAGATCTTAGGGAGTTGCATAAAGACAGGCAGGAAATTCTATTTCAGATTACCCAACCATATCCTGGGCTGCATCCAAAGGAGCGTGACCAGCAGGTCAAGGGAGGTGATCCTGCCCCTCTGCTCTGCTCCTGTGAGACCTCACTTGGAGTATTGTGTGCAGTTCTGGTGTCCTCAACATAAAAAGGACATGGAACTGTAGGAACAAGTCCAGAGGAGGCCACGAGGGTGATCAGGGGACTGGAGCACCTCCCGTAGGAAGATAGGCTGAGAAAGTTGGGGCTGTTCAGCCTGGAGAAGAGAAGGCTGCATGAAGACCTCATAGCAGCCTTCCAATACCTGAAGGGGGCCTGTAGAGATGCTGGGGAGGGACTCTTCATTAGGGACTGCAGTGATAAGACAAGGGGTAATGGGTTCAAACTGAAACAGGGGAGGTTTAGATTGGATATGAGGAAGAAATTCTTTACTGTGAGGGTGGTGAGGCACTGGAATGGGTTGCCCAGGGAACCTGTGAATACTCCATCACTGGTGGTGCTCAAGGCCAGGCTGGACAGAGCCTTGGGTGACATGGTTTAGTGTGAGGTGTCCCTGGCCATGGCAGGAGATTAGAACTGGAGGATTTTAAGGTCCTTTCCAACCCTAACTATTCTATGATTCTATGATTCTATGATTCTATGATTCTATGATTCTATGATTCTATGAGTCTATGAGTCTATGATTCTATGATTCTATGATTCTATGATTCTATGATTCCATGATTCCATGCCTTGTATATGTAAACTTTCGGCACAGTCCGTGTATTGCACAATCCTAAGCACAGATTTACTTAGATATTGCTTTTACAATCTCTGTCCTCTGCTAAGGTTCAAGGGACATGCCCCACTGTCCCTGAAATCCACAGGTGCCTTGACCCTGATTTCAGTGCTGTTAAGTTTTGACTATTCCATCCAACACAAAGACACAAGAACCTATATTAAAACTACTCAAATCCTCTACATCATCTAAATCAAGATAACTGTGGTCTGAATTGGTCAGCCAGTGCCACTATAATGAATTCATTATACACAAATGCAACACATGGTATTTCTGTGCTGAGTGATTTAGTGGCTGTGGGTTGTAGCGTGTAGTTTAAATAGAATCATAGAATCATAGAATAGTTAGGGTTGGAAAGGACCTCAAGATCATCGAGTTCCAACCCCCGTGCCATGGGCAGGGACACCTCCCACTAAACCATGCCATCCAAGGCTATGTCCAGCCCCACCTTGAACGCTGCCAGGGATGAAGCATTCACAACTTCCCTGGGCAACCCATTCCAGGGCCTCACCACCCTCACAGTAAAGAATTTCTTCCTCATATCCAATCTAAACTTCCCCTGTTTAAGTTTGAACCCATTACCCCTTGTCCTGTCACCACAGTCCCTAATGAAGAGTCCCTCCCCAGCATCCCTATAGGCCCCCTTCAAGTATTGGAAGGCTGCTATGAGGTCTCCACGCAGCCTTCTCTTCTCCATTTCTCTTTGGATCTCAGCTGCAGACTTTAAAATTGAAGAATAAATGAACCTAAAAATAACAGTTGACAGACATCAGAACCCCATTTCATTGAGCCAGAATCAGGACATTATTGGAGTTATCCAGGAGCTGGAGATGTGGACATGCAGAACGTGCATGGAGTTTCGCTTCTAGTGTGAAATGGCAGATGGATGATACTGCCTGCTGGTGTAAAGTTGCTTTTTTCCTTCACAACCAATTGTAAACTCTCCCATTTATTAATAGGGTTTAATTCACTACACTCAGTTGTTGAAGGAGCTGATCTTTTACTTCCTTTGCATCACACTGTCAGTGTTCTCTTGATAACAACATTTGTGCTTTTTCAAACCCTAGACTTGTGATGGTGCAAAATAGCTGCTGTTAAGTTTTGTTGGAAGCACATGGCTGTGCAGGGATGACTTGGGATATGCTGAACACCCACAGATGTCAACAGCTGTTGCTTTGAGGCTGACTCTGCCAGAGCAGCCAACCCCGCCTCATTTGGCTGGACATGAGGTTGCTGCAACAAGGACCTTGGAACATCTATTGAAGTAAAGGATTTAAATACAGGAGTTAATTAATAAGGGACTCTCTTGTTCCAACAGCTCAGATTCCATGTGGGCTCTTGTCTGATTTATAACAATCTTAGGAAGCTTCCAAGGCTTAAAAATGGTGATAAAATATGGTTTAGTCAATTCTATAGGGAGCTAGACATATCTGTCCCACCAAGAAGACATTCAGCTTGTGACATTGCAGACTTATTGGAAACCTCATCATTGCAATGTTGTCACATTCAGTCCTCACTGAAGCCAATGGCTCCAAAAGGCACTTGTGTAACCGGATGCTCTCAAACTGTCCAAAGATATGGTCGGCTTTCATTGAAAATACAGGCTACTGTATAAACACAAGTACCTGGAGTGAACAATGAACGTAGATGCTCTTCCAACTGAAGAAGAACAAAGCCAAAATGAGAGGTTGAGTAACAAACACAGACACTGACCTGGGCAGCAGCCCCTCCTGGGGTCTTTGGGCTGGTCTGCCAGCATTATCTCATCCTTCTCGGCGTTCTCTATCAGCATAGCTGTGAAGGGGGTAACAATATGATGGTCAAGAGACATCTGTAGGATGGATTTAGTGATGTTTCTCTTCAAAGCTGCAGTGGGGGCTGTGTTTCTGGATGGAAGATGAAACAGAAGGCATGGTTAGCAGCTCTATGGGGCAGCTGCTCCACAGAGCGGTCCCAGAGCCAAACTGGTGGGTGTTGCAAAAAGGAAAGGCTGATGGCCTGTGTGAATGAACTCTCCATACGAAGACTATTTTTGGCTTCTGTGGGCTTTGGTCTGGACTCTAAGAAGCCCAGTTCATCTCCTGGTCTCAGCAGGAGACCTCTTTCTGCTTCAGAGGGTGTTCATCCTGACTGCTCCATAGTTTTTACTCAGGCTCCATAAGGCAAATTTCCTATTAGTTTCATTCACTCAGCCCCACAGCCAGGTCTGTTTGTCCCTTATTCCTCTACTTAACTGTTCCCAAACTCTATTCCCTGATACCTGTGAGTGCTGAGAGGAGGAATGTGCCTGAAGCCATCACCTACCTTTATTTCAATTTATTTACCTTCCCCATTTGAAACCCTAATGGCTGTGAAACACCTCATGGCTGCGGTCTCAGAAAGAACCATATCACTCTCAAGCTTCTCTTCCTTCCCATCACAGACCCCATTTCTCCTCACCTCTCTGCCAGCATCTGGTTGACAGTCAGATAGGCCCACAGCTTCCTAGTGAATTCAGGATCTGCATATCTGTCTTTCTTCATGAAGCCATCCAGCTCTTCAACATCTCGCAGGGTTTCCATGACCAGCTCTGCATTCGCCTATGCAATTAATGAGTGATAAAGATAATGGAGAGTGAGCCAGGAGAATGTGGTATCTGAGTTCTCCTTCTAGCATGATGGTATTAAGGACCCACTCTGGCTCTGCCCATGTTGCTTCTAGATCAGAAAGTCCCAGCACTGTTGGCCTGGATGCCATGGGGAGGGGAGCTATAACAAGAGGGTCTTCTGTTAAAGGTGCTTGTGTGACAGTAGAGTAAAATAGGTAAAGGAGCTGTCAGCAGTAGCCAGAGGGTCCTACCACATGCCTAAAGAACAGAGCTCTGCTTTCCTCCCCTCAGGCTTTTTCACATCCAATTCCTATTGAGGAACAGGAACCAAATTCCGCTTTCCTCCACAGACCCATGGACTGCTCTGTGCTTTGTCAGGATATTGAACATGTTTGATTGTTTCCAGCAACTCACAAATGGCAACTCCTAAGCCCTGTAAGAGTGTGGATGTTTTGATTTCTCCTCAGAAAGAAGGATCTGGATGTAGAGCTCCCACTCCACCCCCCTCCACCTTGAAGAGCAGCCCTGAAAACACGGGAAAGGTCTCATCACACATAGAATCATAGAATAGTTAGGGCTGGAAAGGACCTTAAGATCATCCAGTTCCAACCCACCTGCCATGGGCAGGGACACCTCACACTAAACCATGCCACTAGGCAGAGCATAAAAGCACAGCGCTAGGACTTGACACACTGTAGATCCACCAGCTTGACCTCCCCAAGAGTGGGATGTTCAGCCATGAAAGGAGCTATGCTTGGGGATCAACTATGCACCTTCACAGAGCATGAAGGGAGGACTCCATAGTTTTAGTCTGGTTTGCAATTGAATTTAGTAAGGTTCATATATTAGAAGGAAGTTCCTCTGGCAGGCTGCAGGTTGCAGGTAGTGACTATTCATTGCTGTACTTGAAGTTATTGTGAGATGTTGTTGGACAAACATCCCATGAGTTTCCCGATGCTCCCACCCAGAACCCAAATGGACAAATAACCTCCAGCAAGGAGGACACAGGAATGAAGGAACCCGCCCAAAGCCCAGGACCAGGTAACCCATGGACACCTCCGCTCACCGCGGTCGCTGTGACAATGCTTTCCAAGTGCTGCAGGTTGTCTGTGTCCACCTTCCCAGCCACAACTATCTCTGAGCCACCGAAGTAGTTGTGGAAGCTGCTCTGGGTGACGTCTGACACTGACTCTTGGGGGTAGTTGAACTGAATCTTCTTCAAGAGTGGAGTGGAGACCTGGTTGTAGAAGTTCTGAGGTGGAAGGAGACAGAGAAGTGAGTCTGTTGTGCCCAACACAACCCTCTCACATGCACCACTGATTGAAGGGACAGCGGGTGACAAAAGCTGGAGCCCTAATGGGGAAGTGGGGCTTTCCTGGTTCCAGAGAATACGACTTCTTTATACTTGGACCTTAGTACACTTGCAAGAGGGTGTAGCAAGGGAATCTAGTTCAATCCAAAAGATCTGGTGGAAGTCAAAGGATGGTCAGAGCCCATGGGCTGTGTTCCTCCTAGATCTATAAGGCTTGAACACAAGTGAATATGGGCCTAAATCTATTATCAGGTTGGTCAGCTCTTGGCTACTGTGTAAGACGTGCAACTGCTTTCTGCCTAATTCTTGCCAAAAACTACACCTATGTCTCACTTGTATTCACTTCTCTGCTGTTGACTGTCTACCCTTTTCTCTCGTACCTGACCGATGTGAACTGGGATGCATGCACAGCTGGGTTTTAGATATGAGACCAGGGAGTGAAAACAGGTACCCAAGTAGTGCTATGCAAAGAGGCTGTCTCATACTGAGGGGCTACACTCTCAGAGCTGCTGTTTGGCAGAACACCATGTAATATGTCCTTTCATACCTGTGCTGGGAAAGAAGCATGAGAAGCCTGCATAGGTGATGATGCCAGTGAAGAGAAACAGAATAAAGATGCAAGAGTTTGCTCATCAGCAATTACTGCTCAGATTTGGAGCCAGAGCCTCCTAGAATTGAACCTTTTCTTACACTGGAAAAGTTTGGATTATGATTTAGCATTTATATCCAGGCTTTTTTTCTAGTGCTGGAGCAGCCTCCGGTAAAATCCAGGCCTTAATTTTAATTTAGAAAATTGTCCTTTTTATGGTTAGGACTGTTTTATAGAATAGAAATGCTACACAGAGACGTAAAGTGCGTATTATAGTTACAAAACTTGTAACGAGCAGCACTTAAGCTAATACATGGGTCATCATCTTGCGGGACTCTCCAGAAGAATCATAGAATCATAGAATAATCAGTGTTGGAAAGGACCTTAAGATCATCCAGTTCCAGCCCCCTGCCATGGGAAGGGACACCTCCCACTAAACCATGCCACCCAAGGCTCCGCCCAACCTGGCCTTGAGCACTGCCAGGGATGGAGCATTCACAACTTCCCTGGGCAATCCATTCCATTGCCTCACCACCATTACAGTAAAGAACTTCTTCCTCATATCCAATCTAAACTTCCCTTATTTAAGTTTGAACCCGTTACCCCTTGTCCTATCACTACAGTCCCTAATGAAGAGTCCCTTCCCAGCATCCCTATAGGCCCCCTTCAGATACTGGAAGGCTGCTATGAGGTCTCCACGCAGCTTTCTCTTCTCCAGGCTGAACAGCCCCAATTTTCTCAGCCTATCTTCATACAGGAGGTGCTCCAGTCCCCTGATCATCCTCGTGGTCCCCTCTGGACTTGTTCCAACAGTTCCATGTCCTTTTTATGTTGAGGACACCAGAACTGCACACAATACTCCAAGTGAGGTCTCACAGAGCAGAGTAGAGGGGCAGGATCACCTCCCTCGACCTGCTGGTCACGCTCCTGTGGATGCAGCCCAGGATACGGTTGGCTTTCTGGGCTGCAAGCACACACTGAAGCTGGCTCATGTTAAGTCTCTCATCAACCAACACCCCCAGGTCCTTCTCCTCAGGGCTGCTCTGAATCTCTTTTCTGCCCAAACTGTATCTGTGCTTTTTGTGACCTACACTACAGCAACTCTGTGGAGTCATCCAGCACCACAGCTGTGAACAGAACTGGAGGGTTTCAGAGGCAATGGACCAGAAATGCACCTTCATTTGGGCAGAAGTCTCCTGATTCCCAAAAATCCTCTGGGCCATGCCACGGTTGTCGGTTGCGATTCTCTGCAGGAAATCGTAATCTACATCAAACCCGATCCCAAGGCAGAAGAGAGAGAACTCGTCTTTGATGCTCTGCTTCACGTTCTTCTGGATCGTTGTCAGCTTTAGCTCACCTTGAAGGGACACAAAGGGTGACATCCATCTGAGCAATGGAAGAAGTCTCCATCCATGTAAGCAAATTCATGCTCTTCCAGTGTCTCTGATTCTCTCTTACAGAACTAACCCGGACAATGAACCCAGATGCTGAATCTTCATTCTGCTTTACCTACAGTGACATATAAGCTTCTCCTGGATGGAGATTTACAAATTGTTTCTACTGAAATTTGTTCCTTTGAACTCTTTTTTTTCGGTATCTGATGCATATTCTTTGTCTATTGAGGCCTCATTAACTTCTTGGGGAGTTTGTAATAATAACACATCTGGACTTCTCACAGGGTTACTACTTTAAGCTCTCTGAATACTAAGACATCTCCATTAAGTTTTTGCTTGCTTCTTGTACTTAAGATGTTCTCTGCCACCATTGGGACTTTTAGCATCAGCCTCGTCTGGGCTGGCAGCTTGCAGTAAGTGAGTACTTTCAACATGTACCAAATCCAATCAGAATTAACTTGCTTTCTACTTGATTTTCCCTATTTTGATGGTGCATGTGGGACTGCGTTGATCTTTGTGGCAAAGATCATTGGAAGAAGATATTTTTCCTAAGGTGGTTGTGATTACCTCTCCTACAGGACTTGTTCATCTGTAATTGCAAGAAGTGGATCACTTGCATGGCATAATGTTTTCAAAGCTTCCCAGCAAAGCCCCATAGCACCTATAGCACTTAGCAAAAGAGCATCACAGGCATTGGAAGAAAGTGGAATAGAACTTTTTTAACTTACTGTCAAGTGTCTACATGCTGCGTGCTTTTCTCAGGCTAATCCCACTGTCCTTTCTTCTCACCTAAAGCAGGATCCTTACCTACTGTCGGGTCTCCATCAGACACCAATACAATCATGGAGACTGAGTTAGGGTCCAACATGCCTAAGTTCTGGGCTTCATTCAGGATGAATGTGGCTCGGAGAAGAGCTTCATTGATATTTGTGCCTGTCAAAGACACAATGAGGAAAACAAGTTTGTTTCTTGTTGAGTTTCTTGTCGAATCCAGATCAGTTCTGATATTTTAGTGGAGTTAATCAGCATGGACCAGACCTGAGATTGAGGCAGCAAAATCCCTCCTATGTGATGCTTACAGCCCATCTGCTTGCACTGTGGTTCCTTTTTTCATCCCGAGCTGCCATCTTTATGTGCTCCCACCCATTCCTCATCACTAATTCCAGTGGGACCATTTGTGGTGTTGGGAACTATTTGCTGTGGGCAAATCATTTGCAGGCAGATGATTGAATGAGAGCATGAAGAAACTTTCTTTCCTGGCATCAGCCTGTTCTTTGGTTATCTTGATTGGAAAAGAAGAGGTAGATGTTTATTGAGCCCATCTAAAGGTTTGGCTCATGCACAGAAGGGGCAGAACAAGAAATTAGTATGAGAGAAACAGTATATTCAAAGTAATTTCTTTGTCAAGAAAGAAAAAAATAGTGGCTTCGGAGACAGGATAATAAAATGCTGTTTTGCAAAATGGCTTTCCTGGATGGGAAGAGGTCTCTTAGCTTACCTGTCAATTCTTTTGGGATAACAAAGCCAGGCTTATGAGGCACTCATATATCCAACGTGGATCCTATGCCCAGCACACTGATGATCTTGGGCAAGTCTATAACTTCATGTTGATTCTACTTTATATGTTGCCAGTGAAAGCTTCTTGAAATGAAGGCGCCACAACACCAGAAGGCTCTGATGTTCGGGAAAGCCTTCCACACACTATCAGTGTACAAAGAGCTGAACAACTAAACACAACTGCACTTCAGAGAGCAATAGATTGAAATGATCATGAGCCCCTTCTGTACAAACAGCTCAAGCACTTACAAATGAAGCATCCAAAGTGCTGTAAGGCTGAAAAAGGCAACTATCCTTGTTGATCAGAAAATGATGAAGGCACAAAATGTGAACAATTTTCCCAGGGTGGCATTTAGTAGATCATAGAATCGTTTAGGTTGGAAAAGACCTTTAAGATAACTGAGACCGACCATTAGCCCAGCACTGCCAAGTCCACCACTGAAAAAGTCCCCAAAAGCCACATCTACAGGCCTTCTAAATACCTGCAGGAAGGAGGATCACTTCCCTGGTCCTGCTGGCCGCAGTATTTCTGATATAAGCCAGGATGTTTTTTGTCCTTCTTGGCCATCTGGGCACACTGACAGCTCATGTTCAGTCAGCTATCAACTGGTCCTTTCACACTGGGCAGCTTTCCAGCCACTTTTCCCCAAGTCTGCATGGGGTTGTTCTGGCCCAAATGCAGGACCCAACAAAGTCCAATCTAAACACTCCCTAACATAGAGGGCTACCCCACCTCCTCTCCTTCCTTTCCTGTCCCTCTGAAGAGTTTATAGCTATCCATGGCAGCACTCCAGTTGTGCCAGTCATCTCACCATGATAGCAATAATGTCATAGTTTTCCTGCTGCACCACTGCTTCCAGCTCCTCCTGTTTGTTACCCATGCTGTGTGCATTGGTGTAGATGCACTTCAGTTGGGCTCTTGATCCTGCCACCTTTTCCTGGGCAAAAGTCCTAATCGCTACATGACCATTCTCAGGCACATCAATAACCCTTATGTCTTTGCTGCTGCACTGATCTCCATCTATCATGGTGTAGTGTACTATTTACAGCCAGTGGATACCCTGGAGTTGGGCTGCTTATGGTCTGCTTTACAAAGGCATGAGTCAGCCTTGGTTTATCACCCTGCTTATGACAGGGGGATTGGAACTAGATGACCTTTAAGGTCCCTTCCAATCCAAACCATTCTATGATTCTATGATATTTGGGATCTGTGAGGCTGGAGATTGGACACAATTAAAGGCAGCTGTTCAGTGGTCTATGTTCTATCTGTCTTGTCTTAATCAGTAGAAGGAAGTGCCAGCCCATCCCCTAACAAGAAAATGAATCCTTGCTCTCCTTTAGCCCAGGGCATGCTTTCCCCATCTTGGGAATCAGAGTTATCGATAGGAATACCCTGCCAATCTGAGGGTTCTCTGAAGTACCCATTCCTGTGATATCTAACTTCCACGAGCACATTGTAATCAAAAGCTCATACCCCCGTTGGGATGGATTGCCTGGATGTACTTCTTAGCTTCTTCAACCTGCGATGGGGTGGCTGAGACTAGATTATCTCTCCAGCATCGGACATTGTGGTTGAAGTCGATAAGGGAGAACTGATCAGCGGCACGGAGCTCACTCAGTATTGCCTTCATGGCCTCAATGGTCTGAGAAGAAGAAAGTTAAGAAAAGATGAGTTTATGCTTCTGGATGCTGAAAGCATCTTCTTAACTTGTGACTATAGACAGACAGATGCCTTTAATGCATAAGAACACGAGTATCCAGAATAGCATCTGCTATCCTAATCTCTCTTTTTTGCACTTCTTACATAAAGTTGAACTTTTCACCCGAAGAATCACATTAAAAATGCAATTAGCAGGAATTCAACTCAACCCATCCTTGTTAACTCCTGTTCATACAGGTGAGAGAGAAACAGTTTGTGTGACATGGTTCAGGAGATAGGAATTGCTCCTATCAGCTCAGGAGGCTTAGCTCTGTCTGCAATGCTGTCATTTCAGGCTGGGTAATATCTGTTTGAAGATGTGCGATTTAAACAAGTGACAATTAAGCTGTATCTCAGTTGTGTAGCATTGATTTCCCCAAGGAAGCAACATGCCAAGCGGTAGTATTGTGCTCCAAAACAAATTCAAGTATATCTAGATCATCCCTTACCAACGTTTGTCTAGCCAGTTCTTAAAGACCTTCAGTGACATGTGATAGACAATCTCCCATACTCCCCTCTGAACAGTACAAAGCTTTTCCTAGTAGCTAATATAAATCTCTCCTGTATATCCATCTGATTCCATCTTATTCTTCCCTGGGTGGGCACGAATGTTGGTTGATGAGTTTCCCTTTTAGAACAATTGTTCACATATTTGGAGGCTGATTATGCCCCTCCACGTCTTTTCTTTTGCAGACTAAATCATCTCATGTTTTGCATTTCCCTCCTCATCTCATGGGTTACATTGTCTAAACAATGCTTACTGCTCTTCAGTAGGCTGCCAACAATGTTCACAGCTTTTGGAAAGCTGGGGAAGTCTCTCCCTACTGAGGCTTTCCCAGGATTCAGGAGAGAAGATTAGAACTTTGGCAAAATACTTTGCCATTTGTCAATAAAAACTTTAATCTACAGCTAAAATCCATATTCCGATGGCATCACCTCTTCCTTGCGACATAGAAGGAGCATTGCAATAAAGAGTAACACCATGAAGTCTTTGATTTACCACAGATTTTCCTATTTCAGTGAGATAAAATGTAAAGCTGGTAATTCTGACTGCCAGCCTGCTACAGGGTTCAATGCTAAGGCACATGCAAAGGTTGGTAGGAAGCTCATTTTGCAGTAGAGGTCGAACACTTACTTGTTTCATTTTCAGTCCCCACATTGAGCCACTGACATCTATAACAAATAAAATGTTTTTGGGCAGAGGATCAAGATTTTCCGGAGCAAAGAAGTGAATAAAATAGCCATTAAAAATCTGCAAAGTGAAATAACACATCACAGTGAAGTGAGCTATAGTAAAGATGTCAGAAAACTCAAGACAATAAAAGCAGAAAATGTTATTCTTCTTTATGGGCCAATTCTAACTTTCAGCTCTACACAGTTTTGTAGCCTTTTGTACTTTTTATACACCTTTTATATTCCTTTATATACCTTTTATACTCCATAGTCTTTACTTTTCATCAAGGAAAGCAGAGCCTGGGTCTCAGACAACTGCTGTGCATTAGCACAGGAAGGAATGAAAAACATTGTAAGACTGTTCTGTCTGTAATAATTCAACCCCATAATTCTGCTTCATGTTAACATAAAAATAATTATGTTCTGGCTGTCTCCTTACGATGTATTGGTACAGCATCCAATGATGCTGTCTTCTGATCCGACATTAAATCATCAGAGTGCTGGTAGGTATGAAAGACATTGGCTTTTGGATAAGGCAGGAATAGGCTTCTGACTGTAAGTAGGACCATGTCTTAGTCATAAATTAAGTAAACCCATTTTTCCCACTTAAAATCTCTCTGTTCTTTCAAATAGATACAGAGCAATTTCTCGTGCTTATTCTCCTGAACATGAATTTTCTTTAGCCCAGTTTATTTAATGACAGCAGTTCTTGTATGCAGAGATCTCCCATCCCAGTTACACACTTACTTCCAGTTCTCCACCCGTGGTTTCTCTGTTCACATCATACTGCACCACGAAGTTCCCATCTACCGCTGTGGATGAGCACGTGGGGCATTTTCGTTGTTGAGCCATTGTGGGCTTGAAAGAAACGTGAGCCTTGAAACGAGAAGTGATCACCAGTCAGTCAGGTGCTGTGTGAGAGGTGGGTCATTGACACAGAAAGAGTTCATCTGCTCGTGATTCCACTGAATGCTTTTCTTCTTTCTTTATTTGTACTCTTAGTTTAAGTGGAAAATAGACTTTGGCACTTCAAAAGAAAAACAGCACTAAGGTTTGCCTGGATATGCGGATTCAGGGGTAGCAACTGTGAAACAAACAAGATGACCCATCCAGAGCACCGAATATTTCAATTAGAGCTGTGCAAACCATTTGTAGTAAGTAGTATGTTGTCATTTCTAGTAAGTCATATGGTTCTTACTGGTTGAAATGATCCATAATTTTATCAACATTCTTCATAGCTTTTTAATTGATACTTTTCTAAGACAAGAGCTTTCAATTTGTCTGTAAATTGAGTACTAGGAATCCTTTTCATCATAGAACCATAGAACAGTTTGGGTTGGAAGGGACCTTAGGCTCATCCAGTTCCAACCCCCTCCCATGGGAAGGGACACCTCACACCAGACCATGTCACCTAACGCTCTGCCTAACCTGGCCTTGAACACTGCCTGATTGGTTATGCAGCCTTTATGGGTATATGTCTCTGGTTTCACTAGATGACTTGAAGTTTTCTGAGAAAATAAGACATTATATAGCCACACACCACCTCAGAAATCACTTGCTAAACTAGAAATGTGGGTGAATGTGGCATAAAGCTGAGCCTGGATATCAAGAAACAATACTGCCTAATATATTATTACAGTAGTACAGAATCATAGAATAGTTAGGGTTGGAAAGGACCTTAAGACCATCAAGTCCCAACCCCCTTGCCATGGGCAGGGACACCTCACACTAAACCATGTCACCCAAGGCTCTGTCCAATCTGGCCCTGAACACCGCCAGGGATGGAGCATTCACAGCTTCCCTGGGCAACCCATTCCAGTGCCTCACCACCCTTACAGTGAAGAACTTCTTCCTTATATCTAATCTAAACTTCCCCTGTTGAAGTTTGAACTCGTTACCCCTTGTCCTATCACTACAGTCCCTAGTGAAGAGTCCGTCTCCAGCATCCTTATAGCCAGACTTCCTGGGCGTGATTCACATATCCTGCATTAGATGTCTATGTAAGAGTGAGTAGAGTTGTACCCTCCCAGAGACACTGCTTAAAGCTGCTTGAGACAAATGTCTCCACTGTTGGAGGGCTTACATATAGCGAAGAGCTATGCTAGAAAAAGCTATGGCAAGAATGTTAAGCAATAGAGCAGTTCTAGAATAAGTCCCCATGCAGATGTTCTCAATTCAAACTGAGATTATGGAGTTATTCCAAAATGGTTATTCCACTTGATAGTCATCACTTACCTTTCTCACATCTACCAATCTCAATGCATTGGTCTTTCAGGATAACAAATTGAAAGCTTTGCACAGAGATGGATGGACGCTGTTTCTATATTGCTGTCACAGTAGTATTTGAGCATCTTGTACATACATTTAGGTGTCAGTAATGAAGACACTATAGTTTTTCTTGCCATATTTTTGCATGCTTCCAGCAGGTGTGATAAAAATGCCAAGACTATGTTGGAGCTTGTGTGAAAACTGAAGCTTTTCATGCTGCTTCTAGTCTACAACTGTTACCTTTTTCTCCCCCTTGGAGATGGTGGTGATTCCATCAAAATGATCTCCAAGTGAATTAGGAACATGCACATAGCGGAGTCCCTGTGGCTCAATGATGCGGACATCCACCTAAGGGCAGCAAGGGAGGACTTTTAGTATGGAGCAATGCCAGTGTTACACAAGGATCTTAGGAGCCCTCCACAGCCAAACTCCAGCTGGGGGTCCAGCAGGGCCAGTCTCACTTATGGTGGGGATCATGTCAAAGGAAGGAATAGATTTGGTGGAAATGCTCCTTTTTCCTCTCTCTCTTACCCCCTGGGGCAAGCGGTGCGATAGGAGGCAAGGGTGGTACCATTGTTTATGCTGAAAGCACAGAAGAAGCATGAAGTGACCCTGCCTCAGTGCTGCTTCGGGTTGGGAGGCCAGGAGGAGCACCAGGTGATGAGTTCTCTTCCTCTCTACTCATGCTATTGACAGGACAGAATATTCTCACTTTTATTTGGATAGCCAAGGTGATTTGGAAAATAAAGTTTTGATCTTGTCAGCATGAGATGTCTTTTTTCAGTTGTGTTTCTGAACAGTTAGTAAGACTACCAGTAGGCAAGACATGGCTTGAGACAGATCATAGCTTGCACCAAGGAAACGTGAGCTGCAGACTTCAATATACAGCTTGTGCTGAAGCCATGAAAAGCTCAAGAAGACATTTGTGAAACAGGAACATAAGAATGGACAGATGGAAATGTCCAGCTATCCCTATATCTTGTGTCTGTTGATGCCTGACAGAGTACACCTTTCGAGGAGTGTAAGAAAGAGGGTAGGAATAACACAAGTCATCTTCTGGCTGACAGCTCTGGAGGGACTGTATTCAGCAAACATCTGCTCTCATAAGACAGTATCCTGCGGAATGGGGATTATTGTGAAGAGCACTGTTCCAAATAAATAGCAAATATTGTTTGTTTTCCTTCAGTTAAGGCAAGTTTACACAAGGGTATATATAGGCCAAGGCCTATTTGCCCAAGTGGTTCTGACGTGAGTCAGTCACGATTCAGAAGATACCCAGCTGTGTTAGCATGAGAGGACGCAGGACACGTTTGTTTCTCACTTTTGTAGCTACATAGCTCCTGGTTTGAAGTGTTTAATGCTGGTTTCTGTTTTACAAGCGACCTATTTGTACCAAGCCCATATGGAAGGAAGGAGCCATAGATGAAGTGTCCTGCTGTGGGACTTGTAGGAACCTTGCCTGCTTTCTCAAGTGAGGACTCACCCATTGGGTGCTGCCTACACATACCAGCTCTACTTTACCTCCATGTGCTTTGCCAAGCGTCCTGGCTTCACAGACACGGTGTGCTCATATGAGCTCAGTTTCCTTCGAATCATTTCATGGTAGTGAAGTTCAAACTGGATCCTTGTCCCTGGGGGCACATTCACTTCGGTTTTGAAGTTTTCCATATCCAAAGCATTGCTCCTGAAAAGTCAACTGCGGGGTTATTTTGAGAAAATACAAGGAGAAAGAGAGCTTCTTTTCATTTTGGTTTAGAGTTATGTATTTGCTGGGTCTGATTCTAACTGTGGCCTATATCAGGGAACTCCAGTTGTCCTTTAGCACAATGTCTTGTCAAGCTGAAAGCAGAAACACAAGTTAAGTTCTTGATAATTAAATAGCAACCCATTTTCCTTCCCAGAGCTCCCTCTGCCTGGGATGGGTCACCCTTAGCTCTCCTATGAAGAAGTTCAATACAATTCCCACGTGCCAAGGTCTCTATACCTTACTATTCCAGCAGCTTTGCCTTTGGCTTTTGCTTGAGCATACATTTTTCTGGCTTCAGATTTTTCCCGGATTTGGCTGGTGAATGTTATACCATTGACATCCCTAGGAGAGAAAAGCACAGTCAGCTTGCAGAAGAAACAACTTTACAGTCAGTGACTGTTTCTTCACTTTAGGAAAACACCAGTGAAATCTAAGCTGGTGGGAAATGAAATAATGAGGCTCTTGTTTAACCCCAAAGTAATGAAGTCTGGTTTCCACTAGATCTCTATATTTTCCCTACCTGCTTTCTCATTTCAAGTAGCAGCACTCTTGTACTCTAAGGAGGTTCTGCTCTCCCCCATCTTCTTCACCCTTTCCCTGTTTCTTGGGCTGGCCAAGGAGTTACCAATGTCATGGCTGTTATAGAACATGGATCAGGACACATCTCTTGACCAGCAAGCTGGCTGCTGTATCTCTGAATGGATACTGAACAAGTTTGGTTTCTTTCTGTTCTAATTTGGGTCTCCTCCTCCCTCCCCTTTGATCTGGTGCCAACTTGCACAATAGAGGTTGGAGCTTGGTCTATTTGAGACTTCTGATCTTTTGTTAAATATTGTTGATGTTGGCCAATGGCCCAGTAGTTATTGGAGAGGAAGAGAAGGATGGACAGACAGTATGATGGCATGACCCTTCTTTTCTATGAGTAAGTCTGTTAAACTCACTCACAGTGGAAAATAAGAGGTGTTTTGCTTTTGCAAGTAATTCCCTCTCACCGCACTGAGTCCTGCCAGAGCACAAGGCTGATACCTGCCCACTACTTACATAGTAAAGTTGTCAATAAAAGCTCCTTTGGGGACTTGTACATCAAACACTATGTGCTGGGGCCGTTTTGCGTTATTCACCATTTTGGCTTGGATCATTGTGTTGGCCAACCTTGATGTTATAGTGGATTGAACTTTGTAGCTGTAGAGACCTATCTTGTCATCATCCTCCACCTGTGATTGACAAAATGGCTCTGTAAATTTAGGACACAGCAAGAAAAGATGCCCTTGAGGGCAATATCAATCCCTTTTATAGTCTCAGTGCCTTTTATTCAACTGCTGCTCCTTACAATATGGCAGCTAGATGGGATATGAACTCGAGTTCAGGACACCTCCATATTTTACCTGGCAATTGTGGTACGATAGTCAAGTCAATGTAGTTCATTATAATGCTTCAGCTAAAAGAGGGTATTTATTAAGCTGGAATGTTTTCCTTGCTTTTGACCATGCAATTTTGGCATGACTGTATTGGTGCAATCCAGCATAGAAGGGTACAGAGTAATCTTCAACACCGTATACTGAGGAGAAGAGAGCTTACATTTACAATAAAAGTCTTAAATAAAGGAGACCTGAAACATTGGTTATTAACCTAAATGGTTAAGCTATGGCAATTGGAGAACAGTATTAAACTGGTATATTAAGACACTGTTTTTGTCTAATCACTTTAGATGCTTATTTCTTCATATTTACCATACCCTTCTCCTTCCAGCAGCAGTTGTACAAACAGCATTGTGCAAACAGTGCTCTGTTTAAAGAAAAGATGTTAATACCCAACCAGCAGTAAAAACAAGGGCCTGAGCAAACAAAAGAATTGATTTCCAAAGAATGGTTAACTAGAAAATCACTTTGTTCAGTACTATTTTCCATGGAGGGAAGAAAAACTCACCAGATCTCCAACATACCCCCAGTCGGATGTGCTGCGCTGGAAAAGGAAAATAGGGAGAATGTATTTCAGCAAAGCTAAGAACATAGAATCATAGAATGGTTTGGGTTGTAAAGGACCTTAAGATCATTTCCAGCCCCCTGCCATTGGCAGGAACACCTCGCACTAAACCATGTCACCCAGTGTTCCATCCCACCTAGCCTTGAGCACCACGAGGGATGGAGCATTCACAACTTCCTTGACATGGACTGCGGGTGCTTCAAGACAGGAATCAGACAGTAGTAACATCTAAAAGCTGCTTTCCAAGATGATGAGAATTGGCTTGAGTTCTCAGGCTTAATGCTCTTACTCCTGTGCATACTCCTTTTGTCTTATTTACATCTTTACACATGGGATGTTGGAGCACGTCACCTCCCAGCCGTGACTTAGAGGCTATCCAAACCAGAAGGACAGCTCTCTTGCTCTGTCTTTTATTTCCTGTAGAAAGCATTCTCTTCCAGAGCAAAACCATTCTTCCTGGGAGCAAAGCAAGCTGGCAAAAAGTCACACTCAGAAACCCCAGCTTTTAACAGGAAAATTCTTGGTTTGTTTTTCTAGGAAAAGTGGGAAAACCTCCAAACACAGACCTTTTTAGCTCATTTTGTTTTCATTTGCATTATAGACTCTATATTTACATTATAGAATATCTGTTTACATTTTTGTGTTACCGGCAATATGTATGTATAAAAGCTCCTATTATGTAATCGATATCACATTTATATACTTGCATATATGTGGTTAGTTCTCTATGCACTGCTTAGAGGAGCTGAAGCTGCTCATGGATGGTTGGGTTTTCCCCTGCCCTATGAATAGCTCCATTAGGACATTCCTATGAAGAGGTGGTGACATCTTGTGGCCATTTGACTCATTCTGTTTAATTCCCTGTAATTTAAACTCTGATAAGCAAGTTTATCAGAGTTTAAATTATAAATCCCATCCCAGTTTATCCCTGGGATGGGATTCGGCCTACCTAGTTCTAGGGGGAGATGCATTGTTTAATGCAGATATCTACTTTGGTGTTATCATCAAAACCAGGCAAGCCCAGCTCTTCAAGGTCGTTGGAGTGATCCCTTTCGTCTGAAAATGAATACCTCGATTTGGTTGAACGAGTCCTGCCCTCAATCATCCTGACTGTACTGATTAGAGGAGTGGGTAGCCAGTGCCATTGGTGGTGCCCAAGGGTGCCTCCTGGCCTTTAGCTGGAGCTCCAGGAGATCATGAGGCTCCTGTAGGTTTTGCATGGTATCTGATACCTGTAAGATATCTTGGACACTGCTAGATCCATGTTTGTAGGCAACTGAACCGAGCCATTCAACTGCGTGATGGTAAGGAGGAACTTAGGGAGACGAGTTCAGATACTGATGGCTAAATTATAAACAGGTACCAAAGCATACCAATCCCATCTCAGGTTTCAGCTGCATTTGAATCCAAGAGGACCAAAACCACAGAAGATGCTCACAAAAACTGCATTAGTTGTAGGGTGCATATAAGGCTTTCTATACAGTTACTAAATTCATTTGAGGCTAGTTAATATACTGTTACTAGGAAAAATCTTGGGCTGCATAGAAGATGATATATGTCATAGAAAGATCATTTTAATGAGGTGATTTTAAGGATCCTTTAAAGCCAGATAGAGAGACTGCAGGATTTCTGTCTGCCTTGGCACAAATGTGGGGTTTATACAAGCTCTACCTGAAAACAATCAGGGATTTCAGCATCTGGAAGCATGGTGGATTGATCCTTGCTCAGTCCATCCAGCCACCCCACAAACATCACTGCACTGTGATACTGGACGTTGGACAGGGCCTTGGGTGACACGGTCTAAGATGAGGCATCCCTACCCATGGCAGGGGGTTGGAACTGGATGATCTTAAGGTCCTTTCCAACCCAAACCATTCTACGATTCTATAATAAAGAATCGGCCTATGAAGAATGGTGTTTCCTGTACCTTGGGCATAGGAAAGATCGCCAGCACAAATACAAGTTGAGACTAAACCAACCTTAACTGAAACAAATTTACATTTGCAAAGATGAAGACCAAGACCTTAGCACAGAAGCCATTTGTTTTGTTGTGGTACTTTTCTGTTTCTCAGAAGAGCTTATGGCCCCTGACTCACTCTACAAATGGTGCTTAAAGCTTTCAAGATACCCAGCTCTCCTTCCTTTTTGTGAGGGAAGAGATGAAGGGAGAGGTGCTGATAGAGACATGAGCTTGTCACTTGTACGCGTAGTGACTCCTACGGCTGTTGTTAGGGATCAGACATGGGGTGGTCCAGCGCTTAGGATCTCAAAGGTTGCAGAGGGCAGCCACTCCGCAGGAGGACAGAGCTGTAGATGCTTCAGGTGTGAGCACTGGTGTGGTTACTAAGGACATGGGATTTGTAGGGACTACTGAGGCATGTGAGACTTGGGCTGTTTCTGGCATGAGGGTTCATGGCTGATCCTTGCCTTTAAACCACATCCACAGCTGCTGATGCCTGCACTGCATAGAAACAGTACCTTGTGCGATATCTAATGTGCGGCAAATTGGTGATGAGAATGGAGAGAAGAAGTGCCTCAGGAGCTGGTTCAAGGATCTGATCTGACAGATGCAAGGGCCTCTCTTCAGGTACTGTCTTCTGCCATCTGTGCAGGCTATGTGTATGGATATTTAGCCTTCCATAATGATCTTTGTTCAAATCACTCTTCATGAGTGTTGCAGTCTACCATCAAGAAAATATTGCCTGCTTCAAGCTAACTTTCATTCAGGGCTGCTGGCCCAGACCCCTACTGTCCTATCCCCGAAGGAAGAAGCCCTGGTGTCTAAGAGAGGACCACATTACCGGAGGCAATGCTTTATGAAAGATTGCAGGTTTTATTTCATCTGTGGGATGCCGAGATTACCATTGCCTTCAAGCTGAGTCCACAGGCTGCTTCTGGGCTGTGACTTAGTAAACCAAGGAAAGGAGATTCAGAGGTGCTACACTGCATTCAAAGGAAACTACTTTTGTACTGGGGCATGAAGAAGATGAAAAAGCAGATGTGCAGTGTGAGAAACTAGAAAAAGGATGCGATCTACCGGGCCTGTCCTCCCAGGTCTTTGAGGGGCTGTTTCCTCCTTGTTTTCATGAGGGTCACTTCCTAAGCAGTTTTTAACAGATTAAGCAGCTTTTAATTTCATTGCAGCCTCTTCAGATTCCTTTTGGGGATCACAACCCTTACTGCAAGGTGCAGGAAAAGCAGTTTCAAACCTAAAGCTTGGCAGGGTTTGTATTCACAGTGCTGCAGATGGATGGATCCTGGTCTCTCTGGTTGCATTTACATCCTGGGAGCTTTGGGCTCACCAGGCAGCTGATTCCAGCCTTTTCTTCCATATTTCCTTGCTGGGCTGGTTCTCATGGAGAAGAAACCAGCCAGAGCAGTAGGGAAATGGGTTTGATCTCCATGGGGAGGAACCAGGCAGGTAAAGCACTAAGGAAACAGGTGTGATCTCACCTGGCTCTAAACAGCTAGAAATCAGGCCCAAGACTGGGATACACACTTCAGAACATCCTGCCTCTCAGTGTAGGCGCAGGCTACATCCAAAACAGAGATAACAGCAGTGCACCATCACACAGAGGTTCTCAAGGTTACCTGCATTCCAGCCCATGGGGCACTCTATTTCTTTGGTCACGAGGACCATTGACATACCCGAGACACCGTATTTTGGGAATTACTCAGGAGCAAATATCTTGCACAAGAAGCTGGACCTAGAAAACAATTCTTTCTGTTTAGACCTAATTAATAGGGTCCTAAGAGAAGTTCTGTTGTCTTGTTGCCAATGGGCTAGTGACTGAAGGAGAACATAGTGCTAAACCAGTGATTTGGAAGACAGCCTTCCTATAGTGGTTAACACTAAGTAACTATGTGCCTGCTTTGGGCCCAGAGTTACTGTCTCAAGGTGTTTCACATAGCTCAGTTTAAACTCATTTTCTAATACTTTATTATAACAGAAGAGTAGCTCATTCTGTAGCTGGAATCTTAGTTCTGCTGGTTTGCAAAGACTCATTTGATAGGCAGAGAGTGGGAAATAATATATGGGAATATGAGGAATAACTGGTATAATAAAACCATTGGTAGAACTGGAAAATACGGCATGTATATGCCTTTACACTGTGTATCTCTAAAGTTGGGGAACAGAGGCAACATGGTACATATGGCACTAATACAGATGTGTTGGAAAGAAATGATGCCCTGAGGAAGTGCAGTTAGAGAGGATTTCTGCTAAGATCATGATTAAAGTATTTAAATACTGGTCTGGCAAATGTGAGCTGGCTTGAGTCATATTTATGTGAAATCTCTCACTTTTCTCCCAGTGTAATGGGGGTTTTAGGTTTTCATAAGTTACATTTACATTCTGTGTGAGGCCCCTTTAGGAAGCCCTTGGGATGAAGAAGAATCACGTTTGCTTAATGTCAAAGATGCTGGGAAATCCACCTTTACTCAGGAGGCTCTTTTGTTTCAATTGTATTGAACAAGCTCAAGAAAGGCAGCACCAGAACTTGGTGGAGGATGAGGTCCACTCAGACATCATTTCTTTCACACAGTGTAATAAAAGTTAATACATTCAGACAACTCGTTTCATGATTATTAGGAAGTACTACTGTGAAAAACACAAGAAAACTCCTGCAATGCTGCTTTAAATGATTGCGTTTCAGGAGGCAATAGACTTACAGTGCTCTCAAGTCATCAGCATGCTGGAAACCAATTCTCTTCCATTGTGTCAGACTCCACCAGCTCATCACCCATGTGACACTGTGCTGCACTCTTTTGACCTGAGTTAACTATGAATGAATGGGCTACCTGCAGGACTGGAAGGTTTCAGCCTCCATTGCCTGTGTCTGAAGTGCTTTTCCATTTCCTCATGGAAAAACATCACCGGTGTCAAAGCACTTTTCCCACATAAAGTTAGAGACACGTATCTCCACTGTTTAGCATCTGTATTATGGTCCTTAGGAGCACATGTATGGAATAAAGCCTAGTGCTAGGTACTGCATAAAGGGTAGTAGCAGTCCTTATCCCAACAAGAGATAGAGGTCTCAGTGCATATAAAGACCTGCTGGTCCCACCTGGTTGCAAGCTCACAGCCATTGACATGGAACAAGCCACCTGGAGAGAGCTCCCAGACGTTCTTGTCCCTTGTTTTGAAGCATTTCTGGGTACTGTACCTGGTACCTGCCATTTCTCATCTTGGGGCTGGAAGGAAATCCATCAATTTCTAGGTCAATCAGGTTTTCAACTTCCTAAAGGAGAAAGAAAGGGAGACATGTTGCTGCTGCTTTACTGTTTGATTAATCATTCAATTTATTATTGATTAGCATTCCAATAGAGTTCCAAAGGGAATTTACCTCCCGTTGGTGCAAATGGGGAGCAGAGGCACAAACCATCTCAGACCAAAATGCTGCATCCTCATACATTCAGCTACTCGCTATGGCCAACTAGCTCTACATACTCCTATAAAATCATGACCTTTACCATCATTTTACAACCTTTCCTTCTGAAACAAGGAGTAATATTTAACCCACTGAAATGCAAGAGGCAGATTATCATCAGGATGGGCCTGGTCATTGTAATTACAGCATTTCAGACACTGATCTTAAATCAGCAAGTTCAGGGAATTTCTACTTAAACGGTAAAAATTGCCTCTGGTTTTATACAGGTATACCTGAGAACTAAATCTGTCCCATTGACAGCAAAGGAACTTCAGGTCTTCTCCAAGCTGCACTTATTCAGTTAGAGGCAAGGTTTTTACAGCACAGCAATGCTCTCAGTAAAATTTGTTAGCAGTTTGATTTGCAGCAATAAAAATATATAAGTACATGAGCTGTTCTCCAACTTTTATGATAGAATGCACACACAGGTTTGGACAATATTAACTTGAAATGTATAAGCACGTTGCTGTTAAACTGGTACAGCATCTATAGTTAGAAAGGACCACAGGTCCGGAATATTTTTCCTGGGAATTGAAAACTCAGGATAAAAATCTCACTACATCATGAAAAGTGCTGTAGGAAGAACGAAAAAGAGGATATCCCTGCTCACTAATTCCTTTTGCTAATCTTGCAAAGGAAAAGAAAGCTTCCCACCATCCCTGCTGCCTTCACAGGAACACTGCAATACAGCCATGTGGAAATGGGTGTAGACACCCAAATCTAAGATCACCTGAAGCTGGGGGTTCAAATTTGGAGTCAAAGCTGTAATTAGGCTTCCTTTCATCATTGCATTATCCTAAGAAATGACAAGCTGTAATATAAATTATCCCTTTGCCGAGGAATGTACAGTCAATAGGATCTTAACTCCATATTGGAAGTCTTGTTAACAAGAACCTGAGTCAACATGAAGCTCTACTGCAGTTTATAGTGGTCCATCCAGGGGACCACATCCACAAAGATATCTAGGTGCTACGTTTCTGCTTATTCCAGGGAAGCAGGCTATAAAATATGCTGAAAGTTTGAGCAAAGAAGCCCACTTGAATGTTTAAAGGTTAAAAGCACCAGAAAAGGTAAAGTTGAGGTAGAAATACGAATCCTGCTTGAAAAGAATGGTGGATTTGTGCCCATATTGCCCTAACTTTAATAATATTTAAAAAGCAACGCTACAAATGACAGGAGAAAAGCAATTGTCAGAACAATCCCATTTACAGCTACAAGCAGAAGAGAACTCATGAGATACAAGCAGAGCTATGAAGCAACGACCCAGTTCTGCTCCCACCAAAGCCAGCTGCAGCTTCAACATTGACTTCAGCAAGGAAAGGAGACCTGGACCCTGCCTTGAAATACTCACATCTGGGATTTCATCGATAACAAGATCAAAGCTTCCCACTCCAGAAATGAGGAACAAAGCCAGGAAGCAGATCAGATGCTTCATTTTCTTCCTCCTTGCTTCCTAAGAAGAGCCCGCATAGGTACCAGACACAAGATCTTCTCTTCTCTGAGACAAGTTCAAGGAAACAGCTCAGGGTTATGGGGTATTTGGAACACAGTTTTGAAACGCTGACTTTGTTTAGGCCATAGGTAAATATTTGCCTTGTAACGTAAGCCTGAGCTGTGGTGCCTGAGCAAGGGTTATCCAAATAGTGTCTTCACTTGCCTCTCCTCTCGGTAACAGCTCAGGCTTGGATAGGCTCACTTCTTGCTTTTGTAGCTTCCCGTTATGTTTGGGTAATTTCCTGCTGGGCACAGACCTTGGAGTATCCACAGCTTCGTAAGATCAAAGCAAGAAGTCACTCCTAGCTTGTTTGTTTATAGTAAATGAGGTGAAGACTGGTTCTCAGAGCAATGGAGGCAGCAACATTGTGCTTCTCCAAGAGCCCTCCCATCACAGGGGTTGGCAGAGACCTTTGGGTTGGATCCTGACCCACACAAATACCCTTTTCCCACTCTGGCTGGGAAAGGATCACAGCTGCTGGTGGGATAGTTCTCAGTTTTCAATCTTAGTCATGTGAAAACATCTGACGATGTTTTCCGATGCATGTTGTACAGTTCCTGCTTGCTTCTGAAACTGTGTTTTGGCCTCACTGCCTCTTTGGATACTTCAAGAAGTGGGATGAGTTGAGCCAGAAAAGCAAGAGGGGGACAGAAGGGAGGAAGCAGGTTTCTGGCAGAAGCAGCTGGGCTGTCCCCTCCACTCTTCCAGGAAGAAATGAAATTTGCAGACATGGAAGCAACCTGAATGAAAAAGATTTAATTGCTCTCTAAATCCAGGGACAAGACAGCAGACAAGATTGTGTGCAGTTCTGGTGTCCTCAACATCAAAAGGACATGGAACTGTTGGAACAAGTCCAGAGGAGGCCACGAGGATGATCAGGGGACTGCAGCACCTCCCGTATGAAGATAGGCTGAGAAAATTGGGGCTGTTCAGCCTGGAGAAGAGAAGGCTGAGTGGAGACCTCATAGCAGCCTTCCAGTATCTGAAGGGGGCCTATAGGGATGCTGGGGATGGACTCTTCATTAGGGACTGCAGTGATAGGACAAGGGGTAATGGGTTCAAACTTAAACAAGGGAAGTTTATATTGGATGTAAAGAAGAAATTCTTTACTGTAAGGGTGGTGAGGCACTGGAATGGGTTGCCCAGGGAAGTTGTGAATGCTTCATCCCTGGCGGCATTCAAGGTGGGGTTGGACATAGCCTTGGATGGCATGGTTTAGTGTGAGGTGTCCCTGCCCATGGCAGGGGGGTTGGAACTAGATGATCTTAAGGTCCCTTCCAACCCAAACCTGTCTGTGATTCTATGATTCTATGATTCTATGATTCTATGTTACTATGTTACTATGTTACTATGTTACTATGTTACGTTACGTTACGTTACGTTACATTACGTTACGTTACGTTATTTCCCCTCCAGCACCTCAATGTCTCTCTTGTAGTGAGGAATCCAGAACTGAACACAGCATTCGAGGTGCAGCCTCACCAGTGCCCAGTACAGGGGGATGATCCCTGCCCTGGCCCTTTTTCCACACTGGTGCTGATACAGGCCAGGATGCTGGTGGCCTTCTTGGCTGTCTGGGTACAAGCTGGGTCTCAACCAAAGTAGCGTAATGAGGGATGGAAGTACCCTACTGCACATCTTTGCCTTCCTTTTCAGTCCATGGTAATAAATAGATCTTTTCTGACTGCATGGTGCCTGACTCAGATCTATTACCTGCCTTACCATAGAATGGGATGTCTCCTGCCCTTGCTGGGTCTAACTCATGCCATGTACAATATAAGGAGTCCAGTCAGAGAGCTCAGAGGAAGATGCCAGCTCTGGGGACATCTATAATTCACTAGAAGCCCCCTATCTCCTGGAGTGAGAAGCTCTGCATTTATCACTGTATCCTCATCACAGTTTAGCCATTTTAGACTTTTTGAGCAGAGAATCTCACTGTCATGATCCCAGGTACGCTGCTTCAAACAGGAGGTTGATGGTCAGCTCTGTGATACCTAAAACATCCAGGTTGGTTTTAAACCACGTAGTCAAGAGACTGGCAGTCTAACCTTATACCTTGGACTCAGTGTTTACTCAGCCTCTTAGGTTGATTCTGCTCTGTGCTGTGTACCTGTAATTTTAGCAGTATTTAAGCCAGCTTCCTGAAAGTTGGCTTGGGAACACCTCCACGAGTGCTGTTGGGGCTATAACACAGCTTATCCAGGCCTGCAAGAGCAGCAGGAATGAAGCATCTGCCTTTGCTGTGTTGATGGTATCCAGTATAGCTTAAACCTTCTGTCTAAGCTTAGTTCTGGCTACACACGTGCCCCTAGCTCAGAGTGACCAATCCTTTCTCCCCAGCAACATAGAGCTGTTCTAGAGGCATGTGGGACCCACGGCTGGGAATTTAATCACTGCTGCTCTCAAGAGATTTAGGAGTCCTTTAGGACAGGATTTAATGTAAACATTTGTTTTGTAACCCCTTATTTCTGTCCTCTCACAATCACCAAGTGTGGCTTAGGGGTAGTTTTGGGTGAAAAATAACGGGATATGGAAATCAGTGTGACCACTAGATGGCATGAACAGCTTAAATATACTGTATATACTGTCCAACGGAGTCCAAAAAGCTGGAATTCCTCAAAGGGAACGTACAGAAAACACACAGAGGAGCAGGTATGCTCAGAGCCCTACTCTTTGCTGTCAGGTTAAGTGAACTTCCCCAGAACCTCATGAGGAGGACAGGATCGCAGATGCTTGGTGGTGCCTGTTGGGCAATGTCATGAGTTGTCCTCTCGTGGCCGGCATTCCTCTGGAAGGAAGTTTGCGTGCACTTGCTGTTACTGCTGGGCAGAGGCTGTCCCTCAGAATAATCAGATTGGGTTAGCTTGGCTTGCACCTCGGAAGAAATGCTCTCGATTTCTGTGTCCTATGAGATAGGCAGTTTCCTTTTTCCGTCTCAATTTCCTTATCCAAATCTCCAGTGGTTCAGGTCAGAACAGAGTGTATTTGCAAGGTAACACTTATCCAGAGTGTCTAATGCCCTGACACTCCTCCCACCACACACAAGGCATTCTGGGAACCGATATGCAGACATGTAGAAAAGGCTTTTTTGGTGGCTTAACTTTCTTCTCTTAGAATCCTAGAATCATAGAATAGTTTGGGTTGGAAAGGACCTTAAGATCATCCAGTTCTAACCCCCTGCCATGAGCAGGGATACCTCACACTAAACCATGTTACCCAAGGCTCTGTCCAACCCCGCCTTGAACACCACCAGGGATGAAGCATTCACAACTTCCCTGGGCAACCCATTCCAGGGCCTCACCACCCTTACAGTAAAGAACTCCTTCATTGTATCCAATCTAAACTTCCCCTGTTTAAGTTTGAACCCGTTACCCCTTGTCCCCTCACTACAGTCCCTAATGAAGAGTCCCTCCCCAGCATCCCTATAGGCCCCCTTCAGATACTGGAAGGCTGCTATGAGGTCTCCATGCAGCTTTCTCTTCTCCAGGATGAACAGACCCAACTTTCTCATCCTTTCTCCATACAGGAGGTGCTCCATCCCCTGATCATCCTCGTGGCCCTCCTCTGGACTTGTTCCAACAGTTCCATGTCCTTTTGATGTTGAGGACACCAGAACTGCACACAATACTCGAAGTGAGGTCTCACGAGAGCAGAGTAGAGGGGCAGGATCACCTCCCTCGACCTGCTGGTCACGCTCCTTTTCTCTTGGTACTACCATTCATCAGAGACATACCAGATACCAGGACTCAGCAACCCCCCTGTCTGCCCTGAGGACCTCTTCAAAGCAGCTTTCACATCAGTCCCCCAGACAGAGTCAGACACCCCAGTACCAAAGCCCTTTGGCAATGACTTCAGGTTACTTAATCAGAAAATACCAGTATCTGAAGTTCTGAAGTGCTCTGCAGGGCCATGGTGCACACAGGTGATGGCAACAGGCAGATAGGCAGCCACTGGGACCCCAGAAAAGAGCTTCCAGGAGTACTGGCATCTCCCAAACAGCGACAGAACTGGAGACCATCAGGTCCCATCTGGATGTTTCGTAGGAAGTTGATTAGATTAAGACCTGAAAGAAAATATTTACTGTAATTCCCTGCACTTCACTGTATTTAATTTTAGCTCTAGATATTTATCTGTGTTGATGCCTGTATAATCCTTTGGGACTTTTTCCAATTTCTTCATCAAATTGCTGGCTTTGAATGCCACTGAATTCTATGCTTCATTAGTAGATTTAGTTCCTGGTTGAGACACTTCTCATTGGGCATTTAATGTAGGTGCCTTTGCACGAGGTGGGTCTCTTGTATCCCATTCTTCTACTTAGAGAACTGGAGGTCTTTAATTCATGGAAACATGCAGCCATGGCACTGATGCAGTGATCAAATGGAGCTCTGATCTTGTTCCCTCAACTTCAGCCTCGAGTCTGGAAAACTGCTCTTGAGCTAGAAGGTGGCAACATTTCCTTTAGTTCCAATACTCCCTACAGAGTTTATTTAACTGGTATGACGAAAATTAGGAAGAGTGGTCCTATCCATGAGCCTTGAATGGAGAAACAAGGGATGCAGACTATGTGAAAGCAGAGCATCACCAAGGGGGATATGTCAGCGTATTGACACAGAGTGATTCCTTGATATAATATGATGTATTCCAAGTCAAATGTGCGCAGAAGCTCACATTAGCTGTTAGATCATGCTTCTCTTCAGTGTCTCTGCTCATGCTGGCCTCAGGCATGCCAGGCAATTGAATTTGCTGAGCTCCCACCCAAAGACCAGCTGCTCATCTCGCTGAGTTGGCGAAAGTCAGCATCAAACATGTCTAATGTGAACACACCTGAGTAACTGCTTATCTTGCTCTCCAATGCATCCCCAGAACAGTGCCTGGCACGTTCGCCCCCAAATCAGGAGACTGTATTCCAGGGATAATGTGAACAATCAAGACCCCGGGGTTAATGTTCACTCACCAAACCTAACCGCTTCCGAACCACATTAAAATACACCTTGGTGTTCTTTAGCTACGTGCTGTGTCCTTATGTGCTCTTGCTGAGGATAACATGAGCAGAACTGGCTGCTCCTCATTACTCTGGGAAGGGCAGTGCTTTGCCCAGCTCATTCTCTCACGCCTGTTGGTCATCCTGTATCTGCTCCAGGGTCCTGTTTTGGTCTGAATATCCCCCTTTCACCAGCTGTGCCGGGATCAGCTTTATTGCGGTATCTTTGTATTGTCTCACTGTTTGATTTCCTCTGGCCCCCAGCTCCTCACCTGTGCAATGTGAGAAGAGCGGCTGTAGAAACAAGCTGAATACTGATCAGGAGGCAAAGAGTGACAGGCAGTGAGATTTGGATGCTTTTCCAAATGCTTCTTGACTGCCTAATGTGTATCTCAGGCTGGCAAACATCTCCCCTTCCTGCCCAGGAACTGTGTTATCTCCAGGGTTAGCAGGGTAGTTTTGAATTGCTTTTACAGAGGTGCTTTGGTTTCCTTTAGGTTTTCCAAACCAGAAGGAAAATCATCCTACATGGATTGTTTTAATTGCCTGTTTCCTGCATTTCTTAGCAGATGCTGACACTTATTCATCTGTGTCCCCTGGTTAGTGCAACATGGACAGAGCAGGTTGAGGAGCGTAGGAGGCTGCAGCCTTACTTCTCATGCTACTCCAGTGCCCTCGTGTCTGAGCCAGACAGGGCATGCAGGAACTGAAGTAAACTGGATCCAGATTAAAAATGCTTCAGACCATTTTCTGTGTGTCCTCAAACCAGGTCTCAGCCTGAACCACTGCTTTGAAGTCTTTCTTGATTCCCAGATGGATGGCTGAGCCCTCCTCCATCTCCCTTTGAAAGGTGAGGAGCTGAACAGAATGCCTTGACTACCTTCTGGCGGGGACCACATCAGCACAGCAATCATTTGGGGCTTTTGATTCCTTTCCTACTGCTGGCAATGCCAGAAGGGGTCTGTGTGCGAACATAGTGTGGCCTCAGCCTAAATCCGAGCCATCAGTTTGCTAAGGGGATGTTCCAAAGGTGTTGACCTTGCTGTTTCTTCCCTTTGCTCCTTCTCCAGCTCCTCTCATCCCTTCTTAATGGGGAGTGAGCACTTTCCTGCTCCTCCATTACACATGGTAGATGTGGAGGATATAATGCTCCCAGGACATAGGCCCTTAGTGAACGTAGTGAACATGTTCTTTAGGTGGGTGCACATGGGTCTGTCCAGAAGAAACACCAGTGACCCAAGGGTGTCTTTATCCATGTTAGCAAAGCCAAAGAGACACTGAACCGTTCACTGTATTGTCATTGCCATGGGCTGGAGATGAAGGAAAACAGCTTCAGTCCCTGATGACCCAGAGCTGGAAAGGAAAAAGAAAACACAGTGATTTGAATCCTGACATGTTTGTGCCTGCACAAAGGAAAAACAAAACCCCAAAACAAACAAAACCAGAAGAAATTGGGTCTGGCGGATTAAAGAAGTTACTGTTGGCATAGGAAAATAAAGTACTAGCATCTAATTTGAGGTTAGGTGAGTGCAGCAGATACAAGTTCCCAAATGCCTAGGGATGAGATGTGCCAGGGCCATGCCAGCTTGCACAGCCCATCCCTGGAGGAACACCGCTGACAACTGAGAGGTGGGGACCCCGGTTCCACGGGGAGAAAAGGGCTCTGCCTTTGGGAGATGCAGGGAAGAGCAGGAGGGTCACCCCCGCTCTGCCCAATGGAGAAATGGAGTCCAGATAATAACAGAGAGGGGTGAAAGTGTGGGTCTTGGCTGTGTTTGCTGGCACTAGGAGAGATGCCAAGCTGAGGGTGTGGAGGGAGCCCTGCCCTGCTCTGGGATGGAGGAGCTTGCACAAAGAAACCATGGCTTCCCCAGTAGCAGAAGGTGTCCCTTCAGAGAGGGTGAAACCAGAGGGTTTTACCACTCCTTGGTGAAGCCCCAGCCTTGAAGTCTGTCCTTAGACTCCACTCTCTATGGGGGAGATACTGGGGTGGGAGCAATGGGGTCATAGGAGGGTGCTTTTGAATATGAGATAATAATTGTAGTTTGGAGAAGAGAAGGCTCGGGGGGACCTGATCGCTCTCTACAACTGCCTGAGAGGAGGATGGAGACAGGAGGGGGCTGGGCTCTGCTCCCAAGGAACAGGGGATGGGACAAGAGGAAACGGCCTCAAGCTGCACCTGGACGGGTTTAGATGGAGCTGAGGAACAATTCCTTCCCCAAAGGGTGCTCAGGCATTGGAAGAGGCTGCCCAGGGCAGTGCTGGAGTCAGCGTCCCTGCAAGTGTTCATACACGGTGGAGACGAGGCCTCAGTGCCATGGGTTAGTGGTGGCCTAGGCAGCGCTGGGGAACAGTTGGACTGGATGAGCCTGAAGGGCTTTTCCAACCCAACTGATCCTATGATTCTGTGGCTGTGCTTTGAGCCATTCTCCCCATGAGGAGACACCCTGGCAGCCCTGACATCCTTCCAGCTCCCACAGGGTCACCAGCCCCTGAGGGAGGCACTGTGCGGCAGCCAGCATCCTAGCCCCAACTCATCACCCAGCACGGTGTTCACATCTCCTTGCCGCTCCTCAGTGGGGATGCTGAGGGACGCCATAGGGCTGAGGTGCTGCTTGTGCCTAAAGGATGGGCAGCAGCACCTCAGGGACACCCAGTGGCACCCCCGTCCGTTGCACTGAGGGGGACACAGTGATGGCTCATGGCCCACAGCCCAAAGGAATAGCTGCGGGATGGAAGCCCTGCAGCAACCCCCGCAGTCGCTGGCAGCCGCCCTGGATGGAAAAGGGGCCGGTCCGGAGCTGGGAAGGAGGAGGAGAAGAGGGTGGATCCCTCCGCCTCCTGTCAGCTCCTCGCAGGCCGGCGGCAGCGCAGGCAGCAGCGGTGCTTTCCTCTACCGGCAGGGCAGGAGCCCCGGCCGGAGCTCCCGCTCCATCATGATCCTTTGGTTATGGCTCTGCTGCGGCTTCTCCGCCTCGGTGGGGCAGCCCGACTCGGAGCTGATGGCGAGGTACCTGGAGGAGAAGCTGATGGCAGACTACAGCATCATGGAGCAAGTAAGCGTTAAGGCGGTTGTTGTTTGGGAGCATCTGGTGTTGGGGCTGGCTTGTCCCCTCTTAACCATCAGTATCAACGTGCAGGGCAGTTGCTAAAACAGCATTCATTCGCCTTTCGCTGCAGCCTACCCATGGCTGCAGTGGCATTTCAGCTCTAGGGGAGGCTGATACTAAGAAGCAGTATAATACTAAGCATTTACAAATTCAGTTGTAAATGCTGAGCTAGGAGACCACCCGCACCCTCCTACAATAGTGCTAGAGGATGGTTCAAAGCTGACATCCCCATAGCTGTGCTAACAAGGCGTTTCACAGGGACAAGGGAGTTAATGCAGTGTCCTGGCCATGTGCCAGGCTGAGTAATTCAGAGTATTTCAGGCTCGGAGGAAAGTTTTGCTGCCTATGGTGTCAGTAGTTGATTTTTAACTCATGCTGGATGTAACGGAGCACGTGAATCTCAGCATGTAAAATGCTTCTTGACCGGGAGAGAAAGAAAATAGATATATTCTGCAAATGAGGGCTGTTGTGTTGTGGATGGGATTTTCTGAGGAAATGGGGCTAAAAGAGCAACAGACTTTGCAAGTTAACAGGGGAGTTTAGGTGGGGGTTTGGGCAGCTGTGATTTAAAAGGCCGAGCTTCAGATCTGTGCTCACATCCTTCAGGTTCATAACAGATACCACCACTGACTTTGGGTCACTGAGGGCATCAATCACTTGTATAAATTTGCTCACATCTGAGAGGGTCTGTAGTATGAGACACTCAGGTGGGACTGGCAGATACAATGCAGGACCTGTGGAAGACCTGTGCCTTGCAGGAGGCCAGCTGGGATACCCGTGAACATCAAAAGTGTCAGTGAATGCCTGTGTTTGGTATCTGTTGCCATGCAGTAAGCAGGAAAAGTGAGACTCTTCATATGTATCTGTACCTTGTCATTCAGACACTCATCCCACCTGCATAGAATGTGAAGAATCTCCCACCAGAGGTACCCGTGTTTCTCCACTATGAGACCTCAGCAGCTTCATAGTTGATCCTGATTGCTATGAACACAATTCCTTGTTGGGGAATTCAGCCACAAACCAACATGTTCTTGCGGACCCACATGCCCAAGTGGGAGAGAATATCTCCACCACTGTCCTGCCAGTGGAGTGGTACCTGAAAACACTCACCTGCTTTAGGGGGAAAATCAGTCATGAAGCTCAAGCAACTGGCTCACAGTGTTGGGATAACCTGGCTGATCTTGCTTGAGGCAAATGAGGGTGTTTTCACAGGAGCTGTGTTGCTGGCAGATCAGCAGCAGGAGTAACTTACAATAGAAAAGCAGTGACATAGAATCATAGAATTAGGGTTGGAAAGAACATTAAGATCATCCACATGTGGAATAGCACATTCAGATTCAACAGAATCATGGAATCATAGAATGGTTTGGGTTGGAAAGGACCTTAAGATCACCCAGTTCCAACTCCCTGCCATGGGCAGCGACACCTCACACTAAACCATGTCACCCAAGGCTCTGTCCAGCCTGGTCTTGAACACCACCAGGGATGGGGCAGCCACAACTTCCCTGGGCAACCCATTCCAGTGCCTCACCACCCTTACAGTAAAGAACTCCTTCCTTATATCCAATCTAAACTTCCCCTGTTTAAGTTTGAACCCGTTACCCCTTGTCCTATCACTGCAGTCCCTAGTGAAGAGTCCAATGTATATATATATAAGTGGAGGTACTGACTTACTCCCTTAGAACAGCCAGATCTAGAAGAGGATATCTGTCCGTCTCCACTGAACACATGAGCCAGGTTAAGAAGAGGCAGGTGCTTTGCTATATCAAAATTCCACCCTATAGATAAAGCTCGAATGAATTTGGGATAGTGTATAAGGCTGCATTTAACATCCTGGGAGGATCTTCCTACACAAAGACAAGTGCATACACAGGTCTGTGCAGGATCGTGGTATCTGCAATGCATGTGGATTACCTGTTGTCTTACCCAATGATTGACCACTCTGCTGAGGTAGTTGATAGGGTTGCTAGTTATTACGGTTGCACTAGAGGCAGTTTTCCAGACTGCTCTTCACAGATAATTGGGTTCCTACAGCCCAAGTTATTCCCTCTAGACCATGCTGACTAGTAGATGTCAACAGCTATGGGACCATTACCAGCAATTGGGCTTTAATGAGTGCTTTGGTTGGCTTTAAAGCTAAAGTTTGGTGTTAGCTTGGAAACTGCTCCATTAGATGATGCTGGTGAAGCTGGCTTATTCGAAACAGTTTGAGGGACTGATCAGTGTCACAAACCCTGCAGCCGTGCTTTGGCAGTAGTCATGAAGTCCCAGCAAACAGAATACTGTTATCTGGTGATCCTTAGCTACTCACTGGTGTCTACTGGTTACCATCCTGACTTTAGAAGGTAGCTTCTGAGGGAGCCAAGTAATACAAAGCTTTCTTATGCAGGTAAGCAAGCAAACAAAATGGGTGTGTGGTGGGGAAAGATCAAACCGGTAACCAAGTTTCCAGCCTTACCAATTAGTCAGTAAAAGCCACTGTGACCGTTCCATACAGGATGACAGGTGGATTTGTTCCAAAAAGTTATCCTTTAGTAAAAAAACTACTGAGGATCCTTGCTCTCTCATCCCTGCATCCCCTCCAAGCAGGACCAACTTCACAAGCAGTTTTCTGGCTTGCTCTGAAGAGTCTGCAGTGATAGAGACTCTGCAGCCTCTCACAGCAGGCTTCTGAGGTGCTGTGCTTGCCTCAGATAACACTCAGACAGAAAGTTTCTTCCTAAATTTAAACTGCACAGAATTCCTCTCTGCTTCTCCTCCTTCTGCTTCTCCTCCTTCTGCTTCTCCTCCTTCTGCTTCTCCTCCTTCTGCTTCTCCTCCTTCTGCTTCTCCTCCTTCTGCTTCTCCTCCTTCTGCTTCTCCTCCTTCTGCTTCTCCTCCTCCTCCTTCTCCTTCTCCTCCTTCTCCTTCTGCTTCTCCTTCTGCTCCTTCTGCTTCTCCTCCTTCTGCTTCTGCTTCTCCTCCTTCTGCTTCTGCTTCTCCTCCTTCTGCTTCTGCTTCTCCTCCTTCTGCTTCTGCTTCTCCTCCTTCTGCTTCTGCTTCTCCTCCTTCTGCTTCTGCTTCTCCTCCTTCTGCTTCTCCTTCTCCTCCTTCTCCTTCTGCTTCTCCTCCTTCTGCTTCTGCTTCTCCTCCTTCTGCTTCTCCTTCTCCTCCTTCTGCTTCTGCTTCTCCTCCTTCTGCTTCTCCTTCTCCTCCTTCTGCTTCTCCTTCTCCTCCTTCTGCTTCTCCTTCTCCTCCTTCTGCTTCTCCTTCTCCCCCTTCTGCTTCTCCTTCTCCCCCTTCTGCTTCTCCTTCTCCCCCTTCTGCTTCTCCTTCTCCCCCTTCTGCTTCTCCTTCTCCCCCTTCTGCTTCTCCTTCTCCCCCTTCTGCTTCTCCTTCTCCCCCTTCTGCTTCTCCTTCTCCCCCTTCTGCTTCTCCTCTCAAGTTTCCCAAGGGAACTGTTTTCTTTTGATTCTAACTTTACAAGATGTTGGCTAAAAGAATGCAGAAGGAAACAGTAAGGGTTCTACTGGAGAAGACTTTAATTTTCCCACTGGGCATTTCTGAGCTTTTCAGTGCATGATATAAACAGACACAATCATCTCTTTGGTGAGCACTGCTGTTATTTCAGTGTAATCAACAGAAAGGGCAAATCAGGTGAAAAACATCATTGCATTCCTCTGCTTTCTGTTTGAAGAAGTCTCTTGGCTTCCTGCATTGACAAGAGACTTGAAACTCTTTTGGGGAGGGATTTGATTTGGAGATGTTTCCAAGCTCCATGTGCAAGGAAGAAGTCAGAGGCATTGCTGTTGTTGTGAAGGGCGATACAATGAGTACTATTGCATTGTCATAGGTGAAGCACTTTGTTTCATACTGAAATCTGTGTGTGAGTTTAAATGTCTTTATTCCCTTTGTGCACATAACTAGTGCTTTTCTGTCACCACACAATAAAGCCATAGTACCTGTGGAGAGTTTTGAGGCAATTCAAAACTGCTATTGAGGTAATATCAATAAAACTGAAGCTATAACATCAGTTTACACAAGTCCTCCCTTGGATCAGGTCCACAAGTGCAGTAGAATGGAGTTACACTTGCTAGATTCCACCACATAGGTGCTAGGTGTCAACTTGGTCACTGCTCAAGCATTGTGGACCACTTAGCAGCCCTTCCCATCCTGTACCATACAACATGCTACTGGGCAAAGGCAGTGATACAGACAGAGCTTTTGTATGGCTCCATAGGAAGCTACAAGGGAATACACTTCCAGGGCTAAGAGCATCCAAGGTGACGGCTGAGGTTCCTGTCTTTATATCAAGGTCCCTTAACAAGTAGCATTTGCAAAACACAAAGTACCTCCTCACCTGCGAGAGCCTCATTCCATTGCTGGGCTTTGATCAGTGGGTCTGTTAATATCGAAGTGATTCAGGTTTTAACTTTAACCCAAGCAACATTTGAACCTGGCCATGGGTGATCAGTCACACAAACCTACGTCTGGATTTAAGCAAGTGGCACGTCTTCTCTAAGCTGACTAGGCTCCATTAACTGCCTTAACTCTTTGCAGGTTGCACGCCGTGTTCCACGACAGGCCAAGTTTCTGCAGAGGCTGGTATGTATCACACTGCGTCTTCATTTCATCTCCTGGGAATGACATTTGCTCTATGTATGTATGTGTGTGCATGCCTATGCCCAGAAATGAACTATGTCAATGATGGCAGGTAAATCTTCATTCTGATCCTTGCAACATGTACAGCTACTACTACTTCTTCTACTACTTTTCAATTCATCTTCTTGACCCCAGATTTGGAGAGAGAACATATAATGTTACAAACCTTATCCATGCAATGAATATAAGCCTGATGAAATCTCATTGAATTTTAAGAGAGAGAGAGTTTGCTTTGAAATGTGAAGATCTCTGTCTGAAATTTACTGAAGAAAGGAAGAAAACAAGGAATCCAATATCCTTCTTTCAGCATGGGAACCTCGGCTTTGATGTGCAGCAGATCAGTGAGATCTGGCTGAATTGCTGCACCAAGGGTTGCACAGCTGAGAACAAATCTTTGACTAAAAGGCAGCCAGGGAAATTGCTGTTCATGGCCATAGGCATGTTCTGTCTTTTCTGAGGGATGGGGGCTTCCCAGTTGAGAACTGGAGGAGCTCATTTCATGTGCTCAGCAACCATCACACGTTTATAGCTTCTGGGCCCTTTGATCTTCGACAGATTTGAATCAGCAGCCTAGAAGAGAACAACTCTCACACTTATTACCAGTTTATTACTTCTAATCTGAGATAGGGTCGATTTGACTGATAAAGGTAAAAACGTGGAATGTATTTAATTTTCCTTCAGCTCTTTCCTGTCTTTCCAAACATTTGATGTAAACAAGCATAAAACAATGTATTTGGCAAGAAAATCTCAGCTCCCGGTTCATCATAATAACCAGGACACCTTCATAAAGCACCCAGCCAATCTGCCTCATAGCAGTGTGCTAATCTGCTGCCTTGGCAGTCCGTAGCTTTATTTTTAATAGGGATAATAAATCACAGTAATAATAATATTAAACAAATGGCTTGCTTTGTTTTTTCCTTTGTGCTGCCTCTCATCTTCTGAAGGCCTTAATAAAAAGTGGAGAAAACAAGCAGGCATTTGCGCAGCTGTAAGTCAGAGCATCAGGCACTGATGGATTGTGTAAGAGCTCCAGGGAAAGCACAAGAATCATGGACTGGAACTTGGGCTGCCAGCCAAGCCTGACCGAGCAACCTGCTTGGAAACTGCTTCTGCTCCCACTGTTTATATTTGCTATATACAAGGAATGGCAGATCCCTTCCAGGGATGGGAAGATGAATCAGTTCTTTCATCCTTGGTTGTATGTGATGTCCTTACGCAGTGTTTGCTTTCCCAACAGCAACTCTTATCCACCAGGAAGAGGGAGAGGTGTTGAATGTCTTTTTATTCATTTTCTTTTGCTACCATCTCTCTCATACCTTCAGTCTGTGAGGGTATCAGAAGTGGAGCTTGTTCAGTTTTATAGAGATATGACAGAGATCAGCAAATAGCACATTCAGATTCAACAGAATCACAGAATCATGGAATGGTTTGGGTTGGAAAGGACCTTAAGGTCATCCAGTTCCAACCCCCTGCCATGGGCAGGGACACCTCCCACTAAACCATGGCACCCAAGGCTCTGTCCAGCCTGGTCTTGAACACTGCCAGGGATGGAGCATTCATCACTTCCCTGGGCACCCTGTGCCAGCACCTCAGCACCCTCACAGTAAAGAATTTCTTCCTTATATCCAACCTGAACTTCCCCTGTATAAGTTTAAACCCATTACCCCTTGTCCTAAGACCCTAAGTGATGTGTTTCTTCATATAAAATACCATTAAGCTGTGGAAGTACTTGCTGCAAGATATTGCAGAAGCTAAAGGTTTACATGGATTCAAAAAGCAGCTGTGCAAAGCCATAGAATAAAAATCTACAGAGGTCTGCTAAGCACAGAAATACCACCCTTGGCTCATGAGTTCCTTCAGCCACAAATTACTGAAACAGAGATTATTTCTGGTAGTATCAGTGCAGGATGGACTGATTTTACACTCTAAGCATGCCAGTGACAGGCTACAGGGTTAGAATTGCTTTTGTTCTCACCCAATACAACAATTCTTCTGTTCTTGCTGTAACATGGGCAAGTCCACGTCCTCTGTCATGTTCTGAAGACTTTCTAACTTCAGATGAATCCATCACTGAATTCACAGGGTTGGATCTGTCACTGCAGAACCACTTGTATCTCAAGCAAAAGGCAAAGGGCTTGATCCTCTTTTGCTGTTGAGCTGTCGACTATATTTGAACCCATAGCTTATGATGAAATGCAGAACATGGGAGTGGATGCAGAAGATCTGGAACGAAAGAATTTGCTGTAGTCTATTTTAGATTCTTCTACTTCTTTCATTAATCCTCTGTATCTCTTGCTATGCCACAGGCAACTAGTGGTATGGAAGATTGGATGAAACATCAACTCATTACATCTGGAAACATTCCTACAAACACTACTTCAGATCAAAACTCCCCATCCTCTCCATTTTCAGGATAATGAGACTGGAAAGCCGTGCCTATGTCTCAGGGAAAGTCCTAAGAACAGCAGGATCTAATTCTAATCAACAGTGACTGAGTAAAACCCACTTGTAGTCTAAGGGAGAGATCTAGGCAGATGTGTTCTAGTCCAGACCCATTGCACTGGGCTGTCTGATGTCAGTGAGACAAATCACACGTAGAAGTCTTTGCCACTGTGCTCCATGTGAGCTGAGCCTCTGCTAAGCAGAATGATAATGGACACAAAGCACATCACACGTTCTCCAGCTGTTAAAGATATCATGATCAGGTTCATCTGAGACACATTCATCAGAGTTTTCCCAACCCTTCATAGTGTAAGCAGGCAGGGCTTTCTTCCAAGTCTGTTGACAGCTTTGTGTTTGTTCCCAGTGGATCCTCATTCTTCCACTCACCTGGAATTCATTAGCCCAGCAGCTTGGTTTGCTGGATGCTCAGTAGTAGTACTGCTTCTGATGCCATCAGCTGCTACCGAACTGTTCTTGTTTCCTGCTTACACAGACACTTGTTACACCATTTGTTGCGTGATTCTTGTTCTGAAGAAAAAAGCCTGGAAGTTCAGCTGAAGAGCATGTTCCTAACTTCAGAGCTCTTATATGGGTGTGAGCAGAGGCTTTCCGACTGAGGTGTTTCCACAGTAGGAAAAGTCTCACTGTATTTGGCGCAGTGAAGTTGCTCTGTATTTGCAATGTGTTTTACTGTTTAGTTTCCTTCTGCTTTTGAGGGTTTGGTCTTTGACTGCTTAAAGCAACACAGGGATTTTCTCCATGGTTTGCTTACAGTTAAATACACTGAAATCTTCCAGGAAGAAAGCTGCTGAGCTCCATGGAGACACTGCTGTCCATAAAACACATGAGACTGAAGAAATGCTCCAACCCAGGCCTTGCGCACAAAAACACATTCCCAAGAAGCAGAAACTGGCTTTCAGCTTCTATTGCTACATTATGTGTCATTCATTGCAGTCTCTGCTGCTTCTCTGCTGGAAGGAATCCAGTGTGGGCTAAAAGGCTTAAAATACTTTGCTTGAGACATCATGGTGTCAGTGTTTCCTATTAAGTCTCTTCCATCCATTGGCTGAGACCTCCAGGATGGATTCTCAGCAGAGGAGGACTCAGTTGACTCCACTGACAGTAGTTTACATTACTTATGGATCTGACTGTATGAATTTGAAGGTGCTGCTTCATAGCAATCCCAGGTTTTCAAGAGGTCTTACATCTGCTCTTGTGCACATTACACAGGGCAGGTTCCATAACATAGTTCTGGACTGTGTGGGGACCTGTTTTAGGCTTCTTTTCCCAGGCCATAAAGGACTCATCGAGATCCTCTCACATGGTTAGAGTTGAAGGCTCTAATTTAGGATACAAGTGGATTTTGTCAGTGTGTTTCACATCTAAAGGCTGGCATAATCAGAGCTCACATTCTTCCTGGACCCGTCCCAGGCACTGGAAAATGACTGTGGCCTTTGCTCTTGTGCATGAGCAAAGGCAATGCCATTTTCTTGGCTTACCTTTTGCAGCTCACCTGAAATACTGAGGGCAAGCCCACCTTGCCTGCTGTTGACCGTTTTATAGGAGAGTCTAATACTCACAGGGTGGTAATTTGCTTGATGGTATTAAGTATTAAAGCCATCAAAGCACTGATGGTGTGAGTTATCTAACTGTCAGTGTTAATAGGTAACCTTTCAATACCAACAGGAAACCAGGCCTCGGATGTCTGAGTTCAGTGTGAAATCCACAATCATTTCTCGCTATGCTTTCACCACGGTGTCCTGCACAATGGTGAACAGCGGATCTGAGGCACGAGAAGCTGTGTTTGAGATGCAGATCCCAGCTCCAGCTTTCATCTCCAACTTTACCATGTAAGTAAGTAATGCTGACGGCTGGGTGGACAATGGTTCTCCCATCTCACAGATCGTTCTCTGAGATTTCAAAGACTGCACTAGGGTTGTATCAAGGCCTTTTTGCTTTTAAGGGAAAACCAAAACTACACATATTCTATACTTCATCCGAGACTGGTCATGGCCCCAAAGCACAAAGCATGTCCTTGAATGATAAGATGCAGAGATTCAAGTCCTCAATGTATATGGGGAAGAAAATCATTCTATTTCCCATACAAATGTCTTTTAGCAACTTCCTTCTCCTCCCCTCTCTTTCATTTGAACCAGAAAAACCTCTTCTAGCCCTCAGAAATCTTTTCTGTTAAAGTTTTGGCAACACTGGCACATGATCATTATCTCACCTGACTGTGGTGCCTAAGAAACTCCTTTGGTTACAGGTTACCTGTACTGTCAATGGAGGAGGAGAGTCAAATCCAACTAGCAGATAGGTTCACTTGGTGCTGGAGGTGCTGGTCATTCTCTGTGGATAATGCAGCAAGTAGAGAGCAACCCAGCTCATGCTGAAATTACTAAGGAATAAATTAAGCTCTTGGTTTCAAAAACATTTGGTTTGGTCATGCTCAGACATGGGGTATATGGGGTACATCTACTCTATGGGTAGATATTGGGGCCACAACTTCAGGCCTGACCATAGTAGATAGGGGACCCAATCTTTTTAGAAAGGCTTCCATTCGCACCAAATAGGAGGAAAAACAGTCTGTTGCCATTGGCCAGCCAAAATACATGTTAAGAGATATTTCCTTATGGAATCCATGGTCCTGTGGCTCATTCCCAAGGTGAAACATTTCAGTCAGGGAGGCAGCTACTTAAAAGCAGTCATCTTGAATGTTGCCATGTGTATTGACTCAGGTGGTAGATCTGAGACTACTCTATTCACATGAGCACAGTCTGCAAACCCTTGTAAAACAGGCTGTACAGCTGTCATACATGTAGATGCAGAGTGATGATGCTGACATCTCTGGTCTCTCCAGGATCATTGGCAACAAGACTTACTATGGGGAGGTCACAGGGAAAGAAAAGAAACACAGCAGTGATGACAAAGCAAGGCACAGGAAACCTCTGAACTCCACAGAAGGAAGGTAAGTGTTGTGCATTCAGCTGTGCCCTGGGAAGTGACATGCTCTCCTCTCATCCTCATTTTGGCTGTTTTGGCATACTCATCCATGGATTTACAGGAAGAAGCAGTTAAATAGAACATTAACTGCATTGTCTGGTATCATTTCCATTTTCCAAGTCGTGTAAAATGGTATGTGGTCTTCTATAACCCTGTTACACAACATTTTCACTTCCAAGATGCCCTGTGGTGTACTACAGAGGGAAAGAAAACTTATTACTTCATGAATAACAGGCAGGAAAGTTAAGGCACTCTCATGGATATAGTCTTATAAGAGAGAAGCAACAATATTCTATATTGATATAAAGTAGTGACTTAACAAAGTTCAGTGGTAAATGCAAGAGTGGTTTAACAAGACGGGAAGGTACACTGAATTATTTACTGCGTAGGGAACAGGGTCAGACAAAACTATCACGGAGACCCTCCCATTGAGTCCTGAGATTCGGAAAGGGCACTTTGCTTTCTAAATTCCTTCTCCAGATGTAGCTGGATGCAGACTTAGTCTCAGACTTCAGGCTTTTTAATACTCACCAAATTGTGGGCATCACCAAAACCTCACATCAGTGAGGTCTGAAGTTACTCCTATGTGGCATTAAAAATTTCCATTCTTGTTATGTGGCTTATTTTCCCTTCACAGGCAGTAGTGTCTGGCATCATATTGATGCCTGCGAGTTGGACACTGCAGTGTCTGTGTGGGAGGTAGAGCAACTTAAGTTATCTCCACTTAACAGAAGGGCAGCTGAAGCCAATAGAGGTGGGAATTAATCTCACTTCAAACTAGCAAATAGAAAGCTGACTGCAATTGCATACTGGGTTACTGATGGCGCTTTGTGGTCAATAAGAAGAGTCCTTTTAGAGAAGTGTCCAGTGGTGGAATTCCCTCAAGGGTCCTATTTCTACCCATTGAGTTCCCTATTTCTTGTGCATTAGCTACACACAGCTAATGTTAGGGAAAAGGAATTCATTTGTACTTTAAGATATTTCAATGAGTCAGCAGTGGCAAAGTCAAGAATGCAATATGGGTCTTGAAATCCTCTGTGCAAGAAGCAAAGAGACAGCCTTTCCTCTGACCCTGCCCCATGTTGTATATGTCTGTCATATTCCTCTCCTCAAGAAGTCATCTCATCTTTAGGACCTTTCCTCCTGTGGTAACCCCAGGAATGCCCAATGCCTTGTGAAGCATTATGATGTTTTCTTTCTTGCTGGCTTCACATATTCAGTGGTAGGAAATACTTTCACTGTACCAACAAAATCCAGATTCATCATTCACTGAAGCAGGTGGTGTGTGATGTGTATGGGGTGTGAAGGTGTCTTTGGATTTTCCTTCCAGGGAGAATGGCTATGAGACATTCAAAGCTTCTGTCTTCATTCCTCGCAAGATGCAGGCCAAGTTCCTACTGCATTATGAAGAGCTGTTGCAAAGGAGACTGGGGAAATATGAGTACACAGTCAGCATCCGGCCCCAGCAGCTGGTGGGGAGGTTACGAGTGGAGGTGAACATCCTGGAGAAGTCAGGAATAGTTTCACTGGAAGTGCCTCCCCTGCGGAACAGCAAGCACAAAGGCAATGGGAAAGTTGAAGGTAAGAAGAGATTTTATGACCCTCATAAATGGGGCCTCAATCACGTCTCAGGATCTGGAGTAGTGGTGTTGGGAGTTCTCCAAGGCAATCTTGGATGACTGTGTAGACTGGTGTTTCATAGCAGCCTTCCAATATCTGAAGGGGGCCTACAAGGATGCTGGAGAGGGGCTCTTCGTCAGGGACTGTAGTGATAAGACAGGGGGTGATGGGTTCAAACTGAAACGGGGGCAGTTCAGGTTGGATATAAGGAAGAAGTTCTTTACCGTGAGGGTGGTAAGGCACTGGCACAGGGTGTCCAGAGAAGCTGTGGCTGCCCCGTCCCTGGCAGTGTTCAAGACCAGCTTGGAGAGAGCCTTGGGTGACGTGGTTTAGTGTGAGGGGTCCATGCCCATGGCAGGCGGTTGGAACTGGACGATTTTAAGGTCCTTTCCAACCCTAACTATTCTACGATTCTATGATTCACTTTTCCTCTGTTCCAAACGAGACAATAAACAAAACCCCACCATTGTATCAAAGCAGCATTGTCCGAGATCAAACGGCATTAGAAACTAAAGGAAGACAACAAGCAAAATGAATGCAAGCAGTTCATTAGGCATGAATTGTTCTGGCAAATCCCAACTATGACTTTATTTAGAAAGATAAATATTTCACATTCTCTTCTTAACTCTTGCTGCACTCCTTGTGTGACAGGTATAATCCACCCCAGAGGTGGCTTCATTTAGTGACAGACAAGTGTCTAAGTATTGCGGACCATCAGCAGTTCCTATTTAGAGATCTCTTGTTCACTGGCAGGGCAATCTCCAGGTTCACGAAAGCTGGTATAATGGATATAATGTGAAAGGGATTTTGGGATTATGAACTCTGTGTTTCAGTGATGGGAATTCAGTCATATCGTCAAGGCTGATGGCTTTTCTTCTATTTTCTATAGATGACTGTGTCCCTGTGGTATCTGTGAGAACTTTGAAGCTTAATGGATACAGGGCTGATCCCATTCAACTCAATAGGACTTTCTTTTGCTATTGTCTTCACAAACTTTGAACTGGGCCTTCAAGCCTTGGGCTCAGCATTAGAGCAGGCTCTTCCCTGGCTCCACATCTCCTGAGAAATGTTTGTTTTAAGTGAATTGTTTTTTCCACCCATCCATGCCAAGGCAGATAGGAAATCCTGCATTTTAGAACATGGGAAATTCCAAGAGGAAAATCCATGTTTTGCCAAAACACTAAGCACAGTATGAGTATCTGCTCTTACCCTTAACCATCCTTGCTCACAGTGTAAAGGTAGTTTTTCGAGTGTAAACTAACAGTGAGGAGCACAGGATACTGTGATTGCTCCATGTTGACAAAAAACCCTCACCAAAGGGGTGAGTCTGACCTGGAAGCAGGGTGTAGTCTCGTGGGTTACTCTAAGTGACATAGTGCCCTCAAAATCAGAGGAGCTGTTCATGTCTGCCAGTTGAAGATCCTGAAGCATATGCAATGGAGTTACACTGATTGTTCAGTGTGATACTCCTGATTTCATCCAAATCACGATGAAATCAAGGCTCTCAGTGACTTGAGCCAGCTTCAGGTCAAGCCTTAAGCAGCTAATTAGTCTTCACTTGTACATCCATGTACTGTGTGATAAACGTGCTCTGTTCCTCATCAGGAGAGACAGGAAGCCTTTTTCACCTATTGGGGAATATCGTAGTGCATCGTGGCGTATGTTTTCCTGCAAAACATCTGGCATTGATCAAGGTTAGAGACAGGCTAAGCAGAGCAGACACACTGTTGGTTTGGTGCAGTGTGGAAATTCCTATACGTAAATGACATACAGGGAAAACTCTGGTCACTCGCTATCCAAATAGCAATCTGTGAGCACTGATCATCCTTGGCACCGTGCTTCAGATTTCAAACAGCTCATATAAAAATGGGCCCAAGCTCTAGGATTCCATAATCCTCTCTAGCCAGTAAAATATGTATAAAATAGATGTCCCTTGGGTAATGCAACTGAAGCTCAGGTTCCCTGTGCTTTATCCTTGCTCAGCGTTCAATTACAGACTCTTTCTGTGTGGAATCGCCCTATGCAGTTGATGAAATCTGTTTTGCTGTGATGACATCACTGTTCTGGAAGTCATCAAAATGCCAAACAAATGCCAAACCTTTGGGGTCCTTCATGGGCAGTCAGGACTGGGTTGTGTGTCTGCCAGATCAAGTCTTTGCTGGAACTCAGATGAGTGCCACTCAGAGGAGTGTATAACATTGATGGATTCAGAAGGTTTGCCAAGCTTTCCGATTTAAAGCAAAAGGAGGAAATTAAGACATTACCACCAACTAGATAATAAGAAAAGAAGGAAAAAGAAAAGAAAGAATTGGCAGAGCATATCAGAAGGGTCTAATATTGGTCATGGAGAAAGACAGCTTGTTTTGGATAGGAAGGATTTATTGCTTGCAACCTTTTCTGGCCAACAAGATCAATCACACTCAGAAGACAACAGGAACTTCCTGCCTTCCTAAACACAAATGGAAACCACAAGAATACTCTTAGGAAGGACAAGGCCAAGGCAAGGAGCATTTCACTTGGAAATCTACTATATTCCAATGAGCTGTCATCTCTCAAGCTTGATCCAAAAAGGAAAACATCTGAGTCATTAGATCCTTGCTGCAAAGTCTTCTTGCTCATACAACACCTCAAAACCCCAGAGCATGAGTTCTGCACATCCATTGAGAACTCTGAGGAAGGTTCTTAAGTGAAAGACACGTACGTTGTGAGTCTTACCTTTAAAGAGTGGCTGCTTGGCAGACAGTCTGCAAACTGGGAGTAAACCAGGCAAGAAGACAGTGTCTGGTGTCTTCTTGGATTCATGTGGTTTAAAACTTCAGTATCACTTGAGTGGTAGCAATCTATTAAGTGGCCAGCAAAGGGTGCCAAACCTGATGCTGCCATGGTGGTGCCACAAATGAGAGAGGTCATGACTTGACTTAAAACAATGACCGCTAAGGAATCATTGGAAAATAGTACTGCCTGACTGGTTTGAGTTTGAATATGCCATGAAAACTCTCTTCCTCAATTTCTGATGTCTACAAAGGTGTTAATAATATCTCCCAGTTAATGATAACATGTGAGATTTTGGTAAGCATTCATAAATTACCTGGAGAGTATTGGGTGAAAAATGTATTGTGGCACCAAGTCATCAGTTAAATGGCATTCTGAGTAATATGTCCAAGGCATCACCAAGCTGAAACTATTGCTGAGGATGGGATGTAGCTTCATAAGTCATTTAAATACTTTTGACTCTGGCTGACCTCGATAAGAAACTATATTCTTTTTTCTGAGTACAAGTCCTGAGGATCCAGTGTAGAATAGGTAAAGTAAGTTGAAAATCACACGTTTGGCCTTGGAGTCATCCACATCTCTATATGATTAGCACTAGCAATAATTGATGTTCATCACTGAAATGCCAACTTGTGGCAATAAAAGCTGCTAGCAAACCTAATGAAAACATTTGTAACCATAGCTCAGATGACCAAAAATGGGGGAATGGCTGATCTGCCTTTATTTTATGGACCAATCCTCTTACCTTTGTGGTGCTTTCTACATGCTATCAATAGTCAATGTACCATGCAGGAAGCATAGTGGTAAAAAATCAATTTCTCTGTTTAATGGTCATTCAGGATTTGCACTTTTGACTCCTGCCAAACTGCTAGTATCCATTGTGATGAAGAGAAGAGATAGAACTTAAAGATCTATAGACAAAAGATGTCCCTTGATGAGAAAGAGTGAAGGACACTTTTCATTTATAAAACAGCACAGAAATCACAGCAACGGGAGCAGAAGCAGTAAAAGAGTCCAATTCTGACTGTTTTTTGCTTTAGGGGCCCAAGATACAAAGACTGGACCTGGTTCCACAAACTTCCAGTGATTCATGAAAAGTAAAGCTGTGTTTTGCTATAGATAGAGGCTCTTGGAAAGTCCTGCTTACGTCATCGTTGGATGAGGAGCAGGGACGATGTGATGAGAGGCCTTTCCAGGATATTTCCTTTGTCAGTGATTCCTGTTCACACAGCTCCATCTGGGAGTTGTATTTTTCCCAAAGGAAGATATCAGGCATGTGAGTTTTGGAAAGTGATCTTTCGGCATGTGCAGGTGTTGTCTTCTGTCACATACAAACCTCAACACAGGAGGTCAATGATCCTTCTCTGGTGACCTCAGAACAGAGCCAGTTCCTGAATGATGTGCACCCAGCATCCTCAGGGGTGACTGTCCTCATCCTTTTCCTCCAGTACAGTAGTATGAAAACTAGGCATGGACTTGGGCAAAGAGACACTAGGCTGCTTGAGAATGACTATTTCTTTTCAAAGTCGTAGGTCTCAGAAGGGTTTTTATCTCTTACCAGAGGTGTCTAGAAGTTTCTACATTAGCAGAGGAAGACCTTTGTTTTTGAGCTCTAATGTTGACTTTATCAGTCTCTAAAATAATTTAGATTTAACTGTTTCTACAGTTTCATATGAAAAATGCTTTCTCCTGCTCTGTTTACTTCTTTAGCTGAATTTGATGGGCAGTTTGGCTAAAGGCCCTATTTACTACCTCGGGGTGAACACCGACATTGCAAATCCTTGGAGCTCATCCATGCTCTGTACTCTGCAATATCCCATGGACTTTCCTCTCTCAGTCCCTTGTTTGAAAAGCACTGGGCCAATAAACAGAGGAGAGTAATTGTGATCCAGATATCAGTGTTGCCTAAAAAAGAAACCTGGGGGAAGACATGGTAACTGTATTCAAATATCTAGAAGAAAGGAGGAAAAGAATACTGTGCTTTCTGTGTCACTAACAGAAAGAACAAGAAGTCACGGGTTTATAATCTAGACAGAAAAATGTGAATCAGACATTAAAAATGTCAGACAGAGAAAAAGAGAAGCTCTGGAAAGGACTGACAAGGGCAGGTATTGAGTTTCCATTACTTGAGGTCTGGAATGTCTGCTGATCATGACATAAAACCTAGTAGGAAGGGATTTGGTCAGTGAACATGGGATGAATTAGATAACCTGCATTCCAGACCTGACTTCTATTATTCCAGGGTAAAAAAAGTAATTTTGGACCTTTTCTATCAGACCATTCTTTTGGTTTTCGTCTCTGTCCTGGAAATGGGAAATGAGTGGCTATGAGGAAGATGGGAGAACTTCCCCAGCTATTCGTGCCACTGAGCCTATGTGAGGCAGTCTTGGAAACCTCCTCTCCAGGGGCTCGTAAAGCACTGCCTGTGTTACAGGGGATGACATCTCACTTCCAAAGAGTGTTTTGAGGAGTGATAGATGAATGCAATGGGATCCACATGATCCCATCTAAATTCCACAGTGCTTTATAAAACTGGATCCATGTGATTATGCCCATTTAATGAATGGGAAAACTGAGGCATGGAGTGTCTACCTAACTTAGCTGATTTCAGATGGCCAGAGTCCACAGAAATGCTAGGCCTGGAACTCATGCTGGTGTGCTTGTGCTCACCCATTAATGTACTTATGGCAGAGAAACAAGAAGTTAAGTCCAAAGGCCACAGCCGCAGATGTATTTGTGCAGTAGCTACAAGGAGAGAGCTTCTGTTTCCAGAGTGAGACTGACTTACACTAACCCTGATGTGATATGGCCAGGCAGCCTGACTGATGCTAATGCTTACTTTTCAGCAGCTAAGAAGTAATGTGAAATAGATCAGAATATATAAATGAACTGTTAAGTTATTTCTATGAATTCTGGGCATTTCGTGCACACACTGGAAGTAAATGGAATTATGGAAGTGATAGAAGACAGATGGAAAATCCAGTGAGGCCAATACCAGCAAATCTGATGCACTGTGTGTTAGAAACATATTACGTCTGTTGATTCATCAGACCAAAGGGCAGCTATAAAAGTAAAAACAAATGAAGACGGAGGTGAAATCTTACAGAGCTATTGATTCATGGCTTTTCTGTGCCAGGAGAAAGCGGAACTATACAGTGTTAGAAAAAACTGTCAAAGCTCTGGGTAATCATTTTATAACCCCCCTTTAATATCCAGCACCAGTGTCCTTAAGTGATTTCAATGGACTGGCTGGGACGCCCCTCTGTTTCCATCAGAATGGATGGATTGGAATTGGCGTGGTCAGAGAAGCCATGATGCAGCATCAGTTCTTGCCTGAAACTCAGTAATTTGGGGGTTGGAACTAGATAATCCTAAGGTCTTTTCCAACCCTAACCATTCTATGATGCTATGATTGTAATGTCTGTCAGTCAGCTCCTTGGTCAAGGCTTTTGCTAATGAGTTAGTTTCACATTCCAGGTCCTCCAACTATAATCTATTTGTGTAGAAATCTGCCCTATAAGACAACGCTCCCCTGCCTCAGTAGGACAGTCTTGTGCCTTGTCTACTCAAATACACTCACAGGACAGCTGTAAAAGTAAAGCCAAATCAACATGGAAGTCACATCCTAGCGTGCTGTGGATTTATGACTCTTACTTCCATTCGTTTGCCTAGAGAAGTCTAGACTGTACATAGCACTTGAGAGTAAACAGCTTTGGCTAATCATTCCATAAATCCACAAGAACCGTAGTCCCAGCAGTTCTAAGGGCTTTGACCTGTGGGGAGTCAGATGAGATAGGCAACCACTCTACACCACCATTTTCTTACTTGTTAAATGGACATAATCCTATGTATCCTATTTTGTAAATCACTGTGGGATGTGGATGTGAGGTGGGTTGTGTTCAATGCTGCATACAAATGCCACGCTGCATTCCTCTAATGCTGCTCAAAGCACTTTACAAAGGTGGAGAAGTGCCACTTACAGACACAGTGTTATAGGAACCCCCGGAGAGGAGCTTTCCAAGACTGCCTGCACCTTGTCATTGTGATCAGTACTGTTAATGGAGTATAACACATAACTCAAATTATCCTGAAGCGGATGTCTATGTCTGGCCAGATGTATCATACTCCAATCTCTCCTGTCACGCTTGACCTGATCTCCATTGAGTGTAGTGAGAGCCTAAAAAATTAGTTCAGACATAGGTATTTGCATTGTGAATAGAATCGTAGAACTGTAGAATCATAGAATAGTTAGGGCTGGAAAGGACCTTAAGATCATCCAGTTCCAACCCCCCTGCCATGGGCAGGGACACCTCCCACTAAACCATGTCACCCAAGGCTATGTCCAACCTGGCCTTGAACACCGCCAGGGATGGAGCATTCACAGCTTCCTTGGGCAACCCATTCCAGTGCCTCAACCACCCTCACAGTAAAGAACTTCCTCCTTCTATCCAATGTAAACTAATGACTAAATGACTAAATGGAGTTACTAAACTGGAACTGAATCTCACCCTCTTTTCTTTTCCCCGCTGTACCACAGGATCCTTGAGCCATCTTTGGCAAGGACTTGAGACTCCCCACACAGTGCTATTGAGCAGCTTATTCCCATTGATTATAATCAGCACATGAGCAGATATGATAGAACTTCTGTGCTTCAGGGGATTGTTGGAATAATCACTGTGAGAGCTGAAGCACCCAAGAAGAACATCAGTTGAGAATCTATTCTTTTGTTTTCAATAGCCACTCAGGATAAGAGGGAATGCTCTCTAAATCGGGGGAAGTTCAAGGAAAATCTGACCTTGGGTCAGTCTCATGTAAGGGTATTTACGTCTTTATGTGTAGTTCAGAAGGAATGAACAGTTGGCACACAAAGAGAGGGTAAGCTGAGATTCTGGCTGCAGAGAGAGAGGAGGAATCTCCATATCCCTTAACTTTAGAAATGATCACAGCTAAAAAGACAAGCAGAGGTTCCTTCGGCATGTCTGAGACCTAAATTACTGTCTTTTGCTGAGATACCCTTTGAAAGGCACATCTCTCTTCATTGATTCAGGAAGTTCTCTCAGAGATTGGGATGAATTACATCTCAGGGATGCAGTTACATCTCAGGGATGCAGCTTGCGTGGCTGCATTAGCAACTGTTGGGTTTGTCTCAGTCAGTAAGACTGAAATTGCAGTGACTATCCTGATAATTTTTTTTCTGAGCATAAAGGCAGCTAAGATGACTTGTTCAGATGTAGACATTACACATAGATGCTTGTCAGATCTGGCAAACAATTAGTCACATCAGTCCTACCTCACATGCCTGTAGTACATCTGAACAAGCCACCTCAAGAACTCTTTATAATCAATAGAGAGAAGTCTGCAGTATGATTCATCCTAAAAGAAATGTTTAAACAGGTCCAATGAGTCATGCTTATGTTGACTGTCAGTATCTCAGGTATAGGATCCACATTCTAGATGCCTAGAGTTGGCTGGATATGTACCGCATACGTGTCAGAAGCTGTGTGTTTATTAGTTACAGAAAGCAATTCACAGTCCTACAGGGAGTATCTGGTCTTCGAGTTCAGTGACCTCCAGACAGGAGTGAGCATAAGAATTTTGCCTAAATATTTATGTTCTGGATAGCACTGCAATGTTGGTTTCAGTTTAGTCTTAGAGGAGAGGGGTTATTAAGTTTTTCGTTTATCACTGGTGAGCTGAATCATAGAATCATAGAATGGTTTGGGTTGGAAAGGACCTTAAGATCATCCAGTTCCAAGCCTCCTGCTATAGGCAGGGATGCCTCACAGTAGACCATGTCACCCAACCTGGCCTTGAACATTGCCAGGGACGGGGAATTCGCCACTTCTCTTGGCACCCTGTGCCAGTGCCTCAGCACCCTCACAGGAAAGAGCTTCTGCCTTATATCCAACCTGAACTTCCCCTGTTTCAGTTTGAACCCATCACCCCTTGTTCTGTCACTACAGTCCCTGATGAAGAATCCCTCTCCAGCATCTTGTAGGCCCCCTTCAGATACTGGAAGACAGCTATGAGATCACTGTCTTTAATCTTTAACCTCAGTGTGTAACTATGCTAGCTGACCTGCCTCCATGTGTGTTTCACTTAGACATCCATAGGACAATTGGAAAACCTTGCAATATTGTGATTTTATCTCAACAGGTGATGTTTCTCCTCCTCCTTCTACTGTAATTGGACATACCAAAACCTTGGCTAAAGTTACATTCAATCCCAGTGTTGTTGAGCAAACCAGGATCGCCCGAAATGGCATTTTGGGAGACTTCATCATTAGATATGATGTCAATAGGGAGCTGAGTGTTGGGGATGTTCAGGTACTGTACACATGATGCATCTTTTCTGTTTTATTACTTATACCTGAGATGGTTCAATTACCTTCCAAATGTCCTAGGAAATGTTTTCCATTACTTCTCCATCTGTAAGGACTATCCAAAATGAACCAGTCAGTTGGCATCCACAAGATGGACTTAAAACCCAGAGCTACCTACTTCATTGGGTTTTTTTGTATCTGCTTTTACATTTATCAATATACTGGCTGTATATATCTGGATACAAGGCCAGCTCCTCAGATGCATGTTGTAGTTCTGATCACTGGGTACATACATTATGTCCTTACTACATCTGGAAGGAAACCCCAATGTCCACCACAGAAGAAGATGCGGAGAGCTCCAGTAGGCTCCCCAGTATGGATAAACAGGAGATCAGGGATACCAAGGAGCACTAATATTCACCAATGTAGACACAGACACTGAAAGCAGGATTAGGTGTGCCCAACCAAATATCCCATCATGATGTGTGTGGAACATTGCATCTACCTTCCTTTCCTGACTTCCTTGCTCTTCCACAGATTCTTAATGGGTATTTCGTGCACTACTTCGCCCCCACAGATCTTCCTCCATTGCCAAAGAACGTTGTATTTGTGCTTGACAGCAGTGCTTCCATGGTGGGAACGAAACTGAAACAGGTGAGGCCCGTGCCTTTATTATGGACTGGTCGGCTGTGAGGATGCAGAGCTTGTTTCAGGCTTTACCTCACCAGTTGGGTTCTTCTGTAGAAGGTTTGCTATGTCTGAGGTGAGAGGAGGCTCTGAAGACATCGCAAGGTGAGATGATCTACCTGCAATGAGAAATTGTCGTGTTAGTGGGAACAGGATGCGAACATGAAATGCAGAGGACTTCATCACTTGGTGCAGTCAAAACTGAGCTAGGATGCTGCAGATAGGATTGTCCTGGGAAGTTCGGTTCTGAGCGGTTTGAAGAGAGGCAAATTAGGGGAGAATTCCCAGCAAAGTGCATTCAGCAAACCATTGTATTGAGCTTAACAGCAAGAGAAGATACCGCTGTCTTTAAATTACTTTGTCAAACCCTTTAGCAATGTGTAACTCAGGGGTTCTGTGGAAAGAAAGGTCAGGTTTTCCCATTTAAGAATCTGAGTCCTTCAGCACAACTCTCAGGGCACAGATCTTAACATGAGCCAACATACACCATCACCAGCTCTTAAAAGTGAGCTTTGACAGGGAGGGTTCAGGCTGGTGCCTAAACATTTTTACTGCTTCAATTTTCTGAGCTGGACAGATGGAAACTATCCTCAGTTCAAAAGCCAAATAGTTGGCTTGGAAAGGCAAGTATTCCAAGTATATTCCCTGGGGAATATTCCAAGTGTATTCCCTGGGGAATATCCTCTTTCTCTCAGCACAGTATTATTGGTCTAAACTAGCAGCAGAGATGAGTGAAGACTTCAGTTCTGTTCTTAATGATTTGACAGACCTATCTCAGACCTGCACTCATACTGGAGTGGAAAGGTAAGCCCAGTTTCTATCTCAAATATCTATGTAGAGAAGGAAGTCCTGGTAGAGTTAGTATGGTTTCCTTCATTTGAAGACTTGCCCTACAGGCATCTGATATGGAGAAGTTAGCTGGCTTCTCTCTGTCGGATGGCCACATCTTAACCTTTTACTTTCTCACCATGAGCTAAGGACAGTGGAAGGTGAGACTATCCACATAGGTTGACACCAATATGAGTCAGTTTCAGCTCGTGTGAGCGCTTGATGTTGGAATTCTACTAGAATAAGTGAAGGCCAATGGCTTGGACTTGTGGCTTGGCTAGTTAAGGAGCATTGTTTAGCTCTATTTAGAGCTCCTTGTTTGCCTGCCTGGAACATGCTGATGTTTTTGGAATGTGTGGTTATTTGAGAGGCTTATTTTCTTTCTATGGCCACCAACATTAGTCCTTGACAAACACAGACCATGGTCACTCTCTGACAGTATACATGCCTTTCTCTCTGCTAAAAATGCTACTCTCTGCTTTCAGTGGTGAGCATAAATCTTAATTTAGAAGCTGTGCCCCCTATTAAATCAAGTTATCTCCACTGTGAGCTAAAATCGAGTATGACTTTTATGGCTCCTCACATTATTCTTCCCAGGGACTGGAGTAGCAAACAGATCTGTTAACAAACTGTTCTGAATGAGGTCCTGAATGAAGATGCCTCTGAATCTTGACAAATTCCAGTGGACAGAGCCTGGCTCTTGGCTTTCTGTTATCCTTCTGCTGAAAAATGCCTGCAGAATTGAATCATAGAATCACAGAATGGTTTGGGTTGGCAAGGACCTTAAGATCATCCAGTTCCAACCCCCTGCCATGGGCAGGGACACCTTGCGCTAAACCATGTCACCCAAGACTCCATCCAGCCTGGCCTTGAACACTGCCAGGGATGGAGCATTCAAATGCACCCAGTCCTGACTGCTGAGAGCAGACAGTGAGCGATACAGCATTGAGCTAGGGAGATTAAGACTCCGAAGAGCTACTGTAAGTTGTGCAAGTAATGCCTTGGGCCAGCAGATTAACCCTGTACTATGAAGGCTTTTATTCTCCTCCTGAGTGTATTAGTGTTTCTTTTTCATATACTTAACTAGAAACAACATGACCATTAACCCTTGAAGGTCTACTTCATAGCCTAGTCAGCTCCTACTGCTGACCATACATGAATCTCAGGCTGATTAGCTACAAATGGGTGTCTCTTCAGCCTAAAGCAAGAGAAGTGTCTAGCCAGAACCTCTGTTGAGGGTGTACCCAACTTTTTGCCTGTTATCTCGGTATACTCTTTGTATGGAGAACTGCTGTCAGGTTATAGAAGAATGCTATGTGCAAGAAGCACTTATCCTCCCAATTTCAACTGGTCCAAAAAATAGAACTACAGGGAATTATGATTACAACAGATTAGTCAAGGAAAGATCAAAATGTAGGACTGGCTTAATAATATGCCTTTTTTGGTACACTGAGGAAGTGTGATCAGTTACAGCCATGGTCCATGTCTGCTCAGTGGCCTTTTTATCCAGTTGTTGTTGTTTGTTAGATTGCAGGCACATCCCCTGTTGGCAGGATACATCTGAGCAGAGGATATGCCTCCTTTTCTTCCTGTCTCTTGGACCCTTGCAGCTGTGGTGATCTACAGTGTTGTGGAGAGAGCTGGGAATTCCCATGTGGCTGTCTTTCCTCAATTCTCCCTAATGAGTCACATGCAAGATCAGCTAAAAATACAGTCAGCACTTGCAGAGAGTGCTTTTGCAGGTCAGCTGCAGTAACTGTGGCAAAGGACAGTTTTTAGGGTTGTATAAGCAAGGATCAAACATCGGCTGTGCACCCTCTGCTATAGTGACTGGAAGAGATTTGTACTCTACAGCTACCTGACTTATTGAAGTTAATGGCAAAGTGATGCAAATGGGGTCAGGATTTCATGCATCCTGCAGTTCCCACAAGCTAATTGTGAGTCATTTGTCCTTTCCTTTCCCAGGGTTTTCCTTTCCCTACAGGAATTTTTATATGTTTGTGCCATCCCTTTTTCCTAAGATACCTCAGTCTTTGAAGCAATAAGATGCCCAAACCCAGCTGCACACACATATAATGAGACTGATGGATCAGATTAAACCAAATCAATAAGACCCTTGCAATATTCCCTTCACATCAGTGAGACACATATTGGCTCTGTGGGTAAAAATCAGCTAATATCCATATTCCTCCTGCAATTTTCACATCCTCTGAACCTTTGTCACGTCAAGCAGACTCTTACGTGTTTCAGCAATCCATCTCCAATGAGCATCTGGGCCTTTGCAACGGTCACCTTCCAGCACTGTCAGGGAGATAAAGTCTAAGAAGAGAAGACTCTTGAGCATGATGATGAAGTTCTTCATGTGTTCAAGACCTTACATGTCATTACAGCTGTCCCAGTGGCAAGCAAAATACTGGGCTTGTCCTCATAAGCTTTGTTCCTCCATTTGCAAAGAGACAATAAGCTCTGTGTGGAGTAGTTGTTTCCAATAGGAGTCACAAAAGCCTGGAGGACAGGTTGCATCTGCAAGGTTTACTGGAAAGCAAAATGATTTGCCCTCTGAGCAGTCTGATCTGCTGATTTTTATGGTACTTTTGGCCAGGTAATGGGGGACACAGCAATTTTACATTGGTATAACTAGGAGAAAAAGGGGCCAGTAACAGCTTTACCACTTTCGGATTACCATTCATTCGAAGCTTCACCAAAACTGGTGAAAAAGGACCTTTATCAGCTTGCAATTCAGTGATGTAAAACAGGTATGTTCCAAGCTATGAACGTGTACACGAGAGGATGGGTTTGCAGATGTTCTGCAGACATGCAGTAAAATGTAGCTGCTTCAACCACATACCCATTTCACCTTACCTTTCCCACAGGCAATAAATGGCCACACACTCAGTTAAAAGTTGGCTACACCGCAAGCCTGGCAACTTGTCAATGGTTGTGTGCCAGACTGTAATTTTCTTGAGGTTAATTGCTTTAGGAGGAACTCAACTGAAACTGGGACCTGCTGTGTATTTGAGAGGGCTTCAGGTTATTTGCCTGCATCCATCCATAGGACACTGCTGGTACCCTTGATCTGTGACCCACATGGCCTGAGCCTTTCTGAGGGCTGCAGTCCATCACATATCCCTAAACCTCTGTGCCTCAGCACACAGACTCCCTCTGAGTAGTGACAAGGTATTGAGAGAGCAGACAAGAACCTGAACCCTTGATGTTCTCGCTCCAAACTACCCTGGTTTCTGCTGGTTGCCTCAGAGCTGGCTGGGTGCCTGTTGAGTGTTAGTTCAAATAGTGGCTGCTGCCCAGGAGAACCACCTTAAATCACCAGGAGGCCTTGGGAAAAGCATTAGTTCTAATTACAGCCTTTAATGAGTTTAAAGCTGCTGTGAATGATTTGTCAGCTTTTCCATTTCAATTGGAAAGCAACAACCTGAGGAAATTCAATGTCTCCAGCACTGAGAACTTCATGCAGCTGCCTCCTTCTTGGCAATACACAACAGCAGCATCATCTCAGTCCTCTCCGTAGATGTGAATATGGAATAGAAGAACTACAACAGTAAATAAGACATCACATCCATATGGACTTTAATTACCCAGCTTCCAAGAAAGATGCAAGTACTTGTCATGCAGCAAAATAATCTGCCTCCACCTAACACTAGAACTTGTAGGTAATGACAGGGCCATACAGAGAAACAACCTTCAGAGCAAGATATCCTCAGATACTCATGACAGGGAGCATCTGTTTCCGGCCTTGGGACTAACAGCCAACGTATCCCCAGCTGATTAGCTCCATGTTGAGCAGTAGAAGTAGAGACAGCATCTCCCAGGGAGACCCCGACCCACCAATAAGTAGCAAGTCCCTTAATGGGGTTCCTGGTCAATAGGATACAAAGGCAAGTGCAGAGCTTGGCATGGAAATGAAGGCTTGAACTGAAACCCCATGAGAGTTTGCCCAGGGGTTTCAATTGAATCTTTGCTGAATTCACCAAAACGATGAACTAAAAACAAGTGCTACTGAAGACAGAGCCCAGCAACCACCAGAGAAGTCTATAGTGAAAAGGAAGGGACTAAATCAAGCTGGGAAGTTAATGCATGGACCAGGGCCATTAAGGTCTATGACCAGGCATAGCTATGGCAGAACTAGAGACAGCTACAGCATAACACTTAGTCTGAAACTCAAACTAGGACTAAGGGCCCAGGCTGGAGCTTAAATGTGCATGACTGTGGGTGGAGGCCCCAGGTGGGGCTGGTCAGAGCCATTAAACCCTATAAGAATGCTCAAGGCCCTGGCATACATTTACAGGTTTCTGAAGGTGTAGATCTGGGTTTCTTTAGTAGTCCTTTCCAACCTGGGATTGTGTTTTTCCAGTTGCTGGAGCGATACCTGGAAGCCAGATATGGCTTCTGTTTGTGTTTTCATCATGGATCTGGTATGTGAACTTAGGTAGGTTACTTTGTCTGTGCTTGTATCTTTGCAGAGTCTTGTCTATTTAACTGGCAAACCCACAGCTGGGCTTATGGCTGTGTAAGATCCCTCAAGTCTTTGCTAAGATTTTAGCTGTTAGTCTAGCATTGCTTCTAACAACACTGCTATTTCCAAATAAATACCCCTTCACCCTAATACAGGGTATGTACTACTCACTGCTCAACTGGGACAGTCTGTTTCCAACTGTGAGGAGCAGTTGAAGCTCGGAAGTGCTTGTGGGATCATGTGGAAGCTTCTTGGAGTGAGATCTTCCATGTTATATTACTGTATGAAGTCATTAACAGGCAGTTCTGACTCTGAGATCCACATGATGTAACTTGAAGTCCCTTAGGAATGGGGGTTATTATACTACCTGTGTCATGAAGCTTTTGCTTGGATAATTACCCTGATGTAGTGACTTCATCGTCTCCAAAACATCTGCTCTCCTCTCTGAAGAGCTTTGGGCAAAGACTTGGCCTGTGTTCATATCTGAGGCACTGGCTTGGGATGGAAGTGGGAAGGGGAAGGGTTGTATGCAGGGATGTGCAGGAGGGAGTGGGGATGCTGGAGCTGGAGATGCTGAGGGGATTTCCCATTTGGAAATAGGGAAATTGGCAGGGGAAAAGGTGTTGGAGGACTGTGGGAGTCCCGTGCCAGACTCTCAGGTGGAAAAACAGCAACGGCAAGGTTGCTATTTTCTAAAGAAAAACTTAATGCTTTTGTATTGCTTAATGCTAACCCCGAGCAGAAGTGCTCCAACCAACCACTGTCACCATCCTTCCCTCGCTGGAGGGATGAAAATAGGGAAGTTGCATCTAAAAGTAAGAGGTATCACAGGTCAATGGGAGGAGGTGGGTGAAGAGTCACAGTGTCTGCAGAGGAGTATCAGATGCTTCATCTCTTTAGAAGTGCAGCACTCCTTTTCATGGAGAAATAACACCTCCTCCCTGAGTTGGAATCTCTCAATCTCTCTTGGCATGATCTCTCCTTGGTGTAATAGTACAGATCTTTTGCCCATGCACAGGAAACAGCTCTCTGTGAAGGAATAGCACATCTCCTAGCAGGTTACACACAGGGTAGGATATTCTAATGAGTTAGAAAGCTTCAAACCTGGCAGGCTTCTGACTGAAGCACCCACTCCGAGAGAGTGGCTACGTGATGAAGAATGGAGGCTAAGCAATCTGGAAAGCACAGTGACCTGTGTCTCAGCCCAACTCCTGTTGCATAACATAGCAACTAAGGATAACTGGAATTGAGGGGATGTGCTGTGTTCAGCCTCCTGAGCATGTCAGCTCTTCCCAGCACTGTGTCTGTAGCTGATCTGTGTGGCAGAGAACGAAAGCCCCGAGTGGTTGGAACAGTTTCCATGTGCCAAGACTAACTCCGTCCTCTGAGGATGGGCAGAGGGAGAGATGTCAAGCTCTGCATTGAGGCCATGGGGCACTTTTCCCTCGGTGTTGACCTTTTTGCTGCTGGCTCCATGGAAATTGTTTGTCATGCTGGCAGGGTGGGGGTTTGTGTGTCCAGCTGGCTTATTATGGGATGGGATCCCACTTAAATGAGCTAAGCACAAGACAAGAATGTGGCCTTCATACGCTGCTGTACCAATCTGGCTGTCTGCTGTTGTTTCCAGTGGGGTTATTTCAGTATGGCACAGTGGGGCAGCTTTTGAGCTTTTCCCTTTAACTTGCTGTACAGAGATGTTTACTGTTCCAACTGTAATCCATACTGCACTGTTGATAGAGACTCAAAGTAATGATGCTTGGTGCTGATAAGAACTTGCCTCCTTAAATCTTTGTGTAGGCATTTATCTTTACCCTCAATGCTGCAGTGGGGTTGCAAAGACTGAGCATCAACTCTGCCCTCTGGGCACATGAAACTCCAGTTCCTCACAAAGCAGATCGTCTTAAGGTTGTTTTCATCTATTTATTCTCACCACGCTGTTGGGTGCTAGAGAAGTGAGTTACCCCAACTGAGAGCTAAACTTGTCCCCAACCTTGAAGACAGCTGTGTCTCCTGAGCAGAAATCAAGTCCCTAAATGCCCAGGACAAATGTGGAGCTAAGCGATTTATTCAATGTTAAGTGGAAAATCTGTTTCAGAAAAGGCAATAGAAACAGTTGCTCTAAATGACAGAGTATTTCTTTTGCTGGGAAACCACAAAGCAGCTTCCCCTAAGGCCACATAGGGAGTCAGCAATGTTGTATAGCAAAGGATCTGTCCCATTCAGGCAGGAGAGACTGGACCATGGACTGAAGACAGCCCTTTACTGCCCAGAGCTCTGCAACCAAACCCCCCCATCACAGGCCAGTGTCAGTGTAAAACAAAATGCTTGTTGTCCAGATTGTGAAGGAGTTTTCCTTGGTTACATGGTCAGTGTCTGCCGGGAGGAAAGCACAAAGATACATTGATAGGGAGAGGGTTAGCTGCAGTCACTGAACTGCAATTCAGTGATGCTCTCTGCAGAGGAATAAAGGGCAGATTGTCCTGCCCAAGGGGAAGGAAGGGGTGGAGGAAGGTAAAGAAACCCAAAGATGCATTTCTGGGTTAAACCCCGTTCTTGTTGCTGGCAAGCGGTCTGTGATTGCATTACATGGGCAGAAACTGGGACATAGAGAAAAGCAAAACTGAAGATGTGGCTTCAGACCTCAGCAGGAATGACACAGCCTGAACCTTTGCTGTGTCTGTGCAGCTCCTCACTGTAGCATAGCAGTGGTGCTCACACTGCCTTCACTTGGCTACTGGATCCCAAACCAAGTCTATGGCACTATCTTGTCTGACCTCTGTAGCACTATTTCAGGTGTGACTTTGATGCCATCTTTCTCTTAAATCACAGTGTTAATCCCTCTGCCAGACTATGGGCAGATTTGACCAGATACAGCTTTTGAAGCCTGGAAAAGCCAGCTCCAGGCCAGTGCATTTTCGGAAAAGGAAAGATAAGAACTAAAGCATAGAGGATATTAAAGGGAAGGGAGAGCACTTCTGTTTGCTCTCCCTGTGCTTCCTTGCAGTGTTTTGCCAAATAACATATTTACTTGTACTTTCCTCCTTCTCACTGTAGGAGATCTGGTTTCTAAGCCCTTCTCAGCACTGCTGCTTTCTCAGACAAGTTACTGAGTGAGCTATGGGTTCCTAATTCTCTTTGAGCTTAATCTTGTGCCTTAGCTCCTTTCTTGTCAAATATGGTCTCTCACTGGCAATCTGGAAGGACAAAGTAAGAGCTGCTGAAATTTTGCCTCCTAATTGTGGCATCCTTCAGCACATGGCTGCAAATGGTCCCGTGTCTGCATGTCCTTGTGCATCTCTTTCAGCCCACTTCCACAGGCTTTGGTTGTGGATGCTTTCCCCTATGTAAGCCCTGCTCTTAGTGTGCCCGATCTGGAGCCCACGTGGTTCCCTGGTGCTGAATGAAGCTGTAAGGGGTCTGTGTCACTGGTGTTGATGTCTCCCTGCCCTGCTGCTGCTAGGGCAGATGGCAGCTGTGTTTGGGTGAAGCTGAGGATTGCCAAGTGATCCAAGAGGCACTGGTGTGGTGGGAGCTTCCTCTGCATCTGAAGCTGCTCCCAAAATGGGCTGAGTAACACTATAGTGCTGCAAGACCCACTATGCATACAGAATAGGACACAGCATGAACTGAAAGTCTTTCAGTATTGGGCTTGCAGAGGGGATGTGGGCCTATGATGAAGTGCTCCCAGGCAACGGAAAATGTGAATACGTGGGCTTGGGACACGCATTATAATGAGGTGCTTGAATTCTCCCCTTGCTTCGTAGCAGGGGCAATGTCTGGCAATGCCGCAGCATCTAATGAGCACACAATGTCTCCCTTTGAACTGCACAGCTTTCAGGGTAGCCAAGCTTCACCCTCACCCTGCTCCTCAAACAAACAAGGGACTGTGAGAGAAATGTCACCGGGACTCGGATTCCTCCTAAAAGGTGCCCAGATGGTCTGATGTCATCCCAGATGTCTCTGGGGCAGCTCTTTGACCCAGGAAAAGGGCTGAAGGCTCTCAGCTCTCCCATGGGAGCGTGTCTCTTCCCATGCTCCACTAGTGTTTAAGCAAAGTGAGGTCCATCAGAGCCAGCCCCAAGGGCAAGGTACACAGGAACTGGAGTGGAACTGAGGGAGTTCTCTTCTGCTGTTGCTGGGGCTCGTGCATCCTTGAAGCATCTTGGCTGTGATGCGGGGCCCTTAAAGTGAGAACCAGAAGAGCAGCAGTTGCGTTGCATGTGCAGGTATGGTGCGGAGGTGACACTGCAGACCAGAGCATTGGCTGGGAGCTGGCTTGTCTCTGTCCTTATAGGCTTGAGAAGACACCGCTTGCACATTGGTCATTTAGGAAGTGTGAGCCATTCTTCAGCTTCTCAGCACATAAACTGTGATCCCCCCTTGGCAGCCATGGTCACCCCTCCTGTGCCCAGCTGTAGACCATGGTTGTTCTGCTCCACGTTTGGGGACTGGTATTTCATAGCCCTGAAGGTGGCTGTTCCAAGTACTAGATTCCTGCTGGGCTGACAGCTCATTCACCAGCACAGTTTCTCAATTCAAATGCATGGAAGTGGAATTCAGTCTCTACCCCTCAGCTCAATTTCACCCATGCTTATTTGAGGGGAAACAGAGGAAACTTCCTCCACTGAGTTATCCTGTGTTAAATCTTCATTTAGAACTTGCCTCTGATGCCTACAAACCCTTCCCAACTCGCAAAAATTGATGGTTCTCCCAGCTGTATTGCTACTTCCTGCCCTTTTCTCCTTTACTGCTTTTTCCACCCTCCATGCATCTATCCACACAAACACATTGGGAGAAGTGTTTTACCTGGCATAAGTGCACTGGATCCTTAAACTGAGTTTCCTCAGTGTGAGTCGGTTAAATCTGTTCCCAGCTTATCCCCAACATGAACCAGTGTCATGCACAGCCTTGGAGGAACAACATGGCCCTTACCAGGGAAGAAGTGGTTAATGCTCAGCATCGCAGGAGAGTGCCTTTGGCCCCAGTTCCAAAGCAGTGACTCACTGGGGCCAGGCGGGAGTGGAAGTTGCAAAGACCCCATCGGCAGCAGAGCAGCTTGGGAATCCCACGGCAGCCTCAGCCCTCTGCTTCTCGGAGCCAGGAGAACTTCCAGCTGTGGCCATACAAGGCCAAGAATGAGAAACCTGCTGTCCTGTCCTGACTGAAGCCGCTGCCAGGCACTCTCTGCACGAAGAGCTTTGCAGATCCTTGCCTGGGGGCTGATGGAGACTGGAGGAGCCCTGGGTCATAACTGCATGCATAGGGATTTCAAGCAGTGCACTCTTACCAAGATATTCTCCTTATTTAAAGTCATTTGTGCTTGCCAGCTCCTGAATCATATCCAGCCCTCCAGAGGGAAGCCACATCCCTGTCTCACAACCCATTTATGGGTGAGGAATAGTGGTAGCAAAGAGTGCTTTGCCATCTTGTGTGGACTGAAGTCTTTAGTATAAACCTCAAGGTAAGTATGGATTTGGAAGACAGATGGGAACACACAAGATGAGCCAGGCAATTAGAAGTGCCCTGGGAGAGATGGAGACCCAGTTCAGTTCCTTTTGGCTCCAGTAAGCACTATAATGCTCAGGGTTGGGCAGTATCAGGTCGAGGTGAGTCCCACCTTCTCTATTGCTGAGCTGCTCAGCCTCTTGGAGGCAGTGCTGGGAGACAGGCAGTTCCAGACAGTGACTCAGCTCATCCTAAACCCCATCCAAACCAGATGGGATGGATTACTCTCTGGAGGTGTCTTCCCCTGCCTAGGGAGGAATTAGATGCAATGCCCAGCTTTCTGATGACTGAGATGGGAAAGCTGAATCCCACCCTTTATTTTTACTGGGGATGAGGTAAAAGCTGCAGGAGAGTGAACCATATGGCCTCCCTCATTCTGTTTGCTTTGGAGCAAAACCTTATACATATACACACTCGTACGTATGTTTGTGTGTATATAACATAGATTCAAAGGGTGTTTTTATTGAAGTTCAGAGGCAAGCACATGATGGAGATGCCAGAATCCAGGCTGTGTGTGTGTATTAAAATATGATGGAACCTTTTCCTGGGAAAAATTGACTCAAACTCCATGGAAATGACTGAACTCTGACAAAAAAAAAAAAAAAAAAAAGAGACAACAAGGAAAGAGAGAATGACAAAAAGGGGGAGAGAGACGATCCCAACCCCATATTTTTCCCCTGTAGAAGGGAGTGGGGAAGTGCTGCATCTGCTTCAGTTCCCTCCTGAGCCCTTCTGCTGTTCCAGCTTGGATAGAGGCACATCAAACTGCATTGTTTCACCTTTCCTTTTCCTTTTCTTTTGGCTAAACACAGGAATGTCAAAAGGGATTTCTGAGCACCCTGGAGACGAGATGCAACAAGGCCAAAGGGGGATGAGTTTTCCTCTTGCCTTGTTCTCCAAAACAACAGAGCTGTTTGGGCCCAGTAAATCCCTCTGAGAAAAGTGTGGTTTGACAGAGTTGCAGCAAACTTAAAAGAGTTCTTTTTGTAATGGGAAAGGTCAAATGATGTTAATTATAATCAGAGCTATAATATGGATAAAGAGATCTGGGGAGTTTCCCTCCAGATCACCGCTTCTAGGCACCTTTGCTTCTCTTCGTTGCCTACTGCAGGGAATGTTGTACGTAGGGAGCTGTTTCTTGTTTCAACATCCTGCCCCAAATCTCCTTCAGCAGAGGTTGGCATGAAGGCCTGATCACACTCACATAGGATAAAAGCTTCATTTTCACTGTCTGCATACTTTGAACCCATTTTTTGAGGGACAAATGCATGGGCCACTCTTGTTATCCTGGAATGAATCCAAGAGTCCTTTTCTCCACTGTGTGATTGCTGCTTTGCCCTTGTATGTGTACATGAGAGGTGGTTTGGCCTACTGGATAGCTGGAAACTCCAGGTTTTGGAAAGCTCCCATTTGCGGCTTTGACATCATTACTTAAGTAGTCTGTGCCTTGATTTTTCCTTCTGTAAAATGAGACTGAATGTTTGAGGGTCCTCTGAAGGTGATGTCATGTATTATGTGATGTACTCTGACAATACAAAGGCTATTGTAAAAGGGGAGATGACAGCATAAACTCGTCCCTTCTTTCTTCAAGTAACTCTCTTTAGCTCACCTTAGCAAGTTCTCTTTGGACTGTTTGACTGGGGAGACAGCCTTTATGTTTGGGACAGGCGTTCATCTTCTTGAAGGTTTATTTTGTGCGTGTTTGTTATGGTTTAACCCCAGCTGGCAACTAAGCACCACATCATCATGATGTAAACCTAGTGGGGTTCTCCCAATCTCTTTGAAAGAGATTCTTCCACCAGCATTTGGTTTTATATTCTTAGCTCTGAAACACCCATAAAATGCATGGTGGTGAGACGTGGAGCAATGTTCCAGCTAAGCAAATGGAGGGATGAGTTCTGAAAATCCCTACAGAGGAAAATGGTTTATACAGAGGACAGAAACAGAGAGGGAGGGACTCCAGAACTGGCTCCAAAATGTTTGAAGCTATGGGAAATGTTCCCCTTCACTTCAGATGGACTGGAAGCCAAGTCACCAGCTGGGAGGATGAGAGATTCCACTGCGGTGGGTAATGTGTTTGCAGTTGCATCATTGCATCATCAGCTTCAATGCAGAATCCAGAGGGATACTGATGACACAGCTTGAGCAGCTCTTTGAGCTCCTTTCCCGACTGTCTTTACATAGCAACATCAGGCCTAGAAATATGTGGCTTCCAGCACTGCTGATTGCCTTTTGTATTTTTTCTGGACAAGCCCTTCACGTATTTCCCTTATAGGCATGAGAGAAACCTTTAAATGCTGACGAGTCCACCACATTTCCTTGGAATTTGAAAGGCTTAATGGTGGCCAAGAAGGCGCAGAGCCCAGAAACTGCTGATCCCTCCACTTACAGATATTGCCTCGTATTCCTCCTATGAATTTTGTGTCCAAATACAGGAATAGAGGCTGCTTTTGGGCATCTTCTTTCATCTGGTCTTACGAAGCTGAAGTTTGTCTTCATGTGAACACAGCTGCAAACCAAAGTTGGTCACTCTGGGGAGAACTGGACACATCTCCATTCTTCCTGTTGGCTTATCCTCAGTGGTCTGTCTTTCCCATCACCCAGGAACCTTCACCTCTCACTATGAACTGGTCTTGCTATCAGCTTTCCTCACTCTGCCTATATTTATATAGGGTGATAAACAGCGGAGCAATATAATGTTGATGAAAACCAAGATGCCTGGGACAGAAGTGACTAGCAAGTAGAATCTGCAATGACTAGTCAGGGCTTATTTTTATGTCTCATCGATTCCATTAATTGTTATTAATTCTAATTGATTTAATAGCTTGTTAATTGCTGGAACTATTCACTGGAGTATGTATACACCAGTTGGTATCCTAACTGTGAAGAGAGCATGTGCATCCTTGACATATTTAGAGGTATTTTGACTTGTAAGTAACCTTTTTAACTGTACACTGCTTAGAGCTTACTGCAAGCCTAGAGGGAAGGAAAACTCCATGAGGTTTTTGGTATTAGAAAACATTGTTCAGTATCCCTTATTTCAGAGCATGGGAGTCTTGTGATCTTTTATCCTAATTGCCATACATGATGTTTAAGCTATGCAAGGTCTTTTGGGCAAGAGTTGTTCTTATGTCTTATATTTGCATAGCACCTGGCACCACAGAGGTGAGGCCTTGATATGGGGAAGGACATCTCAGTTTTCTTCAGGAGCCAAACTGGCGCTGTAGAGATATCTGTAAGATCAGTAAATGTCCTAAGAATTCAGTTCTTGCCCACTAAATGTGTTGTGGTTACTGTTCTTTTTTCTCTTTCTAGACCAAAGAAGCTCTCTTCACAATCCTCCAGGACCTAAGGCCTGAAGACCACTTCAATATCATTGGCTTTTCCAACCGAATAAAGGTCTGGCAGCAAGACCGGCTGGTGCCAGTTACTCCAAATAACATAAGAGATGCCAAAAAGTACATTCATAACATGTCACCCACTGGAGGTAGGATTCGGAGATACAAATGAGATTAACTTTGATATCCAGCTGCAGAATGGAGGGTGGTGAATGGCTCTGTAGCAATAAAACCACATTGGGACTTAGGTGATGGAACAACGGAGCCCCTTCCCCACCTGCACTTGCGGTTATGTGACAGGAAGATATGCGCCCTTTGTCAGCATACATGATGGGAAGATCTCCCCAGATTCAATCATATGACTTTATATACTTATTAAAGCCAAGCTGGGCCCATTCTCCCATTTGTCTGGAGAATGGAAAATTCCCAAGGTTATTTCTTGAGGACACAGGAAAAAACATCATATCCTGGTGAAGGACACCCAAGGCCAGTCAGTACTTGTGCAGTTTCTGAAAGCCTGTGTAAAAGCAGACACATGGCTCTGTCTGGGCTGGAAACTTCAGGGATAGACAACTCAGTGTGGGCTGTGGGATTGCCTTCTGCAAGAGCTAGTTTCTTTCTCATCCCTTTCTGTGTGTACATCATTGCCAGGGAGAAAGAAGGGAAAGGAGAAGACCCCAGAACAGTGGCAGTAGCATGACTTTGGATTTGATTCAGTGGTCTCCTATGAATCTATGAGCATAGCACAAAAAACCCAGTAACATAATGAGGTTTGTAATCAGACATAATGTGGCAGCTGTGCCCATCCTAGCTGAGCACTCCTCGGATAAGCTGCAAGCTGCAAATCCTTCCCCTTGAAAAAGGCAACTGGTTAAGGGTCAAGTGGGGTCTTCCCATGGCTGCCCTTGAGCACTGACCACTCCTAGCAAAGGAAACTCTCTGATGGAAAAACACAGCAAACAGGATGGTTTCCATAACGTTTGCATTGTCAGAGGAAGAGTTTAGGAAGCAGTCAAGGGACCTGCCCAGTTAAACAATTACCAATGGTGGGACTAAATTCAGACTACAAAGCTTCTCAGTCCTGAAATACCAAGAGAGCTATGCAGGAACCAGCTGAGTTTGCCCATGAGTGTGCCAGAGAACAGAAGTAAAAGGAAACGATTAACTCAGGTTCAACAGGAGGTGCAGTGATTCTCCAACACAGGCCAGCAGTACTTCAGTTTTGGCTAGCTCTGCATTTTCATAGAATCCCAGACTGGTTTGGGTTAGAAGAGACCTTAAAGCTCATCCAGTTCCAACCCCTGCCACGGGCAGGGACACCTTCCACTAGAGCAGCTTGCTCCAAGCCCCTGTGTCCAACCTGGCCTTGAGCACTGCCAGGGATGGGGCAGCCACAGCTTTGCTGGGCACCCTGTGCCAGCGCCTCAGCACCCTCATGGTGAAGAATTTCTTCTTAATGTCCATTTTTAACTAATATCTAAATATTCAGAAAAAATAGATTTTCTGTCTGATGCTGCTGCTCGAGTATCTGGATGGATGCTCAGGTATCCCTCAGTGAATGTGCATGCATTCAGGCTGACACCAGACACAAAGTACATGCTGTGCTCACACTGCTGTGTCATACTCACACCAAAGAAATGGGGAAAAGATATTGTTGCTAAATACTTGTGCATGTGGCAAAAGGCAGTTTTCGGTGCTTGGTAGCTCTGTGGTGTGGCTGGGTTTGAAATGACATAATCTGCTGCATAGAATGGTTTCTTTTTGTTTCTGGGGAAAAAGACCCTGAAACTTTGGATCTGGATAGAGACTGAGGGAGTATTAGGATATTTAGGTGCAGGGTTTTGGTTCAAAACCATTTGGCATAAAAACACTGTCTAGATTTTGAGGCCTTTTCAGAAGTTTTAGCCCTTTTCCTGCTCCTTGACTTGCTGCAGTCGCTGGACCTGTGTTTCTGTTATCACTGGCCCTAAGTTTCTAGGTACATGATGCATGGTCAGACCTTGCTCATAACCTCTCTAGATCTCCCTTTTTGAACCCCCAAGAGTCTGTTGTGTGTGGTTCTTAACCCATTTCATCTGTTTTCTTCCTGAGGGCTGTTTTTAACCCGTCTGTACTGATTTTGCAAAGGTTCCACAACCAATCCCTCTTTGCTTTGAGTAGCACAAGAAATACATGGAGCAAGGAGATACCTGTACTCATTTTCTTGTTTTCTATTCTCAGAACACACAGTAGGCTTGGATCCTTTCCATGGCTTTTCTTCTAACATACATCTGTTCTCTCATTTTCTATGCTTTCCCTCTTCCCCACTTCAGGCAGCTCAATTCGTCCCTAGCCGGTTGTTTTGGGAAAACACACTCCTCAGCTAACAAAGCCATTTCTCTTCCCTTTAAGCTTTCTTAGCCCTGGGGTTCAAAGAACAAACACAACCATTTGTTTTCCCATTTGAAGGCTTTCTACCTTTCTCCAAATCTTGTGCCCTTCAGACAAAGTGAGCAGGACTTGTTTTCCTGGTTCAGATAGCATCTGGGAGAGTCCCGTAATTAAATTTAACTCTTCTTGTATGTACAGGCAGCCCATGGTGTGTGCTGTGATTCTTCTTACTACAGCTGATTGTTGTACATTGAGGCATTCAAGGATACAGCAATTTCATATAATAAACTGCAATTCATAAGACAATAAACAGCTATTCCAAACTGGTGTTGAGAATGAAGTGAATTAAAGAGCTGGTGCAACGTCATGTAGACAAAAAGGAACATCCTAATGAATAGAGATCGTGGAATCATAGAACTCTATGATGTTGGCATTGGTCCACCTCACAAGTGTGTCATTGTATTAAAGAGAGCTTAGGGAAATTATTTGTACCATTCTTAGAAGGAGAAATGAACTAATCATTTTGTACCTTCCCAGGGACTAATATCAATGGTGCTCTCCAGACTGGTGCAAAGCTGCTAAATGATTACATTGCTCAGAATGACATTGATGCCAGGAGTGTCTCTCTGATCATCTTCCTCACGGATGGAAGGCCCACTGTTGGGGAAACCCAGTCATTAAAAATCCTCAGCAACACCAAGGATGCCATCCGCGATAAATTCTGCCTCTTCACCATCGGTATTGGCAATGATGTGGACCACAAGCTGCTGGAGAGGATGGCACTGGAGAACTGCGGCATGACAAGGCATTTCCAGGAGGATGAGGATGCAGCCAGCCACCTCAAAGGGTTTGTTCTGCTTTTTCTGTGCTTATATCTGCTTATACTGGGAACTCTGGACAAGGGGCTGGGAAGGAAAATCCTCTAAGGAGACACGCAATAGATGGGAGTTTCCCTGAGGCTCAACTCTGGTTAGAGAGGCAGAGTATGCTCAGATACTGAGGACGCCTACGCAGAAATTGTCTCCTTCCTATTAGACCCCCTGGGCTATGCTGGAGCTTCTCAGGCCCTCACACCAAGGCATATGTTTCTCTAATTCAGACTGTTTGGGGCATGTAAACCTGGAGAGATGAGAGGCATGAGTGCCACCTCTCTGTAGGTAGACAGGTGGAGGAAAGGATGTACTGCTGATTTCAAGTTGGCAACATAAATGGTACTGAAGGGCTCAGGAATGAAGATCCCAATTTGGGACAGAAAAATATTTCTGTGTTTTTTGAAAACCGTAACCTTTAGTCCAAATTTCAAAATATTCAACTTTGAAAAATACTTAATGATCATTCCCTCATTCTTTGGGACCCAAACTCCTAGCAAGTTTCCTGTAATCCTCATCATTCAGTAGGACCAGGCATCATGCTTCTCTTCTGCGACTGGGGAGCTGTAGTCCAAGGGGAGATCCTAGTGAGATCAGCAAAAACATATCTGAACCACAGCTCTGTCTAAAATGCCAGGCAGTGTGTCAGTATTTCCAGGCAAAGATGTTTGGCTTTCACTCCCAAAACGCTAATGGTTTGGACATCAGGAACCAAAAAGAGACAGTCATTGAGCACAGACCTCTTGCCTGGCTAGTTTCTAATTCATTTGGAGCAATGAGACCATGCACCTTCCACCAGAGCTTTTCCTTCTGTGATGGTTATGCGTGAACAAGAGTATCTTCCTTTTAAACTGGATTTTGTAGATCCATCTGCCACTCTACCCATGTCATTTGCCCATATATTTTGGCTAGCAAGTGGCATTCCCTGGCAAATGAAGGATGCACTGATTGATTGGGCTGCATGAACCCAGCGCTGCAAAGACCTGTTGAAACACCTCTATCTGATAAACAGCCCACTGTTTATCAAGCTTAGTGATGGCAAACCCATTTGGCATCTGGTGCCAAATTTATACAATCACTTGCTGGAGAGCAGTTCAAATCACTGTTGGAGGGAAAATCTACATGGGTGCCAAGGTAATTTCTGAGTTTTGTGGTCAGTGGGTTGTATTTGTACACAGATTCTTCCTTGCATTGTACTGTAAGACAGGTTGTTATCTCTCACTCCACCATTTGTTACAACCCAGGTGTTATTTCACAGACGGTTCTCAGGTTTAGTTCACTGATGTTTTAAAACATGATGATGTCTCTGCATCAAAGACACTGAATGCTCAGAAAAGACTTTAAAAGGAAGTCAACCAATTCAGGCTTTGGGATTCCTTGGAGAGAGAATAAAGCAGAAAGTGTGACTTTAGCTTCCAGTCAATCTGTTTAAGCAGATGTGAGAAATAAATGCAGCTTGATCTAAACAAGGGCTGAGGCCAAATCTTTGTTTATTCACCAAATTAGACACAAATGACATGCCAAGTTAGGGAGAGTCTGGCATTTAAATGAGAAGTATGGCATTCTTGGAGCAGCTTGGGAAGATCCATCAAAAGCACATTGCTGTAGGGCAAACACAGTACTGTAAACTTGGGCCTTAACCCCTTGTAAAGGCTTTTTGGCTTCTCCAGTATGAGGTATTCACAGAACTATAGTAGGTAACGTTAACAAGGCAATGGAGGGTCAAGCTCTCTAGTTCCATGGAAGCCATGTCTTGCTCCAACAGAAAATTGGGGGGGTTGTAACTAGATGACCTTAGGGTCCTATCCAACCCAAACTATGCTATGATTCTATGAACAAGTTAGCAGTGAGTTCTCTTCTGCCAGGCTGATTGTATTTAGTAGTTAGGATTCCTCCATTCCATGGAAATGTCCTCACTGATGGGGGCATAGTGAGATTCCTTCTTCATTGGCCCTCAGAAAACTGCACTCCTGCCTGTCCTACACTGACCATTTCAAATGGTTTTATCCAGAGCTCTTCCAGTGATACAGAATCTTTGCTTCAGATACTCTCCAGATTTGGGGAACCAAGTATCTTGGTATTACAGTTTCTGGCTCTGGAATACCATGTAGGTGACAGCATCTCTCCTGAGTACGTTTTACAATAACTACAGTGCTTTCGATGAACCTGAGAAGCCAAGAATTTACTTTTAATGCACAGTTCCTCTTAAGCAAATTCAAGTGGTCACAAATATCTCTTTGCAGAGCTCTGGAATCATAGTAGAAGGTAGGTGACTTTCAGGCCATGCTGAGATGCTTCTGAATGTACTGAAGAGACTCCATTTAGATGCCTTAGACACTGAAAACTAAAAGGAGGCAGAGAATAACTTTGGTTAAAAGGGATCTCTGGAGATCACAGAATCCATCCTTCTGTTCAGAAAAGAGCCAACTTCAAATTTAGGTGAGATTTCTCAGGGCCTTGGCCACTCAGGCTTGGAAAATCTCTAAGGGTAGAGACTCTCCCCATCTCTCTGGGCCCAGTTACAGTGGATACAGTAGTTAAATTTAGGGCCTGCTAACTCTAAATGCTCCTGAATGTCTTAGAAGCCATATTAGACAGTCTGACTGTATCCTTGGCTGTGTATAACTGCAAGAGTGTGTGCATACACTTGGATGAACAGTACTAACGGTGAAAAATTTGCCTTTAAGGTTCTATGATGAAATAGGAACACCTCTTCTCTCTGATATCCGTGTTGACTACCCCGAAGACAACGTGGAGCAAGTCACCCAGAACTTCTTCCCTAACTACTTTAATGGCTCTGAAATCATCATAGCTGGCAAACTCATCAACCGCACCTCAGATAGTCTCCATGTGGAGGTGACTGCTAGCAACTCCAAGAAGTACATCCTCCTCAAGAAAGATGTGGCTATTGACCTGCCAAGCAGGAATGATATCAGAGGTATGCCCGGCTTGGAAGACGGCAAAGGTGATACAAATTACATTGAGAGGGCATGGAGTTATCTCACCATCAAGGAACTGCTTAACTCTCGGTTGAAGAGTGATGACAGTCAGGAAAAAGACTATTTGATGGAGAAAGCCAAGTCAATGGCCCTGACTTACAACTTTGTTACTCCCTTCACTGTTCTGAAGATGAGAGAGGCTGGGCTCCATCCAGAATTAGCTCCAGAGGAGTTTATCAGCCCTTCTACTGATGGCATCGGGGAAAAGCTGCAGAGTTTGCAGGGACACAAAGCACCACCAGGTATGAGAGGAAATAACCATGTGCTGGTAAGAAATCTTTTCACATAGGTTATGTGTCATTGCTGACTTTGGCAACAGGGATGATGTAGCCAATGAACTGAGGGGTGGTAAAAAGAAAGGTGAGATTTTCATATTGATTTTGCTAATTATGGGCTGGGTGACCTTAAGCAAACCTTTTAGGAAGCTGATTCAACCCCTTGAAGCACTTTGCTGCTCCGTAGACGCTATTGGAGAAAAACTGGTATTCTAAATGAAGCTTATAGTAGCTGCAGGAATATGCCCATAATCTTGCTGAATAATTTTGGGAACATTGTTATACTATGGCTCTTTCTGCTGCTCAATAAGGAATTGTAACAGCCTTCCTTCCCCACTTCTAGGTATACAGAGACAGCAAGATAAACAGAGAATTAAAATCTCCAAAACCTCAGGTCAGTGCCAGTTTTCATGCCTTTAATTATCAGGGTTGACTTATGGAAATCTCAGTTGCATGCCACTGTGGTATAACGACGCCAATGGATCAGCCACAATCCTACTTACTAGACCTGCAAAGTAGAGAGCAGAATGAAAACACCACCAAAATATACAGATATGAGAAGTGTGAGGAAACGTGGCAAGGCAGATGGTCTACAACACTTGATACTCATGTTTGAGTCTTCCGTAGATTTTAGGGGAGAACGGGAAGCTTGTTCTTCTGCACTAGAATTAGTCAAAAGCCATTAAACGCTGAAGAATAAGCCTAGATCAAGAGTTTTGACTTGAATTTCACTGGATAAGGTCAAATTTACCTTAAAAACTAAAGTTTGGGCTTGTCGTATTACCAATGACACCTATTTGGTAGTTGAAAAATTGAGGATTGTTGGAAAATTAAGATTGTGGGGCTGTTTAGTATCTGCTGTTGACTGCCCTAATCTGATATTGAGGACCAGGAAGGTTCAGTGTGAGGTGTGTCCATGCAGCAGCCCTTGGTTAGAAGATACATTTTTGTGTGCTGTGGAGGATGCAGCCTGCTGACAAAGTATGGAGTGGTATAAAACTCAGCATGATAACTCCCATTGAAATTATATTCTAGGAAGAAAATATCCTGGGTTTCAATGGGACTGCTCTGGGGTTTGAGTTTCCATTGAAAACCCAACCTCTTCTGTGAGAAAAACAAACCAAAATAGAATAGATCTTTGTGAAAAAAACAAAGCAAAACTTGGCATTTCCTGGCAAACTCCATCCAACCCTCTAAAAACAACAAACTAGGAGGTCTTAGAAAAAACAGGGACAAAGATACTTTTCAAAGCAGTTTTGTTATTGTTTTTGGACATTGCAGTTTCGTGTAAGTCTCTTATATTTGTCTCTTTTTTTCCATGTCTTCTCAGCTGATGGAGACCCTCACTTTGTTATTGATTTCCCCTCCAGCAAGTTCTCTGTCTGCTTCAATATAGATGGAGAACCAGGGGACATCCTCCGACTGGTTTCTGATCATAAGGAATCTGGTAAGCAGCCAAGTAAGGCAGCTCCTTGAGGGCTGGAACTAGACGATCTTAAGGTCCTTTCCAACCCTTTCTATGAATCTATGATTCTACTTGTGGAGGAAAACTGAAGTATAAGGCCAGCTCTCTGGCAATCAGACTGAGCACCAAGGTGCTTCATAGGCAAGAAAGGGACAAGACATCAGAAAAAGCTGGTTTTCTGGACAGGCAATGGAAAAATGGTGCACACCTGGCTCTAATCACCTGGATTGGAAAGGGAGGTAAACAGTTCACTTGCACTTACTGACCTCCAACTTTATCATAGCTTATGGGTAAATCCACAGCAATCGTAAGCAAGGAGGAGGCTTGGTCACTGTTACATACACAATTCACGTATAGAAGTGTTTACCAACAGAGTACACCTACTCATAGAAAGAACTGTCTTTTATATGTATCCAAACTCTTCCTGGTTCAGGTCTTCATTGACTGAAATCAAGGGAAAAGCAACTACACATAAACAGCCAAGAGATGCCCTTGAGTACATCCATTGCACCTCTTCAGTCAAGCTAGACTGGAGAGCTCAATTCCTCCTGGGATCGTTGAACCCAGGATGGTCTGGGGGTTGCACTGGACCAGTCCTACAACAACTGAACAAATAGCCACAGGCATTTTGCATCCTGCATGCAGTGTTTGCATAAACCACCTCCATGTGAGAGATTACACAGAGGATCAGCTTTCTGGTGTGGAGACGTTGCCCTACTTTGATGGTGCACCTTTATCATCTCTCTAGTTACAGAGTCGCAACAGGCAAATAAAAGATTTGGAATCACTGAAATTGCTTTGTTGTTGGAACTTCACTCTTCCCTTGCAGTACTTTTTGCTTCAGGACAGAGTGAAGTATCCTAACAGGCTAAAATGAACAGCCTTAAGAAAACCCACACTATTCAGGATCTGTTTTGCCCAAGCTAGTCTGATCCTTAGGGGCCCAAACTGCGGTCTGATCCCATCTGGAATTCTAAGCAGGGCAGCTAATAAGCAGAAAATGTCCTGAAGCAGGGAAATTGGGGGAGGAAGGGGTGTCAAAACCAGAGACAATGCACAGATTTGTTTTACAAAGGAGATATATAACCCCACAATCAAGTTATAAGAATTCTGTTCTGCTTGGCAGTGGTCCAGCCTCAATACTTCTGTATTCATGCCTTAGTGAGTAAGATCCAGCTCCTGGCAAACTTCTTTCATAGATTCTGTTCTACCACTTCAATCATTTTGTGGCTCAAAAGCAGAATAAGCTTGAGGAAATGAGACTCTGTTGCACTAGCAAGTTGAGTCTATGAAGACAGAAATGGGAGACACCCCCCCCCCCCCCCCAGGAATGATGGGATATGGAGATACTTCATCTCACTGCTCATGGCTTGGGTTAGCAACAAGCCTCCTCCTTTATTGTTTACTGTCGAGTAGCTGTTCAGAGGCCTGGGGGAAGTGAGACACTGTCTTACGGACAGCAAGTCACAGAAGTCATTAAAATTATTGGGAATCTTACCCTAGGCATATAAACTATTTGACCCAGTGGGATCTCCACCTTAGACTACTCAGAAGCAGTTCTTCTGGGGCAAAACTGAGGGAAGTGGGAAAGGCAGCACTGGTGCGGCTGGAAATAACCCCACAGGAGTGCAGGGGTCACTCTTCTGCAGTGACACAGAGAGAACCTGGATTCCCTACACTGCCAGGAAACTGAACTGAGGAGGTTCAGCACTTCAGCTCCGGCTATTACAGGTCAGGACTGAGAAGGACCTCTATAGGTCCTGCTCAGCGTTTAGTGTGTTGCCCAAGATAGTCACCTTTACCCTGTGGCTTCCCAGGCTAATCTTCTTCTTAGGAGTGAGCTCGAAAGGGACATCAAACTGCAACTGTCTACTACCCTGAGATGCTCTGAGACAGCAGCATGCAGATACACCCAGGTGTCTTACAAGTTCAGTCCCTCTGCCAGCTGTGGCATGAGGAAAAGCAGGGCTGCCAGCAGCTTTTCTTAGTCCTCCAAGATCTGGTATGTTTGCCGAGGCGATGTTCTATGCATCAACAAATAGGTAGTTTAGGTAAAACATACCACAGTTGGTCAGGATAGAGCAGTCAGGAAGCTAAGTATTTGTCTTATGTGCCTCAAAATCCCTGCACATCATTATCTTGACCATAGCTGGATCTAAGGTTGGAACTTAGGAAGTGACTGTGCTGTGAAGCAGCTGATTCTATCCTGTAGCACTGTGTACACAATGTTAGGCTTAATGGGGCTGGGAGAAGGTGCCAGTATTTATGAGCTTGGGTAAATTTAGGTGCTCTGTATAAAGTAACCAGTTTATGATACACTGGTTATACCGTTTTAGGTGAAATAATCGGGCATGAGGTGGTGAATCTTCATGTTCTCAGTTGCAAGGTCTGTATCTTTGAGACAATAGACTTATTCTTGATTTCAGCTTTCCCTTACTGATTGTTTTCCTACAAGGTGTAACTGTGAATGGGCAACTAATTGGAGCTCCTGCACCACCCAACGGCCACAAGAAGCATCGGACTTACTTCAGCACCATCACTATCCTCAACAATAAGCCAGAGAGATCTTACCTAGAGATCACACCCAAAAGAATCATCCTGGATGATGGGGAAAGACTCCTTCTGTCCTGTGGTCGGAGCGCTGTTGTGCGAAGCAACAGCCTTGAGGTGTCCATCTCTGCCAATTCCAACATCACTGTGACGATACGAGATACCATCAGCTTTGTCATCCTCATCCACCGCTACAAGAAGCCAGCCCCATATCAGAGGAATCACTTGGGGTTCTACATCTCCAACAGTAAAGGCCTCTCTTCCGATTCCCATGGGCTACTGGGTAGGTAACAAGTTCCTGGGTTCAGAGCAGTAAACCAGACAAAAATGATCCTTCCAAACAGTTTTAAAGGACAGAGACAGTAATGAACAACACAGGTGGGGATTAAGTTCCCAGTTGAGACTTTTGCATCCACTGGCAAACATCTTCTCTATTGTTAGTATCCCAAATGCTTCTCCCATCTTTTTCTGTATAAGCTATGTCCCCCTATCCTAGCTCTTTGGCTGTACCTGTTTTTCACATTTCCAGTCTTTTTGTGATAGCTTAATACAGTTGTCATTAGAACACACATGCTTAATGGTCCCCATACAGAGGTAGAAACCAAATATTCCACAAGAACCCTGAATAAGGGACCAGTAAGAGATTCTTTAACAGTATCCCTAATTCAGAATAGCCTGATTGAGGAAACATTGGTCCTTTTTATGGCCCCTTTCTTTCAAGCATGAAGGGAAAGAAGAGCCATCCCTGTATTTTGACAGCAAATAGGATTCAGGTAGGCTCTGAGAATGACTAGATGGTTGGTTTCTTTCTGCCAACAAGAAGTAGTGTTATGGCCATGTACAGGTGCAGAACCCTAAGACTGAAGACATAGTATATTCATGTACCCCCAGATTAAGCAGATGATCCTTCAGGAGTGGGGTTTTGGATTCAGGCCACTTGCATGCACAAACCTCTAAATCCACACTTACGTTTGGCCTAAAAGAGCTTGTCCCCAAGAAAACTTGGGGCTTCAGGCCTAGATCTTCCTTCTGCTTGCTGATGGGCATTGTATGAGTTATCCTCTAGCAACCATGGTCCACAGAAGGGAACTTACTACTAGCAGCTCAAAAAGCTCTTAAGCTCAGTGAATGTGTCTTGATGAGTGAAAAAGGAAACGGTTTTATTCTAATCTCTGTGTTTGTAAGATTTAGAAAAGAACTGCAGGACTTAGATTCATCTTTCTATTGCAGAGAATCTCTTTAGATCCTCATACAGTAAGAACCCTCAAAACATGGCACAAAACAGCCAGTCATGGACTCTGTTTTATCTTGCCTTGCAGGTCAGTTCTTGAACCACGAAGTTAAACTTCTCCAGGGATCTCTAAACACAAGTCATCAGCAGGTTGGCCAGAATCAAACCGAAGCATTGAAGCCAAACCCTACAAACACCCTGAAAGTGAAGGGACGGCTCGTTCCTGTGGTGTGGAAGCAGAGGAGGATCTACAATGGCCAGCAGGAAGTTGAGTGCTGGTTTGCCAAAAACAATGCGGACAAACTGATCGATGGGAGCTATAAAGACTATTTGGCTTCTCATCCTTTTGACACAGGGACCAGCTTTGGGACAAGTAACAGCTTTTAAGATGGATCAGAGCCATGCATTGCAGCAGCATGTGTGACAGTGGTTCCCTTCTGAAGCCTCTAGAGCTAGGCAACTTCTGAATATTTCTTTACTTTTTGGTGCCAAAGAAACCAAGGCTTTTTGCCCTTGGAAATCAGCTGTCTCTCTTTCATGCTAGATGGATGTTGTTCATCAAACTCCTGAAGACAACGAGGTTGCGGGGGAAAGGGTTGAGGACATGGTAAAAGCATGATGAGCGCTCTCCCAGTAGGAATGGGGGGAGAAATGGTCGAGCACTCATGTCAAGCAATGCAGAGAGCTGCTGGCCTTAAAATTAACCCATGCAGGGATCTGTGCAATACCTCCAGGGGCTGGTGAGTCACAGAGAGAGAGGCATAGATCATACAGCACAGTGCCTGTCTAGAGAGACATCCTTGGGTGTCCCCCCTTCATGCTTTGTGACTTGGAGCATCTGCTCCAACCATGGTCCCTGGGGAAGGGAGAGAGAGACAGGAGAGGTGGTTGGATATTCATCTGTAGTGCCCCATTAGCATCAAAGAGGTAATAAACAAATCAAAACCTTATAAATCAACAGGCCACTAACCAGTATTGCTTTCTGGGTTATTAGGATGAGGTCTGGATTTACCACTAAGCATGATGTCCCCTGAACTCCTGCGGCCCCTTAAAACAGTGTGAAAACCTTCACGTGGTTTATTGCTGTCTCAGTGCACAGGCTGCATGCTTAAAAAGCAGCAACAGGAATGGTGCAGGCTCCCTTTCCATGAAGCATCTCATTTAGGGAATATTGCAGGTTTAGCGATAGCTTGAATCTTGACTCCCTCAGAGAAACAAATTCCACTGTGAGCTTCCAATAGAGCTGCCGCCTTCATGAGCAGAGCATCGCTTCTGCTTCGCAGATTTACATTCTCTAAAAGATGATGAACCAGCACTCAGGACAGCTTTTGACCCTACAAACAGCATCTTGAGCTTAGACTAGACATTTCTAGCTGCTTTTCTAATCAGGGAGGAAGTCTTTATTTACTCCAAGTTGTAAAATACCTTTCATCCCAATTTCCCCTGGCTCCCTCTCCTTCTTCTGCCGCAGGAATCTGTGCACAGCAGGAAGGAGGTTACAGAAGGGTCCGCCAGCCACCCCCAGTGCAGGTGGTGCAAACCTCCAACCCCAAACTGCAAGGCTGTGGTCTATTTTAAAGTGAGGCATCACTGAATAATGTTATAGATCAGCCACAAGGGAGTTTCTTTAATAGAGAACTTGGCCAAGGAGGACTCTGACAACCACAAAGACGTTTAGATGGCAAGGCCAAATTGAGCTCATGTGTACTCTGTCTTTCCAGAACTGAAAGAGGGTGGGTGTGGAAGCATCCCCAGGAACTAAATGATATCCATGTGTTAGGGGGAAACAGAGGTGCCAGAGAGCTACAGAAATGGGTTCAATCTTGACTGATTTTTTCCATATTTTATATTAAATCATATTGGTGCTGGGGTTGGGGTGGTGATTTTCCAGTTGCTTTACCCTCTGGTTTGTACTGCTAGCCCTGCGGCACCAGAGCAGGCAGCAAGCATGGTTGCTTATTCACACCACGTACTGCAGGGAAAAGGGAACTAGCTAAAAGCAACCAGCCGGATTTAATTCCTGGAGGATGCTTACAGAGAGCTCAGTCAGTGCAAAACTCAGGCCAAGGCTTGAGCTTTGGAACAGAACATAAAAAAACTACTGCTTTAGGCCCAGCTATGTTGAGAAATAGCTCTCCTACAAGAGAGAACTGAAGGCATGCAATAACCCAAGAGGTTAATGCTCTGCAGCATGCACGTGGGCCAAAAATGAGATGGGAAAGAACATCTGTGAAATGGACTTCTCCGGCCAAGACAAGAGTGGAAAGAGAGATCACCAGCCCATTTCCAACCTCCCATATCACTAGAACAGGATGCAGACGATAGTGGTGGTAAACTTCCAGACAGCCCCATCTTCTTCATACTGTCCTCTCTGAAGAGATTTCTTTGAGATCTTTACTGTCCTCCCACATTTAACTGTTCAAGTGTATTGCCAAGGGGATTGATTGGCTTAAGGTCTCCTCTCGTCTCATCTCTCCTGTATATAGATATGTATATATACATATACACATATTGCTAATGCTTCACATGCATCATTACTCCTCTTCCTCCTATGCCAGCCAAGGAAACGTATTTCTTTCAGGGCCTGAAGAGAACAATGATCAAGTCCAGCTTCCCAGCCATGTGAAGCACCTGGAGCAATATACTCAAATTCTCATTTTAGGCTCCAGTTATCCATTTCACAATAAATATTTTACAGTGAACACTGCAGTGAAGCTTTCATTTGGAGAAGATAAAATGAGCTTTGAAGCTAAGGTTATGTATGTTTTATGCTGCTGGACAAGCTCATGTTACTGGATGGCTGGAAGAGCCACTCAAGTGAACAACAGGTTGTGAACTGAAGTAATTTCAGTGGAAAATGAAAGGTCAATGATGTTCTTCAGCCTCTCCGCACTTGATAGGCACAACAAGCATGTTAGGTGAATGGACCCTAAGGTTCTACTCACACATTAAACTGAGAATTTAACCACACAAAGAGTGACCCAGCCTTTAAACACAGTAGATTAGGGTATGAGAAGCCAGAGTCTGTGCCCTGCAAAGGCACAGGTCATGGATTGTGAACTTCAGCTTTCCCAACTATAAAGTGAGCATCATGACACTGCCCTCCCTCTCTGAACATGTCAGGATCAGTCCTTAGAACCCTTCGTGGTAGCAAGGGAGCTCTAAGGAAGCACACTGCAGTGACTACACATACAGGCCCATGTTCGTTCTCCTCTCCAGCTGTGTCACAGAGCACATAGTTTTGCAGTGACATGGTTAAAGACTGCAAGCCATTGCATTGCAAGCTGCTCAGACAGCTGAGGAATGGGCTGAGCAATCACTTGGAGTGCAATGGAAACCATTGCACACCACCATTTCAGACAAGGGAACAGGACTCTTGCATTTAGGGCTGCTGAAACAACACCGGCCATGCAATGCTCAAGAGGGACAACCTTCCCCATGTCATCCTTACCCTGCTATTGCCTGTTGCGAACCTTCCCAGCCAGCCTTAGGTAAGGACCGAGATGACCTTCCATTTTAGAACAAGGACATTGCTGTGGCTGAATTGCACTCTTCACATACTGCAGCACTGCTCTGCGCAGCCCTATAGCAAGAACAAAACTAATTTCTAATAGGGAAACTGTTTTAACCTCTCAGCCAAGACCTTAAACAGCACAGGAGTTACTCCAGCCCTCAGCAGCACAGAACTCTGCCAGACAGGCAAAAGTCGCATTGCTTTCACTAAGCAATGTAAGTGATGTATTCAGAGAGCTGCACGGCACGTGCTCCAAAGCCATCTGATGCAGGATTTTGACCCATCGGTAAGTAAGAAACAAAAGATGACTTAACTTCCAGCAACACAGCAGAAGGCTGAGCAGTTGCAAGTGCAGCCAAGCGTGTCTAGTTCACTGAGGCCATGCAAGACTTTGACTTGCATCTAAGTCCTCTAAACTACTTTGAAGTTTGGGAAACAAGACAAAGAACCTACACAAACCCAAACAACTTCACACGCTCTCAGCTCAGCTTTTGAAAGTCCAAATCTAAGTCCAAAACCCAAAATCCTTTATTTTCTATTCCCTAACAAGGAATGTTTTCTTGGGAAAACACAAAGGAAGGAGGGAAAATAAAAGCTAATCCCCACCCAGTGCTTCTGGGGACTGTCTATGGCTCAGCTGGGTCTATCACTTCAGTTCAGCTGATCCTGGATCAGGCCCTGCCCTGAGGGCTATCCACTGTCTGGACTCTGTTGGGTCTCATCACAGCTGTGTGTCTGCACCCAGCCTGCAAGCACATTGTGCAACGGCTCTGTGCTCACTCTCCCTCCTCAGGAGAGCTGCAAAGTGGTTTGAATTGTTGTGTGTTTATGGATGAATACAGTATGTTAACAGAGAGCCAGGGCAAAGCCCTGCACCTCACACTGAGAGCAAGGGGTGCCAGATCTGGGATGACCCAGCCCTTCCTGAGGCCACTACTTTACCCCAAAAGATGAGGGTGCTTAACAGTGCTTCAGTTGACTCCTCAGATCTAGTTTTCAAATCAGATCCTGCAAAGATTTCATAGAATCCCAGACTGATTTGTGTTGGAAGGGACCTTGAAGCTCATCGAGCTCCAACCCCTGCCATGGGCAGGGACACCTTCCACTAGAGCAGGTTGCTCCAAGCCCCTGTGTCCAACCTGGCCTTGAACACTGCCAGGGATGGGGCAGCCACAGCTTCTCTGGGCATCCTGTGCCAGCGCCTCAGCACCCCCACAGGGAACAGCTTCTGCCTAAGAGCTCATCTCAGTCTCCCCTCAGGCAGGTTAAAGCCATTCCCCTTGGCCTGTCCCTACAGGCCCTTGTCCAAAGCCCCTCTCCAGGTTTCCTGCAGCCCCTTTAGGCACTGGAGCTGCTCTAAGGTCTCCCCTTAAGGAGCCTTCTCTTCTCCAGGCTGCCCCAGCCCAGCTCTCTCAGCCTGGCTCCAGAGCAGAGCTGCTCCTGCCCTCGCAGCATCAGTTTTACTTTAACTAAAAGGAAATCTGTCAACTCCTACCGCCCACTAAATGCCCACTTATAAGGCAGCAACTGGGATAAATCTCCAAGTCTGCCCCAGTCTGGAATCCAGCACAGGCTGAAGCATCAGCTCTTTGCACTGAAGTGGCTCATACAACCCATGTACAGAAACTGAGCACTGTGGCCTCAGCTCTTCCCTAGTTTTTACTAGGATAGCCCTGCTGCAGAAAGACAATCTGTCCTGTGAGGAAAGATTCCAGTAGATCCCCTTCATCCTCTTCACAGCATTAGGGTTTAACGAAACATTGAGCACATGAAGGCATTTCATTTATGATGGTTTTCAGACAGATATTTACTGCATTCCCTTATAAAACAGTAAAAAGCATCAGATCCACTGAAATAACCTTTCCAATTCAAGGCATTTAAATACATATTGCAAACCAATTATTCTGAGTATTGTGCATATAAAAGTGTCACAGTTCAGGTAGTACAAGACAGAACTTCTTGCCTATTAAAAAAAGCAGACAATCTCCTGATTTCAGTCTCTAGCCCTGACAAAAAGCTACACCCAGCTGGCCAGCCAGGGGAAGCACATGTCCATAGCCCTATCCCCAATGTGCCTGCGTGCGTGTGGGTTAGGATCACACAGGTGCAGCAGATGCTGCTCAAGCCTGTACAGGATGCATAGATACCATCCCAAAGAGACAACTGCAGATAGGTATTGCTGAGGCAGGCAAAAGGATCTCCACAGATCCATAAGGATCAACTAGTGTTCCCTTGGCCAGCTCAAGGATCACAGTGCTGCTTCCCTCCCTCCACCTTCCTCATCTCAGTGCTGTCAGATGACCACTTGATAGCTGGGCTGCTTCATCTTCTGGTTCGGTCCCTGGAGTCCTGAAACATCCTGGTCGCTTTCAGACTGATCAAAATCCATGTCTGGAGAGAGTAAAACCTGGAAAGGAGAACAGAGGGATGGTGATGGAGTGAAAGTTCTCAGCTTTTCTTGATACTGCTTGCTTAAGGCTTGGTCAAGCATCCCTAGAGGGCTATGCTGCAAGATCTAACCCTCTCTGGCATATGGGTAAGTGCTTAAGGTCACCTTGACCATATCTCCAACAACAGATTTGGGTGCAAACACCAGGATGATCATAGCATAGTTAAGGTTGGAAGGGAGCTTAGAGACAGCTAAAAGCTCTGTTTATCATGGGACAGGACTCAGACATGCATGCCTGATGTACATAAAAACCAGACCACATACTCTGTAATAAGCTGTACCAAATGCAGACCTTTTCCAGGCCCCCAGCTGCTTGCTGTCTCCAGAACTCAGCCAGAAGAGCAAGCAGAGCTACAGCGTTAGCTGCAGCCATAGCCAGCAAGATCAGGAGTGGTGTCCTAGACTGGAGCACCTTATTTCTAGCTGGCACAGTCTGAATTGGAGCCACAATAGAGCACTGACACCTTCCAGGTAAGAAAGGCCACAGCTTTCCTGTGTGATCAAAGGGCTGCCCATGGCCTCCAGGAGCACCTACACTCGCAGTAGCTAACTTCAACAAGCTCATTTGGGCTAACTGGCTGCCAGCGGCCTGGAGTGTTTGCACAATGCAGAGCCACGCGTGGGACATCCTCCAGCCACATCATCTGGAAGAGGGAAGAGGCCAGATTTTACTTGGGATACGGCTGCACTGACTGCAGAAGGGCTGAAGCCCAATTCCAGTCAGCAGGCTGGATGGATGAGCTCACATGGGTAATATTCATGGCTGGACAGGTTGTTGGCTGCTCAACCCCATTCTAGCCCTCTTACCTCAAACACCCAGATTTGGGCAAAAGAAGCCCTTACTGTCATTACCCCTGTCAGTAGCTGCCTCAAAGCACAGTTTAAGTGCAGTAAGCCCTGAAGCTACAGCTCGTGTCATGCCCAGCAGCGCCCAGAACCTCAGTTGAATCATGAGATTTATGGCAAACACTAGTCATCCACATCAGAAACCTGGCCAGGTCACCAGAGCTCCCAGCTCAGAGGGGCACAAGTCTAACAGCCCTGTCAAGGGTCTCCAGTTTTATTCCTCTAGATAAGCAATGCCAGCAGCCCTTTCCTCATCAGAGAACCCAAACAGCATCATTAGGTCATGACTGATGCAGATACAAGGGGCAAACCCCATGCTCCAAACCCATGCACTGTGAATCCTCCCTGTGCCTGACTCACAGCAGCCTTCCAGCTCAAAGACACAAGGTAAGGATGCTGCATGGGCTTTCAGCCCAGCACATCCACGTGCAGGCTGTCCCAATAGCTCCACCAGTCCCAGAGCCCACTATTCCTTCCACAAAACCAGAAGCATAGGGGATCAGTTTTATCTGTGGCTATCTCCATGCATAGTTGTGAAGTCAGCGGCCTCCACTTGTTATACTCAGGCAGCACCACGAAGCCAGTTACCACAGGAACAAAATGACTAAACAGGAAAAACAAATTCCAATGAGTCAATGACTTCAAAGGAGCAGAAGAGCCGCAGGGGAAGATTTCCTCTCCACCCTCATGTGCACACTCCAGCCCCTCCATCTGATGTTGTCATCCTCACAGCAGCACATAAGACGCTCAAAGGACAGCAGTGGATCAGACTCTTGTCCTCCGCCATAGGTCTCAAGGAATTCTTTTCTGGTTCAAGACACAAGTTTCCATCTTTCCCAAGTAAAGATTTCCTCTGTTTATCACAGCATTGTGGTGCTGTGGAACCTGAAAACATGGGCAGCTGGTCACACAGCATTATAAACTCACTGAACTGCCGGGCTGCAACAGATGAGTTTTGGGGCCTGATGAACTGGTAATTGTGGTGGGTTTCAGCAGCAAACTCTAATCCCCTTGCAGCCAAGTGCAGATGACTGCGCCAGCACTAAGCATCACACACCCAGACCCCTTCAGGCTGCTGCCTGCCCACCATACCGCTTGTAGGAAGCTGCTTGAGCCTATAGCCCTCCATGTAACCTTCCTACAAATCCCCCAAGGCAGTTTCATCACAAGACAGCATCTCATCGCTATGACAGTCCTGGGACATACCCTCAGATATTGTTTTCAAGCCCGACTCCAGTTTGGGAGGCTTCAGCAGAACTTGGACAAGGCAATTTCCCTGCAGATGCATCCAGGTCAGGATCACAGCAGGGAATAGGCCATGGTTTCCCAGTCCCGGGACAAGGAGCTACTGTCTCACTCAGCAGCCCTCAAATACTTCATGCATTCCTCCCCACACCAGGAGGCCAGTGGCTTGCAAAACAACACAGGTCATGGTAGTGAAACAGGGCTGCCCATGCACTGCCAACCCCTGCGTTGGGAGAAGAGGCTGCCTACTTTGGTGCTCCATCCAAGCAGACCTTTCAGGTAACCAAGTCAGCTCAGTGGCAGAAGAGATTGACAGACATGGGAGCTGTAAAACAAAGCAGCTCTGGGGCCATTTCCCCACTGCTTTAAGTCCCACCAGCCTGGTGATGTAAGAACCATCCCATCACCCTCCTGCATCTGAGCTTACATGAGATGCCATGAGTCAGTAAGACTGAAAGGTGGGACGGTTTCCTTCCAGAGGCACCTTTACGCACACCTTCATTCAGCTTCCCCATAAGCAGCAGGCATCTGAGTTCACCCTGAGTTGGAGATACTTAAACATCAGCTCAGCTAAGCAACAAGCAAGTCAAAACTCACTCTTGGAGTATTTTAAGCAAGTAACATAGCTATTGGCATTCATCAGCATCTTCAGTTTCATGAATGCCAAAAGTCACTGCTCCTACAACGGGGATGAGGATAGGTGCTGAACTCCACACTGACCAAAGGCAGGTCTTCGTGTAGTGTATTAGCTTCCCTCCCAACCTTAAAACTAGCCTCTAGTTCCACCCCAATAGGTCTTACAAGTACCACTGTTATTAGACCAAGTCTTGCTTTAAGGCCTGTCTCCGATAATGTAATCCTTCAGGAAAGGAACAGAAACTCATCCCCCTCCCTTGGGAAAACACCAAACCAAAGCGCCAAACCAAGCTCAAAAAAGATCAAACAAAACATTGTTAAGTTTGTTTTCCTGAGCAGAGGAAACAAAGAAGTCTCTGATAAGAGCTAAATTTTACCGGCACTTGCCAGGGCAAGGGAAAGAGTCTCAGGTCAAGAGCAGGACACGCACAAAGGAGAACCAAGGGCCACACAGACGAGTGCGCTTCTCCAGCCTGAACAGCACTGGATTCAGACTGACACCCTTGAGGGCTTATCCCACGAGAGGGAAGGAAAACAGACTGCGTGAACATTTACCAAGGCAGGGCACAAGTCTGAAACAACAGAAAGCTTAAGCCTGGCTTTGAAGGAAGGGTGAAAACCTTCCAGTCATAAAAGGGAGGTTTTGTCCCTTTCAGGGTTTCAGTGTAAAGAAGTTCAGCATTTGCTCCAATATAAGCAAGAGCCCATTGTCACATCTGTGGCTCACCAGAAGAGCCTTAAAGGCCACAGAGGTTTCCAGTTCTTTTGTCTACAGTGCAGCCAAGGAGTCAGTAAGTTAAGGCTGCTGGGTTTCTTCCACCTACCAAGCCAAGGACAAAGTTGAGTTTTCCCACTATCCCTATAGAGAATACTGAGTGTGGAGTTTTAACAGGTTAACTTCAGCCCCCTCTTCCTATTCTGCTTCCTCTTCCCCTCCTCTTCCCAACACAAACTGCCAGTTCAAGTGAAACTAATGACAGTCGCTATTGGCAAGATAGGCAGAGGGCTGAAATTCAAGAAGGCTGCATGATGGGGAGCTGCTGGCGCCTGCTGCTAGACAGCTCTGATGAACCCTGATAAACTGCAGGACACACTAGCCTCAGCCAGCTCTGCTCTGTACAGAAACGCCGTCTCAGTCCCTCCTTCCTCCTCCTCCTCCAGTGGGCAGAAGGAAGAGGAGAAATTCCCCCACTTGAACAGGGCATCAGCCCAGAACACCTTTGTTTTCTGCTTTCAAGACTGAAATTCAGTCAATCCAACTGTAGGGCTCAGCCAGCCAGCATCATCTTTAATTCACAGCCTAAGAAGTTGACACGTGAAGCAGGAGCTATACCTCAAAGCTGAATGCCAAGAAACAGAGTTGGAAAAGCAGGTCACCCACTTCTGTACTTCCTCATTAGCTTCCTTCTCTGCCCAAATTATTTGTTGGGCCAGAGGCACAGGAACATGTCTGAGCAAGAAGGAGGTAGTCCTCATAGGCTGCTCCAGGTAGGAACTGGCCCCCTTAGCAGCTCCATTAGTGGAGTAGATCCATAGCAGTGATGAATTAGAGGATTTCAAGATGGACAGATGACCAGCACATTGAAGACCTCAAACAAACACAGTCTGAGAAAAGGATTCAAGTACTTGGAAGATGGAAGAAGTCTCTGACAGCAGGAGTCAGACTGTGGGAGTTGTTTCTATCACTTGAAACAACCCATCTGGTTGAGGTGCCAGAAGAGTCTTTTCTAGCTTCTGGAGATTAACACATATCCTCCCTTCAGACTGTGCAAAGCTGAGCTAGAGGCCACAAAACTCCTGGCCCCCCTCTTCAGTGGAAGAGCTTCATTTCCACAGAGGACCAGTAACTGCAACATCATCTATGAGACTGGATGCTGTGAGTTCAGGTTCAAAAGGCTAGAAAGGAGGATGGTGTCTCAACTAGAGATGTCACCTCCTCCTGCTGATCTGCTGTAATTTTAGCTGATCTTAAACCTTCAGAAACACACCAGCACGTCCAGTGAGTAAGATCTTTACCATCAGCTTTACATTTTGAGCAGACCTCCAAGCTAGCTGTTCTAAGGAAGTACCACTCCCAAACATCAAGTCACAACCCAGAAACTCAGACTGTGCCATAACCAGCGACAAGTTCACACTCAGACTTAATCCATCTTCATGTCTTAGGAATGAGTTCTTGGCTTCAATGCATAACCATCGAGTCACACTGGTACTGCCCAGCTCGGGCCACTTTTATTGCTTTGGAGAGAGGAGGGAAAAGATTTCTCCAGGATGCTCCCAGCACACATACCACTTGGGAAGCTGCATGTTTCTAGTGGCCTTGCCAAGCTACCACTGCTTATCTGGAGGCAAGGCCAGGAAGAGTGATTCACTTGTCTCAGCAGCTGCTCACATCTGCCTGCCCTCCCTGCCTCCTCTGACACTGCATCCTAAGGAGCAGCGGATGCTTCCCCACTGTGCCCTTGAGACACAGAATCCATGGCGCAGACTGCCAAGCACACCCTTAAGCACTATCACTCCTGTGTGTGTTTTAATGTCACCACTCGGCCCAGCACAAAAGCCGAGTTACTGTATCAAAAAGCTATCAGAGAGCAAAAGATACTTCTGTACATCATAAATCCCTCAGCAGAAGCTGCTCCTGGAGCCAGCCTGCGATGCCAGAAGCTCTTATTGCAGTGAGTCTTGCCAGTGAGCTGCAGGGTATCAGCAGTCATACACAGAGCACTTGGAAACCAGGTCTGGGTGCCAGGGGAAGGAAGGGAATTCAAGCCCGTGACTCAGGTTGTGATCTCTGCCCAAAAGTCAATGAGAAGCACAAACACCACCTGCTCACACTGTGCGTCATTAACACGAACATCTCCTGGGGCTGGAGAATTCCTTCCAACCACAACCTAAACTCAAACTACACAAAATACAGCTTTCTACAGCTAAGGAGCCATCACCTGGCTGAAGAAGTACCAAATACTGACAAAACAGGGATTCCCAGCTAGGCCTTAGCCTCTAAATAAATGGATTCTATCAATAACAGTAGGGAAAGCAAGCTGTAAGCCAAGATTAATTATTATTAAAACCAGGAAAGTTGAGAGCAACAGTGCAGATATGCACCAGTATCAGCTGCCAATCCAACAAGCCCACCCAGGTTAGTGCAAAAGCATCCCCCACAAGATACCGTCATCATTCAGGGCAATATGGGCAACACAGCCTAGTGTGAGGTGTCCCTGCCCATGGCAGGGGGGTTGGAACTCAATGATCTTAAGGTCCTTTCCAACCCAAGCCATTCTATGATTCTACTATATATGATTCTAATATTTCAAGCAATGCTTCACAGGCTGTGGTATTGCTCACAGGACAAGATCCCCCCCGGAAACAACCCTCTATTGACCTGGGCTGCAAGCATGGGAAGTTAGTTTGACTTAGCAGGGTCATCACCCACATTCATGAAGCATTACCCTAGGTCTAGGCAACGTGATGCTATGTTGCAGTACAGTACACAGACCATATCACAGGCTTGCAGTTTGGTCTCAAACACTTTGGTCTTACCCGAGATTCCTCAGTCCTCCTAGCATGAGGAGTGTCTATGGATCCATTGATGTCTAGGGTGTCCTTCTGCTTGTATTTCTTCATGATCAAGCTGTCCACAACCCAGAACATAATGGCCTTGGGAAGAAACAAATTACATTAGTAGATTGAAGAGATACAAATACAAAGTGATTCAATCATAGCTATTTCTTCTCCTTTTGGTTTCTCCAGACGTCCAGCCTTGATCAACCTAATTTAATATCTAACTTAACCCTACATCAAAAGTGCCCATGGAAGTTGGATTGTTGAAGACCCAGAGAAAAATAGACCACCATAGTTCAAGTCTCCACCAGGGGATAAACACTGGACTAAGCTCCATCCATGGTCCATCTGTTGTGCCTGCATCAGCCCCATCATTTCTTTGAGAACCAGAGTTTGCTTTCAAGCAAGGAAATGCAGCCTGAGGTGGCAGAGAGAGGGTGGTAGCAGAAGCAGATAAACCCAACTTTGCCAATGCTGCATTCATTACACTGCTCATGGTATGAGTTGAAAGAGAGCTCAACTTGCTCCTTGCCCACGGAGCATCTGAATCTTAATGCCTTCTTCTCAATTCCCATCTTATCAGGAACTGAGGAGCAGGTCAAGAAATACCCAGAATGAGGGGAATCAGGAAAAAGCTGAGCTTTCAAGAGGTTTTGCTGAACTAGTTTTAAGCAACCTGAACACTCTACCTTGCTGTAACGCAATCTGAAGTCTAGCCGAAAAAGCTAGTAACAGGTTGCCAAAGGTTACCACTGACAAGCCATCCTATAGGAACATAAAGGGGTTTGGGGCATCCCCATGCCTATAGCCCTCAACTAAGGAGCCCCAGTTTTTTCAGAGAGATAAAGTCAGCCACCCAGCAGCCTGGACAAGGGAACGGGAATTGGGAACAGAGACATGGCAAGCAGCAGTGAAAGATCTGTGTATTAGTGACAACGCATATACTTGTTTCCACTCCTCTCCACCCTGTCTCAGCCACTCCAGGCTAACCCCAAGTTCCCCGTGGGGATGGACCAGGATTTCCAAACCACCCCACCGAGTGCTTGCAGCATCATCACTTACATTGACTATAAAAGGCACAACAAGCATGACCAGGATGAGCTCCAGCTGAGGGTTTGGGATGTAACCCAGGAGAATCTGCTGAAGCTGCAGAGGAGAAAGCATTCAGAAGCATTATTTAGCAGCCTTCCAGTATCTGAAGGGGACCTATAGGGATGCTGGGGAGGGACTCTTCATTAGGCACTGTAGTGATAGGACAAGGGGTAACGGGTTCAATCTTAAACAGGGGGAGTTTAGATTGGATATGAGGAAGAAATTCTTTACTGTAAGGGTGGTGAGGCACTGGAATGGGTTGTTGTGAGTGCTCCATCACTGGCAGTGTTCAAGGCCAGGTTGGACAGAGTGTTGGGTGCCATGGTTTAGTGTGAGGTGTCCCTGCCCGTGGCAGGGGGTTGGCACTAGATGATCTTAAGGTCCTTTCCAACCCTAACTATTCTATGGTTCTATGATTTGAACAGCTCGTTGCTGCAAACTGGTTGCCTTCTTACACCAGCAGTCTGCTACACAGGGCTCTGCCTTTGCTTTATCCCAGCTCTTAGAAAGATAACATGGGTTATTCCCTTAGCCCAGCTGCCAAACACATGATTTTGTACAGAGCAAGAGGTACTCCTAGTCTTTCAGCATAACTACCCATAACAACTACTAGTGGGACTTTCCCTGGCTCCTTGGAGCCTTGCTGCAAAATAAGGACACCAGCCGCAAGTGATAAGCATGGAGAGGAATCCAGCAGCATCTCTGGATCTAGCAGTGCGTGCTGCTGAACATGTTCACATCCAAGCCTGAGCACTGCAGGCTACTGGGTTTGAAGGACAAGCTCTGAACAGGAACACATCAGTGCTGCCAGACTGCTGTAACTAAGTCCTCAGTCAAGCCACATTAGCTTGTGAGCACTATGTGTAAATGCACTTAAAACTGGAGTTACCCACTGACTCCCAAAATTGGCTTTTATACCCATCACACCTATCTGCCACCAAGTATGCGGCTACAAGTGCCACAGGTTATTTTTAGCTTTTAAAAAAGAAACTTGTGACCAACACGGTTACCGTTGCATGAACGGCCATACAGAAGCAGTTGAGGAGGACGGCACACTACATGGACAGCTCTTTCCAAATTAATCTCTAAGGGTCCCCCTACTTTAGGCATGGAATCATGAAACACCAACATGAACTGACTTGAAGATGTTGAAATCCTCTGGCAGAACTGCAGTAGTTCAGCTGCCAGCCCAGCCCATTTTACCCTTCCAAGGATGGAAAATGAAATAAAAGCAGCATCTTATTCCTCTAGTTGATGAGTAGCAAGAAAACGTGCCAAAAGTCAAAGTGTTATGAAAGGCATGTTTCCCCAAACCTAAGTAATAGCTAATGATTACAGAGGGATGTCAACAAGTCATAAGTGGTGAAGAGGGATGATGGAGACCACTAATGAGGCAAAGCTGACAAGAAACAAGCCACAAGAGGGGAGGCTTACCTTTGTCCAACCAGGGATAAGCAGGACAAGGCTAATCACGGTCTTCTCAAAAACCATTATCAGCAAGTAGAGGACACACTGGCCAATCCAGGCAGCAGCTTGCGGAGGGTCACCTGTGAAAACAGCATGCCAAATGTGAGACAGAAGGCAGGAGGAGATGCCCTTGCAGAAGAGCTGCTTTGTGCTTGATGCCTGGGCTGATTAGAGACAGGAAAGTGTTTCCATATTGCAGGTTTTGCAGCGAGACAAGTACACAGCACCAAACTTGACATTAGTGGAGAGATTTCCCATCTATAGTTGTAGGAGCACATGGCTGGGGTAGAAAGGTTTAGTGTCCCTGCAGGGTCTGTAAGTCATCATTCCACTAAAGATCAAAACATACCAAGATCCAAGCTCAAGTCTTCCCACTCCTTTTAGTGCTGATTCTGAAATAAAGATGGGAATTAAGCAAACCTCTGGTTAATCTGAAGGACATGCAAGTGACAGATTTCAGACATGGCTCAAGAAGTCCCACGTACCCAGCAGATGCTAACACTACCTGCATTTATCTACCTCCTGCCCTGCTCTTCACTACACCAACCTGCCTCTGAAATCCCGCCAAGAGAAAACCACCACTAATAACTTCCTTGCCTTGCATCTCCCATCTTTCCTAGATCAATGACTTTGTTGGAGCCAAAGTCCTCCAAGTGTCTTACAAGGCAAGCAGCTTCTGCAAAAGGGGAGAGACAGAGTTCTGGCTCTGCCTGAAGACCTGAAATTCCCTGTGTTTATCCGGCAACCCCAGCACTTGCAGATGCTCCTGGACTCTCAAGGGCTCAGTAGTATCATAGAATCATAGAATAGTTACAGTTGGAAAGGACCTTAAGATCATCACAAGTGCTTAATAGAGAAGTCACTCCTAGGAACAGTAAGGAGAGTGGATCAACTTTTATGAATCTTGGTTTGGGTAACCAACATGCTCTCATCCACTTGGAGGGAAAGATACAGCCTTGGAGATGCACACTTCCTCTCTCCTTCAGCAACTGATGGACATTGCCAGTATCCTCCTCATGGTGTTGAGCTACTTTGAGCTAGATGGATACAGGGATTTGAAGGGAAGAAGCCCTGCTTGTGCAATGGGTAAGTATCCCGTCTCCTCAAAGCACAGACCACTAAAATCCTTTATACAGGGAAAGCTTCAAAACCCAGAAATCTCATCATCCCAATCAAACAGTTCCTTACAAGCATATGTTGCTTTGGGGCATCAGTCATTTGGTTTGCCCCTTCTCTGGCACCCCTCTGTCAAGGTATTAGAGACTGCATTTCTTCTCACCTCTTCAAAGCAGGAAAAGTCCATAGAGATGGACCCTTCCAACTTTTCCCCCTACCCGTACCAGCCCTGCAGAAGTAGCTCACAAAATCCTGGAGTATTTTGATCAAAATAGCAGGCTCAATCCCTTCCAAATTAAAACTAATCCCAAAACAATCCCCAAGGACAAGATACTCCTGGACAGACCCTCCTCTATACAAGGACCAGTCAGTATCCTGAACCCTCCTCTCTAAAAAGACATCACTTGCAATCTGCTCCCTGCCAAGCCTTACCCACCCAGTTACCAGCAGTAGTTTGAAGGCTTTTGGTCACCATTTCCAACACAAGAAGCATAAGTTTTCCATCCTAAACAGAATTAATGCTCTTGCTGACAAAGTGAATGGCTGGTTACGTGATACTCAGTGTCTGGACAAGAGACAGGGGCTCCATCACACTGGGTTTTAGAGCAATCCACTCAAAACGAATCAATGCTAATTAAATATGAATGTTTCCAATGGGATACTCACCAAGTAATAAGTAAAAGCATATTTGTATTGCTAACAACAATAATGGTGCCATATCTATTACATGTGCTTGCTTCAGCCCTCTGTGAGTACCCTGCCAGCTGGTTATCATCTTCCCAGGCTCATCAGAAGATCTCAGGTCTGCAAATCCGAGCTACAGTATCTGGCTTAGGAAAGCTGCAGCATTTCCTCTTGACTATGAAGATAACCCCTGGCAACACTGATTGGGCTGGAATTTGGCAGGAACCTGGCCATAACTGGGATTACATCAGTGCAAGGGAACCCAACCCACCATGAGGTGCCAATGCTGCGGGATGGCAGGGGCTGGGAGCTCTGCCCCACTCCTCTCCGCACAGCACTGTTGAGACGTGGCAGGGGAAGACAACACCAGAGGTTTGCGTAAGCCCTGGCCATGGAGACCAGCAGGTCATACCAGGGCTTACTAAGAGCTGGTATCCAACCAAGCCCAGCCCTAGAGGAATCTGCTTCCCAGCAAGGGCATATGTATATTTTTCCTTATTCCACCACTTGTTAGCAACGTGCCAAAACATCTGCCTCATTGCAAAGCTACAGCTAAGAAGTAGAGGCATCCAGCTAGTGCCTCCGTGCCAAGGATAACCCTGCATCCCAACGTTTTAATTGCTCAAGCCATGATTGAGAGAGAAGCAAAGGAGGGAAGAACTGTGAGGGCCAAGGGTGCAGACAGGCTGCTGAGCTTGAGGACAGCAAGCAGAGAGCTCTGAACCAGCAGGCACAGAGGGAGGGAAGGAGGAGGGAGGCAGGAAGGTTACATGTGAGCACAAACAGCAGAGCCCATACAGGATTTCAGGAGCACGCATCTGCTCCTTGGCAGGCAACAGCTTATTGGGTGGTCGGAGGAGGAGACTGAAGCAGTGTTACAGGCAGTTAAAGGCCACGTCAAAGAGGTTTGATCCTCCTCAAGCATGGACAGCCTCTTCCGATAGACTCAGTACATTGCTGTCTTTGCCACAGGTTAGGTACAGTGCAGCTTTTTGCCCTGTATGCCAAGACTGACCATTGCTCCTACATCATCCACCAGAGACCCGAGTACAAACAAACCAGGAGAAAACAAACACATCCATCGTGTCCTTCCTGCATTTGAACTCTTCCCCTTTTGCTCTGTGTTGTCAGCTGTGCTCTGTCCCCCATGGGGAGACAGGGCAAACAGCCACATCACCCTTTGCCAGTCGGCTCTTCCGCACTGCAGTTGTGATGGCATTTGTGAATCACTTCCCTCTGCCATCTCCTTGTGCCCAGAAAACAGCAGCAAGTTTGAGATCTCTCCCAAACACCCGCATCCCCTCACACTCTTTTGGCGACAGGAGGTCACTACCATTCATAGAACGGTTTGGGTTGGAAAGGACCTTAAGATCATCCTGCTCCAGCCCCCTGCCATCATCACAAACAGTAGAATATAGTTCTTGGTTCTGCACACTGTGCACTAGGCAGCCCCAGCCAGGTTTTGGCTAACCAGGCTGACAGAAAAGACAACGTGCTTCCTAAACCACCCTAGGACTTGCCTGTGTCTCCAGGGTTAACAGCTCCTCACCCCAGAACTTTTCCCTTCACTGTCATTTAAGAAGCAAGCCATCAAATACTGAGTTTTCTTGAACAATGTCTGGAAATGGAAAACCTGTTCTCCCTTTGCTAGAGAACAGTTTTTATTGTGCAACTGCAACACCCCATCTAAAGTACCCCAATTCTGTGCCCCAGTGAGGCCAGCTTCATTGGCTAAGTCTACAGGGCACATGCGAGTGGTACGGCAAACCTGAAGTACCAGGCAGGACAGACGTGCACCTCTTCCTACCCACCACATCCACCTTGTCAAAGGTGCCTCCATCACAACACGGACCCTCAAATGTGAGTATTTTTCACTCTGGTCTTTTCTGCTTCACCTAAAGAAGACACTGTCAATTTCCTCCACAGATACAGGAACATCAGCACTTTTTACATGCCCAGGGTAGACAGTGGAAAGCTATGGAAAGAGAGCTACAAACCTCTGGAGAGGCCAGATTTGGCCATCTGCTCTACCACCTTAACCAGCTCAAAACTGTTAGCTTTGCAAACTCTTCCTCTTCCTTTTCCATTCTGAGCTTTGTTTTCAGACTATGGGATGAGACGGTTCTGTACAGGAATCCATCCTGGAGCACAGAATTAGATGGGACTCCATTTCCAGCCCTTGACAGGGCAATCAGTGGGTGCCTCCACAGTTACTTTTGACCACATCTTGGTCTCCCAAGGACAGAAGGCTGCTCTGTACCAAATGACTCAGGACAAAGATGAAAATGAAACAGCAGCATGTCCCATGGGACTGCAAGTATGTATATATATACATATAGATAGATTAGATATTAATCAGTGGCTCATTTCCTCTTCACCAAGGATCTCAGCTGGCTGCTCCTTACCTTGGCATGTTTGAAGGACCACTGATCCACATCAGAGTGGCCATCATCCAAGTCTAACTCACCGCTAATTCATCTAACTCTGACTAATGCCAGTAACATACAAGTCACCACATCTCGTTGTGGAAGAGGGAGCCTTTGGTGTGGTCCCTGGACAAGCCCGTAAGACAGACGGGCCACATCGCCTTCCACAGTTAGGAAGCAAGACTGGAGAGCTGGCATCAGCTAGCCACACGCATAAATATAGGTGCTGACTTCCTACCGCAAGATGGTCAGAAGCATCCTCAGATGTAACTCAATGTCTTTAATGGATACAGTGCTGTCCAGAGGTGCCCTGCTCCATAATGGGAGAGGATTCACCTTGCATGAAGTATTTCCATTACTTAAATCTAGGTGAGCACCGACAAGACTGTTAGTGCCACACAACACTGCCAGCCAGCAAAACCCAACCTGCTACCTAGAGGCTAAAACACACCAAACCAAACCCCCAAAGAGCTCTCCTTTGTTGTGTTCAGAGCATCCCTTTCCTTATAGAAGAGTGGGGAACTGGTCCGGAGGATCTTTGCAGCCTCCACATGACACCTCTTAGGAGATCACATGCATCATGCTCCCTTTGAACACTTCCAGTTTCTTGTCCCCAGCCCAACAGGAAGGTAACTCAGGACATACCAACTCTATGCACTGACTTCATCACCAACCTCTCCTTTTAGCTTAATAAACCTACTTATAGCCACCTTGATAGAAACATCCTCCTTCACCCCAAAGGATGCACACACTGCATTTAGACTTTGCCCTTCAAGCAGCATTGCTGGTGCTGCCCCCCATCAGCGAAACCTCCTTGATGCATACTTAGGACCGCCAGTGCCCAGAACCTCATCCAAATGCATGTCTCAGATATTCCCTTTGTGTGTGGGAGCCCAGCTGCTCATACAGCAAAAGCAGCTCTGCTTGAGGTATCCGAGTTGTTACCACACAACAGGATTAGTTTTAATCCACCCTGTCTAATGTACCAAGCTGTCAGCATAGCTCACATGCTGCTGCCAAACAGCTTTATTTACAGTCATTTGGGGACTGTGTCTGCACTGAGCAGGTAGGAAAAAGCTCAACCACGGCCAAAGAGGAAGGTTTGGGGTGGGTGTGAGGAAAACAAGTATTTGAAAGCACTGAAAGTTGCACTGGGTGGCGTGGTGGGCATAGAAAGAGTCAATGAACACCTCTTAAGATATACCCAAATGCTACCTCCAGACCCAAGGGATGTAATTATCAGCACCAAGTACAGAGGAGGGTAAGAAATAGCATCTGGATTGCACAGAAGTACTCACTTAGAGGCCAAGAACAGGTTTTCAGAGGATGGGATCTGATGGATCAGAGCAGTCAGGTGGGTCCAGTGGACACCTCAGACCCTCTCCGGCATGTTCTGCATCTGAACTGAAGTGACTGCACAGCTGGAATCAGTCCCCAGTTTGCTGTGTCACTGCTCTGGTCCCTTTGTTGTTGTAATGGGATAAACACTGCTGCTGTCATCCCGATCCAGCAGGTTCAAAGGTCTGCATCCCTGCTCAGAGCAAGGGACCTGACCACGCACTTGACCATGCGAGGATGGATCCTCAGTCCTCTTTCCCCCCCTGGTCCTGTGGTGGAAAGGCCAAGCACGCTAAGGACAGGACACCCCCTCAGGTTAGGGCTATTTTCAGCGGTATTTCCTCAAGCAGCAGCAGCCAGCTCCCTTGGCTGCTCCAGGATGTGGGAATAGTCGTTGTACAACAATTCCATAACATCACAACAGGGCCAAAGCAGCCTACACGGATCCTCAGTTCAACTCAGCAGCTGGCACAGAGCATAGTCTCCTATAACTAAGCTTGAGCAGAAGAGTTCAACAGGGCACTAAACAGACTTTAGAGGCCTCCAAGCAACATGTCTTTCCATTTCCAGACAGTGGATGAGCACAGCGCATCAAGCTAAGTCTAATCAGTGACCACAACCGGAGTCATACACAAGTCAACATCCAGAGAGATGCTGTCAAGCAAGAACATCTTCTTTTTCTCCCCCTTGTTTCTTAATGCTCCCTTACAGCATTCTATTTGCACACTGCAGAAACCATCTCTTAATGCAAATTCATAGCATCTGCTTACTTTACAAATACTGGAGTATTGCTTGTAAGTAATGCTTTAGAGTTATCAGACACAACTAAAATGCCAGGACACTGCATCCATCCATAGATTCCCCATGGGAGTCTGGTTGCTGCCCTGGGATAGGAGAGGAAGAAGAGGGCAGGGCACAAAGCTGACCCAGGCTTCATCTGCATGCTCTGTCTGCAGCCAGCACGTCCCCTGCTCAGTCCGTATAAGCCCAGCAGCACCTCCAATACCTTGAGTATTCATCTCCCAAGTCCTCTGCAACTTAAATTCTCTTCCATGCAGAAGTCCCCTATAGGGAGAGCACCTATAGACACGGTCTGCTGCTACCCTGCTACAGCAACAGCGCACAGACAATTTGTGGAGTTTGTTAGCTTTAAGTATGTGTAAGGCAACCATCATTCTCTACTTGAACCCAGATGAGGAATAAAGCTCTCCAACCTCTGATCTTTGGAGCCAAGCATCTTCAGAAGAGACAGCAGCCACTTAAAATGCTGTTTCCTGTGCTTAGAGGCAGTCCAAAGAGTAATCAAAAGCGGTTGGGCAAAGATGGAGGCACACAAGCCTATAGGAGCCATTGACTCTCCACTGGCTAAAACCCAGGCCATTCCCGGCTGCAGCAGTGTTTGGGTGAGAGAGGCTGATCTCAGAATGGTTGCCTCCTGGTTTTTGGACATATGGAAGTAATTGATCTTTCTAAACAGTTCTGGATGGTTGGATGCTTAAAACAGCAGCACAGATTTAGGTGCTTTCCCTTCCCTTTTCTTTGCTTCTCCATTAATACAGCTATTGCAGCTACACAGGGAAGAACCACCTGGGGTGGTAGAGATGGGTTTACCAGCAGCAGAGCAGAAGGAACCACTGGAGCCCAAACCAAAGGATAACTGCAGTGGTTTGGGATGCAAACAAGAGCTGGAGGATCAGAAAGAAAGCAGCTGCAACAGATTTCCCCTCCCACCCCATACACACCCTAGATGGGTACTGGTTATACTGGACAAAGACACAACTAGTCTCTCCTGATAGCTGGAGCAATGGCACTCAGCACTGTCTGCAACATGAACTTGGTGCTTCCCTTCTGCCTTTCCTCCTCTGCAGGACTGCAAGAGATGTTGTTGGGCCTCAGGAGAACTGAGGGAAGCAACACAAAGTCTGGTACAGCAATTAGACCAGAACAGGAATCTTACTGCTGGAGCCTGTATCAGACTGTACAAAGTTTACTGCCATCTTCTAAACTGCTTTGGAAGCTACTTAACACCCAAGCTGAGGACAGCAGTGTTTTCCTTCCCTAGGCCTACAGCAGGATAGCACCAGACATGCCACTTGACTCCTACCTAACTTTTCCATTATGGTCACTCTGGGAAGAGACCTGTGCCAAGAGCAGTGCTCGGTGGATGGGATATTGAATCCCCAACTCAAGAGCTTAATTTAAGCAACAGCAGTAACTTTTATTACTATTAATGAAAGCAAGAATTCCTCGGAGGAGTGAACTGTTGCTGTAGCCTAAGCCAGGCTTGCAAGGGGCCAGTGACAGCTCAACAGAAGTTCATTGCTGCTCGGCAAGGTTAAAGCAAGCTGTCAATACACTTGAATGCTTGCTTCTGCTCAACTGCAGACGTGGCACATGAAGCTGTGCCCTGGATGGCTGTGGCTGGGCTTTGAGTCCTTGCTGCTTAAAAGGGAAAAAACGCCACCCATGAACCAAGAATAACTGGATTCCTCTGCTGTCTCATACGTGTGATGTTAGCACTCTGAGAAATAAGTCACTAAGGAAAAATAGGTACTCCGCACTAAACAGATGCTGTCAGGATGCTGAACCTGCTTTGGAGACCACCGCTGCCTTTAAGCCTTGCTCCTCCCTCTCATGTCCCATCATTTCAACCCATCTGTTGCCATCTACCCAGTAGCTGCTTCTGCTGTTTCACAAACCCAACCCCCTCCCCTTCTGTGCCATGACCCATTTACACACACTGAATGCGAGCCTGAATAAGAGCTCATGAGCTAAGAAGATCTACATGATAATCCTCATTTGGTCCAGGTTCCACCAGCTCAGTTATCAGACCAGCAACTAAAAATACAAAGAAATAAGACCACTTTCAGAATAGACTTAATGATTATCATCTTAAAGGAAGGAACGTGGCATGAATAGGATGTATCTTCTAGAGCAAGACTGAAGTTATCATTATATTAGATACAATGAAATATAAGGGAAATATAAACATATAACAAAAATATTGGGTCGGAACCAGATGATCCTTAAGGTCCCTTCCAACTCTTCCATGATAAAACAGACAAAGGGTTAATTTCCCCTGCCCTGCAGCCGCAGAGCCGCACTGCTCCCCTGGAAGCTGGCTCTGCTCTTTCTGAAGAGCAGGGCTACCCTCTAGTGGGGCTGGCTGAGAAAGGCTTTGCTGGAACTGCGTCTCAAGGCAGGAATTGAAGAAGAGAGAAGCAAGACTCTAGCATGAACACATCATTATTAATAATAATACACTACTAATAATAGCAATAGTTATTATTATTTATCTGGCAACCCTCACTCCCCCAACCCCACAAGTCATTTGAGAACTCAGATTTGGGGCCAGGTTGAGTCCCACTGTTGATACCTACAACGGCTCAAGGCAAATGCAAGAACTCCTCCATGCTTTGAGCTAAGAGGCTAGGAAAAAAACCCTGAAAGAATCCCACAGGAGTCACCAACACCACCCCAAATACCTTAATTTATCATATGCATGCCCTGGGCTTTATTATCCCCTGAAGGAAGTGCTCTGCCTTTAATCACCAACCTGCTATGCTCACGTATGCTTGGCAAGGCAGCAGGCAGAGGTACCTGCGCCCTAGTGATGTGCCAGCATTTAACACCACACTGATCACTGCTACACTCCATGAGCTACCTGGGGAAGGCATAACACGTGTTTTATCCCCAGACTGCAATTCCCCCCCCTTTTCTTCTCCCCATTCATAGCTGGGAGCAGTTATGGTTATGACACCTACCATATTCTCCAAAGACCAGGTACGTGTACTTCTTATGTTGCACGATCCAAGACACAACTTTCACACCAAGCCAGATCAGCAGCATCCCCAGCGTGGCATCAAGGATGAAATTGATAAGGTAGCTAAGGAAAAGAAGGCAGGAGAGGAAAATTCAGGTTTCAGTTGTGTTCTTATTCAGAAAACCTTCTTTTTCCAGTATGGGGATCCATAAAAAACACACCAAGCTTTAACAGAAATCCCCACTTAACAGTCTAAGCTCACTTCCTTTCTCTCTAACTGGGTTTTTCAGCAGCCTTCCAGCAATTTCTTAGCTTAAAGCCTGTTTAGCAAAAAAGGGAGCAGGCTCCGTCAAGTCTCTGGCATCACTCATTTATTCATACAGCATTAAATGCTTCCTGGGCTAGCCTTAAGAGTTACCCCCAGAAAGGAGGCTTTCCATTTGCAGCATCATTTGTACTTACTGGGATGAAATCCCAAGTTTCAGGGAAACAGAACCAAACACCCTTGGAATTTCATACAAGGAAATGGAAGCTTCTTGGACACCACAGCTGCTCTGCAAGCTGTGCAGCAGGAGAGCAATAAAGCCCATTTTAGTGAGCAGCTGCAAGAGGCTCCTATGAGCAGAGACACAGACAGAGAGCCAAAAGCTCTTGGGAGAGGTGATGGGCCCTGGCTCAGCACCCTGGGGTCCCCAAGAGCCTCCAGTTCAGGGTCCCACTGCAGATCCAGGAGCTGAACCCATGCCTACCAGGAGATTTGGCCTCAATGGGCTTGCTCGGCAGCTTTGGATGTTTAAGCCTCACCGGACAGAGTGCCAGCAGCAGGAGACCTGCAGTGACCTGCGGATTGCAGGGTCCAAGCTCTAATCCAGGACTTGGTATTTTAATGAACTCCAGAGGAAAATAAGTATCAGACTGATGTTTTCTGGCCAGTTTTCCATTACTGGAATATCTTCTGCCAGATGAGGCCAGATTTCTACAGCGTGAAGACAATACCAAGCACAGAGCTACAGGAACGAATATTTCCTTATCCAGAACTCGATCCTACCTCTGAATATAGACACTGGAAACAACACCCTGCTTTTGAAATCACAACATTAAGTGTTCCTACATCCAGAGTCTCTGAATAGCTTATTACAAGTTCCAGCTGCTGAAATCAGAGTCTTCCGATACAAACACAAGGCTCTGATGGTTTACACTGGGCAGGACACGCAGTGTAGGAGCCTCAAAGCCCAGAGACAGGGCTGCAGGGCTTTTAGCTGCCTGTTCATGTTGATAAGTCAGGCAGCACAGGGAAACTTAAAACACACTGAAACCCAAAGGGCACTTCGCAAGTATGAACAGGTTTATTTTAACAGTGCATGTTTAAAACAACAACAATGAACCATTTCAGAGGCTATACTTAGCCCCAAACTTGTGGCTGTTTTAAGAAACACATCAACGTGCAGCACTTTAATACATAAAAGGGAGGTGGGCCAGGAGGTTTTCAGCAGCACTCTGAAGCCTGAAGGAGTTTATCGAAACAGGATAATGTTAATTCTGAAACGAAGTTTGTAGCTGTGAAGTGGCTGGTCTGACATGAAGGTGGCACTTCCGTATTACAGTCCAAACTCTGGCTTAGAAAGCCCCAAACAGGACTACAAGTGGTAGGTGCAACTGAATAACCAAAAACCATATCCATGCATTGGACCTTCACCCACATGGTTAGGAAATCATTCACAGTACTGCCCTGAGACCAGACAAATTACAAAGTCTGGTGTGCCAATAAATGGGACATTTAACATAGACTCACAGAATCAGTTGCGTTGGAACAGCCCTTTAAGCTCATCCAGTCCAACCGTTCCCAGCACTGCCAAGGCCACCACTAACCCATGGCACTGAGGCCTCGTCTCCATGGTGTGTGAACACTTGTAGGGACAGTGACTCCAGCACTGCCCTGGGCACCTCTTCCAATGCTGAGCACCCTTTGGGGAAGGAATTGTTCCTCAGCTCCATCTAACCCTGCCCTGGTGCAGCTTGAGGCCATTTCCTCTTGTCCCATCCCCTGTTCCTTGGGAGCAGAGCCCAGCCCCCTCCTGGCTCCATCCTCCTCTCAGGCAGTTGTAGGCAGCGATCAGGTCCCCCCTGAGCCTTCTCTTCTCCATCTGAACCCCCCAGGTCCCTCAGCCGTTCCCCATCACACTGCGCTCCAGGCCCTGCACCAGCTCCATTGCCCTCCTCTGGCCCCGCTCCAGCACCTCAATGTCTCTCTTGTAGTGAGGGGCCCAGAGTTGAACACAGGATTGGAGCTGCAGCCTCACCAGTGCACAATACAGAGGCACAGTCACTGCCCTGGCCCTGCTGCCACACTGGTGCTGGTACAGGCCAGCATGCTGGTGGCCTTCTTGGATACGTGGGTACAAGCTGGCTGCGTTCAGTTGCAATTCCTCAAGACAACACTGCCTTATTTACTGCAGCTTTTTGCCAGTACATTTCAAGACACTTCTGATCATCACAAAAGCATGACTGCATCACTTCATCTGCATCAGACTGCAAAGACCATTAGGCAACCCATACCCTGAAAACAAGCTCAAGACGGTTTATATCCCCACTTAGTCCTTCAAATAGATCAGTTTCCACCATGTATGATATTTCCTAACAGGCTTGCTTCTTCCTTTTCCAGATACAGGATATGAATGCAAGCACCTCATATACTTACAGAGAGCAAGGGTCCTCTTCCGTGAGATCTGACAGAAAAACATTGGCAAAGTGGATGAAGACGGAGCCTATTGCTTGCTTGGATGTATCATAAAACCTGGAGGAAAAGACAAAGAGGTCAGTGCCCTGGAGCACCAGCAGCAGAGCAGTCACTCAAGCAATGGCCCTGTGTGGATCTGCTTCCCTCCAAGATGCACTGATGTCCAAGAAGGTGCATGTGGTGGTAAGGGGCAGTTTGGACAACTCCAAATACTTAAGGAAAAAGAATACAAATAAGTACACCAGCTACTTAGAGTGTTTGCACCCATCCACAGGGAATTAGGTTGAATTCCCAAGTTATCATAGGGGAAGAACCAAACTGAGGAGACTGACAGGCTTTTCATCACTAACACTGACTGGTAGCTCCATGCTGCCAAGCCATTCTGACTGTACTTCAAGCTCAACCCATATGCCCACCTCTCTACACCCCATAAACCTTACAATATACAGATCCTTTGTAGAGGTAGCAACACTCAGCTACCTTACATCAACACAGACTGGGCTATGCCTGAGCTGGGTCAGAAGACACCAAAGTGGTTAACTGAATGGAGAACAAGACTTGACCCTGTCTGGGAGACAGCCCCCATGCCAGCAGATTGGAGGGGACCAAAATCTCTCAATTCAGTCACCTACAGTAAAACCAAGCTTTTGTAGAGGACCTAGGCTGGGAATTTTACTTCTAGGGAGCACCAGCTACTCTATTGAAGTGTCCTTGGGAGCAGAGCATTTCATTGAACAACTAAATGGGGCTGCTCAGCCTGGAGAGGCTGCGTAGAGACCTCAGAGCAGCTTCCAGTATCTGAAGGAGGCTACAAGGATGCTGGGGAGGGACTCTTCATCAGGGACTGCAGCGACAGGACAAAGGGGGATGGGTTCAAACTGAAACAGCAGAAGTTCAGGTTGGATATAAGGAAGAAGTTCTTTGTTGTGAGGGTGCTGAGGCGCTGGCACAGGGTGCACAGAGAAGTAATAAATGCCCCATCCTGGCAGTGTTCAAGGCCAGGTTGGACACAGGGGCTTGGAGCAAGCTGCTCTAGTGGAAGGCATCCATGCCCGTGGCAGGGTGCCAGAACTGGATGAGCTTTAAGGTCCCTTTCAACTCAGATCAGTCTGGGATTCCATGATATTCAGAGGCCCTAGAAGGTTGTCAGGACAACAGAAAACAGTATTACATGTACATGGTCTAATCAAACTCCAAATTAAAGTCTCACCATATCCTCCAGGGACGCCTCTCTCCCTTTGGTTCCTTAAATCGTTTTACTGCAAAGAGAATTAGAGAGGTTATATCAACCAGCAGAGCTGAACCAATACACAAGTGCAGTCTGTGCCAACCTTCAATGCAAAAGCAGTCAAAGAACTCTGGAGCACCCTCAGTATTTCCCAGTCTAAAGCTGAGCAAATCTGAGCGACTTGGCTCCCAACTAACCAGAGAGAAATTGTGCACCCACAGGGCAGAAGGATGCACAGTAGAGGTGCTTGGGAGGCAGGTGTTTGATTCTGGCATCCTTCAGCAGCAGCATGATCATGCCATGGGAAGTGACCCAAGGGAAGCTAGTGAGGGATCACCACTACCTACCAATCCCAGTAATTCTTCCAGGGAAACAAATGACGGTACTGACACTGAAATGGTTATGGCCCATGAGTTCACTAAGCTTTTGGGTCACAGCAGGGCAATAAAGCCACTTCCTCTTGCAGATAACAGGACAAGAAGACCTTGAAGGACGCAACGCCCTGCACATATCTCCAGCATGAAGGTACCAATGCAAATCCCCAAACCCCCTGTGAGCTGACATGGCTCCATGCCAGCTAGTATTAAAACCTTATCTCATTACACAGTATTTTGCATGCCCACTGGCTACCACTGTGGAGCAGTGGTCTGAGACACATGGCTTCAGTACCACCAAAAATATGCCCTAAAAAAGATACCGGATACAACTCTTCCTTCCTTGAAAAGTCAAGGTTGGACACAGCTTTGAGAAACATGGTCTGGTTGAAGATGTCCCTGCTCATTGCAGGACAAATGGACTAGATGAGCTTTGAAGGTCCCTTCCAATACAAACCATTCTGTGATTCTACCTCCCAAGCTCTCCATGAACTGAGCATTGCAGAAGCATCTCAGAAGGTCCCAGTTAATTTGACACAGAGCTCTGTGACACTCAGGCTCAACCAGTTTTTACATGCACAAACAGGTGCTGCTAATGGAAAAATACTAAGTACCATGCAGAAGTCATAGAATCATGGAATCATAGAATAGTTAGGGTTGGAAACCTAACTATTCGGCAGGGACAGCTTACATTAAACCATGTCACCCAAGGCTCTGTCCAACCCCGCCTTGAACACCGCCAGTGATGAAGCATTCGCAACTTCCTTGGGCAACCCATTCCAGTGCCTCACCACCCTCACAGTAAAGAGCTTCCTCCTTATATCCAATCTAAACTTCCCCTGTGTAAGTTTTACCCCATTACCCCTTGTCCTATCACTACAGTCCCTAATGAAGGGTCCAAACACAGCATCACTCCAGCTAGGATCTTATCTTAGAAAGCACAAGCTACCAGGCCAACTCTTCTCCCTTTAAACCCACAGGTACCAATGCTCTGGAACAAGCAGATGTGGAATAGGCTTTTACACTACATTAGATTTATTAATTAGAAGAAAAAAATACCCCAGAAGTAAAGGGCATTCGGTGGCACTGTCTTGCATCATGGTAAGGCTGCAAACAGCTACATCCAGAGCTACAGGCATCATCATTACAGCTGCTGCCCAAGCACACTGCCTCCAAATCTCAGGTGGACACAGGATGCAGCTCCCCATCCCTGCCTCTGCTGCTGCCATCACCCTTCTTGTCACCAACAGCAGGTTAAACCTGTCAAAATCAGTTCCCATACACACTGTCAGCTTGAACAGGATCCAGAGTTAAAAATAAGGAGCTGAGACGGTTTTGGATGGAAAAGGTCAAAAATAATGATTCAGTGCATTCTCTCTAACATCCTGACAGGGACGAGAGCAGAGCTGCGGCTTGGTGGTGCCATCTAGTGAAACCAGGAGCCTAAAAGCAGCAGAACACTTGAGTTAGAGAAACCTCCCCAGGAGTACCCATTGTGAGCATCTATCACCAAATCCTGCTACACATCCCAGCTCTGCCCAAAACCAGGCACTGAGTACTGAAGAGGACACAGACTACACGAGCCCAAGCACATGATCAGGTTTTATCATCACTAAGTGTTCGCAATTTGGAGCCCTGTAGCTCCTTTTAGAAGCAACCAGAAGCCAGAACACACACACTCCATCCCACTTCATCACAGTGATTCCTTCTTCATCTCCACCCAGCTTCATGCAATCAGCCATTGCTTTCAAATGTACAACCAAAGGGACTTCTTTCACTGATGACAGTTCTTGGCATGTGAGGACACTTCCCAGGGCAACTTGTGGATATGAAGGCAGCGACACAGATAAAAGCAGGGACATCAGAGACACATGTTCTTTCTGCTCTCCAGCAGGGTAAGGAGATGCACTTCTATAGACGCAAGTTTCCTCACTGCCCATGGGAGGAACAGGGCACAATGAACACCTCTGGTCCAGTTTAGATCACTAACACTGCTGGTAAGGCCAGCACAACTTTACACACAACTTGATATCCAGCTCTCTTGCAGATTTACATTCTTCTTACTAGTTAGGCTTTCAGTTAACTGAGCTGCAGAGAAGCAAACAGCTTCTAAGTAAAAACAATGCCCTTTTAGAGCCAGGAACTGATCTAATTCAGGCACGCCACATTCCATAAAATACCCACAGGGAATCTGAATGACTCAGGTTATAACCTGAAATAAGGCTTTTTCCTCCTCTGCTCAGTGGGGAAATACACAGCTTTGACAGCATGGTTCATACATAGACCAGAAGGCAAACCCACCTCGAGAAGTAGAGCCAGCAGTAGAGTCAGTAAAGGCTGGGATAAAGCACCAACACATTAGATGGATACAGCCCAAATAAAGGGCCCTTTGCCGTTCTGTATCTAGACAGTGATTAACTGACCTGCTCAGCCCAGATGCACTTGAGCACATCTGCCCCAAGAGACAGCCTGGGCTCATTCCCCTGGGAAATGCCTTCCGGGTCCAGCCTGGAAGGATGCAGGAACTTCCCTGCCTGAGCCCCAACATTCCGGAAGGACAACCTTGTACTACTCTTACTGGCAGGGTGAAAGCACAAAATAGGAAAAGACAATCCCCATAGCTCGGGATTTCAGTCAAGCACATGGAGGGGCTTTAGTGCCACTATCAAACCCATAGAAAACCAGCACTCCAATGATCTGATTCACTACTGACACTAACGAGTAATGAAGCAGCAGTCATGTCAAGTTACACTAGGCATTGCTGCAGCAGTTTGCGTCCTGTCCATGTCCAGAAAAACCACATTGTTACCCTTATCCAGCTAAATCCCACCACAAGATCATAGAATAGTTAGGGTTGGAAAGGACCTTAAGGTCATCCAGTTCCAATCCCCTCCCATGGGCAGGGACACCTCACACCAGACCATGCCAATCGAGGCTCTGTCCAACCTGGCCTTGAACACTGCCAGGGATGGAGCATTCACCACTTCTCTGAGCACCCTGTGCCAGCACCTCAGCACCCTCACAGCAAAGAACTTCTTCCTTACCTCCAACCTGAACTTCTGCTGTTTCAGTTTGAACCCACCACCCCTTGTCCATCTCTGCAATCCCTGATGAAGCAATGACTTCCATCAACACAAACAAGGTCTGTCACCCCTGATGCCCTCCAAAAGGCCACGTGCATTTCACTCGCCCATAAACAAGAGACCCATGGATCAACCAAGCTGTTTGAGGAGCCAGAAGTATCTAAACTGATCCTATCTTGCTTAGCTCATGGGGCAAAGAGCATGATGCTGCAGCTGGAAGGGTCTGTAGGCCACCAAGCTGACCACTAACCTGACCAAGAGAGCACCAGGGATGATTCTAAGTATTTTCCTAATGAGAAGTGACATGTTATATATCCACAGCCATTCAGGCTAGAAATAAAGCAATTCAGTGTGATAAGATAACAAGCACGAGGTAAGAAGTTAATGGTGTCTTGCCTTGTTGAACACAGCTTGTCATGCCTCATTAGATTTAAGAGAATTATCCAAGACTGTGTAATTATCAGAGACAGTAAAACTGTTGTATTAAAGATAAAAGCTGGTATTATAGAGAAATAATTAACTGCTTAATAGGGCATTTACTGTGCAGGGTTGCAGCAGGCTGTCTCCAAATCGAACCAGAATCCAGTCAAGATCAACAGAGCTTAAAAAGGCAGCAGAGACCCTTGGCAGTAGTGACCCAGAGATTAGGGGTGATGCTAAATCCACATAAAAGCAGCACCAGGTCTTTGAACACTCAAGGAGCTGATGAAGTCCTCTTTGAAGTAGCACTGCTGCTTCTGTGCTTTAGGAGCAGAGTGGGCTCTGGAGCAACAGGCAGAGCAGCAACTGCAGCGTCCCTGCTCCCTTCCAAGCCATGGCATGCACAGCTCAGCTGGCTGAGGCTGGAGAAAGGTTGAAGTCTCCTTTGCTCTTCTCAACACAGGTCTCCACTCACTGGGGTCAACTCACTTTTCCACCAGCTGTAGATGTGGGTTTGCTGCTGTGGCTCAGACAGACCAGTCCACACCAAGCTGCGCACCTTATGCATGCATCAAGCAAGCAAATATGTGGTATTTAAGTTCTAGCACCTACACCCAACTACAAATTGAGTCTAGTGCACATAGGAGCTGCACAAGATGGGAGAGAACTGACTTACATTAAATACAAGACTAGCATGTATTGGGTCTACACCAGAAGTTATCAGGAATCCATCCTCCTAACAGTGCTACAGCCACAGTACCAATTACTTTGGATGGAGAGGCACCTAGTGACGTGGGTTAGTGGTGGACTTGGCAGTCCTGGGGTAAAGGCTGGACTTGATGATCTTAAAGGTCTTTTCCAACCCAGTTGATTCTATGATTCTGTTTTAACTCTGATCCCTCCTCGGCTTTGTCCATTTGCGAAGCAAGCTGGCTTTTGCAAGGAAGCAATGTGACTGCACACCGCTGTAGGAAGCCCAATCTCGCTTCATGCCTTTTCACATCATCACTAGGAACAGGACTTCACAACCAGTAACACTAAACAAGAAACCAGCCCTAGTAACGCATTAAGCAAGTCAAATCCACGTGAACCTTTGGATCCCTTTCCCTCCCCATCAATCCTTCCAAGGGAAAGAAGACACCAGTGGAAGTACAGGCAAGCTTCCAGACAAATGTGTAAAGTCTAAAAGCAAAGTTGAGCACAGGTTGGGAGCAATTGCTCCAGAATTGAGTTCAAGTGGGGAAGCTTCAGAAATGAGCCTCAACTCACACTGCTACTGGTGGTGTAAAGCCTGGGTGCTTGCAGCATGTTTGAGTCCTAGCTAGTGTCAGTGGCCTACTGAGCTGCCCCTTTTACCAGGGCAGAGCTATTTGTTCTGAAGAGTAGCAAACTCAGGAGTTCTACCTCTGACAGCACAAAACCACCCAGCGGTGGTACTGCTGCTGCGGAGATGCCACAGGTTGATGGGAGATGCTGGGTGAAATAAAGCTGAAGATCTCATGTTCACAGCTGAGGGCCCTTGTAACAGAGCAGGATGCTACAGCAAGCACCATGGAAATACAAGCTGCTGAATGGAGGAAAACTGAGAGTGCTTGTCCAGGCTCTTCCTGCAGGGCCCAAACATGCACTGAGCCCATTCTAATTTAATTCCAAGAGATTCTATTTAAATTTCAATTAACAGTAAAATAGGTGGATGTCAACAGTAAAACAGTTCACACTGTAGAAGTGCATTTCCTTCAGAAAGGCTTCAAAGACAGTCCTCAAGATCAACAAAAGCATCATGAAGTCCCAACCTGAAGCATATAAGCTGCTCCAAGGCACACAGCCCTGATGCAGCAGGGAGGTAAAGATCTGCGTGACCATCTTGACTTGCCACATGGTCCAAAGCATCCCAAGGAAAGGCTGGGTAGGTGGGAAGAAGATGCTCCTAGGAGTCAGAAGAAGGGGTCCCATATCTATCCCATTAAACAGGAGCCAAGCACCAGAGAGATGCCAGCTCTGGTTACTGCAGACAAAAAGCTGTGAAGTAGAACTGAAAGGGAAGGAGGATGAGTGACAATGAGAGCCATACCCTGCCTATGAGTGAGAAAGGGCAGGGCAGGAAACAAAACAGTGCCAAACCCTTCCTCTTCAGTCAAGGACAATAAAGACCATACACACTTGAAATCCCCTCAGGGCCACCAGGCTGGGTGGAAGTTGGACATGTGAATGAGAACCTGTGAAATGCAAAGAAACAAGTTTGGGAGGAGAGTTTTTCATTACAGATCTGCAAGTCCTCAAAAACAAGATAAAAACTCACTGACAGACAGTCTCACTTTGTTTTGTCCAGAGTAATAATAGGTAGACATTTACTATGGTGTTTTCCTGATGCAGTAGGAAGGGGACAGCTTTGCCTCTTCCAGACACCTATAATTCTCCTATACTAAGGTAATTATAGGGGAGTTACATTATATATGTAAACATATATCTCACATATATAGATAAAAATAATTATATATAGTGACATATATATTTAATTGTATATATTATAACCCGAGTTTGCAGCAATGCTGTGCCACAGTCTACTTCTGGTTTTAAGCAAATTCTCTACTACAATCAAATCAAAAATAGCAGCAAACATCCAATTCCCTCGTGCTGCTCCTCAGCCCATTTGTGGTGGAGCACTCAGGCATGCAACACCCTCCCTGCATCCCCACTGATCCCACACTGCATTCAGACAAATGCATCAGCACAGGTGTCTCTTGGAAATAAACCCCCTCATTTGGGCAGAATCAGCTGTGGACTAGCAAAACACACTACTAAATCAGGCTTAAAGGGGGAAACTTGATTCCCTAGGAGAAGCTTAAGTAAATCTGGCTGAGAGTCAGACCATCTCCTTGATAAGTCTTACTGAAATCAACCAAAAGATTCAACAGTTGGGGCTGTTGAGCCTGCAGAAGAGAAGCTGCGTGGAGACCTCATAGCAGCCTTCCAGTATTTGAAGGGGGCCTATAAGGATGCTGGAGAGGAACTCTTCATTAAGGACTGCAGTGAGAGGACAAGGGGTAATGGGTTCAAACTTAAACAGGGGAAGTTTAGATTGGATATGAGGAAGAAATTCTTTACTGTAAGGGTGGTGAGGCCCTGGAATGGGTTGCCCAAGGAAGCTGTGAGTGCTCCATCACTGGCGGTGTTCAAGGCCAGGTTGGACAGAGCCTTGGGTGGCATGGTGTAGTGTGAGGTGTCCCTGCCATGGCAGGGGGGTTGGAACTGAGTGATCTTAAGGTCCTTTCCAACCCTAACTATTCTGTGATTCTGTAACAGTTAGAGGTTTGTAAGGGAGATGTCGGCTCAACAAACAAAGCTTTCAGGACCTGATTTAGAGGAGATGCAAGCCTGACCCCACTGAGCTCAGTGACAGGCCCCAGAGGATGAATACTGAAAGTGAACCTGATATTAGAAGTACTCAGAGACAGCGCTGAAGTTTTAACACGCTTAAATTGTGAACGGTCCACCAAAAGCAAAGGCTGCAGTGTCCAGAACTGGTTACCTGCTTTTAAGAGAAAGGCTAACTGTCTACGGTAAAGCCCATCTCTGGAGCAGCACCACACTAGTGAGAGGATCAGGACTTTATTTCTGGCCTTTGCAGAAGAGGATCCAGCACTACTGTACCAGACAGGAAACAGAAGCCCTTCCCCTGCCCACCCTCCATGTTATTTATAGGCTGTACAGTCTCCAGTAACACAATTTCAACCTATTCTGATTCTATGATTCCATGACACACCCTTTTGCAGGCTTTTTCCAAGCCCCAGCCAGGAAAGAAGCCAACGGGCAGGATACAGAGACCAAAACCCTGGGGTCTGCACTATTCTTAGCCTGAGCACGGAGCTACTCAGGCTGCTCAAACCCAGACACAATAGGAGGAAGCAGCAGCCACTGCTTGCGGGGAGCAGCCAGCATGCTGCTTGTGAGATAACTGCGTGGAGAGGCTCAAAGCACTCACCCTCCATCAGTTCAGGGAGCAGAGAAAGCCCTACCAGAAGGTTTAAGGAGACCTACACTACTGACTTACGTCCTCTAGTCTGCACTCATATTTAGTCATTCATCCCCAAACACCCTTGTAGCAATGCTTCAAGAACATAGCAAAACTGGAAGAGGGAAACCTTAAGGAAGTAATAGGAATAGAGGATGTGTTCAGGGTTATCTCCGCGTCTGCAAGCAATGAGGCAGCAGGGAAGTATATAGATTGAGCTAGCTCCTACTGAAGATATCCAGCTGTTGCTGAGCTATTCTACAGCATCTTTTAGACCAGAGGGGTTTTATTGTGGACTAGAAAGTTTGTTAGAGGAGCATACATGGGCCAGGTTTGAGCATTCAGAATTGTCTGCTGGAGCAACAGCCCTATGCAAATCCCTGCAGGGTGCTGCACAGTGAGGCTGATGTAGAAGGACCACAAGAAATACTACTGCTTTTTCCTAACCAAAGACTTCAGTATCTTTCCTCCCTGAGCTCTCAGCTAACAGCTGATCTCCCCTCCCCTTTCTTGTGTAGCTGCTGACACTGTTTAAACCATATGCTCCTATTCCCCACACAGATCCAGAGTCATCTGCAGGTCTAGTGCAGGGGAAGCTCTGGAACTGAGAAAGTGGCACCACTTCCCCATTATCCACCCTGCAGAGATGTATTAAGAGCCTCAGCTGGAACACTGATCCATGTGGAAAACCTAACTGCCCAAATGAAGGCCATACAGTACCTTGGTTTGGTTCTCAGCTTTAAGCTGCACCCTGTGTGTCTTCTTTCTATGTGGATTTTTACTGCTATCATTATAAACAAATGCCAGCGGGTCACAAACCACAGCTTTGAGATCACAAATATCAGACATGCTCTGCATATTGAGAACAAAGCATATATTTGATGACACAGTCTTACAAGAGACCTGGATTGGAGCTGGGCTACAGCTCAAATGTAGTGTGTTTTATTTACCTCTGTCCTGGGGAAGCAGTAGTGACTCCATCCAGGTAAAGCATCATTTCAAGTCAGCGCCTTGAAAAACAGGGTTTAGACAAGAAATGTTTTATCTTAACACCCTAAGAGCCAAGATTAAGAGAACAGCACTTGAAGAACGACACGATGCAACTGGGCTGATAGTCACTATTAAAGTCTGCCATGCAGTTTTCTCACAGATGCTGTTAAAAACCAGCTGGAAGTTTAACAGACTCCTCCTTGAAGCTCTAATTGCTCCATGTCAATCACAGAAGATTCACTTCCCTGTAGAGTTTCTTGCACAGAGTTTAAAAACACAATATCACCTGCTCACCACATGCTGCAGATGAATTCAGCAAGGTGCTGCGCAGCCCTTGGGCGATGGATAACTCCTCATGCAGCTCCAGTCCACCAGCTCGTTTCGCAGCTCACCCCACCCATTTGCTCCTTCAGAAACCACCAGGAACCTCAGGGCAGCTTTCCCTGTTCAAAAGGCGACTTCCAAGAAGAGGTCACCGTAATCAACAGCTGAAATGCAAAAGCTTTGTGGAAAGCTGCATGCAGCTCAATGAAGCACATCAAGAGCTGCACAGACCTTCCAGCTTACAATGCGCAATGCGCGCCTTCCAGCTCAGCCCGTTTTCAGATGCACTGAAGCAGAAAACTGCCTTGAGAGCCCTGCCATATGTAGCTTTCTGCTTAACCCACAAACCTACGTGTAAAGCGGCTACTGCAGTCCACAAAGCACCTCCAGAGACACAGTTAAACTTTGTGGCTTTGTTTTCCCCTAGAGGGAAAGCATCTGCAAGTGGAGAAGTTGTCACTTAAATACATATGTGTGTGTGTGTGAATAATAGAAATCTAACACAACCGCGTAACTGTGTTTGAGGAAGCAAAGTCAGCAGAGCCTGTCCTGGGCACGGTACAGTGCTTTCATGTCCCTTTAAACTGACTTTAGAAACAGAATGGAAGTCTGAACAGATCAAGTGCTCTACCATTCATTTCTTCTCTTTCCTGACATGCACTCACACTCCACCCAAACTTAAGAGAGATTTTCAGCGCAAAGTCAAAACACGACACAGAAAGCACTCGGGGTCATTTTGAAGCACAGAAACAGAGCAGCAATTCAAACCACACACAGCAACAAGCCTGAACTTAGCACTGGGGCAGGACCATAGAAAGGTTTGTGTTGGAAGGGACCTTTAAGCTCATCTAGTCCAAGCACCCTGCAATAAGGAGGCACATCTTCAACTAGATCAGTTTGCTCAGAGCCTCAGCCAACCTGACCTTGAATATTTCCAGGGATGGGGCATCCACCCCCTCTCTGGGCAACCTGTGCCAGTGTCTCATCACTCTCATTGTAAAAGACTTCTTCCCTATATCCAGTCTGAATCTACCCTCCTTTAGTTTTAAACCATCATCCTTTCTCCTAACACTACATGGCCTACTAAAAAGTCACAACAGGTTGCTTGAGTTTGATTTGTCAGGTGGAGATGACTACTAGGGCTTCCACTAGTCCCTCCCAAAGTTCAGACACTTCCATACATTAGGATGCTGCTTCCCATTTTCACTAACCGATCCCACCATCCTGGTGAAAAACGCACTGGAAGGTCAGCTGGCAAGTCCACAGAGACCAGGAAAACACACACCACAGGGCAAGTGACACTTCTTATGCTCTTTACCAGCAGTTTCCTATAGTCAAGAGCCACTGCTTCTTTTACAGTCAGTCTGGCAAACTCCTGTTCCACAGTCCTACCTCAGGACAAGCTACTTGGACCAGTGCGTAATACACCACCAAACTGCTAACAAAGCAGCTCCATCACTAGCGTCCATGCCACAAACAGCTCTGCTTTTTTCAACTAAACTCAAGGCAAGATGAGCAAGAAGAATGCATCCAGCAGTGATGTGCAAGAGGAGCTAAAGGGACACTGCTGCCACATGAGGCAGGACCAAGACATCATCAAACACCAAGCTGAAAACCAAGTTTCGCTGTGCGGAGGAAGATACACAGCTCAGTCCAATACAGCTCTCCTTGCCTGGCAGCATGAACTCTCTTTAAGACCCAAGTCTATTCTGACACCTGCAGCACAAGTGCTGCTAAGCCTCATTCAGCTCAGAGCTGCCAAGACACTTTCAGAAAGAGGAAGCTGGAAGAGCAATAAATATTCTTACATGTCCTTCACAGGGCTTGTGGTGAGGTAGAAGGCAAGTTTACCAGCTCAAAGGAAAGCTTCTCCCATTTACAATGGAGGAAAGGATCCTTTAACTCCCCGCATCTGCTTCAAAAGGCTTAAACAAAGAGCAGCAAGCACAGGGACTCAACCCCCAAATCACACCCAGCATCTGCAGCTGAGATGGCTGCAATGTGCCTTCTCCACTTACATGAGTGATCATCAAGGCAAAGCATTACAAACGACTTCAGATGGGATTGCACAATTATCCACACTCCTCCAAGTCCTGACCTCCCCAAAGGCAACCTCTTGCAGAGGAAACTGGATTGCCACACACACACACATCTGCTTGGCTTCACTGCCTCTTCTTTCTAGTATTTGTGTCTCGGCTCTTGCAAGTATCCTTACAGACAAAGTGCCTCCAAAGACACCACAGGCACATAGAAGGGCAACAACTCATTGTCATTTGATCACCAAATGGGGTGAAGTTGCAATCACAGCAAGCCCCAAGACATACTGGAACTAGGCCTGGCTACAGCCTTAGAGACCTTCTTGCTGGAAAAGCAAGAGTGTTTGCAGGCTCAAATGAACTCTGTCATCACTATTGCTTATGGCAGTTGACAGCTAAGATAACCACACTAAACAGCTTTCCTGACTCCCTACCAAGGCTGGGCATCATTTACTTCTGGGACCTGTTTTCACAACCCATTTCATGTATCCCACAGCAATGGGAGCAACCACACCAGTCATCCCATTCAGACAATCATGCAACACTAACTTCCTCCTTTCGTTAGGTTCTCCTGCCAGTTTGGCAGGAGAAAATCTTTCCACAGCCTCAAGAGACAAAATGACAACAACAGAAACTCTTCTGATAAAAACATATAATCTTCTCCTTCCTGCAATGGGCTATACTGGGGACCCACATTCTGGATGTGCACCCTGTGAGCACATCCTGTGCACGCCCACACGCAAAACTTCGCAGAACATCACGTTATTCTTAGTTGGAGCTCCTCTAGATGTGAAAACATCTAGTGCTCTGAACCATAGCTGCACAATTCAGAAGTATTAACTATTCAAATTCAGGAGCTCCTACAGCTGAGCTGGTACTTTAAAGCAGAAGGAATGCAAAAGGCATTGGCTTGGGCTCAGACAGGAAATTAATCTCCACTCACAGACCTGCAACACCAAGCAAGCTGGCCTGCAACATCCCATTAAAGCAGAAGTGACAGACATACAAACAGCAGAAATACACCCCCAGGAATGGCACAGTACTGAAGGAAGAAGTACCCATGAAGGGCTGACACTGACTCCGATAACAGCAGCGTCCCGAGTTCTGTTTCAGCTGGGGCTGCCTGGCTTGATGAAGATGCAGTCAAGGTTGCCAGGTATCTATGAGTCCGGACACACCTCACCACCAGCTCAAGAGGCTTCCATCCAAACAGGCCACATGAATAACCCAGAAGCTGCTTCTAAGTTAGTGTCTAATGTAAAGTCATTGGTAAGGCTGCTACAACTATTATCGGTTAGAAGCCTGCACACAAACAGTCCCAACAGCAGACCTGAGAAACCCTCCCCACACGGGGAGCGAACAGGGCACAGGTAAGAGGCAGTTGGGGTGAATAAGGGACCACCAGCTCAGCTGCAGCCAGAGGAGGTGCTGCGGTTGAGATCCCAGGGCTGTAAACACATCTGCTTTTGGGGGCCCAACCAGCAGTTTCGTTCGCAGCTTTAGATACTGAGCTGATTCACAGCAAAACCACAACAGCATCAGCTTTCAGTTTCCCCTCATTAACCATGAGATGGTTGGTGTCCAAGGAAATATCAGCTCCTGCACCAAGGGGAGGTTAGCTCAGGGTTGATGATTTGCTAAGCAGGGGTTACACAGCCTTCATCCACAGGAGTATTTTGATATGATGAACTGATGTCCTTGATTTTACCGGACACCCCATGAAGTTTATTGGACAAGTAACCCATACGTGCACATCACTAAGGCAAACAGACACACAGAACTAGCCCTCACTGTCACTACTTGGTGAAACACAAGCAGGGAAGTGTTGCAACTGGGGTATCCCAGCTGGAAAAACCTATCAGTTATCACAGGAAGAAGTTGTTGAAGAATTCCCTGGCAGCTTGGTGTTAATTGCAGCACTTTGGAAGCAGTTTCTAGAAGGCAGAAAAGGGCAAACGAGCCTCAAAACGTGCAGCTACAGAGCCAGAAAGCTTGGAAGTTCCAGTTCACCGTCACCACAGGGCTTTCAACAAGGAAAACAGATCGAGTTCTGGCACGTTACTCAACTTGTGTTAAACCACTTAACCCTAAAGAGAAACAACGCGTTGCTCCGAGGAAAACGCAGCTGCAGCACAAACCAGTGAAGTTTCTCAGCTCTTTCTCAGGTTTCAGTGCTCCCCACCTTCTCAGTGCTCCTGCCATCCCTTCACAGCAACCATAAACCCCATAACCTCCTGCCCCAGCCCCTCAGCCCCCAAACGTCACAGTTAAACCAAAGTTAAACACAACAACTCGGGCCACTACGGCTCTAATCAGGCAAGGCTGCATCCAACACGCACCCTGCCATATCTTTTTGCTTCTTCCTTGTAAATTACCAAGTTAGCCCATTACCTCTCACGCTTCATTAAAATCTTCTAAGCGACTGAGCAATCGCTCATGCAAGCGGAGCCAATTCGAACAGATTACAGCCGCAACTTCGCGGTGCTTCGTTACCATCAGATTAAGACTGGAAACAAGAGTTTGAAGCAGCAGCATCTGGCGCCCTAGCTGCCTGCTGAGCGCCGCGAACAAACTCCCGCAGTCCGCTTTAAACCCCAGCATAGCCAACGCAGAACCTGGTGTTTATAAGGAAACAGGTCCCCAGCCACTCCGGCAGCGCTGGCTGAGAGGCACCGAGGGTTCCCCCCGCACCGCCGGTACTCACGCATGAGGGTGCTGAAGGCGCAGAGGGCCAGCAGCGCCTGCAGCAGCACTCCGAAGCGCCCCAGCAGCGCGCCGCTGCCGCAGCCGTGAGCGGGGCGCGGGGCCATGGAAGGAGCGGTGCGGGAGAGGACGCAGCAGAGCAGGATGAAACGGCCCCGCCGCGCACAAAGGCGGCCCCGGAGCAGCCACCGCCCCCCGGCCCGCCCCGACGCAGCGGCCACAGCCGGGAGCGGGCGGGACGGGGGTGGGGCCGGAGGGAATGGGAATAGGAATGGGGATAAGGAGGGAGGCTGTGATCGGGATGGAGATGAGGAGGAGGATAGGAAGGGGGGAATGGTGGTGATGATAGGGAGGGAGAGGGAGATGGAAGATGGGGATAAGGAGGGAGATTGGGATTGGGATGGGATTAGGATGGGATTAGGATGGGGTAGAGAGGGAAATGGGGATGGGAGATAGGGATGCAGAGGGAGGTTGAGATCAGGATGGAGATAGGTATGGGGAGGGAGATTGTGATCAGAATAGAGATGGGTATGGGGAGGGAGATGGGAATAAGGGCGGAGGTTGTGATCAGAATAGAGATGGGTATGGGGAGGGAGATGGGAATAAGGAGGGAGATGGGGAGGGGAATAGCAATTGGGATGATGATAGGGATGGAGAGGGAGATGGGCATGAGGAGGGAGACTGGAATCAAGATATGGGGACAGGGATGGGGATAGGGAGGGAGATGGGAGATGGGGATGCAGAGGGAGATTAGGATCAGGATGGAGATGGGAATGGGGAGGGAGATGGAGAAGGAGACAGGGATGGGGATGAGGAAGGAGATGGGGAGGGTGATGGAGTTGCGGGTGCAGGGGATTCAAGGCCTGGTTGGATAAGGCTTTGAACAACTTGCTCTAGTGGAAGGTGTCCCTGCCCATGGCAGGGACTTAGAACTGGATGAGCTTTAATGTCCCTTCCAGCCCAAACCAGTGTGATTCTATGGAGATGTGGGGCCTGGTGGGGCTGGGATGCCAGGTTGGGGTAGTCCTAGTGAGGATAGCTTCTATTCCTGCGGTCTGACGTAAGATGATCTGAGACCCTGACTTTGAGAGGTAGTTTCAGAGCCAAAGACACTGCAAACCTCATCACATCAGACTCAGAGCAGCGGCCTCAAGTGTTATGAGACCAGAAAATCATGGGAGCTGGAGCGCTTCCAGAGCAAATGCCATTTACAAATCAGGATGAAATTGTGTTAAACATGGGCTTGGGAATCCCCTGTCGTGGTGAGGACATTAGTGCAGCAGTTTGGGCAGAGGTTAGCCCTGGTCAGACAAGCTGCCTGGAGGTTTGTCCTTCCTCCGGCTGCCTGGTCCTGCTTGCCCTCAGTTTTCCCAGCCTCTCAACTGAGCCAGCACATGCCGAGGTACCAACCTGCTGGCTCCACATCACTGAAATAGCCCCTGTCAGGAGTATGCTCCATGCTCATTTAGCTCCCCAACTTTAATCATGAGTTCAGTCAGCAAGCTGGAAGTTTCATCTTGCTAACTCATTTTCAGCTGATTTTATATGTGTAATTGTTAGTTCCATTCCCTTGAGTTGCCAAATCTGGTTGTGTTTTGCAATCAGTCGCCTTTATATTGAATTCTAAATCAAATATCAAAGTGGACATCCTTATAAAAGCCAGTTGAACACAGTATTTGGGGAACCATCTAGTAAGCAAATGCATATCTTCACACAAATTTACTCAGGCACTTTGCTGCTAAAGAACCATTTGCAAGAATTGGTTGCTGGATGATGATCTGGGAATTACCTCGGACTCTTTATTTGCCCAGACATGGCGCAGCAATTGATGCGCACACAGGAAATAAAAGACATTTAAACCAGATTGGTATTTCTTAAACCTATTTTATTTTCTATGACTAACCTGCGAATCACCTGTAAGAGAAGGTATCTACAATACAGCAGTGGATTGTAGAAAGGGACAGTATTCCTAGGGCTCTCTCTAAACCAGCGCTGCCTCCTCCCTTTCCTTGCTAGCTCAGTTAACAGTGATTTCTCCCAGCTGCTGCATTCAGCAATGCAAAGTTGTCTGAGGCCTTGTTTTCACGTGCTGATGGGTTTACAAGGAAGCCCAGTGCCTCCCATGTGTGAAAACACTCAGGCTACAAGAAGGCAGTAAACAGAACCCCTCCTGATCTCCCCCCTCATTGCAGGAGCAGGCAGAGATCCTTTAGTGGCTGTTGCTGCTCCACACTCCACTGTGAAACCACAGCTTTGCTTTATCAAAAACATGATTTGCACTTCAAAATACTTGGAGTTTCTGAACCCCTGCAAAAAGCCCTTAGGGCTCCTCTGTATCCCAGGGGGAGTCTGGGAGCTCCCTCTGGCTACTGAATCCTCCTGTACTATTTTGGCAACTAAGATGCCCCACAGATGTCTCCCTTCCTTTTTGCCCAAGGTTTTCCATCTCTCCTGCATATTAAAAAAGGAGATGTGTAAGAAAGCACTCTTTATGCCTGGCACCATTCCCAAAGTGTGTGTCTGCCTGGCTGTGAACAGCGCACACTACAGTCATTAGGACAGCTGCATCCAAACTGGGAGTTGATGCCCTCAGCTCAACTGATTGTTTTCTTCAGGGAATTTTATCTTTGGGGATGCGGAGTTTATCCTGAGTGGATGTAAAGCTGTTTTCCCAGCAGGAAAGTTCACTTTCAATGTGCTCAGGGTACCACCCTCTGAAGCTAGGCAATGGCTGGACTTCCCAGCCCATCTCAGCAGCAAGAGTTGACATTAATGACAGAAAAGAGAACATAAAGGCTGTGATCCTCCTCTTTTCCCTTAACTTTGCTTGGACAAAGGTCTGGAGAGGCTCACAATACAATGGTCAGTTGATGCTGATTTACTTCAATCTGTCCATTGATCTTGTGAGCTTCCAGAAACAGAGGTGAGAAATACCAATGACAAAACAGAAAAGTGAGAAAAATGAAACCAAGAAAGCAGTCATGCAAGAAATTCCCTAAGAAATAGAAATTAACCATTAAAGAAGAAAAAAGACCCAGAAACACTGAATTTAAATATTAGACCATGAGTGCAAACATGAAATAAGAAAAGCCAAGACACCAAAGTGGTTTCAAGTAACAACGGATGCAAAACGTCAGTCCAGGCAATTCTGTACATGCATGAAAGCCAGAGGAAAATGAAAGATGGAATAAATCCATGAATTCTCAGATAGTGAAAACCAAATAATGGAAACCACAGAAAATACTTCAATTTTTTTTTTTAATCCTTAAAAAAAATAATTAGAAGCAAAGTAGACTTAGAACAGTGGGAGCAGAAGCAGTGCAGGGCAAGAACAGGTTAACAGACAAGAGGAAGCAAGTCTAATGTATTCAAGGGCCAGATGAAACCGCTGTGAGAGTAGCTGTGAAGTGGGCAGAGTAAAGCCTGGGTCCTCAAGGGTTGGTTATTCCAGGGGACTTGGTGAGGAGGTTTCAAAGGACTGGAGAAGGGCAAATGCTGTGAGAAGGAGAATGAGAATCTGTGGAACTGGAGACCAGCAGCTTTATTGCAGCAGATAGGAAGATGCTATTAAAAATTAGCAGACAATCCACTTATAAGACTTATTATTTATAAGACTCCTCTTTGGGAGGCCAGGTCTACTGGGAGCTGGTGGAGCTGGTCTGACAACAAAGGGGAAGAGCACTTTTGGTAGGAGGCTTGCCAGACTGGTCAAGAAAGCTTTAAACTAGATGTGTTGGGGGAGGGGGCATCATTCTATCCCAACACACCCAGTCAGCTGCCAGCACCTATAATAAATGCTCGGAGCAATGTAGAGATATTCCAGCTGCTCGAGCCAATGAGCCGGCTTCAATTGGAGCTCAGCTCAGATGCCTCTATACAAATGCCCGTAGCATGGGGAACAAACAAGAGGAAGTAGAGATGCGTGCACGTCTGTGGGGATATGATATCATAGGCATCACAGAAGCATGATGGGATGGCTCCTATGACTGGAGTGTTGGAATGGAAGGTTACAGGCTCTTTAGGAAAGACGGGCCCGGCAGACGGGGAGGGGGAGCTGCTATTTATGTTAGGGATAGGCTGGAGAGTACGGAACTCTGTCTGCGGACAGGTGAGCAGTCGACAGAGAGTTTCTGGGTCAGGGTTAGAGAGAGAACAGCGATGGGAGACGTTACTGTGGGGATCTGTTACAGACTGCCTGACCAAGGGGACTCTGTGGATGGAGCACTCTATACACAGATAGGAACAGCCTCAAGCTTGCAGGCCCTCGTTCTCATGGGGGACTTCAACCCCCCTGATATCTGATGGAGGGACAGTATGGCCCGGCACAAGCAATCCAGGAGGTTCCTCGATTGTGTGGAAGACAACTTCCTTCTGCGAGTAATAGAGGCGCCAACAAGGAGAGGTGCCATGCTTGACCTCGTCCTCACCAACAGGGAAGGGCTGGTTGGAAATGTGATGCTCCAGGGCAGCCTTGGTTGCAGCGATCATGAGGTGATCGAGTTTGAGATCCTCAAGACAGTGAGAAGAGCGTGCAGCAAGCTCACTGCCCTGGACTTCAAGAGAGCAGACTTTGGCCTCTTCAGGAACCTGCTCAGTAAGGTTCCATGGGATACAGCCCTAGAGGGTAGGGGGGCCCAAGACTGTTGGTTGATATTCAAGGATCACCTGCTGCAGGCTCAGGAGCGATGCATCCCAACTAGAAGGAAGTTCAGCAGGAGGGCCAGGAGACCTCCTTGGATGGGTAAGGACCTGCTGAGCAAAATTCAAAGGAAAAAAGAGGCTTATAAAAGGTGGAAGCAAGGGCAGGCAGCCTGGGAAGAATACAGAGATGTTGTCCAGGAAGCTAGGGACCAGGTTAGGAAAGCTAAGGCCACTTAGAATTAAACTTGGCTAGGGATGTTAAAGATAACAGGAAGGGATTTTATAGGTACATTGGAAATAAAAGACAGGTTAGGGACAACGCAGGCCCTCCCCAGAAGCTATCGGGAGAACTGGCTACCCTGGATTTGGAGAAGGCTGAGGTTCTTAATGACTTCTTTGCCTCAGCCTTCACTGGCAAATGCTCTGACCACACCATGCAAGTCTTGGAAGGTAGATGCAGGGATTGTGAGAATGAAGACCTTAGGCCCACTGTAGGAGAGGATCTGGTTCAACACCACCTTAGGAACCTGAATGTATACAAGTCCATGGGACCGGATGAAATCCATCCGCGGGTCCTGAAGGAGCTGCAAGTGAAGTTGCTAAGCCACTGTCCATCATATCTGAAAAATCATGGCAGTCAGGTGAAGTTCCCGACGACTGGAAAAAGGGAAATATAACCCCCATTTTCAAGAAGGGGAAAACGGATGAGCCGGGGAACTACAGAGCAGTCAGTCTCACCTCTGTGCCTGGCAAAATCTTGGAGTGGATTCTCCTGGAAGGCATGCTGAGGCACATGAAAACCAACAAGGTGCTTGGGGACAGCCAGCATGGCTTCACTAAGGGGAAATCCTGCCTGACCAATCTGGTGGCCTTCTATGAAGGGGCTACGGAACTGATGGACAGGGGCAGAGCAGTTGATGTCATCTACCTGGACTTGAGCAAAGCGTTTGACACTGTCTCACATGACATCCTTCTCTCTAAGTTGGAGAGACATCAATTTGATAGGTGGACCACTCGGTGGATAAAGAACCGACTGGATGGCTGCAAGCAAAGAGTTGTGCTCAATGGCTCATTGTCCAGTTGGAGACCAGTAATGAGTGGTGTCCCTCAGAGATCGGAGTTGGGACTGCTCTTGTTCAACATCTTTGTTGGTGACATGGACAGCGGGAATGAGTGCGCCCATCAGTTGCCGATGACACCAAGCTGTGTGGTTGGGTTGATACACTGGAGGGAAGGAATGCCATCCAGAGGGACCTTGACACGCTTGTGAGGTGGGCTGATGCCAACCTGACGAAGTTTAACAATGCCAAGTGCAAGGTCCTGCACCTGGGTAGGAGCAATCCCAGGAACAGCTCCAGGTTGGGCAGAGAAGAGATTCAGAGCAGCCCTGCGGAGAAGGACTTGGGGGTGTTGGTCAATGAGAAAATGAACATGAGCCGGCAGTGTGCGCTTGCAGCCCAGAAAGCCAAGCGTCTCCTGGGCTGCATCAAAAGGAGCGTGACCAGCAGGTCGAGGGAGGTGATCCTGCCCCTCTACTCTGCTCTGTGAGACCTCACTTGGAGTATTGAGTATATGGAGTATTGGGAAGCGCTTTTGGCATGAAGCCGTGTGCTGCTGCTGCTGCCATTCCCACCCAGGTGCCCATTTGCCACCGCCTTCAGCAGCAACTGAGCATCCATCCTCCTCCCGCTACTGCACTGCCCGGCTCCCCCAGCCCCACTCTGGGGACACAGGCTCCCAAATGGGGCTTGTGCAGAACAGAGGGTGCCATGGGAGTGCGGCAGCTCGGGGAACACAGGCCGTAGGGATGTGGGGTGGCCAGGGGCTGCTCCTCTAGTGAGACGTGGCCTCAGGCCAGGGATGCTGCTGAGCCCTCCCTGTGCGTGATGGGCAGATCCTGAGCCAGAGTCCCCCCAGTCAGCCCACACAGGCGCTTGCATGAACATGAGGATTTATTGATTGGATGCTGGGCCGCCTGGGCGCCAGGGGTTCAGCCGGGAACCCCCCGTCTTGCCTGGCTGCTGGGCTTTCAGTTCAATGGAATGGGGCAGGAGGGGCAGGAGGAGCCGTAGTGCCTGGGGAAGGCTGCACTGGATCGAGGGCTCTCCCACCTGTACCCTCCTTGCCCCTGAGCACAGGCTGCTGCCTGCCCTGCCGGCGGCTGGTGTCCCTCAGCAGCTCTGTCGTCTTGTCATCATCCTGCTGGAAAGGAGAGAGGGGGCAGGCTAAAGCATGGGGCGGAATTCCGCAACCCCAAGCAACCCTCCACACCCAGGTCTCCTGGGGAAACTGAGGCACGACTCCTCCCATCCCGGATACTCAGCATCACACTCCCAGCCACTGTCGTCCCAGCTGCATGCCTTCATTCTTCATCCCTACCTTGCTGGGGAGCACGATGGAAGGCTTGAGCAGCTGTGTCCTGCTGGGTGGGACAGGCAGGACGACAGTGTTCTGGGTGCCGCACTGCCGCGGCACACTGGGGTACCGGCAGCCGCCTGCTTGCTCCCTGCAGGATGGGGCTTGGGGGTACTCAAAACCCAGCACTGTGGTCGGGGCGTGCCTCAGCACTCCCAGAGCCTCCTTTCCCCACCTAGATAAGAGCTGTGCATGGCCAGGGGAGCGGCCACAGGCTCTTAGTGCCAGTGGGATATCTGCAGCACAGCTTCAATGTGCCTCCATGCTGCTCACTCCTACAACCCGATCTGGGCCAGGGCAGGGTGGGGGGAGAAGCAAGGGGCTCCCCCACATTCCACCGATGCACAACCAGCTGAGGGGCAGGGGAGGTCCCGGCAGACCCCTCCCGAGCCCCACATGCCACCATCTCCTTACCTGGCTCCTCAACCTCTCCACCTCGCACTCCTCCTGCCTTGACAGGAGGGAGTCCACCTGCTCCTGCAGCTTGTCCAAGCACTGCAGGAGATGCCCCTCTGGCGCGCAGGTGCCCGTGCACATGGGGCACACTGCCTGCCCCTCTGCCTGTTCCTGCTTCGCTCTCCTCACCATTGCCCTCAGCTCTTCCACTTGTATGAAGGGGAGGAGGAAGCACCTGTAAAATGGAATGGATGCAGCCAACAACCCCGGGAGCCATGGAGGCTCCATGGCCCCAGCCAGCCAGGAGATGTGGCCGGGAACCCCGCCACAACCACCCCACTGAGCCACTGGGTGCTGGGAGCTCCCCCTGCACTTCACCTGCTCCTGCAGCTGCAGGCATGGGGTGACCAACAGCTCCAGTGCAGCCCTGGTCAACTCCTGCTGCTCTGCCTGCTCCTTGAGCTCCTGCTTCAGCTCCTGGATCATGGACGTGAGCTGGAACGGTGGTGGCACAGAGTCTGGGCATGGAACCAGTTCCTTCCCACACCGGGGGCTCTTCATATGCCCCCTCCCTGCCCAACCCCACCAAGCATCCTCAGGTGCCCCACAGGAACCGCCATTGGCTCACCTTCCCCTTCTCCTGCTCAAAGTCTCTTGCCAGGCCCTGCAGGAAGGACACCTCGCCATGGACGTCCTCAAGCATGGTGACGATGCTCTCCTGGACTACAAGAACATGGGCCAAGGGGGGACGCTGTCAGTGAAGGGGTCTCACTCTCAGGGCCAGGCTCTGAGCACAATGAGCCCCGACCCAGGCTCTCAAATATCCCACCAGGCCCCAGAGCTCCCACCTTCCTGCTGCTGGAGCAGCAGCTCGGACCGCAGCTTCTGCAGCTCAGCACGGTCCGACTTGATGGCTTTCAGCCGAGCCTGCTGGTGCCTTAGGAGGTCATAGAGGCAGGGAAGAACCTCAAACTCAGCCTCCTCAGTATCCATGGAGGAACTGCTGGAGCCTGAGGATTCTGACCACCTGTACACCTCTTGCAGGTGGTCCATGGCCCTGGGTTCCACAGTGGAGCTCGGGGCTATTGGCTGAGTCCCTGCCCCCTGGAGGTCTGCCCAGGAAACCTTTCTTCTGGGAGGCATCCCTGGGCTGCTGGCCTGGGTGAGAACGGGCTGCTGCTCTGCTGGCTCCGGGGGCTGCTGCCTCACATGGTGGGCCTGGGCCCTGACCCCCTGGGCAGGCTGCCCCCAGTCTGGGACAGGCAGGCCCCCGAGACCCAAGAGCCCCAGCACAGCCCGCAGCAGCCTGTGCAGCTCGATTATATTCACATGTCCCCTTGACGGGCTGACGGCAGCGTCCAGCAGCTGAGACAGGCTGGGCGGTGCCATCGCTGCTGCTGTGCTCCACAGCGGGAGACTGACCTGTGGGCAGGAGAGACAGCGGGCAGCCGGCGGCCTTCCTCCTGCCCGCGGGCCTCTGCGAACCCTGTCCCGCCGCCCTCCCACCTTCCTTCCCTCCCTCCGTCCCGCCACTCTGCTCTGCAGCTCACCTGCAGCACCAACTGAACCCCCCTTGCTCGGGGCTATTGGCTGAGTCCCTGCTCCCTGGAGGTCTGCCCAGGAAACCTTTCTTCTGGGAGGTACCCCTGGGCTGCTGGCCTGGGTGAGAACAGGCCATGACTTCCTCCGTGGAGTCCTGCCCTCAGTGACAGCAGCTCCAGCCTCTTCCCATGGGCTGCTGGCCTGGGTGGCAGCAGGACAAGGCTTTCTCCGCACAGTCTTGCCATCACGGACAGCAGCTCCAGCCCTTCTCTGTGAGCAGCCGGGTTGAACATTGCGACTTCCCGACCTGCTCTTAGGGCTGGAGAGCTGAGCGGTAGGGGCTGCGCGCTGGGTCACTGGTTCCTTGAGACCCAGTGCTGAGCTTGCCCTGTGCAGTGTGTCCATGTCTGAAGCGAAGCCCTCGGTGGGGGCAGACTGGGCTCTGTCGCCCTCCTGGGAAGAGGCGGCAAAGGGGAGCAGGTTTGTGCCCAGAAGCGCAGCAGCAGGGGCAGAGCCAGGGCTCCCCGCACTGTCCCCAGCTCTGTCCCCAGCGCCCTGGGCTGAACTCGCACACTTCCCGCTTGGGACCCCCTTCCCACTCCTTCCTAGCTGGGTGGCCCCCAGGGCCGAAGGGTGATGGATGCAGGGTTACTGGGGGGTGGGGGTGGGGGGAGGGGGGGGCGAGGCCCTGAGGGACCCCCGCAGCAGCTCCCCAAGCCAAGCCCCTTCCCCACTGCCTCCTTCATGTTGCCCATACCCTCGGGGAGAGGCTGGGACAGAGCCATGTCCTAGGAGAGGAGGGCGACAGGGGCTCAACCCTATGGGAGGGTCCCTGCAGACCAGGACCTGGGTCCCCAGCCCTGCCCTTTGGGACACCCAGGAAAAGCCTGTGCCTGAGCAGCTCAGTGCCGTGCAGGGTGAGGCCCCTCTCCAGTGCCCCCCACTGCCGCCTTTAGGCCTGGGGCGAGCCAAGGAGACTAGAGGTGGGGATGAGGCCCATGAGGTGCTGACGGTGCCTCTCAGCTGCCCAGAGTGTTAAGGACACCCTGAGCCAATGAAGGGTGATAATATAAAGTTTTATTGTGAGCAAGCGGTCAGCAGACAAAACAGCGCTGGGTGCGTGGAGAGTCTCCGCTCTGCCAACACGCACCCAGCGGATTAAGCGAGCAGGTATTTATTATACAAGTGGCGATATTACAATTAGTTCAGGTACTCATTATCATAAGTTCCCTCCTCTTTTGGCGCTTGCGCACTGCCTTTCGATAATTGTGGGCCGGAGTCTTCAAGATGGAATAAGTAGTCTTCTTCTTGGGGGCAGGGGTCTTCAAGATGAAGTAAATGGTCTTTTTCAGGCTGCACCTTTCACCTTTAGCAGGTTGAATGCCTCAATCATCACAACTAATTAAATATCAGCCATGTCTGCAAGTTTCTGACAGTTGGCTAAAATTTAGAGCAGTGTGGTTGTCAAACAATTGATAAGCAAGCTAGATGTGTGAATGAGGAGTACACAAGGTTATCAGATTTACAGGAAACACTGTTTTTAGGGGAACTACTAAATCTCATTATCACAACACAGAATTACAATACAAGCATTGTAAAAAGGGCCATTATCACTTCACAGCCTTGTAACATTGTAAAAGAGCTATTTCTACTTCAAAGACTCACTTTGTTCTCTAAGTCAAACTAGAAGTATTTTAATCCCATGTTCTAAATACTTGCTTATATTCAATGGAGTTACAATAGTGACTTTTATTAACGTTGCCTTAGCAATGTGGATATAGTAACTCAGGGTTTTGTATAGTTAATTATTAATGGTTTCTTCATAATTTTCCTCACCATGTTTTATAACAAACTATCACTTTTAACACGAATCCCAGTCTTGTTATAGCACAATGCTAATCAAGCTTAACTTACATGCCTTGCTTAACTGGCAAATTAATCATTTACAATTTATCAGCAAATTATCTGTTTACATTTATCACAAGCTGCACAATGCCCGTCACGTTGTGCTTTGAGGAGCAAAGGTTTATCTATTCCACAGAGTGCCCACGGCTCCCAGCCGCAGGTCAGCACTGCTGCTCCATCACTGCTCTGCTTTGGGCTTCTGGAAGTTTCTCCATGTCCACACAGAGACAGCAGAGAAACCCCGCCCCGGGGGGCGCGGTGACCAGGGCGGGCAAACAGCGCGTGACGCGGCGGTTGGCGCAGGGAGGGAGCGGGGAGCGAGCGGCCTGGGGAGCCCTCGGCTCACGAGCAGGGCCCGCTCTGGGAGCTCTGCTCCGGCTGCCCCGGCTGCCCCGGCGGCGGCAGCGCAGGCACCGGGCAGAGCCGCTGAGAGGGGCGGCTGCAGCGCGGAGCTCGGGGTGTAGAGAGTGCCCGCACTGCTCTCCTGAGGGGAGGGTGCGCAATGGGCAGGGCTGCACCCGGTGCTCCCTGGTGCAGGGCCTCCTGAGGCAGGGGCTGAGCTGCGGGACACTGTCAATGGGCTGAAAGCTGTCAGGGAAGCTGAGGGGAAGCAGCACTGCTTGCTCCAGGCCCAGACTGTGCAGGGGCCTCGGGCGTCCCCTGTAGCTCATGGAAGAAAGAAGGAGGCCGCTACCCCAGGAAGCTGGGAATCACTAACAAACCAAACCAACAAGAAAAGGAGGAAGAGGACAATTGAAAGCAAGCGGCTTCCTCCTAAATCTGTTGTCCCCACCCAGAACCGCTTTGCTGTCGTGCAGGGGTCTGACGAGGAAACACACACCTCGTACCATGAGCAACTGCCTGATGCACTGGTAAAGAAGACCACTGCTGGTGCTGCCAGGAAAAAGCAGCGGGTTGTAGTAGTAGGGGACTCTACTCTGAAAGGCACAGAGGCACCCATCTGTCAGCCTGACCCAGGCTCAGGGGAGGTGTGTTGCCTACCAGGGGATCGGATCAGGGGTGTTGCAGAGAGGCTGCCTGCTCTAGTCGGTCCCCCTGGTTATTACCCACTTCTGATGATCCATGTGGCTGCTACTGATCTAGATAGCAGTAGCCTGGAGAACAGAAAGGACTACAGAGTTCTGGGAGTAGTGGTTAGGGGCTCTGGAGCTCAGATTGTCTATTCATCAATTCTACAGGATATAGGGGAGGACCTTAAAAGGGCGAGGTGGATTTGGCAGGTTAATAAATGGTTAAAAGGGTGGTGCCGCAGTCAGGGGTTTGGGTATTTGGGTATTTGCTGAGTTCAAGGTCCTACACCTGGATCGGAGCAATGCCAGGCACAGCTCCAGGTTGGGCAGAGAAGAGATTCAGAGCAGATCTGTGGAGAAGGACTTGGGGGTGTTGGTCGATGAGAAGCTGAACATGAGCCGGCAGTGTGCGCTTGCAGCCCAGAAAGCCAAGCGTCTCCTGGGCTGCATCAAAAGGAGCGTGACCAGCAGGTCGAGGGAGGTGATCCTGCCCCTCTACTCTGCTCTGTGAGACCTCACTTGGAGTATTGAGTGCAGTTCTGGTGTCCTCAACATAAAAAGGACATGGAACTGTTGGAACAAGTCCAGAGGAGGGCCACGAGGGCGATCAGGGGACTGGAGCACCTCCCATATGAAGATAGGCTGATAAAGTTGGGTCTGTTCATCCTGGAGAAGAGAAGGCTGCGTGGAGACCTCATAGCAGCCTTCCAATACCTGAAGGGGGCCTATAGGGATGCTGGGGAAGGACTCATCATTAGAACTGTAGTGATAGGACAAGGGTGATGGGTTCAAACTGAAACGGGAAGTTCAGGTTAGAGATAAAGAAGTTTTTTAAGGGTGGTGAGGCGCTGGAATGGGTTGCCCATGGAAGTGGTAAATGTTCCATCGCTGGCAGTGTTCAAGGCCAGGTCGGACAGAGCTCTGGGTGCCATGGTTTAGTGGGAGGTGTCCCAGCCCATGGCAGGGGGTTGGAACTGGAGGATTTTAAGGTCCTTTCCAACCCTAACTATTCTATGATTCTGTGGTGCATTTTGCAGCTAGAGAACCTGTGTTCTCAAAGTCTCACCTCGACTCTGAGAGAGAGACTTGTTTTCTGTCTAAGGTTGGTTCTCTCCTATCTCGACAGGATTTGATCCCAGACGGAGCAAGGAGAGATCGGTAGCAAGGGCTTCTAAAAGCACTCCATCCGGAGCGGCCTTGCAGAAAGCCTTGTTCACTCTTGTTTTGCCTTGTTTGTCAGCAGACACCTCCGGTGATAGACAAGGAGAGAGCTGCCTGAGCACAACCCCTCTCCCGGCCGGTTTGCCCTTCCACCCCCGCCCCCCCCCCCCACTCAGTCCCTGCCCATGGCTCTGCTGCCCAGAGCTGGCCCTGCCAGGAGCTGCTTCTCTGTGCCCAGGGCTCCTCCCTGCCAGGGCTCCCAGAGCCAGTCCTGGGGCTGTGCGCTCAGCTCTGCCCTGCACAGCCCTGCCAGGGGCAGTGACTGCCCAGGGCCCTTCTGGCTGCACAGGGCTCAGGAACCCCCAAGGACTCGGGAAGCAGCGTTAATGAGAACCGGGATCTCAGGGCCTTTTCCAAGGCAGGAACAGAAATTCTGAGCTCTCGCTCTAAACCCAGCCACCCAAAAGTGAAAAACAATCAAAGCCCCGAATCCTTCCCCTTAAGGCAAACGCTCCCTCAGCATCTTTCAGAAGGACCCCCTGCAAATAGCCACAGAGTGATGTGGAGCTCTGAGCAGCCCTGAGCCACACGTCACCCACTGGAAGAGCAGGAAAGCAGCTGGGTGGTGCTCAGTCCTCCGCAGAAGAGAGAGCACAGCAGCGGGCTGGGAAGCACTTTTGGCATGAAGCCGTGTGCTGCTGCTGCTGCCATTCCCACCCAGGTGCCCATTTGCCACCGCCTTTAGCAGCAACTGAGCATCCATCCTCCTCCCACTACTGCACTGCCCGGCTCCCCCAGCCCCACTCTGTGGACACAGGCTCCCAGAGGAGCTTGTGCAGAACAGAGGGTGCCAGGGGGAGTGTGGCAGCTCGGGGGGCACAGGCCCTGGGGATGTGGGGTGGCCAGGGGCTGCTCCTCCAGTGACATGGGGCCACAGGCCACGGATGCTGCTGAGCCCTCCCTGTGCATGAGGGGCAGATCCTGAGCCAGGGTCCCTCCACTCAGCCCACACAGGCGCTTGCATGAACACGAGGATTTATTGATGGGGTGCTGGGCCACCAGGGCGCCAGGGGTTCAGCCGGGAACTTCCAGTCTTGCTTGGCTGCCGTGGTTTGTGGTCAATGGAATGGGTCAGAAGGGATGGGATGAGCCGCGGTGACTGGTGAAGGCTGCAGTTGGTGAAGGCTCTCCTGCCTGTACCCTCCTTGCCCCTGAGCACAGGCTGCTGCCTGCCCTGCCGGCAGCTGGTGTCCCTCAGCAGCTCTGTCACGTTGTCATCATCCTGCTGGAAAGGAGAGAGGGCGCAGGCTAAAGCATGGGGCGGAATTCCTCTTCCCCAAGCAACCCTCCACACCCAGCTCTCCTGGGAACCTGAAGCACGAATACCCCCATCCCGAATACTCAGCAACACAAAACCAGCCACAGTTGCCCCCTCTGGATCCCTTCCTTCATCCTTACCTTGCTGGGCAGCACGGTGGATAGCTTCAGTGGCCGTGGGGTGCTGCGTGGGACAGGCTGGCCAACAGTGTTCTGGCCCCCACACTGTCGCGGCACGGTGGGGTACCGGCAGCTGGCTGCCTGCTCCCTGCAGGATGGGAAATAGGGGTACTCAGCACCCAGCACAGTGGTCTGCAGGGTGGGGGACAGAGCGTTTCTGGGCAGCCTGCCCAGGCACCCCCAAGAGCCTTCTATCCCCACGCAGGAAAGAGCTCTCCCGGGCAGGGCAGGACCGCCCTGCACCCCCAGCAGCGGATGGGTCCCAAGTCCCCTACCTCTTCCTTTGCCCTGGGTTGAGGGAAGGAGGCGTCTTCTCAGAGCTGCGGGGGGTCAGCGGTGGCGCGGGTGGGATGGGCACGATGGGCCTGTGGAAGCCAAGGAGCACCGGTGGGTGAGAGGGGACAAACGATCCAGGCCGGCTCAGGGCAGTGCCCCAGAATCCATGGGCTTGTGCCCCATGGCATCCCCCTGCCCGCTGCCCTCAGGGAGGGGTCCCCGTCCCGCCACCTGCGGGCAGAGTGTTGGAGGGGTCTCAGCAGGGTCAAACCCCCCAGACAGACTCCCTGAACCCCGTGCCTGAAAGGCGGCGCTCTCAGAACCCATCTCCCACCATCCCGCCCATGCAGCACCCCCACGCTCCGGTGACGGGTGCTACTTACAAGCCAGGCACTCTCATGCTGAGCTGTCGGTCACAGGACAGGCACCGGAATTCCACACTGGAAAGCTGCCTGGGCAGGGGACAAAAGGGCTGGCTGAGCTGGGAAACCTGGGTTTCTACCCGGTTTATCCCCTAGCAGCCCAGCAAGGTCCCAGCCGCCTGGCTGTTTCCAGGAGAATGGAGGATGAGGGAGAGCAGTTGGAGGTTGGCTCCAAAAACCACCACCAACAGTGGGAACCACTGCCATGGGCACCCAGAGCACCATGGGAACCGGGGCGCTGGCAAGGAGAAAGTGGCAACGGGCCAACTGCTGCCCCTGAAGCCACCACTGTCCCCATCACACTCACTTCTTAATCCCAGCTGCATTGTCCGCCTCCCTCGGCGGTGCCTTCTCCTGGAGCTGCTTCAGGCTTCTCTTCCACTGCTCCTCCAGCTGCTGCCGGAAGGGGCCCAGCTCCGTGCGGTCCAGCTGCAGGCAGACACACTCCCTCAGCCAGCTGCCCCGGCTTGGGCCACTGCGGTCCCCAGACAAAAGCCGGGAGGAGGAATCCCCACAGGGATACAGCCTTGGGCCACCAAGTCCCAGAGGTGCCAGACTGTCACGGTGGGCATGGGCCACCCCTCACCTTGGAGGCCATCTCTTCCCGCAGCTGCTGCTGGACTTGCTGCAGCTCCTGCTCCTGGACAGTCAAGCGGCTCAGCACCTCCTGGTCCCGCTGCAGGGAGGAAGACCATGTGGTAGTGCCATGCAAGGGGGGGTGGCTGTCCCCTGGAGACAGACCCGGCTCACTGGGGCACGGGCTCTCAGTGCCTGCAGGACATCTGCAGCAGGGCTTCAATTTCCCTCCATGCTGCTGGCTCCTACAACCCGATCTGGAGAGGGGGGAGCAAGGGGCTCCCCCACATCCATCGAAGCACAACCAGCGGGGGGCAGGGGAGGTCCCGGCAGCCCCCTCCCGAGCCCCACATGCCACCATCTCCTTACCTGGCTCCTCAGCCTCTCCACCTCGCCCTCCTCCTGCCTCGACAGGAGGGAGTCCACCTGCTCCTGCAGCTTCTCCAAGCTCTGCAGGAGATGCCCCTCTGGCGCGATGGTGTCCCTGCACGTGGGGCACACTGCTTGCCTCTCTTCTTGCTCCTGCTCCACTCTCCTCACCATTGCCCTCAGCTCTTCCACCTGCATGAAGGGGAGAAGGAAGCACCTGTAAGATGGAATGGATGCATCCAAGAACCCCAGGTGCACTGGGGGCTCCATGGCCCCAGCCAGCCAGGGGATGTGGCCGGGAACCCCACCAGGACCACCCCACCGAGCCACTGGGTGCTGGGAGCTCCCCCTGCACCTCACCTGCTCCTGCAGCTGCTGGCATGTGGTGACCAACTGCTTCACTGTGGCCCTGGTCACCTCCTGCTGCTCTGCTGCTCCTTGAGCTCCTGCTTCAGCTCCAGGAGCTGGGAGCTCTCCCTGCACCTCGCCTGCTCCTGCAGCTGCTGGCATGTGGTGACCAACTGCTTCAGTGTGGCCCTGGTCACCTCCTGCTGCTCTGCCTGCTCCTGCAGCTGCTGGGATGGGGTGACCAACTGCTTCAGTGTGGCCCTGGTCACCTCCTGCTGCTCTGCCTGCTCCTGCAGCTGCTGGGATGGGGTGACCAACTGCTTCACTGTGGCCCTGGTCCCCTCCTGCTGCTCTGCCTGCTCCTTGAGCTCCTGCTTCAGCTCCAGGTGCTGGGAGCTCTCCCTGCACCTCGCCTGCTCCTGCAGCTGCTGGGATGGGGTGACCAACTGCTTCACTGTGGCCCTGGTCCCCTCCAGCTGCTCTGCCTGCTCCTGTAGCTGCTGGGATGTGGTGACCAAATGCTTCAGTGTGGCCCTGGTCCCCTCCAGCTGCTCTGCCTGCTCCTTGAGCTCCTGCTTCAGCTCCAGGTGCTGGGAGCTCTCCCTGCACCTCGCCTGCTCCTGCAGCTGCTGGGATGTGGTGACCAACTGCTTCACTGTGGCCCTGGTCCCCTCCAGCTGCTCTGCCTGCTCCTGTAGCTGCTGGGATGTGGTGACCAAATGCTTCACTGTGGCCCTGGTCACCTCCTGCTGCTCTGCCTACTCCTTGAGCTCCTGCTTCAGCTCCAGGTGCTGGGAGCTCTCCCTGCACCTCGCCTGCTCCTGCAGCTGCTGGGATGTGGTGACCAACTGCTTCAGTGTGGCCCTGGTCCCCTCCAGCTGCTCTGCCTGCTCCTGCAGCTGCTGGGATGGGGTGACCAACTGCTTCACTGTGGCCCTGGTCACCTCCTGCTGCTCTGCCTGCTCCTGCAGCTGCTGGGATGTGGTGACCAACTGCTTCAGTGTGGCCCTGGTCACCTCCTGCTGCTCTGCCTGCTCCTGCAGCTGCTGGGATGTGGTGACCAACTGCTTCACTGTGGCCCTGGTCACCTCCTGCTGCTCTGCCTGCTCCTTGAGCTCCTGCTTCAGCTCCAGGAGCTGGGAGCTCTCCCTGCACCTCGCCTGCTCCTGCAGCTGCTGGGATGTGGTGACCAACTGCTTCACTGTGGCCCTGGTCCCCTCCAGCTGCTCTGCCTGCTCCTGCAGCTGCTGGGATGGGGTGACCAACTGCTTCACTGTGGCCCTGGTCCCCTCCAGCTGCTCTGCCTGCTCCTGCAGCTGCTGGCATGTGGTGACGAACTGCTTCACTGTGGCCCTGGTCCCCTCCAGCTGCTCTGCCTACTCCTTGAGCTCCTGCTTCAGCTCCAGGTGCTGGGAGCTCTCCCTGCACCTCGCTTGCTCCTGTAGCTGCTGGGATGTGGTGACCAACTGCTTCACTGTGGCCCTGGTCCCCTCCAGCTGCTCTGCCTGCTCCTGTAGCTGCTGGGATGTGGTGACCAAATGCTTCAGTGTGGCCCTGGTCCCCTCCAGCTGCTCTGCCTGCTCCTGCAGCTGCTGGGATGTGGTGACCAACTGCTTCACTGTGGCCCTGGTCCCCTCCCGCTGCTCTGCCTGCTCCTTGAGCTCCTGCTTCAGCTCCAGGTGCTGGCAGCTCTCCCTGCACCTCGCCTGCTCCTGCAGCTGCTGGGATGTGGTGACCAACTGCTTCAGTGTGGCCCTGGTCACCTCCTGCTGCTCTGCCTGCTCCTTGAGCTCCTACTTCAGCTCCAGGAGCTGGCAGCTCTCCCTGCACCTCGCCTGCTCCTGCAGCTGCTGGCATGTGGTGACCAACTGCTTCAGTGTGGCCCTGGTCCCCTCCAGCTGCTCTGCCTGCTCCTTGAGCTCCTGCTCCAGCTCCAGGAGCTGGGAGCTCTCCCTGCACCTCGCCTGCTCCTGCAGCTGCTGGGATGTGGTGACCAACTGCTTCACTGTGGCCCTGGTCCCCTCCAGCTGCTCTGCCTGCTCCTGCAGCTGCTGGCATGTGGTGACCAACTGCTTCACTGTGGCCCTGGTCCCCTCCAGCTGCTCTGCCTGCTCCTGCAGCTGCTGGGATGTGGTGACCAACTGCTTCAGTGTCGCCCTGGTCCCCTCCAGCTGCTCTGCCTGCTCCTTGAGCTCCTGCTTCAGCTCCAGGTGCTGGGAGCTCTCCCTGCACCTCGCCTGCTCCTGCAGCTGCTGGCATGTGGTGACCAACTGCTTCACTGTGGCCCTGGTCCCCTCCAGCTGCTCTGCCTGCTCCTTCAGCTCCTGCTTCAGCTCCAGGTGCTGGGAGCTCTCCCTGCACCTCGCCTGCTCCTGCAGCTGCTGGGATGTGGTGACCAACTGCTTCACTGTGGCCCTGGTCCCCTCCAGCTGCTCTGCCTGCTCCTGCAGCTGCTGGGATGTGGTGACGAACTGCTTCACTGTGGCCCTGGTCCCCTCCTGCTGCTCTGCCTGCTCCTTGAGCTCCTGCTTCAGCTCCAGGAGCTGGCAGCTCTCCCTGCACCTCGCCTGCTCCTGCAGCTGCTGGCATGTGGTGACCAACTGCTTCACTGTGGCCCTGGTCCCCTCCAGCTGCTCTGCCTGCTCCTGCAGCTGCTGGAATGTGGTGACCAAATGCTTCACTGTGGCCCTGGTCCCCTCCAGCTGCTCTGCCTGCTCCTGCAGCTGCTGGGATGTGGTGACCAACTGCTTCAGTGTGGCCCTGGTCCCCTCCAGCTGCTCTGCCTGCTCCTGCAGCTGCTGGGATGTGGTGACCAACTGCTTCACTGTGGCCCTGGTCACCTCCTGCTGCTCTGCCTGCTCCTTGAGCTCCTGCTTCAGCTCCATGTGCTGGGAGCTCTCCCTGCACCTCGCCTGCTCCTGCATCTGCTGGGATGGGGTGAGCAACTGCTTCAGTGTGGCCCTGGTCCCCTCCAGCTGCTCTGCCTGCTCCTTGAGCTCCTGCTTCAGCTCCAGGTGCTGGGAGCTCTCCCTGCACCTCGCCTGCTCCTGCAGCTGCTGGCATGTGGTGACCAACTGCTTCAGTGTGGCCCTGGTCCCCTCCAGCTGCTCTGCCTGCTCCTGTAGCTGCTGGGATGTGGTGACCAAATGCTTCAGTGTGGCCCTGGTCCCCTCCTGCTGCTCTGCCTGCTCCTTCAGCTCCTGCTTCAGCTCCAGGAGCTGGGAGCTCTCCCTGCACCTCGCCTGCTCCTGCAGCTGCTGGCATGTGGTGACCAACTGCTTCAGTGTGGCCCTGGTCCCCTCCAGCTGCTCTGCCTGCTCTTTGAGCTCCTGCTTCAGCTCCAGGTGCTGGGAGCTCTCCCTGCACCTCGCCTGCTCCTGCAGCTGCTGGCATGTGGTGACCAACTGCTTCACTGTGGCCCTGGTCACCTCCTGCTGCTCTGCCTGCTCCTGCAGCTGCTGGGATGTGGTGACCAACTGCTTCAGTGTGGCCCTGGTCCCCTCCAGCTGCTCTGCCTGCTCCTGCAGCTGCTGGCATGTGGTGACCAACTGCTTCACTGTGGCCCTGGTCCGCTCCAGCTGCTCTGCCTGCTCCTTGAGCTCCTGCTTCAGCTCCAGGTGCTGGGAGCTCTCCCTGCACCTCGCCTGCTCCTGCAGCTGCTGGGATGTGGTGACCAACTGCTTCACTGTGGCCCTGGTCCCCTCCAGCTGCTCTGCCTGCTCCTTCAGCTCCTGCTTCAGCTCCATGTGCTGGGAGCTCTCCCTGCACCTCGCTTGCTCCTGTAGCTGCTGGGATGTGGTGACCAACTGCTTCACTGTGGCCCTGGTCCCCTCCAGCTGCTCTGCCTGCTGCTGCAGCTGCTGGGATGTGGTGACCAAATGCTTCACTGTGGCCCTGGTCACCTCCTGCTGCTCTGCCTGCTCCTTGAGCTCCTGCTTCAGAACCAGGTGCTGGGAGCTCTCCCTGCACCTCGCCTGCTCCTGCAGCTGCTGGCATGTGGTGACGAACTGCTTCACTGTGGCCCTGGTCCCCTCCAGCTGCTCTGCCTGCTCCTGCAGCTGCTGGGATGTGGTGACCAAATGCTTCACTGTGGCCCTGGTCCCCTCCAGCTGCTCTGCCTGCTCCTGCAGCTGCTGGGATGTGGTGACCAACTGCTTCACTGTGGCCCTGGTCCCCTCCAGCTGCTCTGCCTGCTCCTGCAGCTGCTGGCATGTGGTGACCAACTGCTTCACTGTGGCCCTGGTCCCCTCCAGCTGCTCTGCCTGCTCCTGCAGCTGCTGGGATGGGGTGACCAACTGCTTCAGTGTGGCCCTGGTCCCCTCCAGCTGCTCTGCCTGCTCCTTGAGCTCCTGCTTCAGCTCCAGGTGCTGGGAGCTCTCCCTGCACCTCGCCTGCTCCTGCAGCTGCTGGCATGTGGTGACCAACTGCTTCACTGTGGCCCTGGTCCCCTCCAGCTGCTCTGCCTGCTCCTGCAGCTGCTGGGATGTGGTGACGAACTGCTTCAGTGTGGCCCTGGTCACCTCCTGCTGCTCTGCCTGCTCCTGCAGCTGCTGGGATGTGGTGACCAACTGCTTCACTGTGGCCCTGGTCACCTCCTGCTGCTCTGCCTGCTCCTGCAGCTGCTGGGATGTGGTGACCAACTGCTTCAGTGTGGCCCTGGTCCCCTCCAGCTGCTCTGCCTGCTCCTGCAGCTGCTGGCATGTGGTGACCAACTGCTTCACTGTGGCCCTGGTCACCTCCTGCTGCTCTGCCTGCTCCTTCAGCTCCTGCTTCAGCTCCAGGAGCTGGGAGCTCTCCCTGCACCTCGCCTGCTCCTGCAGCTGCTGGCATGTGGTGACCAACTGCTTCAGTGTGGCCCTGGTCCCCTCCAGCTGCTCTGCCTGCTCCTTGAGCTCCTGCTTCAGCTCCAGGTGCTGGGAGCTCTCCCTGCACCTCGCCTGCTCCTGCAGCTGCTGGCATGTGGTGACCAACTGCTTCACTGTGGCCCTGGTCCCCTCCTGCTGCTCTGCCTGCTCCTTGAGCTCCTGCTTCAGCTCTAGGTGCTGGGAGATCTCACTGCACATCGCCTGCTCCTGCAGCTGCTGGCATGTGGTGACCAACTGCTTCAGTGTGGCCCTGGTCACCTCCTGCTGCTCTGCCTGCTCCTGCAGCTGCTGGCATGTGGTGACCAACTGCTTCACTGTGGCCCTGGTCCCCTCCAGCTGCTCTGCCTGCTCCTGCAGCTGCTGGGTTGGGGTGACCAACTGCTTCACTGTGGCCCTGGTCACCTCCTGCTGCTCTGCCTGCTCCTTGAGCTCCTGCTTCAGCTCCATGTGCTGGGAGCTCTCCCTGCACCTCGCCTGCTCCTGCATCTGCTGGGATGGGGTGAGCAACTGCTTCAGTGTGGCCCTGGTCCCCTCCAGCTGCTCTGCCTGCTCCTTGAGCTCCTGCTTCAGCTCCAGGTGCTGGGAGCTCTCCCTGCACCTCGCCTGCTTCTGCAGCTGCTGGGATGTGGTGACCAAATGCTTCACTGTGGCCCTGGTCACCTCCTGCTGCTCTGCCTGCTCCTTGAGCTCCTGCTTCAGCTCCATGTGCTGGGAGCTCTCCCTGCACCTCGCCTGCTCCTGCAGCTGCTGGGATGGGATGACCAACTGCTTCAGTGTGGCCCTGGTCCCCTCCAGCTGCTCTGCCTGCTCCTTGAGCTCCTGCTTCAGCTCCAGGTGCTGGGAGCTCTCCCTGCACCTCGCCTGCTCCTGCAGCTGCTGGCATGTGGTGACCAACTGCTTCACTGTGGCCCTGGTCCCCTCCTGCTGCTCTGCCTGCTCCTTGAGCTCCTGCTTCAGCTCTAGGTGCTGGGAGATCTCACTGCACATCGCCTGCTCCTGCAGCTGCTGGCATGTGGTGACCAACTGCTTCAGTGTGGCCCTGGTCACCTCCTGCTGCTCTGCCTGCTCCTGCAGCTGCTGGCATGTGGTGACCAACTGCTTCACTGTGGCCCTGGTCCCCTCCAGCTGCTCTGCCTGCTCCTGCAGCTGCTGGGTTGGGGTGACCAACTGCTTCACTGTGGCCCTGGTCACCTCCTGCTGCTCTGCCTGCTCCTTGAGCTCCTGCTTCAGCTCCATGTGCTGGGAGCTCTCCCTGCACCTCGCCTGCTCCTGCATCTGCTGGGATGGGGTGAGCAACTGCTTCAGTGTGGCCCTGGTCCCCTCCAGCTGCTCTGCCTGCTCCTTGAGCTCCTGCTTCAGCTCCAGGTGCTGGGAGCTCTCCCTGCACCTCGCCTGCTTCTGCAGCTGCTGGGATGTGGTGACCAAATGCTTCACTGTGGCCCTGGTCACCTCCTGCTGCTCTGCCTGCTCCTTGAGCTCCTGCTTCAGCTCCATGTGCTGGGAGCTCTCCCTGCACCTCGCCTGCTCCTGCAGCTGCTGGGATGGGATGACCAACTGCTTCAGTGTGGCCCTGGTCACCTCCTGCTGCTCTGCCTGCTCCTGCAGCTGCTGGGATGTGGTGACCAACTGCTTCACTGTGGCCCTGGTCACCTCCTGCTCTGCCTGCTCCTTGAGCTCCTGCTTCAGCTCCAGGTGCTGGGAGCTCTCCCTGCACCTCGCCTGCTCCTGCAGCTGCTGAGATGTGGTGACCAACTGCTTCAGTGTGGCCCTGGTCCCCTCCTGCTGCTCTGCCTGCTCCTGCAGCTGCTGGGATGTGGTGACCAACTGCTTCAGTGTGGCCCTGGTCCCCTCCAGCTGCTCTGCCTGCTCCTTGAGCTCCTGCTTCAGCTCCATGTGCTGGGAGCTCTCCCTGCACCTCGCTTGCTCCTGTAGCTGCTGGGATGTGGTGACCAACTGCTTCACTGTGGCCCTGGTCACCTCCTGCTGCTCTGCCTGCTCCTGCAGCTGCTGGGATGTGGTGACCAAATGCTTCACTGTGGCCCTGGTCACCTCCTGCTGCTCTGCCTGCTCCTTGAGCTCCTGCTTCAGCTCCAGGACCTGGGAGCTCTCCCTGCACCTCGCCTGCTCCTGCAGCTGCTGGGATGTGGTGACCAACTGCTTCACTGTGGCCCTGGTCCCCTCCAGCTGCTCTGCCTGCTCCTGCAGCTGCTGGAATGTGGTGACCAAATGCTTCACTGTGGCCCTGGTCCCCTCCAGCTGCTCTGCCTGCTCCTGCAGCTGCTGGGATGTGGTGACGAACTGCTTCACTGTGGCCCTGGTCACCTCCTGCTGCTCTGCCTGCTCCTTGAGCTCCTCCTTCAGCTCCAGGAGCTGGGAGCTCTCCCTGCACCTCGCCTGCTCCTGCAGCTGCTGGGATGTGGTGACCAACTGCTTCAGTGTGGCCCTGGTCCCCTCCAGCTGCTCTGCCTGCTCCTGCAGCTGCTGGCATGTGGTGACGAACTGCTTCACTGTGGCCCTGGTCCCCTCCTGCTGCTCTGCCTGCTCCTTCAGCTCCTGCTTCAGCTCCAGGTGCTGGGAGCTCTCCCTGCACCTCGCCTGCTCCTGCAGCTGCTGGGATGTGGTGACCAACTGCTTCACTGTGGCCCTGGTCCCCTCCAGCTGCTCTGCCTGCTCCTGTAGCTGCTGGGATGTGGTGACCAAATGCTTCAGTGTGGCCCTGGTCCCCTCCAGCTGCTCTGCCTGCTCCTGCAGCTGCTGGGATGTGGTGACCAACTGCTTCACTGTGGCCCTGGTCACCTCCCGCTGCTCTGCCTGCTCCTTGAGCTCCTGCTTCAGCTCCAGGTGCTGGGAGATCTCCCTGCACCTCGCCTGCTCCTGCAGCTGCTGGGATATGGTGACCAACTGCTTCACTGTGGCCCTGGTCACCTCCTGCTGCTCTGCCTGCTCCTTGAGCTCCTGCTTCAGCTCCATGTGCTGGGAGCTCTCCCTGCACCTCGCTTGCTCCTGTAGCTGCTGGGATGTGGTGACCAACTGCTTCACTGTGGCCCTGGTCACCTCCCGCTGCTCTGCCTGCTCCTGCAGCTGCTGGGATGTGGTGACCAACTGCTTCAGTGTGGCCCTGGTCACCTTCTGCTGCTCTGCCTGCTCCTTGAGCTCCTGCTTCAGCTCCAGGAGCTGGCAGCTCTCCCTGCACCTCGCCTGCTCCTGCAGCTGCTGGGATGTGGTGACCAACTGCTTCAGTGTGGCCCTGGTCCCCTCCAGCTGCTCTGCCTGCTCCTTGAGCTCCTGCTTCAGCTCCAGGTGCTGGGAGCTCTCCCTGCACCTCGCCTGCTCCTGCAGCTGCTGGGATGTGGTGACCAACTGCTTCAGTGTGGCCCTGGTCCCCTCCTGCTGCTCTGCCTGCTCCTTGAGCTCCTGCTTCAGCTCTAGGTGCTGGGAGATCTCACTGCACATCGCCTGCTCCTGCAGCTGCTGGCATGTGGTGACCAACTGCTTCAGTGTGGCCCTGGTCACCTCCTGCTGCTCTGCCTGCTCCTGCAGCTGCTGGGATGTGGTGACGAACTGCTTCACTGTGGCCCTGGACACCTCCTGCTGCTCTGCCTGCTCCTGCAGCTGCTGGGATGTGGTGACCAACTGCTTCACTGTGGCCCTGGTCACCTCCTGCTGCTCTGCCTGCTCCTGCAGCTGCTGGGATGTGGTGACCAACTGCTTCAGTGTGGCCCTGGTCACCTCCTGCTGCTCTGCCTGCTCCTGCAGCTGCTGGGATGTGGTGACGAACTGCTTCAGTGTGGCCCTGGTCACCTCCTGCTGCTCTGCCTGCTCCTGCAGCTGCTGGCATGTGGTGACCAACTGCTTCACTGTGGCCCTGGTCCCCTCCAGCTGCTCTGCCTGCTCCTTGAGCTCCTGGAGCATGGATGTGAGCTGGGAACGGTGGTGGCACAGAGTCAGGGCATGGCACCAGTTTCTTCCGTGTCATGGGGGCTCGTCATCTGCCCCCTCCCTGCCCAAACCCCACAAGCATCCCCACGTGCCCCTGGGGACTGCCACCGGCTCACCTTCCCCTTCTCCTGCTGAAAGTCTCTTGCCAGGCCCTGCAGGAAGGATACCTGGCCACGGACTTCCTCAAGCATGGTGACGATGCTCTCCTGGCCTACAAGAACATGGGCCAAGGGGGGACGCTGTCAGTGACAGGGTCTCACTCTCAGGGCCAGGCTCTGAGCACAATGAGCCCCGTCCCTGGCTCTCAAACATCCCACCAGGCCCCAGAGCTCCCACCTTCCTGCTGCTGGAGCAGCAGCTCGGACCGCAGCTTCTGCAGCTCAGCACGGTCCGACTTGATGGCTTTCAGCCGAGCCTGCTGGTGCCTTAGGAGGTCATAGAGGCAGGGAAGAACCTCAAACTCAGCCTCCTCAGTATCCATGGAGGAACTGCTGGAGCCTGAGGATTCTGACCACCTGTACACCTCTTGCAGGTGGTCCATGGCCCTGGGTTCCACAGTGGAGCTCGGGGCTATTGGCTGAGTCCCTGCCCCCTGGAGGTCTGCCCAGGAAACCTTTCTTCTGGGAGGCATCCCTGGGCTGCTGGCCTGGGTGAGAACGGGCTGCTGCTCTGCTGGCTCCGGGGGCTGCTGCCTCACATGGTGGGCCTGGGCCCTGACCCCCTGGGCAGGCTGCCCCCAGTCTGGGACAGGCAGGCCCCCGAGACCCAAGAGCCCCAGCACAGCCTGCAGCAGGCTGTGCAGCTCGATTATATTCACATGTCCCCTTGACGGGCTGACGGCAGCGTCCAGCAGCTAAGACAGGCTGGGCGGTGCCATCGCTGCTGCTGTGCTCCACAGCGGGAGACTGACCTGTGGGCAGGAGAGACAGCGGGCAGCCGGCGGCCTTCCTCCTGCCCGCGGGCCTCTGCGAACCCTGTCCCCCCGCCGCCCTCCCACCTTCCTTCCCGCCCTCCCTCCCGCCACTCTGCTCCGCAGCTCACCTGCAGCACCAACTGAACCCCCCCTGCCCCTGCCCGCTCTTTATTGGCCACAGCCCGCCGCTCCTCGATGCCCATTGGCCGAGCCCATTGTCCGCGCTCACAGAGGTTGCGGCTGTTGCCAGGTGACGTCCTGTTGCCAGGCGGCTGTTCCCCTCCCGCAGCTCCAGCTCATCCCCTCGTGTCCCGGGCGCATCGGCAGACGCACGAAGCCCGCGTTCCCGTTCCTTGCAATGCCATTCCATTTCCATCCTCAGCCTTCGGGTTTCCTTGCACTTTTTTCCTCTTTGTCCAAACAAAACACACTGGCAGTGCAAGCACAAAGCCCACAGTGACAAGCTTTGGTTTACACCTCTAAGATTACACAAGGTGAGTCCCACTTGATACTGCCACCCCTACATGCATAACGTCTATTTTATATTACTTAGCCAAGACATAACGTAAAAATACAAACACTGTCCTTTTCCAAACCCCTTTCCTTATGGATCGACCTTGGATTCAAATAGCCCATATTCATTCATTCTCTTCCGTTCTTCCGATATAGATATATCTGTGTCCATCATAAGCAAGTGCAGAAGTTTGAAATGGGTATTTCCAGCAGGATGTCAACAAGATGCAGTGAGTCACAAACTGTGGTGAGCTAAACTCAGCATTTCCTTTGTTCCGTGTGCTTCTGTCCCAACACTCAAACTGTGCTTTGATTTCACGACCATTCTGGTCTGTACAGAAATTAATCCATGCTGTGGTTTCACACAGATATCATAGAATCATAGAATAGTTAGGGTTGGAAAGGACCTTAAGATCACCCAGTTCCAAGCCCCCTGCCATGGGCAGGGACACCTCACACTAAACCATGTCACCCAAGGCTCTGTCCAGCCCAGCCTTGAACACCACCAGCGATGGAGCATTCACAACTTCCCTGGTCAACCCATTCCAGGGCCTCACCACCCTTACAGTAAAGAATTTCTTCCTCATATCCCATCTAAACTTCCCCTGTTTAAGTTTGAACCCGTTGCCCCTTGTCCTATCACCACAGTCCCTAATGAAGAGTCCCTCCCCAGCATCTCTACAGGCCCCCTTCAGATACTGGAAGGCTGCTATGAGGTCTCCATGCAGCCTTCTCTTCTCCAGGCTACGTAAGCCAGAAGGGAGGGCGACAGTGGTTTTCAGGTCTGTGCTGTGTTGATATGCGGAAAGAGACAGGTTTCAATCTCCATTTCTCCTTCCCCTCATTCAGGACACCTCAGCTGTGCAAATCACCCCTTTAAGAACATCCCACTGGTCCTACACAGCCATCTCATCACCTATTGCAGGAGGCAAAACACCTAGAGAAGCACAGAGGAACCTCTCACAGGTCCCACCATCCCTATTGGGATGATGGTTTTGCATCAGGGTTGACCCTCTCACGCTCATATATCACCCTACATCCCTACAGAGATGATGGTCCTACACGATCTCAGTGGCTATGGACTTCAGTGATAGTGGGATAGCTTTGCTGGTGCTAGGAACTGGAGGCCAGACCCCACTCCTCAGCCCTGCACAGAGCTTAGGACAGCTGAGAAATCCCCTTTCTACCTTTTTGGTCCCGCGGAGTGCAGAGCCCATCTTGGACCAGATAGTTAACGTGCTGTTGGTAGGACTCCAGCTTGATGGATGATGACTTAATGATTAAGGGTTTGGACTGAAACTCCAGTTTCAGTGGCTGGCTTTGCCACAGTATTTGTACATTATCTTGGGCCAGTTGGTAAATCATTCTGTATTTTCCTCTTCCTCCGAGTAAACTGGAGGACAACTGCAATTCTTTCCATTCTTCACATCTTGAGGACGCTTTCTAGCCTGTGGACCACAACTAGTCCATCACAGTAGAAAGCGAGATGATTTTATTTATCAACCAGAGCAAATGGTTTGCATAGCTTTATTTTATTCTGCAATGCAATAGCTTGAAGCTAGCCCAGAAGGGGCAGCAGCCCTGCAAGTGATTACCAGCATGATTTGATTCTCCCTTATCTCAGATCACTTTGTGTATAGAGAAACTCCTCTAAAGTTTAACCTGGTACAATCTATGAGGGTGATGAACTGCAGAGGTGGGGCAAGAGGCAGGGAGTTCTTGAATCAACTTTGCCACTGAAAGTACTGAAAGTTACTGAAAGTAACCTGTATACCTGTTATCTTAACAGATGGCAGGACAAAACCAAGCAGTGTCTAACTGGAGTACAAGCACCCACCTAAACATGCCCAGAGGCAACTCTACATTTCCTGAGTGGGTTCATTTTTGGTAGGACATCTGTTTATTATTGCAGTGGTACTGTAATGCCAGGAAACATTGCCTGAGACCAGAGTTCCTTGCAGGTGCTGTGCAAGTGCATCACACTACAACTTTGGGCTTGGAATGTGGTGTTTGTGATGGTAAGATGATGCCAGAACTTGTGATTATTTGGATATGACTAGAACTGCTTTGAAAGCCTCAAAATTTGATTTTCAGATCAATTTCTTTCTTGAAAACTAAACTTTCTTCTCAAACCATGAACCAAAAATAACAGGACAATTTCAGCTCGCTCTTTGTATCCCCCTGGTATGGGGCTGAACTTTGGGAGTGTACTGCATTCAGATTTATGGCTGGGTCCCATCTTTTGGAAGAACAAGCCAGATACAAGCCACTTCAAGCTTGAGATGATGTTTGAATTTACAGCCATTGTAGCATGAACAGAATGTTCTGGGATCTGAACTGCAGCAAAGCGGATTGGCATCAAGACATCTTTTTAAGGAAGAAGGCTAGTTAAGAGGTGCAGGAAGTTGTTGGGGGCAGAGGGAGAAATTCTGCTGCTTGAGGGTTTTAAGAACTTCCATCTTTTTCAGATAATCCTCTCTCAGGGACAGCAAGGTAACTGCTGCTTGAGTTGGGAGGATGGATGAGTTGATCCAGAGGAGGCCGCGGAGAGGCTGCGGGGGGTGGAGCAGCTCTGCTCTGGAGCCAGGCTGAGAGAGCTGGGCTGAGTCAGCCTGGACAAGAGAAGGCTCCTTAAGGGGAGACCTTAGAGCAGCTCCAGTGCCTAAAGGGGCTGCAGGAAACCTGGAGAGGGGCTTTGGACAAGGGCCTGTAGGGACAGGCCAAGGGGAATGGCTTTAACCTGCCAGAGGGGAGATTGAGATGAGCTCATAGGCAGAAGTTGTTCCCTGTGAGGGTGCTGAGGCGCTGGCACAGGGTGCCCAGAGAAGCTGTGGCTGCCCCATCCCTGGCAGTGTTCAAGGCCAGGTTGGATGGAGCTCGGGGCAAGCTGCTCTAGTGGAAGGTGTCCCTGCCCATGGCAGGGGGATTCTATTATTCTGTCTCCCAAGTTCCCCATGAACTGCATTTTCTGAACTGCTATGTTGGGGTTTTTTAGCCAGCCGGTGTCTCCATCCTCTCCCTGTGATGCTCCATTATTTATTGGAACATACGGGTAATGTCCCAACCCTGTGCTTTTGGAGATCTGAGTCCTAATCCTTCTTGGAGGCACTACTGACAATATTTCAGCTTGTTAGTCCATCTTTGGACGTCACTGAGGTTTGTGGTTACACCATGATCCTGCCATCCCTTCCAAGTGCAGACTCTACCTGGGCTTACTTCAGGCAGGGATTGTCTTGAGGAGGCAGCAATTGCCCATTCTCCCTGTCTCACACCCTCCCACTTCAGGGGGGTCAGACTTCTTCTCAAACAACAAAAAAGAGAGAAAAATCAAATCAAATACAGTTTTATTCTTTACAGCTCTTCCATTTCTCTGGCAGACCTGGAATTTCCCCAGGGAAAAGGAAGCCTTCTTCTCTCCATGGTTGTGGGTTTGGATGAGTCCTTTCAGATCTTTTACTGGATGTCAGGATCTGACCGCCTGGATAACTATTTATGAGAGAAGATCAGTTAGGAAATGGAGACCTGCACAAGTGACAAAGTGTTAAATATGCCCAGAATTCATGTAGCGTGAACCAGAGGGGACCTTGATTCTTTCCCCCTGAGTTCTGTGGCTCATCAAGAGTCTTGAAATCAAATGCTCATTTTCCAAGACCTGGTGCATATTCTCTGTTCCCAAGGCTTTCTTCCATTAGCACTTGAAAACCACAGGTTCCTTCCCAAGTCATCCTTGATGTTTTATAAATGTTATAGCTAAGGCATCATTTCTACCTCCTTTTATGCATTTTTTACAGCTGCAGTAGAGATATTTTGATTCAGGCTGCACACAGTCATCCTGAAAGAGACCTCAGTTACCTCTCCTGGGATATTTCCAAAACAGCAAATGCTGCCTAATTTGAAGCTAATACCCTCCTCGAGCACTCTGGAAATACCCATTTCAAACTTCCGCACTTGCTTATGACGGACACAGATATATCTATATCAGAAGAACGGAAGAAGAGAATGAATGAATATGGGCTATTTGAATCCAAGGTCGATCCATAAGGAAAGGGGTTTGGAAAAGGACAGCGTTTGTATTTTTACGTTATGACTTGGCTAAGTAATATAAAATAGACGTTATGCATGTAGGGGTGGCAGTATCAAGTGGGACTCACCTTGTGTAATCTTAGAGGTGTAAATCAAAGCTTGTCACTGTGGGCTTTGTGCTTGCACTGCCAGTGTGTTTTGTTTGGACAAAGAGGAAAAAAGTGCAAGGAAACCCTAAGGCTGAGGATGGAAATGGAATGGCATTGCAAGGAACGGGAACGCGGGCTTCGTGCGTCTGCTGATGTGCCCGGGACATGAGGGGATGAGCTGGAGCTGCGGGAGGGGAACAGCCGCCTGGCAACAGGACGTCACCTGGCAACAGCCGCAACCTCTGTGAGCGCGGACAATGGGCTCGGCCAATGGGCATCGAGGAGCGGCGGGCTGTGGCCAATAAAGAGCGGGCAGGGGCAGGGGGGGTTCAGTTGGTGCTGCAGGTGAGCTGCAGAGCAGAGTGGCGGGACGGAGGGAGGGAGGGAAGGTGGGAGGGCGGCGGGGGGACAGGGTTCGCAGAGGCCCGCGGGCAGGAGGAAGGCCGCCGGCTGCCCGCTGTCTCTCCTGCCCACAGGTCAGTCTCCCGCGGTGGAGCACAGCAGCAGCGATGGCACCGCCCAGCCTGTCTCAGCTGCTGGACGCTGCCGTCAGCCCATCAAGGGGACATGTGAATATAATCGAGCTGCACAGCCTGCTGCAGGCTGTGCTGGGGCTCTTGGGTCTCGGGGGCCTGCCTGTCCCAGACTGGGGGCAGCCTGCCCAGGAGGTCAGGGCCCAGGCCCACCATGTGGGGCAGCAGCCCCCGGAGCCAGCAGAGCAGCAGCCCGTTCTCACCCAGGCCAGCAGCCCAGGGATGCCTCCCAGAAGAAAGGTTTCCTGGGCAGACCTCCAGGGGGCAGGGACTCAGCCAATAGCCCCGAGCTCCACTGTGGAACCCAGGGCCGTGGACCACCTGCAAGAGGTGTACAGGTGGTCAGAATCCTCAGGCTCCAGCAGTTCCTCCATGGATACTGAGGAGGCTGAGTTTGAGGTTCTTCGCTGCCTCTATGACCTCCTAAGGCGCCAGCACGCTCGGCTGAAAGCCACCAAGTCAGACCGTGCTGAGCTGGAGAAGCTGCGGTCCGAGCTGCTGCTCCAGCAGCAGGAAGGTGGGAGCTCTGGGGCCTGGTGGGATGTTTGAGAGCCAGGGACGGGGCTCATTGTGCTCAGAGCCTGGCCCTGAGAATGAGACCCCGTCACTGACAGCGTCCCCCCTTGGCCCATGTTCTTGTAGGCCAGAAGAGCATCGTCACCATGCTTGAGGAAGTCCGTGGCCAGGTGTCCTTCCTGCAGGGCCTGGCAAGTGACTTTGAGCAGGAGAAGGGGAAGGTGAGCCGGTGGTAGTCCCCAGGGGGCACGTGGGGATGCTTGTGGGGTTTGGGCAGGGAGGGGGCAGATGACGAGCCCCCATGACACGGAAGAAACTGGTGCCATGCCCTGACTCTGTGCCACCACCGTTCCCAGCTCACATCCATGCTCCAGGAGCTCAAGGAGCAGGCAGAGCAGCAGGAGGTGACCAGGGCCACAGTGAAGCAGTTGGTCACCACATGCCAGCAGCTGCAGGAGCAGGCGAGGTGCAGGGAGAGCTCCCAGCTCCTGGAGCTGAAGCAGGAGCTCAAGGAGCAGGCAGAGCAGCTTGAGGGGACCAGGGCCACAGTGAAGCAGTTGGTCTCCACATGCCAGCAGCTGCAGGAGCAGGTGAGGTGCAGGGGGAGCTCCCAGCACCCAGTGGCTCAGTGAGGTGGTCCTGGTGGGGTTCCCGGCCACATCCCCTGGCTGGCTGGGGCCATGGAGCCCCCAGTGCACCTGGGGTTCTTGGATGCATCCATTCCATCTTACAGGTGCTTCCTTCTCCCCTTCGTGCAGGTGGAAGAACTGAGGGCAATGCTGAGGAGAGTGGAGCAGGAGCAAGAAGAGAGGCAAGCAGTGTGCCCCACGTGCAGGGACACCATCGCGCCAGAGGGGCCTCTCCTGCAGAGCCTGGAGAAGCTGCAGGAGCAGGTGGACTCCCTCCTGTCGTGGCAGGAGGAGGGCAAGGTGGAGAGGCTGAGGAGCCAGGTAAGGAGATGGTGGCATGTGGGGCTCGGGAGGGGGCTGCCGGGACCTCCCCTGCCCCCCGCTGGTTGTGCTTCGATGGATGTGGGGGAGCCCCTTGCTCCCCCCTCTCCAGATCGGGTTGTAGGAGCCAGCAGCATGGAGGAAAATTGAAGCTGTGCTGCAGATGTCCTGCAGGCACTGAGAGCCCGTGCCCCAGTGAGCCGGGTCTGTCTCCAGGGGACAGCCACCCCCCCTTGCATGGCACTACCACATGGTCTTCCTCCCTGCAGCAGGACCAGGAGGTGCTGAGCCGCTTGACTGTCCAGGAGCAGGAGCTGCAGCAAGTCCAGCAGCAGCTGCGGGAAGAGATGGCCTCCAAGGTGAGGGGTGGCCCATGCCCACAGTGACAGTCTGGCACCTCTGGGACTTGGTGGCCCAAGGCTGTATCCCTGTGGGGATTCCTCCTCCCGGCTTTTGTCTGGGGACCGCAGTGGCCCAAGCCGGGGCAGCTGGCTGAGGGAGTGTGTCTGCCTGCAGCTGGACCGCACGGAGCTGGGCCCCTTCCGGCAGCAGCTGGAGGAGCAGTGGAAGAGAAGCCTGAAGCAGCTCCAGGAGAAGGCACCGCCGAGGGAGGCGGACAATGCAGCTGGGATTAAGAAGTGAGTGTGATGGGGACAGTGGTGGCTTCAGGGGCAGCAGTTGGCCCGTTGCCACTTTCTCCTTGCCAGCGCCCCGGTTCCCATGGTGCTCTGGGTGCCCATGGCAGTGGTTCCCACTGTTGGTGGTGGTTTTTGGAGCCAACCTCCAACTGCTCTCCCTCATCCTCCGTTCTCCTGGAAACAGCCAGGCGGCTGGGACCTTGCTGGGCTGCTAGGGGATAAACCGGGTAGAAACCCAGGTTTCCCAGCTCAGCCAGCCCTTTTGTCCCCTGCCCAGGCAGCTTTCCAGTGTGGAATTCCGGTGCCTGTCCTGTGACCGACAGCTCAGCATGAGAGTGCCTGGCTTGTAAGTAGCACCCGTCACCGGAGCGTGGGGGTGCTGCATGGGTGGGATGGTGGGAGATGGGTTCTGAGAGCGCCGCCTGACAGGCACGGGGTTCAGGGAGTCTGTCTGGGGGGTTTGACCCTGCTGAGACCCCTCCAACACTCTGCCCGCAGGTGGCGGGACGGGGACCCCTCCCTGAGGGCAGCGGGCAGGGGGATGCCATGGGGCACAAGCCCATGGATTCTGGGGCACTGCCCTGAGCCGGGCTGGATCGTTTGTCCCCTCTCACCCACCGGTGGTTCTTGGCTTCCGCAGGCCCATCGTGCCCATCCCACCCGCGCCACCGCTGACCCCCCGCAGCTCTTGGAAAACGCCTCCTTCCCTCAACCCAGGGCAAAGGAAGAGGTAGGGGACTTGGGACCCATCCGCTGCTGGGGGTGCAGGGCGGTCCTGCCCTGCCCGGGAGAGCTCTTTCCTGCGTGGGGATAGAAGGCTCTGGGGGTGCCTGGGCAGGCTGCCCAGAAACACTCTGTCCCCCACCCTGCAGACCACTGTGCTGGGTGCTGAGTACCCCTATTTCCCATCCTGCAGGGAGCAGGCAGCCAGCTGCCGGTACCCTACCGTGCCGCGACAGTGCGGGGGCCAGAACACTGTTGTCCCGCCTGTCCCACGCAACACCCCACGGCCACTGAAGCTATCCACCGTGCTCCCCAGCAAGGTAAGGATGAAGGAAGGGATCCGGAGGGGGCAACTGTGGCTGGTTTTGTGTTGCTGAGTATTCGGGATGGGGGTATTCGTACTTCAGGTTCCCAGGAGAGCTGGGTGTGGAGGGTTGCTTGGGGATGCAGAATTCCGCCCCATGCTTTAGCCTGCGCCCTCTCTCCTTTCCAGCAGGATGATGACAAGACTACAGAGCTGCTGAGGGACACCAGCTGCCGGCAGGGCAGGCAGCAGCCTGTGCTCAGGGGCAAGGAGGGTACCGGCGGGAGAGCCTTCACCCACTGCAGCCTTCAGCAGTCACCGCGGCTCATCCCATCCCTTCTGCCCCATTCCATTGACCACAAACCACGGCAGCCAAGCAAGACTGGAAGTTCCCGGCTGAACCCCTGGCGCCCTGGTGGCCCAGCACCCCATCAATAAATCCTCGTGTTCATGCAAGCGCCTGTGTGGGCTGAGTGGAGGGACCCTGGTTCAGGATCTGCCCATCATGCACAGGGAGGGCTCGGCAGCATCCCTGGCCTGTGGCCCCATGTCACTGGAGGAGCAGCCCCTGGCCACCCCACATCCCCAGGGCCTGTGCCCCCCGAGCTGCCACACTCCCCCTGGCACCCTCTGTTTTGCACAAGCCCCTTTGGGAGCCTGTGTCCACAGAGTGGGGCTGGGGGAGCCGGGCAGTGCAGTAGTGGGAGGAGGATGGATGCTCAGTTGCTGCTGAAGGCGGTGGCAAATGGGCACCTGGGTGGGAATGGCAGCAGCAGCAGCACATGGCTTCATGCCAAAAGCGCTTCCCAATACTCCATATACTCAATACTCCAAGTGAGGTCTCACAGAGCAGCGCAGAGGGGCAGGATCACCTCCCTCGACCTGCTGGTCACGCTCCTTTTGATGCAGCCCAGAATACGCTTGGCTTTCTGGGCTGCAAGCGCACACTGCCGGCTCATGTTCATTTTCTCATCGACCAACACCCCCAAGTCCTTCTCCGCAGGGCTGCTCTGAATCTCTTCTCTGCCCAACCTGGAGCTGCTCCTGGGATTGCTCCTACCCAGGTGCAGGACCTTGCACTTGGCATTGTTAAACCTCATCAGGTTGGCATCAGCCCACCTCACAAGCATGTCAAGGTCCCTCTGGATGGCATTCCTTCCCTCCAGTGTATCAACCCAACCACACAGCTTGGTGTCATCGGCAACTGATGGGCGCACTCATTCCCGCTGTCCATGTCACCAACAAAGATGTTGAACAAGAGCAGTCCCAACTCCGATCTCTGAGGGACACCACTCGTTACTGGTCTCCAACTGGACAATGAGCCATTGAGCACAACTCTTTGCTTGCGGCCATCCAGTCAGTTCTTTATCCACCGAGTGGTCCACCTATCAAATTGATGTCTCTCCAACTTAGAGAGAAGGATGTCATGCGAGACAGTGTCAAACGCTTTGCGCAAGTCCAGGTAGATGACATCAACTGCTCTGCCCCTGTCCATCAGTTCCGTAGCCCCTTCATAGAAGGCCACCGGATTGGTCAGGCGGGATTTCCCCTTAATGAAGCCATGCTGGCAGTCACCAAGCACCTTGTTGGTTTTCATGTGCCTCAGCATGCCTTCCAGGAGAATCCACTCCAAGATTTTGCCAGGCACAGAGGTGAGACTGACTGCTCTGTAGTTCCCTGGCTCATCCATTTTCCCCTTCTTGAAAATGGGGGTTATATTTCCCTTTTTCCAGTCGTCGGGAACTTCACCTGACTGCCATGATTTTTCAGATATGATGGACAGTGGCTTAGCAACTTCATTTGCAGCTCCTTCAGGACCCACGGATGGATTTCATCAGGTCCCATGGACTTGTATACATTCAGGTTCCTAAGGTGGTGTTGAACCAGATCCTCTCCTACAGTGGGCCTAAGGTCTTCATTCTCACAATCCCTGCATCTACCTTCCAAGACTTGCATGGTGTGGTCAGAGCATTTGCCAGTGAAGGCTGAGGCAAAGAAGTCATTAAGAACCTCAGCCTTCTCCAAATCCAGGGTAGCCAGTTCTCCCGATAGCTTCTGGGGAGGGCCCGCGTTGTCCCTAACCTGTCTTTTATTTCCAATGTACCTATAAAATCCCTTCCTGTTATCTTTAACATCCCTAGCCAAGTTTAATTCTGAGTGGCCTTAGCTTTCCTAACCTGGTCCCTAGCTTCCCGGACAACATCTCTGTATTCTTCCCAGGCCGCCTGCCCTTGCTTCCACCTTTTATAAGCCTCTTTTTTCCTTTGAATTTTCCTCAGCAGGTCCTTATCCATCCAAGGAGGTCTCCTGGCCCTCCTGCTGAACTTCCTTCTAGTTGGGATGCATCGCTCCTGAGCCTGCAGCAGGTGATCCTTGAATATCAACCAACAGTCTTGGGCCCCCCTGCCCTCTAGGGCTGTATCCCATGGAACCTTACTGAGCAGGTTCCTGAAGAGGCCAAAGTCTGCTCTCTTGAAGTCCAGGGCAGTGAGCTTGCTGCACGCTCTTCTCACTGTCCTGAGGATCTCAAACTCGACCATCTCATGATCGCTGCAACCAAGGCTGCCCTGGAGCATCACATTTGCAACCAGCCCTTCCCTGTTGGTGAGGACGAGGTCAAGCATGGCACCTCTCCTTGTTGGCGCCTCTATTACTTGCAGAAGGAAGTTGTCTTCCACACAATCGAGGAACCTCCTGGATTGCTTGTGCCGGGCCATACTGTCCCTCCATCAGATATCAGGGGGGTTGAAGTCCCCCATGAGAACGAGGGCCTGCAAGCTTGAGGCTGTTCCTATCTGTCTATAGAGTGCTCCATCCACAGAGTCCCCTTGGTCAGGCAGTCTGTAACAGATCCCCACAGTAACGTCTCCCATCACTGTTCTCTCTCTAACCCTGACCCAGAAACTCTCTGTCGACTGCTCACCTGTCTGCAGACAGAGTTCCATACTCTCTAGCCTATCCCTAACATAAATAGCAGCTCCCCCTCCCCGTCTGCCGGGCCTGTCTTTCCTAAAGAGCCTGTAACCTTCCATTCCAACACTCCAGTCATAGGAGCCATCCCATCATGCTTCTGTGATGCCTATGATATCATATCCCCACAGACGTGCACGCATCTCTACTTCCTCTTGTTTGTTCCCCATGCTACGGGCATTTGTACAGAAGCATCTGAGCTGAGCTCCAATTGAAGCCGGCTCATTGGCTCGAGCAGCTGGAATATCTCTACATTGCTCCGAGCATTTATTATAGGTGCTGGCAGCTGACTGGGTGTGTTGGGATAGAATGATGCCCCCTCCCCCAACACATCTAGTTTAAAGCTTTCTTGACCAGTCTGGCAAGCCTCCTACCAAAACTGCTCTTCCCCTTTGTTGTCAGACCAGCTCCACCAGCTCCCAGTAGACCTAGCCTCCCAAAGAGGAGTCTTATAAATAATAAGTCTTATAAGTGGATTGTCTGCTAATTTTTAATAGCATCTTCCTATCTGCTGCAATAAAGCTGCTGGTCTCCAGTTCCACAGATTCTCATTCTCCTTCTCACAGTATTTGCCCTTCTCCAGTCCTTTGAAACCTCCTCACCAAGTCCCCTCTAATAACCAACCCTTGAGGACCCAGGCTTTACTCTGCCCACTTCACAGCTACTCTCACAGCGGTTTCATCTGGCCCTTGAATACATTAGACTTGCTTCCTCTTGTCTGTTAACCTGTTCTTGCCCTGCACTGCTTCTGCTCCCACTGTTCTAAGTCTACTTTGCTTCTAATTATTTTTTTAAGGGTTAAAAAAAAAAAATTGAAGTATTTTCTGTGGTTTCCATTATTTGGTTTTCACTATCTGAGAATTCATGGATTTATTCCATCTTTCATTTTCCTCTGGCTTTCATGCATGTACAGAATTGCCTGGACTGACGTTTTGCCTCCGTTGTTACTTGAAACCACTTTGGTGTCTTGGCTTTTCTTATTTCATGTTTGCACTCATGGTCTAATATTTAAATTCAGCGTTTCTGGGTCTTTTTTCTTCTTTAATGGTTAATTTCTATTTCTTAGGGAATTTCTTGCATGACTGCTTTCTTGGTTTCATTTTTCTCACTTTTCTGTTTTGTCATTGGTATTTCTCACCTCTGTTTCTGGAAGCTCACAAGATCAATGGACAGATTGAAGTAAATCAGCATCAACTGACCATTGTATTGTGAGCCTCTCCAGACTTTTGTCCAACCAAAGTTAAGGGAAAAGAGGAGGATCACAGCCTTTATGTTCTCTTTTCTGTCATTAATGCCAACTCTTGCTGCTGAGATGGGCTGGGAAGTCCAGCCATTGCCTAGCTTCAGAGGGTGGTACCCTGAGCACATTGAAAGTGAACTTTCCTGCTGGGAAAACAGCTTTACATCCACTCAGGATAAACTCCGCATCCCCAAAGATAAAATTCCCTGAAGAAAACAATCAGTTGAGCTGAGGGCACCAACTCCCAGTTTGGGTGCAGCTGTCCTAATGACCGTAGTGTGCGCTGTTCACAGCCAGGCAGACACACACTTTGGGAATGGTGCCAGGCATAAAGAGTGCTTTCTTACACATCTTCTTTTTTAATATGCAGGAGAGATGGAAAACCTTGGGCAAAAAGGAAGGGAGACATCTGTGGGGCATCTTAGTTGCCAAAATAGTACAGGAGGATTCAGTAGCCAGAGGGAGCTCCCAGACTCCCCCTGGGATACAGAGGAGCCCTAAGGGCTTTTTGCAGGGGTTCAGAAACTCCAAGTATTTTGAAGTGCAAATCATGTTTTTGATAAAGCAAAGCTGTGGTTTCACAGTGGAGTGTGGAGCAGCAACAGCCACTAAAGGATCTCTGCCTGCTCCTGCAATGAGGGGGGAGATCAGGAGGGGTTCTGTTTATTGCCTTCTTGTAGCCTGAGTGTTTTCACACATGGGAGGCACTGGGCTTCCTTGTAAACCCATCAGCACGTGAAAACAAGGCCTCAGACAACTTTGCATTGCTGAATGCAGCAGCTGGGAGAAATCACTGTTAACTGAGCTAGCAAGGAAAGGGAGGAGGCAGCGCTGGTTTAGGGAGAGCCCTAGGAATACTGTCCCTTTCTACAATCCACTGCTGTATTGTAGATACCTTGTCTTACAGGTGATTCGCAGGTTAGTCATAGAAAATAAAATAGGTTTAAGAAATACCAATCTGGTTTAAATGTCTTTTATTTCCTGTGTGCGCATCAATTGCTGCGCCATGTCTGGGCAAATAAAGAGTCCCAGGTAATTCCCAGATCATCATCCAGCAACCAATTCTTGCAAATGGTTCTTTAGCAGCAAAGTGCCTGAGTAAATTTGTGTGAAGATATGCATTTGCTTACTAGATGGTTCCACAAATACTGTGTTCAACTGGCTTATATAAGGATGCCCACTTTAATATTTGATTTAGAATTCAATATGAAGGCGACTGATTGCAAAACACAACCAGATTTCGCAACTCAAGGGAATGGAACTAACAATTACACATATAAAATCAGCTGAAAATGAGTTAGCAAGATGAAACTTCCAGCTTGCTGACTGAACTCATGATTAAAGTTGGGGAGCTAAATGAGCATGGAGCATACTCCTGACAGGGGCTATTTCAGTGATGTGGAGCCAGCAGGTTGGTACCTCGGCATGTGCTGGCTCAGTTGAGAGGCTGGGAAAACTGAGGGCAAGCAGGACCAGGCAGCCGGAGGAAGGACAAACCTCCAGGCAGCTTGTCTGACCAGGGTTAACCTCTGCCCAAACTGCTGCACTAATGTCCTCACCACGACAGGGGATTCCCAAGCCCATGTTTAACACAATTTCATCCTGATTTGTAAATGGCATTTGCTCTGGAAGCGCTCCAGCTCCCATGATTTTCTGGTCTCGTAACACTTGAGGCCGCTGCTCTGAGTCTGATGTGATGAGGTTTGCAGTGTCTTTGGCTCTGAAACTACCTCTCAAAGTCAGGGTCTCAGATCATCTTACGTCAGACCGCAGGAATAGAAGCTATCCTCACTAGGACTACCCCAACCTGGCATCCCAGCCCCACCAGGCCCCACATCTCCATAGAATCACACTGGTTTGGGCTGGAAGGGACATTAAAGCTCATCCAGTTCTAAGTCCCTGCCACGGGCAGGGACACCTTCCACTAGAGCAAGTTGTTCAAAGCCTTATCCAACCAGGCCTTGAATCCCCTGCACCCGCAACTCCATCTCCCTCCCCATCTCCTTCCTCATCCCCATCCCTGTCTCCTTCTCCATCTCCCTCCCCATTCCCATCTCCATCCTGATCCTAATCTCCCTCTGCATCCCCATCTCCCATCTCCCTCCCTATCCCCATCCCTGTCCCCATATCTTGATTCCAGTCTCCCTCCTCATGCCCATCTCCCTCTCCATCCCTATCATCATCCCAATTGCTATTCCCCTCCCCATCTCCCTCCTTATTCCCATCTCCCTCCCCATACCCATCTCTATTCTGATCACAACCTCCGCCCTTATTCCCATCTCCCTCCCCATACCCATCTCTATTCTGATCACAATCTCCCTCCCCATACCTACCTCCATCCTGATCTCAACCTCCCTCTGCATCCCTATCTCCCATCCCCATTTCCCTCTCTACCCCATCCTAATCCCATCCCAATCCCAATCTCCCTCCTTATCCCCATCTTCCATCTCCCTCTCCCTCCCTATCATCACCACCATTCCCCCCTTCCTATCCTCCTCCTCATCTCCATCCCGATCACAGCCTCCCTCCTTATCCCCATTCCTATTCCCATTCCCTCCGGCCCCACCCCCGTCCCGCCCGCTCCCGGCTGTGGCCGCTGCGTCGGGGCGGGCCGGGGGGCGGTGGCTGCTCGGGGGCCGCCTTTGTGCGCGGCGGGGCCGTTTCATCCTGCTCTGCTGCGTCCCGTCCCGCACCGCTCCTTCCATGGCCCCGCGCCCCGCTCACGGCTGCGGCAGCGGCGCGCTGCTGGGGCGCTTCGGAGTGCTGCTGCAGGCGCTGCTGGCCCTCTGCGCCTTCAGCACCCTCATGCGTGAGTACCGGCGGTGCGGGGGGAACCCTCGGTGCCTCTCAGCCAGCGCTGCCGGAGTGGCTGGGGACCTGTTTCCTTATAAACACCAGGTTCTGCGTTGGCTATGCTGGGGTTTAAAGCGGACTGCGGGAGTTTGTTCGCGGCGCTCAGCAGGCAGCTAGGGCGCCAGATGCTGCTGCTTCAAACTCTTGTTTGCAGCCTTAATCTGATGGTAACGAAGCACCGCGAAATTGCGGCTGTAATCTGTTCGAATTGGCTCCGCTTGTATGAGCGATTGCTCAATCGCGTAGAAGATTTTAATGAAGCGTGAGAGGTAATGGGCTAACCTGGTAATTTACAAGGAAGAAGCAAAAAGATATGGCAGGGTGCGTACTGGATGCAGCCTTGCTTGATTAGAGCCGTAGTGGCCCGAGTTGTTGTGTTTAACTTTGGTTTAACTGTGACGTTTGGGGGCTGAGGGGCTGGGGCAGGAGGTTAGGGGGTTTATGGTTGCTGTGAAGGGATGGCAGGAGCAGTAAGAAGGTGGGGAGCACTGAAACCTGAGAAAGAGCTGAGAAACTTCACTGGTTTGTGCTGCAGCTGCGTTTTCCTCAGCAACGCGTTGTTTCTCTTTAGGGTTAAGTGGTTTAACACAAGTTGAGTAACGTGCCAGAACTCGATCTGTTTTCCTTGTTGAAAGCCCTGTGGTGAGGGTGAACTGGAACTTCCAAGCTTTCTGGCTCGGTTGCTGCACGTTTTGAGGCATAAGGAGGTGGAAAGAAAACCCACACCAGCTTCCCCGCTTTAAAAACATAATAATTAGCCCTTTAAAATATTTAGGAAAGAGGAAAACGACCCAAAAAGCGCAAAACCCGGTACATAAACTAAAAGGAAATACCCGCTGGAAGGGTGGTTTTGGGGGGCGCGGTACCTTACCTGGGTAAGTTTGGGGGGTTTTTTTTTGGGGGGGAAGGGTGTTTTCTCTTGTTTTCCTTAGTTTTTCCGCGCCTGAACAGCGAGCCCCCCGCGATGCGCACAGCGCGGAGCCGATCCGTCCCTCCGCCCGCACCCGCGGCAGGCTCATTCCGATATGGCATTCACGCAGTGCGTGTGCCTGCCGCTCTTTTTAAGGCTCCCCCCCCATTAAGCCGCCAACTCCTTCCGTGACCTTTCCCAGCAGTTTTTTTTAACGAACAAAATAAATAAAGAAGCAAAGAAAAAGAAAAATCTCACACAAATTCCAACCCCCATCGCCCCGCTGCGCGCCCGCGCAGCCTCCGCGCCCCGGGGCCGTGGGAAACGCGCCGCAACAAGCGAAGGGAGGGTTTGAAAATCACCCGTGAAATCGATGCCGCCGTTCCGCGGGGCGCGCAGCGATAGCACCGGTGTCGCGTTGGACGCGATCAAACACCATCTACAGCGTTTTCTACGGGCGGCTCGGCATCCGATCTTCCCCTCCCCGCCTCGCCCGTTCGTTTCGGGCTTTTCCCCCTTGTTTTGGGTGGGGGAAAAAACTTCCAGGGAGGGAGATGGGGAAAGAGAGGGACGATAAAATGCCCGCGCGGCCCCTCCCGTCCCCTCCACTTCGCCAGGCTCCTGCGTTACCTGATTATTCCCTGGTGCAGCAAATAAATACAAAATAAATAGAATGGGGGGGGGAAAGCAGGTGAAGGCACAAGGCAAGATGCGAAATCAGCTGGTGCAGGCACGGGAGCAACTTTCTATCGTTCGCTCGTTGGGTATCGTGCTGCAGGGAGAGGGTCTCACACCTTGGAACGTGGCAGTGATTTCCCGCATGTGGCCCCAGCTTTCTCCTACCCTACTGCAATCACCAGCACCCTTTACACTGGTTCTTGATAGCGATTCATTGCTGAACCTCCCCATCCCCTTTTTTCTCAACCAGCCTCTCACAGACACACTAGCACAACCCTTTTGTGCAAGAAGATGAGGAGTGCAATAGAGATGAAGAAAGGCGTCAGTTTTCTTTCAGGGATAAGATACTGAAGACTGGAGGAAAGGGCAGATATTGCAGAGAGTGGATTTCTTCACCACTATCCACGTTCTTGCCATTCAAAACCCGTCTCTGAAAGGCCACGGAGACAGCTTCGACCCCTGCTGGTCCAGCAGAGAACACATACAAAACAAGCAGTTCATGTTTTCCAGGCTTTGGGTTGTATCGGATTTCAAAGTGAATACTGTCAGAACTTCAAAATAGGACCAAAAACCCAACAGATGCCAGGAGAGCATTGAAGTCCTGTTCTTCCAGAACATTTTGAAAGTGGCTGGCATTTTCAGCATGGTGACATTTCAGCTTTTCAACCTACTTTTGAAGGGAAGATGCTCTGCAAACCCTGTGTCTGTGTTCTTTCTTCTTCTGACCTGTTCTATATTAGGTTACACTGAGATTCCTCTCACTGCAGCTTATCTTGATATAAAGCTGGTGGCAGGAGACACTTCCATCATCCAACTCAGGGAACATGACCACTGCAGCTCCCACAGCGAGTCAGATTTTTCTCCATCTCCTTTCCATTAAGACCAGATGCTTTTATGCTTTATTTCCATTCACATTTAAGCGCTCTTTGCTGGAGCTTTGGTTCCGCTGACCTCTCTGGAGCTTCTTCTTCCCTCTTGGCCTTGGTGTTCTCTGTCCTGGCCTCTATTATTTAGAGGCTATTTCTGAAGCACTGACAGTGCAATTGGCTCTGTGCGTAAAGAGGTAGAAGAAAGCATTATCCTTGTCCAAAGAGCTTGGGATCTAAATTAGCTCTGTGGATGGTGTCCAAACAGGTGGATTCAAAAGAAGTTAAAATAATCAAAGCTGAGGAAGAAAACCCCTTTGGAATGTCTTCTAAGTGGCTGCTACAACAAGGCTTTCATGTATGAATGAAAAGGTGCAGATTTATATCAGGTGTGATCTGAAGATGACTCTTAACAGCACCTGTTGGCAGCAAAGACTTTGGATCTTGCTCACAGCTGAGAATACAAATTGGCTTAGTGGACATAAAATGCAGTAATAGCTGGGAGATTTTGTTTTAATGCTACCTTTTAGGGCACCACTGGGAAGAAGAAGAAAGCACTTTGAGATGTACTGAATTGTCCTGGTGTAGTATCTCAGGATACAGAATGGGTTTAATCCCTGGTGCAAAGTACACACTGAGGTTAGCTCCAGCTTTAGCTGCAGTGTTCTGTGTTCTCAGGGATGTATCTTCCACTGATCGAAAGCAACTTGGCTACATTATCACTGCTATCTGTGCTGTTTAATGCCTATCTGTTGGCAGCTACATGATGCTCAAACTTGTATTTCAAGTTGGGAACAGAAGTTTCACAGCTGAAATTTGTTGTTGTTATTTTTAACAAAAAACCCCTCCTACTTTTATGCAAATAGCACTGACAAAGGAAGAGATTTACCTGAGTACCAAGTAGCCAGGGTGCAACGGTCATCCATCTGTCCTTGCCTCTGATGATCACCCCCAAAGGATGTAACTGTTCACACCCCAAGTTTGCCATAGGTGAACAAGAGAAACATGTCCAACCCAGTGAAATTCAGAGAGTGCCATTACCTTAGATCAGATATCAGCAGTTCCTGACCTCTGGGATAGATTATCAATACACAAAACCTTTCCTATTTTGCAGGCTGTCATCTTCAGGAGGAGAGGTGGGGATGTAAAAAGGTCCCCTCCACAAAGGCACAAGCATGCACACCCACAGATGTTATAGCATTAACACTCCCAGTTTCTCCCTTTTTTCCTGGCATCAGAAGATAAATGCCCTGGGGAACATTAGGATGTGCATTTGGGTATCCATTTCTGGCTTTGGGATGCTGCCATCAAGATGTGCTCCACTGCAAAAAGGGGCAAAGCTGTGCAGCTGCACCAGTGTATTTTGGGATTTAGAGATAGCCAACCTATGAGCTGAAGCAGGGACACTGTCTAACAGGAACTTGGTGTCAGAGAAGACACCCACAGGACATCATCTGGGGCTATCTCCATTGCCAAATGCAGCTCCTGTTACTTGTTCTTCTGTGGAATTGCTCCTGGAGTTATCGTGAAGCCATTCTGCATTTTCTCCCATTCATATAACAAACTATGGCCTTTATCTTCTAAGTCTTCCAGTAGTCAGCCCACCTTACAGTCAATCTTTACAAGAGGAAAAGACACCATAAAGCCCTTACTTCCTGCCAGTCTCGGGACCAGGGCTCTCACTTACCTTTGTCTTCTTTTTATTCAACAGCCCCAACTCAGGGAGAAGTTGGTGGCTGGAAGCCGGCGTTAGGATGCACAAAGACTAGTTTCACAGTGCCATCTCCTGGAGAGGGATACCACATTTAAGCTGCGTTTTGCAGATGCCGTCTTAGGTCTGATTTGCCACCGGGGCATTTTGAAGGCAGGTGGTTATGGCATGACCTAAAGGAGTTTAGCACAAGTGACGTTAATCCAAGATTGAACTCCCTCGTTACGCTGCTCAGCAAAAGTCCTGCTTCTTAAATGCTGCGAACATTGAATTGGGATTCATAAAAGGGTTATAGACAGTGCTTTGCACCTCTTCCCTACATGCAGTGATTGCAGAGGTACCCTGCAGCAACACAAGGGATACCGTGGCAAAGGGATCATCTTAAATGGGAAGCATCAGGGCCAAGCATCCCTGTGGCCTCCAGCTGACCTGCAGATCCCTGCCCAGCATGTGGAGACCCACACACCAAGTTTTCACTGCAGCTTACTTACCAGCTTCTATTCGTATTTACTGCCTGCTCATTAGATATCACTGTGCAGGGTTGTGACTATTCAGCAGATGGGCAAGGACTGGATTTAATATTAACTGGAAAATCTGAGCCAGGGCATCATCTGTGCAGCTCAAGAATGCCTAGAAAGCGTGTTCTCAGTGCTAAACAATAGCTCTTTCCCCTTAGCAGTAAATGGAAAGGAAGCACATGTTATATCCAATAAATCAGAGTGCTGAGGTTCAATACTGAAGCTCATAGCTATGAGTCTTATCGATCATGCGTGCACTATGGAAGAGATCCACTCTCTTATCAAGAACTTGCTTATTTCCACCATTTATGAACAACTTCCTTATTTGAGTGTTTGCTGGCAGGAAAACATCTCCTGGTTGATGTATCCAGCTTCTACAGGCAGGTGTTGGGAAGGGAGGCTGGGGAAACTGAGGCAGGAGGAGCTGTGAGATGTTGCACACAGATGTGCAGTCCCAGGGAAAGGCTGTAGTAATGGAAGTGGACTTAGACCTCAGATCTGGGGTAGCATGGTGCAGTGGTTATAGATTTCACTTCACACTGGTGTTTCTGCCCAACTCTGTGATGCTGAATAAGTAATTTCTCCATTTCCCTTCCCTTTTATGCAGGAATCTCCATAATGGCTAAACAAGACCAAAACCTCTGATGGACAAGGATGACCAGGAGCTCACATCATATTAAGAACTGTAAATTGTGCCTTACATCTGCATTACTCTTCATTGCTGCAGCACCCTGATGGGAGATCAGAGCAGTTAGCGCGCTTTGAGTGAATTCTGTATCATAGTCCCTCTTCATCAGGGACTGTAGCGATAGGACAAGCGGTGATGGGTTCAAACTGAGACAGGGAAAGATATAAGGACAAAGTTCTCTATTGTGAGGGTAGTGAGGCCCTGGCACAGAGTGCCCAGAGAAGTGGTGAATGCTCCATCCCTGGCAGTGTTCAAGGCCAGGCTGGACAGAGCCTTGGGAGACATGGTTTAGTGTGAGGTGTCCCTGCTCATGGGAGTAAGTAATATAATTCCTATGGGAATAAGTATATAAGCAGTTTCTTTTTTTAAAAACCAAAGATTAAAATCATGCATTTGGAAGCATCTCTCTGAAACTGACTCTGAAACGAGCTTGTGAGTGGCTTTTACTCTTTAATGGCTTCTTCTGTATTAAGGAGAAAGATTAAGAATGAAATACCGCTAATTGCACATAAAGGCCCCAGCTTCCACAACAGTGTAACTGTACACTGTATTCAGCTTAATCTCCATCTGCCCCTACCAACATAATTAATTCTTTATTTTAATTTGAAGGAGCCGACACGTCTGTTTCTTCACTGCCACATTGCTAAGCGCATTTAATAAGAATGAGTATGAGTGGAGGAGTCTACAATATGCCGTTAAAGGTAATAAGTAACATATTTAAGGTTAGAATGAGCTCAGGACTAAGTAACTCAGGGATGAGGACTGAAGGTGTATAAATACTTTGCTTACTAGGGCTCTGTTGAGTAAGACATAGCTGCTGGTTAATAACTAAAGAAATAAATAGAGGTGGTTTTCATGAAGTGGGTTTTCTGATCTCATTTCAGACCATGCCCCTTTGGTCCTGCCTACAGGTGACTGGTTTTACTCTAGATTGGCTGACCTCTGACAAGTGGTAGCCACTGTGCCTCAGTTTCCCCATCTCCACAACGAAGAGAGGAGTAGTAAACTTTGCAAACTGCTAGAAGAATTCTCTGATGAAAATACCCGTATCCTGTCCCCTGTAATTGACCCTTGCCAGCCCAATGAGCCTTTTACTCCAAAGCAGACCCTGTGGCCCCTCTCCTCTTTCATCCCTTTTCTCCACTCTCCAGTGGTACAGCTATGCAGGCTCTATTCCCTCCTGAGGTAAATATTCCTAAAGCCACGTCTCTTTTAAAAGCATCATGTGCTCATAGGTCTTCCCTGCACCTCTGATAACCCACAAGCCTTGAGAATACAGGTTCTTGACCGGAAATACCTTAAAAACTAATACTCCTGGCCAGCTTGCGTGCACAGACAATGCTCAGCTGCAGCACAGTTTGTTCTGCTCTCCTGCTCTTCCTCTTCCTCAGCCTTGCTGCTGGGCAGCTCATTGAGGTGTGCAGGTGTGGAATAATTAGGAAATATGGGATAACTAGGAATTAAACTTATATTTGAAATGTAGCATTGTCCACCCATGAGGAAAAACGGACTTTCAAGGCCTCTCAGGGCGAGATGCAGCCGCACCTGGTATCCCAGGAATGTGCACTCCACAGCGGTTCTTGTGGCAACACAGACAAAGGGTAGAGCCAGGTGGAGATCTCGAGGTTACTCTTTGTCCTAACTTCAGCGAAAGATGGGAATGTGATGGTGCGAGAAGCTGATAAGCTGCATGGTAGAGTGAGGTGGAGATCTTGCAAAAGCCGATAAGCTGCATAATTCTTACCCTGGGCTAGCAGCCTGTCATCTTTTGATAGAATGCCATCCTCAGTGTGAACTTTGCTTCATTATAATGTCATTATAATGCATTTACATGCTAAAATACACACCCATCTCCAATGCGACCCCCCTCCAAAATGAGACCACCCCTCTCTGTGCATGCGCTCTGAATTTTCGGTGCCATATACCTTTAAATCGAAGCGAGAGAAATTTGCACCAATAGTAATAAAGGTATGTATGACTAGAGTCACTCAAGCTCCACCTTGAAGGTAAACAATAATATAAAATGACCCAAGAGAGAGGGGGATATTGGGGAAGATACCATCGTGGATGAGTCGAGGAAGATAACATCAACCGACTCCTGGGACCGGTCGACGGGCTGGACCTCTCTTCCCCCCCATAGGGACGCCTGTGGGTAAGATTTGCACTGTATTCGGTGCTTCCCTGGGAAAACCTAGAATCTCTATAGAGTTACTTTTACTGTCATCTGTATATTTTATAGCTATACTGTGTTAACTTTATCGAGCGCTTGTATTCATGTAATCATTATTCGCACGTGCTTTTGCAGACAGTATCTATCACCGGCAGTCCATAAGAACCTGTATCTGTTGCATCAATAAACTGCACGGTTTCGGTAATCGCTCGTAATTCTCTTGCTGAACGCGACCCCATCTCTTAGTGTGGCCGTGAGAGTTCAGGAGCACGATTCGCCTGACAGTGTGGTGCACTGTCAGTGAAACCGGACCCAGTGAGGTTCGAAATAGCGAACGCTGCCCGGGCTGATAGCTGCCAGTAATCTTCCCCCCTCCCTTTAACGCAACAGCAGGGTGTGGAGGTCAGTGAGGATGAGCAAGATAGCAGTTATGGTGACCCACATCAGCATTCAGCCCTTACAGACAGGGGGGTTTAACAGAAAATGAAGTACATCCCTGTGAAACGAGATGTTTTCTTATTTGAAGCTGGAGAATACACAGCAGAATGGATGGCCCCCATTGCGGGTCTCTACTCAGAGTTAGCAGTTTGGGATTTCCCTTTCATCATGCCCTGGAGCTCTCTCTGCACAGTTGGGAAATCAAACCACACGGGTATAGATTTAGTGACAAATACAGTAAAAGATACATGCAGCAGGAGCCTGATTCTGCTCTGGTGCTGTTGGGATCCAAAGACCCAAAGGCAGGAGCAATCCCCACTTCCCTGAAATCTTACCTTTAGAAAGGAAGCAGCTTGTTCCTGCCACAGTTACGCCATAAATATTGACCAGCCATACACCATAAATACTCATTTTCTCCCAGGTTTTCTTTTGGATTGAACCAACCAGTTCCCTGTGAGATGAAACCTGGGTGCAGTCAGGGGTCACTTGAAGGATTTCCCTTTGTAGGCTGTGTGACCCATGATAGATTTACTTGCCTCTGTCCTACATGGTTCTCCAACACCATCCCAGCAAACCTCAACCTCAAGTACCCCTAGGAGATTCTGCCAGGATCCCATGGGAAGGATGTGCACATAAATGCCACTTTAGGGGCTGTATTTTCTGTTATTTTGCAGTGAAAATAAACTCTTTCCTTAGAACCGGAAAGATTCCATGTTAATCCCAGAAGAGACAATGGCCAAGTAGCAATGCAAGGTGAACATGGCAAGGTGAACAAGGTGAATGTGAGCTGGATGGAAGTGACTTGGCCTGGAGGACACAGATCTTGCCTTACAGCAAAGAACATGAGCAGGGTAGATGCAGTCAATATTTCTCTGGCACTGGACAGGTTTTATGGGGTCTTCTCCAGGGAAGATGTGCTACCAACAGCTATGACATTTCAACGTGAAAAGTTTCTCCTCCTTTCCCTGCTTTTGGACCCCCTCACATCATAAGTGTGAAGTATAAATGCAAAGCCTTCTTGGCGTGATGTCTTGAGAATAGAGTAGGTTTTAGTGCTCTGAAAAAAGCTTTTGTCTAAAGGAACATGTCTCTACACAGGGCGAATCACAGTTTCATTTGCTCAGCTAAAACAGCTCAAACAACTCGTTTTCTTGTTCACATCCACGGTTCCGTATTGCAAAATGAAAGAAGGATTTATCCTGGCAATTCTTGTTAGTCCTTATCACAATGTTCCTTAATTTACCTCCTTACAATCAAAAGGATGTTGCCCAGTCCTGTCAAGAAAACTACTTGCTGAAAAGCATTGGATTTACAGTACTGTTTAGATAACCAAATCTAGTATTAATTGATGATGTTACTGCCTGTGAAATATCCTATTTATCTAGGATCCATAAAAGGCAGCTCATTCCATTAGCATAAACAAAGAGTGCAAAGTAGGAGCCATGGCAAAGGGGCGTCTATGGAAGAGATGCCAACAAGACAGGACCCGGGCAAATATTCTGTGTTTGAAAAGCCAGAAGTTAGAACTGTCAGGGATGAATGCTCATGTGACAATGCCTTTGCTTAAACTAGCAAGTGTAATGTCACTGCTGCATAATTGGGATGTGTCAACAGTTGTGCTTGAAAGGTTTATTCAGGTGGGTTGCACCTCTCCCCATCGGTACAATACAGGCTTCACAGCCAGTGCTCTTGACTCCTCTTTGGCTTTGAAAGAAGCATATCTACAAACCCTGCTGTGTTTGTAATGATGCTTTTTAACAAGGTTTCTCCAAGCATAATTCTGTGATAAGCATAAAACAAGCTTCACCTATTTATAACCAGGGGATAAGTGGTTTTTCTATTATCACGACCAGCCCCAAGTGGCCTAGGAAAACCTGGAGAGCAAGGCAGAACATGCAGGGAGGAAGAGGGGGAGATGTTGGCTGTGGGCAGGTCATTCTGCATTGCCTGTCTACATTCATGGACTGGCTACAGAGTCTGGACCATCAGTGTGACGAGGTGCCTGGGATGCAGCTCCAGATTAGCACACATCAATAGGTTTCTTCAACCTGGGCATCTCCATGTGGCTCACGAGATTGATTCAAATGCCTAAAGTAGTTGTGGTCTTTGGTCTGATAACTCTTATATTCTTCTATTATAAAATGACTTGTGCCCTGCCCAGCAGAAAGATGGGAGTAGTGAGCTATGTCAACAAAGACAGATCCTGATCTGATCAGTGTGACAGCACAGGGCAGAGAATTCATGTTCCTCCTCTGCTAAGTGACAACAGGAGCCAAGATAGGGAAGGAATTTGGTTTTCCTCATGACAAGCTTTAAAATAGACTTGATTTTAAGCTCAATTTTTCAAAAACCTGACCCTCTAGAAGTAGCTTTCCAGGTATGGAATTAACTTTCCAGGCATGGACGGACCATGCTTCCTGACAGAACAGGCTCCAAAGGCACTTCTCCATCTATTCAGAGCACTCTGCTACAACAGAAAGTCAGGCAACAGAGCATGAAAAATCATTCAAAGGTGTTTGCACAGTAAATCAGAACTTCAAAAGGAGCCAGTGCAAATTCAGACTCAGTGGGAAAGGGGCAGCATTTCCTTTGGGCTGCTTGGAAAATCATCCCTGTGTGCCCTTGTGAGGGCAACCCATGTGCCTACAGGACAGCTTCCAAAAAGGATTAGCGCCAGTGCTTGCAGGTTGGAGGCACAGAAAAGTGACTTTCCATGTGAGTGGTCACAGCCCAACAATCCATCATTAGGCCATTCTGCCTCCCCATTCTTCATTTCACCAGGTAGTTTGAATGCTAATCTGCTTAAATGCCTTTTTATAGCTGGTAGCTGGAGGCTAGTTGAGTTGAGAAACCTTTACACTTGTACAGTCGTTTACAGGGCTGCTTTAAGACACAGCATATATTATGTATGAAGCTTTATAACAACCATCCATATCAGAGCTGATGGAGAACATGAAAGCAATACAGCAGCACTCCTTCCTACAGCACTTTGTTACAGGTGACAAGAGACAGGAGATGCGAAGGCTGAACAAAACCAGTAGCAGGAAATTATTTTCCCGAGAGACTCCTACAGAATGTAATGATAAATAAGACTTTTAAAGTTACTGTGAAACAAAGGGACCCTTTAATGAAAAAGAATCTGATCCCTTAAATGTTGAAGGTTGTATTCATCTGTCTCAATTAGGATATATTGAGATAACTGCATCTGAAACATTAATCCCCTTTGTAATTGGTGGAGCAAATCACCATAGGGACATGCGTAGGAAACTCATATCACTCCAGGGTAAATAATAAATGTTGTGACTGCACTTGGGACTTCGAATTCCCACATTTGAGTATCTGTTGCAGTCATGCCCTGCCTCAGTGCAAGGAAAACTGGCTCCCAGGGCCAAAGCAGCCTGTGAGGCCCCATGGTCTGGAGCTTCAGGTGAAAAGAGTTCTATATCCAACTCAAATCCAAGAAGAAATCCTGGCCCTTAGGATTCCCCATAGGGTCATTATTCATATGACAAAATTACTACATGCACGTAGCAGTTTTGCTGCACTGGACCTACACTGCTTTGAACATCTCTGACTTAAACCCTAAATGAGTGCTATAACTTGGAGAAGTTTTCCTTACAAAAAACAAACTCAAAAGTGCCTGAAATTCACTATTGCTGTAATCTTTCCCCATGCACACAGAAATCCTAATCATCCTCCTCCTATCCCAAATCAAAGCTATCAACTCCCATCTTCATGTTTCAATGCTGATTAGAAACAGAAAGTCCTGGTTCTCCTGGAGTTTAAACAGTTTTGCTTTCATAGCAAAGAGGAGCACAAAAGTTGAGTTTAACTCCCAGTGGTTTCTGCTTTTTCCTTTCTGGAGAGCTCAAGAGCCAGCTCTTGTGAATTAAACCCAATTCCCATCACTAAATGCTTCTCATTTACACCCGCAGAGCACTTGGGCCAGCTGTGCCATTTGTGTTCTCACTCCTTACCATGGTGGTCTACCTCCAGGTAAAGCAAAACTTGTATAAATGCATTATAAGAAGCTCATGAGAAAGACACATGGGTGTAATGAGGCTGAATGAAAATATATGTAATGAAAGCTTGGAGGGAAAACATTCTCTCTCAGAGGAGTGTTACCACATTAGCGCTGGTTATGAAGAGCTAATGTCCACTTTAAGTGGTATCAAGAGCTGGAGCAATTGAAAGACAGTAAGAAGAAAATGAGTAACGAATCAATTTTATTGTGTGCTGTTGAGCAGTCCTGGCTGGAAGAGAATGCGTTGGTACTGCTCAATAAAAAGGATGGATGGGAACTGACAGCAGCAGGGACAAGTGCTCCCACACTTTCTGAAGAAATAAATGATTTTTGGAATTATTTTTGCCTTAGCCAATAGGATTTTGCTGAAAAAATGGAATGCTTTCTTGTGGAGTTCAGCATAGACACAGCAAGTGAACACCGTGCTCTATTTATGCAGAGAGGAAATACCAGCTTTATTGGAGAGACAAACTCACTTTGCACCTTTCCTGAAGCTGGCTGTGCTGGCGTCCCCAGGAAAGGTTTTGTGTCTCTCAGATCTCTTTATGGGACTCATCTCTGCTGCCCCATCTCCCTTTTTCATGCACTACATCCCTATGCCACCACTCTCCATTTCACCTCCTAGGTTTGGTACGGGTTCCTAGGTCACACTTGCATCCTGATGCACACACACCTATCCAGAAGCACTGAACACGCTGCACTGACCTATCCAAGGCTGCTGAAATACATTCCCTGTTGAAAACAGGGTAAAAGGAGCCCACAGAGACATTTATTCCTACTACAGCAAGACTGATTCCTGCAACCAAGCAAGATTGGTGTCCTTACTCTAGGCTGAATGGTGGCAACTGTTATCTTCCGAAATGAGTGATGTGAAGACTCCCTGATTAGTTAGGATCATTTCACACACAGGCTTCCATCCCAAAGTCACTGCTGCAGTCTTCCACTAGTATACAGTTCCCCAGTTTGGGCTGCCCAGATGGTCATGGTTAAAAAGGCACCTCCAGAGGGTGATCCCAAGCACTTCTAGATATTGGTCCCACACAGAAGGAATTGCAGGCTGGAGAACTGCATGTCTTTTCCTGGCAGAGCAGTCCAGACAACAGGCTTAAGATAGATGCCCAGTTTCTCCTGGCTAACTCTCAGCAAGAGTCCTCAGATGTCCTTGCGGTGCCTATATGGTGAGTTTTGTCTTGGGATTGGACTCAAGCCCACCATCCCCATGGTGGGTCAGAGAAGAGAAGCCAATGCTATTTCATTTCCATCACAATGAACAAGTTCCTTTTCTTACTGCTTCCTATGTTTCTATGTTTTTCATCCCTGTTTCATTCTTCGTCAAAGCACAATTTGAATCTAATTTCATAATCTCACTGACCAATATTGTTTCTCCCCTGTGTTCAGTGCAAACATCTCTGATAGCAAGCAGATATCATCTGGCCTTTGGGAATCCCTGGACATTCCGAAGTTTGTGTTTCAGTTGTAACATCCAGAAGAGAGGGGGCGAGAGAACAAGAATGTACATCCTACATCAGCATTTAGCTATCAGGTCAACTGTTACAACAGCAACAGAGCAAGGGTGAAAAGAGAAGAAACAGTAGAAAAAAGCAGAAACACCATTTAGGGTGAGTCTGCAATAAGCATTGAATTCAAGAATAAATCCTTATTGAATGGTATATAATAACAGACCTACTTCTCCCAGGCAAAGGGAAAAAATGTCAGTTTTGGGGCCTCACCCTGAGCTATGTCAAAGGCTAAGATCTCAAGAGAGTTCATGTGGGAACAGACAGCAAAAGTCACTAGGCACAGCTCTTCTTGGACAAAATTAGGTTTCCAGCCTGTAGAGTTACTATTCAGGTGAAATGAGTAAAATTTAAGTCAGTTAAGCCTTGTTTTCAACTGCATGTCCCACAGGAAGATGGTTTTAAAACTTCACACCCTCACTGGTGCAACATCATCAGAAAAACTTCTAAGAGTAGGCCTGGTCTCAGACACATGCAGTGATTTGTAAATCATTCTGACAAATACCAATTTTCTATCACTTTTTGTTATAAGAATAACTTTTTGCTATGTTATATTATGAGAAACATATTCAGGTTTTTCCTCTTGAATCACGTGTAGGAAAAGTCACCTTATGGATGCTCCTTGCATAGTTTACAAAAAGCCTGTGGGCATCTTTCCATGGGTAAGCATGCGTGTGTTCACTTAATTATGTTCCTGAATGAACCACTCCAGCAATAAACCCTGATTTACCTACAAACACTTTCCAGCTTCCAGGAGCCATATGTCAAATCAGTCCCTAAATAGAATAACCTTTGCTCAGCTTCCCCAGGGAGCAAACACTGGATCATAAAATCAATGTCTTATTTGTCACCAACCGGCTGAGTCCAGAAGCGCTTGCTGGGGAGCTGGGAGTGTGGGGACAGAACTGCTCACCTATTGTATGGTTCTCTTCAAGCAAAAGTCCCTGGTGGCTTTGATAGGACATTAAGGTGACAATACTACATCTTCCTTGTCCAAATAGCAGGCAAATAAGTAAATAAAAGACATTCCTATTAGAAACACCTTGTCATGTTGTGAAATAAGCATGTCAGTTCATGAGAGGGAAGCTTGGTTTTGCCCTTCTACCACAATGAAGGGAAAGACACCCTCTGCCTCAGAGTTTTAACCATCCCTTCTAGCCTTGGAGAACTCAGCTATTCCTAGGAGCCATGTACAGCTTGACATGTACGTGTATGACCAAGGCTCCCTCCAAAGTGTAGAGGAGGCCACCATTCCTGCTCTGAAAGCACTGCTGTTTCCAACACTGAGATCATGGCCATATGATATTAGGCACCTCATTGTAACAGAACATGAAAAGCTATTGATGGAAGAGGAAGCAGATGAGATACATATATCAGCTGGAGCAACAATGCAAGCTGAAGCTGCAGAGCTGTTTAGGACCTGTTCTTCATAGGGCCAAACCTGGCAAAATACATTGTGAGGGGTCTGCAATGCAAACAAATAGGCAGCTGCTGGAAGGGGACAGCTGGGATTTCCAGCCAAAGAAAAAGCAGGCGCAGGCTGTGGTTCTTCTCAACTGAGTGTAGATGTTCAGGATTAAGGCATCCAGGTCCCATGAAGGGAGATTGCACTGTTGGAGAGCAATTAATCTCATTATTTCAGACTGCAGTGTCAAAAGGAGATGTAGAGAACTGTTTCCCTCTGCAGGCTCCGGAGGCAGCTCAGACAGGTAACAGACTAATGGTCTAACTTTGGACAGCTAAAATTGACTGAGATGAATCCCATCCCACTGATATTTGGGTCTGAGTGACAGAAGAGTACTGCCATACTTTACACACAAAAACCCTGACCAAGGGTGCTGCAGCATCCTCAAGGGCAACAAGTGAATGTGCTGAGCTTATAACCATTATCGTCCTTTGTTAGAACTGACACCACCTTGATGCTCTCTCTTTTTTTAATTGCATTTTGCCAGCTGTGCTTTGTCATCTGATTTTTCAGCAGAATCAACATGTTTTTTATCAGGGTATATTCTTGGTGATAATATTCTTTTCAAAGGGAAATTTGTCTTTCTTTCGCTACTTCTATACTTGGAGTTTAACTTCATGTAGATGTTGTCTACATCCCTCTGCCTTTATATTGTATTTATATACGAGTTTGGATTAGATGACCAAAGACAGGTCACTGTCTGCCCATTGCTGTGGGCTAGTGCTCAGAAGTAAACCCAGTTTGAGCTTGCATCAAGACACAGAGGTGTTTCTTTCACAGCCTGAACCATTGACCACAGTTCAAGATAGTCACAGATGTATCTTCTACCCTTGCCTTGCAGATGAGGGAACAAGCTTGGTCCTCTTTGTTCTGGAAGCCTTTGCAGGAAAGATCCTTGCAGACACTAATTGAGAAAATAATGATCATAGATAAGAAAAGAAATCCAAGAGTTAAACCCTAATGAAATCTGTAACTAACTCTGGAAAGTATTTCAGGCAGTTATGGAAAGCAAAAACAGGGCTGCAGGGTGGGATGGATTTGTATGATCGTCTGTAGTGGCTGCTGTCCTGCTCCACCAAATAGTTTTCTCTTCTCCTGCTAAAGATGGAAATGCAGTAAAAACCCCATGACTCCTCTGGGATACAGCTTCTCTGCGCAGCTGCCAGGCATTTCGAATAGCTTTGCATGTGCACAGTGCAGGCTTTGGGAACAGAGAAAAGAATACAGCCTGGTCTGTGAGCTGTGCTCTGGGGCTCCCCTGTAATCAGATTCAAACCTCATTTTGTCTATCCCAGATGTTAAATTCAGGCATGGCGTGAAAAGACACAAGTTGGGAAAGCCTAGAAAGCCACCTTTGACTGTATGTCTGCATCTCAAAGACCTTACACTGTCCAAAAAGCAGTACACCCAATGTCCCGTAGTTTCCCCCCTAGGACCAAAGGAGATGGTGAGCTCAGCGTGTGTCTCTATTTATGCTACAATATTTCTGCACTAAGTTGCATGTTGACAATTTGTGGCATGGGCCCAGTGTCTGGGAACTGAAATGTGAGAACATATCTGTAGTGATGGACTCATTCAACTGAGGTTGTTTTGTATCAGATCTCATCTGAAGAGTGTTTTACAGATCTGAGCTAACACCACCTGGGGCCAGGAAGAAAACTCCCCTTGAATGCGAAAAACATGGAACTAACCCAAGTAACCTCATCACTGTGTTCGTTGCTTTGGAAAACCACTGGACATCATCATAAGTGAAAAATAACAACAGTGAAGTTATTATTTTAAACAAAAGGCATATTTTAGAGCAACTTGTCAGGTCTCCTGTCACAGGAGAAATGAGCAGTTCCCCCCCTTGATATTGTCTTTGTGACTTGTTTCCTGCTTAAACAGAGGATCGAACCCAAAATAGAGATCCCAGCACTCAGGCCTCCACAAAGAACTGATTTGGGCTATTCAGTTCATCTGCCGCTTGCAACATTTGCCTTCTCCAGCACAAAACCAAGGTTTGTCAGATGATGTACTGGGATGGGACTCACACTGGCTGGTTTCCTGGATAGGATCCTAAGTATTCCAAGAAAAATAACACGTCTCATTGCTTTTACTCCTCCCTCCTGTTTAATGTTCAGTATGATCATTATGGACTCTCTTGTGCTTCTTGTACAGCTATCAAGAAGTTGGCAATCTCCGCACTTGACTTTTATCCTGTAGAAAGGGTGTGCCTGTTTCTCATCAGAAACCAGCTAGAAGAGTTTTGAGGTAGTTGATGGGTTTTTAGCAATCCCTGGGAAGAAACACAGGGACAAATTTTACTGCGTTTCTAGGCTGAAGTCAGGCTTCATCCTGAACCTTAAAAAGGCTAATTCACTGCAATATTCATGACATCATTTCTAAACCCAACACCTTTAATACCCCTTTTCCTGCACGCCCAGATGTTTCTCTGGAAGCAAATACCCCCTTTAATCCAAAGAATGAAACTTAGCCAGAGGGTCTCTTCTGAAAGCTGTTTTGTACCCATAAGGTTATATCATGCTCCTGATCTGTAGTTCTGCAGCTGAGATTGCACCATAAATGCAAACCAGAGTGCTCGAGGAGGGTATTAGCTTCAAGTTAGGCAGCATTTGCTGTTTTGGAAATATCCCAGGAGAGGTAACTGAGGTCTCTTTCAGGATGACTGTGTGCAGCCTGAATCAAAATATCTCTACTGCAGCTGTAAAAAATGCATAAAAGGAGGTAGAAATGATGCCTTAGCTATAACATTTATAAAACATCAAGGATGACTTGGGAAGGAACCTGTGGTTTTCAAGTGCTAATGGAAGAAAGCCTTGGGAGCAGAAAATATGCACCAGGTCTTGGAAAATGAGCATTTGATTTCAAGACTCTTGATGAGCCACAGAACTCAGGGGGAAAGAATCAAGGTCCCCTCTGGTTCACGCTACATGAATTCTGGGCATATTTAACACTTTGTCACTTGTGCAGGTCTCCATTTCCTAACTGATCTTCTCTCGTAAATAGTTATCCAGGCGGTCAGATCCTGACATCCAGTAAAAGATCTGAAAGGACTCATCCAAACCCACAACCATGGAGAGAAGAAGGCTTCCTTTTCCCTGGGGAAATTCCAGGTCTGCCAGAGAAATGGAAGAGCTGTAAAGAATAAAACTGTATTTGATTTGATTTTTCTCTCTTTTTTGTTGCTTGAGAAGAAGTCTGACCCCCCTGAAGTGGGAGGGTGTGAGACAGGGAGAATGGGCAATTGCTGCCTCCTCAAGACAATCCCTGCCTGAAGTAAGCCCAGGTAGAGTCTGCACTCAGAAGGGATGGCAGGATCATGGTGTAACCACAAACCTCAGTGACGTCCAAAGATGGACTAACAAGCTGAAATATTGTCAGTAGTGCCTCCAAGAAGGATTAGGACTCAGATCTCCAAAAGCACAGGGTTGGGACATTACCCGTATGTTCCAATAAATAATGGAGCATCACAGGGAGAGGATGGAGACACCGGCTGGCTAAAAAACCCCAACATAGCAGTTCAGAAAATGCAGTTCAGAAAATGCAGTTCAGGGGAACTTGGGAGACAGAATACTAGAATCCCCCTGCCATGGGCAGGGACACCTTCCACTAGAGCAGCTTGCCCCGAGCTCCATCCAACCTGGCCTTGAACACTGCCAGGGATGGGGCAGCCACAGCTTCTCTGGGCACCCTGTGCCAGCGCCTCAGCACCCTCACAGGGAACAGCTTCTGCCTATGAGCTCATCTCAGTCTCCCCTCTGGCAGGTTAAAGCCATTCCCCTTGGCCTGTCCCGACAGGCCCTTGTCCAAAGCCCCTCTCCAGGTTTCCTGCAGCCCCTTTAGGCACTGGAGCTGCTCTAAGGTCTCCCCTTGAGGAGCCTTCTCTTGTCCAGGCTGACCCAGCCCAGCTCTCTCAGCCTGGCTCCAGAGCAGAGCTGCTCCACCCCCCGCAGCCTCTCTGCGGCCTCCTCTGGATCAACTCATCCATCCTCCCAACTCAAGCAGCAGTTACCTTGCTGTCCCTGAGAGAGGATTATCTGAAAAAGATGGAAGTTCTTAAAACCCTCAAGCAGCAGAATTTCTCCCTCTGCCCCCAACAACTTCCTGCACCTCTTAACTAGCCTTCTTCCTTAAAAAGATGTCTCGGTGCCAATCCGCTTTGCTGCAGTTCAGATCCCAGAACATTCTGTTCATGCTACAATGGCTGTAAATTCAAACATCATCTCAAGCTTGAAGTGGCTTGTATCTGGCTTGTTCTTCCAAAAGATGGGACCCAGCCATAAATCTGAATGCAGTACACTCCCAAAGTTCAGCCCCATACCAGGGGGATACAAAGAGCGAGCTGAAATTGTCCTGTTATTTTTGGTTCATGGTTTGAGAAGAAAGTTTAGTTTTCAAGAAAGAAATTGATCTGAAAATCAAATTTTGAGGCTTTCAAAGCAGTTCTAGTCATATCCAAATAATCACAAGTTCTGGCATCATCTTACCATCACAAACACCACATTCCAAGCCCAAAGTTGTAGTGTGATGCACTTGCACAGCACCTGCAAGGAACTCTGGTCTCAGGCAATGTTTCCTGGCATTACAGTACCACTGCAATAATAAACAGATGTCCTACCAAAAATGAACCCACTCAGGAAATGTAGAGTTGCCTCTGGGCATGTTTAGGTGGGTGCTTGTACTCCAGTTAGACACTGCTTGGTTTTGTCCTGCCATCTGTTAAGATAACAGGTATACAGGTTACTTTCAGTAACTTTCAGTACTTTCAGTGGCAAAGTTATGCAAGAACTCCCTGCCTCTTGCCCCACCTCTGCAGTTCATCACCCTCATAGATTGTACCAGGTTAAACTTTAGAGGAGTTTCTCTATACACAAAGTGATCTGAGATAAGGGAGAATCAAATCATGCTGGTAATCACTTGCAGGGCTGCTGCCCCTTCTGGGCTAGCTTCAAGCTATTGCATTGCAGAATAAAATAAAGCTATGCAAACCATTTGCTCTGGTTGATCAAATAAAATCATCTCGCTTTCTACTGTGATGGACTAGTTGTGGTCCACAGGCTAGAAAGCGTCCTCAAGGTGTGAAGAATGGAAAGAATTGCAGTTGTCCTCCAGTTTACTCGGAGGAAGAGGAAAATACAGAATGATTTACCAACTGGCCCAAGATAATGTACAAATATTGTGGCAAAGCCAGCCACTGAAACTGGAGTTTCAGTCCAAACCCTTAATCATTAAGTCATCATCCATCAAGCTGGAGTCCTACCAACAGCACGTTAACTATCTGGTCCAAGATGGGCTCTGCACTCCACAGGACCAAAAAGGTAGAAAGGGGATTTCTCAGCTGTCATGAGCTCTGTGCAGGACTGAGGAGTGGGGTCTGGCCTCCAGTTCCTAGCACCAGCAAAGCTATTCCACTGTCACTGAAGTCCATAGCCACTGAGATCGTGTAGGACCATCATCTCTGTAGGGATGTAGGGTGATATATGAGCTTGAGAGGGTCAACCCTGATGCAAAACCATCATCCCAATAGGGATGGTGGGACCTGTGAGAGGTTCCTCTGTGCTTCTCTAGATGTTTTGCCTCTTGCAATAGGTGATGAGATGGCCGTGTAGGACCAGTGGGATGTTCTTAAAGGGGTGATTTGCACAGCTGAGGTGTCCTGAATGAGGGGAAGGAGAAATGGAGATTGAAACCTGTCTCTTTCCGCATGTCAACACAGCACAGACCTGAAAACCACTGTCGCCCTCCCTTCTGGCTTACACAGCCAGGGGTGAACAGGGCAAATGATGTTTGAAAGCCTCAGCTCCAAGCCAAATACAGCATGTGAACAATACCACAGGCCCTGTAAAGTGTGAAATCATTCCCATTCTTCCAGAGCAAGACACTGAACATCTAAAAACACAGCTAAAGCACTTATTGAAAGTGCACAAGAATTACCTTGACAATTGCTCCTTGGAGTATTCTGCAATACAAAGTTGGCTGATAACAAAATTGGTGTTGGCCTCTTGCTTATGAATATAACCTAAAACTGATTGTTAAATGTGTCAGGCCTTGTAAAACATGCAATTCAGCAAGAATGAGGTCTATCCACTGTTTAATTAGCAGGGATCATTGCTGCTGGCCGCATAAATAAAGCCTCTTCCAAGTATCAGTCAAAGGAAGTTTTCTCAAGAGACTTTGTTTTCAAAAGCAATTTCTCCATCTGATGAGAAATAAAAGCAGATTAATGATTTACATGAGTGTCATCCTGGAAAGGCCAGTTTGCTGTGCCCCCCTCCAATCCACCGTAATAACCAGCAGCAGATCTCCACATGTCTGCCATCACACAGGGGAATCTGGGGGTACAAAACACCTGAGTGCTAGTGGGGCAACTGAGTTGAAGAAAAAGATGTTGTGCTATACAAAACCAGCACTCATGATCCTGTGACACTTTTCTGGTGCATGGGGCCACCACTGAACTGCCTGTAGATGGAGCAGGCTTAGTTCATCTGAGAGCTGACCTGAATGGCCAGAGGAAGATGTCCTTCAAGAGGGTATTTATCTCCTGTGGTTGTGAAAGGAGCCAAGAGACATCTCAACGGGGGACACAAAGCCAGGTGAGGGGGATTTCAACCAAAGGTTGATTGTACAGAGCAGTGAGCAGCAGGACTTTGGACATGGACTGGAATCATAGAATGGTTTGACTAGGAAAGGGCTTTAAGATCACCCAGGACCAACCCCCTGCCATGGGCAGGGACGTCTCACACTAAATGTCACCCAAGGCTCTGTCCAACCTGGCCTTGAACACTGACAGCGATGGAGCATTTACCACTACTTTGGGCACCCATTCCAGTGCCTCACCACCCTCACAGTAAAGAACTTCTTCCTTATATCAAACCTGAACTTGCCCTGTTTCAGTTTGAACCCATCAGCCCTTGTCCTATCCCTACAGTCCCTGATGAAGATGCCATCTCCTGTGCTCTTTTTTCCTTCTCAGCTTGGCGCAAGGAGCAGCAAGTGCAAATGAACAGGAGCCCCTGGCCTGGTGCCGAGTATCCTGCCTGATCCCAAGCCAGCAGCTTTCCGCAGTTAAGTGCCCTGGAAGTGAGGAAGCCTTGACAAACATGTCCTACCCCTAGGTCTGCTTTGAAATCAGAGCCCTGCCACACCAAAGTATGCTGAGAGTGTGGGTACCTGCACTGCATGTCTGACATCCCAGCTGGCAGTGCATGGGAAGGGGTGACATGCAGACAGTTGTCATTAGCCATTGCAAAGGGCTGGATGATTCCCAGTGCTCCAAAACACCCATTTTTAGTAATAAAATTGGCTTTTCAAGCAAAACCAAAGAAAACCTCCAAACCATTTTGTCCTCAAGGAATACAGGCAGCCCTTTGCAATGGAAGATAAATATTGAACATGGGAAGATGGTGAATGAGGTCTCAACACTTACAGGGTATAAGATAGAGCACAATTACTGGAAAAAATGCACTCTAACCTAGCTCAGCACCATACAGTTATTGTACATGTTTCCTGACAACTGCCACTGCTGATTAACTGGATCCGCCCAGCCCAAAACGCTTGCACTGATCCATGCTGCTGCTCTTGTGTGTTGAGCCCACATGTCACACTCACGCAACATGGGAATGACACAGAAGATGCCCTGGTATCCCAGTCATGATGTCCCCAGTCAAGGTTAGGTTTTGCCATGTAACAAGATGTCTTTTTCTGCCCTGACCCCAATGCTGATGGGCTCTACCACTGCTATAACTCAAGCAAATGAAAAAGCTCTCTTCGGGCCCAAAATGAACGTCTGATTTGCTCAGTCACTGTCTTATCAGCCAGAGAGAAATCATGAACAGCTCGTAATGGCGCTGTTCTTTTCAGAAGCTATCAGGGAGATGTGAAGAACAAATCTTCTAACTTTGATAATTTTTCCTAATAATTTTCTCTGTATTGGAATAATTTTGCCACAAGTTTCTCCAATGACACCTATTATTCCTGCAGGTCTTCCTGGAGTAAAAAAATCCCCATTTCTTTCCCAATTCCTATTTGCTCAAATGCTTTCCATTGCTCTTGCTCGTCTTCAGACTCCAGCATGGATCTGTCTTTGTATGATGGCAAAAGTGGGCTGGACCCAGCACCTACCCCAAGTTTTGTATAAAAGGCAAGCAGCCTTTTAAGCAGTTGGTAGGGATTTTTCTGGAGATGGTGCTCCTGCAGAGCTCATAGGAGCCAGATATCCCCTGCTTATTTACGAGAGTCACTGGGGCAGCAAGAAAAGCCTTCCCCAAGTCAAGATACAGACAGTCACCCTCTTAGAGCGGAAAATGAAACCCGCCTGACATGCTTTACTCTTGTCAAATCCATATCATAGCATAGTTAGGGCTGGAAAGGACCTTCAGATCATCTAGTTCCAGCACCTCTGCCAAGGGCAGGGACGCCTCACACTAAACCATGTCACCCAAGGCTCTGCCCAACATGGCCCTGAGCACTGCCAGGGATGGAGCATTCGCAACTTCCTTGGGCAACACATTCCAGTGCCTCACCACCCTTACAGTAAAGAATTTCTTCCTCATATCCCATCTAAACTTCCCCCGTTTAAGTTTGAACCCATTACCCCTTGTCCTATCACTATAGTCCCTAATGAAGAGTCCGTCCCCAGTGTCCTGGGTTCAGCAGCAGCAGTCATTTTTCTCCTTGGTAGCTGGTGCAGCGCTGTGTTTTTGATTTTGGGCCTGGGAACAGTTATGATACCACCAGTGTTTTCAGTTACTGCTTGGTAATGTTTTGGTCTGACCAAGGACTTTCTGAGTCTCGTGCTCTGCCAGGGAGGAGGGGAAGCTGGGAGGAAGGAGAGACAAGTCACCTGACCCAAACTGACCAAAGAGGTTATTCCATACCACAGCACATCATGCCCAGGATGCAAAAACGGAGGGCAGAGACCCGGAAGGGTGGGGGTGCACTGCTTGGTCAGGCTGGGGATTGGTGGTGAGTGATTGTATTCTTTCCTTGTATTTGCCTTGTCATTATTATTGTTGATGGTAGCAGTAGCGGTTTGTGTTATACCTTGGTTGCTGGACTGTTGTTATCGCAAACTGTGGGAGTTGCATTCTTTTGGTTCTCCTCCCTATCCCCCCGGGACAGGGGAAAAAAGAGTGGGGAGTGAGTGAGAGAGCGACTGTGCGAGCTATAGAGGCTTAAACCACGCCACCCACCATCGTTATAGGCCCCCTTCAGATTCTGGAAGGCTGCTATGAGGTCTCCACGCAGCCTTCTCTTCTCCAGGCTGAACAGCCCCAGCTGTCTCAGCCTATTTTCATACGGGAGGTGCTACAGCCCCTGATCATCCTCGTGGCCTCCTCTGGACTTGTTCCAACAGTTCCATGTCCTTTTTCTGTTGAGGATACCAGAACTGCACACAATACTCCAAGTGAGGTCCCACAGAGCAGAGTAGAGGGGCAGGATCACCTCCCTCGACCTGCTGGTCACGCTCCTTTGGATGCAGCCCAGGATACGGTTGGCTTTGCACAAGTCCAGGAAGATGACATCAACTGCTCTACCCCCAAGTTCATCAGTTCCGTAGCCCCATCGTAGAAGGCCACAAATTGGTCAGGCAGGATTTCCCCTTAGTGAAGCCATGCTGTCTGCCACCAAGCACCTTGTTGGTTTTCATGTGCCATAGCATGCCTTCCAGGAGAACCTGCCCCAAAATTTTACCAGGCACAGAGGTGAGGCTGACTGGTCTATAATTCCCTGGGTCATCCAGGACACAGGACACTTTGGGGACACAGGCTCCCAAAGGGGCTTGTGCAGAACAGAGAATGCCAGGGGGAGTGTGGCAGCTCGGGGGACACAGGCTCTGGGGATGTGGGGTGGCCAGGGGCTGCTCCTCCAGTGACATGGGGCCACAGGCCAGGGATGCTGCTGAGCCCTCCCTGTGCATGATGGGCAGATCCTGAGCCAGGGTCCCTCCACTCAGCCCACACAGGGGCTTGCATGAACACGAGGATTTATTGATGGGGTGCTGGGCCACCAGGGCGCCAGGGGTTCAGCCGGGAACCTCCAGTCTTGCTTGGCTGCCGTGGTTTGAGGTCAACGGAACGGGTCAGAACGGGTGGGATGAGCTGTGGTGACTGCTGAAGGCTGCAGTGGGTGAAGGCTCTCCTGCCTGTACCCTCCTTGCCCTCGAGCACAGGCTGTTGCCTGCCCTGCCGGCAGCTGATGTTGCTCAGCAGCTCTGTAGTCTTGTCATCATCCTGCTGGGAAGGAGAGAGGGGGTTGGCTAAAGCACAGGAAAGAATTCCTCTTCCCCAAGCAACCCTCCACACTCAGCTCTCCTGGGAAACTGAAGCACGAATAACCCCCATCCCGAATACTCAGCAACACAAAACCAGCCACAGTTGCTCCCTCCGGATCCCTTCCTTCTTCATCCTTACCTTGCTGGGGAGCACGGTGGATAGCTTCAGTGGCTGTGGGGTGTTGCGTGGGACAGGTGGGACAACAGTGTTCTGGCCCCCGCACTGTCGCGGCACGGTAGGGTACCGGCAGCTGGCTGCCTGCTCCCTGCAGGATGGGAAATAGGGGTACTCAGCACCCAGCACAGTGGTCTGCAGGGTGGGGGACAGAGTGTTTCTGGGCAGCCTGCCCAGGCACCTCCAAGAGCCTTCTATCCCCACGCAGGAAAGAGCTCTCCCGGGCAGGGCAGGACCGCCCTGCACCCCCAGCAGCGGATGGGTCCCAAGTCCCCTACCTCTTCCTTTGCCCTGGGTTGAGGGAAGAAGGCGTTTTCTCAGAGCTGCGGGGGGTCAGCGGTGGGTGAGAGGGGACAAACGATCCAGCCCGGCTCAGGGCAGTGCCTCAGAATCCATGGGCTTTTACCCCATGGCATCACCCTGCCTGCTGCCCTCAGGGAAGGGTCCCTGACCCACCACCCGTGGGCAGTGTTGGAGGGGTCTCAGCAGGGTCAAACCCCCCAGACAGACTCCCTGAACCCCGTGCCTGTCAGGCGGCGCTCTCAGAACCCATCTCCCACCATCCCACCCATGCAGCACCCCCACGCTCCGGTGACGGGTGCTACTTACAAGCCAGGCACTCTCATGCTGAGCTGTCGGTCACAGGACAGGCACCGGAATTCCACACTGGAAAGCTGCCTGGGCAGGGGACAAAAGGGCTGGCTGAGCTGGGAAACCTGGGTTTCTACCCGGTTTATCCCCTAGCACCCCAGCAAGGTCCCAACCGCCTGGCTGTTTCCAGGAGAATGGAGGATGAGGGAGAGCAGTTGGAGGTTGGCTCCAAAAACCACCACCAACAGTGGGAACTACTGCCGTGGGCACTCAGAACACCATGGGAACTGTGGCGCTGGCAAGGACAAAGAGGCAACGGGCCAACTGCTGCCCCTGAAGCCACCACTGTCCCCATCACACTCACTTCTTAATCCCAGCTGCATTGTCCGCCTCTCTCAGTAGTGCCTTCTCCTGGAGCTGCTTCAGGCTTCTCTTCCACTGCTCCTCCAGCTGCTGCTGGACTTGCTGCAGCTCCTGCTCTTGGACAATCAAGTGCCTCAGCACCTCCTCGACCTGTTGCAGGGAGGAAGACCATGTGGTAGTGCCATGCAAGGGGGGTGGCTGTCCCCTGGAGACAGACCCGGCTCACTGGGGCACGGGCTCTCAGTGCCTGCAGGACATCTGCAGCACGGCTTCAATTTCCCTCCATGCTGCTGGCTCCTACAACCCGATCTGGAGAGCGGGGAGCAAGGGGCTCCCCCACATTCCATCGAAGCACAACCAGCTGGGGGCAGAGGAGGTCCCGGCAGACCCCTCCCGAGCCCCACATGCCACCATCTCCTTACCTGGCTCCTCAGCCTCTCCACCTTGCCCTCCTGCCTCGACAGGAGGGAGTCCACCTGCTCCTGCAGCTTCTCCAAGCACTGCAGGAGATGCCCCTCTGGCGCGATGGTGTCCCTGCCCGTGGGGCACACTGCTTGCCTCTCTGCTTGCTCCTGCTCCACTCTCCTCAGCATTGCCCTCAGCTCTTCCACCTGCACGAAGGGGAGAAGGAAGCACCTGTAAGATGGAATGGATGCATCCAAGAACCCCAGGTGCACTGGGGTCTCCATGGCCCCAGCCAGCCAGGAGATGTGGCCAAGCCCCTTCCCCACTGCCTCCTTCATGCCGCCCATACCCTCGGGGAGAGGCTGGGACAGAGCCATGTCATAGGAGAGGAGGGCGACAGGGGTTCAACCCTATGGGAGGGTCCCTGCAGACCAGGACCTGGGTCCCCAGCCCTGCCCTTTGGGACACCCAGGAAAAGTCTGTGCCTGAGCAGCTCAGTGCCGTGCAGGGTGAGGCCCCTCTCCAGTGCCCCCCACTGCCGCCTTTAGGCCTGCGGTGAGCCAAGGAGACTGGATGTGGGGATGAGGCCCATGAGGTGCTGATGGTGCCTCTCGGGTGCGCAAGGAGTGGACACGGTTCCCACCCGCAGGTCTGGAGTGGGGAAGGGAGGGATGGAGAGGACGGTGGGGCCAGAGCTCCAGGGCTGGGGGGCCCACGGGACTCGGAAGGACGCCTACCTCTGAGCTGCTGCTGTCCATGGCTTCCAGCTCCTTCGGCTGCCGCACACTGGCAGCCACGGCGTCAACTCGGGAGCCACTGGCAATGCCCTGCAGCGGGGCTGTCCTGGGCTGCTGCTCTGCTGGCTCCGGGGGCTGCTGCCCCACATGGTGGGCCTGGGCCCTGACCCCCTGGGCAGGCTGCCCCCAGTCTGGGACAGGCAGGCCCTCGACACCCAAGAGCCCCAGCACAGCCTGCAGCAGGCTGTGCAGCTCGATTATATTCACATGTCCACTTGAGGGGTTGATGGCAGCATCCAGCAGCTGAGACAGGCTGGGCGGTGCCATCGCTGCTGCTGTGCTCCACAGCGGGAGACTGACCTGTGGGCAGGAGAGACAGCGGGCAGCCAGCGGCCTTCCTCCTGCTCGCGGGCCTCTGCGAACCCTGTCCCGCCGCCCTCCCACCTTCGTTCCCTCCCTCCCTCCAGCCACTCCGCTCCGCAGCTCACCTGCAGCACCAACTGAATCCCCCCTGCCCCTGCCCGCTCTTTAATGGCCACAGCCCGCCGCTCCTCGATGCCCATTGGCCGAGCCCATTGTCCACGCTCACAGAGGTTGCGGCTGTTGCCAGGTGACGTCCTGTTGCCAGGCGGCTGTTCCCCTCCCGCAGCTCCAGCTCATCCCCTCATGTCCCGGGCGCATCGGCAGACGCACGAAGCCCGCGTTCCCGTTCCTTCGAATGCCATTCCATTTCCATCCTCAGCCTTCGGGTTTCCTTGCACTTTTTTCCTCTTTGTCCAAACAAAACACACTGACAGTGCAGGCACAAAGCCCACAGTGACAAGCTTTGATTTACACCTCTAAGATTACACAAGGTGAGTCCCACTTGATACTGCCACCCCTACATGCATAACGTCTATTTTATATTACTTAGCCAAGACATAACGTAAAAATACAAACGCTGTCCTTTTCCAAACCCCTTTCCTTATGGATCGACCTTGGATTCAAATAGCCCATATTCATTCATTCTCTTCTTCCGTTCTTCCGATATAGATACATCTGTGTCCGTCATAAGCAAGTGCGGAAGTTTGAAATGGGTATTTCCAGCAGGATGTCAACAAGATGCAGTGAATCACAAACTGTGGTGAGCTAAACTCAGCATTTCCTTTGTTCTGTGTGCTTCTGTCCCAGCACTCAAACTGTGCTTTGATTTCACGACCATTCTGGTCTGTAGAGAAATTAATCTGTGCTGTGGTTTCACACAGATATCATAGAATCATAGAATAGTTAGGGTTTGGAAAGGACCTTAAGATCACCCAGTTCCAAACCCCGTGCCATGGGCAGGGACACCTCACACTAAACCATGTCACCCAAGGCTCTGTCCAACCCAACCTTGAACACCACCAGCGATGGAGCATTCACAACTTCCGTGGGCAACCCATTCCAGGGCCTCACCACCCTTACAGTAAAGAATTTCTTCCTCATATCCCATCTAAACTTCCCCCGTTTAAGTTTGAACCCGTTACCCCTTGTCCTATCACCACAGACCCTAATGAAGAGTCCCTCCCCAGCATCTCTACAGGCCCCCTTCAGGTATTGGAAGGCTGCTATGAGGTCTTCATGCAGCCTTCTCTTCTCCAGGCTGAACAGACCCAACTTTCTCAGCCTATCTTCGTATGGGAACTGCTCCAGTCCCCTGATCATCCTCGTGGCCCTCCTCTGGACTTGTTCCAACAGTCCCATGTCCTTTTTATGTTGAGGACACCAGAACTGCACACAATACCCCAAGTGAGGTCTCACGAGAGCAGAGTAGAAGGGCAGGAGCACCTCCCTCGACCTGCTGGTCACGCTCCTTTTGATGCAGCCCGGGATACGCTTGGCTTTCTGGGCTGCAAGCACGCACTGCCAGCTATTCTTAAGAAGATGAAATATCTTTACTTGCTTAACACAACCTGTTTATTAAACCTTCTTTGACTTCTCTTCCTGGAAGATATTTGTATGTTAGGGCCAGGATTTCACCACAGACGTGGACTCCCAAATCCTGTTGAGACTTGGGCTGGTTTGGAGCTGTTCTGGGATATTCTGCCAAGGTGTTCTGAGGCATGGAGCACACATCTTTGGAAAATAAGTTGGGGGATTCAGGCTTGTTGAGCCTGGCAAAGGGGAGGCGGAAGGCCAGCCCAGTAGCTGCCTACAGCTACTAGGAAGGGCAAAGATAAAGCCAAGCTCTTTGTGGTAGAGCCAAGCACTATAGCAAAGAGCAGCAGCCAGGCTGTGCCTTGGGAAATGCAGGTTGGACAGCAGGATGAAAGGTGTCTTTAGGCGGATAGTACAGCCTGTGACAGGTTGTTGGGAAATGAGAACTAATGAATTGTGGACCTGACTCAAGGTTTAGCTGGGTGAAACTATGGCTAAGCCAGACTAGAGCTGATCGCTCTTCTGCTCTACGCATGAGATTCAATTAGAGTCCTCCAGCTGATGCTGCCAACCAACGTTTCTATGACCCTACGGTAAATGCACCTCCCGTCTTCTGCCCTACCCCAATATGTTCAATATTGTCTAGGAAGTTATAACAAGGCAGTCGGTGGCCAAATTCCCTGTGCCAAGAATTATGCATTGAAGTCTTTCTACGCCCCAAAGCCACAAAACAAACCACATACCTCAGAGAGCCAAGAGGAGGACACACTTCCAGATGCCTGGTTCAGAATCCTCTCAGGGATAGTCACCAACCAGATGGGAGGCCATCACCTCATCACCCCCCAATAGGGAACACTGATGATACCCAATGATCTGTGCACCAACTCAGTTCTTCTGCTAGCCATGCAACATCACCCCACCGTGCAAACTGTCTGGCAGCCCCAGGTTGTCCCTGTCTGCAATAAATACAGGCTGTGTCATGGCACATTCATTATGCTGAGGGTAATTAGTGGTTACGTCAACGGGAGGATTTCCAGTTATGCTGCTGGCTCACTCTGCATGAAAATTAGCCTGTTGATGTGTTTGCCTTGGGTTGTGTCTTGTCAGCCTTGGCATCACCCCCTGAAGCCCATGGATGTGGCATGGCAAGAAGAACCAGCTGTCCATAACGGACAACCCTCATCTTCACCCCTGCAGGTGTCAACTGCGGTCGTTCAGTGCTCACTGCCTCCAGCTAGAAGAGATGTGATAATGCTGCATTATAAGAGGGTGGCAGAGCCTGCTGATACACAGGCATAACCTTCTATTAAGTGACAGAAGCTGTGATTTAAGGGAAACCCTTGTGGAATAATTAAAAATTAAAATTATATTTGAAATGCAGCATTGTTCTTCACACATAAGAGAAAAAAATACAGGCTTTTAGGACCTTTCAAAACAGGATGTAGCCACCCCTGAAATGTGCACTCCTCAGCAATCCCCATGCCTACACAGTCGGAGGGTAGAGTGGGATGAAGGTCTCGCAGTTATGCTCTGTCCTAACTTCAGCACAAAAAGGGGGGAACTGGAAAATGCAGACGGAGGGTAGAGCAAGGTGGAGATCTCGCAGTTACGCTTTGTCCTAACTTCAGCACAAAAAAGGGGGAAGTTGTATACTAACTTCAGCTAACTTCAGCAAAAAGAACACTAACCTCAGCAAAAGACATCTTATGACCAATTACCGTTCTTGGTGTGAACTTTACTTCATTACTTGCTAAAATAAGGTATGTATGGCTAGAGCCACTCAAGCTCCACCTTAAAGACAAAAATAGTATGAAATGACCCAAAAGAAAGTGGAATATTAGGGAAGATACCGTCGTGAACGAGTCAAGGAAGATAATATCGGCAGACTCCTGGGACCGGTCAACGGGCTGGACCTCTCTTCCCTGTGGAGAGCAATTTGACTGTGAATGGGCATGTGAGCCATCCAGACAACTGCTTGACAATTGTAAGGTAGTAACCCACAGGCATTGAGGCCTCGCCGGGGGTTTACTAAAGTTCGTGTACATGCAGAAGTCTTGAGAAAGTTGGCACGGCAAGCTGCTGAGAGAGATGTGCAGGAGGGAACTGATAACTGTAACCTTGAAACATATGCTGTAATAGTTAACCAATCATTAAGCTGTTACTAACAGTTAGCTGAGAGACATTAACCAATTAGATATTAAGCAGGATACCAAGTAGAATGTAGGTGGAGAGCACTATGCGCGTGGACAGAGGGTCTGAACGAATCCTATTGTACATTGAGTCGCGTGAACAATACACGTATCCAATTAGAGTTGTGTGTGTTAATGATAGACAAGTAGAATGTCTATATAAACTGAGCTGTCTGCACAATAAAATTGGCACAGCTTGATCATATGGGTCGTTTATGCTGTGTCCGGGACTTCTGTGTCAACGCTTCCCCCCCATCGGGACGCCTGTGGGTAAGACTTGCACTATATTCAGTGCTTCCCCAGGAAAATTTAGAATCTCTATAGAGCTGCTTTTATCGCCACCTGTATATCTTAGAGCCAGGCTGGGTTAACTTTATTAAACGCTTGTATTCATGTAACCATTATTTGCTTGTGTTTTTGCAGACAGTATTTATCACCGGCAAGCTATAAGAACCTGTATCTGTTGCCTCAATAAACTCAATTACCAAACTAGACTGTCTCATTGGCCAATCACCACTATGGGTAAATCCGGACCAGTAGAGGTTCGATGTAAGCGAACGCGGTCCGATGGAAATCTGGACCAGTAGAGGTTCGATATAAGCGAATGCGATCAGGTTGCTTGGACATGGCAGTGTGGTGCATTATCAGTGAATCCGGAATCAGTACGCATGCGGACTGGTAGTTGCAGTCAATTGCACGCTATCAGTGAATCCGGAACCAGGCGCGCCTGGACTGGTAGTTGCATATTAGGGCTGTTCCTGGCACCCCCTCTAATAAAGTAAGGGGTTTATCTTTTCCCCTTTTAAAGCAACAACCCTCAGAGATGTTGAAACTGTCAGAAGAGACCTTATTCCTGTTAAGTATAATCTTAACTGTGTGTTTTGTCATTCTGTATTTCTGTGGCTTTCTTGCTATTACTGACTTACAATTATGTGTATTAGACTTATGAGTAAAGAGATCCTTCATAAACCTTATTCAGTGCTCACGCTCATTGATTTCTGAACATATTTGTGCTAAAAGCATTTAGATGTAACACTTAGTTTTCGGGAAGGTGATAAAACCACTGGGTCTTAAGTGCTAAAATGCCGCTTAGGTTGGTCTTAGGAGTACATTCAACAAACTCACTAAGTTTAAGTTCGGATCTGTGTCTAAGAGCATGAAGAAACAGCCCGATCTTTCCAGCTTCAGTGCAATGGCTTTTCTTACAGGGAAAAAAACATGATCCAAGCACTTAAGCTGAGTGCATTTGGTGGGAAGTCAGCAGGAAACTCTGCATTTTGAGCACCCAAGACACAAGATGTTAATGTTTTCCTGTTGTCTTTCAAGAATGTGTATGTTATAGACTGTGAGCAAATCTAGAACCAACAAGAGCTGCTCTCTACTACCTGCTACTTCAAATTTGCACCTGGAATATAAGGTGAGAACCAGTGTAAACAGAAGGACAGCCCTCACAGAGGCCTGCTGCTGCATCCCGATGCATGAGTGAAGAAAGCAGCTAAGACTCAAATCCCGACCAGGCACATTTCCTAATTAAGCTGTATTCATTAAAGACCTGGCCGCCAAAGGCAGACTAACACAGGCAAACAATTGCAACAGCCCCTCTTAGATCACTCCCATCACAGTGACACAGAGGCCCAGACTTGCTTCTGGAGCTCTGTCGATGGCTAAGCAGGATTAGTGCTGATGAAAAGTTAGCCCTGAGCACTCCCTTTAGAGTCAGTAAGCAGACCAGAGGGCTGTCCTCCCGGGAAAAGCAGCACCTCTTAGACAGGTGAGCAGTTAGAACGATGGGATCGCAGATGTCTGCGGAAGAAAAGGCTATTGTCTTTCTGTTAAAGCACATTTTAATGCAACAGGGAGTCTCCGCCCCACACAATCCCAGTTCGCCAGTGACATGGGTCTGGCACGCCTCCGCTCCTCCACCCCCGCAAGCGCCGGAGTGGATGTCCCCACAGCAACAGAAGTAAACATAACTGACACCAAAGTGCAAAAGGTGCCGCTTGCACTGAAAGATCTGTTGGGTAATGGATTTAGTGCCTTATTATTGGGACGTTCTAGTGTTACCTTACAGGGTCTTTTTGTTTTGCCTGCGGTAATTGATGCTGATTTTGAAGGACAAATACAAGCAATGGTCTGGACCCCATCCCACCTGTAACAGTCCCCGCGGGAGAACGTATATGCCAACTTCTCTTATTCCATGCACGTACAGTAAATGCTCCCTCGGAGGAAAACAGGTGCAGGGGAACAGGTGGCTTTGGACCTACTGATAAGCCACACACTTTATGGACACAGTCGTTAGCAAAACAACAGCCAATCATCGAATGTGAAGTGCGAAACCCCCAGCATAAACCCAGCACTATCCAAATTAAAGGCCTACTGGGCACCGGAGCAGATGTTACAGTCACTGGCGCCTCCTTTTGGCCATCAAATTGGGAGACAGTTTCATCAGCAACGGATCTAACAGGAATAGGAGGAATATCAACACTACGTCAAAGTGCATCGATTATCCAGATAATAGATCCTGAAGGGCGCACTGCGAACCTCCGCCCATATATAGTGAACTGTCCTTTTAACCTTTTGGGAAGGGATGTCTTAAGCATGTGGGGAGTCTCGATAGCAACATCGCCTTTTTAACTGGGGTCATTGATGAGAATGTTCCAATCAGACTAAAGTGGCTGACAGAAAAACCAGTGTGGGTTGATCAATGGCCCCTAAATTTGGAAAAAACCCATGCCTTAACAGAATTGGTAACAGAACAATTGAAGTTGGGACACTTGGTTCCGACCACAAGTCCCTGGAACACACCAGTATTTGTAATTAAGAAAAAATCAGGGAAATGGCGTCTTTTACATGACCTTCGTGCAATTAATAATGTCATGGAGGACATGGGAGCCACACAGCCAGGTTTGCCTTCCCCAACCATGATACCAAAAAATTGGAACATTGTCATTATGGACCTTAAAGATTGTTTTTTCACTATTCTCCTACACCCTGAAGATGCTCCAAGGTTTGCTTTTTCTATCCCCTCTGTTAACCATCAGGGAACAGCACAGCGTTATCATTGGACTGTATTACCACAGGGTATGAAAAACAGTCCGACAGTATGTCAGTTATATGTGGCTAAGGCATTATCAGAGGTAAGACAGACATATCCAACAGCTATTTGCTATCATTATATGGATGACATTTTGTTAGCCTATCAGGAACCACAGAACCTTTTAGAAATTGCTTCCAGCACTAAATCTTGCCTTGAAAAGCACGGGTTAGTTGTTGCTCCTGAAAAGGTACAACAGCAACCCCCATGGAAATACCTGGGATGGAAAATCCTCCAGCAGACTGTAGTGCCTCAACTGCTAAGATCGATGTTAAAGTTAACACCCTAAACAATGTACAGAAATTAACTGGCACTATAAATTGGGTACGAATCCTTTTAGGTATAGACAACGATACCCTTAGACCTCTATTTGAATCACTGAAGGGAGAACCTGCCCTCAACTCGCCCCGACAGTTAACTCCGGAGGCTGAGTCTGCAATTGAACAAGTTAACAGAGCTTTAACCAATCGACAAGCTGCAAGGATAGATTACCAACTCCCAGTTACTCTGTATGTTATCCAAGGACCTAAGTCCCTCAAAGGATTAATAGGTCAATGGGATTTAAGGGAAAAGGATCCACTACGTGTCTTAGAATGGATCTTTTTACCATACCAATTCTCCAAAACCATAGTTACTATTTGTGAACAGATTGCACACAGTGTGTCGTGGCAGACAGAGAACAACAGAATTAACAGGACACGAAACAGACACTGTCTCTCTCCCCTTAACCAAGATGTATTTTCAGTGGGCTTTTCAGAATAACACAGAACTACAAATAGCAGTGACAAATTTTGGTGGAAAGGTTACTCCACATCACCCACCACATAAGCTATTCTCCCTGACAACAGAAATAGAGATAAAATCAGTTTCAAAATGTCAATGTAACCCAGTAGAAGGTCCAACTTATTTTACAGACGGTTCAGGTAAAACAGGCAGAGCAATCACAGTTTGGTTTGAGAATAACGAATGGCATCATGAAGAACAAAAAGTTCAGGGATCAGCACAAATTGTAGAATTAGCTGCAGTAGTGTTTGCATTTCAGCAATGTCACCGAGCATTGAACCTTGTCACTGATTCAAATTATGTTGCTGGAGTTGTTACTAGAATTGAAAATTCATGGCTGAAGGAAGTTACCAATCCTACTTTATTCTATTATTTAAAAATGTTAAAAATGCTATTAGATGAACGCACGACGCCTTATTATGTTCTGCATATTCGCAGCCATACAGATTTGCCTGGATTTATCATAGAGGGAAATCGAAGAGCTGATAGGTTAACGGCTCCCGTAGTAGCAACTCCTCTACCAAATCAGTTAGAACAGGCTAGATTATCACATGTTTTTACCACCAATCAGCGAGATCACTCAGGAAACAGTTTTCTCTCTCTTGGTCAGAAGCACGTACAATAGTACAAACATGCCCTGACTGTCAACCATTTGCAACACCTCCACATACTGGAGTAAACCCTCGTGGCACCAGTGCCTTACAGCTATGGCAAAGTGATGTCACTCACATCCCTGAGTTTGGGAGACAAAAGTATGTCCATGTTTCCATCAATACATTTTCACATTTGGTCTGGGCCACAGCAGAAACAGGTGAAAAGGCCCGTGATGTTATTCGTCATTGGCGTGGTGCCTTCGCAGCCCTAGGTGTTCCAAAACAAATAAAAACAGATAATGGCCCTGCCTATAATAGTAAGGTAATTGAAACCTTTCTAAACACTTAGGGGATAAAACACAAGGCAGGGATTCCACACTCACCACAAGCACAAGCCATTGTTGAACGATGCCACCTAACACTAAAAATGTTGTTAGAAAAACAAAAAGGGAGAATGAAGGGAGAATCGCCACAGGCACGACTGTATAAAGCAATTTATGTATTAAATTTCTTGACGATTGTCAATGTCGACAATGCAACGGACACCCTGGAATAGCTTCGACATATGGGTGAACTTAGCCAGAACACTAAGCCAAATAACTCTGTAATTCAGTATAGTCAGTAACACAGCTATTTCATAAATGTTTAGTAGAGAGACCATGGTCTAATAGTAGCATTATTATTGTATCACTTATAAGAAGGGTAGAACGGTAGAAATGTAAAACTTCTTGTATTGATATTTTCTTTTCTCTTGCGCAAGACTTTGTACGGATATTTTCCTTTGTATTAGGTTTCTTGTTCCTTATCTGCTAAATTGCATGCAAGATGTACTGGAAAAAATGTTAAAGAAGGTTAGGTCTTTAGAAAAACAAAAAGGGGGAGATGTGGGTGTAAATGTGAAAGATCTCTGAGTTGGACTAGCTCCTGGGAAAGCTTTGGGACAGCTGAGGAATGTTGATGGGAAAGTTTTGGGAGTATTGTGGGCAAGATAAGAAGGAAGAGAGAAGCGAGAAGCAAGCAGCCAATCAAGGCAACCAGTGAGCAAGATATCCACCAATGAAGAAGTGAAGAGACCCACGTGGGGGGTGCTAGTGAACCAATTGTATTAGCCGCTTGTACACGCGGGTACTTCGGAAAGCCTATATCAACCCTGGACCATCAGATAATAAACGATTTCATTTCATGACCAGAAATGGGGTTCATGCTTTACGTCTCCACAACAGGGCATCAAATATGATGAGAAGTCTATTTGTGCTTTACTTGCATGGCTTAAAGGGCGCGGATTCACTGTTGATTCTCAGACGGCGTTTCAGCTTAAACAGTGGGATTCAGCCAAAGACTCTTTGGGAGTCCGCGCCTAAGGGGGATAAAATCGTTTTTCTGCTGTTAATGACATGGCGCTTAGTCTATGAGGCTCTTAGCAAGCTGCAGACCCCATCATGGGGCGCCGTCACTAATCCTAAGGAGCTGATTGCCACTGCCCCTCCGGCGCTGATGGCGCCCGTCTGCGCCAGTGCGAGTGAACAGGGCGCCGATACCTGCCTCAGCAACCCCCCCCATTCGGTACTTCCCATAGCCATTGATGACGGAAAGGATGATTATGACCTTCGTAAACGCTGGCAAAAATTCCAAAAGCAAGCTGCAGCGGACGGAGAGCATATTGAGATGGCATTTCCTGTATTAATACAACATAATCACCCTAATGATTGGGAACCTTTGAGATGGAAACTGGTTAAAGAACTGAGGAAGACTGTTATGCAGTATGGGCCAGCCTTGCCATATACTCAGAGCCTTTTACAGACTGCATTACAGGGAGAGCTTATGACTCCGTTTGACATGTAAGCCGAATTGCTGCTCACCCCCACCCAGAAAGCGGTTTTTTTGTCCCATTAGCGGGAGCAATGCGATATAGCAGCGATTGGTAATCTCGGCCGGAATTTGGGGGACCCTCTCTTGGGGGCTGGAATCTTGCAATTAATTGAGGATCCTCCTGGTAACACCCCTCTCTGCAGGCTCGGTTAGTGCCAGAGAGTTTGCACCAATCTGCTGAACTTCCGCTTAAGGCAATGCTTAAGGCGCCGGATGTCGGAAAAGCCGCAAAGGCGTTCACGGGCATCGGACAGGGAAAAGATGAAGCATATACGCAGCTTATGGATCGTTTGCAGACGGCGGTTGATAAGCAAGTGGAGAATGACGCTGCCAAGGATGCCTTATTATTGAAATTAACAATAGAGAATGCAAACTTGGCCTGTCAAAACGTGCTGCGAGTGTTAAAAAATCCATCACTGATCGATATGATTGAAGCATGCAACCCTATTGGCTCAATAGACCATGTTAACGAAAATCTAGTGGGGCATTTAGCCACAGCTCTGCAGGCCACCCAGCGGCTGTGTTTTAGATGTGGCAAACCCGGCCATTTTAAGTGTGACTGCCCTCAGGCTGCACAAGATGGCTGCCGGGCAAAGTATAACATCACAGGAGAAATGATTCCGGCCTCGGGAAATGGGAGACGGAGCGCGTCACGGAGCCGTACGCAGACACAAGGAGTCTGCGCCCCACGCAATATGAAACGGGTCTGGCATGCCCCCGTTCCTTCAGCCCTGGAAGTGCCGGAGTGGACGTCTCCACAGATCATGGCCCTTGGTGGATACCTGCACGGCTGGTGCGGCCTCTTTTGGACCATCCTGCTGTTACTGACGCAGAATCTGGAGGTAATCACCAACACATCAATGTCGACAATGCGACCCAACACTGAATCAAACCACCTTCTGTGCCTCGATACGTGTCTGCTTGGTGTTTCCACTCCCACCGCTGAAGTCACAGCGGGACTATCAGCAAGACTGTATAAACCCAAGTGTGTTCCAGGGACTTGTGGTCGGAACCAAGTGTCCCAACTTCAATTGTTCTGTTACCAATTCTGTTAAGGCATGGGTTTTTTCCAAATTTAGGGGCCATTGATCAACCCACACTGGTTTTTCTGTCAGCCACTTTAGTCTGATTGGAACATTCTCATCAATGACCCCAGTTAAAAAGGCGATGTTGCTATCGAGACTCCCCACATGCTTAAGACATCCCTTCCCAAAAGGTTAAAAGGACAGTTCACTATATATGGGCGGAGGTTCGCAGTGCGCCCTTCAGGATCTATTATCTGGATAATCGATGCACTTTGACGTAGTGTTGATATTCCTCCTATTCCTGTTAGATCCGTTGCTGATGAAACTGTCTCCCAATTTGATGGCCAAAAGGAGGCGCCAGTGACTGTAACATCTGCTCCGGTGCCCAGTAGGCCTTTAATTTGGATAGTGCTGGGTTTATGCTGGGGGTTTTGCACTTCACATTCGATGATTGGCTGTTGTTTTGCTAACGACTGTGTCCATAAAGTGTGTGGCTTATCAGTAGGTCCAAAGCCACCTGTTCCCCTGCACCTGTTTTCCTCCGAGGGAGCATTTACTGTACGTGCATGGAATAAGAGAAGTTGGCATATACGTTCTCCCGCGGGGACTGTTACAGGTGGGATGGGGTCCAGACCATTGCTTGTATTTGTCCTTCAAAATCAGCATCAATTACCGCAGGCAAAACAAAAAGACCCTGTAAGGTAACACTAGAACGTCCCAATAATAAGGCACTAAATCCATTACCCAACAGATCTTTCAGTGCAAGCGGCACCTTTTGCACTTTGGTGTCAGTTATGTTTACTTCTGTTGCTGTGGGGACATCCACTCCGGCGCTTGCGGGGGTGGAGGAGCGGAGGCGTGCCAGACCCATGTCACTGGCGAACTGGGATTGTGTGGGGCGGAGACTCCCTGTTGCATTAAAATGTGCTTTAACAGAAAGACAATAGCCTTTTCTTCCGCAGACATCTGCGATCCCATCGTTCTAACTGCTCACCTGTCTAAGAGGTGCTGCTTTTCCCGGGAGGACAGCCCTCTGGTCCGCTTACTGACTCTAAAGGGAGTGCTCAGGGCTAACTTTTCATCAGCACTAATCCTGCTTAGCCATCGACAGAGCTCCAGAAGCAAGTCTGGGCCTCTGTGTCACTGTGATGGGAGTGATCTAAGAGGGGCTGTTGCAATTGTTTGCCTGTGTTAGTCTGCCTTTGGCGGCCAGGTCTTTAATGAATACAGCTTAATTAGGAAATGTGCCTGGTCGGGATTTGAGTCTTAGCTGCTTTCTTCACTCATGCATCGGGATGCAGCAGCAGGCCTCTGTGAGGGCTGTCCTTCTGTTTACACTGGTTCTCACCTTATATTCCAGGTGCAAATTTGAAGTAGCAGGTAGTAGAGAGCAGCTCTTGTTGGTTCTAGATTTGCTCACAGTCTATAACATACACATTCTTGAAAGACAACAGGAAAACATTAACATCTTGTGTCTTGGGTGCTCAAAATGCAGAGTTTCCTGCTGACTTCCCACCAAATGCACTCAGCTTAAGTGCTTGGATCATGTTTTTTTCCCTGTAAGAAAAGCCATTGCACTGAAGCTGGAAAGATCGGGCTGTTTCTTCATGCTCTTAGACACAGATCCGAACTTAAACTTAGTGAGTTTGTTGAATGTACTCCTAAGACCAACCTAAGCGGCATTTTAGCACTTAAGACCCAGTGGTTTTATCACCTTCCCGAAAACTAAGTGTTACATCTAAATGCTTTTAGCACAAATATGTTCAGAAATCAATGAGCGTGAGCACTGAATAAGGTTTATGAAGGATCTCTTTACTCATAAGTCTAATACACATAATTGTAAGTCAGTAATAGCAAGAAAGCCACAGAAATACAGAATGACAAAACACACAGTTAAGATTATACTTAACAGGAATAAGGTCTCTTCTGACAGTTTCAACATCTCTGAGGGTTGTTGCTTTAAAAGGGGAAAAGATAAACCCCTTACTTTATTAGAGGGGGTGCCAGGAACAGCCCTAATATGCAACTACCAGTCCAGGCGCGCCTGGTTCCGGATTCACTGATAGCGTGCAATTGACTGCAACTACCAGTCCGCATGCGTACTGATTCCGGATTCACTGATAATGCACCACACTGCCATGTCCAAGCAACCTGATCGCATTCGCTTATATCGAACCTCTACTGGTCCAGATTTCCATCGGACCGCGTTCGCTTACATCGAACCTCTACTGGTCCGGATTTACCCATAGTGGTGATTGGCCAATGAGACAGTCTAGTTTGGTAATTGAGTTTATTGAGGCAACAGATACAGGTTCTTATAGCTTGCCGGTGATAAATACTGTCTGCAAAAACACAAGCAAATAATGGTTACATGAATACAAGCGTTTAATAAAGTTAACCCAGCCTGGCTCTAAGATATACAGGTGGCGATAAAAGCAGCTCTATAGAGATTCTAAATTTTCCTGGGGAAGCGCTGAATATAGTGCAAGTCTTACCCACAGGCGTCCCGACGGGGAGGAAGCGTTGACACAGAAGTCCCGGACACAGCATAAACGACCCATATGATCAAGCTGTGCCAATTTTATTGTGCAGACAGCTCAGTTTATATAGACATTCTACTTGTCTATCATTAACACACACAACTCTAATTGGATACGTGTATTGTTCACGCGACTCAATGTACAATAGGATTCGTTCAGACCCTCTGTCCACGCGCATAGTGCTCTCCACCTACATTCTACTTGGTATCCTGCTTAATATCTAATTGGTTAATGTCTCTCAGCTAACTGTTAGTAACAGCTTAATGATTGGTTAACTATTACAGCATATGTTTCAAGGTTACAGTTATCAGTTCCCTCCTGCACATCTCTCTCAGCAGCTTGCCGTGCCAACTTTCTCAAGACTTCTGCATGTACACGAACTTTAGTAACCCCCGGCGAGGCCTCAATGCCTGGGGGTTACTACCTTACAATTGTCAAGCAGTTGTCTGGATGGCTCACATGCCCATTCACAGTCAAATTGCTCTCCACAGGGAAGAGAGGTCCAGCCCGTTGACCGGTCCCAGGAGTCTGCCGATATTATCTTCCTTGACTCGTTCACGACGGTATCTTCCCTAATATTCCACTTTCTTTTGGGTCATTTCATACTATTTTTGTCTTTAAGGTGGAGCTTGAGTGGCTCTAGCCATACATACCTTATTTTAGCAAGTAATGAAGTAAAGTTCACACCAAGAACGGTAATTGGTCATAAGATGTCTTTTGCTGAGGTTAGTGTTCTTTTTGCTGAAGTTAGCTGAAGTTAGTATACAACTTCCCCCTTTTTTGTGCTGAAGTTAGGACAAAGCGTAACTGCGAGATCTCCACCTTGCTCTACCCTCCGTCTGCATTTTCCAGTTCCCCCCTTTTTGTGCTGAAGTTAGGACAGAGCATAACTGCGAGACCTTCATCCCACTCTACCCTCCGACTGTGTAGGCATGGGGATTGCTGAGGAGTGCACATTTCAGGGGTGGCTACATCCTGTTTTGAAAGGTCCTAAAAGCCTGTATTTTTTTCTCTTATGTGTGAAGAACAATGCTGCATTTCAAATATAATTTTAATTTTTAATTATTCCACAAGGGTTTCCCTTAAATCACAGCTTCTGTCACTTAATAGAAGGTTATGCCTGTGTATCAGCAGGCTCTGCCACCCTCTTATAATGCAGCATTATCACATCTCTTCTAGCTGGAGGCAGTGAGCACTGAACGACCGCAGTTGACACCTGCAGGGGTGAAGATGAGGGTTGTCCGTTATGGACAGCTGGTTCTTCTTGCCATGCCACATCCATGGGCTTCAGGGGGTGATGCCAAGGCTGACAAGACACAACCCAAGGCAAACACATCAACAGGCTAATTTTCATGCAGAGTGAGCCAGCAGCATAACTGGAAATCCTCCCGTTGACGTAACCACTAATTACCCTCAGCATAATGAATGTGCCATGACACAGCCTGTATTTATTGCAGACAGGGACAACCTGGGGCTGCCAGACAGTTTGCACGGTGGGGTGATGTTGCATGGCTAGCAGAAGAACTGAGTTGGTGCACAGATCATTGGGTATCATCAGTGTTCCCTATTGGGGGGTGATGAGGTGATGGCCTCCCATCTGGTTGGTGACTATCCCTGAGAGGATTCTGAACCAGGCATCTGGAAGTGTGTCCTCCTCTTGGCTCTCTGAGGTATGTGGTTTGTTTTGTGGCTTTGGGGCGTAGAAAGACTTCAATGCATAATTCTTGGCACAGGGAATTTGGCCACCGACTGCCTTGTTATAACTTCCTAGACAATATTGAACATATTGGGGTAGGGCAGAAGACGGGAGGTGCATTTACCGTAGGGTCATAGAAACGTTGGTTGGCAGCATCAGCTGGAGGACTCTAATTGAATCTCATGCGTAGAGCAGAAGAGCGATCAGCTCTAGTCTGGCTTAGCCATAGTTTCACCCAGCTAAACCTTGAGTCAGGTCCACAATTCATTAGTTCTCATTTCCCAACAACCTGTCACAGGCTGTACTATCCGCCTAAAGACACCTTTCATCCTGCTGTCCAACCTGCATTTCCCAAGGCACAGCCTGGCTGCTGCTCTTTGCTATAGTGCTTGGCTCTACCACAAAGAGCTTGGCTTTATCTTTGCCCTTCCTAGTAGCTGTAGGCAGCTACTGGGCTGGCCTTCCGCCTCCCCTTTGCCAGGCTCAACAAGCCTGAATCCCCCAACTTATTTTCCAAAGATGTGTGCTCCATGCCTCAGAACACCTTGGCAGAATATCCCAGAACAGCTCCAAACCAGCCCAAGTCTCAACAGGATTTGGGAGTCCACGTCTGTGGTGAAATCCTGGCCCTAACATACAAATATCTTCCAGGAAGAGAAGTCAAAGAAGGTTTAATAAACAGGTTGTGTTAAGCAAGTAAAGATATTTCATCTTCTTAAGAATAGCTGGCAGTGCGTGCTTGCAGCCCAGAAAGCCAAGCGTATCCCGGGCTGCATCAAAAGGAGCGTGACCAGCAGGTCGAGGGAGGTGCTCCTGCCCTTCTACTCTGCTCTCGTGAGACCTCACTTGGGGTATTGTGTGCAGTTCTGGTGTCCTCAACATAAAAAGGACATGGGACTGTTGGAACAAGTCCAGAGGAGGGCCACGAGGATGATCAGGGGACTGGAGCAGTTCCCATACGAAGATAGGCTGAGAAAGTTGGGTCTGTTCAGCCTGGAGAAGAGAAGGCTGCATGAAGACCTCATAGCAGCCTTCCAATACCTGAAGGGGGCCTGTAGAGATGCTGGGGAGGGACTCTTCATTAGGGTCTGTGGTGATAGGACAAGGGGTAACGGGTTCAAACTTAAACGGGGGAAGTTTAGATGGGATATGAGGAAGAAATTCTTTACTGTAAGGGTGGTGAGGCCCTGGAATGGGTTGCCCACGGAAGTTGTGAATGCTCCATCGCTGGTGGTGTTCAAGGCTGGGTTGGACAGAGCCTTGGGTGACATGGTTTAGTGTGAGGTGTCCCTGCCCATGGCAGGGGGCTTGGAACTGGGTGATCTTAAGGTCCTTTCCAACCCTAACTATTCTATGATTCTATGATATCTGTGTGAAACCACAGCATGGATTAATTTCTGTACAGACCAGAATAGTCATGAAATCAAAGCACAGTTTGAGTGTTGGGACAGAAGCACACGGAACAAAGGAAATGCTGAGTTTAGCTCACCACAGTTTGTGACTCACTGCATCTTGCTGACATCCTGCTGGAAATACCCATTTCAAACTTCCGCACTTGCTTATGACGGACACAGATGTATCTATATCGGAAGAACGGACGAAGAGAATGAATGAATATGGGCTATTTGAATCCAAGGTCGATCCATAAGGAAAGGGGTTTGGAAAAGGACAGCGTTTGTATTTTTACGTTATGTCTTGGCTAAGTAATATAAAATAGACGTTATGCATGTAGGGGTGGCAGTATCAAGTGGGACTCACCTTGTGTAATCTTAGAGGTGTAAATCAAAGCTTGTCACTGTGGGCTTTGTGCTTGCACTGCCAGTGTGTTTTGTTTGGACAAAGAGGAAAAAAGTGCAAGGAAACCCGAAGGCTGAGGATGGAAATGGAATGGCATTCGAAGGAACGGGAACGCGGGCTTCGTGCGCCTGCCGATGCGCCCGGGACATGAGGGGATGAGCTGGAGCTGCGGGAGGGGAACAGCCGCCTGGCAACAGGACGTCACCTGGCAACAGCCGCAACCTCTGTGAGCGCGGACAATGGGCTCGGCCAATGGGCATCGAGGAGCGGCAGGCTGTGGCCATTAAAGAGCGGGCAGGGGCAGGGGGGGTTCAGTTGGTGCTGCAGGTGAGCTGCGGAGCGGAGTGGCTGGAGGGAGGGAGGGAAGGAAGGTGGGAGGGCGGCAGGACAGGGTTCGCAGAGGCCCGCGGGCAGGAGGAAGGCCGCCGGCTGCCCGTTGTCTCTCCTGCCCACAGGTCAGTCTCCCGCGGTGGAGCACAGCAGCAGCGATGGCACCGCCCAGCCTGTCTCAGCTGCTGGACGCTGCCATCAACCCCTCAAGTGGACATGTGAATTTAATCGAGCTGCACAGCCTGCTGCAGGCTGTGCTGGGGCTCTTGGGTGTCGAGGGCCTGCCTGTCCCAGACTGGGGGCAGCCTGCCCAGGGGGTCAGGGCCCAGGCCCACCATGTGGGGCAGGAGCCCCCGGAGCCAGCAGAGCAGCAGCCCAGGACAGCCCCGCTGCAGGGCATTGCCAGTGGCTCCCGAGTTGACGCCGTGGCTGCCAGTGTGCGGCAGCCGAAGGAGCTGGAAGCCATGGACAGCAGCAGCTCAGAGGTAGGCGTCCTTCCGAGTCCCGTGGGCCCCCCAGCCCTGGAGCTCTGGCCCCACCGTCCTCTCCATCCCTCCCTTCCCCACTCCAGACCTGCGGGTGGGAACCGTGTCCACTCCTTGCGCACCCGAGAGGCACCATCAGCACCTCATGGGCCTCATCCCCACATCCAGTCTCCTTGGCTCACCGCAGGCCTAAAGGCGGCAGTGGGGGGCACTGGAGAGGGGCCTCACCCTGCACGGCACTGAGCTGCTCAGGCACAGACTTTTCCTGGGTGTCCCAAAGGGCAGGGCTGGGGACCCAGGTCCTGGTCTGCAGGGACCCTCCCATAGGGTTGAACCCCTGTCGCCCTCCTCTCCTATGACATGGCTCTGTCCCAGCCTCTCCCCGAGGGTATGGGCGGCATGAAGGAGGCAGGGGGGAAGGGGCTTGGCCACATCTCCTGGCTGGCTGGGGCCATGGAGACCCCAGTGCACCTGGGGTTCTTGGATGCATCCATTCCATCTTACAGGTGCTTCCTTCTCCCCTTCGTGCAGGTGGAAGAGCTGAGGGCAATGCTGAGGAGAGTGGAGCAGGAGCAAGCAGAGAGGCAAGCAGTGTGCCCCACGGGCAGGGACACCATCGCGCCAGAGGGGCATCTCCTGCAGTGCTTGGAGAAGCTGCAGGAGCAGGTGGACTCCCTCCTGTCGAGGCAGGAGGAGGGCAAGGTGGAGAGGCTGAGGAGCCAGGTAAGGAGATGGTGGCATGTGGGGCTCGGGAGGGGTCTGCCGGGACCTCCTCTGCCCCCAGCTGGTTGTGCTTCGATGGAATGTGGGGGAGCCCCTTGCTCCCCGCTCTCCAGATCGGGTTGTAGGAGCCAGCAGCATGGAGGGAAATTGAAGCCGTGCTGCAGATGTCCTGCAGGCACTGAGAGCCCGTGCCCCAGTGAGCCGGGTCTGTCTCCAGGGGACAGCCACCCCCCTTGCATGGCACTACCACATGGTCTTCCTCCCTGCAACAGGTCGAGGAGGTGCTGAGGCACGTGATTGTCCAAGAGCAGGAGCTGCAGCAAGTCCAGCAGCAGCTGGAGGAGCAGTGGAAGAGAAGCCTGAAGCAGCTCCAGGAGAAGGCACTACTGAGAGAGGCGGACAATGCAGCTGGGATTAAGAAGTGAGTGTGATGGGGACAGTGGTGGCTTCAGGGGCAGCAGTTGGCCCGTTGCCTCTTTGTCCTTGCCAGCGCCACAGTTCCCATGGTGCTCTGAGTGCCCATGGCAGTAGTTCCCACTGTTGGTGGTGGTTTTTGGAGCCAACCTCCAACTGCTCTCCCTCATCCTCCGTTCTCCTGGAAACAGCCAGGCGGTTGGGACCTTGCTGGGGTGCTAGGGGATAAACCGGGTAGAAACCCAGGTTTCCCAGCTCAGCCAGCCCTTTTGTCCCCTGCACAGGCAGCTTTCCAGTGTGGAATTCCGGTGCCTGTCCTGTGACCGACAGCTCAGCATGAGAGTGCCTGGCTTGTAAGTAGCACCCGTCACCGGAGCGTGGGGGTGCTGCATGGGTGGGATGGTGGGAGATGGGTTCTGAGAGCGCCGCCTGACAGGCACGGGGTTCAGGGAGTCTGTCTGGGGGGTTTGACCCTGCTGAGACCCCTCCAACACTGCCCACGGGTGGCGGGTCAGGGACCCTTCCCTGAGGGCAGCGGGCAGGGGGATGCCATGGGGTACAAGCCCATGGATTCTGGGGCACTGCCCTGAGCCGGGCTGGATCGTTTGTCCCCTCTCACCCACCGGTGGTTCTTGGCTTCCGCAGGCCCATCGTGCCAATCCCACCCGCGCCACCGCTGACCCCCCGCAGCTCTGAGAAAACGCCTTCTTCCCTCAACCCAGGGCAAACGAAGAGGTAGGGGACTTGGGACCCATCCGCTGCTGGGGGTGCAGGGCGGTCCTGCCCTGCCCGGGAGAGCTCTTTCCTGCGTGGGGATAGAAGGCTCTTGGAGGTGCCTGGGCAGGCTGCCCAGAAACACTCTGTCCCCCACCCTGCAGACCACTGTGCTGGGTGCTGAGTACCCCTATTTCCCATCCTGCAGGGAGCAGGCAGCCAGCTGCCGGTACCCCAGCGTGCCGCGACAGTGCGGGGGCCAGAACACTGTTGTCCCGCCTGTCCCACGCAACACCCCACGGCCACTGAAGCTATCCACCGTGCTCCCCAGCAAGGTAAGGATGAAGAAGGAAGGGATCCGGAGGGGGCAACTGTGGCTGGTTTTGTGTTGCTGAGTATTCGGGATGGGGGTTATTCGTGCTTCAGTTTCCCAGGAGAGCTGAGTGTGGAGGGTTGCTTGGGGAAGAGGAATTCTTTCCTGTGCTTTAGCCAACCCCCTCTCTCCTTCCCAGCAGGATGATGACAAGACTACAGAGCTGCTGAGCAACATCAGCTGCCGGCAGGGCAGGCAACAGCCTGTGCTCGAGGGCAAGGAGGGTACAGGCAGGAGAGCCTTCACCCACTGCAGCCTTCAGCAGTCACCGCAGCTCATCCCACCCGTTCTGACCCGTTCCGTTGACCACAAACCACGGCAGCCAAGCAAGACTGGAGGTTCCCGGCTGAACCCCTGGCGCCCTGGTGGCCCAGCACCCCATCAATAAATCCTCGTGTTCATGCAAGCCCCTGTGTGGGCTGAGTGGAGGGACCCTGGCTCAGGATCTGCCCATCATGCACAGGGAGGGCTCGGCAGCATCCCTGGCCTGTGGCCCCATGTCACTGGAGGAGCAGCCCCTGGCCACCCCACATCCCCAGAGCCTGTGTCCCCCGAGCTGCCACACTCCCCCTGGCATTCTCTGTTCTGCACAAGCCCCTTTGGGAGCCTGTGTCCCCAAAGTGTCCTGTGTCCTGGATGACCCAGGGAATTATAGACCAGTCAGCCTCACCTCTGTGCCTGGTAAAATCTTGGGGCAGGTTCTCCTGGAAGGCACGCTATGGCACATGAAAACCAACAAGGTGCTTGGTTGCAGACAGCATGGTTTCACTAAGGGGAAATCCTGCCTGACCAATTTGTGGTCTTCTACGATGGGGCTACGGAACTGATGAACTTGGGGGTAGAGCAGTTGATGTCATCTTCCTGGACTTGTGCAAAGCCAACCGTATCCTGGGCTGCATCAAAAGGAGCGTGACCAGCAGGTCGAGGGAGGTGATCCTGCCCCTCTACTCTGCTCTGTGTGACCTCACTTGGAGTATTGAGTGCAGTTCTGGTATCCTCAACAGAAAAAGGACATGGAACTGTTGGAACAAGTCCAGAGGAGGCCACGAGGATGATCAGGGGCTGTAGCACCTCCCGTATGAAAATAGGCTGAGACAGCTGGGGCTGTACAGCCTGGAGAAGAGAAGGCTGCGTGGAGACCTCATAGCAGCCTTCCAGAATCTGAAGGGGGCCTATAACGATGGTGGGTGGCGTGGTTTAAGCCTCTATAGCTCGCACAGTCGCTCTCTCACTCACTCCCCACTCTTTTTTCCCCTGTCCCGGGGGGATAGGGAGGAGAACCAAAAGAATGCAACTCCCACAGTTTGCGATAACAACAGTCCAGCAACCAAGGTATAACACAAACCGCTACTGCTACCATCAACAATAATAATGACAAGGCAAATACAAGGAAAGAATACAATCACTCACCACCAATCCCCAGCCTGACCAAGCAGTGCACCCCCACCCTTCCGGGTCTCTGCCCTCCGTTTTTGCATCCTGGGCATGATGTGCTGTGGTATGGAATAACCTCTTTGGTCAGTTTGGGTCAGGTGACTTGTCTCTCCTTCCTCCCAGCTTCCCCTCCTCCCTGGCAGAGCACGAGACTCAGAAAGTCCTTGGTCAGACCAAAACATTACCAAGCAGTAACTGAAAACACTGGTGGTATCATAACTGTTCCCAGGCCCAAAATCAAAAACACAGCGCTGCACCAGCTACCAAGGAGAAAAATGACTGCTGCTGCTGAACCCAGGACACTGGGGACGGACTCTTCATTAGGGACTATAGTGATAGGACAAGGGGTAATGGGTTCAAACTTAAACGGGGGAAGTTTAGATGGGATATGAGGAAGAAATTCTTTACTGTAAGGGTGGTGAGGCACTGGAATGTGTTGCCCAAGGAAGTTGCGAATGCTCCATCCCTGGCAGTGCTCAGGGCCATGTTGGGCAGAGCCTTGGGTGACATGGTTTAGTGTGAGGCGTCCCTGCCCTTGGCAGAGGTGCTGGAACTAGATGATCTGAAGGTCCTTTCCAGCCCTAACTATGCTATGATATGGATTTGACAAGAGTAAAGCATGTCAGGCGGGTTTCATTTTCCGCTCTAAGAGGGTGACTGTCTGTATCTTGACTTGGGGAAGGCTTTTCTTGCTGCCCCAGTGACTCTCGTAAATAAGCAGGGGATATCTGGCTCCTATGAGCTCTGCAGGAGCACCATCTCCAGAAAAATCCCTACCAACTGCTTAAAAGGCTGCTTGCCTTTTATACAAAACTTGGGGTAGGTGCTGGGTCCAGCCCACTTTTGCCATCATACAAAGACAGATCCATGCTGGAGTCTGAAGACGAGCAAGAGCAATGGAAAGCATTTGAGCAAATAGGAATTGGGAAAGAAATGGGGATTTTTTTACTCCAGGAAGACCTGCAGGAATAATAGGTGTCATTGGAGAAACTTGTGGCAAAATTATTCCAATACAGAGAAAATTATTAGGAAAAATTATCAAAGTTAGAAGATTTGTTCTTCACATCTCCCTGATAGCTTCTGAAAAGAACAGCGCCATTACGAGCTGTTCATGATTTCTCTCTGGCTGATAAGACAGTGACTGAGCAAATCAGACGTTCATTTTGGGCCCGAAGAGAGCTTTTTCATTTGCTTGAGTTATAGCAGTGGTAGAGCCCATCAGCATTGGGGTCAGGGCAGAAAAAGACATCTTGTTACATGGCAAAACCTAACCTTGACTGGGGACATCATGACTGGGATACCAGGGCATCTTCTGTGTCATTCCCATGTTGCGTGAGTGTGACATGTGGGCTCAACACACAAGAGCAGCAGCATGGATCAGTGCAAGCGTTTTGGGCTGGGCGGATCCAGTTAATCAGCAGTGGCAGTTGTCAGGAAACATGTACAATAACTGTATGGTGCTGAGCTAGGTTAGAGTGCATTTTTTCCAGTAATTGTGCTCTATCTTATACCCTGTAAGTGTTGAGACCTCATTCACCATCTTCCCATGTTCAATATTTATCTTCCATTGCAAAGGGCTGCCTGTATTCCTTGAGGACAAAATGGTTTGGAGGTTTTCTTTGGTTTTGCTTGAAAAGCCAATTTTATTACTAAAAATGGGTGTTTTGGAGCACTGGGAATCATCCAGCCCTTTGCAATGGCTAATGACAACTGTCTGCATGTCACCCCTTCCCATGCACTGCCAGCTGGGATGTCAGACATGCAGTGCAGGTACCCACACTCTCAGCATACTTTGGTGTGGCAGGGCTCTGATTTCAAAGCAGACCTAGGGGTAGGACATGTTTGTCAAGGCTTCCTCACTTCCAGGGCACTTAACTGCGGAAAGCTGCTGGCTTGGGATCAGGCAGGATACTCGGCACCAGGCCAGGGGCTCCTGTTCATTTGCACTTGCTGCTCCTTGCGCCAAGCTGAGAAGGAAAAAAGAGCACAGGAGATGGCATCTTCATCAGGGACTGTAGGGATAGGACAAGGGCTGATGGGTTCAAACTGAAACAGGGCAAGTTCAGGTTTGATATAAGGAAGAAGTTCTTTACTGTGAGGGTGGTGAGGCACTGGAATGGGTGCCCAAAGTAGTGGTAAATGCTCCATCGCTGTCAGTGTTCAAGGCCAGGTTGGACAGAGCCTTGGGTGACATTTAGTGTGAGACGTCCCTGCCCATGGCAGGGGGTTGGTCCTGGGTGATCTTAAAGCCCTTTCCTAGTCAAACCATTCTATGATTCCAGTCCATGTCCAAAGTCCTGCTGCTCACTGCTCTGTACAATCAACCTTTGGTTGAAATCCCCCTCACCTGGCTTTGTGTCCCCCGTTGAGATGTCTCTTGGCTCCTTTCACAACCACAGGAGATAAATACCCTCTTGAAGGACATCTTCCTCTGGCCATTCAGGTCAGCTCTCAGATGAACTAAGCCTGCTCCATCTACAGGCAGTTCAGTGGTGGCCCCATGCACCAGAAAAGTGTCACAGGATCATGAGTGCTGGTTTTGTATAGCACAACATCTTTTTCTTCAACTCAGTTGCCCCACTAGCACTCAGGTGTTTTGTACCCCCAGATTCCCCTGTGTGATGGCAGACATGTGGAGATCTGCTGCTGGTTATTACGGTGGATTGGAGGGGGGCACAGCAAACTGGCCTTTCCAGGATGACACTCATGTAAATCATTAATCTGCTTTTATTTCTCATCAGATGGAGAAATTGCTTTTGAAAACAAAGTCTCTTGAGAAAACTTCCTTTGACTGATACTTGGAAGAGGCTTTATTTATGCGGCCAGCAGCAATGATCCCTGCTAATTAAACAGTGGATAGACCTCATTCTTGCTGAATTGCATGTTTTACAAGGCCTGACACATTTAACAATCAGTTTTAGGTTATATTCATAAGCAAGAGGCCAACACCAATTTTGTTATCAGCCAACTTTGTATTGCAGAATACTCCAAGGAGCAATTGTCAAGGTAATTCTTGTGCACTTTCAATAAGTGCTTTAGCTGTGTTTTTAGATGTTCAGTGTCTTGCTCTGGAAGAATGGGAATGATTTCACACTTTACAGGGCCTGTGGTATTGTTCACATGCTGTATTTGGCTTGGAGCTGAGGCTTTCAAACATCATTTGCCCTGTTCACCCCTGGCTGTGTAAGCCAGAAGGGAGGGCGACAGTGGTTTTCAGGTCTGTGCTGTGTTGACATGCGGAAAGAGACAGGTTTCAATCTCCATTTCTCCTTCCCCTCATTCAGGACACCTCAGCTGTGCAAATCACCCCTTTAAGAACATCCCACTGGTCCTACACGGCCATCTCATCACCTATTGCAAGAGGCAAAACATCTAGAGAAGCACAGAGGAACCTCTCACAGGTCCCACCATCCCTATTGGGATGATGGTTTTGCATCAGGGTTGACCCTCTCACGCTCATATATCACCCTACATCCCTACAGAGATGATGGTTCTACACGATCTCAGTGGCTATGGACTTCAGTGATAGTGGGATAGCTTTGCTGGTGCTAGGAACTGGAGGCCAGACCCCACTCCTCAGTCCTGCACAGAGCTCAGGACAGCTGAGAAATCCCCTTTCTACCTTTTTGGTCCTGTGGAGTGCAGAGCCCATCTTGGACCAGATAGTTAACGTGCTGTTGGTAGGACTCCAGCTTGATGGATGATGACTTAATGATTAAGGGTTTGGACTGAAACTCCAGTTTCAGTGGCTGGCTTTGCCACAATATTTGTACATTATCTTGGGCCAGTTGGTAAATCATTCTGTATTTTCCTCTTCCTCCGAGTAAACTGGAGGACAACTGCAATTCTTTCCATTCTTCACATCTTGAGGACGCTTTCTAGCCTGTGGACCACAACTAGTCCATCACAGTAGAAAGCGAGATGATTTTATTTGATCAACCAGAGCAAATGGTTTGCATAGCTTTATTTTATTCTGCAATGCAATAGCTTGAAGCTAGCCCAGAAGGGGCAGCAGCCCTGCAAGTGATTACCAGCATGATTTGATTCTCCCTTATCTCAGATCACTTTGTGTATAGAGAAACTCCTCTAAAGTTTAACCTGGTACAATCTATGAGGGTGATGAACTGCAGAGGTGGGGCAAGAGGCAGGGAGTTCTTGAATAACTTTGCCACTGAAAGTACTGAAAGTTACTGAAAGTAACCTGTATACCTGTTATCTTAACAGATGGCAGGACAAAACCAAGCAGTGTCTAACTGGAGTACAAGCACCCACCTAAACATGCCCAGAGGCAACTCTACATTTCCTGAGTGGGTTCATTTTTGGTAGGACATCTGTTTATTATTGCAGTGGTACTGTAATGCCAGGAAACATTGCCTGAGACCAGAGTTCCTTGCAGGTGCTGTGCAAGTGCATCACACTACAACTTTGGGCTTGGAATGTGGTGTTTGTGATGGTAAGATGATGCCAGAACTTGTGATTATTTGGATATGACTAGAACTGCTTTGAAAGCCTCAAAATTTGATTTTCAGATCAATTTCTTTCTTGAAAACTAAACTTTCTTCTCAAACCATGAACCAAAAATAACAGGACAATTTCAGCTCGCTCTTTGTATCCCCCTGGTATGGGGCTGAACTTTGGGAGTGTACTGCATTCAGATTTATGGCTGGGTCCCATCTTTTGGAAGAACAAGCCAGATACAAGCCACTTCAAGCTTGAGATGATGTTTGAATTTACAGCCATTGTAGCATGAACAGAATGTTCTGGGATCTGAACTGCAGCAAAGCGGATTGGCACCGAGACATCTTTTTAAGGAAGAAGGCTAGTTAAGAGGTGCAGGAAGTTGTTGGGGGCAGAGGGAGAAATTCTGCTGCTTGAGGGTTTTAAGAACTTCCATCTTTTTCAGATAATCCTCTCTCAGGGACAGCAAGGTAACTGCTGCTTGAGTTGGGAGGATGGATGAGTTGATCCAGAGGAGGCCGCGGAGAGGCTGCGGGGGGTGGAGCAGCTCTGCTCTGGAGCCAGGCTGAGAGAGCTGGGCTGGGTCAGCCTGGACAAGAGAAGGCTCCTCAAGGGGAGACCTTAGAGCAGCTCCAGTGCCTAAAGGGGCTGCAGGAAACCTGGAGAGGGGCTTTGGACAAGGGCCTGTCGGGACAGGCCAAGGGGAATGGCTTTAACCTGCCAGAGGGGAGACTGAGATGAGCTCATAGGCAGAAGCTCTTCCCTGTGAGGGTGCTGAGGCGCTGGCACAGGGTGCCCAGAGAAGCTGTGGCTGCCCCATCCCTGGCAGTGTTCAAGGCCAGGTTGGATGGAGCTCGGGGCAAGCTGCTCTAGTGGAAGGTGTCCCTGCCCATGGCAGGGGGATTCTAGTATTCTGTCTCCCAAGTTCCCCTGAACTGCATTTTCTGAACTGCATTTTCTGAACTGCTATGTTGGGGTTTTTTAGCCAGCCGGTGTCTCCATCCTCTCCCTGTGATGCTCCATTATTTATTGGAACATACGGGTAATGTCCCAACCCTGTGCTTTTGGAGATCTGAGTCCTAATCCTTCTTGGAGGCACTACTGACAATATTTCAGCTTGTTAGTCAATCTTTGGACGTCACTGAGGTTTGTGGTTACACCATGATCCTGTCATCCCTTCCAAGTGCAGACTCTACCTGGGCTTACTTCAGGCAGGGATTGTCTTGAGGAGGCAGCAATTGCCCATTCTCCCTGTCTCACACCCTCCCACTTCAGGGGGGTCAGACTTCTTCTCAAACAACAAAAAAGAGAGAAAAATCAAATCAAATACAGTTTTATTCTTTACAGCTCTTCCATTTCTCTGGCAGACCTGGAATTTCCCCAGGGAAAAGGAAGCCTTCTTCTCTCCATGGTTGTGGGTTTGGATGAGTCCTTTCAGATCTTTTACTGGATGTCAGGATCTGACCGCCTGGATAACTATTTACGAGAGAAGATCAGTTAGGAAATGGAGACCTGCACAAGTGACAAAGTGTTAAATATGCCCAGAATTCATGTAGCGTGAACCAGAGGGGACCTTGATTCTTTCCCCCTGAGTTCTGTGGCTCATCAAGAGTCTTGAAATCAAATGCTCATTTTCCAAGACCTGGTGCATATTCTCTGCTCCCAAGGCTTTCTTCCATTAGCACTTGAAAACCACAGGTTCCTTCCCAAGTCATCCTTGATGTTTTATAAATGTTATAGCTAAGGCATCATTTCTACCTCCTTTTATGCATTTTTTACAGCTGCAGTAGAGATATTTTGATTCAGGCTGCACACAGTCATCCTGAAAGAGACCTCAGTTACCTCTCCTGGGATATTTCCAAAACAGCAAATGCTGCCTAACTTGAAGCTAATACCCTCCTCGAGCACTCTGGTTTGCATTTATGGTGCAATCTCAGCTGCAGAACTACAGATCAGGAGCATGATATAACCTTATGGGTACAAAACAGCTTTCAGAAGAGACCCTCTGGCTAAGTTTCATTCTTTGGATTAAAGGGGGTATTTGCTTCCAGAGAAACATCTGGGCGTGCAGGAAAAGGGGTATTAAAGGTGTTGGGTTTAGAAATGATGTCATGAATATTGCAGTGAATTAGCCTTTTTAAGGTTCAGGATGAAGCCTGACTTCAGCCTAGAAACGCAGTAAAATTTGTCCCTGTGTTTCTTCCCAGGGATTGCTAAAAACCCATCAACTACCTCAAAACTCTTCTAGCTGGTTTCTGATGAGAAACAGGCACACCCTTTCTACAGGATAAAAGTCAAGTGCGGAGATTGCCAACTTCTTGATAGCTGTACAAGAAGCACAAGAGAGTCCATAATGATCATACTGAACATTAAACAGGAGGGAGGAGTAAAAGCAATGAGACGTGTTATTTTTCTTGGAATACTTAGGATCCTATCCAGGAAACCAGCCAGTGTGAGTCCCATCCCAGTACATCATCTGACAAACCTTGGTTTTGTGCTGGAGAAGGCAAATGTTGCAAGCGGCAGATGAACTGAATAGCCCAAATCAGTTCTTTGTGGAGGCCTGAGTGCTGGGATCTCTATTTTGGGTTCGATCCTCTGTTTAAGCAGGAAACAAGTCACAAAGACAATATCAAGGGGGGGAACTGCTCATTTCTCCTGTGACAGGAGACCTGACAAGTTGCTCTAAAATATGCCTTTTGTTTAAAATAATAACTTCACTGTTGTTATTTTTCACTTATGATGATGTCCAGTGGTTTTCCAAAGCAACGAACACAGTGATGAGGTTACTTGGGTTCGTTCCATGTTTTTCGCATTCAAGGGGAGTTTTCTTCCTGGCCCCAGTTGGTGTTAGCTCAGATCTGTAAAACACTCTTCAGATGAGATCTGATACAAAACAACCTCAGTTGAATGAGTCCATCACTACAGATATGTTCTCACATTTCAGTTCCCAAACACTGGGCCCATGCCACAAATTGTCAACATGCAACTTAGTGCAGAAATATTGTAGCATAAATAGAGACACACACTGAGCTCACCATCTCCTTTGGTCCTAGGGGGGAAACTACGGGACATTGGGTGTACTGCTTTTTGGACAGTGTAAGGTCTTTGAGATGCAGACATACAGTCAAAGGTGGCTTTCTAGGCTTTCTCAACTTGTGTCTTTTCACGCCATGCCTGAATTTAACATCTGGGATAGACAAAATGAGGTTTGAATCTGATTACAGGGGAGCCCCAGAGCACAGCTCACAGACCAGGCTGTATTCTTTTCTCTGTTCCCAAAGCCTGCACTGTGCACATGCAAAGCTATTCGAAATGCCTGGCAGCTGCGCAGAGAAGCTGTATCCCAGAGGAGTCATGGGGTTTTTACTTCATTTCCATCTTTAGCAGGAGAAGAGAAAACTATTTGGTGGAGCAGGACAGCAGCCACTACAGACGATCATACAAATCCATCCCACCCTGCAGCCCTGTTTTTGCTTTCCATAACTGCCTGAAATACTTTCCAGAGTTAGTTACAGATTTCATTAGGGTTTAACTCTTGGATTTCTTTTCTTATCTGTGATCATTATTTTCTCAATTAGTGTCTGCAAGGATCTTTCCTGCAAAGGCTTCCAGAACAAAGAGGACCAAGCTTGTTCCCTCATCTGCAAGGCAAGGGTAGAAGATACATCTGTGACTATCTTGAACTGTGGTCAATGGTTCAGGCTGTGAAAGAAACACCTCTGTGTCTTGATGCAAGCTAAAACTGGGTTTACTTCTGAGCACTAGCCCACAGCAATGGGCAGACAGTGACCTGTCTTTGGTCATCTAATCCAAACTCGTATATAAATACAATATAAAGGCAGAGGGATGTAGACAACATCTACATGAAGTTAAACTCCAAGTATAGAAGTAGCGAAAGAAAGACAAATTTCCCTTTGAAAAGAATATTATCACCAAGAATATACCCTGATAAAAAACATGTTGATTCTGCTGAAAAATCAGATGACAAAGCACAGCTGGCAAAATGCAATTAAAAAAAGAGAGAGCATCAAGGTGGTGTCAGTTCTAACAAAGGACGATAATGGTTATAAGCTCAGCACATTCACTTGTTGCCCTTGAGGATGCTGCAGCACCCTTGGTCAGGGTTTTTGTGTGTAAAGTATGGCAGTACTCTTCTGTCACTCAGACCCAAATATCAGTGGGATGGGATTCATCTCAGTCAATTTTAGCTGTCCAAAGTTAGACCATTAGTCTGTTACCTGTCTGAGCTGCCTCCGGAGCCTGCAGAGGGAAACAGTTCTCTACATCTCCTTTTGACACTGCAGTCTGAAATAATGAGATTAATTGCTCTCCAACAGTGCAATCACCCTTCATGGGACCTGGATGCCTTAATCCTGAACATCTACACTCAGTTGAGAAGAACCACAGCCTGCGCCTGCTTTTTCTTTGGCTGGAAATCCCAGCTGTCCCCTTCCAGCAGCTGCCTATTTGTTTGCATTGCAGACCCCTCACAATGTATTTTGCCAGGTTTGGCCCTATGAAGAACAGGTCCTAAACAGCTCTGCAGCTTCAGCTTGCATTGTTGCTCCAGCTGATATATGTATCTCATCTGCTTCCTCTTCCATCAATAGCTTTTCATGTTCTGCTACAATGAGGTGCCTAATATCATATGGCCATGATCTCAGTGTTGGAAACAGCAGTGCTTTCAGAGCAGGAATGGTGGCCTCCTCTACACTTTGGAGGGAGCCTTGGTCATACACGTACATGTCAAGCTGTACATGGCTCCTAGGAATAGCTGAGTTCTCCAAGGCTAGAAGGGATGGTTAAAACTCTGAGGCAGAGGGTGTCTTTCCCTTCATTGTGGTAGAAGGGCAAAACCAAGCTTCCCTCTCATGAACTGACATGCTTATTTCACAACATGACAAGGTGTTTCTAATAGGAATGTCTTTTATTTACTTATTTGCCTGCTATTTGGACAAGGAAGATGTAGTATTGTCACCTTAATGTCCTATCAAAGCCACCAGGGACTTTTGCTTGAAGAGAACCATACAATAGGTGAGCAGTTCTGTCCCCACACTCCCAGCTCCCCAGCAAGCGCTTCTGGACTCAGCCGGTTGGTGACAAATAAGACATTGATTTTATGATCCAGTGTTTGCTCCCTGGGGAAGCTGAGCAAAGGTTATTCTATTTAGGGACTGATTTGACATATGGCTCCTGGAAGCTGGAAAGTGTTTGTAGGTAAATCAGGGTTTATTGCTGGAGTGGTTCATTCAGGAACATAATTAGGTGAACACACGCATGCTTACCCATGGAAAGATGCCCACAGGCTTTTTGTAAACTATGCAAGGAGCATCCATAAGGTGACTTTTCCTACACGTGATTCAAGAGGAAAAACCTGAATATGTTTCTCATAATATAACATAGCAAAAAGTTATTCTTATAACAAAAAGTGATAGAAAATTGGTATTTGTCAGAATGATTTACAAATCACTGCATGTGTCTGAGACCAGGCCTACTCTTAGAAGTTTTTCTGATGATGTTGCACCAGTGAGGGTGTGAAGTTTTAAAACCATCTTCCTGTGGGACATGCAGTTGAAAACAAGGCTTAACTGACTTAAATTTTACTCATTTCACCTGAATAGTAACTCTACAGGCTGGAAACCTAATTTTGTCCAAGAAGAGCTGTGCCTAGTGACTTTTGCTGTCTGTTCCCACATGAACTCTCTTGAGATCTTAGCCTTTGACATAGCTCAGGGTGAGGTCCCAAAACTGACATTTTTTCTCTTTGCCTGGGAGAAGTAGGTCTGTTATTATATACCATTCAATAAGGATTTATTCTTGAATTCAATGCTTATTGCAGACTCACCCTAAATGGTGTTTCTGCTTTTTTCTACTGTTTCTTCTCTTTTCACCCTTGCTCTGTTGCTGTTGTAACAGTTGACCTGATAGCTAAATGCTGATGTAGGATGTACATTCTTGTTCTCTCGCCCCCTCTCTTCTGGATGTTACAACTGAAACACAAACTTCGGAATGTCCAGGGATTCCCAAAGGCCAGATGATATCTGCTTGCTATCAGAGATGTTTGCAACTGAACACAGGGGAGAAATAATATTGGTCAGTGAGATTATGAAATTAGATTCAAATTGTGCTTTGACGAAGAATGAAACAGGGATGAAAAACATAGAAACAGGAAGCAGTAAGAAAAGGAACTTGTTCATTGTGATGGAAATGAAATAGCATTGGCTTCTCTTCTCTGACCCACCATGGGGATGGTGGGCTTGAGTCCAATCCCAAGACAAAACTCACCATATAGGCACCGCAAGGACATCTGAGGACTCTTGCTGAGAGTTAGCCAGGAGAAACTGGGCATCTATCTTAAGCCTGTTGTCTGGACTGCTCTGCCAGGAAAAGACATGCAGTTCTCCAGCCTGCAATTCCTTCTGTGTGGGACCAATATCTAGAAGTGCTTGGGATCACCCTCTGGAGGTGCCTTTTTAACCATGACCATCTGGGCAGCCCAAACTGGGGAACTGTATACTAGTGGAAGACTGCAGCAGTGACTTTGGGATGGAAGCCTGTGTGTGAAATGATCCTAACTAATCAGGGAGTCTTCACATCACTCATTTCGGAAGATAACAGTTGCCACCATTCAGCCTAGAGTAAGGACACCAATCTTGCTTGGTTGCAGGAATCAGTCTTGCTGTAGTAGGAATAAATGTCTCTGTGGGCTCCTTTTACCCTGTTTTCAACAGGGAATGTATTTCAGCAGCCTTGGATAGGTCAGTGCCAGTGTGTTCAGTGCTTCTGGATAGGTGTGTGTGCATCAGGATGCAAGTGTGACCTAGGAACCCGTACCAAACCTAGGAGGTGAAATGGAGAGTGGTGGCATAGGGATGTAGTGCATGAAAAAGGGAGATGGGGCAGCAGAGATGAGTCCCATAAAGAGATCTGAGAGACACAAAACCTTTCCTGGGGACGCCAGCACAGCCAGCTTCAGGAAAGGTGCAAAGTGAGTTTGTCTCTCCAATAAAGCTGGTATTTCCTCTCTGCATGAAGAGCACGGTGTTCACTTGCTGTGTCTATGCTGAACTCCACAAGAAAGCATTCCATTTTTTCAGCAAAATGCTATTGGCTAAGGCAAAAATAATTCCAAAAATCATTTATTTCTTCAGAAAGTGTGGGAGCACTTGTCCCTGCTGCTGTCAGTTCCCATCCATCCTTTTTATTGAGCAGTACCAACGCATTCTCTTCCAGCCAGGACTGCTCAACAGCACACAATAAAATTGATTCATTACTCATTTTCTTCTTACTGTCCTTCAATTGCTCCAGCTCTTGATACCACTTAAAGTGGACATTAGCTCTTCATAACCAGCGCTAATGTGATAACACTCCTCTGAGAGAGAATGTTTTCCCTCCAAGCTTTCATTACACATATTTTCATTCAGCCTCATTACACCCATGTGTCTTTCTCATGAGCTTCTTATAATGCGTTTATACAAGTTTTGCTTTACCTGGAGGTAGACCACCATGGTAAGGAGTGAGAACACAAATGGCACAGCTGGCCCAAGTGCTCTGCGGGTGTAAATGAGAAGCATTTAGTGATGGGAATTGGGTTTAATTCACAAGAGCTGGCTCTTGAGCTCTCCAGAAAGGAAAAAGCAGAAACCACTGGGAGTTAAACTCAACTTTTGTGCTCCTCTTTGCTATGAAAGCAAAACTGTTTAAACTCCAGGAGAACCAGGACTTTCTGTTTCTAATCAGCATTGAAACATGAAGATGGGAGTTGATAGCTTTGATTTGGGATAGGAGGAGGATGATTAGGATTTCTGTGTGCATGGGGAAAGATTACAGCAATAGTGAATTTCAGGCACTTTTGAGTTTGTTTTTTGTAAGGAAAACTTCTCCAAGTTATAGCACTCATTTAGGGTTTAAGTCAGAGATATTCAAAGCAGTGTAGGTCCAGTGCAGCAAAACTGCTACGTGCATGTAGTAATTTTGTCATATGAATAATGACCCTATGAGGAATCCTAAGGGCCAGGATTTCTTCTTGGATTTGAGTTGGATATAGAACTCTTTTCACCTGAAGCTCCAGACCATGGGGCCTCACAGGCTGCTTTGGCCCTGGGAGCCAGTTTTCCTTGCACTGAGGCAGGGCATGACTGCAACAGATACTCAAATGTGGGAATTCGAAGTCCCAAGTGCAGTCACAACATTTATTATTTACCCTGGAGTGATATGAGTTTCCTACGCATGTCCCTATGGTGATTTGCTCCACCAATTACAAAGGGGATTTATGTTTCAGATGCAGTTATCTCAATATATCCTAATTGAGACAGATGAATACAACCTTCAACATTTAAGGGATCAGATTCTTTTTCATTAAAGGGTCCCTTTGTTTCACAGTAACTTTAAAAGTCTTATTTATCATTACATTCTGTAGGAGTCTCTCGGGAAAATAATTTCCTGCTACTGGTTTTGTTCAGCCTTCGCATCTCCTGTCTCTTGTCACCTGTAACAAAGTGCTGTAGGAAGGAGTGCTGCTGTATTGCTTTCATGTTCTCCATCAGCTCTGATATGGATGGTTGTTATAAAGCTTCATACATAATATATGCTGTGTCTTAAAGCAGCCCTGTAAACGACTGTACAAGTGTAAAGGTTTCTCAACTCAACTAGCCTCCAGCTACCAGCTATAAAAAGGCATTTAAGCAGATTAGCATTCAAACTACCTGGTGAAATGAAGAATGGGGAGGCAGAATGGCCTAATGATGGATTGTTGGGCTGTGACCACTCACATGGAAAGTCACCTTTCTGTGCCTCCAACCTGCAAGCACTGGCGCTAATCCTTTTTGGAAGCTGTCCTGTAGGCACATGGGTTGCCCTCACAAGGGCACACAGGGATGATTTTCCAAGCAGCCCAAAGGAAATGCTGCCCCTTTCCCACTGAGTCTGAATTTGCACTGGCTCCTTTTGAAGTTCTGATTTACTGTGCAAACACCTTTGAATGATTTTTCATGCTCTGTTGCCTGACTTTCTGTTGTAGCAGAGTGCTCTGAATAGATGGAGAAGTGCCTTTGGAGCCTGTTCTGTCAGGAAGCATGGTCTGTCCATGCCTGGAAAGTTAATTCCATACCTGGAAAGCTACTTCTAGAGGGTCAGGTTTTTGAAAAATTGAGCTTAAAATCAAGTCTATTTTAAAGCTTGTCATGAGGAAAACCAAATTCCTTCCCTATCTTGGCTCCTGTTGTCACTTAGCAGAGGAGGAACATGAATTCTCTGCCCTGTGCTGTCACACTGATCAGATCAGGATCTGTCTTTGTTGACATAGCTCACTACTCCCATCTTTCTGCTGGGCAGGGCACAAGTCATTTTATAATAGAAGAATATAAGAGTTATCAGACCAAAGACCACAACTACTTTAGGCATTTGAATCAATCTCGTGAGCCACATGGAGATGCCCAGGTTGAAGAAACCTATTGATGTGTGCTAATCTGGAGCTGCATCCCAGGCACCTCGTCACACTGATGGTCCAGACTCTGTAGCCAGTCCATGAATGTAGACAGGCAATGCAGAATGACCTGCCCACAGCCAACATCTCCCCCTCTTCCTCCCTGCATGTTCTGCCTTGCTCTCCAGGTTTTCCTAGGCCACTTGGGGCTGGTCGTGATAATAGAAAAACCACTTATCCCCTGGTTATAAATAGGTGAAGCTTGTTTTATGCTTATCACAGAATTATGCTTGGAGAAACCTTGTTAAAAAGCATCATTACAAACACAGCAGGGTTTGTAGATATGCTTCTTTCAAAGCCAAAGAGGAGTCAAGAGCACTGGCTGTGAAGCCTGTATTGTACCGATGGGGAGAGGTGCAACCCACCTGAATAAACCTTTCAAGCACAACTGTTGACACATCCCAATTATGCAGCAGTGACATTACACTTGCTAGTTTAAGCAAAGGCATTGTCACATGAGCATTCATCCCTGACAGTTCTAACTTCTGGCTTTTCAAACACAGAATATTTGCCCGGGTCCTGTCTTGTTGGCATCTCTTCCATAGATGCCCCTTTGCCATGGCTCCTACTTTGCACTCTTTGTTTATGCTAATGGAATGAGCTGCCTTTTATGGATCCTAGATAAATAGGATATTTCACAGGCAGTAACATCATCAATTAATACTAGATTTGGTTATCTAAACAGTACTGTAAATCCAATGCTTTTCAGCAAGTAGTTTTCTTGACAGGACTGGGCAACATCCTTTTGATTGTAAGGAGGTAGATTAAGGAACATTGTGATAAGGACTAACAAGAATTGCCAGGATAAATCCTTCTTTCATTTTGCAATACGGAACCGTGGATGTGAACAAGAAAACGAGTTGTTTGAGCTGTTTTAGCTGAGCAAATGAAACTGTGATTCGCCCTGTGTAGAGACATGTTCCTTTAGACAAAAGCTTTTTTCAGAGCACTAAAACCTACTCTATTCTCAAGACATCATGCCAAGAATGCTTTGCATTTATACCTCACACTTATGATGTGAGGGGGTCCAAAAGCAGGGAAAGGAGGAGAAACTTTTCACGTTGAAATGTCATAGCTGTTGGTAGCACATCTTCCCTGGAGAAGACCCCATAAAACCTGTCCAGTGCCAGAGAAATATTGACTGCATCTACCCTGCTCATGTTCTTTGCTGTAAGGCAAGATCTGTGTCCTCCAGGCCAAGTCACTTCCATCCAGCTCACATTCACCTTGTTCACCTTGCCATGTTCACCTTGCATTGCTACTTGGCCATTGTCTCTTCTGGGATTAACATGGAATCTTTCCGGTTCTAAGGAAAGAGTTTATTTTCACTGCAAAATAACAGAAAATACAGCCCCTAAAGTGGCATTTATGTGCACATCCTTCCCATGGGATCCTGGCAGAATCTCCTAGGGGTACTTGAGGTTGAGGTTTGCTGGGATGGTGTTGGAGAACCATGTAGGACAGAGGCAAGTAAATCTATCATGGGTCACACTGCCTACAAAGGGAAATCCTTCAAGTGACCCCTGACTGCACCCAGGTTTCATCTCACAGGGAACTGGTTGGTTCAATCCAAAAGAAAACCTGGGAGAAAATGAGTATTTATGGTGTATGGCTGGTCAATATTTATGGTGTAACTGTGGCAGGAACAAGCTGCTTCCTTTCTAAAGGTAAGATTTCAGGGAAGTGGGGATTGCTCCTGCCTTTGGGTCTTTGGATCCCAACAGCACCAGAGCAGAATCAGGCTCCTGCTGCATGTATCTTTTACTGTATTTGTCACTAAATCTATACCCGTGTGGTTTGATTTCCCAACTGTGCAGAGAGAGCTCCAGGGCATGATGAAAGGGAAATCCCAAACTGCTAACTCTGAGTAGAGACCCGCAATGGGGGCCATCCATTCTGCTGTGTATTCTCCAGCTTCAAATAAGAAAACATCTCATTTCACAGGGATGTACTTCATTTTCTGTTAAACCCCCCTGTCTGTAAGGGCTGAATGCTGATGTGGGTCACCATAACTGCTATCTTCCTCATCCTCACTGACCTCCACACCCTGCTGTTGCGTTAAAGGGAGGGGGGAAGATTACTGGCAGCTATCAGCCCGGGCAGCGTTCGCTATTTCGAACCTCACTGGGTCCGGTTTCACTGACAGTGCACCACACTGTCAGGCGAATCGTGCTCCTGAACTCTCACGGCCACACTAAGAGATGGGGTCGCGTTCAGCAAGAGAATTACGATCGATTACCGAAACAGTGCAGTTTATTGATGCAACAGATACAGGTTCTTATGGACTGCCAGTGATAGATACTGTCTGCAAAAGCACGTGCGAATAATGATTACATGAATACAAGCGCTCGATAAAGTTAACACAGTATAGCTATAAAATATACAGATGACAGTAAAAGTAACTCTATAGAGATTCTAGGTTTTCCCAGGGAAGCACCGAATACAGTGCAAATCTTACCCACAGGCGTCCCTATGGGGGGGAAGAGAGGTCCAGCCCGTCGACCAGTCCCAGGAGTCGGTTGATGTTATCTTCCTCGACTCATCCACGATGGTATCTTCCCCAATATCCCCCTCTCTCTTGGGTCATTTTATATTATTGTTTACCTTCAAGGTGGAGCTTGAGTGACTCTAGTCATACATACCTTTATTACTACTGGTGCAAATTTCTCTCGCTTCGATTTAAAGGTATATGGCACCGAAAATTCAGAGCGCATGCACAGAGAGGGGGGGTCTCATTTTGGAGGGGGGTCGCATTGGAGATGGGTGTGTATTTTAGCATGTAAATGCATTATAATGACATTATAATGAAGCAAAGTTCACACTGAGGACGGCATTCTGTCAAAAGATGACAGGCTGCTGGCCCAGGGTAGGAAGTATGCAGCTTATCGGCTTTTGCAAGATCTCCACCTCACTCTACCATGCAGCTTATCAGCTTCTCGCACCATCACATTCCCATCTTTCGCTGGAGTTAGGACAAAGCGTAACCTCGAGATCTCCACCTGGCTCTACCCTTTGTCTGTGTTGCCACGGGAACCGCTGTGGAGTGCACATTCCTGGGATACCAGGTGCAGCTGCATCTGGCCCTGAGAGGCCTTGAAAGTCCGTTTTTCCTTATGTGTGGACAATGCTACATTTCAAATATAAGTTTAATTCCTAGTTATCCCATATTTCCTAATTATTCCACACCTGCACACCTCAATGAGCTGCCCAGCAGCAAGACTGAGGAAGAGCAGGAGAGCAGAACAAACTGTGCTGCAGCTGAGCATTGTCTGTGCACGCAAGCTGGCCAGGAGTATTAGTTTTTAAGGTATTTCCTGTCAAGAACCTGTATTCTCAAGGCTTGTGGGTTATCAGAGGTGCAGGGAAGACCTATGAGCACATGATGCTTTTAAAAGAGACATGGCTTTAGGAATATTTACCTCAGGAGGGAATAGAGCCTGCATAGCTGTACCACTGGAGAGTGGAGAAAAGGGATGAAAGAGGAGAGGGGCCACAGGGTTTGCTTTGGAGTAAAAGGCTCATTGGGCTGGCAAGGGTCAATTATAGGGGACAGGATACGGGTATTTTCATCAGAGAATTCTTCTAACAGTTTGCAAAGTTTACTACTCCTCTCTTCGTTGTGGAGATGGGGAAACTGAGGCACAGTGGCTACCACTTGTCAGAGGTCAGCCAATCTAGAGTAAAATCAGTCACCTGTAGGCAGGACCAAAGGGGCATGGTCTGAAACGAGATCAGAAAACCCACTTCATGAAAACCACCTCTATTTATTTCTTTAGTTATTAACCAGCAGCTATGTCTTACTCAACAGAGCCCTAGTAAGCAAAGTATTTATACACCTTCAGTCCTCATCCCTGAGTTACTTAGTCCTGAGCTCATTCTAACCTTAAATATGTTACTTATTACCTTTAACGGCATATTGTAGACTCCTCCACTCATACTCATTCTTATTAAATGCGCTTAGCAATGTGGCAGTGAAGAAACAGACGTGTCGGCTCCTTCAAATTAAAATAGAGAATTAATTATGCTGTTAGGGGCAGATGGAGATTAAGCTGAATACAGTGTACAGTTACACTGTTGTGGAAGCTGGGGCCTTTATGTGCAATTAGCGGTATTTCATTCTTAATCTTTCTCCTTAATACAGAAGAAGCCATTAAAGAGTAAAAGCCACTCACAAGCCCGTTTCAGAGTCAGTTTCAGAGAGATGCTTCCAAATGCATGATTTTAATCTTTGGTTTTAAAAAAAGAAACTGCTTATATACTTATTCCCATAGGAATTATATTACTTACTCCCATGAGCAGGGACACCTCACACTAAACCATGTCTCCCAAGGCTCTGTCCAGCCTGGCCTTGAACACTGCCAGGGATGGAGCATTCACCACTTCTCTGGGCACTCTGTGCCAGGGCCTCACTACCCTCACAATAAAGAACTTTGTCCTTATATCTTTCCCTGTCTCAGTTTGAACCCATCACCGCTTGTCCTATCGCTACAGTCCCTGATGAAGAGGGACTATGATACAGAATTCACTCAAAGCGCGCTAACTGCTCTGATCTCCCATCAGGGTGCTGCAGCAATGAAGAGTAATGCAGATGTAAGGCACAATTTACAGTTCTTAATATGATGTGAGCTCCTGGTCATCCTTGTCCATCAGAGGTTTTGGTCTTGTTTAGCCACTATGGAGATTCCTGCATAAAAGGGAAGGGAAATGGAGAAATTACTTATTCAGCATCACAGAGTTGGGCAGAAACACCAGTGTGAAGTGAAATCTATAACCACTGCACCATGCTACCCCAGATCTGAGGTCTAAGTCCACTTCCATTACTACAGCCTTTCCCTGGGACTGCACATCTGTGTGCAACATCTCACAGCTCCTCCTGCCTCAGTTTCCCCAGCCTCCCTTCCCAACACCTGCCTGTAGAAGCTGGATACATCAACCAGGAGATGTTTTCCTGCCAGCAAACACTCAAATAAGGAAGTTGTTCATAAATGGTGGAAATAAGCAAGTTCTTGATAAGAGAGTGGATCTCTTCCATAGTGCACGCATGATCGATAAGACTCATAGCTATGAGCTTCAGTATTGAACCTCAGCACTCTGATTTATTGGATATAACATGTGCTTCCTTTCCATTTACTGCTAAGGTGAAAGAGCTATTGTTTAGCACTGAGAACACGCTTTCTAGGCATTCTTGAGCTGCACAGATGATGCCCTGGCTCAGATTTTCCAGTTAATATTAAATCCAGTCCTTGCCCATCTGCTGAATAGTCACAACCCTGCACAGTGATATCTAATGAGCAGGCAGTAAATATGAATAGAAGCTGGTAAGTAAGCTGCAGTGAAAACTTGGTGTGTGGGTCTCCACATGCTGGGGAGGGATCTGCAGGTCAGCTGGAGGCCACAGGGATGCTTGGCCCTGATGCTTCCCATTTAAGATGATCCCTTTGCCACGGTATCCCTTGTGTTGCTGCAGGGTACCTCTGCAATCACTGCATGTAGGGAAGAGGTGCAAAGCACTGTCTATAACCCTTTTATGAATCCCAATTCAATGTTCGCAGCATTTAAGAAGCAGGACTTTTACTGAGCAGCGTAACGAGGGAGTTCAATCTTGGATTAACGTCACTTGTGCTAAACTCCTTTAGGTCATGCCGTAACCACCTGCCTCCCAAATGCCCCGGTGGCAAATCAGACCTAAGACGGCATCTGCAAAACGCAGCTTAAATGTGGTATCCCTCTCCAGGAGATGGCACTGTGAAACTAGTCTTTGTGCATCCTAACGTCGGCTTCCAGCCACCAACTTCTCCCTGAGTTGGGGCTGTTGAATAAAAAGAAGACAAAGGTAAGTGAGAGCCCTGGCCCCGAGACTGGCAGGAAGTAAGGGCTTTATGGTGTCTTTTCCTCTTGTAAAGATTGACTGTAAGGTGGGTTGACTACTGGAAGACTTAGAAGATAAAGGCCATAGTTTGTTATATGAATGGGAGGAAATGCAGAATGGCTTCACGATAACTCCAGGAGCAATTCCACAGAAGAACAAGTAACAGGAGCTGCATTTGGCAATGGAGATAGCCCCAGATGATGTCCTGTGGGTGTCTTCTCTGACACCAAGTTCCTGTTAGACAGTGTCCCTGCTTCAGCTCATAGGTTGGCTATCTCTAAATCCCAAAATACACTGGTGCAGCTGCACAGCTTTGCCCCTTTTTGCAGTGGAGCACATCTTGATGGCAGCATCCCAAAGCCAGAAATGGATACCCAAATGCACATCCTAATGTTCCCCAGGGCATTTATCTTCTGATGCCAGGAAAAAAGGGAGAAACTGGGAGTGTTAATGCTATAACATCTGTGGGTGTGCATGCTTGTGCCTTTGTGGAGGGGACCTTTTTACATCCCCACCTCTCCTCCTGAAGATGACAGCCTGCAAAATAGGAAAGGTTTTGTGTATTGATAATCTATCCCAGAGGTCAGGAACTGCTGATATCTGATCTAAGGTAATGGCACTCTCTGAATTTCACTGGGTTGGACATGTTTCTCTTGTTCACCTATGGCAAACTTGGGGTGTGAACAGTTACATCCTTTGGGGGTGATCATCAGAGGCAAGGACAGATGGATGACCGTTGCACCCTGGCTACTTGGTACTCAGGTAAATCTCTTCCTTTGTCAGTGCTATTTGCATAAAAGTAGGAGGGGTTTTTTGTTAAAAATAACAACAACAAATTTCAGCTGTGAAACTTCTGTTCCCAACTTGAAATACAAGTTTGAGCATCATGTAGCTGCCAACAGATAGGCATTAAACAGCACAGATAGCAGTGATAATGTAGCCAAGTTGCTTTCGATCAGTGGAAGATACATCCCTGAGAACACAGAACACTGCAGCTAAAGCTGGAGCTAACCTCAGTGTGTACTTTGCACCAGGGATTAAACCCATTCTGTATCCTGAGATACTACACCAGGACAATTCAGTACATCTCAAAGTGCTTTCTTCTTCCCAGTGGTGCCCTAAAAGGTAGCATTAAAACAAAATCTCCCAGCTATTACTGCATTTTATGTCCACTAAGCCAATTTGTATTCTCAGCTGTGAGCAAGATCCATAGTCTTTGCTGCCAACAGGTGCTGTTAGAGTCGTCTTCAGATCACACCTGATATAAATCTGCACCTTTTCATTCATACATGAAAGTCTTGTTGTAGCAGCCACTTAGAAGACATTCCAAAGGGGTTTTCTTCCTCAGCTTTGATTATTTTAACTTCTTTTGAATCCACCTGTTTGGACACCATCCACAGAGCTAATTTAGATCCCAAGCTCTTTGGACAAGGATAATGCTTTCTTCTACGTCTTTACGCACAGAGCCAATTGCACTGTCAGTGCTTCAGAAATAGCCTCTAAATAATAGAGGCCAGGACAGAGAACACCAAGGCCAAGAGGGAAGAAGCAGCTCCAGAGAGGTCAGCGGAACCAAAGCTCCAGCAAAGAGCGCTTAAATGTGAATGGAAATAAAGCATAAAAGCATCTGGTCTTAATGGAAAGGAGATGGAGAAAAATCTGACTCGCTGTGGGAGCTGCAGTGGTCATGTCCCTGAGTTGGATGATGGAAGTGTCTCCTGCCACCAGCTTTATATCAAGATAAGCTGCAGTGAGAGGAATCTCAGTGTAACCTAATATAGAACAGGTCAGAAGAAGAAAGAACACAGACACAGGGTTTGCAGAGCATCTTCCCTTCAAAAGTAGGTTGAAAAGCTGAAATGTCACCATGCTGAAAATGCCAGCCACTTTCAAAATGTTCTGGAAGAACAGGACTTCAATGCTCTCCTGGCATCTGTTGGGTTTTTAGTCCTATTTTGAAGTTCTGACAGTATTCACTTTGAAATCCGATACAACCCAAAGCCTGGAAAACATGAACTGCTTGTTTTGTATGTGTTCTCTGCTGGACCAGCAGGGGTCGAAGCTGTCTCCGTGGCCTTTCAGAGACGGGTTTTGAATGGCAAGAACGTGGATAGTGGTGAAGAAATCCACTCTCTGCAATATCTGCCCTTTCCTCCAGTCTTCAGTATCTTATCCCTGAAAGAAAACTGACGCCTTTCTTCATCTCTATTGCACTCCTCATCTTCTTGCACAACAGTGTTGTGCTAGTGTGTCTGTGAGAGGCTGGTTGAGAAAAAAGGGGATGGGGAGGTTCAGCAATGAATCGCTATCAAGAACCAGTGTAAAGGGTGCTGGTGATTGCAGTAGGGTAGGAGAAAGCTGGGGCCACATGCGGGAAATCACTGCCACGTTCCAAGGTGTGAGACCCTCTCCCTGCAGCACGATACCCAACGAGCGAACGATAGAAAGTTGCTCCCGTGCCTGCACCAGCTGATTTCGCATCTTGCCTTGTGCCTTCACCTGCTTTCCCCCCCCCCGCCCCATTCTATTTATTTCGTATTTATTTGCTGCACCAGGGAATAATCAGGTAACGCAGGAGCCTGGCGAAGTGGAGGGGACGGGAGGGGCCGCGCGGGCATTTTATCGTCCCTCTCTTTCCCCATCTCCCTCCCTGGAAGTTTTTTCCCCCACCCAAAACAAGGGGGAAAAGCCCGAAACGAACGGGCGAGGCGGGGAGGGGAAGATCGGATGCCGAGCCGCCCGTAGAAAACGCTGTAGATGGTGTTTGATCGCGTCCAACGCGACACCGGTGCTATCGCTGCGCGCCCCGCGGAACGGCGGCATCGATTTCACGGGTGATTTTCAAACCCTCCCTTCGCTTGTTGCGGCGCGTTTCCCACGGCCCCGGGGCGCGGAGGCTGCGCGGGCGCGCAGCGGGGCGATGGGGGTTGGAATTTGTGTGAGATTTTTCTTTTTCTTTGCTTCTTTATTTATTTTGTTCGTTAAAAAAAACTGCTGGGAAAGGTCACGGAAGGAGTTGGCGGCTTAATGGGGGGGGAGCCTTAAAAAGAGCGGCAGGCATGCGCACTGCGTGAATGCCATATCGGAATGAGCCTGCCGCGGGTGCGGGCGGAGGGACGGATCGGCTCCGCGCTGTGCGCATCGCGGGGGGCTCGCTGTTCAGGCGCGGAAAAACTAAGGAAAACAAGAGAAAACACCCTCCCCCCCAAAAAAAAACCCCCCCCAAACTTACCCAGGTAAGGTACCACGCCCCCCAAAACCACCCTTCCAGCGGGTATTTCCTTTTAGTTTATGTACCGGGTTTTGCGCTTTTTGGGTCGTTTTCCTCTTTCCTAAATATTTTAAAGGGCTAATTATTATGTTTTTAAAGCGGGGAAGCTGGTGTGGGTTTTCTTTCCACCTCCTTATGCCTCAAAACGTGCAGCAACCGAGCCAGAAAGCTTGGAAGTTCCAGTTCACCCTCACCACAGGGCTTTCAACAAGGAAAACAGATCGAGTTCTGGAACGTTACTCAACTTGTGTTAAACCACTTAACCCTAAAGAGAAACAACGCGTTGCTGAGGAAAACGCAGCTGCAGCACAAACCAGTGAAGTTTCTCAGCTCTTTCTCAGGTTTCAGTGCTCCCCACCTTCTTACTGCTCCTGCCATCCCTTCACAGCAACCATAAACCCCCTAACCTCCTGCCCCAGCCCCTCAGCCCCCAAACGTCACAGTTAAACCAAAGTTAAACACAACAACTCGGGCCACTACGGCTCTAATCAAGCAAGGCTGCATCCAGCACGCACCCTGCCATATCTTTTTGCTTCTTCCTTGTAAATTACCAGGTTAGCCCATTACCTCTCACGCTTCATTAAAATCTTCTACGCGATTGAGCAATCGCTCATGCAAGCGGAGCCAGTTTGAACAGATTACAGCCGCAACTTCGCGGTGCTTCGTTACCAGCAGATTAAGGCTGCAAACAAGAGTTTGAAGCAGCAGCATCTGGCGCCCTAGCTGCCTGCTGAGCGCCGCGAACAAACTCCCGCAGTCCGCTTTAAACCCCAGCATAGCCAACGCAGAACCTGGTGTTTATAAGGAAACAGGTCCCCAGCCACTCCGGCAGCGCTGGCTGAGAGGCACCGAGGGTTCCCCCTGCACCGCCGGTACTCACGCATGAGGTTGCTGAAGGCGCAGAGGGCCAGCAGCGCCTGCAGCAGCACTCCGAAGCGCCCCAGCAGCGCGCCGCTGCCGCAGCCGTGAGCGGGGCGCGGGGCCATGGAAGGAGCGGTGCGGGACGGGACGCAGCAGAGCAGGATGAAACGGCCCCGCCGCGCACAAAGGCGGCCCCCGAGCAGCCACCGCCCCCCGGCCCGCCCCGACGCAGCGGCCACAGCCGGGAGCCGGCGGGACGGGGGTGGGGCCGGAGGGAATGGGAATAGGAATGGGGATAAGGAGGGAGGCTGTGATCGGGATGGAGATGAGGAGGAGGATAGGAAGGGGGGAATGGTGGTGATGATAGGGAGGGAGAGGGAGATGGAAGATGGGGATAAGGAGGGAGATTGGGATTGGGATGGGATTAGGATGGGGTAGAGAGGGAAATGGGGATGGGAGATAGGGATGCAGAGGGAGGTTGAGATCAGGATGGAGGTAGGTATGGGGAGGGAGATTGTGATCAGAATAGAGATGGGTATGGGGAGGGAGATGGGAATAAGGGCGGAGGTTGTGATCAGAATAGAGATGGGTATGGGGAGGGAGATGGGAATAAGGAGGGAGATGGGGAGGGGAATAGCAATTGGGATGATGATAGGGATGGAGAGGGAGATGGGCATGAGGAGGGAGACTGGAATCAAGATATGGGGACAGGGATGGGGATAGGGAGGGAGATGGGAGATGGGGATGCAGAGGGAGATTAGGATCAGGATGGAGATGGGAATGGGGAGGGAGATGGAGAAGGAGACAGGGATGGGGATGAGGAAGGAGATGGGGAGGGAGATGGAGTTGTGGGTGCAGGGGATTCAAGGCCTGGTTGGATAAGGCTTTGAACAACTTGCTCTAGTGGAAGGTGTCCCTGCCCATGGCAGGGACTTAGAACTGGATGAGCTTTAATGTCCCTTCCAGCCCAAACCAGTGTGATTCTATGGAGATGTGGGGCCTGGTGGGGCTGGGATGCCAGGTTGGGGTAGTCCTAGTGAGGATAGCTTCTATTCCTGCGGTCTGACGTAAGATGATCTGAGACCCTGACTTTGAGAGGTAGTTTCAGAGCCAAAGACACTGCAAACCTCATCACATCAGACTCAGAGCAGCGGCCTCAAGTGTTACGAGACCAGAAAATCATGGGAGCTGGAGCGCTTCCAGAGCAAATGCCATTTACAAATCAGGATGAAATTGTGTTAAACATGGGCTTGGGAATCCCCTGTCGTGGTGAGGACATTAGTGCAGCAGTTTGGGCAGAGGTTAGCCCTGGTCAGACAAGCTGCCTGGAGGTTTGTCCTTCCTCCGGCTGCCTGGTCCTGCTTGCCCTCAGTTTTCCCAGCCTCTCAACTGAGCCAGCACATGCCGAGGTACCAACCTGCTGGCTCCACATCACTGAAATAGCCCCTGTCAGGAGTATGCTCCATGCTCATTTAGCTCCCCAACTTTAATCATGAGTTCAGTCAGCAAGCTGGAAGTTTCATCTTGCTAACTCATTTTCAGCTGATTTTATATGTGTAATTGTTAGTTCCATTCCCTTGAGTTGCCAAATCTGGTTGTGTTTTGCAATCAGTCGCCTTCATATTGAATTCTAAATCAAATATTAAAGTGGGCATCCTTATATAAGCCAGTTGAACACAGTATTTGTGGAACCATCTAGTAAGCAAATGCATATCTTCACACAAATTTACTCAGGCACTTTGCTGCTAAAGAACCATTTGCAAGAATTGGTTGCTGGATGATGATCTGGGAATTACCTGGGACTCTTTATTTGCCCAGACATGGCGCAGCAATTGATGCGCACACAGGAAATAAAAGACATTTAAACCAGATTGGTATTTCTTAAACCTATTTTATTTTCTATGAATAACCTGCGAATCACCTGTAAGAGAAGGTATCTACAATACAGCAGTGGATTGTAGAAAGGGACAGTATTCCTAGGGCTCTCTCTAAACCAGCGCTGCCTCCTCCCTTTCCTTGCTAGCCCAGTTAACAGTGATTTCTCCCAGCTGCTGCATTCAGCAATGCAAAGTTGTCTGAGGCCTTATTTTCACGTGCTGATGGGTTTACAAGGAAGCCCAGTGCCTCCCATGTGTGAAAACACTCAGGCTACAAGAAGGCAGTAAACAGAACCCCTCCTGATCTCCCCCCTCATTGCAGGAGCAGGCAGAGATCCTTTAGTGGCTGTTGCTGCTCCACACTCCACTGTGAAACCACAGCTTTGCTTTATCAAAAGCATAATTTGCACTTCAAAATACTTGGAGTTTCTGAACCCCTGCAAAAAGCCCTTAGGGCTCCTCTGTATCCCAGGGGGAGTCTGGGAGCTCCCTCTGGCTACTGAATCCTCCTGTACTATTTTGGCAACTAAGATGCCCCACAGATGTCTCCCTTCCTTTTTGCCCAAGGTTTTCCATCTCTCCTGCATATTAAAAAAGAAGATGTGTAAGAAAGCACTCTTTATGCCTGGCACCATTCCCAAAGTGTGTGTCTGCCTGGCTGTGAACAGCGCACACTACGGTCATTAGGACAGCTGCACCCAAACTGGGAGTTGGTGCCCTCAGCTCAACTGATTGTTTTCTTCAGGGAATTTTATCTTTGGGGATGCGGAGTTTATCCTGAGTGGATGTAAAGCTGTTTTCCCAGCAGGAAAGTTCACTTTCAATGTGCTCAGGGTACCACCCTCTGAAGCTAGGCAATGGCTGGACTTCCCAGCCCATCTCAGCAGCAAGAGTTGGCATTAATGACAGAAAAGAGAACATAAAGGCTGTGATCCTCCTCTTTTCCCTTAACTTTGGTTGGACAAAAGTCTGGAGAGGCTCACAATACAATGGTCAGTTGATGCTGATTTACTTCAATCTGTCCATTGATCTTGTGAGCTTCCAGAAACAGAGGTGAGAAATACCAATGACAAAACAGAAAAGTGAGAAAAATGAAACCAAGAAAGCAGTCATGCAAGAAATTCCCTAAGAAATAGAAATTAACCATTAAAGAAGAAAAAAGACCCAGAAACGCTGAATTTAAATATTAGACCATGAGTGCAAACATGAAATAAGAAAAGCCAAGACACCAAAGTGGTTTCAAGTAACAACGGAGGCAAAACGTCAGTCCAGGCAATTCTGTACATGCATGAAAGCCAGAGGAAAATGAAAGATGGAATAAATCCATGAATTCTCAGATAGTGAAAACCAAATAATGGAAACCACAGAAAATACTTCAATTTTTTTTTTTTAACCCTTAAAAAAATAATTAGAAGCAAAGTAGACTTAGAACAGTGGGAGCAGAAGCAGTGCAGGGCAAGAACAGGTTAACAGACAAGAGGAAGCAAGTCTAATGTATTCAAGGGCCAGATGAAACCGCTGTGAGAGTAGCTGTGAAGTGGGCAGAGTAAAGCCTGGGTCCTCAAGGGTTGGTTATTAGAGGGGACTTGGTGAGGAGGTTTCAAAGGACTGGAGAAGGGCAAATACTGTGAGAAGGAGAATGAGAATCTGTGGAACTGGAGACCAGCAGCTTTATTGCAGCAGATAGGAAGATGCTATTAAAAATTAGCAGACAATCCACTTATAAGACTTATTATTTATAAGACTCCTCTTTGGGAGGCTAGGTCTACTGGGAGCTGGTGGAGCTGGTCTGACAACAAAGGGGAAGAGCAGTTTTGGTAGGAGGCTTGCCAGACTGGTCAAGAAAGCTTTAAACTAGATGTGTTGGGGGAGGGGGCATCATTCCATCCCAACACACCTAGTCAGTTGCCAGCACCTATAATAAATGCTCGGAGCAATGTAGAGATATTCCAGCTGCTCGAGCCAATGAGCCGGCTTCAATTGGAGCTCAGCTCAGATGCTTCTGTACAAATGCCCGTAGCATGGGGAACAAACAAGAGGAAGTAGAGATGCGTGCACGTCTGTGGGGATATGATATCGTAGGCATCACAGAAGCATGATGGGATGGCTCCTATGACTGGAGTGTTGGAATGGAAGGTTACAGGCTCTTTAGGAAAGACAGGCCCGGCAGACGGGGAGGGGGAGCTGCTATTTATGTTAGGGATAGGCTAGAGAGTATGGAACTCTGTCTGCAGACAGGTGAGCAGTCGACAGAGAGTTTCTGGGTCAGGGTTAGAGAGAGAACAGTGATGGGAGACGTTACTGTGGGGATCTGTTACAGACTGCCTGACCAAGGGGACTCTGTGGATGGAGCACTCTATAGACAGATAGGAACAGCCTCAAGCTTGCAGGCCCTCGTTCTCATGGGGGACTTCAACCCCCCTGATATCTGATGGAGGGACAGTATGGCCCGGCACAAGCAATCCAGGAGGTTCCTCGATTGTGTGGAAGACAACTTCCTTCTGCAAGTAATAGAGGCGCCAACAAGGAGAGGTGCCATGCTTGACCTCGTCCTCACCAACAGGGAAGGGCTGGTTGCAAATGTGATGCTCCAGGGCAGCCTTGGTTGCAGCGATCATGAGATGGTCGAGTTTGAGATCCTCAGGACAGTGAGAAGAGCGTGCAGCAAGCTCACTGCCCTGGACTTCAAGAGAGCAGACTTTGGCCTCTTCAGGAACCTGCTCAGTAAGGTTCCATGGGATACAGCCCTAGAGGGCAGGGGGGCCCAAGACTGTTGGTTGATATTCAAGGATCACCTGCTGCAGGCTCAGGAGCGATGCATCCCAACTAGAAGGAAGTTCAGCAGGAGGGCCAGGAGACCTCCTTGGATGGATAAGGAGCTGCTGAGGAAAATTCAAAGGAAAAAAGAGGCTTATAAAAGGTGGAAGCAAGGGCAGGCGGCCTGGGAAGAATACAGAGATGTTGTCCGGGAAGCTAGGGACCAGGTTAGGAAAGCTAAGGCCACTCAGAATTAAACTTGGCTAGGGATGTTAAAGATAACAGGAAGGGATTTTATAGGTACATTGGAAATAAAAGACAGGTTAGGGACAACGCGGGCCCTCCCCAGAAGCTATCGGGAGAACTGGCTACCCTGGATTTGGAGAAGGCTGAGGTTCTTAATGACTTCTTTGCCTCAGCCTTCACTGGCAAATGCTCTGACCACACCATGCAAGTCTTGGAAGGTAGATGCAGGGATTGTGAGAATGAAGACCTTAGGCCCACTGTAGGAGAGGATCTGGTTCAACACCACCTTAGGAACCTGAATGTATACAAGTCCATGGGACCTGATGAAATCCATCCGTGGGTCCTGAAGGAGCTGCAAATGAAGTTGCTAAGCCACTGTCCATCATATCTGAAAAATCATGGCAGTCAGGTGAAGTTCCCGACGACTGGAAAAAGGGAAATATAACCCCCATTTTCAAGAAGGGGAAAATGGATGAGCCAGGGAACTACAGAGCAGTCAGTCTCACCTCTGTGCCTGGCAAAATCTTGGAGTGGATTCTCCTGGAAGGCATGCTGAGGCACATGAAAACCAACAAGGTGCTTGGTGACTGCCAGCATGGCTTCATTAAGGGGAAATCCCGCCTGACCAATCCGGTGGCCTTCTATGAAGGGGCTACGGAACTGATGGACAGGGGCAGAGCAGTTGATGTCATCTACCTGGACTTGCGCAAAGCGTTTGACACTGTCTCACATGACATCCTTCTCTCTAAGTTGGAGAGACATCAATTTGATAGGTGGACCACTCGGTGGATAAAGAACTGACTGGATGGCCGCAAGCAAAGAGTTGTGCTCAATGGCTCATTGTCCAGTTGGAGACCAGTAACGAGTGGTGTCCCTCAGAGATCGGAGTTGGGACTGCTCTTGTTCAACATCTTTGTTGGTGACATGGACAGCGGGAATGAGTGCGCCCATCAGTTGCCGATGACACCAAGCTGTGTGGTTGGGTTGATACACTGGAGGGAAGGAATGCCATCCAGAGGGACCTTGACATGCTTGTGAGGTGGGCTGATGCCAACCTGATGAGGTTTAACAATGCCAAGTGCAAGGTCCTGCACCTGGGTAGGAGCAATCCCAGGAGCAGCTCCAGGTTGGGCAGAGAAGAGATTCAGAGCAGCCCTGCGGAGAAGGACTTGGGGGTGTTGGTCGATGAGAAAATGAACATGAGCCGGCAGTGTGCGCTTGCAGCCCAGAAAGCCAAGCGTATCCTGGGCTGCATCAAAAGGAGCGTGACCAGCAGGTCGAGGGAGGTGATCCTGCCCCTCTGCGCTGCTCTGTGAGACCTCACTTGGAGTATTGAGTATATGGAGTATTGGGAAGCGCTTTTGGCATGAAGCCATGTGCTGCTGCTGCTGCCATTCCCACCCAGGTGCCCATTTGCCACCGCCTTCAGCAGCAACTGAGCATCCATCCTCCTCCCACTACTGCACTGCCCGGCTCCCCCAGCCCCACTCTGTGGACACAGGCTCCCAAAGGGGCTTGTGCAAAACAGAGGGTGCCAGGGGGAGTGTGGCAGCTCGGGGGGCACAGGCCCTGGGGATGTGGGGTGGCCAGGGGCTGCTCCTCCAGTGACATGGGGCCACAGGCCAGGGATGCTGCCGAGCCCTCCCTGTGCATGATGGGCAGATCCTGAACCAGGGTCCCTCCACTCAGCCCACACAGGCGCTTGCATGAACACGAGGATTTATTGATGGGGTGCTGGGCCACCAGGGCGCCAGGGGTTCAGCCGGGAACTTCCAGTCTTGCTTGGCTGCCGTGGTTTGTGGTCAATGGAATGGGGCAGAAGGGATGGGATGAGCCGCGGTGACTGCTGAAGGCTGCAGTGGGTGAAGGCTCTCCTGCCTGTACCCTCCTTGCCCCTGAGCACAGGCTGCTGCCTGCCCTGCCGGCAGCTGGTGTCCCTCAGCAGCTCTGTAGTCTTGTCATCATCCTGCTGGAAAGGAGAGAGGGCGCAGGCTAAAGCATGGGGCGGAATTCTGCATCCCCAAGCAACCCTCCACACCCAGCTCTCCTGGGAACCTGAAGTACGAATACCCCCATCCCGAATACTCAGCAACACAAAACCAGCCACAGTTGCCCCCTCCGGATCCCTTCCTTCATCCTTACCTTGCTGGGGAGCACGGTGGATAGCTTCAGTGGCCGTGGGGTGTTGCGTGGGACAGGCGGGACAACAGTGTTCTGGCCCCCGCACTGTCGCGGCACGGTAGGGTACCGGCAGCTGGCTGCCTGCTCCCTGCAGGATGGGAAATAGGGGTACTCAGCACCCAGCACAGTGGTCTGCAGGGTGGGGGACAGAGCGTTTCTGGGCAGCCTGCCCAGGCACCCCCAAGAGCCTTCTATCCCCACGCAGGAAAGAGCTCTCCCGGGCAGGGCAGGACCGCCCTGCACCCCCAGCAGCGGATGGGTCCCAAGTCCCCTACCTCTTCGTTTGCCCTGGGTTGAGGGAAGGAGGCGTTTTCCAAGAGCTGCGGGGGGTCAGCGGTGGCGCGGGTGGGATGGGCACGATGGGCCTGCGGAAGCCAAGAACCACCGGTGGGTGAGAGGGGACAAACGATCCAGCCCGGCTCAGGGCAGTGCCCCAGAATCCATGGGCTTGTGCCCCATGGCATCCCCCTGCCCGCTGCCCTCAGGGAGGGGTCCCCGTCCCGCCACCTGCGGGCAGAGTGTTGGAGGGGTCTCAGCAGGGTCAAACCCCCCAGACAGACTCCCTGAACCCCGTGCCTGTCAGGCGGCGCTCTCAGAACCCATCTCCCACCATCCCACCCATGCAGCACCCCCACGCTCCGGTGACGGGTGCTACTTACAAGCCAGGCACTCTCATGCTGAGCTGTCGGTCACAGGACAGGCACCGGAATTCCACACTGGAAAGCTGCCTGTGCAGGGGACAAAAGGGCTGGCTGAGCTGGGAAACCTGGGTTTCTACCCGGTTTATCCCCTAGCAGCCCAGCAAGGTCCCAGCCGCCTGTCTGTTTCCAGGAGAATGGAGGATGAGGGAGAGCAGTTGGAGGTTGGCTCCAAAAACCACCACCAACAGTGGGAACCACTGCCATGGGCACCCAGAGCACCATGGGAACCGGGGCGCTGGCAAGGAGAAAGTGGCAACGGGCCAACTGCTGCCCCTGAAGCCACCACTGTCCCCATCACACTCACTTCTTAATCCCAGCTGCATTGTCCGCCTCCCTCGGCGGTGCCTTCTCCTGGAGCTGCTTCAGGCTTCTCTTCCACTGCTCCTCCAGCTGCTGCCGGAAGGGGCCCAGCTCCGTGCGGTCCAGCTGCAGGCAGACACACTCCCTCAGCCAGCTGCCCCGGCTTGGCCCACTGCGGTCCCCAGACAAAAGCCGGGAGGAGGAATCCCCACAGGGATACAGCCTTGGGCCACCAAGTCCCAGAGGTGCCAGACTGTCACGGTGGGCATGGGCCACCCCTCACCTTGGAGGCCATCTCTTCCCGCAGCTGCTGCTGGACTTGCTGCAGCTCCTGCTCCTGGACAATCAAGCGGCTCAGCACCTCCTGGTCCTGCTGCAGGGAGGAAGACCATGTGGTAGTGCCATGCAAGGGGGGGTGGCTGTCCCCTGGAGACAGACCCGGCTCACTGGGGCACGGGCTCTCAGTGCCTGCAGGACATCTGCAGCACAGCTTCAATTTTCCTCCATGCTGCTGGCTCCTACAACCCGATCTGGAGAGGGGGGAGCAAGGGGCTCCCCCACATCCATCGAAGCACAACCAGCTGGGGGCAGGGGAGGTCCCGGCAGCCCCCTCCCGAGCCCCACATGCCACCATCTCCTTACCTGGCTCCTCAGCCTCTCCACCTTGCCCTCCTCCTGCCACGACAGGAGGGAGTCCACCTGCTCCTGCAGCTTCTCCAGGCTCTGCAGGAGAGGCCCCTCTGGCGCGATGGTGTCCCTGCCCGTGGGGCACACTGCTTGCCTCTCTTCTTGCTCCTGCTCCACTCTCCTCAGCATTGCCCTCAGTTCTTCCACCTGCACGAAGGGGAGAAGGAAGCACCTGTAAGATGGAATGGATGCATCCAAGAACCCCAGGTGCACTGGGGGCTCCATGGCCCCAGCCAGCCAGGGGATGTGGCCGGGAACCCCACCAGGACCACCTCACTGAGCCACTGGGTGCTGGGAGCTCCCCCTGCACCTCACCTGCTCCTGCAGCTGCTGGGATGTGGAGACCAACTGCTTCACTGTGGCCCTGGTCCCCTCAAGCTGCTCTGCCTGCTCCTTGAGCTCCTGCTTCAGCTCCAGGAGCTGGGAGCTCTCCCTGCACCTCGCCTGCTCCTGCAGCTGCTGGCATGTGGTGACCAACTGCTTCACTGTGGCCCTGGTCACCTCCAGGTGCTCTGCCTGCTCCTTGAGCTCCTGCTTCAGCTCCAGGAGCTGGGAGCTCTCTCTGCACCTCGCCTGCTCCTGCAGCTGCTGGCATGTGGTGACCAACTGCTTCACTGTGGCCCTGGTCACCTCCTGCTGCTCTGCCTGCTCCTTGAGCTCCTGGAGCATGGATGTGAGCTGGGAACGGTGGTGGCACAGAGTCAGGGCATGGCACCAGTTTCTTCCGTGTCATGGGGGCTCGTCATCTGCCCCCTCCCTGCCCAAACCCCACAAGCATCCCCACGTGCCCCCTGGGGACTACCACCGGCTCACCTTCCCCTTCTCCTGCTCAAAGTCACTTGCCAGGCCCTGCAGGAAGGACACCTGGCCACGGACTTCCTCAAGCATGGTGACGATGCTCTTCTGGCCTACAAGAACATGGGCCAACGGGGGACGCTGTCAGTGACGGGGTCTCATTCTCAGGGCCAGGCTCTGAGCACAATGAGCCCCGTCCCTGGCTCTCAAACATCCCACCAGGCCCCAGAGCTCCCACCTTCCTGCTGCTGGAGCAGCAGCTCGGACCGCAGCTTCTCCAGCTCAGCACGGTCTGACTTGGTGGCTTTCAGCCGAGCGTGCTGGCGCCTTAGGAGGTCATAGAGGCAGCGAAGAACCTCAAACTCAGCCTCCTCAGTATCCATGGAGGAACTGCTGGAGCCTGAGGATTCTGACCACCTGTACACCTCTTGCAGGTGGTCCATGGCCCTGGGTTCCACAGTGGAGCTCGGGGCTATTGGCTGAGTCCCTGCCCCCTGGAGGTCTGCCCAGGAAACCTTTCTTCTGGGAGGCATCCCTGGGCTGCTGGCCTGGGTGAGAACGGGCTGCTGCTCTGCTGGCTCCGGGGGCTGCTGCCCCACATGGTGGGCCTGGGCCCTGACCTCCTGGGCAGGCTGCCCCCAGTCTGGGACAGGCAGGCCCCCGAGACCCAAGAGCCCCAGCACAGCCTGCAGCAGGCTGTGCAGCTCGATTATATTCACATGTCCCCTTGATGGGCTGACGGCAGCGTCCAGCAGCTGAGACAGGCTGGGCGGTGCCATCGCTGCTGCTGTGCTCCACCGCGGGAGACTGACCTGTGGGCAGGAGAGACAGCGGGCAGCCGGCGGCCTTCCTCCTGCCCGCGGGCCTCTGCGAACCCTGTCCTGCCGCCCTCCCACCTTCCTTCCCTCCCTCCGTCCCGCCACTCTGCTCTGCAGCTCACCTGCAGCACCAACTGAACCCCCCCTGCCCCTGCCCGCTCTTTATTGGCCACAGCCTGCCGCTCCTCGATGCCCATTGGCCGAGCCCATTGTCCGCGCTCACAGAGGTTGCGGCTGTTGTCAGGTGACGTCCTGTTGCCAGGCGGCTGTTCCCCTCCTGCAGCTCCAGCTCATCCCCTCATGTCCCGGGCACATCAGCAGACGCACGAAGCCCGCGTTCCCGTTCCTTGCAATGCCATTCCATTTCCATCCTCAGCCTTCGGGTTTCCTTGCACTTTTTTCCTCTTTGTCCAAACAAAACACACTGGCAGTGCAAGCACAAAGCCCACAGTGACAAGCTTTGATTTACACCTCTAAGATTACACAAGGTGAGTCCCACTTGATACTGCCACCCCTACATGCATAACGTCTATTTTATATTACTTAGCCAAGACATAACGTAAAAATACAAACGCTGTCCTTTTCCAAACCCCTTTCCTTATGGATCGACCTTGGATTCAAATAGCCCATATTCATTCATTCTCTTCTTCCGTTCTTCCGATATAGATATATCTGTGTCCGTCATAAGCAAGTGCGGAAGTTTGAAATGGGTATTTCCAGAGTGCTCGAGGAGGGTATTAGCTTCAAATTAGGCAGCATTTGCTGTTTTGGAAATATCCCAGGAGAGGTAACTGAGGTCTCTTTCAGGATGACTGTGTGCAGCCTGAATCAAAATATCTCTACTGCAGCTGTAAAAAATGCATAAAAGGAGGTAGAAATGATGCCTTAGCTATAACATTTATAAAACATCAAGGATGAGAAGCTATCGGGAGAATTGGCTACCCTGGATTTGGAGAAGGCTGAGGTTCTTAATGACTTCTTTGCCTCAGTCTTTACGGGCAAATGCTCTGACCACACCACCCAAGTCTTGGAAGGCAGACGCGGGGACGGTGAGGGTGGGGACCCTGGGCCCACTGTGGGGGAGGATATTGTTCGGGACCACCTTAGGAACCTGAATGTATACAAGTCCATGGGACCGGATGAAATCCATCCAAGGGTCCTGAAGGAGCTGGCAAATGAATTTGCTAAGCCACTGTCCATCATATTTGAAAAATCATGGCAGTCTGGTGAAGTTCCCGATGACTGGAAAAAGGGAAATATAACCCCCATTTTTAAGAAGGGAAAAATGGATGAGCCGGGGAATTACAGACCAGTCAGTCTCACCTCTGTGCCTGGCAAAATCTTGGAGCGGATTATCCTGGAAGCCATGCTAAGGCACATGAAAACCAACAAGGTTGTTCGTGACAGCCAGCATGGCTTCACTAAGGGGAAATCCTGCCTAACCAATCTGGTGACCTTTTATGAAGGGGCTACGGAACTGATGGACAGGGGCAGAGCAGTTGATGTCATCTACCTGGACTTGTGTAAAGCCTTTGACACTGTCTCCCATGACATCCTTCTCTCTAAGTTGGAGAGACATCAATTTGATAGGTGGACCACTCGGTGGATAAAGAACTGGCTGGATGGCCGCACGCAAAGAGTAGTGCTCAGTGGCTCATTGTCCAGCTGGAGACCAGTAACGAGTGGTGTCCCCCAGGGATCGGTGTTGGGACCGGTCTTGTTCAACATCTTTGTGGGTGACATGGACAGTGGGATTGAGTGCGCCCTCAGCAAGTTTGCCGATGACACCAAGCTGTGTGGTTCGGTTGATACATTGGAGGGAAGGAATGCCATCCAGAGGGACCTTGACACGCTTGTGAGGTGGGCTGATGCCAACCTGATGAAGTTCAACCATGCTAAGTGCAAAGTCCTCCACCTGGGTCGGAGCAATGCCAGGCACAGCTACAGGTTGGGCGGGGAGGAGATTGAGAGCAGCCCTGCGGAGAAGGACTTGGGGGTGTGGGTTGATGAAAAAATGAACATGAGCCGGCAGTGTGCGCTTGCAGCCCAGAAGGCCAACCGTATCCTGGGCTGCATCAAAAGAAGTGTGACCAGCAGGTCGAGGGAGGTGATCCTGCCCCTCTACTCTGCTCTCGTGAGACCTCACTTGGAGTATTGTGTGCAGTTCTGGTGTCCTCAACATAAAAAGGACATGGAACTGTTAGAACAAGTCCAGAGGAGGGCCACGAAGATGATCAGGGGACTGGAGCACCTCTCGTATGAAGATAGGCTGAGAAAATTGGGGTTGTTCAGCCTGGAGAAGAGAAGGCTGCGTGGAGACCTCATAGCAGCCTTCCAATACCTCAAGGGGGCCTATAGGGATGCTGGGGAGGGACTCTTCATTAGGGACTGTGGTGAGAGGACAAGGGGTAATGGGTTTAAACTTAAACAGGGGAGGTTTAGATTGGATCTGAGGAAGAAGTTCTATACTGTGAGGGTGGTGGGGCCCTGGAATGGGTTGCCCAGGGAAGTTGTGAATGCTTCATCCCTGGCGGCGTTCAAGGTGGGGTTGGACATAGCCTTGGATGGCATGGTTTAGTGGGAGGTGTCCCTGCCCATGGCGGGGGGGTTGGAACTCGATGATCTTGAGGTCCTTTCCAGCCCTTACTATTCTGTGATTCTGTGATTCTGTGACTTGGGAAGGAACCTGTGGTTTTCAAGTGCTAATGGAAGAAAGCCTTGGGAACAGAGAATATGCACCAGGTCTTGGAAAATGAGCATTTGATTTCAAGACTCTTGATGAGCCACAGAACTCAGGGGGAAAGAATCAAGGTCCCCTCTGGTTCACGCTACATGAATTCTGGGCATATTTAACACTTTGTCACTTGTGCAGGTCTCCATTTCCTAACTGATCTTCTCTCATAATTAGTTATCCAGGCGGTCAGATCCTGACATCCAGTAAAAGATCTGAAAGGACTCATCCAAACCCACAACCATGGAGAGAAGAAGGCTTCCTTTTCCCTGGGGAAATTCCAGGTCTGCCAGAGAAATGGAAGAGCTGTAAAGAATAAAACTGTATTTGATTTGATTTTTCTCTCTTTTTTGTTGTTTGAGAAGAAGTCTGACCCCCCTGAAGTGGGAGGGTGTGAGACAGGGAGAATGGGCAATTGCTGCCTCCTCAAGACAATCCCTGCCTGAAGTAAGCCCAGGTAGAGTCTGCACTTGGAAGGGATGGCAGGATCATGGTGTAACCACAAACCTCAGTGACGTCCAAAGATGGACTAACAAGCTGAAATATTGTCAGTAGTGCCTCCAAGAAGGATTAGGACTCAGATCTCCAAAAGCACAGGGTTGGGACATTACCCGTATGTTCCAATAAATAATGGAGCATCACAGGGAGAGGATGGAGACACCGGCTGGCTAAAAAACCCCAACATAGCAGTTCAGAAAATGCAGTTCATGGGGAACTTGGGAGACAGAATAATAGAATCCCCCTGCCATGGGCAGGGACACCTTCCACTAGAGCAGCTTGCCCCGAGCTCCATCCAACCTGGCCTTGAACACTGCCAGGGATGGGGCAGCCACAGCTTCTCTGGGCACCCTGTGCCAGCGCCTCAGCACCCTCACAGGGAACAACTTCTGCCTATGAGCTCATCTCAATCTCCCCTCTGGCAGGTTAAAGCCATTCCCCTTGGCCTGTCCCTACAGGCCCTTGTCCAAAGCCCCTCTCCAGGTTTCCTGCAGCCCCTTTAGGCACTGGAGCTGCTCTAAGGTCTCCCCTTAAGGAGCCTTCTCTTGTCCAGGCTGACTCAGCCCAGCTCTCTCAGCCTGGCTCCAGAGCAGAGCTGCTCCACCCCCCGCAGCCTCTCCGCGGCCTCCTCTGGATCAACTCATCCATCCTCCCAACTCAAGCAGCAGTTACCTTGCTGTCCCTGAGAGAGGATTATCTGAAAAAGATGGAAGTTCTTAAAACCCTCAAGCAGCAGAATTTCTCCCTCTGCCCCCAACAACTTCCTGCACCTCTTAACTAGCCTTCTTCCTTAAAAAGATGTCTTGATGCCAATCCGCTTTGCTGCAGTTCAGATCCCAGAACATTCTGTTCATGCTACAATGGCTGTAAATTCAAACATCATCTCAAGCTTGAAGTGGCTTGTATCTGGCTTGTTCTTCCAAAAGATGGGACCCAGCCATAAATCTGAATGCAGTACACTCCCAAAGTTCAGCCCCATACCAGGGGGATACAAAGAGCGAGCTGAAATTGTCCTGTTATTTTTGGTTCATGGTTTGAGAAGAAAGTTTAGTTTTCAAGAAAGAAATTGATCTGAAAATCAAATTTTGAGGCTTTCAAAGCAGTTCTAGTCATATCCAAATAATCACAAGTTCTGGCATCATCTTACCATCACAAACACCACATTCCAAGCCCAAAGTTGTAGTGTGATGCACTTGCACAGCACCTGCAAGGAACTCTGGTCTCAGGCAATGTTTCCTGGCATTACAGTACCACTGCAATAATAAACAGATGTCCTACCAAAAATGAACCCACTCAGGAAATGTAGAGTTGCCTCTGGGCATGTTTAGGTGGGTGCTTGTACTCCAGTTAGACACTGCTTGGTTTTGTCCTGCCATCTGTTAAGATAACAGGTATACAGGTTACTTTCAGTAACTTTCAGTACTTTCAGTGGCAAAGTTGATTCAAGAACTCCCTGCCTCTTGCCCCACCTCTGCAGTTCATCACCCTCATAGATTGTACCAGGTTAAACTTTAGAGGAGTTTCTCTATACACAAAGTGATCTGAGATAAGGGAGAATCAAATCATGCTGGTAATCACTTGCAGGGCTGCTGCCCCTTCTGGGCTAGCTTCAAGCTATTGCATTGCAGAATAAAATAAAGCTATGCAAACCATTTGCTCTGGTTGATCAAATAAAATCATCTCGCTTTCTACTGTGATGGACTAGTTGTGGTCCACAGGCTAGAAAGCGTCCTCAAGATGTGAAGAATGGAAAGAATTGCAGTTGTCCTCCAGTTTACTCGGAGGAAGAGGAAAATACAGAATGATTTACCAACTGGCCCAAGATAATGTACAAATATTGTGGCAAAGCCAGCCACTGAAACTGGAGTTTCAGTCCAAACCCTTAATCATTAAGTCATCATCCATCAAGCTGGAGTCCTACCAACAGCACATTAACTATCTGGTCCAAGATGGGCTCTGCACTCCACGGGACCAAAAAGGTAGAAAGGGGATTTCTCAGCTGTCATGAGCCCTGTGCAGGACTGAGGAGTGGGGTCTGGCCTCCAGTTCCTAGCACCAGCAAAGCTATTCCACTGTCACTGAAGTCCATAGCCACTGAGATCGTGTAGGACCATCATCTCTGTAGGGATGTAGGGTGATATATGAGCTTGAGAGGGTCAACCCTGATGCAAAACCATCATCCCAATAGGGATGGTGGGACCTGTGAGAGGTTCCTCTGTGCTTCTCTAGATGTTTTGCCTCTTGCAATAGGTGATGAGATGGCCGTGTAGGACCAGTGGGATGTTCTTAAAGGGGTGATTTGCACAGCTGAGGTGTCCTGAATGAGGGGAAGGAGAAATGGAGATTGAAACCTGTCTCTTTCCGCATGTCAACACAGCACAGACCTGAAAACCACTGTCGCCCTCCCTTCTGGCTTACACAGCCAGGAGTGAACAGGGCAAATGATGTTTGAAAGCCTCAGCTCCAAGCCAAATACAGCATGTGAACAATACCACAGGCCCTGTAAAGTGTGAAATCATTCCCATTCTTCCAGAGCAAGACACTGAACATCTAAAAACACAGCTAAAGCACTTATTGAAAGTGCACAAGAATTACCTTGACAATTGCTCCTTGGAGTATTCTGCAATACAAAGTTGGCTGATAACAAAATTGGTGTTGGCCTCTTGCTTATGAATATAACCTAAAACTGATTGTTAAATGTGTCAGGCCTTGTAAAACATGCAATTCAGCAAGAATGAGGTCTATCCACTGTTTAATTAGCAGGGATCATTGCTGCTGGCCGCATAAATAAAGCCTCTTCCAAGTATCAGTCAAAGGAAGTTTTCTCAAGAGACTTTGTTTTCAAAAGCAATTTCTCCATCTGATGAGAAATAAAAGCAGATTAATGATTTACATGAGTGTCATCCTGGAAAGGCCAGTTTGCTGTGCCCCCCTCCAATCCACCGTAATAACCAGCAGCAGATCTCCACATGTCTGCCATCACACAGGGGAATCTGGGGGTACAAAACACCTGAGTGCTAGTGGGGCAACTGAGTTGAAGAAAAAGATGTTGTGCTATACAAAACCAGCACTCATGATCCTGTGACACTTTTCTGGTGCATGGGGCCACCACTGAACTGCCTGTAGATGGAGCAGGCTTAGTTCATCTGAGAGCTGACCTGAATGGCCAGAGGAAGATGTCCTTCAAGAGGGTATTTATCTCCTGTGGTTGTGAAAGGAGCCAAGAGACATCTCAACGGGGGACACAAAGCCAGGTGAGGGGGATTTCAACCAAAGGTTGATTGTACAGAGCAGTGAGCAGCAGGACTTTGGACATGGACTGGAATCATAGAATGGTTTGACTAGGAAAGGGCTTTAAGATCACCCAGGACCAACCCCCTGCCATGGGCAGGGACGTCTCACACTAAATGTCACCCAAGGCTCTGTCCAACCTGGCCTTGAACACTGACAGCGATGGAGCATTTACCACTACTTTGGGCACCCATTCCAGTGCCTCACCACCCTCACAGTAAAGAACTTCTTCCTTATATCAAACCTGAACTTGCCCTGTTTCAGTTTGAACCCATCAGCCCTTGTCCTATCCCTACAGTCCCTGATGAAGATGCCATCTCCTGTGCTCTTTTTTCCTTCTCAGCTTGGCGCAAGGAGCAGCAAGTGCAAATGAACAGGAGCCCCTGGCCTGGTGCCGAGTATCCTGCCTGATCCCAAGCCAGCAGCTTTCCGCAGTTAAGTGCCCTGGAAGTGAGGAAGCCTTGACAAACATGTCCTACCCCTAGGTCTGCTTTGAAATCAGAGCCCTGCCACACCAAAGTATGCTGAGAGTGTGGGTACCTGCACTGCATGTCTGACATCCCAGCTGGCAGTGCATGGGAAGGGGTGACATGCAGACAGTTGTCATTAGCCATTGCAAAGGGCTGGATGATTCCCAGTGCTCCAAAACACCCATTTTTAGTAATAAAATTGGCTTTTCAAGCAAAACCAAAGAAAACCTCCAAACCATTTTGTCCTCAAGGAATACAGGCAGCCCTTTGCAATGGAAGATAAATATTGAACATGGGAAGATGGTGAATGAGGTCTCAACACTTACAGGGTATAAGATAGAGCACAATTACTGGAAAAAATGCACTCTAACCTAGCTCAGCACCATACAGTTATTGTACATGTTTCCTGACAACTGCCACTGCTGATTAACTGGATCCGCCCAGCCCAAAACGCTTGCACTGATCCATGCTGCTGCTCTTGTGTGTTGAGCCCACATGTCACACTCACGCAACATGGGAATGACACAGAAGATGCCCTGGTATCCCAGTCATGATGTCCCCAGTCAAGGTTAGGTTTTGCCATGTAACAAGATGTCTTTTTCTGCCCTGACCCCAATGCTGATGGGCTCTACCACTGCTATAACTCAAGCAAATGAAAAAGCTCTCTTCGGGCCCAAAATGAACGTCTGATTTGCTCAGTCACTGTCTTATCAGCCAGAGAGAAATCATGAACAGCTCGTAATGGCGCTGTTCTTTTCAGAAGCTATCAGGGAGATGTGAAGAACAAATCTTCTAACTTTGATAATTTTTCCTAATAATTTTCTCTGTATTGGAATAATTTTGCCACAAGTTTCTCCAATGACACCTATTATTCCTGCAGGTCTTCCTGGAGTAAAAAAATCCCCATTTCTTTCCCAATTCCTATTTGCTCAAATGCTTTCCATTGCTCTTGCTCGTCTTCAGACTCCAGCATGGATCTGTCTTTGTATGATGGCAAAAGTGGGCTGGACCCAGCACCTACCCCAAGTTTTGTATAAAAGGCAAGCAGCCTTTTAAGCAGTTGGTAGGGATTTTTCTGGAGATGGTGCTCCTGCAGAGCTCATAGGAGCCAGATATCCCCTGCTTATTTACGAGAGTCACTGGGGCAGCAAGAAAAGCCTTCCCCAAGTCAAGATACAGACAGTCACCCTCTTAGAGCGGAAAATGAAACCCGCCTGACATGCTTTACTCTTGTCAAATCCATATCATAGCATAGTTAGGGCTGGAAAGGACCTTCAGATCATCTAGTTCCAGCACCTCTGCCAAGGGCAGGGACGCCTCACACTAAACCATGTCACCCAAGGCTCTGCCCAACATGGCCCTGAGCACTGCCAGGGATGGAGCATTCGCAACTTCCTTGGGCAACACATTCCAGTGCCTCACCACCCTTACAGTAAAGAATTTCTTCCTCATATCCCATCTAAACTTCCCCCGTTTAAGTTTGAACCCATTACCCCTTGTCCTATCACTATAGTCCCTAATGAAGAGTCCGTCCCCAGTGTCCTGGGTTCAGCAGCAGCAGTCATTTTTCTCCTTGGTAGCTGGTGCAGCGCTGTGTTTTTGATTTTGGGCCTGGGAACAGTTATGATACCACCAGTGTTTTCAGTTACTGCTTGGTAATGTTTTGGTCTGACCAAGGACTTTCTGAGTCTCGTGCTCTGCCAGGGAGGAGGGGAAGCTGGGAGGAAGGAGAGACAAGTCACCTGACCCAAACTGACCAAAGAGGTTATTCCATACCACAGCACATCATGCCCAGGATGCAAAAACGGAGGGCAGAGACCCGGAAGGGTGGGGGTGCACTGCTTGGTCAGGCTGGGGATTGGTGGTGAGTGATTGTATTCTTTCCTTGTATTTGCCTTGTCATTATTATTGTTGATGGTAGCAGTAGCGGTTTGTGTTATACCTTGGTTGCTGGACTGTTGTTATCGCAAACTGTGGGAGTTGCATTCTTTTGGTTCTCCTCCCTATCCCCCCGGGACAGGGGAAAAAAGAGTGGGGAGTGAGTGAGAGAGCGACTGTGCGAGCTATAGAGGCTTAAACCACGCCACCCACCATCGTTATAGGCCCCCTTCAGATTCTGGAAGGCTGCTATGAGGTCTCCACGCAGCCTTCTCTTCTCCAGGCTGAACAGCCCCAGCTGTCTCAGCCTATTTTCATACGGGAGGTGCTACAGCCCCTGATCATCCTCGTGGCCTCCTCTGGACTTGTTCCAACAGTTCCATGTCCTTTTTCTGTTGAGGATACCAGAACTGCACACAATACTCCAAGTGAGGTCCCACAGAGCAGAGTAGAGGGGCAGGATCACCTCCCTCGACCTGCTGGTCACGCTCCTTTGGATGCAGCCCAGGATACGGTTGGCTTTGCACAAGTCCAGGAAGATTACATCAACTGCTCTACCCCCAAGTTCATCAGTTCCGTAGCCCCATCGTAGAAGGCCACAAATTGGTCAGGCAGGATTTCCCCTTAGTGAAGCCATGCTGTCTGCCACCAAGCACCTTGTTGGTTTTCATGTGCCATAGCATGCCTTCCAGGAGAACCTGCCCCAAGATTTTACCAGGCACAGAGGTGAGGCTGACTGGTCTATAATTCCCTGGGTCATCCAGGACACAGGACACTTTGGGGACACAGGCTCCCAAAGGGGCTTGTGCAGAACAGAGAATGCCAGGGGGAGTGTGGCAGCTCGGGGGACACAGGCTCTGGGGATGTGGGGTGGCCAGGGGCTGCTCCTCCAGTGACATGGGGCCACAGGCCAGGGATGCTGCTGAGCCCTCCCTGTGCATGATGGGCAGATCCTGAGCCAGGGTCCCTCCACTCAGCCCACACAGGGGCTTGCATGAACACGAGGATTTATTGATGGGGTGCTGGGCCACCAGGGCGCCAGGGGTTCAGCCGGGAACCTCCAGTCTTGCTTGGCTGCCGTGGTTTGAGGTCAACGGAACGGGTCAGAACGGGTGGGATGAGCTGCGGTGACTGCTGAAGGCTGCAGTGGGTGAAGGCTCTCCTGCCTGTACCCTCCTTGCCCTCGAGCACAGGCTGTTGCCTGCCCTGCCGGCAGCTGATGTTGCTCAGCAGCTCTGTAGTCTTGTCATCATCCTGCTGGGAAGGAGAGAGGGGGTTGGCTAAAGCACAGGAAAGAATTCCTCTTCCCCAAGCAACCCTCCACACTCAGCTCTCCTGGGAAACTGAAGCACGAATAACCCCCATCCCGAATACTCAGCAACACAAAACCAGCCACAGTTGCTCCCTCCGGATCCCTTCCTTCTTCATCCTTACCTTGCTGGGGAGCACGGTGGATAGCTTCAGTGGCCGTGGGGTGTTGCGTGGGACAGGTGGGACAACAGTGTTCTGGCCCCCGCACTGTCGCGGCACGGTAGGGTACCGGCAGCTGGCTGCCTGCTCCCTGCAGGATGGGAAATAGGGGTACTCAGCACCCAGCACAGTGGTCTGCAGGGTGGGGGACAGAGTGTTTCTGGGCAGCCTGCCCAGGCACCTCCAAGAGCCTTCTATCCCCACGCAGGAAAGAGCTCTCCCGGGCAGGGCAGGACCGCCCTGCACCCCCAGCAGCGGATGGGTCCCAAGTCCCCTACCTCTTCCTTTGCCCTGGGTTGAGGGAAGAAGGCGTTTTCTCAGAGCTGCGGGGGGTCAGCGGTGGGTGAGAGGGGACAAACGATCCAGCCCGGCTCAGGGCAGTGCCCCAGAATCCATGGGCTTTTACCCCATGGCATCACCCTGCCTGCTGCCCTCAGGGAAGGGTCCCTGACCCACCACCCGTGGGCAGTGTTGGAGGGGTCTCAGCAGGGTCAAACCCCCCAGACAGACTCCCTGAACCCCGTGCCTGTCAGGCGGCGCTCTCAGAACCCATCTCCCACCATCCCACCCATGCAGCACCCCCACGCTCCGGTGACGGGTGCTACTTACAAGCCAGGCACTCTCATGCTGAGCTGTCGGTCACAGGACAGGCACCGGAATTCCACACTGGAAAGCTGCCTGGGCAGGGGACAAAAGGGCTGGCTGAGCTGGGAAACCTGGGTTTCTACCCGGTTTATCCCCTAGCAGCCCAGCAAGGTCCCAACCGCCTGGCTGTTTCCAGGAGAATGGAGGATGAGGGAGAGCAGTTGGAGGTTGGCTCCAAAAACCACCACCAACAGTGGGAACTACTGCCATGGGCACTCAGAACACCATGGGAACTGTGGCGCTGGCAAGGACAAAGAGGCAACGGGCCAACTGCTGCCCCTGAAGCCACCACTGTCCCCATCACACTCACTTCTTAATCCCAGCTGCATTGTCCGCCTCTCTCAGTAGTGCCTTCTCCTGGAGCTGCTTCAGGCTTCTCTTCCACTGCTCCTCCAGCTGCTGCTGGACTTGCTGCAGCTCCTGCTCTTGGACAATCAAGTGCCTCAGCACCTCCTCGACCTGTTGCAGGGAGGAAGACCATGTGGTAGTGCCATGCAAGGGGGGTGGCTGTCCCCTGGAGACAGACCCAGCTCACTGGGGCATGGGCTCTCAGTGCCTGCAGGACATCTGCAGCACGGCTTCAATTTCCCTCCATGCTGCTGGCTCCTACAACCCCATCTGGAGAGCGGGGAACAAGGGGCTCCCCCACATTCCATCGAAGCACAACCAGCTGGGGGCAGAGGAGGTCCCGGCAGACCCCTCCCGAGCCCCACATGCCACCATCTCCTTACCTGGCTTCTCAGCCTCTCCACCTTGCCCTCCTGCCTCGACAGGAGGGAGTCCACCTGCTCCTGCAGCTTCTCCAAGCACTGCAGGAGATGCCCCTCTGGCGCGATGGTGTCCCTGCCCGTGGGGCACACTGCTTGCCTCTCTGCTTGCTCCTGCTCCACTCTCCTCAGCATTGCCCTCAGCTCTTCCACCTGCACGAAGGGGAGAAGGAAGCACCTGTAAGATGGAATGGATGCATCCAAGAACCCCAGGTGCACTGGGGTCTCCATGGCCCCAGCCAGCCAGGAGATGTGGCCAAGCCCCTTCCCCACTGCCTCCTTCATGCCGCCCATACCCTCGGGGAGAGGCTGGGACAGAGCCATGTCATAGGAGAGGAGGGCGACAGGGGTTCAACCCTATGGGAGGGTCCCTGCAGACCAGGACGTGGGTCCCCAGCCCTGCCCTTTGGGACACCCAGGAAAAGTCTGTGCCTGAGCAGCTCAGTGCCGTGCAGGGTGAGGCCCCTCTCCAGTGCCCCCCACTGCCGCCTTTAGGCCTGCGGTGAGCCAAGGAGACTGGATGTGGGGATGAGGCCCATGAGGTGCTGATGGTGCCTCTCGGGTGCGCAAGGAGTGGACACGGTTCCCACCCGCAGGTCTGGAGTGGGGAAGGGAGGGATGGAGAGGACGGTGGGGCCAGAGCTCCAGGGCTGGGGGGCCCACGGGACTCGGAAGGACGCCTACCTCTGAGCTGCTGCTGTCCATGGCTTCCAGCTCCTTCGGCTGCCGCACACTGGCAGCCACGGCGTCAACTCGGGAGCCACTGGCAATGCCCTGCAGCGGGGCTGTCCTGGGCTGCTGCTCTGCTGGCTCTGGGGGCTGCTGCCCCACATGGTGGGCCTGGGCCCTGACCCCCTGGGCAGGCTGCCCCCAGTCTGGGACAGGCAGGCCCTCGACACCCAAGAGCCCCAGCACAGCCTGCAGCAGGCTGTGCAGCTCGATTATATTCACATGTCCACTTGAGGGGTTGATGGCAGCATCCAGCAGCTGAGACAGGCTGGGCGGTGCCATCGCTGCTGCTGTGCTCCACAGCGGGAGACTGACCTGTGGGCAGGAGAGACAACGGGCAGCCAGCGGCCTTCCTCCTGCTCGCGGGCCTCTGCGAACCCTGTCCCGCCGCCCTCCCACCTTCCTTCCCTCCCTCCCTCCAGCCACTCCGCTCCGCAGCTCACCTGCAGCACCAACTGAATCCCCCCTGCCCCTGCCCGCTCTTTAATGGCCACAGCCCGCCGCTCCTCGATGCCCATTGGCCGAGCCCATTGTCCACGCTCACAGAGGTTGCGGCTGTTGCCAGGTGACGTCCTGTTGCCAGGCGACGTCCTGTTGCCAGGCGGCTGTTCCCGTCCCGCAGCTCCAGCTCATCCCCTCATGTCCCGGGCGCATCGGCAGACGCACGAAGCCCGTGTTCCCGTTCCTTCGAATGCCATTCCATTTCCATCCTCAGCCTTCGGGTTTCCTTGCACTTTTTTCCTCTTTGTCCAAACAAAACACACTGACAGTGCAGGCACAAAGCCCACAGTGACAAGCTTTGATTTACACCTCTAAGATTACACAAGGTGAGTCCCACTTGATACTGCCACCCCTACATGCATAACGTCTATTTTATATTACTTAGCCAAGACATAACGTAAAAATACAAACGCTGTCCTTTTCCAAACCCCTTTCCTTATGGATCGACCTTGGATTCAAATAGCCCATATTCATTCATTCTCTTCTTCCGTTCTTCCGATATAGATACATCTGTGTCCGTCATAAGCAAGTGCGGAAGTTTGAAATGGGTATTTCCAGCAGGATGTCAACAAGATGCAGTGAATCACAAACTGTGGTGAGCTAAACTCAGCATTTCCTTTGTTCTGTGTGCTTCTGTCCCAGCACTCAAACTGTGCTTTGATTTCACGACCATTCTGGTCTGTAGAGAAATTAATCTGTGCTGTGGTTTCACACAGATATCATAGAATCATAGAATAGTTAGGGTTTGGAAAGGACCTTAAGATCACCCAGTTCCAAACCCCGTGCCATGGGCAGGGACACCTCACACTAAACCATGTCACCCAAGGCTCTGTCCAACCCAACCTTGAACACCACCAGCGATGGAGCATTCACAACTTCCGTGGGCAACCCATTCCAGGGCCTCACCACCCTTACAGTAAAGAATTTCTTCCTCATATCCCATCTAAACTTCCCCCGTTTAAGTTTGAACCCGTTACCCCTTGTCCTATCACCACAGACCCTAATGAAGAGTCCCTCCCCAGCATCTCTACAGGCCCCCTTCAGGTATTGGAAGGCTGCTATGAGGTCTTCATGCAGCCTTCTCTTCTCCAGGCTGAACAGACCCAACTTTCTCAGCCTATCTTCGTATGGGAACTGCTCCAGTCCCCTGATCATCCTCGTGGCCCTCCTCTGGACTTGTTCCAACAGTCCCATGTCCTTTTTATGTTGAGGACACCAGAACTGCACACAATACCCCAAGTGAGGTCTCACGAGAGCAGAGTAGAAGGGCAGGAGCACCTCCCTCGACCTGCTGGTCACGCTCCTTTTGATGCAGCCCGGGATACGCTTGGCTTTCTGGGCTGCAAGCACGCACTGCCAGCTATTCTTAAGAAGATGAAATATCTTTACTTGCTTAACACAACCTGTTTATTAAACCTTCTTTGACTTCTCTTCCTGGAAGATATTTGTATGTTAGGGCCAGGATTTCACCACAGACGTGGACTCCCAAATCCTGTTGAGACTTGGGCTGGTTTGGAGCTGTTCTGGGATATTCTGCCAAGGTGTTCTGAGGCATGGAGCACACATCTTTGGAAAATAAGTTGGGGGATTCAGGCTTGTTGAGCCTGGCAAAGGGGAGGCGGAAGGCCAGCCCAGTAGCTGCCTACAGCTACTAGGAAGGGCAAAGATAAAGCCAAGCTCTTTGTGGTAGAGCCAAGCACTATAGCAAAGAGCAGCAGCCAGGCTGTGCCTTGGGAAATGCAGGTTGGACAGCAGGATGAAAGGTGTCTTTAGGCGGATAGTACAGCCTGTGACAGGTTGTTGGGAAATGAGAACTAATGAATTGTGGACCTGACTCAAGGTTTAGCTGGGTGAAACTATGGCTAAGCCAGACTAGAGCTGATCGCTCTTCTGCTCTACGCATGAGATTCAATTAGAGTCCTCCAGCTGATGCTGCCAACCAACGTTTCTATGACCCTACGGTAAATGCACCTCCCGTCTTCTGCCCTACCCCAATATGTTCAATATTGTCTAGGAAGTTATAACAAGGCAGTCGGTGGCCAAATTCCCTGTGCCAAGAATTATGCATTGAAGTCTTTCTATGCCCCAAAGCCACAAAACAAACCACATACCTCAGAGAGCCAAGAGGAGGACACACTTCCAGATGCCTGGTTCAGAATCCTCTCAGGGATAGTCACCAACCAGATGGGAGGCCATCACCTCATCACCCCCCAATAGGGAACACTGATGATACCCAATGATCTGTGCACCAACTCAGTTCTTCTGCTAGCCATGCAACATCACCCCACCGTGCAAACTGTCTGGCAGCCCCAGGTTGTCCCTGTCTGCAATAAATACAGGCTGTGTCATGGCACATTCATTATGCTGAGGGTAATTAGTGGTTACGTCAACGGGAGGATTTCCAGTTATGCTGCTGGCTCACTCTGCATGAAAATTAGCCTGTTGATGTGTTTGCCTTGGGTTGTGTCTTGTCAGCCTTGGCATCACCCCCTGAAGCCCATGGATGTGGCATGGCAAGAAGAACCAGCTGTCCATAACGGACAACCCTCATCTTCACCCCTGCAGGTGTCAACTGCGGTCGTTCAGTGCTCACTGCCTCCAGCTAGAAGAGATGTGATAATGCTGCATTATAAGAGGGTGGCAGAGCCTGCTGATACACAGGCATAACCTTCTATTAAGTGACAGAAGCTGTGATTTAAGGGAAACCCTTGTGGAATAATTAAAAATTAAAATTATATTTGAAATGCAGCATTGTTCTTCACACATAAGAGAAAAAAATACAGGCTTTTAGGACCTTTCAAAACAGGATGTAGCCACCCCTGAAATGTGCACTCCTCAGCAATCCCCATGCCTACACAGTCGGAGGGTAGAGTGGGATGAAGGTCTCGCAGTTATGCTCTGTCCTAACTTCAGCACAAAAAGGGGGGAACTGGAAAATGCAGACGGAGGGTAGAGCAAGGTGGAGATCTCGCAGTTACGCTTTGTCCTAACTTCAGCACAAAAAAGGGGGAAGTTGTATACTAACTTCAGCTAACTTCAGCAAAAAGAACACTAACCTCAGCAAAAGACATCTTATGACCAATTACCGTTCTTGGTGTGAACTTTACTTCATTACTTGCTAAAATAAGGTATGTATGGCTAGAGCCACTCAAGCTCCACCTTAAAGACAAAAATAGTATGAAATGACCCAAAAGAAAGGGGAATATTAGGGAAGATACCGTCGTGAACGAGTCAAGGAAGATAATATCGGCAGACTCCTGGGACCGGTCAACGGGCTGGACCTCTCTTCCCTGTGGAGAGCAATTTGACTGTGAATGGGCATGTGAGCCATCCAGACAACTGCTTGACAATTGTAAGGTAGTAACCCACAGGCATTGAGGCCTCGCCGGGGGTTACTAAAGTTCGTGTACATGCAGAAGTCTTGAGAAAGTTGGCACGGCAAGCTGCTGAGAGAGATGTGCAGGAGGGAACTGATAACTGTAACCTTGAAACATATGCTGTAATAGTTAACCAATCATTAAGCTGTTACTAACAGTTAGCTGAGAGACATTAACCAATTAGATATTAAGCAGGATACCAAGTAGAATGTAGGTGGAGAGCACTATGCGCGTGGACAGAGGGTCTGAACGAATCCTATTGTACATTGAGTCGCGTGAACAATACACGTATCCAATTAGAGTTGTGTGTGTTAATGATAGACAAGTAGAATGTCTATATAAACTGAGCTGTCTGCACAATAAAATTGGCACAGCTTGATCATATGGGTCGTTTATGCTGTGTCCGGGACTTCTGTGTCAACGCTTCCTCCCCGTCGGGACGCCTGTGGGTAAGACTTGCACTATATTCAGCGCTTCCCCAGGAAAATTTAGAATCTCTATAGAGCTGCTTTTATCGCCACCTGTATATCTTAGAGCCAGGCTGGGTTAACTTTATTAAACGCTTGTATTCATGTAACCATTATTTGCTTGTGTTTTTGCAGACAGTATTTATCACCGGCAAGCTATAAGAACCTGTATCTGTTGCCTCAATAAACTCAATTACCAAACTAGACTGTCTCATTGGCCAATCACCACTATGGGTAAATCCGGACCAGTAGAGGTTCGATGTAAGCGAACGCGGTCCGATGGAAATCTGGACCAGTAGAGGTTCGATATAAGCGAATGCGATCAGGTTGCTTGGACATGGCAGTGTGGTGCATTATCAGTGAATCCGGAATCAGTACGCATGCGGACTGGTAGTTGCAGTCAATTGCACGCTATCAGTGAATCCGGAACCAGGCGCGCCTGGACTGGTAGTTGCATATTAGGGCTGTTCCTGGCACCCCCTCTAATAAAGTAAGGGGTTTATCTTTTCCCCTTTTAAAGCAACAACCCTCAGAGATGTTGAAACTGTCAGAAGAGACCTTATTCCTGTTAAGTATAATCTTAACTGTGTGTTTTGTCATTCTGTATTTCTGTGGCTTTCTTGCTATTACTGACTTACAATTATGTGTATTAGACTTATGAGTAAAGAGATCCTTCATAAACCTTATTCAGTGCTCACGCTCATTGATTTCTGAACATATTTGTGCTAAAAGCATTTAGATGTAACACTTAGTTTTCGGGAAGGTGATAAAACCACTGGGTCTTAAGTGCTAAAATGCCGCTTAGGTTGGTCTTAGGAGTACATTCAACAAACTCACTAAGTTTAAGTTCGGATCTGTGTCTAAGAGCATGAAGAAACAGCCCGATCTTTCCAGCTTCAGTGCAATGGCTTTTCTTACAGGGAAAAAAACATGATCCAAGCACTTAAGCTGAGTGCATTTGGTGGGAAGTCAGCAGGAAACTCTGCATTTTGAGCACCCAAGACACAAGATGTTAATGTTTTCCTGTTGTCTTTCAAGAATGTGTATGTTATAGACTGTGAGCAAATCTAGAACCAACAAGAGCTGCTCTCTACTACCTGCTACTTCAAATTTGCACCTGGAATATAAGGTGAGAACCAGTGTAAACAGAAGGACAGCCCTCACAGAGGCCTGCTGCTGCATCCCGATGCATGAGTGAAGAAAGCAGCTAAGACTCAAATCCCGACCAGGCACATTTCCTAATTAAGCTGTATTCATTAAAGACCTGGCCGCCAAAGGCAGACTAACACAGGCAAACAATTGCAACAGCCCCTCTTAGATCACTCCCATCACAGTGACACAGAGGCCCAGACTTGCTTCTGGAGCTCTGTCGATGGCTAAGCAGGATTAGTGCTGATGAAAAGTTAGCCCTGAGCACTCCCTTTAGAGTCAGTAAGCGGACCAGAGGGCTGTCCTCCCGGGAAAAGCAGCACCTCTTAGACAGGTGAGCAGTTAGAACGATGGGATCGCAGATGTCTGCGGAAGAAAAGGCTATTGTCTTTCTGTTAAAGCACATTTTAATGCAACAGGGAGTCTCCGCCCCACACAATCCCAGTTCGCCAGTGACATGGGTCTGGCACGCCTCCGCTCCTCCACCCCCGCAAGCGCCGGAGTGGATGTCCCCACAGCAACAGAAGTAAACATAACTGACACCAAAGTGCAAAAGGTGCCGCTTGCACTGAAAGATCTGTTGGGTAATGGATTTAGTGCCTTATTATTGGGACGTTCTAGTGTTACCTTACAGGGTCTTTTTGTTTTGCCTGCGGTAATTGATGCTGATTTTGAAGGACAAATACAAGCAATGGTCTGGACCCCATCCCACCTGTAACAGTCCCCGCGGGAGAACGTATATGCCAACTTCTCTTATTCCATGCACGTACAGTAAATGCTCCCTCGGAGGAAAACAGGTGCAGGGGAACAGGTGGCTTTGGACCTACTGATAAGCCACACACTTTATGGACACAGTCGTTAGCAAAACAACAGCCAATCATCGAATGTGAAGTGTGAAACCCCCAGCATAAACCCAGCACTATCCAAATTAAAGGCCTACTGGGCACCGGAGCAGATGTTACAGTCACTGGCGCCTCCTTTTGGCCATCAAATTGGGAGACAGTTTCATCAGCAACGGATCTAACAGGAATAGGAGGAATATCAACACTACGTCAAAGTGCATCGATTATCCAGATAATAGATCCTGAAGGGCGCACTGCGAACCTCCGCCCATATATAGTGAACTGTCCTTTTAACCTTTTGGGAAGGGATGTCTTAAGCATGTGGGGAGTCTCGATAGCAACATCGCCTTTTTAACTGGGGTCATTGATGAGAATGTTCCAATCAGACTAAAGTGGCTGACAGAAAAACCAGTGTGGGTTGATCAATGGCCCCTAAATTTGGAAAAAACCCATGCCTTAACAGAATTGGTAACAGAACAATTGAAGTTGGGACACTTGGTTCCGACCACAAGTCCCTGGAACACACCAGTATTTGTAATTAAGAAAAAATCAGGGAAATGGCGTCTTTTACATGACCTTCGTGCAATTAATAATGTCATGGAGGACATGGGAGCCACACAGCCAGGTTTGCCTTCCCCAACCATGATACCAAAAAATTGGAACATTGTCATTATGGACCTTAAAGATTGTTTTTTCACTATTCTCCTACACCCTGAAGATGCTCCAAGGTTTGCTTTTTCTATCCCCTCTGTTAACCATCAGGGAACAGCACAGCGTTATCATTGGACTGTATTACCACAGGGTATGAAAAACAGTCCGACAGTATGTCAGTTATATGTGGCTAAGGCATTATCAGAGGTAAGACAGACATATCCAACAGCTATTTGCTATCATTATATGGATGACATTTTGTTAGCCTATCAGGAACCACAGAACCTTTTAGAAATTGCTTCCAGCACTAAATCTTGCCTTGAAAAGCACGGGTTAGTTGTTGCTCCTGAAAAGGTACAACAGCAACCCCCATGGAAATACCTGGGATGGAAAATCCTCCAGCAGACTGTAGTGCCTCAACTGCTAAGATCGATGTTAAAGTTAACACCCTAAACAATGTACAGAAATTAACTGGCACTATAAATTGGGTACGAATCCTTTTAGGTATAGACAACGATACCCTTAGACCTCTATTTGAATCACTGAAGGGAGAACCTGCCCTCAACTCGCCCCGACAGTTAACTCCGGAGGCTGAGTCTGCAATTGAACAAGTTAACAGAGCTTTAACCAATCGACAAGCTGCAAGGATAGATTACCAACTCCCAGTTACTCTGTATGTTATCCAAGGACCTAAGTCCCTCAAAGGATTAATAGGTCAATGGGATTTAAGGGAAAAGGATCCACTACGTGTCTTAGAATGGATCTTTTTACCATACCAATTCTCCAAAACCATAGTTACTATTTGTGAACAGATTGCACACAGTGTGTCGTGGCAGACAGAGAACAACAGAATTAACAGGACACGAAACAGACACTGTCTCTCTCCCCTTAACCAAGATGTATTTTCAGTGGGCTTTTCAGAATAACACAGAACTACAAATAGCAGTGACAAATTTTGGTGGAAAGGTTACTCCACATCACCCACCACATAAGCTATTCTCCCTGACAACAGAAATAGAGATAAAATCAGTTTCAAAATGTCAATGTAACCCAGTAGAAGGTCCAACTTATTTTACAGACGGTTCAGGTAAAACAGGCAGAGCAATCACAGTTTGGTTTGAGAATAACGAATGGCATCATGAAGAACAAAAAGTTCAGGGATCAGCACAAATTGTAGAATTAGCTGCAGTAGTGTTTGCATTTCAGCAATGTCACCGAGCATTGAACCTTGTCACTGATTCAAATTATGTTGCTGGAGTTGTTACTAGAATTGAAAATTCATGGCTGAAGGAAGTTACCAATCCTACTTTATTCTATTATTTAAAAATGTTAAAAATGCTATTAGATGAACGCACGACGCCTTATTATGTTCTGCATATTCGCAGCCATACAGATTTGCCTGGATTTATCATAGAGGGAAATCGAAGAGCTGATAGGTTAACGGCTCCCGTAGTAGCAACTCCTCTACCAAATCAGTTAGAACAGGCTAGATTATCACATGTTTTTACCACCAATCAGCGAGATCACTCAGGAAACAGTTTTCTCTCTCTTGGTCAGAAGCACGTACAATAGTACAAACATGCCCTGACTGTCAACCATTTGCAACACCTCCACATACTGGAGTAAACCCTCGTGGCACCAGTGCCTTACAGCTATGGCAAAGTGATGTCACTCACATCCCTGAGTTTGGGAGACAAAAGTATGTCCATGTTTCCATCAATACATTTTCACATTTGGTCTGGGCCACAGCAGAAACAGGTGAAAAGGCCCGTGATGTTATTCGTCATTGGCGTGGTGCCTTCGCAGCCCTAGGTGTTCCAAAACAAATAAAAACAGATAATGGCCCTGCCTATAATAGTAAGGTAATTGAAACCTTTCTAAACACTTAGGGGATAAAACACAAGGCAGGGATTCCACACTCACCACAAGCACAAGCCATTGTTGAACGATGCCACCTAACACTAAAAATGTTGTTAGAAAAACAAAAAGGGGGAATGAAGGGAGAATCGCCACAGGCACGACTGTATAAAGCAATTTATGTATTAAATTTCTTGACGATTGTCAATGTCGACAATGCAACGGACACCCTGGAATAGCTTCGACATATGGGTGAACTTAGCCAGAACACTAAGCCAAATAACTCTGTAATTCAGTATAGTCAGTAACACAGCTATTTCATAAATGTTTAGTAGAGAGACCATGGTCTAATAGTAGCATTATTATTGTATCACTTATAAGAAGGGTAGAACGGTAGAAATGTAAAACTTCTTGTATTGATATTTTCTTTTCTCTTGCGCAAGACTTTGTACGGATATTTTCCTTTGTATTAGGTTTCTTGTTCCTTATCTGCTAAATTGCATGCAAGATGTACTGGAAAAAATGTTAAAGAAGGTTAGGTCTTTAGAAAAACAAAAAGGGGGAGATGTGGGTGTAAATGTGAAAGATCTCTGAGTTGGACTAGCTCCTGGGAAAGCTTTGGGACAGCTGAGGAATGTTGATGGGAAAGTTTTGGGAGTATTGTGGGCAAGATAAGAAGGAAGAGAGAAGCGAGAAGCAAGCAGCCAATCAAGGCAACCAGTGAGCAAGATATCCACCAATGAAGAAGTGAAGAGACCCACGTGGGGGGTGCTAGTGAACCAATTGTATTAGCCGCTTGTACACGCGGGTACTTCGGAAAGCCTATATCAACCCTGGACCATCAGATAATAAACGATTTCATTTCATGACCAGAAATGGGGTTCATGCTTTACGTCTCCACAACAGGGCATCAAATATGATGAGAAGTCTATTTGTGCTTTACTTGCATGGCTTAAAGGGCGCGGATTCACTGTTGATTCTCAGACGGCGTTTCAGCTTAAACAGTGGGATTCAGCCAAAGACTCTTTGGGAGTCCGCGCCTAAGGGGGATAAAATCGTTTTTCTGCTGTTAATGACATGGCGCTTAGTCTATGAGGCTCTTAGCAAGCTGCAGACCCCATCATGGGGCGCCGTCACTAATCCTAAGGAGCTGATTGCCACTGCCCCTCCGGCGCTGATGGCGCCCGTCTGCGCCAGTGCGAGTGAACAGGGCGCCGATACCTGCCTCAGCAACCCCCCCCATTCGGTACTTCCCATAGCCATTGATGACGGAAAGGATGATTATGACCTTCGTAAACGCTGGCAAAAATTCCAAAAGCAAGCTGCAGCGGACGGAGAGCATATTGAGATGGCATTTCCTGTATTAATACAACATAATCACCCTAATGATTGGGAACCTTTGAGATGGAAACTGGTTAAAGAACTGAGGAAGACTGTTATGCAGTATGGGCCAGCCTTGCCATATACTCAGAGCCTTTTACAGACTGCATTACAGGGAGAGCTTATGACTCCGTTTGACATGTAAGCCGAATTGCTGCTCACCCCCACCCAGAAAGCGGTTTTTTTGTCCCATTAGCGGGAGCAATGCGATATAGCAGCGATTGGTAATCTCGGCCGGAATTTGGGGGACCCTCTCTTGGGGGCTGGAATCTTGCAATTAATTGAGGATCCTCCTGGTAACACCCCTCTCTGCAGGCTCGGTTAGTGCCAGAGAGTTTGCACCAATCTGCTGAACTTCCGCTTAAGGCAATGCTTAAGGCGCCGGATGTCGGAAAAGCCGCAAAGGCGTTCACGGGCATCGGACAGGGAAAAGATGAAGCATATACGCAGCTTATGGATCGTTTGCAGACGGCGGTTGATAAGCAAGTGGAGAATGACGCTGCCAAGGATGCCTTATTATTGAAATTAGCAATAGAGAATGCAAACTTGGCCTGTCAAAACGTGCTGCGAGTGTTAAAAAATCCATCACTGATCGATATGATTGAAGCATGCAACCCTATTGGCTCAATAGACCATGTTAACGAAAATCTAGTGGGGCATTTAGCCACAGCTCTGCAGGCCACCCAGCGGCTGTGTTTTAGATGTGGCAAACCCGGCCATTTTAAGTGTGACTGCCCTCAGGCTGCACAAGATGGCTGCCGGGCAAAGTATAACATCACAGGAGAAATGATTCCGGCCTCGGGAAATGGGAGACGGAGCGCGTCACGGAGCCGTACGCAGACACAAGGAGTCTGCGCCCCACGCAATATGAAACGGGTCTGGCATGCCCCCGTTCCTTCAGCCCTGGAAGTGCCGGAGTGGACGTCTCCACAGATCATGGCCCTTGGTGGATACCTGCACGGCTGGTGCGGCCTCTTTTGGACCATCCTGCTGTTACTGACGCAGAATCTGGAGGTAATCACCAACACATCAATGTCGACAATGCGACCCAACACTGAATCAAACCACCTTCTGTGCCTCGATACGTGTCTGCTTGGTGTTTCCACTCCCACCGCTGAAGTCACAGCGGGACTATCAGCAAGACTGTATAAACCCAAGTGTGTTCCAGGGACTTGTGGTCGGAACCAAGTGTCCCAACTTCAATTGTTCTGTTACCAATTCTGTTAAGGCATGGGTTTTTTCCAAATTTAGGGGCCATTGATCAACCCACACTGGTTTTTCTGTCAGCCACTTTAGTCTGATTGGAACATTCTCATCAATGACCCCAGTTAAAAAGGCGATGTTGCTATCGAGACTCCCCACATGCTTAAGACATCCCTTCCCAAAAGGTTAAAAGGACAGTTCACTATATATGGGCGGAGGTTCGCAGTGCGCCCTTCAGGATCTATTATCTGGATAATCGATGCACTTTGACGTAGTGTTGATATTCCTCCTATTCCTGTTAGATCCGTTGCTGATGAAACTGTCTCCCAATTTGATGGCCAAAAGGAGGCGCCAGTGACTGTAACATCTGCTCCGGTGCCCAGTAGGCCTTTAATTTGGATAGTGCTGGGTTTATGCTGGGGGTTTTGCACTTCACATTCGATGATTGGCTGTTGTTTTGCTAACGACTGTGTCCATAAAGTGTGTGGCTTATCAGTAGGTCCAAAGCCACCTGTTCCCCTGCACCTGTTTTCCTCCGAGGGAGCATTTACTGTACGTGCATGGAATAAGAGAAGTTGGCATATACGTTCTCCCGCGGGGACTGTTACAGGTGGGATGGGGTCCAGACCATTGCTTGTATTTGTCCTTCAAAATCAGCATCAATTACCGCAGGCAAAACAAAAAGACCCTGTAAGGTAACACTAGAACGTCCCAATAATAAGGCACTAAATCCATTACCCAACAGATCTTTCAGTGCAAGCGGCACCTTTTGCACTTTGGTGTCAGTTATGTTTACTTCTGTTGCTGTGGGGACATCCACTCCGGCGCTTGCGGGGGTGGAGGAGCGGAGGCGTGCCAGACCCATGTCACTGGCGAACTGGGATTGTGTGGGGCGGAGACTCCCTGTTGCATTAAAATGTGCTTTAACAGAAAGACAATAGCCTTTTCTTCCGCAGACATCTGCGATCCCATCGTTCTAACTGCTCACCTGTCTAAGAGGTGCTGCTTTTCCCGGGAGGACAGCCCTCTGGTCCGCTTACTGACTCTAAAGGGAGTGCTCAGGGCTAACTTTTCATCAGCACTAATCCTGCTTAGCCATCGACAGAGCTCCAGAAGCAAGTCTGGGCCTCTGTGTCACTGTGATGGGAGTGATCTAAGAGGGGCTGTTGCAATTGTTTGCCTGTGTTAGTCTGCCTTTGGCGGCCAGGTCTTTAATGAATACAGCTTAATTAGGAAATGTGCCTGGTCGGGATTTGAGTCTTAGCTGCTTTCTTCACTCATGCATCGGGATGCAGCAGCAGGCCTCTGTGAGGGCTGTCCTTCTGTTTACACTGGTTCTCACCTTATATTCCAGGTGCAAATTTGAAGTAGCAGGTAGTAGAGAGCAGCTCTTGTTGGTTCTAGATTTGCTCACAGTCTATAACATACACATTCTTGAAAGACAACAGGAAAACATTAACATCTTGTGTCTTGGGTGCTCAAAATGCAGAGTTTCCTGCTGACTTCCCACCAAATGCACTCAGCTTAAGTGCTTGGATCATGTTTTTTTCCCTGTAAGAAAAGCCATTGCACTGAAGCTGGAAAGATCGGGCTGTTTCTTCATGCTCTTAGACACAGATCCGAACTTAAACTTAGTGAGTTTGTTGAATGTACTCCTAAGACCAACCTAAGCGGCATTTTAGCACTTAAGACCCAGTGGTTTTATCACCTTCCCGAAAACTAAGTGTTACATCTAAATGCTTTTAGCACAAATATGTTCAGAAATCAATGAGCGTGAGCACTGAATAAGGTTTATGAAGGATCTCTTTACTCATAAGTCTAATACACATAATTGTAAGTCAGTAATAGCAAGAAAGCCACAGAAATACAGAATGACAAAACACACAGTTAAGATTATACTTAACAGGAATAAGGTCTCTTCTGACAGTTTCAACATCTCTGAGGGTTGTTGCTTTAAAAGGGGAAAAGATAAACCCCTTACTTTATTAGAGGGGGTGCCAGGAACAGCCCTAATATGCAACTACCAGTCCAGGCGCGCCTGGTTCCGGATTCACTGATAGCGTGCAATTGACTGCAACTACCAGTCCGCATGCGTACTGATTCCGGATTCACTGATAATGCACCACACTGCCATGTCCAAGCAACCTGATCGCATTCGCTTATATCGAACCTCTACTGGTCCAGATTTCCATCGGACCGCGTTCGCTTACATCGAACCTCTACTGGTCCGGATTTACCCATAGTGGTGATTGGCCAATGAGACAGTCTAGTTTGGTAATTGAGTTTATTGAGGCAACAGATACAGGTTCTTATAGCTTGCCGGTGATAAATACTGTCTGCAAAAACACAAGCAAATAATGGTTACATGAATACAAGCGTTTAATAAAGTTAACCCAGCCTGGCTCTAAGATATACAGGTGGCGATAAAAGCAGCTCTATAGAGATTCTAAATTTTCCTGGGGAAGCGCTGAATATAGTGCAAGTCTTACCCACAGGCGTCCCGACGGGGAGGAAGCGTTGACACAGAAGTCCCGGACACAGCATAAACGACCCATATGATCAAGCTGTGCCAATTTTATTGTGCAGACAGCTCAGTTTATATAGACATTCTACTTGTCTATCATTAACACACACAACTCTAATTGGATACGTGTATTGTTCACGCGACTCAATGTACAATAGGATTCGTTCAGACCCTCTGTCCACGCGCATAGTGCTCTCCACCTACATTCTACTTGGTATCCTGCTTAATATCTAATTGGTTAATGTCTCTCAGCTAACTGTTAGTAACAGCTTAATGATTGGTTAACTATTACAGCATATGTTTCAAGGTTACAGTTATCAGTTCCCTCCTGCACATCTCTCTCAGCAGCTTGCCGTGCCAACTTTCTCAAGACTTCTGCATGTACACGAACTTTAGTAACCCCCGGCGAGGCCTCAATGCCTGTGGGTTACTACCTTACAATTGTCAAGCAGTTGTCTGGATGGCTCACATGCCCATTCACAGTCAAATTGCTCTCCACAGGGAAGAGAGGTCCAGCCCGTTGACCGGTCCCAGGAGTCTGCCGATATTATCTTCCTTGACTCGTTCACGACGGTATCTTCCCTAATATTCCACTTTCTTTTGGGTCATTTCATACTATTTTTGTCTTTAAGGTGGAGCTTGAGTGGCTCTAGCCATACATACCTTATTTTAGCAAGTAATGAAGTAAAGTTCACACCAAGAACGGTAATTGGTCATAAGATGTCTTTTGCTGAGGTTAGTGTTCTTTTTGCTGAAGTTAGCTGAAGTTAGTATACAACTTCCCCCTTTTTTGTGCTGAAGTTAGGACAAAGCGTAACTGCGAGATCTCCACCTTGCTCTACCCTCCGTCTGCATTTTCCAGTTCCCCCCTTTTTGTGCTGAAGTTAGGACAGAGCATAACTGCGAGACCTTCATCCCACTCTACCCTCCGACTGTGTAGGCATGGGGATTGCTGAGGAGTGCACATTTCAGGGGTGGCTACATCCTGTTTTGAAAGGTCCTAAAAGCCTGTATTTTTTTCTCTTATGTGTGAAGAACAATGCTGCATTTCAAATATAATTTTAATTTTTAATTATTCCACAAGGGTTTCCCTTAAATCACAGCTTCTGTCACTTAATAGAAGGTTATGCCTGTGTATCAGCAGGCTCTGCCACCCTCTTATAATGCAGCATTATCACATCTCTTCTAGCTGGAGGCAGTGAGCACTGAACGACCGCAGTTGACACCTGCAGGGGTGAAGATGAGGGTTGTCCGTTATGGACAGCTGGTTCTTCTTGCCATGCCACATCCATGGGCTTCAGGGGGTGATGCCAAGGCTGACAAGACACAACCCAAGGCAAACACATCAACAGGCTAATTTTCATGCAGAGTGAGCCAGCAGCATAACTGGAAATCCTCCCGTTGACGTAACCACTAATTACCCTCAGCATAATGAATGTGCCATGACACAGCCTGTATTTATTGCAGACAGGGACAACCTGGGGCTGCCAGACAGTTTGCACGGTGGGGTGATGTTGCATGGCTAGCAGAAGAACTGAGTTGGTGCACAGATCATTGGGTATCATCAGTGTTCCCTATTGGGGGGTGATGAGGTGATGGCCTCCCATCTGGTTGGTGACTATCCCTGAGAGGATTCTGAACCAGGCATCTGGAAGTGTGTCCTCCTCTTGGCTCTCTGAGGTATGTGGTTTGTTTTGTGGCTTTGGGGCGTAGAAAGACTTCAATGCATAATTCTTGGCACAGGGAATTTGGCCACCGACTGCCTTGTTATAACTTCCTAGACAATATTGAACATATTGGGGTAGGGCAGAAGACGGGAGGTGCATTTACCGTAGGGTCATAGAAACGTTGGTTGGCAGCATCAGCTGGAGGACTCTAATTGAATCTCATGCGTAGAGCAGAAGAGCGATCAGCTCTAGTCTGGCTTAGCCATAGTTTCACCCAGCTAAACCTTGAGTCAGGTCCACAATTCATTAGTTCTCATTTCCCAACAACCTGTCACAGGCTGTACTATCCGCCTAAAGACACCTTTCATCCTGCTGTCCAACCTGCATTTCCCAAGGCACAGCCTGGCTGCTGCTCTTTGCTATAGTGCTTGGCTCTACCACAAAGAGCTTGGCTTTATCTTTGCCCTTCCTAGTAGCTGTAGGCAGCTACTGGGCTGGCCTTCCGCCTCCCCTTTGCCAGGCTCAACAAGCCTGAATCCCCCAACTTATTTTCCAAAGATGTGTGCTCCATGCCTCAGAACACCTTGGCAGAATATCCCAGAACAGCTCCAAACCAGCCCAAGTCTCAACAGGATTTGGGAGTCCACGTCTGTGGTGAAATCCTGGCCCTAACATACAAATATCTTCCAGGAAGAGAAGTCAAAGAAGGTTTAATAAACAGGTTGTGTTAAGCAAGTAAAGATATTTCATCTTCTTAAGAATAGCTGGCAGTGCGTGCTTGCAGCCCAGAAAGCCAAGCGTATCCCGGGCTGCATCAAAAGGAGCGTGACCAGCAGGTCGAGGGAGGTGCTCCTGCCCTTCTACTCTGCTCTCGTGAGACCTCACTTGGGGTATTGTGTGCAGTTCTGGTGTCCTCAACATAAAAAGGACATGGGACTGTTGGAACAAGTCCAGAGGAGGGCCACGAGGATGATCAGGGGACTGGAGCAGTTCCCATACGAAGATAGGCTGAGAAAGTTGGGTCTGTTCAGCCTGGAGAAGAGAAGGCTGCATGAAGACCTCATAGCAGCCTTCCAATACCTGAAGGGGGCCTGTAGAGATGCTGGGGAGGGACTCTTCATTAGGGTCTGTGGTGATAGGACAAGGGGTAACGGGTTCAAACTTAAACGGGGGAAGTTTAGATGGGATATGAGGAAGAAATTCTTTACTGTAAGGGTGGTGAGGCCCTGGAATGGGTTGCCCACGGAAGTTGTGAATGCTCCATCGCTGGTGGTGTTCAAGGCTGGGTTGGACAGAGCCTTGGGTGACATGGTTTAGTGTGAGGTGTCCCTGCCCATGGCAGGGGGCTTGGAACTGGGTGATCTTAAGGTCCTTTCCAACCCTAACTATTCTATGATTCTATGATATCTGTGTGAAACCACAGCATGGATTAATTTCTGTACAGACCAGAATAGTCATGAAATCAAAGCACAGTTTGAGTGTTGGGACAGAAGCACACGGAACAAAGGAAATGCTGAGTTTAGCTCACCACAGTTTGTGACTCACTGCATCTTGCTGACATCCTGCTGGAAATACCCATTTCAAACTTCCGCACTTGCTTATGACGGACACAGATGTATCTATATCGGAAGAACGGACGAAGAGAATGAATGAATATGGGCTATTTGAATCCAAGGTCGATCCATAAGGAAAGGGGTTTGGAAAAGGACAGCGTTTGTATTTTTACGTTATGTCTTGGCTAAGTAATATAAAATAGACGTTATGCATGTAGGGGTGGCAGTATCAAGTGGGACTCACCTTGTGTAATCTTAGAGGTGTAAATCAAAGCTTGTCACTGTGGGCTTTGTGCTTGCACTGCCAGTGTGTTTTGTTTGGACAAAGAGGAAAAAAGTGCAAGGAAACCCGAAGGCTGAGGATGGAAATGGAATGGCATTCGAAGGAACGGGAACGCGGGCTTCGTGCGCCTGCCGATGCGCCCGGGACATGAGGGGATGAGCTGGAGCTGCGGGAGGGGAACAGCCGCCTGGCAACAGGACGTCACCTGGCAACAGCCGCAACCTCTGTGAGCGCGGACAATGGGCTCGGCCAATGGGCATCGAGGAGCGGCAGGCTGTGGCCATTAAAGAGCGGGCAGGGGCAGGGGGGGTTCAGTTGGTGCTGCAGGTGAGCTGCGGAGCGGAGTGGCTGGAGGGAGGGAGGGAAGGAAGGTGGGAGGGCGGCAGGACAGGGTTCGCAGAGGCCCGCGGGCAGGAGGAAGGCCGCCGGCTGCCCGTTGTCTCTCCTGCCCACAGGTCAGTCTCCCGCGGTGGAGCACAGCAGCAGCGATGGCACCGCCCAGCCTGTCTCAGCTGCTGGACGCTGCCATCAACCCCTCAAGTGGACATGTGAATTTAATCGAGCTGCACAGCCTGCTGCAGGCTGTGCTGGGGCTCTTGGGTGTCGAGGGCCTGCCTGTCCCAGACTGGGGGCAGCCTGCCCAGGGGGTCAGGGCCCAGGCCCACCATGTGGGGCAGGAGCCCCCGGAGCCAGCAGAGCAGCAGCCCAGGACAGCCCCGCTGCAGGGCATTGCCAGTGGCTCCCGAGTTGACGCCGTGGCTGCCAGTGTGCGGCAGCCGAAGGAGCTGGAAGCCATGGACAGCAGCAGCTCAGAGGTAGGCGTCCTTCCGAGTCCCGTGGGCCCCCCAGCCCTGGAGCTCTGGCCCCACCGTCCTCTCCATCCCTCCCTTCCCCACTCCAGACCTGCGGGTGGGAACCGTGTCCACTCCTTGCGCACCCGAGAGGCACCATCAGCACCTCATGGGCCTCATCCCCACATCCAGTCTCCTTGGCTCACCGCAGGCCTAAAGGCGGCAGTGGGGGGCACTGGAGAGGGGCCTCACCCTGCACGGCACTGAGCTGCTCAGGCACAGACTTTTCCTGGGTGTCCCAAAGGGCAGGGCTGGGGACCCAGGTCCTGGTCTGCAGGGACCCTCCCATAGGGTTGAACCCCTGTCGCCCTCCTCTCCTATGACATGGCTCTGTCCCAGCCTCTCCCCGAGGGTATGGGCGGCATGAAGGAGGCAGGGGGGAAGGGGCTTGGCCACATCTCCTGGCTGGCTGGGGCCATGGAGACCCCAGTGCACCTGGGGTTCTTGGATGCATCCATTCCATCTTACAGGTGCTTCCTTCTCCCCTTCGTGCAGGTGGAAGAGCTGAGGGCAATGCTGAGGAGAGTGGAGCAGGAGCAAGCAGAGAGGCAAGCAGTGTGCCCCACGGGCAGGGACACCATCGCGCCAGAGGGGCATCTCCTGCAGTGCTTGGAGAAGCTGCAGGAGCAGGTGGACTCCCTCCTGTCGAGGCAGGAGGAGGGCAAGGTGGAGAGGCTGAGGAGCCAGGTAAGGAGATGGTGGCATGTGGGGCTCGGGAGGGGTCTGCCGGGACCTCCTCTGCCCCCAGCTGGTTGTGCTTCGATGGAATGTGGGGGAGCCCCTTGCTCCCCGCTCTCCAGATCGGGTTGTAGGAGCCAGCAGCATGGAGGGAAATTGAAGCCGTGCTGCAGATGTCCTGCAGGCACTGAGAGCCCGTGCCCCAGTGAGCCGGGTCTGTCTCCAGGGGACAGCCACCCCCCTTGCATGGCACTACCACATGGTCTTCCTCCCTGCAACAGGTCGAGGAGGTGCTGAGGCACTTGATTGTCCAAGAGCAGGAGCTGCAGCAAGTCCAGCAGCAGCTGGAGGAGCAGTGGAAGAGAAGCCTGAAGCAGCTCCAGGAGAAGGCACTACTGAGAGAGGCGGACAATGCAGCTGGGATTAAGAAGTGAGTGTGATGGGGACAGTGGTGGCTTCAGGGGCAGCAGTTGGCCCGTTGCCTCTTTGTCCTTGCCAGCGCCACAGTTCCCATGGTGCTCTGAGTGCCCATGGCAGTAGTTCCCACTGTTGGTGGTGGTTTTTGGAGCCAACCTCCAACTGCTCTCCCTCATCCTCCATTCTCCTGGAAACAGCCAGGCGGTTGGGACCTTGCTGGGGTGCTAGGGGATAAACCGGGTAGAAACCCAGGTTTCCCAGCTCAGCCAGCCCTTTTGTCCCCTGCCCAGGCAGCTTTCCAGTGTGGAATTCCGGTGCCTGTCCTGTGACCGACAGCTCAGCATGAGAGTGCCTGGCTTGTAAGTAGCACCCGTCACCGGAGCGTGGGGGTGCTGCATGGGTGGGATGGTGGGAGATGGGTTCTGAGAGCGCCGCCTGACAGGCACGGGGTTCAGGGAGTCTGTCTGGGGGGTTTGACCCTGCTGAGACCCCTCCAACACTGCCCACGGGTGGCGGGTCAGGGACCCTTCCCTGAGGGCAGCGGGCAGGGGGATGCCATGGGGTACAAGCCCATGGATTCTGGGGCACTGCCCTGAGCCGGGCTGGATCGTTTGTCCCCTCTCACCCACCGGTGGTTCTTGGCTTCCGCAGGCCCATCGTGCCAATCCCACCCGCGCCACCGCTGACCCCCCGCAGCTCTGAGAAAACGCCTTCTTCCCTCAACCCAGGGCAAACGAAGAGGTAGGGGACTTGGGACCCATCCGCTGCTGGGGGTGCAGGGCGGTCCTGCCCTGCCCGGGAGAGCTCTTTCCTGCGTGGGGATAGAAGGCTCTTGGAGGTGCCTGGGCAGGCTGCCCAGAAGCACTCTGTCCCCCACCCTGCAGACCACTGTGCTGGGTGCTGAGTACCCCTATTTCCCATCCTGCAGGGAGCAGGCAGCCAGCTGCCGGTACCCCAGCGTGCCGCGACAGTGCGGGGGCCAGAACACTGTTGTCCCGCCTGTCCCACGCAACACCCCACGGCCACTGAAGCTATCCACCGTGCTCCCCAGCAAGGTAAGGATGAAGAAGGAAGGGATCCGGAGGGGGCAACTGTGGCTGGTTTTGTGTTGCTGAGTATTCGGGATGGGGGTTATTCGTGCTTCAGTTTCCCAGGAGAGCTGAGTGTGGAGGGTTGCTTGGGGAAGAGGAATTCTTTCCTGTGCTTTAGCCAACCCCCTCTCTCCTTCCCAGCAGGATGATGACAAGACTACAGAGCTGCTGAGCAACATCAGCTGCCGGCAGGGCAGGCAACAGCCTGTGCTCGAGGGCAAGGAGGGTACAGGCAGGAGAGCCTTCACCCACTGCAGCCTTCAGCAGTCACCGCAGCTCATCCCACCCGTTCTGACCCGTTCCGTTGACCACAAACCACGGCAGCCAAGCAAGACTGGAGGTTCCCGGCTGAACCCCTGGCGCCCTGGTGGCCCAGCACCCCATCAATAAATCCTCGTGTTCATGCAAGCCCCTGTGTGGGCTGAGTGGAGGGACCCTGGCTCAGGATCTGCCCATCATGCACAGGGAGGGCTCGGCAGCATCCCTGGCCTGTGGCCCCATGTCACTGGAGGAGCAGCCCCTGGCCACCCCACATCCCCAGAGCCTGTGTCCCCCGAGCTGCCACACTCCCCCTGGCATTCTCTGTTCTGCACAAGCCCCTTTGGGAGCCTGTGTCCCCAAAGTGTCCTGTGTCCTGGATGACCCAGGGAATTATAGACCAGTCAGCCTCACCTCTGTGCCTGGTAAAATCTTGGGGCAGGTTCTCCTGGAAGGCACGCTATGGCACATGAAAACCAACAAGGTGCTTGGTTGCAGACAGCATGGTTTCACTAAGGGGAAATCCTGCCTGACCAATTTGTGGTCTTCTACGATGGGGCTACGGAACTGATGAACTTGGGGGTAGAGCAGTTGATGTCATCTTCCTGGACTTGTGCAAAGCCAACCGTATCCTGGGCTGCATCAAAAGGAGCGTGACCAGCAGGTCGAGGGAGGTGATCCTGCCCCTCTACTCTGCTCTGTGGGACCTCACTTGGAGTATTGAGTGCAGTTCTGGTATCCTCAACAGAAAAAGGACATGGAACTGTTGGAACAAGTCCAGAGGAGGCCACGAGGATGATCAGGGGCTGTAGCACCTCCCGTATGAAAATAGGCTGAGACAGCTGGGGCTGTTCAGCCTGGAGAAGAGAAGGCTGCGTGGAGACCTCATAGCAGCCTTCCAGAATCTGAAGGGGGCCTATAACGATGGTGGGTGGCGTGGTTTAAGCCTCTATAGCTCGCACAGTCGCTCTCTCACTCACTCCCCACTCTTTTTTCCCCTGTCCCGGGGGGATAGGGAGGAGAACCAAAAGAATGCAACTCCCACAGTTTGCGATAACAACAGTCCAGCAACCAAGGTATAACACAAACCGCTACTGCTACCATCAACAATAATAATGACAAGGCAAATACAAGGAAAGAATACAATCACTCACCACCAATCCCCAGCCTGACCAAGCAGTGCACCCCCACCCTTCCGGGTCTCTGCCCTCCGTTTTTGCATCCTGGGCATGATGTGCTGTGGTATGGAATAACCTCTTTGGTCAGTTTGGGTCAGGTGACTTGTCTCTCCTTCCTCCCAGCTTCCCCTCCTCCCTGGCAGAGCACGAGACTCAGAAAGTCCTTGGTCAGACCAAAACATTACCAAGCAGTAACTGAAAACACTGGTGGTATCATAACTGTTCCCAGGCCCAAAATCAAAAACACAGCGCTGCACCAGCTACCAAGGAGAAAAATGACTGCTGCTGCTGAACCCAGGACACTGGGGACGGACTCTTCATTAGGGACTATAGTGATAGGACAAGGGGTAATGGGTTCAAACTTAAACGGGGGAAGTTTAGATGGGATATGAGGAAGAAATTCTTTACTGTAAGGGTGGTGAGGCACTGGAATGTGTTGCCCAAGGAAGTTGCGAATGCTCCATCCCTGGCAGTGCTCAGGGCCATGTTGGGCAGAGCCTTGGGTGACATGGTTTAGTGTGAGGCGTCCCTGCCCTTGGCAGAGGTGCTGGAACTAGATGATCTGAAGGTCCTTTCCAGCCCTAACTATGCTATGATATGGATTTGACAAGAGTAAAGCATGTCAGGCGGGTTTCATTTTCCGCTCTAAGAGGGTGACTGTCTGTATCTTGACTTGGGGAAGGCTTTTCTTGCTGCCCCAGTGACTCTCGTAAATAAGCAGGGGATATCTGGCTCCTATGAGCTCTGCAGGAGCACCATCTCCAGAAAAATCCCTACCAACTGCTTAAAAGGCTGCTTGCCTTTTATACAAAACTTGGGGTAGGTGCTGGGTCCAGCCCACTTTTGCCATCATACAAAGACAGATCCATGCTGGAGTCTGAAGACGAGCAAGAGCAATGGAAAGCATTTGAGCAAATAGGAATTGGGAAAGAAATGGGGATTTTTTTACTCCAGGAAGACCTGCAGGAATAATAGGTGTCATTGGAGAAACTTGTGGCAAAATTATTCCAATACAGAGAAAATTATTAGGAAAAATTATCAAAGTTAGAAGATTTGTTCTTCACATCTCCCTGATAGCTTCTGAAAAGAACAGCGCCATTACGAGCTGTTCATGATTTCTCTCTGGCTGATAAGACAGTGACTGAGCAAATCAGACGTTCATTTTGGGCCCGAAGAGAGCTTTTTCATTTGCTTGAGTTATAGCAGTGGTAGAGCCCATCAGCATTGGGGTCAGGGCAGAAAAAGACATCTTGTTACATGGCAAAACCTAACCTTGACTGGGGACATCATGACTGGGATACCAGGGCATCTTCTGTGTCATTCCCATGTTGCGTGAGTGTGACATGTGGGCTCAACACACAAGAGCAGCAGCATGGATCAGTGCAAGCGTTTTGGGCTGGGCGGATCCAGTTAATCAGCAGTGGCAGTTGTCAGGAAACATGTACAATAACTGTATGGTGCTGAGCTAGGTTAGAGTGCATTTTTTCCAGTAATTGTGCTCTATCTTATACCCTGTAAGTGTTGAGACCTCATTCACCATCTTCCCATGTTCAATATTTATCTTCCATTGCAAAGGGCTGCCTGTATTCCTTGAGGACAAAATGGTTTGGAGGTTTTCTTTGGTTTTGCTTGAAAAGCCAATTTTATTACTAAAAATGGGTGTTTTGGAGCACTGGGAATCATCCAGCCCTTTGCAATGGCTAATGACAACTGTCTGCATGTCACCCCTTCCCATGCACTGCCAGCTGGGATGTCAGACATGCAGTGCAGGTACCCACACTCTCAGCATACTTTGGTGTGGCAGGGCTCTGATTTCAAAGCAGACCTAGGGGTAGGACATGTTTGTCAAGGCTTCCTCACTTCCAGGGCACTTAACTGCGGAAAGCTGCTGGCTTGGGATCAGGCAGGATACTCGGCACCAGGCCAGGGGCTCCTGTTCATTTGCACTTGCTGCTCCTTGCGCCAAGCTGAGAAGGAAAAAAGAGCACAGGAGATGGCATCTTCATCAGGGACTGTAGGGATAGGACAAGGGCTGATGGGTTCAAACTGAAACAGGGCAAGTTCAGGTTTGATATAAGGAAGAAGTTCTTTACTGTGAGGGTGGTGAGGCACTGGAATGGGTGCCCAAAGTAGTGGTAAATGCTCCATCGCTGTCAGTGTTCAAGGCCAGGTTGGACAGAGCCTTGGGTGACATTTAGTGTGAGACGTCCCTGCCCATGGCAGGGGGTTGGTCCTGGGTGATCTTAAAGCCCTTTCCTAGTCAAACCATTCTATGATTCCAGTCCATGTCCAAAGTCCTGCTGCTCACTGCTCTGTACAATCAACCTTTGGTTGAAATCCCCCTCACCTGGCTTTGTGTCCCCCGTTGAGATGTCTCTTGGCTCCTTTCACAACCACAGGAGATAAATACCCTCTTGAAGGACATCTTCCTCTGGCCATTCAGGTCAGCTCTCAGATGAACTAAGCCTGCTCCATCTACAGGCAGTTCAGTGGTGGCCCCATGCACCAGAAAAGTGTCACAGGATCATGAGTGCTGGTTTTGTATAGCACAACATCTTTTTCTTCAACTCAGTTGCCCCACTAGCACTCAGGTGTTTTGTACCCCCAGATTCCCCTGTGTGATGGCAGACATGTGGAGATCTGCTGCTGGTTATTACGGTGGATTGGAGGGGGGCACAGCAAACTGGCCTTTCCAGGATGACACTCATGTAAATCATTAATCTGCTTTTATTTCTCATCAGATGGAGAAATTGCTTTTGAAAACAAAGTCTCTTGAGAAAACTTCCTTTGACTGATACTTGGAAGAGGCTTTATTTATGCGGCCAGCAGCAATGATCCCTGCTAATTAAACAGTGGATAGACCTCATTCTTGCTGAATTGCATGTTTTACAAGGCCTGACACATTTAACAATCAGTTTTAGGTTATATTCATAAGCAAGAGGCCAACACCAATTTTGTTATCAGCCAACTTTGTATTGCAGAATACTCCAAGGAGCAATTGTCAAGGTAATTCTTGTGCACTTTCAATAAGTGCTTTAGCTGTGTTTTTAGATGTTCAGTGTCTTGCTCTGGAAGAATGGGAATGATTTCACACTTTACAGGGCCTGTGGTATTGTTCACATGCTGTATTTGGCTTGGAGCTGAGGCTTTCAAACATCATTTGCCCTGTTCACCCCTGGCTGTGTAAGCCAGAAGGGAGGGCGACAGTGGTTTTCAGGTCTGTGCTGTGTTGACATGCGGAAAGAGACAGGTTTCAATCTCCATTTCTCCTTCCCCTCATTCAGGACACCTCAGCTGTGCAAATCACCCCTTTAAGAACATCCCACTGGTCCTACACGGCCATCTCATCACCTATTGCAAGAGGCAAAACATCTAGAGAAGCACAGAGGAACCTCTCACAGGTCCCACCATCCCTATTGGGATGATGGTTTTGCATCAGGGTTGACCCTCTCACGCTCATATATCACCCTACATCCCTACAGAGATGATGGTTCTACACGATCTCAGTGGCTATGGACTTCAGTGATAGTGGGATAGCTTTGCTGGTGCTAGGAACTGGAGGCCAGACCCCACTCCTCAGTCCTGCACAGAGCTCAGGACAGCTGAGAAATCCCCTTTCTACCTTTTTGGTCCTGTGGAGTGCAGAGCCCATCTTGGACCAGATAGTTAACGTGCTGTTGGTAGGACTCCAGCTTGATGGATGATGACTTAATGATTAAGGGTTTGGACTGAAACTCCAGTTTCAGTGGCTGGCTTTGCCACAATATTTGTACATTATCTTGGGCCAGTTGGTAAATCATTCTGTATTTTCCTCTTCCTCCGAGTAAACTGGAGGACAACTGCAATTCTTTCCATTCTTCACATCTTGAGGACGCTTTCTAGCCTGTGGACCACAACTAGTCCATCACAGTAGAAAGCGAGATGATTTTATTTGATCAACCAGAGCAAATGGTTTGCATAGCTTTATTTTATTCTGCAATGCAATAGCTTGAAGCTAGCCCAGAAGGGGCAGCAGCCCTGCAAGTGATTACCAGCATGATTTGATTCTCCCTTATCTCAGATCACTTTGTGTATAGAGAAACTCCTCTAAAGTTTAACCTGGTACAATCTATGAGGGTGATGAACTGCAGAGGTGGGGCAAGAGGCAGGGAGTTCTTGAATAACTTTGCCACTGAAAGTACTGAAAGTTACTGAAAGTAACCTGTATACCTGTTATCTTAACAGATGGCAGGACAAAACCAAGCAGTGTCTAACTGGAGTACAAGCACCCACCTAAACATGCCCAGAGGCAACTCTACATTTCCTGAGTGGGTTCATTTTTGGTAGGACATCTGTTTATTATTGCAGTGGTACTGTAATGCCAGGAAACATTGCCTGAGACCAGAGTTCCTTGCAGGTGCTGTGCAAGTGCATCACACTACAACTTTGGGCTTGGAATGTGGTGTTTGTGATGGTAAGATGATGCCAGAACTTGTGATTATTTGGATATGACTAGAACTGCTTTGAAAGCCTCAAAATTTGATTTTCAGATCAATTTCTTTCTTGAAAACTAAACTTTCTTCTCAAACCATGAACCAAAAATAACAGGACAATTTCAGCTCGCTCTTTGTATCCCCCTGGTATGGGGCTGAACTTTGGGAGTGTACTGCATTCAGATTTATGGCTGGGTCCCATCTTTTGGAAGAACAAGCCAGATACAAGCCACTTCAAGCTTGAGATGATGTTTGAATTTACAGCCATTGTAGCATGAACAGAATGTTCTGGGATCTGAACTGCAGCAAAGCGGATTGGCACCGAGACATCTTTTTAAGGAAGAAGGCTAGTTAAGAGGTGCAGGAAGTTGTTGGGGGCAGAGGGAGAAATTCTGCTGCTTGAGGGTTTTAAGAACTTCCATCTTTTTCAGATAATCCTCTCTCAGGGACAGCAAGGTAACTGCTGCTTGAGTTGGGAGGATGGATGAGTTGATCCAGAGGAGGCCGCGGAGAGGCTGCGGGGGGTGGAGCAGCTCTGCTCTGGAGCCAGGCTGAGAGAGCTGGGCTGGGTCAGCCTGGACAAGAGAAGGCTCCTCAAGGGGAGACCTTAGAGCAGCTCCAGTGCCTAAAGGGGCTGCAGGAAACCTGGAGAGGGGCTTTGGACAAGGGCCTGTCGGGACAGGCCAAGGGGAATGGCTTTAACCTGCCAGAGGGGAGACTGAGATGAGCTCATAGGCAGAAGCTCTTCCCTGTGAGGGTGCTGAGGCGCTGGCACAGGGTGCCCAGAGAAGCTGTGGCTGCCCCATCCCTGGCAGTGTTCAAGGCCAGGTTGGATGGAGCTCGGGGCAAGCTGCTCTAGTGGAAGGTGTCCCTGCCCATGGCAGGGGGATTCTAGTATTCTGTCTCCCAAGTTCCCCTGAACTGCATTTTCTGAACTGCATTTTCTGAACTGCTATGTTGGGGTTTTTTAGCCAGCCGGTGTCTCCATCCTCTCCCTGTGATGCTCCATTATTTATTGGAACATACGGGTAATGTCCCAACCCTGTGCTTTTGGAGATCTGAGTCCTAATCCTTCTTGGAGGCACTACTGACAATATTTCAGCTTGTTAGTCAATCTTTGGACGTCACTGAGGTTTGTGGTTACACCATGATCCTGTCATCCCTTCCAAGTGCAGACTCTACCTGGGCTTACTTCAGGCAGGGATTGTCTTGAGGAGGCAGCAATTGCCCATTCTCCCTGTCTCACACCCTCCCACTTCAGGGGGGTCAGACTTCTTCTCAAACAACAAAAAAGAGAGAAAAATCAAATCAAATACAGTTTTATTCTTTACAGCTCTTCCATTTCTCTGGCAGACCTGGAATTTCCCCAGGGAAAAGGAAGCCTTCTTCTCTCCATGGTTGTGGGTTTGGATGAGTCCTTTCAGATCTTTTACTGGATGTCAGGATCTGACCGCCTGGATAACTATTTACGAGAGAAGATCAGTTAGGAAATGGAGACCTGCACAAGTGACAAAGTGTTAAATATGCCCAGAATTCATGTAGCGTGAACCAGAGGGGACCTTGATTCTTTCCCCCTGAGTTCTGTGGCTCATCAAGAGTCTTGAAATCAAATGCTCATTTTCCAAGACCTGGTGCATATTCTCTGCTCCCAAGGCTTTCTTCCATTAGCACTTGAAAACCACAGGTTCCTTCCCAAGTCATCCTTGATGTTTTATAAATGTTATAGCTAAGGCATCATTTCTACCTCCTTTTATGCATTTTTTACAGCTGCAGTAGAGATATTTTGATTCAGGCTGCACACAGTCATCCTGAAAGAGACCTCAGTTACCTCTCCTGGGATATTTCCAAAACAGCAAATGCTGCCTAACTTGAAGCTAATACCCTCCTCGAGCACTCTGGTTTGCATTTATGGTGCAATCTCAGCTGCAGAACTACAGATCAGGAGCATGATATAACCTTATGGGTACAAAACAGCTTTCAGAAGAGACCCTCTGGCTAAGTTTCATTCTTTGGATTAAAGGGGGTATTTGCTTCCAGAGAAACATCTGGGCGTGCAGGAAAAGGGGTATTAAAGGTGTTGGGTTTAGAAATGATGTCATGAATATTGCAGTGAATTAGCCTTTTTAAGGTTCAGGATGAAGCCTGACTTCAGCCTAGAAACGCAGTAAAATTTGTCCCTGTGTTTCTTCCCAGGGATTGCTAAAAACCCATCAACTACCTCAAAACTCTTCTAGCTGGTTTCTGATGAGAAACAGGCACACCCTTTCTACAGGATAAAAGTCAAGTGCGGAGATTGCCAACTTCTTGATAGCTGTACAAGAAGCACAAGAGAGTCCATAATGATCATACTGAACATTAAACAGGAGGGAGGAGTAAAAGCAATGAGACGTGTTATTTTTCTTGGAATACTTAGGATCCTATCCAGGAAACCAGCCAGTGTGAGTCCCATCCCAGTACATCATCTGACAAACCTTGGTTTTGTGCTGGAGAAGGCAAATGTTGCAAGCGGCAGATGAACTGAATAGCCCAAATCAGTTCTTTGTGGAGGCCTGAGTGCTGGGATCTCTATTTTGGGTTCGATCCTCTGTTTAAGCAGGAAACAAGTCACAAAGACAATATCAAGGGGGGGAACTGCTCATTTCTCCTGTGACAGGAGACCTGACAAGTTGCTCTAAAATATGCCTTTTGTTTAAAATAATAACTTCACTGTTGTTATTTTTCACTTATGATGATGTCCAGTGGTTTTCCAAAGCAACGAACACAGTGATGAGGTTACTTGGGTTCGTTCCATGTTTTTCGCATTCAAGGGGAGTTTTCTTCCTGGCCCCAGTTGGTGTTAGCTCAGATCTGTAAAACACTCTTCAGATGAGATCTGATACAAAACAACCTCAGTTGAATGAGTCCATCACTACAGATATGTTCTCACATTTCAGTTCCCAAACACTGGGCCCATGCCACAAATTGTCAACATGCAACTTAGTGCAGAAATATTGTAGCATAAATAGAGACACACACTGAGCTCACCATCTCCTTTGGTCCTAGGGGGGAAACTACGGGACATTGGGTGTACTGCTTTTTGGACAGTGTAAGGTCTTTGAGATGCAGACATACAGTCAAAGGTGGCTTTCTAGGCTTTCTCAACTTGTGTCTTTTCACGCCATGCCTGAATTTAACATCTGGGATAGACAAAATGAGGTTTGAATCTGATTACAGGGGAGCCCCAGAGCACAGCTCACAGACCAGGCTGTATTCTTTTCTCTGTTCCCAAAGCCTGCACTGTGCACATGCAAAGCTATTCGAAATGCCTGGCAGCTGCGCAGAGAAGCTGTATCCCAGAGGAGTCATGGGGTTTTTACTTCATTTCCATCTTTAGCAGGAGAAGAGAAAACTATTTGGTGGAGCAGGACAGCAGCCACTACAGACGATCATACAAATCCATCCCACCCTGCAGCCCTGTTTTTGCTTTCCATAACTGCCTGAAATACTTTCCAGAGTTAGTTACAGATTTCATTAGGGTTTAACTCTTGGATTTCTTTTCTTATCTGTGATCATTATTTTCTCAATTAGTGTCTGCAAGGATCTTTCCTGCAAAGGCTTCCAGAACAAAGAGGACCAAGCTTGTTCCCTCATCTGCAAGGCAAGGGTAGAAGATACATCTGTGACTATCTTGAACTGTGGTCAATGGTTCAGGCTGTGAAAGAAACACCTCTGTGTCTTGATGCAAGCTAAAACTGGGTTTACTTCTGAGCACTAGCCCACAGCAATGGGCAGACAGTGACCTGTCTTTGGTCATCTAATCCAAACTCGTATATAAATACAATATAAAGGCAGAGGGATGTAGACAACATCTACATGAAGTTAAACTCCAAGTATAGAAGTAGCGAAAGAAAGACAAATTTCCCTTTGAAAAGAATATTATCACCAAGAATATACCCTGATAAAAAACATGTTGATTCTGCTGAAAAATCAGATGACAAAGCACAGCTGGCAAAATGCAATTAAAAAAAGAGAGAGCATCAAGGTGGTGTCAGTTCTAACAAAGGACGATAATGGTTATAAGCTCAGCACATTCACTTGTTGCCCTTGAGGATGCTGCAGCACCCTTGGTCAGGGTTTTTGTGTGTAAAGTATGGCAGTACTCTTCTGTCACTCAGACCCAAATATCAGTGGGATGGGATTCATCTCAGTCAATTTTAGCTGTCCAAAGTTAGACCATTAGTCTGTTACCTGTCTGAGCTGCCTCCGGAGCCTGCAGAGGGAAACAGTTCTCTACATCTCCTTTTGACACTGCAGTCTGAAATAATGAGATTAATTGCTCTCCAACAGTGCAATCACCCTTCATGGGACCTGGATGCCTTAATCCTGAACATCTACACTCAGTTGAGAAGAACCACAGCCTGCGCCTGCTTTTTCTTTGGCTGGAAATCCCAGCTGTCCCCTTCCAGCAGCTGCCTATTTGTTTGCATTGCAGACCCCTCACAATGTATTTTGCCAGGTTTGGCCCTATGAAGAACAGGTCCTAAACAGCTCTGCAGCTTCAGCTTGCATTGTTGCTCCAGCTGATATATGTATCTCATCTGCTTCCTCTTCCATCAATAGCTTTTCATTTTCTGCTACAATGAGGTGCCTAATATCATATGGCCATGATCTCAGTGTTGGAAACAGCAGTGCTTTCAGAGCAGGAATGGTGGCCTCCTCTACACTTTGGAGGGAGCCTTGGTCATACACGTACATGTCAAGCTGTACATGGCTCCTAGGAATAGCTGAGTTCTCCAAGGCTAGAAGGGATGGTTAAAACTCTGAGGCAGAGGGTGTCTTTCCCTTCATTGTGGTAGAAGGGCAAAACCAAGCTTCCCTCTCATGAACTGACATGCTTATTTTACAACATGACAAGGTGTTTCTAATACGAATGTCTTTTATTTACTTATTTGCCTGCTATTTGGACAAGGAAGATGTAGTATTGTCACCTTAATGTCCTATCAAAGCCACCAGGGACTTTTGCTTGAAGAGAACCATACAATAGGTGAGCAGTTCTGTCCCCACACTCCCAGCTCCCCAGCAAGCGCTTCTGGACTCAGCCGGTTGGTGACAAATAAGACATTGATTTTATGATCCAGTGTTTGCTCCCTGGGGAAGCTGAGCAAAGGTTATTCTATTTAGGGACTGATTTGACATATGGCTCCTGGAAGCTGGAAAGTGTTTGTAGGTAAATCAGGGTTTATTGCTGGAGTGGTTCATTCAGGAACATAATTAGGTGAACACACGCATGCTTACCCATGGAAAGATGCCCACAGGCTTTTTGTAAACTATGCAAGGAGCATCCATAAGGTGACTTTTCCTACACGTGATTCAAGAGGAAAAACCTGAATATGTTTCTCATAATATAACATAGCAAAAAGTTATTCTTATAACAAAAAGTGATAGAAAATTGGTATTTGTCAGAATGATTTACAAATCACTGCATGTGTCTGAGACCAGGCCTACTCTTAGAAGTTTTTCTGATGATGTTGCACCAGTGAGGGTGTGAAGTTTTAAAACCATCTTCCTGTGGGACATGCAGTTGAAAACAAGGCTTAACTGACTTAAATTTTACTCATTTCACCTGAATAGTAACTCTACAGGCTGGAAACCTAATTTTGTCCAAGAAGAGCTGTGCCTAGTGACTTTTGCTGTCTGTTCCCACATGAACTCTCTTGAGATCTTAGCCTTTGACATAGCTCAGGGTGAGGTCCCAAAACTGACATTTTTTCTCTTTGCCTGGGAGAAGTAGGTCTGTTATTATATACCATTCAATAAGGATTTATTCTTGAATTCAATGCTTATTGCAGACTCACCCTAAATGGTGTTTCTGCTTTTTTCTACTGTTTCTTCTCTTTTCACCCTTGCTCTGTTGCTGTTGTAACAGTTGACCTGATAGCTAAATGCTGATGTAGGATGTACATTCTTGTTCTCTCGCCCCCTCTCTTCTGGATGTTACAACTGAAACACAAACTTCGGAATGTCCAGGGATTCCCAAAGGCCAGATGATATCTGCTTGCTATCAGAGATGTTTGCAACTGAACACAGGGGAGAAATAATATTGGTCAGTGAGATTATGAAATTAGATTCAAATTGTGCTTTGACGAAGAATGAAACAGGGATGAAAAACATAGAAACAGGAAGCAGTAAGAAAAGGAACTTGTTCATTGTGATGGAAATGAAATAGCATTGGCTTCTCTTCTCTGACCCACCATGGGGATGGTGGGCTTGAGTCCAATCCCAAGACAAAACTCACCATATAGGCACCGCAAGGACATCTGAGGACTCTTGCTGAGAGTTAGCCAGGAGAAACTGGGCATCTATCTTAAGCCTGTTGTCTGGACTGCTCTGCCAGGAAAAGACATGCAGTTCTCCAGCCTGCAATTCCTTCTGTGTGGGACCAATATCTAGAAGTGCTTGGGATCACCCTCTGGAGGTGCCTTTTTAACCATGACCATCTGGGCAGCCCAAACTGGGGAACTGTATACTAGTGGAAGACTGCAGCAGTGACTTTGGGATGGAAGCCTGTGTGTGAAATGATCCTAACTAATCAGGGAGTCTTCACATCACTCATTTCGGAAGATAACAGTTGCCACCATTCAGCCTAGAGTAAGGACACCAATCTTGCTTGGTTGCAGGAATCAGTCTTGCTGTAGTAGGAATAAATGTCTCTGTGGGCTCCTTTTACCCTGTTTTCAACAGGGAATGTATTTCAGCAGCCTTGGATAGGTCAGTGCCAGTGTGTTCAGTGCTTCTGGATAGGTGTGTGTGCATCAGGATGCAAGTGTGACCTAGGAACCCGTACCAAACCTAGGAGGTGAAATGGAGAGTGGTGGCATAGGGATGTAGTGCATGAAAAAGGGAGATGGGGCAGCAGAGATGAGTCCCATAAAGAGATCTGAGAGACACAAAACCTTTCCTGGGGACGCCAGCACAGCCAGCTTCAGGAAAGGTGCAAAGTGAGTTTGTCTCTCCAATAAAGCTGGTATTTCCTCTCTGCATGAAGAGCACGGTGTTCACTTGCTGTGTCTATGCTGAACTCCACAAGAAAGCATTCCATTTTTTCAGCAAAATGCTATTGGCTAAGGCAAAAATAATTCCAAAAATCATTTATTTCTTCAGAAAGTGTGGGAGCACTTGTCCCTGCTGCTGTCAGTTCCCATCCATCCTTTTTATTGAGCAGTACCAACGCATTCTCTTCCAGCCAGGACTGCTCAACAGCACACAATAAAATTGATTCATTACTCATTTTCTTCTTACTGTCCTTCAATTGCTCCAGCTCTTGATACCACTTAAAGTGGACATTAGCTCTTCATAACCAGCGCTAATGTGATAACACTCCTCTGAGAGAGAATGTTTTCCCTCCAAGCTTTCATTACACATATTTTCATTCAGCCTCATTACACCCATGTGTCTTTCTCATGAGCTTCTTATAATGCGTTTATACAAGTTTTGCTTTACCTGGAGGTAGACCACCATGGTAAGGAGTGAGAACACAAATGGCACAGCTGGCCCAAGTGCTCTGCGGGTGTAAATGAGAAGCATTTAGTGATGGGAATTGGGTTTAATTCACAAGAGCTGGCTCTTGAGCTCTCCAGAAAGGAAAAAGCAGAAACCACTGGGAGTTAAACTCAACTTTTGTGCTCCTCTTTGCTATGAAAGCAAAACTGTTTAAACTCCAGGAGAACCAGGACTTTCTGTTTCTAATCAGCATTGAAACATGAAGATGGGAGTTGATAGCTTTGATTTGGGATAGGAGGAGGATGATTAGGATTTCTGTGTGCATGGGGAAAGATTACAGCAATAGTGAATTTCAGGCACTTTTGAGTTTGTTTTTTGTAAGGAAAACTTCTCCAAGTTATAGCACTCATTTAGGGTTTAAGTCAGAGATATTCAAAGCAGTGTAGGTCCAGTGCAGCAAAACTGCTACGTGCATGTAGTAATTTTGTCATATGAATAATGACCCTATGAGGAATCCTAAGGGCCAGGATTTCTTCTTGGATTTGAGTTGGATATAGAACTCTTTTCACCTGAAGCTCCAGACCATGGGGCCTCACAGGCTGCTTTGGCCCTGGGAGCCAGTTTTCCTTGCACTGAGGCAGGGCATGACTGCAACAGATACTCAAATGTGGGAATTCGAAGTCCCAAGTGCAGTCACAACATTTATTATTTACCCTGGAGTGATATGAGTTTCCTACGCATGTCCCTATGGTGATTTGCTCCACCAATTACAAAGGGGATTTATGTTTCAGATGCAGTTATCTCAATATATCCTAATTGAGACAGATGAATACAACCTTCAACATTTAAGGGATCAGATTCTTTTTCATTAAAGGGTCCCTTTGTTTCACAGTAACTTTAAAAGTCTTATTTATCATTACATTCTGTAGGAGTCTCTCGGGAAAATAATTTCCTGCTACTGGTTTTGTTCAGCCTTCGCATCTCCTGTCTCTTGTCACCTGTAACAAAGTGCTGTAGGAAGGAGTGCTGCTGTATTGCTTTCATGTTCTCCATCAGCTCTGATATGGATGGTTGTTATAAAGCTTCACACATAATATATGCTGTGTCTTAAAGCAGCCCTGTAAACGACTGTACAAGTGTAAAGGTTTCTCAACTCAACTAGCCTCCAGCTACCAGCTACAAAAAGGCATTTAAGCAGATTAGCATTCAAACTACCTGGTGAAATGAAGAATGGGGAGGCAGAATGGCCTAATGATGGATTGTTGGGCTGTGACCACTCACATGGAAAGTCACCTTTCTGTGCCTCCAACCTGCAAGCACTGGCGCTAATCCTTTTTGGAAGCTGTCCTGTAGGCACATGGGTTGCCCTCACAAGGGCACACAGGGATGATTTTCCAAGCAGCCCAAAGGAAATGCTGCCCCTTTCCCACTGAGTCTGAATTTGCACTGGCTCCTTTTGAAGTTCTGATTTACTGTGCAAACACCTTTGAATGATTTTTCATGCTCTGTTGCCTGACTTTCTGTTGTAGCAGAGTGCTCTGAATAGATGGAGAAGTGCCTTTGGAGCCTGTTCTGTCAGGAAGCATGGTCTGTCCATGCCTGGAAAGTTAATTCCATACCTGGAAAGCTACTTCTAGAGGGTCAGGTTTTTGAAAAATTGAGCTTAAAATCAAGTCTATTTTAAAGCTTGTCATGAGGAAAACCAAATTCCTTCCCTATCTTGGCTCCTGTTGTCACTTAGCAGAGGAGGAACATGAATTCTCTGCCCTGTGCTGTCACACTGATCAGATCAGGATCTGTCTTTGTTGACATAGCTCACTACTCCCATCTTTCTGCTGGGCAGGGCACAAGTCATTTTATAATAGAAGAATATAAGAGTTATCAGACCAAAGACCACAACTACTTTAGGCATTTGAATCAATCTCGTGAGCCACATGGAGATGCCCAGGTTGAAGAAACCTATTGATGTGTGCTAATCTGGAGCTGCATCCCAGGCACCTCGTCACACTGATGGTCCAGACTCTGTAGCCAGTCCATGAATGTAGACAGGCAATGCAGAATGACCTGCCCACAGCCAACATCTCCCCCTCTTCCTCCCTGCATGTTCTGCCTTGCTCTCCAGGTTTTCCTAGGCCACTTGGGGCTGGTCGTGATAATAGAAAAACCACTTATCCCCTGGTTATAAATAGGTGAAGCTTGTTTTATGCTTATCACAGAATTATGCTTGGAGAAACCTTGTTAAAAAGCATCATTACAAACACAGCAGGGTTTGTAGATATGCTTCTTTCAAAGCCAAAGAGGAGTCAAGAGCACTGGCTGTGAAGCCTGTATTGTACCGATGGGGAGAGGTGCAACCCACCTGAATAAACCTTTCAAGCACAACTGTTGACACATCCCAATTATGCAGCAGTGACATTACACTTGCTAGTTTAAGCAAAGGCATTGTCACATGAGCATTCATCCCTGACAGTTCTAACTTCTGGCTTTTCAAACACAGAATATTTGCCCGGGTCCTGTCTTGTTGGCATCTCTTCCATAGATGCCCCTTTGCCATGGCTCCTACTTTGCACTCTTTGTTTATGCTAATGGAATGAGCTGCCTTTTATGGATCCTAGATAAATAGGATATTTCACAGGCAGTAACATCATCAATTAATACTAGATTTGGTTATCTAAACAGTACTGTAAATCCAATGCTTTTCAGCAAGTAGTTTTCTTGACAGGACTGGGCAACATCCTTTTGATTGTAAGGAGGTAGATTAAGGAACATTGTGATAAGGACTAACAAGAATTGCCAGGATAAATCCTTCTTTCATTTTGCAATACGGAACCGTGGATGTGAACAAGAAAACGAGTTGTTTGAGCTGTTTTAGCTGAGCAAATGAAACTGTGATTCGCCCTGTGTAGAGACATGTTCCTTTAGACAAAAGCTTTTTTCAGAGCACTAAAACCTACTCTATTCTCAAGACATCACGCCAAGAATGCTTTGCATTTATACCTCACACTTATGATGTGAGGGGGTCCAAAAGCAGGGAAAGGAGGAGAAACTTTTCACGTTGAAATGTCATAGCTGTTGGTAGCACATCTTCCCTGGAGAAGACCCCATAAAACCTGTCCAGTGCCAGAGAAATATTGACTGCATCTACCCTGCTCATGTTCTTTGCTGTAAGGCAAGATCTGTGTCCTCCAGGCCAAGTCACTTCCATCCAGCTCACATTCACCTTGTTCACCTTGCCATGTTCACCTTGCATTGCTACTTGGCCATTGTCTCTTCTGGGATTAACATGGAATCTTTCCGGTTCTAAGGAAAGAGTTTATTTTCACTGCAAAATAACAGAAAATACAGCCCCTAAAGTGGCATTTATGTGCACATCCTTCCCATGGGATCCTGGCAGAATCTCCTAGGGGTACTTGAGGTTGAGGTTTGCTGGGATGGTGTTGGAGAACCATGTAGGACAGAGGCAAGTAAATCTATCATGGGTCACACTGCCTACAAAGGGAAATCCTTCAAGTGACCCCTGACTGCACCCAGGTTTCATCTCACAGGGAACTGGTTGGTTCAATCCAAAAGAAAACCTGGGAGAAAATGAGTATTTATGGTGTATGGCTGGTCAATATTTATGGTGTAACTGTGGCAGGAACAAGCTGCTTCCTTTCTAAAGGTAAGATTTCAGGGAAGTGGGGATTGCTCCTGCCTTTGGGTCTTTGGATCCCAACAGCACCAGAGCAGAATCAGGCTCCTGCTGCATGTATCTTTTACTGTATTTGTCACTAAATCTATACCCGTGTGGTTTGATTTCCCAACTGTGCAGAGAGAGCTCCAGGGCATGATGAAAGGGAAATCCCAAACTGCTAACTCTGAGTAGAGACCCGCAATGGGGGCCATCCATTCTGCTGTGTATTCTCCAGCTTCAAATAAGAAAACATCTCGTTTCACAGGGATGTACTTCATTTTCTGTTAAACCCCCCTGTCTGTAAGGGCTGAATGCTGATGTGGGTCACCATAACTGCTATCTTCCTCATCCTCACTGACCTCCACACCCTGCTGTTGCATTAAAGGGAGGGGGGAAGATTACTGGCAGCTATCAGCCCGGGCAGCGTTCGCTATTTCGAACCTCACTGGGTCCGGTTTCACTGACAGTGCACCACACTGTCAGGCGAATCGTGCTCCTGAACTCTCACGGCCACACTAAGAGATGGGGTCGCGTTCAGCAAGAGAATTACGAGCGATTACCGAAACCGTGCAGTTTATTGATGCAACAGATACAGGTTCTTATGGACTGCCAGTGATAGATACTGTCTGCAAAAGCACGTGCGAATAATGATTACATGAATACAAGCGCTCGATAAAGTTAACACAGTATAGCTATAAAATATACAGATGACAGTAAAAGTAACTCTATAGAGATTCTAGGTTTTCCCAGGGAAGCACCGAATACAGTGCAAATCTTACCCACAGGCGTCCCTACGGGGGGGAAGAGAGGTCCAGCCCGTCGACCGGTCCCAGGAGTCGGTTGATGTTATCTTCCGCGACTCATCCACGATGGTATCTTCCCCAATATCCCCCTCTCTCTTGGGTCATTTTGTATTATTTTTTACCTTCAAGGTGGAGCTTGAGTGACTCTAGTCATACATACCTTTATTACTACTGGTGCAAATTTCTCTCGCTTCGATTTAAAGGTATATGGCACCGAAAATTCAGAGCGCATGCTCAGAGAGGGGTGGCCTCATTTTGGAGGGGGGTCGCATTGGAGATGGGTGTGTATTTTACCATGTAAATGCATTATGATGACATTATAATGAAGCCAAGTTCACACTGAGGATGGCATTCTATCAAAAGATGACAGGCTGCTAGCCCAGGGTAAGAAGTATGCAGCTTATCGGCTTTTGCAAGATCTCCACCTCACTCTACCATGCAGCTTATCAGCTTCTCGCACCATCACATTCCCATCTTTCGCTGGAGTTAGGACAAAGAGTAACCACGAGATCTCCACCTGGCTCTACCCTTTGTCTGTGTTGCCACAAGAACCGCTGTGGAGTGCACATTCCTGGGATACCAGGTGCGGCTGCATCTCGCCCTGAGAGGCCTTGAAAGTCCGTTTTTCCTCATGGGTGGACAATGCTACATTTCAAATATAAGTTTAATTCCTAGTTATCCCATATTTCCTAATTATTCCACACCTGCACACCTCAATGAGCTGCCCAGCAGCAAGACTGAGGAAGAGGAAGAGCAGGAGAGCAGAACAAACTGTGCTGCAGCTGAGCATTGTCTGTGCACGCAAGCTGGCCAGGAGTATTAGTTTTTAAGGTATTTCCGGTCAAGAACCTGTATTCTCAAGGCTTGTGGGTTATCAGAGGTGCAGGGAAGACCTATGAGCACATGATGCTTTTAAAAGAGACGTGGCTTTAGGAATATTTATCTCAGGAGGGAATAGAGCCTGCATAGCTGTACCACTGGAGAGTGGAGAAAAGGGATGAAAGAGGAGGGGGGCCACAGGGTTTGCTTTGGAGTAAAAGGCTCATTGGGCTGGCAAGGGTCAATTACAGGGGACAGGATACGGGTATTTTCATCAGAGAATTCTTCTAGCAGTTTGCAAAGTTTACTACTCCTCTCTTCGTTGTGGAGATGGGGAAACTGAGGCACAGTGGCTACCACTTGTCAGAGGTCAGCCAATCTAGAGTAAAACCAGTCACCTGTAGGCAGGACCAAAGGGGCATGGTCTGAAACGAGATCAGAAAACCCACTTCATGAAAACCACCTCTATTTATTTCTTTAGTTATTAACCAGCAGCTATGTCTTACTCAACAGAGCCCTAGTAAGCAAAGTATTTATACACCTTCAGTCCTCATCCCTGAGTTACTTAGTCCTGAGCTCATTCTAACCTTAAATATGTTACTTATTACCTTTAACGGCATATTGTAGACTCCTCCACTCATACTCATTCTTATTAAATGCGCTTAGCAATGTGGCAGTGAAGAAACAGACGTGTCGGCTCCTTCAAATTAAAATAAAGAATTAATTATGCTGTTAGGGGCAGATGGAGATTAAGCTGAATACAGTGTACAGTTACACTGTTGTGGAAGCTGGGGCCTTTATGTGCAATTAGCGGTATTTCATTCTTAATCTTTCTCCTTAATACAGAAGAAGCCATTAAAGAGTAAAAGCCACTCACAAGCTCGTTTCAGAGTCAGTTTCAGAGAGATGCTTCCAAATGCATGATTTTAATCTTTGGTTTTTAAAAAAAGAAACTGCTTATATACTTATTCCCATAGGAATTATATTACTTACTCCCATGAGCAGGGACACCTCACACTAAACCATGTCTCCCAAGGCTCTGTCCAGCCTGGCCTTGAACACTGCCAGGGATGGAGCATTCACCACTTCTCTGGGCACTCTGTGCCAGGGCCTCACTACCCTCACAATAGAGAACTTTGTCCTTATATCTAACCTCGACTTTCCCTGTCTCAGTTTGAACCCATCACCGCTTGTCCTATCGCTACAGTCCCTGATGAAGAGGGACTATGATACAGAATTCACTCAAAGCGCGCTAACTGCTCTGATCTCCCATCAGGGTGCTGCAGCAATGAAGAATAATGCAGATGTAAGGCACAATTTACAGTTCTTAATATGATGTGAGCTCCTGGTCATCCTTGTCCATCAGAGGTTTTGGTCTTGTTTAGCCATTATGGAGATTCCTGCATAAAAGGGAAGGGAAATGGAGAAATTACTTATTCAGCATCACAGAGTTGGGCAGAAACACCAGTGTGAAGTGAAATCTATAACCACTGCACCATGCTACCCCAGATCTGAGGTCTAAGTCCACTTCCATTACTACAGCCTTTCCCTGGGACTGCACATCTGTGTGCAACATCTCACGGCTCCTCCTGCCTCAGTTTCCCCAGCCTCCCTTCCCAACACCTGCCTGTAGAAGCTGGATACATCAACCAGGAGATGTTTTCCTGCCAGCAAACACTCAAATAAGGAAGTTGTTCATAAATGGTGGAAATAAGCAAGTTCTTGATAAGAGAGTGGATCTCTTCCATAGTGCACGCATGATCGATAAGACTCATAGCTATGAGCTTCAGTATTGAACCTCAGCACTCTGATTTATTGGATAAAATAAAAATAGGAAAGGTTTTGTGTATTGATAATCTATCCCAGAGGTCAGGAACTGCTGATATCTGATCTAAGGTAATGGCACTCTCTGAATTTCACTGGGTTGGACATGTTTCTCTTGTTCACCTATGGCAAACTTGGGGTATGAACAGTTACATCCTTTGGGGGTGATCATCAGAGGCAAGGACAGATGGATGACCGTTGCACCCTGGCTACTTGGTACTCAAGTAAATCTCTTCCTTTGTCAGTGCTATTTGCATAAAAGTAGGAGGGGTTTTTTGTTAAAAATAACAACAACAAATTTCAGCTGTGAAACTTCTGTTCCCAACTTGAAATACAAGTTTGAGCATCATGTAGCTGCCAACAGATAGGCATTAAACAGCACAGATAGCAGTGATAACGTAGCCAAGTTGCTTTCGATCAGTGGAAGATACATCCCTGAGAACACAGAACACTGCAGCTAAAGCTGGAGCTAACCTCAGTGTGTACTTTGCACCAGGGATTAAACCCATTCTGTATCCTGAGATACTACACCAGGACAATTCAGTACATCTCAAAGTGCTTTCTTCTTCCCAGTGGTGCCCTAAAAGGTAGCATTAAAACAAAATCTCCCAGCTATTACTGCATTTTATGTCCACTAAGCCAATTTGTATTCTCAGCTGTGAGCAAGATCCAAAGTCTTTGCTGCCAACAGGTGCTGTTAGAGTCATCTTCAGATCACACCTGATATAAATCTGCACCTTTTCATTCATACATGAAAGCCTTGTTGTAGCAGCCACTTAGAAGACATTCCAAAGGGGTTTTCTTCCTCAGCTTTGATTATTTTAACTTCTTTTGAATCCACCTGTTTGGACACCATCCACAGAGCTAATTTAGATCCCAAGCTCTTTGGACAAGGATAATGCTTTCTTCTACCTCTTTACGCACAGAGCCAATTGCACTGTCAGTGCTTCAGAAATAGCCTCTAAATAATAGAGGCCAGGACAGAGAACACCAAGGCCAAGAGGGAAGAAGAAGCTCCAGAGAGGTCAGCGGAACCAAAGCTCCAGCAAAGAGCGCTTACATGTGAATGGAAATAAAGCATAAAAGCATCTGGTCTTAATGGAAAGGAGATGGAGAAAAATCTGACACACTGTGGGAGCTGCAGTGGTCATGTCCCTGAGTTGGATGATGGAAGTGTCTCCTGCCACCAGCTTTATATCAAGATAAGCTGCAGTGAGAGGAATCTCAGTGTAACCTAATATAGAACAGGTCAGAAGAAGAAAGAACACAGACACAGGGTTTGCAGAGCATCTTCCCTTCAAAAGTAGGTTGAAAAGCTGAAATGTCACCATGCTGAAAATGCCAGCCACTTTCAAAATGTTCTGGAAGAACAGGACTTCAATGCTCTCCTGGCATCTGTTGGGTTTTTGGTCCTATTTTGAAGTTCTGACAGTATTCACTTTGAAATCCGATACAACCCAAAGCCTGGAAAACATGAACTGCTTGTTTTGTATGTGTTCTCTGCTGGACCAGCAGGGGTCGAAGCTGTCTCCGTGGCCTTTCAGAGATGGGTTTTGAATGGCAAGAACGTGGATAGTGGTGAAGAAATCCACTCTCTGCAATATCTGCCCTTTCCTCCAGTCTTCAGTATCTTATCCCTGAAAGAAAACTGACGCCTTTCTTCATCTCTATTGCACTCCTCATCTTCTTGCACAAAAGGGTTGTGCTAGTGTGTCTGTGAGAGGCTGGTTGAGAAAAAAGGGGATGGGGAGGTTCAGCAATGAATCGCTATCAAGAACCAGTGTAAAGGGTGCTGGTGATTGCAGTAGGGTAGGAGAAAGCTGGGGCCACATGCGGGAAATCACTGCCACGTTCCAAGGTGTGAGACCCTCTCCCTGCAGCACGATACCCAACGAGCGAACGATAGAAAGTTGCTCCCGTGCCTGCACCAGCTGATTTCGCATCTTGCCTTGTGCCTTCACCTGCTTCCCCCCCCCCCCCCCCATTCTATTTATTTCGTATTTATTTGCTGCACCAGGGAATAATCAGGTAACGCAGGAGCCTGGCGAAGTGGAGGGGACGGGAGGGGACGGGAGGGGCCGCGGGGGCATTTTATCGTCCCTCTCTTTCCCCATCTCCCTCCCTGGAAGTTTTTTCCCCCACCCAAAACAAGGGGGAAAAGCCCGAAACGAACGGGCGAGGCGGGGAGGGGAAGATCGGATGCCGAGCCGCCCGTAGAAAACGCTGTAGATGGTGTTTGATCGCGTCCAACGCGACACCGGTGCTATCGCTGCGCGCCCCGCGGAACGGCGGCATCGATTTCACGGGTGATTTTCAAACCCTCCCTTCGCTTGTTGCGGCGCGTTTCCCACGGCCCCGGGGCGCGGAGGCTGCGCGGGCGCGCAGCGGGGCGATGGGGGTTGGAATTTGTGTGAGATTTTTCTTTTTCTTTGCTTCTTTATTTATTTTGTTCGTTAAAAAAAACTGCTGGGAAAGGTCACGGAAGGAGTTGGCGGCTTAATGGGGGGGGAGCCTTAAAAAGAGCGGCAGGCACACGCACTGCGTGAATGCCATATCGGAATGAGCCTGCCGCGGGTGCGGGCGGAGGGACGGATCGGCTCCGCGCTGTGCGCATCGCGGGGGGCTCGCTGTTCAGGCGCGGAAAAACTAAGGAAAACAAGAGAAAACACCCTTCCCCCCCCAAAAAAAACCCCCCAAACTTACCCAGGTAAGGTACCGCGCCCCCCAAAACCACCCTTCCAGCGGGTATTTCCTTTTAGTTTATGTACCGGGTTTTGCGCTTTTTGGGTCGTTTTCCTCTTTCCTAAATATTTTAAAGGGCTAATTATTATGTTTTTAAAGCGGGGAAGCTGGTGTGGGTTTTCTTTCCACCTCCTTATGCCTCAAAACGTGCAGCAACCGAGCCAGAAAGCTTGGAAGTTCCAGTTCACCGTCACCACAGGGCTTTCAACAAGGAAAACAGATCGAGTTCTGGCACGTTACTCAACTTGTGTTAAACCACTTAACCCTAAAGAGAAACAACGCGTTGCTGAGGAAAACGCAGCTGCAGCACAAACCAGTGAAGTTTCTCAGCTCTTTCTCAGGTTTCAGTGCTCCCCACCTTCTTACTGCTCCTGCCATCCCTTCACAGCAACCATAAACCCCCTAACCTCCTGCCCCAGCCCCTCAGCCCCCAAACGTCACAGTTAAACCAAAGTTAAACACAACAACTCGGGCCACTACGGCTCTAATCAAGCAAGGCTGCATCCAACACGCACCCTGCCATATCTTTTTGCTTCTTCCTTGTAAATTACCAGGTTAGCCCATTACCTCTCACGCTTCATTAAAATCTTCTACGCGATTGAGCAATCGCTCATGCAAGCGGAGCCAGTTTGAACAGATTACAGCCGCAACTTCGCGGTGCTTCGTTACCATCAGATTAAGGCTGCAAACAAGAGTTTGAAGCAGCAGCATCTGGCGCCCTAGCTGCCTGCTGAGCGCCGCGAACAAACTCCCGCAGTCCGCTTTAAACCCCAGCATAGCCAACGCAGAACCTGGTGTTTATAAGGAAACAGGTCCCCAGCCACTCCGGCAGCGCTGGCTGAGAGGCACCGAGGGTTCCCCCCGCACCGCCGGTACTCACGCATGAGGGTGCTGAAGGCGCAGAGGGCCAGCAGCGCCTGCAGCAGCACTCCGAAGCGCCCCAGCAGCGCGCCGCTGCCGCAGCCGTGAGCGGGGCGCGGGGCCATGGAAGGAGCGGTGCGGGACGGGACGCAGCAGAGCAGGATGAAACGGCCCCGCCGCGCACAAAGGCGGCCCCCGAGCAGCCACCGCCCCCCGGCCCGCCCCGACGCAGCGGCCACAGCCGGGAGCCGGCGGGACGGGGGTGGGGCCGGAGGGAATGGGAATAGGAATGGGGATAAGGAGGGAGGCTGTGATCGGGATGGAGATGAGGAGGAGGATAGGAAGGGGGGAATGGTGGTGATGATAGGGAGGGAGAGGGAGATGGAAGATGGGGATAAGGAGGGAGATTGGGATTGGGATGGGATTAGGATGGGGTAGAGAGGGAAATGGGGATGGGAGATAGGGATGCAGAGGGAGGTTGAGATCAGGATGGAGGTAGGTATGGGGAGGGAGATTGTGATCAGAATAGAGATGGGTATGGGGAGGGAGATGGGAATAAGGGCGGAGGTTGTGATCAGAATAGAGATGGGTATGGGGAGGGAGATGGGAATAAGGAGGGAGATGGGGAGGGGAATAGCAATTGGGATGATGATAGGAATGGAGAGGGAGATGGGCATGAGGAGGGAGACTGGAATCAAGATATGGGGACAGGGATGGGGATAGGGAGGGAGATGGGAGATGGGGATGCAGAGGGAGATTAGGATCAGGATGGAGATGGGAATGGGGAGGGAGATGGAGAAGGAGACAGGGATGGGGATGAGGAAGGAGATGGGGAGGGAGATGGAGTTGCGGGTGCAGGGGATTCAAGGCCTGGTTGGATAAGGCTTTGAACAACTTGCTCTAGTGGAAGGTGTCCCTGCCCGTGGCAGGGACTTAGAACTGGATGAGCTTTAATGTCCCTTCCAGCCCAAACCAGTGTGATTCTATGGAGATGTGGGGCCTGGTGGGGCTGGGATGCCAGGTTGGGGTAGTCCTAGTGAGGATAGCTTCTATTCCTGCGGTCTGACGTAAGATGATCTGAGACCCTGACTTTGAGAGGTAGTTTCAGAGCCAAAGACACTGCAAACCTCATCACATCAGGCTCAGAGCAGCGGCCTCAAGTGTTACGAGACCAGAAAATCATGGGAGCTGGAGCGCTTCCAGAGCAAATGCCATTTACAAATCAGGATGAAATTGTGTTAAACATGGGCTTGGGAATCCCCTGTCGTGGTGAGGACATTAGTGCAGCAGTTTGGGCAGAGGTTAGCCCTGGTCAGACAAGCTGCCTGGAGGTTTGTCCTTCCTCCGGCTGCCTGGTCCTGCTTGCCCTCAGTTTTCCCAGCTTCTCAACTGAGCCAGCACATGCCGAGGTACCAACCTGCTGGCTCCACATCACTGAAATAGCCCATGTCAGGAGTATGCTCCATGCTCATTTAGCTCCTCAACTTTAATCATGAGTTCAGTCAGCAAGCTGGAAGTTTCATCTTGCTAACTCATTTTCAGCTGATTTTATATGTGTAATTGTTAGTTCCATTCCCTTGAGTTGCCAAATCTGGTTGTGTTTTGCAATCAGTCGCCTTCATATTGAATTCTAAATCAAATATTAAAGTGGGCATCCTTATATAAGCCAGTTGAACACAGTATTTGTGGAACCATCTAGTAAGCAAATGCATATCTTCACACAAATTTACTCAGGCACTTTGCTGCTAAAGAACCATTTGCAAGAATTGGTTGCTGGATGATGATCTGGGAATTACCTCGGACTCTATTTGCCCAGGTATGGCGCAGCAATTGATGCGCACACAGGAAATAAAAGACATTTAAACCAGATTGGTATTTCTTAAACCTATTTTATTTTCTATGACTAACCTGCGAATCACCTGTAAGACAAGGTATCTACAATACAGCAGTGGATTGTAGAAAGAGACAGTATTCCTAGGGCTCTCCCTAAACCAGCGCTGCCTCCTCCCTTTCCTTGCTAGCTCAGTTAACAGTGATTTCTCCCAGCTGCTGCATTCAGCAATGCAAAGTTGTCTGAGGCCTTATTTTCACGTGCTGATGGGTTTACAAGGAAGCCCAGTGCCTCCCATGTGTGAAAACACTCAGGCTACAAGAAGGCAATAAACAGAACCCCTCCTGATCTCACCCCTCATTGCAGGAGCAGGCAGAGATCCTTTAGTGGCTGTTGCTGCTCCACACTCCACTGTGAAACCACAGCTTTGCTTTATCAAAAACATGATTTGCACTTCAAAATACTTGGAGTTTCTGAACCCCTGCAAAAAGCCCTTAGGGCTCCTCTGTATCCCAGGGGGAGTCTGGGAGCTCCCTCTGGCTACTGAATCCTCCTGTACTATTTTGGCAACTAAGATGCCCCACAGATGTCTCCCTTCCTTTTTGCCCAAGGTTTTCCATCTCTCCTGCATATTAAAAAAGAAGATGTGTAAGAAAGCACTCTTTATACCTGGCACCATTCCCAAAGTGTGTGTCTGCCTGGCTGTGAACAGCGCACACTACGGTCATTAGGACAGCTGCACCCAAACTGGGAGTTGGTGCCCTCAGCTCAACTGATTGTTTTCTTCAGGGAATTTTATCTTTGGGGATGCGGAGTTTATCCTGAGTGGATGTAAAGCTGTTTTCCCAGCAGGAAAGTTCACTTTCAATGCGCTCAGGGTACCACCCTCTGAAGCTAGGCAATGGCTGGACTTCCCAGCCCATCTCAGCAGCAAGAGTTGGCATTAATGACAGAAAAGAGAACATAAAGGCTGTGATCCTTCTCTTTTCCCTTAACTTTGGTTGGACAAAGGTCTGGAGAGGCTCACAATACAATGGTCAGTTGATGCTGATTTACTTCAATCTGTCCATTGATCTTGTGAGCTTCCAGAAACAGAGGTGAGAAATACCAATGACAAAACAGAAAAGTGAGAAAAATGAAACCAAGAAAGCAGTCATGCAAGAAATTCCCTAAGAAATAGAAATTAACCATTAAAGAAGAAAAAAGACCCAGAAACGCTGAATTTAAATATTAGACCATGAGTGCAAACATGAAATAAGAAAAGCCAAGACACCAAAGTGGTTTCAAGTAACAACGGATGCAAAACGTCAGTCCAGGCAATTCTGTACATGCATGAAAGCCAGAGGAAAATGAAAGATGGAATAAATCCATGAATTCTCAGATAGTGAAAACCAAATAATGGAAACCACAGAAAATACTTCAATATTTTTTTTTTAACCCTTAAAAAAATAATTAGAAGCAAAGTAGACTTAAAACAGTGGGAGTAGAAGCAGTGCAGGGCAAGAACAGGTTAACAGACAAGAGGAAGCAAGTCTAATGTATTCAAGGGCCAGATGAAACCGCTGTGAGAGTAGCTGTGAAGTGGGCAGAGTAAAGCCTGGGTCCTCAAGGGTTGGTTATTACAGGGGACTTGGTGAGGAGGTTTCAAAGGACTGGAGAAGGGCAAATACTGTGAGAAGGAGAATGAGAATCTGTGGAACTGGAGACCAGCAGCTTTATTGCAGCAGATAGGAAGATGCTATTAAAAATTAGCAGACAATCCACTTATAAGACTTATTATTTATAAGACTCCTCTTTGGGAGGCCAGGTCTACTGGGAGCTGGTGGAGCTGGTCTGACAACAAAGGGGAAGAGCAGTTTTGGTAGGAGGCTTGCCAGACTGGTCAAGAAAGCTTTAAACTAGATGTGTTGGGGGAGGGGGGCATCATTCTATCCCAACACACCCAGTCAGTTGCCAGCACCTATAATAAATGCTCAGAGCAATGTAGAGATATTCCAGCTGCTCGAGCCAATGAGCCGGCTTCAACTGGAGCTCAGCTCAGATGCCTCTATACAAATGCCCGTAGCATGGGGAACAAACAAGAGGAAGTAGAGATGCGTGCACGTCTGTGGGGATATGATATCATAGGCATCACAGAAGCATGATGGGATGGCTCCTATGACTGGAGTGTTGGAATGGAAGGTTACAGGCTCTTTAGGAAAGACAGGCCCGGCAGACGGGGAGGGGGAGCTGCTATTTATGTTAGGGATAGGCTAGAGAGTATGGAACTCTGTCTGCAGACAGGTGAGCAGTCAACAGAGAGTTTCTGGGTCAGGGTTAGAGAGAGAACAGTGATGGGAGACGTTACTGTGGGGATCTGTTACAGACTGCCTGACCAAGGGGACTCTGTGGATGGAGCACTCTATAGACAGATAGGAACAGCCTCAAGCTTGCAGGCCCTCGTTCTCATGGGGGACTTCAACCCCCCTGATATCTGATGGAGGGACAGTATGGCCCAGCACAAGCAATCCAGGAGGTTCCTCAATTGTGTGGAAGACAACTTCCTTCTGCAAGTAATAGAGGAGCCGACAAGGAGAGGTGCCATGCTTGACCTCGTCCTCACCAACAGGGAAGGGCTGGTTGCAAATGTGATGCTCCAGGGCAGCCTTGGTTGCAGCGATCATGAGATGATCGAGTTTGAGATCCTCAGGACAGTGAGAAGAGCATGCAGCAAGCTCACTGCCCTGGACTTCAAGAGAGCAGACTTTGGCCTCTTCAGGAACCTGCTCAGTAAGGTTCCATGGGATACAGCCCTAGAGGGCAGGGGGGCCCAAGACTGTTGGTTGATATTCAAGGCTCACCTGCTGCAGGCTCAGGAGCGATGCATCCCAACTAGAAGGAAGTTCAGCAGGAGGGCCAGGAGACCTCCTTGGATGGATAAGGAGCTGCTGAGGAAAATTCAAAGGAAAAAAGAGGCTTATAAAAGGTGGAAGCAAGGGCAGGCGGCCTGGGAAGAATACAGAGATGTTGTCCGGGAAGCTAGGGACCAGGTTAGGAAAGCTAAGGCCACTTAGAATTAAACTTGGCTGAGGATGTTAAAGATAACAGGAAGGGATTTTATAGGTACATTGGAAATAAAAGACAGGTTAGGGACAACGCGGGCCCTCCCCAGAAGCTATCGGGAGAACTGGCTACCCTGGATTTGGAGAAGGCTGAGGTTCTTAATGACTTCTTTGCCTCAGCCTTCACTGGCAAATGCTCTGACCACACCATGCAAGTCTTGGAAGGTAGATGCAGGGATTGTGAGAATGAAGACCTTAGGCCCACTGTAGGAGAGGATCTCGTTCAACACCACCTTAGGAACCTGAATGTATACAAGTCCATGGGACCTGATGAAATCCATCCGTGGGTCCTGAAGGAGCTGCATATGAAGTTGCTAAGCCACTGTCCATCATATCTGAAAAATCATGGCAGTCAGGTGAAGTTCCCAACGACTGGAAAAAGGGAAATATAACCCCCATTTTCAAGAAGGGGAAAATGGATGAGCCGGGGAACTACAGAGCAGTCAGTCTCACCTCTGTGCCTGGCAAAATCTTGGAGTGGATTCTCCTGGAAGGCATGCTGAGGCACATGAAAACCAACAAGGTGCTTGGTGACTGCCAGCATGGCTTCATTAAGGGGAAATCCTGCCTGACCAATCTGGTGGCCTTCTATGAAGGGGCTACGGAACTGATGGACAGGGGCAGAGCAGTTGATGTCATCTACCTGGACTTGCGCAAAGCGTTTGACACTGTCTCACATGACATCCTTCTCTCTAAGTTGGAGAGACATCAATTTGATAGGTGGACCACTCGGTGGATAAAGAACTGACTGGATGGCCGCAAGCAAAGAGTTGTGCTCAATGGCTCATTGTCCAGTTGGAGACCAGTAACGAGTGGTGTCCCTCAGAGATCGGAGTTGGGACTGCTCTTGTTCAACATCTTTGTTGGTGACATGGACAGCGGGAATGAGTGCGCCCATCAGTTGCCGATGACACCAAGCTGTGTGGTTGGGTTGATACACTGGAGGGAAGGAATGCCATCCAGAGGGACCTTGACACGCTTGTGAGGTGGGCTGATGCCAACCTGATGAGGTTTAACAATGCCAAGTGCAAGGTCCTGCACCTGGGTAGGAGCAATCCCAGGAGCAGCTCCAGGTTGGGCAGAGAAGAGATTCAGAGCAGCCCTGCGGAGAAAGACTTGGGGGTGTTGGTCAATGAGAAAATGAACATGAGCCGGCAGTGTGCGCTTGCAGCCCAGAAAGCCAAGCGTATCCTGGGCTGCATCAAAAGGAGCGTGACCAGCAGGTCGAGGGAGGTGATCCTGCCCCTCTACTCTACTCTGTGAGACCTCACTTGGAGTATTGAGTATATGGAGTATTGGGAAGCGCTTTTGGCATGAAGCCGTGTGCTGCTGCTGCTGCCATTCTCACCCAGGTGCCCATTTGCCACCGCCTTCAGCAGCAACTGAGCATCCATCCTCCTCCCACTACTGCACTGCCCGGCTCCCCCAGCCCCACTCTGTGGACACAGGCTCCCAAAGGGGCTTGTGCAAAACAGAGGGTGCCAGGGGGAGTGTGGCAGCTCGGGGGGCACAGGCCCTGGGGATGTGGGGTGGCCAGGGGCTGCTCCTCCAGTGACATGGGGCCACAGGCCAGGGATGCTGCCGAGCCCTCCCTGTGCATGATGGGCAGATCCTGAGCCAGGGTCCCTCCACTCAGCCCACACAGGCGCTTGCATGAACACGAGGATTTATTGATGGGGTGCTGGGCCACCAGGGCGCCAGGGGTTCAGCCGGGAACTTCCAGTCTTGCTTGGCTGCCGTGGTTTGTGGTCAATGGAATGGGGCAGAAGGGATGGGATGAGCCGCGGTGACTGCTGAAGGCTGCAGTGGGTGAAGGCTCTCCCGCCGGTACCCTCCTTGCCCCTGAGCACAGGCTGCTGCCTGCCCTGCCGGCAGCTGGTGTCCCTCAGCAGCTCTGTAGTCTTGTCATCATCCTGCTGGAAAGGAGAGAGGGCGCAGGCTAAAGCATGGGGCGGAATTCTGCATCCCCAAGCAACCCTCCACACCCAGCTCTCCTGGGAACCTGAAGCACGAATACCCCCATCCCGAATACTCAGCAACACAAAACCAGCCACAGTTGCTCCCTCCGGATCCCTTCCTTCATCCTTACCTTGCTGGGGAGCACGGTGGATAGCTTCAGTGGCCGTGGGGTGTTGCGTGGGACAGGCGGGACAACAGTGTTCTGGCCCCCGCACTGTCGCGGCACGGTAGGGTACCGGCAGCTGGCTGCCTGCTCCCTGCAGGATGGGAAATAGGGGTACTCAGCACCCAGCACAGTGGTCTGCAGGGTGGGGGACAGAGCGTTTCTGGGCAGCCTGCCCAGGCACCTCCAAGAGCCTTCTATACCCACGCAGGAAAGAGCTCTCCCGGGCAGGGCAGGACCGCCCTGCACCCCCAGCAGCGGATGGGTCCCAAGTCCCCTACCTCTTCGTTTGCCCTGGGTTGAGGGAAGGAGGCGTTTTCTCAGAGCTGCGGGGGGTCAGCGGTGGCGCGGGTGGGATGGGCACGATGGGCCTGCGGAAGCCAAGAACCACCGGTGGGTGAGAGGGGACAAACGATCCAGGCCGGCTCAGGGCAGTGCCCCAGAATCCATGGGCTTGTGCCCCATGGCATCCCCCTGCCCGCTGCCCTCAGGGAGGGGTCCCCGTCCCGCCACCTGCAGGCAGAGTGTTGGAGGGGTCTCAGCAGGGTCAAACCCCCCAGGCAGACTCCCTGAACCCCGTGCCTGTCAGGCGGCGCTCTCAGAACCCATCTCCCATCATCCCACCCATGCAGCACCCCCACGCTCCGGTGACGGGTGCTACTTACAAGCCAGGCACTCTCATGCTGAGCTGTCGGTCACAGGACAGGCACCGGAATTCCACACCGGAAAGCTGCCTGGGCAGGGTACAAAAGGGCTGGCTGAGCTGGGAAACCTGGGTTTCTACCCGGTTTATCCCCTAGCACCCCAGCAAGGTCCCAGCCACCTGGCTGTTTCCAGGAGAATGGAGGATGAGGGAGAGCAGTTGGAGGTTGGCTCCAAAAACCACCACCAACAGTGGGAACCACTGCCATGGGCACCCAGAGCACCATGGGAACCGGGGCGCTGGCAAGGAGAAAGTGGCAACGGGCCAACTGCTGCCCCTGAAGCCACCACTGTCCCCATCACACTCACTTCTTAATCCCAGCTGCATTGTCCGCCTCCCTCGGCGGTGCCTTCTCCTGGAGCTGCTTCAGGCTTCTCTTCCACTGCTCCTCCAGCTGCTGCCGGAAGGGGCCCAGCTCCGTGCGGTCCAGCTGCAGGCAGACACACTCCCTCAGCCAGCTGCCCCGGCTTGGCCCACTGCGGTCCCCAGACAAAAGCCAGGAGCAGGTATCCCCACAGGGATACAGCCTTGGGCCACCAAGTCCCAGAGGTGCCAGACTGTCACGGTGGGCATGGGCCACCCCTCACCTTGGAGGCCATCTCTTCCCGCAGCTGCTGCTGGACTTGCTGCAGCTCCTGCTCCTGGACAGTCAAGCGGCTCAACACCTCCTGGTCCTGCTGCAGGGAGGAAGACCATGTGGTAGTGCCATGCAAGGGGGGGTGGCTGTCCCCTGGAGACAGACCCGGCTCACTGGGGCACGGGCTCTCAGTGCCTGCAGGACATCTGCAGCACAGCTTCGATTTCCCTCCATGCTGCTGGCTCCTACAACCCGATCTGGAGAGGGGGGAGCAAGGGGCACCCCACATCCATCGAAGCACAACCAGCGGGGGCAGGGGAGGTCCCGGCAGACCCCTCCCGAGCCCCACATGCCACCATCTCCTTACCTGGCTCCTCAGCCTCTCCACCTTGCCCTCCTCCTGCCACGACAGGAGGGAGTCCACCTGCTCCTGCAGCTTCTCCAAGCTCTGCAGGAGAGGCCCCTCTGGCGCGATGGTGTCCCTGCACGTGGGGCACACTGCTTGCCTCTCTTCTTGCTCCTGCTCCACTCTCCTCAGCATTGCCCTCAGTTCTTCCACCTGCATGAAGGGGAGAAGGAAGCACCTGTAAGATGGAATGGATGCATCCAAGAACCCCAGGTGCACTGGGGGCTCCATGGCCCCAGCCAGCCAGGGGATGTGGCCGGGAACCCCACCAGGACCACCTCACTGAGCCACTGGGTGCTGGGAGCTCCCCCTGCACCTCACCTGCTCCTGCAGCTGCTGGCATGTGGAGACCAACTGCTTCACTGTGGCCCTGGTCCCCTCCAGCTGCTCTGCCTGCTCCTTGAGCTCCTGCTTCAGCTCCAGGAGCTGGGAGCTCTCTCTGCACCTCGCCTGCTCCTGCAGCTGCTGGCATGTGGTGACCAACTGCTTCACTGTGGCCCTGGTCACCTCAAGCTGCTCTGCCTGCTCCTTGAGCTCCTGCTTCAGCTCCAGGAGCTGGGAGCTCTCTCTGCACCTCGCCTGCTCCTGCAGCTGCTGGCATGTGGTGACCAACTGCTTCACTGTGGCCCTGGTCACCTCCTGCTGCTCTGCCTGCTCCTTGAGCTCCTGGAGCATGGATGTGAGCTGGGAACGGTGGTGGCACAGAGTCAGGGCATGGCACCAGTTTCTTCCGTGTCATGGGGGCTCGTCATCTGCCCCCTCCCTGCCCAAACCCCACAAGCATCCCCACGTGCCCCCTGGGGACTACCACCGGCTCACCTTCCCCTTCTCCTGCTCAAAGTCACTTGCCAGGCCCTGCAGGAAGGACACCTGGCCACGGACTTCCTCAAGCATGATGTCGATGCTCTTCTGGCCTACAAGAACATGGGCCAACGGGGGACGCTGTCAGTGACGGGGTCTCATTCTCAGGGCCAGGCTCTGAGCACAATGAGCCCCGTCCCTGGCTCTCAAACATCCCACCAGGCCCCAGAGCTCCCACCTTCCTGCTGCTGGAGCAGCAGCTCGGACCGCAGCTTCTCCAGCTCAGCACGGTCCGACTTGGTGGCTTTCAGCCGAGCATGTTGCTGCCTTAGGAGGTCATAGAGGCAGCGAAGAACCTCAAACTCAGCCTCCTCAGTATCCATGGAGGAACTGCTGGAGCCTGAGGATTCTGACCACCTGTACACCTCTTGCAGGTGGTCCATGGCCCTGGGTTCCACAGTGGAGCTCGGGGCTATTGGCTGAGTCCCTGCCCCCTGGAGGTCTGCCCAGGAAACCTTTCTTCTGGGAGGCATCCCTGGGCTGCTGGCCTGGGTGAGAACGGGCTGCTGCTCTGCTGGCTCCGGGGGCTGCTGCCCCACATGGTGGGCCTGGGCCCTGACCCCCTGGGCAGGCTGCCCCCAGTCTGGGACAGGCAGGCCCCCGAGACCCAAGAGCCCCAGCACAGCCCGCAGCAGGCTGTGCAGCTCGATTATATTCACATGTCCCCTTGATGGGCTGACGGCAGCGTCCAGCAGCTGAGACAGACTGGGCGGTGCCATCGCTGCTGCTGTGCTCCACCGCGGGAGACTGACCTGTGGGCAGGAGAGACAGCGGGCAGCCGGCGGCCTTCCTCCTGCCCGCGGGCCTCTGCGAACCCTATCCCGCCGCCCTCCCACCTTCCTTCCCTCCCTCTCTCCCGCCACTCTGCTCTGCAGCTCACCTGCAGCACCAACTGAACCCCCCCTGCCCCTGCCTGCTCTTTAATGGCCACAGCCCGCCGCTCCTCGATGCCCATTGGTCGAGCCCATTGTCCGCGCTCACAGAGGTTGCGGCTGTTGCCAGGTGACGTCCTGTAGCCAGGCGGCTGTTCCCCTCCCGCAGCTCCAGCTCATCCCCTCATGTCCCGGGCACATCAGCAGACGCACGAAGCCTGCGTTCCCGTTCCTTCGAATGCCATTCCATTTCCATCCTCAGCCTTCGGGTTTCCTTGCACTTTTTTCCTCTTTGTCCAGACAAAACACACTGGCAGTGCAAGCACAAAGCCCACAGTGACAAGCTTTGATTTACACCTCTAAGATTACACAAGGTGAGTCCCACTTGATACTGCCACCCCTACATGCATAACGTCTATTTTATATTACTTCCACAAGTCATAACGTAAAAATACAAACGCTGTCCTTTTCCAAACCCCTTTCCTTATGGATCGACCTTGGATTCAAATAGCCCATATTCATTCATTCTCTTCTTCCGGCTGCACTGGAGCTGTTGGTCACCCCATGCCTGCAACAGCAGGAGCAGGCGAGGTGCAGGGAGAGCTCCCAGCTCCTGGAGCTGAAGCAGGAGCTCAAGGAGCAGGCAGAGCAGCTGGAGGGGACCAGGGCCACACTGAAGCAGTTGGTCACCACATCCCAGCAGCTGCAGGAGCAGGCGAGGTGCAGGGAGAGCTCCCAGCTCCTGGAGCTGAAGCAGGAGCTCAAGGAGCAGGCAGAGCAGCTGGAGGGGACCAGGGCCACAGTGAAGCAGTTGGTCACCACATCCCAGCAGCTGCAGGAGCAGGGGAGGTGCAGGGAGAGCTCCCAGCACCTGGAGCTGAAGCAGGAGCTCAAGGAGCAGGCAGAGCAGCAGGAGGTGACCAGGGCCACAGTGAAGCAGTTGGTCACCACATGCCAGCAGCTGCAGGAGCAGGGGAGGTGCAGGGAGAGCGCCCAGCACCTGCAGCTGAAGCAGGAGCTAGAGCAGGCAGAGCAGCAGGAGGTGACCAGGGCCACAGTGAAGCAGTTGGTCACCACATGCCAGCAGCTGCAGGAGCAGGCGAGGTGCAGGGAGAGCTCCCAGCACCTGGAGCTGAAGCAGGAGCTCAAGGAGCAGGCAGAGCAGCAGGAGGTGACCAGGGCCACAGTGAAGCAGTTGGTCACCACATCCCAGCAGCTGCAGGAGCAGGCGAGGTGCAGGGAGAGCTCCCAGCACCTGCAGCTGAAGCAGGAGCTAGAGCAGGCAGAGCAGCAGGAGGTGACCAGGGCCACAGTGAAGCAGTTGGTCACCACATGCCAGCAGCTGCAGGAGCAGGCGAGGTACAGGGAGAGCTCCCAGCATCTGGAGCTGAAGCAGGAGCTCAAGGAGCAGGCAGAGCACCTGGAGGTGACCAGGGCCACAGTGAAGCAGTTGGTCACCACATCCCAGCAGCTGCAGGAGCAGGCGAGATGCAGGGAGAGCTCCCAGCTCCTGGAGCTGAAGCAGGAGCTCAAGGAGCAGGCAGAGCAGCAGGAGGTGACCAGGGCCACAGTGAAGCAGTTGGTCACCACATCCCAGCAGCTGCAGGAGCAGGCGAGGTGCAGAGAGAGCGCCCAGCTCCTGGAGGTGAAGCAGGAGCTCAAGGAGCAGGCACAGCAGCAGGTGACCAGGGCCACAGTGAAGCAGTTGGTCACCACATGCCAGCAGCTGCAGGAGCAGGCGAGGTGCAGGGAGAGCTCCCAGCACCCGCAGCTGAAGCAGGAGCTCAAGGAGCAGGCAGAGCAGCAGGAGGTGACCAGGGCCACACTGAAGCAGTTTGTCACCACATGCCAGCAGCTGCAGGAGCAGGCGAGATGCAGGGAGAGATCCCAGCACCTGGAGCTGAAGCAGGAGCTCAAGGAGCAGGCAGAGCAGCAGGAGGTGACCAGGGCCACACTGAAGCAGTTGGTCACCACATCCCAGCAGCTGCAGGAGCAGGGGAGGTGCAGGGAGAGCGCCCAGCACCTGCAGCTGAAGCAGGAGCTAGAGCAGGCAGAGCAGCAGGAGGTGACCAGGGCCACAGTGAAGCAGTTGGTCACCACATCCCAGCAGCTGCAGGAGCAGGCGAGGTGCAGGGAGAGCTCCCAGCACCTGGAGCTCAAGCAGGAGCTCAAGGAGCAGGCAGAGCAGCAGGAGGTGACCAGGGCCACAGTGAAGCAGTTGGTCACCACATCCCAGCAGCTGCAGGAGCAGGCGAGGTGCAGGGAGAGCTCCCAGCACCTGGAGCTGAAGCAGGAGCTCAAGGAGCAGGCAGAGCAGCAGGAGGTGACCAGGGCCACAGTGAAGCAGTTGGTCACCACATCCCAGCAGCTGCAGGAGCAGGCGAGGTGCAGGGAGAGCTCCCAGCACCTGGAGCTGAAGCAGGAGCTCAAGGAGCAGGCAGAGCAGCAGGAGGTGACCAGGGCCACAGTGAAGCAGTTGGTCACCACATGCCAGCAGCTGCAGGAGCAGGCGAGGTGCAGGGAGAGCTCCCAGCACCTGCAGCTGAAGCAGGAGCTAGAGCAGGCAGAGCAGCAGGAGGTGACCAGGGCCACAGTGAAGCAGTTGGTCACCACATGCCAGCAGCTGCAGGAGCAGGCGAGGTGCAGGGAGAGCTCCCAGCACCCGGAGCTGAAGCAGGAGCTCAAGGAGCAGGCAGAGCAGCAGGAGGTGACCAGGGCCACAGTGAAGCAGTTGGTCACCACATCCCAGCAGCTGCAGGAGCAGGCGAGATGCAGGGAGAGCTCCCAGCTCCTGGAGCTGAAGCAGGAGCTCAAGGAGCAGGCAGAGCAGCTGGAGGGGACCAGGGCCACAGTGAAGCAGTTGGTCACCACATCCCAGCAGCTGCAGGAGCAGGCGAGGTGCAGGGAGAGCGCCCAGCACCTGCAGCTGAAGCAGGAGCTCAAGGAGCAGGCAGAGCAGCAGGAGGTGACCAGGGCCACAGTGAAGCAGTTGGTCACCACATGCCAGCAGCTGCAGGAGCAGGCGAGGTGCAGGGAGAGCTCCAAGCACCTGGAGCCGAAGCAGGAGCTCAAGGAGCAGGCAGAGCAGCAGGAGGTGACCAGGGCCACAGTGAAGCAGTTGGTCACCACATGCCAGCAGCTGCAGGAGCAGGCGAGGTGCAGGGAGAGCTCCCAGCACCCGGAGCTGAAGCAGGAGCTCAAGGAGCAGGCAGAGCAGCAGGAGGTGACCAGGGCCACAGTGAAGCAGTTGGTCACCACATCCCAGCAGCTGCAGGAGCAGGCGAGATGCAGGGAGAGCTCCCAGCTCCTGGAGCTGAAGCAGGAGCTCAAGGAGCAGGCAGAGCAGCTGGAGGGGACCAGGGCCACAGTGAAGCAGTTGGTCACCACATCCCAGCAGCTGCAGGAGCAGGCGAGGTGCAGGGAGAGCGCCCAGCACCTGCAGCTGAAGCAGGAGCTCAAGGAGCAGGCAGAGCAGCAGGAGGTGACCAGGGCCACAGTGAAGCAGTTGGTCACCACATGCCAGCAGCTGCAGGAGCAGGCGAGGTGCAGGGAGAGCTCCAAGCACCTGGAGCCGAAGCAGGAGCTCAAGGAGCAGGCAGAGCAGCAGGAGGTGACCAGGGCCACAGTGAAGCAGTTGGTCACCACATGCCAGCAGCTGCAGGAGCAGGCGAGGTGCAGGGAGAGCTCCCAGCACCTGGAGCTGAAGCAGGAGCTCAAGGAGCAGGCAGAGCAGCAGGAGGTGACCAGGGCCACACTGAAGCAGTTGGTCACCACATGCCAGCAGCTGCAGGAGCAGGCGAGGTGCAGGGAGAGCTCCCAGCACCTGCAGCTGAAGCAGGAGCTAGAGCAGGCAGAGCAGCAGGAGGTGACCAGGGCCACAGTGAAGCAGTTGGTCACCACATCCCAGCAGCTGCAGGAGCAGGCGAGGTGCAGGGAGAGCTCCCAGCATCTGGAGCTGAAGCAGGAGCTCAAGGAGCAGGCAGAGCAGCAGGAGGTGACCAGGGCCACAGTGAAGCAGTTGGTCACCACATCCCAGCAGCTGCAGGAGCAGGCGAGGTGCAGGGAGAGCTCCCAGCTCCTGGAGCTGAAGCAGGAGCTCAAGGAGCAGGCAGAGCACCTGGAGGTGACCAGGGCCACAGTGAAGCAGTTGGTCACCACATCCCAGCAGCTGCAGGAGCAGGCGAGATGCAGGGAGAGCTCCCAGCTCCTGGAGCTGAAGCAGGAGCTCAAGGAGCAGGCAGAGCAGCTGGAGGTGACCAGGGCCACAGTGAAGCAGTTGGTCACCACATCCCAGCAGCTGCAGGAGCAGGTGAGGTGTAGGGGGAGCTCCCAGCACCCAGTGGCTCGGTGGGGTGGTCCTGGTGGGGTTCCCAGCCACATCCCCTGGCTGGTTGGGGCCATGGAGACCCCAGTGCACCTGGGGTTCTTGGATGCATCCATTCCATCTTACAGGTGCTTCCTTCTCCCCTTCATGCAGGTGAAGAGCTGAGGGCAATGGTGAGGAGAGTGGAGCAGGAGCAAGAAGAGAGGCAAGCAGTGTGCCCCACGTGCAGGGACACCATCGCGCCAGAGGGGCCTCTCCTGCAGAGCCTGGAGAAGCTGCAGGAGCAGGTGGACTCCCTCCTGTCGAGGCAGGAGGAGGGAGAGGTGGAGAGGCTGAGGAGCCAGGTAAGGAGATGGTGGCATGTGGGGCTCGGGAGGGGGCTGCCGACAGCCACCCCCCCTTGCATGGCACTACCACATGGTCTTCCTCCCTGCAGCGGGACCAGGAGGTGCTGAGCTGCTTGACTGTCCAGGAGCAGGAGCTGCAGCAAGTCCAGCAGCAGCTGCGGGAAGAGATGGCCTCCAAGGTGAGGGGTGGCCCATGCCCACAGTGACAGTCTGGCACCTCTGGGACTTGGTGGCCCAAGGCTGTATCCGTGTGGGGATTCCTCCTCCCGGCTTTTGTCTGGGGACCGCAGTGGCCCAAGCCGGGGCAGCTGGCTGAGGGAGTGTGTCTGCCTGCAGCTGGACCGCACGGAGCTGGGCCCCTTCCGGCAGCAGCTGGAGGAGCAGTGGAAGAGAAGCCTGAAGCAGCTCCAGGAGAAGGCACCGCCGAGGGAGGCGGACAATGCAGCGGGGATTAAGAAGTGAGTGTGATGGGGACAGTGGTGGCTTCAGGGGCAGCAGTTGGCCCGTTGCCACTTTCTCCTTGCCAGCGCCCCGGTTCCCATGGTGCTCTGGGTGCCCATGGCAGTGGTTCCCACTGTTGGTGGTGGTTTTTGGAGCCAACCTCCAACTGCTCTCCCTCATCCTCCATTCTCCTGGAAACAGCCAGGCGGTTGGGACCTTGCTGGGGTGCTAGGGGATAAACCGGGTAGAAACCCAGGTTTCCCAGCTCAGCCAGCCCTTTTCTCCCCTGCCCAGGCAGCTTTCCAGTGTGGAATTCCGGTGCCTGTCCTGTGACCGACAGCTCAGCATGAGAGTGCCTGGCTTGTAAGTAGCACCCGTCACCGGAGCGTAGGGGTGCTGCATGGGTGGGATGGTGGGAGATGGGTTCTGAGAGCGCCGCCTGACAGGCACGGGGTTCAGGGAGTCTGTCTGGGGGGTTTGACCCTGCTGAGACCCCTCCAACACTGCCCACGGGTGGCGGGTCAGGGACCCCTCCCTGAGGGCAGCGGGCAGGGGGATGCCATGGGGTAAAAGCCCATGGATTCTGAGGCACTGCCCTGAGCCGGGCTGGATCGTTTGTCCCCTCTCACCCACCGGTGGTTCTTGGCTTCCGCAGGCCCATCGTGCCAATCCCACCCGCGCCACCGCTGACCCCCCGCAGCTCTGAGAAAACGCCTCCTTCCCTCAACCCAGGGCAAAGGAAGAGGTAGGGGACTTGGGACCCATCCGCTGCTGGGGGTGCAGGGCGGTCCTGCCCTGCCCGGGAGAGCTCTTTCCTGCGTGGGGATAGAAGGCTCTGGGGGTGCCTGGCCAGGCTGCCCAGAAACACTCTGTCCCCCACCCTGCAGACCACTGTGCTGGGTGCTGAGTACCCCTATTTCCCATCCTGCAGGGAGCAGGCAGCCAGCTGCCGGTAGCCTACCGTGCCGCGACAGTGCGGGGGCCAGAACACTGTTGGCCAGCCTGTCCCACGCAGCACCCCACGGCCACTGAAGCTATCCACCGTGCTCCCCAGCAAGGTAAGGATGAAGGAAGGGATCCGGAGGGAGCAACTGTGGCTGGTTTTGTGTTGCTGAGTAGTTGGGATGGGGGTATTCGTGCTTCAGGTTCCCAGGAGAGCTGGGTGTGGAGGGTTGCTTGGGGAAGAGGAATTCCGCCCCATGCTTTAGCCTGCGCCCTCTCTCCTTTCCAGCAGGATGATGACAAGGTGACAGAGCTGCTGAGGGACACCAGCTGCCGGCAGGGCAGGCAGCAGCCTGTGCTCAGGGGCAAGGAGGGTACAGGCAGGAGAGCCTTCACCCACTGCAGCCTTCACCAGTCACCGCCGCTCATCCCATCCCTTCTGACCCATTCCAATCACCACAAACCACGGCAGCCAAGCAAGACTGGAAGTTCCCGGCTGAACCCCTGGCGCCCTGGTGGCCCAGCACCCCATCAATAAATCCTCGTGTTCATGCAAGCGCCTGTGTGGGCTGAGTGGAGGGACCCTGGCTCAGGATCTGCCCATCATGCACAGGGAGGGCTCAGCAGCATCCCTGGCCTGTGGCCCCATGTCACTGGAGGAGCAGCCCCTGGCCACCCCACATCCCCAGGGCCTGTGCCCCCCGAGCTGCCACACTCCCCCTGGCACCCTCTGTTCTGCACAAGCTCCTCTGGGAGCCTGTGTCCACAGAGTGGGGCTGGGGGAGCCGGGCAGTGCAGTAGTGGGAGGAGGATGGATGCTCAGTTGCTGCTAAAGGCGGTGGCAAATGGGCACCTGGGTGGGAATGGCAGCAGCAGCAGCACACGGCTTCATGCCAAAAGTGCTTCCCAGCCCCAGCCCGCTGCTGTGCTCTCTCTTCTGCGGAGGACTGAGCACCACTCAGCTGCTTTCCTGCTCTTCCAGTGGGTGACGTGTGGCTCAGGGCTGCTCAGAGCTCCACATCACTCTGTGGGTATTTGCAGGGGGTCCTTCTGAAAGATGCTGAGGGAGCGTTTGCCTTAAGGCGAAGGATTCGGTGCTTTGATTGTTTTTCACTTTTGGGTGGCTGGGTTTAGAGCGAGAGCTCAGAATTTCTGTTCCTGCCTTGGAAAAGGCCCTGAGATCCCGGTTCTCATTAACGCTGCTTCCCGAGTCCTTGGGGGTTCCTGAGCCCTGTGCAGCCAGAGGGGCCCTGGGCAGTCACTGCTCCTGGCAGGGCTCTGCAGGGCAGAGCTGAGCGCACAGCCCCAGGGACTGGCTCTGGGAGCCCTGGCAGGGAGGAGCCCTGGGCACGGAGAAGCAGCTCCTGGCAGGGCCAGCTCTGGGCAGCAGAGCCATGGGCAGGGAGTGAGCGGGGGGGGGGGGGAGGGCAAACCGGCCGGGAGAGGGGTTGTGCTCAGGCAGCTCGCAGCTCACTCCTTGTCTGTCACTGGAGGTGTCTGCTGGCAAACAAGGCAAAACAAGAGTGAACAAGGCTTTCTGCAAGGCCGCTCCGGATGGAGTGCTTTTAGAAGCCCTTGCTACCGATCTCTCCTTGCTCCGTCTGGGATCAAATCCTGTCGAGATAGGAGAGAACCAACCTTAGACAGAAAACAAGTCTCTCTCTGAGAGTCGAGGTGAGACTTTGAGAACACAGGTTCTCTAGCTGCAAAATGCACCACAGAATCATAGAATAGTTAGGGTTGGAAAGGACCTTAAAATCCTCCAGTTCCAACCCCCTGCCATGGGCTGGGACACCTCCCACTAAACCATGGCACCCAGAGCTCTGTCCGACCTGGCCTTGAACACTGTCAGCGATGGAACATTTACCACTTCCATGGGCAACCCATTCCAGCGCCTCACCACCCTTAAAAAACTTCTTTATCTCTAACCTGAACTTCCCGTTTCAGTTTGAACCCATCACCCTTGTCCTATCACTACAGTTCTAATGACGAGTCCTTCCCCAGCATCCCTATAGGCCCCCTTCAGGTATTGGAAGGCTGCTATGAGGTCTCCACGCAGCCTTCTCTTCTCCAGGATGAACAGACCCAACTTTATCAGCCTGTCTTCATATGGGAGCTGCTCCAGTCCCCTGATCGCCCTCGTGGCCCTCCTCTGGACTTGTTCCAACAGTTCCATGTCCTTTTTATGTTGAGGACACCAGAACTGCACTCAATACTCCAAGTGAGGTCTCACAGAGCAGAGTAGAGGGGCAGGATCACCTCCCTCGACCTGCTGGTCACGCTCCTTTTGATGCAGCCCAGGATACGCTTGGCTTTCTGGGCTGCAAGCGCACACTGCCGGCTCATGTTCAGTTTCTCATCGACCAACACCCCCAAGTCCTTCTCCACAGATCTGCTCTGAATCTCTTCTCTGCCCAACCTGGAGCTGTGCCTGGGATTGCTCCAATCCAGGTGTAGGACCTTGAACTCAGCAAATACCCAAATACCCAAACCCCTGACTGCGGCACCACCCTTTTAACCATTTATTAACCTGCCAAATCCACCTCGCCCTTTTAAGGTCCTCCCCTATATCCTGTAGAATTGATGAATAGACAATCTGAGCTCCAGAGCCCCTAACCACTACTCCCAGAACTCTGTAGTCCTTTATGTTCTCCAGGCTACTGCTATCTACATCAGTAGCAGCCACATGGATCATCAGAAGTGGGTAATAACCAGGGGGACCGACTAGAGCAGGCAGCCTCTCTGCAACACCCCTGATCCGATCCCCTGGCAGGCAACACACCTCCCCTGAGCCTGGGTCAGGCCGACAGATCGGTGCCTCTGTGCCTTTCAGAGTAGAGTCCCCTACTACTACAAACCGCTGCTTTTTCCTGGCAGCACCAGCAGTGGTCTTCTTTACCAGTGCATCAGGCAGTTGCTCATGGTACGAGGTGTGTGTTTCCTCGTCAGACCCCTGCACGACAGCAAAGCGGTTCTGGGTGGGGACAACAGATTTAGGAGGAAGCCGCTTGCTTTCAATTGTCCTCTTCCTCCTTTTTTTGTTGGTTTGGTTTGGTTTGTTACTGATTCCCAGCTTCCTGGGGTAGCGGCCTCCTTCTTTCTTCCATGAGCTACAGGGGACGCCCGAGGCCCCTGCACAGTCTGGGCCTGGAGCAAGCAGTGCTGCTTCCCCTCAGCTTCCCTGACAGCTTTCAGCCCATTGACAGTGTCCCGCAGCTCAGCCCCTGCCTCAGGAGGCCCTGCACCAGGGAGCACCGGGTGCAGCCCTGCCCATTACGCACCCTCCCCTCAGGAGAGCAGTGCGGGCACTCTCTACACCCCGAGCTCCGCGCTGCAGCCGCCCCTCAGCGGCTCTGCCCGGTGCCTGCGCTGCCGCCGCCGGGGCAGCCGGGGCAGCCGGAGCAGAGCTCCCAGAGCGGGCCCTGCTCGTGAGCCGAGGGCTCCCCAGGCCGCTCGCTCCCCGCTCCCTCCCTGCGCCAACCGCCGCGTCACGCGCTGTTTGCCCGCCCTGGTCACCGCGCCCCCCGGGGCGGGGTTTCTCTGCTGTCTCTGTGTGGACATGGAGAAACTTCCAGAAGCCCAAAGCAGAGCAGTGATGGAGCAGCAGTGCTGACCTGCGGCTGGGAGCCGTGGGCACTCTGTGGAATAGATAAACCTTTGCTCCTCAAAGCACAACGTGACGGGCATTGTGCAGCTGGTGATAAATGTAAACAGATAATTTGCTGATAAATTGTAAATGATTAATTTGCCAGTTAAGCAAGGCATGTAAGTTAAGCTTGATTAGCATTGTGCTATAACAAGACTGGGATTCGTGTTAAAAGTGATAGTTTGTTATAAAACATGGTGAGGAAAATTATGAAGTAAGAAACCATTAATAATTAACTATACAAAACCCTGAGGTACTATATCCACATTGCTAAGGCAACGTTAATAAAAGTCACTATTGTAACTCCATTGAATATAAGCAAGTATTTAGAACATGGGATTAAAATACTCTAGTTTAACTTAGAGAACAAAGTGAGTCTTTGAAGTAGAAATAGCTCTTTTACAATGTTACAAGGCTGTGAAGTGATAATGGCCCTTTTTACAATGCTTGTATTGTAATTCTGTGTTGTGATAATGAGATTTAGTAGTTCCCCTAAAAACAGTGTTTCCTGTAAATCTGATAACCTTGTGTACTCCTCATTCACACATCTAGCTTGCTTATCAATTGTTTGACAACCACACTGCTCTAAATTTTAGCCAACTGTCAGAAACTTGCAGACATGGCTGATATTTAATTAGTTGTGATGATTGAGGCATTCAACCTGCTAAAGGTGAAAGGTGCAGCCTGAAAAAGACCATTTACTTCATCTTGAAGACCCCTGCCCCCAAGAAGAAGACTACTTATTCCATCTTGAAGACCCCGGCCCACAATTATCGAAAGGCAGTGCGCAAGCGCCAAAAGAGGAGGGAACTTATGATAATGAGTACCTGAACTAATTGTAATATCGCCACTTGTGTAATAAATACCTGCTCGCTTAATCCGCTGGGTGCGTGTTGGCAGAGCGGAGACTCTCCACGCACCCAGCGCTGTTTTGTCTGCTGACCGCTTGCTCACAATAAAACTTTATATTATCACCCTTCATTGGCTCAGGGTGTCCTTAACACTCTGGGCAGCTGAGAGGCACCGTCAGCACCTCATGGGCCTCATCCCCACCTCCAGTCTCCTTGGCTCGCCCCAGGCCTAAAGGCGGCAGTGGGGGGCACTGGAGAGGGGCCTCACCCTGCACGGCACTGAGCTGCTCAGGCACAGACTTTTCCTGGGTGTCCCAAAGGGCAGGGCTGGGGACCCAGGTCCTGGTCTGCAGGGACCCTCCCATAGGGTTGAGCGCCTGTCGCCCTCCTCTCCTAGGACATGGCTCTGTCCCAGCCTCTCCCCGAGGGTATGGGCAACATGAAGGAGGCAGTGGGGAAGGGGCTTGGCTTGGGGAGCTGCTGCGGGGGTCCCTCAGGGCCTCTCCCCCCCCTCCCCCCCCCCCCCCAGTAACCCTGCATCCATCACCCTTCGGCCCTGGGGGCCACCCAGCCAGGAAGGAGTGGGAAGGGGGTCCCAAGCAGGAAGTGTGCGAGTTCAGCCCAGGGCGCTGGGGACAGAGCTGGGGACAGTGCGGGGAGCCCTGGCTCTGCCCCTGCTGCTGCGCTTCTGGGCACAAACCTGCTCCCCTTTGCCGCCTCTTCCCAGGAGGGCGACAGAGCCCAGTCTGCCCCCACCGAGGGCTTCGCTTCAGACATGGACACACTGCACAGGGCAAGCTCAGCACTGGGTCTCAAGGAACCAGTGACCCAGCGCGCAGCCCCTACCGCTCAGCTCTCCAGCCCTAAGAGCAGGTCGGGAAGTCGCAATGTTCAACCCGGCTGCTCACAGAGAAGGGCTGGAGCTGCTGTCCGTGATGGCAAGACTGTGCGGAGAAAGCCTTGTCCTGCTGCCACCCAGGCCAGCAGCCCATGGGAAGAGGCTGGAGCTGCTATCACTGAGGGCAGGACTCCACGGAGGAAGTCATGGCCTGTTCTCACCCAGGCCAGCAGCCCAGGGGTACCTCCCAGAAGAAAGGTTTCCTGGGCAGACCTCCAGGGAGCAGGGACTCAGGCAATAACCCCGAGCAGGGGGGGTTCAGTTGGTGCTGCAGGTGAGCTGCAGAGCAGAGTGGCGGGACGGAGGGAGGGAAGGAAGGTGGGAGGGCGGCGGGACAGGGTTCGCAGAGGCCCGCGGGCAGGAGGAAGGCCGCCGGCTGCCCGCTGTCTCTCCTGCCCACAGGTCTCCCGCTGTGGAGCACAGCAGCAGCGATGGCACCGCCCAGCCTGTCTCAGCTGCTGGACGCTGCCGTCAGCCCATCAAGGGGACATGTGAATATAATCGAGCTGCACAGCCTGCTGTGGGCTGTGCTGGGGCTCTTGGGTCTCGGGGGCCTGCCTGTCCCAGACTGGGGGCAGCCTGCCCAGGGGGTCAGGGCCCAGGCCCACCATGTGGGGCAGCAGCCCCCGGAGCCAGCAGAGCAGCAGCCCGTTCTCACCCAGGCCAGCAGCCCAGGGATGCCTCCCAGAAGAAAGGTTTCCTGGGCAGGCCTCCAGGGGGCAGGGACTCAGCCAATAGCCCCGAGCTCCACTGTGGAACCCAGGGCCATGGACCACCTGCAAGAGGTGTACAGGTGGTCAGAATCCTCAGGCTCCAGCAGTTCCTCCATGGATACTGAGGAGGCTGAGTTTGAGGTTCTTCGCTGCCTCTATGACCTCCTAAGGCACCAGCAGGCTCGGCTGAAAGCCATCAAGTCGGACCGTGCTGAGCTGCAGAAGCTGCGGTCCGAGCTGCTGCTCCAGCAGCAGGAAGGTGGGAGCTCTGGGGCCTGGTGGGATGTTTGAGAGCCAGGGACGGGGCTCATTGTGCTCAGAGCCTGGCCCTGAGAGTGAGACCCCGTCACTGACAGCGTCCCCCCTTGGCCCATGTTCTTGTAGGCCAGGAGAGCATCGTCACCATGCTTGAGGAAGTCCATGGCCAGGTGTCCTTCCTTCAGGGCCTGGCAAGAGACTTTGAGCAGGAGAAGGGGAAGGTGAGCCGGTGGCAGTCCCCAGGGGCACGTGGGGATGCTTGTGGGGTTTGGGCAGGGAGAGGGCAGATGACGAGCCCCCATGACACGGAAGAAACTGGTGCCATGCCCTGACTCTGTGCCACCACCGTTCCCAGCTCACATCCATGCTCCAGGAGCTGAAGCAGCAGGCACAGCAGCAGGAGGTGACCAGGGCCACAGTGAAGCAGTTGGTCACCACATGCCAGCAGCTGCAGGAGCAGGCGAGGAGCAGGGAGAACTCCCAGCACCCAGTGGCTTGGTGGGGTGGTCCTGGTGGGGTTCCCGGCCACATCCCCTGGCTGGCTGGGGCCATGGAGACCCCAGTGCATCTGGGGTTCTTGGATGCATCCATTCCATCTTACAGGTGCTTCCTTCTCCCCTTCATGCAGGTGGTAGAGCTGAGGGCAATGGTGAGGAGAGTGGAGCAGGAGCAAGAAGAGAGGCAAGCAGTGTGCCCCACGTGCAGGGACACCATCGCGCCAGAGGGGCATCTCCTGCAGAGCCTGGAGAAGCTGCAGGAGCAGGTGGACTCCCTCCTGTCGAGGCAGGAGGAGGGAGAGGTGGAGAGGCTGAGGAGCCAGGTAAGTAGATGGTGGCATGTGGGGCTCGGGAGGGGGCTGCCGGGACCTCCCCTGCCCCCCGCTGGTTGTGCTTCGATGGATGTGGGGGAGCCCCTTGCTCCCCCCTCTCCAGATCGGGTTGTAGGAGCCAGCAGCATGGAGGGAATTTGAAGCCGTGCTGCAGATGTCCTGCAGGCACTGAGAGCCCGTGCCCCAGTGAGCCGGGTCTGTCTCCAGGGGACAGCCACCCCCCCTTGCATGGCACTACCACATGGTCTTCCTCCCTGCAGCGGGACCAGGAGGTGCTGAGCTGCTTGACTGTCCAGGAGCAGGAGCTGCAGCAAGTCCAGCAGCAGCTGCGGGAAGAGATGGCCTCCAAGGTGAGGGGTGGCCCATGCCCACAGTGACAGTCTGGCACCTCTGGGACTTGGTGGCCCAAGGCTGTATCCGTGTGGGGATTCCTCCTCCCGGCTTTTGTCTGGGGACCGCAGTGGCCCAAGCCGGGGCAGCTGGCTGAGGGAGTGTGTCTGCCTGCAGCTGGACCGCACGGAGCTGGGCCCCTTCCGGCAGCAGCTGGAGGAGCAGTGGAAGAGAAGCCTGAAGCAGCTCCAGGAGAAGGCACCGCCGAGGGAGGCGGACAATGCAGCTGGGATTAAGAAGTGAGTGTGATGGGGACAGTGGTGGCTTCAGGGGCAGCAGTTGGCCCGTTGCCACTTTCTCCTTGCCAGTGCCCCGGTTCCCATGGTGCTCTGGGTGCCCATGGCAGTGGTTCCCACTGTTGGTGGTGGTTTTTGGAGCCAACCTCCAACTGCTCTCCCTCATCCTCCATTCTCCTGGAAACAGCCAGGCGGTTGGGACCTTGCTAGGGTGCTAGGGGATAAACCGGGTAGAAACCCAGGTTTCCCAGCTCAGCCAGCCCTTTTCTCCCCTGCCCAGGCAGCTTTCCAGTGTGGAATTCCGGTGCCTGTCCTGTGACCGACAGCTCAGCATGAGAGTGCCTGGCTTGTAAGTAGCACCCGTCACCGGAGCGTGGGGGTGCTGCATGGGTGGGATGGTGGGAGATGGGTTCTGAGAGCGCCGCCTGACAGGCACGGGGTTCAGGGAGTCTGTCCGGGGAGTTTGACCCTGCTGAGACCCCTCCAACACTCTGCCCGCAGGTGGTGGGACGGGGACCCCTCCCTGAGGGCAGCGGGCAGGGTGATGCCATGGGGCACAAGCCCATGGATTCTGGGGCACTGCCCTGAGCCGGCCTGGATCGTTTGTCCCCTCTCACCCACCGGTGGTTCTTGGCTTCCGCAGGCCCATCGTGCCCATTCCACCCGCGCCACCGCTGACCCCCCGCAGCTCTGAGAAAACGCCTCCTTCCCTCAACCCAGGGCAAAGGAAGAGGTAGGGGACTTGGGACCCATCCGCTGCTGGGGGTGCAGGGCGGTCCTGCCCTGCCCGGGAGAGCTCTTTCCTGCATGGGGATAGAAGGCTCTTGGGGGTGCCTGGGCAGGCTGCCCAGAAACGCTCTGTCCCCCACCCTGCAGACCACTGTGCTGGGTGCTGAGTACCCCTATTTCCCATCCTGCAGGGAGCAGGCAGCCAGCTGCTGGTACCCTACCGTGCCGCGACAGTGCGGGGGCCAGAACACTGTTGGCCAGCCTGTCCCACGCAGCACCCCACGGCCACTGAAGCTATCCACCGTGCTCCCCAGCAAGGTAAGGATGAAGGAAGGGATCCGGAGGGGGCAACTGTGGCTGGTTTTGTGTTGCTGAGTAGTTGGGATGGGGGTATTCGTGCTTCAGGTTCCCAGGAGAGCTGGGTGTGGAGGGTTGCTTGGGGAAGAGGAATTCCGCCCCATGCTTTAGCCTGCGCTCTCTCTCCTTTCCAGCAGGATGATGACAAGGTGACAGAGCTGCTGAGGGACACCAGCTGCCGGCAGGGCAGGCAGCAGCCTGTGCTCAGGGGCAAGGAGGGTACAGGCAGGAGAGCCTTCACCAACTGCAGCCTTCACCAGTCACCGCGGCTCATCCCATCCCTTCTGACCCATTCCATTGACCACAAACCACGGCAGCCAAGCAAGACTGGAAGTTCCCGGCTGAACCCCTGGCGCCCTGGTGGCCCAGCACCCCATCAATAAATCCTCGTGTTCATGCAAGCGCCTGTGTGGGCTGAGTGGAGGGACCCTGGCTCAGGATCTGCCCATCATGCACAGGGAGGGCTCGGCAGCATCCCTGGCCTGTGGCCCCATGTCACTGGAGGAGCAGCCCCTGGCCACCCCACATCCCCAGGGCCTGTGCCCCCCGAGCTGCCACACTCCCCCTGGCACCCTCTGTTTTGCACAAGCTCCTCTGGGAGCCTGTGTCCACAGAGTGGGGCTGGGGGAGCCGGGCAGTGCAGTAGTGGGAGGAGGATGGATGCTCAGTTGCTGCTAAAGGCGGTGGCAAATGGGCACCTGGGTGGGAATGGCAGCAGCAGCAGCACACGGCTTCATGCCAAAAGTGCTTCCCAGCCCCAGCCCGCTGCTGTGCTCTCTCTTCTGCGGAGGACTGAGCACCACTCAGCTGCTTTCCTGCTCTTCCAGTGGGTGACGTGTGGCTCAGGGCTGCTCAGAGCTCCACATCACTCTGTGGGTATTTGCAGGGGGTCCTTCTGAAAGATGCTGAGGGAGCATTTGCCTTAAGGCGAAGGATTCGGTGCTTTGATTGTTTTTCACTTTTGGGTGGCTGGGTTTAGAGCGAGAGCTCAGAATTTCTGTTCCTGCCTTGGAAAAGGCCCTGAGATCCCGGTTCTCATTAACGCTGCTTCCCGAGTCCTTGGGGGTTCCTGAGCCCTGTGCAGCCAGAAGGGCCCTGGGCAGTCACTGCTCCTGGCAGGGCTCTGCAGGGCAGAGCTGAGCGCACAGCCCCAGGGACTGGCTCTGGGAGCCCTGGCAGGGAGGAGCCCTGGGCACGGAGAAGCAGCTCCTGGCAGGGCCAGCTCTGGGCAGCAGAGCCATGGGCAGGGAGTGAGCGGGGGCGGGGGGGGGAAAGGGCAAACCGGCCGGGAGAGGGGCTGTGCTCAGGCAGCTCTCTCCTTGTCTGTCACTGGAGGTGTCTGTTGGCAAACAAGGCAAAACAAGAGTGAACAAGGCTTTCTGCAAGGCCGCTCCGGATGGAGTGCTTTTAGAAGCCCTTGCTACCGATCTGTCCTTGCTCTGTCTGGGATCAAATCCTGTCGAGATAGGAGAGAACCAACCTTAGACAGAAAACAAGTCTCTCTCTGAGAGTCGAGGTGAGACTTTGAGAACACAGGTTCTCTAGCTGCAAAATGCACCACAGAATCATAGAATAGTTAGGGTTGGAAAGGACCTTAAAATCCTCCAGTTCCAACCCCCTGCCATGGGCTGGGACACCTCCCACTAAACCATGGCACCCAGAGCTCTGTCCGACCTGGCCTTGAACACTGCCAGCGATGGAACATTTACCACTTCCATGGGCAACCCATTCCAGCGCCTCACCACCCTTAAAAAACTTCTTTATCTCTAACCTGAACTTCCCGTTTCAGTTTGAACCCATCACCCTTGTCCTATCACTACAGTTCTAATGATGAGTCCTTCCCCAGCATCCCTATAGGCCCCCTTCAGGTATTGGAAGGCTGCTATGAGGTCTCCACGCAGCCTTCTCTTCTCCAGGATGAACAGACCCAACTTTATCAGCCTGTCTTCATATGGGAGCTGCTCCAGTCCCCTGATCGCCCTCGTGGCCCTCCTCTGGACTTGTTCCAACAGTTCCATGTCCTTTTTATGTTGAGGACACCAGAACTGCACTCAATACTCCAAGTGAGGTCTCACAGAGCAGAGTAGAGGGGCAGGATCACCTCCCTCGACCTGCTGGTCACGCTCCTTTTGATGCAGCCCAGGATACGCTTGGCTTTCTGGGCTGCAAGCGCACACTGCCGGCTCATGTTCAGTTTCTCATCGACCAACACCCCCAAGTCCTTCTCCACAGATCTGCTCTGAATCTCTTCTCTGCCCAACCTGGAGCTGTGCCTGGGATTGCTCCAATCCAGGTGTAGGACCTTGAACTCAGCAAATACCCAAATACCCAAACCCCTGACTGCGGCACCACCCTTTTAACCATTTATTAACCTGCCAAATCCACCTCGCCCTTTTAAGGTCCTCCCCTATATCCTGTAGAATTGATGAATAGACAATCTGAGCTCCAGAGCCCCTAACCACTACTCCCAGAACTCTGTAGTCCTTTATGTTCTCCAGGCTACTGCTATCTAGATCAGTAGCAGCCACATGGATCATCAGAAGTGGGTAATAACCAGGGGGACCGACTAGAGCAGGCAGCCTCTCTGCAACACCCCTGATCCGATCCCCTGGCAGGCAACACACCTCCCCTGAGCCTGGGTCAGGCCGACAGATCGGTGCCTCTGTGCCTTTCAGAGTAGAGTCCCCTACTACTACAACCCGCTGCTTTTTCCTGGCAGCACCAGCAGTGGTCTTCTTTACCAGTGCATCAGGCAGTTGCTCATGGTACGAGGTGTGTGTTTCCTCGTCAGACCCCTGCACGACAGCAAAGCGGTTCTGGGTGGGGACAACAGATTTAGGAGGAAGCCGCTTGCTTTCAATTGTCCTCTTCCTCCTTTTTTTGTTGGTTTGGTTTGTTACTGATTCCCAGCTTCCTGGGGTAGCGGCCTCCTTCTTTCTTCCATGAGCTACAGGGGACGCCCGAGGCCCCTGCACAGTCTGGGCCTGGAGCAAGCAGTGCTGCTTCCCCTCAGCTTCCCTGACAGCTTTCAGCCCATTGACAGTGTCCCGCAGCTCAGCCCCTGCCTCAGGAGGCCCTGCACCAGGGAGCACCAGGTGCAGCCCTGCCCATTGCGCACCCTCCCCTCAGGAGAGCAGTGCGGGCACTCTCTACACCCCGAGCTCCGCGCTGCAGCCGCCCCTCTCAGCGGCTCTGCCCGGTGCCTGCGCTGCCGCCGCCGGGGCAGCCGGGGCAGCCGGAGCAGAGCTCCCAGAGCGGGCCCTGCTCGTGAGCCGAGGGCTCCCCAGGCCGCTCGCTCCCCGCTCCCTCCCTGCGCCAACCGCCGCGTCACGCGCTGTTTGCCCGCCCTGGTCACCGCGCCCCCCGGGGCGGGGTTTCTCTGCTGTCTCTGTGTGGACATGGAGAAACTTCCAGAAGCCCAAAGCAGAGCAGTGATGGAGCAGCAGTGCTGACCTGCGGCTGGGAGCCGTGGGCACTCTGTGGAATAGATAAACCTTTGCTCCTCAAAGCACAACGTGACGGGCATTGTGCAGCTGGTGATAAATGTAAACAGATAATTTGCTGATAAATTGTAAATGATTAATTTGCCAGTTAAGCAAGGCATGTAAGTTAAGCTTGATTAGCATTGTGCTATAACAAGACTGGGATTCGTGTTAAAAGTGATAGTTTGTTATAAAACATGGTGAGGAAAATTATGAAGTAAGAAACCATTAATAATTAACTATACAAAACCCTGAGGTACTATATCCACATTGCTAAGGCAACGTTAATAAAAGTCACTATTGTAACTCCATTGAATATAAGCAAGTATTTAGAACATGGGATTAAAATACTCTAGTTTAACTTAGAGAACAAAGTGAGTCTTTGAAGTAGAAATAGCTCTTTTACAATGTTACAAGGCTGTGAAGTGATAATGGCCCTTTTTACAATGCTTGTATTGTAATTCTGTGTTGTGATAATGAGATTTAGTAGTTCCCCTAAAAACAGTGTTTCCTGTAAATCTGATAACCTTGTGTACTCCTCATTCACACATCTAGCTTGCTTATCAATTGTTTGACAACCACACTGCTCTAAATTTTAGCCAACTGTCAGAAACTTGCAGACATGGCTGATATTTAATTAGTTGTGATGATTGAGGCATTCAACCTGCTAAAGGTGAAAGGTGCAGCCTGAAAAAGACCATTTACTTCATCTTGAAGACCCCTGCCCCCAAGAAGAAGACTACTTATTCCATCTTGAAGACCCCGGCCCACAATTATCGAAAGGCAGTGCGCAAGCGCCAAAAGAGGAGGGAACTTATGATAATGAGTACCTGAACTAATTGTAATATCGCCACTTGTGTAATAAATACCTGCTCGCTTAATCCGCTGGGTGCGTGTTGGCAGAGCGGAGACTCTCCACGCACCCAGCGCTGTTTTGTCTGCTGACCGCTTGCTCACAATAAAACTTTATATTATCACCCTTCATTGGCTCAGGGTGTCCTTAACACTCTGGGCAGCTGAGAGGCACCGTCAGCACCTCATGGGCCTCATCCCCACCTCCAGTCTCCTTGGCTCGCCCCAGGCCTAAAGGCGGCAGTGGGGGGCACTGGAGAGGGGCCTCACCCTGCACGGCACTGAGCTGCTCAGGCACAGACTTTTCCTGGGTGTCCCAAAGGGCAGGGCTGGGGACCCAGGTCCTGGTCTGCAGGGACCCCCCCATAGGGTTGAGCCCTTGTCGCCCTCGTCTCCTAGGACATGGCTCTGTCCCAGCCTCTCCCCGAGGGTATGGGCAACATGAAGGAGGCAGTGGGGAAGGGGCTTGGCTTGGGGAGCTGCTGCGGGGGTCCCTCAGGGCCTCGCCCCCCCCTCCCCCACCCCCCAGTAACCCTGCATCCATCACCCTTCAGCCCTGGGGGCCACCCAGCCAGGAAGGAGTGGGAAGGGGGTCCCAAGCGGGAAGTGTGCGAGTTCAGCCCAGGGCGCTGGGGACAGAGCTGGGGACAGTGCGGGGAGCCCTGGCTCTGCCCCTGCTGCTGCGCTTCTGGGCACAAACCTGCTCCCCTTTGCCGCCTCTTCCCAGGAGGGCGACAGAGCCCAGTCTGCCCCCACCGAGGGCTTCGCTTCAGACATGGACACACTGCACAGGGCAAGCTCAGCACTGGGTCTCAAGGAACCAGTGACCCAGCGCGCAGCCCCTACTGCTCAGCTCTCCAGCCCTAAGAGCAGGTCGGGAAGTCACAATGTTCAACCCGGCTGCTCACAGAGAAGGGCTGGAGCTGCTGTCCGTGATGGCAAGACTGTGCGGAGAAAGCCTTGTCCTGCTGCCACCCAGGCCAGCAGCCCATGGGAAGAGGCTGGAGCTGCTATCACTGAGGGCAGGACTCCACGGAGGAAGTCATGGCCTGTTCTCACCCAGGCCAGCAGCCCAGGGGTACCTCCCAGAAGAAAGGTTTCCTGGGCAGACCTCCAGGGAGCAGGGACTCAGGCAATAGCCCCCGAGCTCCACTATGGAACCCAGGGCCATGGACCACCTGCAAGAGGTGTACAGGTGGTCAGAATCCTCAGGCTCCAGCAGTTCCTCCATGGATACTGAGGAGGCTGAGTTTGAGGTTCTTCACTGCCTCTATGACCTCCTAAGGCACCAGCAGGCTCAGCTGAAAGCCATCAAGTCGGACCGTGCTGAGCTGCAGAAGCTGCGGTCCGAGCTGCTGCTCCAGCAGCAGGAAGGTGGGAGCTCTGGGGCCTGGTGGGATGTTTGAGAGCCTGGGTCGGGGGCTCATTGTGCTCAGAGCCTGGCCCTGAGAGTGAGACCCCGTCACTGACAGCGTCCCCCCTTGGCCCATGTTCTTGTAGGCCAGGAGAGCATCGTCATCATGCTTGAGGAAGTCCATGGCCAGGTGTCCTTCCTGCAGGGCCTGGCAAGTGACTTCGAGCAGGAGAAGGGGAAGGTGAGCCAATGGCGGTTCCTGTAGGGCACGTGGGGATGCTTGGTGGGGTTGGGCAGGGAGGGGGCATATGAAGAGCCCCCGGTGTGGGAAGGAACTGGTTCCATGCCCAGACTCTGTCCCACCACCGTTCCCAGCTCACGTCCATGCTCCAGGAGCTGAAGCAGGAGCTCAAGGAGCAGGCAGAGCAGCAGGAGGTGACCAGGGCTACACTGGAGCTGTTGGTCACCCCATGCCTGCAGCTGCAGGAGCAGGTGAAGTGCAGGGAGAGCTCCCAGCACCCAGTGGCTCGGTGGGGTGGTCGTGGCGGGGTTCCCAGCCACATCTCCTGGCTGGCTGGGGCCATGGAGCCTCCATGGCTCCCGGGGTTGTTGGCTGCATGCATTCCATCTTACAGGTGCTTCCTCCTCCCCTTCATACAGGTGGAAGAGCTGAGGGCAATGCTGAGGAGAGTGGAGCAGGAGCAGGCAGAGGGGCAGGCAGTGTGCCCCATGTGCACGGGCACCGGCGCGCCAGAGGGGCATCTCCTGCAGTGCTTGGAGAAGCTGCAGGAGCAGGTGGACTCCCTCCTGTCGAAGCAGGAGGAGGGCGAAGTGGAGAGGCTGAGGAGCCAGGTAAGGAGATGGTGGCATGTGGGGCTCAGGAGGGGGCTGCTGGGACCTCCCCTGCCCCCAGCTGTTTGTGCATCGGTGGAATGTGGGGGAGCCCCTTGCTTCTCCCCCCACCCTGCCCCGGCCCAGATCGGGTTGTAGGAGTGAGCAGCATGGAGGCACATTGAAGCTGTGCTGCAGATATCCCACTGGCACTAAGAGCCCGTGGCCTCTCCCCTTGCCATGCACAGCTCTTACCTAGGTGGGGAAAGGAGGCTCTGGGAGTGCTGAGGCATGCCCCGACCACAGTGCTGGGTTTTGAGTACCCCCAAGCCCCATCCTGCAGGGAGCAAGCAGGCGGCTGCCGGTACCCCAGTGTGCCGCGGCAGTGCGGCACCCAGAACACTGTCGTCCTCCCTGTCCCACCCAGTAGGACACAGCTGCTCAAGCCTTCCATCGTGCTCCCCAGCAAGGTAGGGATGAAGAATGAAGGCATGCAGGTGGGACGACAGTGGCTGGGAGTGTGATGCTGAGTATCTGGGATGGGAGGATTCGTGCCTCAGTTTCCCCAGGAGACCTGGGTGTGGAGGGTTGCTTGGGGATGCGGAATTCCGCCCCATGCTTTAGCCTGCCCCTCTCTCCTTTCCAGCAGGATGATGACAAGACGACAGAGCTGCTGAGGGACACCAGCCGCCGGCAGGGCAGGCAGCAGCCTGTGCTCAGGGGCAAGGAGGGTACAGGCGGGAGAGCCCTCGATCCAGTGCAGCCTTCCCCAGGCACTACGGCTCCTCTTGCCCCTCCTGCCCCATTCCATCGAACTGAAAGCCCAGCAGCCAGGCAAGACTGGGGGTCCCCGGCTGAACCCCTGGCGCCCAGGCAGCCGAGCATCCAATCAATAAATCCTCATGTTCATCCAAGCGCCTATGTGGGCTGAGTGGGGGGACTCTGGCTCAGGATCTGTCCATCACGCATAGGGAGGGCTCAGCAGCATCTCTGGCCTGTGGCCACGTCTCACTAGAGGAGCAGCCCCTGGCCACCCCACATCCCTACGGCCTGTGTTCCCCGAGCTGCCGCACTCCCCTGGCACCCTCTGTTCTGCACAAGCCCCTTTGGAGCCTGTGTCCCCAGAGTGGGGCTGGGGGAGCCGGGCAGTGCAGTAGCGGGAGGAGGATGGATGCTCAGTTGCTGCTGAAGGCGGTGGCAAATGGGCACCTGGGTGGGAATGGCAGCAGCAGCAGCACACGGCTTCATGCCAAAAGCGCTTCCCAATACTCCATATACTCAATACTCCAAGTGAGGTCTCACAGAGCAGTGTAGAGGGGCAGGATCACCTCCCTCGACCTGCTGGTCACGCTCCTTTTGATGCAGCCCAGGATACGCTTGGCTTTCTGGGCTGCAAGCGCACACTGCCGGCTCATGTTCATTTTCTCATTGACCAACACCCCCAAGTCCTTCTCCGCAGGGCTGCTCTGAATCTCTTCTCTGCCCAACCTGGAGCTGCTCCTGGGATTGCTCCTACTCAGGTGCTGGACCTTGCACTTGGCATTGTTAAACGTTGTCAGGTTGGCATCAGCCCATCTCACAAGCGTGTCAAGGTCCCTCTGGATGGCATTCCCTCCCTCCAGTGTATCAACCCAACCACACAGCTTGGTGTCATCGGCAACTGATGGGCGCACTCATTCCCGCTGTCCATGTCACCAACAAAGATGTTGAACAAGAGCAGTCCCAACTCCGATCTCTGAGGGACACCACTCGTTACTGGTCTCCAACTGGACAATGAGCCATTGAGCACAACTCTTTGCTTGCGGCCATCCAGTCGGTTCTTTATCCACCGAGTGGTCCACCTATCAAATTGATGTCTCTCCAACTTAGAGAGAAGGATGTCATGTGAGACAGTGTCAAACGCTTTGCGCAAGTCCAGGTAGATGACATCAACTGCTCTGCCCCTGTCCATCAGTTCCGTAGCCCCTTCATAGAAGGCCACCAGATTGGTCAGGCAGGATTTCCCCTTAATGAAGCCATGCTGGCAGTCACCAAGCACCTTGTTGGTTTTCATGTGCCTCAGCATGCCTTCCAGGAGAATCCACTCCAAGATTTTGCCAGGCACAGAGGTGAGACTGACTGCTCTGTAGTTCCCCGGCTCATCCATTTTCCCCTTCTTGAAAATGGGGGTTATATTTCCCTTTTTCCAGTCGTCGGGAACTTCACCTGACTGCCATGATTTTTCAGATATGATGGACAGTGGCTTAGCAACTTCATTTGCAGCTCCTTCAGGACCCACGGATGGATTTCATCAGGTCCCATGGACTTGTATACATTCAGGTTCCTAAGGTGGTGTTGAACCAGATCCTCTCCTACAGTGGGCCTAAGGTCTTCATTCTCACAATCCCTGCATCTACCTTCCAAGACTTGCATGGTGTGGTCAGAGCATTTGCCAGTGAAGGCTGAGGCAAAGAAGTCATTAAGAACCTCAGCCTTCCCCAAATCCAGGGTAGCCAGTTCTCCCGATAGCTTCTGGGGAGGGCCCGCGTTGTCCCTAACCTGTCTTTTATTTCCAATGTACCTATAAAATCCCTTCCTGTTATCTTTAACATCCTCAGCCAAGTTTAATTCTAAGTGGCCTTAGCTTTCCTAACCTGGTCCCTAGCTTCCCGGACAACATCTCTGTATTCTTCCCAGGCCGCCTGCCCTTGCTTCCACCTTTTATAAGCCTCTTTTTTCCTTTGAATTTTCCTCAGCAGCTCCTTATCCATCCAAGGAGGTCTCCTGGCCCTCCTGCTGAACTTCCTTCTAGTTGGGATGCATCGCTCCTGAGCCTGCAGCAGGTGATCCTTGAATATCAACCAACAGTCTTGGGCCCCCCTGCCCTCTAGGGCTGTATCCCATGGAACCTTACTGAGCAGGTTCCTGAAGAGGCCAAAGTCTGCTCTCTTGAAGTCCAGGGCAGTGAGCTTGCTGCACGCTCTTCTCACTGTCCTGAGGATCTCAAACTCAACCATCTCATGATCGCTGCAACCAAGGCTGCCCTGGAGCATCACATTTGCAACCAGCCCTTCCCTGTTGGTGAGGACGAGGTCAAGCATGGCACCTCTCCTTGTTGGCGCCTCTATTACTTGCAGAAGGAAGTTGTCTTCCACACAATTGAGGAACCTCCTGGATTGCTTGTGCTGGGCCATACTGTCCCTCCATCAGATATCAGGGGGGTTGAAGTCCCCCATGAGAACGAGGGCCTGCAAGCTTGAGGCTGTTCCTATCTGTCTATAGAGTGCTCCATCCACAGAGTCCCCTTGGTCAGGCAGTCTGTAACAGATCCCCACAGTAACGTCTCCCATCACTGTTCTCTCTCTAACCCTGACCCAGAAACTCTCTGTTGACTGCTCACCTGTCTGCAGACAGAGTTCCATACTCTCTAGCCTATCCCTAACATAAATAGCAGCTCCCCCTCCCCGTCTGCCGGGCCTGTCTTTCCTAAAGAGCCTGCAACCTTCCATTCCAACACTCCAGTCATAGGAGCCATCCCATCATGCTTCTGTGATGCCTATGATATCATATCCCCACAGACGTGCACGCATCTCTACTTCCTCTTGTTTGTTCCCCATGCTACGGGCATTTGTATAGAGGCATCTGAGCTGAGCTCCAATTGAAGCCGGCTCATTGGCTCGAGCAGCTGGAATATCTCTACATTGCTCTGAGCATTTATTATAGGTGCTGGCAACTGACTGGGTGTGTTGGGATGGAATGATGCCCCCTCCCCCAACACATCTAGTTTAAAGCTTTCTTGACCAGTCTGGCAAGCCTCCTACCAAAAGTGCTCTTCCCCTTTGTTGTCAGACCAGCTCCACCAGCTCCCAGTAGACCTGGCCTCCCAAAGAGGAGTCTTATAAATAATAAGTCTTATAAGTGGATTGTCTGCTAATTTTTAATAGCATCTTCCTATCTGCTGCAATAAAGCTGCTGGTCTCCAGTTCCACAGATTCTCATTCTCCTTCTCACAGTATTTGCCCTTCTCCAGTCCTTTGAAACCTCCTCACCAAGTCCCCTGTAATAACCAACCCTTGAGGACCCAGGCTTTACTCTGCCCACTTCACAGCTACTCTCACAGCGGTTTCATCTGGCCCTTGAATACATTAGACTTGCTTCCTCTTGTCTGTTAACCTGTTCTTGCCCTGCACTGCTTCTGCTCCCACTGTTTTAAGTCTACTTTGCTTCTAATTATTTTTTTAAGGGTTAAAAAAAAAAAATTGAAGTATTTTCTGTGGTTTCCATTATTTGGTTTTCACTATCTGAGAATTCATGGATTTATTCCATCTTTCATTTTCCTCTGGCTTTCATGCATGTACAGAATTGCCTGGACTGACGTTTTGCATCCGTTGTTACTTGAAACCACTTTGGTGTCTTGGCTTTTCTTATTTCATGTTTGCACTCATGGTCTAATATTTAAATTCAGCGTTTCTGGGTCTTTTTTCTTCTTTAATGGTTAATTTCTATTTCTTAGGGAATTTCTTGCATGACTGCTTTCTTGGTTTCATTTTTCTCACTTTTCTGTTTTGTCATTGGTATTTCTCACCTCTGTTTCTGGAAGCTCACAAGATCAATGGACAGATTGAAGTAAATCAGCATCAACTGACCATTGTATTGTGAGCCTCTCCAGACTTTTGTCCAAGCAAAGTTAAGGGAAAAGAGGAGGATCACAGCCTTTATGTTCTCTTTTCTGTCATTAATGCCAGCTCTTGCTGCTGAGATGGGCTGGGAAGTCCAGCCATTGCCTAGCTTCAGAGGGTGGTACCCTGAGCACATTGAAAGTGAACTTTCCTGCTGGGAAAACAGCTTTACATCCACTCAGGATAAACTCCGCATCCCCAAAGATAAAATTCCCTGAAGAAAACAATCAGTTGAGCTGAGGGCACCAACTCCCAGTTTGGGTGCAGCTGTCCTAATGACTGTAGTGTGCGCTGTTCACAGCCAGGCAGACACACACTTTGGGAATGGTGCCAGGTATAAAGAGTGCTTTCTTACACATCTTCTTTTTTAATATGCAGGAGAGATGGAAAACCTTGGGCAAAAAGGAAGGGAGACATCTGTGGGGCATCTTAGTTGCCAAAATAGTACAGGAGGATTCAGTAGCCAGAGGGAGCTCCCAGACTCCCCCTGGGATACAGAGGAGCCCTAAGGGCTTTTTGCAGGGGTTCAGAAACTCCAAGTATTTTGAAGTGCAAATCATGTTTTTGATAAAGCAAAGCTGTGGTTTCACAGTGGAGTGTGGAGCAGCAACAGCCACTAAAGGATCTCTGCCTGCTCCTGCAATGAGGGGGGAGATCAGGAGGGGTTCTGTTTATTGCCTTCTTGTAGCCTGAGTGTTTTCACACATGGGAGGCACTGGGCTTCCTTGTAAACCCATCAGCACGTGAAAATAAGGCCTCAGACAACTTTGCATTGCTGAATGCAGCAGCTGGGAGAAATCACTGTTAACTGAGCTAGCAAGGAAAGGGAGGAGGCAGCGCTGGTTTAGAGAGAGCCCTAGGAATACTGTCTCTTTCTACAATCCACTGCTGTATTGTAGATACCTTGTCTTACAGGTGATTCGCAGGTTAGTCATAGAAAATAAAATAGGTTTAAGAAATACCAATCTGGTTTAAATGTCTTTTATTTCCTGTGTGCGCATCAATTGCTGTGCCATACCTGGGCAAATAGAGTCCGAGGTAATTCCCAGATCATCATCCAGCAACCAATTCTTGCAAATGGTTCTTTAGCAGCAAAGTGCCTGAGTAAATTTGTGTGAAGATATGCATTTGCTTACTAGATGGTTCCACAAATACTGTGTTCAACTGGCTTATATAAGGATGCCCACTTTAATATTTGATTTAGAATTCAATATGAAGGCGACTGATTGCAAAACACAACCAGATTTGGCAACTCAAGGGAATGGAACTAACAATTACACATATAAAATCAGCTGAAAATGAGTTAGCAAGATGAAACTTCCAGCTTGCTGACTGAACTCATGATTAAAGTTGGGGAGCTAAATGAGCATGGAGCAGCCCAAAATACTCCTGACAGGGGCTATTTCAGTGATGTGGAGCCAGCAGGTTGGTACCTCGGCATGTGCTGGCTCAGTTGAGAGGCTGGGAAAACTGAGGGCAAGCAGGACCAGGCAGCCGGAGGAAGGACAAACCTCCAGGCAGCTTGTCTGACCAGGGCTAACCTCTGCCCAAACTGCTGCACTAATGTCCTCACCACGACAGGGGATTCCCAAGCCCATGTTTAACACAATTTCATCCTGATTTGTAAATGGCATTTGCTCTGGAAGCGCTCCAGCTCCCATGATTTTCTGGTCTCATAACACTTGAGGCCGCTGCTCTGAGTCTGATGTGATGAGGTTTGCAGTGTCTTTGGCTCTGAAACTACCTCTCAAAGTCAGGGTCTCAGATCATCTTACGTCAGACCGCAGGAATAGAAGCTATCCTCACTAGGACTACCCCAACCTGGCATCCCAGCCCCACCAGGCCCCACATCTCCATAGAATCACACTGGTTTGGGCTGGAAGGGACATTAAAGCTCATCCAGTTCTAAGTCCCTGCCACGGGCAGGGACACCTTCCACTAGAGCAAGTTGTTCAAAGCCTTATCCAACCAGGCCTTGAATCCCCTGCACCTGCAACTCCATCTCCCTCCCCATCTCCTTCCTCATCCCCATCCCTGTCTCCTTCTCCATCTCCCTCCCCATTCCCATCTCCATCCTGATCCTAATCTCCCTCTGCATCCCCATCTCCCATCTCCCTCCCTATCCCCATCCCTGTCCCCATATCTTGATTCCAGTCTCCCTCCTCATTCCCATCTCCCTCTCCATCCCTATCATCATCCCAATTGCTATTCCCCTCCCCATCTCCCTCCTTATTCCCATCTCCCTCCCCATATCCATCTCTATTCTGATCACAACCTCCGCCCTTATTCCCATCTCCCTCCCCATACCCATCTCTATTCTGATCACAATCTCCCTCCCCATACCTATCTCCATCCTGATCTCAACCTCCCTCTGCATCCCTATCTCCCATCCCCATTTCCCTCTCTACCCCATCCTAATCCCATCCCAATCCCAATCTCCCTCCTTATCCCCATCTTCCATCTCCCTCTCCCTCCCTATCATCACCACCATTCCCCCCTTCCTATCCTCCTCCTCATCTCCATCCCGATCACAGCCTCCCTCCTTATCCCCATTCCTATTCCCATTCCCTCCGGCCCCACCCCCGTCCCGCCCGCTCCCGGCTGTGGCCGCTGCGTCGGGGCGGGCCGGGGGGCGGTGGCTGCTCGGGGGCCGCCTTTGTGCGCGGCGGGGCCGTTTCATCCTGCTCTGCTGCGTCCCGTCCCGCACCGCTCCTTCCATGGCCCCGCGCCCCGCTCACGGCTGCGGCAGCGGCGCGCTGCTGGGGCGCTTCGGAGTGCTGCTGCAGGCGCTGCTGGCCCTCTGCGCCTTCAGCACCCTCATGCGTGAGTACCGGCGGTGCGGGGGGAACCCTCGGTGCCTCTCAGCCAGCGCTGCCGGAGTGGCTGGGGACCTGTTTCCTTATAAACACCAGGTTCTGCGTTGGCTATGCTGGGGTTTAAAGCGGACTGCGGGAGTTTGTTCGCGGCGCTCAGCAGGCAGCTAGGGCGCCAGATGCTGCTGCTTCAAACTCTTGTTTCCACCCTTATTCTGATGGTAACGAAGCACCGCGAAGTTGCGGCTGTAATCTGTTCGAATTGGCTCCGCTTGCATGAGCGATTGCTCAATCGCGTAGAAGATTTTAATGAAGCGTGAGAGGTAATGGGCTAACCTGGTAATTTACAAGGAAGAAGCAAAAAGATATGGCAGGGTGCGTGTTGGATGCAGCCTTGCTTGATTAGAGCCGTAGTGGCCCGAGTTGTTGTGTTTAACTTTGGTTTAACTGTGACGTTTGGGGGCTGAGGGGCTGGGGCAGGAGGTTAGGGGGTTTATGGTTGCTGTGAAGGGATGGCAGGAGCAGTAAGAAGGTGGGGAGCACTGAAACCTGAGAAAGAGCTGAGAAACTTCACTGGTTTGTGCTGCAGCTGCGTTTTCCTCAGCAACGCGTTGTTTCTCTTTAGGGTTAAGTGGTTTAACACAAGTTGAGTAACGTGCCAGAACTCGATCTGTTTTCCTTGTTGAAAGCCCTGTGGTGAGGGTGAACTGGAACTTCCAAGCTTTCTGGCTCGGTTGCTGCACGTTTTGAGGCATAAGGAGGTGGAAAGAAAACCCACACCAGCTTCCCCGCTTTAAAAACATAATAATTAGCCCTTTAAAATATTTAGGAAAGAGGAAAACGACCCAAAAAGCGCAAAACCCGGTACATAAACTAAAAGGAAATACCCGCTGGAAGGGTGGTTTTAGGGGGCGCGGTACCTTACCTGGGTAAGTTTGGGGGGGTTTTTTTGGGGGGGGGAGGGTGTTTTCTCTTGTTTTCCTTAGTTTTTCCGCGCCTGAACAGCGAGCCCCCCGCGATGCGCACAGCGCGGAGCCGATCCGTCCCTCCGCCCGCACCCGCGGCAGGCTCATTCCGATATGGCATTCACGCAGTGCGTGTGCCTGCCGCTCTTTTTAAGGCTCCCCCCCCATTAAGCCGCCAACTCCTTCCGTGACCTTTCCCAGCAGTTTTTTTTAACGAACAAAATAAATAAAAAAGCAAAGAAAAAGAAAAATCTCACACAAATTCCAACCCCCATCGCCCCGCTGCGCGCCCGCGCAGCCTCCGCGCCCCGGGGCCGTGGGAAACGCGCCGCAACAAGCGAAGGGAGGGTTTGAAAATCACCCGTGAAATCGATGCCGCCGTTCCGCGGGGCGCGCAGCGATAGCACCGGTGTCGCGTTGGACGCGATCAAACACCATCTACAGCGTTTTCTACGGGCGGCTCGGCATCCGATCTTCCCCTCCCCGCCTCGCCCGTTCGTTTCGGGCTTTTCCCCCTTGTTTTGGGTGGGGGAAAAAACTTCCAGGGAGGGAGATGGGGAAAGAGAGGGACGATAAAATGCCCCCGCGGCCCCTCCCGTCCCCTCCCGTCCCCTCCACTTCGCCAGGCTCCTGCGTTACCTGATTATTCCCTGGTGCAGCAAATAAATACGAAATAAATAGAATGGGGGGGGGGGGGGGGAAGCAGGTGAAGGCACAAGGCAAGATGCGAAATCAGCTGGTGCAGGCACGGGAGCAACTTTCTATCGTTCGCTCGTTGGGTATCGTGCTGCAGGGAGAGGGTCTCACACCTTGGAACGTGGCAGTGATTTCCCGCATGTGGCCCCAGCTTTCTCCTACCCTACTGCAATCACCAGCACCCTTTACACTGGTTCTTGATAGCGATTCATTGCTGAACCTCCCCATCCCCTTTTTTCTCTACCAGCCTCTCACAGACACACTAGCACAACCCTTTTGTGCAAGAAGATGAGGAGTGCAATAGAGATGAAGAAAGGCGTCAGTTTTCTTTCAGGGATAAGATACTGAAGACTGGAGGAAAGGGCAGATATTGCAGAGAGTGGATTTCTTCACCACTATCCACGTTCTTGCCATTCAAAACCCATCTCTGAAAGGCCACGGAGACAGCTTCGACCCCTGCTGGTCCAGCAGAGAACACATACAAAACAAGCAGTTCATGTTTTCCAGGCTTTGGGTTGTATCGGATTTCAAAGTGAATACTGTCAGAACTTCAAAATAGGACCAAAAACCCAACAGATGCCAGGAGAGCATTGAAGTCCTGTTCTTCCAGAACATTTTGAAAGTGGCTGGCATTTTCAGCATGGTGACATTTCAGCTTTTCAACCTACTTTTGAAGGGAAGATGCTCTGCAAACCCTGTGTCTGTGTTCTTTCTTCTTCTGACCTGTTCTATATTAGGTTACACTGAGATTCCTCTCACTGCAGCTTATCTTGATATAAAGCTGGTGGCAGGAGACACTTCCATCATCCAACTCAGGGACATGACCACTGCAGCTCCCACAGTGTGTCAGATTTTTCTCCATCTCCTTTCCATTAAGACCAGATGCTTTTATGCTTTATTTCCATTCACATGTAAGCGCTCTTTGCTGGAGCTTTGGTTCCACTGACCTCTCTGGAGCTTCTTCTTCCCTCTTGGCCTTGGTGTTCTCTGTCCTGGCCTCTATTATTTAGAGGCTATTTCTGAAGCACTGACAGTGCAATTGGCTCTGTGCGTAAAGAGGTAGAAGAAAGCATTATCCTTGTCCAAAGAGCTTGGGATCTAAATTAGCTCTGTGGATGGTGTCCAAACAGGTGGATTCAAAAGAAGTTAAAATAATCAAAGCTGAGGAAGAAAACCCCTTTGGAATGTCTTCTAAGTGGCTGCTACAACAAGGCTTTCATGTATGAATGAAAAGGTGCAGATTTATATCAGGTGTGATCTGAAGATGACTCTAACAGCACCTGTTGGCAGCAAAGACTATGGATCTTGCTCACAGCTGAGAATACAAATTGGCTTAGTGGACATAAAATGCAGTAATAGCTGGGAGATTTTGTTTTAATGCTACCTTTTAGGGCACCACTGGGAAGAAGAAAGCACTTTGAGATGTACTGAATTGTCCTGGTGTAGTATCTCAGGATACAGAATGGGTTTAATCCCTGGTGCAAAGTACACACTGAGGTTAGCTCCAGCTTTAGCTGCAGTGTTCTGTGTTCTCAGGGATGTATCTTCCACTGATCGAAAGCAACTTGGCTACATTATCACTGCTATCTGTGCTGTTTAATGCCTATCTGTTGGCAGCTACATGATGCTCAAACTTGTATTTCAAGTTGGGAACAGAAGTTTCACAGCTGAAATTTGTTGTTGTTATTTTTAACAAAAAACCCCTCCTACTTTTATGCAAATAGCACTGACAAAGGAAGAGATTTACTTGAGTACCAAGTAGCCTGGGTGCAACGGTCATCCATGTGTCCTTGCCTCTGATGATCACCCCCAAAGGATGTAACTGTTCACACCCCAAGTTTGCCATAGGTGAACAAGAGAAACATGTCCAACCCAGTGAAATTCAGAGAGTGCCATTACCTTAGATCAGATATCAGCAGTTCCTGACCTCTGGGATAGATTATCAATACACAAAACCTTTCCTATTTTGCAGGCTGTCATCTTCAGGAGGAGAGGTGGGGATGTAAAAAGGTCCCCTCCACAAAGGCACAAGCATGCACACCCACAGATGTTAGAGCATTAACACTCCCAGTTTCTCCCTTTTTTCCTGGCATCAGAAGATAAATGCCCTGGGGAACATTAGGATGTGCATTTGGGTATCCATTTCTGGCTTTGGGATGCTGCCATCAAGATGTGCTCCACTGCAAAAAGGGGCAAAGCTGTGCAGCTGCACCAGTGTATTTTGGGATTTAGAGATAGCCAACCTATGAGCTGAAGCAGGGACACTGTCTAACAGGAACTTGGTGTCAGAGAAGACACCCACAGGACATCATCTGGGGCTATCTCCATTGCCAAATGCAGCTCCTGTTACTTGTTCTTCTGTGGAATTGCTCCTGGAGTTATCGTGAAGCCATTCTGCATTTTCTCCCATTCATATAACAAACTATGGCCTTTATCTTCTAAGTCTTCCAGTAGTCAACCCACCTTACAGTCAATCTTTACAAGAGGAAAAGACACCATAAAGCCCTTACTTCCTGCCAGTCTCGGGACCAGGGCTCTCACTTACCTTTGTCTTCTTTTTATTCAACAGCCCCAACTCAGGGAGAAGTTGGTGGCTGGAAGCCGACGTTAGGATGCACAAAGACTAGTTTCACAGTGCCATCTCCTGGAGAGGGATACCACATTTAAGCTGCGTTTTGCAGATGCCGTCTTAGGTCTGATTTGCCACCGGGGCATTTGGGAGGCAGGTGGTTACGGCATGACCTAAAGGAGTTTAGCACAAGTGACGTTAATCCAAGATTGAACTCCCTCGTTACGCTGCTCAGTAAAAGTCCTGCTTCTTAAATGCTGCGAACATTGAATTGGGATTCATAAAAGGGTTATAGACAGTGCTTTGCACCTCTTCCCTACATGCAGTGATTGCAGAGGTACCCTGCAGCAACACAAGGGATACCGTGGCAAAGGGATCATCTTAAATGGGAAGCATCAGGGCCAAGCATCCCTGTGGCCTCCAGCTGACCTGCAGATCCCTCCCCAGCATGTGGAGACCCACACACCAAGTTTTCACTGCAGCTTACTTACCAGCTTCTATTCATATTTACTGCCTGCTCATTAGATATCACTGTGCAGGGTTGTGACTATTCAGCAGATGGGCAAGGACTGGATTTAATATTAACTGGAAAATCTGAGCCAGGGCATCATCTGTGCAGCTCAAGAATGCCTAGAAAGCGTGTTCTCAGTGCTAAACAATAGCTCTTTCACCTTAGCAGTAAATGGAAAGGAAGCACATGTTATATCCAATAAATCAGAGTGCTGAGGTTCAATACTGAAGCTCATAGCTATGAGTCTTATCGATCATGCGTGCACTATGGAAGAGATCCACTCTCTTATCAAGAACTTGCTTATTTCCACCATTTATGAACAACTTCCTTATTTGAGTGTTTGGTGGCAGGAAAACATCTCCTGGTTGATGTATCCAGCTTCTACAGGCAGGTGTTGGGAAGGGAGGCTGGGGAAACTGAGGCAGGAGGAGCTGTGAGATGTTGCACACAGATGTGCAGTCCCAGGGAAAGGCTGTAGTAATGGAAGTGGACTTAGACCTCAGATCTGGGGTAGCATGGTGCAGTGGTTATAGATTTCACTTCACACTGGTGTTTCTGCCCAACTCTGTGATGCTGAATAAGTAATTTCTCCATTTCCCTTCCCTTTTATGCAGGAATCTCCATAATGGCTAAACAAGACCAAAACCTCTGATGGACAAGGATGACCAGGAGCTCACATCATATTAAGAACTGTAAATTGTGCCTTACATCTGCATTACTCTTCATTGCTGCAGCACCCTGATGGGAGATCAGAGCAGTTAGCGCGCTTTGAGTGAATTCTGTATCATAGTCCCTCTTCATCAGGGACTGTAGCGATAGGACAAGCGGTGATGGGTTCAAACTGAGACAGGGAAAGATATAAGGACAAAGTTCTCTATTATGAGGGTAGTGAGGCCCTGGCACAGAGTGCCCAGAGAAGTGGTGAATGCTCCATCCCTGGCAGTGTTCAAGGCCAGGCTGGACAGAGCCTTGGGAGACATGGTTTAGTGTGAGGTGTCCCTGCTCATGGGAGTAAGTAATATAATTCCTATGGGAATAAGTATATAAGCAGTTTCTTTTTTTAAAAACCAAAGATTAAAATCATGCATTTGGAAGCATCTCTCTGAAACTGACTCTGAAACGAGCTTGTGAGTGGCTTTTACTCTTTAATGGCTTCTTCTGTATTAAGGAGAAAGATTAAGAATGAAATACCGCTAATTGCACATAAAGGCCCCAGCTTCCACAACAGTGTAACTGTACACTGTATTCAGCTTAATCTCCATCTGCCCCTAACAGCATAATTGATTCTTTATTTTAATTTGAAGGAGCCGACACGTCTGTTTCTTCACTGCCACATTGCTAAGCGCATTTAATAAGAATGAGTATGAGTGGAGGAGTCTACAATATGCCGTTAAAGGTAATAAGTAACATATTTAAGGTTAGAATGAGCTCAGGACTAAGTAACTCAGGGATGAGGACTGAAGGTGTATAAATACTTTGCTTACTAGGGCTCTGTTGAGTAAGACATAGCTGCTGGTTAATAACTAAAGAAATAAATAGAGGTGGTTTTCATGAAGTGGGTTTTCTGATCTCGTTTCAGACCATGCCCCTTTGGTCCTGCCTACAGGTGACTGGTTTTACTCTAGATTGGCTGACCTCTGACAAGTGGTAGCCACTGTGCCTCAGTTTCCCCATCTCCACAACGAAGAGAGGAGTAGTAAACTTTGCAAACTGCTAGAAGAATTCTCTGATGAAAATACCCGTATCCTGTCCCCTGTAATTGACCCTTGCCAGCCCAATGAGCCTTTTACTCCAAAGCAGACCCTGTGGCCCCTCTCCTCTTTCATCCCTTTTCTCCACTCTCCAGTGGTACAGCTATGCAGGCTCTATTCCCTCCTGAGGTAAATATTCCTAAAGCCACGTCTCTTTTAAAAGCATCATGTGCTCATAGGTCTTCCCTGCACCTCTGATAACCCACAAGCCTTGAGAATACAGGTTCTTGACCGGAAATACCTTAAAAACTAATACTCCTGGCCAGCTTGCGTGCACAGACAATGCTCAGCTGCAGCACAGTTTGTTCTGCTCTCCTGCTCTTCCTCTTCCTCAGTCTTGCTGCTGGGCAGCTCATTGAGGTGTGCAGGTGTGGAATAATTAGGAAATATGGGATAACTAGGAATTAAACTTATATTTGAAATGTAGCATTGTCCACCCATGAGGAAAAACGGACTTTCAAGGCCTCTCAGGGCGAGATGCAGCCGCACCTGGTATCCCAGGAATGTGCACTCCACAGCGGTTCTTGTGGCAACACAGACAAAGGGTAGAGCCAGGTGGAGATCTCACGGTTACTCTTTGTCCTAACTCCAGCGAAAGATGGGAATGTGATGGTGCGAGAAGCTGATAAGCTGCATGGTAGAGTGAGGTGGAGATCTTGCAAAAGCCGATAAGCTGCATACTTCTTACGCTGGGCTAGCAGCCTGTCATCTTTTGATAGAATGCCATCCTCAGTGTGAACTTGGCTTCATTATAATGTCATCATAATGCATTTACATGGTAAAATACACACCCATCTCCAATGCGACCCCCCTCCAAAATGAGGCCACCCCTCTCTGAGCATGCGCTCTGAATTTTCGGTGCCATATACCTTTAAATTGAAGCGAGAGAAATTTGCACCAGTAGTAATAAAGGTATGTATGACTAGAGTCACTCAAGCTCCACCTTGAAGGTAAAAAATAATACAAAATGACCCAAGAGAGAGGGGGATATTGGGGAAGATACCATCGTGGATGAGTCGCGGAAGATAACATCAACCGACTCCTGGGACCGGTCGACGGGCTGGACCTCTCTTCCCCCCCATAGGGACGCCTGTGGGTAAGATTTGCACTGTATTCGGTGCTTCCCTGGGAAAACCTAGAATCTCTATAGAGTTACTTTTACTGTCATCTGTATATTTTATAGCTATACTGTGTTAACTTTATCGAGCGCTTGTATTCATGTAATCATTATTCGCACGTGCTTTTGCAGACAGTATCTATCACTGGCAGTCCATAAGAACCTGTATCTGTTGCATCAATAAACTGCACGGTTTCGGTAATCGATCGTAATTCTCTTGCTGAACGCGACCCCATCTCTTAGTGTGGCCGTGAGAGTTCAGGAGCACGATTCGCCTGACAGTGTGGTGCACTGTCAGTGAAACCGGACCCAGTGAGGTTCGAAATAGCGAACGCTGCCCGGGCTGATAGCTGCCAGTAATCTTCCCCCCTCCCTTTAACGCAACAGCAGGGTGTGGAGGTCAGTGAGGATGAGGAAGATAGCAGTTATGGTGACCCACATCAGCATTCAGCCCTTACAGACAGGGGAGTTTAACAGAAAATGAAGTACATCCCTGTGAAATGAGATATTTTCTTATTTGAAGCTGGAGAATACACAGCAGAATGGATGGCCCCCATTGCGGGTCTCTACTCAGAGTTAGCAGTTTGGGATTTCCCTTTCATCATGCCCTGGAGCTCTCTCTGCACAGTTGGGAAATCAAACCACACGGGTATAGATTTAGTGACAAATACAGTAAAAGATACATGCAGCAGGAGCCTGATTCTGCTCTGGTGCTGTTGGGATCCAAAGACCCAAAGGCAGGAGCAATCCCCACTTCCCTGAAATCTTACCTTTAGAAAGGAAGCAGCTTGTTCCTGCCACAGTTACACCATAAATATTGACCAGCCATACACCATAAATACTCATTTTCTCCCAGGTTTTCTTTTGGATTGAACCAACCAGTTCCCTGTGAGATGAAACCTGGGTGCAGTCAGGGGTCACTTGAAGGATTTCCCTTTGTAGGCAGTGTGACCCATGATAGATTTACTTGCCTCTGTCCTACATGGTTCTCCAACACCATCCCAGCAAACCTCAGCCTCAAGTACCCCTAGGAGATTCTGCCAGGATCCCATGGGAAGGATGTGCACATAAATGCCACTTTAGGGGCTGTATTTTCTGTTATTTTGCAGTGAAAATAAACTCTTTCCTTAGAACCAGAAAGATTCCATGTTAATCCCAGAAGAGACAATGGCCAAGTACCAATGCAAGGTGAACATGGCAAGGTGAACAAGGTGAATGTGAGCTGGATGGAAGTGACTTGGCCTGGAGGACACAGATCTTGCCTTACAGCAAAGAACATGAGCAGGGTAGATGCAGTCAATATTTCTCTGGCACTGGACAGGTTTTATGGGGTCTTCTCCAGGGAAGATGTGCTACCAACAGCTATGACATTTCAACGTGAAAAGTTTCTCCTCCTTTCCCTGCTTTTGGACCCCCTCACATCATAAGTGTGAGGTATAAATGCAAAGCATTCTTGGCATGATGTCTTGAGAATAGAGTAGGTTTTAGTGCTCTGAAAAAAGCTTTTGTCTAAAGGAACATGTCTCTACACAGGGCGAATCACAGTTTCATTTGCTCAGCTAAAACAGCTCAAACAACTCGTTTTCTTGTTCACATCCACGGTTCCGTATTGCAAAATGAAAGAAGGATTTATCCTGGCAATTCTTGTTAGTCCTTATCACAATGTTCCTTAATCTACCTCCTTACAATCAAAAGGATGTTGCCCAGTCCTGTCAAGAAAACTACTTGCTGAAAAGCATTGGATTTACAGTACTGTTTAGATAACCAAATCTAGTATTAATTGATGATGTTACTGCCTGTGAAATATCCTATTTATCTAGGATCCATAAAAGGCAGCTCATTCCATTAGCATAAACAAAGAGTGCAAAGTAGGAGCCATGGCAAAGGGGCATCTATGGAAGAGATGCCAACAAGACAGGACCCGGGCAAATATTCTGTGTTTGAAAAGCCGGAAGTTAGAACTGTCAGGGATGAATGCTCATGTGACAATGCCTTTGCTTAAACTAGCAAGTGTAATGTCACTGCTGCATAATTGGGATGTGTCAACAGTTGTGCTTGAAAGGTTTATCCAGGTGGGTTGCACCTCTCCCCATCGGTACAATACAGGCTTCACAGCCAGTGCTCTTGACTCCTCTTTGGCTTTGAAAGAAGCATATCTACAAACCCTGCTGTGTTTGTAATGATGCTTTTTAACAAGGTTTCTCCAAGCATAATTCTGTGATAAGCATAAAACAAGCTTCACCTATTTATAACCAGGGGATAAGTGGTTTTTCTATTATCACGACCAGCCCCAAGTGGCCTAGGAAAACCTGGAGAGCAAGGCAGAACATGCAGGGAGGAAGAGGGGGAGATGTTGGCTGTGGGCAGGTCATTCTGCATTGCCTGTCTACATTCATGGACTGGCTACAGAGTCTGGACCATCAGTGTGACGAGGTGCCTGGGATGCAGCTCCAGATTAGCACACATCAATAGGTTTCTTCAACCTGGGCATCTCCATGTGGCTCACGAGATTGATTCAAATGCCTAAAGTAGTTGTGGTCTTTGGTCTGATAACTCTTATATTCTTCTATTATAAAATGACTTGTGCCCTGCCCAGCAGAAAGATGGGAGTAGTGAGCTATGTCAACAAAGACAGATCCTGATCTGATCAGTGTGACAGCACAGGGCAGAGAATTCATGTTCCTCCTCTGCTAAGTGACAACAGGAGCCAAGATAGGGAAGGAATTTGGTTTTCCTCATGACAAGCTTTAAAATAGACTTGATTTTAAGCTCAATTTTTCAAAAACCTGACCCTCTAGAAGTAGCTTTCCAGGTATGGAATTAACTTTCCAGGCATGGACAGACCATGCTTCCTGACAGAACAGGCTCCAAAGGCACTTCTCCATCTATTCAGAGCACTCTGCTACAACAGAAAGTCAGGCAACAGAGCATGAAAAATCATTCAAAGGTGTTTGCACAGCAAATCAGAACTTCAAAAGGAGCCAGTGCAAATTCAGACTCAGTGGGAAAGGGGCAGCATTTCCTTTGGGCTGCTTGGAAAATCATCCCTGTGTGCCCTTGTGAGGGCAACCCATGTGCCTACAGGACAGCTTCCAAAAAGGATTAGCGCCAGTGCTTGCAGGTTGGAGGCACAGAAAGGTGACTTTCCATGTGAGTGCTCACAGCCCAACAATCCATCATTAGGCCATTCTGCCTCCCCATTCTTCATTTCACCAGGTAGTTTGAATGCTAATCTGCTTAAATGCCTTTTTATAGCTGGTAGCTGGAGGCTAGTTGAGTTGAGAAACCTTTACACTTGTACAGTCGTTTACAGGGCTGCTTTAAGACACAGCATATATTATGTATGAAGCTTTATAACAACCATCCATATCAGAGCTGATGGAGAACATGAAAGCAATACAGCAGCACTCCTTCCTACAGCACTTTGTTACAGGTGACAAGAGACAGGAGATGCGAAGGCTGAACAAAACCAGTAGCAGGAAATTATTTTCCCGAGAGACTCCTACAGAATGTAATGATAAATAAGACTTTTAAAGTTACTGTGAAACAAAGGGACCCTTTAATGAAAAAGAATCTGATCCCTTAAATGTTGAAGGTTGTATTCATCTGTCTCAATTAGGATATATTGAGATAACTGCATCTGAAACATTAATCCCCTTTGTAATTGGTGGAGCAAATCACCATAGGGACATGCGTAGGAAACTCATATCACTCCAGGGTAAATAATAAATGTTGTGACTGCACTTGGGACTTCGAATTCCCACATTTGAGTATCTGTTGCAGTCATGCCCTGCCTCAGTGCAAAGAAAACTGGCTCCCAGGGCCAAAGCAGCCTGTGAGGCCCCATGGTCTGGAGCTTCAGGTGAAAAGAGTTCTATATCCAGCTCAAATCCAAGAAGAAATCCTGGCCCTTAGGATTCCTCATAGGGTCATTATTCATATGACAAAATTACTACATGCACGTAGCAGTTTTGCTGCACTGGACCTACACTTCTTTGAACATCTCTGACTTAAACCCTAAATGAGTGCTATAACTTGGAGAAGTTTTCCTTACAAAAAACAAACTCAAAAGTGCCTGAAATTCACTATTGCTGTAATCTTTCCCCATGCACACAGAAATCCTAATCATCCTCCTCCTATCCCAAATCAAAGCTATCAACTCCCATCTTCATGTTTCAATGCTGATTAGAAACAGAAAGTCCTGGTTCTCCTGGAGTTTAAACAGTTTTGCTTTCATAGCAAAGAGGAGCACAAAAGTTGAGTTTAACTCCCAGTGGTTTCTGCTTTTTCCTTTCTGGAGAGCTCAAGAGCCAGCTCTTGTGAATTAAACCCAATTCCCATCACTAAATGCTTCTCATTTACACCCGCAGAGCACTTGGGCCAGCTGTGCCATTTGTGTTCTCACTCCTTACCACGGTGGTCTACCTCCAGGTAAAGCAAAACTTGTATAAACGCATTATAAGAAGCTCATGAGAAAGACACATGGGTGTAATGAGGCTGAATGAAAATATATGTAATGAAAGCTTGGAGGGAAAACATTCTCTCTCAGAGGAGTGTTATCACATTAGCGCTGGTTATGAAGAGCTAATGTCCACTTTAAGTGGTATCAAGAGCTGGAGCAATTGAAGGACAGTAAGAAGAAAATGAGTAATGAATCAATTTTATTGTGTGCTGTTGAGCAGTCCTGGCTGGAAGAGAATGCGTTGGTACTGCTCAATAAAAAGGATGGATGGGAACTGACAGCAGCAGGGACAAGTGCTCCCACACTTTCTGAAGAAATAAATGATTTTTGGAATTATTTTTGCCTTAGCCAATAGCATTTTGCTGAAAAAATGGAATGCTTTCTTGTGGAGTTCAGCATAGACACAGCAAGTGAACACCGTGCTCTTCATGCAGAGAGGAAATACCAGCTTTATTGGAGAGACAAACTCACTTTGCACCTTTCCTGAAGCTGGCTGTGCTGGCGTCCCCAGGAAAGGTTTTGTGTCTCTCAGATCTCTTTATGGGACTCATCTCTGCTGCCCCATCTCCCTTTTTCATGCACTACATCCCTATGCCACCACTCTCCATTTCACCTCCTAGGTTTGGTACGGGTTCCTAGGTCACACTTGCATCCTGATGCACACACACCTATCCAGAAGCACTGAACACACTGGCACTGACCTATCCAAGGCTGCTGAAATACATTCCCTGTTGAAAACAGGGTAAAAGGAGCCCACAGAGACATTTATTCCTACTACAGCAAGACTGATTCCTGCAACCAAGCAAGATTGGTGTCCTTACTCTAGGCTGAATGGTGGCAACTGTTATCTTCCGAAATGAGTGATGTGAAGACTCCCTGATTAGTTAGGATCATTTCACACACAGGCTTCCATCCCAAAGTCACTGCTGCAGTCTTCCACTAGTATACAGTTCCCCAGTTTGGGCTGCCCAGATGGTCATGGTTAAAAAGGCACCTCCAGAGGGTGATCCCAAGCACTTCTAGATATTGGTCCCACACAGAAGGAATTGCAGGCTGGAGAACTGCATGTCTTTTCCTGGCAGAGCAGTCCAGACAACAGGCTTAAGATAGATGCCCAGTTTCTCCTGGCTAACTCTCAGCAAGAGTCCTCAGATGTCCTTGCGGTGCCTATATGGTGAGTTTTGTCTTGGGATTGGACTCAAGCCCACCATCCCCATGGTGGGTCAGAGAAGAGAAGCCAATGCTATTTCATTTCCATCACAATGAACAAGTTCCTTTTCTTACTGCTTCCTGTTTCTATGTTTTTCATCCCTGTTTCATTCTTCGTCAAAGCACAATTTGAATCTAATTTCATAATCTCACTGACCAATATTATTTCTCCCCTGTGTTCAGTTGCAAACATCTCTGATAGCAAGCAGATATCATCTGGCCTTTGGGAATCCCTGGACATTCCGAAGTTTGTGTTTCAGTTGTAACATCCAGAAGAGAGGGGGCGAGAGAACAAGAATGTACATCCTACATCAGCATTTAGCTATCAGGTCAACTGTTACAACAGCAACAGAGCAAGGGTGAAAAGAGAAGAAACAGTAGAAAAAAGCAGAAACACCATTTAGGGTGAGTCTGCAATAAGCATTGAATTCAAGAATAAATCCTTATTGAATGGTATATAATAACAGACCTACTTCTCCCAGGCAAAGAGAAAAAATGTCAGTTTTGGGACCTCACCCTGAGCTATGTCGAAGGCTAAGATCTCAAGAGAGTTCATGTGGGAACAGACAGCAAAAGTCACTAGGCACAGCTCTTCTTGGACAAAATTAGGTTTCCAGCCTGTAGAGTTACTATTCAGGTGAAATGAGTAAAATTTAAGTCAGTTAAGCCTTGTTTTCAACTGCATGTCCCACAGGAAGATGGTTTTAAAACTTCACACCCTCACTGGTGCAACATCATCAGAAAAACTTCTAAGAGTAGGCCTGGTCTCAGACACATGCAGTGATTTGTAAATCATTCTGACAAATACCAATTTTCTATCACTTTTTGTTATAAGAATAACTTTTTGCTATGTTATATTATGAGAAACATATTCAGGTTTTTCCTCTTGAATCACGTGTAGGAAAAGTCACCTTATGGATGCTCCTTGCATAGTTTACAAAAAGCCTGTGGGCATCTTTCCATGGGTAAGCATGCGTGTGTTCACCTAATTATGTTCCTGAATGAACCACTCCAGCAATAAACCCTGATTTACCTACAAACACTTTCCAGCTTCCAGGAGCCATATGTCAAATCAGTCCCTAAATAGAATAACCTTTGCTCAGCTTCCCCAGGGAGCAAACACTGGATCATAAAATCAATGTCTTATTTGTCACCAACCGGCTGAGTCCAGAAGCGCTTGCTGGGGAGCTGGGAGTGTGGGGACAGAACTGCTCACCTATTGTATGGTTCTCTTCAAGCAAAAGTCCCTGGTGGCTTTGATAGGACATTAAGGTGACAATACTACATCTTCCTTGTCCAAATAGCAGGCAAATAAGTAAATAAAAGACATTCCTATTAGAAACACCTTGTCATGTTGTAAAATAAGCATGTCAGTTCATGAGAGGGAAGCTTGGTTTTGCCCTTCTACCACAATGAAGGGAAAGACACCCTCTGCCTCAGAGTTTTAACCATCCCTTCTAGCCTTGGAGAACTCAGCTATTCCTAGGAGCCATGTACAGCTTGACATGTACGTGTATGACCAAGGCTCCCTCCAAAGTGTAGAGGAGGCCACCATTCCTGCTCTGAAAGCACTGCTGTTTCCAACACTGAGATCATGGCCATATGATATTAGGCACCTCATTGTAGCAGAAAATGAAAAGCTATTGATGGAAGAGGAAGCAGATGAGATACATATATCAGCTGGAGCAACAATGCAAGCTGAAGCTGCAGAGCTGTTTAGGACCTGTTCTTCATAGGGCCAAACCTGGCAAAATACATTGTGAGGGGTCCGCAATGCAAACAAATAGGCAGCTGCTGGAAGGGGACAGCTGGGATTTCCAGCCAAAGAAAAAGCAGGCGCAGGCTGTGGTTCTTCTCAACTGAGTGTAGATGTTCAGGATTAAGGCATCCAGGTCCCATGAAGGGTGATTGCACTGTTGGAGAGCAATTAATCTCATTATTTCAGACTGCAGTGTCAAAAGGAGATGTAGAGAACTGTTTCCCTCTGCAGGCTCCGGAGGCAGCTCAGACAGGTAACAGACTAATGGTCTAACTTTGGACAGCTAAAATTGACTGAGATGAATCCCATCCCACTGATATTTGGGTCTGAGTGACAGAAGAGTACTGCCATACTTTACACACAAAAACCCTGACCAAGGGTGCTGCAGCATCCTCAAGGGCAACAAGTGAATGTGCTGAGCTTATAACCATTATCGTCCTTTGTTAGAACTGACACCACCTTGATGCTCTCTCTTTTTTTAATTGCATTTTGCCAGCTGTGCTTTGTCATCTGATTTTTCAGCAGAATCAACATGTTTTTTATCAGGGTGTATTCTTGGAGATAATATTCTTTTCAAAGGGAAATTTGTCTTTCTTTCGCTACTTCTATACTTGGAGTTTAACTTCATGTAGATGTTGTCTACATCCCTCTGCCTTTATATTGTATTTATATACGAGTTTGGATTAGATGACCAAAGACAGGTCACTGTCTGCCCATTGCTGTGGGCTAGTGCTCAGAAGTAAACCCAGTTTGAGCTTGCATCAAGACACAGAGGTGTTTCTTTCACAGCCTGAACCATTGACCACAGTTCAAGATAGTCACAGATGTATCTTCTACCCTTGCCTTGCAGATGAGGGAACAAGCTTGGTCCTCTTTGTTCTGGAAGCCTTTGCAGGAAAGATCCTTGCAGACACTAATTGAGAAAATAATGATCACAGATAAGAAAAGAAATCCAAGAGTTAAACCCTAATGAAATCTGTAACTAACTCTGGAAAGTATTTCCATAACTATGGAAAGCAAAAACAGGGCTGCAGGGTGGGATGGATTTGTATGATCGTCTGTAGTGGCTGCTGTCCTGCTCCACCAAATAGTTTTCTCTTCTCCTGCTAAAGATGGAAATGAAGTAAAAACCCCATGACTCCTCTGGGATACAGCTTCTCTGCGCAGCTGCCAGGCATTTCGAATAGCTTTGCATGTGCACAGTGCAGGCTTTGGGAACAGAGAAAAGAATACAGCCTGGTCTGTGAGCTGTGCTCTGGGGCTCCCCTGTAATCAGATTCAAACCTCATTTTGTCTATCCCAGATGTTAAATTCAGGCATGGCGTGAAAAGACACAAGTTGAGAAAGCCTAGAAAGCCACCTTTGACTGTATGTCTGCATCTCAAAGACCTTACACTGTCCAAAAAGCAGTACACCCAATGTCCCGTAGTTTCCCCCCTAGGACCAAAGGAGATGGTGAGCTCAGTGTGTGTCTCTATTTATGCTACAATATTTCTGCACTAAGTTGCATGTTGACAATTTGTGGCATGGGCCCAGTGTTTGGGAACTGAAATGTGAGAACATATCTGTAGTGATGGACTCATTCAACTGAGGTTGTTTTGTATCAGATCTCATCTGAAGAGTGTTTTACAGATCTGAGCTAACACCAACTGGGGCCAGGAAGAAAACTCCCCTTGAATGCGAAAAACATGGAACGAACCCAAGTAACCTCATCACTGTGTTCGTTGCTTTGGAAAACCACTGGACATCATCATAAGTGAAAAATAACAACAGTGAAGTTATTATTTTAAACAAAAGGCATATTTTAGAGCAACTTGTCAGGTCTCCTGTCACAGGAGAAATGAGCAGTTCCCCCCCTTGATATTGTCTTTGTGACTTGTTTCCTGCTTAAACAGAGGATCGAACCCAAAATAGAGATCCCAGCACTCAGGCCTCCACAAAGAACTGATTTGGGCTATTCAGTTCATCTGCCGCTTGCAACATTTGCCTTCTCCAGCACAAAACCAAGGTTTGTCAGATGATGTACTGGGATGGGACTCACACTGGCTGGTTTCCTGGATAGGATCCTAAGTATTCCAAGAAAAATAACACGTCTCATTGCTTTTACTCCTCCCTCCTGTTTAATGTTCAGTATGATCATTATGGACTCTCTTGTGCTTCTTGTACAGCTATCAAGAAGTTGGCAATCTCCGCACTTGACTTTTATCCTGTAGAAAGGGTGTGCCTGTTTCTCATCAGAAACCAGCTAGAAGAGTTTTGAGGTAGTTGATGGGTTTTTAGCAATCCCTGGGAAGAAACACAGGGACAAATTTTACTGCGTTTCTAGGCTGAAGTCAGGCTTCATCCTGAACCTTAAAAAGGCTAATTCACTGCAATATTCATGACATCATTTCTAAACCCAACACCTTTAATACCCCTTTTCCTGCACGCCCAGATGTTTCTCTGGAAGCAAATACCCCCTTTAATCCAAAGAATGAAACTTAGCCAGAGGGTCTCTTCTGAAAGCTGTTTTGTACCCATAAGGTTATATCATGCTCCTGATCTGTAGTTCTGCAGCTGAGATTGCACCATAAATGCAAACCAGAGTGCTCGAGGAGGGTATTAGCTTCAAGTTAGGCAGCATTTGCTGTTTTGGAAATATCCCAGGAGAGGTAACTGAGGTCTCTTTCAGGATGACTGTGTGCAGCCTGAATCAAAATATCTCTACTGCAGCTGTAAAAAATGCATAAAAGGAGGTAGAAATGATGCCTTAGCTATAACATTTATAAAACATCAAGGATGACTTGGGAAGGAACCTGTGGTTTTCAAGTGCTAATGGAAGAAAGCCTTGGGAGCAGAGAATATGCACCAGGTCTTGGAAAATGAGCATTTGATTTCAAGACTCTTGATGAGCCACAGAACTCAGGGGGAAAGAATCAAGGTCCCCTCTGGTTCACGCTACATGAATTCTGGGCATATTTAACACTTTGTCACTTGTGCAGGTCTCCATTTCCTAACTGATCTTCTCTCGTAAATAGTTATCCAGGCGGTCAGATCCTGACATCCAGTAAAAGATCTGAAAGGACTCATCCAAACCCACAACCATGGAGAGAAGAAGGCTTCCTTTTCCCTGGGGAAATTCCAGGTCTGCCAGAGAAATGGAAGAGCTGTAAAGAATAAAACTGTATTTGATTTGATTTTTCTCTCTTTTTTGTTGTTTGAGAAGAAGTCTGACCCCCCTGAAGTGGGAGGGTGTGAGACAGGGAGAATGGGCAATTGCTGCCTCCTCAAGACAATCCCTGCCTGAAGTAAGCCCAAGTAGAGTCTGCACTCAGAAGGGATGACAGGATCATGGTGTAACCACAAACCTCAGTGACGTCCAAAGATTGACTAACAAGCTGAAATATTGTCAGTAGTGCCTCCAAGAAGGATTAGGACTCAGATCTCCAAAAGCACAGGGTTGGGACATTACCCGTATGTTCCAATAAATAATGGAGCATCACAGGGAGAGGATGGAGACACCGGCTGGCTAAAAAACCCCAACATAGCAGTTCAGAAAATGCAGTTCAGAAAATGCAGTTCAGGGGAACTTGGGAGACAGAATACTAGAATCCCCCTGCCATGGGCAGGGACACCTTCCACTAGAGCAGCTTGCCCCGAGCTCCATCCAACCTGGCCTTGAACACTGCCAGGGATGGGGCAGCCACAGCTTCTCTGGGCACCCTGTGCCAGCGCCTCAGCACCCTCACAGGGAAGAGCTTCTGCCTATGAGCTCATCTCAGTCTCCCCTCTGGCAGGTTAAAGCCATTCCCCTTGGCCTGTCCCGACAGGCCCTTGTCCAAAGCCCCTCTCCAGGTTTCCTGCAGCCCCTTTAGGCACTGGAGCTGCTCTAAGGTCTCCCCTTAAGGAGCCTTCTCTTGTCCAGGCTGACCCAGCCCAGCTCTCTCAGCCTGGCTCCAGAGCAGAGCTGCTCCACCCCCCGCAGCCTCTCTGCGGCCTCCTCTGGATCAACTCATCCATCCTCCCAACTCAAGCAGCAGTTACCTTGCTGTCCCTGAGAGAGGATTATCTGAAAAAGATGGAAGTTCTTAAAACCCTCAAGCAGCAGAATTTCTCCCTCTGCCCCCAACAACTTCCTGCACCTCTTAACTAGCCTTCTTCCTTAAAAAGATGTCTCGGTGCCAATCCGCTTTGCTGCAGTTCAGATCCCAGAACATTCTGTTCATGCTACAATGGCTGTAAATTCAAACATCATCTCAAGCTTGAAGTGGCTTGTATCTGGCTTGTTCTTCCAAAAGATGGGACCCAGCCATAAATCTGAATGCAGTACACTCCCAAAGTTCAGCCCCATACCAGGGGGATACAAAGAGCGAGCTGAAATTGTCCTGTTATTTTTGGTTCATGGTTTGAGAAGAAAGTTTAGTTTTCAAGAAAGAAATTGATCTGAAAATCAAATTTTGAGGCTTTCAAAGCAGTTCTAGTCATATCCAAATAATCACAAGTTCTGGCATCATCTTACCATCACAAACACCACATTCCAAGCCCAAAGTTGTAGTGTGATGCACTTGCACAGCACCTGCAAGGAACTCTGGTCTCAGGCAATGTTTCCTGGCATTACAGTACCACTGCAATAATAAACAGATGTCCTACCAAAAATGAACCCACTCAGGAAATGTAGAGTTGCCTCTGGGCATGTTTAGGTGGGTGCTTGTACTCCAGTTAGACACTGCTTGGTTTTGTCCTGCCATCTGTTAAGATAACAGGTATACAGGTTACTTTCAGTAACTTTCAGTACTTTCAGTGGCAAAGTTGATTCAAGAACTCCCTGCCTCTTGCCCCACCTCTGCAGTTCATCACCCTCATAGATTGTACCAGGTTAAACTTTAGAGGAGTTTCTCTATACACAAAGTGATCTGAGATAAGGGAGAATCAAATCATGCTGGTAATCACTTGCAGGGCTGCTGCCCCTTCTGGGCTAGCTTCAAGCTATTGCATTGCAGAATAAAATAAAGCTATGCAAACCATTTGCTCTGGTTGATCAAATAAAATCATCTCGCTTTCTACTGTGATGGACTAGTTGTGGTCCACAGGCTAGAAAGCGTCCTCAAGATGTGAAGAATGGAAAGAATTGCAGTTGTCCTCCAGTTTACTCGGAGGAAGAGGAAAATACAGAATGATTTACCAACTGGCCCAAGATAATGTACAAATATTGTGGCAAAGCCAGCCACTGAAACTGGAGTTTCAGTCCAAACCCTTAATCATTAAGTCATCATCCATCAAGCTGGAGTCCTACCAACAGCACGTTAACTATCTGGTCCAAGATGGGCTCTGCACTCCACAGGACCAAAAAGGTAGAAAGGGGATTTCTCAGCTGTCCTGAGCTCTGTGCAGGACTGAGGAGTGGGGTCTGGCCTCCAGTTCCTAGCACCAGCAAAGCTATTCCACTGTCACTGAAGTCCATAGCCACTGAGATCGTGTAGGACCATCATCTCTGTAGGGATGTAGGGTGATATATGAGCTTGAGAGGGTCAACCCTGATGCAAAACCATCATCCCAATAGGGATGGTGGGACCTGTGAGAGGTTCCTCTGTGCTTCTCTAGATGTTTTGCCTCTTGCAATAGGTGATGAGATGGCCGTGTAGGACCAGTGGGATGTTCTTAAAGGGGTGATTTGCACAGCTGAGGTGTCCTGAATGAGGGGAAGGAGAAATGGAGATTGAAACCTGTCTCTTTCCGCATGTCAACACAGCACAGACCTGAAAACCACTGTCGCCCTCCCTTCTGGCTTACACAGCCAGGGGTGAACAGGGCAAATGATGCTTGAAAGCCTCAGCTCCAAGCCAAATACAGCATGTGAACAATACCACAGGCCCTGTAAAGTGTGAAATCATTCCCATTCTTCCAGAGCAAGACACTGAACATCTAAAAACACAGCTAAAGCACTTATTGAAAGTGCACAAGAATTACCTTGACAATTGCTCCTTGGAGTATTCTGCAATACAAAGTTGGCTGATAACAAAATTGGTGTTGGCCTCTTGCTTATGAATATAACCTAAAACTGATTGTTAAATGTGTCAGGCCTTGTAAAACATGCAATTCAGCAAGAATGAGGTCTATCCACTGTTTAATTAGCAGGGATCATTGCTGCTGGCCGCATAAATAAAGCCTCTTCCAAGTATCAGTCAAAGGAAGTTTTCTCAAGAGACTTTGTTTTCAAAAGCAATTTCTCCATCTGATGAGAAATAAAAGCAGATTAATGATTTACATGAGTGTCATCCTGGAAAGGCCAGTTTGCTGTGCCCCCCTCCAATCCACCGTAATAACCAGCAGCAGATCTCCACATGTCTGCCATCACACAGGGGAATCTGGGGGTACAAAACACCTGAGTGCTAGTGGGGCAACTGAGTTGAAGAAAAAGATGTTGTGCTATACAAAACCAGCACTCATGATCCTGTGACACTTTTCTGGTGCATGGGGCCACCACTGAACTGCCTGTAGATGGAGCAGGCTTAGTTCATCTGAGAGCTGACCTGAATGGCCAGAGGAAGATGTCCTTCAAGAGGGTATTTATCTCCTGTGGTTGTGAAAGGAGCCAAGAGACATCTCAACGGGGGACACAAAGCCAGGTGAGGGGGATTTCAACCAAAGGTTGATTGTACAGAGCAGTGAGCAGCAGGACTTTGGACATGGACTGGAATCATAGAATGGTTTGACTAGGAAAGGGCTTTAAGATCACCCAGGACCAACCCCCTGCCATGGGCAGGGACGTCTCACACTAAATGTCACCCAAGGCTCTGTCCAACCTGGCCTTGAACACTGACAGCGATGGAGCATTTACCACTACTTTGGGCACCCATTCCAGTGCCTCACCACCCTCACAGTAAAGAACTTCTTCCTTATATCAAACGTGAACTTGCCCTGTTTCAGTTTGAACCCATCAGCCCTTGTCCTATCCCTACAGTCCCTGATGAAGATGCCATCTCCTGTGCTCTTTTTTCCTTCTCAGCTTGGCGCAAGGAGCAGCAAGTGCAAATGAACAGGAGCCCCTGGCCTGGTGCCGAGTATCCTGCCTGATCCCAAGCCAGCAGCTTTCTGCAGTTAAGTGCCCTGGAAGTGAGGAAGCCTTGACAAACATGTCCTACCCCTAGGTCTGCTTTGAAATCAGAGCCCTGCCACACCAAAGTATGCTGAGAGTGTGGGTACCTGCACTGCATGTCTGACATCCCAGCTGGCAGTGCATGGGAAGGGGTGACATGCAGACAGTTGTCATTAGCGATTGCAAAGGGCTGGATGATTCCCAGTGCTCCAAAACACCCATTTTTAGTAATAAAATTGGCTTTTCAAGCAAAACCAAAGAAAACCTCCAAACCATTTTGTCCTCAAGGAATACAGGCAGCCCTTTGCAATGGAAGATAAATATTGAACATGGGAAGATGGTGAATGAGGTCTCAACACTTACAGGGTATAAGATAGAGCACAATTACTGGAAAAAATGCACTCTAACCTAGCTCAGCACCATACAGTTATTGTACATGTTTCCTGACAACTGCCACTGCTGATTAACTGGATCCGCCCAGCCCAAAACGCTTGCACTGATCCATGCTGCTGCTCTTGTGTGTTGAGCCCACATGTCACACTCACGCAACATGGGAATGACACAGAAGATGCCCTGGTATCCCAGTCATGATGTCCCCAGTCAAGGTTAGGTTTTGCCATGTAACAAGATGTCTTTTTCTGCCCTGACCCCAATGCTGATGGGCTCTACCACTGCTATAACTCAAGCAAATGAAAAAGCTCTCTTCGGGCCCAAAATGAACGTCTGATTTGCTCAGTCACTGTCTTATCAGCCAGAGAGAAATCATGAACAGCTCGTAATGGCGCTGTTCTTTTCAGAAGCTATCAGGGAGATGTGAAGAACAAATCTTCTAACTTTGATAATTTTTCCTAATAATTTTCTCTGTATTGGAATAATTTTGCCACAAGTTTCTCCAATGACACCTATTATTCCTGCAGGTCTTCCTGGAGTAAAAAAATCCCCATTTCTTTCCCAATTCCTATTTGCTCAAATGCTTTCCATTGCTCTTGCTCGTCTTCAGACTCCAGCATGGATCTGTCTTTGTATGATGGCAAAAGTGGGCTGGACCCAGCACCTACCCCAAGTTTTGTATAAAAGGCAAGCAGCCTTTTAAGCAGTTGGTAGGGATTTTTCTGGAGATGGTGCTCCTGCAGAGCTCATAGGAGCCAGATATCCCCTGCTTATTTACGAGAGTCACTGGGGCAGCAAGAAAAGCCTTCCCCAAGTCAAGATACAGACAGTCACCCTCTTAGAGCGGAAAATGAAACCCGCCTGACATGCTTTACTCTTGTCAAATCCATATCATAGCATAGTTAGGGCTGGAAAGGACCTTCAGATCATCTAGTTCCAGCACCTCTGCCAAGGGCAGGGACGCCTCACACTAAACCATGTCACCCAAGGCTCTGCCCAACATGGCCCTGAGCACTGCCAGGGATGGAGCATTCGCAACTTCCTTGGGCAACACATTCCAGTGCCTCACCACCCTTACAGTAAAGAATTTCTTCCTCATATCCCATCTAAACTTCCCCCGTTTAAGTTTGAACCCATTACCCCTTGTCCTATCACTATAGTCCCTAATGAAGAGTCCGTCCCCAGTGTCCTGGGTTCAGCAGCAGCAGTCATTTTTCTCCTTGGTAGCTGGTGCAGCGCTGTGTTTTTGATTTTGGGCCTGGGAACAGTTATGATACCACCAGTGTTTTCAGTTACTGCTTGGTAATGTTTTGGTCTGACCAAGGACTTTCTGAGTCTCGTGCTCTGCCAGGGAGGAGGGGAAGCTGGGAGGAAGGAGAGACAAGTCACCTGACCCAAACTGACCAAAGAGGTTATTCCATACCACAGCACATCATGCCCAGGATGCAAAAACGGAGGGCAGAGACCCGGAAGGGTGGGGGTGCACTGCTTGGTCAGGCTGGGGATTGGTGGTGAGTGATTGTATTCTTTCCTTGTATTTGCCTTGTCATTATTATTGTTGATGGTAGCAGTAGCGGTTTGTGTTATACCTTGGTTGCTGGACTGTTGTTATCGCAAACTGTGGGAGTTGCATTCTTTTGGTTCTCCTCCCTATCCCCCCGGGACAGGGGAAAAAAGAGTGGGGAGTGAGTGAGAGAGCGACTGTGCGAGCTATAGAGGCTTAAACCACGCCACCCACCATCGTTATAGGCCCCCTTCAGATTCTGGAAGGCTGCTATGAGGTCTCCACGCAGCCTTCTCTTCTCCAGGCTGAACAGCCCCAGCTGTCTCAGCCTATTCTCATACGGGAGGTGCTACAGCCCCTGATCATCCTCGTGGCCTCCTCTGGACTTGTTCCAACAGTTCCATGTCCTTTTTCTGTTGAGGATACCAGAACTGCACACAATACTCCAAGTGAGGTCCCACAGAGCAGAGTAGAGGGGCAGGATCACCTCCCTCGACCTGCTGGTCACGCTCCTTTTGATGCAGCCCAGGATACGGTTGGCTTTGCACAAGTCCAGGAAGATGACATCAACTGCTCTACCCCCAAGTTCATCAGTTCCGTAGCCCCATCGTAGAAGGCCACAAATTGGTCAGGCAGGATTTCCCCTTAGTGAAGCCATGCTGTCTGCCACCAAGCATCTTGTTGGTTTTCATGTGCCATAGCATGCCTTCCAGGAGAACCTGCCCCAAAATTTTACCAGGCACAGAGGTGAGGCTGACTGGTCTATAATTCCCTGGGTCATCCAGGACACAGGACACTTTGGGGACACAGGCTCCCAAAGGGGCTTGTGCAGAACAGAGAATGCCAGGGGGAGTGTGGCAGCTCGGGGGGCACAGGCCCTGGGGATGTGGGGTGGCCAGGGGCTGCTCCTCCAGTGACATGGGGCCACAGGCCAGGGATGCTGCCGAGCCCTCCCTGTGCATGATGGGCAGATCCTGAGCCAGGGTCCCTCCACTCAGCCCACACAGGGGCTTGCATGAACACGAGGATTTATTGATGGGGTGCTGGGCCACCAGGGCGCCAGGGGTTCAGCCGGGAACCTCCAGTCTTGCTTGGCTGCCGTGGTTTGAGGTCAACGGAACGGGTCAGAACGGGTGGGATGAGCTGCGGTGACTGCTGAAGGCTGCAGTGGGTGAAGGCTCTCCTGCCTGTACCCTCCTTGCCCTCGAGCACAGGCTGTTGCCTGCCCTGCCGGCAGCTGATGTTGCTCAGCAGCTCTGTAGTCTTGTCATCATCCTGCTGGGAAGGAGAGAGGGGGTTGGCTAAAGCACAGGAAAGAATTCCTCTTCCCCAAGCAACCCTCCACACTCAGCTCTCCTGGGAAACTGAAGCACGAATAACCCCCATCCCGAATACTCAGCAACACAAAACCAGCCACAGTTGCCCCCTCCGGATCCCTTCCTTCTTCATCCTTACCTTGCTGGGGAGCACGGTGGATAGCTTCAGTGGCCGTGGGGTGTTGCGTGGGACAGGCGGGACAACAGTGTTCTGGCCCCCGCACTGTCGCGGCACGCTGGGGTACCGGCAGCTGGCTGCCTGCTCCCTGCAGGATGGGAAATAGGGGTACTCAGCACCCAGCACAGTGGTCTGCAGGGTGGGGGACAGAGTGTTTCTGGGCAGCCTGCCCAGGCACCTCCAAGAGCCTTCTATCCCCACGCAGGAAAGAGCTCTCCCGGGCAGGGCAGGACCGCCCTGCACCCCCAGCAGCGGATGGGTCCCAAGTCCCCTACCTCTTCCTTTGCCCTGGGTTGAGGGAAGGAGGCGTTTTCTCAGAGCTGCGGGGGGTCAGCGGTGGCGCGGGTGGGATTGGCACGATGGGCCTGCGGAAGCCAAGAACCACCGGTGGGTGAGAGGGGACAAACGATCCCGGCCGGCTCAGGGCAGTGCCTCAGAATCCATGGGCTTGTACCCCATGGCATCCCCCTGCCCGCTGCCCTCAGGGAAGGGTCCCTGACCCGCCACCCGTGGGCAGTGTTGGAGGGGTCTCAGCAGGGTCAAACCCCCCAGACAGACTCCCTGAACCCCGTGCCTGTCAGGCGGCGCTCTCAGAACCCATCTCCCACCATCCCACCCATGCAGCACCCCCACGCTCCGGTGACGGGTGCTACTTACAAGCCAGGCACTCTCATGCTGAGCTGTCGGTCACAGGACAGGCACCGGAATTCCGCACTGGAAAGCTGCCTGGGCAGGGGACAAAAGGGCTGGCTGAGCTGGGAAACCTGGGTTTCTACCCGGTTTATCCCCTAGCACCCCAGCAAGGTCCCAACCGCCTGGCTGTTTCCAGGAGAATGGAGGATGAGGGAGAGCAGTTGGAGGTTGGCTCCAAAAACCACCACCAACAGTGGGAACTACTGCCATGGGCACTCAGAACACCATGGGAACTGTGGCGCTGGCAAGGACAAAGAGGCAACGGGCCAACTGCTGCCCCTGAAGCCACCACTGTCCCCATCACACTCACTTCTTAATCCCAGCTGCATTGTCCGCCTCTCTCAGTAGTGCCTTCTCCTGGAGCTGCTTCAGGCTTCTCTTCCACTGCTCCTCCAGCTGCTGCTGGACTTGCTGCAGCTCCTGCTCTTTGACAATCAAGTGCCTCAGCACCTCCTCGACCTGTTGCAGGGAGGAAGACCATGTGGTAGTGCCATGCAAGGGGGGTGGCTGTCCCCTGGAGACAGACCCGGCTCACTGGGGCATGGGCTCTCAGTGCCTGCAGGACATCTGCAGCACGGCTTCAATTTCCCTCCATGCTGCTGGCTCCTACAACCCCATCTGGAGAGCGGGGAACAAGGGGCTCCCCCACATTCCATCGAAGCACAACCAGCTGGGGGCAGAGGAGGTCCCGGCAGACCCCTCCCGAGCCCCACATGCCACCATCTCCTTACCTGGCTCCTCAGCCTCTCCACCTTGCCCTCCTCCTGCCTCGACAGGAGGGAGTCCACCTGCTCCTGCAGCTTCTCCAAGCACTGCAGGAGATGCCCCTCTGGCGCGATGGTGTCCCTGCCCGTGGGGCACACTGCTTGCCTCTCTGCTTGCTCCTGCTCCACTCTCCTCAGCATTGCCCTCAGCTCTTCCACCTGCACGAAGGGGAGAAGGAAGCACCTGTAAGATGGAATGGATGCATCCAAGAACCCCAGGTGCACTGGGGTCTCCATGGCCCCAGCCAGCCAGGAGATGTGGCCAAGCCCCTTCCCCCCTGCCTCCTTCATGCCGCCCATACCCTCGGGGAGAGGCTGGGACAGAGCCATGTCATAGGAGAGGAGGGCGACAGGGGTTCAACCCTATGGGAGGGTCCCTGCAGACCAGGACCTGGGTCCCCAGCCCTGCCCTTTGGGACACCCAGGAAAAGTCTGTGCCTGAGCAGCTCAGTGCCGTGCAGGGTGAGGCCCCTCTCCAGTGCCCCCCACTGCCGCCTTTAGGCCTGCGGTGAGCCAAGGAGACTGGATGTGGGGATGAGGCCCATGAGGTGCTGATGGTACCTCTCGGGTGCGCAAGGAGTGGACACGGTTCCCACCCGCAGGTCTGGAGTGGGGAAGGGAGGGATGGAGAGGACGGTGGGGCCAGAGCTCCAGGGCTGGGGGGCCCACGGGACTCGGAAGGACGCCTACCTCTGAGCTGCTGCTGTCCATGGCTTCCAGCTCCTTCGGCTGCCGCACACTGGCAGCCACGGCGTCAACTCGGGAGCCACTGGCAATGCCCTGCAGCGGGGCTGTCCTGGGCTGCTGCTCTACTGGCTCCGGGGGCTGCTGCCCCACATGGTGGGCCTGGGCCCTGACCCCCTGGGCAGGCTGCCCCCAGTCTGGGACAGGCAGGCCCTCGACACCCAAGAGCCCCAGCACAGCCTGCAGCAGGCTGTGCAGCTCGATTATATTCACATGTCCACTTGAGGGGTTGATGGCAGCATCCAGCAGCTGAGACAGGCTGGGCGGTGCCATCGCTGCTGCTGTGCTCCACAGCGGGAGACTGACCTGTGGGCAGGAGAGACAGCGGGCAGCCAGCGGCCTTCCTCCTGCTCGCGGGCCTCTGCGAACCCTGTCCCGCCGCCCTCCCACCTTCCTTCCCTCCCTCCCTCCAGCCACTCCGCTCCGCAGCTCACCTGCAGCACCAACTGAACCCCCCCTGCCCCTGCCCGCTCTTTAATGGCCACAGCCCGCCGCTCCTCGATGCCCATTGGCCGAGCCCATTGTCCGCGCTCACAGAGGTTGCGGCTGTTGCCAGGTGACGTCCTGTTGCCAGGCGGCTGTTCCCGTCCCGCAGCTCCAGCTCATCCCCTCATGTCCCGGGCGCATCGGCAGACGCACGAAGCCCGCGTTCCCGTTCCTTCGAATGCCATTCCATTTCCATCCTCAGCCTTCGGGTTTCCTTGCACTTTTTTCCTCTTTGTCCAAACAAAACACACTGGCAGTGCAGGCACAAAGCCCACAGTGACAAGCTTTGATTTACACCTCTAAGATTACACAAGGTGAGTCCCACTTGATACTGCCACCCCTACATGCATAACGTCTATTTTATATTACTTAGCCAAGACATAACGTAAAAATACAAACGCTGTCCTTTTCCAAACCCCTTTCCTTATGGATCGACCTTGGATTCAAATAGCCCATATTCATTCATTCTCTTCTTCCGTTCTTCCGATATAGATACATCTGTGTCCGTCATAAGCAAGTGCGGAAGTTTGAAATGGGTATTTCCAGCAGGATGTCAACAAGATGCAGTGAATCACAAACTGTGGTGAGCTAAACTCAGCATTTCCTTTGTTCTGTGTGCTTCTGTCCCAGCACTCAAACTGTGCTTTGATTTCACGACCATTCTGGTCTGTAGAGAAATTAATCTGTGCTGTGGTTTCACACAGATATCATAGAATCATAGAATAGTTAGGGTTTGGAAAGGACCTTAAGATCACCCAGTTCCAAACCCCGTGCCATGGGCAGGGACACCTCACACTAAACCATGTCACCCAAGGCTCTGTCCAACCCAACCTTGAACACCACCAGCGATGGAGCATTCACAACTTCCGTGGGCAACCCATTCCAGGGCCTCACCACCCTTACAGTAAAGAATTTCTTCCTCATATCCCATCTAAACTTCCCCCGTTTAAGTTTGAACCCGTTACCCCTTGTCCTATCACCACAGACCCTAATGAAGAGTCCCTCCCCAGCATCTCTACAGGCCCCCTTCAGGTATTGGAAGGCTGCTATGAGGTCTTCATGCAGCCTTCTCTTCTCCAGGCTGAACAGACCCAACTTTCTCAGCCTATCTTCGTATGGGAACTGCTCCAGTCCCCTGATCATCCTCGTGGCCCTCCTCTGGACTTGTTCCAACAGTCCCATGTCCTTTTTATGTTGAGGACACCAGAACTGCACACAATACCCCAAGTGAGGTCTCACGAGAGCAGAGTAGAAGGGCAGGAGCACCTCCCTCGACCTGCTGGTCACGCTCCTTTTGATGCAGCCCGGGATACGCTTGGCTTTCTGGGCTGCAAGCACGCACTGCCAGCTATTCTTAAGAAGATGAAATATCTTTACTTGCTTAACACGACCTGTTTATTAAACCTTCTTTGACTTCTCTTCCTGGAAGATATTTGTATGTTAGGGCCAGGATTTCACCACAGACGTGGACTCCCAAATCCTGTTGAGACTTGGGCTGGTTTGGAGCTGTTCTGGGATATTCTGCCAAGGTGTTCTGAGGCATGGAGCACACATCTTTGGAAAATAAGTTGGGGGATTCAGGCTTGTTGAGCCTGGCAAAGGGGAGGCGGAAGGCCAGCCCAGTAGCTGCCTACAGCTACTAGGAAGGGCAAAGATAAAGCCAAGCTCTTTGTGGTAGAGCCAAGCACTATAGCAAAGAGCAGCAGCCAGGCTGTGCCTTGGGAAATGCAGGTTGGACAGCAGGATGAAAGGTGTCTTTAGGCGGATAGTACAGCCTGTGACAGGTTGTTGGGAAATGAGAACTAATGAATTGTGGACCTGACTCAAGGTTTAGCTGGGTGAAACTATGGCTAAGCCAGACTAGAGCTGATCGCTCTTCTGCTCTACGCATGAGATTGAATTAGAGTCCTCCAGCTGATGCTGCCAACCAACGTTTCTATGACCCTACGGTAAATGCACCTCCCGTCTTCTGCCCTACCCCAATATGTTCAATATTGTCTAGGAAGTTATAACAAGGCAGTCGGTGGCCAAATTCCCTGTGCCAAGAATTATGCATTGAAGTCTTTCTATGCCCCAAAGCCACAAAACAAACCACATACCTCAGAGAGCCAAGAGGAGGACACACTTCCAGATGCCTGGTTCAGAATCCTCTCAGGGATAGTCACCAACCAGATGGGAGGCCATCACCTCATCACCCCCCAATAGGGAACACTGATGATACCCAATGATCTGTGCACCAACTCAGTTCTTCTGCTAGCCATGCAACATCACCCCACCGTGCAAACTGTCTGGCAGCCCCAGGTTGTCCCTGTCTGCAATAAATACAGGCTGTGTCATGGCACATTCATTATGCTGAGGGTAATTAGTGGTTACGTCAACGGGAGGATTTCCAGTTATGCTGCTGGCTCACTCTGCATGAAAATTAGCCTGTTGATGTGTTTGCCTTGGGTTGTGTCTTGTCAGCCTTGGCATCACCCCCTGAAGCCCATGGATGTGGCATGGCAAGAAGAACCAGCTGTCCATAACGGACAACCCTCATCTTCACCCCTGCAGGTGTCAACTGCGGTCGTTCAGTGCTCACTGCCTCCAGCTAGAAGAGATGTGATAATGCTGCATTATAAGAGGGTGGCAGAGCCTGCTGATACACAGGCATAACCTTCTATTAAGTGACAGAAGCTGTGATTTAAGGGAAACCCTTGTGGAATAATTAAAAATTAAAATTATATTTGAAATGCAGCATTGTTCTTCACACATAAGAGAAAAAAATACAGGCTTTTAGGACCTTTCAAAACAGGATGTAGCCACCCCTGAAATGTGCACTCCTCAGCAATCCCCATGCCTACACAGTTGGAGGGTAGAGTGGGATGAAGGTCTCGCAGTTATGCTCTGTCCTAACTTCAGCACAAAAAGGGGGGAACTGGAAAATGCAGACGGAGGGTAGAGCAAGGTGGAGATCTCGCAGTTACGCTTTGTCCTAACTTCAGCACAAAAAAGGGGGAAGTTGTATACTAACTTCAGCTAACTTCAGCAAAAAGAACACTAACCTCAGCAAAAGACATCTTATGACCAATTACCGTTCTTGGTGTGAACTTTACTTCATTACTTGCTAAAATAAGGTATGTATGGCTAGAGCCACTCAAGCTCCACCTTAAAGACAAAAATAGTATGAAATGACCCAAAAGAAAGGGGAATATTAGGGAAGATACCGTCGTGAACGAGTCAAGGAAGATAATATCGGCAGACTCCTGGGACCGGTCAACGGGCTGGACCTCTCTTCCCTGTGGAGAGCAATTTGACTGTGAATGGGCATGTGAGCCATCCAGACAACTGCTTGACAATTGTAAGGTAGTAACCCACAGGCATTGAGGCCTCGCCGGGGGTTTACTAAAGTTCGTGTACATGCAGAAGTCTTGAGAAAGTTGGCACGGCAAGCTGCTGAGAGAGATGTGCAGGAGGGAACTGATAACTGTAACCTTGAAACATATGCTGTAATAGTTAACCAATCATTAAGCTGTTACTAACAGTTAGCTGAGAGACATTAACCAATTAGATATTAAGCAGGATACCAAGTAGAATGTAGGTGGAGAGCACTATGCGCGTGGACAGAGGGTCTGAACGAATCCTATTGTACATTGAGTCGCGTGAACAATACACGTATCCAATTAGAGTTGTGTGTGTTAATGATAGACAAGTAGAATGTCTATATAAACTGAGCTGTCTGCACAATAAAATTGGCACAGCTTGATCATATGGGTCGTTTATGCTGTGTCCGGGACTTCTGTGTCAACGCTTCCCCCCCATCGGGACGCCTGTGGGTAAGACTTGCACTATATTCAGTGCTTCCCCAGGAAAATTTAGAATCTCTATAGAGCTGCTTTTATCGCCACCTGTATATCTTAGAGCCAGGCTGGGTTAACTTTATTAAACGCTTGTATTCATGTAACCATTATTTGCTTGTGTTTTTGCAGACAGTATTTATCACCGGCAAGCTATAAGAACCTGTATCTGTTGCCTCAATAAACTCAATTACCAAACTAGACTGTCTCATTGGCCAATCACCACTATGGGTAAATCCGGACCAGTAGAGGTTCGATGTAAGCGAACGCGGTCCGATGGAAATCTGGACCAGTAGAGGTTCGATATAAGCGAATGCGATCAGGTTGCTTGGACATGGCAGTGTGGTGCATTATCAGTGAATCCGGAATCAGTACGCATGCGGACTGGTAGTTGCAGTCAATTGCACGCTATCAGTGAATCCGGAACCAGGCGCGCCTGGACTGGTAGTTGCATATTAGGGCTGTTCCTGGCACCCCCTCTAATAAAGTAAGGGGTTTATCTTTTCCCCTTTTAAAGCAACAACCCTCAGAGATGTTGAAACTGTCAGAAGAGACCTTATTCCTGTTAAGTATAATCTTAACTGTGTGTTTTGTCATTCTGTATTTCTGTGGCTTTCTTGCTATTACTGACTTACAATTATGTGTATTAGACTTATGAGTAAAGAGATCCTTCATAAACCTTATTCAGTGCTCACGCTCATTGATTTCTGAACATATTTGTGCTAAAAGCATTTAGATGTAACACTTAGTTTTCGGGAAGGTGATAAAACCACTGGGTCTTAAGTGCTAAAATGCCGCTTAGGTTGGTCTTAGGAGTACATTCAACAAACTCACTAAGTTTAAGTTCGGATCTGTGTCTAAGAGCATGAAGAAACAGCCCGATCTTTCCAGCTTCAGTGCAATGGCTTTTCTTACAGGGAAAAAAACATGATCCAAGCACTTAAGCTGAGTGCATTTGGTGGGAAGTCAGCAGGAAACTCTGCATTTTGAGCACCCAAGACACAAGATGTTAATGTTTTCCTGTTGTCTTTCAAGAATGTGTATGTTATAGACTGTGAGCAAATCTAGAACCAACAAGAGCTGCTCTCTACTACCTGCTACTTCAAATTTACACCTGGAATATAAGGTGAGAACCAGTGTAAACAGAAGGACAGCCCTCACAGAGGCCTGCTGCTGCATCCCGATGCATGAGTGAAGAAAGCAGCTAAGACTCAAATCCCGACCAGGCACATTTCCTAATTAAGCTGTATTCATTAAAGACCTGGCCGCCAAAGGCAGACTAACACAGGCAAACAATTGCAACAGCCCCTCTTAGATCACTCCCATCACAGTGACACAGAGGCCCAGACTTGCTTCTGGAGCTCTGTCGATGGCTAAGCAGGATTAGTGCTGATGAAAAGTTAGCCCTGAGCACTCCCTTTAGAGTCAGTAAGCGGACCAGAGGGCTGTCCTCCCGGGAAAAGCAGCACCTCTTAGACAGGTGAGCAGTTAGAACGATGGGATCGCAGATGTCTGCGGAAGAAAAGGCTATTGTCTTTCTGTTAAAGCACATTTTAATGCAACAGGGAGTCTCCGCCCCACACAATCCCAGTTCGCCAGTGACATGGGTCTGGCACGCCTCCGCTCCTCCACCCCCGCAAGCGCCGGAGTGGATGTCCCCACAGCAACAGAAGTAAACATAACTGACACCAAAGTGCAAAAGGTGCCGCTTGCACTGAAAGATCTGTTGGGTAATGGATTTAGTGCCTTATTATTGGGACGTTCTAGTGTTACCTTACAGGGTCTTTTTGTTTTGCCTGCGGTAATTGATGCTGATTTTGAAGGACAAATACAAGCAATGGTCTGGACCCCATCCCACCTGTAACAGTCCCCGCGGGAGAACGTATATGCCAACTTCTCTTATTCCATGCACGTACAGTAAATGCTCCCTCGGAGGAAAACAGGTGCAGGGGAACAGGTGGCTTTGGACCTACTGATAAGCCACACACTTTATGGACACAGTCGTTAGCAAAACAACAGCCAATCATCGAATGTGAAGTGCGAAACCCCCAGCATAAACCCAGCACTATCCAAATTAAAGGCCTACTGGGCACCGGAGCAGATGTTACAGTCACTGGCGCCTCCTTTTGGCCATCAAATTGGGAGACAGTTTCATCAGCAACGGATCTAACAGGAATAGGAGGAATATCAACACTACGTCAAAGTGCATCGATTATCCAGATAATAGATCCTGAAGGGCGCACTGCGAACCTCCGCCCATATATAGTGAACTGTCCTTTTAACCTTTTGGGAAGGGATGTCTTAAGCATGTGGGGAGTCTCGATAGCAACATCGCCTTTTTAACTGGGGTCATTGATGAGAATGTTCCAATCAGACTAAAGTGGCTGACAGAAAAACCAGTGTGGGTTGATCAATGGCCCCTAAATTTGGAAAAAACCCATGCCTTAACAGAATTGGTAACAGAACAATTGAAGTTGGGACACTTGGTTCCGACCACAAGTCCCTGGAACACACCAGTATTTGTAATTAAGAAAAAATCAGGGAAATGGCGTCTTTTACATGACCTTCGTGCAATTAATAATGTCATGGAGGACATGGGAGCCACACAGCCAGGTTTGCCTTCCCCAACCATGATACCAAAAAATTGGAACATTGTCATTATGGACCTTAAAGATTGTTTTTTCACTATTCTCCTACACCCTGAAGATGCTCCAAGGTTTGCTTTTTCTATCCCCTCTGTTAACCATCAGGGAACAGCACAGCGTTATCATTGGACTGTATTACCACAGGGTATGAAAAACAGTCCGACAGTATGTCAGTTATATGTGGCTAAGGCATTATCAGAGGTAAGACAGACATATCCAACAGCTATTTGCTATCATTATATGGATGACATTTTGTTAGCCTATCAGGAACCACAGAACCTTTTAGAAATTGCTTCCAGCACTAAATCTTGCCTTGAAAAGCACGGATTAGTTGTTGCTCCTGAAAAGGTACAACAGCAACCCCCATGGAAATACCTGGGATGGAAAATCCTCCAGCAGACTGTAGTGCCTCAACTGCTAAGATCGATGTTAAAGTTAACACCCTAAACGATGTACAGAAATTAACTGGCACTATAAATTGGGTACGAATCCTTTTAGGTATAGACAACGATACCCTTAGACCTCTATTTGAATCACTGAAGGGAGAACCTGCCCTCAACTCGCCCCGACAGTTAACTCCGGAGGCTGAGTCTGCAATTGAACAAGTTAACAGAGCTTTAACCAATCGACAAGCTGCAAGGATAGATTACCAACTCCCAGTTACTCTGTATGTTATCCAAGGACCTAAGTCCCTCAAAGGATTAATAGGTCAATGGGATTTAAGGGAAAAGGATCCACTACGTGTCTTAGAATGGATCTTTTTACCATACCAATTCTCCAAAACCATAGTTACTATTTGTGAACAGATTGCACACAGTGTGTCGTGGCAGACAGAGAACAACAGAATTAACAGGACACGAAACAGACACTGTCTCTCTCCCCTTAACCAAGATGTATTTTCAGTGGGCTTTTCAGAATAACACAGAACTACAAATAGCAGTGACAAATTTTGGTGGAAAGGTTACTCCACATCACCCACCACATAAGCTATTCTCCCTGACAACAGAAATAGAGATAAAATCAGTTTCAAAATGTCAATGTAACCCAGTAGAAGGTCCAACTTATTTTACAGACGGTTCAGGTAAAACAGGCAGAGCAATCACAGTTTGGTTTGAGAATAACGAATGGCATCATGAAGAACAAAAAGTTCAGGGATCAGCACAAATTGTAGAATTAGCTGCAGTAGTGTTTGCATTTCAGCAATGTCACCGAGCATTGAACCTTGTCACTGATTCAAATTATGTTGCTGGAGTTGTTACTAGAATTGAAAATTCATGGCTGAAGGAAGTTACCAATCCTACTTTATTCTATTATTTAAAAATGTTAAAAATGCTATTAGATGAACGCACGACGCCTTATTATGTTCTGCATATTCGCAGCCATACAGATTTGCCTGGATTTATCATAGAGGGAAATCGAAGAGCTGATAGGTTAACGGCTCCCGTAGTAGCAACTCCTCTACCAAATCAGTTAGAACAGGCTAGATTATCGCATGTTTTTACCACCAATCAGCGAGATCACTCAGGAAACAGTTTTCTCTCTCTTGGTCAGAAGCACGTACAATAGTACAAACATGCCCTGACTGTCAACCATTTGCAACACATCCACATACTGGAGTAAACCCTCGTGGCACCAGTGCCTTACAGCTATGGCAAAGTGATGTCACTCACATCCCTGAGTTTGGGAGACAAAAGTATGTCCATGTTTCCATCAATACATTTTCACATTTGGTCTGGGCCACAGCAGAAACAGGTGAAAAGGCCCGTGATGTTATTCGTCATTGGCGTGGTGCCTTCGCAGCCCTAGGTGTTCCAAAACAAATAAAAACAGATAATGGCCCTGCCTATAATAGTAAGGTAATTGAAACCTTTCTAAACACTTAGGGGATAAAACACAAGGCAGGGATTCCACACTCACCACAAGCACAAGCCATTGTTGAACGATGCCACCTAACACTAAAAATGTTGTTAGAAAAACAAAAAGGGGGAATGAAGGGAGAATCGCCACAGGCACGACTGTATAAAGCAATTTATGTATTAAATTTCTTGACGATTGTCAATGTCGACAATGCAACGGACACCCTGGAATAGCTTCGACATATGGGTGAACTTAGCCAGAACACTAAGCCAAATAACTCTGTAATTCAGTATAGTCAGTAACACAGCTATTTCATAAATGTTTAGTAGAGAGACCATGGTCTAATAGTAGCATTATTATTGTATCACTTATAAGAAGGGTAGAACGGTAGAAATGTAAAACTTCTTGTATTGATATTTTCTTTTCTCTTGCGCAAGACTTTGTACGGATATTTTCCTTTGTATTAGGTTTCTTGTTCCTTATCTGCTAAATTGCATGCAAGATGTACTGGAAAAAATGTTAAAGAAGGTTAGGTCTTTAGAAAAACAAAAAGGGGGAGATGCGGGTGTAAATGTGAAAGATCTCTGAGTTGGACTAGCTCCTGGGAAAGCTTTGGGACAGCTGAGGAATGTTGATGGGAAAGTTTTGGGAGTATTGTGGGCAAGATAAGAAGGAAGAGAGAAGCGAGAAGCAAGCAGCCAATCAAGGCAACCAGTGAGCAAGATATCCACCAATGAAGAAGTGAAGAGACCCACGTGGGGGGTGCTAGTGAACCAATTGTATTAGCCGCTTGTACACGCGGGTACTTCGGAAAGCCTATATCAACCCTGGACCATCAGATAATAAACGATTTCATTTCATGACCAGAAACGGGGTTCATGCTTTACGTCTCCACAACAGGGCATCAAATATGATGAGAAGTCTATTTGTGCTTTACTTGCATGGCTTAAAGGGCGCGGATTCACTGTTGATTCTCAGACGGCGTTTCAGCTTAAACAGTGGGATTCAGCCAAAGACTCTTTGGGAGTCCGCGCCTAAGGGGGATAAAATCGTTTTTCTGCTGTTAATGACATGGCGCTTAGTCTATGAGGCTCTTAGCAAGCTGCAGACCCCATCATGGGGCGCCGTCACTAATCCTAAGGAGCTGATTGCCACTGCCCCTCCGGCGCTGATGGCGCCCGTCTGCGCCAGTGCGAGTGAACAGGGCGCCGATACCTGCCTCAGCAACCCCCCCCATTCGGTACTTCCCATAGCCATTGATGACGGAAAGGATGATTATGACCTTCGTAAACGCTGGCAAAAATTCCAAAATCAAGCTGCAGCGGACGGAGAGCATATTGAGATGGCATTCCCTGCATTAATACAACATAATCACCCTAATGATTGGGAACCTTTGAGATGGAAACTGGTTAAAGAGCTGAGGAAGACTGTTATGCAGTATGGGCCAGCCTTGCCATATACTCAGAGCCTTTTACAGACTGCATTACAGGGAGAGCTTATGACTCCGTTTGACATGTAAGCCGAATTGCTGCTCATCCCCACCCAGAAAGCGGTTTTTTTGTCCCATTAGCGGGAGCAATGCGATATAGCAGCGATTGGTAATCTCGGCCGGAATTTGGGGGACCCTCTCTTGGGGGCTGGAATCTTGCAATTAATTGAGGATCCTCCTGGTAACACCCCTCTCTGCAGGCTTGGTTAGTGCCAGAGAGTTTGCACCAATCTGCTGAACTTCCGCTTAAGGCAATGCTTAAGGCGCCGGATGTCGGAAAAGCCGCAAAGGCGTTCACGGGCATCGGACAGGGAAAAGATGAAGCATATACGCAGCTTATGGATCGTTTGCAGACGGCGGTTGATAAGCAAGTGGAGAATGACGCTGCCAAGGATGCCTTATTATTGAAATTAGCAATAGAGAATGCAAACTTGGCCTGTCAAAACGTGCTGCGAGTGTTAAAAAATCCATCACTGATCGATATGATTGAAGCATGCAACCCTATTGGCTCAATAGACTATGTTAACGAAAATCTAGTGGGGCATTTAGCCACAGCTCTGCAGGCCACCCAGCGGCTGTGTTTTAGATGTGGCAAACCCGGCCATTTTAAGTGTGACTGCCCTCAGGCTGCACAAGATGGCTGCCGGGCAAAGTATAACATCACAGGAGAAATGATTCCGGCCTCGGGAAATGGGAGACGGAGCGCGTCACGGAGCCGTACGCAGACACAAGGAGTCTGCGCCCCACGCAATATGAAACGGGTCTGGCATGCCCCCGTTCCTTCAGCCCTGGAAGTGCCGGAGTGGACGTCTCCACAGATCATGGCCCTTGGTGGATACCTGCACGGCTGGTGCGGCCTCTTTTGGACCATCCTGCTGTTACTGACGCAGAATCTGGAGGTAATCACCAACACATCAATGTCGACAATGCGACCCAACACTGAATCAAACCACCTTCTGTGCCTCGATACGTGTCTGCTTGGTGTTTCCACTCCCACCGCTGAAGTCACAGCGGGACTATCAGCAAGACTGTATAAACCCAAGTGTGTTCCAGGGACTTGTGGTCGGAACCACGTGTCCCAACTTCAATTGTTCTGTTACCAATTCTGTTAAGGCATGGGTTTTTTCCAAATTTAGGGGCCATTGATCAACCCACACTGGTTTTTCTGTCAGCCACTTTAGTCTGATTGGAACATTCTCATCAATGACCCCAGTTAAAAAGGCGATGTTGCTATCGAGACTCCCCACATGCTTAAGACATCCCTTCCCAAAAGGTTAAAAGGACAGTTCACTATATATGGGCGGAGGTTCGCAGTGCGCCCTTCAGGATCTATTATCTGGATAATCGATGCACTTTGACGTAGTGTTGATATTCCTCCTATTCCTGTTAGATCCGTTGCTGATGAAACTGTCTCCCAATTTGATGGCCAAAAGGAGGCGCCAGTGACTGTAACATCTGCTCCGGTGCCCAGTAGGCCTTTAATTTGGATAGTGCTGGGTTTATGCTGGGGGTTTCGCACTTCACATTCGATGATTGGCTGTTGTTTTGCTAACGACTGTGTCCATAAAGTGTGTGGCTTATCAGTAGGTCCAAAGCCACCTGTTCCCCTGCACCTGTTTTCCTCCGAGGGAGCATTTACTGTACGTGCATGGAATAAGAGAAGTTGGCATATACGTTCTCCCGCGGGGACTGTTACAGGTGGGATGGGGTCCAGACCATTGCTTGTATTTGTCCTTCAAAATCAGCATCAATTACCGCAGGCAAAACAAAAAGACCCTGTAAGGTAACACTAGAACGTCCCAATAATAAGGCACTAAATCCATTACCCAACAGATCTTTCAGTGCAAGCGGCACCTTTTGCACTTTGGTGTCAGTTATGTTTACTTCTGTTGCTGTGGGGACATCCACTCCGGCGCTTGCGGGGGTGGAGGAGCGAAGGCGTGCCAGACCCATGTCACTGGCGAACTGGGATTGTGTGGGGCGGAGACTCCCTGTTGCATTAAAATGTGCTTTAACAGAAAGACAATAGCCTTTTCTTCCGCAGACATCTGCGATCCCATCGTTCTAACTGCTCACCTGTCTAAGAGGTGCTGCTTTTCCCGGGAGGACAGCCCTCTGGTCCGCTTACTGACTCTAAAGGGAGTGCTCAGGGCTAACTTTTCATCAGCACTAATCCTGCTTAGCCATCGACAGAGCTCCAGAAGCAAGTCTGGGCCTCTGTGTCACTGTGATGGGAGTGATCTAAGAGGGGCTGTTGCAATTGTTTGCCTGTGTTAGTCTGCCTTTGGCGGCCAGGTCTTTAATGAATACAGCTTAATTAGGAAATGTGCCTGGTCGGGATTTGAGTCTTAGCTGCTTTCTTCACTCATGCATCGGGATGCAGCAGCAGGCCTCTGTGAGGGCTGTCCTTCTGTTTACACTGGTTCTCACCTTATATTCCAGGTGTAAATTTGAAGTAGCAGGTAGTAGAGAGCAGCTCTTGTTGGTTCTAGATTTGCTCACAGTCTATAACATACACATTCTTGAAAGACAACAGGAAAACATTAACATCTTGTGTCTTGGGTGCTCAAAATGCAGAGTTTCCTGCTGACTTCCCACCAAATGCACTCAGCTTAAGTGCTTGGATCATGTTTTTTTCCCTGTAAGAAAAGCCATTGCACTGAAGCTGGAAAGATCGGGCTGTTTCTTCATGCTCTTAGACACAGATCCGAACTTAAACTTAGTGAGTTTGTTGAATGTACTCCTAAGACCAACCTAAGCGGCATTTTAGCACTTAAGACCCAGTGGTTTTATCACCTTCCCGAAAACTAAGTGTTACATCTAAATGCTTTTAGCACAAATATGTTCAGAAATCAATGAGCGTGAGCACTGAATAAGGTTTATGAAGGATCTCTTTACTCATAAGTCTAATACACATAATTGTAAGTCAGTAATAGCAAGAAAGCCACAGAAATACAGAATGACAAAACACACAGTTAAGATTATACTTAACAGGAATAAGGTCTCTTCTGACAGTTTCAACATCTCTGAGGGTTGTTGCTTTAAAAGGGGAAAAGATAAACCCCTTACTTTATTAGAGGGGGTGCCAGGAACAGCCCTAATATGCAACTACCAGTCCAGGCGCGCCTGGTTCCGGATTCACTGATAGCGTGCAATTGACTGCAACTACCAGTCCGCATGCGTACTGATTCCGGATTCACTGATAATGCACCACACTGCCATGTCCAAGCAACCTGATCGCATTCGCTTATATCGAACCTCTACTGGTCCAGATTTCCATCGGACCGCGTTCGCTTACATCGAACCTCTACTGGTCCGGATTTACCCATAGTGGTGATTGGCCAATGAGACAGTCTAGTTTGGTAATTGAGTTTATTGAGGCAACAGATACAGGTTCTTATAGCTTGCCGGTGATAAATACTGTCTGCAAAAACACAAGCAAATAATGGTTACATGAATACAAGCGTTTAATAAAGTTAACCCAGCCTGGCTCTAAGATATACAGGTGGCGATAAAAGCAGCTCTATAGAGATTCTAAATTTTCCTGGGGAAGCACTGAATATAGTGCAAGTCTTACCCACAGGCGTCCCGATGGGGGGGAAGCGTTGACACAGAAGTCCCGGACACAGCATAAACGACCCATATGATCAAGCTGTGCCAATTTTATTGTGCAGACAGCTCAGTTTATATAGACATTCTACTTGTCTATCATTAACACACACAACTCTAATTGGATACGTGTATTGTTCACGCGACTCAATGTACAATAGGATTCGTTCAGACCCTCTGTCCACGCGCATAGTGCTCTCCACCTACATTCTACTTGGTATCCTGCTTAATATCTAATTGGTTAATGTCTCTCAGCTAACTGTTAGTAACAGCTTAATGATTGGTCAACTATTACAGCATATGTTTCAAGGTTACAGTTATCAGTTCCCTCCTGCACATCTCTCTCAGCAGCTTGCCGTGCCAACTTTCTCAAGACTTCTGCATGTACACGAACTTTAGTAAACCCCCGGCGAGGCCTCAATGCCTGTGGGTTACTACCTTACAATTGTCAAGCAGTTGTCTGGATGGCTCACATGCCCATTCACAGTCAAATTGCTCTCCACAGGGAAGAGAGGTCCAGCCCGTTGACCGGTCCCAGGAGTCTGCCGATATTATCTTCCTTGACTCGTTCACGACGGTATCTTCCCTAATATTCCCCTTTCTTTTGGGTCATTTCATACTATTTTTGTCTTTAAGGTGGAGCTTGAGTGGCTCTAGCCATACATACCTTATTTTAGCAAGTAATGAAGTAAAGTTCACACCAAGAACGGTAATTGGTCATAAGATGTCTTTTGCTGAGGTTAGTGTTCTTTTTGCTGAAGTTAGCTGAAGTTAGTATACAACTTCCCCCTTTTTTGTGCTGAAGTTAGGACAAAGCGTAACTGCGAGATCTCCACCTTGCTCTACCCTCCGTCTGCATTTTCCAGTTCCCCCCTTTTTGTGCTGAAGTTAGGACAGAGCATAACTGCGAGACCTTCATCCCACTCTACCCTCCGACTGTGTAGGCATGGGGATTGCTGAGGAGTGCACATTTCAGGGGTGGCTACATCCTGTTTTGAAAGGTCCTAAAAGCCTGTATTTTTTTCTCTTATGTGTGAAGAACAATGCTGCATTTCAAATATAATTTTAATTTTTAATTATTCCACAAGGGTTTCCCTTAAATCACAGCTTCTGTCACTTAATAGAAGGTTATGCCTGTGTATCAGCAGGCTCTGCCACCCTCTTATAATGCAGCATTATCACATCTCTTCTAGCTGGAGGCAGTGAGCACTGAACGACCGCAGTTGACACCTGCAGGGGTGAAGATGAGGGTTGTCCGTTATGGACAGCTGGTTCTTCTTGCCATGCCACATCCATGGGCTTCAGGGGGTGATGCCAAGGCTGACAAGACACAACCCAAGGCAAACACATCAACAGGCTAATTTTCATGCAGAGTGAGCCAGCAGCATAACTGGAAATCCTCCCGTTGACGTAACCACTAATTACCCTCAGCATAATGAATGTGCCATGACACAGCCTGTATTTATTGCAGACAGGGACAACCTGGGGCTGCCAGACAGTTTGCACGGTGGGGTGATGTTGCATGGCTAGCAGAAGAACTGAGTTGGTGCACAGATCATTGGGTATCATCAGTGTTCCCTATTGGGGGGTGATGAGGTGATGGCCTCCCATCTGGTTGGTGACTATCCCTGAGAGGATTCTGAACCAGGCATCTGGAAGTGTGTCCTCCTCTTGGCTCTCTGAGGTATGTGGTTTGTTTTGTGGCTTTGGGGCGTAGAAAGACTTCAATGCATAATTCTTGGCACAGGGAATTTGGCCACCGACTGCCTTGTTATAACTTCCTAGACAATATTGAACATATTGGGGTAGGGCAGAAGACGGGAGGTGCATTTACCGTAGGGTCATAGAAACGTTGGTTGGCAGCATCAGCTGGAGGACTCTAATTCAATCTCATGCGTAGAGCAGAAGAGCGATCAGCTCTAGTCTGGCTTAGCCATAGTTTCACCCAGCTAAACCTTTAGTCAGGTCCACAATTCATTAGTTCTCATTTCCCAACAACCTGTCACAGGCTGTACTATCCGCCTAAAGACACCTTTCATCCTGCTGTCCAACCTGCATTTCCCAAGGCACAGCCTGGCTGCTGCTCTTTGCTATAGTGCTTGGCTCTACCACAAAGAGCTTGGCTTTATCTTTGCCCTTCCTAGTAGCTGTAGGCAGCTACTGGGCTGGCCTTCCGCCTCCCCTTTGCCAGGCTCAACAAGCCTGAATCCCCCAACTTATTTTCCAAAGATGTGTGCTCCATGCCTCAGAACACCTTGGCAGAATATCCCAGAACAGCTCCAAACCAGCCCAAGTCTCAACAGGATTTGGGAGTCCACGTCTGTGGTGAAATCCTGGCCCTAACATACAAATATCTTCCAGGAAGAGAAGTCAAAGAAGGTTTAATAAACAGGTTGTGTTAAGCAAGTAAAGATATTTCATCTTCTTAAGAATAGCTGGCAGTGCGTGCTTGCAGCCCAGAAAGCCAAGCGTATCCCGGGCTGCATCAAAAGGAGCGTGACCAGCAGGTCGAGGGAGGTGCTCCTGCCCTTCTACTCTGCTCTCGTGAGACCTCACTTGGGGTATTGTGTGCAGTTCTGGTGTCCTCAACATAAAAAGGACATGGGACTGTTGGAACAAGTCCAGAGGAGGGCCACGAGGATGATCAGGGGACTGGAGCAGTTCCCATACGAAGATAGGCTGAGAAAGTTGGGTCTGTTCAGCCTGGAGAAGAGAAGGCTGCATGAAGACCTCATAGCAGCCTTCCAATACCTGAAGGGGGCCTGTAGAGATGCTGGGGAGGGACTCTTCATTAGGGTCTGTGGTGATAGGACAAGGGGTAACGGGTTCAAACTTAAACGGGGGAAGTTTAGATGGGATATGAGGAAGAAATTCTTTACTGTAAGGGTGGTGAGGCCCTGGAATGGGTTGCCCACGGAAGTTGTGAATGCTCCATCGCTGGTGGTGTTCAAGGCTGGGTTGGACAGAGCCTTGGGTGACATGGTTTAGTGTGAGGTGTCCCTGCCCATGGCAGGGGGCTTGGAACTGGGTGATCTTAAGGTCCTTTCCAACCCTAACTATTCTATGATTCTATGATATCTGTGTGAAACCACAGCATGGATTAATTTCTGTACAGACCAGAATAGTCATGAAATCAAAGCACAGTTTGAGTGTTGGGACAGAAGCACACGGAACAAAGGAAATGCTGAGTTTAGCTCACCACAGTTTGTGACTCACTGCATCTTGCTGACATCCTGCTGGAAATACCCATTTCAAACTTCCGCACTTGCTTATGACGGACACAGATGTATCTATATCGGAAGAACGGACGAAGAGAATGAATGAATATGGGCTATTTGAATCCAAGGTCGATCCATAAGGAAAGGGGTTTGGAAAAGGACAGCGTTTGTATTTTTACGTTATGTCTTGGCTAAGTAATATAAAATAGACGTTATGCATGTAGGGGTGGCAGTATCAAGTGGGACTCACCTTGTGTAATCTTAGAGGTGTAAATCAAAGCTTGTCACTGTGGGCTTTGTGCTTGCACTGCCAGTGTGTTTTGTTTGGACAAAGAGGAAAAAAGTGCAAGGAAACCCGAAGGCTGAGGATGGAAATGGAATGGCATTCGAAGGAACGGGAACGCGGGCTTCGTGCGCCTGCCGATGCGCCCGGGACATGAGGGGATGAGCTGGAGCTGCGGGAGGGGAACAGCCGCCTGGCAACAGGACGTCACCTGGCAACAGCCGCAACCTCTGTGAGCGCGGACAATGGGCTCGGCCAATGGGCATCGAGGAGCGGCAGGCTGTGGCCATTAAAGAGCGGGCAGGGGCAGGGGGGGTTCAGTTGGTGCTGCAGGTGAGCTGCGGAGCGGAGTGGCTGGAGGGAGGGAGGGAAGGAAGGTGGGAGGGCGGCAGGACAGGGTTCGCAGAGGCCCGCGGGCAGGAGGAAGGCCGCCGGCTGCCCGTTGTCTCTCCTGCCCACAGGTCAGTCTCCCGCGGTGGAGCACAGCAGCAGCGATGGCACCGCCCAGCCTGTCTCAGCTGCTGGACGCTGCCATCAACCCCTCAAGTGGACATGTGAATTTAATCGAGCTGCACAGCCTGCTGCAGGCTGTGCTGGGGCTCTTGGGTGTCGAGGGCCTGCCTGTCCCAGACTGGGGGCAGCCTGCCCAGGGGGTCAGGGCCCAGGCCCACCATGTGGGGCAGGAGCCCCCGGAGCCAGCAGAGCAGCAGCCCAGGACAGCCCCGCTGCAGGGCATTGCCAGTGGCTCCCGAGTTGACGCCGTGGCTGCCAGTGTGCGGCAGCCGAAGGAGCTGGAAGCCATGGACAGCAGCAGCTCAGAGGTAGGCGTCCTTCCGAGTCCCGTGGGCCCCCCAGCCCTGGAGCTCTGGCCCCACCGTCCTCTCCATCCCTCCCTTCCCCACTCCAGACCTGCGGGTGGGAACCGTGTCCACTCCTTGCGCACCCGAGAGGCACCATCAGCACCTCATGGGCCTCATCCCCACATCCAGTCTCCTTGGCTCACCGCAGGCCTAAAGGCGGCAGTGGGGGGCACTGGAGAGGGGCCTCACCCTGCACGGCACTGAGCTGCTCAGGCACAGACTTTTCCTGGGTGTCCCAAAGGGCAGGGCTGGGGACCCAGGTCCTGGTCTGCAGGGACCCTCCCATAGGGTTGAACCCCTGTCGCCCTCCTCTCCTATGACATGGCTCTGTCCCAGCCTCTCCCCGAGGGTATGGGCGGCATGAAGGAGGCAGGGGGGAAGGGGCTTGGCCACATCTCCTGGCTGGCTGGGGCCATGGAGACCCCAGTGCACCTGGGGTTCTTGGATGCATCCATTCCATCTTACAGGTGCTTCCTTCTCCCCTTCGTGCAGGTGGAAGAGCTGAGGGCAATGCTGAGGAGAGTGGAGCAGGAGCAAGCAGAGAGGCAAGCAGTGTGCCCCACGGGCAGGGACACCATCGCGCCAGAGGGGCATCTCCTGCAGTGCTTGGAGAAGCTGCAGGAGCAGGTGGACTCCCTCCTGTCGAGGCAGGAGGAGGGCAAGGTGGAGAGGCTGAGGAGCCAGGTAAGGAGATGGTGGCATGTGGGGCTCGGGAGGGGTCTGCCGGGACCTCCTCTGCCCCCAGCTGGTTGTGCTTCGATGGAATGTGGGGGAGCCCCTTGTTCCCCGCTCTCCAGATGGGGTTGTAGGAGCCAGCAGCATGGAGGGAAATTGAAGCCGTGCTGCAGATGTCCTGCAGGCACTGAGAGCCCATGCCCCAGTGAGCCGGGTCTGTCTCCAGGGGACAGCCACCCCCCTTGCATGGCACTACCACATGGTCTTCCTCCCTGCAACAGGTCGAGGAGGTGCTGAGGCACTTGATTGTCAAAGAGCAGGAGCTGCAGCAAGTCCAGCAGCAGCTGGAGGAGCAGTGGAAGAGAAGCCTGAAGCAGCTCCAGGAGAAGGCACTACTGAGAGAGGCGGACAATGCAGCTGGGATTAAGAAGTGAGTGTGATGGGGACAGTGGTGGCTTCAGGGGCAGCAGTTGGCCCGTTGCCTCTTTGTCCTTGCCAGCGCCACAGTTCCCATGGTGTTCTGAGTGCCCATGGCAGTAGTTCCCACTGTTGGTGGTGGTTTTTGGAGCCAACCTCCAACTGCTCTCCCTCATCCTCCATTCTCCTGGAAACAGCCAGGCGGTTGGGACCTTGCTGGGGTGCTAGGGGATAAACCGGGTAGAAACCCAGGTTTCCCAGCTCAGCCAGCCCTTTTGTCCCCTGCCCAGGCAGCTTTCCAGTGCGGAATTCCGGTGCCTGTCCTGTGACCGACAGCTCAGCATGAGAGTGCCTGGCTTGTAAGTAGCACCCGTCACCGGAGCGTGGGGGTGCTGCATGGGTGGGATGGTGGGAGATGGGTTCTGAGAGCGCCGCCTGACAGGCACGGGGTTCAGGGAGTCTGTCTGGGGGGTTTGACCCTGCTGAGACCCCTCCAACACTGCCCACGGGTGGCGGGTCAGGGACCCTTCCCTGAGGGCAGCAGGCAGGGTGATGCCATGGGGTAAAAGCCCATGGATTCTGAGGCACTGCCCTGAGCCGGGCTGGATCGTTTGTCCCCTCTCACCCACCGGTGGTTCTTGGCTTCCGCAGGCCCATCGTGCCAATCCCACCCGCGCCACCGCTGACCCCCCGCAGCTCTGAGAAAACGCCTTCTTCCCTCAACCCAGGGCAAAGGAAGAGGTAGGGGACTTGGGACCCATCCGCTGCTGGGGGGGCAGGGCGGTCCTGCCCTGCCCGGGAGAGCTCTTTCCTGCGTGGGGATAGAAGGCTCTTGGAGGTGCCTGGGCAGGCTGCCCAGAAACACTCTGTCCCCCACCCTGCAGACCACTGTGCTGGGTGCTGAGTACCCCTATTTCCCATCCTGCAGGGAGCAGGCAGCCAGCTGCCGGTACCCCACCGTGCCGCGACAGTGCGGGGGCCAGAACACTGTTGTCCCGCCTGTCCCACGCAACACCCCACGGCCACTGAAGCTATCCACCGTGCTCCCCAGCAAGGTAAGGATGAAGAAGGAAGGGATCCGGAGGGAGCAACTGTGGCTGGTTTTGTGTTGCTGAGTATTCGGGATGGGGGTTATTCGTGCTTCAGTTTCCCAGGAGAGCTGAGTGTGGAGGGTTGCTTGGGGAAGAGGAATTCTTTCCTGTGCTTTAGCCAACCCCCTCTCTCCTTCCCAGCAGGATGATGACAAGACTACAGAGCTGCTGAGCAACATCAGCTGCCGGCAGGGCAGGCAACAGCCTGTGCTCGAGGGCAAGGAGGGTACAGGCAGGAGAGCCTTCACCCACTGCAGCCTTCAGCAGTCACCGCAGCTCATCCCACCCGTTCTGACCCGTTCCGTTGACCTCAAACCACGGCAGCCAAGCAAGACTGGAGGTTCCCGGCTGAACCCCTGGCGCCCTGGTGGCCCAGCACCCCATCAATAAATCCTCGTGTTCATGCAAGCCCCTGTGTGGGCTGAGTGGAGGGACCCTGGCTCAGGATCTGCCCATCATGCACAGGGAGGGCTCGGCAGCATCCCTGGCCTGTGGCCCCATGTCACTGGAGGAGCAGCCCCTGGCCACCCCACATCCCCAGAGCCTGTGTCCCCCGAGCTGCCACACTCCCCCTGGCATTCTCTGTTCTGCACAAGCCCCTTTGGGAGCCTGTGTCCCCAAAGTGTCCTGTGTCCTGGATGACCCAGGTAATTATAGACCAGTCAGCCTCACCTCTGTGCCTGGTAAAATTTTGGGGCAGGTTCTCCTGGAAGGCATGCTATGGCACATGAAAACCAACAAGATGCTTGGTGGCAGACAGCATGGCTTCACTAAGGGGAAATCCTGCCTGACCAATTTGTGGCCTTCTACGATGGGGCTACGGAACTGATGAACTTGGGGGTAGAGCAGTTGATGTCATCTTCCTGGACTTGTGCAAAGCCAACCGTATCCTGGGCTGCATCCAAAGGAGCGTGACCAGCAGGTCGAGGGAGGTGATCCTGCCCCTCTACTCTGCTCTGTGGGACCTCACTTGGAGTATTGTGTGCAGTTCTGGTATCCTCAACAGAAAAAGGACATGGAACTGTTGGAACAAGTCCAGAGGAGGCCACGAGGATGATCAGGGGCTGTAGCACCTCCCGTATGAGAATAGGCTGAGACAGCTGGGGCTGTTCAGCCTGGAGAAGAGAAGGCTGCGTGGAGACCTCATAGCAGCCTTCCAGAATCTGAAGGGGGCCTATAACGATGGTGGGTGGCGTGGTTTAAGCCTCTATAGCTCGCACAGTCGCTCTCTCACTCACTCCCCACTCTTTTTTCCCCTGTCCCGGGGGGATAGGGAGGAGAACCAAAAGAATGCAACTCCCACAGTTTGCGATAACAACAGTCCAGCAACCAAGGTATAACACAAACCGCTACTGCTACCATCAACAATAATAATGACAAGGCAAATACAAGGAAAGAATACAATCACTCACCACCAATCCCCAGCCTGACCAAGCAGTGCACCCCCACCCTTCCGGGTCTCTGCCCTCCGTTTTTGCATCCTGGGCATGATGTGCTGTGGTATGGAATAACCTCTTTGGTCAGTTTGGGTCAGGTGACTTGTCTCTCCTTCCTCCCAGCTTCCCCTCCTCCCTGGCAGAGCACGAGACTCAGAAAGTCCTTGGTCAGACCAAAACATTACCAAGCAGTAACTGAAAACACTGGTGGTATCATAACTGTTCCCAGGCCCAAAATCAAAAACACAGCGCTGCACCAGCTACCAAGGAGAAAAATGACTGCTGCTGCTGAACCCAGGACACTGGGGACGGACTCTTCATTAGGGACTATAGTGATAGGACAAGGGGTAATGGGTTCAAACTTAAACGGGGGAAGTTTAGATGGGATATGAGGAAGAAATTCTTTACTGTAAGGGTGGTGAGGCACTGGAATGTGTTGCCCAAGGAAGTTGCGAATGCTCCATCCCTGGCAGTGTTCAGGGCCATGTTGGGCAGAGCCTTGGGTGACATGGTTTAGTGTGAGGCGTCCCTGCCCTTGGCAGAGGTGCTGGAACTAGATGATCTGAAGGTCCTTTCCAGCCCTAACTATGCTATGATATGGATTTGACAAGAGTAAAGCATGTCAGGCGGGTTTCATTTTCCGCTCTAAGAGGGTGACTGTCTGTATCTTGACTTGGGGAAGGCTTTTCTTGCTGCCCCAGTGACTCTCGTAAATAAGCAGGGGATATCTGGCTCCTATGAGCTCTGCAGGAGCACCATCTCCAGAAAAATCCCTACCAACTGCTTAAAAGGCTGCTTGCCTTTTATACAAAACTTGGGGTAGGTGCTGGGTCCAGCCCACTTTTGCCATCATACAAAGACAGATCCATGCTGGAGTCTGAAGACGAGCAAGAGCAATGGAAAGCATTTGAGCAAATAGGAATTGGGAAAGAAATGGGGATTTTTTTACTCCAGGAAGACCTGCAGGAATAATAGGTGTCATTGGAGAAACTTGTGGCAAAATTATTCCAATACAGAGAAAATTATTAGGAAAAATTATCAAAGTTAGAAGATTTGTTCTTCACATCTCCCTGATAGCTTCTGAAAAGAACAGCGCCATTACGAGCTGTTCATGATTTCTCTCTGGCTGATAAGACAGTGACTGAGCAAATCAGACGTTCATTTTGGGCCCGAAGAGAGCTTTTTCATTTGCTTGAGTTATAGCAGTGGTAGAGCCCATCAGCATTGGGGTCAGGGCAGAAAAAGACATCTTGTTACATGGCAAAACCTAACCTTGACTGGGGACATCATGACTGGGATACCAGGGCATCTTCTGTGTCATTCCCATGTTGCGTGAGTGTGACATGTGGGCTCAACACACAAGAGCAGCAGCATGGATCAGTGCAAGCGTTTTGGGCTGGGCGGATCCAGTTAATCAGCAGTGGCAGTTGTCAGGAAACATGTACAATAACTGTATGGTGCTGAGCTAGGTTAGAGTGCATTTTTTCCAGTAATTGTGCTCTATCTTATACCCTGTAAGTGTTGAGACCTCATTCACCATCTTCCCATGTTCAATATTTATCTTCCATTGCAAAGGGCTGCCTGTATTCCTTGAGGACAAAATGGTTTGGAGGTTTTCTTTGGTTTTGCTTGAAAAGCCAATTTTATTACTAAAAATGGGTGTTTTGGAGCACTGGGAATCATCCAGCCCTTTGCAATGGCTAATGACAACTGTCTGCATGTCACCCCTTCCCATGCACTGCCAGCTGGGATGTCAGACATGCAGTGCAGGTACCCACACTCTCAGCATACTTTGGTGTGGCAGGGCTCTGATTTCAAAGCAGACCTAGGGGTAGGACATGTTTGTCAAGGCTTCCTCACTTCCAGGGCACTTAACTGCAGAAAGCTGCTGGCTTGGGATCAGGCAGGATACTCGGCACCAGGCCAGGGGCTCCTGTTCATTTGCACTTGCTGCTCCTTGCGCCAAGCTGAGAAGGAAAAAAGAGCACAGGAGATGGCATCTTCATCAGGGACTGTAGGGATAGGACAAGGGCTGATGGGTTCAAACTGAAACAGGGCAAGTTCACGTTTGATATAAGGAAGAAGTTCTTTACTGTGAGGGTGGTGAGGCACTGGAATGGGTGCCCAAAGTAGTGGTAAATGCTCCATCGCTGTCAGTGTTCAAGGCCAGGTTGGACAGAGCCTTGGGTGACATTTAGTGTGAGACGTCCCTGCCCATGGCAGGGGGTTGGTCCTGGGTGATCTTAAAGCCCTTTCCTAGTCAAACCATTCTATGATTCCAGTCCATGTCCAAAGTCCTGCTGCTCACTGCTCTGTACAATCAACCTTTGGTTGAAATCCCCCTCACCTGGCTTTGTGTCCCCCGTTGAGATGTCTCTTGGCTCCTTTCACAACCACAGGAGATAAATACCCTCTTGAAGGACATCTTCCTCTGGCCATTCAGGTCAGCTCTCAGATGAACTAAGCCTGCTCCATCTACAGGCAGTTCAGTGGTGGCCCCATGCACCAGAAAAGTGTCACAGGATCATGAGTGCTGGTTTTGTATAGCACAACATCTTTTTCTTCAACTCAGTTGCCCCACTAGCACTCAGGTGTTTTGTACCCCCAGATTCCCCTGTGTGATGGCAGACATGTGGAGATCTGCTGCTGGTTATTACGGTGGATTGGAGGGGGGCACAGCAAACTGGCCTTTCCAGGATGACACTCATGTAAATCATTAATCTGCTTTTATTTCTCATCAGATGGAGAAATTGCTTTTGAAAACAAAGTCTCTTGAGAAAACTTCCTTTGACTGATACTTGGAAGAGGCTTTATTTATGCGGCCAGCAGCAATGATCCCTGCTAATTAAACAGTGGATAGACCTCATTCTTGCTGAATTGCATGTTTTACAAGGCCTGACACATTTAACAATCAGTTTTAGGTTATATTCATAAGCAAGAGGCCAACACCAATTTTGTTATCAGCCAACTTTGTATTGCAGAATACTCCAAGGAGCAATTGTCAAGGTAATTCTTGTGCACTTTCAATAAGTGCTTTAGCTGTGTTTTTAGATGTTCAGTGTCTTGCTCTGGAAGAATGGGAATGATTTCACACTTTACAGGGCCTGTGGTATTGTTCACATGCTGTATTTGGCTTGGAGCTGAGGCTTTCAAGCATCATTTGCCCTGTTCACCCCTGGCTGTGTAAGCCAGAAGGGAGGGCGACAGTGGTTTTCAGGTCTGTGCTGTGTTGACATGCGGAAAGAGACAGGTTTCAATCTCCATTTCTCCTTCCCCTCATTCAGGACACCTCAGCTGTGCAAATCACCCCTTTAAGAACATCCCACTGGTCCTACACGGCCATCTCATCACCTATTGCAAGAGGCAAAACATCTAGAGAAGCACAGAGGAACCTCTCACAGGTCCCACCATCCCTATTGGGATGATGGTTTTGCATCAGGGTTGACCCTCTCAAGCTCATATATCACCCTACATCCCTACAGAGATGATGGTCCTACACGATCTCAGTGGCTATGGACTTCAGTGACAGTGGAATAGCTTTGCTGGTGCTAGGAACTGGAGGCCAGACCCCACTCCTCAGTCCTGCACAGAGCTCAGGACAGCTGAGAAATCCCCTTTCTACCTTTTTGGTCCTGTGGAGTGCAGAGCCCATCTTGGACCAGATAGTTAACGTGCTGTTGGTAGGACTCCAGCTTGATGGATGATGACTTAATGATTAAGGGTTTGGACTGAAACTCCAGTTTCAGTGGCTGGCTTTGCCACAATATTTGTACATTATCTTGGGCCAGTTGGTAAATCATTCTGTATTTTCCTCTTCCTCCGAGTAAACTGGAGGACAACTGCAATTCTTTCCATTCTTCACATCTTGAGGACGCTTTCTAGCCTGTGGACCACAACTAGTCCATCACAGTAGAAAGCGAGATGATTTTATTTGATCAACCAGAGCAAATGGTTTGCATAGCTTTATTTTATTCTGCAATGCAATAGCTTGAAGCTAGCCCAGAAGGGGCAGCAGCCCTGCAAGTGATTACCAGCATGATTTGATTCTCCCTTATCTCAGATCACTTTGTGTATAGAGAAACTCCTCTAAAGTTTAACCTGGTACAATCTATGAGGGTGATGAACTGCAGAGGTGGGGCAAGAGGCAGGGAGTTCTTGAATCAACTTTGCCACTGAAAGTACTGAAAGTTACTGAAAGTAACCTGTATACCTGTTATCTTAACAGATGGCAGGACAAAACCAAGCAGTGTCTAACTGGAGTACAAGCACCCACCTAAACATGCCCAGAGGCAACTCTACATTTCCTGAGTGGGTTCATTTTTGGTAGGACATCTGTTTATTATTGCAGTGGTACTGTAATGCCAGGAAACATTGCCTGAGACCAGAGTTCCTTGCAGGTGCTGTGCAAGTGCATCACACTACAACTTTGGGCTTGGAATGTGGTGTTTGTGATGGTAAGATGATGCCAGAACTTGTGATTATTTGGATATGACTAGAACTGCTTTGAAAGCCTCAAAATTTGATTTTCAGATCAATTTCTTTCTTGAAAACTAAACTTTCTTCTCAAACCATGAACCAAAAATAACAGGACAATTTCAGCTCGCTCTTTGTATCCCCCTGGTATGGGGCTGAACTTTGGGAGTGTACTGCATTCAGATTTATGGCTGGGTCCCATCTTTTGGAAGAACAAGCCAGATACAAGCCACTTCAAGCTTGAGATGATGTTTGAATTTACAGCCATTGTAGCATGAACAGAATGTTCTGGGATCTGAACTGCAGCAAAGCGGATTGGCACCGAGACATCTTTTTAAGGAAGAAGGCCAGTTAAGAGGTGCAGGAAGTTGTTGGGGGCAGAGGGAGAAATTCTGCTGCTTGAGGGTTTTAAGAACTTCCATCTTTTTCAGATAATCCTCTCCCAGGGACAGCAAGGTAGCTGCTGCTTGAGTTGGGAGGATGGATGAGTTGATCCAGAGGAGGCCGCAGAGAGGCTGCGGGGGGTGGAGCAGCTCTGCTCTGGAGCCAGGCTGAGAGAGCTGGGCTGGGTCAGCCTGGACAAGAGAAGGCTCCTCAAGGGGAGACCTTAGAGCAGCTCCAGTGCCTAAAGGGGCTGCAGGAAACCTGGAGAGGGGCTTTGGATAAGGGCCTGTCGGGACAGGCCAAGGGGAATGGCTTTAACCTGCCAGAGGGGAGACTGAGATGAGCTCTGAGGCAGAAGCTGTTCCCTGTGAGGGTGCTGAGGCGCTGGCACAGGGTGCCCAGAGAAGCTGTGGCTGCCCCATCCCTGGCAGTGTTCAAGGCCAGGTTGGATGGAGCTCGGGGCAAGCTGCTCTAGTGGAAGGTGTCCCTGCCCATGGCAGGGGTATTCTAGTATTCTGTCTCCCAAGTTCCCCTGAACTGCATTTTCTGAACTGCATTTTCTGAACTGCTATGTTGGGGTTTTTTAGCCAGCCGGTGTCTCCATCCTCTCCCTGTGATGCTCCATTATTTATTGGAACATACGGGTAATGTCCTAACCCTATGCTTTTGGAGATCTGAGTCCTAATCCTTCTTGGAGGCACTACTGACAATATTTCAGCTTGTTAGTCCATCTTTGGACGTCACTGAGGTTTGTGGTTACACCATGATCCTGTCATCCCTTCTGAGTGCAGACTCTACCTGGGCTTACTTCAGGCAGGGATTGTCTTGAGGAGGCAGCAATTGCCCATTCTCCCTGTCTCACACCCTCCCACTTCAGGGGGGTCAGACTTCTTCTCAAGCAACAAAAAAGAGAGAAAAATCAAATCAAATACAGTTTTATTCTTTACAGCTCTTCCATTTCTCTGGCAGACCTGGAATTTCCCCAGGGAAAAGGAAGCCTTCTTCTCTCCATGGTTGTGGGTTTGGATGAGTCCTTTCAGATCTTTTACTGGATGTCAGGATCTGACCGCCTGGATAACTATTTACGAGAGAAGATCAGTTAGGAAATGGAGACCTGCACAAGTGACAAAGTGTTAAATATGCCCAGAATTCATGTAGCGTGAACCAGAGGGGACCTTGATTCTTTCCCCCTGAGTTCTGTGGCTCATCAAGAGTCTTGAAATCAAATGCTCATTTTCCAAGACCTGGTGCATATTCTCTGCTCCCAAGGCTTTCTTCCATTAGCACTTGAAAACCACAGGTTCCTTCCCAAGTCATCCTTGATGTTTTATAAATGTTATAGCTAAGGCATCATTTCTACCTCCTTTTATGCATTTTTTACAGCTGCAGTAGAGATATTTTGATTCAGGCTGCACACAGTCATCCTGAAAGAGACCTCAGTTACCTCTCCTGGGATATTTCCAAAACAGCAAATGCTGCCTAACTTGAAGCTAATACCCTCCTCGAGCACTCTGGTTTGCATTTATGGTGCAATCTCAGCTGCAGAACTACAGATCAGGAGCATGATATAACCTTATGGGTACAAAACAGCTTTCAGAAGAGACCCTCTGGCTAAGTTTCATTCTTTGGATTAAAGGGGGTATTTGCTTCCAGAGAAACATCTGGGCGTGCAGGAAAAGGGGTATTAAAGGTGCTGGGTTTAGAAATGATGCAATGAATATTGCAGTGAATTAGCCTTTTTAAGGTTCAGGATGAAGCCTGACTTCAGCCTAGAAACGCAGTAAAATTTGTCCCTGTGTTTCTTCCCAGGGATTGCTAAAAACCCATCAACTACCTCAAAACTCTTCTAGCTGGTTTCTGATGAGAAACAGGCACACCCTTTCTACAGGATAAAAGTCAAGTGCGGAGATTGCCAACTTCTTGATAGCTGTACAAGAAGCACAAGAGAGTCCATAATGATCATACTGAACATTAAACAGGAGGGAGGAGTAAAAGCAATGAGACGTGTTATTTTTCTTGGAATACTTAGGATCCTATCCAGGAAACCAGCCAGTGTGAGTCCCATCCCAGTACATCATCTGACAAACCTTGGTTTTGTGCTGGAGAAGGCAAATGTTGCAAGCGGCAGATGAACTGAATAGCCCAAATCAGTTCTTTGTGGAGGCCTGAGTGCTGGGATCTCTATTTTGGGTTCGATCCTCTGTTTAAGCAGGAAACAAGTCACAAAGACAATATCAAGGGGGGGAACTGCTCATTTCTCCTGTGACAGGAGACCTGACAAGTTGCTCTAAAATATGCCTTTTGTTTAAAATAATAACTTCACTGTTGTTATTTTTCACTTATGATGATGTCCAGTGGTTTTCCAAAGCAACGAACACAGTGATGAGGTTACTTGGGTTAGTTCCATGTTTTTCGCATTCAAGGGGAGTTTTCTTCCTGGCCCCAGTTGGTGTTAGCTCAGATCTGTAAAACACTCTTCAGATGAGATCTGATACAAAACAACCTCAGTTGAATGAGTCCATCACTACAGATATGTTCTCACATTTCAGTTCCCAGACACTGGGCCCATGCCACAAATTGTCAACATGCAACTTAGTGCAGAAATATTGTAGCATAAATAGAGACACACACTGAGCTCACCATCTCCTTTGGTCCTAGGGGGGAAACTACGGGACATTGGGTGTACTGCTTTTTGGACAGTGTAAGGTCTTTGAGATGCAGACATACAGTCAAAGGTGGCTTTCTAGGCTTTCTCAACTTGTGTCTTTTCACGCCATGCCTGAATTTAACATCTGGGATAGACAAAATGAGGTTTGAATCTGATTACAGGGGAGCCCCAGAGCACAGCTCACAGACCAGGCTGTATTCTTTTCTCTGTTCCCAAAGCCTGCACTGTGCACATGCAAAGCTATTCGAAATGCCTGGCAGCTGCCCAGAGAAGCTGTATCCCAGAGGAGTCATGGGGTTTTTACTGCATTTCCATCTTTAGCAGGGGAAGAGAAAACTATTTGGTGGAGCAGGACAGCAGCCACTACAGACGATCATACAAATCCATCCCACCCTGCAGCCCTGTTTTTGCTTTCCATAACTGCCTGAAATACTTTCCAGAGTTAGTTACAGATTTCATTAGGGTTTAACTCTTGGATTTCTTTTCTTATCTATGATCATTATTTTCTCAATTAGTGTCTGCAAGGATCTTTCCTGCAAAGGCTTCCAGAACAAAGAGGACCAAGCTTGTTCCCTCATCTGCAAGGCAAGGGTAGAAGATACATCTGTGACTATCTTGAACTGTGGTCAATGGTTCAGGCTGTGAAAGAAACACCTCTGTGTCTTGATGCAAGCTCAAACTGGGTTTACTTCTGAGCACTAGCCCACAGCAATGGGCAGACAGTGACCTGTCTTTGGTCATCTAATCCAAACTCGTATATAAATACAATATAAAGGCAGAGGGATGTAGACAACATCTACATGAAGTTAAACTCCAAGTATAGAAGTAGCGAAAGAAAGACAAATTTCCCTTTGAAAAGAATATTATCACCAAGAATATACCCTGATAAAAAACATGTTGATTCTGCTGAAAAATCAGATGACAAAGCACAGCTGGCAAAATGCAATTAAAAAAAGAGAGAGCATCAAGGTGGTGTCAGTTCTAACAAAGGACGATAATGGTTATAAGCTCAGCACATTCACTTGTTGCCCTTGAGGATGCTGCAGCACCCTTAGTCAGGGTTTTTGTATGTAAAGTATGGCAGTACTCTTCTGTCACTCAGACCCAAATATCAGTGGGATGGGATTCATCTCAGTCAATTTTAGCTGTCCAAAGTTAGACCATTAGTCTGTTACCTGTCTGAGCTGCCTCCGGAGCCTGCAGAGGGAAACAGTTCTCTACATCTCCTTTTGACACTGCAGTCTGAAATAATGAGATTAATTGCTCTCCAACAGTGCAATCACCCTTCATGGGACCTGGATGCCTTAATCCTGAACATCTACACTCAGTTGAGAAGAACCACAGCCTGCGCCTGCTTTTTCTTTGGCTGGAAATCCCAGCTGTCCCCTTCCAGCAGCTGCCTATTTGTTTGCATTGCGGACCCCTCACAATGTATTTTGCCAGGTTTGGCCCTATGAAGAACAGGTCCTAAACAGCTCTGCAGCTTCAGCTTGCATTGTTGCTCCAGCTGATATATGTATCTCATCTGCTTCCTCTTCCATCAATAGCTTTTCATTTTCTGCTACAATGAGGTGCCTAATATCATATGGCCATGATCTCAGTGTTGGAAACAGCAGTGCTTTCAGAACAGGAATGGTGGCCTCCTCTACACTTTGGAGGGAGCCTTGGTTATACACGTACATGTCAAGCTGTACATGGCTCCTAGGAATAGCTGAGTTCTCCAAGGCTAGAAGGGATGGTTAAAACTCTGAGGCAGAGGGTGTCTTTCCCTTCATTGTGGTAGAAGGGCAAAACCAAGCTTCCCTCTCATGAACTGACATGCTTATTTTACAACATGACAAGGTGTTTCTAATACGAATGTCTTTTATTTACTTATTTGCCTGCTATTTGGACAAGGAAGATGTAGTATTGTCACCTTAATGTCCTATCAAAGCCACCAGGGACCTTTGCTTGAAGAGAACCATACAATAGGTGAGCAGTTCTGTCCCCACACTCCCAGCTCCCCAGCAAGCACTTCTGGACTCAGCCGGTTGGTGACAAATAAGACATTGATTTTATGATCCAGTGTTTGCTCCCTGGGGAAGCTGAGCAAAGGTTATTCTATTTAGGGACTGATTTGACATATGGCTCCTGGAAGCTGGAAAGTGTTTGTAGGTAAATCAGGGTTTATTGCTGGAGTGGTTCATTCAGGAACATAATTAGGTGAACACACGCATGCTTACCCATGGAAAGATGCCCACAGGCTTTTTGTAAACTGTGCAAGTAGCATCCATAAGGTGACTTTTCCAACACGTGATTCAAAAGGAAAAACCTGAATATGTTTCTCATAATATAACATAGCAAAGAGTTATTCTTATAACAAAAAGTGATAGAAAATTGGTATTTGTCAGAATGATTTACAAATCACTGCATGTGTCTGAGACCAGGTCTACTCTTAGAAGTTTTTCTGATGATGTTGCACCAGTGAGGGTGTGAAGTTTTAAAACCATCTTCCTGTGGGACATGCAGTTGAAAACAAGGCTTAACTGACTTAAATTTTACTCATTTCACCTGAATAGTAACTCTACAGGCTGGAAACCTAATTTTGTCCAAGAAGAGCTGTGCCTAGTAACTTTTGCTGTCTGTTCCCACATGAACTCTCTTGAGATCTTAGCCTTCGACATAGCTCAGGGTGAGGTCCCAAAACTGACATTTTTTCCCTTTGCCTGGGAGAAGTAGGTCTGTTATTATATACCATTCAATAAGGATTTATTCTTGAATTCAATGCTTATTGCAGACTCACCCTAAATGGTGTTTCTGCTTTTTTCTACTGTTTCTTCTCTTTTCACCCTTGCTCTGTTGCTGCTGTAACAGTTGACCTGATAGCTAAATGCTGATGTAGGATGTACATTCTTGTTCTCTCGCCCCCTCTCTTCTGGATGTTACAACTGAAACACAAACTTTGGAATGTCCAGGGATTCCCAAAGGCCAGATGATATCTGCTTGCTATCAGAGATGTTTGCGCTGAACACAGGGGAGAAATAATATTGGTCAGTGAGATTATGAAATTAGATTTAAATTGTGCTTTGATGAAGAATGAAACAGGGATGGAAAACATAGAACATAGGAAGCAGTAAGAAAAGGAACTTGTTCATTGTGATGGAAATGAAATAGCATTGGCTTCTCTTCTCTGACCCACCATGGGGATGGTGGGCTTGAGTCCAATCCCAAGACAAAACTCACCATATAGGCACTGCAAGGACATCTGAGGACTCTTGCTGAGAGTTAACCAGGAGAAACTGGGCATCTATCTTAAGCCTGTTGCCTGGACTGCTCTGCCAGGAAAAGACATGCAGTTCTCCAGCCTGCAATTCCTTCTGTGTGGGACCAATATCTAGAAGTGCTTGGGATCACCCTCTGGAGGTGCCTTTTTAACCATAATGACCATCTGGGCAGCCTAAATTGGGGAACTGTATACTAGTGGAAGACTGCAGCAGTGACTTTGGGATGGAAGCCTGTGTGTGAAATGATCCTAACGAATCAGGGAGTCTTCACATCACTCATTTCGGAAGATAACAGTTGCCACCATTCAGCCTAGAGTAAGGACACCAATCTTGCTTGGTTGCAGGAATCAGTCTTACTGTAGTAGGAATAAATGTCTCTGTGGGCTCCTTTCACCCTGTTTTCAACAGGGAATGTATTTCAGCAGCCTTGGATAGGTCAGTGCAGCGTGTTCAGTGCTTCTGGATAGGTGTGTGTGCATCAGGATGCAAGTGTGACCTAGGAACCCGTACCAAACCTAGGAGGTGAAATGGAGAGTGGTGGCATAGGGATGTAGTGCATGAAAAAGGGAGATGGGGCAGCAGAGATGAGTCCCATAAAGAGATCTGAGAGACACAAAACCTTTCCTGGGGACGCCAGCACAGCCAGCTTCAGGAAAGGTGCAAAGTGAGTTTGTCTCTCCAATAAAGCTGGTATTTCCTCTCTGCATAAAGAGCACGGTGTTCACTTGCTGTGTCTATGCTGAACTCCACAAGAAAGCATTCCATTTTTTCAGCAAAATCCTATTGGCTAAGGCAAAAATAATGGCAAAAATCATTTATTTCTTCAGAAAGTGTGGGAGCACTTGTCCCTGCTGCTGTCAGTTCCCATCCATCCTTTTTATTGAGCAGTACCAACGCATTCTCTTCCAGCCAGGACTGCTCAACAGCACACAATAAAATTGATTCATCACTCATTTTCTTCTTACTGTCTTTCAATTGCTCCAGCTCTTGATACCACTTAAAGTGGACATTAGCTCTTCACAACCAGCGCTAATGTGATAACACTCCTCTGAGAGAGAATGTTTTCCCTCCAAGCTTTCATTACATATATTTTCATTCAGCCTCATTACACCCATGTGTCTTTCTCATGAGCTTCTTATAATGCGTTTATACAAGCTTTGCTTTACCTGGAGGTAGACCACCGTGGTAAGGAGTGAGAACAGAAATGCAACAGCTGGCCCAAGTGCTCTGCGGGTGTAAATGAGAAGCATTTAGTGATGGGAATTGGGTTTAATTCACAAGAGCTGGCTCTTGAGCTCTCCAGAAAGGAAAAAGCAGAAACCACTGGGAGTTAAACTCAACTTTTGTGCTCCTCTTTGCTATGAAAGCAAAACTGTTTAAACTCCAGGAGAACCAGGACTTTCTGTTTCTAATCAGCATTGAAACATGAAGATGGGAGTTGATAGCTTTGATTTGGGATAGGAGGAGGATGATTAGGATTTCTGTGTGCATGGGGAAAGATTACAGCAATAGTGAATTTCAGGCACTTTTGAGTTTGTTTTTTGTAAGGAAAACTTCTCCAAGTTATAGCACTCATTTAGAGTTTAAGTCAAAGATATTCAAAGCAGTGTAGGTCCAGTGCAGCAAAACTGCTACGTGCATGTAGTAATTTTGTCATATGAATAATGACCCTATGAGGAATCCTAAGGGCCAGGATTTCTTCTTGGATTTGAGTTGGATATAGAACTCTTTTCACCTGAAGCTCCAGACCATGGGGCCTCACAGGCTGCTTTGGCCCTGGGAGCCAGTTTTCCTTGCACTGAGGCAGGGCGTGACTGCAACGGATACTCAAATGTGGGAATTCAAAGTCCCAAGTGCAGTCACAACATTTATTATTTACCCTGGAGTGATATGAGTTTCCTATGCATGTCCCCATGGTGATTTGTTCCACCAATTACAAAGGGGATTAATGTTTCAGATGCAGTTATCTCAATATATCCTAATTGAGACAGATGAATACAACCTTCAACATTTAAGGGATCAGATTCTTTTTAATTAAAGGGTCCCTTTGTTTCACAGTAACTTTAAAAGTCTTATTTATCATTACATTCTGTAGGAGTCTCTCGGGAAAATAATTTCCTGCTGCTGGTTTTGTTCAGCCTTCACATCTCCTGTCTCTTGTCACCTGTAACAAAGTGCTGTAGGAAGGAGTGCTGCTGTATTGCTTTCATGTTCTCCATCAGCTCTGATATGGATGGTTGTTATAAAGCTTCATACATAATATATGCTGTGTCTTAAAGCAGCCCTGTAAACGACTGTACAAGTGTAAAGGTTTCTCAACTCAACTAGCCTCCAGCTACCAGCTATAAAAAGGCATTTAAGCAGATTAGCATTCAAACTACCTGGTGAAATGAAGAATGGGGAGGCAGAATGGCCTAATGATGGATTGTTGGGCTGTGACCACTCACATGGAAAGTCACCTTTCTGTGCCTCCAACCTGCAAGCACTGGCGCTAATCCTTTTTGGAAGCTGTCCTGTAGGCACATGGGTTGCCCTCACAAGGGCACACAGGGATGATTTTCCAAGCAGCCCAAAGGAAATGCTGCCCCTTTCCCACTGAGTCTGAATTTGCACTGGCTCCTTTTGAAGTTCTGATTTACTGTGCAAACACCTTTGAATGATTTTTCATGCTCTGTTGCCTGACTTTCTGTTGTAGCAGAGTGCTCTGAATAGATGGAGAAGTGCTTTTGGAGCCTGTTCTGTCAGGAAGCATGGTCTGTCCATGCCTGGAAAGTTAATTCCATACCTGGAAAGCTACTTCTAGAGGGTCAGGTTTTTGAAAAATTGAGCTTAAAATCAAGTCTATTTTAAAGCTTGTCATGAGGAAAACCAAATTCCTTCCCTATCTTGGCTCCTGTTGTCACTTAGCAGAGGAGGAACATGAATTCTCTGCCCTGTGCTGTCACACTGATCAGATCAGGATCTGTCTTTGTTGACATAGCTCACTACTCCCATCTTTCTGCTGGGCAGGGCACAAGTCATTTTATAATAGAAGAATATAAGAGTTATCAGACCAAAGACCACAACTACTTTAGGCATTTGAATCAATCTCGTGAGCCACATGGAGATGCCCAGGTTGAAGAAACCTATTGATGTGTGCTAATCTGGAGCTGCATCCCAGGCACCTCGTCACACTGATGGTCCAGACTCTGTAGCCAGTCCATGAATGTAGACAGGCAATGCAGAATGACCTGCCCACAGCCAACATCTCCCCCTCTTCCTCCCTGCATGTTCTGCCTTGCTCTCCAGGTTTTCCTAGGCCACTTGGGGCTGGTCGTGATAATAGAAAAACCACTTATCCCCTGGTTATAAATAGGTGAAGCTTGTTTTATGCTTATCACAGAATTATGCTTGGAGAAACCTTGTTAAAAAGCATCATTACAAACACAGCAGGGTTTGTAGATATGCTTCTTTCAAAGCCAAAGAGGAGTCAAGAGCACTGGCTGTGAAGCCTGTATTGTACCGATGGGGAGAGGTGCAACCCACCTGAATAAACCTTTCAAGCACAACTGTTGACACATCCCAATTATGCAGCAGTGACATTACACTTGCTAGTTTAAGCAAAGGCATTGTCACATGAGCATTCATCCCTGACAGTTCTAACTTCCGGCTTTTCAAACACAGAATATTTGCCCGGGTCCTGTCTTGTTGGCATCTCTTCCATAGATGCCCCTTTGCCATGGCTCCTACTTTGCACTCTTTGTTTATGCTAATGGAATGAGCTGCCTTTTATGGATCCTAGATAAATAGGATATTTCACAGGCAGTAACATCATCAATTAATACTAGATTTGGTTATCTAAACAGTACTGTAAATCCAATGCTTTTCAGCAAGTAGTTTTCTTGACAGGACTGGGCAACATCCTTTTGATTGTAAGGAGGTAGATTAAGGAACATTGTGATAAGGACTAACAAGAATTGCCAGGATAAATCCTTCTTTCATTTTGCAATACGGAACCGTGGATGTGAACAAGAAAACGAGTTGTTTGAGCTGTTTTAGCTGAGCAAATGAAACTGTGATTCGCCCTGTGTAGAGACATGTTCCTTTAGACAAAAGCTTTTTTCAGAGCACTAAAACCTACTCTATTCTCAAGACATCATGCCAAGAATGCTTTGCATTTATACCTCACACTTATGATGTGAGGGGGTCCAAAAGCAGGGAAAGGAGGAGAAACTTTTCACGTTGAAATGTCATAGCTGTTGGTAGCACATCTTCCCTGGAGAAGACCCCATAAAACCTGTCCAGTGCCAGAGAAATATTGACTGCATCTACCCTGCTCATGTTCTTTGCTGTAAGGCAAGATCTGTGTCCTCCAGGCCAAGTCACTTCCATCCAGCTCACATTCACCTTGTTCACCTTGCCATGTTCACCTTGCATTGGTACTTGGCCATTGTCTCTTCTGGGATTAACATGGAATCTTTCCGGTTCTAAGGAAAGAGTTTATTTTCACTGCAAAATAACAGAAAATACAGCCCCTAAAGTGGCATTTATGTGCACATCCTTCCCATGGGATCCTGGCAGAATCTCCTAGGGGTACTTGAGGTTGAGGTTTGCTGGGATGGTGTTGGAGAACCATGTAGGACAGAGGCAAGTAAATCTATCATGGGTCACACTGCCTACAAAGGGAAATCCTTCAAGTGACCCCTGACTGCACCCAGGTTTCATCTCACAGGGAACTGGTTGGTTCAATCCAAAAGAAAACCTGGGAGAAAATGAGTATTTATGGTGTATGGCTGGTCAATATTTATGGTGTAACTGTGGCAGGAACAAGCTGCTTCCTTTCTAAAGGTAAGATTTCAGGGAAGTGGGGATTGCTCCTGCCTTTGGGTCTTTGGATCCCAACAGCACCAGAGCAGAATCAGGCTCCTGCTGCATGTATCTTTTACTGTATTTGTCACTAAATCTATACCCGTGTGGTTTGATTTCCCAACTGTGCAGAGAGAGCTCCAGGGCATGATGAAAGGGAAATCCCAAACTGCTAACTCTGAGTAGAGACCCGCAATGGGGGCCATCCATTCTGCTGTGTATTCTCCAGCTTCAAATAAGAAAACATCTCGTTTCACAGGGATGTACTTCATTTTCTGTTAAACCCCCCTGTCTGTAAGGGCTGAATGCTGATGTGGGTCACCATAACTGCTATCTTGCTCATCCTCACTGACCTCCACACCCTGCTGTTGCGTTAAAGGGAGGGGGGAAGATTACTGGCAGCTATCAGCCCGGGCAGCGTTCGCTATTTCGAACCTCACTGGGTCCGGTTTCACTGACAGTGCACCACACTGTCAGGCGAATCGTGCTCCTGAACTCTCACGGCCACACTAAGAGATGGGGTCGCGTTCAGCAAGAGAATTACGATCGATTACCGAAACCGTGCAGTTTATTGATGCAACAGATACAGGTTCTTATGGACTGCCAGTGATAGATACTGTCTGCAAAAGCACGTGCGAATAATGATTACATGAATACAAGCGCTCGATAAAGTTAACACAGTATAGCTATAAAATATACAGATGACAGTAAAAGTAACTCTATAGAGATTCTAGGTTTTCCCAGGGAAGCACCGAATACAGTGCAAATCTTACCCACAGGCGTCCCTATGGGGGGGAAGAGAGGTCCAGCCCGTCGACCGGTCCCAGGAGTCGGTTGATGTTATCTTCCGCGACTCATCCACGATGGTATCTTCCCCAATATCCCCCTCTCTCTTGGGTCATTTTGTATTATTTTTTACCTTCAAGGTGGAGCTTGAGTGACTCTAGTCATACATACCTTTATTACTACTGGTGCAAATTTCTCTCGCTTCAATTTAAAGGTATATGGCACCGAAAATTCAGAGCGCATGCTCAGAGAGGGGTGGCCTCATTTTGGAGGGGGGTCGCATTGGAGATGGGTGTGTATTTTACCATGTAAATGCATTATGATGACATTATAATGAAGCCAAGTTCACACTGAGGATGGCATTCTATCAAAAGATGACAGGCTGCTAGCCCAGCGTAAGAAGTATGCAGCTTATCGGCTTTTGCAAGATCTCCACCTCACTCTACCATGCAGCTTATCAGCTTCTCGCACCATCACATTCCCATCTTTCGCTGGAGTTAGGACAAAGAGTAACCGTGAGATCTCCACCTGGCTCTACCCTTTGTCTGTGTTGCCACAAGAACCGCTGTGGAGTGCACATTCCTGGGATACCAGGTGCGGCTGCATCTCGCCCTGAGAGGCCTTGAAAGTCCGTTTTTCCTCATGGGTGGACAATGCTACATTTCAAATATAAGTTTAATTCCTAGTTATCCCATATTTCCTAATTATTCCACACCTGCACACCTCAATGAGCTGCCCAGCAGCAAGACTGAGGAAGAGGAAGAGCAGGAGAGCAGAACAAACTGTGCTGCAGCTGAGCATTGTCTGTGCACGCAAGCTGGCCAGGAGTATTAGTTTTTAAGGTATTTCCGGTCAAGAACCTGTATTCTCAAGGCTTGTGGGTTATCAGAGGTGCAGGGAAGACCTATGAGCACATGATGCTTTTAAAAGAGACGTGGCTTTAGGAATATTTACCTCAGGAGGGAATAGAGCCTGCATAGCTGTACCACTGGAGAGTGGAGAAAAGGGATGAAAGAGGAGAGGGGCCACAGGGTCTGCTTTGGAGTAAAAGGCTCATTGGGCTGGCAAGGGTCAATTACAGGGGACAGGATACGGGTATTTTCATCAGAGAATTCTTCTAGCAGTTTGCAAAGTTTACTACTCCTCTCTTCGTTGTGGAGATGGGGAAACTGAGGCACAGTGGCTACCACTTGTCAGAGGTCAGCCAATCTAGAGTAAAACCAGTCACCTGTAGGCAGGACCAAAGGGGCATGGTCTGAAACGAGATCAGAAAACCCACTTCATGAAAACCACCTCTATTTATTTCTTTAGTTATTAACCAGCAGCTATGTCTTACTCAACAGAGCCCTAGTAAGCAAAGTATTTATACACCTTCAGTCCTCATCCCTGAGTTACTTAGTCCTGAGCTCATTCTAACCTTAAATATGTTACTTATTACCTTTAACGGCATATTGTAGACTCCTCCACTCATACTCATTCTTATTAAATGCGCTTAGCAATGTGGCAGTGAAGAAACAGACGTGTCGGCTCCTTCAAATTAAAATAAAGAATCAATTATGCTGTTAGGGGCAGATGGAGATTAAGCTGAATACAGTGTACAGTTACACTGTTGTGGAAGCTGGGGCCTTTATGTGCAATTAGCGGTATTTCATTCTTAATCTTTCTCCTTAATACAGAAGAAGCCATTAAAGAGTAAAAGCCACTCACAAGCTCGTTTCAGAGTCAGTTTCAGAGAGATGCTTCCAAATGCATGATTTTAATCTTTGGTTTTTAAAAAAAGAAACTGCTTATATACTTATTCCCATAGGAATTATATTACTTACTCCCATGAGCAGGGACACCTCACACTAAACCATGTCTCCCAAGGCTCTGTCCAGCCTGGCCTTGAACACTGCCAGGGATGGAGCATTCACCACTTCTCTGGGCACTCTGTGCCAGGGCCTCACTACCCTCACAATAGAGAACTTTGTCCTTATATCTTTCCCTGTCTCAGTTTGAACCCATCACCGCTTGTCCTATCGCTACAGTCCCTGATGAAGAGGGACTATGATACAGAATTCACTCAAAGCGCGCTAACTGCTCTGATCTCCCATCAGGGTGCTGCAGCAATGAAGAGTAATGCAGATGTAAGGCACAATTTACAGTTCTTAATATGATGTGAGCTCCTGGTCATCCTTGTCCATCAGAGGTTTTGGTCTTGTTTAGCCATTATGGAGATTCCTGCATAAAAGGGAAGGGAAATGGAGAAATTACTTATTCAGCATCACAGAGTTGGGCAGAAACACCAGTGTGAAGTGAAATCTATAACCACTGCACCATGCTACCCCAGATCTGAGGTCTAAGTCCACTTCCATTACTACAGCCTTTCCCTGGGACTGCACATCTGTGTGCAACATCTCACAGCTCCTCCTGCCTCAGTTTCCCCAGCCTCCCTTCCCAACACCTGCCTGTAGAAGCTGGATACATCAACCAGGAGATGTTTTCCTGCCAGCAAACACTCAAATAAGGAAGTTGTTCATAAATGGTGGAAATAAGCAAGTTCTTGATAAGAGAGTGGATCTCTTCCATAGTGCACGCATGATCGATAAGACTCATAGCTATGAGCTTCAGTATTGAACCTCAGCACTCTGATTTATTGGATATAACATGTGCTTCCTTTCCATTTACTGCTAAGGTGAAAGAGCTATTGTTTAGCACTGAGAACACGCTTTCTAGGCATTCTTGAGCTGCACAGATGATGCCCTGGCTCAGATTTTCCAGTTAATATTAAATCCAGTCCTTGCCCATCTGCTGAATAGTCACAACCCTGCACAGTGATATCTAATGAGCAGGCAGTAAATATGAATAGAAGCTGGTAAGTAAGCTGCAGTGAAAACTTGGTGTGTGGGTCTCCACATGCTGGGCAGGGATCTGCAGGTCAGCTGGAGGCCACAGGGATGCTTGGCCCTGATGCTTCCCATTTAAGATGATCCCTTTGCCACGGTATCCCTTGTGTTGCTGCAGGGTACCTCTGCAATCACTGCATGTAGGGAAGAGGTGCAAAGCACTGTCTATAACCCTTTTATGAATCCCAATTCAATGTTCGCAGCATTTAAGAAGCAGGACTTTTACTGAGCAGCGTAACGAGGGAGTTCAATCTTGGATTAACGTCACTTGTGCTAAACTCCTTTAGGTCATGCTGTAACCACCTGCCTTCAAAATGCCCCGGTGGCAAATCAGACCTAAGACGGCATCTGCAAAACGCAGCTTAAATGTGGTATCCCTCTCCAGGAGATGGCACTGTGAAACTAGTCTTTGTGCATCCTAACGCCGGCTTCCAGCCACCAACTTCTCCCTGAGTTGGGGCTGTTGAATAAAAAGAAGACAAAGGTAAGTGAGAGCCCTGGTCCCGAGACTGGCAGGAAGTAAGGGCTTTATGGTGTCTTTTCCTCTTGTAAAGATTGACTGTAAGGTGGGCTGACTACTGGAAGACTTAGAAGATAAAAGCCATAGTTTGTTATATGAATGGGAGAAAATGCAGAATGGCTTCACGATAACTCCAGGAGCAATTCCACAGAAGAACAAGTAACAGGAGCTGCATTTGGCAATGGAGATAGCCCCAGATGATGTCCTGTGGGTGTCTTCTCTGACACCAAGTTCCTGTTAGACAGTGTCCCTGCTTCAGCTCATAGGTTGGCTATCTCTAAATCCCAAAATACACTGGTGCAGCTGCACAGCTTTGCCCCTTTTTGCAGTGGAGCACATCTTGATGGCAGCATCCCAAAGCCAGAAATGGATACCCAAATGCACATCCTAATGTTCCCCAGGGCATTTATCTTCTGATGCCAGGAAAAAAGGGAGAAACTGGGAGTGTTAATGCTCTAACATCTGTGGGTGTGCATGCTTGTGCCTTTGTGGAGGGGACCTTTTTACATCCCCACCTCTCCTCCTGAAGATGACAGCCTGCAAAATAGGAAAGGTTTTGTGTATTGATAATCTATCCCAGAGGTCAGGAACTGCTGATATCTGATCTAAGGTAATGGCACTCTCTGAATTTCACTGGGTTGGACATGTTTCTCTTGTTCACCTATGGCAAACTTGGGGTGTGAACAGTTACATCCTTTGGGGGTGATCATCAGAGGCAAGGACACATGGATGACCGTTGCACCCAGGCTACTTGGTACTCAAGTAAATCTCTTCCTTTGTCAGTGCTATTTGCATAAAAGTAGGAGGGGTTTTTTGTTAAAAATAACAACAACAAATTTCAGCTGTGAAACTTCTGTTCCCAACTTGAAATACAAGTTTGAGCATCATGTAGCTGCCAACAGATAGGCATTAAACAGCACAGATAGCAGTGATAATGTAGCCAAGTTGCTTTCGATCAGTGGAAGATACATCCCTGAGAACACAGAACACTGCAGCTAAAGCTGGAGCTAACCTCAGTGTGTACTTTGCACCAGGGATTAAACCCATTCTGTATCCTGAGATACTACACCAGGACAATTCAGTACATCTCAAAGTGCTTTCTTCTTCCCAGTGGTGCCCTAAAAGGTAGCATTAAAACAAAATCTCCCAGCTATTACTGCATTTTATGTCCACTAAGCCAATTTGTATTCTCAGCTGTGAGCAAGATCCAAAGTCTTTGCTGCCAACAGGTGCTGTTAAGAGTCATCTTCAGATCACACCTGATATAAATCTGCACCTTTTCATTCATACATGAAAGCCTTGTTGTAGCAGCCACTTAGAAGACATTCCAAAGGGGTTTTCTTCCTCAGCTTTGATTATTTTAACTTCTTTTGAATCCACCTGTTTGGACACCATCCACAGAGCTAATTTAGATCCCAAGCTCTTTGGACAAGGATAATGCTTTCTTCTACCTCTTTACGCACAGAGCCAATTGCACTGTCAGTGCTTCAGAAATAGCCTCTAAATAATAGAGGCCAGGACAGAGAACACCAAGGCCAAGAGGGAAGAAGAAGCTCCAGAGAGGTCAGTGGAACCAAAGCTCCAGCAAAGAGCGCTTACATGTGAATGGAAATAAAGCATAAAAGCATCTGGTCTTAATGGAAAGGAGATGGAGAAAAATCTGACACACTGTGGGAGCTGCAGTGGTCATGTCCCTGAGTTGGATGATGGAAGTGTCTCCTGCCACCAGCTTTATATCAAGATAAGCTGCAGTGAGAGGAATCTCAGTGTAACCTAATATAGAACAGGTCAGAAGAAGAAAGAACACAGACACAGGGTTTGCAGAGCATCTTCCCTTCAAAAGTAGGTTGAAAAGCTGAAATGTCACCATGCTGAAAATGCCAGCCACTTTCAAAATGTTCTGGAAGAACAGGACTTCAATGCTCTCCTGGCATCTGTTGGGTTTTTGGTCCTATTTTGAAGTTCTGACAGTATTCACTTTGAAATCCGATACAACCCAAAGCCTGGAAAACATGAACTGCTTGTTTTGTATGTGTTCTCTGCTGGACCAGCAGGGGTCGAAGCTGTCTCCGTGGCCTTTCAGAGATGGGTTTTGAATGGCAAGAACGTGGATAGTGGTGAAGAAATCCACTCTCTGCAATATCTGCCCTTTCCTCCAGTCTTCAGTATCTTATCCCTGAAAGAAAACTGACGCCTTTCTTCATCTCTATTGCACTCCTCATCTTCTTGCACAAAAGGGTTGTGCTAGTGTGTCTGTGAGAGGCTGGTTGAGAAAAAAGGGGATGGGGAGGTTCAGCAATGAATCGCTATCAAGAACCAGTGTAAAGGGTGCTGGTGATTGCAGTAGGGTAGGAGAAAGCTGGGGCCACATGCGGGAAATCACTGCCACGTTCCAAGGTGTGAGACCCTCTCCCTGCAGCACGATACCCAACGAGCGAACGATAGAAAGTTGCTCCCGTGCCTGCACCAGCTGATTTCGCATCTTGCCTTGTGCCTTCACCTGCTTCCCCCCCCCCCCCCCATTCTATTTATTTCGTATTTATTTGCTGCACCAGGGAATAATCAGGTAACGCAGGAGCCTGGCGAAGTGGAGGGGACGGGAGGGGCCGCGCGGGCATTTTATCGTCCCTCTCTTTCCCCATCTCCCTCCCTGGAAGTTTTTTCCCCCACCCAAAACAAGGGGGAAAAGCCCGAAACGAACGGGCGAGGCGGGGAGGGGAAGATCGGATGCCGAGCCGCCCGTAGAAAACGCTGTAGATGGTGTTTGATCGCGTCCAACGCGACACCGGTGCTATCGCTGCGCGCCCCGCGGAACGGCGGCATCGATTTCACGGGTGATTTTCAAACCCTCCCTTCGCTTGTTGCGGCGCGTTTCCCACGGCCCCGGGGCGCGGAGGCTGCGCGGGCGCGCAGCGGGGCGATGGGGGTTGGAATTTGTGTGAGATTTTTCTTTTTCTTTGCTTATTTATTTTGTTCGTTAAAAAAAACTGCTGGGAAAGGTCACGGAAGGAGTTGGCGGCTTAATGGGGGGGGAGCCTTAAAAAGAGCGGCAGGCACACGCACTGCGTGAATGCCATATCGGAATGAGCCTGCCGCGGGTGCGGGCGGAGGGACGGATCGGCTCCGCGCTGTGCGCATCGCGGGGGGCTCGCTGTTCAGGCGCGGAAAAACTAAGGAAAACAAGAGAAAACACCCTTCCCCCCCAAAAAAAAACCCCCCAAACTTACCCAGGTAAGGTACCGCGCCCCCCAAAACCACCCTTCCAGCGGGTATTTCCTTTTAGTTTATGTATCGGGTTTTGCGCTTTTTGGGTCGTTTTCCTCTTTCCTAAATATTTTAAAGGGCTAATTATTATGTTTTTAAAGCGGGGAAGCTGGTGTGGGTTTTCTTTCCACCTCCTTATGCCTCAAAACGTGCAGCAACCGAGCCAGAAAGCTTGGAAGTTCCAGTTCACCCTCACCACAGGGCTTTCAACAAGGAAAACAGATCGAGTTCTGGCACGTTACTCAACTTGTGTTAAACCACTTAACCCTAAAGAGAAACAACGCGTTGCTGAGGAAAACGCAGCTGCAGCACAAACCAGTGAAGTTTCTCAGCTCTTTCTCAGGTTTCAGTGCTCCCCACCTTCTTACTGCTCCTGCCATCCCTTCACAGCAACCATAAACCCCCTAACCTCCTGCCCCAGCCCCTCAGCCCCCAAACGTCACAGTTAAACCAAAGTTAAACACAACAACTCGGGCCACTACGGCTCTAATCAAGCAAGGCTGCATCCAACACGCACCCTGCCATATCTTTTTGCTTCTTCCTTGTAAATTACCAGGTTAGCCCATTACCTCTCACGCTTCATTAAAATCTTCTACGCGATTGAGCAATCGCTCATGCAAGCGGAGCCAGTTTGAACAGATTACAGCCGCAACTTCGCGGTGCTTCGTTACCATCAGATTAAGGCTGCAAACAAGAGTTTGAAGCAGCAGCATCTGGCGCCCTAGCTGCCTGCTGAGCGCCGCGAACAAACTCCCGCAGTCCGCTTTAAACCCCAGCATAGCCAACGCAGAACCTGGTGTTTATAAGGAAACAGGTCCCCAGCCACTCCGGCAGCGCTGGCTGAGAGGCACCGAGGGTTCCCCCCGCACCGCCGGTACTCACGCATGAGGGTGCTGAAGGCGCAGAGGGCCAGCAGCGCCTGCAGCAGCACTCCGAAGCGCCCCAGCAGCGCGCCGCTGCCGCAGCCGTGAGCGGGGCGCGGGGCCATGGAAGGAGCGGTGCGGGACGGGACGCAGCAGAGCAGGATGAAACGGCCCCGCCGCGCACAAAGGCGGCCCCCGAGCAGCCACCGCCCCCCGGCCCGCCCCGACGCAGCGGCCACAGCCGGGAGCCGGCGGGACGGGGGTGGGGCCGGAGGGAATGGGAATAGGAATGGGGATAAGGAGGGAGGCTGTGATCGGGATGGAGATGAGGAGGAGGATAGGAAGGGGGGAATGGTGGTGATGATAGGGAGGGAGAGGGAGATGGAAGATGGGGATAAGGAGGGAGATTGGGATTGGGATGGGATTAGGATGGGGTAGAGAGGGAAATGGGGATGGGAGATAGGGATGCAGAGGGAGGTTGAGATCAGGATGGAGGTAGGTATGGGGAGGGAGATTGTGATCAGAATAGAGATGGGTATGGGGAGGGAGATGGGAATAAGGGCGGAGGTTGTGATCAGAATAGAGATGGGTATGGGGAGGGAGATGGGAATAAGGAGGGAGATGGGGAGGGGAATAGCAATTGGGATGATGATAGGGATGGAGAGGGAGATGGGAATGAGGAGGGAGACTGGAATCAAGATATGGGGACAGGGATGGGGATAGGGAGGGAGATGGGAGATGGGGATGCAGAAGGAGATTAGGATCAGGATGGAGATGGGAATGGGGAGGGAGATGGAGAAGGAGACAGGGATGGGGACGAGGAAGGAGATAGGGAGGGAGATGGAGTTGCAGGTGCAGGGGATTCAAGGCCTGGTTGGATAAGGCTTTGAACAACTTGCTCTAGTGGAAGGTGTCCCTGCCCGTGGCAGGGACTTAGAACTGGATGAGCTTTAATGTCCCTTCCAGCCCAAACCAGTGTGATTCTATGGAGATGTGGGGCCTGGTGGGGCTGGGATGCCAGGTTGGGGTAGTCCTAGTGAGGATAGCTTCTATTCCTGCGGTCTGACGTAAGATGATCTGAGACCCTGACTTTGAGAGGTAGTTTCAGAGCCAAAGACACTGCAAACCTCATCACATCAGACTCAGAGCAGCGGCCTCAAGTGTTATGAGACCAGAAAATCATGGGAGCTGGAGCGCTTCCAGAGCAAATGCCATTTACAAATCAGGATGAAATTGTGTTAAACATGGGCTTGGGAATCCCCTGTCGTGGTGAGGACATTAGTGCAGCAGTTTGGGCAGAGGTTAGCCCTGGTCAGACAAGCTGCCTGGAGGTTTGTCCTTCCTCCGGCTGCCTGGTCCTGCTTGCCCTCAGTTTACCCAGCCTCTCAACTGAGCCAGCACATGCCGAGGTACCAACCTGCTGGCTCCACATCACTGAAATAGCCCCTGTCAGGAGTATGTTCCATGCTCATTTAGCTCCCCAACTTTAATCATGAGTTCAGTCAGCAAGCTGGAAGTTTCATCTTGCTAACTCATTTTCAGCTGATTTTATATGTGTAATTGTTAGTTCCATTCCCTTGAGTTGCCAAATCTGGTTGTGTTTTGCAATCAGTCGCCTTCATATTGAATTCTAAATCAAATATTAAAGTGGGCATCCTTATGTGATAAATGTAAACAGTTAATTTGCTGATAAATTGCAATAATGGTAAATTGTAATAAACTTGAATTATTAATTTGGTAATTAAGCAAGGCGTGTGTAAGTTAAGTTTAATTAGCATTATGCTATAACAAGACTATGATTCGTGTTAAGAGTAATAGTTCGTTATAAAACATGGTAAGGAAAATCATGAAGTAAGAAACTGTTGATTAACTATACGAAACTCTGAGTTACTGTGTTCAGGGCAACGTTGATGGAAGTAGCTATTTGTAACTCCCTTGAGTATAAGTAAGTATTTAACTTAGAGAACAAAGTAAATCTTTGTAATAGAGATAGCTCTTTTACAATGTTGCAAGTCTGTGAAGTGATAATGGCCCTCTTTACAAACCTAGTGTACTCCACATCCCATGTCTGGCTTGTTAATTGCTTTCTTGATGTGCTAATGAGATTCAGTATCTCCCCTGCTAATGAGATTTAGTAGTTCCCCTGCTAATGGGATTTGGTAGTTCCCCTGCTAATGAGATTTAGTAGTTCCCCTAAAGAAAAAGCGTCTCCTGTAAAACTGATAACTCTGTGAACTTCTCATCAGCACATCTGGTTTGTTTTGCAATTGTTTGACAACCACACTGTTCTAAATATTAGCCAATTGTCAGAAGCTTGCAGGCATGGCTAATATTTATGTGAAGTCCAATGTAAAGGTCAGACGCAAACTAAAACAGCCATCAAACACCGTTTGTGCAAGATAAGATAACCGCCAGGAACCGACAGAAACATGACAAACGACCCCCTAGCAACAACTGAAGCACGCGCAGAGTACCTCCACTACTTCAAGAACACGGAAGAAAAGATGTATAAAAGAGGACTGTTTGAATTGCTTAGTGCGGTAGTTGGCGGAGCGCAGACTCCCCTGCCGTCCAGCGCTGTTTTTTGCTCATATTCTACTTGCTATAATTAATAAATTCTAATTGGAGTCTAGTCCGTTGTGTTCTCAATTTATAACAATCTTGGTGCCGTGACTCGGATAAGGAACGGTAAGCTTTGGTCCTCCGGGGAGGCGCCCCGCGATAGTCCGCGGCCCCGCGACCGACAGCTCACTGCCCTTACCGACGAACCTAAATTCTAGAATAGTGAGCAAAAAAGGAACCGGTAAAATCCCATAAAGATTCTGTGCACGGGAGTCCGGACGAAGACGCGGGACGCGTAAGTATATTGCGAATTTGTCGCAGGTTATCCGTTCGGGCGGGATTGGGTTATCCTGGAATATAGCGAATGAGAGGTTCGACATACTGAGCCAAGCGAGTGCGGACCCTTAAGTACTGCGTTTCCCATCTCCCGCGAGGGACTGGGCCAGGAACAAGGGGAGCGAGTGAGTGTGTGTGTGTGGATATTCCAGAAGATGGGGGCGAAGGGCAGCAAGCCTTCGACTCCCATGGGGAGGGTACCCACTGTACCTAGGGATACCCCTCTGGCATATATATTAGACAATTGGAAATATCTACCTGGAACCTTAGGGAAAGATAAGCAGAAGATGATAGAATATTGTACTAAGATATGGGGAGGGAAGAAGATTTCTAACAATGTCTTTTGGCCAGTCTACGGGTCAGAAGAAGATTGGGTAAAGCAGCAGTTAAACCTTTGGGTTAATAATAAAAAACCCCTTAACCCGGAGGAAAGGCAATATGCGGAAGTGTGGCTAGAAAAACCGGGAGCTAAACTTTACCCGTTGAATGAAATAAAAAATAAACAAAAGAAAAAGAAGGAAGAATTAGACAAAATCCTTCTAAATCCCCCCCCTTATGTTCCTCCTCCTGCTCCTGCAGCCTCTCCAGAGGTCCCCAGAGCGCCCTCTCATCCATCAGAGTCAGAACAAGAAATTTCCCCCCCTCCTACTCCTAGACGTGTGACTAGGAGTCAAAAAGGGGCAGCTCAAATGTACCCCTTAAGGGAAATGCCCATGGGGGGACCTCAACCTGTGATTGGATATATTTCTATACCCCTAAACTCAGCTGATGTACGAGACTTTAAAAGAACCGAAATGGGAAACTTAATTGAAGACCCACTTGGAGTAGCAGAGAGATTAGATCAATTTTTGGGACCAAATCTTTATACTTGGGATGAAATGCAATCTATCCTTAGTCAATTATTTACTACCGAGGAAAGAGAAATGATTAGGCGAGCAGGAATGAGACTGTGGGATGCTCAACATGTCCAGGGACCCCAAGCAGATATTAAATGGCCACTCCAAAGACCTAATTGGGATAATCAGGATTCGCTGCATAGGACCCATATGCAGGACCTAAGAACAATAGTAATTCAGGGAATTAGAGAAGCAGTACCCCGTGGCCAAAATATTAACAAGGCATTTAACGAAATGCAGAAAAAAGATGAGAGCCCTACTGAGTGGTTGGAACGGTTGAGGAAGGCTCTTCAACTGTATTCTGGAGTAAATCCTGACAACCCTTTAGGGCAGACACTCCTTAAAACTCAGTTTGTAGCAAAATCATGGGAAGACATCAGAAAGAAGATTGAGAAGTTAGAAGATTGGCAAGATAGAGGCTTGGATGAATTATTGAGGGAAGCTCAGAAAGTCTATGTGAGACGAGAGGAGGAAAGCAGTAAGCGGCAAGTAAAAATGATGGTAGCAGCAGTCAGGGAAGATTGCAAAGGGCGGATTGGTGAACGCAGATCTGTTAAAATGAAACAAGGGAATGTAGTAATAAAGAAAGAACAGGGATGTTGTTTTTACTGTGGAAGGAAGGGACATATAAAGAAGAATTGCAGAGAAAGGATCAGGGATGAAGAAATATTAAAAACGGAATAGGAGAGTCAGGGGCTCTATATCTTGGGGGACCGGAGTCATCATGAGCCCTTGATAAAATTAAAAATAGGTCCCCATAAACAAGAGTTCACCTTTTTAGTAGACACTGGGGCGGAGAAATCGACTATTAGACAAATACCTGAGGGATGTAAAGTTTCCCCTGAAAAAGTACAAGTAATTGGAGCAAAAGGAGAACCCTTTAAAGTCGGCAAAATCAAAAATGTAATATTTGAAACTGAAAATAAATATGGAATGGGTGAACTCTTGCTCGTCCCTGAAGCAGAATTTAATCTGCTAGGACGAGATTTAATTGTTGAATTGCAATTAGAAATTAAAGTAAAAAATCAAGAGCTAACAGTGTCTGCTTATCCTTTGACCGTGGATGATCAAAAACAAATTAACCCCGATGTCTGGTACTCTCCGGATACAATTAGTAGACTAGAAATCCCACCGATTAAAGTCCAAATTTCCGAACCCCACATACCTGTAAGAATAAAACAATATCCAATATCCCTAGAGGGACGGAGAGGATTGAAACCAGAAATTGATAGACTATTAGCACAAGGAATATTAGAGCCTTGTATGTCACCCTTTAATACCCCTATTCTGCCCATAAAGAAACCAAATGGGAAATATCGGCTCGTGCATGATTTAAGGGAAATAAACAAAAAGACTGTCACCAGGTTCCCTGTAGTAGCAAATCCATACACACTGTTAAGCAAGTTAGGACCCCATAACTCCTGGTATAGTGTGGTTGATTTAAAGGATGCCTTTTGGGCCTGTCCACTGGCAGAAGAATGCCGTGATTATTTCGCCTTTGAATGGGAAGACATAGAGACAGGCCGTAGACAACAATTGAGGTGGACCGTACTCCCCCAAGGGTTCACTGAATCTCCTAATCTGTTTGGACAAGCCCTAGAAGAGCTTTTAAAAGAATACCAGGTACAAACGGGGAACGTACTGTTACAGTATGTAGATGATCTGCTCATAGCAGGGAACAATAAGGAAGATGTGAGGAAAGAGAGCATTCGACTCTTAAACTTTCTTGCACAAAAGGGACTACGGGTATCACAGGAAAAGTTACAATTTGTGGAAGAAAAAGTAAAATATTTGGGGCATTATTTGTTTAACGGTAAGAAAATATTAGATCCAGAACGCATTAAAGGAATTCTGGAATTACCTATGCCTGTCACTAAGAGGCAAATTCGGCAGGCATTAGGGCTATTTGGGTATTGTAGACAGTGGATAGAGAACTACAGCTTTAAAGTCAAATTCTTATATGAACAACTGTCTAAAGACAAAATACCCAAGTGGACTCAACAGGATCAAGAGCAGTTTACCAATCTTAAAAGAGAATTGAGTCAGGCACCGGTTTTAAGCCTACCAGATTTAAAGCGGCCATTCCATTTATTTGTTAACATACACGAAGGAACGGCATTCGGAGTATTAACACAGGAATGGGCCGGACAAAAGAAACCGGTGGCATACCTATCAAAGCTGTTAGACCCTGTGAGCAGGGGTTGGCCGAGTTGCTTACAAATCATTGTTGCTGCTGCCTTATTACTTGAGGAAACTAATCGCATTACCTTTAATGGGGAAGTTGTCTTATATGCGCCTCATAACATCAGGGGAGTGTTACAACAAAAAGCAGAAAAATGGCTAACAGATAGCCGATTATTAAAGTATGAGGGAATACTTATAGAATCCCCTAAACTATCCTTGAAAACTATTGGAGCAGTTAACCCTGCTGAATTTTTGTACCCTGGAGAAAGTGATGAACTATTGCACAATTGTTTTCAAACAATTGAACAGCAGACACGCATTAGGCCAGACTTAGAAGAAGAAGAGTTACAATGTGGGGAAGTATTATTTACAGATGGGTCATCCCGAATAGTGGAAGGGAAACGATTGTCTGGATATGCCATCGTTAAAATGGAAAAAGGAGAATTTAAAACAATAGAAGCAGGTCCCCTGAGTGCCAGCTGGTCAGCTCAAGCCTGTGAGCTGTATGCATTGTGGAAAGCGTTAGTGTCACTGAAGGGAAAGGATGGAACTATATATACAGACTCACGCTATGCATTCGGAGTAGTACACACTTTTGGAAAAATATGGGAAGAAAGAGGATTTGTTAACTCACGGGGAAAAGAACTGATACACCAGGAATTAATACGGCGAGTTCTGGAGGCATTGAAAATGCCGAATAAAATAGCTGTTGTACATATAAAGGGACACCAGCGAGGTACAAGTTATCAAATTAGGGGAAATAATGCAGCTGATACAGAAGCAAAACGAGTGGCAGGCAATCATAGTACAATACTGACTCTGCAACAAATACCTGTTAGTAAAAATCTGAGTTTTGAGTCTGCAGAAAAGGAAAAACTAGAACAAATGGGAGCTAAAGAACAGGATGGTAAATACATATTGCCAGATGAGAGAGAAGTCTTGCCTAAAGGCATAGCACTCGAAATATTTTCAAAAATACACAGTAAAACACATTGGGGAACCCAGGCGTTAGTTGATCATTTCAATCAACAGTTTGCCTGTATAGGCGTATATAACATAGCAAAAGCAGTCACGGCAGCTTGCGAAACCTGTCAAAAAGTTAATCGAAACAACATGAGACGAAAACCTTTTGGAGGACGGTCACCAGCATACAGACCTTTTTCACACATACAAGTGGATTTTACTGAACTACCTAGGGTAGGGCGTTACAAATATTTATTGGTAATGGTAGATCACTTAACACATTATGTTGAGGCTTTTTCTACCTCCAGGGCAACTGCTAACCAGGTTACTAAAGCTTTACTAGAACATATTATACCTCGATATGGAATACCTGAAGTAATTGACTCAGACAGAGGAACACACTTTGTGTCAAAAATTGTTAAAGATTTAACAGAAAGTTTGGGTATTAAGTGGGAATACCATACGCCATGGCATCCACAAAGTTCGGGAAAAGTTGAAAGGATGAATAAAGAAATCAAAACTATTTTGACTAAATTAATGATAGAAACCAAATTATCATGGATTAAGTGCCTACCCATGGCCCTATTAATTCTCAGGACTAGACCCAGGGCAGACGTGGGAATATCAGCATTTGAAATGGTGTATGGAATGTCCTATAGAATTGAAAGTCCACAAACAAATGTTTTAATTCGAGACCGTGTGATTAATGAATATGTTTCACAATTAGCAGAACATCGTAACAAGCTTTGGGAACGTGGACTGATTGTGCAACGACCCCCGTTGGACTTAAAGATTCATAATCTTAAACCGGGGGACTGGATATTGGTTAAAACGTGGAAAGAAGAAACCCTAAAACCCAATTGGGAGGGACCTTATCTTGTTTTACTTACAACAGAAACAGCTGTCCGGACTGTTGAGCGTGGATGGACTCATGCTAGCCGCATTAAAGGTCCAGTGACAAGACCCCACTGGAAAGTAATTAGTGCTCCAGGTGATACTAAAGTAGTTTTGAGGAGATAAGTGATGATAGAGACATTGTTGAATCACATCTCTACATTACCTGTTAGCATCAAGTGTATAATACTTTTTATATTTGCAGCAGTTGTATCATTAATTGTATATTATTTTTGGAAATGTACTAAGTGTGCTCGAGGAAATTGCTAAACCTATGCAGCTTAATATTGAATATAGAGAAGATGTGGAATTAGATAGAATAAGGTGTAACGATATAGACTGTAGTTGCTATCCATTTGTTTGCTTTAAATGTAAAATATGCCAGGATAAATGATAGACACATTGTGAATACAGATATCCTCCTACCGGAATTTGCATACAGTGTTGGAATTAAAACAAGAAATAATTCGGGAATCTAAAGAGTGATGGGAAATTTTCACTAAAGGAATAAATCCTCAATATTACTGTTACCACTCCAATGAACCAGTTCCCTTTATAGCTGACATTGTAGTTGTAAAGTGTAGAAGGAAAATACAAGCTGTGTCTTGCTTTGCCCCACTAGCCAAAACTGCGAAATGGGAAGCCTGTATAAATAGGCAGAAAACCCAAAGCAGCCGTTCTCCTGAAGAATTCTCTTGCTGCCGAGAAGATGATACACCTCGTGGCTCGAAGCAACCGAGTCGACGGGCGAGGCAGAGGAGAAACAAACTGTGGAGAAAAGAACCAGGACTGTGGGACACAAAAGCAATCATGGCCAAACTTCCCCAGGACTGGTAAAGAAATTGACCGTTATCTTGTCAAATCTAGTTTGTTAATATTATTGATTATTCCTTTAGTGAGTGCTAATTGGGAGATAATGCCTGATCATTTTTCTCCCAGGCAAAATGTATGGGTTTCTCTAGCAAACAAACTAAACCGAACTAACTTTTGTGTTTCTTTGGCACAACCCGAGTCCCCTTTCCATACATGTTTAATTGGTGTCCCCCTAAATCACTCGGAAGCCCTACTTATTGTTCAGGGCATAAAAGGAAAATTAAAAAGGAACAAATGTAACAACTCTATGATCAAATGTACAGAGTGGTATGATGTATGGGATGATAGTCTGCCATATGGTCCAATACCTCAAGAGCTGGAAATTTTGGGATCACTCCACGCCGAATCATGTTTATATATTAATTCTAGTGGCTGTAATGAAGGCAATCACACTTGGGGTGACCCTAAAGCAACAACCATTGTGTCACCACAAAATAATTATTGGCGAAATAGCAGTAACTGGTGCCATCATTTAGGTAGAAATAGCAGTAATCCAGCACCAGGTACTACCATCCCTCGTAAAATGCCCCCTGGAATATTTTTATTATGTGGAGATCGAGCATTCACTGGACTTCCTCAAAGGCCTATAGGGGGGCCTTGTACTTTTGGACGCCTTACTATAGCTTTACCAACTCAATCCGGGCTACGAATGTATAAAACAAACAGTACTCAGTCCGCCCGTGAAAAACGAAGCACAGTGTCAGAAGACTGTAATGATGAGGTAAAATTGTTTAACAAAGCAGAACAAATTGTATCATCTCTTTTTCTTCCTCAATTAGCTGCGGGACATGCACTATTTCAATTTGAAAAGCTTCAATGTTGGATTGCAAAACAAGCAAACGTAACCTCTGATATTTTATCTCTATTAGCGGCAGATGTAGATACAATAAGACATGCTACACTGCAAAATCGAGCAGCTATTGATTTTTTACTTTTGGCTCATGGTCATGGATGCGAAGATTTTGAAGGAATGTGTTGTATGAATTTACAAGACAAGTCAGAATCAATTCAAAAAAAAAATCCAACATTTACAACAGCATGTCCAACTGCTTAAACAGGATGAAGGATTTTTTGGTCTAAATTTTAATACTTGGGGAATAACGGGATGGTTGAAAGGTCTTATACAAATAGGCTTAGTCATTCTTTTAATTGTCTGTCTCGTATTTTTATTATTACCATGTATTTTATCTTGTATGCAACAATTTATTAGAAAGCAATTTGATGTAACTAAGTTAATGATCTTAAATTCTGGAGTAGACTACGAGGAAGTTTGTTCGGAAGAAAATGAAGACCATTGTGAATGTGTTATGTCGCGCAGGAACTATGATTGTATTTGTGAAATATTACCTTGTGAGTGTTATGATAAATGTTGGAATTGTGGAGAAAGGATTGCTTGCAGTGCTGAGAATGAAAGTACTTTTACCATCGAATCAGCAAATTAGAGATACAAAAGAAAAAGGGGGGATTGTGATAAATGTAAACAGTTAATTTGCTGATAAATTGCAATAATGGTAAATTGTAATAAACTTGAATTATTAATTTGGTAATTAAGCAAGGCGTGTGTAAGTTAAGTTTAATTAGCATTATGCTATAACAAGACTATGATTCGTGTTAAGAGTAATAGTTCGTTATAAAACATGGTAAGGAAAATCATGAAGTAAGAAACTGTTGATTAACTATACGAAACTCTGAGTTACTGTGTTCAGGGCAACGTTGATGGAAGTAGCTATTTGTAACTCCCTTGAGTATAAGTAAGTATTTAACTTAGAGAACAAAGTAAATCTTTGTAATAGAGATAGCTCTTTTACAATGTTGCAAGTCTGTGAAGTGATAATGGCCCTCTTTACAAACCTAGTGTACTCCACATCCCATGTCTGGCTTGTTAATTGCTTTCTTGATGTGCTAATGAGATTCAGTATCTCCCCTGCTAATGAGATTTAGTAGTTCCCCTGCTAATGGGATTTGGTAGTTCCCCTGCTAATGAGATTTAGTAGTTCCCCTAAAGAAAAAGCGTCTCCTGTAAAACTGATAACTCTGTGAACTTCTCATCAGCACATCTGGTTTGTTTTGCAATTGTTTGACAACCACACTGTTCTAAATATTAGCCAATTGTCAGAAGCTTGCAGGCATGGCTAATATTTATGTGAAGTCCAATGTAAAGGTCAGACGCAAACTAAAACAGCCATCAAACACCGTTTGTGCAAGATAAGATAACCGCCAGGAACCGACAGAAACATGACAAACGACCCCCTAGCAACAACTGAAGCACGCGCAGAGTACCTCCACTACTTCAAGAACACGGAAGAAAAGATGTATAAAAGAGGACTGTTTGAATTGCTTAGTGCGGTAGTTGGCGGAGCGCAGACTCCCCTGCCGTCCAGCGCTGTTTTTTGCTCATATTCTACTTGCTATAATTAATAAATTCTAATTGGAGTCTAGTCCGTTGTGTTCTCAATTTATAACACTTATATAAGCCAGTTGAACACAGTATTTGTGGAACCATCTAGTAAGCAAATGCATGTCTTCACACAAATTTACTCAGGCACTTTGCTGCTAAAGAACCATTTGCAAGAATTGGTTGCTGGATGATGATCTGGGAATTACCTCGGACTCTATTTGCCCAGGTATGGCACAGCAATTGATGCGCACACAGGAAATAAAAGACATTTAAACCAGATTGGTATTTCTTAAAGCTATTTTATTTTCTATGACTAACCTGCAAATCACCTGTAAGACAAGGTATCTACAATACAGCAGTGGATTGTAGAAAGAGACAGTATTCCTAGGGCTCTCTCTAAACCAGCGCTGCCTCCTCCCTTTCCTTGCTAGCCCAGTTAACAGTGATTTCTCCCAGCTGCTGCATTCAGCAATGCAAAGTTGTCTGAGGCCTTATTTTCACGTGCTGATGGGTTTACAAGGAAGCCCAGTGCCTCCCATGTGTGAAAACACTCAGGCTACAAGAAGGCAATAAACAGAACCCCTCCTGATCTCCCCCCTCATTGCAGGAGCAGGCAGAGATCCTTTAGTGGCTGTTGCTGCTCCACACTCCACTGTGAAACCACAGCTTTGCTTTATCAAAAACATGATTTGCACTTCAAAATACTTGGAGTTTCTGAACCCCTGCAAAAAGCCCTTAGGGCTCCTCTGTATCCCAGGGGGAGTCTGGGAGCTCCCTCTGGCTACTGAATCCTCCTGTACTATTTTGGCAACTAAGATGCCCCACAGATGTCTCCCTTCCTTTTTGCCCAAGGTTTTCCATCTCTCCTGCATATTAAAAAAGAAGATGTGTAAGAAAGCACTCTTTATGCCTGGCACCATTCCCAAAGTGTGTGTCTGCCTGGCTGTGAACAGCGCACACTACGGTCATTAGGACAGCTGCACCCAAACTGGGAGTTGGTGCCCTCAGCTCAACTGATTGTTTTCTTCAGGGAATTTTATCTTTGGGGATGCGGAGTTTATCCTGAGTGGATGTAAAGCTGTTTTCCCAGCAGGAAAGTTCACTTTCAATGTGCTCAGGGTACCACCCTCTGAAGCTAGGCAATGGCTGGACTTCCCAGCCCATCTCAGCAGCAAGAGTTGGCATTAATGACAGAAAAGAGAACATAAAGGCTGTGATCCTTCTCTTTTCCCTTAACTTTGGTTGGACAAAGGTCTGGAGAGGCTCACAATACAATGGTCAGTTGATGCTGATTTACTTCAATCTGTCCATTGATCTTGTGAGCTTCCAGAAACAGAGGTGAGAAATACCAATGACAAAACAGAAAAGTGAGAAAAATGAAACCAAGAAAGCAGTCATGCAAGAAATTCCCTAAGAAATAGAAATTAACCATTAAAGAAGAAAAAAGACCCAGAAACGCTGAATTTAAATATTAGACCATGAGTGCAAACATGAAATAAGAAAAGCCAAGACACCAAAGTGGTTTCAAGTAACAACGGATGCAAAACGTCAGTCCAGGCAATTCTGTACATGCATGAAAGCCAGAGGAAAATGAAAGATGGAATAAATCCATGAATTCTCAGATAGTGAAAACCAAATAATGGAAACCACAGAAAATACTTCAATATTTTTTTTTTAACCCTTAAAAAAATAATTAGAAGCAAAGTAGACTTAAAACAGTGGGAGTAGAAGCAGTGCAGGGCAAGAACAGGTTAACAGACAAGAGGAAGCAAGTCTAATGTATTCAAGGGCCAGATGAAACCGCTGTGAGAGTAGCTGTGAAGTGGGCAGAGTAAAGCCTGGGTCCTCAAGGGTTGGTTATTACAGGGGACTTGGTGAGGAGGTTTCAAAGGACTGGAGAAGGGCAAATACTGTGAGAAGGAGAATGAGAATCTGTGGAACTGGAGACCAGCAGCTTTATTCCAGCAGATAGGAAGATGCTATTAAAAATTAGCAGACAATCCACTTATAAGACTTATTATTTATAAGACTCCTCTTTGGGAGGCCAGGTCTACTGGGAGCTGGTGGAGCTGGTCTGACAACAAAGGGGAAGAGCAGTTTTGGTAGGAGGCTTGCCAGACTGGTCAAGAAAGCTTTAAACTAGATGTGTTGGGGGAGGGGGGCATCATTCTATCCCAACACACCTAGTCAGTTGCCAGCACCTATAATAAATGCTCAGAGCAATGTAGAGATATTCCAGCTGCTCGAGCCAATGAGCCGGCTTCAATTGGAGCTCAGCTCAGATGCCTCTATACAAATGCCCGTAGCATGGGGAACAAACAAGAGGAAGTAGAGATGCGTGCACGTCTGTGGGGATATGATATCATAGGCATCACAGAAGCATGATGGGATGGCTCCTATGACTGGAGTGTTGGAATGGAAGGTTACAGGCTCTTTAGGAAAGACAGGCCCGGCAGACGGGGAGGGGGAGCTGCTATTTATGTTAGGGATAGGCTAGAGAGTATGGAACTCTGTCTGCAGACAGGTGAGCAGTCGACAGAGAGTTTCTGGGTCAGGGTTAGAGAGAGAACAGTGATGGGAGACGTTACTGTGGGGATCTGTTACAGACTGCCTGACCAAGGGGACTCTGTGGATGGAGCACTCTATAGACAGATAGGAACAGCCTCAAGCTTGCAGGCCCTCGTTCTCATGGGGGACTTCAACCCCCCTGATATCTGATGGAGGGACAGTATGGCCCAGCACAAGCAATCCAGGAGGTTCCTCAATTGTGTGGAAGACAACTTCCTTCTGCAAGTAATAGAGGAGCCGACAAGGAGAGGTGCCATGCTTGACCTCGTCCTCACCAACAGGGAAGGGCTGGTTGCAAATGTGATGCTCCAGGGCAGCCTTGGTTGCAGCGATCATGAGATGATCGAGTTTGAGATCCTCAGGACAGTGAGAAGAGCATGCAGCAAGCTCACTGCCCTGGACTTCAAGAGAGCAGACTTTGGCCTCTTCAGGAACCTGCTCAGTAAGGTTCCATGGGATACAGCCCTAGAGGGCAGGGGGGCCCAAGACTGTTGGTTGATATTCAAGGATCACCTGCTGCAGGCTCAGGAGCGATGCATCCCAACTAGAAGGAAGTTCAGCAGGAGGGCCAGGAGACCTCCTTGGATGGATAAGGACCTGCTGAGGAAAATTCAAAGGAAAAAAGAGGCTTATAAAAGGTGGAAGCAAGGGCAGGCGGCCTGGGAAGAATACAGAGATGTTGTCCGGGAAGCTAGGGACCAGGTTAGGAAAGCTAAGGCCACTTAGAATTAAACTTGGCTGAGGATGTTAAAGATAACAGGAAGGGATTTTATAGGTACATTGGAAATAAAAGACAGGTTAGGGACAACGCGGGCCCTCCCCAGAAGCTATCGGGAGAACTGGCTACCCTGGATTTGGAGAAGGCTGAGGTTCTTAATGACTTCTTTGCCTCAGCCTTCACTGGCAAATGCTCTGACCACACCATGCAAGTCTTGGAAGGTAGATGCAGGGATTGTGAGAATGAAGACCTTAGGCCCACTGTAGGAGAGGATCTCGTTCAACACCACCTTAGGAACCTGAATGTATACAAGTCCATGGGACCTGATGAAATCCATCCGTGGGTCCTGAAGGAGCTGCAAATGAAGTTGCTAAGCCACTGTCCATCATATCTGAAAAATCATGGCAGTCAGGTGAAGTTCCCGACGACTGGAAAAAGGGAAATATAACCCCCATTTTCAAGAAGGGGAAAATGGATGAGCCGGGGAACTACAGAGCAGTGAGTCTCACCTCTGTGCCTGGCAAAATCTTGGAGTGGATTCTCCTGGAAGGCATGCTGAGGCACATGAAAACCAACAAGGTGCTTGGTGACTGCCAGCATGGCTTCATTAAGGGGAAATCCTGCCTGACCAATCTGGTGGCCTTCTATGAAGGGGCTACGGAACTGATGGACAGGGGCAGAGCAGTTGATGTCATCTACCTGGACTTGCGCAAAGCGTTTGACACTGTCTCACATGACATCCTTCTCTCTAAGTTGGAGAGACATCAATTTGATAGGTGGACCACTCGGTGGATAAAGAACTGACTGGATGGCCGCAAGCAAAGAGTTGTGCTCAATGGCTCATTGTCCAGTTGGAGACCAGTAACGAGTGGTGTCCCTCAGAGATCGGAGTTGGGACTGCTCTTGTTCAACATCTTTGTTGGTGACATGGACAGCGGGAATGAGTGCGCCCATCAGTTGCCGATGACACCAAGCTGTGTGGTTGGGTTGATACACTGGAGGGAAGGAATGCCATCCAGAGGGACCTTGACACGCTTGTGAGGTGGGCTGATGCCAACCTGATGAGGTTTAACAATGCCAAGTGCAAGGTCCTGCACCTGGGTAGGAGCAATCCCAGGAGCAGCTCCAGGTTGGGCAGAGAAGAGATTCAGAGCAGCCCTGCGGAGAAGGACTTGGGGGTGTTGGTCAATGAGAAAATGAACATGAGCCGGCAGTGTGCGCTTGCAGCCCAGAAAGCCAAGCGTATCCTGGGCTGCATCAAAAGGAGCGTGACCAGCAGGTCGAGGGAGGTGATCCTGCCCCTCTACTCTGCTCTGTGAGACCTCACTTGGAGTATTGAGTATATGGAGTATTGGGAAGCGCTTTTGGCATGAAGCCGTGTGCTGCTGCTGCTGCCATTCTCACCCAGGTGCCCATTTGCCACCGCCTTCAGCAGCAACTGAGCATCCATCCTCCTCCCACTACTGCACTGCCCGGCTCCCCCAGCCCCACTCTGTGGACACAGGCTCCCAAAGGGGCTTGTGCAAAACAGAGGGTGCCAGGGGGAGTGTGGCAGCTCGGGGGGCACAGGCCCTGGGGATGTGGGGTGGCCAGGGGCTGCTCCTCCAGTGACATGGGGCCATAGGCCAGGGATGCTGCCGAGCCCTCCCTGTGCATGATGGGCAGATCCTGAGCCAGGGTCCCTCCACTCAGCCCACACAGGGGCTTGCATGAACACGAGGATTTATTGATGGGGTGCTGGGCCACCAGGGCGCCAGGGGTTCAGCCGGGAACTTCCAGTCTTGCTTGGCTGCCGTGGTTTGTGGTCAATGGAATGGGGCAGAAGGGATGGGATGAGCCGCGGTGACTGCTGAAGGCTGCAGTGGGTGAAGGCTCTCCCGCCGGTACCCTCCTTGCCCCTGAGCACAGGCTGCTGCCTGCCCTGCCGGCAGCTGGTGTCCCTCAGCAGCTCTGTAGTCTTGTCATCATCCTGCTGGAAAGGAGAGAGGGCGCAGGCTAAAGCATGGGGCGGAATTCTGCATCCCCAAGCAACCCTCCACACCCAGCTCTCCTGGGAACCTGAAGCACGAATACCCCCATCCCGAATACTCAGCAACACAAAACCAGCCACAGTTGCTCCCTCCGGATCCCTTCCTTCATCCTTACCTTGCTGGGGAGCACGGTGGATAGCTTCAGTGGCCGTGGGGTGTTGCGTGGGACAGGCGGGACAACAGTGTTCTGGCCCCCGCACTGTCTCGGCACGGTAGGGTACCGGCAGCTGGCTGCCTGCTCCCTGCAGGATGGGAAATAGGGGTACTCAGCACCCAGCACAGTGGTCTGCAGGGTGGGGGACAGAGCGTTTCTGGGCAGCCTGCCCAGGCACCTCCAAGAGCCTTCTATCCCCACGCAGGAAAGAGCTCTCCCGGGCAGGGCAGGACCGCCCTGCACCCCCAGCAGCGGATGGGTCCCAAGTCCCCTACCTCTTCCTTTGCCCTGGGTTGAGGGAAGGAGGCGTTTTCTCAGAGCTGCGGGGGGTCAGCGGTGGCGCGGGTGGGATGGGCACGATGGGCCTGCGGAAGCCAAGAACCACCGGTGGGTGAGAGGGGACAAACGATCCAGGCCGGCTCAGGGCAGTGCCCCAGAATCCATGGGCTTGTGCCCCATGGCATCCCCCTGCCCGCTGCCCTCAGGGAGGGGTCCCCGTCCCGCCACCTGCAGGCAGAGTGTTGGAGGGGTCTCAGCAGGGTCAAACCCCCCAGGCAGACTCCCTGAACCCCGTGCCTGTCAGGCGGCGCTCTCAGAACCCATCTCCCATCATCCCACCCATGCAGCACCCCCACGCTCCGGTGACGGGTGCTACTTACAAGCCAGGCACTCTCATGCTGAGCTGTCGGTCACAGGACAGGCACCGGAATTCCACACCGGAAAGCTGCCTGGGCAGGGTACAAAAGGGCTGGCTGAGCTGGGAAACCTGGGTTTCTACCCGGTTTATCCCCTAGCACCCCAGCAAGGTCCCAGCCACCTGGCTGTTTCCAGGAGAATGGAGGATGAGGGAGAGCAGTTGGAGGTTGGCTCCAAAAACCACCACCAACAGTGGGAACCACTGCCATGGGCACCCAGAGCACCATGGGAACCGGGGCGCTGGCAAGGAGAAAGTGGCAACGGGCCAACTGCTGCCCCTGAAGCCACCACTGTCCCCATCACACTCACTTCTTAATCCCAGCTGCATTGTCCGCCTCCCTCGGCGGTGCCTTCTCCTGGAGCTGCTTCAGGCTTCTCTTCCACTGCTCCTCCAGCTGCTGCCGGAAGGGGCCCAGCTCCGTGCGGTCCAGCTGCAGGCAGACACACTCCCTCAGCCAGCTGCCCCGGCTTGGCCCACTGCGGTCCCCAGACAAAAGCCAGGAGCAGGTATCCCCACAGGGATACAGCCTTGGGCCACCAAGTCCCAGAGGTGCCAGACTGTCACGGTGGGCATGGGCCACCCCTCACCTTGGAGGCCATCTCTTCCCGCAGCTGCTGCTGGACTTGCTGCAGCTCCTGCTCCTGGACAGTCAAGCGGCTCAACACCTCCTGGTCCTGCTGCAGGGAGGAAGACCATGTGGTAGTGCCATGCAAGGGGGGGTGGCTGTCCCCTGGAGACAGACCCGGCTCACTGGGGCACGGGCTCTCAGTGCCTGCAGGACATCTGCAGCACAGCTTCAATTTCCCTCCATGCTGCTGGCTCCTACAACCCGATCTGGAGAGGGGGGAGCAAGGGGCTCCCCCACATCCATCGAAGCACAACCAGCGGGGGCAGGGGAGGTCCCGGCAGACCCCTCCCGAGCCCCACATGCCACCATCTCCTTACCTGGCTCCTCAGCCTCTCCACCTTGCCCTCCTCCTGCCACGACAGGAGGGAGTCCACCTGCTCCTGCAGCTTCTCCAAGCGCTGCAGGAGAGGCCCCTCTGGCGCGATGGTGTCCCTGCACGTGGGGCACACTGCTTGCCTCTCTTCTTGCTCCTGCTCCACTCTCCTCAGCATTGCCCTCAGTTCTTCCACCTGCATGAAGGGGAGAAGGAAGCACCTGTAAGATGGAATGGATGCATCCAAGAACCCCAGGTGCACTGGGGGCTCCATGGCCCCAGCCAGCCAGGGGATGTGGCCGGGAACCCCACCAGGACCACCTCACTGAGCCACTGGGTGCTGGGAGCTCCCCCTGCACCTCACCTGCTCCTGCAGCTGCTGGCATGTGGAGACCAACTGCTTCACTGTGGCCCTGGTCCCCTCCAGCTGCTCTGCCTGCTCCTTGAGCTCCTGCTTCAGCTCCAGGAGCTGGGAGCTCTCTCTGCACCTCGCCTGCTCCTGCAGCTGCTGGCATGTGGTGACCAACTGCTTCAGTGTGGCCCTGGTCACCTCAAGCTGCTCTGCCTGCTCCTTGAGCTCCTGCTTCAGCTCCAGGAGCTGGGAGCTCTCCCTGCACCTCGCCTGCTCCTGCAGCTGCTGGCATGTGGTGACCAACTGCTTCAGTGTGGCCCTGGTCACCTCCTGCTGCTCTGCCTGCTCCTTGAGCTCCTGGAGCATGGATGTGAGCTGGGAACGGTGGTGGCACAGAGTCAGGGCATGGCACCAGTTTCTTCCGTGTCATGGGGGCTCGTCATCTGCCCCCTCCCTGCCCAAACCCCACAAGCATCCCCACGTGCCCCCTGGGGACTGCCACCGGCTCACCTTCCCCTTCTCCTGCTCAAAGTCACTTGCCAGGCCCTGCAGGAAGGACACCTGGCCACGGACTTCCTCAAGCATGATGTCGATGCTCTTCTGGCCTACAAGAACATGGGCCAAGGGGGGACGCTGTCAGTGACGGGGTCTCATTCTCAGGGCCAGGCTCTGAGCACAATGAGCCCCGTCCCTGGCTCTCAAACATCCCACCAGGCCCCAGAGCTCCCACCTTCCTGCTGCTAGAGCAGCAGCTCGGACCGCAGCTTCTGCAGCTCAGCACGGTCCGACTTGATGGCTTTCAGCCGAGCATGTTGCTGCCTTAGGAGGTCATAGAGGCAGCGAAGAACCTCAAACTCAGCCTCCTCAGTATCCATGGAGGAACTGCTGGAGCCTGAGGATTCTGACCACCTGTACACCTCTTGCAGGTGGTCCATGGCCCTGGGTTCCACAGTGGAGCTTGGGGCTATTGGCTGAGTCCCTGCCCCCTGGAGGTCTGCCCAGGAAACCTTTCTTCTGGGAGGCATCCCTGGGCTGCTGGCCTGGGTGAGAACGGGCTGCTGCTCTGCTGGCTCCGGGGGCTGCTGCCCCACATGGTGGGCCTGGGCCCTGACCCCCTGGGCAGGCTGCCCCCAGTCTGGGACAGGCAGGCCCCCGAGACCCAAGAGCCCCAGCACAGCCCGCAGCAGGCTGTGCAGCTCGATTATATTCACATGTCCCCTTGATGGGCTGACGGCAGCGTCCAGCAGCTGAGACAGGCTGGGCGGTGCCATCGCTGCTGCTGTGCTCCACCGCGGGAGACTGACCTGTGGGCAGGAGAGACAGCGGGCAGCCGGCGGCCTTCCTCCTGCCCGCGGGCCTCTGCGAACCCTGTCCCGCCGCCCTCCCACCTTCCTTCCCTCCCTCTCTCCCGCCACTCTGCTCTGCAGCTCACCTGCAGCACCAACTGAACCCCCCCTGCCCCTGCCTGCTCTTTAATGGCCACAGCCCGCCGCTCCTCGATGCCCATTGGCCGAGCCCATTGTCCGCGCTCACAGAGGTTGCGGCTGTTGCCAGGTGACGTCCTGTAGCCAGGCGGCTGTTCCCCTCCCGCAGCTCCAGCTCATCCCCTCATGTCCCGGGCACATCAGCAGACGCACGAAGCCCGCGTTCCCGTTCCTTCGAATGCCATTCCATTTCCATCCTCAGCCTTTGGGTTTCCTTGCACTTTTTTCCTCTTTGTCCAGACAAAACACACTGGCAGTGCAAGCACAAAGCCCACAGTGACAAGCTTTGATTTACACCTCTAAGATTACACAAGGTGAGTCCCACTTGATACTACCACCCCTACATGCATAACGTCTATTTTATATTACTTAGCCAAGTCATAACGTAAAAATACAAACGCTGTCCTTTTCCAAACCCCTTTCCTTATGGATCGACCTTGGATTCAAATAGCCCATATTCATTCATTCTCTTCTTCCGGCTGCACTGGAGCAGTTGGTCACCCCATGCCTTCAACAGCAGGAGCAGGCGAGGTGCAGGGAGAGCTCCCAGCTCCTGGAGCTGAAGCAGGAGCTCAAGGAGCAGGCAGAGCACCTGGAGGTGACCAGGGCCACAGTGAAGCAGTTGGTCACCACATCCCAGCAGCTGCAGGAGCAGGGGAGGTGCAGGGAGAGCGCCCAGCACCTGGAGCTGAAGCAGGAGCTCAAGGAGCAGGCAGAGCAGCAGGAGGTGACCAGGGCCACAGTGAAGCAGTTGGTCACCACATCCCAGCAGCTGCAGGAGCAGGCGAGGTGCAGGGAGAGCTCCCAGCATCTGGAGCCGAAGCAGGAGCTCAAGGAGCAGGCAGAGCACCTGGAGGTGACCAGGGCCACAGTAAAGCAGTTGGTCACCACATGCCAGCAGCTGCAGGAGCAGGCGAGATGCAGGGAGAGATCCCAGCACCCGGAGCTGAAGCAGGAGCTCAAGGAGCAGGCAGAGCAGCAGGAGGTGACCAGGGCCACAGTGAAGCAGTTGGTCACCACATCCCAGCAGCTGCAGGAGCAGGCGAGGTGCAGGGAGAGCTCCCAGCACCTGGAGCTGAAGCAGGAGCTCAAGGAGCAGGCAGAGCAGCAGGAGGTGACCAGGGCCACAGTGAAGCAGTTGGTCACCACATCCCAGCAGCTGCAGGAGCAGGGGAGGTGCAGGGAGAGCGCCCAGCACCTGCAGCTGAAGCAAGAGCTCAAGGAGCAGGCAGAGCAGCAGGAGGTGACCAGGGCCACAGTGAAGCAGTTGGTCACCACATGCCAGCAGCTGCAGGAGCAGGCGAGGTGCAGGGAGAGCTCCCAGCACCTGGAGCTGAAGCAGGAGCTCAAGGAGCAGGCAGAGCAGCAGGAGGTGACCAGGGCCACAGTGAAGCAGTTGGTCACCACATGCCAGCAGCTGCAGGAGCAGGCGAGGTGCAGGGAGAGCTCCCAGCATCTGGACCTGAAGAAGGAGCTCAAGGAGCAGGCAGAGCAGCTGGAGGGGACCAGGGCCACAGTGAAGCAGTTGGTCACCACATCCCAGCAGCTACAGGAGCAGGCGAGGTGCAGGGAGAGCTCCCAGCTCCTGGAGCTGAAGCAGGAGCTCAAGGAGCAGGCAGAGCAGCAGGAGGTGACCAGGGCCACAGTGAAGCAGTTGGTCACCACATGCCAGCAGCTGCAGGAGCAGGCGAGGTGCAGGGAGAGCTCCCAGCTCCTGGAGCTGAAGCAGGAGCTCAAGGAGCAGGCAGAGCACCTGGAGGTGACCAGGGCCACAGTGAAGCAGTTGGTCACCACATCCCAGCAGCTGCAGGAGCAGGCGAGATGCAGGGAGAGCTCCCAGCTCCTGGAGCTGAAGCAGGAGCTCAAGGAGCAGGCAGAGCAGCAGGAGGTGACCAGGGCCACACTGAAGCAGTTGGTCACCACATGCCAGCAGCTGCAGGAGCAGGCGAGGTGCAGGGAGAGCTCCCAGCACCTGCAGCTGAAGCAGGAGCTCAAGGAGCAGGCAGAGCAGCAGGAGGTGACCAGGGCCACAGTGAAGCAGTTGGTCACCACATGCCAGCAGCTGCAGGAGCAGGCGAGGTGCAGGGAGAGCTCCCAGCACCTGCAGCTGAAGCAGGAGCTCAAGGAGCAGGCAGAGCAGCAGGATGTGACCAGGGCCACAGTGAAGCAGTTGGTCACCACATCCCAGCAGCTGCAGGAGCAGGCGAGGTGCAGGGAGAGCTCCCAGCACCTGCAGCTGAAGCAGGAGCTCAAGGAGCAGGCAGAGCACCTGGAGGTGACCAGGGCCACAGTGAAGCAGTTGGTCACCACATCCCAGCAGCTGCAGGAGCAGGCGAGGTGCAGGGAGAGCTCCCAACTCCTGGAGCTGAAGCAGGAGCTCAAGGAGCAGGCACAGCAGCAGGTGACCAGGGCCACAGTGAAGCAGTTGGTCACCACATGCCAGCAGCTGCAGGAGCAGGCGAGGTGCAGGGAGAGCTCCCAGCACCTGCAGCTGAAGCAGGAGCTCAAGGAGCAGGCAGAGCAGCAGGAGGTGACCAGGGCCACACTGAAGCAGTTGGTCACCACATCCCAGCAGCTGCAGGAGCAGGCGAGATGCAGGGAGAGCTCCCAGCTCCTGCAGCTGAAGCAGGAGCTCAAGGAGCAGGCAGAGCAGCTGGAGGGGACCAGGGCCACAGTGAAGCAGTTGGTCACCACATCCCAGCAGCTGCAGGAGCAGGCGAGGTGCAGGGAGAGCGCCCAGCACCTGCAGCTGAAGCAGGAGCTAGAGCAGGCAGAGCAGCAGGAGGTGACCAGGGCCACAGTGAAGCAGTTGGTCACCACATCCCAGCAGCTGCAGGAGCAGGGGAGGTGCAGGGAGAGCTCCCAGCACCTGCAGCTGAAGCAGGAGCTCAAGGAGTAGGCAGAGCAGCTTGAGGTGACCAGGGCCACAGTGAAGCAGTTGGTCACCACATCCCAGCAGCTGCAGGAGCAGGCGAGGCGCAGAGAGAGCTCCCAGCTCCTGGAGCTGAAGCAGGAGCTCAAGGAGCAGGCAGAGCAGCAGGAGGTGACCAGGGCCACAGTGAAGCAGTTGGTCACCACATCCCAGCAGCTGCAGGAGCAGGCGAGGTGCAGGGAGAGCTCCCAGCTCCTGGAGCTGAAGCAGGAGCTCAAGGAGCAGGCAGAGCAGCTGGAGGGGACCAGGGCCACAGTGAAGCAGTTGGTCACCACATGCCAGCAGCTGCAGGAGCAGGCGAGGTGCAGGGAGAGCTCCCAGCACCTGCAGCTGAAGCAGGAGCTCAAGGAGCAGGCAGAGCAGCAGGAGGTGACCAGGGCCACACTGAAGCAGTTGGTCACCACATCCCAGCAGCTGCAGGAGCAGGCGAGATGCAGGGAGAGCTCCCAGCTCCTGCAGCTGAAGCAGGAGCTCAAGGAGCAGGCAGAGCAGCTGGAGGGGACCAGGGCCACAGTGAAGCAGTTGGTCACCACATCCCAGCAGCTGCAGGAGCAGGCGAGGTGCAGGGAGAGCGCCCAGCACCTGCAGCTGAAGCAGGAGCTCAAGGAGCAGGCAGAGCAGCAGGAGGTGACCAGGGCCACAGTGAAGCAGTTGGTCACCACATGCCAGCAGCTGCAGGAGCAGGCGAGGTGCAGGGAGAGCTCCCAGCACCTGGAGCTGAAGCAGGAGCTCAAGGAGCAGGCAGAGCAGCAGGAGGTGACCAGGGCCACAGTGAAGCAGTTGGTCACCACATGCCAGCAGCTGCAGGAGCAGGCGAGGTGCAGGGAGAGCTCCCAGCACCTGCAGCTGAAGCAGGAGCTCAAGGAGTAGGCAGAGCAGCAGGAGGTGACCAGGGCCACAGTGAAGCAGTTGGTCACCACATCCCAGCAGCTGCAGGAGCAGGCGAGGTGCAGGGAGAGCTCCCAGCACCTGGAGCTGAAGCAGGAGCTCAAGGAGCAGGCAGAGCAGCTGGAGGGGACCAGGGCCACAGTGAAGCAGTTGGTCACCACATCCCAGCAGCTACAGGAGCAGGCGAGGTGCAGGGAGAGCTCCCAGCTCCTGGAGCTGAAGCAGGAGCTCAAGGAGCAGGCAGAGCAGCAGGAGGTGACCAGGGCCACAGTGAAGCAGTTGGTCACCACATGCCAGCAGCTGCAGGAGCAGGCGAGGTGCAGGGAGAGCTCCCAGCTCCTGGAGCTGAAGCAGGAGCTCAAGGAGCAGGCAGAGCACCTGGAGGTGACCAGGGCCACAGTGAAGCAGTTGGTCACCACATCCCAGCAGCTGCAGGAGCAGGCGAGATGCAGGGAGAGCTCCCAGCTCCTGGAGCTGAAGCAGGAGCTCAAGGAGCAGGCAGAGCAGCTAGAGGGGACCAGGGCCACAGTGAAGCAGTTGGTCACCACATCCCAGCAGCTGCAGGAGCAGGCGAGGTGCAGGGAGAGCGCCCAGCACCTGCAGCTGAAGCAGGAGCTAGAGCAGGCAGAGCAGCAGGAGGTGACCAGGGCCACAGTGAAGCAGTTGGTCACCACATCCCAGCAGCTGCAGGAGCAGGGGAGGTGCAGGGAGAGCTCCCAGCTCCTGGAGCTGAAGCAGGAGCTCAAGGAGCAGGCAGAGCAGCTGGAGGGGACCAGGGCCACAGTGAAGCAGTTGGTCACCACATCCCAGCAGCTGCAGGAGCAGGCGAGGTGCAGGGAGAGCGCCCAGCACCTGCAGCTGAAGCAGGAGCTAGAGCAGGCAGAGCAGCAGGAGGTGACCAGGGCCACAGTGAAGCAGTTGGTCACCACATCCCAGCAGCTGCAGGAGCAGGCGAGGTGCAGGGAGAGCTCCCAGCTCCTGGAGCTGAAGCAGGAGCTCAAGGAGCAGGCAGAGCAGCAGGATGTGACCAGGGCCACAGTGAAGCAATTGGTCACCACATGCCAGCAGCTGCAGGAGCAGGCGAGGTGCAGGGAGAGCTCCCAGCACCTGCAGCTGAAGCAGGAGCTCAAGGAGCAGGCAGAGCAGCAGGAGGTGACCAGGGCCACAGTGAAGCAGTTGGTCACCACATGCCAGCAGCTGCAGGAGCAGGCGAGGTGCAGGGAGAGCTCCCAGCACCTGCAGCTGAAGCAGGAGCTCAAGGAGCAGGCAGAGCAGCAGGAGGTGACCAGGGCCACACTGAAGCAGTTGGTCACCACATGCCAGCAGCTGCAGGAGCAGGCGAGGTGCAGGGAGAGCTCCCAGCACCTGCAGCTGAAGCAGGAGCTCAAGGAGCAGGCAGAGCAGCAGGAGGTGACCAGGGCCACACTGAAGCAGTTGGTCACCACATCCCAGCAGCTGCAGGAGCAGGCGAGATGCAGGGAGAGCTCCCAGCTCCTGGAGCTGAAGCAGGAGCTCAAGGAGCAGGCAGAGCAGCTGGAGGGGACCAGGGCCACAGTGAAGCAGTTGGTCACCACATCCCAGCAGCTGCAGGAGCAGGCGAGGTGCAGGGAGAGCGCCCAGCACCTGCAGCTGAAGCAGGAGCTAGAGCAGGCAGAGCAGCAGGAGGTGACCAGGGCCACAGTGAAGCAGTTGGTCACCACATCCCAGCAGCTGCAGGAGCAGGCGAGGTGCAGGGAGAGCTCCCAGCACCTGCAGCTGAAGCAGGAGCTCAAGGAGCAGGCAGAGCAGCTTGAGGTGACCAGGGCCACAGTGAAGCAGTTGGTCACCACATCCCAGCAGCTGCAGGAGCAGGCGAGGCGCAGAGAGAGCTCCCAGCTCCTGGAGCTGAAGCAGGAGCTCAAGGAGCAGGCAGAGCAGCAGGAGGTGACCAGGGCCACAGTGAAGCAGTTGGTCACCACATCCCAGCAGCTGCAGGAGCAGGCGAGGTGCAGGGAGAGCTCCCAGCACCTGGAGCTGAAGCAGGAGCTCAAGGAGCAGGCAGAGCAGCAGGAGGTGACCAGGGCCACAGTGAAGCAGTTGGTCACCACATCCCAGCAGCTGCAGGAGCAGGCGAGGTGCAGGGAGAGCTCCCAGCTCCTGGAGCTGAAGCAGGAGCTCAAGGAGCAGGCAGAGCAGCTGGAGGGGACCAGGGCCACAGTGAAGCAGTTGGTCACCACATCCCAGCAGCTGCAGGAGCAGGCGAGGTGCAGGGAGAGCGCCCAGCACCTGGAGCTGAAGCAGGAGCTCAAGGAGCAGGCAGAGCAGCAGGAGGTGACCAGGGCCACAGTGAAGCAGTTGGTCACCACATGCCAGCAGCTGCAGGAGCAGGCGAGGTGCAGGGAGAGCTCCCAGCACCTGCAGCTGAAGCAGGAGCTCAAGGAGCAGGCAGAGCAGCAGGAGGTGACCAGGGCCACAGTGAAGCAGTTGGTCACCACATGCCAGCAGCTGCAGGAGCAGGCGAGGTGCAGGGAGAGATCCCAGCACCCGGAGCTGAAGCAGGAGCTCAAGGAGTAGGCAGAGCAGCTGGAGGTGACCAGGGCCACAGTGAAGCAGTTGGTCACCACATCCCAGCAGCTGCAGGAGCAGGCGAGGTGCAGAGAGAGCTCCCAGCTCCTGGAGGTGAAGCAGGAGCTCAAGGAGCAGGCACAGCAGCAGGTGACCAGGGCCACAGTGAAGCAGTTGGTCACCACATGCCAGCAGCTGCAGGAGCAGGCGAGGTGCAGGGAGAGCTCCCAGCTCCTGGAGCTGAAGCAGGAGATCAAGGAGCAGGCAGAGCAGCAGGAGGTGACCAGGGCCACACTGAAGCAGTTGGTCACCACATGCCAGCAGCTGCAGGAGCAGGCGAGATGCAGGGAGAGATCCCAGCACCTGGAGCTGAAGCAGGAGCTCAAGGAGCAGGCAGAGCAGCAGGAGGTGACCAGGGCCACAGTGAAGCAGTTGGTCACCACATCCCAGCAGCTGCAGGAGCAGGGGAGGTGCAGGGAGAGCGCCCAGCACCTGCAGCTGAAGCAGGAGCTAGAGCAGGCAGAGCAGCAGGAGGTGACCAGGGCCACAGTGAAGCAGTTGGTCACCACATCCCAGCAGCTGCAGGAGCAGGCGAGATGCAGGGAGAGCTCCCAGCTCCTGGACCTGAAGCAGGAGCTCAAGGAGCAGGCAGAGCAGCAGGAGGTGACCAGGGCCACAGTGAAGCAGTTGGTCACCACATCCCAGCAGCTACAGGAGCAGGCGAGGTGCAGGGAGAGCTCCCAGCACCTGCAGCTGAAGCAGGAGCTCAAGGAGCAGGCAGAGCAGCAGGAGGTGACCAGGGCCACAGTGAAGCAGTTGGTCACCACATGCCAGCAGCTGCAGGAGCAGGCGAGGTGCAGGGAGAGCTCCCAGCTCCTGGAGCTGAAGCAGGAGCTCAAGGAGCAGGCAGAGCAGCTGGAGGTGACCAGGGCCACAGTGAAGCAGTTGGTCACCACATCCCAGCAGCTGCAGGAGCAGGCGAGATGCAGGGAGAGCTCCCAGCTCCTGGAGCTGAAGCAGGAGCTCAAGGAGCAGGCAGAGCAGCTGGAGGTGACCAGGGCCACACTGAAGCAGTTGGTCACCACATCCCAGCAGCTGCAGGAGCAGGGGAGGTGCAGGGAGAGCTCCCAGCACCTGCAGCTGAAGCAGGAGCTCAAGGAGCAGGCAGAGCACCTGGAGGTGACCAGGGCCACAGTGAAGCAGTTGGTCATCACATCCCAGCAGCTGCAGGAGCAGGCGAGGCGCAGAGAGAGCTCCCAGCTCCTGGAGCTGAAGCAGGAGCTCAAGGAGCAGGCAGAGCAGCAGGAGGTGACCAGGGCCACAGTGAAGCAGTTGGTCACCACATGCCAGCAGCTGCAGGAGCAGGCGAGGTGCAGGGAGAGCTCCCAGCACCTGCAGCTGAAGCAGGAGCTAGAGCAGGCAGAGCAGCTGGAGGGGACCAGGGCCACAGTGAAGCAGTTGGTCACCACATGCCAGCAGCTGCAGGAGCAGGCGAGGTGCAGGGAGAGCTCCCAGCACCTGGAGCTGAAGCAGGAGCTCAAGGAGCAGGCAGAGCAGCAGGAGGTGACCAGGGCCACAGTGAAGCAGTTGGTCACCACATCCCAGCAGCTGCAGGAGCAGGCGAGGTGCAGGGAGATCTCCCAGCTCCTGGAGCTGAAGCAGGAGCTCAAGGAGCAGGCAGAGCACCTGGAGGTGACCAGGGCCACAGTGAAGCAGTTGGTCACCACATCCCAGCAGCTGCAGGAGCAGGCGAGATGCAGGGAGAGCTCCCAGCTCCTGGAGCTGAAGCAGGAGCTCAAGGAGCAGGCAGAGCAGCTGGAGGGGACCAGGGCCACAGTGAAGCAGTTGGTCACCACATCCCAGCAGCTGCAGGAGCAGGCGAGGTGCAGGGAGAGCGCCCAGCACCTGCAGCTGAAGCAGGAGCTCAAGGAGCAGGCAGAGCAGCAGGAGGTGACCAGGGCCACAGTGAAGCAGTTGGTCACCACATCCCAGCAGCTGCAGGAGCAGGCGAGGTGCAGGGAGAGCTCCCAGCTCCTGGAGCTGAAGCAGGAGCTCAAGGAGCAGGCAGAGCAGCTGGAGGGGACCAGGGCCACAGTGAAGCAGTTGGTCACCACATCCCAGCAGCTGCAGGAGCAGGCGAGGTGCAGGGAGAGCGCCCAGCACCTGCAGCTGAAGCAGGAGCTCAAGGAGCAGGCAGAGCAGCAGGAGGTGACCAGGGCCACAGTGAAGCAGTTGGTCACCACATGCCAGCAGCTGCAGGAGCAGGCGAGGTGCAGGGAGAGCTCCCAGCACCTGCAGCTGAAGCAGGAGCTCAAGGAGTAGGCAGAGCAGCAGGAGGTGACCAGGGCCACAGTGAAGCAGTTGGTCACCACATCCCAGCAGCTGCAGGAGCAGGCGAGGTGCAGAGAGAGCTCCCAGCTCCTGGAGGTGAAGCAGGAGCTCAAGGAGCAGGCACAGCAGCAGGTGACCAGGGCCACAGTGAAGCAGTTGGTCACCACATGCCAGCAGCTGCAGGAGCAGGCGAGGTGCAGGGAGAGCTCCCAGCACCTGCAGCTGAAGCAGGAGCTCAAGGAGCAGGCAGAGCAGCAGGAGGTGACCAGGGCCACACTGAAGCAGTTGGTCACCACATCCCAGCAGCTGCAGGAGCAGGGGAGGTGCAGGGAGAGCGCCCAGCACCTGCAGCTGAAGCAGGAGCTAGAGCAGGCAGAGCAGCAGGAGGTGACCAGGGCCACAGTGAAGCAGTTGGTCACCACATCCCAGCAGCTGCAGGAGCAGGCGGGATGCAGGGAGAGCTCCCAGCACCTGGAGCTGAAGCAGGAGCTCAAGGAGCAGGCAGAGCAGCTGGAGGTGACCAGGGCCACAGTGAAGCAGTTGGTCACCACATGCCAGCAGCTGCAGGAGCAGGTGAGGTGTAGGGGGAGTTCCCAGCACCCAGTGGCTCTGTGGGGTGGTCCTGGTGGGGTTCCCAGCCACATCCCCTGGCTGGTTGGGGCCATGGAGACCCCAGTGCACCTGGGGTTCTTGGATGCATCCATTCCATCTTACAGGTGCTTCCTTCTCCCCTTCATGCAGGTGAAGAGCTGAGGGCAATGGTGAGGAGAGTGGAGCAGGAGCAAGAAGAGAGGCAAGCAGTGTGCCCCACGTGCAGGGACACCATCGCGCCAGAGGGGCCTCTCCTGCAGAGCCTGGAGAAGCTGCAGGAGCAGGTGGACTCCCTCCTGTCGAGGCAGGAGGAGGGAGAGGTGGAGAGGCTGAGGAGCCAGGTAAGGAGATGGTGGCATGTGGGGCTCGGGAGGGGGCTGCCGACAGCCACCCCCCCTTGCATGGCACTACCACATGGTCTTCCTCCCTGCAGCGGGACCAGGAGGTGCTGAGCTGCTTGACTGTCCAGGAGCAGGAGCTGCAGCAAGTCCAGCAGCAGCTGCGGGAAGAGATGGCCTCCAAGGTGAGGGGTGGCCCATGCCCACAGTGACAGTCTGGCACCTCTGGGACTTGGTGGCCCAAGGCTGTATCCCTGTGGGGATTCCTCCTCCCGGCTTTTGTCTGGGGACCGCAGTGGGCCAAGCCGGGGCAGCTGGCTGAGGGAGTGTGTCTGCCTGCAGCTGGACCGCACGGAGCTGGGCCCCTTCCGGCAGCAGCTGGAGGAGCAGTGGAAGAGAAGCCTGAAGCAGCTCCAGGAGAAGGCACCGCCGAGGGAGGCGGACAATGCAGCGGGGATTAAGAAGTGAGTGTGATGGGGACAGTGGTGGCTTCAGGGGCAGCAGTTGGCCCGTTGCCACTTTCTCCTTGCCAGCGCCCCGGTTCCCATGGTGCTCTGGGTGCCCATGGCAGTGGTTCCCACTGTTGGTGGTGGTTTTTGGAGCCAACCTCCAACTGCTCTCCCTCATCCTCCATTCTCCTGGAAACAGCCTGGCGGTTGGGACCTTGCTGGGGTGCTAGGGGATAAACCGGGTAGAAACCCAGGTTTCCCAGCTCAGCCAGCACTTTTCTCCCCTGCCCAGGCAGCTTTCCGGTGTGGAATTCCGGTGCCTGTCCTGTGACCGACAGCTCAGCATGAGAGTGCCTGGCTTGTAAGTAGCACCCGTCACCGGAGCGTAGGGGTGCTGCATGGGTGGGATGGTGGGAGATGGGTTCTGAGAGCGCCGCCTGACAGGCACGGGGTTCAGGGAGTCTGTCTGGGGGGTTTGACCCTGCTGAGACCCCTCCAACACTGCCCACGGGTGGCGGGTCAGGGACCCCTCCCTGAGGGCAGCGGGCAGGGGGATGCCATGGGGTAAAAGCCCATGGATTCTGAGGCACTGCCCTGAGCCGGGCTGGATCGTTTGTCCCCTCTCACCCACCGGTGGTTCTTGGCTTCCGCAGGCCCATCGTGCCAATCCCACCCGCGCCACCGCTGACCCCCCGCAGCTCTGAGAAAACGCCTCCTTCCCTCAACCCAGGGCAAAGGAAGAGGTAGGGGACTTGGGACCCATCCGCTGCTGGGGGTGCAGGGCGGTCCTGCCCTGCCCGGGAGAGCTCTTTCCTGCGTGGGGATAGAAGGCTCTTGGAGGTGCCTGGGCAGGCTGCCCAGAAACACTGTCCCCCACCCTGCAGACCACTGTGCTGGGTGCTGAGTACCCCTATTTCCCATCCTGCAGGGAGCAGGCAGCCAGCTGCCGGTACCCTACCGTGCCGCGACAGTGTGGGGGCCAGAACACTGTTGGCCAGCCTGTCCCACGCAGCACCCCATGGCCACTGAAGCTATCCACCGTGCTCCCCAGCAAGGTAAGGATGAAGGAAGGGATCCGGAGGGAGCAACTGTGGCTGGTTTTGTGTTGCTGAGTATTCGGGTTGGGGGTATTCGTGCTTCAGGTTCCCAGGAGAGCTGGGTGTGGAGGGTTGCTTGGGGAAGAGGAATTCCGCCCCATGCTTTAGCCTGCGCCCTCTCTCCTTTCCAGCAGGATGATGACAAGGTGACAGAGCTGCTGAGGGACACCAGCTGCCGGCAGGGCAGGCAGCAGCCTGTGCTCAGGGGCAAGGAGGGTACAGGCAGGAGAGCCTTCACCCACTGCAGCCTTCACCAGTCACCGCCGCTCATCCCATCCCTTCTGACCCATTCCATTGACCACAAACCACGGCAGCCAAGCAAGACTGGAAGTTCCCGGCTGAACCCCTGGCGCCCTGGTGGCCCAGCACCCCATCAATAAATCCTCGTGTTCATGCAAGCGCCTGTGTGGGCTGAGTGGAGGGACCCTGGCTCAGGATCTGCCCATCATGCACAGGGAGGGCTCAGCAGCATCCCTGGCCTGTGGCCCCATGTCACTGGAGGAGCAGCCCCTGGCCACCCCACATCCCCAGGGCCTGTGCCCCCCGAGCTGCCACACTCCCCCTGGCACCCTCTGTTCTGCACAAGCTCCTCTGGGAGCCTGTGTCCACAGAGTGGGGCTGGGGGAGCCGGGCAGTGCAGTAGTGGGAGGAGGATGGATGCTCAGTTGCTGCTAAAGGCGGTGGCAAATGGGCACCTGGGTGGGAATGGCAGCAGCAGCAGCACACGGCTTCATGCCAAAAGTGCTTCCCAGCCCCAGCCCGCTGCTGTGCTCTCTCTTCTGCGGAGGACTGAGCACCACTCAGCTGCTTTCCTGCTCTTCCAGTGGGTGACGTGTGGCTCAGGGCTGCTCAGAGCTCCACATCACTCTGTGGGTATTTGCAGGGGGTCCTTCTGAAAGATGCTGAGGGAGCGTTTGCCTTAAGGCGAAGGATTCGGTGCTTTGATTGTTTTTCACTTTTGGGTGGCTGGGTTTAGAGCGAGAGCTCAGAATTTCTGTTCCTGCCTTGGAAAAGGCCCTGAGATCCCGGTTCTCATTAACGCTGCTTCCCGAGTCCTTGGGGGTTCCTGAGCCCTGTGCAGCCAGAAGGGCCCTGGGCAGTCACTGCTCCTGGCAGGGCTCTGCAGGGCAGAGCTGAGCGCACAGCCCCAGGGACTGGCTCTGGGAGCCCTGGCAGGGAGGAGCCCTGGGCACGGAGAAGCAGCTCCTGGCAGGGCCAGCTCTGGGCAGCAGAGCCATGGGCAGGGGAGTGAGCGGGGGCGGGGGGGGGAAAGGGCAAACCGGCCGGGAGAGGGGTTGTGCTCAGGCAGCTCTCTCCTTGTCTATCACCGGAGGTGTCTGCTGACAAACAAGGCAAAACAAGAGTGAACAAGGCTTTCTGCAAGGCCGCTCCGGATGGAGTGCTTTTAGAAGCCCTTGCTACCGATCTGTCCTTGCTCCGTCTGGGATCAAATCCTGTCGAGATAGGAGAGAACCAACCTTAGACAGAAAACAAGTCTCTCTCTGAGAGTCGAGGTGAGACTTTGAGAACACAGGTTCTCTAGCTGCAAAATGCACCACAGAATCATAGAATAGTTAGGGCTGGAAAGGACCTTAAAATCCTCCAGTTCCAACCCCCTGCCATGGGCTGGGACACCTCCCACTAAACCATGGCACCCAGAGCTCTGTCCCACCTGGCCTTGAACACTGTCAGCGATGGAACATTTACCACTTCCATGGGCAACCCATTCCAGCGCCTCACCACCCTTAAAAAACTTCTTTATCTCTAACCTGAACTTCCCGTTTCAGTTTGAACCCATCACCCTTGTCCTATCACTACAGTTCTAATGATGAGTCCTTCCCCAGCATCCCTATAGGCCCCCTTCAGGTATTGGAAGGCTGCTATGAGGTCTCCACGCAGCCTTCTCTTCTCCAGGATGAACAGACCCAACTTTATCAGCCTGTCTTCATATGGGAGCTGCTCCAGTCCCCTGATCGCCCTCGTGGCCCTCCTCTGGACTTGTTCCAACAGTTCCATGTCCTTTTTATGTTGAGGACACCAGAACTGCACTCAATACTCCAAGTGAGGTCTCACAGAGCAGAGTAGAGGGGCAGGATCACCTCCCTCGACCTGCTGGTCACGCTCCTTTTGATGCAGCCCAGGATACGCTTGGCTTTCTGGGCTGCAAGCGCACACTGCCGGCTCATGTTCAGTTTCTCATCGACCAACACCCCCAAGTCCTTCTCCACAGATCTGCTCTGAATCTCTTCTCTGCCCAACCTGGAGCTGTGCCTGGGATTGCTCCAATCCAGGTGTAGGACCTTGAACTCAGCAAATACCCAAATACCCAAACCCCTGACTGCGGCACCACCCTTTTAACCATTTATTAACCTGCCAAATCCACCTCGCCCTTTTAAGGTCCTCCCCTATATCCTGTAGAATTGATGAATAGACAATCTGAGCTCCAGAGCCCCTAACCACTACTCCCAGAACTCTGTAGTCCTTTATGTTCTCCAGGCTACTGCTATCTAGATCAGTAGCAGCCACATGGATCATCAGAAGTGGGTAATAACCAGGGGGACCGACTAGAGCAGGCAGCCTCTCTGCAACACCCCTGATCCGATCCCCTGGCAGGCAACACACCTCCCCTGAGCCTGGGTCAGGCCGACAGATCGGTGCCTCTGTGCCTTTCAGAGTAGAGTCCCCTACTACTACAACCCGCTGCTTTTTCCTGGCAGCACCAGCAGTGGTCTTCTTTACCAGTGCATCAGGCAGTTGCTCATGGTACGAGGTGTGTGTTTCCTCGTCAGACCCCTGCACGACAGCAAAGCGGTTCTGGGTGGGGACAACAGATTTAGGAGGAAGCCGCTTGCTTTCAATTGTCCTCTTCCTCCTTTTTTTGTTGGTTTGGTTTGGTTTGTTACTGATTCCCAGCTTCCTGGGGTAGCGGCCTCCTTCTTTCTTCCATGAGCTACAGGGGACGCCCGAGGCCCCTGCACAGTCTGGGCCTGGAGCAAGCAGTGCTGCTTCCCCTCAGCTTCCCTGACAGCTTTCAGCCCATTGACAGTGTCCCGCAGCTCAGCCCCTGCCTCAGGAGGCCCTGCACCAGGGAGCACCGGGTGCAGCCCTGCCCATTGCGCACCCTCCCCTCAGGAGAGCAGTGCGGGCACTCTCTACACCCCGAGCTCCGCGCTGCAGCCGCCCCTCTCAGCGGCTCTGCCCGGTGCCTGCGCTGCCGCCGCCGGGGCAGCCGGGGCAGCCGGAGCAGAGCTCCCAGAGCGGGCCCTGCTCGTGAGCCGAGGGCTCCCCAGGCCGCTCGCTCCCCGCTCCCTCCCTGCGCCAACCGCCGCGTCACGCGCTGTTTGCCCGCCCTGGTCACCGCGCCCCCCGGGGCGGGGTTTCTCTGCTGTCTCTGTGTGGACATGGAGAAACTTCCAGAAGCCCAAAGCAGAGCAGTGATGGAGCAGCAGTGCTGACCTGCGGCTGGGAGCCGTGGGCACTCTGTGGAATAGATAAACCTTTGCTCCTCAAAGCACAACGTGACGGGCATTGTGCAGCTGGTGATAAATGTAAACAGATAATTTGCTGATAAATTGTAAATGATTAATTTGCCAGTTAAGCAAGGCATGTAAGTTAAGCTTGATTAGCATTGTGCTATAACAAGACTGGGATTCGTGTTAAAAGTGATAGTTTGTTATAAAACATGGTGAGGAAAATTATGAAGTAAGAAACCATTAATAATTAACTATACAAAACCCTGAGGTACTATATCCACATTGCTAAGGCAACGTTAATAAAAGTCACTATTGTAACTCCATTGAATATAAGCAAGTATTTAGAACATGGGATTCAAATACTTCTAGTTTAACTTAAGAGAACAAAGTGAGTCTTTGAAGTAGAAATAGCTCTTTTACAATGTTACAAGGCTGTGAAGTGATAATGGCCCTTTTTACAATGCTTGTATTGTAATTCTGTGTTGTGATAATGAGATTTAGTAGTTCCCCTAAAAACAGTGTTTCCTGTAAATCTGATAACCTTGTGTACTCCTCATTCACACATCTAGCTTGCTTATCAATTGTTTGACAACCACACTGCTCTAAATTTTAGCCAACTGTCAGAAACTTGCAGACATGGCTGATATTTAATTAGTTGTGATGATTGAGGCATTCAACCTGCTAAAGGTGAAAGGTGCAGCCTGAAAAAGACCATTTACTTCATCTTGAAGACCCCTGCCCCCAAGAAGAAGACTACTTATTCCATCTTGAAGACCCCGGCCCACAATTATCGAAAGGCAGTGCGCAAGCGCCAAAAGAGGAGGGAACTTATGATAATGAGTACCTGAACTAATTGTAATATCGCCACTTGTGTAATAAATACCTGCTCGCTTAATCCGCTGGGTGCGTGTTGGCAGAGCGGAGACTCTCCACGCACCCAGCGCTGTTTTGTCTGCTGACCGCTTGCTCACAATAAAACTTTATATTATCACCCTTCATTGGCTCAGGGTGTCACAGAATCACAGAATCACAGAATAGTAAGGGCTGGAAAGGACCTCAAGATCATCGAGTTCCAACCCCCCCGCCATGGGCAGGGACACCTCCCACTAAACCATGCCATCCAAGGCTATGTCCAACCCCACCTTGAACGCCGCCAGGGATGAAGCATTCACAACTTCCCTGGGCAACCCATTCCAGGGCCCCACCACCCTCACAGTATAGAACTTCTTCCTCAGATCCAATCTAAACCTCCCCTGTTTAAGTTTAAACCCATTACTCCTTGTCCTCTCACCACAGTCCCTAATGAAGAGTCCCTCCCCAGCATCCCTATAGGCCCCCTTCAGGTATTGGAAGGCTGCTATGAGGTCTCCACGCAGCCTTCTCTTCTCCAGGCTGAACAGCCCCAATTTTCTCAGCCTATCTTCATACGAGAGGTGCTCCAGTCCCCTGATCATCTTCGTGGCCCTCCTCTGGACTTGTTCTAACAGTTCCATGTCCTTTTTATGTTGAGGACACCAGAACTGCACACAATACTCCAAGTGAGGTCTCACGAGAGCAGAGTAGAGGGGCAGGATCACCTCCCTCGACCTGCTGGTCACACTCCTTTTGATGCAGCCCAGGATACGGTTGGCCTTCTGGGCTGCAAGCGCACACTGCCGGCTCATGTTCATTTTTTCATCAACCCACACCCCCAAGTCCTTCTCCGCAGGGCTGCTCTCAATCTCCTCCCCGCCCAACCTGTAGCTGTGCCTGGCATTGCTCCGACCCAGGTGGAGGACTTTGCACTTAGCATGGTTGAACTTCATCAGGTTGGCATCAGCCCACCTCACAAGCGTGTCAAGGTCCCTCTGGATGGCATTCCTTCCCTCCAATGTATCAACCGAACCACACAGCTTGGTGTCATCGGCAAACTTGCTGAGGGCGCACTCAATCCCACTGTCCATGTCACCCACAAAGATGTTGAACAAGACCGGTCCCAACACCGATCCCTGGGGGACACCACTCGTTACTGGTCTCCAGCTGGACACTGAGCCACTGAGCACTCTGGGCAGCTGAGAGGCACCGTCAGCACCTCATGGGCCTCATCCCCACCTCCAGTCTCCTTGGCTCGCCCCAGGCCTAAAGGCGGCAGTGGGGGGCACTGGAGAGGGGCCTCACCCTGCACGGCACTGAGCTGCTCAGGCACAGACTTTTCCTGGGTGTCCCAAAGGGCAGGGCTGGGGACCCAGGTCCTGGTCTGCAGGGACCCTCCCATAGGGTTGAGCGCCTGTCGCCCTCCTCTCCTAGGACATGGCTCTGTCCCAGCCTCTCCCCGAGGGTATGGGCAACATGAAGGAGGCAGTGGGGAAGGGGCTTGGCTTGGGGAGCTGCTGCGGGGGTCCCTCAGGGCCTCGCCCCCCCCTCCCCCCCCCCCCAGTAACCCTGCATCCATCACCCTTCGGCCCTGGGGGCCACCCAGCCAGGAAGGAGTGGGAAGGGGGTCCCAAGCGGGAAGTGTGCGAGTTCAGCCCAGGGCGCTGGGGACAGAGCTGGGGACAGTGCGGGGAGCCCTGGCTCTGCCCCTGCTGCTGCGCTTCTGGGCACAAACCTGCTCCCCTTTGCCACCTCTTCCCAGGAGGGCGACAGAGCCCAGTCTGCCCCCACCGAGGGCTTCGCTTCAGACATGGACACACTGCACAGGGCAAGCTCAGCACTGGGTCTCAAGGAACCAGTGACCCAGCGCGCAGCCCCTACCGCTCAGCTCTCCAGCCCTAAGAGCAGGTCGGGAAGTCGCAATGTTCAACCCGGCTGCTCACAGAGAAGGGCTGGAGCTGCTGTCCGTGATGGCAAGACTGTGTGGAGAAAGCCTTGTCCTGCTGCCACCCAGGCCAGCAGCCCATGGGAAGAGGCTGGAGCTGCTATCACTGACGGCAGGACTCCACGGAGGAAGTCATGGCCTGTTCTCACCCAGGCCAGCAGCCCAGGGGTACCTCCCAGAAGAAAGGTTTCCTGGGCAGACCTCCAGGGAGCAGGGACTCAGCCAATAGCCCCGAGCAGGGGGGGTTCAGTTGGTGCTGCAGGTGAGCTGCAGAGCAGAGTGGCGGGACGGAGGGAGGGAAGGAAGGTGGGAGGGCGGCGGGACAGGGTTTGCAGAGGCCCGCGGGCAGGAGGAAGGCCGCCGGCTGCCCGCTGTCTCTCCTGCCCACAGGTCTCCCGCTGTGGAGCACAGCAGCAGCGATGGCACCGCCCAGCCTGTCTCAGCTGCTGGACGCTGCCGTCAGCCCATCAAGGGGACATGTGAATATAATCGAGCTGCACAGCCTGCTGTGGGCTGTGCTGGGGCTCTTGGGTCTCGGGGGCCTGCCTGTCCCAGACTGGGGGCAGCCTGCCCAGGGGGTCAGGGCCCAGGCCCACCATGTGGGGCAGCAGCCCCCGGAGCCAGCAGAGCAGCAGCCCGTTCTCACCCAGGCCAGCAGCCCAGGGATGCCTCCCAGAAGAAAGGTTTCCTGGGCAGACCTCCAGGGGGCAGGGACTCAGCCAATAGCCCCGAGCTCCACTGTGGAACCCAGGGCCATGGACCACCTGCAAGAGGTGTACAGGTGGTCAGAATCCTCAGGCTCCAGCAGTTCCTCCATGGATACTGAGGAGGCTGAGTTTGAGGTTCTTCGCTGCCTCTATGACCTCCTAAGGCACCAGCAGGCTCGGCTGAAAGCCATCAAGTCGGACCGTGCTGAGCTGCAGAAGCTGCGGTCCGAGCTGCTGCTCCAGCAGCAGGAAGGTGGGAGCTCTGGGGCCTGGTGGGATGTTTGAGAGCCAGGGACGGGGCTCACTGTGCTCAGAGCCTGGCCCTGAGAGTGAGACCCCGTCACTGACAGCGTCCCCCCTTGGCCCATGTTCTTGTAGGCCAGGAGAGCATCGTCACCATGCTTGAGGAAGTCCATGGCCAGGTGTCCTTCCTTCAGGGCCTGGCAAGAGACTTTGAGCAGGAGAAGGGGAAGGTGAGCCGGTGGCAGTCCCCAGGGGCACGTGGGGATGCTTGTGGGGTTTGGGCAGGGAGAGGGCAGATGACGAGCCCCCATGACACGGAAGAAACTGGTGCCATGCCCTGACTCTGTGCCACCACCGTTCCCAGCTCACATCCATGCTCCAGGAGCTGAAGCAGCAGGCACAGCAGCAGGAGGTGACCAGGGCCACAGTGAAGCAGTTGGTCACCACATGCCAGCAGCTGCAGGAGCAGGCGAGGAGCAGGGAGAGCTCCCAGCACCCAGTGGCTTGGTGGGGTGGTCCTGGTGGGGTTCCCGGCCACATCCCCTGGCTGGCTGGGGCCATGGAGACCCCAGTGCATCTGGGGTTCTTGGATGCATCCATTCCATCTTACAGGTGCTTCCTTCTCCCCTTCATGCAGGTGGTAGAGCTGAGGGCAATGGTGAGGAGAGTGGAGCAGGAGCAAGAAGAGAGGCAAGCAGTGTGCCCCACGTGCAGGGACACCATCGCGCCAGAGGGGCCTCTCCTGCAGAGCCTGGAGAAGCTGCAGGAGCAGGTGGACTCCCTCCTGTCGAGGCAGGAGGAGGGAGAGGTGGAGAGGCTGAGGAGCCAGGTAAGGAGATGGTGGCATGTGGGGCTCGGGAGGGGGCTGCCGGGACCTCCCCTGCCCCCGCTGGTTGTGCTTCGATGGATGTGGGGGAGCCCCTTGCTCCCCCCTCTCCAGATCGGGTTGTAGGAGCCAGCAGCATGGAGGGAATTTGAAGCCGTGCTGCAGATGTCCTGCAGGCACTGAGAGCCCGTGCCCCAGTGAGCCGGGTCTGTCTCCAGGGGACAGCCACCCCCCCTTGCATGGCACTACCACATGGTCTTCCTCCCTGCAGCGGGACCAGGAGGTGCTGAGCTGCTTGACTGTCCAGGAGCAGGAGCTGCAGCAAGTCCAGCAGCAGCTGCGGGAAGAGATGGCCTCCAAGGTGAGGGGTGGCCCATGCCCACAGTGACAGTCTGGCACCTCTGGGACTTGGTGGCCCAAGGCTGTATCCCTGTGGGGATTCCTCCTCCCGGCTTTTGTCTGGGGACCGCAGTGGGCCAAGCCGGGGCAGCTGGCTGAGGGAGTGTGTCTGCCTGCAGCTGGACCGCACGGAGCTGGGCCCCTTCCGGCAGCAGCTGGAGGAGCAGTGGAAGAGAAGCCTGAAGCAGCTCCAGGAGAAGGCACCGCCGAGGGAGGCGGACAATGCAGCGGGGATTAAGAAGTGAGTGTGATGGGGACAGTGGTGGCTTCAGGGGCAGCAGTTGGCCCGTTGCCACTTTCTCCTTGCCAGCGCCCCGGTTCCCATGGTGCTCTGGGTGCCCATGGCAGTAGTTCCCACTGTTGGTGGTGGTTTTTGGAGCCAACCTCCAACTGCTCTCCCTCATCCTCCATTCTCCTGGAAACAGCCAGGCGGTTGGGACCTTGCTAGGGTGCTAGGGGATAAACCGGGTAGAAACCCAGGTTTCCCAGCTCAGCCAGCCGTTTTCTCCCCTGCCCAGGCAGCTTTCCAGTGTGGAATTCCGGTGCCTGTCCTGTGACCGACAGCTCAGCATGAGAGTGCCTGGCTTGTAAGTAGCACCCGTCACCGGAGCGTGGGGGTGCTGCATGGGTGGGATGGTGGGAGATGGGTTCTGAGAGCGCCGCCTGACAGGCACGGGGTTCAGGGAGTCTGTCCGGGGAGTTTGACCCTGCTGAGACCCCTCCAACACTCTGCCCGCAGGTGGTGGGACGGGGACCCCTCCCTGAGGGCAGCGGGCAGGGGGATGCCATGGGGCACAAGCCCATGGATTCTGGGGCACTGCCCTGAGCCGGCCTGGATCGTTTGTCCCCTCTCACCCACCGGTGGTTCTTGGCTTCCGCAGGCCCATCGTGCCCATTCCACCCGCGCCACCGCTGACCCCCCGCAGCTCTGAGAAAACGCCTCCTTCCCTCAACCCAGGGCAAAGGAAGAGGTAGGGGACTTGGGACCCATCCGCTGCTGGGGGTGCAGGGCGGTCCTGCCCTGCCCGGGAGAGCTCTTTCCTGCATGGGGATAGAAGGCTCTTGGGGGTGCCTGGGCAGGCTGCCCAGAAACGCTCTGTCCCCCACCCTGCAGACCACTGTGCTGGGTGCTGAGTACCCCTATTTCCCATCCTGCAGGGAGCAGGCAGCCAGCTGCCGGTACCCTACCGTGCCGCGACAGTGCGGGGGCCAGAACACTGTTGTCCAGCCTGTCCCACGCAGCACCCCACGGCCACTGAAGCTATCCACCGTGCTCCCCAGCAAGGTAAGGATGAAGGAAGGGATCCGGAGGGGGCAACTGTGGCTGGTTTTGTGTTGCTGAGTAGTTGGGATGGGGGTATTCGTGCTTCAGGTTCCCAGGAGAGCTGGGTGTGGAGGGTTGCTTGGGGAAGAGGAATTCCGCCCCATGCTTTAGCCTGCGCTCTCTCTCCTTTCCAGCAGGATGATGACAAGGTGACAGAGCTGCTGAGGGACACCAGCTGCCGGCAGGGCAGGCAGCAGCCTGTGCTCAGGGGCAAGGAGGGTACAGGCAGGAGAGCCTTCACCAACTGCAGCCTTCACCAGTCACCGCGGCTCATCCCATCCCTTCTGACCCATTCCATTGACCACAAACCACGGCAGCCAAGCAAGACTGGAAGTTCCCGGCTGAACCCCTGGCGCCCTGGTGGCCCAGCACCCCATCAATAAATCCTCGTGTTCATGCAAGCGCCTGTGTGGGCTGAGTGGAGGGACCCTGGCTCAGGATCTGCCCATCATGCACAGGGAGGGCTCGGCAGCATCCCTGGCCTGTGGCCCCATGTCACTGGAGGAGCAGCCCCTGGCCACCCCACATCCCCAGGGCCTGTGCCCCCCGAGCTGCCACACTCCCCCTGGCACCCTCTGTTTTGCACAAGCTCCTCTGGGAGCCTGTGTCCACAGAGTGGGGCTGGGGGAGCCGGGCAGTGCAGTAGTGGGAGGAGGATGGATGCTCAGTTGCTGCTGAAGGCGGTGGCAAATGGGCACCTGGGTGGGAATGGCAGCAGCAGCAGCACACGGCTTCATGCCAAAAGTGCTTCCCAGCCCCAGCCCGCTGCTGTGCTCTCTCTTCTGCGGAGGACTGAGCACCACTCAGCTGCTTTCCTGCTCTTCCAGTGGGTGACGTGTGGCTCAGGGCTGCTCAGAGCTCCACATCACTCTGTGGGTATTTGCAGGGGGTCCTTCTGAAAGATGCTGAGGGAGCGTTTGCCTTAAGGCGAAGGATTCGGTGCTTTGATTGTTTTTCACTTTTGGGTGGCTGGGTTTAGAGCGAGAGCTCAGAATTTCTGTTCCTGCCTTGGAAAAGGCCCTGAGATCCCGGTTCTCATTAACGCTGCTTCCCGAGTCCTTGGGGGTTCCTGAGCCCTGTGCAGCCAGAAGGGCCCTGGGCAGTCACTGCTCCTGGCAGGGCTCTGCAGGGCAGAGCTGAGCGCACAGCCCCAGGGACTGGCTCTGGGAGCCCTGGCAGGGAGGAGCCCTGGGCACGGAGAAGCAGCTCCTGGCAGGGCCAGCTCTGGGCAGCAGAGCCATGGGCAGGGAGTGAGCGGGGGCGGGGGGGGGAAAGGGCAAACCGGCCGGGAGAGGGGTTGTGCTCAGGCAGCTCTCTCCTTGTCTATCACCGGAGGTGTCTGCTGACAAACAAGGCAAAACAAGAGTGAACATGGCTTTCTGCAAGGCCGCTCCGGATGGAGTGCTTTTAGAAGCCCTTGCTACCGATCTGTCCTTGCTCTGTCTGGGATCAAATCCTGTCGAGATAGGAGAGAACCAACCTTAGACAGAAAACAAGTCTCTCTCTGAGAGTCGAGGTGAGACTTTGAGAACACAGGTTCTCTAGCTGCAAAATGCACCACAGAATCATAGAATAGTTAGGGTTGGAAAGGACCTTAAAATCCTCCAGTTCCAACCCCCTGCCATGGGCTGGGACACCTCCCACTAAACCATGGCACCCAGAGCTCTGTCCCACCTGGCCTTGAACACTGTCAGCGATGGAACATTTACCACTTCCATGGGCAACCCATTCCAGCGCCTCACCACCCTTAAAAAACTTCTTTATCTCTAACCTGAACTTCCCGTTTCAGTTTGAACCCATCACCCTTGTCCTATCACTACAGTTCTAATGATGAGTCCTTCCCCAGCATCCCTATAGGCCCCCTTCAGGTATTGGAAGGCTGCTATGAGGTCTCCACGCAGCCTTCTCTTCTCCAGGATGAACAGACCCAACTTTATCAGCCTGTCTTCATATGGGAGCTGCTCCAGTCCCCTGATCGCCCTCGTGGCCCTCCTCTGGACTTGTTCCAACAGTTCCATGTCCTTTTTATGTTGAGGACACCAGAACTGCACTCAATACTCCAAGTGAGGTCTCACAGAGCAGAGTAGAGGGGCAGGATCACCTCCCTCGACCTGCTGGTCACGCTCCTTTTGATGCAGCCCAGGATACGCTTGGCTTTCTGGGCTGCAAGCGCACACTGCCGGCTCATGTTCAGTTTCTCATCGACCAACACCCCCAAGTCCTTCTCCACAGATCTGCTCTGAATCTCTTCTCTGCCCAACCTGGAGCTGTGCCTGGGATTGCTCCAATCCAGGTGTAGGACCTTGAACTCAGCAAATACCCAAATACCCAAACCCCTGACTGCGGCACCACCCTTTTAACCATTTATTAACCTGCCAAATCCACCTCGCCCTTTTAAGGTCCTCCCCTATATCCTGTAGAATTGATGAATAGACAATCTGAGCTCCAGAGCCCCTAACCACTACTCCCAGAACTCTGTAGTCCTTTATGTTCTCCAGGCTACTGCTATCTAGATCAGTAGCAGCCACATGGATCATCAGAAGTGGGTAATAACCAGGGGGACCGACTAGAGCAGGCAGCCTCTCTGCAACACCCCTGATCCGATCCCCTGGCAGGCAACACACCTCCCCTGAGCCTGGGTCAGGCCGACAGATCGGTGCCTCTGTGCCTTTCAGAGTAGAGTCCCCTACTACTACAACCCGCTGCTTTTTCCTGGCAGCACCAGCAGTGGTCTTCTTTACCAGTGCATCAGGCAGTTGCTCATGGTACGAGGTGTGTGTTTCCTCGTCAGACCCCTGCACGACAGCAAAGCGGTTCTGGGTGGGGACAACAGATTTAGGAGGAAGCCGCTTGCTTTCAATTGTCCTCTTCCTCCTTTTTTTGTTGGTTTGGTTTGGTTTGTTACTGATTCCCAGCTTCCTGGGGTAGCGGCCTCCTTCTTTCTTCCATGAGCTACAGGGGACGCCCGAGGCCCCTGCACAGTCTGGGCCTGGAGCAAGCAGTGCTGCTTCCCCTCAGCTTCCCTGACAGCTTTCAGCCCATTGACAGTGTCCCGCAGCTCAGCCCCTGCCTCAGGAGGCCCTGCACCAGGGAGCACCGGGTGCAGCCCTGCCCATTGCGCACCCTCCCCTCAGGAGAGCAGTGCGGGCACTCTCTACACCCTGAGCTCCGCGCTGCAGCCGCCCCTCTCAGCGGCTCTGCCCGGTGCCTGCGCTGCCGCCGCCGGGGCAGCCGGGGCAGCCGGAGCAGAGCTCCCAGAGCGGGCCCTGCTCGTGAGCCGAGGGCTCCCCAGGCCGCTCGCTCCCCGCTCCCTCCCTGCGCCAACCGCCGCGTCACGCGCTGTTTGCCCGCCCTGGTCACCGCGCCCCCCGGGGCGGGGTTTCTCTGCTGTCTCTGTGTGGACATGGAGAAACTTCCAGAAGCCCAAAGCAGAGCAGTGATGGAGCAGCAGTGCTGACCTGCGGCTGGGAGCCGTGGGCACTCTGTGGAATAGATAAACCTTTGCTCCTCAAAGCACAACGTGACGGGCATTGTGCAGCTGGTGATAAATGTAAACAGATAATTTGCTGATAAATTGTAAATGATTAATTTGCCAGTTAAGCAAGGCATGTAAGTTAAGCTTGATTAGCATTGTGCTATAACAAGACTGGGATTCGTGTTAAAAGTGATAGTTTGTTATAAAACATGGTGAGGAAAATTATGAAGTAAGAAACCATTAATAATTAACTATACAAAACCCTGAGGTACTATATCCACATTGCTAAGGCAACGTTAATAAAAGTCACTATTGTAACTCCATTGAATATAAGCAAGTATTTAGAACATGGGATTCAAATACTTCTAGTTTAACTTAGAGAACAAAGTGAGTCTTTGAAGTAGAAATAGCTCTTTTACAATGTTACAAGGCTGTGAAGTGATAATGGCCCTTTTTACAATGCTTGTATTGTAATTCTGTGTTGTGATAATGAGATTTAGTAGTTCCCCTAAAAACAGTGTTTCCTGTAAATCTGATAACCTTGTGTACTCCTCATTCACACATCTAGCTTGCTTATCAATTGTTTGACAACCACACTGCTCTAAATTTTAGCCAACTGTCAGAAACTTGCAGACATGGCTGATATTTAATTAGTTGTGATGATTGAGGCATTCAACCTGCTAAAGGTGAAAGGTGCAGCCTGAAAAAGACCATTTACTTCATCTTGAAGACCCCTGCCCCCAAGAAGAAGACTACTTATTCCATCTTGAAGACCCCGGCCCACAATTATCGAAAGGCAGTGCGCAAGCGCCAAAAGAGGAGGGAACTTATGATAATGAGTACCTGAACTAATTGTAATATCGCCACTTGTGTAATAAATACCTGCTCGCTTAATCCGCTGGGTGCGTGTTGGCAGAGCGGAGACTCTCCACGCACCCAGCGCTGTTTTGTCTGCTGACCGCTTGCTCACAATAAAACTTTATATTATCACCCTTCATTGGCTCAGGGTGTCCTTAACACTCTGGGCAGCTGAGAGGCACCGTCAGCACCTCATGGGCCTCATCCCCACCTCCAGTCTCCTTGGCTCGCCCCAGGCCTAAAGGCGGCAGTGGGGGGCACTGGAGAGGGGCCTCACCCTGCACGGCACTGAGCTGCTCAGGCACAGACTTTTCCTGGGTGTCCCAAAGGGCAGGGCTGGGGACCCAGGTCCTGGTCTGCAGGGACCCCCCCATAGGGTTGAGCCCCTGTCGCCCTCCTCTCCTAGGACATGGCTCTGTCCCAGCCTCTCCCCGAGGGTATGGGCAACATGAAGGAGGCAGTGGGGAAGGGGCTTGGCTTGGGGAGCTGCTGCGGGGGTCCCTCAGGGCCTCGCCCCCCCCTCCCCCACCCCCCAGTAACCCTGCATCCATCACCCTTCAGCCCTGGGGGCCACCCAGCCAGGAAGGAGTGGGAAGGGGGTCCCAAGCGGGAAGTGTGCGAGTTCAGCCCAGGGCGCTGGGGACAGAGCTGGGGACAGTGCGGGGAGCCCTGGCTCTGCCCCTGCTGCTGCGCTTCTGGGCACAAACCTGCTCCCCTTTGCCGCCTCTTCCCAGGAGGGCGACAGAGCCCAGTCTGCCCCCACCGAGGGCTTCGCTTCAGACATGGACACACTGCACAGGGCAAGCTCAGCACTGGGTCTCAAGGAACCAGTGACCCAGCGCGCAGCCCCTACTGCTCAGCTCTCCAGCCCTAAGAGCAGGTCGGGAAGTCACAATGTTCAACCCGGCTGCTCACAGAGAAGGGCTGGAGCTGCTGTCCGTGATGGCAAGACTGTGCGGAGAAAGCCTTGTCCTGCTGCCACCCAGGCCAGCAGCCCATGGGAAGAGGCTGGAGCTGCTATCACTGAGGGCAGGACTCCACGGAGGAAGTCATGGCCTGTTCTCACCCAGGCCAGCAGCCCAGGGGTACCTCCCAGAAGAAAGGTTTCCTGGGCAGACCTCCAGGGAGCAGGGACTCAGGCAATAGCCCCCGAGCTCCACTATGGAACCCAGGGCCATGGACCACCTGCAAGAGGTGTACAGGTGGTCAGAATCCTCAGGCTCCAGCAGTTCCTCCATGGATACTGAGGAGGCTGAGTTTGAGGTTCTTCACTGCCTCTATGACCTCCTAAGGCACCAGCAGGCTCGGCTGAAAGCCATCAAGTCGGACCGTGCTGAGCTGCAGAAGCTGCGGTCCGAGCTGCTGCTCCAGCAGCAGGAAGGTGGGAGCTCTGGGGCCTGGTGGGATGTTTGAGAGCCTGGGTCGGGGGCTCATTGTGCTCAGAGCCTGGCCCTGAGAGTGAGACCCCGTCACTGACAGCGTCCCCCCTTGGCCCATGTTCTTGTAGGCCAGGAGAGCATCGTCACCATGCTTGAGGACATCCGTGGCCAGGTGTCCTTCCTGCAGGGCCTGGCAAGTGACTTCGAGCAGGAGAAGGGGAAGGTGAGCCAATGGCGGTTCCTGTAGGGCACGTGGGGATGCTTGGTGGGGTTGGGCAGGGAGGGGGCATATGAAGAGCCCCCGGTGTGGGAAGGAACTGGTTCCATGCCCAGACTCTGTCCCACCACCGTTCCCAGCTCACGTCCATGCTCCAGGAGCTGAAGCAGGAGCTCAAGGAGCAGGCAGAGCAGCAGGAGGTGACCAGGGCTACACCGGAGCTGTTGGTCACCCCATGCCTGCAGCTGCAGGAGCAGGTGAAGTGCAGGGAGAGCTCCCAGCACCCAGTGGCTCGGTGGGGTGGTCGTGGCGGGGTTCCCGGCCACATCTCCTGGCTGGCTGGGGCCATGGAGCCTCCATGGCTCCCGGGGTTGTTGGCTGCATGCATTCCATCTTACAGGTGCTTCCTCCTCCCCTTCATACAGGTGAAGAGCTGAGGGCAATGCTGAGGAGAGCGAAGCAGGAGCAGGCAGAGGGGCAGGCAGTGTGCCCCATGTGCACGGGCACCGGCGCGCCAGAGGGGCATCTCCTGCAGTGCTTGGAGAAGCTGCAGGAGCAGGTGGACTCCCTCCTGTCGAAGCAGGAGGAGGGCGAAGTGGAGAGGCTGAGGAGCCAGGTAAGGAGATTGTGGCATGTGGGGCTCAGGAGGGGGCTGCTGGGACCTCCCCTGCCCCCAGCTGGTTGTGCATCGGTGGAATGTGGGGGAGCCCCTTGCTTCTCCCCCCACCCTGCCCCGGCCCAGATCGGGTTGTAGGAGTGAGCAGCATGGAGGCACATTGAAGCTGTGCTGCAGATATCCCACTGGCACTAAGAGCCCGTGGCCTCTCCCCTTGCCATGCACAGCTCTTACCTAGGTGGGGAAAGGAGGCTCTGGGAGTGCTGAGGCACGCCCCGACCACAGTGCTGGGTTTTGAGTACCCCCAAGCCCCATCCTGCAGGGAGCAAGCAGGCGGCTGCCGGTACCCCAGTGTGCCGCGGCAGTGCGGCACCCAGAACACTGTCGTCCTCCCTGTCCCACCCAGTAGGACACAGCTGCTCAAGCCTTCCATCGTGCTCCCCAGCAAGGTAGGGATGAAGAATGAAGGCATGCAGGTGGGACGACAGTGGCTGGGAGTGTGATGCTGAGTATCTGGGATGGGAGGATTCGTGCCTCAGTTTCCCCAGGAGAGCTGGGTGTGGAGGGTTGCTTGGGGATGCGGAATTCCGCCCCATGCTTTAGCCTGCCCCTCTCTCCTTTCCAGCAGGATGATGACAAGACGACAGAGCTGCTGAGGGACACCAGCCGCCGGCAGGGCAGGCAGCAGCCTGTGCTCAGGGGCAAGGAGGGTACAGGCGGGAGAGCCCTCGATCCAGTGCAGCCTTCCCCAGGCACTACGGCTCCTCTTGCCCCTCCTGCCCCATTCCATCGAACTGAAAGCCCAGCAGCCAGGCAAGACTGGGGGTCCCCGGCTGAACCCCTGGCGCCCAGGCAGCCGAGCATCCAATCAATAAATCCTCATGTTCATCCAAGCGCCTATGTGGGCTGAGTGGGGGGACTCTGGCTCAGGATCTGCCCATCACGCACAGGGAGGGCTCAGCAGCATCTCTGGCCTGTGGCCACGTCTCACTAGAGGAGCAGCCCCTGGCCACCCCACATCCCTACGGCCTGTGTTCCCCGAGCTGCCGCACTCCCCTGGCACCCTCTGTTCTGCACAAGCCCCTTTGGGAGCCTGTGTCCCCAGAGTGGGGCTGGGGGAGCCGGGCAGTGCAGTAGCGGGAGGAGGATGGATGCTCAGTTGCTGCTGAAGGCGGTGGCAAATGGGCACCTGGGTGGGAATGGCAGCAGCAGCAGCACACGGCTTCATGCCAAAAGCGCTTCCCAATACTCCATATACTCAATACTCCAAGTGAGGTCTCACAGAGCAGTGTAGAGGGGCAGGATCACCTCCCTCGACCTGCTGGTCACGCTCCTTTTGATGCAGCCCAGGATACGCTTGGCTTTCTGGGCTGCAAGCGCACACTGCCGGCTCATGTTCAGTTTCTCATTGACCAACACCCCCAAGTCCTTCTCCGCAGGGCTGCTCTGAATCTCTTCTCTGCCCAACCTGGAGCTGCTCCTGGGATTGCTCCTACTCAGGTGCTGGACCTTGCACTTGGCATTGTTAAACGTTGTCAGGTTGGCATCAGCCCATCTCACAAGCGTGTCAAGGTCCCTCTGGATGGCATTCCCTCCCTCCAGTGTATCAACCCAACCACACAGCTTGGTGTCATCGGCAACTGATGGGCGCACTCATTCCCGCTGTCCATGTCACCAACAAAGATGTTGAACAAGAGCAGTCCCAACTCCGATCTCTGAGGGACACCACTCGTTACTGGTCTCCAACTGGACAATGAGCCATTGAGCACAACTCTTTGCTTGCGGCCATCCAGTCGGTTCTTTATCCACCGAGTGGTCCACCTATCAAATTGATGTCTCTCCAACTTAGAGAGAAGGATGTCATGTGAGACAGTGTCAAACGCTTTGCGCAAGTCCAGGTAGATGACATCAACTGCTCTGCCCCTGTCCATCAGTTCCGTAGCCCCTTCATAGAAGGCCACCAGATTGGTCAGGCAGGATTTCCCCTTAATGAAGCCATGCTGGCAGTCACCAAGCACCTTGTTGGTTTTCATGTGCCTCAGCATGCCTTCCAGGAGAATCCACTCCAAGATTTTGCCAGGCACAGAGGTGAGACTCACTGCTCTGTAGTTCCCCGGCTCATCCATTTTCCCCTTCTTGAAAATGGGGGTTATATTTCCCTTTTTCCAGTCGTCGGGAACTTCACCTGACTGCCATGATTTTTCAGATATGATGGACAGTGGCTTAGCAACTTCATTTGCAGCTCCTTCAGGACCCACGGATGGATTTCATCAGGTCCCATGGACTTGTATACATTCAGGTTCCTAAGGTGGTGTTGAACCAGATCCTCTCCTACAGTGGGCCTAAGGTCTTCATTCTCACAATCCCTGCATCTACCTTCCAAGACTTGCATGGTGTGGTCAGAGCATTTGCCAGTGAAGGCTGAGGCAAAGAAGTCATTAAGAACCTCAGCCTTCCCCAAATCCAGGGTAGCCAGTTCTCCCGATAGCTTCTGGGGAGGGCCCGCGTTGTCCCTAACCTGTCTTTTATTTCCAATGTACCTATAAAATCCCTTCCTGTTATCTTTAACATCCTCAGCCAAGTTTAATTCTAAGTGGCCTTAGCTTTCCTAACCTGGTCCCTAGCTTCCCGGACAACATCTCTGTATTCTTCCCAGGCCGCCTGCCCTTGCTTCCACCTTTTATAAGCCTCTTTTTTCCTTTGAATTTTCCTCAGCAGCTCCTTATCCATCCAAGGAGGTCTCCTGGCCCTCCTGCTGAACTTCCTTCTAGTTGGGATGCATCGCTCCTGAGCCTGCAGCAGGTGATCCTTGAATATCAACCAACAGTCTTGGGCCCCCCTGCCCTCTAGGGCTGTATCCCATGGAACCTTACTGAGCAGGTTCCTGAAGAGGCCAAAGTCTGCTCTCTTGAAGTCCAGGGCAGTGAGCTTGCTGCACGCTCTTCTCACTGTCCTGAGGATCTCAAACTCAACCATCTCATGATCGCTGCAACCAAGGCTGCCCTGGAGCATCACATTTGCAACCAGCCCTTCCCTGTTGGTGAGGACGAGGTCAAGCATGGCACCTCTCCTTGTTGGCGCCTCTATTACTTGCAGAAGGAAGTTGTCTTCCACACAATTGAGGAACCTCCTGGATTGCTTGTGCTGGGCCATACTGTCCCTCCATCAGATATCAGGGGGGTTGAAGTCCCCCATGAGAACGAGGGCCTGCAAGCTTGAGGCTGTTCCTATCTGTCTATAGAGTGCTCCATCCACAGAGTCCCCTTGGTCAGGCAGTCTGTAACAGATCCCCACAGTAACGTCTCCCATCACTGTTCTCTCTCTAACCCTGACCCAGAAACTCTCTGTCGACTGCTCACCTGTCTGCAGACAGAGTTCCATACTCTCTAGCCTATCCCTAACATAAATAGCAGCTCCCCCTCCCCGTCTGCCGGGCCTGTCTTTCCTAAAGAGCCTGTAACCTTCCATTCCAACACTCCAGTCATAGGAGCCATCCCATCATGCTTCTGTGATGCCTATGATATCATATCCCCACAGACGTGCACGCATCTCTACTTCCTCTTGTTTGTTCCCCATGCTACGGGCATTTGTATAGAGGCATCTGAGCTGAGCTCCAATTGAAGCCGGCTCATTGGCTCGAGCAGCTGGAATATCTCTACATTGCTCCGAGCATTTATTATAGGTGCTGGCAACTGACTGGGTGTGTTGGGATAGAATGATGCCCCCTCCCCCAACACATCTAGTTTAAAGCTTTCTTGACCAGTCTGGCAAGCCTCCTACCAAAACTGCTCTTCCCCTTTGTTGTCAGACCAGCTCCACCAGCTCCCAGTAGACCTGGCCTCCCAAAGAGGAGTCTTATAAATAATAAGTCTTATAAGTGGATTGTCTGCTAATTTTTAATAGCATCTTCCTATCTGCTGGAATAAAGCTGCTGGTCTCCAGTTCCACAGATTCTCATTCTCCTTCTCACAGTATTTGCCCTTCTCCAGTCCTTTGAAACCTCCTCACCAAGTCCCCTGTAATAACCAACCCTTGAGGACCCAGGCTTTACTCTGCCCACTTCACAGCTACTCTCACAGCGGTTTCATCTGGCCCTTGAATACATTAGACTTGCTTCCTCTTGTCTGTTAACCTGTTCTTGCCCTGCACTGCTTCTACGCCCACTGTTTTAAGTCTACTTTGCTTCTAATTATTTTTTTAAGGGTTAAAAAAAAAAAAATTGAAGTATTTTCTGTGGTTTCCATTATTTGGTTTTCACTATCTGAGAATTCATGGATTTATTCCATCTTTCATTTTCCTCTGGCTTTCATGCATGTACAGAATTGCCTGGACTGACGTTTTGCATCCGTTGTTACTTGAAACCACTTTGGTGTCTTGGCTTTTCTTATTTCATGTTTGCACTCATGGTCTAATATTTAAATTCAGCGTTTCTGGGTCTTTTTTCTTCTTTAATGGTTAATTTCTATTTCTTAGGGAATTTCTTGCATGACTGCTTTCTTGGTTTCATTTTTCTCACTTTTCTGTTTTGTCATTGGTATTTCTCACCTCTGTTTCTGGAAGCTCACAAGATCAATGGACAGATTGAAGTAAATCAGCATCAACTGACCATTGTATTGTGAGCCTCTCCAGACCTTTGTCCAACCAAAGTTAAGGGAAAAGAGGAGGATCACAGCCTTTATGTTCTCTTTTCTGTCATTAATGCCAACTCTTGCTGCTGAGATGGGCTGGGAAGTCCAGCCATTGCCTAGCTTCAGAGGGTGGTACCCTGAGCACATTGAAAGTGAACTTTCCTGCTGGGAAAACAGCTTTACATCCACTCAGGATAAACTCCGCATCCCCAAAGATAAAATTCCCTGAAGAAAACAATCAGTTGAGCTGAGGGCACCAACTCCCAGTTTGGGTGCAGCTGTCCTAATGACTGTAGTGTGCGCTGTTCACAGCCAGGCAGACACACACTTTGGGAATGGTGCCAGGTATAAAGAGTGCTTTCTTACACATCTCCTTTTTTAATATGCAGGAGAGATGGAAAACCTTGGGCAAAAAGGAAGGGAGACATCTGTGGGGCATCTTAGTTGCCAAAATAGTACAGGAGGATTCAGTAGCCAGAGGGAGCTCCCAGACTCCCCCTGGGATACAGAGGAGCCCTAAGGGCTTTTTGCAGGGGTTCAGAAACTCCAAGTATTTTGAAGTGCAAATCATGTTTTTGATAAAGCAAAGCTGTGGTTTCACAGTGGAGTGTGGAGCAGCAACAGCCACTAAAGGATCTCTGCCTGCTCCTGCAATGAGGGGGGAGATCAGGAGGGGTTCTGTTTATTGCCTTCTTGTAGCCTGAGTGTTTTCACACATGGGAGGCACTGGGCTTCCTTGTAAACCCATCAGCACGTGAAAATAAGGCCTCAGACAACTTTGCATTGCTGAATGCAGCAGCTGGGAGAAATCACTGTTAACTGAGCTAGCAAGGAAAGGGAGGAGGCAGCGCTGGTTTAGAGAGAGCCCTAGGAATACTGTCTCTTTCTACAATCCACTGCTGTATTGTAGATACCTTGTCTTACAGGTGATTCGCAGGTTAGTCATAGAAAATAAAATAGGTTTAAGAAATACCAATCTGGTTTAAATGTCTTTTATTTCCTGTGTGCGCATCAATTGCTGTGCCATACCTGGGCAAATAGAGTCCGAGGTAATTCCCAGATCATCATCCAGCAACCAATTCTTGCAAATGGTTCTTTAGCAGCAAAGTGCCTGAGTAAATTTGTGTGAAGATATGCATTTGCTTACTAGATGGTTCCACAAATACTGTGTTCAACTGGCTTATATAAGGATGCCCACTTTAATATTTGATTTAGAATTCAATATGAAGGCGACTGATTGCAAAACACAACCAGATTTGGCAACTCAAGGGAATGGAACTAACAATTACACATATAAAATCAGCTGAAAATGAGTTAGCAAGATGAAACTTCCAGCTTGCTGACTGAACTCATGATTAAAGTTGGGGAGCTAAATGAGCATGGAGCATACTCCTGACATGGGCTATTTCAGTGATGTGGAGCCAGCAGGTTGGTACCTCGGCATGTGCTGGCTCAGTTGAGAAGCTGGGAAAACTGAGGGCAAGCAGGACCAGGCAGCCGGAGGAAGGACAAACCTCCAGGCAGCTTGTCTGACCAGGGCTAACCTCTGCCCAAACTGCTGCACTAATGTCCTCACCACGACAGGGGATTCCCAAGCCCATGTTTAACACAATTTCATCCTGATTTGTAAATGGCATTTGCTCTGGAAGCGCTCCAGCTCCCATGATTTTCTGGTCTCATAACACTTGAGGCCGCTGCTCTGAGTCTGATGTGATGAGGTTTGCAGTGTCTTTGGCTCTGAAACTACCTCTCAAAGTCAGGGTCTCAGATCATCTTACGTCAGACCGCAGGAATAGAAGCTATCCTCACTAGGACTACCCCAACCTGGCATCCCAGCCCCACCAGGCCCCACATCTCCATAGAATCACACTGGTTTGGGCTGGAAGGGACATTAAAGCTCATCCAGTTCTAAGTCCCTGCCACGGGCAGGGACACCTTCCACTAGAGCAAGTTGTTCAAAGCCTTATCCAACCAGGCCTTGAATCCCCTGCACCCGCAACTCCATCTCCCTCCCCATCTCCTTCCTCATCCCCATCCCTGTCTCCTTCCATCTCCCTCCCCATTCCCATCTCCATCCTGATCCTAATCTCCCTCTGCATCCCCGTCTCCCATCTCCCTCCCTATCCCCATCCCTGTCCCCATATCTTGATTCCAGTCTCCCTCCTCATGCCCATCTCCCTCTCCATCCCTATCATCATCCCAATTGCTATTCCCCTCCCCATCTCCCTCCTTATTCCCATCTCCCTCCCCATACCCATCTCTATTCTGATCACAACCTCCGCCCTTATTCCCATCTCCCTCCCCATACCCATCTCTATTCTGATCACAATCTCCCTCCCCATACCTACCTCCATCCTGATCTCAACCTCCCTCTGCATCCCTATCTCCCATCCCCATTTCCCTCTCTACCCCATCCTAATCCCATCCCAATCCCAATCTCCCTCCTTATCCCCATCTTCCATCTCCCTCTCCCTCCCTATCATCACCACCATTCCCCCCTTCCTATCCTCCTCCTCATCTCCATCCCGATCACAGCCTCCCTCCTTATCCCCATTCCTATTCCCATTCCCTCCGGCCCCACCCCCGTCCCGCCGGCTCCCGGCTGTGGCCGCTGCGTCGGGGCGGGCCGGGGGGCGGTGGCTGCTCGGGGGCCGCCTTTGTGCGCGGCGGGGCCGTTTCATCCTGCTCTGCTGCGTCCCGTCCCGCACCGCTCCTTCCATGGCCCCGCGCCCCGCTCACGGCTGCGGCAGCGGCGCGCTGCTGGGGCGCTTCGGAGTGCTGCTGCAGGCGCTGCTGGCCCTCTGCGCCTTCAGCACCCTCATGCGTGAGTACCGGCGGTGCGGGGGGAACCCTCGGTGCCTCTCAGCCAGCGCTGCCGGAGTGGCTGGGGACCTGTTTCCTTATAAACACCAGGTTCTGCGTTGGCTATGCTGGGGTTTAAAGCGGACTGCGGGAGTTTGTTCGCGGCGCTCAGCAGGCAGCTAGGGCGCCAGATGCTGCTGCTTCAAACTCTTGTTTGCAGCCTTAATCTGATGGTAACGAAGCACCGCGAAATTGCGGCTGTAATCTGTTCGAATTGGCTCCGCTTGTATGAGCGATTGCTCAATCGCGTAGAAGATTTTAATGAAGCGTGAGAGGTAATGGGCTAACCTGGTAATTTACAAGGAAGAAGCAAAAAGATATGGCAGGGTGCGTACTGGATGTAGCCTTGCTTGATTAGAGCCGTAGTGGCCCGAGTTGTTGTGTTTAACTTTGGTTTAACTGTGACGTTTGGGGGCTGAGGGGCTGGGGCAGGAGGTTAGGGGGTTTATGGTTGCTGTGAAGGGATGGCAGGAGCAGTAAGAAGGTGGGGAGCACTGAAACCTGAGAAAGAGCTGAGAAACTTCACTGGTTTGTGCTGCAGCTGCGTTTTCCTCAGCAACGCGTTGTTTCTCTTTAGGGTTAAGTGGTTTAATACAAGTTGAGTAACGTGCCAGAACTCGATCTGTTTTCCTTGTTGAAAGCCCTGTGGTGAGGGTGAACTGGAACTTCCAAGCTTTCTGGCTCGGTTGCTGCACGTTTTGAGGCATAAGGAGGTGGAAAGAAAACCCACACCAGCTTCCCCGCTTTAAAAACATAATAATTAGCCCTTTAAAATATTTAGGAAAGAGGAAAACGACCCAAAAAGCGCAAAACCCGGTACATAAACTAAAAGGAAATACCCGCTGGAAGGGTGGTTTTGGGGGGCGCGGTACCTTACCTGGGTAAGTTTGGGGGGTTTTTTTTTGGGGGGGAAGGGTGTTTTCTCTTGTTTTCCTTAGTTTTTCCGCGCCTGAACAGCGAGCCCCCGCGATGCGCACAGCGCGGAGCCGATCCGTCCCTCCGCCCGCACCCGCGGCAGGCTCATTCCGATATGGCATTCACGCAGTGCGTGTGCCTGCCGCTCTTTTTAAGGCTCCCCCCCCATTAAGCCGCCAACTCCTTCCGTGACCTTTCCCAGCAGTTTTTTTTAACGAACAAAATAAATAAAGAAGCAAAGAAAAAGAAAAATCTCACACAAATTCCAACCCCCATCGCCCCGCTGCGCGCCCGCGCAGCCTCCGCGCCCCGGGGCCGTGGGAAACGCGCCGCAACAAGCGAAGGGAGGGTTTGAAAATCACCCGTGAAATCGATGCCGCCGTTCCGCGGGGCGCGCAGCGATAGCACCGGTGTCGCGTTGGACGCGATCAAACACCATCTACAGCGTTTTCTACGGGCGGCTCGGCATCCGATCTTCCCCTCCCCGCCTCGCCCGTTCGTTTCGGGCTTTTCCCCCTTGTTTTGGGTGGGGGAAAAAACTTCCAGGGAGGGAGATGGGGAAAGAGAGGGACGATAAAATGCCCGCGCGGCCCCTCCCGTCCCCTCCACTTCGCCAGGCTCCTGCGTTACCTGATTATTCCCTGGTGCAGCAAATAAATACGAAATAAATAGAATGGGGGGGGGGGGGGGGGAAGCAGGTGAAGGCACAAGGCAAGATGCGAAATCAGCTGGTGCAGGCACGGGAGCAACTTTCTATCGTTCGCTCGTTGGGTATCGTGCTGCAGGGAGAGGGTCTCACACCTTGGAACGTGGCAGTGATTTCCCGCATGTGGCCCCAGCTTTCTCCTACCCTACTGCAATCACCAGCACCCTTTACACTGGTTCTTGATAGCGATTCATTGCTGAACCTCCCCATCCCCTTTTTTCTCAACCAGCCTCTCACAGACACACTAGCACAACCCTTTTGTGCAAGAAGATGAGGAGTGCAATAGAGATGAAGAAAGGCGTCAGTTTTCTTTCATGAAGATACTGAAGACTGGAGGAAAGGGCAGATATTGCAGAGAGTGGATTTCTTCACCACTATCCACGTTCTTGCCATTCAAAACCCATCTCTGAAAGGCCACGGAGACAGCTTCGACCCCTGCTGGTCCAGCAGAGAACACATACAAAACAAGCAGTTCATGTTTTCCAGGCTTTGGGTTGTATCGGATTTCAAAGTGAATACTGTCAGAACTTCAAAATAGGACCAAAAACCCAACAGATGCCAGGAGAGCATTGAAGTCCTGTTCTTCCAGAACATTTTGAAAGTGGCTGGCATTTTCAGCATGGTGACATTTCAGCTTTTCAACCTACTTTTGAAGGGAAGATGCTCTGCAAACCCTGTGTCTGTGTTCTTTCTTCTTCTGACCTGTTCTATATTAGGTTACACTGAGATTCCTCTCACTGCAGCTTATCTTGATATAAAGCTGGTGGCAGGAGACACTTCCATCATCCAACTCAGGGACATGACCACTGCAGCTCCCACAGTGTGTCAGATTTTTCTCCATCTCCTTTCCATTAAGACCAGATGCTTTTATGCTTTATTTCCATTCACATGTAAGCGCTCTTTGCTGGAGCTTTGGTTCCACTGACCTCTCTGGAGCTGCTTCTTCCCTCTTGGCCTTGGTGTTCTCTGTCCTGGCCTCTATTATTTAGAGGCTATTTCTGAAGCACTGACAGTGCAATTGGCTCTGTGCGTAAAGAGGTAGAAGAAAGCATTATCCTTGTCCAAAGAGCTTGGGATCTAAATTAGCTCTGTGGATGGTGTCCAAACAGGTGGATTCAAAAGAAGTTAAAATAATCAAAGCTGAGGAAGAAAACCCCTTTGGAATGTCTTCTAAGTGGCTGCTACAACAAGGCTTTCATGTATGAATGAAAAGGTGCAGATTTATATCAGGTGTGATCTGAAGATGACTCTTAACAGCACCTGTTGGCAGCAAAGACTTTGGATCTTGCTCACAGCTGAGAATACAAATTGGCTTAGTGGACATAAAATGCAGTAATAGCTGGGAGATTTTGTTTTAATGCTACCTTTTAGGGCACCACTGGGAAGAAGAAAGCACTTTGAGATGTACTGAATTGTCCTGGTGTAGTATCTCAGGATACAGAATGGGTTTAATCCCTGGTGCAAAGTACACACTGAGGTTAGCTCCAGCTTTAGCTGCAGTGTTCTGTGTTCTCAGGGATGTATCTTCCACTGATCGAAAGCAACTTGGCTACGTTATCACTGCTATCTGTGCTGTTTAATGCCTATCTGTTGGCAGCTACATGATGCTCAAACTTGTATTTCAAGTTGGGAACAGAAGTTTCACAGCTGAAATTTGTTGTTGTTATTTTTAACAAAAAACCCCTCCTACTTTTATGCAAATAGCACTGACAAAGGAAGAGATTTACTTGAGTACCAAGTAGCCTGGGTGCAACGGTCATCCATGTGTCCTTGCCTCTGATGATCACCCCCAAAGGATGTAACTGTTCACACCCCAAGTTTGCCATAGGTGAACAAGAGAAACATGTCCAACCCAGTGAAATTCAGAGAGTGCCATTACCTTAGATCAGATATCAGCAGTTCCTGACCTCTGGGATAGATTATCAATACACAAAACCTTTCCTATTTTGCAGGCTGTCATCTTCAGGAGGAGAGGTGGGGATGTAAAAAGGTCCCCTCCACAAAGGCACAAGCATGCACACCCACAGATGTTAGAGCATTAACACTCCCAGTTTCTCCCTTTTTTCCTGGCATCAGAAGATAAATGCCCTGGGGAACATTAGGATGTGCATTTGGGTATCCATTTCTGGCTTTGGGATGCTGCCATCAAGATGTGCTCCACTGCAAAAAGGGGCAAAGCTGTGCAGCTGCACCAGTGTATTTTGGGATTTAGAGATAGCCAACCTATGAGCTGAAGCAGGGACACTGTCTAACAGGAACTTGGTGTCAGAGAAGACACCCACAGGACATCATCTGGGGCTATCTCCATTGCCAAATGCAGCTCCTGTTACTTGTTCTTCTGTGGAATTGCTCCTGGAGTTATCGTGAAGCCATTCTGCATTTTCTCCCATTCATATAACAAACTATGGCCTTTATCTTCTAAGTCTTCCAGTAGTCAGCCCACCTTACAGTCAATCTTTACAAGAGGAAAAGACACCATAAAGCCCTTACTTCCTGCCAGTCTCGGGACCAGGACTCTCACTTACCTTTGTCTTCTTTTTATTCAACAGCCCCAACTCAGGGAGAAGTTGGTGGCTGGAAGCCGGCGTTAGGATGCACAAAGACTAGTTTCACAGTGCCATCTCCTGGAGAGGGATACCACATTTAAGCTGCGTTTTGCAGATGCCGTCTTAGGTCTGATTTGCCACCGGGGCATTTTGAAGGCAGGTGGTTATGGCATGACCTAAAGGAGTTTAGCACAAGTGACGTTAATCCAAGATTGAACTCCCTCGTTACGCTGCTCAGCAAAAGTCCTGCTTCTTAAATGCTGCGAACATTGAATTGGGATTCATAAAAGGGTTATAGACAGTGCTTTGCACCTCTTCCCTACATGCAGTGATTGCAGAGGTACCCTGCAGCAACACAAGGGATACCGTGGCAAAGGGATCATCTTAAATGGGAAGCATCAGGGCCAAGCATCCCTGTGGCCTCCAGCTGACCTGCAGATCCCTGCCCAGCATGTGGAGACCCACACACCAAGTTTTCACTGCAGCTTACTTACCAGCTTCTATTCGTATTTACTGCCTGCTCATTAGATATCACTGTGCAGGGTTGTGACTATTCAGCAGATGGGCAAGGACTGGATTTAATATTAACTGGAAAATCTGAGCCAGGGCATCATCTGTGCAGCTCAAGAATGCCTAGAAAGCGTGTTCTCAGTGCTAAACAATAGCTCTTTCCCCTTAGCAGTAAATGGAAAGGAAGCACATGTTATATCCAATAAATCAGAGTGCTGAGGTTCAATACTGAAGCTCATAGCTATGAGTCTTATCGATCATGCGTGCACTATGGAAGAGATCCACTCTCTTATCAAGAACTTGCTTATTTCCACCATTTATGAACAACTTCCTTATTTGAGTGTTTGCTGGCAGGAAAACATCTCCTGGTTGATGTATCCAGCTTCTACAGGCAGGTGTTGGGAAGGGAGGCTGGGGAAACTGAGGCAGGAGGAGCTGTGAGATGTTGCACACAGATGTGCAGTCCCAGGGAAAGGCTGTAGTAATGGAAGTGGACTTAGACCTCAGATCTGGGGTAGCATGGTGCAGTGGTTATAGATTTCACTTCACACTGGTGTTTCTGCCCAACTCTGTGATGCTGAATAAGTAATTTCTCCATTTCCCTTCCCTTTTATGCAGGAATCTCCATAATGGCTAAACAAGACCAAAACCTCTGATGGACAAGGATGACCAGGAGCTCACATCATATTAAGAACTGTAAATTGTGCCTTACATCTGCATTATTCTTCATTGCTGCAGCACCCTGATGGGAGATCAGAGCAGTTAGCGCGCTTTGAGTGAATTCTGTATCATAGTCCCTCTTCATCAGGGACTGTAGCGATAGGACAAGCGGTGATGGGTTCAAACTGGGACAGGGAAAGTCGAGGTTAGATATAAGGACAAAGTTCTCTATTGTGAGGGTAGTGAGGCCCTGGCACAGAGTGCCCAGAGAAGTGGTGAATGCTCCATCCCTGGCAGTGTTCAAGGCCAGGCTGGACAGAGCCTTGGGAGACATGGTTTAGTGTGAGGTGTCCCTGCTCATGGGAGTAAGTAATATAATTCCTATGGGAATAAGTATATAAGCAGTTTCTTTTTTTAAAAACCAAAGATTAAAATCATGCATTTGGAAGCATCTCTCTGAAACTGACTCTGAAACGGGCTTGTGAGTGGCTTTTACTCTTTAATGGCTTCTTCTGTATTAAGGAGAAAGATTAAGAATGAAATACCGCTAATTGCACATAAAGGCCCCAGCTTCCACAACAGTGTAACTGTACACTGTATTCAGCTTAATCTCCATCTGCCCCTACCAACATAATTAATTCTTTATTTTAATTTGAAGGAGCCGACACGTCTGTTTCTTCACTGCCACATTGCTAAGCGCATTTAATAAGAATGAGTATGAGTGGAGGAGTCTACAATATGCCGTTAAAGGTAATAAGTAACATATTTAAGGTTAGAATGAGCTCAGGACTAAGTAACTCAGGGATGAGGACTGAAGGTGTATAAATACTTTGCTTACTAGGGCTCTGTTGAGTAAGACATAGCTGCTGGTTAATAACTAAAGAAATAAATAGAGGTGGTTTTCATGAAGTGGGTTTTCTGATCTCGTTTCAGACCATGCCCCTTTGGTCCTGCCTACAGGTGACTGGTTTTACTCTAGATTGGCTGACCTCTGACAAGTGGTAGCCACTGTGCCTCAGTTTCCCCATCTCCACAACGAAGAGAGGAGTAGTAAACTTTGCAAACTGCTAGAAGAATTCTCTGATGAAAATACCCGTATCCTGTCCCCTGTAATTGACCCTTGCCAGCCCAATGAGCCTTTTACTCCAAAGCAGACCCTGTGGCCCCTCTCCTCTTTCATCCCTTTTCTCCACTCTCCAGTGGTACAGCTATGCAGGCTCTATTCCCTCCTGAGGTAAATATTCCTAAAGCCACGTCTCTTTTAAAAGCATCATGTGCTCATAGGTCTTCCCTGCACCTCTGATAACCCACAAGCCTTGAGAATACAGGTTCTTGACCGGAAATACCTTAAAAACTAATACTCCTGGCCAGCTTGCGTGCACAGACAATGCTCAGCTGCAGCACAGTTTGTTCTGCTCTCCTGCTCTTCCTCTTCCTCAGTCTTGCTGCTGGGCAGCTCATTGAGGTGTGCAGGTGTGGAATAATTAGGAAATATGGGATAACTAGGAATTAAACTTATATTTGAAATGTAGCATTGTCCACCCATGAGGAAAAACGGACTTTCAAGGCCTCTCAGGGCGAGATGCAGCCGCACCTGGTATCCCAGGAATGTGCACTCCACAGCGGTTCCCGTGGCAACACAGACAAAGGGTAGAGCCAGGTGGAGATCTCACGGTTACTCTTTGTCCTAACTCCAGCGAAAGATGGGAATGTGATGGTGCGAGAAGCTGATAAGCTGCATGGTAGAGTGAGGTGGAGATCTTGCAAAAGCCGATAAGCTGCATACTTCTTACGCTGGGCTAGCAGCCTGTCATCTTTTGATAGAATGCCATCCTCAGTGTGAACTTGGCTTCATTATAATGTCATTATAATGCATTTACATGCTAAAATACACACCCATCTCCAATGCGACCCCCCTCCAAAATGAGACCACCCCTCTCTGTGCATGCGCTCTGAATTTTTGGTGCCATATACCTTTAAATCGAAGCGAGAGAAATTTGCACCAGTAGTAATAAAGGTATGTATGACTAGAGTCACTCAAGCTCCACCTTGAAGGTAAACAATAATATAAAATGACCCAAGAGAGAGGGGGATATTGGGGAAGATACCATCGTGGATGAGTCGAGGAAGATAACATCAACCGACTCCTGGGACCGGTCGACGGGCTGGACCTCTCTTCCCCCCCATAGGGACGCCTGTGGGTAAGATTTGCACTGTATTCGGTGCTTCCCTGGGAAAACCTAGAATCTCTATAGAGTTACTTTTACTGTCATCTGTATATTTTATAGCTATACTGTGTTAACTTTATCGAGCGCTTGTATTCATGTAATCATTATTCGCACGTGCTTTTGCAGACAGTATCTATCACTGGCAGTCCATAAGAACCTGTATCTGTTGCATCAATAAACTGCACGGTTTCGGTAATCGATCGTAATTCTCTTGCTGAACGCGACCCCATCTCTTAGTGTGGCCGTGAGAGTTCAGGAGCACGATTCGCCTGACAGTGTGGTGCACTGTCAGTGAAACCGGACCCAGTGAGGTTCGAAATAGCGAACGCTGCCCGGGCTGATAGCTGCCAGTAATCTTCCCCCCTCCCTTTAACGCAACAGCAGGGTGTGGAGGTCAGTGAGGATGAGCAAGATAGCAGTTATGGTGACCCACATCAGCATTCAGCCCTTACAGACAGGGGGGTTTAACAGAAAATGAAGTACATCCCTGTGAAACGAGATGTTTTCTTATTTGAAGCTGGAGAATACACAGCAGAATGGATGGCCCCCATTGCGGGTCTCTACTCAGAGTTAGCAGTTTGGGATTTCCCTTTCATCATGCCCTGGAGCTCTCTCTGCACAGTTGGGAAATCAAACCACACGGGTATAGATTTAGTGACAAATACAGTAAAAGATACATGCAGCAGGAGCCTGATTCTGCTCTGGTGCTGTTGGGATCCAAAGACCCAAAGGCAGGAGCAATCCCCACTTCCCTGAAATCTTACCTTTAGAAAGGAAGCAGCTTGTTCCTGCCACAGTTACACCATAAATATTGACCAGCCATACACCATAAATACTCATTTTCTCCCAGGTTTTCTTTTGGATTGAACCAACCAGTTCCCTGTGAGATGAAACCTGGGTGCAGTCAGGGGTCACTTGAAGGATTTCCCTTTGTAGGCAGTGTGACCCATGATAGATTTACTTGCCTCTGTCCTACATGGTTCTCCAACACCATCCCAGCAAACCTCAGCCTCAAGTACCCCTAGGAGATTCTGCCAGGATCCCATGGGAAGGATGTGCACATAAATGCCACTTTAGGGGCTGTATTTTCTGTTATTTTGCAGTGAAAATTAACTCTTTCCTTAGAACCGGAAAGATTCCATGTTAATCCCAGAAGAGACAATGGCCAAGTACCAATGCAAGGTGAACATGGCAAGGTGAACAAGGTGAATGTGAGCTGGATGGAAGTGACTTGGCCTGGAGGACACAGATCTTGCCTTACAGCAAAGAACATGAGCAGGGTAGATGCAGTCAATATTTCTCTGGCACTGGACAGGTTTTATGGGGTCTTCTCCAGGGAAGTTGTGCTACCAACAGCTATGACATTTCAACGTGAAAAGTTTCTCCTCCTTTCCCTGCTTTTGGACCCCCTCACATCATAAGTGTGAGGTATAAAAGCAAAGGATTCTTGGCATGATGTCTTGAGAATAGAGTAGGTTTTAGTGCTCTGAAAAAAGCTTTTGTCTAAAGGAACATGTCTCTACACAGGGCGAATCACAGTTTCATTTGCTCAGCTAAAACAGCTCAAACAACTCGTTTTCTTGTTCACATCCACGGTTCCGTATTGCAAAATGAAAGAAGGATTTATCCTGGCAATTCTTGTTAGTCCTTATCACAATGTTCCTTAATCTACCTCCTTACAATCAAAAGGATGTTGCCCAGTCCTGTCAAGAAAACTACTTGCTGAAAAGCATTGGATTTACAGTACTGTTTAGATAACCAAATCTAGTATTAATTGATGATGTTACTGCCTGTGAAATATCCTATTTATCTAGGATCCATAAAAGGCAGCTCATTCCATTAGCATAAACAAAGAGTGCAAAGTAGGAGCCATGGCAAAGGGGCATCTATGGAAGAGATGCCAACAAGACAGGACCCGGGCAAATATTCTGTGTTTGAAAAGCCGGAAGTTAGAACTGTCAGGGATGAATGCTCATGTGACAATGCCTTTGCTTAAACTAGCAAGTGTAATGTCACTGCTGCATAATTGGGATGTGTCAACAGTTGTGCTTGAAAGGTTTATTCAGGTGGGTTGCACCTCTCCCCATCGGTACAATACAGGCTTCATAGCCAGTGCTCTTGACTCCTCTTTGGCTTTGAAAGAAGCATATCTACAAACCCTGCTGTGTTTGTAATGATGCTTTTTAACAAGGTTTCTCCAAGCATAATTCTGTGATAAGCATAAAACAAGCTTCACCTATTTATAACCAGGGGATAAGTGGTTTTTCTATTATCACGACCAGCCCCAAGTGGCCTAGGAAAACCTGGAGAGCAAGGCAGAACATGCAGGGAGGAAGAGGGGGAGATGTTGGCTGTGGGCAGGTCATTCTGCATTGCCTGTCTACATTCATGGACTGGCTACAGAGCCTGGACCATCAGTGTGACGAGGTGCCTGGGATGCAGCTCCAGATTAGCACACATCAATAGGTTTCTTCAACCTGGGCATCTCCATGTGGCTCACGAGATTGATTCAAATGCCTAAAGTAGTTGTGGTCTTTGGTCTGATAACTCTTATATTCTTCTATTATAAAATGACTTGTGCCCTGCCCAGCAGAAAGATGGGAGTAGTGAGCTATGTCAACAAAGACAGATCCTGATCTGATCAGTGTGACAGCACAGGGCAGAGAATTCATGTTCCTCCTCTGCTAAGTGACAACAGGAGCCAAGATAGGGAAGGAATTTGGTTTTCCTCATGACAAGCTTTAAAATAGACTTGATTTTAAGCTCAATTTTTCAAAAACCTGACCCTCTAGAAGTAGCTTTCCAGGTATGGAATTAACTTTCCAGGCATGGACAGACCATGCTTCCTGACAGAACAGGCTCCAAAGGCACTTCTCCATCTATTCAGAGCACTCTGCTACAACAGAAAGTCAGGCAACAGAGCATGAAAAATCATTCAAAGGTGTTTGCACAGCAAATCAGAACTTCAAAAGGAGCCAGTGCAAATTCAGACTCAGTGGGAAAGGGGCAGCATTTCCTTTGGGCTGCTTGGAAAATCATCCCTGTGTGCCCTTGTGAGGGCAACCCATGTGCCTACAGGACAGCTTCCAAAAAGGATTAGCGCCAGTGCTTGCAGGTTGGAGGCACAGAAAGGTGACTTTCCATGTGAGTGGTCACAGCCCAACAATCCATCATTAGGCCATTCTGCCTCCCCATTCTTCATTTCACCAGGTAGTTTGAATGCTAATCTGCTTAAATGTCTTTTTATAGCTGGTAGCTGGAGGCTAGTTGAGTTGAGAAACCTTTACACTTGTACAGTCGTTTACAGGGCTGCTTTAAGACACAGCATATATTATGTGTGAAGCTTTATAACAACCATCCATATCAGAGCTGATGAAGAACATGAAAGCAATACAGCAGCACTCCTTCCTACAGCACTTTGTTACAGGTGACAAGAGACAGGAGATCCGAAGGCTGAACAAAACCAGTAGCAGGAAATTATTTTCCCGAGAGACTCCTACAGAATGTAATGATAAATAAGACTTTTAAAGTTACTGTGAAACAAAGGGACCCTTTAATGAAAAAGAATCTGATCCCTTAAATGTTGAAGGTTGTATTCATCTGTCTCAATTAGGATATATTGAGATAACTGCATCTGAAACATTAATCCCCTTTGTAATTGGTGGAGCAAATCACCATAGGGACATGCGTAGGAAACTCATATCACTCCAGGGTAAATAATAAATGTTGTGACTGCACTTGGGACTTCGAATTCCCACATTTGAGTATCTGTTGCAGTCATGCCCTGCCTCAGTGCAAGGAAAACTGGCTCCCAGGGCCAAAGCAGCCTGTGAGGCCCCATGGTCTGGAGCTTCAGGTGAAAAGAGTTCTATATCCAGCTCAAATCCAAGAAGAAATCCTGGCCCTTAGGATTCCCCATAGGGTCATTATTCATATGACAAAATTACTACATGCACGTAGCAGTTTTGCTGCACTGGACCTACACTGCTTTGAATATCTTTGACTTAAACCCTAAATGAGTGCTATAACTTGGAGAAGTTTTCCTTACAAAAAACAAACTCAAAAGTGCCTGAAATTCACTATTGCTGTAATCTTTCCCCATGCACACAGAAATCCTAATCATCCTCCTCCTATCCCAAATCAAAGCTATCAACTCCCATCTTCATGTTTCAATGCTGCTTAGAAACAGAAAGTCCTGGTTCTCCTGGAGTTTAAACAGTTTTGCTTTCATAGCAAAGAGGAGCACAAAAGTTGAGTTTAACTCCCAGTGGTTTCTGCTTTTTCCTTTCTGGAGAGCTCAAGAGCCAGCTCTTGTGAATTAAACCCAATTCCCATCACTAAATGCTTCTCATTTACACCCGCAGAGCACTTGGGCCAGCTGTTGCATTTGTGTTCTCACTCCTTACCACGGTGGTCTACCTCCAGGTAAAGCAAAACTTGTATAAACGCATTATAAGAAGCTCATGAGAAAGACACATGGGTGTAATGAGGCTGAATGAAAATATGTGTAATGAAAGCTTGGAGGGAAAACATTCTCTCTCAGAGGAGTGTTATCACATTAGCGCTGGTTGTGAAGAGCTAATGTCCACTTTAAGTGGTATCAAGAGCTGGAGCAATTGAAAGACAGTAAGAAGAAAATGAGTGATGAATCAATTTTATTGTGTGCTGTTGAGCAGTCCTGGCTGGAAGAGAATGCGTTGGTACTGCTCAATAAAAAGGATGGATGGGAACTGACAGCAGCAGGGACAAGTGCTCCCACACTTTCTGAAGAAATAAATGATTTTTGCCATTATTTTTGCCTTAGCCAATAGCATTTTGCTGAAAAAATGGAATGCTTTCTTGTGGAGTTCAGCATAGACACAGCAAGTGAACACCGTGCTCTTCATGCAGAGAGGAAATACCAGCTTTATTGGAGAGACAAACTCACTTTGCACCTTTCCTGAAGCTGGCTGTGCTGGCGTCCCCAGGAAAGGTTTTGTGTCTCTCAGATCTCTTTATGGGACTCATCTCTGCTGCCCCATCTCCCTTTTTCATGCACTACATCCCTATGCCACCACTCTCCATTTCACCTCCTAGGTTTGGTACGGGTTCCTAGGTCACACTTGCATCCTGATGCACACACACCTATCCAGAAGCACTGAACACACTGGCACTGACCTATCCAAGGCTGCTGAAATACATTCCCTGTTGAAAACAGGGTAAAAGGAGCCCACAGAGACATTTATTCCTACTACAGCAAGACTGATTCCTGCAACCAAGCAAGATTGGTGTCCTTTCTAGGCTGAATGGTGGCAACTGTTATCTTCCGAAATGAGTGATGTGAAGACTCCCTCATTAGTTAGGATCATTTCACACACAGGCTTCCATCCCAAAGTCACTGCTGCAGTCTTCCACTAGTATACAGTTCCCCAATTTAGGCTGCCCAGATGGTCATTATGGTTAAAAAGGCACCTCCAGAGGGTGATCCCAAGCACTTCTAGATATTGGTCCCACACAGAAGGAATTGCAGGCTGGAGAACTGCATGTCTTTTCCTGGCAGAGCAGTCCAGACAACAGGCTTAAGATAGATGCCCAGTTTCTCCTGGCTAACTCTCAGCAAGAGTCCTCAGATGTCCTTGCGGTGCCTATATGGTGAGTTTTGTCTTGGGATTGGACTCAAGCCCACCATCCCCATGGTGGGTCAGAGAAGAGAAGCCAATGCTATTTCATTTCCATCACAATGAACAAGTTCCTTTTCTTACTGCTTCCTATGTTTCTATGTTTTTCATCCCTGTTTCATTCTTCGTCAAAGCACAATTTGAATCTAATTTCATAATCTCACTGACCAATATTATTTCTCCCCTGTGTTCAGTTGCAAACATCTCTGATAGCAAGCAGATATCATCTGGCCTTTGGGAATCCCTGGACATTCCGAAGTTTGTGTTTCAGTTGTAACATCCAGAAGAGAGGGGGCAAGAGAACAAGAATGTACATCCTACATCAGCATTTAGCTATCAGGTCAACTGTTACAACAGCAACAGAGCAAGGGTGAAAAGAGAAGAAACAGTAGAAAAAAGCAGAAACACCATTTAGGGTGAGTCTACAATAAGCATTGAATTCAAGAATAAATCCTTATTGAATGGTATATAATAACAGACCTACTTCTCCCAGGCAAAGAGAAAAAATGTCAGTTTTGGGACCTCACCCTGAGCTATGTCGAAGGCTAAGATCTCAAGAGAGTTCATGTGGGAACAGACAGCAAAAGTCACTAGGCACAGCTCTTCTTGGACAAAATTAGGTTTCCAGCCTGTAGAGTTACTATTCAGGTGAAATGAGTAAAATTTAAGTCAGTTAAGCCTTGTTTTCAACTGCATGTCCCACAGGAAGATGGTTTTAAAACTTCACACCCTCACTGGTGCAACATCATCAGAAAAACTTCTAAGAGTAGGCCTGGTCTCAGACACATGCAGTGATTTGTAAATCATTCTGACAAATACCAATTTTCTATCACTTTTTGTTATAAGAATAACTTTTTGCTATGTTATATTATGAGAAACATATTCAGGTTTTTCCTCTTGAATCACGTGTAGGAAAAGTCACCTTATGGATGCTCCTTGCATAGTTTACAAAAAGCCTGTGGGCATCTTTCCATGGGTAAGCATGCGTGTGTTCACCTAATTATGTTCCTGAATGAACCACTCCAGCAATAAACCCTGATTTACCTACAAACACTTTCCAGCTTCCAGGAGCCATATGTCAAATCAGTCCCTAAATAGAATAACCTTTGCTCAGCTTCCCCAGGGAGCAAACACTGGATCATAAAATCAATGTCTTATTTGTCACCAACCAGCTGAGTCCAGAAGCGCTTGCTGGGGAGCTGGGAGTGTGGGGACAGAACTGCTCACCTATTGTATGGTTCTTTTCAAGCAAAAGTCCCTGGTGGCTTTGATAGGACATTAAGGTGACAATACTACATCTTCCTTGTCCAAATAGCAGGCAAATAAGTAAATAAAAGACATTCGTATTAGAAACACCTTGTCATGTTGTAAAATAAGCATGTCAGTTCATGAGAGGGAAGCTTGGTTTTGCCCTTCTACCACAATGAAGGGAAAGACACCCTCTGCCTCAGAGTTTTAACCATCCCTTCTAGCGTTGGAGAACTCAGCTATTCCTAGGAGCCATGTACAGCTTGACATGTACGTGTATGACCAAGGCTCCCTCCAAAGTGTAGAGGAGGCCACCATTCCTGCTCTGAAAGCACTGCTGTTTCCAACACTGAGATCATGGCCATATGATATTAGGCACCTCATTGTAGCAGAAAATGAAAAGCTATTGATGGAAGAGGAAGCAGATGAGATACATATATCAGCTGGAGCAACAATGCAAGCTGAAGCTGCAGAGCTGTTTAGGACCTGTTCTTCATAGGGCCAAACCTGGCAAAATACATTGTGAGGGGTCTGCAATGCAAACAAATAGGCAGCTGCTGGAAGGGGACAGCTGGGATTTCCAGCCAAAGAAAAAGCAGGCGCAGGCTGTGGTTCTTCTCAACTGAGTGTAGATGTTCAGGATTAAGGCATCCAGGTCCCATGAAGGGAGATTGCACTGTTGGAGAGCAATTAATCTCATTATTTCAGACTGCAGTGTCAAAAGGAGATGTAGAGAACTGTTTCCCTCTGCAGGCTCCGGAGGCAGCTCAGACAGGTAACAGACTAATGGTCTAACTTTGGACAGCTAAAATTGACTGAGATGAATCCCATCCCACTGATATTTGGGTCTGAGTGACAGAAGAGTACTGCCATACTTTACACACAAAAACCCTGACCAAGGGTGCTGCAGCATCCTCAAGGGCAACAAGTGAATGTGCTGAGCTTATAACCATTATCGTCCTTTGTTAGAACTGACACCACCTTGATGCTCTCTCTTTTTTTAATTGCATTTTGCCAGCTGTGCTTTGTCATCTGATTTTTCAGCAGAATCAACATGTTTTTTATCAGGGTATATTCTTGGTGATAATATTCTTTTCAAAGGGAAATTTGTCTTTCTTTCGCTACTTCTATACTTGGAGTTTAACTTCATGTAGATGTTGTCTACATCCCTCTGCCTTTATATTGTATTTATATACGAGTTTGGATTAGATGACCAAAGACAGGTCACTGTCTGCCCATTGCTGTGGGCTAGTGCTCAGAAGTAAACCCAGTTTGAGCTTGCATCAAGACACAGAGGTGTTTCTTTCACAGCCTGAACCATTGACCACAGTTCAAGATAGTCACAGATGTATCTTCTACCCTTGCCTTGCAGATGAGGGAACAAGCTTGGTCCTCTTTGTTCTGGAAGCCTTTGCAGGAAAGATCCTTGCAGACACTAATTGAGAAAATAATGATCACAGATAAGAAAAGAAATCCAAGAGTTAAACCCTAATGAAATCTGTAACTAACTCTGGAAAGTATTTCAGGCAGTTATGGAAAGCAAAAACAGGGCTGCAGGGTGGGATGGATTTGTATGATCGTCTGTAGTGGCTGCTGTCCTGCTCCACCAAATAGTTTTCTCTTCTCCTGCTAAAGATGGAAATGAAGTAAAAACCCCATGACTCCTCTGGGATACAGCTTCTCTGCGCAGCTGCCAGGCATTTCGAATAGCTTTGCATGTGCACAGTGCAGGCTTTGGGAACAGAGAAAAGAATACAGCCTGGTCTGTGAGCTGTGCTCTGGGGCTCCCCTGTAATCAGATTCAAACCTCATTTTGTCTATCCCAGATGTTAAATTCAGGCATGGCGTGAAAAGACACAAGTTGAGAAAGCCTAGAAAGCCACCTTTGACTGTATGTCTGCATCTCAAAGACCTTACACTGTCCAAAAAGCAGTACACCCAATGTCCCGTAGTTTCCCCCCTAGGACCAAAGGAGATGGTGAGCTCAGTGTGTGTCTCTATTTATGCTACAATATTTCTGCACTAAGTTGCATGTTGACAATTTGTGGCATGGGCCCAGTGTTTGGGAACTGAAATGTGAGAACATATCTGTAGTGATGGACTCATTCAACTGAGGTTGTTTTGTATCAGATCTCATCTGAAGAGTGTTTTACAGATCTGAGCTAACACCAACTGGGGCCAGGAAGAAAACTCCCCTTGAATGCGAAAAACATGGAACGAACCCAAGTAACCTCATCACTGTGTTCGTTGCTTTGGAAAACCACTGGACATCATCATAAGTGAAAAATAACAACAGTGAAGTTATTATTTTAAACAAAAGGCATATTTTAGAGCAACTTGTCAGGTCTCCTGTCACAGGAGAAATGAGCAGTTCCCCCCCTTGATATTGTCTTTGTGACTTGTTTCCTGCTTAAACAGAGGATCGAACCCAAAATAGAGATCCCAGCACTCAGGCCTCCACAAAGAACTGATTTGGGCTATTCAGTTCATCTGCCGCTTGCAACATTTGCCTTCTCCAGCACAAAACCAAGGTTTGTCAGATGATGTACTGGGATGGGACTCACACTGGCTGGTTTCCTGGATAGGATCCTAAGTATTCCAAGAAAAATAACACGTCTCATTGCTTTTACTCCTCCCTCCTGTTTAATGTTCAGTATGATCATTATGGACTCTCTTGTGCTTCTTGTACAGCTATCAAGAAGTTGGCAATCTCCGCACTTGACTTTTATCCTGTAGAAAGGGTGTGCCTGTTTCTCATCAGAAACCAGCTAGAAGAGTTTTGAGGTAGTTGATGGGTTTTTAGCAATCCCTGGGAAGAAACACAGGGACAAATTTTACTGCGTTTCTAGGCTGAAGTCAGGCTTCATCCTGAACCTTAAAAAGGCTAATTCACTGCAATATTCATGACATCATTTCTAAACCCAACACCTTTAATACCCCTTTTCCTGCACGCCCAGATGTTTCTCTGGAAGCAAATACCCCCTTTAATCCAAAGAATGAAACTTAGCCAGAGGGTCTCTTCTGAAAGCTGTTTTGTACCCATAAGGTTATATCATGCTCCTGATCTGTAGTTCTGCAGCTGAGATTGCACCATAAATGCAAACCAGAGTGCTCGAGGAGGGTATTAGCTTCAAGTTAGGCAGCATTTGCTGTTTTGGAAATATCCCAGGAGAGGTAACTGAGGTCTCTTTCAGGATGACTGTGTGCAGCCTGAATCAAAATATCTCTACTGCAGCTGTAAAAAATGCATAAAAGGAGGTAGAAATGATGCCTTAGCTATAACATTTATAAAACATCAAGGATGACTTGGGAAGGAACCTGTGGTTTTCAAGTGCTAATGGAAGAAAGCCTTGGGAGCAGAGAATATGCACCAGGTCTTGGAAAATGAGCATTTGATTTCAAGACTCTTGATGAGCCACAGAACTCAGGGGGAAAGAATCAAGGTCCCCTCTGGTTCACGCTACATGAATTCTGGGCATATTTAACACTTTGTCACTTGTGCAGGTCTCCATTTCCTAACTGATCTTCTCTCGTAAATAGTTATCCAGGCGGTCAGATCCTGACATCCAGTAAAAGATCTGAAAGGACTCATCCAAACCCACAACCATGGAGAGAAGAAGGCTTCCTTTTCCCTGGGGAAATTCCAGGTCTGCCAGAGAAATGGAAGAGCTGTAAAGAATAAAACTGTATTTGATTTGATTTTTCTCTCTTTTTTGTTGCTTGAGAAGAAGTCTGACCCCCCTGAAGTGGGAGGGTGTGAGACAGGGAGAATGGGCAATTGCTGCCTCCTCAAGACAATCCCTGCCTGAAGTAAGCCCAGGTAGAGTCTGCACTCAGAAGGGATGACAGGATCATGGTGTAACCACAAACCTCAGTGACGTCCAAAGATGGACTAACAAGCTGAAATATTGTCAGTAGTGCCTCCAAGAAGGATTAGGACTCAGATCTCCAAAAGCACAGGGTTGGGACATTACCCGTATGTTCCAATAAATAATGGAGCATCACAGGGAGAGGATGGAGACACCGGCTGGCTAAAAAACCCCAACATAGCAGTTCAGAAAATGCAGTTCAGAAAATGCAGTTCAGGGGAACTTGGGAGACAGAATACTAGAATCCCCCTGCCATGGGCAGGGACACCTTCCACTAGAGCAGCTTGCCCCGAGCTCCATCCAACCTGGCCTTGAACACTGCCAGGGATGGGGCAGCCACAGCTTCTCTGGGCACCCTGTGCCAGCGCCTCAGCACCCTCACAGGGAACAGCTTCTGCCTATGAGCTCATCTCAGTCTCCCCTCTGGCAGGTTAAAGCCATTCCCCTTGGCCTGTCCCGACAGGCCCTTGTCCAAAGCCCCTCTCCAGGTTTCCTGCAGCCCCTTTAGGCACTGGAGCTGCTCTAAGGTCTCCCCTTGAGGAGCCTTCTCTTGTCCAGGCTGACCCAGCCCAGCTCTCTCAGCCTGGCTCCAGAGCAGAGCTGCTCCACCCCCCGCAGCCTCTCTGCGGCCTCCTCTGGATCAACTCATCCATCCTCCCAACTCAAGCAGCAGTTACCTTGCTGTCCCTGAGAGAGGATTATCTGAAAAAGATGGAAGTTCTTAAAACCCTCAAGCAGCAGAATTTCTCCCTCTGCCCCCAACAACTTCCTGCACCTCTTAACTAGCCTTCTTCCTTAAAAAGATGTCTCGGTGCCAATCCGCTTTGCTGCAGTTCAGATCCCAGAACATTCTGTTCATGCTACAATGGCTGTAAATTCAAACATCATCTCAAGCTTGAAGTGGCTTGTATCTGGCTTGTTCTTCCAAAAGATGGGACCCAGCCATAAATCTGAATGCAGTACACTCCCAAAGTTCAGCCCCATACCAGGGGGATACAAAGAGCGAGCTGAAATTGTCCTGTTATTTTTGGTTCATGGTTTGAGAAGAAAGTTTAGTTTTCAAGAAAGAAATTGATCTGAAAATCAAATTTTGAGGCTTTCAAAGCAGTTCTAGTCATATCCAAATAATCACAAGTTCTGGCATCATCTTACCATCACAAACACCACATTCCAAGCCCAAAGTTGTAGTGTGATGCACTTGCACAGCACCTGCAAGGAACTCTGGTCTCAGGCAATGTTTCCTGGCATTACAGTACCACTGCAATAATAAACAGATGTCCTACCAAAAATGAACCCACTCAGGAAATGTAGAGTTGCCTCTGGGCATGTTTAGGTGGGCGCTTGTACTCCAGTTAGACACTGCTTGGTTTTGTCCTGCCATCTGTTAAGATAACAGGTATACAGGTTACTTTCAGTAACTTTCAGTACTTTCAGTGGCAAAGTTATTCAAGAACTCCCTGCCTCTTGCCCCACCTCTGCAGTTCATCACCCTCATAGATTGTACCAGGTTAAACTTTAGAGGAGTTTCTCTATACACAAAGTGATCTGAGATAAGGGAGAATCAAATCATGCTGGTAATCACTTGCAGGGCTGCTGCCCCTTCTGGGCTAGCTTCAAGCTATTGCATTGCAGAATAAAATAAAGCTATGCAAACCATTTGCTCTGGTTGATCAAATAAAATCATCTCGCTTTCTACTGTGATGGACTAGTTGTGGTCCACAGGCTAGAAAGCGTCCTCAAGATGTGAAGAATGGAAAGAATTGCAGTTGTCCTCCAGTTTACTCGGAGGAAGAGGAAAATACAGAATGATTTACCAACTGGCCCAAGATAATGTACAAATATTGTGGCAAAGCCAGCCACTGAAACTGGAGTTTCAGTCCAAACCCTTAATCATTAAGTCATCATCCATCAAGCTGGAGTCCTACCAACAGCACGTTAACTATCTGGTCCAAGATGGGCTCTGCACTCCACAGGACCAAAAAGGTAGAAAGGGGATTTCTCAGCTGTCCTGAGCTCTGTGCAGGACTGAGGAGTGGGGTCTGGCCTCCAGTTCCTAGCACCAGCAAAGCTATCCCACTATCACTGAAGTCCATAGCCACTGAGATCGTGTAGGACCATCATCTCTGTAGGGATGTAGGGTGATATATGAGCTTGAGAGGGTCAACCCTGATGCAAAACCATCATCCCAATAGGGATGGTGGGACCTGTGAGAGGTTCCTCTGTGCTTCTCTAGATGTTTTGCCTCTTGCAATAGGTGATGAGATGGCCGTGTAGGACCAGTGGGATGTTCTTAAAGGGGTGATTTGCACAGCTGAGGTGTCCTGAATGAGGGGAAGGAGAAATGGAGATTGAAACCTGTCTCTTTCCGCATGTCAACACAGCACAGACCTGAAAACCACTGTCGCCCTCCCTTCTGGCTTACACAGCCAGGGGTGAGCAGGGCAAATGATGTTTGAAAGCCTCAGCTCCAAGCCAAATACAGCATGTGAACAATACCACAGGCCCTGTAAAGTGTGAAATCATTCCCATTCTTCCAGAGCAAGACACTGAACATCTAAAAACACAGCTAAAGCACTTATTGAAAGTGCACAAGAATTACCTTGACAATTGCTCCTTGGAGTATTCTGCAATACAAAGTTGGCTGATAACAAAATTGGTGTTGGCCTCTTGCTTATGAATATAACCTAAACCTGATTGTTAAATGTGTCAGGCCTTGTAAAACATGCAATTCAGCAAGAATGAGGTCTATCCACTGTTTAATTAGCAGGGATCATTGCTGCTGGCCGCATAAATAAAGCCTCTTCCAAGTATCAGTCAAAGGAAGTTTTCTCAAGAGACTTTGTTTTCAAAAGCAATTTCTCCATCTGATGAGAAATAAAAGCAGATTAATGATTTACATGAGTGTCATCCTGGAAAGGCCAGTTTGCTGTGCCCCCCTCCAATCCACCGTAATAACCAGCAGCAGATCTCCACATGTCTGCCATCACACAGGGGAATCTGGGGGTACAAAACACCTGAGTGCTAGTGGGGCAACTGAGTTGAAGAAAAAGATGTTGTGCTATACAAAACCAGCACTCATGATCCTGTGACACTTTTCTGGTGCATGGGGCCACCACTGAACTGCCTGTAGATGGAGCAGGCTTAGTTCATCTGAGAGCTGACCTGAATGGCCAGAGGAAGATGTCCTTCAAGAGGGTATTTATCTCCTGTGGTTGTGAAAGGAGCCAAGAGACATCTCAACGGGGGACACAAAGCCAGGTGAGGGGGATTTCAACCAAAGGTTGATTGTACAGAGCAGTGAGCAGCAGGACTTTGGACATGGACTGGAATCATAGAATGGTTTGACTAGGAAAGGGCTTTAAGATCACCCAGGACCAACCCCCTGCCATGGGCAGGGACGTCTCACACTAAATGTCACCCAAGGCTCTGTCCAACCTGGCCTTGAACACTGACAGCGATGGAGCATTTACCACTACTTTGGGCACCCATTCCAGTGCCTCACCACCCTCACAGTAAAGAACTTCTTCCTTATATCAAACGTGAACTTGCCCTGTTTCAGTTTGAACCCATCAGCCCTTGTCCTATCCCTACAGTCCCTGATGAAGATGCCATCTCCTGTGCTCTTTTTTCCTTCTCAGCTTGGCGCAAGGAGCAGCAAGTGCAAATGAACAGGAGCCCCTGGCCTGGTGCCGAGTATCCTGCCTGATCCCAAGCCAGCAGCTTTCTGCAGTTAAGTGCCCTGGAAGTGAGGAAGCCTTGACAAACATGTCCTACCCCTAGGTCTGCTTTGAAATCAGAGCCCTGCCACACCAAAGTATGCTGAGAGTGTGGGTACCTGCACTGCATGTCTGACATCCCAGCTGGCAGTGCATGGGAAGGGGTGACATGCAGACAGTTGTCATTAGCCATTGCAAAGGGCTGGATGATTCCCAGTGCTCCAAAACACCCATTTTTAGTAATAAAATTGGCTTTTCAAGCAAAACCAAAGAAAACCTTCAAACCATTTTGTCCTCAAGGAATACAGGCAGCCCTTTGCAATGGAAGATAAATATTGAACATGGGAAGATGGTGAATGAGGTCTCAACACTTACAGGGTATAAGATAGAGCACAATTACTGGAAAAAATGCACTCTAACCTAGCTCAGCACCATACAGTTATTGTACATGTTTCCTGACAACTGCCACTGCTGATTAACTGGATCCGCCCAGCCCAAAACGCTTGCACTGATCCATGCTGCTGCTCTTGTGTGTTGAGCCCACATGTCACACTCACGCAACATGGGAATGACACAGAAGATGCCCTGGTATCCCAGTCATGATGTCCCCAGTCAAGGTTAGGTTTTGCCATGTAACAAGATGTCTTTTTCTGCCCTGACCCCAATGCTGATGGGCTCTACCACTGCTATAACTCAAGCAAATGAAAAAGCTCTCTTCGGGCCCAAAATGAACGTCTGATTTGCTCAGTCACTGTCTTATCAGCCAGAGAGAAATCATGAACAGCTCGTAATGGCGCTGTTCTTTTCAGAAGCTATCAGGGAGATGTGAAGAACAAATCTTCTAACTTTGATAATTTTTCCTAATAATTTTCTCTGTATTGGAATAATTTTGCCACAAGTTTCTCCAATGACACCTATTATTCCTGCAGGTCTTCCTGGAGTAAAAAAATCCCCATTTCTTTCCCAATTCCTATTTGCTCAAATGCTTTCCATTGCTCTTGCTCGTCTTCAGACTCCAGCATGGATCTGTCTTTGTATGATGGCAAAAGTGGGCTGGACCCAGCACCTACCCCAAGTTTTGTATAAAAGGCAAGCAGCCTTTTAAGCAGTTGGTAGGGATTTTTCTGGAGATGGTGCTCCTGCAGAGCTCATAGGAGCCAGATATCCCCTGCTTATTTACGAGAGTCACTGGGGCAGCAAGAAAAGCCTTCCCCAAGTCAAGATACAGACAGTCACCCTCTTAGAGCGGAAAATGAAACCCGCCTGACATGCTTTACTCTTGTCAAATCCATATCATAGCATAGTTAGGGCTGGAAAGGACCTTCAGATCATCTAGTTCCAGCACCTCTGCCAAGGGCAGGGACGCCTCACACTAAACCATGTCACCCAAGGCTCTGCCCAACATGGCCCTGAGCACTGCCAGGGATGGAGCATTCGCAACTTCCTTGGGCAACACATTCCAGTGCCTCACCACCCTTACAGTAAAGAATTTCTTCCTCATATCCCATCTAAACTTCCCCCGTTTAAGTTTGAACCCATTACCCCTTGTCCTATCACTATAGTCCCTAATGAAGAGTCCGTCCCCAGTGTCCTGGGTTCAGCAGCAGCAGTCATTTTTCTCCTTGGTAGCTGGTGCAGCGCTGTGTTTTTGATTTTGGGCCTGGGAACAGTTATGATACCACCAGTGTTTTCAGTTACTGCTTGGTAATGTTTTGGTCTGACCAAGGACTTTCTGAGTCTCGTGCTCTGCCAGGGAGGAGGGGAAGCTGGGAGGAAGGAGAGACAAGTCACCTGACCCAAACTGACCAAAGAGGTTATTCCATACCACAGCACATCATGCCCAGGATGCAAAAACGGAGGGCAGAGACCCGGAAGGGTGGGGGTGCACTGCTTGGTCAGGCTGGGGATTGGTGGTGAGTGATTGTATTCTTTCCTTGTATTTGCCTTGTCATTATTATTGTTGATGGTAGCAGTAGCGGTTTGTGTTATACCTTGGTTGCTGGACTGTTGTTATCGCAAACTGTGGGAGTTGCATTCTTTTGGTTCTCCTCCCTATCCCCCCGGGACAGGGGAAAAAAGAGTGGGGAGTGAGTGAGAGAGCGACTGTGCGAGCTATAGAGGCTTAAACCACGCCACCCACCATCGTTATAGGCCCCCTTCAGATTCTGGAAGGCTGCTATGAGGTCTCCACGCAGCCTTCTCTTCTCCAGGCTGAACAGCCCCAGCTGTCTCAGCCTATTTTCATACGGGAGGTGCTACAGCCCCTGATCATCCTCGTGGCCTCCTCTGGACTTGTTCCAACAGTTCCATGTCCTTTTTCTGTTGAGGATACCAGAACTGCACACAATACTCCAAGTGAGGTCCCACAGAGCAGAGTAGAGGGGCAGGATCACCTCCCTCGACCTGCTGGTCACGCTCCTTTGGATGCAGCCCAGGATACGGTTGGCTTTGCACAAGTCCAGGAAGATGACATCAACTGCTCTACCCCCAAGTTCATCAGTTCCGTAGCCCCATCGTAGAAGGCCACAAATTGGTCAGGCAGGATTTCCCCTTAGTGAAGCCATGCTGTCTGCCACCAAGCACCTTGTTGGTTTTCATGTGCCATAGCATGCCTTCCAGGAGAACCTGCCCCAAGATTTTACCAGGCACAGAGGTGAGGCTGACTGGTCTATAATTCCCTGGGTCATCCAGGACACAGGACACTTTGGGGACACAGGCTCCCAAAGGGGCTTGTGCAGAACAGAGAATGCCAGGGGGAGTGTGGCAGCTCGGGGGACACAGGCTCTGGGGATGTGGGGTGGCCAGGGGCTGCTCCTCCAGTGACATGGGGCCACAGGCCAGGGATGCTGCCGAGCCCTCCCTGTGCATGATGGGCAGATCCTGAGCCAGGGTCCCTCCACTCAGCCCACACAGGGGCTTGCATGAACACGAGGATTTATTGATGGGGTGCTGGGCCACCAGGGCGCCAGGGGTTCAGCCGGGAACCTCCAGTCTTGCTTGGCTGCCGTGGTTTGAGGTCAACGGAACGGGTCAGAACGGGTGGGATGAGCTGCGGTGACTGCTGAAGGCTGCAGTGGGTGAAGGCTCTCCTGCCTGTACCCTCCTTGCCCTCGAGCACAGGCTGTTGCCTGCCCTGCCGGCAGCTGATGTTGCTCAGCAGCTCTGTAGTCTTGTCATCATCCTGCTGGGAAGGAGAGAGGGGGTTGGCTAAAGCACAGGAAAGAATTCCTCTTCCCCAAGCAACCCTCCACACTCAGCTCTCCTGGGAAACTGAAGCACGAATAACCCCCATCCCGAATACTCAGCAACACAAAACCAGCCACAGTTGCCCCCTCCGGATCCCTTCCTTCTTCATCCTTACCTTGCTGGGGAGCACGGTGGATAGCTTCAGTGGCCGTGGGGTGTTGCGTGGGACAGGCGGGACAACAGTGTTCTGGCCCCCGCACTGTCGCGGCACGCTGGGGTACCGGCAGCTGGCTGCCTGCTCCCTGCAGGATGGGAAATAGGGGTACTCAGCACCCAGCACAGTGGTCTGCAGGGTGGGGGACAGAGCGTTTCTGGGCAGCCTGCCCAGGCACCTCCAAGAGCCTTCTATCCCCACGCAGGAAAGAGCTCTCCCGGGCAGGGCAGGACCGCCCTGCACCCCCAGCAGCGGATGGGTCCCAAGTCCCCTACCTCTTCCTTTGCCCTGGGTTGAGGGAAGGAGGCGTTTTCTCAGAGCTGCGGGGGGTCAGCGGTGGCGCGGGTGGGATTGGCACGATGGGCCTGCGGAAGCCAAGAACCACCGGTGGGTGAGAGGGGACAAACGATCCAGGCCGGCTCAGGGCAGTGCCCCAGAATCCATGGGCTTGTGCCCCATGGCATCCCCCTGCCCGCTGCCCTCAGGGAAGGGTCCCTGACCCGCCACCCGTGGGCAGTGTTGGAGGGGTCTCAGCAGGGTCAAACCCCCCAGACAGACTCCCTGAACCCCGTGCCTGTCAGGCGGCGCTCTCAGAACCCATCTCCCACCATCCCACCCATGCAGCACCCCCACGCTCCGGTGACGGGTGCTACTTACAAGCCAGGCACTCTCATGCTGAGCTGTCGGTCACAGGACAGGCACCAGAATTCCGCACTGGAAAGCTGCCTGGGCAGGGGACAAAAGGGCTGGCTGAGCTGGGAAACCTGGGTTTCTACCCGGTTTATCCCCTAGCACCCCAGCAAGGTCCCAACCGCCTGGCTGTTTCCAGGAGAATGGAGGATGAGGGAGAGCAGTTGGAGGTTGGCTCCAAAAACCACCACCAACAGTGGGAACCACTGCCATGGGCACCCAGAGCACCATGGGAACCGGGGCGCTGGCAAGGAGAAAGTGGCAACGGGCCAACTGCTGCCCCTGAAGCCACCACTGTCCCCATCACACTCACTTCTTAATCCCAGCTGCATTGTCCGCCTCTCTCAGTAGTGCCTTCTCCTGGAGCTGCTTCAGGCTTCTCTTCCACTGCTCCTCCAGCTGCTGCTGGACTTGCTGCAGCTCCTGCTCTTGGACAATCAAGTGCCTCAGCACCTCCTCGACCTGTTGCAGGGAGGAAGATCATGTGGTAGTGCCATGCAAGGGGGGTGGCTGTCCCCTGGAGACAGACCCGGCTCACTGGGCCACGGGCTCTCAGTGCCTGCAGGACATCTGCAGCACGGCTTCAATTTCCCTCCATGCTGCTGGCTCCTACAACCCGATCTGGAGAGCGGGGAGCAAGGGGCTCCCCCACATTCCATCGAAGCACAACCAGCTGGGGGCAGAGGAGGTCCCGGCAGACCCCTCCCGAGCCCCACATGCCACCATCTCCTTACCTGGCTCCTCAGCCTCTCCACCTTGCCCTCCTCCTGCCTCGACAGGAGGGAGTCCACCTGCTCCTGCAGCTTCTCCAAGCACTGCAGGAGATGCCCCTCTGGCGCGATGGTGTCCCTGCCCGTGGGGCACACTGCTTGCCTCTCTGCTTGCTCCTGCTCCACTCTCCTCAGCATTGCCCTCAGCTCTTCCACCTGCACGAAGGGGAGAAGGAAGCACCTGTAAGATGGAATGGATGCATCCAAGAACCCCAGGTGCACTGGGGTCTCCATGGCCCCAGCCAGCCAGGAGATGTGGCCAAGCCCCTTCCCCACTGCCTCCTTCATGCCGCCCATACCCTCGGGGAGAGGCTGGGACAGAGCCATGTCATAGGAGAGGAGGGCGACAGGGGTTCAACCCTATGGGAGGGTCCCTGCAGACCAGGACCTGGGTCCCCAGCCCTGCCCTTTGGGACACCCAGGAAAAGTCTGTGCCTGAGCAGCTCAGTGCCGTGCAGGGTGAGGCCCCTCTCCAGTGCCCCCCACTGCCGCCTTTAGGCCTGCGGTGAGCCAAGGAGACTGGATGTGGGGATGAGGCCCATGAGGTGCTGATGGTGCCTCTCGGGTGCGCAAGGAGTGGACACGGTTCCCACCCGCAGGTCTGGAGTGGGGAAGGGAGGGATGGAGAGGACGGTGGGGCCAGAGCTCCAGGGCTGGGGGGCCCACGGGACTCGGAAGGACGCCTACCTCTGAGCTGCTGCTGTCCATGGCTTCCAGCTCCTTCGGCTGCCCCACACTGGCAGCCACGCCCTCAACTCGGGAGCCACTGGCAATGCACTGCAGCGGGGCTGTCCTGGGCTGCTGCTCTGCTGGCTCCGGGGGCTGCTGCCCCACATGGTGGGCCTGGGCCCTGACCCCCTGGGCAGGCTGCCCCCAGTCTGGGACAGGCAGGTCCCCGAGGCGCAAGAGCCCCAGCACAGCCTGCAGCAGGCTGTGCAGCTCGATTAAATTCACATCTCCACTTGAGGGGTTGATGGCAGCGTCCAGCAGCTGAGACAGGCTGGGCGGTGCCATCGCTGCTGCTGTGCTCCACCGCGGGAGACTGACCTGTGGGCAGGAGAGACAGCGGGCAGCCGGCGGCCTTCCTCCTGCCCGCGGGCCTCTGCGAACCCTGTCCCGCCGCCCTCCCACCTTCCTTCCCTCCCTCCCTCCAGCCACTCCGCTCCGCAGCTCACCTGCAGCACCAACTGAACCCCCCCTGCCCCTGCCCGCTCTTTAATGGCCACAGCCCGCCGCTCCTCGATGCCCATTGGCCGAGCCCATTGTCCGCGCTCACAGAGGTTGCGGCTGTTGCCAGGTGACGTCCTGTTGCCAGGCGGCTGTTCCCCTCCCGCAGCTCCAGCTCATCCCCTCGCGTCCCGGGCGCATCGGCAGACGCACGAAGCCCGCGTTCCCGTTCCTTCAAATGCCATTCCATTTCCATCCTCAGCCTTCGGGTTTCCTTGCACTTTTTTCCTCTTTGTCCAGACAAAACACACTGGCAGTGCAAGCACAAAGCCCACAGTGACAAGCTTTGATTTACACCTCTAAGATTACACAAGGTGAGTCCCACTTGATACTGCCACCCCTACATGCATAACGTCTATTTTATATTACTTCCACAAGTCATAACGTAAAAATACAAACGCTGTCCTTTTCCAAACCCCTTTCCTTATGGATCGACCTTGGATTCAAAGAGCCCATATTCATTCATTCTCTTCTTTCGTTCTTCCGATATAGATATATCTGCGTCCATCATAAGCAAGTGCGGAAGTTTGAAATGGGTATTTCCAGCAGGATGTCAACAAGATGCAGTGAGTCACAAACTGTGGTGAGCTAAACTCAGCATTTCCTTTGTTCTGTGTGCTTCTGTCCCAACACTCAAACTGTGCTTTGATTTCATGACCATTCTGGTCTGTACAGAAATTAATCCATGCTGTGGTTTCACACAGATATCATAGAATCATAGAATAGTTAGGGTTGGAAAGGACCTTAAGATCACCCAGTTCCAAACCCCCTGCCATGGGCAGGGACACCTCACACTAAACCATGTCACCCAAGGCTCTGTCCAACCCAGCCTTGAACACCACCAGTGATGGAGCATTCACAACTTCCGTGGGCAACCCATTCCAGGGCCTCACCACCCTTACAGTAAAGAATTTCTTCCTCATATCCCATCTAAACTTCCCCTGTTTAAGTTTGAACCCGTTACCCCTTGTCCTCTCACCACAGTCCCTAATGAAGAGTCCCTCCCCAGCATCTCTACAGGCCCCCTTCAGATACTGGAAGGCTGCTAGGAGGTCTCCATGCAGCCTTCTCTTCTCCAGGCTGAACAGCCCCAACTTTCTCAGCCTATCTTCATATGGGAGCTGCTCCAGTCCCCTGATCATCCTCGTGGCCCTCCTCTGCACTTGTTCCAACAGTTCCATGTCCTTTTTATGTTGAGGACACCAGAACTGCACACAATAACCAAGTGAGGTCTCACGAGAGCAGAGTAGAGGGGCAGGATCACCTCCGTCGACCTGCTGGTCACACTCCTTTTGATGCAGCCCAGGATACGGTTGGCTTTCTGGGCTGCAAGCACGCACTGCCAGCTATTCTTCAGAAGATGAAATATCTTTACTTGTTTAACACAACCTGTTTATTAAACCTTCTTTGACTTCTCTTCCTGGAAGATATTTGTGTGTTAGGGCCAGGATTTCACCACAGACGTGGACTCCCAAATCCTGTTGAGACTTGGGCTGGTTTGGAGCTGTTCTGGGATATTCTGCCAAGGTGTTCCGAGGCATGGAGCACACATCTTTGGAAAATAAGTTGGGGGATTCAGGCTTGTTGAGCCTGGCACAGGGGAGGCGGAAGGCCAGCCCAGTAGCTGCCTCCAGCTACTAGGAAGGGCAAAGATAAAGCCAAGCTCTTTGTGGTAGAGCCAAGCACTATAGCAAAGAGCAGCAGCCAGACTGTGCCTTGGGAAATGCAGGTTGGACAGCAGGATGAAAGGTGTCTTTAGACGGATAGTACAGCCTGTGACAGGTTGTTGGGAAATGAGAACTAATGAATTGTGGACATGACTCAAGGTTTAGCTGGGTGAAACCATGGCTAAACCAGACTAGAGCTGATAGCTCTTCTGCTCTACGCATGAGATTGAATTAGAGTCCTCCAGCTGATGCTGCCAACCAACGTTTCTATGACCCTATGGTAAATGCACCTCCCGTCTTCTGCCCTACCCCAATACGTTCAATATTGTCTAGGAAGTTATAACAAGGCAGTCGGTGGCCAAATTCCCTGTGCCGAGAATTATGCATTGAAGTCTTTCTATGCCCCAAAGCCACAAAACAAACCACATACCTCAGAGAGCCAAGAGGAGGACACACTTCCAGATGCCTGGTTCAGAATCCTCTCAGGGATAGTCACCAACCAGATGGGAGGCCATCACCTCATCACCCCCCAACAGGGAACAATGATGATACCCAATGATCTGTGCACCAACTCAGTTCTTCTGCTAGCCATGCAACATCACCCCACCGTGAGAACTGTCTGGCAGCCCCAGGTTGTCCCTGTCTGCAATAAATACAGGCTGTGTCATGGCACATTCATTATGCTGAGGGTAATTAGTGGTTACGTCAACAGGAGGATTTCCAGTTACGCTGCTGGCTCACTCTGCATGAAAATTAGCCTGTTGATGTGTTTGCCTTGGGTTGTGTCTTGTCGGCCTTGGCATCACCCCTGAAGCCCATGGATGTGGTGTGGCAAGAAGAACCAGCTGTCCATAACGGACAACCCTCATCTTCACCCCTGCAGGTGTCAACTGCGGTCGTTCAGTGCTCACTGCCTCCAGCTAGAAGAGATGTGATAATGCTGCATTATAAGAGGGTGGCAGAGCCTGCTGATACACAGGCATAACCTTCTGTTAAGTGACAGAAGCTGTGATTTAAGGGAAACCCTTGTGGAATAATTAAAAATTAAACTTATATTTGAAACGCAGCGTTGTTCACACATAAGAGGAAAAACAAAACAAAACAAAACAAAACAGGCTTTTAGGACCTTTCAAAACAGGATGTAGCCACCCCTGAAATGTGCACTCCTCAGCAATCCCCATGCCTACACAGACGGAGGGTAGAGCGAGATGAAGGTCTCGCAGTTATGCTCTGTCCTAACTTCAGCACAAAAAGGGTTCATCCACATGAACTCTCTTGAGATCTTAGCCTTCGACATAGCTCAGGGTGAGGTCCCAAAACTGACATTTTTTCTCTTTGCCTGGGAGAAGTAGGTCTGTTATTATATACCATTCAATAAGGATTTATTCTTGAATTCAATGCTTATTGCAGACTCACCCTAAATGGTGTTTCTGCTTTTTTCTACTGTTTCTTCTCTTTTCACCCTTGCTCTGTTGCTGTTGTAACAGTTGACCTGATAGCTAAATGCTGATGTAGGATGTACATTCTTGTTCTCTCACCCCCTCTCTTCTGGATGTTACAACTGAAACACAAACTTCGGAATGTCCAGGAATTCCCAAAGGCCAGATGATATCTGCTTGCTATCAGAGATGTTTGCACTGAACACAGGGGAGAAACAATATTGGTCAGTGAGATTATGAAATTAGATTTAAATTGTGCTTTGACGAAGAATGAAACAGGGATGAAAAACATAGAAACATAGGAAGCAGTAAGAAAAGGAACTTGTTCATTGTGATGGAAATGAAATAGCATTGGCTTCTCTTCTCTGACCCACCATGGGGATGGTGGGCTTGAGTCCAATCCCAAGACAAAACTCACCATATAGGCACTGCAAGGACATCTGAGGACTCTTGCTGAGAGTTAGCCAGGAGAAACTGGGCATCTATCTTAAGCCTGTTGTCTGGACTGCTCTGCCAGGAAAAGACATGCAGTTCTCCAGCCTGCAATTCCTTCTGTGTGGGACCAATATCTAGAAGTGCTTGGGATCACCCTCTGGAGGTGCCTTTTTAACCATAATGACCATCTGGGCAGCCTAAATTGGGGAACTGTATACTAGTGGAAGACTGCAGCAGTGACTTTGGGATGGAAGCCTGTGTGTGAAATGATCCTAACGAATCAGGGAGTCTTCACATCACTCATTTCGGAAGATAACAGTTGCCACCATTCAGCCTAGAAAGGACACCAATCTTGCTTGGTTGCAGGAATCAGTCTTGCTGTAGTAGGAATAAATGTCTCTGTGGGCTCCTTTCACCCTGTTTTCAACAGGGAATGTATTTCAGCAGCCTTGGATAGGTCAATGCCAGTGTGTTCAGTGCTTCTGGATAGGTGTGTGTGCATCAGGATGCAAGTGTGACCTAGGAACCCGTACCAAACCTAGGAGGTGAAATGGAGAGTGGTGGCATAGGGATGTAGTGCATGAAAAAGGGAGATGGGGCAGCAGAGATGAGTCCCATAAAGAGATCTGAGAGACACAAAACCTTTCCTGGGGACGCCAGCACAGCCAGCTTCAGGAAAGGTGCAAAGTGAGTTTGTCTCTCCAATAAAGCTGGTATTTCCTCTCTGCATGAAGAGCACGGTGTTCACTTGCTGTGTCTATGCTGAACTCCACAAGAAAGCATTCCATTTTTTCAGCAAAATGCTATTGGCTAAGGCAAAAATAATGGCAAAAATCATTTATTTCTTCAGAAAGTGTGGGAGCACTTGTCCCTGCTGCTGTCAGTTCCCATCCATCCTTTTTATTGAGCAGTACCAACGCATTCTCTTCCAGCCAGGACTGCTCAACAGCACACAATAAAATTGATTCATCACTCATTTTCTTCTTACTGTCTTTCAATTGCTCCAGCTCTTGATACCACTTAAAGTGGACATTAGCTCTTCACAACCAGCGCTAATGTGATAACACTCCTCTGAGAGAGAATGTTTTCCCTCCAAGCTTTCATTACACATATTTTCATTCAGCCTCATTACACCCATGTGTCTTTCTCATGAGCTTCTTATAATGCGTTTATACAAGCTTTGCTTTACCTGGAGGTAGACCACCGTGGTAAGGAGTGAGAACACAAATGGCACAGCTGGCCCAAGTGCTCTGCGGGTGTAAATGAGAAGCATTTAGTGATGGGAATTGGGTTTAATTCACAAGAGCTGGCTCTTGAGCTCTCCAGAAAGGAAAAAGCAGAAACCACTGGGAGTTAAACTCAACTTTTGTGCTCCTCTTTGCTATGAAAGCAAAACTGTTTAAACTCCAGGAGAACCAGGACTTTCTGTTTCTAAGCAGCATTGAAACATGAAGATGGGAGTTGATAGCTTTGATTTGGGATAGGAGGAGGATGATTAGGATTTCTGTGTGCATGGGGAAAGATTACAGCAATAGTGAATTTCAGGCACTTTTGAGTTTGTTTTTTGTAAGGAAAACTTCTCCAAGTTATAGCACTCATTTAGGGTTTAAGTCAAAGATATTCAAAGCAGTGTAGGTCCAGTGCAGCAAAACTGCTACGTGCATGTAGTAATTTTGTCATATGAATAATGACCCTATGGGGAATCCTAAGGGCCAGGATTTCTTCTTGGATTTGAGTTGGATATAGAACTCTTTTCACCTGAAGCTCCAGACCATGGGGCCTCACAGGCTGCTTTGGCCCTGGGAGCCAGTTTTTCTTGCACTGAGGCAGGGCATGACTGCAACAGATACTCAAATGTGGGAATTCGAAGTCCCAAGTGCAGTCACAACATTTATTATTTACCCTGGAGTGATATGAGTTTCCTACGCATGTCCCTATGGTGATTTGCTCCACCAATTACAAAGGGGATTTATGTTTCAGATGCAGTTATCTCAATATATCCTAATTGAGACAGATGAATACAACCTTCAACATTTAAGGGATCAGATTCTTTTTCATTAAAGGGTCCCTTTGTTTCACAGTAACTTTAAAAGTCTTATTTATCATTACATTCTGTAGGAGTCTCTCGGGAAAATAATTTCCTGCTACTGGTTTTGTTCAGCCTTCGCATCTCCTGTCTCTTGTCACCTGTAACAAAGTGCTGTAGGAAGGAGTGCTGCTGTATTGCTTTCATGTTCTCCATCAGCTCTGATATGGATGGTTGTTATAAAGCTTCATACATAATATATGCTGTGTCTTAAAGCAGCCCTGTAAACGACTGTACAAGTGTAAAGGTTTCTCAACTCAACTAGCCTCCAGCTACCAGCTATAAAAAGGCATTTAAGCAGATTAGCATTCAAACTACCTGGTGAAATGAAGAATGGGGAGGCAGAATGGCCTAATGATGGATTGTTGGGCTGTGAGCACTCACATGGAAAGTCACCTTTCTGTGCCTCCAACCTGCAAGCACTGGCGCTAATCCTTTTTGGAAGCTGTCCTGTAGGCACATGGGTTGCCCTCACAAGGGCACACAGGGATGATTTTCCAAGCAGCCCAAAGGAAATGCTGCCCCTTTCCCACTGAGTCTGAATTTGCACTGGCTCCTTTTGAAGTTCTGATTTACTGTGCAAACACCTTTGAATGATTTTTCATGCTCTGTTGCCTGACTTTCTGTTGTAGCAGAGTGCTCTGAATAGATGGAGAAGTGCCTTTGGAGCCTGTTCTGTCAGGAAGCATGGTCTGTCCATGCCTGGAAAGTTAATTCCATACCTGGAAAGCTACTTCTAGAGGGTCAGGTTTTTGAAAAATTGAGCTTAAAATCAAGTCTATTTTAAAGCTTGTCATGAGGAAAACCAAATTCCTTCCCTATCTTGGCTCCTGTTGTCACTTAGCAGAGGAGGAACATGAATTCTCTGCCCTGTGCTGTCACACTGATCAGATCAGGATCTGTCTTTGTTGACATAGCTCACTACTCCCATCTTTCTGCTGGGCAGGGCACAAGTCATTTTATAATAGAAGAATATAAGAGTTATCAGACCAAAGACCACAACTACTTTAGGCATTTGAATCAATCTCGTGAGCCACATGGAGATGCCCAGGTTGAAGAAACCTATTGATGTGTGCTAATCTGGAGCTGCATCCCAGGCACCTCGTCACACTGATGGTCCAGACTCTGTAGCCAGTCCATGAATGTAGACAGGCAATGCAGAATGACCTGCCCACAGCCAACATCTCCCCCTCTTCCTCCCTGCATGTTCTGCCTTGCTCTCCAGGTTTTCCTAGGCCACTTGGGGCTGGTCGTGATAATAGAAAAACCACTTATCCCCTGGTTATAAATAGGTGAAGCTTGTTTTATGCTTATCACAGAATTATGCTTGGAGAAACCTTGTTAAAAAGCATCATTACAAACACAGCAGGGTTTGTAGATATGCTTCTTTCAAAGCCAAAGAGGAGTCAAGAGCACTGGCTGTGAAGCCTGTATTGTACCGATGGGGAGAGGTGCAACCCACCTGAATAAACCTTTCAAGCACAACTGTTGACACATCCCAATTATGCAGCAGTGACATTACACTTGCTAGTTTAAGCAAAGGCATTGTCACATGAGCATTCATCCCTGACAGTTCTAACTTCTGGCTTTTCAAACACAGAATATTTGCCCGGGTCCTGTCTTGTTGGCATCTCTTCCATAGATGCCCCTTTGCCATGGCTCCTACTTTGCACTCTTTGTTTATGCTAATGGAATGAGCTGCCTTTTATGGATCCTAGATAAATAGGATATTTCACAGGCAGTAACATCATCAATTAATACTAGATTTGGTTATCTAAACAGTACTGTAAATCCAATGCTTTTCAGCAAGTAGTTTTCTTGACAGGACTGGGCAACATCCTTTTGATTGTAAGGAGGTAGATTAAGGAACATTGTGATAAGGACTAACAAGAATTGCCAGGATAAATCCTTCTTTCATTTTGCAATACGGAACCGTGGATGTGAACAAGAAAACGAGTTGTTTGAGCTGTTTTAGCTGAGCAAATGAAACTGTGATTCGCCCTGTGTAGAGACATGTTCCTTTAGACAAAAGCTTTTTTCAGAGCACTAAAACCTACTCTATTCTCAAGACATCACGCCAAGAATGCTTTGCATTTATACCTCACACTTATGATGTGAGGGGGTCCAAAAGCAGGGAAAGGAGGAGAAACTTTTCACGTTGAAATGTCATAGCTGTTGGTAGCACATCTTCCCTGGAGAAGACCCCATAAAACCTGTCCAGTGCCAGAGAAATATTGACTGCATCTACCCTGCTCATGTTCTTTGCTGTAAGGCAAGATCTGTGTCCTCCAGGCCAAGTCACTTCCATCCAGCTCACATTCACCTTGTTCACCTTGCCATGTTCACCTTGCATTGCTACTTGGCCATTGTCTCTTCTGGGATTAACATGGAATCTTTCCGGTTCTAAGGAAAGAGTTTATTTTCACTGCAAAATAACAGAAAATACAGCCCCTAAAGTGGCATTTATGTGCACATCCTTCCCATGGGATCCTGGCAGAATCTCCTAGGGGTACTTGAGGTTGAGGTTTGCTGGGATGGTGTTGGAGAACCATGTAGGACAGAGGCAAGTAAATCTATCATGGGTCACACTGCCTACAAAGGGAAATCCTTCAAGTGACCCCTGACTGCACCCAGGTTTCATCTCACAGGGAACTGGTTGGTTCAATCCAAAAGAAAACCTGGGAGAAAATGAGTATTTATGGTGTATGGCTGGTCAATATTTATGGTGTAACTGTGGCAGGAACAAGCTGCTTCCTTTCTAAAGGTAAGATTTCAGGGAAGTGGGGATTGCTCCTGCCTTTGGGTCTTTGGATCCCAACAGCACCAGAGCAGAATCAGGCTCCTGCTGCATGTATCTTTTACTGTATTTGTCACTAAATCTATACCCGTGTGGTTTGATTTCCCAACTGTGCAGAGAGAGCTCCAGGGCATGATGAAAGGGAAATCCCAAACTGCTAACTCTGAGTAGAGACCCGCAATGGGGGCCATCCATTCTGCTGTGTATTCTCCAGCTTCAAATAAGAAAACATCTCGTTTCACAGGGATGTACTTCATTTTCTGTTAAACCCCCCTGTCTGTAAGGGCTGAATGCTGATGTGGGTCACCATAACTGCTATCTTCCTCATCCTCACTGACCTCCACACCCTGCTGTTGCGTTAAAGGGAGGGGGGAAGATTACTGGCAGCTATCAGCCCGGGCAGCGTTCGCTATTTCGAACCTCACTGGGTCCGGTTTCACTGACAGTGCACCACACTGTCAGGCGAATCGTGCTCCTGAACTCTCACGGCCACACTAAGAGATGGGGTCGCGTTCAGCAAGAGAATTACGAGCGATTACCGAAACCGTGCAGTTTATTGATGCAACAGATACAGGTTCTTATGGACTGCCAGTGATAGATACTGTCTGCAAAAGCACGTGCGAATAATGATTACATGAATACAAGCGCTCGATAAAGTTAACACAGTATAGCTATAAAATATACAGATGACAGTAAAAGTAACTCTATAGAGATTCTAGGTTTTCCCAGGGAAGCACCGAATACAGTGCAAATCTTACCCACAGGCGTCCCTATGGGGGGGAAGAGAGGTCCAGCCCGTCGACCGGTCCCAGGAGTCGGTTGATGTTATCTTCCGCGACTCATCCACGATGGTATCTTCCCCAATATCCCCCTCTCTCTTGGGTCATTTTGTATTATTTTTTACCTTCAAGGTGGAGCTTGAGTGACTCTAGTCATACATACCTTTATTACTACTGGTGCAAATTTCTCTCGCTTCGATTTAAAGGTATATGGCACCGAAAATTCAGAGCGCATGCTCAGAGAGGGGTGGCCTCATTTTGGAGGGGGGTCGCATTGGAGATGGGTGTGTATTTTACCATGTAAATGCATTATGATGACATTATAATGAAGCCAAGTTCACACTGAGGATGGCATTCTATCAAAAGATGACAGGCTGCTAGCCCAGGGTAAGAAGTATGCAGCTTATCGGCTTTTGCAAGATCTCCACCTCACTCTACCATGCAGCTTATCAGCTTCTCGCACCATCACATTCCCATCTTTCGCTGGAGTTAGGACAAAGAGTAACCACGAGATCTCCACCTGGCTCTACCCTTTGTCTGTGTTGCCACAAGAACCGCTGTGGAGTGCACATTCCTGGGATACCAGGTGCGGCTGCATCTCGCCCTGAGAGGCCTTGAAAGTCCGTTTTTCCTCATGGGTGGACAATGCTACATTTCAAATATAAGTTTAATTCCTAGTTATCCCATATTTCCTAATTATTCCACACCTGCACACCTCAATGAGCTGCCCAGCAGCAAGACTGAGGAAGAGGAAGAGCAGGAGAGCAGAACAAACTGTGCTGCAGCTGAGCATTGTCTGTGCACGCAAGCTGGCCAGGAGTATTAGTTTTTAAGGTATTTCCGGTCAAGAACCTGTATTCTCAAGGCTTGTGGGTTATCAGAGGTGCAGGGAAGACCTATGAGCACATGATGCTTTTAAAAGAGACGTGGCTTTAGGAATATTTATCTCAGGAGGGAATAGAGCCTGCATAGCTGTACCACTGGAGAGCGGAGAAAAGGGATGAAAGAGGAGGGGGGCCACAGGGTTTGCTTTGGAGTAAAAGGCTCATTGGGCTGGCAAGGGTCAATTACAGGGGACAGGATACGGGTATTTTCATCAGAGAATTCTTCTAGCAGTTTGCAAAGTTTACTACTCCTCTCTTCGTTGTGGAGATGGGGAAACTGAGGCACAGTGGCTACCACTTGTCAGAGGTCAGCCAATCTAGAGTAAAACCAGTCACCTGTAGGCAGGACCAAAGGGGCATGGTCTGAAACGAGATCAGAAAACCCACTTCATGAAAACCACCTCTATTTATTTCTTTAGTTATTAACCAGCAGCTATGTCTTACTCAACAGAGCCCTAGTAAGCAAAGTATTTATACACCTTCAGTCCTCATCCCTGAGTTACTTAGTCCTGAGCTCATTCTAACCTTAAATATGTTACTTATTACCTTTAACGGCATATTGTAGACTCCTCCACTCATACTCATTCTTATTAAATGCGCTTAGCAATGTGGCAGTGAAGAAACAGACGTGTCGGCTCCTTCAAATTAAAATAAAGAATTAATTATGCTGTTAGGGGCAGATGGAGATTAAGCTGAATACAGTGTACAGTTACACTGTTGTGGAAGCTGGGGCCTTTATGTGCAATTAGCGGTATTTCATTCTTAATCTTTCTCCTTAATACAGAAGAAGCCATTAAAGAGTAAAAGCCACTCACAAGCTCGTTTCAGAGTCAGTTTCAGAGAGATGCTTCCAAATGCATGATTTTAATCTTTGGTTTTTAAAAAAAGAAACTGCTTATATACTTATTCCCATAGGAATTATATTACTTACTCCCATGAGCAGGGACACCTCACACTAAACCATGTCTCCCAAGGCTCTGTCCAGCCTGGCCTTGAACACTGCCAGGGATGGAGCATTCACCACTTCTCTGGGCACTCTGTGCCAGGGCCTCACTACCCTCACAATAGAGAACTTTGTCCTTATATCTAACCTCGACTTTCCCTGTCTCAGTTTGAACCCATCACCGCTTGTCCTATCGCTACAGTCCCTGATGAAGAGGGACTATGATACAGAATTCACTCAAAGCGCGCTAACTGCTCTGATCTCCCATCAGGGTGCTGCAGCAATGAAGAATAATGCAGATGTAAGGCACAATTTACAGTTCTTAATATGATGTGAGCTCCTGGTCATCCTTGTCCATCAGAGGTTTTGGTCTTGTTTAGCCATTATGGAGATTCCTGCATAAAAGGGAAGGGAAATGGAGAAATTACTTATTCAGCATCACAGAGTTGGGCAGAAACACCAGTGTGAAGTGAAATCTATAACCACTGCACCATGCTACCCCAGATCTGAGGTCTAAGTCCACTTCCATTACTACAGCCTTTCCCTGGGACTGCACATCTGTGTGCAACATCTCACGGCTCCTCCTGCCTCAGTTTCCCCAGCCTCCCTTCCCAACACCTGCCTGTAGAAGCTGGATACATCAACCAGGAGATGTTTTCCTGCCAGCAAACACTCAAATAAGGAAGTTGTTCATAAATGGTGGAAATAAGCAAGTTCTTGATAAGAGAGTGGATCTCTTCCATAGTGCACGCATGATCGATAAGACTCATAGCTATGAGCTTCAGTATTGAACCTCAGCACTCTGATTTATTGGATAAAATAAAAATAGGAAAGGTTTTGTGTATTGATAATCTATCCCAGAGGTCAGGAACTGCTGATATCTGATCTAAGGTAATGGCACTCTCTGAATTTCACTGGGTTGGACATGTTTCTCTTGTTCACCTATGGCAAACTTGGGGTATGAACAGTTACATCCTTTGGGGGTGATCATCAGAGGCAAGGACAGATGGATGACCGTTGCACCCTGGCTACTTGGTACTCAAGTAAATCTCTTCCTTTGTCAGTGCTATTTGCATAAAAGTAGGAGGGTTTTTTTGTTAAAAATAACAACAACAAATTTCAGCTGTGAAACTTCTGTTCCCAACTTGAAATACAAGTTTGAGCATCATGTAGCTGCCAACAGATAGGCATTAAACAGCACAGATAGCAGTGATAACGTAGCCAAGTTGCTTTCGATCAGTGGAAGATACATCCCTGAGAACACAGAACACTGCAGCTAAAGCTGGAGCTAACCTCAGTGTGTACTTTGCACCAGGGATTAAACCCATTCTGTATCCTGAGATACTACACCAGGACAATTCAGTACATCTCAAAGTGCTTTCTTCTTCCCAGTGGTGCCCTAAAAGGTAGCATTAAAACAAAATCTCCCAGCTATTACTGCATTTTATGTCCACTAAGCCAATTTGTATTCTCAGCTGTGAGCAAGATCCAAAGTCTTTGCTGCCAACAGGTGCTGTTAGAGTCATCTTCAGATCACACCTGATATAAATCTGCACCTTTTCATTCATACATGAAAGCCTTGTTGTAGCAGCCACTTAGAAGACATTCCAAAGGGGTTTTCTTCCTCAGCTTTGATTATTTTAACTTCTTTTGAATCCACCTGTTTGGACACCATCCACAGAGCTAATTTAGATCCCAAGCTCTTTGGACAAGGATAATGCTTTCTTCTACCTCTTTACGCACAGAGCCAATTGCACTGTCAGTGCTTCAGAAATAGCCTCTAAATAATAGAGGCCAGGACAGAGAACACCAAGGCCAAGAGGGAAGAAGAAGCTCCAGAGAGGTCAGTGGAACCAAAGCTCCAGCAAAGAGCGCTTACATGTGAATGGAAATAAAGCATAAAAGCATCTGGTCTTAATGGAAAGGAGATGGAGAAAAATCTGACACACTGTGGGAGCTGCAGTGGTCATGTCCCTGAGTTGGATGATGGAAGTGTCTCCTGCCACCAGCTTTATATCAAGATAAGCTGCAGTGAGAGGAATCTCAGTGTAACCTAATATAGAACAGGTCAGAAGAAGAAAGAACACAGACACAGGGTTTGCAGAGCATCTTCCCTTCAAAAGTAGGTTGAAAAGCTGAAATGTCACCATGCTGAAAATGCCAGCCACTTTCAAAATGTTCTGGAAGAACAGGACTTCAATGCTCTCCTGGCATCTGTTGGGTTTTTGGTCCTATTTTGAAGTTCTGACAGTATTCACTTTGAAATCCGATACAACCCAAAGCCTGGAAAACATGAACTGCTTGTTTTGTATGTGTTCTCTGCTGGACCAGCAGGGGTCGAAGCTGTCTCCGTGGCCTTTCAGAGATGGGTTTTGAATGGCAAGAACGTGGATAGTGGTGAAGAAATCCACTCTCTGCAATATCTGCCCTTTCCTCCAGTCTTCAGTATCTTATCCCTGAAAGAAAACTGACGCCTTTCTTCATCTCTATTGCACTCCTCATCTTCTTGCACAAAAGGGTTGTGCTAGTGTGTCTGTGAGAGGCTGGTTGAGAAAAAAGGGGATGGGGAGGTTCAGCAATGAATCGCTATCAAGAACCAGTGTAAAGGGTGCTGGTGATTGCAGTAGGGTAGGAGAAAGCTGGGGCCACATGCGGGAAATCACTGCCACGTTCCAAGGTGTGAGACCCTCTCCCTGCAGCACGATACCCAACGAGCGAACGATAGAAAGTTGCTCCCGTGCCTGCACCAGCTGATTTCGCATCTTGCCTTGTGCCTTCACCTGCTTCCCCCCCCCCCCCCCATTCTATTTATTTCGTATTTATTTGCTGCACCAGGGAATAATCAGGTAACGCAGGAGCCTGGCGAAGTGGAGGGGACGGGAGGGGCCGCGGGGGCATTTTATCGTCCCTCTCTTTCCCCATCTCCCTCCCTGGAAGTTTTTTCCCCCACCCAAAACAAGGGGGAAAAGCCCGAAACGAACGGGCGAGGCGGGGAGGGGAAGATCGGATGCCGAGCCGCCCGTAGAAAACGCTGTAGATGGTGTTTGATCGCGTCCAACGCGACACCGGTGCTATCGCTGCGCGCCCCGCGGAACGGCGGCATCGATTTCACGGGTGATTTTCAAACCCTCCCTTCGCTTGTTGCGGCGCGTTTCCCACGGCCCCGGGGCGCGGAGGCTGCGCGGGCGCGCAGCGGGGCGATGGGGGTTGGAATTTGTGTGAGATTTTTCTTTTTCTTTGCTTCTTTATTTATTTTGTTCGTTAAAAAAAACTGCTGGGAAAGGTCACGGAAGGAGTTGGCGGCTTAATGGGGGGGGAGCCTTAAAAAGAGCGGCAGGCACACGCACTGCGTGAATGCCATATCGGAATGAGCCTGCCGCGGGTGCGGGCGGAGGGACGGATCGGCTCCGCGCTGTGCGCATCGCGGGGGGCTCGCTGTTCAGGCGCGGAAAAACTAAGGAAAACAAGAGAAAACACCCTTCCCCCCCAAAAAAAAACCCCCCAAACTTACCCAGGTAAGGTACCGCGCCCCCCAAAACCACCCTTCCAGCGGGTATTTCCTTTTAGTTTATGTACCGGGTTTTGCGCTTTTTGGGTCGTTTTCCTCTTTCCTAAATATTTTAAAGGGCTAATTATTATGTTTTTAAAGCGGGGAAGCTGGTGTGGGTTTTCTTTCCACCTCCTTATGCCTCAAAACGTGCAGCAACCGAGCCAGAAAGCTTGGAAGTTCCAGTTCACCGTCACCACAGGGCTTTCAACAAGGAAAACAGATCGAGTTCTGGCACGTTACTCAACTTGTGTTAAACCACTTAACCCTAAAGAGAAACAACGCGTTGCTGAGGAAAACGCAGCTGCAGCACAAACCAGTGAAGTTTCTCAGCTCTTTCTCAGGTTTCAGTGCTCCCCACCTTCTTACTGCTCCTGCCATCCCTTCACAGCAACCATAAACCCCCTAACCTCCTGCCCCAGCCCCTCAGCCCCCAAACGTCACAGTTAAACCAAAGTTAAACACAACAACTCGGGCCACTACGGCTCTAATCAAGCAAGGCTGCATCCAACACGCACCCTGCCATATCTTTTTGCTTCTTCCTTGTAAATTACCAGGTTAGCCCATTACCTCTCACGCTTCATTAAAATCTTCTACGCGATTGAGCAATCGCTCATGCAAGCGGAGCCAGTTTGAACAGATTACAGCCGCAACTTCGCGGTGCTTCGTTACCATCAGATTAAGGCTGCAAACAAGAGTTTGAAGCAGCAGCATCTGGCGCCCTAGCTGCCTGCTGAGCGCCGCGAACAAACTCCCGCAGTCCGCTTTAAACCCCAGCATAGCCAACGCAGAACCTGGTGTTTATAAGGAAACAGGTCCCCAGCCACTCCGGCAGCGCTGGCTGAGAGGCACCGAGGGTTCCCCCCGCACCGCCGGTACTCACGCATGAGGGTGCTGAAGGCGCAGAGGGCCAGCAGCGCCTGCAGCAGCACTCCGAAGCGCCCCAGCAGCGCGCCGCTGCCGCAGCCGTGAGCGGGGCGCGGGGCCATGGAAGGAGCGGTGCGGGACGGGACGCAGCAGAGCAGGATGAAACGGCCCCGCCGCGCACAAAGGCGGCCCCCGAGCAGCCACCGCCCCCCGGCCCGCCCCGACGCAGCGGCCACAGCCGGGAGCGGGCGGGACGGGGGTGGGGCCGGAGGGAATGGGAATAGGAATGGGGATAAGGAGGGAGGCTGTGATCGGGATGGAGATGAGGAGGAGGATAGGAAGGGGGGAATGGTGGTGATGATAGGGAGGGAGAGGGAGATGGAAGATGGGGATAAGGAGGGAGATTGGGATTGGGATGGGATTAGGATGGGGTAGAGAGGAAAATGGGGATGGGAGATAGGGATGCAGAGGGAGGTTGAGATCAGGATGGAGGTAGGTATGGGGAGGGAGATTGTGATCAGAATAGAGATGGGTATGGGGAGGGAGATGGGAATAAGGGCGGAGGTTGTGATCAGAATAGAGATGGGTATGGGGAGGGAGATGGGAATAAGGAGGGAGATGGGGAGGGGAATAGCAATTGGGATGATGATAGGGATGGAGAGGGAGATGGGCATGAGGAGGGAGACTGGAATCAAGATATGGGGACAGGGATGGGGATAGGGAGGGAGATGGGAGATGGGGATGCAGAGGGAGATTAGGATCAGGATGGAGATGGGAATGGGGAGGGAGATGGAGAAGGAGACAGGGATGGGGATGAGGAAGGAGATGGGGAGGGAGATGGAGTTGCGGGTGCAGGGGATTCAAGGCCTGGTTGGATAAGGCTTTGAACAACTTGCTCTAGTGGAAGGTGTCCCTGCCCGTGGCAGGGACTTAGAACTGGATGAGCTTTAATGTCCCTTCCAGCCCAAACCAGTGTGATTCTATGGAGATGTGGGGCCTGGTGGGGCTGGGATGCCAGGTTGGGGTAGTCCTAGTGAGGATAGCTTCTATTCCTGCGGTCTGACGTAAGATGATCTGAGACCCTGACTTTGAGAGGTAGTTTCAGAGCCAAAGACACTGCAAACCTCATCACATCAGGCTCAGAGCAGCGGCCTCAAGTGTTACGAGACCAGAAAATCATGGGAGCTGGAGCGCTTCCAGAGCAAATGCCATTTACAAATCAGGATGAAATTGTGTTAAACATGGGCTTGGGAATCCCCTGTCGTGGTGAGGACATTAGTGCAGCAGTTTGGGCAGAGGTTAGCCCTGGTCAGACAAGCTGCCTGGAGGTTTGTCCTTCCTCCGGCTGCCTGGTCCTGCTTGCCCTCAGTTTTCCCAGCTTCTCAACTGAGCCAGCACATGCCGAGGTACCAACCTGCTGGCTCCACATCACTGAAATAGCCCATGTCAGGAGTATGTTCCATGCTCATTTAGCTCCTCAACTTTAATCATGAGTTCAGTCAGCAAGCTGGAAGTTTCATCTTGCTAACTCATTTTCAGCTGATTTTATATGTGTAATTGTTAGTTCCATTCCCTTGAGTTGCCAAATCTGGTTGTGTTTTGCAATCAGTCGCCTTCATATTGAATTCTAAATCAAATATTAAAGTGGGCATCCTTATATAAGCCAGTTGAACACAGTATTTGTGGAACCATCTAGTAAGCAAATGCATATCTTCACACAAATTTACTCAGGCACTTTGCTGCTAAAGAACCATTTGCAAGAATTGGTTGCTGGATGATGATCTGGGAATTACCTCGGACTCTATTTGCCCAGGTATGGCGCAGCAATTGATGCGCACACAGGAAATAAAAGACATTTAAACCAGATTGGTATTTCTTAAACCTATTTTATTTTCTATGACTAACCTGCGAATCACCTGTAAGACAAGGTATCTACAATACAGCAGTGGATTGTAGAAAGAGACAGTATTCCTAGGGCTCTCCCTAAACCAGCGCTGCCTCCTCCCTTTCCTTGCTAGCTCAGTTAACAGTGATTTCTCCCAGCTGCTGCATTCAGCAATGCAAAGTTGTCTGAGGCCTTATTTTCACGTGCTGATGGGTTTACAAGGAAGCCCAGTGCCTCCCATGTGTGAAAACACTCAGGCTACAAGAAGGCAGTAAACAGAACCCCTCCTGATCTCACCCCTCATTGCAGGAGCAGGCAGAGATCCTTTAGTGGCTGTTGCTGCTCCACACTCCACTGTGAAACCACAGCTTTGCTTTATCAAAAACATGATTTGCACTTCAAAATACTTGGAGTTTCTGAACCCCTGCAAAAAGCCCTTAGGGCTCCTCTGTATCCCAGGGGGAGTCTGGGAGCTCCCTCTGGCTACTGAATCCTCCTGTACTATTTTGGCAACTAAGATGCCCCACAGATGTCTCCCTTCCTTTTTGCCCAAGGTTTTCCATCTCTCCTGCATATTAAAAAAGAAGATGTGTAAGAAAGCACTCTTTATACCTGGCACCATTCCCAAAGTGTGTGTCTGCCTGGCTGTGAACAGCGCACACTACGGTCATTAGGACAGCTGCACCCAAACTGGGAGTTGGTGCCCTCAGCTCAACTGATTGTTTTCTTCAGGGAATTTTATCTTTGGGGATGCGGAGTTTATCCTGAGTGGATGTAAAGCTGTTTTCCCAGCAGGAAAGTTCACTTTCAATGTGCTCAGGGTACCACCCTCTGAAGCTAGGCAATGGCTGGACTTCCCAGCCCATCTCAGCAGCAAGAGTTGGCATTAATGACAGAAAAGAGAACATAAAGGCTGTGATCCTTCTCTTTTCCCTTAACTTTGGTTGGACAAAGGTCTGGAGAGGCTCACAATACAATGGTCAGTTGATGCTGATTTACTTCAATCTGTCCATTGATCTTGTGAGCTTCCAGAAACAGAGGTGAGAAATACCAATGACAAAACAGAAAAGTGAGAAAAATGAAACCAAGAAAGCAGTCATGCAAGAAATTCCCTAAGAAATAGAAATTAACCATTAAAGAAGAAAAAAGACCCAGAAACGCTGAATTTAAATATTAGACCATGAGTGCAAACATGAAATAAGAAAAGCCAAGACACCAAAGTGGTTTCAAGTAACAACGGATGCAAAACGTCAGTCCAGGCAATTCTGTACATGCATGAAAGCCAGAGGAAAATGAAAGATGGAATAAATCCATGAATTCTCAGATAGTGAAAACCAAATAATGGAAACCACAGAAAATACTTCAATATTTTTTTTTTAACCCTTAAAAAAATAATTAGAAGCAAAGTAGACTTAAAACAGTGGGAGTAGAAGCAGTGCAGGGCAAGAACAGGTTAACAGACAAGAGGAAGCAAGTCTAATGTATTCAAGGGCCAGATGAAACCGCTGTGAGAGTAGCTGTGAAGTGGGCAGAGTAAAGCCTGGGTCCTCAAGGGTTGGTTATTACAGGGGACTTGGTGAGGAGGTTTCAAAGGACTGGAGAAGGGCAAATACTGTGAGAAGGAGAATGAGAATCTGTGGAACTGGAGACCAGCAGCTTTATTGCAGCAGATAGGAAGATGCTATTAAAAATTAGCAGACAATCCACTTATAAGACTTATTATTTATAAGACTCCTCTTTGGGAGGCCAGGTCTACTGGGAGCTGGTGGAGCTGGTCTGACAACAAAGGGGAAGAGCAGTTTTGGTAGGAGGCTTGCCAGACTGGTCAAGAAAGCTTTAAACTAGATGTGTTGGGGGAGGGGGGCATCATTCTATCCCAACACACCCAGTCAGTTGCCAGCACCTATAATAAATGCTCAGAGCAATGTAGAGATATTCCAGCTGCTCGAGCCAATGAGCCGGCTTCAACTGGAGCTCAGCTCAGATGCCTCTATACAAATGCCCGTAGCATGGGGAACAAACAAGAGGAAGTAGAGATGCGTGCACGTCTGTGGGGATATGATATCATAGGCATCACAGAAGCATGATGGGATGGCTCCTATGACTGGAGTGTTGGAATGGAAGGTTACAGGCTCTTTAGGAAAGACAGGCCCGGCAGACGGGGAGGGGGAGCTGCTATTTATGTTAGGGATAGGCTAGAGAGTATGGAACTCTGTCTGCAGACAGGTGAGCAGTCAACAGAGAGTTTCTGGGTCAGGGTTAGAGAGAGAACAGTGATGGGAGACGTTACTGTGGGGATCTGTTACAGACTGCCTGACCAAGGGGACTCTGTGGATGGAGCACTCTATAGACAGATAGGAACAGCCTCAAGCTTGCAGGCCCTCGTTCTCATGGGGGACTTCAACCCCCCTGATATCTGATGGAGGGACAGTATGGCCCAGCACAAGCAATCCAGGAGGTTCCTCAATTGTGTGGAAGACAACTTCCTTCTGCAAGTAATAGAGGAGCCGACAAGGAGAGGTGCCATGCTTGACCTCGTCCTCACCAACAGGGAAGGGCTGGTTGCAAATGTGATGCTCCAGGGCAGCCTTGGTTGCAGCGATCATGAGATGATCGAGTTTGAGATCCTCAGGACAGTGAGAAGAGCATGCAGCAAGCTCACTGCCCTGGACTTCAAGAGAGCAGACTTTGGCCTCTTCAGGAACCTGCTCAGTAAGGTTCCATGGGATACAGCCCTAGAGGGCAGGGGGGCCCAAGACTGTTGGTTGATATTCAAGGCTCACCTGCTGCAGGCTCAGGAGCGATGCATCCCAACTAGAAGGAAGTTCAGCAGGAGGGCCAGGAGACCTCCTTGGATGGATAAGGAGCTGCTGAGGAAAATTCAAAGGAAAAAAGAGGCTTATAAAAGGTGGAAGCAAGGGCAGGCGGCCTGGGAAGAATACAGAGATGTTGTCCGGGAAGCTAGGGACCAGGTTAGGAAAGCTAAGGCCACTTAGAATTAAACTTGGCTGAGGATGTTAAAGATAACAGGAAGGGATTTTATAGGTACATTGGAAATAAAAGACAGGTTAGGGACAACGCGGGCCCTCCCCAGAAGCTATCGGGAGAACTGGCTACCCTGGATTTGGAGAAGGCTGAGGTTCTTAATGACTTCTTTGCCTCAGCCTTCACTGGCAAATGCTCTGACCACACCATGCAAGTCTTGGAAGGTAGATGCAGGGATTGTGAGAATGAAGACCTTAGGCCCACTGTAGGAGAGGATCTCGTTCAACACCACCTTAGGAACCTGAATGTATACAAGTCCATGGGACCTGATGAAATCCATCCGTGGGTCCTGAAGGAGCTGCATATGAAGTTGCTAAGCCACTGTCCATCATATCTGAAAAATCATGGCAGTCAGGTGAAGTTCCCAACGACTGGAAAAAGGGAAATATAACCCCCATTTTCAAGAAGGGGAAAATGGATGAGCCGGGGAACTACAGAGCAGTCAGTCTCACCTCTGTGCCTGGCAAAATCTTGGAGTGGATTCTCCTGGAAGGCATGCTGAGGCACATGAAAACCAACAAGGTGCTTGGTGACTGCCAGCATGGCTTCATTAAGGGGAAATCCTGCCTGACCAATCTGGTGGCCTTCTATGAAGGGGCTACGGAACTGATGGACAGGGGCAGAGCAGTTGATGTCATCTACCTGGACTTGCGCAAAGCGTTTGACACTGTCTCACATGACATCCTTCTCTCTAAGTTGGAGAGACATCAATTTGATAGGTGGACCACTCGGTGGATAAAGAACTGACTGGATGGCCGCAAGCAAAGAGTTGTGCTCAATGGCTCATTGTCCAGTTGGAGACCAGTAACGAGTGGTGTCCCTCAGAGATCGGAGTTGGGACTGCTCTTGTTCAACATCTTTGTTGGTGACATGGACAGCGGGAATGAGTGCGCCCATCAGTTGCCGATGACACCAAGCTGTGTGGTTGGGTTGATACACTGGAGGGAAGGAATGCCATCCAGAGGGACCTTGACACGCTTGTGAGGTGGGCTGATGCCAACCTGATGAGGTTTAACAATGCCAAGTGCAAGGTCCTGCACCTGGGTAGGAGCAATCCCAGGAGCAGCTCCAGGTTGGGCAGAGAAGAGATTCAGAGCAGCCCTGCGGAGAAAGACTTGGGGGTGTTGGTCAATGAGAAAATGAACATGAGCCGGCAGTGTGCGCTTGCAGCCCAGAAAGCCAAGCGTATCCTGGGCTGCATCAAAAGGAGCGTGACCAGCAGGTCGAGGGAGGTGATCCTGCCCCTCTACTCTACTCTGTGAGACCTCACTTGGAGTATTGAGTATATGGAGTATTGGGAAGCGCTTTTGGCATGAAGCCGTGTGCTGCTGCTGCTGCCATTCTCACCCAGGTGCCCATTTGCCACCGCCTTCAGCAGCAACTGAGCATCCATCCTCCTCCCACTACTGCACTGCCCGGCTCCCCCAGCCCCACTCTGTGGACACAGGCTCCCAAAGGGGCTTGTGCAAAACAGAGGGTGCCAGGGGGAGTGTGGCAGCTCGGGGGGCACAGGCCCTGGGGATGTGGGGTGGCCAGGGGCTGCTCCTCCAGTGACATGGGGCCACAGGCCAGGGATGCTGCCGAGCCCTCCCTGTGCATGATGGGCAGATCCTGAGCCAGGGTCCCTCCACTCAGCCCACACAGGCGCTTGCATGAACACGAGGATTTATTGATGGGGTGCTGGGCCACCAGGGCGCCAGGGGTTCAGCCGGGAACTTCCAGTCTTGCTTGGCTGCCGTGGTTTGTGGTCAATGGAATGGGGCAGAAGGGATGGGATGAGCCGCGGTGACTGCTGAAGGCTGCAGTGGGTGAAGGCTCTCCCGCCGGTACCCTCCTTGCCCCTGAGCACAGGCTGCTGCCTGCCCTGCCGGCAGCTGGTGTCCCTCAGCAGCTCTGTAGTCTTGTCATCATCCTGCTGGAAAGGAGAGAGGGCGCAGGCTAAAGCATGGGGCGGAATTCTGCATCCCCAAGCAACCCTCCACACCCAGCTCTCCTGGGAACCTGAAGCACGAATACCCCCATCCCGAATACTCAGCAACACAAAACCAGCCACAGTTGCTCCCTCCGGATCCCTTCCTTCATCCTTACCTTGCTGGGGAGCACGGTGGATAGCTTCAGTGGCCGTGGGGTGTTGCGTGGGACAGGCGGGACAACAGTGTTCTGGCCCCCGCACTGTCGCGGCACGGTAGGGTACCGGCAGCTGGCTGCCTGCTCCCTGCAGGATGGGAAATAGGGGTACTCAGCACCCAGCACAGTGGTCTGCAGGGTGGGGGACAGAGCGTTTCTGGGCAGCCTGCCCAGGCACCTCCAAGAGCCTTCTATACCCACGCAGGAAAGAGCTCTCCCGGGCAGGGCAGGACCGCCCTGCACCCCCAGCAGCGGATGGGTCCCAAGTCCCCTACCTCTTCGTTTGCCCTGGGTTGAGGGAAGGAGGCGTTTTCTCAGAGCTGCGGGGGGTCAGCGGTGGCGCGGGTGGGATGGGCACGATGGGCCTGCGGAAGCCAAGAACCACCGGTGGGTGAGAGGGGACAAACGATCCAGGCCGGCTCAGGGCAGTGCCCCAGAATCCATGGGCTTGTGCCCCATGGCATCCCCCTGCCCGCTGCCCTCAGGGAGGGGTCCCCGTCCCGCCACCTGCAGGCAGAGTGTTGGAGGGGTCTCAGCAGGGTCAAACCCCCCAGGCAGACTCCCTGAACCCCGTGCCTGTCAGGCGGCGCTCTCAGAACCCATCTCCCATCATCCCACCCATGCAGCACCCCCACGCTCCGGTGACGGGTGCTACTTACAAGCCAGGCACTCTCATGCTGAGCTGTCGGTCACAGGACAGGCACCGGAATTCCACACCGGAAAGCTGCCTGGGCAGGGTACAAAAGGGCTGGCTGAGCTGGGAAACCTGGGTTTCTACCCGGTTTATCCCCTAGCACCCCAGCAAGGTCCCAGCCACCTGGCTGTTTCCAGGAGAATGGAGGATGAGGGAGAGCAGTTGGAGGTTGGCTCCAAAAACCACCACCAACAGTGGGAACCACTGCCATGGGCACCCAGAGCACCATGGGAACCGGGGCGCTGGCAAGGAGAAAGTGGCAACGGGCCAACTGCTGCCCCTGAAGCCACCACTGTCCCCATCACACTCACTTCTTAATCCCAGCTGCATTGTCCGCCTCCCTCGGCGGTGCCTTCTCCTGGAGCTGCTTCAGGCTTCTCTTCCACTGCTCCTCCAGCTGCTGCCGGAAGGGGCCCAGCTCCGTGCGGTCCAGCTGCAGGCAGACACACTCCCTCAGCCAGCTGCCCCGGCTTGGCCCACTGCGGTCCCCAGACAAAAGCCAGGAGCAGGTATCCCCACAGGGATACAGCCTTGGGCCACCAAGTCCCAGAGGTGCCAGACTGTCACGGTGGGCATGGGCCACCCCTCACCTTGGAGGCCATCTCTTCCCGCAGCTGCTGCTGGACTTGCTGCAGCTCCTGCTCCTGGACAGTCAAGCGGCTCAACACCTCCTGGTCCTGCTGCAGGGAGGAAGACCATGTGGTAGTGCCATGCAAGGGGGGGTGGCTGTCCCCTGGAGACAGACCCGGCTCACTGGGGCACGGGCTCTCAGTGCCTGCAGGACATCTGCAGCACAGCTTCGATTTCCCTCCATGCTGCTGGCTCCTACAACCCGATCTGGAGAGGGGGGAGCAAGGGGCACCCCACATCCATCGAAGCACAACCAGCGGGGGCAGGGGAGGTCCCGGCAGACCCCTCCCGAGCCCCACATGCCACCATCTCCTTACCTGGCTCCTCAGCCTCTCCACCTTGCCCTCCTCCTGCCACGACAGGAGGGAGTCCACCTGCTCCTGCAGCTTCTCCAAGCTCTGCAGGAGAGGCCCCTCTGGCGCGATGGTGTCCCTGCACGTGGGGCACACTGCTTGCCTCTCTTCTTGCTCCTGCTCCACTCTCCTCAGCATTGCCCTCAGTTCTTCCACCTGCATGAAGGGGAGAAGGAAGCACCTGTAAGATGGAATGGATGCATCCAAGAACCCCAGGTGCACTGGGGGCTCCATGGCCCCAGCCAGCCAGGGGATGTGGCCGGGAACCCCACCAGGACCACCTCACTGAGCCACTGGGTGCTGGGAGCTCCCCCTGCACCTCACCTGCTCCTGCAGCTGCTGGCATGTGGAGACCAACTGCTTCACTGTGGCCCTGGTCCCCTCCAGCTGCTCTGCCTGCTCCTTGAGCTCCTGCTTCAGCTCCAGGAGCTGGGAGCTCTCTCTGCACCTCGCCTGCTCCTGCAGCTGCTGGCATGTGGTGACCAACTGCTTCACTGTGGCCCTGGTCACCTCAAGCTGCTCTGCCTGCTCCTTGAGCTCCTGCTTCAGCTCCAGGAGCTGGGAGCTCTCTCTGCACCTCGCCTGCTCCTGCAGCTGCTGGCATGTGGTGACCAACTGCTTCACTGTGGCCCTGGTCACCTCCTGCTGCTCTGCCTGCTCCTTGAGCTCCTGGAGCATGGATGTGAGCTGGGAACGGTGGTGGCACAGAGTCAGGGCATGGCACCAGTTTCTTCCGTGTCATGGGGGCTCGTCATCTGCCCCCTCCCTGCCCAAACCCCACAAGCATCCCCACGTGCCCCCTGGGGACTACCACCGGCTCACCTTCCCCTTCTCCTGCTCAAAGTCACTTGCCAGGCCCTGCAGGAAGGACACCTGGCCACGGACTTCCTCAAGCATGATGTCGATGCTCTTCTGGCCTACAAGAACATGGGCCAACGGGGGACGCTGTCAGTGACGGGGTCTCATTCTCAGGGCCAGGCTCTGAGCACAATGAGCCCCGTCCCTGGCTCTCAAACATCCCACCAGGCCCCAGAGCTCCCACCTTCCTGCTGCTGGAGCAGCAGCTCGGACCGCAGCTTCTCCAGCTCAGCACGGTCCGACTTGGTGGCTTTCAGCCGAGCATGTTGCTGCCTTAGGAGGTCATAGAGGCAGCGAAGAACCTCAAACTCAGCCTCCTCAGTATCCATGGAGGAACTGCTGGAGCCTGAGGATTCTGACCACCTGTACACCTCTTGCAGGTGGTCCATGGCCCTGGGTTCCACAGTGGAGCTCGGGGCTATTGGCTGAGTCCCTGCCCCCTGGAGGTCTGCCCAGGAAACCTTTCTTCTGGGAGGCATCCCTGGGCTGCTGGCCTGGGTGAGAACGGGCTGCTGCTCTGCTGGCTCCGGGGGCTGCTGCCCCACATGGTGGGCCTGGGCCCTGACCCCCTGGGCAGGCTGCCCCCAGTCTGGGACAGGCAGGCCCCCGAGACCCAAGAGCCCCAGCACAGCCCGCAGCAGGCTGTGCAGCTCGATTATATTCACATGTCCCCTTGATGGGCTGACGGCAGCGTCCAGCAGCTGAGACAGACTGGGCGGTGCCATCGCTGCTGCTGTGCTCCACCGCGGGAGACTGACCTGTGGGCAGGAGAGACAGCGGGCAGCCGGCGGCCTTCCTCCTGCCCGCGGGCCTCTGCGAACCCTATCCCGCCGCCCTCCCACCTTCCTTCCCTCCCTCTCTCCCGCCACTCTGCTCTGCAGCTCACCTGCAGCACCAACTGAACCCCCCCTGCCCCTGCCTGCTCTTTAATGGCCACAGCCCGCCGCTCCTCGATGCCCATTGGTCGAGCCCATTGTCCGCGCTCACAGAGGTTGCGGCTGTTGCCAGGTGACGTCCTGTAGCCAGGCGGCTGTTCCCCTCCCGCAGCTCCAGCTCATCCCCTCATGTCCCGGGCACATCAGCAGACGCACGAAGCCTGCGTTCCCGTTCCTTCGAATGCCATTCCATTTCCATCCTCAGCCTTCGGGTTTCCTTGCACTTTTTTCCTCTTTGTCCAGACAAAACACACTGGCAGTGCAAGCACAAAGCCCACAGTGACAAGCTTTGATTTACACCTCTAAGATTACACAAGGTGAGTCCCACTTGATACTGCCACCCCTACATGCATAACGTCTATTTTATATTACTTCCACAAGTCATAACGTAAAAATACAAACGCTGTCCTTTTCCAAACCCCTTTCCTTATGGATCGACCTTGGATTCAAATAGCCCATATTCATTCATTCTCTTCTTCCGGCTGCACTGGAGCTGTTGGTCACCCCATGCCTGCAACAGCAGGAGCAGGCGAGGTGCAGGGAGAGCTCCCAGCTCCTGGAGCTGAAGCAGGAGCTCAAGGAGCAGGCAGAGCAGCTGGAGGGGACCAGGGCCACAGTGAAGCAGTTGGTCACCACATCCCAGCAGCTGCAGGAGCAGGGGAGGTGCAGGGAGAGCTCCCAGCACCTGGAGCTGAAGCAGGAGCTCAAGGAGCAGGCAGAGCAGCAGGAGGTGACCAGGGCCACAGTGAAGCAGTTGGTCACCACATGCCAGCAGCTGCAGGAGCAGGGGAGGTGCAGGGAGAGCGCCCAGCACCTGCAGCTGAAGCAGGAGCTAGAGCAGGCAGAGCAGCAGGAGGTGACCAGGGCCACAGTGAAGCAGTTGGTCACCACATGCCAGCAGCTGCAGGAGCAGGCGAGGTGCAGGGAGAGCTCCCAGCACCTGGAGCTGAAGCAGGAGCTCAAGGAGCAGGCACAGCAGCAGGAGGTGACCAGGGCCACAGTGAAGCAGTTGGTCACCACATCCCAGCAGCTGCAGGAGCAGGCGAGGTGCAGGGAGAGCTCCCAGCACCTGCAGCTGAAGCAGGAGCTAGAGCAGGCAGAGCAGCAGGAGGTGACCAGGGCCACAGTGAAGCAGTTGGTCACCACATGCCAGCAGCTGCAGGAGCAGGCGAGGTGCAGGGAGAGCTCCCAGCATCTGGAGCTGAAGCAGGAGCTCAAGGAGCAGGCAGAGCACCTGGAGGTGACCAGGGCCACAGTGAAGCAGTTGGTCACCACATCCCAGCAGCTGCAGGAGCAGGCGAGATGCAGGGAGAGCTCCCAGCTCCTGGAGCTGAAGCAGGAGCTCAAGGAGCAGGCAGAGCAGCAGGAGGTGACCAGGGCCACAGTGAAGCAGTTGGTCACCACATGCCAGCAGCTGCAGGAGCAGGCGAGGTGCAGAGAGAGCGCCCAGCTCCTGGAGGTGAAGCAGGAGCTCAAGGAGCAGGCACAGCAGCAGGTGACCAGGGCCACAGTGAAGCAGTTGGTCACCACATGCCAGCAGCTGCAGGAGCAGGCGAGGTGCAGGGAGAGCTCCCAGCACCCGCAGCTGAAGCAGGAGCTCAAGGAGCAGGCAGAGCAGCAGGAGGTGACCAGGGCCACACTGAAGCAGTTTGTCACCACATGCCAGCAGCTGCAGGAGCAGGCGAGATGCAGGGAGAGATCCCAGCACCTGGAGCTGAAGCAGGAGCTCAAGGAGCAGGCAGAGCAGCAGGAGGTGACCAGGGCCACAGTGAAGCAGTTGGTCACCACATCCCAGCAGCTGCAGGAGCAGGGGAGGTGCAGGGAGAGCGCCCAGCTCCTGGAGCTGAAGCAGGAGCTCAAGGAGCAGGCAGAGCAGCTGGAGGGGACCAGGGCCACAGTGAAGCAGTTGGTCACCACATCCCAGCAGCTGCAGGAGCAGGCGAGGTGCAGGGAGAGCGCCCAGCACCTGCAGCTGAAGCAGGAGCTCAAGGAGCAGGCAGAGCAGCAGGAGGTGACCAGGGCCACAGTGAAGCAGTTGGTCACCACATGCCAGCAGCTGCAGGAGCAGGCGAGGTGCAGGGAGAGCTCCAAGCACCTGGACCCGAAGCAGGAGCTCAAGGAGCAGGCAGAGCAGCAGGAGGTGACCAGGGCCACAGTGAAGCAGTTGGTCACCACATGCCAGCAGCTGCAGGAGCAGGCGAGGTGCAGGGAGAGCTCCCAGCACCTGGAGCTGAAGCAGGAGCTCAAGGAGCAGGCAGAGCAGCATGAGGTGACCAGGGCCACAGTGAAGCAGTTGGTCACCACATGCCAGCAGCTGCAGGAGCAGGCGAGGTGCAGGGAGAGCTCCCAGCACCTGCAGCTGAAGCAGGAGCTAGAGCAGGCAGAGCAGCAGGAGGTGACCAGGGCCACAGTGAAGCAGTTGGTCACCACATCCCAGCAGCTGCAGGAGCAGGCGAGGTGCAGGGAGAGCTCCCAGCATCTGGAGCTGAAGCAGGAGCTCAAGGAGCAGGCAGAGCAGCAGGAGGTGACCAGGGCCACAGTGAAGCAGTTGGTCACCACATCCCAGCAGCTGCAGGAGCAGGCGAGGTGCAGGGAGAGCTCCCAGCTCCTGGAGCTGAAGCAGGAGCTCAAGGAGCAGGCAGAGCACCTGGAGGTGACCAGGGCCACAGTGAAGCAGTTGGTCACCACATCCCAGCAGCTGCAGGAGCAGGCGAGATGCAGGGAGAGCTCCCAGCTCCTGGAGCTGAAGCAGGAGCTCAAGGAGCAGGCAGAGCAGCTGGAGGTGACCAGGGCCACAGTGAAGCAGTTGGTCACCACATCCCAGCAGCTGCAGGAGCAGGTGAGGTGTAGGGGGAGCTCCCAGCACCCAGTGGCTCGGTGGGGTGGTCCTGGTGGGGTTCCCAGCCACATCCCCTGGCTGGTTGGGGCCATGGAGACCCCAGTGCACCTGGGGTTCTTGGATGCATCCATTCCATCTTACAGGTGCTTCCTTCTCCCCTTCATGCAGGTGAAGAGCTGAGGGCAATGGTGAGGAGAGTGGAGCAGGAGCAAGAAGAGAGGCAAGCAGTGTGCCCCACGTGCAGGGACACCATCGCGCCAGAGGGGCCTCTCCTGCAGAGCCTGGAGAAGCTGCAGGAGCAGGTGGACTCCCTCCTGTCGAGGCAGGAGGAGGGAGAGGTGGAGAGGCTGAGGAGCCAGGTAAGGAGATGGTGGCATGTGGGGCTCGGGAGGGGGCTGCCGACAGCCACCCCCCCTTGCATGGCACTACCACATGGTCTTCCTCCCTGCAGCGGGACCAGGAGGTGCTGAGCTGCTTGACTGTCCAGGAGCAGGAGCTGCAGCAAGTCCAGCAGCAGCTGCGGGAAGAGATGGCCTCCAAGGTGAGGGGTGGCCCATGCCCACAGTGACAGTCTGGCACCTCTGGGACTTGGTGGCCCAAGGCTGTATCCGTGTGGGGATTCCTCCTCCCGGCTTTTGTCTGGGGACCGCAGTGGCCCAAGCCGGGGCAGCTGGCTGAGGGAGTGTGTCTGCCTGCAGCTGGACCGCACGGAGCTGGGCCCCTTCCGGCAGCAGCTGGAGGAGCAGTGGAAGAGAAGCCTGAAGCAGCTCCAGGAGAAGGCACCGCCGAGGGAGGCGGACAATGCAGCGGGGATTAAGAAGTGAGTGTGATGGGGACAGTGGTGGCTTCAGGGGCAGCAGTTGGCCCGTTGCCACTTTCTCCTTGCCAGCGCCCCGGTTCCCATGGTGCTCTGGGTGCCCATGGCAGTGGTTCCCACTGTTGGTGGTGGTTTTTGGAGCCAACCTCCAACTGCTCTCCCTCATCCTCCATTCTCCTGGAAACAGCCAGGCGGTTGGGACCTTGCTGGGGTGCTAGGGGATAAACCGGGTAGAAACCCAGGTTTCCCAGCTCAGCCAGCCCTTTTCTCCCCTGCCCAGGCAGCTTTCCAGTGTGGAATTCCGGTGCCTGTCCTGTGACCGACAGCTCAGCATGAGAGTGCCTGGCTTGTAAGTAGCACCCGTCACCGGAGCGTAGGGGTGCTGCATGGGTGGGATGGTGGGAGATGGGTTCTGAGAGCGCCGCCTGACAGGCACGGGGTTCAGGGAGTCTGTCTGGGGGGTTTGACCCTGCTGAGACCCCTCCAACACTGCCCACGGGTGGCGGGTCAGGGACCCCTCCCTGAGGGCAGCGGGCAGGGGGATGCCATGGGGTAAAAGCCCATGGATTCTGAGGCACTGCCCTGAGCCGGGCTGGATCGTTTGTCCCCTCTCACCCACCGGTGGTTCTTGGCTTCCGCAGGCCCATCGTGCCAATCCCACCCGCGCCACCGCTGACCCCCCGCAGCTCTGAGAAAACGCCTCCTTCCCTCAACCCAGGGCAAAGGAAGAGGTAGGGGACTTGGGACCCATCCGCTGCTGGGGGTGCAGGGCGGTCCTGCCCTGCCCGGGAGAGCTCTTTCCTGCGTGGGGATAGAAGGCTCTGGGGGTGCCTGGCCAGGCTGCCCAGAAACACTCTGTCCCCCACCCTGCAGACCACTGTGCTGGGTGCTGAGTACCCCTATTTCCCATCCTGCAGGGAGCAGGCAGCCAGCTGCCGGTAGCCTACCGTGCCGCGACAGTGCGGGGGCCAGAACACTGTTGGCCAGCCTGTCCCACGCAGCACCCCACGGCCACTGAAGCTATCCACCGTGCTCCCCAGCAAGGTAAGGATGAAGGAAGGGATCCGGAGGGAGCAACTGTGGCTGGTTTTGTGTTGCTGAGTATTCGGGTTGGGGGTATTCGTGCTTCAGGTTCCCAGGAGAGCTGGGTGTGGAGGGTTGCTTGGGGAAGAGGAATTCCGCCCCATGCTTTAGCCTGCGCCCTCTCTCCTTTCCAGCAGGATGATGACAACGTGACAGAGCTGCTGAGGGACACCAGCTGCCGGCAGGGCAGGCAGCAGCCTGTGCTCAGGGGCAAGGAGGGTACAGGCAGGAGAGCCTTCACCCACTGCAGCCTTCACCAGTCACCGCCGCTCATCCCATCCCTTCTGACCCATTCCAATCACCACAAACCACGGCAGCCAAGCAAGACTGGAAGTTCCCGGCTGAACCCCTGGCGCCCTGGTGGCCCAGCACCCCATCAATAAATCCTCGTGTTCATGCAAGCGCCTGTGTGGGCTGAGTGGAGGGACCCTGGCTCAGGATCTGCCCATCATGCACAGGGAGGGCTCAGCAGCATCCCTGGCCTGTGGCCCCATGTCACTGGAGGAGCAGCCCCTGGCCACCCCACATCCCCAGGGCCTGTGCCCCCCGAGCTGCCACACTCCCCCTGGCACCCTCTGTTCTGCACAAGCTCCTCTGGGAGCCTGTGTCCACAGAGTGGGGCTGGGGGAGCCGGGCAGTGCAGTAGTGGGAGGAGGATGGATGCTCAGTTGCTGCTAAAGGCGGTGGCAAATGGGCACCTGGGTGGGAATGGCAGCAGCAGCAGCACACGGCTTCATGCCAAAAGTGCTTCCCAGCCCCAGCCCGCTGCTGTGCTCTCTCTTCTGCGGAGGACTGAGCACCACTCAGCTGCTTTCCTGCTCTTCCAGTGGGTGACGTGTGGCTCAGGGCTGCTCAGAGCTCCACATCACTCTGTGGGTATTTGCAGGGGGTCCTTCTGAAAGATGCTGAGGGAGCGTTTGCCTTAAGGCGAAGGATTCGGTGCTTTGATTGTTTTTCACTTTTGGGTGGCTGGGTTTAGAGCGAGAGCTCAGAATTTCTGTTCCTGCCTTGGAAAAGGCCCTGAGATCCCGGTTCTCATTAACGCTGCTTCCCGAGTCCTTGGGGGTTCCTGAGCCCTGTGCAGCCAGAGGGGCCCTGGGCAGTCACTGCTCCTGGCAGGGCTCTGCAGGGCAGAGCTGAGCGCACAGCCCCAGGGACTGGCTCTGGGAGCCCTGGCAGGGAGGAGCCCTGGGCACGGAGAAGCAGCTCCTGGCAGGGCCAGCTCTGGGCAGCAGAGCCATGGGCAGGGAGTGAGCGGGGGGGGGGGGAGGGCAAACCGGCCGGGAGAGGGGTTGTGCTCAGGCAGCTCGCAGCTCACTCCTTGTCTGTCACTGGAGGTGTCTGCTGGCAAACAAGGCAAAACAAGAGTGAACAAGGCTTTCTGCAAGGCCGCTCCGGATGGAGTGCTTTTAGAAGCCCTTGCTACCGATCTCTCCTTGCTCCGTCTGGGATCAAATCCTGTCGAGATAGGAGAGAACCAACCTTAGACAGAAAACAAGTCTCTCTCTGAGAGTCGAGGTGAGACTTTGAGAACACAGGTTCTCTAGCTGCAAAATGCACCACAGAATCATAGAATAGTTAGGGTTGGAAAGGACCTTAAAATCCTCCAGTTCCAACCCCCTGCCATGGGCTGGGACACCTCCCACTAAACCATGGCACCCAGAGCTCTGTCCGACCTGGCCTTGAACACTGTCAGCGATGGAACATTTACCACTTCCATGGGCAACCCATTCCAGCGCCTCACCACCCTTAAAAAACTTCTTTATCTCTAACCTGAACTTCCCGTTTCAGTTTGAACCCATCACCCTTGTCCTATCACTACAGTTCTAATGACGAGTCCTTCCCCAGCATCCCTATAGGCCCCCTTCAGGTATTGGAAGGCTGCTATGAGGTCTCCACGCAGCCTTCTCTTCTCCAGGATGAACAGACCCAACTTTATCAGCCTGTCTTCATATGGGAGCTGCTCCAGTCCCCTGATCGCCCTCGTGGCCCTCCTCTGGACTTGTTCCAACAGTTCCATGTCCTTTTTATGTTGAGGACACCAGAACTGCACTCAATACTCCAAGTGAGGTCTCACAGAGCAGAGTAGAGGGGCAGGATCACCTCCCTCGACCTGCTGGTCACGCTCCTTTTGATGCAGCCCAGGATACGCTTGGCTTTCTGGGCTGCAAGCGCACACTGCCGGCTCATGTTCAGTTTCTCATCGACCAACACCCCCAAGTCCTTCTCCACAGATCTGCTCTGAATCTCTTCTCTGCCCAACCTGGAGCTGTGCCTGGGATTGCTCCAATCCAGGTGTAGGACCTTGAACTCAGCAAATACCCAAATACCCAAACCCCTGACTGCGGCACCACCCTTTTAACCATTTATTAACCTGCCAAATCCACCTCGCCCTTTTAAGGTCCTCCCCTATATCCTGTAGAATTGATGAATAGACAATCTGAGCTCCAGAGCCCCTAACCACTACTCCCAGAACTCTGTAGTCCTTTATGTTCTCCAGGCTACTGCTATCTACATCAGTAGCAGCCACATGGATCATCAGAAGTGGGTAATAACCAGGGGGACCGACTAGAGCAGGCAGCCTCTCTGCAACACCCCTGATCCGATCCCCTGGCAGGCAACACACCTCCCCTGAGCCTGGGTCAGGCCGACAGATCGGTGCCTCTGTGCCTTTCAGAGTAGAGTCCCCTACTACTACAAACCGCTGCTTTTTCCTGGCAGCACCAGCAGTGGTCTTCTTTACCAGTGCATCAGGCAGTTGCTCATGGTACGAGGTGTGTGTTTCCTCGTCAGACCCCTGCACGACAGCAAAGCGGTTCTGGGTGGGGACAACAGATTTAGGAGGAAGCCGCTTGCTTTCAATTGTCCTCTTCCTCCTTTTTTTGTTGGTTTGGTTTGGTTTGTTACTGATTCCCAGCTTCCTGGGGTAGCGGCCTCCTTCTTTCTTCCATGAGCTACAGGGGACGCCCGAGGCCCCTGCACAGTCTGGGCCTGGAGCAAGCAGTGCTGCTTCCCCTCAGCTTCCCTGACAGCTTTCAGCCCATTGACAGTGTCCCGCAGCTCAGCCCCTGCCTCAGGAGGCCCTGCACCAGGGAGCACCGGGTGCAGCCCTGCCCATTGCGCACCCTCCCCTCAGGAGAGCAGTGCGGGCACTCTCTACACCCCGAGCTCCGCGCTGCAGCCGCCCCTCAGCGGCTCTGCCCGGTGCCTGCGCTGCCGCCGCCGGGGCAGCCGGGGCAGCCGGAGCAGAGCTCCCAGAGCGGGCCCTGCTCGTGAGCCGAGGGCTCCCCAGGCCGCTCGCTCCCCGCTCCCTCCCTGCGCCAACCGCCGCGTCACGCGCTGTTTGCCCGCCCTGGTCACCGCGCCCCCCGGGGCGGGGTTTCTCTGCTGTCTCTGTGTGGACATGGAGAAACTTCCAGAAGCCCAAAGCAGAGCAGTGATGGAGCAGCAGTGCTGACCTGCGGCTGGGAGCCGTGGGCACTCTGTGGAATAGATAAACCTTTGCTCCTCAAAGCACAACGTGACGGGCATTGTGCAGCTGGTGATAAATGTAAACAGATAATTTGCTGATAAATTGTAAATGATTAATTTGCCAGTTAAGCAAGGCATGTAAGTTAAGCTTGATTAGCATTGTGCTATAACAAGACTGGGATTCGTGTTAAAAGTGATAGTTTGTTATAAAACATGGTGAGGAAAATTATGAAGTAAGAAACCATTAATAATTAACTATACAAAACCCTGAGGTACTATATCCACATTGCTAAGGCAACGTTAATAAAAGTCACTATTGTAACTCCATTGAATATAAGCAAGTATTTAGAACATGGGATTCAAATACTTCTAGTTTAACTTAGAGAACAAAGTGAGTCTTTGAAGTAGAAATAGCTCTTTTACAATGTTACAAGGCTGTGAAGTGATAATGGCCCTTTTTACAATGCTTGTATTGTAATTCTGTGTTGTGATAATGAGATTTAGTAGTTCCCCTAAAAACAGTGTTTCCTGTAAATCTGATAACCTTGTGTACTCCTCATTCACACATCTAGCTTGCTTATCAATTGTTTGACAACCACACTGCTCTAAATTTTAGCCAACTGTCAGAAACTTGCAGACATGGCTGATATTTAATTAGTTGTGATGATTGAGGCATTCAACCTGCTAAAGGTGAAAGGTGCAGCCTGAAAAAGACCATTTACTTCATCTTGAAGACCCCTGCCCCCAAGAAGAAGACTACTTATTCCATCTTGAAGACCCCGGCCCACAATTATCGAAAGGCAGTGCGCAAGCGCCAAAAGAGGAGGGAACTTATGATAATGAGTACCTGAACTAATTGTAATATCGCCACTTGTGTAATAAATACCTGCTCGCTTAATCCGCTGGGTGCGTGTTGGCAGAGCGGAGACTCTCCACGCACCCAGCGCTGTTTTGTCTGCTGACCGCTTGCTCACAATAAAACTTTATATTATCACCCTTCATTGGCTCAGGGTGTCCTTAACACTCTGGGCAGCTGAGAGGCACCGTCAGCACCTCATGGGCCTCATCCCCACCTCCAGTCTCCTTGGCTCGCCCCAGGCCTAAAGGCGGCAGTGGGGGGCACTGGAGAGGGGCCTCACCCTGCACGGCACTGAGCTGCTCAGGCACAGACTTTTCCTGGGTGTCCCAAAGGGCAGGGCTGGGGACCCAGGTCCTGGTCTGCAGGGACCCCCCCATAGGGTTGAGCCCCTGTCGCCCTCCTCTCCTAGGACATGGCTCTGTCCCAGCCTCTCCCCGAGGGTATGGGCAACATGAAGGAGGCAGTGGGGAAGGGGCTTGGCTTGGGGAGCTGCTGCGGGGGTCCCTCAGGGCCTCGCCCCCCCCTCCCCCACCCCCCAGTAACCCTGCATCCATCACCCTTCAGCCCTGGGGGCCACCCAGCCAGGAAGGAGTGGGAAGGGGGTCCCAAGCGGGAAGTGTGCGAGTTCAGCCCAGGGCGCTGGGGACAGAGCTGGGGACAGTGCGGGGAGCCCTGGCTCTGCCCCTGCTGCTGCGCTTCTGGGCACAAACCTGCTCCCCTTTGCCGCCTCTTCCCAGGAGGGCGACAGAGCCCAGTCTGCCCCCACCGAGGGCTTCGCTTCAGACATGGACACACTGCACAGGGCAAGCTCAGCACTGGGTCTCAAGGAACCAGTGACCCAGCGCGCAGCCCCTACTGCTCAGCTCTCCAGCCCTAAGAGCAGGTCGGGAAGTCACAATGTTCAACCCGGCTGCTCACAGAGAAGGGCTGGAGCTGCTGTCCGTGATGGCAAGACTGTGCGGAGAAAGCCTTGTCCTGCTGCCACCCAGGCCAGCAGCCCATGGGAAGAGGCTGGAGCTGCTATCACTGAGGGCAGGACTCCACGGAGGAAGTCATGGCCTGTTCTCACCCAGGCCAGCAGCCCAGGGGTACCTCCCAGAAGAAAGGTTTCCTGGGCAGACCTCCAGGGAGCAGGGACTCAGGCAATAGCCCCCGAGCTCCACTATGGAACCCAGGGCCATGGACCACCTGCAAGAGGTGTACAGGTGGTCAGAATCCTCAGGCTCCAGCAGTTCCTCCATGGATACTGAGGAGGCTGAGTTTGAGGTTCTTCACTGCCTCTATGACCTCCTAAGGCACCAGCAGGCTCAGCTGAAAGCCATCAAGTCGGACCGTGCTGAGCTGGAGAAGCTGCGGTCCGAGCTGCTGCTCCAGCAGCAGGAAGGTGGGAGCTCTGGGGCCTGGTGGGATGTTTGAGAGCCTGGGTTGGGGGCTCATTGTGCTCAGAGCCTGGCCCTGAGAGTGAGACCCCGTCACTGACAGCGTCCCCCCTTGGCCCATGTTCTTGTAGGCCAGGAGAGCATCGTCATCATGCTTGAGGACATCCGTGGCCAGGTGTCCTTCCTGCAGGGCCTGGCAAGTGACTTTGAGCAGGAGAAGGGGAAGGTGAGCCAATGGCGGTTCCTGTAGGGCACGTGGGGATGCTTGGTGGGGTTGGGCAGGGAGGGGGCATATGAAGAGCCCCCGGTGTGGGAAGGAACTGGTTCCATGCCCAGAGTCTGTCCCACCACCGTTCCCAGCTCACGTCCATGCTCCAGGAGCTGAAGCAGGAGCTCAAGGAGCAGGCAGAGCAGCAGGAGGTGACCAGGGCTACACTGGAGCTGTTGGTCACCCCATGCCTGCAGCTGCAGGAGCAGGTGAAGTGCAGGGAGAGCTCCCAGCACCCAGTGGCTCGGTGGGGTGGTCGTGGCGGGGTTCCCGGCCACATCTCCTGGCTGGCTGGGGCCATGGAGCCTCCATGGCTCCCGGGGTTGTTGGCTGCATGCATTCCATCTTACAGGTGCTTCCTCCTCCCCTTCATACAGGTGAAGAGCTGAGGGCAATGCTGAGGAGAGCGAAGCAGGAGCAGGCAGAGGGGCAGGCAGTGTGCCCCATGTGCACGGGCACCGGCGCGCCAGAGGGGCATCTCCTGCAGTGCTTGGAGAAGCTGCAGGAGCAGGTGGACTCCCTCCTGTCGAAGCAGGAGGAGGGCGAGGTGGAGAGGCTGAGGAGCCAGGTAAGGAGATTGTGGCATGTGGGGCTCAGGAGGGGGCTGCTGGGACCTCCCCTGCCCCCAGCTGGTTGTGCATCGGTGGAATGTGGGGGAGCCCCTTGCTTCTCCCCCCACCCTGCCCCGGCCCAGATCGGGTTGTAGGAGTGAGCAGCATGGAGGCACATTGAAGCTGTGCTGCAGATATCCCACTGGCACTAAGAGCCCGTGGCCTCTCCCCTTGCCATGCACAGCTCTTACCTAGGTGGGGAAAGGAGGCTCTGGGAGTGCTGAGGCACGCCCCGACCACAGTGCTGGGTTTTGAGTACCCCCAAGCCCCATCCTGCAGGGAGCAAGCAGGCGGCTGCCGGTACCCCAGTGTGCCGCGGCAGTGCGGCACCCAGAACACTGTCGTCCTCCCTGTCCCACCCAGTAGGACACAGCTGCTCAAGCCTTCCATCGTGCTCCCCAGCAAGGTAGGGATGAAGAATGAAGGCATGCAGGTGGGACGACAGTGGCTGGGAGTGTGATGCTGAGTATCTGGGATGGGAGGATTCGTGCCTCAGTTTCCCCAGGAGAGCTGGGTGTGGAGGGTTGCTTGGGGATGCGGAATTCCGCCCCATGCTTTAGCCTGCCCCTCTCTCCTTTCCAGCAGGATGATGACAAGACGACAGAGCTGCTGAGGGACACCAGCCGCCGGCAGGGCAGGCAGCAGCCTGTGCTCAGGGGCAAGGAGGGTACAGGCGGGAGAGCCCTCGATCCAGTGCAGCCTTCCCCAGGCACTACGGCTCCTCTTGCCCCTCCTGCCCCATTCCATCGAACTGAAAGCCCAGCAGCCAGGCAAGACTGGGGGTCCCCGGCTGAACCCCTGGCGCCCAGGCAGCCGAGCATCCAATCAATAAATCCTCATGTTCATCCAAGCGCCTATGTGGGCTGAGTGGGGGGACTCTGGCTCAGGATCTGCCCATCACGCACAGGGAGGGCTCAGCAGCATCTCTGGCCTGTGGCCACGTCTCACTAGAGGAGCAGCCCCTGGCCACCCCACATCCCTACGGCCTGTGTTCCCCGAGCTGCCGCACTCCCCTGGCACCCTCTGTTCTGCACAAGCCCCTTTGGGAGCCTGTGTCCCCAGAGTGGGGCTGGGGGAGCCGGGCAGTGCAGTAGTGGGAGGAGGATGGATGCTCAGTTGCTGCTGAAGGCGGTGGCAAATGGGCACCTGGGTGGGAATGGCAGCAGCAGCAGCACACGGCTTCATGCCAAAAGCGCTTCCCAATACTCCATATACTCAATACTCCAAGTGAGGTCTCACAGAGCAGTGTAGAGGGGCAGGATCACCTCCCTCGACCTGCTGGTCACGCTCCTTTTGATGCAGCCCAGGATACGCTTGGCTTTCTGGGCTGCAAGCGCACACTGCCGGCTCATGTTCATTTTCTCATTGACCAACACCCCCAAGTCCTTCTCCGCAGGGCTGCTCTGAATCTCTTCTCTGCCCAACCTGGAGCTGCTCCTGGGATTGCTCCTACTCAGGTGCTGGACCTTGCACTTGGCATTGTTAAACGTTGTCAGGTTGGCATCAGCCCATCTCACAAGCGTGTCAAGGTCCCTCTGGATGGCATTCCCTCCCTCCAGTGTATCAACCCAACCACACAGCTTGGTGTCATCGGCAACTGATGGGCGCACTCATTCCCGCTGTCCATGTCACCAACAAAGATGTTGAACAAGAGCAGTCCCAACTCCGATCTCTGAGGGACACCACTCGTTACTGGTCTCCAACTGGACAATGAGCCATTGAGCACAACTCTTTGCTTGCGGCCATCCAGTCGGTTCTTTATCCACCGAGTGGTCCACCTATCAAATTGATGTCTCTCCAACTTAGAGAGAAGGATGTCATGCGAGACAGTGTCAAACGCTTTGCGCAAGTCCAGGTAGATGACATCAACTGCTCTGCCCCTGTCCATCAGTTCCGTAGCCCCTTCATAGAAGGCCACCAGATTGGTCAGGCAGGATTTCCCCTTAATGAAGCCATGCTGGCAGTCACCAAGCACCTTGTTGGTTTTCATGTGCCTCAGCATGCCTTCCAGGAGAATCCACTCCAAGATTTTGCCAGGCACAGAGGTGAGACTGACTGCTCTGTAGTTCCCCGGCTCATCCATTTTCCCCTTCTTGAAAATGGGGGTTATATTTCCCTTTTTCCAGTCGTCGGGAACTTCACCTGACTGCCATGATTTTTCAGATATGATGGACAGTGGCTTAGCAACTTCATTTGCAGCTCCTTCAGGACCCACGGATGGATTTCATCAGGTCCCATGGACTTGTATACATTCAGGTTCCTAAGGTGGTGTTGAACCAGATCCTCTCCTACAGTGGGCCTAAGGTCTTCATTCTCACAATCCCTGCATCTACCTTCCAAGACTTGCATGGTGTGGTCAGAGCATTTGCCAGTGAAGGCTGAGGCAAAGAAGTCATTAAGAACCTCAGCCTTCCCCAAATCCAGGGTAGCCAGTTCTCCCGATAGCTTCTGGGGAGGGCCCGCGTTGTCCCTAACCTGTCTTTTATTTCCAATGTACCTATAAAATCCCTTCCTGTTATCTTTAACATCCTCAGCCAAGTTTAATTCTAAGTGGCCTTAGCTTTCCTAACCTGGTCCCTAGCTTCCCGGACAACATCTCTGTATTCTTCCCAGGCCGCCTGCCCTTGCTTCCACCTTTTATAAGCCTCTTTTTTCCTTTGAATTTTCCTCAGCAGCTCCTTATCCATCCAAGGAGGTCTCCTGGCCCTCCTGCTGAACTTCCTTCTAGTTGGGATGCATCGCTCCTGAGCCTGCAGCAGGTGATCCTTGAATATCAACCAACAGTCTTGGGCCCCCCTGCCCTCTAGGGCTGTATCCCATGGAACCTTACTGAGCAGGTTCCTGAAGAGGCCAAAGTCTGCTCTCTTGAAGTCCAGGGCAGTGAGCTTGCTGCACGCTCTTCTCACTGTCCTGAGGATCTCAAACTCAACCATCTCATGATCGCTGCAACCAAGGCTGCCCTGGAGCATCACATTTGCAACCAGCCCTTCCCTGTTGGTGAGGACGAGGTCAAGCATGGCACCTCTCCTTGTTGGCGCCTCTATTACTTGCAGAAGGAAGTTGTCTTCCACACAATTGAGGAACCTCCTGGATTGCTTGTGCTGGGCCATACTGTCCCTCCATCAGATATCAGGGGGGTTGAAGTCCCCCATGAGAACGAGGGCCTGCAAGCTTGAGGCTGTTCCTATCTGTCTATAGAGTGCTCCATCCACAGAGTCCCCTTGGTCAGGCAGTCTGTAACAGATCCCCACAGTAACGTCTCCCATCACTGTTCTCTCTCTAACCCTGACCCAGAAACTCTCTGTCGACTGCTCACCTGTCTGCAGACAGAGTTCCATACTCTCTAGCCTATCCCTAACATAAATAGCAGCTCCCCCTCCCCGTCTGCCGGGCCTGTCTTTCCTAAAGAGCCTGTAACCTTCCATTCCAACACTCCAGTCATAGGAGCCATCCCATCATGCTTCTGTGATGCCTATGATATCATATCCCCACAGACGTGCACGCATCTCTACTTCCTCTTGTTTGTTCCCCATGCTACGGGCATTTGTATAGAGGCATCTGAGCTGAGCTCCAATTGAAGCCGGCTCATTGGCTCGAGCAGCTGGAATATCTCTACATTGCTCCGAGCATTTATTATAGGTGCTGGCAACTGACTGGGTGTGTTGGGATAGAATGATGCCCCCTCCCCCAACACATCTAGTTTAAAGCTTTCTTGACCAGTCTGGCAAGCCTCCTACCAAAACTGCTCTTCCCCTTTGTTGTCAGACCAGCTCCACCAGCTCCCAGTAGACCTGGCCTCCCAAAGAGGAGTCTTATAAATAATAAGTCTTATAAGTGGATTGTCTGCTAATTTTTAATAGCATCTTCCTATCTGCTGCAATAAAGCTGCTGGTCTCCAGTTCCACAGATTCTCATTCTCCTTCTCACAGTATTTGCCCTTCTCCAGTCCTTTGAAACCTCCTCACCAAGTCCCCTGTAATAACCAACCCTTGAGGACCCAGGCTTTACTCTGCCCACTTCACAGCTACTCTCACAGCGGTTTCATCTGGCCCTTGAATACATTAGACTTGCTTCCTCTTGTCTGTTAACCTGTTCTTGCCCTGCACTGCTTCTACGCCCACTGTTTTAAGTCTACTTTGCTTCTAATTATTTTTTTAAGGGTTAAAAAAAAAAAATTGAAGTATTTTCTGTGGTTTCCATTATTTGGTTTTCACTATCTGAGAATTCATGGATTTATTCCATCTTTCATTTTCCTCTGGCTTTCATGCATGTACAGAATTGCCTGGACTGACGTTTTGCATCCGTTGTTACTTGAAACCACTTTGGTGTCTTGGCTTTTCTTATTTCATGTTTGCACTCATGGTCTAATATTTAAATTCAGCGTTTCTGGGTCTTTTTTCTTCTTTAATGGTTAATTTCTATTTCTTAGGGAATTTCTTGCATGACTGCTTTCTTGGTTTCATTTTTCTCACTTTTCTGTTTTGTCATTGGTATTTCTCACCTCTGTTTCTGGAAGCTCACAAGATCAATGGACAGATTGAAGTAAATCAGCATCAACTGACCATTGTATTGTGAGCCTCTCCAGACTTTTGTCCAAGCAAAGTTAAGGGAAAAGAGGAGGATCACAGCCTTTATGTTCTCTTTTCTGTCATTAATGCCAGCTCTTGCTGCTGAGATGGGCTGGGAAGTCCAGCCATTGCCTAGCTTCAGAGGGTGGTACCCTGAGCACATTGAAAGTGAACTTTCCTGCTGGGAAAACAGCTTTACATCCACTCAGGATAAACTCCGCATCCCCAAAGATAAAATTCCCTGAAGAAAACAATCAGTTGAGCTGAGGGCACCAACTCCCAGTTTGGGTGCAGCTGTCCTAATGACTGTAGTGTGCGCTGTTCACAGCCAGGCAGACACACACTTTGGGAATGGTGCCAGGTATAAAGAGTGCTTTCTTACACATCTTCTTTTTTAATATGCAGGAGAGATGGAAAACCTTGGGCAAAAAGGAAGGGAGACATCTGTGGGGCATCTTAGTTGCCAAAATAGTACAGGAGGATTCAGTAGCCAGAGGGAGCTCCCAGACTCCCCCTGGGATACAGAGGAGCCCTAAGGGCTTTTTGCAGGGGTTCAGAAACTCCAAGTATTTTGAAGTGCAAATCATGTTTTTGATAAAGCAAAGCTGTGGTTTCACAGTGGAGTGTGGAGCAGCAACAGCCACTAAAGGATCTCTGCCTGCTCCTGCAATGAGGGGGGAGATCAGGAGGGGTTCTGTTTATTGCCTTCTTGTAGCCTGAGTGTTTTCACACATGGGAGGCACTGGGCTTCCTTGTAAACCCATCAGCACGTGAAAACAAGGCCTCAGACAACTTTGCATTGCTGAATGCAGCAGCTGGGAGAAATCACTGTTAACTGAGCTAGCAAGGAAAGGGAGGAGGCAGCGCTGGTTTAGAGAGAGCCCTAGGAATACTGTCTCTTTCTACAATCCACTGCTGTATTGTAGATACCTTGTCTTACAGGTGATTCGCAGGTTAGTCATAGAAAATAAAATAGGTTTAAGAAATACCAATCTGGTTTAAATGTCTTTTATTTCCTGTGTGCGCATCAATTGCTGTGCCATACCTGGGCAAATAGAGTCCGAGGTAATTCCCAGATCATCATCCAGCAACCAATTCTTGCAAATGGTTCTTTAGCAGCAAAGTGCCTGAGTAAATTTGTGTGAAGATATGCATTTGCTTACTAGATGGTTCCACAAATACTGTGTTCAACTGGCTTATATAAGGATGCCCACTTTAATATTTGATTTAGAATTCAATATGAAGGCGACTGATTGCAAAACACAACCAGATTTCGCAACTCAAGGGAATGGAACTAACAATTACACATATAAAATCAGCTGAAAATGAGTTAGCAAGATGAAACTTCCAGCTTGCTGACTGAACTCATGATTAAAGTTGGGGAGCTAAATGAGCATGGAGCATACTCCTGACATGGGCTATTTCAGTGATGTGGAGCCAGCAGGTTGGTACCTCGGCATGTGCTGGCTCAGTTGAGAAGCTGGGAAAACTGAGGGCAAGCAGGACCAGGCAGCCGGAGGAAGGACAAACCTCCAGGCAGCTTGTCTGACCAGGGCTAACCTCTGCCCAAACTGCTGCACTAATGTCCTCACCACAACAGGGGATTCCCAAGCCCATGTTTAACACAATTTCATCCTGATTTGTAAATGGCATTTGCTCTGGAAGCGCTCCAGCTCCCATGATTTTCTGGTCTCGTAACACTTGAGGCCGCTGCTCTGAGTCTGATGTGATGAGGTTTGCAGTGTCTTTGGCTCTGAAACTACCTCTCAAAGTCAGGGTCTCAGATCATCTTACGTCAGACCGCAGGAATAGAAGCTATCCTCACTAGGACTACCCCAACCTGGCATCCCAGCCCCACCAGGCCCCACATCTCCATAGAATCACACTGGTTTGGGCTGGAAGGGACATTAAAGCTCATCCAGTTCTAAGTCCCTGCCACGGGCAGGGACACCTTCCACTAGAGCAAGTTGTTCAAAGCCTTATCCAACCAGGCCTTGAATCCCCTGCACCCGCAACTCCATCTCCCTCCCCATCTCCTTCCTCATCCCCATCCCTGTCTCCTTCTCCATCTCCCTCCCCATTCCCATCTCCATCCTGATCCTAATCTCCCTCTGCATCCCCATCTCCCATCTCCCTCCCTATCCCCATCCCTGTCCCCATATCTTGATTCCAGTCTCCCTCCTCATGCCCATCTCCCTCTCCATCCCTATCATCATCCCAATTGCTATTCCCCTCCCCATCTCCCTCCTTATTCCCATCTCCCTCCCCATACCCATCTCTATTCTGATCACAACCTCCGCCCTTATTCCCATCTCCCTCCCCATACCCATCTCTATTCTGATCACAATCTCCCTCCCCATACCTACCTCCATCCTGATCTCAACCTCCCTCTGCATCCCTATCTCCCATCCCCATTTCCCTCTCTACCCCATCCTAATCCCATCCCAATCCCAATCTCCCTCCTTATCCCCATCTTCCATCTCCCTCTCCCTCCCTATCATCACCACCATTCCCCCCTTCCTATCCTCCTCCTCATCTCCATCCCGATCACAGCCTCCCTCCTTATCCCCATTCCTATTCGCATTCCCATTCCCTCCGGCCCCACCCCCGTCCCGCCCGCTCCCGGCTGTGGCCGCTGCGTCGGGGCGGGCCGGGGGGCGGTGGCTGCTCGGGGGCCGCCTTTGTGCGCGGCGGGGCCGTTTCATCCTGCTCTGCTGCGTCCCGTCCCACACCGCTCCTTCCATGGCCCCGCGCCCCGCTCACGGCTGCGGCAGCGGCGCGCTGCTGGGGCGCTTCGGAGTGCTGCTGCAGGCGCTGCTGGCCCTCTGCGCCTTCAGCACCCTCATGCGTGAGTACCGGCGGTGCGGGGGGAACCCTCGGTGCCTCTCAGCCAGCGCTGCCGGAGTGGCTGGGGACCTGTTTCCTTATAAACACCAGGTTCTGCGTTGGCTATGCTGGGGTTTAAAGCGGACTGCGGGAGTTTGTTCGCGGCGCTCAGCAGGCAGCTAGGGCGCCAGATGCTGCTGCTTCAAACTCTTGTTTGCAGCCTTAATCTGATGGTAACGAAGCACCGCGAAGTTGCGGCTGTAATCTGTTCGAATTGGCTCCGCTTGCATGAGCAATTGCTCAATCGCGTAGAAGATTTTAATGAAGCGTGAGAGGTAATGGGCTAACCTGGTAATTTACAAGGAAGAAGCAAAAAGATATGGCAGGGTGCGTGTTGGATGCAGCCTTGCTTGATTAGAGCCGTAGTGGCCCGAGTTGTTGTGTTTAACTTTGGTTTAACTGTGACGTTTGGGGGCTGAGGGGCTGGGGCAGGAGGTTAGGGGGTTTATGGTTGCTGTGAAGGGATGGCAGGAGCAGTAAGAAGGTGGGGAGCACTGAAACCTGAGAAAGAGCTGAGAAACTTCACTGGTTTGTGCTGCAGCTGCGTTTTCCTCAGCAACGCGTTGTTTCTCTTTAGGGTTAAGTGGTTTAACACAAGTTGAGTAACGTGCCAGAACTCGATCTGTTTTCCTTGTTGAAAGCCCTGTGGTGACGGTGAACTGGAACTTCCAAGCTTTCTGGCTCGGTTGCTGCACGTTTTGAGGCATAAGGAGGTGGAAAGAAAACCCACACCAGCTTCCCCGCTTTAAAAACATAATAATTAGCCCTTTAAAATATTTAGGAAAGAGGAAAACGACCCAAAAAGCGCAAAACCCGGTACATAAACTAAAAGGAAATACCCGCTGGAAGGGTGGTTTTGGGGGGCGCGGTACCTTACCTGGGTAAGTTTGGGGGGTTTTTTTTTTGGGGGGGAGGGTGTTTTCTCTTGTTTTCCTTAGTTTTTCCGCGCCTGAACAGCGAGCCCCCCGCGATGCGCACAGCGCGGAGCCGATCAGTCCCTCCGCCCGCACCCGCGGCAGGCTCATTCCGATATGGCATTCACGCAGTGCGCATGCCTGCCGCTCTTTTTAAGGTTTCCCCCCCATTAAGCCGCCAACTCCTTCCGTGACCTTTCCCAGCAGTTTTTTTTAACGAACAAAATAAATAAAGAAGCAAAGAAAAAGAAAAATCTCACACAAATTCCAACCCCCATCGCCCCGCTGCGCGCCCGCGCAGCCTCCGCGCCCCGGGGCCGTGGGAAACGCGCCGCAACAAGCGAAGGGAGGGTTTGAAAATCACCCGTGAAATCGATGCCGCCGTTCCGCGGGGCGCGCAGCGATAGCACCGGTGTCGCGTTGGACGCGATCAAACACCATCTACAGCGTTTTCTACGGGCGGCTCGGCATCCGATCTTCCCCTCCCCGCCTCGCCCGTTCGTTTCGGGCTTTTCCCCCTTGTTTTGGGTGGGGGAAAAAACTTCCAGGGAGGGAGATGGGGAAAGAGAGGGACGATAAAATGCCCGCGCGGCCCCTCCCGTCCCCTCCACTTCGCCAGGCTCCTGCGTTACCTGATTATTCCCTGGTGCAGCAAATAAATACGAAATAAATAGAAGGGGGGGGGGGAAAGCAGGTGAAGGCACAAGGCAAGATGCGAAATCAGCTGGTGCAGGCACGGGAGCAACTTTCTATCGTTCGCTCGTTGGGTATCGTGCTGCAGGGAGAGGGTCTCACACCTTGGAACGTGGCAGTGATTTCCCGCATGTGGCCCCAGCTTTCTCCTACCCTACTGCAATCACCAGCACCCTTTACACTGGTTCTTGATAGGGATTCATTGCTGAACCTCCCCATCCCCTTTTTTCTCTACCAGCCTCTCACAGACACATTAGCACAACACTGTTGTGCAAGAAGATGAGGAGTGCAATAGAGATGAAGAAGGGCGTCAGTTTTCTTTCATGAAGATACTGAAGACTGGAGGAAAGGGCAGATATTGCAGAGAGTGGATTTCTTCACCACTATCCACGTTCTTGCCATTCAAAACCCGTCTCTGAAAGGCCACGGAGACAGCTTCGACCCCTGCTGGTCCAGCAGAGAACACATACAAAACAAGCAGTTCATGTTTTCCAGGCTTTGGGTTGTATCGGATTTCAAAGTGAATACTGTCAGAACTTCAAAATAGGACTAAAAACCCAACAGATGCCAGGAGAGCATTGAAGTCCTGTTCTTCCAGAACATTTTGAAAGTGGCTGGCATTTTCAGCATGGTGACATTTCAGCTTTTCAACCTACTTTTGAAGGGAAGATGCTCTGCAAACCCTGTGTCTGTGTTCTTTCTTCTTCTGACCTGTTCTATATTAGGTTACACTGAGATTCCTCTCACTGCAGCTTATCTTGATATAAAGCTGGTGGCAGGAGACACTTCCATCATCCAACTCAGGGACATGACCACTGCAGCTCCCACAGCGAGTCAGATTTTTCTCCATCTCCTTTCCATTAAGACCAGATGCTTTTATGCTTTATTTCCATTCACATGTAAGCGCTCTTTGCTGGAGCTTTGGTTCCGCTGACCTCTCTGGAGCTTCTTCTTCCCTCTTGGCCTTGGTGTTCTCTGTCCTGGCCTCTATTATTTAGAGGCTATTTCTGAAGCACTGACAGTGCAATTGGCTCTGTGCGTAAAGAGGTAGAAGAAAGCATTATCCTTGTCCAAAGAGCTTGGGATCTAAATTAGCTCTGTGGATGGTGTCCAAACAGGTGGATTCAAAAGAAGTTAAAATAATCAAAGCTGAGGAAGAAAACCCCTTTGGAATGTCTTCTAAGTGGCTGCTACAACAAGGCTTTCATGTATGAATGAAAAGGTGCAGATTTATATCAGGTGTGATCTGAAGATGACTCTTAACAGCACCTGTTGGCAGCAAAGACTTTGGATCTTGCTCACAGCTGAGAATACAAATTGGCTTAGTGGACATAAAATGCAGTAATAGCTGGGAGATTTTGTTTTAATGCTACCTTTTAGGGCACCACTGGGAAGAAGAAAGCACTTTGAGATGTACTGAATTGTCCTGGTGTAGTATCTCAGGATACAGAATGGGTTTAATCCCTGGTGCAAAGTACACACTGAGGTTAGCTCCAGCTTTAGCTGCAGTGTTCTGTGTTCTCAGGGATGTATCTTCCACTGATCGAAAGCAACTTGGCTACATTATCACTGCTATCTGTGCTGTTTAATGCCTATCTGTTGGCAGCTACATGATGCTCAAACTTGTATTTCAAGTTGGGAACAGAAGTTTCACAGCTGAAATTTGTTGTTGTTATTTTTAACAAAAAACCCCTCCTACTTTTATGCAAATAGCACTGACAAAGGAAGAGATTTACCTGAGTACCAAGTAGCCAGGGTGCAACGGTCATCCATGTGTCCTTGCCTCTGATGATCACCCCCAAAGGATGTAACTGTTCACACCCCAAGTTTGCCATAGGTGAACAAGAGAAACATGTCCAACCCAGTGAAATTCAGAGAGTGCCATTACCTTAGATCAGATATCAGCAGTTCCTGACCTCTGGGATAGATTATCAATACACAAAACCTTTCCTATTTTGCAGGCTGTCATCTTCAGGAGGAGAGGTGGGGATGTAAAAAGGTCCCCTCCACAAAGGCACAAGCATGCACCCCCACAGATGTTATAGCATTAACACTCCCAGTTTCTCCCTTTTTTCCTGGCATCAGAAGATAAATGCCCTGGGGAACATTAGGATGTGCATTTGGGTATCCATTTCTGGCTTTGGGATGCTGCCATCAAGATGTGCTCCACTGCAAAAAGGGGCAAAGCTGTGCAGCTGCACCAGTGTATTTTGGGATTTAGAGATAGCCAACCTATGAGCTGAAGCAGGGACACTGTCTAACAGGAACTTGGTGTCAGAGAAGACACCCACAGGACATCATCTGGGGCTATCTCCATTGCCAAATGCAGCTCCTGTTACTTGTTCTTCTGTGGAATTGCTCCTGGAGTTATCGTGAAGCCATTCTGCATTTCCTCCCATTCATATAACAAACTATGGCCTTTATCTTCTAAGTCTTCCAGTAGTCAACCCACCTTACAGTCAATCTTTACAAGAGGAAAAGACACCATAAAGCCCTTACTTCCTGCCAGTCTCGGGACCAGGGCTCTCACTTACCTTTGTCTTCTTTTTATTCAACAGCCCCAACTCAGGGAGAAGTTGGTGGCTGGAAGCCGACGTTAGGATGCACAAAGACTAGTTTCACAGTGCCATCTCCTGGAGAGGGATACCACATTTAAGCTGCGTTTTGCAGATGCCGTCTTAGGTCTGATTTGCCACCGGGGCATTTGGGAGGCAGGTGGTTACGGCATGACCTAAAGGAGTTTAGCACAAGTGACGTTAATCCAAGATTGAACTCCCTCGTTACGCTGCTCAGTAAAAGTCCTGCTTCTTAAATGCTGCGAACATTGAATTGGGATTCATAAAAGGGTTATAGACAGTGCTTTGCACCTCTTCCCTACATGCAGTGATTGCAGAGGTACCCTGCAGCAACACAAGGGATACCGTGGCAAAGGGATCATCTTAAATGGGAAGCATCAGGGCCAAGCATCCCTGTGGCCTCCAGCTGACCTGCAGATCCCTGCCCAGCATGTGGAGACCCACACACCAAGTTTTCACTGCAGCTTACTTACCAGCTTCTATTCGTATTTACTGCCTGCTCATTAGATATCACTGTGCAGGGTTGTGACTATTCAGCAGATGGGCAAGGACTGGATTTAATATTAACTGGAAAATCTGAGCCAGGGCATCATCTGTGCAGCTCAAGAATGCCTAGAAAGCGTGTTCTCAGTGCTAAACAATAGCTCTTTCACCTTAGCAGTAAATGGAAAGGAAGCAGATGTTATATCCAATAAATCAGAGTGCTGAGGTTCAATACTGAAGCTCATAGCTATGAGTCTTATCGATCATGAGTGCACTATGGAAGAGATCCACTCTCTTATCAAGAACTTGCTTATTTCCACCATTTATGAACAACTTCCTTATTTGAGTGTTTGCTGGCAGGAAAACATCTCCTGGTTGATGTATCCAGCTTCTACAGGCAGGTGTTGGGAAGGGAGGCTGGGGAAACTGAGGCAGGAGGAGCTGTGAGATGTTGCACACAGATGTGCAGTCCCAGGGAAAGGCTGTAGTAATGGAAGTGGACTTAGACCTCAGATCTGGGGTAGCATGGTGCAGTGGTTATAGATTTCACTTCACACTGGTGTTTCTGCCCAACTCTGTGATGCTGAATAAGTAATTTCTCCATTTCCCTTCCCTTTTATGCAGGAATCTCCATAATGGCTAAACAAGACCAAAACCTCTGATGGACAAGGATGACCAGGAGCTCACATCATATTAAGAACTGTAAATTGTGCCTTACATCTGCATTACTCTTCATTGCTGCAGCACCCTGATGGGAGATCAGAGCAGTTAGCGCACTTTGAGTGAATTCTGTATCATAGTCCCTCTTCATCAGGGACTGTAGCGATAGGACAAGCGGTGATGGGTTCAAACTGAGACAGGGAAAGTCGAGGTTAGATATAAGGACAAAGTTCTCTATTGTGAGGGTAGTGAGGCCCTGGCACAGAGTGCCCAGAGAAGTGGTGAATGCTCCATCCCTGGCAGTGTTCAAGGCCAGGCTGGACAGAGCCTTGGGAGACATGGTTTAGTGTGAGGTGTCCCTGCTCATGGGAGTAAGTAATATAATTCCTATGGGAATAAGTATATAAGCAGTTTCTTTTTTTAAAACCAAAGATTAAAATCATGCATTTGGAAGCATCTCTCTGAAACTGACTCTGAAACGGGCTTGTGAGTGGCTTTTACTCTTTAATGGCTTCTTCTGTATTAAGGAGAAAGATTAAGAATGAAATACCGCTAATTGCACATAAAGGCCCCAGCTTCCACAACAGTGTAACTGTACACTGTATTCAGCTTAATCTCCATCTGCCCCTAACAGCATAATTAATTCTCTATTTTAATTTGAAGGAGCCGACACGTCTGTTTCTTCACTGCCACATTGCTAAGCGCATTTAATAAGAATGAGTATGAGTGGAGGAGTCTACAATATGCCGTTAAAGGTAATAAGTAACATATTTAAGGTTAGAATGAGCTCAGGACTAAGTAACTCAGGGATGAGGACTGAAGGTGTATAAATACTTTGCTTACTAGGGCTCTGTTGAGTAAGACATAGCTGCTGGTTAATAACTAAAGAAATAAATAGAGGTGGTTTTCATGAAGTGGGTTTTCTGATCTCGTTTCAGACCATGCCCCTTTGGTCCTGCCTACAGGTGACTGATTTTACTCTAGATTGGCTGACCTCTGACAAGTGGTAGCCACTGTGCCTCAGTTTCCCCATCTCCACAACGAAGAGAGGAGTAGTAAACTTTGCAAACTGTTAGAAGAATTCTCTGATGAAAATACCCGTATCCTGTCCCCTATAATTGACCCTTGCCAGCCCAATGAGCCTTTTACTCCAAAGCAAACCCTGTGGCCCCTCTCCTCTTTCATCCCTTTTCTCCACTCTCCAGTGGTACAGCTATGCAGGCTCTATTCCCTCCTGAGGTAAATATTCCTAAAGCCATGTCTCTTTTAAAAGCATCATGTGCTCATAGGTCTTCCCTGCACCTCTGATAACCCACAAGCCTTGAGAATACAGGTTCTTGACAGGAAATACCTTAAAAACTAATACTCCTGGCCAGCTTGCGTGCACAGACAATGCTCAGCTGCAGCACAGTTTGTTCTGCTCTCCTGCTCTTCCTCAGTCTTGCTGCTGGGCAGCTCATTGAGGTGTGCAGGTGTGGAATAATTAGGAAATATGGGATAACTAGGAATTAAACTTATATTTGAAATGTAGCATTGTCCACACATAAGGAAAAACGGACTTTCAAGGCCTCTCAGGGCGAGATGCAGCTGCACCTGGTATCCCAGGAATGTGCACTCCACAGCGGTTCCCGTGGCAACACAGACAAAGGGTAGAGCCAGGTGGAGATCTCGAGGTTACGCTTTGTCCTAACTTCAGCGAAAGATGGGAATGTGATGGTGCGAGAAGCTGATAAGCTGCATGGTAGAGTGAGGTGGAGATCTTGCAAAAGCCGATAAGCTGCATACTTCCTACCCTGGGCCAGCAGCCTGTCATCTTTTGACAGAATGTCGTCCTCAGTGTGAACTTTGCTTCATTATAATGTCATTATAATGCATTTACATGCTAAAATACACACCCATCTCCAATGCGACCCCCCTCCAAAATGAGACCCCCCCTCTCTGTGCATGCGCTCTGAATTTTCGGTGCCATATACCTTTAAATCGAAGCGAGAGAAATTTGCACCAGTAGTAATAAAGGTATGTATGACTAGAGTCACTCAAGCTCCACCTTGAAGGTAAACAATAATACAAAATGACGCAAGAGAGAGGGGGATATTGGGGAAGATACCATCGTGGATGAGTCGAGGAAGATAACATCAACCGACTCCTGGGACTGGTCGACGGGCTGGACCTCTCTTCCCCCCCATAGGGACGCCTGTGGGTAAGATTTGCACTGTATTCGGTGCTTCCCTGGGAAAACCTAGAATCTCTATAGAGTTACTTTTACTGTCATCTGTATATTTTATAGCTATACTGTGTTAACTTTATCGAGCGCTTGTATTCATGTAATCATTATTCGCACGTGCTTTTGCAGACAGTATCTATCACTGGCAGTCCATAAGAACCTGTATCTGTTGCATCAATAAACTGCACTGTTTCGGTAATCGATCGTAATTCTCTTGCTGAACGCGACCCCATCTCTTAGTGTGGCCGTGAGAGTTCAGGAGCACGATTCGCCTGACAGTGTGGTGCACTATCAGTGAAACCGGACCCAGTGAGGTTCGAAATAGCGAACGCTGCCCGGGCTGATAGCTGCCAGTAATCTTCCTCCCTCCCTTTAACGCAACAGCAGGGTGTGGAGGTCAGTGAGGATGAGGAAGATAGCAGTTATGGTGACCCACATCAGCATTCAGCCCTTACAGACAGGGGGGTTTAACAGAAAATGAAGTACATCCCTGTGAAATGAGATGTTTTCTTATTTGAAGCTGGAGAATACACAGCAGAATGGATGGCCCCCATTGCGGGTCTCTACTCAGAGTTAGCAGTTTGGGATTTCCCTTTCATCATGCCCTGGAGCTCTCTCTGGACAGTTGGGAAATCAAACCACACAGGTATAGATTTAGTGACAAATACAGTAAAAGATACATGCAGCAGGAGCCTGATTCTGCTCTGGTGCTGTTGGGATCCAAAGACCCAAAGGCAGGAGCAATCCCCACTTCCCTGAAATCTTACCGTTAGAAAGGAAGCAGCTTGTTCCTGCCACAGTTACACCATAAATATTGACCAGCCATACACCATAAATACTCATTTTCTCCCAGGTTTTCTTTTGGATTGAACCAACCAGTTCCCTGTGAGATGAAACCTGGGTGCAGTCAGGGGTCACTTGAAGGATTTCCCTTTGTAGGCTGTGTGACCCATGATAGATTTACTTGCCTCTGTCCTACATGGTTCTCCAACACCATCCCAGCAAACCTCAACCTCAAGTACCCCTAGGAGATTCTGCCAGGATCCCATGGGAAGGATGTGCACATAAATGCCACTTTAGGGGCTGTATTTTCTGTTATTTTGCAGTGAAAATAAACTCTTTCCTTAGAACCGGAAAGATTCCATGTTAATCCCAGAAGAGACAATGGCCAAGTAGCAATGCAAGGTGAACATGGCAAGGTGAACAAGGTGAATGTGAGCTGGATGGAAGTGACTTGGCCTGGAGGACACAGATCTTGCCTTACAGCAAAGAACATGAGCAGGGTAGATGCAGTCAATATTTCTCTGGCACTGGACAGGTTTTATGGGGTCTTCTCCAGGGAAGATGTGCTACCAACAGCTATGACATTTCAACGTGAAAAGTTTCTCCTCCTTTCCCTGCTTTTGGACCCCCTCACATCATAAGTGTGAAGTATAAATGCAAAGCCTTCTTGGCGTGATGTCTTGAGAATAGAGTAGGTTTTAGTGCTCTGAAAAAAGCTTTTGTCTAAAGGAACATGTCTCTACACAGGGCGAATCACAGTTTCATTTGCTCAGCTAAAACAGCTCAAACAACTCGTTTTCTTGTTCACATCCACGGTTCCGTATTGCAAAATGAAAGAAGGATTTATCCTGGCAATTCTTGTTAGTCCTTATCACAATGTTCCTTAATCTACCTCCTTACAATCAAAAGGATGTTGCCCAGTCCTGTCAAGAAAACTACTTGCTGAAAAGCATTGGATTTACAGTACTGTTTAGATAACCAAATCTAGTATTAATTGATGATGTTACTGCCTGTGAAATATCCTATTTATCTAGGATCCATAAAAGGCAGCTCATTCCATTAGCATAAACAAAGAGTGCAAAGTAGGAGCCATGGCAAAGGGGCGTCTATGGAAGAGATGCCAACAAGACAGGACCCGGGCAAATATTCTGTGTTTGAAAAGCCAGAAGTTAGAACTGTCAGGGATGAATGCTCATGTGACAATGCCTTTGCTTAAACTAGCAAGTGTAATGTCACTGCTGCATAATTGGGATGTGTCAACAGTTGTGCTTGAAAGGTTTATTCAGGTGGGTTGCACCTCTCCCCATCGGTACAATACAGGCTTCACAGCCAGTGCTCTTGACTCCTCTTTGGCTTTGAAAGAAGCATATCTACAAACCCTGCTGTGTTTGTAATGATGCTTTTTAACAAGGTTTCTCCAAGCATAATTCTGTGATAAGCATAAAACAAGCTTCACCTATTTATAACCAGGGGATAAGTGGTTTTTCTATTATCACGACCAGCCCCAAGTGGCCTAGGAAAACCTGGAGAGCAAGGCAGAACATGCAGGGAGGAAGAGGGGGAGATGTTGGCTGTGGGCAGGTCATTCTGCATTGCCTGTCTACATTCATGGACTGGCTACAGAGTCTGGACCATCAGTGTGACGAGGTGCCTGGGATGCAGCTCCAGATTAGCACACATCAATAGGTTTCTTCAACCTGGGCATCTCCATGTGGCTCACGAGATTGATTCAAATGCCTAAAGTAGTTGTGGTCTTTGGTCTGATAACTCTTATATTCTTCTATTATAAAATGACTTGTGCCCTGCCCAGCAGAAAGATGGGAGTAGTGAGCTATGTCAACAAAGACAGATCCTGATCTGATCAGTGTGACAGCACAGGGCAGAGAATTCATGTTCCTCCTCTGCTAAGTGACGACAGGAGCCACGATAGGGAAGGAATTTGGTTTTCCTCATGACAAGCTTTAAAATAGACTTGATTTTAAGCTCAATTTTTCAAAAACCTGACCCTCTAGAAGTAGCTTTCCAGGTATGGAATTAACTTTCCAGGCATGGACGGACCATGCTTCCTGACAGAACAGGCTCCAAAGGCACTTCTCCATCTATTCAGAGCACTCTGCTACAACAGAAAGTCAGGCAACAGAGCATGAAAAATCATTCAAAGGTGTTTGCACAGTAAATCAGAACTTCAAAAGGAGCCAGTGCAAATTCAGACTCAGTGGGAAAGGGGCAGCATTTCCTTTGGGCTGCTTGGAAAATCATCCCTGTGTGCCCTTGTGAGGGCAACCCATGTGCCTACAGGACAGCTTCCAAAAAGGATTAGCGCCAGTGCTTGCAGGTTGGAGGCACAGAAAGGTGACTTTCCATGTGAGTGGTCACAGCCCAACAATCCATCATTAGGCCATTCTGCCTCCCCATTCTTCATTTCACCAGGTAGTTTGAATGCTAATCTGCTTAAATGCCTTTTTATAGCTGGTAGCTGGAGGCTAGTTGAGTTGAGAAACCTTTACACTTGTACAGTCGTTTACAGGGCTGCTTTAAGACACAGCATATATTATGTATGAAGCTTTATAACAACCATCCATATCAGAGCTGATGGAGAACATGAAAGCAATACAGCAGCACTCCTTCCTACAGCACTTTGTTACAGGTGACAAGAGACAGGAGATCCGAAGGCTGAACAAAACCAGTAGCAGGAAATTATTTTCCCGAGAGACTCCTACAGAATGTAATGATAAATAAGACTTTTAAAGTTACTGTGAAACAAAGGGACCCTTTAATGAAAAAGAATCTGATCCCTTAAATGTTGAAGGTTGTATTCATCTGTCTCAATTAGGATATATTGAGATAACTGCATCTGAAACATTAATCCCCTTTGTAATTGGTGGAGCAAATCACCATAGGGACATGCGTAGGAAACTCATATCACTCCAGGGTAAATAATAAATGTTGTGACTGCACTTGGGACTTCGAATTCCCACATTTGACTATCTGTTGCAGTCATGCCCTGCCTCAGTGCAAGGAAAACTGGCTCCCAGGGCCAAAGCAGCCTGTGAGGCCCCATGGTCTGGAGCTTCAGGTGAAAAGAGTTCTATATCCAACTCAAATCCAAGAAGAAATCCTGGCCCTTAGGATTCCCCATAGGGTCATTATTCATATGACAAAATTACTACATGCACGTAGCAGTTTTGCTGCACTGGACCTACACTGCTTTGAACATCTCTGACTTAAACCCTAAATGAGTGCTATAACTTGGAGAAGTTTTCCTTACAAAAAACAAACTCAAAAGTGCCTGAAATTCACTATTGCTGTAATCTTTCCCCATGCACACAGAAATCCTAATCATCCTCCTCCTATCCCAAATCAAAGCTATCAACTCCCATCTTCATGTTTCAATGCTGATTAGAAACAGAAAGTCCTGGTTCTCCTGGAGTTTAAACAGTTTTGCTTTCATAGCAAAGAGGAGCACAAAAGTTGAGTTTAACTCCCAGTGGTTTCTGCTTTTTCCTTTCTGGAGAGCTCAAGAGCCAGCTCTTGTGAATTAAACCCAATTCCCATCACTAAATGCTTCTCATTTACACCCGCAGAGCACTTGGGCCAGCTGTGCCATTTGTGTTCTCACTCCTTACCACGGTGGTCTACCTCCAGGTAAAGCAAAACTTGTATAAATGCATTATAAGAAGCTCATGAGAAAGACACATGGGTGTAATGAGGCTGAATGAAAATATATGTAATGAAAGCTTGGAGGGAAAACATTCTCTCTCAGAGGAGTGTTACCACATTAGCGCTGGTTATGAAGAGCTAATGTCCACTTTAAGTGGTATCAAGAGCTGGAGCAATTGAAAGACAGTAAGAAGAAAATGAGTAACGAATCAATTTTATTGTGTGCTGTTGAGCAGTCCTGGCTGGAAGAGAATGCGTTGGTACTGCTCAATAAAAAGGATGGATGGGAACTGACAGCAGCAGGGACAAGTGCTCCCACACTTTCTGAAGAAATAAATGATTTTTGGAATTATTTTTGCCTTAGCCAATAGGATTTTGCTGAAAAAATGGAATGCTTTCTTGTGGAGTTCAGCATAGACACAGCAAGTGAACACCGTGCTCTATTTATGCAGAGAGGAAATACCAGCTTTATTGGAGAGACAAACTCACTTTGCACCTTTCCTGAAGCTGGCTGTGCTGGCGTCCCCAGGAAAGGTTTTGTGTCTCTCAGATCTCTTTATGGGACTCATCTCTGCTGCCCCATCTCCCTTTTTCATGCACTACATCCCTATGCCACCACTCTCCATTTCACCTCCTAGGTTTGGTACGGGTTCCTAGGTCACACTTGCATCCTGATGCACACACACCTATCCAGAAGCACTGAACACGCTGCACTGACCTATCCAAGGCTGCTGAAATACATTCCCTGTTGAAAACAGGGTAAAAGGAGCCCACAGAGACATTTATTCCTACTACAGCAAGACTGATTCCTGCAACCAAGCAAGATTGGTGTCCTTACTCTAGGCTGAATGGTGGCAACTGTTATCTTCCGAAATGAGTGATGTGAAGACTCCCTGATTAGTTAGGATCATTTCACACACAGGCTTCCATCCCAAAGTCACTGCTGCAGTCTTCCACTAGTATACAGTTCCCCAGTTTGGGCTGCCCAGATGGTCATGGTTAAAAAGGCACCTCCAGAGGGTGATCCCAAGCACTTCTAGATATTGGTCCCACACAGAAGGAATTGCAGGCTGGAGAACTGCATGTCTTTTCCTGGCAGAGCAGTCCAGACAACAGGCTTAAGATAGATGCCCAGTTTCTCCTGGCTAACTCTCAGCAAGAGTCCTCAGATGTCCTTGCGGTGCCTATATGGTGAGTTTTGTCTTGGGATTGGACTCAAGCCCACCATCCCCATGGTGGGTCAGAGAAGAGAAGCCAATGCTATTTCATTTCCATCACAATGAACAAGTTCCTTTTCTTACTGCTTCCTATGTTTCTATGTTTTTCATCCCTGTTTCATTCTTCGTCAAAGCACAATTTGAATCTAATTTCATAATCTCACTGACCAATATTGTTTCTCCCCTGTGTTCAGTGCAAACATCTCTGATAGCAAGCAGATATCATCTGGCCTTTGGGAATCCCTGGACATTCCGAAGTTTGTGTTTCAGTTGTAACATCCAGAAGAGAGGGGGCGAGAGAACAAGAATGTACATCCTACATCAGCATTTAGCTATCAGGTCAACTGTTACAACAGCAACAGAGCAAGGGTGAAAAGAGAAGAAACAGTAGAAAAAAGCAGAAACACCATTTAGGGTGAGTCTGCAATAAGCATTGAATTCAAGAATAAATCCTTATTGAATGGTATATAATAACAGACCTACTTCTCCCAGGCAAAGGGAAAAAATGTCAGTTTTGGGACCTCACCCTGAGCTATGTCAAAGGCTAAGATCTCAAGAGAGTTCATGTGGGAACAGACAGCAAAAGTCACTAGGCACAGCTCTTCTTGGACAAAATTAGGTTTCCAGCCTGTAGAGTTACTATTCAGGTGAAATGAGTAAAATTTAAGTCAGTTAAGCCTTGTTTTCAACTGCATGTCCCACAGGAAGATGGTTTTAAAACTTCACACCCTCACTGGTGCAACATCATCAGAAAAACTTCTAAGAGTAGGCCTGGTCTCAGACACATGCAGTGATTTGTAAATCATTCTGACAAATACCAATTTTCTATCACTTTTTGTTATAAGAATAACTTTTTGCTATGTTATATTATGAGAAACATATTCAGGTTTTTCCTCTTGAATCACGTGTAGGAAAAGTCACCTTATGGATGCTCCTTGCATAGTTTACAAAAAGCCTGTGGGCATCTTTCCATGGGTAAGCATGCGTGTGTTCACCTAATTATGTTCCTGAATGAACCACTCCAGCAATAAACCCTGATTTACCTACAAACACTTTCCAGCTTCCAGGAGCCATATGTCAAATCAGTCCCTAAATAGAATAACCTTTGCTCAGCTTCCCCAGGGAGCAAACACTGGATCATAAAATCAATGTCTTATTTGTCACCAACCGGCTGAGTCCAGAAGCGCTTGCTGGGGAGCTGGGAGTGTGGGGACAGAACTGCTCACCTATTGTATGGTTCTCTTCAAGCAAAAGTCCCTGGTGGCTTTGATAGGACATTAAGGTGACAATACTACATCTTCCTTGTCCAAATAGCAGGCAAATAAGTAAATAAAAGACATTCCTATTAGAAACACCTTGTCATGTTGTGAAATAAGCATGTCAGTTCATGAGAGGGAAGCTTGGTTTTGCCCTTCTACCACAATGAAGGGAAAGACACCCTCTGCCTCAGAGTTTTAACCATCCCTTCTAGCCTTGGAGAACTCAGCTATTCCTAGGAGCCATGTACAGCTTGACATGTACGTGTATGACCAAGGCTCCCTCCAAAGTGTAGAGGAGGCCACCATTCCTGCTCTGAAAGCACTGCTGTTTCCAACACTGAGATCATGGCCATATGATATTAGGCACCTCATTGTAACAGAACATGAAAAGCTATTGATGGAAGAGGAAGCAGATGAGATACATATATCAGCTGGAGCAACAATGCAAGCTGAAGCTGCAGAGCTGTTTAGGACCTGTTCTTCATAGGGCCAAACCTGGCAAAATACATTGTGAGGGGTCTGCAATGCAAACAAATAGGCAGCTGCTGGAAGGGGACAGCTGGGATTTCCAGCCAAAGAAAAAGCAGGCGCAGGCTGTGGTTCTTCTCAACTGAGTGTAGATGTTCAGGATTAAGGCATCTAGGTCCCATGAAGGGTGATTGCACTGTTGGAGAGCAATTAATCTCATTATTTCAGACTGCAGTGTCAAAAGGAGATGTAGAGAACTGTTTCCCTCTGCAGGCTCCGGAGGCAGCTCAGACAGGTAACAGACTAATGGTCTAACTTTGGACAGCTAAAATTGACTGAGATGAATCCCATCCCACTGATATTTGGGTCTGAGTGACAGAAGAGTACTGCCATACTTTACACACAAAAACCCTGACCAAGGGTGCTGCAGCATCCTCAAGGGCAACAAGTGAATGTGCTGAGCTTATAACCATTATCGTCCTTTGTTAGAACTGACACCACCTTGATGCTCTCTCTTTTTTTAATTGCATTTTGCCAGCTGTGCTTTGTCATCTGATTTTTCAGCAGAATCAACATGTTTTTTATCAGGGTATATTCTTGGTGATAATATTCTTTTCAAAGGGAAATTTGTCTTTCTTTCGCTACTTCTATACTTGGAGTTTAACTTCATGTAGATGTTGTCTACATCCCTCTGCCTTTATATTGTATTTATATACGAGTTTGGATTAGATGACCAAAGACAGGTCACTGTCTGCCCATTGCTGTGGGCTAGTGCTCAGAAGTAAACCCAGTTTGAGCTTGCATCAAGACACAGAGGTGTTTCTTTCACAGCCTGAACCATTGACCACAGTTCAAGATAGTCACAGATGTATCTTCTACCCTTGCCTTGCAGATGAGGGAACAAGCTTGGTCCTCTTTGTTCTGGAAGCCTTTGCAGGAAAGATCCTTGCAGACACTAATTGAGAAAATAATGATCACAGATAAGAAAAGAAATCCAAGAGTTAAACCCTAATGAAATCTGTAACTAACTCTGGAAAGTATTTCAGGCAGTTATGGAAAGCAAAAACAGGGCTGCAGGGTGGGATGGATTTGTATGATCGTCTGTAGTGGCTGCTGTCCTGCTCCACCAAATAGTTTTCTCTTCTCCTGCTAAAGATGGAAATGCAGTAAAAACCCCGTGACTCCTCTGGGATACAGCTTCTCTGCGCAGCTGCCAGGCATTTCGAATAGCTTTGCATGTGCACAGTGCAGGCTTTGGGAACAGAGAAAAGAATACAGCCTGGTCTGTGAGCTGTGCTCTGGGGCTCCCCTGTAATCAGATTCAAACCTCATTTTGTCTATCCCAGATGTTAAATTCAGGCATGGCGTGAAAAGACACAAGTTGGGAAAGCCTAGAAAGCCACCTTTGACTGTATGTCTGCATCTCAAAGACCTTACACTGTCCAAAAAGCAGTACACCCAATGTCCCGTAGTTTCCCCCCTAGGACCAAAGGAGATGGTGAGCTCAGCGTGTGTCTCTATTTATGCTACAATATTTCTGCACTAAGTTGCATGTTGACAATTTGTGGCATGGGCCCAGTGTCTGGGAACTGAAATGTGAGAACATATCTGTAGTGATGGACTCATTCAACTGAGGTTGTTTTGTATCAGATCTCATCTGAAGAGTGTTTTACAGATCTGAGCTAACACCACCTGGGGCCAGGAAGAAAACTCCCCTTGAATGCGAAAAACATGGAACTAACCCAAGTAACCTCATCACTGTGTTCGTTGCTTTGGAAAACCACTGGACATCATCATAAGTGAAAAATAACAACAGTGAAGTTATTATTTTAAACAAAAGGCATATTTTAGAGCAACTTGTCAGGTCTCCTGTCACAGGAGAAATGAGCAGTTCCCCCCCTTGATATTGTCTTTGTGACTTGTTTCCTGCTTAAACAGAGGATCGAACCCAAAATAGAGATCCCAGCACTCAGGCCTCCACAAAGAACTGATTTGGGCTATTCAGTTCATCTGCCGCTTGCAACATTTGCCTTCTCCAGCACAAAACCAAGGTTTGTCAGATGATGTACTGGGATGGGACTCACACTGGCTGGTTTCCTGGATAGGATCCTAAGTATTCCAAGAAAAATAACACGTCTCATTGCTTTTACTCCTCCCTCCTGTTTAATGTTCAGTATGATCATTATGGACTCTCTTGTGCTTCTTGTACAGCTATCAAGAAGTTGGCAATCTCCGCACTTGACTTTTATCCTGTAGAAAGGGTGTGCCTGTTTCTCATCAGAAACCAGCTAGAAGAGGAACAAACAACAGTTTTGAGGTAGTTGATGGGTTTTTAGCAATCCCTGGGAAGAAACACAGGGACAAATTTTACTGCGTTTCTAGGCTGAAGTCAGGCTTCATCCTGAACCTTAAAAAGGCTAATTCACTGCAATATTCATTGCATCATTTCTAAACCCAACACCTTTAATACCCCTTTTCCTGCACGCCCAGATGTTTCTCTGGAAGCAAATACCCCCTTTAATCAAAGAATGAAACTTAGCCAGAGGGTCTCTTCTGAAAGCTGTTTTGTACCCATAAGGTTATATCATGCTCCTGATCTGTAGTTCTGCAGCTGAGATTGCACCATAAATGCAAACCAGAGTGCTCGAGGAGGGTATTAGCTTCAAGTTAGGCAGCATTTGCTGTTTTGGAAATATCCCAGGAGAGGTAACTGAGGTCTCTTTCAGGATGACTGTGTGCAGCCTGAATCAAAATATCTCTACTGCAGCTGTAAAAAATGCATAAAAGGAGGTAGAAATGATGCCTTAGCTATAACATTTATAAAACATCAAGGATGACTTGGGAAGGAACCTGTGGTTTTCAAGTGCTAATGGAAGAAAGCCTTGGGAGCAGAAAATATGCACCAGGTCTTGGAAAATGAGCATTTGATTTCAAGACTCTTGATGAGCCACAGAACTCAGGGGGAAAGAATCAAGGTCCCCTCTGGTTCACGCTACATGAATTCTGGGCATATTTAACACTTTGTCACTTGTGCAGGTCTCCATTTCCTAACTGATCTTCTCTCGTAAATAGTTATCCAGGCGGTCAGATCCTGACATCCAGTAAAAGATCTGAAAGGACTCATCCAAACCCACAACCATGGAGAGAAGAAGGCTTCCTTTTCCCTGGGGAAATTCCAGGTCTGCCAGAGAAATGGAAGAGCTGTAAAGAATAAAACTGTATTTGATTTGATTTTTCTCTCTTTTTTGTTGCTTGAGAAGAAGTCTGACCCCCCTGAAGTGGGAGGGTGTGAGACAGGGAGAATGGGCAATTGCTGCCTCCTCAAGACAATCCCTGCCTGAAGTAAGCCCAGGTAGAGTCTGCACTCAGAAGGGATGGCAGGATCATGGTGTAACCACAAACCTCAGTGACGTCCAAAGATGGACTAACAAGCTGAAATATTGTCAGTAGTGCCTCCAAGAAGGATTAGGACTCAGATCTCCAAAAGCACAGGGTTGGGACATTACCCGTATGTTCCAATAAATAATGGAGCATCACAGGGAGAGGATGGAGACACCGGCTGGCTAAAAAACCCCAACATAGCAGTTCAGAAAATGCAGTTCAGAAAATGCAGTTCAGGGGAACTTGGGAGACAGAATACTAGAATCCCCCTGCCATGGGCAGGGACACCTTCCACTAGAGCAGCTTGCCCCGAGCTCCATCCAACCTGGCCTTGAACACTGCCAGGGATGGGGCAGCCACAGCTTCTCTGGGCACCCTGTGCCAGCGCCTCAGCACCCTCACAGGGAACAGCTTCTGCCTATGAGCTCATCTCAGTCTCCCCTCTGGCAGGTTAAAGCCATTCCCCTTGGCCTGTCCCTACAGGCCCTTGTCCAAAGCCCCTCTCCAGGTTTCCTGCAGCCCCTTTAGGCACTGGAGCTGCTCTAAGGTCTCCCCTTGAGGAGCCTTCTCTTGTCCAGGCTGACCCAGCCCAGCTCTCTCAGCCTGGCTCCAGAGCAGAGCTGCTCCACCCCCCGCAGCCTCTCCGCGGCCTCCTCTGGATCAACTCATCCATCCTCCCAACTCAAGCAGCAGTTACCTTGCTGTCCCTGAGAGAGGATTATCTGAAAAAGATGGAAGTTCTTAAAACCCTCAAGCAGCAGAATTTCTCCCTCTGCCCCCAACAACTTCCTGCACCTCTTAACTAGCCTTCTTCCTTAAAAAGATGTCTCGGTGCCAATCCGCTTTGCTGCAGTTCAGATCCCAGAACATTCTGTTCATGCTACAATGGCTGTAAATTCAAACATCATCTCAAGCTTGAAGTGGCTTGTATCTGGCTTGTTCTTCCAAAAGATGGGACCCAGCCATAAATCTGAATGCAGTACACTCCCAAAGTTCAGCCCCATACCAGGGGGATACAAAGAGCGAGCTGAAATTGTCCTGTTATTTTTGGTTCATGGTTTGAGAAGAAAGTTTAGTTTTCAAGAAAGAAATTGATCTGAAAATCAAATTTTGAGGCTTTCAAAGCAGTTCTAGTCATATCCAAATAATCACAAGTTCTGGCATCATCTTACCATCACAAACACCACATTCCAAGCCCAAAGTTGTAGTGTGATGCACTTGCACAGCACCTGCAAGGAACTCTGGTCTCAGGCAATGTTTCCTGGCATTACAGTACCACTGCAATAATAAACAGATGTCCTACCAAAAATGAACCCACTCAGGAAATGTAGAGTTGCCTCTGGGCATGTTTAGGTGGGTGCTTGTACTCCAGTTAGACACTGCTTGGTTTTGTCCTGCCATCTGTTAAGATAACAGGTATACAGGTTACTTTCAGTAACTTTCAGTACTTTCAGTGGCAAAGTTATGCAAGAACTCCCTGCCTCTTGCCCCACCTCTGCAGTTCATCACCCTCATAGATTGTACCAGGTTAAACTTTAGAGGAGTTTCTCTATACACAAAGTGATCTGAGATAAGGGAGAATCAAATCATGCTGGTAATCACTTGCAGGGCTGCTGCCCCTTCTGGGCTAGCTTCAAGCTATTGCATTGCAGAATAAAATAAAGCTATGCAAACCATTTGCTCTGGTTGATCAAATAAAATCATCTCGCTTTCTACTGTGATGGACTAGTTGTGGTCCACAGGCTAGAAAGCGTCCTCAAGATGTGAAGAATGGAAAGAATTGCAGTTGTCCTCCAGTTTACTCGGAGGAAGAGGAAAATACAGAATGATTTACCAACTGGCCCAAGATAATGTACAAATATTGTGGCAAAGCCAGCCACTGAAACTGGAGTTTCAGTCCAAACCCTTAATCATTAAGTCATCATCCATCAAGCTGGAGTCCTACCAACAGCACGTTAACTATCTGGTCCAAGATGGGCTCTGCACTCCACAGGACCAAAAAGGTAGAAAGGGGATTTCTCAGCTGTCCTGAGCTCTGTGCAGGACTGAGGAGTGGGGTCTGGCCTCCAGTTCCTAGCACCAGCAAAGCTATCCCACTGTCACTGAAGTCCATAGCCACTGAGATCGTGTAGGACCATCATCTCTGTAGGGATGTAGGGTGATATATGAGCTTGAGAGGGTCAACCCTGATGCAAAACCATCATCCCAATAGGGATGGTGGGACCTGTGAGAGGTTCCTCTGTGCTTCTCTAGATGTTTTGCCTCTTGCAATAGGTGATGAGATGGCCGTGTAGGACCAGTGGGATGTTCTTAAAGGGGTGATTTGCACAGCTGAGGTGTCCTGAATGAGGGGAAGGAGAAATGGAGATTGAAACCTGTCTCTTTCCGCATGTCAACACAGCACAGACCTGAAAACCACTGTCGCCCTCCCTTCTGGCTTACACAGCCAGGGGTGAACAGGGCAAATGATGTTTGAAAGCCTCAGCTCCAAGCCAAATACAGCATGTGAACAATACCACAGGCCCTGTAAAGTGTGAAATCATTCCCATTCTTCCAGAGCAAGACACTGAACATCTAAAAACACAGCTAAAGCACTTATTGAAAGTGCACAAGAATTACCTTGACAATTGCTCCTTGGAGTATTCTGCAATACAAAGTTGGCTGATAACAAAATTGGTGTTGGCCTCTTGCTTATGAATATAACCTAAACCTGATTGTTAAATGTGTCAGGCCTTGTAAAACATGCAATTCAGCAAGAATGAGGTCTATCCACTGTTTAATTAGCAGGGATCATTGCTGCTGGCCGCATAAATAAAGCCTCTTCCAAGTATCAGTCAAAGGAAGTTTTCTCAAGAGACTTTGTTTTCAAAAGCAATTTCTCCATCTGATGAGAAATAAAAGCAGATTAATGATTTACATGAGTGTCATCCTGGAAAGGCCAGTTTGCTGTGCCCCCCTCCAATCCACCGTAATAACCAGCAGCAGATCTCCACATGTCTGCCATCACACAGGGGAATCTGGGGGTACAAAACACCTGAGTGCTAGTGGGGCAACTGAGTTGAAGAAAAAGATGTTGTGCTATACAAAACCAGCACTCATGATCCTGTGACACTTTTCTGGTGCATGGGGCCACCACTGAACTGCCTGTAGATGGAGCAGGCTTAGTTCATCTGAGAGCTGACCTGAATGGCCAGAGGAAGATGTCCTTCAAGAGGGTATTTATCTCCTGTGGTTGTGAAAGGAGCCAAGAGACATCTCAACGGGGGACACAAAGCCAGGTGAGGGGGATTTCAACCAAAGGTTGATTGTACAGAGCAGTGAGCAGCAGGACTTTGGACATGGACTGGAATCATAGAATGGTTTGACTAGGAAAGGGCTTTAAGATCACCCAGGACCAACCCCCTGCCATGGGCAGGGACGTCTCACACTAAATGTCACCCAAGGCTCTGTCCAACCTGGCCTTGAACACTGACAGCGATGGAGCATTTACCACTACTTTGGGCACCCATTCCAGTGCCTCACCACCCTCACAGTAAAGAACTTCTTCCTTATATCAAACCTGAACTTGCCCTGTTTCAGTTTGAACCCATCAGCCCTTGTCCTATCCCTACAGTCCCTGATGAAGATGCCATCTCCTGTGCTCTTTTTTCCTTCTCAGCTTGGCGCAAGGAGCAGCAAGTGCAAATGAACAGGAGCCCCTGGCCTGGTGCCGAGTATCCTGCCTGATCCCAAGCCAGCAGCTTTCTGCAGTTAAGTGCCCTGGAAGTGAGGAAGCCTTGACAAACATGTCCTACCCCTAGGTCTGCTTTGAAATCAGAGCCCTGCCACACCAAAGTATGCTGAGAGTGTGGGTACCTGCACTGCATGTCTGACATCCCAGCTGGCAGTGCATGGGAAGGGGTGACATGCAGACAGTTGTCATTAGCCATTGCAAAGGGCTGGATGATTCCCAGTGCTCCAAAACACCCATTTTTAGTAATAAAATTGGCTTTTCAAGCAAAACCAAAGAAAACCTCCAAACCATTTTGTCCTCAAGGAATACAGGCAGCCCTTTGCAATGGAAGATAAATATTGAACATGGGAAGATGGTGAATGAGGTCTCAACACTTACAGGGTATAAGATAGAGCACAATTACTGGAAAAAATGCACTCTAACCTAGCTCAGCACCATACAGTTATTGTACATGTTTCCTGACAACTGCCACTGCTGATTAACTGGATCCGCCCAGCCCAAAACGCTTGCACTGATCCATGCTGCTGCTCTTGTGTGTTGAGCCCACATGTCACACTCACGCAACATGGGAATGACACAGAAGATGCCCTGGTATCCCAGTCATGATGTCCCCAGTCAAGGTTAGGTTTTGCCATGTAACAAGATGTCTTTTTCTGCCCTGACCCCAATGCTGATGGGCTCTACCACTGCTATAACTCAAGCAAATGAAAAAGCTCTCTTCGGGCCCAAAATGAACGTCTGATTTGCTCAGTCACTGTCTTATCAGCCAGAGAGAAATCATGAACAGCTCGTAATGGCGCTGTTCTTTTCAGAAGCTATCAGGGAGATGTGAAGAACAAATCTTCTAACTTTGATAATTTTTCCTAATAATTTTCTCTGTATTGGAATAATTTTGCCACAAGTTTCTCCAATGACACCTATTATTCCTGCAGGTCTTCCTGGAGTAAAAAAATCCCCATTTCTTTCCCAATTCCTATTTGCTCAAATGCTTTCCATTGCTCTTGCTCGTCTTCAGACTCCAGCATGGATCTGTCTTTGTATGATGGCAAAAGTGGGCTGGACCCAGCACCTACCCCAAGTTTTGTATAAAAGGCAAGCAGCCTTTTAAGCAGTTGGTAGGGATTTTTCTGGAGATGGTGCTCCTGCAGAGCTCATAGGAGCCAGATATCCCCTGCTTATTTACGAGAGTCACTGGGGCAGCAAGAAAAGCCTTCCCCAAGTCAAGATACAGACAGTCACCCTCTTAGAGCGGAAAATGAAACCCGCCTGACATGCTTTACTCTTGTCAAATCCATATCATAGCATAGTTAGGGCTGGAAAGGACCTTCAGATCATCTAGTTCCAGCACCTCTGCCAAGGGCAGGGACGCCTCACACTAAACCATGTCACCCAAGGCTCTGCCCAACATGGCCCTGAGCACTGCCAGGGATGGAGCATTCGCAACTTCCTTGGGCAACACATTCCAGTGCCTCACCACCCTTACAGTAAAGAATTTCTTCCTCATATCCCATCTAAACTTCCCCCGTTTAAGTTTGAACCCATTACCCCTTGTCCTATCACTATAGTCCCTAATGAAGAGTCCGTCCCCAGTGTCCTGGGTTCAGCAGCAGCAGTCATTTTTCTCCTTGGTAGCTGGTGCAGCGCTGTGTTTTTGATTTTGGGCCTGGGAACAGTTATGATACCACCAGTGTTTTCAGTTACTGCTTGGTAATGTTTTGGTCTGACCAAGGACTTTCTGAGTCTCGTGCTCTGCCAGGGAGGAGGGGAAGCTGGGAGGAAGGAGAGACAAGTCACCTGACCCAAACTGACCAAAGAGGTTATTCCATACCACAGCACATCATGCCCAGGATGCAAAAACGGAGGGCAGAGACCCGGAAGGGTGGGGGTGCACTGCTTGGTCAGGCTGGGGATTGGTGGTGAGTGATTGTATTCTTTCCTTGTATTTGCCTTGTCATTATTATTGTTGATGGTAGCAGTAGCGGTTTGTGTTATACCTTGGTTGCTGGACTGTTGTTATCGCAAACTGTGGGAGTTGCATTCTTTTGGTTCTCCTCCCTATCCCCCCGGGACAGGGGAAAAAAGAGTGGGGAGTGAGTGAGAGAGCGACTGTGCGAGCTATAGAGGCTTAAACCACGCCACCCACCATCGTTATAGGCCCCCTTCAGATTCTGGAAGGCTGCTATGAGGTCTCCACGCAGCCTTCTCTTCTCCAGGCTGAACAGCCCCAGCTGTCTCAGCCTATTTTCATACGGGAGGTGCTACAGCCCCTGATCATCCTCGTGGCCTCCTCTGGACTTGTTCCAACAGTTCCATGTCCTTTTTCTGTTGAGGATACCAGAACTGCACACAATACTCCAAGTGAGGTCCCACAGAGCAGAGTAGAGGGGCAGGATCACCTCCCTCGACCTGCTGGTCACGCTCCTTTGGATGCAGCCCAGGATACGGTTGGCTTTGCACAAGTCCAGGAAGATGACATCAACTGCTCTACCCCCAAGTTCATCAGTTCCGTAGCCCCATCGTAGAAGGCCACAAATTGGTCAGGCAGGATTTCCCCTTAGTGAAGCCATGCTGTCTGCCACCAAGCACCTTGTTGGTTTTCATGTGCCATAGCATGCCTTCCAGGAGAACCTGCCCCAAAATTTTACCAGGCACAGAGGTGAGGCTGACTGGTCTATAATTCCCTGGGTCATCCAGGACACAGGACACTTTGGGGACACAGGCTCCCAAAGGGGCTTGTGCAGAACAGAGAATGCCAGGGGGAGTGTGGCAGCTCGGGGGACACAGGCTCTGGGGATGTGGGGTGGCCAGGGGCTGCTCCTCCAGTGACATGGGGCCACAGGCCAGGGATGCTGCTGAGCCCTCCCTGTGCATGATGGGCAGATCCTGAGCCAGGGTCCCTCCACTCAGCCCACACAGGGGCTTGCATGAACACGAGGATTTATTGATGGGGTGCTGGGCCACCAGGGCGCCAGGGGTTCAGCCGGGAACCTCCAGTCTTGCTTGGCTGCCGTGGTTTGAGGTCAACGGAACGGGTCAGAACGGGTGGGATGAGCTGTGGTGACTGCTGAAGGCTGCAGTGGGTGAAGGCTCTCCTGCCTGTACCCTCCTTGCCCTCGAGCACAGGCTGTTGCCTGCCCTGCCGGCAGCTGGTGTCCCTCAGCAGCTCTGTAGTCTTGTCATCATCCTGCTGGGAAGGAGAGAGGGGGTTGGCTAAAGCACAGGAAAGAATTCCTCTTCCCCAAGCAACCCTCCACACTCAGCTCTCCTGGGAAACTGAAGCACGAATAACCCCCATCCCGAATACTCAGCAACACAAAACCAGCCACAGTTGCTCCCTCCGGATCCCTTCCTTCTTCATCCTTACCTTGCTGGGGAGCACGGTGGATAGCTTCAGTGGCCGTGGGGTGTTGCGTGGGACAGGTGGGACAACAGTGTTCTGGCCCCCGCACTGTCGCGGCACGGTAGGGTACCGGCAGCTGGCTGCCTGCTCCCTGCAGGATGGGAATAGGGGTACTCAGCACCCAGCACAGTGGTCTGCAGGGTGGGGGACAGAGTGTTTCTGGGCAGCCTGCCCAGGCACCTCCAAGAGCCTTCTATCCCCACGCAGGAAAGAGCTCTCCCGGGCAGGGCAGGACCGCCCTGCACCCCCAGCAGCGGATGGGTCCCAAGTCCCCTACCTCTTCCTTTGCCCTGGGTTGAGGGAAGAAGGCGTTTTCTCAGAGCTGCGGGGGGTCAGCGGTGGGTGAGAGGGGACAAACGATCCAGGCCGGCTCAGGGCAGTGCCTCAGAATCCATGGGCTTTTACCCCATGGCATCACCCTGCCTGCTGCCCTCAGGGAAGGGTCCCTGACCCACCACCCGTGGGCAGTGTTGGAGGGGTCTCAGCAGGGTCAAACCCCCCAGACAGACTCCCTGAACCCCGTGCCTGTCAGGCGGCGCTCTCAGAACCCATCTCCCACCATCCCACCCATGCAGCACCCCCACGCTCCGGTGACGGGTGCTACTTACAAGCCAGGCACTCTCATGCTGAGCTGTCGGTCACAGGACAGGCACCGGAATTCCACACTGGAAAGCTGCCTGGGCAGGGGACAAAAGGGCTGGCTGAGCTGGGAAACCTGGGTTTCTACCCGGTTTATCCCCTAGCAGCCCAGCAAGGTCCCAACCGCCTGGCTGTTTCCAGGAGAATGGAGGATGAGGGAGAGCAGTTGGAGGTTGGCTCCAAAAACCACCACCAACAGTGGGAACTACTGCCATGGGCACTCAGAACACCATGGGAACTGTGGCGCTGGCAAGGACAAAGAGGCAACGGGCCAACTGCTGCCCCTGAAGCCACCACTGTCCCCATCACACTCACTTCTTAATCCCAGCTGCATTGTCCGCCTCTCTCAGTAGTGCCTTCTCCTGGAGCTGCTTCAGGCTTCTCTTCCACTGCTCCTCCAGCTGCTGCTGGACTTGCTGCAGCTCCTGCTCTTGGACAATCAAGTGCCTCAGCACCTCCTCGACCTGTTGCAGGGAGGAAGACCATGTGGTAGTGCCATGCAAGGGGGGTGGCTGTCCCCTGGAGACAGACCCGGCTCACTGGGGCATGGGCTCTCAGTGCCTGCAGGACATCTGCAGCACGGCTTCAATTTCCCTCCATGCTGCTGGCTCCTACAACCCGATCTGGAGAGCGGGGAGCAAGGGGCTCCCCCACATTCCATCGAAGCACAACCAGCTGGGGGCAGAGGAGGTCCCGGCAGACCCCTCCCGAGCCCCACATGCCACCATCTCCTTACCTGGCTCCTCAGCCTCTCCACCTTGCCCTCCTGCCTCGACAGGAGGGAGTCCACCTGCTCCTGCAGCTTCTCCAAGCACTGCAGGAGATGCCCCTCTGGCGCGATGGTGTCCCTGCCCGTGGGGCACACTGCTTGCCTCTCTGCTTGCTCCTGCTCCACTCTCCTCAGCATTGCCCTCAGCTCTTCCACCTGCACGAAGGGGAGAAGGAAGCACCTGTAAGATGGAATGGATGCATCCAAGAACCCCAGGTGCACTGGGGTCTCCATGGCCCCAGCTAGCCAGGAGATGTGGCCAAGCCCCTTCCCCACTGCCTCCTTCATGCCGCCCATACCCTCGGGGAGAGGCTGGGACAGAGCCATGTCATAGGAGAGGAGGGCGACAGGGGTTCAACCCTATGGGAGGGTCCCTGCAGACCAGGACCTGGGTCCCCAGCCCTGCCCTTTGGGACACCCAGGAAAAGTCTGTGCCTGAGCAGCTCAGTGCCGTGCAGGGTGAGGCCCCTCTCCAGTGCCCCCCACTGCTGCCTTTAGGCCTGCGGTGAGCCAAGGAGACTGGATGTGGGGATGAGGCCCATGAGGTGCTGATGGTGCCTCTCGGGTGCGCAAGGAGTGGACACGGTTCCCACCCGCAGGTCTGGAGTGGGGAAGGGAGGGATGGAGAGGACGGTGGGGCCAGAGCTCCAGGGCTGGGGGGCCCACGGGACTCGGAAGGACGCCTACCTCTGAGCTGCTGCTGTCCATGGCTTCCAGCTCCTTCGGCTGCCGCACACTGGCAGCCACGGCGTCAACTCGGGAGCCACTGGCAATGCCCTGCAGCGGGGCTGTCCTGGGCTGCTGCTCTGCTGGCTCCGGGGGCTGCTGCCCCACATGGTGGGCCTGGGCCCTGACCCCCTGGGCAGGCTGCCCCCAGTCTGGGACAGGCAGGCCCTCGACACCCAAGAGCCCCAGCACAGCCTGCAGCAGGCTGTGCAGCTCGATTATATTCACATGTCCACTTGAGGGGTTGATGGCAGCATCCAGCAGCTGAGACAGGCTGGGCGGTGCCATCGCTGCTGCTGTGCTCCACAGCGGGAGACTGACCTGTGGGCAGGAGAGACAGCGGGCAGCCAGCGGCCTTCCTCCTGCTCGCGGGCCTCTGCAAACCCTGTCCCGCCGCCCTCCCACCTTCCTTCCCTCCCTCCCTCCAGCCACTCCGCTCCGCAGCTCACCTGCAGCACCAACTGAATCCCCCCTGCCCCTGCCCGCTCTTTAATGGCCACAGCCCGCCGCTCCTCGATGCCCATTGGCCGAGCCCATTGTCCGCGCTCACAGAGGTTGCGGCTGTTGCCAGGTGACGTCCTGTTGCCAGGCGGCTGTTCCCGTCCCGCAGCTCCAGCTCATCCCCTCATGTCCCGGGCGCATCGGCAGACGCACGAAGCCCGCGTTCCCGTTCCTTCGAATGCCATTCCATTTCCATCCTCAGCCTTCGGGTTTCCTTGCACTTTTTTCCTCTTTGTCCAAACAAAACACACTGACAGTGCAGGCACAAAGCCCACAGTGACAAGCTTTGATTTACACCTCTAAGATTACACAAGGTGAGTCCCACTTGATACTGCCACCCCTACATGCATAACGTCTATTTTATATTACTTAGCCAAGACATAACGTAAAAATACAAACGCTGTCCTTTTCCAAACCCCTTTCCTTATGGATCGACCTTGGATTCAAATAGCCCATATTCATTCATTCTCTTCTTCCGTTCTTCCGATATAGATACATCTGTGTCCGTCATAAGCAAGTGCGGAAGTTTGAAATGGGTATTTCCAGCAGGATGTCAACAAGATGCAGTGAATCACAAACTGTGGTGAGCTAAACTCAGCATTTCCTTTGTTCTGTGTGCTTCTGTCCCAACACTCAAACTGTGCTTTGATTTCACGACCATTCTGGTCTGTAGAGAAATTAATCTGTGCTGTGGTTTCACACAGATATCATAGAATCATAGAATAGTTAGGGTTTGGAAAGGACCTTAAGATCACCCAGTTCCAAACCCCGTGCCATGGGCAGGGACACCTCACACTAAACCATGTCACCCAAGGCTCTGTCCAACCCAACCTTGAACACCACCAGCGATGGAGCATTCACAACTTCCGTGGGCAACCCATTCCAGGGCCTCACCACCCTTACAGTAAAGAATTTCTTCCTCATATCCCATCTAAACTTCCCCCGTTTAAGTTTGAACCCGTTACCCCTTGTCCTATCACCACAGACCCTAATGAAGAGTCCCTCCCCAGCATCTCTACAGGCCCCCTTCAGGTATTGGAAGGCTGCTATGAGGTCTTCATGCAGCCTTCTCTTCTCCAGGCTGAACAGACCCAACTTTCTCAGCCTATCTTCGTATGGGAACTGCTCCAGTCCCCTGATCATCCTCGTGGCCCTCCTCTGGACTTGTTCCAACAGTCCCATGTCCTTTTTATGTTGAGGACACCAGAACTGCACACAATACCCCAAGTGAGGTCTCACGAGAGCAGAGTAGAAGGGCAGGAGCACCTCCCTCGACCTGCTGGTCACGCTCCTTTTGATGCAGCCCGGGATACGCTTGGCTTTCTGGGCTGCAAGCACGCACTGCCAGCTATTCTTAAGAAGATGAAATATCTTTACTTGCTTAACACAACCTGTTTATTAAACCTTCTTTGACTTCTCTTCCTGGAAGATATTTGTATGTTAGGGCCAGGATTTCACCACAGACGTGGACTCCCAAATCCTGTTGAGACTTGGGCTGGTTTGGAGCTGTTCTGGGATATTCTGCCAAGGTGTTCTGAGGCATGGAGCACACATCTTTGGAAAATAAGTTGGGGGATTCAGGCTTGTTGAGCCTGGCAAAGGGGAGGCGGAAGGCCAGCCCAGTAGCTGCCTACAGCTACTAGGAAGGGCAAAGATAAAGCCAAGCTCTTTGTGGTAGAGCCAAGCACTATAGCAAAGAGCAGCAGCCAGGCTGTGCCTTGGGAAATGCAGGTTGGACAGCAGGATGAAAGGTGTCTTTAGGCGGATAGTACAGCCTGTGACAGGTTGTTGGGAAATGAGAACTAATGAATTGTGGACCTGACTCAAGGTTTAGCTGGGTGAAACTATGGCTAAGTCAGACTAGAGCTGATCGCTCTTCTGCTCTACGCATGAGATTGAATTAGAGTCCTCCAGCTGATGCTGCCAACCAACGTTTCTATGACCCTACGGTAAATGCACCTCCCGTCTTCTGCCCTACCCCAATATGTTCAATATTGTCTAGGAAGTTATAACAAGGCAGTCGGTGGCCAAATTCCCTGTGCCAAGAATTATGCATTGAAGTCTTTCTACGCCCCAAAGCCACAAAACAAACCACATACCTCAGAGAGCCAAGAGGAGGACACACTTCCAGATGCCTGGTTCAGAATCCTCTCAGGGATAGTCACCAACCAGATGGGAGGCCATCACCTCATCACCCCCCAATAGGGAACACTGATGATACCCAATGATCTGTGCACCAACTCAGTTCTTCTGCTAGCCATGCAACATCACCCCACCGTGCAAACTGTCTGGCAGCCCCAGGTTGTCCCTGTCTGCAATAAATACAGGCTGTGTCATGGCACATTCATTATGCTGAGGGTAATTAGTGGTTACGTCAACGGGAGGATTTCCAGTTATGCTGCTGGCTCACTCTGCATGAAAATTAGCCTGTTGATGTGTTTGCCTTGGGTTGTGTCTTGTCAGCCTTGGCATCACCCCCTGAAGCCCATGGATGTGGCATGGCAAGAAGAACCAGCTGTCCATAACGGACAACCCTCATCTTCACCCCTGCAGGTGTCAACTGCGGTCGTTCAGTGCTCACTGCCTCCAGCTAGAAGAGATGTGATAATGCTGCATTATAAGAGGGTGGCAGAGCCTGCTGATACACAGGCATAACCTTCTATTAAGTGACAGAAGCTGTGATTTAAGGGAAACCCTTGTGGAATAATTAAAAATTAAAATTATATTTGAAATGCAGCATTGTTCTTCACACATAAGAGAAAAAAATACAGGCTTTTAGGACCTTTCAAAACAGGATGTAGCCACCCCTGAAATGTGCACTCCTCAGCAATCCCCATGCCTACACAGTCGGAGGGTAGAGTGGGATGAAGGTCTCGCAGTTATGCTCTGTCCTAACTTCAGCACAAAAAGGGGGGAACTGGAAAATGCAGACGGAGGGTAGAGCAAGGTGGAGATCTCGCAGTTACGCTTTGTCCTAACTTCAGCACAAAAAAGGGGGAAGTTGTATACTAACTTCAGCTAACTTCAGCAAAAAGAACACTAACCTCAGCAAAAGACATCTTATGACCAATTACCGTTCTTGGTGTGAACTTTACTTCATTACTTGCTAAAATAAGGTATGTATGGCTAGAGCCACTCAAGCTCCACCTTAAAGACAAAAATAGTATGAAATGACCCAAAAGAAAGGGGAATATTAGGGAAGATACCGTCGTGAACGAGTCAAGGAAGATAATATCGGCAGACTCCTGGGACCGGTCAACGGGCTGGACCTCTCTTCCCTGTGGAGAGCAATTTGACTGTGAATGGGCATGTGAGCCATCCAGACAACTGCTTGACAATTGTAAGGTAGTAACCCACAGGCATTGAGGCCTCGCCGGGGGTTTACTAAAGTTCGTGTACATGCAGAAGTCTTGAGAAAGTTGGCACGGCAAGCTGCTGAGAGAGATGTGCAGGAGGGAACTGATAACTGTAACCTTGAAACATATGCTGTAATAGTTAACCAATCATTAAGCTGTTACTAACAGTTAGCTGAGAGACATTAACCAATTAGATATTAAGCAGGATACCAAGTAGAATGTAGGTGGAGAGCACTATGCGCGTGGACAGAGGGTCTGAACGAATCCTATTGTACATTGAGTCGCGTGAACAATACACGTATCCAATTAGAGTTGTGTGTGTTAATGATAGACAAGTAGAATGTCTATATAAACTGAGCTGTCTGCACAATAAAATTGGCACAGCTTGATCATATGGGTCGTTTATGCTGTGTCCGGGACTTCTGTGTCAACGCTTCCCCCCCATCGGGACGCCTGTGGGTAAGACTTGCACTATATTCAGTGCTTCCCCAGGAAAATTTAGAATCTCTATAGAGCTGCTTTTATCGCCACCTGTATATCTTAGAGCCAGGCTGGGTTAACTTTATTAAACGCTTGTATTCATGTAACCATTATTTGCTTGTGTTTTTGCAGACAGTATTTATCACCGGCAAGCTATAAGAACCTGTATCTGTTGCCTCAATAAACTCAATTACCAAACTAGACTGTCTCATTGGCCAATCACCACTATGGGTAAATCCGGACCAGTAGAGGTTCGATGTAAGCGAACGCGGTCCGATGGAAATCTGGACCAGTAGAGGTTCGATATAAGCGAATGCGATCAGGTTGCTTGGACATGGCAGTGTGGTGCATTATCAGTGAATCCGGAATCAGTACGCATGCGGACTGGTAGTTGCAGTCAATTGCACGCTATCAGTGAATCCGGAACCAGGCGCGCCTGGACTGGTAGTTGCATATTAGGGCTGTTCCTGGCACCCCCTCTAATAAAGTAAGGGGTTTATCTTTTCCCCTTTTAAAGCAACAACCCTCAGAGATGTTGAAACTGTCAGAAGAGACCTTATTCCTGTTAAGTATAATCTTAACTGTGTGTTTTGTCATTCTGTATTTCTGTGGCTTTCTTGCTATTACTGACTTACAATTATGTGTATTAGACTTATGAGTAAAGAGATCCTTCATAAACCTTATTCAGTGCTCACGCTCATTGATTTCTGAACATATTTGTGCTAAAAGCATTTAGATGTAACACTTAGTTTTCGGGAAGGTGATAAAACCACTGGGTCTTAAGTGCTAAAATGCCGCTTAGGTTGGTCTTAGGAGTACATTCAACAAACTCACTAAGTTTAAGTTCGGATCTGTGTCTAAGAGCATGAAGAAACAGCCCGATCTTTCCAGCTTCAGTGCAATGGCTTTTCTTACAGGGAAAAAAACATGATCCAAGCACTTAAGCTGAGTGCATTTGGTGGGAAGTCAGCAGGAAACTCTGCATTTTGAGCACCCAAGACACAAGATGTTAATGTTTTCCTGTTGTCTTTCAAGAATGTGTATGTTATAGACTGTGAGCAAATCTAGAACCAACAAGAGCTGCTCTCTACTACCTGCTACTTCAAATTTACACCTGGAATATAAGGTGAGAACCAGTGTAAACAGAAGGACAGCCCTCACAGAGGCCTGCTGCTGCATCCCGATGCATGAGTGAAGAAAGCAGCTAAGACTCAAATCCCGACCAGGCACATTTCCTAATTAAGCTGTATTCATTAAAGACCTGGCCGCCAAAGGCAGACTAACACAGGCAAACAATTGCAACAGCCCCTCTTAGATCACTCCCATCACAGTGACACAGAGGCCCAGACTTGCTTCTGGAGCTCTGTCGATGGCTAAGCAGGATTAGTGCTGATGAAAAGTTAGCCCTGAGCACTCCCTTTAGAGTCAGTAAGCGGACCAGAGGGCTGTCCTCCCGGGAAAAGCAGCACCTCTTAGACAGGTGAGCAGTTAGAACGATGGGATCGCAGATGTCTGCGGAAGAAAAGGCTATTGTCTTTCTGTTAAAGCACATTTTAATGCAACAGGGAGTCTCCGCCCCACACAATCCCAGTTCGCCAGTGACATGGGTCTGGCACGCCTCCGCTCCTCCACCCCCGCAAGCGCCGGAGTGGATGTCCCCACAGCAACAGAAGTAAACATAACTGACACCAAAGTGCAAAAGGTGCCGCTTGCACTGAAAGATCTGTTGGGTAATGGATTTAGTGCCTTATTATTGGGACGTTCTAGTGTTACCTTACAGGGTCTTTTTGTTTTGCCTGCGGTAATTGATGCTGATTTTGAAGGACAAATACAAGCAATGGTCTGGACCCCATCCCACCTGTAACAGTCCCCGCGGGAGAACGTATATGCCAACTTCTCTTATTCCATGCACGTACAGTAAATGCTCCCTCGGAGGAAAACAGGTGCAGGGGAACAGGTGGCTTTGGACCTACTGATAAGCCACACACTTTATGGACACAGTCGTTAGCAAAACAACAGCCAATCATCGAATGTGAAGTGCGAAACCCCCAGCATAAACCCAGCACTATCCAAATTAAAGGCCTACTGGGCACCGGAGCAGATGTTACAGTCACTGGCGCCTCCTTTTGGCCATCAAATTGGGAGACAGTTTCATCAGCAACGGATCTAACAGGAATAGGAGGAATATCAACACTACGTCAAAGTGCATCGATTATCCAGATAATAGATCCTGAAGGGCGCACTGCGAACCTCCGCCCATATATAGTGAACTGTCCTTTTAACCTTTTGGGAAGGGATGTCTTAAGCATGTGGGGAGTCTCGATAGCAACATCGCCTTTTTAACTGGGGTCATTGATGAGAATGTTCCAATCAGACTAAAGTGGCTGACAGAAAAACCAGTGTGGGTTGATCAATGGCCCCTAAATTTGGAAAAAACCCATGCCTTAACAGAATTGGTAACAGAACAATTGAAGTTGGGACACTTGGTTCCGACCACAAGTCCCTGGAACACACCAGTATTTGTAATTAAGAAAAAATCAGGGAAATGGCGTCTTTTACATGACCTTCGTGCAATTAATAATGTCATGGAGGACATGGGAGCCACACAGCCAGGTTTGCCTTCCCCAACCATGATACCAAAAAATTGGAACATTGTCATTATGGACCTTAAAGATTGTTTTTTCACTATTCTCCTACACCCTGAAGATGCTCCAAGGTTTGCTTTTTCTATCCCCTCTGTTAACCATCAGGGAACAGCACAGCGTTATCATTGGACTGTATTACCACAGGGTATGAAAAACAGTCCGACAGTATGTCAGTTATATGTGGCTAAGGCATTATCAGAGGTAAGACAGACATATCCAACAGCTATTTGCTATCATTATATGGATGACATTTTGTTAGCCTATCAGGAACCACAGAACCTTTTAGAAATTGCTTCCAGCACTAAATCTTGCCTTGAAAAGCACGGGTTAGTTGTTGCTCCTGAAAAGGTACAACAGCAACCCCCATGGAAATACCTGGGATGGAAAATCCTCCAGCAGACTGTAGTGCCTCAACTGCTAAGATCGATGTTAAAGTTAACACCCTAAACAATGTACAGAAATTAACTGGCACTATAAATTGGGTACGAATCCTTTTAGGTATAGACAACGATACCCTTAGACCTCTATTTGAATCACTGAAGGGAGAACCTGCCCTCAACTCGCCCCGACAGTTAACTCCGGAGGCTGAGTCTGCAATTGAACAAGTTAACAGAGCTTTAACCAATCGACAAGCTGCAAGGATAGATTACCAACTCCCAGTTACTCTGTATGTTATCCAAGGACCTAAGTCCCTCAAAGGATTAATAGGTCAATGGGATTTAAGGGAAAAGGATCCACTACGTGTCTTAGAATGGATCTTTTTACCATACCAATTCTCCAAAACCATAGTTACTATTTGTGAACAGATTGCACACAGTGTGTCGTGGCAGACAGAGAACAACAGAATTAACAGGACACGAAACAGACACTGTCTCTCTCCCCTTAACCAAGATGTATTTTCAGTGGGCTTTTCAGAATAACACAGAACTACAAATAGCAGTGACAAATTTTGGTGGAAAGGTTACTCCACATCACCCACCACATAAGCTATTCTCCCTGACAACAGAAATAGAGATAAAATCAGTTTCAAAATGTCAATGTAACCCAGTAGAAGGTCCAACTTATTTTACAGACGGTTCAGGTAAAACAGGCAGAGCAATCACAGTTTGGTTTGAGAATAACGAATGGCATCATGAAGAACAAAAAGTTCAGGGATCAGCACAAATTGTAGAATTAGCTGCAGTAGTGTTTGCATTTCAGCAATGTCACCGAGCATTGAACCTTGTCACTGATTCAAATTATGTTGCTGGAGTTGTTACTAGAATTGAAAATTCATGGCTGAAGGAAGTTACCAATCCTACTTTATTCTATTATTTAAAAATGTTAAAAATGCTATTAGATGAACGCACGACGCCTTATTATGTTCTGCATATTCGCAGCCATACAGATTTGCCTGGATTTATCATAGAGGGAAATCGAAGAGCTGATAGGTTAACGGCTCCCGTAGTAGCAACTCCTCTACCAAATCAGTTAGAACAGGCTAGATTATCACATGTTTTTACCACCAATCAGCGAGATCACTCAGGAAACAGTTTTCTCTCTCTTGGTCAGAAGCACGTACAATAGTACAAACATGCCCTGACTGTCAACCATTTGCAACACCTCCACATACTGGAGTAAACCCTCGTGGCACCAGTGCCTTACAGCTATGGCAAAGTGATGTCACTCACATCCCTGAGTTTGGGAGACAAAAGTATGTCCATGTTTCCATCAATACATTTTCACATTTGGTCTGGGCCACAGCAGAAACAGGTGAAAAGGCCCGTGATGTTATTCGTCATTGGCGTGGTGCCTTCGCAGCCCTAGGTGTTCCAAAACAAATAAAAACAGATAATGGCCCTGCCTATAATAGTAAGGTAATTGAAACCTTTCTAAACACTTAGGGGATAAAACACAAGGCAGGGATTCCACACTCACCACAAGCACAAGCCATTGTTGAACGATGCCACCTAACACTAAAAATGTTGTTAGAAAAACAAAAAGGGGGAATGAAGGGAGAATCGCCACAGGCACGACTGTATAAAGCAATTTATGTATTAAATTTCTTGACGATTGTCAATGTCGACAATGCAACGGACACCCTGGAATAGCTTCGACATATGGGTGAACTTAGCCAGAACACTAAGCCAAATAACTCTGTAATTCAGTATAGTCAGTAACACAGCTATTTCATAAATGTTTAGTAGAGAGACCATGGTCTAATAGTAGCATTATTATTGTATCACTTATAAGAAGGGTAGAACGGTAGAAATGTAAAACTTCTTGTATTGATATTTTCTTTTCTCTTGCGCAAGACTTTGTACGGATATTTTCCTTTGTATTAGGTTTCTTGTTCCTTATCTGCTAAATTGCATGCAAGATGTACTGGAAAAAATGTTAAAGAAGGTTAGGTCTTTAGAAAAACAAAAAGGGGGAGATGTGGGTGTAAATGTGAAAGATCTCTGAGTTGGACTAGCTCCTGGGAAAGCTTTGGGACAGCTGAGGAATGTTGATGGGAAAGTTTTGGGAGTATTGTGGGCAAGATAAGAAGGAAGAGAGAAGCGAGAAGCAAGCAGCCAATCAAGGCAACCAGTGAGCAAGATATCCACCAATGAAGAAGTGAAGAGACCCACGTGGGGGGTGCTAGTGAACCAATTGTATTAGCCGCTTGTACACGCGGGTACTTCGGAAAGCCTATATCAACCCTGGACCATCAGATAATAAACGATTTCATTTCATGACCAGAAATGGGGTTCATGCTTTACGTCTCCACAACAGGGCATCAAATATGATGAGAAGTCTATTTGTGCTTTACTTGCATGGCTTAAAGGGCGCGGATTCACTGTTGATTCTCAGACGGCGTTTCAGCTTAAACAGTGGGATTCAGCCAAAGACTCTTTGGGAGTCCGCGCCTAAGGGGGATAAAATCGTTTTTCTGCTGTTAATGACATGGCGCTTAGTCTATGAGGCTCTTAGCAAGCTGCAGACCCCATCATGGGGCGCCGTCACTAATCCTAAGGAGCTGATTGCCACTGCCCCTCCGGCGCTGATGGCGCCCGTCTGCGCCAGTGCGAGTGAACAGGGCGCCGATACCTGCCTCAGCAACCCCCCCCATTCGGTACTTCCCATAGCCATTGATGACGGAAAGGATGATTATGACCTTCGTAAACGCTGGCAAAAATTCCAAAATCAAGCTGCAGCGGACGGAGAGCATATTGAGATGGCATTCCCTGTATTAATACAACATAATCACCCTAATGATTGGGAACCTTTGAGATGGAAACTGGTTAAAGAACTGAGGAAGACTGTTATGCAGTATGGGCCAGCCTTGCCATATACTCAGAGCCTTTTACAGACTGCATTACAGGGAGAGCTTATGACTCCGTTTGACATGTAAGCCGAATTGCTGCTCACCCCCACCCAGAAAGCGGTTTTTTTGTCCCATTAGCGGGAGCAATGCGATATAGCAGCGATTGGTAATCTCGGCCGGAATTTGGGGGACCCTCTCTTGGGGGCTGGAATCTTGCAATTAATTGAGGATCCTCCTGGTAACACCCCTCTCTGCAGGCTCGGTTAGTGCCAGAGAGTTTGCACCAATCTGCTGAACTTCCGCTTAAGGCAATGCTTAAGGCGCCGGATGTCGGAAAAGCCGCAAAGGCGTTCACGGGCATCGGACAGGGAAAAGATGAAGCATATACGCAGCTTATGGATCGTTTGCAGACGGCGGTTGATAAGCAAGTGGAGAATGACGCTGCCAAGGATGCCTTATTATTGAAATTAGCAATAGAGAATGCAAACTTGGCCTGTCAAAACGTGCTGCGAGTGTTAAAAAATCCATCACTGATCGATATGATTGAAGCATGCAACCCTATTGGCTCAATAGACCATGTTAACGAAAATCTAGTGGGGCATTTAGCCACAGCTCTGCAGGCCACCCAGCGGCTGTGTTTTAGATGTGGCAAACCCGGCCATTTTAAGTGTGACTGCCCTCAGGCTGCACAAGATGGCTGCCGGGCAAAGTATAACATCACAGGAGAAATGATTCCGGCCTCGGGAAATGGGAGACGGAGCGCGTCACGGAGCCGTACGCAGACACAAGGAGTCTGCGCCCCACGCAATATGAAACGGGTCTGGCATGCCCCCGTTCCTTCAGCCCTGGAAGTGCCGGAGTGGACGTCTCCACAGATCATGGCCCTTGGTGGATACCTGCACGGCTGGTGCGGCCTCTTTTGGACCATCCTGCTGTTACTGACGCAGAATCTGGAGGTAATCACCAACACATCAATGTCGACAATGCGACCCAACACTGAATCAAACCACCTTCTGTGCCTCGATACGTGTCTGCTTGGTGTTTCCACTCCCACCGCTGAAGTCACAGCGGGACTATCAGCAAGACTGTATAAACCCAAGTGTGTTCCAGGGACTTGTGGTCGGAACCAAGTGTCCCAACTTCAATTGTTCTGTTACCAATTCTGTTAAGGCATGGGTTTTTTCCAAATTTAGGGGCCATTGATCAACCCACACTGGTTTTTCTGTCAGCCACTTTAGTCTGATTGGAACATTCTCATCAATGACCCCAGTTAAAAAGGCGATGTTGCTATCGAGACTCCCCACATGCTTAAGACATCCCTTCCCAAAAGGTTAAAAGGACAGTTCACTATATATGGGCGGAGGTTCGCAGTGCGCCCTTCAGGATCTATTATCTGGATAATCGATGCACTTTGACGTAGTGTTGATATTCCTCCTATTCCTGTTAGATCCGTTGCTGATGAAACTGTCTCCCAATTTGATGGCCAAAAGGAGGCGCCAGTGACTGTAACATCTGCTCCGGTGCCCAGTAGGCCTTTAATTTGGATAGTGCTGGGTTTATGCTGGGGGTTTCGCACTTCACATTCGATGATTGGCTGTTGTTTTGCTAACGACTGTGTCCATAAAGTGTGTGGCTTATCAGTAGGTCCAAAGCCACCTGTTCCCCTGCACCTGTTTTCCTCCGAGGGAGCATTTACTGTACGTGCATGGAATAAGAGAAGTTGGCATATACGTTCTCCCGCGGGGACTGTTACAGGTGGGATGGGGTCCAGACCATTGCTTGTATTTGTCCTTCAAAATCAGCATCAATTACCGCAGGCAAAACAAAAAGACCCTGTAAGGTAACACTAGAACGTCCCAATAATAAGGCACTAAATCCATTACCCAACAGATCTTTCAGTGCAAGCGGCACCTTTTGCACTTTGGTGTCAGTTATGTTTACTTCTGTTGCTGTGGGGACATCCACTCCGGCGCTTGCGGGGGTGGAGGAGCGGAGGCGTGCCAGACCCATGTCACTGGCGAACTGGGATTGTGTGGGGCGGAGACTCCCTGTTGCATTAAAATGTGCTTTAACAGAAAGACAATAGCCTTTTCTTCCGCAGACATCTGCGATCCCATCGTTCTAACTGCTCACCTGTCTAAGAGGTGCTGCTTTTCCCGGGAGGACAGCCCTCTGGTCCGCTTACTGACTCTAAAGGGAGTGCTCAGGGCTAACTTTTCATCAGCACTAATCCTGCTTAGCCATCGACAGAGCTCCAGAAGCAAGTCTGGGCCTCTGTGTCACTGTGATGGGAGTGATCTAAGAGGGGCTGTTGCAATTGTTTGCCTGTGTTAGTCTGCCTTTGGCGGCCAGGTCTTTAATGAATACAGCTTAATTAGGAAATGTGCCTGGTCAGGATTTGAGTCTTAGCTGCTTTCTTCACTCATGCATCGGGATGCAGCAGCAGGCCTCTGTGAGGGCTGTCCTTCTGTTTACACTGGTTCTCACCTTATATTCCAGGTGCAAATTTGAAGTAGCAGGTAGTAGAGAGCAGCTCTTGTTGGTTCTAGATTTGCTCACAGTCTATAACATACACATTCTTGAAAGACAACAGGAAAACATTAACATCTTGTGTCTTGGGTGCTCAAAATGCAGAGTTTCCTGCTGACTTCCCACCAAATGCACTCAGCTTAAGTGCTTGGATCATGTTTTTTTCCCTGTAAGAAAAGCCATTGCACTGAAGCTGGAAAGATCGGGCTGTTTCTTCATGCTCTTAGACACAGATCCGAACTTAAACTTAGTGAGTTTGTTGAATGTACTCCTAAGACCAACCTAAGCGGCATTTTAGCACTTAAGACCCAGTGGTTTTATCACCTTCCCGAAAACTAAGTGTTACATCTAAATGCTTTTAGCACAAATATGTTCAGAAATCAATGAGCGTGAGCACTGAATAAGGTTTATGAAGGATCTCTTTACTCATAAGTCTAATACACATAATTGTAAGTCAGTAATAGCAAGAAAGCCACAGAAATACAGAATGACAAAACACACAGTTAAGATTATACTTAACAGGAATAAGGTCTCTTCTGACAGTTTCAACATCTCTGAGGGTTGTTGCTTTAAAAGGGGAAAAGATAAACCCCTTACTTTATTAGAGGGGGTGCCAGGAACAGCCCTAATATGCAACTACCAGTCCAGGCGCGCCTGGTTCCGGATTCACTGATAGCGTGCAATTGACTGCAACTACCAGTCCGCATGCGTACTGATTCCGGATTCACTGATAATGCACCACACTGCCATGTCCAAGCAACCTGATCGCATTCGCTTATATCGAACCTCTACTGGTCCAGATTTCCATCGGACCGCGTTCGCTTACATCGAACCTCTACTGGTCCGGATTTACCCATAGTGGTGATTGGCCAATGAGACAGTCTAGTTTGGTAATTGAGTTTATTGAGGCAACAGATACAGGTTCTTATAGCTTGCCGGTGATAAATACTGTCTGCAAAAACACAAGCAAATAATGGTTACATGAATACAAGCGTTTAATAAAGTTAACCCAGCCTGGCTCTAAGATATACAGGTGGCGATAAAAGCAGCTCTATAGAGATTCTAAATTTTCCTGGGGAAGCACTGAATATAGTGCAAGTCTTACCCACAGGCGTCCCGATGGGGGGGAAGCGTTGACACAGAAGTCCCGGACACAGCATAAACGACCCATATGATCAAGCTGTGCCAATTTTATTGTGCAGACAGCTCAGTTTATATAGACATTCTACTTGTCTATCATTAACACACACAACTCTAATTGGATACGTGTATTGTTCACGCGACTCAATGTACAATAGGATTCGTTCAGACCCTCTGTCCACGCGCATAGTGCTCTCCACCTACATTCTACTTGGTATCCTGCTTAATATCTAATTGGTTAATGTCTCTCAGCTAACTGTTAGTAACAGCTTAATGATTGGTTAACTATTACAGCATATGTTTCAAGGTTACAGTTATCAGTTCCCTCCTGCACATCTCTCTCAGCAGCTTGCCGTGCCAACTTTCTCAAGACTTCTGCATGTACACGAACTTTAGTAAACCCCCGGCGAGGCCTCAATGCCTGTGGGTTACTACCTTACAATTGTCAAGCAGTTGTCTGGATGGCTCACATGCCCATTCACAGTCAAATTGCTCTCCACAGGGAAGAGAGGTCCAGCCCGTTGACCGGTCCCAGGAGTCTGCCGATATTATCTTCCTTGACTCGTTCACGACGGTATCTTCCCTAATATTCCACTTTCTTTTGGGTCATTTCATACTATTTTTGTCTTTAAGGTGGAGCTTGAGTGGCTCTAGCCATACATACCTTATTTTAGCAAGTAATGAAGTAAAGTTCACACCAAGAACGGTAATTGGTCATAAGATGTCTTTTGCTGAGGTTAGTGTTCTTTTTGCTGAAGTTAGCTGAAGTTAGTATACAACTTCCCCCTTTTTTGTGCTGAAGTTAGGACAAAGCGTAACTGCGAGATCTCCACCTTGCTCTACCCTCCGTCTGCATTTTCCAGTTCCCCCCTTTTTGTGCTGAAGTTAGGACAGAGCATAACTGCGAGACCTTCATCCCACTCTACCCTCCGACTGTGTAGGCATGGGGATTGCTGAGGAGTGCACATTTCAGGGGTGGCTACATCCTGTTTTGAAAGGTCCTAAAAGCCTGTATTTTTTTCTCTTATGTGTGAAGAACAATGCTGCATTTCAAATATAATTTTAATTTTTAATTATTCCACAAGGGTTTCCCTTAAATCACAGCTTCTGTCACTTAATAGAAGGTTATGCCTGTGTATCAGCAGGCTCTGCCACCCTCTTATAATGCAGCATTATCACATCTCTTCTAGCTGGAGGCAGTGAGCACTGAACGACCGCAGTTGACACCTGCAGGGGTGAAGATGAGGGTTGTCCGTTATGGACAGCTGGTTCTTCTTGCCATGCCACATCCATGGGCTTCAGGGGGTGATGCCAAGGCTGACAAGACACAACCCAAGGCAAACACATCAACAGGCTAATTTTCATGCAGAGTGAGCCAGCAGCATAACTGGAAATCCTCCCGTTGACGTAACCACTAATTACCCTCAGCATAATGAATGTGCCATGACACAGCCTGTATTTATTGCAGACAGGGACAACCTGGGGCTGCCAGACAGTTTGCACGGTGGGGTGATGTTGCATGGCTAGCAGAAGAACTGAGTTGGTGCACAGATCATTGGGTATCATCAGTGTTCCCTATTGGGGGGTGATGAGGTGATGGCCTCCCATCTGGTTGGTGACTATCCCTGAGAGGATTCTGAACCAGGCATCTGGAAGTGTGTCCTCCTCTTGGCTCTCTGAGGTATGTGGTTTGTTTTGTGGCTTTGGGGCGTAGAAAGACTTCAATGCATAATTCTTGGCACAGGGAATTTGGCCACCGACTGCCTTGTTATAACTTCCTAGACAATATTGAACATATTGGGGTAGGGCAGAAGACGGGAGGTGCATTTACCGTAGGGTCATAGAAACGTTGGTTGGCAGCATCAGCTGGAGGACTCTAATTCAATCTCATGCGTAGAGCAGAAGAGCGATCAGCTCTAGTCTGGCTTAGCCATAGTTTCACCCAGCTAAACCTTGAGTCAGGTCCACAATTCATTAGTTCTCATTTCCCAACAACCTGTCACAGGCTGTACTATCCGCCTAAAGACACCTTTCATCCTGCTGTCCAACCTGCATTTCCCAAGGCACAGCCTGGCTGCTGCTCTTTGCTATAGTGCTTGGCTCTACCACAAAGAGCTTGGCTTTATCTTTGCCCTTCCTAGTAGCTGTAGGCAGCTACTGGGCTGGCCTTCCGCCTCCCCTTTGCCAGGCTCAACAAGCCTGAATCCCCCAACTTATTTTCCAAAGATGTGTGCTCCATGCCTCAGAACACCTTGGCAGAATATCCCAGAACAGCTCCAAACCAGCCCAAGTCTCAACAGGATTTGGGAGTCCACGTCTGTGGTGAAATCCTGGCCCTAACATACAAATATCTTCCAGGAACAGAAGTCAAAGAAGGTTTAATAAACAGGTTGTGTTAAGCAAGTAAAGATATTTCATCTTCTTAAGAATAGCTGGCAGTGCGTGCTTGCAGCCCAGAAAGCCAAGCGTATCCCGGGCTGCATCAAAAGGAGCGTGACCAGCAGGTCGAGGGAGGTGCTCCTGCCCTTCTACTCTGCTCTCGTGAGACCTCACTTGGGGTATTGTGTGCAGTTCTGGTGTCCTCAACATAAAAAGGACATGGGACTGTTGGAACAAGTCCAGAGGAGGGCCACGAGGATGATCAGGGGACTGGAGCAGTTCCCATACGAAGATAGGCTGAGAAAGTTGGGTCTGTTCAGCCTGGAGAAGAGAAGGCTGCATGAAGACCTCATAGCAGCCTTCCAATACCTGAAGGGGGCCTGTAGAGATGCTGGGGAGGGACTCTTCATTAGGGTCTGTGGTGATAGGACAAGGGGTAACGGGTTCAAACTTAAACGGGGGAAGTTTAGATGGGATATGAGGAAGAAATTCTTTACTGTAAGGGTGGTGAGGCCCTGGAATGGGTTGCCCACGGAAGTTGTGAATGCTCCATCGCTGGTGGTGTTCAAGGCTGGGTTGGACAGAGCCTTGGGTGACATGGTTTAGTGTGAGGTGTCCCTGCCCATGGCAGGGGGCTTGGAACTGGGTGATCTTAAGGTCCTTTCCAACCCTAACTATTCTATGATTCTATGATATCTGTGTGAAACCACAGCATGGATTAATTTCTGTACAGACCAGAATAGTCATGAAATCAAAGCACAGTTTGAGTGTTGGGACAGAAGCACACGGAACAAAGGAAATGCTGAGTTTAGCTCACCACAGTTTGTGACTCACTGCATCTTGCTGACATCCTGCTGGAAATACCCATTTCAAACTTCCGCACTTGCTTATGACGGACACAGATGTATCTATATCGGAAGAACGGACGAAGAGAATGAATGAATATGGGCTATTTGAATCCAAGGTCAATCCATAAGGAAAGGGGTTTGGAAAAGGACAGCGTTTGTATTTTTACGTTATGTCTTGGCTAAGTAATATAAAATAGACGTTATGCATGTAGGGGTGGCAGTATCAAGTGGGACTCACCTTGTGTAATCTTAGAGGTGTAAATCAAAGCTTGTCACTGTGGGCTTTGTGCTTGCACTGCCAGTGTGTTTTGTTTGGACAAAGAGGAAAAAAGTGCAAGGAAACCCGAAGGCTGAGGATGGAAATGGAATGGCATTCGAAGGAACGGGAACGCGGGCTTCGTGCGCCTGCCGATGCGCCCGGGACATGAGGGGATGAGCTGGAGCTGCGGGAGGGGAACAGCCGCCTGGCAACAGGACGTCACCTGGCAACAGCCGCAACCTCTGTGAGCGCGGACAATGGGCTTGGCCAATGGGCATCGAGGAGCGGCAGGCTGTGGCCATTAAAGAGCGGGCAGGGGCAGGGGGGGTTCAGTTGGTGCTGCAGGTGAGCTGCGGAGCGGAGTGGCTGGAGGGAGGGAGGGAAGGAAGGTGGGAGGGCGGCAGGACAGGGTTCGCAGAGGCCCGCGGGCAGGAGGAAGGCCGCCGGCTGCCCGTTGTCTCTCCTGCCCACAGGTCAGTCTCCCGCGGTGGAGCACAGCAGCAGCGATGGCACCGCCCAGCCTGTCTCAGCTGCTGGACGCTGCCATCAACCCCTCAAGTGGACATGTGAATTTAATCGAGCTGCACAGCCTGCTGCAGGCTGTGCTGGGGCTCTTGGGTGTCGAGGGCCTGCCTGTCCCAGACTGGGGGCAGCCTGCCCAGGGGGTCAGGGCCCAGGCCCACCATGTGGGGCAGGAGCCCCCGGAGCCAGCAGAGCAGCAGCCCAGGACAGCCCCGCTGCAGGGCATTGCCAGTGGCTCCCGAGTTGACGCCGTGGCTGCCAGTGTGCGGCAGCCGAAGGAGCTGGAAGCCATGGACAGCAGCAGCTCAGAGGTAGGCGTCCTTCCGAGTCCCGTGGGCCCCCCAGCCCTGGAGCTCTGGCCCCACCGTCCTCTCCATCCCTCCCTTCCCCACTCCAGACCTGCGGGTGGGAACCGTGTCCACTCCTTGCGCACCCGAGAGGCACCATCAGCACCTCATGGGCCTCATCCCCACATCCAGTCTCCTTGGCTCACCGCAGGCCTAAAGGCGGCAGTGGGGGGCACTGGAGAGGGGCCTCACCCTGCACGGCACTGAGCTGCTCAGGCACAGACTTTTCCTGGGTGTCCCAAAGGGCAGGGCTGGGGACCCAGGTCCTGGTCTGCAGGGACCCTCCCATAGGGTTGAACCCCTGTCGCCCTCCTCTCCTATGACATGGCTCTGTCCCAGCCTCTCCCCGAGGGTATGGGCGGCATGAAGGAGGCAGGGGGGAAGGGGCTTGGCCACATCTCCTGGCTGGCTGGGGCCATGGAGACCCCAGTGCACCTGGGGTTCTTGGATGCATCCATTCCATCTTACAGGTGCTTCCTTCTCCCCTTCGTGCAGGTGGAAGAGCTGAGGGCAATGCTGAGGAGAGTGGAGCAGGAGCAAGCAGAGAGGCAAGCAGTGTGCCCCACGGGCAGGGACACCATCGCGCCAGAGGGGCATCTCCTGCAGTGCTTGGAGAAGCTGCAGGAGCAGGTGGACTCCCTCCTGTCGAGGCAGGAGGAGGGCAAGGTGGAGAGGCTGAGGAGCCAGGTAAGGAGATGGTGGCATGTGGGGCTCGGGAGGGGTCTGCCGGGACCTCCTCTGCCCCCAGCTGGTTGTGCTTCGATGGAATGTGGGGGAGCCCCTTGCTCCCCGCTCTCCAGATCGGGTTGTAGGAGCCAGCAGCATGGAGGGAAATTGAAGCCGTGCTGCAGATGTCCTGCAGGCACTGAGAGCCCGTGCCCCAGTGAGCCGGGTCTGTCTCCAGGGGACAGCCACCCCCCTTGCATGGCACTACCACATGGTCTTCCTCCCTGCAACAGGTCGAGGAGGTGCTGAGGCACTTGATTGTCCAAGAGCAGGAGCTGCAGCAAGTCCAGCAGCAGCTGGAGGAGCAGTGGAAGAGAAGCCTGAAGCAGCTCCAGGAGAAGGCACTACTGAGAGAGGCGGACAATGCAGCTGGGATTAAGAAGTGAGTGTGATGGGGACAGTGGTGGCTTCAGGGGCAGCAGTTGGCCCGTTGCCTCTTTGTCCTTGCCAGCGCCACAGTTCCCATGGTGCTCTGAGTGCCCATGGCAGTAGTTCCCACTGTTGGTGGTGGTTTTTGGAGCCAACCTCCAACTGCTCTCCCTCATCCTCCGTTCTCCTGGAAACAGCCAGGCGGTTGGGACCTTGCTGGGGTGCTAGGGGATAAACCGGGTAGAAACCCAGGTTTCCCAGCTCAGCCAGCCCTTTTGTCCCCTGCCCAGGCAGCTTTCCAGTGTGGAATTCCGGTGCCTGTCCTGTGACCGACAGCTCAGCATGAGAGTGCCTGGCTTGTAAGTAGCACCCGTCACCGGAGCGTGGGGGTGCTGCATGGGTGGGATGGTGGGAGATGGGTTCTGAGAGCGCCGCCTGACAGGCACGGGGTTCAGGGAGTCTGTCTGGGGGGTTTGACCCTGCTGAGACCCCTCCAACACTGCCCACGGGTGGCGGGTCAGGGACCCTTCCCTGAGGGCAGCGGGCAGGGGGATGCCATGGGGTACAAGCCCATGGATTCTGGGGCACTGCCCTGAGCCGGCCTGGATCGTTTGTCCCCTCTCACCCACCGGTGGTTCTTGGCTTCCGCAGGCCCATCGTGCCAATCCCACCCGCGCCACCGCTGACCCCCCGCAGCTCTGAGAAAACGCCTTCTTCCCTCAACCCAGGGCAAAGGAAGAGGTAGGGGACTTGGGACCCATCCGCTGCTGGGGGTGCAGGGCGGTCCTGCCCTGCCCGGGAGAGCTCTTTCCTGCGTGGGGATAGAAGGCTCTTGGAGGTGCCTGGGCAGGCTGCCCAGAAACACTCTGTCCCCCACCCTGCAGACCACTGTGCTGGGTGCTGAGTACCCCTATTTCCCATCCTGCAGGGAGCAGGCAGCCAGCTGCCGGTACCCCAGCGTGCCGCGACAGTGCGGGGGCCAGAACACTGTTGTCCCGCCTGTCCCACGCAACACCCCACGGCCACTGAAGCTATCCACCGTGCTCCCCAGCAAGGTAAGGATGAAGAAGGAAGGGATCCGGAGGGGGCAACTGTGGCTGGTTTTGTGTTGCTGAGTATTCGGGATGGGGGTTATTCGTGCTTCAGTTTCCCAGGAGAGCTGAGTGTGGAGGGTTGCTTGGGGAAGAGGAATTCTTTCCTGTGCTTTAGCCAACCCCCTCTCTCCTTCCCAGCAGGATGATGACAAGACTACAGAGCTGCTGAGCAACATCAGCTGCCGGCAGGGCAGGCAACAGCCTGTGCTCGAGGGCAAGGAGGGTACAGGCAGGAGAGCCTTCACCCACTGCAGCCTTCAGCAGTCACCGCAGCTCATCCCACCCGTTCTGACCCGTTCCGTTGACCACAAACCACGGCAGCCAAGCAAGACTGGAGGTTCCCGGCTGAACCCCTGGCGCCCTGGTGGCCCAGCACCCCATCAATAAATCCTCGTGTTCATGCAAGCCCCTGTGTGGGCTGAGTGGAGGGACCCTGGCTCAGGATCTGCCCATCATGCACAGGGAGGGCTCGGCAGCATCCCTGGCCTGTGGCCCCATGTCACTGGAGGAGCAGCCCCTGGCCACCCCACATCCCCAGAGCCTGTGTCCCCCGAGCTGCCACACTCCCCCTGGCATTCTCTGTTCTGCACAAGCCCCTTTGGGAGCCTGTGTCCCCAAAGTGTCCTGTGTCCTGGATGACCCAGGGAATTATAGACCAGTCAGCCTCACCTCTGTGCCTGGTAAAATCTTGGGGCAGGTTCTCCTGGAAGGCACGCTATGGCACATGAAAACCAACAAGGTGCTTGGTTGCAGACAGCATGGTTTCACTAAGGGGAAATCCTGCCTGACCAATTTGTGGTCTTCTACGATGGGGCTACGGAACTGATGAACTTGGGGGTAGAGCAGTTGATGTCATCTTCCTGGACTTGTGCAAAGCCAACCGTATCCTGGGCTGCATCAAAAGGAGCGTGACCAGCAGGTCGAGGGAGGTGATCCTGCCCCTCTACTCTGCTCTGTGGGACCTCACTTGGAGTATTGAGTGCAGTTCTGGTATCCTCAACAGAAAAAGGACATGGAACTGTTGGAACAAGTCCAGAGGAGGCCACGAGGATGATCAGGGGCTGTAGCACCTCCCGTATGAAAATAGGCTGAGACAGCTGGGGCTGTACAGCCTGGAGAAGAGAAGGCTGCGTGGAGACCTCATAGCAGCCTTCCAGAATCTGAAGGGGGCCTATAACGATGGTGGGTGGCGTGGTTTAAGCCTCTATAGCTCGCACAGTCGCTCTCTCACTCACTCCCCACTCTTTTTTCCCCTGTCCCGGGGGGATAGGGAGGAGAACCAAAAGAATGCAACTCCCACAGTTTGCGATAACAACAGTCCAGCAACCAAGGTATAACACAAACCGCTACTGCTACCATCAACAATAATAATGACAAGGCAAATACAAGGAAAGAATACAATCACTCACCACCAATCCCCAGCCTGACCAAGCAGTGCACCCCCACCCTTCCGGGTCTCTGCCCTCCGTTTTTGCATCCTGGGCATGATGTGCTGTGGTATGGAATAACCTCTTTGGTCAGTTTGGGTCAGGTGACTTGTCTCTCCTTCCTCCCAGCTTCCCCTCCTCCCTGGCAGAGCACGAGACTCAGAAAGTCCTTGGTCAGACCAAAACATTACCAAGCAGTAACTGAAAACACTGGTGGTATCATAACTGTTCCCAGGCCCAAAATCAAAAACACAGCGCTGCACCAGCTACCAAGGAGAAAAATGACTGCTGCTGCTGAACCCAGGACACTGGGGACGGACTCTTCATTAGGGACTATAGTGATAGGACAAGGGGTAATGGGTTCAAACTTAAACGGGGGAAGTTTAGATGGGATATGAGGAAGAAATTCTTTACTGTAAGGGTGGTGAGGCACTGGAATGTGTTGCCCAAGGAAGTTGCGAATGCTCCATCCCTGGCAGTGCTCAGGGCCATGTTGGGCAGAGCCTTGGGTGACATGGTTTAGTGTGAGGCGTCCCTGCCCTTGGCAGAGGTGCTGGAACTAGATGATCTGAAGGTCCTTTCCAGCCCTAACTATGCTATGATATGGATTTGACAAGAGTAAAGCATGTCAGGCGGGTTTCATTTTCCGCTCTAAGAGGGTGACTGTCTGTATCTTGACTTGGGGAAGGCTTTTCTTGCTGCCCCAGTGACTCTCGTAAATAAGCAGGGGATATCTGGCTCCTATGAGCTCTGCAGGAGCACCATCTCCAGAAAAATCCCTACCAACTGCTTAAAAGGCTGCTTGCCTTTTATACAAAACTTGGGGTAGGTGCTGGGTCCAGCCCACTTTTGCCATCATACAAAGACAGATCCATGCTGGAGTCTGAAGACGAGCAAGAGCAATGGAAAGCATTTGAGCAAATAGGAATTGGGAAAGAAATGGGGATTTTTTTACTCCAGGAAGACCTGCAGGAATAATAGGTGTCATTGGAGAAACTTGTGGCAAAATTATTCCAATACAGAGAAAATTATTAGGAAAAATTATCAAAGTTAGAAGATTTGTTCTTCACATCTCCCTGATAGCTTCTGAAAAGAACAGCGCCATTACGAGCTGTTCATGATTTCTCTCTGGCTGATAAGACAGTGACTGAGCAAATCAGACGTTCATTTTGGGCCCGAAGAGAGCTTTTTCATTTGCTTGAGTTATAGCAGTGGTAGAGCCCATCAGCATTGGGGTCAGGGCAGAAAAAGACATCTTGTTACATGGCAAAACCTAACCTTGACTGGGGACATCATGACTGGGATACCAGGGCATCTTCTGTGTCATTCCCATGTTGCGTGAGTGTGACATGTGGGCTCAACACACAAGAGCAGCAGCATGGATCAGTGCAAGCGTTTTGGGCTGGGCGGATCCAGTTAATCAGCAGTGGCAGTTGTCAGGAAACATGTACAATAACTGTATGGTGCTGAGCTAGGTTAGAGTGCATTTTTTCCAGTAATTGTGCTCTATCTTATACCCTGTAAGTGTTGAGACCTCATTCACCATCTTCCCATGTTCAATATTTATCTTCCATTGCAAAGGGCTGCCTGTATTCCTTGAGGACAAAATGGTTTGGAGGTTTTCTTTGGTTTTGCTTGAAAAGCCAATTTTATTACTAAAAATGGGTGTTTTGGAGCACTGGGAATCATCCAGCCCTTTGCAATGGCTAATGACAACTGTCTGCATGTCACCCCTTCCCATGCACTGCCAGCTGGGATGTCAGACATGCAGTGCAGGTACCCACACTCTCAGCATACTTTGGTGTGGCAGGGCTCTGATTTCAAAGCAGACCTAGGGGTAGGACATGTTTGTCAAGGCTTCCTCACTTCCAGGGCACTTAACTGCGGAAAGCTGCTGGCTTGGGATCAGGCAGGATACTCGGCACCAGGCCAGGGGCTCCTGTTCATTTGCACTTGCTGCTCCTTGCGCCAAGCTGAGAAGGAAAAAAGAGCACAGGAGATGGCATCTTCATCAGGGACTGTAGGGATAGGACAAGGGCTGATGGGTTCAAACTGAAACAGGGCAAGTTCAGGTTTGATATAAGGAAGAAGTTCTTTACTGTGAGGGTGGTGAGGCACTGGAATGGGTGCCCAAAGTAGTGGTAAATGCTCCATCGCTGTCAGTGTTCAAGGCCAGGTTGGACAGAGCCTTGGGTGACATTTAGTGTGAGACGTCCCTGCCCATGGCAGGGGGTTGGTCCTGGGTGATCTTAAAGCCCTTTCCTAGTCAAACCATTCTATGATTCCAGTCCATGTCCAAAGTCCTGCTGCTCACTGCTCTGTACAATCAACCTTTGGTTGAAATCCCCCTCACCTGGCTTTGTGTCCCCCGTTGAGATGTCTCTTGGCTCCTTTCACAACCACAGGAGATAAATACCCTCTTGAAGGACATCTTCCTCTGGCCATTCAGGTCAGCTCTCAGATGAACTAAGCCTGCTCCATCTACAGGCAGTTCAGTGGTGGCCCCATGCACCAGAAAAGTGTCACAGGATCATGAGTGCTGGTTTTGTATAGCACAACATCTTTTTCTTCAACTCAGTTGCCCCACTAGCACTCAGGTGTTTTGTACCCCCAGATTCCCCTGTGTGATGGCAGACATGTGGAGATCTGCTGCTGGTTATTACGGTGGATTGGAGGGGGGCACAGCAAACTGGCCTTTCCAGGATGACACTCATGTAAATCATTAATCTGCTTTTATTTCTCATCAGATGGAGAAATTGCTTTTGAAAACAAAGTCTCTTGAGAAAACTTCCTTTGACTGATACTTGGAAGAGGCTTTATTTATGCGGCCAGCAGCAATGATCCCTGCTAATTAAACAGTGGATAGACCTCATTCTTGCTGAATTGCATGTTTTACAAGGCCTGACACATTTAACAATCAGTTTTAGGTTATATTCATAAGCAAGAGGCCAACACCAATTTTGTTATCAGCCAACTTTGTATTGCAGAATACTCCAAGGAGCAATTGTCAAGGTAATTCTTGTGCACTTTCAATAAGTGCTTTAGCTGTGTTTTTAGATGTTCAGTGTCTTGCTCTGGAAGAATGGGAATGATTTCACACTTTACAGGGCCTGTGGTATTGTTCACATGCTGTATTTGGCTTGGAGCTGAGGCTTTCAAACATCATTTGCCCTGTTCACTCCTGGCTGTGTAAGCCAGAAGGGAGGGCGACAGTGGTTTTCAGGTCTGTGCTGTGTTGACATGCGGAAAGAGACAGGTTTCAATCTCCGTTTCTCCTTCCCCTCATTCAGGACACCTCAGCTGTGCAAATCACCCCTTTAAGAACATCCCACTGGTCCTACACGGCCATCTCATCACCTATTGCAAGAGGCAAAACATCTAGAGAAGCACAGAGGAACCTCTCACAGGTCCCACCATCCCTATTGGGATGATGGTTTTGCATCAGGGTTGACCCTCTCACGCTCATATATCACCCTACATCCCTACAGAGATGATGGTCCTACACGATCTCAGTGGCTATGGACTTCAGTGATAGTGGGATAGCTTTGCTGGTGCTAGGAACTGGAGGCCAGACCCCACTCCTCAGTCCTGCACAGAGCTCAGGACAGCTGAGAAATCCCCTTTCTACCTTTTTGGTCCTGTGGAGTGCAGAGCCCATCTTGGACCAGATAGTTAACGTGCTGTTGGTAGGACTCCAGCTTGATGGATGATGACTTAATGATTAAGGGTTTGGACTGAAACTCCAGTTTCAGTGGCTGGCTTTGCCACAATATTTGTACATTATCTTGGGCCAGTTGGTAAATCATTCTGTATTTTCCTCTTCCTCCGAGTAAACTGGAGGACAACTGCAATTCTTTCCATTCTTCACATCTTGAGGACGCTTTCTAGCCTGTGGACCACAACTAGTCCATCACAGTAGAAAGCGAGATGATTTTATTTGATCAACCAGAGCAAATGGTTTGCATAGCTTTATTTTATTCTGCAATGCAATAGCTTGAAGCTAGCCCAGAAGGGGCAGCAGCCCTGCAAGTGATTACCAGCATGATTTGATTCTCCCTTATCTCAGATCACTTTGTGTATAGAGAAACTCCTCTAAAGTTTAACCTGGTACAATCTATGAGGGTGATGAACTGCAGAGGTGGGGCAAGAGGCAGGGAGTTCTTGAATCAACTTTGCCACTGAAAGTACTGAAAGTTACTGAAAGTAACCTGTATACCTGTTATCTTAACAGATGGCAGGACAAAACCAAGCAGTGTCTAACTGGAGTACAAGCACCCACCTAAACATGCCCAGAGGCAACTCTACATTTCCTGAGTGGGTTCATTTTTGGTAGGACATCTGTTTATTATTGCAGTGGTACTGTAATGCCAGGAAACATTGCCTGAGACCAGAGTTCCTTGCAGGTGCTGTGCAAGTGCATCACACTACAACTTTGGGCTTGGAATGTGGTGTTTGTGATGGTAAGATGATGCCAGAACTTGTGATTATTTGGATATGACTAGAACTGCTTTGAAAGCCTCAAAATTTGATTTTCAGATCAATTTCTTTCTTGAAAACTAAACTTTCTTCTCAAACCATGAACCAAAAATAACAGGACAATTTCAGCTCGCTCTTTGTATCCCCCTGGTATGGGGCTGAACTTTGGGAGTGTACTGCATTCAGATTTATGGCTGGGTCCCATCTTTTGGAAGAACAAGCCAGATACAAGCCACTTCAAGCTTGAGATGATGTTTGAATTTACAGCCATTGTAGCATGAACAGAATGTTCTGGGATCTGAACTGCAGCAAAGCGGATTGGCATCAAGACATCTTTTTAAGGAAGAAGGCTAGTTAAGAGGTGCAGGAAGTTGTTGGGGGCAGAGGGAGAAATTCTGCTGCTTGAGGGTTTTAAGAACTTCCATCTTTTTCAGATAATCCTCTCTCAGGGACAGCAAGGTAACTGCTGCTTGAGTTGGGAGGATGGATGAGTTGATCCAGAGGAGGCCGCAGAGAGGCTGCGGGGGGTGGAGCAGCTCTGCTCTGGAGCCAGGCTGAGAGAGCTGGGCTGAGTCAGCCTGGACAAGAGAAGGCTCCTTAAGGGGAGACCTTAGAGCAGCTCCAGTGCCTAAAGGGGCTGCAGGAAACCTGGAGAGGGGCTTTGGACAAGGGCCTGTAGGGACAGGCCAAGGGGAATGGCTTTAACCTGCCAGAGGGGAGATTGAGATGAGCTCATAGGCAGAAGTTGTTCCCTGTGAGGGTGCTGAGGCGCTGGCACAGGGTGCCCAGAGAAGCTGTGGCTGCCCCATCCCTGGCAGTGTTCAAGGCCAGGTTGGATGGAGCTCGGGGCAAGCTGCTCTAGTGGAAGGTGTCCCTGCCCATGGCAGGGGGATTCTAGTATTCTGTCTCCCAAGTTCCCCATGAACTGCATTTTCTGAACTGCTATGTTGGGGTTTTTTAGCCAGCCGGTGTCTCCATCCTCTCCCTGTGATGCTCCATTATTTATTGGAACATACGGGTAATGTCCCAACCCTGTGCTTTTGGAGATCTGAGTCCTAATCCTTCTTGGAGGCACTACTGACAATATTTCAGCTTGTTAGTCCATCTTTGGACGTCACTGAGGTTTGTGGTTACACCATGATCCTGCCATCCCTTCTGAGTGCAGACTCTACCTGGGCTTACTTCAGGCAGGGATTGTCTTGAGGAGGCAGCAATTGCCCATTCTCCCTGTCTCACACCCTCCCACTTCAGGGGGGTCAGACTTCTTCTCAAACAACAAAAAAGAGAGAAAAATCAAATCAAATACAGTTTTATTCTTTACAGCTCTTCCATTTCTCTGGCAGACCTGGAATTTCCCCAGGGAAAAGGAAGCCTTCTTCTCTCCATGGTTGTGGGTTTGGATGAGTCCTTTCAGATCTTTTACTGGATGTCAGGATCTGACCGCCTGGATAACTATTTATGAGAGAAGATCAGTTAGGAAATGGAGACCTGCACAAGTGACAAAGTGTTAAATATGCCCAGAATTCATGTAGCGTGAACCAGAGGGGACCTTGATTCTTTCCCCCTGAGTTCTGTGGCTCATCAAGAGTCTTGAAATCAAATGCTCATTTTCCAAGACCTGGTGCATATTCTCTGTTCCCAAGGCTTTCTTCCATTAGCACTTGAAAACCACAGGTTCCTTCCCAAGTCATCCTTGATGTTTTATAAATGTTATAGCTAAGGCATCATTTCTACCTCCTTTTATGCATTTTTTACAGCTGCAGTAGAGATATTTTGATTCAGGCTGCACACAGTCATCCTGAAAGAGACCTCAGTTACCTCTCCTGGGATATTTCCAAAACAGCAAATGCTGCCTAATTTGAAGCTAATACCCTCCTCGAGCACTCTGGAAATACCCATTTCAAACTTCCGCACTTGCTTATGACGGACACAGATATATCTATATCGGAAGAACGGAAGAAGAGAATGAATGAATATGGGCTATTTGAATCCAAGGTCGATCCATAAGGAAAGGGGTTTGGAAAAGGACAGCGTTTGTATTTTTACGTTATGACTTGGCTAAGTAATATAAAATAGACGTTATGCATGTAGGGGTGGCAGTATCAAGTGGGACTCACCTTGTGTAATCTTAGAGGTGTAAATCAAAGCTTGTCACTGTGGGCTTTGTGCTTGCACTGCCAGTGTGTTTTGTTTGGACAAAGAGGAAAAAAGTGCAAGGAAACCCTAAGGCTGAGGATGGAAATGGAATGGCATTGCAAGGAACGGGAACGCGGGCTTCGTGCGTCTGCTGATGTGCCCGGGACATGAGGGGATGAGCTGGAGCTGCGGGAGGGGAACAGCCGCCTGGCAACAGGACGTCACCTGACAACAGCCGCAACCTCTGTGAGCGCGGACAATGGGCTCGGCCAATGGGCATCGAGGAGCGGCGGGCTGTGGCCAATAAAGAGCGGGCAGGGGCAGGGGGGGTTCAGTTGGTGCTGCAGGTGAGCTGCAGAGCAGAGTGGCGGGACGGAGGGAGGGAAGGAAGGTGGGAGGGCGGCGGGGGGACAGGGTTCGCAGAGGCCCGCGGGCAGGAGGAAGGCCGCTGGCTGCCCGCTGTCTCTCCTGCCCACAGGTCAGTCTCCCGCGGTGGAGCACAGCAGCAGCGATGGCACCGCCCAGCCTGTCTCAGCTGCTGGACGCTGCCGTCAGCCCATCAAGGGGACATGTGAATATAATCGAGCTGCACAGCCTGCTGCAGGCTGTGCTGGGGCTCTTGGGTCTCGGGGGCCTGCCTGTCCCAGACTGGGGGCAGCCTGCCCAGGAGGTCAGGGCCCAGGCCCACCATGTGGGGCAGCAGCCCCCGGAGCCAGCAGAGCAGCAGCCCGTTCTCACCCAGGCCAGCAGCCCAGGGATGCCTCCCAGAAGAAAGGTTTCCTGGGCAGACCTCCAGGGGGCAGGGACACAGCCAATAGCCCCGAGCTCCACTGTGGAACCCAGGGCCGTGGACCACCTGCAAGAGGTGTACAGGTGGTCAGAATCCTCAGGCTCCAGCAGTTCCTCCATGGATACTGAGGAGGCTGAGTTTGAGGTTCTTCGCTGCCTCTATGACCTCCTAAGGCGCCAGCACGCTCGGCTGAAAGCCACCAAGTCAGACCGTGCTGAGCTGGAGAAGCTGCGGTCCGAGCTGCTGCTCCAGCAGCAGGAAGGTGGGAGCTCTGGGGCCTGGTGGGATGTTTGAGAGCCAGGGACGGGGCTCATTGTGCTCAGAGCCTGGCCCTGAGAATGAGACCCCGTCACTGACAGCGTCCCCCGTTGGCCCATGTTCTTGTAGGCCAGAAGAGCATCGTCACGATGCTTGAGGAAGTCCGTGGCCAGGTGTCCTTCCTGCAGGGCCTGGCAAGTGACTTTGAGCAGGAGAAGGGGAAGGTGAGCCGGTGGTAGTCCCCAGGGGGCACGTGGGGATGCTTGTGGGGTTTGGGCAGGGAGGGGGCAGATGACGAGCCCCCATGACACGGAAGAAACTGGTGCCATGCCCTGACTCTGTGCCACCACCGTTCCCAGCTCACATCCATGCTCCAGGAGCTCAAGGAGCAGGCACAGCAGCAGGAGGTGACCAGGGCCACAGTGAAGCAGTTGGTCACCACATGCCAGCAGCTGCAGGAGCAGGCGAGGTGCAGAGAGAGCTCCCAGCTCCTGGAGCTGAAGCAGGAGCTCAAGGAGCAGGCAGAGCACCTGGAGGTGACCAGGGCCACAGTGAAGCAGTTGGTCACCACATGCCAGCAGCTGCAGGAGCAGGCGAGGTGCAGGGAGAGCTCCCAGCTCCTGGAGCTGAAGCAGGAGCTCAAGGAGCAGGCAGAGCAGCTTGAGGGGACCAGGGCCACAGTGAAGCAGTTGGTCTCCACATGCCAGCAGCTGCAGGAGCAGGTGAGGTGCAGGGGGAGCTCCCAGCACCCAGTGGCTCAGTGAGGTGGTCCTGGTGGGGTTCCCGGCCACATCCCCTGGCTGGCTGGGGCCATGGAGCCCCCAGTGCACCTGGGGTTCTTGGATGCATCCATTCCATCTTACAGGTGCTTCCTTCTCCCCTTCGTGCAGGTGGAAGAACTGAGGGCAATGCTGAGGAGAGTGGAGCAGGAGCAAGAAGAGAGGCAAGCAGTGTGCCCCACGTGCAGGGACACCATCGCGCCAGAGGGGCCTCTCCTGCAGAGCCTGGAGAAGCTGCAGGAGCAGGTGGACTCCCTCCTGTCGTGGCAGGAGGAGGGCAAGGTGGAGAGGCTGAGGAGCCAGGTAAGGAGATGGTGGCATGTGGGGCTCGGGAGGGGGCTGCCGGGACCTCCCCTGCCCCCCGCTGGTTGTGCTTCGATGGATGTGGGGGAGCCCCTTGCTCCCCCCTCTCCAGATCGGGTTGTAGGAGCCAGCAGCATGGAGGAAAATTGAAGCTGTGCTGCAGATGTCCTGCAGGCACTGAGAGCCCGTGGCCCAGTGAGCCGGGTCTGTCTCCAGGGGACAGCCACCCCCCCTTGCATGGCACTACCACATGGTCTTCCTCCCTGCAGCAGGACCAGGAGGTGCTGAGCCGCTTGACTGTCCAGGAGCAGGAGCTGCAGCAAGTCCAGCAGCAGCTGCGGGAAGAGATGGCCTCCAAGGTGAGGGGTGGCCCATGCCCACCGTGACAGTCTGGCACCTCTGGGACTTGGTGGCCCAAGGCTGTATCCCTGTGGGGATTCCTCCTCCCGGCTTTTGTCTGGGGACCGCAGTGGCCCAAGCCGGGGCAGCCGGCTGAGGGAGTGTGTCTGCCTGCAGCTGGACCGCACGGAGCTGGGCCCCTTCCGGCAGCAGCTGGAGGAGCAGTGGAAGAGAAGCCTGAAGCAGCTCCAGGAGAAGGCACCGCCGAGGGAGGCGGACAATGCAGCTGGGATTAAGAAGTGAGTGTGATGGGGACAGTGGTGGCTTCAGGGGCAGCAGTTGGCCCGTTGCCACTTTCTCCTTGCCAGCGCCCCGGTTCCCATGGTGCTCTGGGTGCCCATGGCAGTGGTTCCCACTGTTGGTGGTGGTTTTTGGAGCCAACCTCCAACTGCTCTCCCTCATCCTCCGTTCTCCTGGAAACAGCCAGGCGGCTGGGACCTTGCTGGGCTGCTAGGGGATAAACCGGGTAGAAACCCAGGTTTCCCAGCTCAGCCAGCCCTTTTGTCCCCTGCCCAGGCAGCTTTCCAGTGTGGAATTCCGGTGCCTGTCCTGTGACCGACAGCTCAGCATGAGAGTGCCTGGCTTGTAAGTAGCACCCGTCACCGGAGCGTGGGGGTGCTGCATGGGTGGGATGGTGGGAGATGGGTTCTGAGAGCGCCGCCTGACAGGCACGGGGTTCAGGGAGTCTGTCTGGGGGGTTTGACCCTGCTGAGACCCCTCCAACACTCTGCCCGCAGGTGGCGGGATGGGGACCCCTCCCTGAGGGCAGCGGGCAGGGGGATGCCATGGGGCACAAGCCCATGGATTCTGGGGCACTGCCCTGAGCCGGGCTGGATCGTTTGTCCCCTCTCACCCACCGGTGGTTCTTGGCTTCCGCAGGCCCATCGTGCCCATCCCACCCGCGCCACCGCTGACCCCCCGCAGCTCTTGGAAAACGCCTCCTTCCCTCAACCCAGGGCAAACGAAGAGGTAGGGGACTTGGGACCCATCCGCTGCTGGGGGTGCAGGGCGGTCCTGCCCTGCCCGGGAGAGCTCTTTCCTGCGTGGGGATAGAAGGCTCTGGGGGTGCCTGGGCAGGCTGCCCAGAAACACTCTGTCCCCCACCCTGCAGACCACTGTGCTGGGTGCTGAGTACCCCTATTTCCCATCCTGCAGGGAGCAGGCAGCCAGCTGCCGGTACCCTACCGTGCCGCGACAGTGCGGGGGCCAGAACACTGTTGTCCCGCCTGTCCCACGCAACACCCCACGGCCACTGAAGCTATCCACCGTGCTCCCCAGCAAGGTAAGGATGAAGGAAGGGATCCGGAGGGGGCAACTGTGGCTGGTTTTGTGTTGCTGAGTATTCGGGATGGGGGTATTCGTACTTCAGGTTCCCAGGAGAGCTGGGTGTGGAGGGTTGCTTGGGGATGCAGAATTCCGCCCCATGCTTTAGCCTGCGCCCTCTCTCCTTTCCAGCAGGATGATGACAAGACTACAGAGCTGCTGAGGGACACCAGCTGCCGGCAGGGCAGGCAGCAGCCTGTGCTCAGGGGCAAGGAGGGTACCGGCGGGAGAGCCTTCACCCACTGCAGCCTTCAGCAGTCACCGCGGCTCATCCCATCCCTTCTGCCCCATTCCATTGACCACAAACCACGGCAGCCAAGCAAGACTGGAAGTTCCCGGCTGAACCCCTGGCGCCCTGGTGGCCCAGCACCCCATCAATAAATCCTCGTGTTCATGCAAGCGCCTGTGTGGGCTGAGTGGAGGGACCCTGGTTCAGGATCTGCCCATCATGCACAGGGAGGGCTCGGCAGCATCCCTGGCCTGTGGCCCCATGTCACTGGAGGAGCAGCCCCTGGCCACCCCACATCCCCAGGGCCTGTGCCCCCCGAGCTGCCACACTCCCCCTGGCACCCTCTGTTTTGCACAAGCCCCTTTGGGAGCCTGTGTCCACAGAGTGGGGCTGGGGGAGCCGGGCAGTGCAGTAGTGGGAGGAGGATGGATGCTCAGTTGCTGCTGAAGGCGGTGGCAAATGGGCACCTGGGTGGGAATGGCAGCAGCAGCAGCACATGGCTTCATGCCAAAAGCGCTTCCCAATACTCCATATACTCAATACTCCAAGTGAGGTCTCACAGAGCAGCGCAGAGGGGCAGGATCACCTCCCTCGACCTGCTGGTCACGCTCCTTTTGATGCAGCCCAGAATACGCTTGGCTTTCTGGGCTGCAAGCGCACACTGCCGGCTCATGTTCATTTTCTCATCGACCAACACCCCCAAGTCCTTCTCCGCAGGGCTGCTCTGAATCTCTTCTCTGCCCAACCTGGAGCTGCTCCTGGGATTGCTCCTACCCAGGTGCAGGACCTTGCACTTGGCATTGTTAAACCTCATCAGGTTGGCATCAGCCCACCTCACAAGCATGTCAAGGTCCCTCTGGATGGCATTCCTTCCCTCCAGTGTATCAACCCAACCACACAGCTTGGTGTCATCGGCAACTGATGGGCGCACTCATTCCCGCTGTCCATGTCACCAACAAAGATGTTGAACAAGAGCAGTCCCAACTCCGATCTCTGAGGGACACCACTCGTTACTGGTCTCCAACTGGACAATGAGCCATTGAGCACAACTCTTTGCTTGCGGCCATCCAGTCAGTTCTTTATCCACCGAGTGGTCCACCTATCAAATTGATGTCTCTCCAACTTAGAGAGAAGGATGTCATGTGAGACAGTGTCAAACGCTTTGCGCAAGTCCAGGTAGATGACATCAACTGCTCTGCCCCTGTCCATCAGTTCCGTAGCCCCTTCATAGAAGGCCACCGGATTGGTCAGGCGGGATTTCCCCTTAATGAAGCCATGCTGGCAGTCACCAAGCACCTTGTTGGTTTTCATGTGCCTCAGCATGCCTTCCAGGAGAATCCACTCCAAGATTTTGCCAGGCACAGAGGTGAGACTGACTGCTCTGTAGTTCCCTGGCTCATCCATTTTCCCCTTCTTGAAAATGGGGGTTATATTTCCCTTTTTCCAGTCGTCGGGAACTTCACCTGACTGCCATGATTTTTCAGATATGATGGACAGTGGCTTAGCAACTTCATTTGCAGCTCCTTCAGGACCCACGGATGGATTTCATCAGGTCCCATGGACTTGTATACATTCAGGTTCCTAAGGTGGTGTTGAACCAGATCCTCTCCTACAGTGGGCCTAAGGTCTTCATTCTCACAATCCCTGCATCTACCTTCCAAGACTTGCATGGTGTGGTCAGAGCATTTGCCAGTGAAGGCTGAGGCAAAGAAGTCATTAAGAACCTCAGCCTTCTCCAAATCCAGGGTAGCCAGTTCTCCCGATAGCTTCTGGGGAGGGCCCGCGTTGTCCCTAACCTGTCTTTTATTTCCAATGTACCTATAAAATCCCTTCCTGTTATCTTTAACATCCCTAGCCAAGTTTAATTCTGAGTGGCCTTAGCTTTCCTAACCTGGTCCCTAGCTTCCCGGACAACATCTCTGTATTCTTCCCAGGCCGCCTGCCCTTGCTTCCACCTTTTATAAGCCTCTTTTTTCCTTTGAATTTTCCTCAGCAGGTCCTTATCCATCCAAGGAGGTCTCCTGGCCCTCCTGCTGAACTTCCTTCTAGTTGGGATGCATCGCTCCTGAGCCTGCAGCAGGTGATCCTTGAATATCAACCAACAGTCTTGGGCCCCCCTGCCCTCTAGGGCTGTATCCCATGGAACCTTACTGAGCAGGTTCCTGAAGAGGCCAAAGTCTGCTCTCTTGAAGTCCAGGGCAGTGAGCTTGCTGCACGCTCTTCTCACTGTCCTGAGGATCTCAAACTCGACCATCTCATGATCGCTGCAACCAAGGCTGCCCTGGAGCATCACATTTGCAACCAGCCCTTCCCTGTTGGTGAGGACGAGGTCAAGCATGGCACCTCTCCTTGTTGGCGCCTCTATTACTTGCAGAAGGAAGTTGTCTTCCACACAATCGAGGAACCTCCTGGATTGCTTGTGCCGGGCCATACTGTCCCTCCATCAGATATCAGGGGGGTTGAAGTCCCCCATGAGAACGAGGGCCTGCAAGCTTGAGGCTGTTCCTATCTGTCTATAGAGTGCTCCATCCACAGAGTCCCCTTGGTCAGGCAGTCTGTAACAGATCCCCACAGTAACGTCTCCCATCACTGTTCTCTCTCTAACCCTGACCCAGAAACTCTCTGTCGACTGCTCACCTGTCTGCAGACAGAGTTCCATACTCTCTAGCCTATCCCTAACATAAATAGCAGCTCCCCCTCCCCGTCTGCCGGGCCTGTCTTTCCTAAAGAGCCTGTAACCTTCCATTCCAACACTCCAGTCATAGGAGCCATCCCATCATGCTTCTGTGATGCCTATGATATCATATCCCCACAGACGTGCACGCATCTCTACTTCCTCTTGTTTGTTCCCCATGCTACGGGCATTTGTACAGAAGCATCTGAGCTGAGCTCCAATTGAAGCCGGCTCATTGGCTCGAGCAGCTGGAATATCTCTACATTGCTCCGAGCATTTATTATAGGTGCTGGCAGCTGACTGGGTGTGTTGGGATAGAATGATGCCCCCTCCCCCAACACATCTAGTTTAAAGCTTTCTTGACCAGTCTGGCAAGCCTCCTACCAAAACTGCTCTTCCCCTTTGTTGTCAGACCAGCTCCACCAGCTCCCAGTAGACCTAGCCTCCCAAAGAGGAGTCTTATAAATAATAAGTCTTATAAGTGGATTGTCTGCTAATTTTTAATAGCATCTTCCTATCTGCTGCAATAAAGCTGCTGGTCTCCAGTTCCACAGATTCTCATTCTCCTTCTCACAGTATTTGCCCTTCTCCAGTCCTTTGAAACCTCCTCACCAAGTCCCCTCTAATAACCAACCCTTGAGGACCCAGGCTTTACTCTGCCCACTTCACAGCTACTCTCACAGCGGTTTCATCTGGCCCTTGAATACATTAGACTTGCTTCCTCTTGTCTGTTAACCTGTTCTTGCCCTGCACTGCTTCTGCTCCCACTGTTCTAAGTCTACTTTGCTTCTAATTATTTTTTTAAGGGTTAAAAAAAAAAAATTGAAGTATTTTCTGTGGTTTCCATTATTTGGTTTTCACTATCTGAGAATTCATGGATTTATTCCATCTTTCATTTTCCTCTGGCTTTCATGCATGTACAGAATTGCCTGGACTGACGTTTTGCCTCCGTTGTTACTTGAAACCACTTTGGTGTCTTGGCTTTTCTTATTTCATGTTTGCACTCATGGTCTAATATTTAAATTCAGCGTTTCTGGGTCTTTTTTCTTCTTTAATGGTTAATTTCTATTTCTTAGGGAATTTCTTGCATGACTGCTTTCTTGGTTTCATTTTTCTCACTTTTCTGTTTTGTCATTGGTATTTCTCACCTCTGTTTCTGGAAGCTCACAAGATCAATGGACAGATTGAAGTAAATCAGCATCAACTGACCATTGTATTGTGAGCCTCTCCAGACCTTTGTCCAAGCAAAGTTAAGGGAAAAGAGGAGGATCACAGCCTTTATGTTCTCTTTTCTGTCATTAATGTCAACTCTTGCTGCTGAGATGGGCTGGGAAGTCCAGCCATTGCCTAGCTTCAGAGGGTGGTACCCTGAGCACATTGAAAGTGAACTTTCCTGCTGGGAAAACAGCTTTACATCCACTCAGGATAAACTCCGCATCCCCAAAGATAAAATTCCCTGAAGAAAACAATCAGTTGAGCTGAGGGCACCAACTCCCAGTTTGGGTGCAGCTGTCCTAATGACCGTAGTGTGCGCTGTTCACAGCCAGGCAGACACACACTTTGGGAATGGTGCCAGGCATAAAGAGTGCTTTCTTACACATCTTCTTTTTTAATATGCAGGAGAGATGGAAAACCTTGGGCAAAAAGGAAGGGAGACATCTGTGGGGCATCTTAGTTGCCAAAATAGTACAGGAGGATTCAGTAGCCAGAGGGAGCTCCCAGACTCCCCCTGGGATACAGAGGAGCCCTAAGGGCTTTTTGCAGGGGTTCAGAAACTCCAAGTATTTTGAAGTGCAAATTATGCTTTTGATAAAGCAAAGCTGTGGTTTCACAGTGGAGTGTGGAGCAGCAACAGCCACTAAAGGATCTCTGCCTGCTCCTGCAATGAGGGGGGAGATCAGGAGGGGTTCTGTTTATTGCCTTCTTGTAGCCTGAGTGTTTTCACACATGGGAGGCACTGGGCTTCCTTGTAAACCCATCAGCACGTGAAAACAAGGCCTCAGACAACTTTGCATTGCTGAATGCAGCAGCTGGGAGAAATCACTGTTAACTGGGCTAGCAAGGAAAGGGAGGAGGCAGCGCTGGTTTAGAGAGAGCCCTAGGAATACTGTCCCTTTCTACAATCCACTGCTGTATTGTAGATACCTTCTCTTACAGGTGATTCGCAGGTTATTCATAGAAAATAAAATAGGTTTAAGAAATACCAATCTGGTTTAAATGTCTTTTATTTCCTGTGTGCGCATCAATTGCTGCGCCATGTCTGGGCAAATAAAGAGTCCCAGGTAATTCCCAGATCATCATCCAGCAACCAATTCTTGCAAATGGTTCTTTAGCAGCAAAGTGCCTGAGTAAATTTGTGTGAAGATATGCATTTGCTTACTAGATGGTTCCACAAATACTGTGTTCAACTGGCTTATATAAGGATGCCCACTTTAATATTTGATTTAGAATTCAATATGAAGGCGACTGATTGCAAAACACAACCAGATTTCGCAACTCAAGGGAATGGAACTAACAATTACACATATAAAATCAGCTGAAAATGAGTTAGCAAGATGAAACTTCCAGCTTGCTGACTGAACTCATGATTAAAGTTGGGGAGCTAAATGAGCATGGAGCATACTCCTGACAGGGGCTATTTCAGTGATGTGGAGCCAGCAGGTTGGTACCTCGGCATGTGCTGGCTCAGTTGAGAGGCTGGGAAAACTGAGGGCAAGCAGGACCAGGCAGCCGGAGGAAGGACAAACCTCCAGGCAGCTTGTCTGACCAGGGTTAACCTCTGCCCAAACTGCTGCACTAATGTCCTCACCACGACAGGGGATTCCCAAGCCCATGTTTAACACAATTTCATCCTGATTTGTAAATGGCATTTGCTCTGGAAGCGCTCCAGCTCCCATGATTTTCTGGTCTCGTAACACTTGAGGCCGCTGCTCTGAGTCTGATGTGATGAGGTTTGCAGTGTCTTTGGCTCTGAAACTACCTCTCAAAGTCAGGGTCTCAGATCATCTTACGTCAGACCGCAGGAATAGAAGCTATCCTCACTAGGACTACCCCAACCTGGCATCCCAGCCCCACCAGGCCCCACATCTCCATAGAATCACACTGGTTTGGGCTGGAAGGGACATTAAAGCTCATCCAGTTCTAAGTCCCTGCCATGGGCAGGGACACCTTCCACTAGAGCAAGTTGTTCAAAGCCTTATCCAACCAGGCCTTGAATCCCCTGCACCCACAACTCCATCTCCCTCCCCATCTCCTTCCTCATCCCCATCCCTGTCTCCTTCTCCATCTCCCTCCCCATTCCCATCTCCATCCTGATCCTAATCTCCCTCTGCATCCCCATCTCCCATCTCCCTCCCTATCCCCATCCCTGTCCCCATATCTTGATTCCAGTCTCCCTCCTCATGCCCATCTCCCTCTCCATCCCTATCATCATCCCAATTGCTATTCCCCTCCCCATCTCCCTCCTTATTCCCATCTCCCTCCCCATACCCATCTCTATTCTGATCACAACCTCCGCCCTTATTCCCATCTCCCTCCCCATACCCATCTCTATTCTGATCACAATCTCCCTCCCCATACCTACCTCCATCCTGATCTCAACCTCCCTCTGCATCCCTATCTCCCATCCCCATTTCCCTCTCTACCCCATCCTAATCCCATCCCAATCCCAATCCCAATCTCCCTCCTTATCCCCATCTTCCATCTCCATCCCTATCATCATCCCAATTGCTATTCCCCTCCCCATCTCCCTCCTTATTCCCATCTCCCTCCCCATACCCATCTCTATTCTGATCACAACCTCCGCCCTTATTCCCATCTCCCTCCCCATACCCATCTCTATTCTGATCACAATCTCCCTCCCCATACCTATCTCCATCCTGATCTCAACCTCCCTCTGCATCCCTATCTCCCATCCCCATTTCCCTCTCTACCCCATCCTAATCCCATCCTAATCCCATCCCAATCCCAATCTCCCTCCTTATCCCCATCTTCCATCTCCCTCTCCCTCCCTATCATCACCACCATTCCCCCCTTCCTATCCTCCTCCTCATCTCCATCCCGATCACAGCCTCCCTCCGTATCCCCATTCCTATTCCCATTCCCTCCGGCCCCACCCCCGTCCCGCCCGCTCCCGGCTGTGGCCGCTGCGTCGGGGCGGGCCGGGGGGCGGTGGCTGCTCGGGGGCCGCCTTTGTGCGCGGCGGGGCCGTTTCATCCTGCTCTGCTGCGTCCCGTCCCGCACCGCTCCTTCCATGGCCCCGCGCCCCGCTCACGGCTGCGGCAGCGGCGCGCTGCTGGGGCGCTTCGGAGTGCTGCTGCAGGCGCTGCTGGCCCTCTGCGCCTTCAGCACCCTCATGCGTGAGTACCGGCGGTGCGGGGGGAACCCTCGGTGCCTCTCAGCCAGCGCTGCCGGAGTGGCTGGGGACCTGTTTCCTTATAAACACCAGGTTCTGCGTTGGCTATGCTGGGGTTTAAAGCGGACTGCGGGAGTTTGTTCGCGGCGCTCAGCAGGCAGCTAGGGCGCCAGATGCTGCTGCTTCAAACTCTTGTTTGCAGCCTTAATCTGCTGGTAACGAAGCACCGCGAAGTTGCGGCTGTAATCTGTTCAAACTGGCTCCGCTTGCATGAGCGATTGCTCAGTCGCGTAGAAGATTTTAATGAAGCGTGAGAGGTAATGGGCTAACCTGGTAATTTACAAGGAAGAAGCAAAAAGATATGGCAGGGTGCGTGCTGGATGCAGCCTTGCTTGATTAGAGCCGTAGTGGCCCGAGTTGTTGTGTTTAACTTTGGTTTAACTGTGACGTTTGGGGGCTGAGGGGCTGGGGCAGGAGGTTAGGGGGTTTATGGTTGCTGTGAAGGGATGGCAGGAGCAGTAAGAAGGTGGGGAGCACTGAAACCTGAGAAAGTGCTGAGAAACTTCACTGGTTTGTGCTGCAGCTGCGTTTTCCTCAGCAACGCGTTGTTTCTCTTTAGGGTTAAGTGGTTTAACACAAGTTGAGTAACGTTCCAGAACTCGATCTGTTTTCCTTGTTGAAAGCCCTGTGGTGAGGGTGAACTGGAACTTCCAAGCTTTCTGGCTCGGTTGCTGCACGTTTTGAGGCATAAGGAGGTGGAAAGAAAACCCACACCAGCTTCCCCGCTTTAAAAACATAATAATTAGCCCTTTAAAATATTTAGGAAAGAGGAAAACGACCCAAAAAGCGCAAAACCCGGTACATAAACTAAAAGGAAATACCCGCTGGAAGGGTGGTTTTGGGGGGCGCGGTACCTTACCTGGGTAAGTTTGGGGGGGTTTTTTTTTGGGGGGGAGGGTGTTTTCTCTTGTTTTCCTTAGTTTTTCCGCGCCTGAACAGCGAGCCCCCCGCGATGCGCACAGCGCGGAGCCGATCCGTCCCTCCGCCCGCACCCGCGGCAGGCTCATTCCGATATGGCATTCACGCAGTGCGCATGCCTGCCGCTCTTTTTAAGGTTTCCCCCCCATTAAGCCGCCAACTCCTTCCGTGACCTTTCCCAGCAGTTTTTTTTAACGAACAAAATAAATAAAGAAGCAAAGAAAAAGAAAAATCTCACACAAATTCCAACCCCCATCGCCCCGCTGCGCGCCCGCGCAGCCTCCGCGCCCCGGGGCCGTGGGAAACGCGCCGCAACAAGCGAAGGGAGGGTTTGAAAATCACCCGTGAAATCGATGCCGCCGTTCCGCGGGGCGCGCAGCGATAGCACCGGTGTCGCGTTGGACGCGATCAAACACCATCTACAGCGTTTTCTACGGGCGGCTCGGCATCCGATCTTCCCCTCCCCGCCTCGCCCGTTCGTTTCGGGCTTTTCCCCCTTGTTTTGGGTGGGGGAAAAAACTTCCAGGGAGGGAGATGGGGAAAGAGAGGGACGATAAAATGCCCGCGCGGCCCCTCCCGTCCCCTCCACTTCGCCAGGCTCCTGCGTTACCTGATTATTCCCTGGTGCAGCAAATAAATACAAAATAAATAGAATGGGGGGGGAAAAGCAGGTGAAGGCACAAGGCAAGATGCGAAATCAGCTGGTGCAGGCACGGGAGCAACTTTCTATCGTTCGCTCGTTGGGTATCGTGCTGCAGGGAGAGGGTCTCACACCTTGGAACGTGGCAGTGATTTCCCGCATGTGGCCCCAGCTTTCTCCTACCCTACTGCAATCACCAGCACCCTTTACACTGGTTCTTGATAGCGATTCATTGCTGAACCTCCCCATCCCCTTTTTTCTCAACCAGCCTCTCACAGACACACTAGCACAACCCTTTTGTGCAAGAAGATGAGGAGTGCAATAGAGATGAAGAAAGGCGTCAGTTTTCTTTCAGGGATAAGATACTGAAGACTGGAGGAAAGGGCAGATATTGCAGAGAGTGGATTTCTTCACCACTATCCACGTTCTTGCCATTCAAAACCCGTCTCTGAAAGGCCACGGAGACAGCTTCGACCCCTGCTGGTCCAGCAGAGAACACATACAAAACAAGCAGTTCATGTTTTCCAGGCTTTGGGTTGTATCGGATTTCAAAGTGAATACTGTCAGAACTTCAAAATAGGACTAAAAACCCAACAGATGCCAGGAGAGCATTGAAGTCCTGTTCTTCCAGAACATTTTGAAAGTGGCTGGCATTTTCAGCATGGTGACATTTCAGCTTTTCAACCTACTTTTGAAGGGAAGATGCTCTGCAAACCCTGTGTCTGTGTTCTTTCTTCTTCTGACCTGTTCTATATTAGGTTACACTGAGATTCCTCTCACTGCAGCTTATCTTGATATAAAGCTGGTGGCAGGAGACACTTCCATCATCCAACTCAGGGACATGACCACTGCAGCTCCCACAGCGAGTCAGATTTTTCTCCATCTCCTTTCCATTAAGACCAGATGCTTTTATGCTTTATTTCCATTCACATGTAAGCGCTCTTTGCTGGAGCTTTGGTTCCACTGACCTCTCTGGAGCTTCTTCTTCCCTCTTGGCCTTGGTGTTCTCTGTCCTGGCCTCTATTATTTAGAGGCTATTTCTGAAGCACTGACAGTGCAATTGGCTCTGTGCGTAAAGACGTAGAAGAAAGCATTATCCTTGTCCAAAGAGCTTGGGATCTAAATTAGCTCTGTGGATGGTGTCCAAACAGGTGGATTCAAAAGAAGTTAAAATAATCAAAGCTGAGGAAGAAAACCCCTTTGGAATGTCTTCTAAGTGGCTGCTACAACAAGGCTTTCATGTATGAATGAAAAGGTGCAGATTTATATCAGGTGTGATCTGAAGATGACTCTTAACAGCACCTGTTGGCAGCAAAGACTTTGGATCTTGCTCACAGCTGAGAATACAAATTGGCTTAGTGGACATAAAATGCAGTAATAGCTGGGAGATTTTGTTTTAATGCTACCTTTTAGGGCACCACTGGGAAGAAGAAGAAAGCACTTTGAGATGTACTGAATTGTCCTGGTGTAGTATCTCAGGATACAGAATGGGTTTAATCCCTGGTGCAAAGTACACACTGAGGTTAGCTCCAGCTTTAGCTGCAGTGTTCTGTGTTCTCAGGGATGTATCTTCCACTGATCGAAAGCAACTTGGCTACATTATCACTGCTATCTGTGCTGTTTAATGCCTATCTGTTGGCAGCTACATGATGCTCAAACTTGTATTTCAAGTTGGGAACAGAAGTTTCACAGCTGAAATTTGTTGTTGTTATTTTTAACAAAAAACCCCTCCTACTTTTATGCAAATAGCACTGACAAAGGAAGAGATTTACCTGAGTACCAAGTAGCCAGGGTGCAACGGTCATCCATGTGTCCTTGCCTCTGATGATCACCCCCAAAGGATGTAACTGTTCACACCCCAAGTTTGCCATAGGTGAACAAGAGAAACATGTCCAACCCAGTGAAATTCAGAGAGTGCCATTACCTTAGATCAGATATCAGCAGTTCCTGACCTCTGGGATAGATTATCAATACACAAAACCTTTCCTATTTTGCAGGCTGTCATCTTCAGGAGGAGAGGTGGGGATGTAAAAAGGTCCCCTCCACAAAGGCACAAGCATGCACCCCCACAGATGTTATAGCATTAACACTCCCAGTTTCTCCCTTTTTTCCTGGCATCAGAAGATAAATGCCCTGGGGAACATTAGGATGTGCATTTGGGTATCCATTTCTGGCTTTGGGATGCTGCCATCAAGATGTGCTCCACTGCAAAAAGGGGCAAAGCTGTGCAGCTGCACCAGTGTATTTTGGGATTTAGAGATAGCCAACCTATGAGCTGAAGCAGGGACACTGTCTAACAGGAACTTGGTGTCAGAGAAGACACCCACAGGACATCATCTGGGGCTATCTCCATTGCCAAATGCAGCTCCTGTTACTTGTTCTTCTGTGGAATTGCTCCTGGAGTTATCGTGAAGCCATTCTGCATTTTCTCCCATTCATATAACAAACTATGGCCTTTATCTTCTAAGTCTTCCAGTAGTCAGCCCACCTTACAGTCAATCTTTACAAGAGGAAAAGACACCATAAAGCCCTTACTTCCTGCCAGTCTCGGGACCAGGGCTCTCACTTACCTTTGTCTTCTTTTTATTCAACAGCCCCAACTCAGGGAGAAGTTGGTGGCTGGAAGCCGGCGTTAGGATGCACAAAGACTAGTTTCACAGTGCCATCTCCTGGAGAGGGATACCACATTTAAGCTGCGTTTTGCAGATGCCGTCTTAGGTCTGATTTGCCACCGGGGCATTTTGAAGGCAGGTGGTTATGGCATGACCTAAAGGAGTTTAGCACAAGTGACGTTAATCCAAGATTGAACTCCCTCGTTACGCTGCTCAGCAAAAGTCCTGCTTCTTAAATGCTGCGAACATTGAATTGGGATTCATAAAAGGGTTATAGACAGTGCTTTGCACCTCTTCCCTACATGCAGTGATTGCAGAGGTACCCTGCAGCAACACAAGGGATACCGTGGCAAAGGGATCATCTTAAATGGGAAGCATCAGGGCCAAGCATCCCTGTGGCCTCCAGCTGACCTGCAGATCCCTGCCCAGCATGTGGAGACCCACACACCAAGTTTTCACTGCAGCTTACTTACCAGCTTCTATTCGTGTTTACTGCCTGCTCATTAGATATCACTGTGCAGGGTTGTGACTATTCAGCAGATGGGCAAGGACTGGATTTAATATTAACTGGAAAATCTGAGCCAGGGCATCATCTGTGCAGCTCAAGAATGCCTAGAAAGCGTGTTCTCAGTGCTAAACAATAGCTCTTTCCCCTTAGCAGTAAATGGAAAGGAAGCACATGTTATATCCAATAAATCAGAGTGCTGAGGTTCAATACTGAAGCTCATAGCTATGAGTCTTATCGATCATGCGTGCACTATGGAAGAGATCCACTCTCTTATCAAGAACTTGCTTATTTCCACCATTTATGAACAACTTCCTTATTTGAGTGTTTGCTGGCAGGAAAACATCTCCTGGTTGATGTATCCAGCTTCTACAGGCAGGTGTTGGGAAGGGAGGCTGGGGAAACTGAGGCAGGAGGAGCTGTGAGATGTTGCACACAGATGTGCAGTCCCAGGGAAAGGCTGTAGTAATGGAAGTGGACTTAGACCTCAGATCTGGGGTAGCATGGTGCAGTGGTTATAGATTTCACTTCACACTGGTGTTTCTGCCCAACTCTGTGATGCTGAATAAGTAATTTCTCCATTTCCCTTCCCTTTTATGCAGGAATCTCCATAATGGCTAAACAAGACCAAAACCTCTGATGGACAAGGATGACCAGGAGCTCACATCATATTAAGAACTGTAAATTGTGCCTTACATCTGCATTACTCTTCATTGCTGCAGCACCCTGATGGGAGATCAGAGCAGTTAGCGCGCTTTGAGTGAATTCTGTATCATAGTCCCTCTTCATCAGGGACGGTAGCGATAGGACAAGCGGTGATGGGTTCAAACTGAGACAGGGAAAGTCGAGGTTAGATATAAGGACAAAGTTCTCTATTGTGAGGGTAGTGAGGCCCTGGCACAGAGTGCCCAGAGAAGTGGTGAATGCTCCATCCCTGGCAGTGTTCAAGGCCAGGCTGGACAGAGCCTTGGGAGACATGGTTTAGTGTGAGGTGTCCCTGCTCATGGGAGTAAGTAATATAATTCCTATGGGAATAAGTATATAAGCAGTTTCTTTTTTTAAAAACCAAAGATTAAAATCATGCATTTGGAAGCATCTCTCTGAAACTAACTCTGAAACGGGCTTGTGAGTGGCTTTTACTCTTTAACGGCTTCTTCTGTATTAAGGAGAAAGATTAAGAATGAAATACCGCTAATTGCACATAAAGGCCCCAGCTTCCACAACAGTGTAACTGTACACTGTATTCAGCTTAATCTCCATCTGCCCCTAACAGCATAATTGATTCTTTATTTTAATTTGAATTAGCCGACACATCTGTTTCTTCACTGCCACATTGCTAAGCGCATTTAATAAGAATGAGTATGAGTGGAGGAGTCTACAATATGCCGTTAAAGGTAATAAGTAACATATTTAAGGTTAGAATGAGCTCAGGACTAAGTAACTCAGGGATGAGGACTGAAGGTGTATAAATACTTTGCTTACTAGGGCTCTGTTGAGTAAGACATAGCTGCTGGTTAATAACTAAAGAAATAAATAGAGGTGGTTTTCATGAAGTGGGTTTTCTGATCTCGTTTCAGACCATGCCCCTTTGGTCCTGCCTACAGGTGACTGGTTTTACTCTAGATTGGCTGACCTCTGACAAGTGGTAGCCACTGTGCCTCAGTTTCCCCATCTCCACAACGAAGAGAGGAGTAGTAAACTTTGCAAACTGCTAGAAGAATTCTCTGATGAAAATACCCGTATCCTGTCCCCTGTAATTGACCCTTGCCAGCCCAATGAGCCTTTTACTCCAAAGCAGACCCTGTGGCCCCTCTCCTCTTTCATCCCTTTTCTCCACTCTCCAGTGGTACAGCTATGCAGGCTCTATTCCCTCCTGAGGTAAATATTCCTAAAGCCACGTCTCTTTTAAAAGCATCATGTGCTCATAGGTCTTCCCTGCACCTCTGATAACCCACAAGCCTTGAGAATACAGGTTCTTGACCGGAAATACCTTAAAAACTAATACTCCTGGCCAGCTTGCGTGCACAGACAATGCTCAGCTGCAGCACAGTTTGTTCTGCTCTCCTGCTCTTCCTCTTCCTCAGTCTTGCTGCTGGGCAGCTCATTGAGGTGTGCAGGTGTGGAATAATTAGGAAATATGGGATAACTAGGAATTAAACTTATATTTGAAATGTAGCATTGTCCACCCATGAGGAAAGACGGACTTTCAAGGCCTCTCAGGGCGAGATGCAGCCGCACCTGGTATCCCAGGAATGTGCACTCCACAGCGGTTCCCGTGGCAACACAGACAAAGGGTAGAGCCAGGTGGAGATCTCGAGGTTACGCTTTGTCCTAACTCCAGCGAAAGATGGGAATGTGATGGTGCGAGAAGCTGATAAGCTGCATGGTAGAGTGAGGTGGAGATCTTGCAAAAGCCGATAAGCTGCATAATTCTTACCCTGGGCTAGCAGCCTGTCATCTTTTGATAGAATGCCATCCTCAGTGTGAACTTTGCTTCATTATAATGTCATTATAATGCATTTACATGCTAAAATACACACCCATCTCCAATGCGACCCCCCTCCAAAATGAGACCACCCCTCTCTGTGCATGCGCTCTGAATTTTCGGTGCCATATACCTTTAAATCGAAGCGAGAGAAATTTGCACCAATAGTAATAAAGGTATGTATGACTAGAGTCACTCAAGCTCCACCTTGAAGGTAAACAATAATACAAAATGACGCAAGAGAGAGGGGGATATTGGGGAAGATACCATCGTGGATGAGTCGAGGAAGATAACATCAACCGACTCCTGGGACCGGTCGACGGGCTGGACCTCTCTTCCCCCCCATAGGGACGCCTGTGGGTAAGATTTGCACTGTATTCGGTGCTTCCCTGGGAAAACCTAGAATCTCTATAGAGTTACTTTTACTGTCATCTGTATATTTTATAGCTATACTGTGTTAACTTTATCGAGCGCTTGTATTCATGTAATCATTATTCGCACGTGCTTTTGCAGACAGTATCTATCACCGGCAGTCCATAAGAACCTGTATCTGTTGCATCAATAAACTGCACGGTTTCGGTAATCGATCGTAATTCTCTTGCTGAACGCGACCCCATCTCTTAGTGTGGCCGTGAGAGTTCAGGAGCACGATTCGCCTGACAGTGTGGTGCACTATCAGTGAAACCGGACCCAGTGAGGTTCGAAATAGCGAACGCTGCCCGGGGTGATAGCTGCCAGTAATCTTCCCCCCTCCCTTTAACGCAACAGCAGGGTGTGGAGGTCAGTGAGGATGAGGAAGATAGCAGTTATGGTGACCCACATCAGCATTCAGCCCTTACAGACAGGGGGGTTTAACAGAAAATGAAGTACATCCCTGTGAAACGAGATGTTTTCTTATTTGAAGCTGGAGAATACACAGCAGAATGGATGGCCCCCATTGCGGGTCTCTACTCAGAGTTAGCAGTTTGGGATTTCCCTTTCATCATGCCCTGGAGCTCTCTCTGCACAGTTGGGAAATCAAACCACACGGGTATAGATTTAGTGACAAATACAGTAAAAGATACATGCAGCAGGAGCCTGATTCTGCTCTGGTGCTGTTGGGATCCAAAGACCCAAAGGCAGGAGCAATCCCCACTTCCCTGAAATCTTACCTTTAGAAAGGAAGCAGCTTGTTCCTGCCACAGTTACACCATAAATATTGACCAGCCATACACCATAAATACTCATTTTCTCCCAGGTTTTCTTTTGGATTGAACCAACCAGTTCCCTGTGAGATGAAACCTGGGTGCAGTCAGGGGTCACTTGAAGGATTTCCCTTTGTAGGCAGTGTGACCCATGATAGATTTACTTGCCTCTGTCCTACATGGTTCTCCAACACCATCCCAGCAAACCTCAACCTCAAGTACCCCTAGGAGATTCTGCCAGGATCCCATGGGAAGGATGTGCACATAAATGCCACTTTAGGGGCTGTATTTTCTGTTATTTTGCAGTGAAAATAAACTCTTTCCTTAGAACCGGAAAGATTCCATGTTAATCCCAGAAGAGACAATGGCCAAGTAGCAATGCAAGGTGAACATGGCAAGGTGAACAAGGTGAATGTGAGCTGGATGGAAGTGACTTGGCCTGGAGGACACAGATCTTGCCTTACAGCAAAGAACATGAGCAGGGTAGATGCAGTCAATATTTCTCTGGCACTGGACAGGTTTTATGGGGTCTTCTCCAGGGAAGATGTGCTACCAACAGCTATGACATTTCAACGTGAAAAGTTTCTCCTCCTTTCCCTGCTTTTGGACCCCCTCACATCATAAGTGTGAGGTATAAAAGCAAAGCATTCTTGGCATGATGTCTTGAGAATAGAGTAGGTTTTAGTGCTCTGAAAAAAGCTTTTGTCTAAAGGAACATGTCTCTACACAGGGCGAATCACAGTTTCATTTGCTCAGCTAAAACAGCTCAAACAACTCGTTTTCTTGTTCACATCCACGGTTCCGTATTGCAAAATGAAAGAAGGATTTATCCTGGCAATTCTTGTTAGTCCTTATCACAATGTTCCTTAATCTACCTCCTTACAATCAAAAGGATGTTGCCCAGTCCTGTCAAGAAAACTACTTGCTGAAAAGCATTGGATTTACAGTACTGTTTAGATAACCAAATCTAGTATTAATTGATGATGTTACTGCCTGTGAAATATCCTATTTATCTAGGATCCATAAAAGGCAGCTCATTCCATTAGCATAAACAAAGAGTGCAAAGTAGGAGCCATGGCAAAGGGGCGTCTATGGAAGAGATGCCAACAAGACAGGACCCGGGCAAATATTCTGTGTTTGAAAAGCCGGAAGTTAGAACTGTCAGGGATGAATGCTCATGTGACAATGCCTTTGCTTAAACTAGCAAGTGTAATGTCACTGCTGCATAATTGGGATGTGTCAACAGTTGTGCTTGAAAGGTTTATCCAGGTGGGTTGCACCTCTCCCCATCGGTACAATACAGGCTTCATAGCCAGTGCTCTTGACTCCTCTTTGGCTTTGAAAGAAGCATATCTACAAACCCTGCTGTGTTTGTAATGATGCTTTTTAACAAGGTTTCTCCAAGCATAATTCTGTGATAAGCATAAAACAAGCTTCACCTATTTATAACCAGGGGATAAGTGGTTTTTCTATTATCACGACCAGCCCCAAGTGGCCTAGGAAAACCTGGAGAGCAAGGCAGAACATGCAGGGAGGAAGAGGGGGAGATGTTGGCTGTGGGCAGGTCATTCTGCATTGCCTGTCTACATTCATGGACTGGCTACAGAGTCTGGACCATCAGTGTGACGAGGTGCCTGGGATGCAGCTCCAGATTAGCACACATCAATAGGTTTCTTCAACCTGGGCATCTCCATGTGGCTCACGAGATTGATTCAAATGCCTAAAGTAGTTGTGGTCTTTGGTCTGATAACTCTTATATTCTTCTATTATAAAATGACTTGTGCCCTGCCCAGCAGAAAGATGGGAGTAGTGAGCTATGTCAACAAAGACAGATCCTGATCTGATCAGTGTGACAGCACAGGGCAGAGAATTCATGTTCCTCCTCTGCTAAGTGACAACAGGAGCCAAGATAGGGAAGGAATTTGGTTTTCCTCATGACAAGCTTTAAAATAGACTTGATTTTAAGCTCAATTTTTCAAAAACCTGACCCTCTAGAAGTAGCTTTCCAGGTATGGAATTAACTTTCCAGGCATGGACAGACCATGCTTCCTGACAGAACAGGCTCCAAAGGCACTTCTCCATCTATTCAGAGCACTCTGCTACAACAGAAAGTCAGGCAACAGAGCATGAAAAATCATTCAAAGGTGTTTGCACAGTAAATCAGAACTTCAAAAGGAGCCAGTGCAAATTCAGACTCAGTGGGAAAGGGGCAGCATTTCCTTTGGGCTGCTTGGAAAATCATCCCTGTGTGCCCTTGTGAGGGCAACCCATGTGCCTACAGGACAGCTTCCAAAAAGGATTAGCGCCAGTGCTTGCAGGTTGGAGGCACAGAAAGGTGACTTTCCATGTGAGTGCTCACAGCCCAACAATCCATCATTAGGCCATTCTGCCTCCCCATTCTTCATTTCACCAGGTAGTTTGAATGCTAATCTGCTTAAATGCCTTTTTATAGCTGGTAGCTGGAGGCTAGTTGAGTTGAGAAACCTTTACACTTGTACAGTCGTTTACAGGGCTGCTTTAAGACACAGCATATATTATGTGTGAAGCTTTATAACAACCATCCATATCAGAGCTGATGAAGAACATGAAAGCAATACAGCAGCACTCCTTCCTACAGCACTTTGTTACAGGTGACAAGAGACAGGAGATCCGAAGGCTGAACAAAACCAGTAGCAGGAAATTATTTTCCCGAGAGACTCCTACAGAATGTAATGATAAATAAGACTTTTAAAGTTACTGTGAAACAAAGGGACCCTTTAATGAAAAAGAATCTGATCCCTTAAATGTTGAAGGTTGTATTCATCTGTCTCAATTAGGATATATTGAGATAACTGCATCTGAAACATTAATCCCCTTTGTAATTGGTGGAGCAAATCACCATAGGGACATGCGTAGGAAACTCATATCACTCCAGGGTAAATAATAAATGTTGTGACTGCACTTGGGACTTCGAATTCCCACATTTGAGTATCTGTTGCAGTCATGCCCTGCCTCAGTGCAAGGAAAACTGGCTCCCAGGGCCAAAGCAGCCTGTGAGGCCCCATGGTCTGGAGCTTCAGGTGAAAAGAGTTCTATATCCAACTCAAATCCAAGAAGAAATCCTGGCCCTTAGGATTCCTCATAGGGTCATTATTCATATGACAAAATTACTACATGCACGTAGCAGTTTTGCTGCACTGGACCTACACTGCTTTGAATATCTTTGACTTAAACCCTAAATGAGTGCTATAACTTGGAGAAGTTTTCCTTACAAAAAACAAACTCAAAACTGCCTGAAATTCACTATTGCTGTAATCTTTCCCCATGCACACAGAAATCCTAATCATCCTCCTCCTATCCCAAATCAAAGCTATCAACTCCCATCTTCATGTTTCGATGCTGCTTAGAAACAGAAAGTCCTGGTTCTCCTGGAGTTTAAACAGTTTTGCTTTCATAGCAAAGAGGAGCACAAAAGTTGAGTTTAACTCCCAGTGGTTTCTGCTTTTTCCTTTCTGGAGAGCTCAAGAGCCAGCTCTTGTGAATTAAACCCAATTCCCATCACTAAATGCTTCTCATTTACACCCGCAGAGCACTTGGGCCAGCTGTTGCATTTGTGTTCTCACTCCTTACCACGGTGGTCTACCTCCAGGTAAAGCAAAGCTTGTATAAACGCATTATAAGAAGCTCATGAGAAAGACACATGGGTGTAATGAGGCTGAATGAAAATATGTGTAATGAAAGCTTGGAGGGAAAACATTCTCTCTCAGAGGAGTGTTATCACATTAGCGCTGGTTGTGAAGAGCTAATGTCCACTTTAAGTGGTATCAAGAGCTGGAGCAATTGAAAGACAGTAAGAAGAAAATGAGTGATGAATCAATTTTATTGTGTGCTGTTGAGCAGTCCTGGCTGGAAGAGAATGCGTTGGTACTGCTCAATAAAAAGGATGGATGGGAACTGACAGCAGCAGGGACAAGTGCTCCCACACTTTCTGAAGAAATAAATGATTTTTGCCATTATTTTTGCCTTAGCCAATAGGATTTTGCTGAAAAGGAATGTTTTCTTGTGGAGTTCAGCATAGACACAGCAAGTGAACACCGTGCTCTATTTATGCAGAGAGGAAATACCAGCTTTATTGGAGAGACAAACTCACTTTGCACCTTTCCTGAAGCTGGCTGTGCTGGCGTCCCCAGGAAAGGTTTTGTGTCTCTCAGATCTCTTTATGGGACTCATCTCTGCTGCCCCATCTCCCTTTTTCATGCACTACATCCCTATGCCACCACTCTCCATTTCACCTCCTAGGTTTGGTACGGGTTCCTAGGTCACACTTGCATCCTGATGCACACACACCTATCCAGAAGCACTGAACACACTGGCACTGACCTATCCAAGGCTGCTGAAATACATTCCCTGTTGAAAACAGGGTAAAAGGAGCCCACAGAGACATTTATTCCTACTACAGCAAGACTGATTCCTGCAACCAAGCAAGATTGGTGTCCTTACTCTAGGCTGAATGGTGGCAACTGTTATCTTCCGAAATGAGTGATGTGAAGACTCCCTGATTAGTTAGGATCATTTCACACACAGGCTTCCATCCCAAAGTCACTGCTGCAGTCTTCCACTAGTATACAGTTCCCCAGTTTGGGCTGCCCAGATGGTCATGGTTAAAAAGGCACCTCCAGAGGGTGATCCCAAGCACTTCTAGATATTGGTCCCACACAGAAGGAATTGCAGGCTGGAGAACTGCATGTCTTTTCCTGGCAGAGCAGTCCAGACAACAGGCTTAAGATAGATGCCCAGTTTCTCCTGGCTAACTCTCAGCAAGAGTCCTCAGATGTCCTTGCGGTGCCTATATGGTGAGTTTTGTCTTGGGATTGGACTCAAGCCCACCATCCCCATGGTGGGTCAGAGAAGAGAAGCCAATGCTATTTCATTTCCATCACAATGAACAAGTTCCTTTTCTTACTGCTTCCTGTTTCTATGTTTTTCATCCCTGTTTCATTCTTCGTCAAAGCACAATTTGAATCTAATTTCATAATCTCACTGACCAATATTATTTCTCCCCTGTGTTCAGTTGCAAACATCTCTGATAGCAAGCAGATATCATCTGGCCTTTGGGAATCCCTGGACATTCCGAAGTTTGTGTTTCAGTTGTAACATCCAGAAGAGAGGGGGCGAGAGAACAAGAATGTACATCCTACATCAGCATTTAGCTATCAGGTCAACTGTTACAACAGCAACAGAGCAAGGGTGAAAAGAGAAGAAACAGTAGAAAAAAGCAGAAACACCATTTAGGGTGAGTCTGCAATAAGCATTGAATTCAAGAATAAATCCTTATTGAATGGTATATAATAACAGACCTACTTCTCCCAGGCAAAGAGAAAAAATGTCAGTTTTGGGACCTCACCCTGAGCTATGTCAAAGGCTAAGATCTCAAGAGAGTTCATGTGGGAACAGACAGCAAAAGTCACTAGGCACAGCTCTTCTTGGACAAAATTAGGTTTCCAGCCTGTAGAGTTACTATTCAGGTGAAATGAGTAAAATTTAAGTCAGTTAAGCCTTGTTTTCAACTGCATGTCCCACAGGAAGATGGTTTTAAAACTTCACACCCTCACTGGTGCAACATCATCAGAAAAACTTCTAAGAGTAGGCCTGGTCTCAGACACATGCAGTGATTTGTAAATCATTCTGACAAATACCAATTTTCTATCACTTTTTGTTATAAGAATAACTTTTTGCTATGTTATATTATGAGAAACATATTCAGGTTTTTCCTCTTGAATCACGTGTAGGAAAAGTCACCTTATGGATGCTCCTTGCATAGTTTACAAAAAGCCTGTGGGCATCTTTCCATGGGTAAGCATGCGTGTGTTCACCTAATTATGTTCCTGAATGAACCACTCCAGCAATAAACCCTGATTTACCTACAAACACTTTCCAGCTTCCAGGAGCCATATGTCAAATCAGTCCCTAAATAGAATAACCTTTGCTCAGCTTCCCCAGGGAGCAAACACTGGATCATAAAATCAATGTCTTATTTGTCACCAACTGGCTGAGTCCAGAAGTGCTTGCTGGGGAGCTGGGAGTGTGGGGACAGAACTGCTCACCTATTGTATGGTTCTCTTCAAGCAAAAGTCCCTGGTGGCTTTGATAGGACATTAAGGTGACAATACTACATCTTCCTTGTCCAAATAGCAGGCAAATAAGTAAATAAAAGACATTCCTATTAGAAACACCTTGTCATGTTGTAAAATAAGCATGTCAGTTCATGAGAGGGAAGCTTGGTTTTGCCCTTCTACCACAATGAAGGGAAAGACACCCTCTGCCTCAGAGTTTTAACCATCCCTTCTAGCCTTGGAGAACTCAGCTATTCCTAGGAGCCATGTACAGCTTGACATGTACGTGTATGACCAAGGCTCCCTCCAAAGTGTAGAGGAGGCCACCATTCCTGCTCTGAAAGCACTGCTGTTTCCAACACTGAGATCATGGCCATATGATATTAGGCACCTCATTGTAGCAGAAAATGAAAAGCTATTGATGGAAGAGGAAGCAGATGAGATACATATATCAGCTGGAGCAACAATGCAAGCTGAAGCTGCAGAGCTGTTTAGGACCTGTTCTTCATAGGGCCAAACCTGGCAAAATACATTGTGAGGGGTCTGCAATGCAAACAAATAGGCAGCTGCTGGAAGGGGACAGCTGGGATTTCCAGCCAAAGAAAAAGCAGGCGCAGGCTGTGGTTCTTCTCAACTGAGTGTAGATGTTCAGGATTAAGGCATCCAGGTCCCATGAAGGGTGATTGCACTGTTGGAGAGCAATTAATCTCATTATTTCAGACTGCAGTGTCAAAAGGAGATGTAGAGAACTGTTTCCCTCTGCAGGCTCCGGAGGCAGCTCAGACAGGTAACAGACTAATGGTCTAACTTTGGACAGCTAAAATTGACTGAGATGAATCCCATCCCACTGATATTTGGGTCTGAGTGACAGAAGAGTACTGCCATACTTTACACACAAAAACCCTGACCAAGGGTGCTGCAGCATCCTCAAGGGCAACAAGTGAATGTGCTGAGCTTATAACCATTATCGTCCTTTGTTAGAACTGACACCACCTTGATGCTCTCTCTTTTTTTAATTGCATTTTGCCAGCTGTGCTTTGTCATCTGATTTTTCAGCAGAATCAACATGTTTTTTATCAGGGTATATTCTTGGTGATAATATTCTTTTCAAAGGGAAATTTGTCTTTCTTTCGCTACTTCTATACTTGGAGTTTAACTTCATGTAGATGTTGTCTACATCCCTCTGCCTTTATATTGTATTTATATACGAGTTTGGATTAGATGACCAAAGACAGGTCACTGTCTGCCCATTGCTGTGGGCTAGTGCTCAGAAGTAAACCCAGTTTGAGCTTGCATCAAGACACAGAGGTGTTTCTTTCACAGCCTGAACCATTGACCACAGTTCAAGATAGTCACAGATGTATCTTCTACCCTTGCCTTGCCGATGAGGGAACAAGCTTGGTCCTCTTTGTTCTGGAAGCCTTTGCAGGAAAGATCCTTGCAGACACTAATTGAGAAAGTAATGATCACAGATAAGAAAAGAAATCCAAGAGTTAAACCCTAATGAAATCTGTAACTAACTCTGGAAAGTATTTCAGGCAGTTATGGAAAGCAAAAACAGGGCTGCAGGGTGGGATGGATTTGTATGATCGTCTGTAGTGGCTGCTGTCCTGCTCCACCAAATAGTTTTCTCTTCTCCTGCTAAAGATGGAAATGAAGTAAAAACCCCATGACTCCTCTGGGATACAGCTTCTCTGCGCAGCTGCCAGGCATTTCGAATAGCTTTGCATGTGCACAGTGCAGGCTTTGGGAACAGAGAAAAGAATACAGCCTGGTCTGTGAGCTGTGCTCTGGGGCTCCCCTGTAATCAGATTCAAACCTCATTTTGTCTATCCCAGATGTTAAATTCAGGCATGGCGTGAAAAGACACAAGTTGAGAAAGCCTAGAAAGCCACCTTTGACTGTATGTCTGCATCTCAAAGACCTTACACTGTCCAAAAAGCAGTACACCCAATGTCCCGTAGTTTCCCCCCTAGGACCAAAGGAGATGGTGAGCTCAGTGTGTGTCTCTATTTATGCTACAATATTTCTGCACTAAGTTGCATGTTGACAATTTGTGGCATGGGCCCAGTGTTTGGGAACTGAAATGTGAGAACATATCTGTAGTGATGGACTCATTCAACTGAGGTTGTTTTGTATCAGATCTCATCTGAAGAGTGTTTTACAGATCTGAGCTAACACCAACTGGGGCCAGGAAGAAAACTCCCCTTGAATGCGAAAAACATGGAACGAACCCAAGTAACCTCATCACTGTGTTCGTTGCTTTGGAAAACCACTGGACATCATCATAAGTGAAAAATAACAACAGTGAAGTTATTATTTTAAACAAAAGGCATATTTTAGAGCAACTTGTCAGGTCTCCTGTCACAGGAGAAATGAGCAGTTCCCCCCCTTGATATTGTCTTTGTGACTTGTTTCCTGCTTAAACAGAGGATCGAACCCAAAATAGAGATCCCAGCACTCAGGCCTCCACAAAGAACTGATTTGGGCTATTCAGTTCATCTGCCGCTTGCAACATTTGCCTTCTCCAGCACAAAACCAAGGTTTGTCAGATGATGTACTGGGATGGGACTCACACTGGCTGGTTTCCTGGATAGGATCCTAAGTATTCCAAGAAAAATAACACGTCTCATTGCTTTTACTCCTCCCTCCTGTTTAATGTTCAGTATGATCATTATGGACTCTCTTGTGCTTCTTGTACAGCTATCAAGAAGTTGGCAATCTCCGCACTTGACTTTTATCCTGTAGAAAGGGTGTGCCTGTTTCTCATCAGAAACCAGCTAGAAGAGTTTTGAGGTAGTTGATGGGTTTTTAGCAATCCCTGGGAAGAAACACAGGGACAAATTTTACTGCGTTTCTAGGCTGAAGTCAGGCTTCATCCTGAACCTTAAAAAGGCTAATTCACTGCAATATTCATGACATCATTTCTAAACCCAACACCTTTAATACCCCTTTTCCTGCACGCCCAGATGTTTCTCTGGAAGCAAATACCCCCTTTAATCCAAAGAATGAAACTTAGCCAGAGGGTCTCTTCTGAAAGCTGTTTTGTACCCATAAGGTTATATCATGCTCCTGATCTGTAGTTCTGCAGCTGAGATTGCACCATAAATGCAAACCAGAGTGCTCGAGGAGGGTATTAGCTTCAAGTTAGGCAGCATTTGCTGTTTTGGAAATATCCCAGGAGAGGTAACTGAGGTCTCTTTCAGGATGACTGTGTGCAGCCTGAATCAAAATATCTCTACTGCAGCTGTAAAAAATGCATAAAAGGAGGTAGAAATGATGCCTTAGCTATAACATTTATAAAACATCAAGGATGACTTGGGAAGGAACCTGTGGTTTTCAAGTGCTAATGGAAGAAAGCCTTGGGAGCAGAGAATATGCACCAGGTCTTGGAAAATGAGCATTTGATTTCAAGACTCTTGATGAGCCACAGAACTCAGGGGGAAAGAATCAAGGTCCCCTCTGGTTCACGCTACATGAATTCTGGGCATATTTAACACTTTGTCACTTGTGCAGGTCTCCATTTCCTAACTGATCTTCTCTCGTAAATAGTTATCCAGGCGGTCAGATCCTGACATCCAGTAAAAGATCTGAAAGGACTCATCCAAACCCACAACCATGGAGAGAAGAAGGCTTCCTTTTCCCTGGGGAAATTCCAGGTCTGCCAGAGAAATGGAAGAGCTGTAAAGAATAAAACTGTATTTGATTTGATTTTTCTCTCTTTTTTGTTGTTTGAGAAGAAGTCTGACCCCCCTGAAGTGGGAGGGTGTGAGACAGGGAGAATGGGCAATTGCTGCCTCCTCAAGACAATCCCTGCCTGAAGTAAGCCCAGGTAGAGTCTGCACTCAGAAGGGATGACAGGATCATGGTGTAACCACAAACCTCAGTGACGTCCAAAGATTGACTAACAAGCTGAAATATTGTCAGTAGTGCCTCCAAGAAGGATTAGGACTCAGATCTCCAAAAGCACAGGGTTGGGACATTACCCGTATGTTCCAATAAATAATGGAGCATCACAGGGAGAGGATGGAGACACCGGCTGGCTAAAAAACCCCAACATAGCAGTTCAGAAAATGCAGTTCAGAAAATGCAGTTCAGGGGAACTTGGGAGACAGAATACTAGAATCCCCCTGCCATGGGCAGGGACACCTTCCACTAGAGCAGCTTGCCCCGAGCTCCATCCAACCTGGCCTTGAACACTGCCAGGGATGGGGCAGCCACAGCTTCTCTGGGCACCCTGTGCCAGCGCCTCAGCACCCTCACAGGGAAGAGCTTCTGCCTATGAGCTCATCTCAGTCTCCCCTCTGGCAGGTTAAAGCCATTCCCCTTGGCCTGTCCCGACAGGCCCTTGTCCAAAGCCCCTCTCCAGGTTTCCTGCAGCCCCTTTAGGCACTGGAGCTGCTCTAAGGTCTCCCCTTAAGGAGCCTTCTCTTGTCCAGGCTGACCCAGCCCAGCTCTCTCAGCCTGGCTCCAGAGCAGAGCTGCTCCACCCCCCGCAGCCTCTCTGCGGCCTCCTCTGGATCAACTCATCCATCCTCCCAACTCAAGCAGCAGTTACCTTGCTGTCCCTGAGAGAGGATTATCTGAAAAAGATGGAAGTTCTTAAAACCCTCAAGCAGCAGAATTTCTCCCTCTGCCCCCAACAACTTCCTGCACCTCTTAACTAGCCTTCTTCCTTAAAAAGATGTCTCGGTGCCAATCCGCTTTGCTGCAGTTCAGATCCCAGAACATTCTGTTCATGCTACAATGGCTGTAAATTCAAACATCATCTCAAGCTTGAAGTGGCTTGTATCTGGCTTGTTCTTCCAAAAGATGGGACCCAGCCATAAATCTGAATGCAGTACACTCCCAAAGTTCAGCCCCATACCAGGGGGATACAAAGAGCGAGCTGAAATTGTCCTGTTATTTTTGGTTCATGGTTTGAGAAGAAAGTTTAGTTTTCAAGAAAGAAATTGATCTGAAAATCAAATTTTGAGGCTTTCAAAGCAGTTCTAGTCATATCCAAATAATCACAAGTTCTGGCATCATCTTACCATCACAAACACCACATTCCAAGCCCAAAGTTGTAGTGTGATGCACTTGCACAGCACCTGCAAGGAACTCTGGTCTCAGGCAATGTTTCCTGGCATTACAGTACCACTGCAATAATAAACAGATGTCCTACCAAAAATGAACCCACTCAGGAAATGTAGAGTTGCCTCTGGGCATGTTTAGGTGGGTGCTTGTACTCCAGTTAGACACTGCTTGGTTTTGTCCTGCCATCTGTTAAGATAACAGGTATACAGGTTACTTTCAGTAACTTTCAGTACTTTCAGTGGCAAAGTTATTCAAGAACTCCCTGCCTCTTGCCCCACCTCTGCAGTTCATCACCCTCATAGATTGTACCAGGTTAAACTTTAGAGGAGTTTCTCTATACACAAAGTGATCTGAGATAAGGGAGAATCAAATCATGCTGGTAATCACTTGCAGGGCTGCTGCCCCTTCTGGGCTAGCTTCAAGCTATTGCATTGCAGAATAAAATAAAGCTATGCAAACCATTTGCTCTGGTTGATCAAATAAAATCATCTCGCTTTCTACTGTGATGGACTAGTTGTGGTCCACAGGCTAGAAAGCGTCCTCAAGATGTGAAGAATGGAAAGAATTGCAGTTGTCCTCCAGTTTACTCGGAGGAAGAGGAAAATACAGAATGATTTACCAACTGGCCCAAGATAATGTACAAATATTGTGGCAAAGCCAGCCACTGAAACTGGAGTTTCAGTCCAAACCCTTAATCATTAAGTCATCATCCATCAAGCTGGAGTCCTACCAACAGCACGTTAACTATCTGGTCCAAGATGGGCTCTGCACTCCACAGGACCAAAAAGGTAGAAAGGGGATTTCTCAGCTGTCCTGAGCTCTGTGCAGGACTGAGGAGTGGGGTCTGGCCTCCAGTTCCTAGCACCAGCAAAGCTATTCCACTGTCACTGAAGTCCATAGCCACTGAGATCGTGTAGGACCATCATCTCTGTAGGGATGTAGGGTGATATATGAGCTTGAGAGGGTCAACCCTGATGCAAAACCATCATCCCAATAGGGATGGTGGGACCTGTGAGAGGTTCCTCTGTGCTTCTCTAGATGTTTTGCCTCTTGCAATAGGTGATGAGATGGCCGTGTAGGACCAGTGGGATGTTCTTAAAGGGGTGATTTGCACAGCTGAGGTGTCCTGAATGAGGGGAAGGAGAAATGGAGATTGAAACCTGTCTCTTTCCGCATGTCAACACAGCACAGACCTGAAAACCACTGTCGCCCTCCCTTCTGGCTTACACAGCCAGGGGTGAACAGGGCAAATGATGTTTGAAAGCCTCAGCTCCAAGCCAAATACAGCATGTGAACAATACCACAGGCCCTGTAAAGTGTGAAATCATTCCCATTCTTCCAGAGCAAGACACTGAACATCTAAAAACACAGCTAAAGCACTTATTGAAAGTGCACAAGAATTACCTTGACAATTGCTCCTTGGAGTATTCTGCAATACAAAGTTGGCTGATAACAAAATTGGTGTTGGCCTCTTGCTTATGAATATAACCTAAAACTGATTGTTAAATGTGTCAGGCCTTGTAAAACATGCAATTCAGCAAGAATGAGGTCTATCCACTGTTTAATTAGCAGGGATCATTGCTGCTGGCCGCATAAATAAAGCCTCTTCCAAGTATCAGTCAAAGGAAGTTTTCTCAAGAGACTTTGTTTTCAAAAGCAATTTCTCCATCTGATGAGAAATAAAAGCAGATTAATGATTTACATGAGTGTCATCCTGGAAAGGCCAGTTTGCTGTGCCCCCCTCCAATCCACCGTAATAACCAGCAGCAGATCTCCACATGTCTGCCATCACACAGGGGAATCTGGGGGTACAAAACACCTGAGTGCTAGTGGGGCAACTGAGTTGAAGAAAAAGATGTTGTGCTATACAAAACCAGCACTCATGATCCTGTGACACTTTTCTGGTGCATGGGGCCACCACTGAACTGCCTGTAGATGGAGCAGGCTTAGTTCATCTGAGAGCTGACCTGAATGGCCAGAGGAAGATGTCCTTCAAGAGGGTATTTATCTCCTGTGGTTGTGAAAGGAGCCAAGAGACATCTCAACGGGGGACACAAAGCCAGGTGAGGGGGATTTCAACCAAAGGTTGATTGTACAGAGCAGTGAGCAGCAGGACTTTGGACATGGACTGGAATCATAGAATGGTTTGACTAGGAAAGGGCTTTAAGATCACCCAGGACCAACCCCCTGCCATGGGCAGGGACGTCTCACACTAAATGTCACCCAAGGCTCTGTCCAACCTGGCCTTGAACACTGACAGCGATGGAGCATTTACCACTACTTTGGGCACCCATTCCAGTGCCTCACCACCCTCACAGTAAAGAACTTCTTCCTTATATCAAACCTGAACTTGCCCTGTTTCAGTTTGAACCCATCAGCCCTTGTCCTATCCCTACAGTCCCTGATGAAGATGCCATCTCCTGTGCTCTTTTTTCCTTCTCAGCTTGGCGCAAGGAGCAGCAAGTGCAAATGAACAGGAGCCCCTGGCCTGGTGCCGAGTATCCTGCCTGATCCCAAGCCAGCAGCTTTCTGCAGTTAAGTGCCCTGGAAGTGAGGAAGCCTTGACAAACATGTCCTACCCCTAGGTCTGCTTTGAAATCAGAGCCCTGCCACACCAAAGTATGCTGAGAGTGTGGGTACCTGCACTGCATGTCTGACATCCCAGCTGGCAGTGCATGGGAAGGGGTGACATGCAGACAGTTGTCATTAGCCATTGCAAAGGGCTGGATGATTCCCAGTGCTCCAAAACACCCATTTTTAGTAATAAAATTGGCTTTTCAAGCAAAACCAAAGAAAACCTCCAAACCATTTTGTCCTCAAGGAATACAGGCAGCCCTTTGCAATGGAAGATAAATATTGAACATGGGAAGATGGTGAATGAGGTCTCAACACTTACAGGGTATAAGATAGAGCACAATTACTGGAAAAAATGCACTCTAACCTAGCTCAGCACCATACAGTTATTGTACATGTTTCCTGACAACTGCCACTGCTGATTAACTGGATCCGCCCAGCCCAAAACGCTTGCACTGATCCATGCTGCTGCTCTTGTGTGTTGAGCCCACATGTCACACTCACGCAACATGGGAATGACACAGAAGATGCCCTGGTATCCCAGTCATGATGTCCCCAGTCAAGGTTAGGTTTTGCCATGTAACAAGATGTCTTTTTCTGCCCTGACCCCAATGCTGATGGGCTCTACCACTGCTATAACTCAAGCAAATGAAAAAGCTCTCTTCGGGCCCAAAATGAACGTCTGATTTGCTCAGTCACTGTCTTATCAGCCAGAGAGAAATCATGAACAGCTCGTAATGGCGCTGTTCTTTTCAGAAGCTATCAGGGAGATGTGAAGAACAAATCTTCTAACTTTGATAATTTTTCCTAATAATTTTCTCTGTATTGGAATAATTTTGCCACAAGTTTCTCCAATGACACCTATTATTCCTGCAGGTCTTCCTGGAGTAAAAAAATCCCCATTTCTTTCCCAATTCCTATTTGCTCAAATGCTTTCCATTGCTCTTGCTCGTCTTCAGACTCCAGCATGGATCTGTCTTTGTATGATGGCAAAAGTGGGCTGGACCCAGCACCTACCCCAAGTTTTGTATAAAAGGCAAGCAGCCTTTTAAGCAGTTGGTAGGGATTTTTCTGGAGATGGTGCTCCTGCAGAGCTCATAGGAGCCAGATATCCCCTGCTTATTTACGAGAGTCACTGGGGCAGCAAGAAAAGCCTTCCCCAAGTCAAGATACAGACAGTCACCCTCTTAGAGCGGAAAATGAAACCCGCCTGACATGCTTTACTCTTGTCAAATCCATATCATAGCATAGTTAGGGCTGGAAAGGACCTTCAGATCATCTAGTTCCAGCACCTCTGCCAAGGGCAGGGACGCCTCACACTAAACCATGTCACCCAAGGCTCTGCCCAACATGGCCCTGAACACTGCCAGGGATGGAGCATTCGCAACTTCCTTGGGCAACACATTCCAGTGCCTCACCACCCTTACAGTAAAGAATTTCTTCCTCATATCCCATCTAAACTTCCCCCGTTTAAGTTTGAACCCATTACCCCTTGTCCTATCACTATAGTCCCTAATGAAGAGTCCGTCCCCAGTGTCCTGGGTTCAGCAGCAGCAGTCATTTTTCTCCTTGGTAGCTGGTGCAGCGCTGTGTTTTTGATTTTGGGCCTGGGAACAGTTATGATACCACCAGTGTTTTCAGTTACTGCTTGGTAATGTTTTGGTCTGACCAAGGACTTTCTGAGTCTCGTGCTCTGCCAGGGAGGAGGGGAAGCTGGGAGGAAGGAGAGACAAGTCACCTGACCCAAACTGACCAAAGAGGTTATTCCATACCACAGCACATCATGCCCAGGATGCAAAAACGGAGGGCAGAGACCCGGAAGGGTGGGGGTGCACTGCTTGGTCAGGCTGGGGATTGGTGGTGAGTGATTGTATTCTTTCCTTGTATTTGCCTTGTCATTATTATTGTTGATGGTAGCAGTAGCGGTTTGTGTTATACCTTGGTTGCTGGACTGTTGTTATCGCAAACTGTGGGAGTTGCATTCTTTTGGTTCTCCTCCCTATCCCCCCGGGACAGGGGAAAAAAGAGTGGGGAGTGAGTGAGAGAGCGACTGTGCGAGCTATAGAGGCTTAAACCACGCCACCCACCATCGTTATAGGCCCCCTTCAGATTCTGGAAGGCTGCTATGAGGTCTCCACGCAGCCTTCTCTTCTCCAGGCTGAACAGCCCCAGCTGTCTCAGCCTATTCTCATACGGGAGGTGCTACAGCCCCTGATCATCCTCGTGGCCTCCTCTGGACTTGTTCCAACAGTTCCATGTCCTTTTTCTGTTGAGGATACCAGAACTGCACACAATACTCCAAGTGAGGTCCCACAGAGCAGAGTAGAGGGGCAGGATCACCTCCCTCGACCTGCTGGTCACGCTCCTTTGGATGCAGCCCAGGATACGGTTGGCTTTGCACAAGTCCAGGAAGATGACATCAACTGCTCTACCCCCAAGTTCATCAGTTCCGTAGCCCCATCGTAGAAGGCCACAAATTGGTCAGGCAGGATTTCCCCTTAGTGAAGCCATGCTGTCTGCCACCAAGCATCTTGTTGGTTTTCATGTGCCATAGCATGCCTTCCAGGAGAACCTGCCCCAAGATTTTACCAGGCACAGAGGTGAGGCTGACTGGTCTATAATTCCCTGGGTCATCCAGGACACAGGACACTTTGGGGACACAGGCTCCCAAAGGGGCTTGTGCAGAACAGAGAATGCCAGGGGGAGTGTGGCAGCTCGGGGGGCACAGGCCCTGGGGATGTGGGGTGGCCAGGGGCTGCTCCTCCAGTGACATGGGGCCACAGGCCAGGGATGCTGCCGAGCCCTCCCTGTGCATGATGGGCAGATCCTGAGCCAGGGTCCCTCCACTCAGCCCACACAGGGGCTTGCATGAACACGAGGATTTATTGATGGGGTGCTGGGCCACCAGGGCGCCAGGGGTTCAGCCGGGAACCTCCAGTCTTGCTTGGCTGCCGTGGTTTGAGGTCAACGGAACGGGTCAGAACGGGTGGGATGAGCTGCGGTGACTGCTGAAGGCTGCAGTGGGTGAAGGCTCTCCTGCCTGTACCCTCCTTGCCCTCGAGCACAGGCTGTTGCCTGCCCTGCCGGCAGCTGATGTTGCTCAGCAGCTCTGTAGTCTTGTCATCATCCTGCTGGGAAGGAGAGAGGGGGTTGGCTAAAGCACAGGAAAGAATTCCTCTTCCCCAAGCAACCCTCCACACTCAGCTCTCCTGGGAAACTGAAGCACGAATAACCCCCATCCCGAATACTCAGCAACACAAAACCAGCCACAGTTGCCCCCTCCGGATCCCTTCCTTCTTCATCCTTACCTTGCTGGGGAGCACGGTGGATAGCTTCAGTGGCCGTGGGGTGTTGCGTGGGACAGGCGGGACAACAGTGTTCTGGCCCCCGCACTGTCGCGGCACGCTGGGGTACCGGCAGCTGGCTGCCTGCTCCCTGCAGGATGGGAAATAGGGGTACTCAGCACCCAGCACAGTGGTCTGCAGGGTGGGGGACAGAGTGTTTCTGGGCAGCCTGCCCAGGCACCTCCAAGAGCCTTCTATCCCCACGCAGGAAAGAGCTCTCCCGGGCAGGGCAGGACCGCCCTGCACCCCCAGCAGCGGATGGGTCCCAAGTCCCCTACCTCTTCCTTTGCCCTGGGTTGAGGGAAGAAGGCGTTTTCTCAGAGCTGCGGGGGGTCAGCGGTGGCGCGGGTGGGATTGGCACGATGGGCCTGCGGAAGCCAAGAACCACCGGTGGGTGAGAGGGGACAAACGATCCAGGCCGGCTCAGGGCAGTGCCCCAGAATCCATGGGCTTGTACCCCATGGCATCCCCCTGCCCGCTGCCCTCAGGGAAGGGTCCCTGACCCGCCACCCGTGGGCAGTGTTGGAGGGGTCTCAGCAGGGTCAAACCCCCCAGACAGACTCCCTGAACCCCGTGCCTGTCAGGCGGCGCTCTCAGAACCCATCTCCCACCATCCCACCCATGCAGCACCCCCACGCTCCGGTGACGGGTGCTACTTACAAGCCAGGCACTCTCATGCTGAGCTGTCGGTCACAGGACAGGCACCGGAATTCCGCACTGGAAAGCTGCCTGGGCAGGGGACAAAAGGGCTGGCTGAGCTGGGAAACCTGGGTTTCTACCCGGTTTATCCCCTAGCACCCCAGCAAGGTCCCAGCCACCTGGCTGTTTCCAGGAGAATGGAGGATGAGGGAGAGCAGTTGGAGGTTGGCTCCAAAAACCACCACCAACAGTGGGAACTACTGCCATGGGCACTCAGAACACCATGGGAACTGTGGCGCTGGCAAGGACAAAGAGGCAACGGGCCAACTGCTGCCCCTGAAGCCACCACTGTCCCCATCACACTCACTTCTTAATCCCAGCTGCATTGTCCGCCTCTCTCAGTAGTGCCTTCTCCTGGAGCTGCTTCAGGCTTCTCTTCCACTGCTCCTCCAGCTGCTGCTGGACTTGCTGCAGCTCCTGCTCTTTGACAATCAAGTGCCTCAGCACCTCCTCGACCTGTTGCAGGGAGGAAGACCATGTGGTAGTGCCATGCAAGGGGGGTGGCTGTCCCCTGGAGACAGACCCGGCTCACTGGGGCATGGGCTCTCAGTGCCTGCAGGACATCTGCAGCACGGCTTCAATTTCCCTCCATGCTGCTGGCTCCTACAACCCGATCTGGAGAGCGGGGAACAAGGGGCTCCCCCACATTCCATCGAAGCACAACCAGCTGGGGGCAGAGGAGGTCCCGGCAGACCCCTCCCGAGCCCCACGTGCCACCATCTCCTTACCTGGCTCCTCAGCCTCTCCACCTTGCCCTCCTGCCTCGACAGGAGGGAGTCCACCTGCTCCTGCAGCTTCTCCAAGCACTGCAGGAGATGCCCCTCTGGCGCGATGGTGTCCCTGCCCGTGGGGCACACTGCTTGCCTCTCTGCTTGCTCCTGCTCCACTCTCCTCAGCATTGCCCTCAGCTCTTCCACCTGCACGAAGGGGAGAAGGAAGCACCTGTAAGATGGAATGGATGCATCCAAGAACCCCAGGTGCACTGGGGTCTCCATGGCCCCAGCCAGCCAGGAGATGTGGCCAAGCCCCTTCCCCACTGCCTCCTTCATGCCGCCCATACCCTCGGGGAGAGGCTGGGACAGAGCCATGTCATAGGAGAGGAGGGCGACAGGGGTTCAACCCTATGGGAGGGTCCCTGCAGACCAGGACCTGGGTCCCCAGCCCTGCCCTTTGGGACACCCAGGAAAAGTCTGTGCCTGAGCAGCTCAGTGCCGTGCAGGGTGAGGCCCCTCTCCAGTGCCCCCCACTGCCGCCTTTAGGCCTGCGGTGAGCCAAGGAGACTGGATGTGGGGATGAGGCCCATGAGGTGCTGATGGTACCTCTCGGGTGCGCAAGGAGTGGACACGGTTCCCACCCGCAGGTCTGGAGTGGGGAAGGGAGGGATGGAGAGGACGGTGGGGCCAGAGCTCCAGGGCTGGGGGGCCCACGGGACTCGGAAGGACGCCTACCTCTGAGCTGCTGCTGTCCATGGCTTCCAGCTCCTTCGGCTGCCGCACACTGGCAGCCACGGCGTCAACTCGGGAGCCACTGGCAATGCCCTGCAGCGGGGCTGTCCTGGGCTGCTGCTCTACTGGCTCCGGGGGCTGCTGCCCCACATGGTGGGCCTGGGCCCTGACCCCCTGGGCAGGCTGCCCCCAGTCTGGGACAGGCAGGCCCTCGACACCCAAGAGCCCCAGCACAGCCTGCAGCAGGCTGTGCAGCTCGATTATATTCACATGTCCACTTGAGGGGTTGATGGCAGCATCCAGCAGCTGAGACAGGCTGGGCGGTGCCATCGCTGCTGCTGTGCTCCACAGCGGGAGACTGACCTGTGGGCAGGAGAGACAGCGGGCAGCCAGCGGCCTTCCTCCTGCTCGCGGGCCTCTGCGAACCCTGTCCCGCCGCCCTCCCACCTTCCTTCCCTCCCTCCCTCCAGCCACTCCGCTCCGCAGCTCACCTGCAGCACCAACTGAATCCCCCCTGCCCCTGCCCGCTCTTTAATGGCCACAGCCCGCCGCTCCTCGATGCCCATTGGCCGAGCCCATTGTCCGCGCTCACAGAGGTTGCGGCTGTTGCCAGGTGACGTCCTGTTGCCAGGCGGCTGTTCCCGTCCCGCAGCTCCAGCTCATCCCCTCATGTCCCGGGCGCATCAGCAGACGCACGAAGCCCGCGTTCCCGTTCCTTCGAATGCCATTCCATTTCCATCCTCAGCCTTCGGGTTTCCTTGCACTTTTTTCCTCTTTGTCCAAACAAAACACACTGGCAGTGCAGGCACAAAGCCCACAGTGACAAGCTTTGATTTACACCTCTAAGATTACACAAGGTGAGTCCCACTTGATACTGCCACCCCTACATGCATAACGTCTATTTTATATTACTTAGCCAAGACATAACGTAAAAATACAAACGCTGTCCTTTTCCAAACCCCTTTCCTTATGGATCGACCTTGGATTCAAATAGCCCATATTCATTCATTCTCTTCTTCCGTTCTTCCGATATAGATACATCTGTGTCCGTCATAAGCAAGTGCGGAAGTTTGAAATGGGTATTTCCAGCAGGATGTCAACAAGATGCAGTGAATCACAAACTGTGGTGAGCTAAACTCAGCATTTCCTTTGTTCTGTGTGCTTCTGTCCCAGCACTCAAACTGTGCTTTGATTTCACGACCATTCTGGTCTGTAGAGAAATTAATCTGTGCTGTGGTTTCACACAGATATCATAGAATCATAGAATAGTTAGGGTTTGGAAAGGACCTTAAGATCACCCAGTTCCAAACCCCGTGCCATGGGCAGGGACACCTCACACTAAACCATGTCACCCAAGGCTCTGTCCAACCCAACCTTGAACACCACCAGCGATGGAGCATTCACAACTTCCGTGGGCAACCCATTCCAGGGCCTCACCACCCTTACAGTAAAGAATTTCTTCCTCATATCCCATCTAAACTTCCCCCGTTTAAGTTTGAACCCGTTACCCCTTGTCCTATCACCACAGACCCTAATGAAGAGTCCCTCCCCAGCATCTCTACAGGCCCCCTTCAGGTATTGGAAGGCTGCTATGAGGTCTTCATGCAGCCTTCTCTTCTCCAGGCTGAACAGACCCAACTTTCTCAGCCTATCTTCGTATGGGAACTGCTCCAGTCCCCTGATCATCCTCGTGGCCCTCCTCTGGACTTGTTCCAACAGTCCCATGTCCTTTTTATGTTGAGGACACCAGAACTGCACACAATACCCCAAGTGAGGTCTCACGAGAGCAGAGTAGAAGGGCAGGAGCACCTCCCTCGACCTGCTGGTCACGCTCCTTTTGATGCAGCCCGGGATACGCTTGGCTTTCTGGGCTGCAAGCACGCACTGCCAGCTATTCTTAAGAAGATGAAATATCTTTACTTGCTTAACACGACCTGTTTATTAAACCTTCTTTGACTTCTCTTCCTGGAAGATATTTGTATGTTAGGGCCAGGATTTCACCACAGACGTGGACTCCCAAATCCTGTTGAGACTTGGGCTGGTTTGGAGCTGTTCTGGGATATTCTGCCAAGGTGTTCTGAGGCATGGAGCACACATCTTTGGAAAATAAGTTGGGGGATTCAGGCTTGTTGAGCCTGGCAAAGGGGAGGCGGAAGGCCAGCCCAGTAGCTGCCTACAGCTACTAGGAAGGGCAAAGATAAAGCCAAGCTCTTTGTGGTAGAGCCAAGCACTATAGCAAAGAGCAGCAGCCAGGCTGTGCCTTGGGAAATGCAGGTTGGACAGCAGGATGAAAGGTGTCTTTAGGCGGATAGTACAGCCTGTGACAGGTTGTTGGGAAATGAGAACTAATGAATTGTGGACCTGACTCAAGGTTTAGCTGGGTGAAACTATGGCTAAGCCAGACTAGAGCTGATCGCTCTTCTGCTCTACGCATGAGATTGAATTAGAGTCCTCCAGCTGATGCTGCCAACCAACGTTTCTATGACCCTACGGTAAATGCACCTCCCGTCTTCTGCCCTACCCCAATATGTTCAATATTGTCTAGGAAGTTATAACAAGGCAGTCGGTGGCCAAATTCCCTGTGCCAAGAATTATGCATTGAAGTCTTTCTACGCCCCAAAGCCACAAAACAAACCACATACCTCAGAGAGCCAAGAGGAGGACACACTTCCAGATGCCTGGTTCAGAATCCTCTCAGGGATAGTCACCAACCAGATGGGAGGCCATCACCTCATCACCCCCCAATAGGGAACACTGATGATACCCAATGATCTGTGCACCAACTCAGTTCTTCTGCTAGCCATGCAACATCACCCCACCGTGCAAACTGTCTGGCAGCCCCAGGTTGTCCCTGTCTGCAATAAATACAGGCTGTGTCATGGCACATTCATTATGCTGAGGGTAATTAGTGGTTACGTCAACGGGAGGATTTCCAGTTATGCTGCTGGCTCACTCTGCATGAAAATTAGCCTGTTGATGTGTTTGCCTTGGGTTGTGTCTTGTCAGCCTTGGCATCACCCCCTGAAGCCCATGGATGTGGCATGGCAAGAAGAACCAGCTGTCCATAACGGACAACCCTCATCTTCACCCCTGCAGGTGTCAACTGCGGTCGTTCAGTGCTCACTGCCTCCAGCTAGAAGAGATGTGATAATGCTGCATTATAAGAGGGTGGCAGAGCCTGCTGATACACAGGCATAACCTTCTATTAAGTGACAGAAGCTGTGATTTAAGGGAAACCCTTGTGGAATAATTAAAAATTAAAATTATATTTGAAATGCAGCATTGTTCTTCACACATAAGAGAAAAAAATACAGGCTTTTAGGACCTTTCAAAACAGGATGTAGCCACCCCTGAAATGTGCACTCCTCAGCAATCCCCATGCCTACACAGTCGGAGGGTAGAGTGGGATGAAGGTCTCGCAGTTATGCTCTGTCCTAACTTCAGCACAAAAAGGGGGGAACTGGAAAATGCAGACGGAGGGTAGAGCAAGGTGGAGATCTCGCAGTTACGCTTTGTCCTAACTTCAGCACAAAAAAGGGGGAAGTTGTATACTAACTTCAGCTAACTTCAGCAAAAAGAACACTAACCTCAGCAAAAGACATCTTATGACCAATTACCGTTCTTGGTGTGAACTTTACTTCATTACTTGCTAAAATAAGGTATGTATGGCTAGAGCCACTCAAGCTCCACCTTAAAGACAAAAATAGTATGAAATGACCCAAAAGAAAGTGGAATATTAGGGAAGATACCGTCGTGAACGAGTCAAGGAAGATAATATCGGCAGACTCCTGGGACCGGTCAACGGGCTGGACCTCTCTTCCCTGTGGAGAGCAATTTGACTGTGAATGGGCATGTGAGCCATCCAGACAACTGCTTGACAATTGTAAGGTAGTAACCCACAGGCATTGAGGCCTCGCCGGGGGTTTACTAAAGTTCGTGTACATGCAGAAGTCTTGAGAAAGTTGGCACGGCAAGCTGCTGAGAGAGATGTGCAGGAGGGAACTGATAACTGTAACCTTGAAACATATGCTGTAATAGTTAACCAATCATTAAGCTGTTACTAACAGTTAGCTGAGAGACATTAACCAATTAGATATTAAGCAGGATACCAAGTAGAATGTAGGTGGAGAGCACTATGCGCGTGGACAGAGGGTCTGAACGAATCCTATTGTACATTGAGTCGCGTGAACAATACACGTATCCAATTAGAGTTGTGTGTGTTAATGATAGACAAGTAGAATGTCTATATAAACTGAGCTGTCTGCACAATAAAATTGGCACAGCTTGATCATATGGGTCGTTTATGCTGTGTCCGGGACTTCTGTGTCAACGCTTCCCCCCCATCGGGACGCCTGTGGGTAAGACTTGCACTATATTCAGTGCTTCCCCAGGAAAATTTAGAATCTCTATAGAGCTGCTTTTATCGCCACCTGTATATCTTAGAGCCAGGCTGGGTTAACTTTATTAAACGCTTGTATTCATGTAACCATTATTTGCTTGTGTTTTTGCAGACAGTATTTATCACCGGCAAGCTATAAGAACCTGTATCTGTTGCCTCAATAAACTCAATTACCAAACTAGACTGTCTCATTGGCCAATCACCACTATGGGTAAATCCGGACCAGTAGAGGTTCGATGTAAGCGAACGCGGTCCGATGGAAATCTGGACCAGTAGAGGTTCGATATAAGCGAATGCGATCAGGTTGCTTGGACATGGCAGTGTGGTGCATTATCAGTGAATCCGGAATCAGTACGCATGCGGACTGGTAGTTGCAGTCAATTGCACGCTATCAGTGAATCCGGAACCAGGCGCGCCTGGACTGGTAGTTGCATATTAGGGCTGTTCCTGGCACCCCCTCTAATAAAGTAAGGGGTTTATCTTTTCCCCTTTTAAAGCAACAACCCTCAGAGATGTTGAAACTGTCAGAAGAGACCTTATTCCTGTTAAGTATAATCTTAACTGTGTGTTTTGTCATTCTGTATTTCTGTGGCTTTCTTGCTATTACTGACTTACAATTATGTGTATTAGACTTATGAGTAAAGAGATCCTTCATAAACCTTATTCAGTGCTCACGCTCATTGATTTCTGAACATATTTGTGCTAAAAGCATTTAGATGTAACACTTAGTTTTCGGGAAGGTGATAAAACCACTGGGTCTTAAGTGCTAAAATGCCGCTTAGGTTGGTCTTAGGAGTACATTCAACAAACTCACTAAGTTTAAGTTCGGATCTGTGTCTAAGAGCATGAAGAAACAGCCCGATCTTTCCAGCTTCAGTGCAATGGCTTTTCTTACAGGGAAAAAAACATGATCCAAGCACTTAAGCTGAGTGCATTTGGTGGGAAGTCAGCAGGAAACTCTGCATTTTGAGCACCCAAGACACAAGATGTTAATGTTTTCCTGTTGTCTTTCAAGAATGTGTATGTTATAGACTGTGAGCAAATCTAGAACCAACAAGAGCTGCTCTCTACTACCTGCTACTTCAAATTTACACCTGGAATATAAGGTGAGAACCAGTGTAAACAGAAGGACAGCCCTCACAGAGGCCTGCTGCTGCATCCCGATGCATGAGTGAAGAAAGCAGCTAAGACTCAAATCCCGACCAGGCACATTTCCTAATTAAGCTGTATTCATTAAAGACCTGGCCGCCAAAGGCAGACTAACACAGGCAAACAATTGCAACAGCCCCTCTTAGATCACTCCCATCACAGTGACACAGAGGCCCAGACTTGCTTCTGGAGCTCTGTCGATGGCTAAGCAGGATTAGTGCTGATGAAAAGTTAGCCCTGAGCACTCCCTTTAGAGTCAGTAAGCGGACCAGAGGGCTGTCCTCCCGGGAAAAGCAGCACCTCTTAGACAGGTGAGCAGTTAGAACGATGGGATCGCAGATGTCTGCGGAAGAAAAGGCTATTGTCTTTCTGTTAAAGCACATTTTAATGCAACAGGGAGTCTCCGCCCCACACAATCCCAGTTCGCCAGTGACATGGGTCTGGCACGCCTCCGCTCCTCCACCCCCGCAAGCGCCGGAGTGGATGTCCCCACAGCAACAGAAGTAAACATAACTGACACCAAAGTGCAAAAGGTGCCGCTTGCACTGAAAGATCTGTTGGGTAATGGATTTAGTGCCTTATTATTGGGACGTTCTAGTGTTACCTTACAGGGTCTTTTTGTTTTGCCTGCGGTAATTGATGCTGATTTTGAAGGACAAATACAAGCAATGGTCTGGACCCCATCCCACCTGTAACAGTCCCCGCGGGAGAACGTATATGCCAACTTCTCTTATTCCATGCACGTACAGTAAATGCTCCCTCGGAGGAAAACAGGTGCAGGGGAACAGGTGGCTTTGGACCTACTGATAAGCCACACACTTTATGGACACAGTCGTTAGCAAAACAACAGCCAATCATCGAATGTGAAGTGCGAAACCCCCAGCATAAACCCAGCACTATCCAAATTAAAGGCCTACTGGGCACCGGAGCAGATGTTACAGTCACTGGCGCCTCCTTTTGGCCATCAAATTGGGAGACAGTTTCATCAGCAACGGATCTAACAGGAATAGGAGGAATATCAACACTACGTCAAAGTGCATCGATTATCCAGATAATAGATCCTGAAGGGCGCACTGCGAACCTCCGCCCATATATAGTGAACTGTCCTTTTAACCTTTTGGGAAGGGATGTCTTAAGCATGTGGGGAGTCTCGATAGCAACATCGCCTTTTTAACTGGGGTCATTGATGAGAATGTTCCAATCAGACTAAAGTGGCTGACAGAAAAACCAGTGTGGGTTGATCAATGGCCCCTAAATTTGGAAAAAACCCATGCCTTAACAGAATTGGTAACAGAACAATTGAAGTTGGGACACTTGGTTCCGACCACAAGTCCCTGGAACACACCAGTATTTGTAATTAAGAAAAAATCAGGGAAATGGCGTCTTTTACATGACCTTCGTGCAATTAATAATGTCATGGAGGACATGGGAGCCACACAGCCAGGTTTGCCTTCCCCAACCATGATACCAAAAAATTGGAACATTGTCATTATGGACCTTAAAGATTGTTTTTTCACTATTCTCCTACACCCTGAAGATGCTCCAAGGTTTGCTTTTTCTATCCCCTCTGTTAACCATCAGGGAACAGCACAGCGTTATCATTGGACTGTATTACCACAGGGTATGAAAAACAGTCCGACAGTATGTCAGTTATATGTGGCTAAGGCATTATCAGAGGTAAGACAGACATATCCAACAGCTATTTGCTATCATTATATGGATGACATTTTGTTAGCCTATCAGGAACCACAGAACCTTTTAGAAATTGCTTCCAGCACTAAATCTTGCCTTGAAAAGCACGGATTAGTTGTTGCTCCTGAAAAGGTACAACAGCAACCCCCATGGAAATACCTGGGATGGAAAATCCTCCAGCAGACTGTAGTGCCTCAACTGCTAAGATCGATGTTAAAGTTAACACCCTAAACAATGTACAGAAATTAACTGGCACTATAAATTGGGTACGAATCCTTTTAGGTATAGACAACGATACCCTTAGACCTCTATTTGAATCACTGAAGGGAGAACCTGCCCTCAACTCGCCCCGACAGTTAACTCCGGAGGCTGAGTCTGCAATTGAACAAGTTAACAGAGCTTTAACCAATCGACAAGCTGCAAGGATAGATTACCAACTCCCAGTTACTCTGTATGTTATCCAAGGACCTAAGTCCCTCAAAGGATTAATAGGTCAATGGGATTTAAGGGAAAAGGATCCACTACGTGTCTTAGAATGGATCTTTTTACCATACCAATTCTCCAAAACCATAGTTACTATTTGTGAACAGATTGCACACAGTGTGTCGTGGCAGACAGAGAACAACAGAATTAACAGGACACGAAACAGACACTGTCTCTCTCCCCTTAACCAAGATGTATTTTCAGTGGGCTTTTCAGAATAACACAGAACTACAAATAGCAGTGACAAATTTTGGTGGAAAGGTTACTCCACATCACCCACCACATAAGCTATTCTCCCTGACAACAGAAATAGAGATAAAATCAGTTTCAAAATGTCAATGTAACCCAGTAGAAGGTCCAACTTATTTTACAGACGGTTCAGGTAAAACAGGCAGAGCAATCACAGTTTGGTTTGAGAATAACGAATGGCATCATGAAGAACAAAAAGTTCAGGGATCAGCACAAATTGTAGAATTAGCTGCAGTAGTGTTTGCATTTCAGCAATGTCACCGAGCATTGAACCTTGTCACTGATTCAAATTATGTTGCTGGAGTTGTTACTAGAATTGAAAATTCATGGCTGAAGGAAGTTACCAATCCTACTTTATTCTATTATTTAAAAATGTTAAAAATGCTATTAGATGAACGCACGACGCCTTATTATGTTCTGCATATTCGCAGCCATACAGATTTGCCTGGATTTATCATAGAGGGAAATCGAAGAGCTGATAGGTTAACGGCTCCCGTAGTAGCAACTCCTCTACCAAATCAGTTAGAACAGGCTAGATTATCGCATGTTTTTACCACCAATCAGCGAGATCACTCAGGAAACAGTTTTCTCTCTCTTGGTCAGAAGCACGTACAATAGTACAAACATGCCCTGACTGTCAACCATTTGCAACACATCCACATACTGGAGTAAACCCTCGTGGCACCAGTGCCTTACAGCTATGGCAAAGTGATGTCACTCACATCCCTGAGTTTGGGAGACAAAAGTATGTCCATGTTTCCATCAATACATTTTCACATTTGGTCTGGGCCACAGCAGAAACAGGTGAAAAGGCCCGTGATGTTATTCGTCATTGGCGTGGTGCCTTCGCAGCCCTAGGTGTTCCAAAACAAATAAAAACAGATAATGGCCCTGCCTATAATAGTAAGGTAATTGAAACCTTTCTAAACACTTAGGGGATAAAACACAAGGCAGGGATTCCACACTCACCACAAGCACAAGCCATTGTTGAACGATGCCACCTAACACTAAAAATGTTGTTAGAAAAACAAAAAGGGGGAATGAAGGGAGAATCGCCACAGGCACGACTGTATAAAGCAATTTATGTATTAAATTTCTTGACGATTGTCAATGTCGACAATGCAACGGACACCCTGGAATAGCTTCGACATATGGGTGAACTTAGCCAGAACACTAAGCCAAATAACTCTGTAATTCAGTATAGTCAGTAACACAGCTATTTCATAAATGTTTAGTAGAGAGACCATGGTCTAATAGTAGCATTATTATTGTATCACTTATAAGAAGGGTAGAACGGTAGAAATGTAAAACTTCTTGTATTGATATTTTCTTTTCTCTTGCGCAAGACTTTGTACGGATATTTTCCTTTGTATTAGGTTTCTTGTTCCTTATCTGCTAAATTGCATGCAAGATGTACTGGAAAAAATGTTAAAGAAGGTTAGGTCTTTAGAAAAACAAAAAGGGGGAGATGTGGGTGTAAATGTGAAAGATCTCTGAGTTGGACTAGCTCCTGGGAAAGCTTTGGGACAGCTGAGGAATGTTGATGGGAAAGTTTTGGGAGTATTGTGGGCAAGATAAGAAGGAAGAGAGAAGCGAGAAGCAAGCAGCCAATCAAGGCAACCAGTGAGCAAGATATCCACCAATGAAGAAGTGAAGAGACCCACGTGGGGGGTGCTAGTGAACCAATTGTATTAGCCGCTTGTACACGCGGGTACTTCGGAAAGCCTATATCAACCCTGGACCATCAGATAATAAACGATTTCATTTCATGACCAGAAACGGGGTTCATGCTTTACGTCTCCACAACAGGGCATCAAATATGATGAGAAGTCTATTTGTGCTTTACTTGCATGGCTTAAAGGGCGCGGATTCACTGTTGATTCTCAGACGGCGTTTCAGCTTAAACAGTGGGATTCAGCCAAAGACTCTTTGGGAGTCCGCGCCTAAGGGGGATAAAATCGTTTTTCTGCTGTTAATGACATGGCGCTTAGTCTATGAGGCTCTTAGCAAGCTGCAGACCCCATCATGGGGCGCCGTCACTAATCCTAAGGAGCTGATTGCCACTGCCCCTCCGGCGCTGATGGCGCCCGTCTGCGCCAGTGCGAGTGAACAGGGCGCCGATACCTGCCTCAGCAACCCCCCCCATTCGGTACTTCCCATAGCCATTGATGACGGAAAGGATGATTATGACCTTCGTAAACGCTGGCAAAAATTCCAAAATCAAGCTGCAGCGGACGGAGAGCATATTGAGATGGCATTCCCTGCATTAATACAACATAATCACCCTAATGATTGGGAACCTTTGAGATGGAAACTGGTTAAAGAACTGAGGAAGACTGTTATGCAGTATGGGCCAGCCTTGCCATATACTCAGAGCCTTTTACAGACTGCATTACAGGGAGAGCTTATGACTCCGTTTGACATGTAAGCCGAATTGCTGCTCATCCCCACCCAGAAAGCGGTTTTTTTGTCCCATTAGCGGGAGCAATGCGATATAGCAGCGATTGGTAATCTCGGCCGGAATTTGGGGGACCCTCTCTTGGGGGCTGGAATCTTGCAATTAATTGAGGATCCTCCTGGTAACACCCCTCTCTGCAGGCTTGGTTAGTGCCAGAGAGTTTGCACCAATCTGCTGAACTTCCGCTTAAGGCAATGCTTAAGGCGCCGGATGTCGGAAAAGCCGCAAAGGCGTTCACGGGCATCGGACAGGGAAAAGATGAAGCATATACGCAGCTTATGGATCGTTTGCAGACGGCGGTTGATAAGCAAGTGGAGAATGACGCTGCCAAGGATGCCTTATTATTGAAATTAGCAATAGAGAATGCAAACTTGGCCTGTCAAAACGTGCTGCGAGTGTTAAAAAATCCATCACTGATCGATATGATTGAAGCATGCAACCCTATTGGCTCAATAGACTATGTTAACGAAAATCTAGTGGGGCATTTAGCCACAGCTCTGCAGGCCACCCAGCGGCTGTGTTTTAGATGTGGCAAACCCGGCCATTTTAAGTGTGACTGCCCTCAGGCTGCACAAGATGGCTGCCGGGCAAAGTATAACATCACAGGAGAAATGATTCCGGCCTCGGGAAATGGGAGACGGAGCGCGTCACGGAGCCGTACGCAGACACAAGGAGTCTGCGCCCCACGCAATATGAAACGGGTCTGGCATGCCCCCGTTCCTTCAGCCCTGGAAGTGCCGGAGTGGACGTCTCCACAGATCATGGCCCTTGGTGGATACCTGCACGGCTGGTGCGGCCTCTTTTGGACCATCCTGCTGTTACTGACGCAGAATCTGGAGGTAATCACCAACACATCAATGTCGACAATGCGACCCAACACTGAATCAAACCACCTTCTGTGCCTCGATACGTGTCTGCTTGGTGTTTCCACTCCCACCGCTGAAGTCACAGCGGGACTATCAGCAAGACTGTATAAACCCAAGTGTGTTCCAGGGACTTGTGGTCGGAACCAAGTGTCCCAACTTCAATTGTTCTGTTACCAATTCTGTTAAGGCATGGGTTTTTTCCAAATTTAGGGGCCATTGATCAACCCACACTGGTTTTTCTGTCAGCCACTTTAGTCTGATTGGAACATTCTCATCAATGACCCCAGTTAAAAAGGCGATGTTGCTATCGAGACTCCCCACATGCTTAAGACATCCCTTCCCAAAAGGTTAAAAGGACAGTTCACTATATATGGGCGGAGGTTCGCAGTGCGCCCTTCAGGATCTATTATCTGGATAATCGATGCACTTTGACGTAGTGTTGATATTCCTCCTATTCCTGTTAGATCCGTTGCTGATGAAACTGTCTCCCAATTTGATGGCCAAAAGGAGGCGCCAGTGACTGTAACATCTGCTCCGGTGCCCAGTAGGCCTTTAATTTGGATAGTGCTGGGTTTATGCTGGGGGTTTCGCACTTCACATTCGATGATTGGCTGTTGTTTTGCTAACGACTGTGTCCATAAAGTGTGTGGCTTATCAGTAGGTCCAAAGCCACCTGTTCCCCTGCACCTGTTTTCCTCCGAGGGAGCATTTACTGTACGTGCATGGAATAAGAGAAGTTGGCATATACGTTCTCCCGCGGGGACTGTTACAGGTGGGATGGGGTCCAGACCATTGCTTGTATTTGTCCTTCAAAATCAGCATCAATTACCGCAGGCAAAACAAAAAGACCCTGTAAGGTAACACTAGAACGTCCCAATAATAAGGCACTAAATCCATTACCCAACAGATCTTTCAGTGCAAGCGGCACCTTTTGCACTTTGGTGTCAGTTATGTTTACTTCTGTTGCTGTGGGGACATCCACTCCGGCGCTTGCGGGGGTGGAGGAGCGGAGGCGTGCCAGACCCATGTCACTGGCGAACTGGGATTGTGTGGGGCGGAGACTCCCTGTTGCATTAAAATGTGCTTTAACAGAAAGACAATAGCCTTTTCTTCCGCAGACATCTGCGATCCCATCGTTCTAACTGCTCACCTGTCTAAGAGGTGCTGCTTTTCCCGGGAGGACAGCCCTCTGGTCCGCTTACTGACTCTAAAGGGAGTGCTCAGGGCTAACTTTTCATCAGCACTAATCCTGCTTAGCCATCGACAGAGCTCCAGAAGCAAGTCTGGGCCTCTGTGTCACTGTGATGGGAGTGATCTAAGAGGGGCTGTTGCAATTGTTTGCCTGTGTTAGTCTGCCTTTGGCGGCCAGGTCTTTAATGAATACAGCTTAATTAGGAAATGTGCCTGGTCAGGATTTGAGTCTTAGCTGCTTTCTTCACTCATGCATCGGGATGCAGCAGCAGGCCTCTGTGAGGGCTGTCCTTCTGTTTACACTGGTTCTCACCTTATATTCCAGGTGCAAATTTGAAGTAGCAGGTAGTAGAGAGCAGCTCTTGTTGGTTCTAGATTTGCTCACAGTCTATAACATACACATTCTTGAAAGACAACAGGAAAACATTAACATCTTGTGTCTTGGGTGCTCAAAATGCAGAGTTTCCTGCTGACTTCCCACCAAATGCACTCAGCTTAAGTGCTTGGATCATGTTTTTTTCCCTGTAAGAAAAGCCATTGCACTGAAGCTGGAAAGATCGGGCTGTTTCTTCATGCTCTTAGACACAGATCCGAACTTAAACTTAGTGAGTTTGTTGAATGTACTCCTAAGACCAACCTAAGCGGCATTTTAGCACTTAAGACCCAGTGGTTTTATCACCTTCCCGAAAACTAAGTGTTACATCTAAATGCTTTTAGCACAAATATGTTCAGAAATCAATGAGCGTGAGCACTGAATAAGGTTTATGAAGGATCTCTTTACTCATAAGTCTAATACACATAATTGTAAGTCAGTAATAGCAAGAAAGCCACAGAAATACAGAATGACAAAACACACAGTTAAGATTATACTTAACAGGAATAAGGTCTCTTCTGACAGTTTCAACATCTCTGAGGGTTGTTGCTTTAAAAGGGGAAAAGATAAACCCCTTACTTTATTAGAGGGGGTGCCAGGAACAGCCCTAATATGCAACTACCAGTCCAGGCGCGCCTGGTTCCGGATTCACTGATAGCGTGCAATTGACTGCAACTACCAGTCCGCATGCGTACTGATTCCGGATTCACTGATAATGCACCACACTGCCATGTCCAAGCAACCTGATCGCATTCGCTTATATCGAACCTCTACTGGTCCAGATTTCCATCGGACCGCGTTCGCTTACATCGAACCTCTACTGGTCCGGATTTACCCATAGTGGTGATTGGCCAATGAGACAGTCTAGTTTGGTAATTGAGTTTATTGAGGCAACAGATACAGGTTCTTATAGCTTGCCGGTGATAAATACTGTCTGCAAAAACACAAGCAAATAATGGTTACATGAATACAAGCGTTTAATAAAGTTAACCCAGCCTGGCTCTAAGATATACAGGTGGCGATAAAAGCAGCTCTATAGAGATTCTAAATTTTCCTGGGGAAGCACTGAATATAGTGCAAGTCTTACCCACAGGCGTCCCGATGGGGGGGAAGCGTTGACACAGAAGTCCCGGACACAGCATAAACGACCCATATGATCAAGCTGTGCCAATTTTATTGTGCAGACAGCTCAGTTTATATAGACATTCTACTTGTCTATCATTAACACACACAACTCTAATTGGATACGTGTATTGTTCACGCGACTCAATGTACAATAGGATTCGTTCAGACCCTCTGTCCACGCGCATAGTGCTCTCCACCTACATTCTACTTGGTATCCTGCTTAATATCTAATTGGTTAATGTCTCTCAGCTAACTGTTAGTAACAGCTTAATGATTGGTTAACTATTACAGCATATGTTTCAAGGTTACAGTTATCAGTTCCCTCCTGCACATCTCTCTCAGCAGCTTGCCGTGCCAACTTTCTCAAGACTTCTGCATGTACACGAACTTTAGTAAACCCCCGGCGAGGCCTCAATGCCTGTGGGTTACTACCTTACAATTGTCAAGCAGTTGTCTGGATGGCTCACATGCCCATTCACAGTCAAATTGCTCTCCACAGGGAAGAGAGGTCCAGCCCGTTGACCGGTCCCAGGAGTCTGCCGATATTATCTTCCTTGACTCGTTCACGACGGTATCTTCCCTAATATTCCCCTTTCTTTTGGGTCATTTCATACTATTTTTGTCTTTAAGGTGGAGCTTGAGTGGCTCTAGCCATACATACCTTATTTTAGCAAGTAATGAAGTAAAGTTCACACCAAGAACGGTAATTGGTCATAAGATGTCTTTTGCTGAGGTTAGTGTTCTTTTTGCTGAAGTTAGCTGAAGTTAGTATACAACTTCCCCCTTTTTTGTGCTGAAGTTAGGACAAAGCGTAACTGCGAGATCTCCACCTTGCTCTACCCTCCGTCTGCATTTTCCAGTTCCCCCCTTTTTGTGCTGAAGTTAGGACAGAGCATAACTGCGAGACCTTCATCCCACTCTACCCTCCGACTGTGTAGGCATGGGGATTGCTGAGGAGTGCACATTTCAGGGGTGGCTACATCCTGTTTTGAAAGGTCCTAAAAGCCTGTATTTTTTTCTCTTATGTGTGAAGAACAATGCTGCATTTCAAATATAATTTTAATTTTTAATTATTCCACAAGGGTTTCCCTTAAATCACAGCTTCTGTCACTTAATAGAAGGTTATGCCTGTGTATCAGCAGGCTCTGCCACCCTCTTATAATGCAGCATTATCACATCTCTTCTAGCTGGAGGCAGTGAGCACTGAACGACCGCAGTTGACACCTGCAGGGGTGAAGATGAGGGTTGTCCGTTATGGACAGCTGGTTCTTCTTGCCATGCCACATCCATGGGCTTCAGGGGGTGATGCCAAGGCTGACAAGACACAACCCAAGGCAAACACATCAACAGGCTAATTTTCATGCAGAGTGAGCCAGCAGCATAACTGGAAATCCTCCCGTTGACGTAACCACTAATTACCCTCAGCATAATGAATGTGCCATGACACAGCCTGTATTTATTGCAGACAGGGACAACCTGGGGCTGCCAGACAGTTTGCACGGTGGGGTGATGTTGCATGGCTAGCAGAAGAACTGAGTTGGTGCACAGATCATTGGGTATCATCAGTGTTCCCTATTGGGGGGTGATGAGGTGATGGCCTCCCATCTGGTTGGTGACTATCCCTGAGAGGATTCTGAACCAGGCATCTGGAAGTGTGTCCTCCTCTTGGCTCTCTGAGGTATGTGGTTTGTTTTGTGGCTTTGGGGCGTAGAAAGACTTCAATGCATAATTCTTGGCACAGGGAATTTGGCCACCGACTGCCTTGTTATAACTTCCTAGACAATATTGAACATATTGGGGTAGGGCAGAAGACGGGAGGTGCATTTACCGTAGGGTCATAGAAACGTTGGTTGGCAGCATCAGCTGGAGGACTCTAATTGAATCTCATGCGTAGAGCAGAAGAGCGATCAGCTCTAGTCTGGCTTAGCCATAGTTTCACCCAGCTAAACCTTGAGTCAGGTCCACAATTCATTAGTTCTCATTTCCCAACAACCTGTCACAGGCTGTACTATCCGCCTAAAGACACCTTTCATCCTGCTGTCCAACCTGCATTTCCCAAGGCACAGCCTGGCTGCTGCTCTTTGCTATAGTGCTTGGCTCTACCACAAAGAGCTTGGCTTTATCTTTGCCCTTCCTAGTAGCTGTAGGCAGCTACTGGGCTGGCCTTCCGCCTCCCCTTTGCCAGGCTCAACAAGCCTGAATCCCCCAACTTATTTTCCAAAGATGTGTGCTCCATGCCTCAGAACACCTTGGCAGAATATCCCAGAACAGCTCCAAACCAGCCCAAGTCTCAACAGGATTTGGGAGTCCACGTCTGTGGTGAAATCCTGGCCCTAACATACAAATATCTTCCAGGAAGAGAAGTCAAAGAAGGTTTAATAAACAGGTCGTGTTAAGCAAGTAAAGATATTTCATCTTCTTAAGAATAGCTGGCAGTGCGTGCTTGCAGCCCAGAAAGCCAAGCGTATCCCGGGCTGCATCAAAAGGAGCGTGACCAGCAGGTCGAGGGAGGTGCTCCTGCCCTTCTACTCTGCTCTCGTGAGACCTCACTTGGGGTATTGTGTGCAGTTCTGGTGTCCTCAACATAAAAAGGACATGGGACTGTTGGAACAAGTCCAGAGGAGGGCCACGAGGATGATCAGGGGACTGGAGCAGTTCCCATACGAAGATAGGCTGAGAAAGTTGGGTCTGTTCAGCCTGGAGAAGAGAAGGCTGCATGAAGACCTCATAGCAGCCTTCCAATACCTGAAGGGGGCCTGTAGAGATGCTGGGGAGGGACTCTTCATTAGGGTCTGTGGTGATAGGACAAGGGGTAACGGGTTCAAACTTAAACGGGGGAAGTTTAGATGGGATATGAGGAAGAAATTCTTTACTGTAAGGGTGGTGAGGCCCTGGAATGGGTTGCCCACGGAAGTTGTGAATGCTCCATCGCTGGTGGTGTTCAAGGTTGGGTTGGACAGAGCCTTGGGTGACATGGTTTAGTGTGAGGTGTCCCTGCCCATGGCACGGGGTTTGGAACTGGGTGATCTTAAGGTCCTTTCCAAACCCTAACTATTCTATGATTCTATGATATCTGTGTGAAACCACAGCACAGATTAATTTCTCTACAGACCAGAATGGTCGTGAAATCAAAGCACAGTTTGAGTGCTGGGACAGAAGCACACAGAACAAAGGAAATGCTGAGTTTAGCTCACCACAGTTTGTGATTCACTGCATCTTGTTGACATCCTGCTGGAAATACCCATTTCAAACTTCCGCACTTGCTTATGACGGACACAGATGTATCTATATCGGAAGAACGGACGAAGAGAATGAATGAATATGGGCTATTTGAATCCAAGGTCGATCCATAAGGAAAGGGGTTTGGAAAAGGACAGCGTTTGTATTTTTACGTTATGTCTTGGCTAAGTAATATAAAATAGACGTTATGCATGTAGGGGTGGCAGTATCAAGTGGGACTCACCTTGTGTAATCTTAGAGGTGTAAATCAAAGCTTGTCACTGTGGGCTTTGTGCCTGCACTGCCAGTGTGTTTTGTTTGGACAAAGAGGAAAAAAGTGCAAGGAAACCCGAAGGCTGAGGATGGAAATGGAATGGCATTCGAAGGAACGGGAACGCGGGCTTCGTGCGTCTGCCGATGCGCCCGGGACATGAGGGGATGAGCTGGAGCTGCGGGACGGGAACAGCCGCCTGGCAACAGGACGTCACCTGGCAACAGCCGCAACCTCTGTGAGCGCGGACAATGGGCTCGGCCAATGGGCATCGAGGAGCGGCGGGCTGTGGCCATTAAAGAGCGGGCAGGGGCAGGGGGGATTCAGTTGGTGCTGCAGGTGAGCTGCGGAGCGGAGTGGCTGGAGGGAGGGAGGGAAGGAAGGTGGGAGGGCGGCGGGACAGGGTTCGCAGAGGCCCGCGAGCAGGAGGAAGGCCGCTGGCTGCCCGCTGTCTCTCCTGCCCACAGGTCAGTCTCCCGCTGTGGAGCACAGCAGCAGCGATGGCACCGCCCAGCCTGTCTCAGCTGCTGGATGCTGCCATCAACCCCTCAAGTGGACATGTGAATATAATCGAGCTGCACAGCCTGCTGCAGGCTGTGCTGGGGCTCTTGGGTGTCGAGGGCCTGCCTGTCCCAGACTGGGGGCAGCCTGCCCAGGGGGTCAGGGCCCAGGCCCACCATGTGGGGCAGCAGACCCCGGAGCCAGTAGAGCAGCAGCCCAGGACAGCCCCGCTGCAGGGCATTGCCAGTGGCTCCCGAGTTGACGCCGTGGCTGCCAGTGTGCGGCAGCCGAAGGAGCTGGAAGCCATGGACAGCAGCAGCTCAGAGGTAGGCGTCCTTCCGAGTCCCGTGGGCCCCCCAGCCCTGGAGCTCTGGCCCCACCGTCCTCTCCATCCCTCCCTTCCCCACTCCAGACCTGCGGGTGGGAACCGTGTCCACTCCTTGCGCACCCGAGAGGTACCATCAGCACCTCATGGGCCTCATCCCCACATCCAGTCTCCTTGGCTCACCGCAGGCCTAAAGGCGGCAGTGGGGGGCACTGGAGAGGGGCCTCACCCTGCACGGCACTGAGCTGCTCAGGCACAGACTTTTCCTGGGTGTCCCAAAGGGCAGGGCTGGGGACCCAGGTCCTGGTCTGCAGGGACCCTCCCATAGGGTTGAACCCCTGTCGCCCTCCTCTCCTATGACATGGCTCTGTCCCAGCCTCTCCCCGAGGGTATGGGCGGCATGAAGGAGGCAGTGGGGAAGGGGCTTGGCCACATCTCCTGGCTGGCTGGGGCCATGGAGACCCCAGTGCACCTGGGGTTCTTGGATGCATCCATTCCATCTTACAGGTGCTTCCTTCTCCCCTTCGTGCAGGTGGAAGAGCTGAGGGCAATGCTGAGGAGAGTGGAGCAGGAGCAAGCAGAGAGGCAAGCAGTGTGCCCCACGGGCAGGGACACCATCGCGCCAGAGGGGCATCTCCTGCAGTGCTTGGAGAAGCTGCAGGAGCAGGTGGACTCCCTCCTGTCGAGGCAGGAGGGCAAGGTGGAGAGGCTGAGGAGCCAGGTAAGGAGATGGTGGCATGTGGGGCTCGGGAGGGGTCTGCCGGGACCTCCTCTGCCCCCAGCTGGTTGTGCTTCGATGGAATGTGGGGGAGCCCCTTGCTCCCCGCTCTCCAGATCGGGTTGTAGGAGCCAGCAGCATGGAGGGAAATTGAAGCCGTGCTGCAGATGTCCTGCAGGCACTGAGAGCCCATGCCCCAGTGAGCCGGGTCTGTCTCCAGGGGACAGCCACCCCCCTTGCATGGCACTACCACATGGTCTTCCTCCCTGCAACAGGTCGAGGAGGTGCTGAGGCACTTGATTGTCAAAGAGCAGGAGCTGCAGCAAGTCCAGCAGCAGCTGGAGGAGCAGTGGAAGAGAAGCCTGAAGCAGCTCCAGGAGAAGGCACTACTGAGAGAGGCGGACAATGCAGCTGGGATTAAGAAGTGAGTGTGATGGGGACAGTGGTGGCTTCAGGGGCAGCAGTTGGCCCGTTGCCTCTTTGTCCTTGCCAGCGCCACAGTTCCCATGGTGTTCTGAGTGCCCATGGCAGTAGTTCCCACTGTTGGTGGTGGTTTTTGGAGCCAACCTCCAACTGCTCTCCCTCATCCTCCATTCTCCTGGAAACAGCCAGGCGGTTGGGACCTTGCTGGGCTGCTAGGGGATAAACCGGGTAGAAACCCAGGTTTCCCAGCTCAGCCAGCCCTTTTGTCCCCTGCCCAGGCAGCTTTCCAGTGCGGAATTCCGGTGCCTGTCCTGTGACCGACAGCTCAGCATGAGAGTGCCTGGCTTGTAAGTAGCACCCGTCACCGGAGCGTGGGGGTGCTGCATGGGTGGGATGGTGGGAGATGGGTTCTGAGAGCGCCGCCTGACAGGCACGGGGTTCAGGGAGTCTGTCTGGGGGGTTTGACCCTGCTGAGACCCCTCCAACACTGCCCACGGGTGGCGGGTCAGGGACCCTTCCCTGAGGGCAGCAGGCAGGGTGATGCCATGGGGTAAAAGCCCATGGATTCTGAGGCACTGCCCTGAGCCGGGCTGGATCGTTTGTCCCCTCTCACCCACCGGTGGTTCTTGGCTTCCGCAGGCCCATCGTGCCAATCCCACCCGCGCCACCGCTGACCCCCCGCAGCTCTGAGAAAACGCCTCCTTCCCTCAACCCAGGGCAAAGGAAGAGGTAGGGGACTTGGGACCCATCCGCTGCTGGGGGGGCAGGGCGGTCCTGCCCTGCCCGGGAGAGCTCTTTCCTGCGTGGGGATAGAAGGCTCTTGGAGGTGCCTGGGCAGGCTGCCCAGAAACACTCTGTCCCCCACCCTGCAGACCACTGTGCTGGGTGCTGAGTACCCCTATTTCCCATCCTGCAGGGAGCAGGCAGCCAGCTGCCGGTACCCCACCGTGCCGCGACAGTGCGGGGGCCAGAACACTGTTGTCCCGCCTGTCCCACGCAACACCCCACGGCCACTGAAGCTATCCACCGTGCTCCCCAGCAAGGTAAGGATGAAGAAGGAAGGGATCCGGAGGGAGCAACTGTGGCTGGTTTTGTGTTGCTGAGTATTCGGGATGGGGGTTATTCGTGCTTCAGTTTCCCAGGAGAGCTGAGTGTGGAGGGTTGCTTGGGGAAGAGGAATTCTTTCCTGTGCTTTAGCCAACCCCCTCTCTCCTTCCCAGCAGGATGATGACAAGACTACAGAGCTGCTGAGCAACATCAGCTGCCGGCAGGGCAGGCAACAGCCTGTGCTCGAGGGCAAGGAGGGTACAGGCAGGAGAGCCTTCACCCACTGCAGCCTTCAGCAGTCACCGCAGCTCATCCCACCCGTTCTGACCCGTTCCGTTGACCTCAAACCACGGCAGCCAAGCAAGACTGGAGGTTCCCGGCTGAACCCCTGGCGCCCTGGTGGCCCAGCACCCCATCAATAAATCCTCGTGTTCATGCAAGCCCCTGTGTGGGCTGAGTGGAGGGACCCTGGCTCAGGATCTGCCCATCATGCACAGGGAGGGCTCGGCAGCATCCCTGGCCTGTGGCCCCATGTCACTGGAGGAGCAGCCCCTGGCCACCCCACATCCCCAGAGCCTGTGTCCCCCGAGCTGCCACACTCCCCCTGGCATTCTCTGTTCTGCACAAGCCCCTTTGGGAGCCTGTGTCCCCAAAGTGTCCTGTGTCCTGGATGACCCAGGGAATTATAGACCAGTCAGCCTCACCTCTGTGCCTGGTAAAATTTTGGGGCAGGTTCTCCTGGAAGGCATGCTATGGCACATGAAAACCAACAAGATGCTTGGTGGCAGACAGCATGGCTTCACTAAGGGGAAATCCTGCCTGACCAATTTGTGGCCTTCTACGATGGGGCTACGGAACTGATGAACTTGGGGGTAGAGCAGTTGATGTCATCTTCCTGGACTTGTGCAAAGCCAACCGTATCCTGGGCTGCATCCAAAGGAGCGTGACCAGCAGGTCGAGGGAGGTGATCCTGCCCCTCTACTCTGCTCTGTGGGACCTCACTTGGAGTATTGTGTGCAGTTCTGGTATCCTCAACAGAAAAAGGACATGGAACTGTTGGAACAAGTCCAGAGGAGGCCACGAGGATGATCAGGGGCTGTAGCACCTCCCGTATGAGAATAGGCTGAGACAGCTGGGGCTGTTCAGCCTGGAGAAGAGAAGGCTGCGTGGAGACCTCATAGCAGCCTTCCAGAATCTGAAGGGGGCCTATAACGATGGTGGGTGGCGTGGTTTAAGCCTCTATAGCTCGCACAGTCGCTCTCTCACTCACTCCCCACTCTTTTTTCCCCTGTCCCGGGGGGATAGGGAGGAGAACCAAAAGAATGCAACTCCCACAGTTTGCGATAACAACAGTCCAGCAACCAAGGTATAACACAAACCGCTACTGCTACCATCAACAATAATAATGACAAGGCAAATACAAGGAAAGAATACAATCACTCACCACCAATCCCCAGCCTGACCAAGCAGTGCACCCCCACCCTTCCGGGTCTCTGCCCTCCGTTTTTGCATCCTGGGCATGATGTGCTGTGGTATGGAATAACCTCTTTGGTCAGTTTGGGTCAGGTGACTTGTCTCTCCTTCCTCCCAGCTTCCCCTCCTCCCTGGCAGAGCACGAGACTCAGAAAGTCCTTGGTCAGACCAAAACATTACCAAGCAGTAACTGAAAACACTGGTGGTATCATAACTGTTCCCAGGCCCAAAATCAAAAACACAGCGCTGCACCAGCTACCAAGGAGAAAAATGACTGCTGCTGCTGAACCCAGGACACTGGGGACGGACTCTTCATTAGGGACTATAGTGATAGGACAAGGGGTAATGGGTTCAAACTTAAACGGGGGAAGTTTAGATGGGATATGAGGAAGAAATTCTTTACTGTAAGGGTGGTGAGGCACTGGAATGTGTTGCCCAAGGAAGTTGCGAATGCTCCATCCCTGGCAGTGTTCAGGGCCATGTTGGGCAGAGCCTTGGGTGACATGGTTTAGTGTGAGGCGTCCCTGCCCTTGGCAGAGGTGCTGGAACTAGATGATCTGAAGGTCCTTTCCAGCCCTAACTATGCTATGATATGGATTTGACAAGAGTAAAGCATGTCAGGCGGGTTTCATTTTCCGCTCTAAGAGGGTGACTGTCTGTATCTTGACTTGGGGAAGGCTTTTCTTGCTGCCCCAGTGACTCTCGTAAATAAGCAGGGGATATCTGGCTCCTATGAGCTCTGCAGGAGCACCATCTCCAGAAAAATCCCTACCAACTGCTTAAAAGGCTGCTTGCCTTTTATACAAAACTTGGGGTAGGTGCTGGGTCCAGCCCACTTTTGCCATCATACAAAGACAGATCCATGCTGGAGTCTGAAGACGAGCAAGAGCAATGGAAAGCATTTGAGCAAATAGGAATTGGGAAAGAAATGGGGATTTTTTTACTCCAGGAAGACCTGCAGGAATAATAGGTGTCATTGGAGAAACTTGTGGCAAAATTATTCCAATACAGAGAAAATTATTAGGAAAAATTATCAAAGTTAGAAGATTTGTTCTTCACATCTCCCTGATAGCTTCTGAAAAGAACAGCGCCATTACGAGCTGTTCATGATTTCTCTCTGGCTGATAAGACAGTGACTGAGCAAATCAGACGTTCATTTTGGGCCCGAAGAGAGCTTTTTCATTTGCTTGAGTTATAGCAGTGGTAGAGCCCATCAGCATTGGGGTCAGGGCAGAAAAAGACATCTTGTTACATGGCAAAACCTAACCTTGACTGGGGACATCATGACTGGGATACCAGGGCATCTTCTGTGTCATTCCCATGTTGCGTGAGTGTGACATGTGGGCTCAACACACAAGAGCAGCAGCATGGATCAGTGCAAGCGTTTTGGGCTGGGCGGATCCAGTTAATCAGCAGTGGCAGTTGTCAGGAAACATGTACAATAACTGTATGGTGCTGAGCTAGGTTAGAGTGCATTTTTTCCAGTAATTGTGCTCTATCTTATACCCTGTAAGTGTTGAGACCTCATTCACCATCTTCCCATGTTCAATATTTATCTTCCATTGCAAAGGGCTGCCTGTATTCCTTGAGGACAAAATGGTTTGGAGGTTTTCTTTGGTTTTGCTTGAAAAGCCAATTTTATTACTAAAAATGGGTGTTTTGGAGCACTGGGAATCATCCAGCCCTTTGCAATGGCTAATGACAACTGTCTGCATGTCACCCCTTCCCATGCACTGCCAGCTGGGATGTCAGACATGCAGTGCAGGTACCCACACTCTCAGCATACTTTGGTGTGGCAGGGCTCTGATTTCAAAGCAGACCTAGGGGTAGGACATGTTTGTCAAGGCTTCCTCACTTCCAGGGCACTTAACTGCAGAAAGCTGCTGGCTTGGGATCAGGCAGGATACTCGGCACCAGGCCAGGGGCTCCTGTTCATTTGCACTTGCTGCTCCTTGCGCCAAGCTGAGAAGGAAAAAAGAGCACAGGAGATGGCATCTTCATCAGGGACTGTAGGGATAGGACAAGGGCTGATGGGTTCAAACTGAAACAGGGCAAGTTCACGTTTGATATAAGGAAGAAGTTCTTTACTGTGAGGGTGGTGAGGCACTGGAATGGGTGCCCAAAGTAGTGGTAAATGCTCCATCGCTGTCAGTGTTCAAGGCCAGGTTGGACAGAGCCTTGGGTGACATTTAGTGTGAGACGTCCCTGCCCATGGCAGGGGGTTGGTCCTGGGTGATCTTAAAGCCCTTTCCTAGTCAAACCATTCTATGATTCCAGTCCATGTCCAAAGTCCTGCTGCTCACTGCTCTGTACAATCAACCTTTGGTTGAAATCCCCCTCACCTGGCTTTGTGTCCCCCGTTGAGATGTCTCTTGGCTCCTTTCACAACCACAGGAGATAAATACCCTCTTGAAGGACATCTTCCTCTGGCCATTCAGGTCAGCTCTCAGATGAACTAAGCCTGCTCCATCTACAGGCAGTTCAGTGGTGGCCCCATGCACCAGAAAAGTGTCACAGGATCATGAGTGCTGGTTTTGTATAGCACAACATCTTTTTCTTCAACTCAGTTGCCCCACTAGCACTCAGGTGTTTTGTACCCCCAGATTCCCCTGTGTGATGGCAGACATGTGGAGATCTGCTGCTGGTTATTACGGTGGATTGGAGGGGGGCACAGCAAACTGGCCTTTCCAGGATGACACTCATGTAAATCATTAATCTGCTTTTATTTCTCATCAGATGGAGAAATTGCTTTTGAAAACAAAGTCTCTTGAGAAAACTTCCTTTGACTGATACTTGGAAGAGGCTTTATTTATGCGGCCAGCAGCAATGATCCCTGCTAATTAAACAGTGGATAGACCTCATTCTTGCTGAATTGCATGTTTTACAAGGCCTGACACATTTAACAATCAGTTTTAGGTTATATTCATAAGCAAGAGGCCAACACCAATTTTGTTATCAGCCAACTTTGTATTGCAGAATACTCCAAGGAGCAATTGTCAAGGTAATTCTTGTGCACTTTCAATAAGTGCTTTAGCTGTGTTTTTAGATGTTCAGTGTCTTGCTCTGGAAGAATGGGAATGATTTCACACTTTACAGGGCCTGTGGTATTGTTCACATGCTGTATTTGGCTTGGAGCTGAGGCTTTCAAACATCATTTGCCCTGTTCACCCCTGGCTGTGTAAGCCAGAAGGGAGGGCGACAGTGGTTTTCAGGTCTGTGCTGTGTTGACATGCGGAAAGAGACAGGTTTCAATCTCCATTTCTCCTTCCCCTCATTCAGGACACCTCAGCTGTGCAAATCACCCCTTTAAGAACATCCCACTGGTCCTACACGGCCATCTCATCACCTATTGCAAGAGGCAAAACATCTAGAGAAGCACAGAGGAACCTCTCACAGGTCCCACCATCCCTATTGGGATGATGGGTTTGCATCAGGGTTGACCCTCTCAAGCTCATATATCACCCTACATCCCTACAGAGATGATGGTCCTACACGATCTCAGTGGCTATGGACTTCAGTGACAGTGGAATAGCTTTGCTGGTGCTAGGAACTGGAGGCCAGACCCCACTCCTCAGTCCTGCACAGAGCTCAGGACAGCTGAGAAATCCCCTTTCTACCTTTTTGGTCCTGTGGAGTGCAGAGCCCATCTTGGACCAGATAGTTAACGTGCTGTTGGTAGGACTCCAGCTTGATGGATGATGACTTAATGATTAAGGGTTTGGACTGAAACTCCAGTTTCAGTGGCTGGCTTTGCCACAATATTTGTACATTATCTTGGGCCAGTTGGTAAATCATTCTGTATTTTCCTCTTCCTCCGAGTAAACTGGAGGACAACTGCAATTCTTTCCATTCTTCACATCTTGAGGACGCTTTCTAGCCTGTGGACCACAACTAGTCCATCACAGTAGAAAGCGAGATGATTTTATTTGATCAACCAGAGCAAATGGTTTGCATAGCTTTATTTTATTCTGCAATGCAATAGCTTGAAGCTAGCCCAGAAGGGGCAGCAGCCCTGCAAGTGATTACCAGCATGATTTGATTCTCCCTTATCTCAGATCACTTTGTGTATAGAGAAACTCCTCTAAAGTTTAACCTGGTACAATCTATGAGGGTGATGAACTGCAGAGGTGGGGCAAGAGGCAGGGAGTTCTTGAATCAACTTTGCCACTGAAAGTACTGAAAGTTACTGAAAGTAACCTGTATACCTGTTATCTTAACAGATGGCAGGACAAAACCAAGCAGTGTCTAACTGGAGTACAAGCACCCACCTAAACATGCCCAGAGGCAACTCTACATTTCCTGAGTGGGTTCATTTTTGGTAGGACATCTGTTTATTATTGCAGTGGTACTGTAATGCCAGGAAACATTGCCTGAGACCAGAGTTCCTTGCAGGTGCTGTGCAAGTGCATCACACTACAACTTTGGGCTTGGAATGTGGTGTTTGTGATGGTAAGATGATGCCAGAACTTGTGATTATTTGGATATGACTAGAACTGCTTTGAAAGCCTCAAAATTTGATTTTCAGATCAATTTCTTTCTTGAAAACTAAACTTTCTTCTCAAACCATGAACCAAAAATAACAGGACAATTTCAGCTCGCTCTTTGTATCCCCCTGGTATGGGGCTGAACTTTGGGAGTGTACTGCATTCAGATTTATGGCTGGGTCCCATCTTTTGGAAGAACAAGCCAGATACAAGCCACTTCAAGCTTGAGATGATGTTTGAATTTACAGCCATTGTAGCATGAACAGAATGTTCTGGGATCTGAACTGCAGCAAAGCGGATTGGCACCGAGACATCTTTTTAAGGAAGAAGGCTAGTTAAGAGGTGCAGGAAGTTGTTGGGGGCAGAGGGAGAAATTCTGCTGCTTGAGGGTTTTAAGAACTTCCATCTTTTTCAGATAATCCTCTCCCAGGGACAGCAAGGTAGCTGCTGCTTGAGTTGGGAGGATGGATGAGTTGATCCAGAGGAGGCCGCAGAGAGGCTGCGGGGGGTGGAGCAGCTCTGCTCTGGAGCCAGGCTGAGAGAGCTGGGCTGGGTCAGCCTGGACAAGAGAAGGCTCCTCAAGGGGAGACCTTAGAGCAGCTCCAGTGCCTAAAGGGGCTGCAGGAAACCTGGAGAGGGGCTTTGGACAAGGGCCTGTCGGGACAGGCCAAGGGGAATGGCTTTAACCTGCCAGAGGGGAGACTGAGATGAGCTCTGAGGCAGAAGCTGTTCCCTGTGAGGGTGCTGAGGCGCTGGCACAGGGTGCCCAGAGAAGCTGTGGCTGCCCCATCCCTGGCAGTGTTCAAGGCCAGGTTGGATGGAGCTCGGGGCAAGCTGCTCTAGTGGAAGGTGTCCCTGCCCATGGCAGGGGGATTCTAGTATTCTGTCTCCCAAGTTCCCCTGAACTGCATTTTCTGAACTGCATTTTCTGAACTGCTATGTTGGGGTTTTTTAGCCAGCCGGTGTCTCCATCCTCTCCCTGTGATGCTCCATTATTTATTGGAACATACGGGTAATGTCCTAACCCTATGCTTTTGGAGATCTGAGTCCTAATCCTTCTTGGAGGCACTACTGACAATATTTCAGCTTGTTAGTCCATCTTTGGACGTCACTGAGGTTTGTGGTTACACCATGATCCTGCCATCCCTTCTGAGTGCAGACTCTACCTGGGCTTACTTCAGGCAGGGATTGTCTTGAGGAGGCAGCAATTGCCCATTCTCCCTGTCTCACACCCTCCCACTTCAGGGGGGTCAGACTTCTTCTCAAGCAACAAAAAAGAGAGAAAAATCAAATCAAATACAGTTTTATTCTTTACAGCTCTTCCATTTCTCTGGCAGACCTGGAATTTCCCCAGGGAAAAGGAAGCCTTCTTCTCTCCATGGTTGTGGGTTTGGATGAGTCCTTTCAGATCTTTTACTGGATATCAGGATCTGACCGCCTGGATAACTATTTACGAGAGAAGATCAGTTAGGAAATGGAGACCTGCACAAGTGACAAAGTGTTAAATATGCCCAGAATTCATGTAGCGTGAACCAGAGGGGACCTTGATTCTTTCCCCCTGAGTTCTGTGGCTCATCAAGAGTCTTGAAATCAAATGCTCATTTTCCAAGACCTGGTGCATATTCTCTGCTCCCAAGGCTTTCTTCCATTAGCACTTGAAAACCACAGGTTCCTTCCCAAGTCATCCTTGATGTTTTATAAATGTTATAGCTAAGGCATCATTTCTACCTCCTTTTATGCATTTTTTACAGCTGCAGTAGAGATATTTTGATTCAGGCTGCACACAGTCATCCTGAAAGAGACCTCAGTTACCTCTCCTGGGATATTTCCAAAACAGCAAATGCTGCCTAACTTGAAGCTAATACCCTCCTCGAGCACTCTGGTTTGCATTTATGGTGCAATCTCAGCTGCAGAACTACAGATCAGGAGCATGATATAACCTTATGGGTACAAAACAGCTTTCAGAAGAGACCCTCTGGCTAAGTTTCATTCTTTGGATTAAAGGGGGTATTTGCTTCCAGAGAAACATCTGGGCGTGCAGGAAAAGGGGTATTAAAGGTGTTGGGTTTAGAAATGATGCAATGAATATTGCAGTGAATTAGCCTTTTTAAGGTTCAGGATGAAGCCTGACTTCAGCCTAGAAACGCAGTAAAATTTGTCCCTGTGTTTCTTCCCAGGGATTGCTAAAAACCCATCAACTACCTCAAAACTGTTGTTTGTTCCTCTTCTAGCTGGTTTCTGATGAGAAACAGGCACACCCTTTCTACAGGATAAAAGTCAAGTGCGGAGATTGCCAACTTCTTGATAGCTGTACAAGAAGCACAAGAGAGTCCATAATGATCATACTGAACATTAAACAGGAGGGAGGAGTAAAAGCAATGAGACGTGTTATTTTTCTTGGAATACTTAGGATCCTATCCAGGAAACCAGCCAGTGTGAGTCCCATCCCAGTACATCATCTGACAAACCTTGGTTTTGTGCTGGAGAAGGCAAATGTTGCAAGCGGCAGATGAACTGAATAGCCCAAATCAGTTCTTTGTGGAGGCCTGAGTGCTGGGATCTCTATTTTGGGTTCGATCCTCTGTTTAAGCAGGAAACAAGTCACAAAGACAATATCAAGGGGGGGAACTGCTCATTTCTCCTGTGACAGGAGACCTGACAAGTTGCTCTAAAATATGCCTTTTGTTTAAAATAATAACTTCACTGTTGTTATTTTTCACTTATGATGATGTCCAGTGGTTTTCCAAAGCAACGAACACAGTGATGAGGTTACTTGGGTTAGTTCCATGTTTTTCGCATTCAAGGGGAGTTTTCTTCCTGGCCCCAGTTGGTGTTAGCTCAGATCTGTAAAACACTCTTCAGATGAGATCTGATACAAAACAACCTCAGTTGAATGAGTCCATCACTACAGATATGTTCTCACATTTCAGTTCCCAGACACTGGGCCCATGCCACAAATTGTCAACATGCAACTTAGTGCAGAAATATTGTAGCATAAATAGAGACACACGCTGAGCTCACCATCTCCTTTGGTCCTAGGGGGGAAACTACGGGACATTGGGTGTACTGCTTTTTGGACAGTGTAAGGTCTTTGAGATGCAGACATACAGTCAAAGGTGGCTTTCTAGGCTTTCTCAACTTGTGTCTTTTCACGCCATGCCTGAATTTAACATCTGGGATAGACAAAATGAGGTTTGAATCTGATTACAGGGGAGCCCCAGAGCACAGCTCACAGACCAGGCTGTATTCTTTTCTCTGTTCCCAAAGCCTGCACTGTGCACATGCAAAGCTATTCGAAATGCCTGGCAGCTGCCCAGAGAAGCTGTATCCCAGAGGAGTCATGGGGTTTTTACTGCATTTCCATCTTTAGCAGGGGAAGAGAAAACTATTTGGTGGAGCAGGACAGCAGCCACTACAGACGATCATACAAATCCATCCCACCCTGCAGCCCTGTTTTTGCTTTCCATAACTGCCTGAAATACTTTCCAGAGTTAGTTACAGATTTCATTAGGGTTTAACTCTTGGATTTCTTTTCTTATCTATGATCATTATTTTCTCAATTAGTGTCTGCAACGATCTTTCCTGCAAAGGCTTCCAGAACAAAGAGGACCAAGCTTGTTCCCTCATCTGCAAGGCAAGGGTAGAAGATACATCTGTGACTATCTTGAACTGTGGTCAATGGTTCAGGCTGTGAAAGAAACACCTCTGTGTCTTGATGCAAGCTCAAACTGGGTTTACTTCTGAGCACTAGCCCACAGCAATGGGCAGACAGTGACCTGTCTTTGGTCATCTAATCCAAACTCGTATATAAATACAATATAAAGGCAGAGGGATGTAGACAACATCTACATGAAGTTAAACTCCAAGTATAGAAGTAGCGAAAGAAAGACAAATTTCCCTTTGAAAAGAATATTATCACCAAGAATATACCCTGATAAAAAACATGTTGATTCTGCTGAAAAATCAGATGACAAAGCACAGCTGGCAAAATGCAATTAAAAAAAGAGAGAGCATCAAGGTGGTGTCAGTTCTAACAAAGGACGATAATGGTTATAAGCTCAGCACATTCACTTGTTGCCCTTGAGGATGCTGCAGCACCCTTAGTCAGGGTTTTTGTATGTAAAGTATGGCAGTACTCTTCTGTCACTCAGACCCAAATATCAGTGGGATGGGATTCATCTCAGTCAATTTTAGCTGTCCAAAGTTAGACCATTAGTCTGTTACCTGTCTGAGCTGCCTCCGGAGCCTGCAGAGGGAAACAGTTCTCTACATCTCCTTTTGACACTGCAGTCTGAAATAATGAGATTAATTGCTCTCCAACAGTGCAATCACCCTTCATGGGACCTGGATGCCTTAATCCTGAACATCTACACTCAGTTGAGAAGAACCACAGCCTGCGCCTGCTTTTTCTTTGGCTGGAAATCCCAGCTGTCCCCTTCCAGCAGCTGCCTATTTGTTTGCATTGCGGACCCCTCACAATGTATTTTGCCAGGTTTGGCCCTATGAAGAACAGGTCCTAAACAGCTCTGCAGCTTCAGCTTGCATTGTTGCTCCAGCTGATACATGTATCTCATCTGCTTCCTCTTCCATCAACAGCTTTTCATTTTCTGCTACAATGAGGTGCCTAATATCAGATGGGCATGATCTCAGTGTTGGAAACAGCAGTGCTTTCAGAACAGGAATGGTGGCCTCCTCTACACTTTGGAGGGAGCCTTGGTTATACACGTACATGTCAAGCTGTACATGGCTCCTAGGAATAGCTGAGTTCTCCAAGGCTAGAAGGGATGGTTAAAACTCTGAGGCAGAGGGTGTCTTTCCCTTCATTGTGGTAGAAGGGCAAAACCAAGCTTCCCTCTCATGAACTGACATGCTTATTTTACAACATGACAAGGTGTTTCTAATAGGAATGTCTTTTATTTACTTATTTGCCTGCTATTTGGACAAGGAAGATGTAGTATTGTCACCTTAATGTCCTATCAAAGCCACCAGGGACCTTTGCTTGAAGAGAACCATACAATAGGTGAGCAGTTCTGTCCCCACACTCCCAGCTCCCCAGCAAGCACTTCTGGACTCAGCCGGTTGGTGACAAATAAGACATTGATTTTATGATCCAGTGTTTGCTCCCTGGGGAAGCTGAGCAAAGGTTATTCTATTTAGGGACTGATTTGACATATGGCTCCTGGAAGCTGGAAAGTGTTTGTAGGTAAATCAGGGTTTATTGCTGGAGTGGTTCATTCAGGAACATAATTAGGTGAACACGCGCATGCTTACCCATGGAAAGATGCCCACAGGCTTTTTGTAAACTGTGCAAGTAGCATCCATAAGGTGACTTTTCCAACACGTGATTCAAAAGGAAAAACCTGAATATGTTTCTCATAATATAACATAGCAAAGAGTTATTCTTATAACAAAAAGTGATAGAAAATTGGTATTTGTCAGAATGATTTACAAATCACTGCATGTGTCTGAGACCAGGCCTACTCTTAGAAGTTTTTCTGATGATGTTGCACCAGTGAGGGTGTGAAGTTTTAAAACCATCTTCCTGTGGGACATGCAGTTGAAAACAAGGCTTAACTGACTTAAATTTTACTCATTTCACCTGAATAGTAACTCTACAGGCTGGAAACCTAATTTTGTCCAAGAAGAGCTGTGCCTAGTAACTTTTGCTGTCTGTTCCCACATGAACTCTCTTGAGATCTTAGCCTTCGACATAGCTCAGGGTGAGGTCCCAAAACTGACATTTTTTCCCTTTGCCTGGGAGAAGTAGGTCTGTTATTATATACCATTCAATAAGGATTTATTCTTGAATTCAATGCTTATTGCAGACTCACCCTAAATGGTGTTTCTGCTTTTTTCTACTGTTTCTTCTCTTTTCACCCTTGCTCTGTTGCTGCTGTAACAGTTGACCTGATAGCTAAATGCTGATGTAGGATGTACATTCTTGTTCTCTCGCCCCCTCTCTTCTGGATGTTACAACTGAAACACAAACTTTGGAATGTCCAGGGATTCCCAAAGGCCAGATGATATCTGCTTGCTATCAGAGATGTTTGCGCTGAACACAGGGGAGAAATAATATTGGTCAGTGAGATTATGAAATTAGATTTAAATTGTGCTTTGATGAAGAATGAAACAGGGATGGAAAACATAGAACATAGGAAGCAGTAAGAAAAGGAACTTGTTCATTGTGATGGAAATGAAATAGCATTGGCTTCTCTTCTCTGACCCACCATGGGGATGGTGGGCTTGAGTCCAATCCCAAGACAAAACTCACCATATAGGCACTGCAAGGACATCTGAGGACTCTTGCTGAGAGTTAACCAGGAGAAACTGGGCATCTATCTTAAGCCTGTTGCCTGGACTGCTCTGCCAGGAAAAGACATGCAGTTCTCCAGCCTGCAATTCCTTCTGTGTGGGACCAATATCTAGAAGTGCTTGGGATCACCCTCTGGAGGTGCCTTTTTAACCATAATGACCATCTGGGCAGCCTAAATTGGGGAACTGTATACTAGTGGAAGACTGCAGCAGTGACTTTGGGATGGAAGCCTGTGTGTGAAATGATCCTAACGAATCAGGGAGTCTTCACATCACTCATTTCGGAAGATAACAGTTGCCACCATTCAGCCTAGAGTAAGGACACCAATCTTGCTTGGTTGCAGGAATCAGTCTTGCTGTAGTAGGAATAAATGTCTCTGTGGGCTCCTTTCACCCTGTTTTCAACAGGGAATGTATTTCAGCAGCCTTGGATAGGTCAGTGCAGCGTGTTCAGTGCTTCTGGATAGGTGTGTGTGCATCAGGATGCAAGTGTCACCTAGGAACCCGTACCAAACCTAGGAGGTGAAATGGAGAGTGGTGGCATAGGGATGTAGTGCATGAAAAAGGGAGATGGGGCAGCAGAGATGAGTCCCATAAAGAGATCTGAGAGACACAAAACCTTTCCTGGGGACGCCAGCACAGCCAGCTTCAGGAAAGGTGCAAAGTGAGTTTGTCTCTCCAATAAAGCTGGTATTTCCTCTCTGCATAAAGAGCACGGTGTTCACTTGCTGTGTCTATGCTGAACTCCACAAGAAAGCATTCCATTTTTTCAGCAAAATCCTATTGGCTAAGGCAAAAATAATGGCAAAAATCATTTATTTCTTCAGAAAGTGTGGGAGCACTTGTCCCTGCTGCTGTCAGTTCCCATCCATCCTTTTTATTGAGCAGTACCAACGCATTCTCTTCCAGCCAGGACTGCTCAACAGCACACAATAAAATTGATTCATCACTCATTTTCTTCTTACTGTCTTTCAATTGCTCCAGCTCTTGATACCACTTAAAGTGGACATTAGCTCTTCACAACCAGCGCTAATGTGATAACACTCCTCTGAGAGAGAATGTTTTCCCTCCAAGCTTTCATTACATATATTTTCATTCAGCCTCATTACACCCATGTGTCTTTCTCATGAGCTTCTTATAATGCGTTTATACAAGCTTTGCTTTACCTGGAGGTAGACCACCGTGGTAAGGAGCGAGAACAGAAATGCAACAGCTGGCCCAAGTGCTCTGCGGGTGTAAATGAGAAGCATTTAGTGATGGGAATTGGGTTTAATTCACAAGAGCTGGCTCTTGAGCTCTCCAGAAAGGAAAAAGCAGAAACCACTGGGAGTTAAACTCAACTTTTGTGCTCCTCTTTGCTATGAAAGCAAAACTGTTTAAACTCCAGGAGAACCAGGACTTTCTGTTTCTAAGCAGCATTGAAACATGAAGATGGGAGTTGATAGCTTTGATTTGGGATAGGAGGAGGATGATTAGGATTTCTGTGTGCATGGGGAAAGATTACAGCAATAGTGAATTTCAGGCAGTTTTGAGTTTGTTTTTTGTAAGGAAAACTTCTCCAAGTTATAGCACTCATTTAGAGTTTAAGTCAAAGATATTCAAAGCAGTGTAGGTCCAGTGCAGCAAAACTGCTACGTGCATGTAGTAATTTTGTCATATGAATAATGACCCTATGAGGAATCCTAAGGGCCAGGATTTCTTCTTGGATTTGAGTTGGATATAGAACTCTTTTCACCTGAAGCTCCAGACCATGGGGCCTCACAGGCTGCTTTGGCCCTGGGAGCCAGTTTTCCTTGCACTGAGGCAGGGCGTGACTGCAACGGATACTCAAATGTGGGAATTCAAAGTCCCAAGTGCAGTCACAACATTTATTATTTACCCTGGAGTGATATGAGTTTCCTACGCATGTCCCCATGGTGATTTGTTCCACCAATTACAAAGGGGATTAATGTTTCAGATGCAGTTATCTCAATATATCCTAATTGAGACAGATGAATACAACCTTCAACATTTAAGGGATCAGATTCTTTTTAATTAAAGGGTCCCTTTGTTTCACAGTAACTTTAAAAGTCTTATTTATCATTACATTCTGTAGGAGTCTCTCGGGAAAATAATTTCCTGCTGCTGGTTTTGTTCAGCCTTCGGATCTCCTGTCTCTTGTCACCTGTAACAAAGTGCTGTAGGAAGGAGTGCTGCTGTATTGCTTTCATGTTCTTCATCAGCTCTGATATGGATGGTTGTTATAAAGCTTCACACATAATATATGCTGTGTCTTAAAGCAGCCCTGTAAACGACTGTACAAGTGCAAAGGTTTCTCAACTCAACTAGCCTCCAGCTACCAGCTATAAAAAGGCATTTAAGCAGATTAGCATTCAAACTACCTGGTGAAATGAAGAATGGGGAGGCAGAATGGCCTAATGATGGATTGTTGGGCTGTGACCACTCACATGGAAAGTCACCTTTCTGTGCCTCCAACCTGCAAGCACTGGCGCTAATCCTTTTTGGAAGCTGTCCTGTAGGCACATGGGTTGCCCTCACAAGGGCACACAGGGATGATTTTCCAAGCAGCCCAAAGGAAATGCTGCCCCTTTCCCACTGAGTCTGAATTTGCACTGGCTCCTTTTGAAGTTCTGATTTACTGTGCAAACACCTTTGAATGATTTTTCATGCTCTGTTGCCTGACTTTCTGTTGTAGCAGAGTGCTCTGAATAGATGGAGAAGTGCCTTTGGAGCCTGTTCTGTCAGGAAGCATGGTCTGTCCATGCCTGGAAAGTTAATTCCATACCTGGAAAGCTACTTCTAGAGGGTCAGGTTTTTGAAAAATTGAGCTTAAAATCAAGTCTATTTTAAAGCTTGTCATGAGGAAAACCAAATTCCTTCCCTATCTTGGCTCCTGTTGTCACTTAGCAGAGGAGGAACATGAATTCTCTGCCCTGTGCTGTCACACTGATCAGATCAGGATCTGTCTTTGTTGACATAGCTCACTACTCCCATCTTTCTGCTGGGCAGGGCACAAGTCATTTTATAATAGAAGAATATAAGAGTTATCAGACCAAAGACCACAACTACTTTAGGCATTTGAATCAATCTCGTGAGCCACATGGAGATGCCCAGGTTGAAGAAACCTATTGATGTGTGCTAATCTGGAGCTGCATCCCAGGCACCTCGTCACACTGATGGTCCAGACTCTGTAGCCAGTCCATGAATGTAGACAGGCAATGCAGAATGACCTGCCCACAGCCAACATCTCCCCCTCTTCCTCCCTGCATGTTCTGCCTTGCTCTCCAGGTTTTCCTAGGCCACTTGGGGCTGGTCGTGATAATAGAAAAACCACTTATCCCCTGGTTATAAATAGGTGAAGCTTGTTTTATGCTTATCACAGAATTATGCTTGGAGAAACCTTGTTAAAAAGCATCATTACAAACACAGCAGGGTTTGTAGATATGCTTCTTTCAAAGCCAAAGAGGAGTCAAGAGCACTGGCTGTGAAGCCTGTATTGTACCGATGGGGAGAGGTGCAACCCACCTGAATAAACCTTTCAAGCACAACTGTTGACACATCCCAATTATGCAGCAGTGACATTACACTTGCTAGTTTAAGCAAAGGCATTGTCACATGAGCATTCATCCCTGACAGTTCTAACTTCTGGCTTTTCAAACACAGAATATTTGCCCGGGTCCTGTCTTGTTGGCATCTCTTCCATAGATGCCCCTTTGCCATGGCTCCTACTTTGCACTCTTTGTTTATGCTAATGGAATGAGCTGCCTTTTATGGATCCTAGATAAATAGGATATTTCACAGGCAGTAACATCATCAATTAATACTAGATTTGGTTATCTAAACAGTACTGTAAATCCAATGCTTTTCAGCAAGTAGTTTTCTTGACAGGACTGGGCAACATCCTTTTGATTGTAAGGAGGTAGATTAAGGAACATTGTGATAAGGACTAACAAGAATTGCCAGGATAAATCCTTCTTTCATTTTGCAATACGGAACCGTGGATGTGAACAAGAAAACGAGTTGTTTGAGCTGTTTTAGCTGAGCAAATGAAACTGTGATTCGCCCTGTGTAGAGACATGTTCCTTTAGACAAAAGCTTTTTTCAGAGCACTAAAACCTACTCTATTCTCAAGACATCACGCCAAGAATGCTTTGCATTTATACCTCACACTTATGATGTGAGGGGGTCCAAAAGCAGGGAAAGGAGGAGAAACTTTTCACGTTGAAATGTCATAGCTGTTGGTAGCACATCTTCCCTGGAGAAGACCCCATAAAACCTGTCCAGTGCCAGAGAAATATTGACTGCATCTACCCTGCTCATGTTCTTTGCTGTAAGGCAAGATCTGTGTCCTCCAGGCCAAGTCACTTCCATCCAGCTCACATTCACCTTGTTCACCTTGCCATGTTCACCTTGCATTGCTACTTGGCCATTGTCTCTTCTGGGATTAACATGGAATCTTTCCGGTTCTAAGGAAAGAGTTTATTTTCACTGCAAAATAACAGAAAATACAGCCCCTAAAGTGGCATTTATGTGCACATCCTTCCCATGGGATCCTGGCAGAATCTCCTAGGGGTACTTGAGGTTGAGGTTTGCTGGGATGGTGTTGGAGAACCATGTAGGACAGAGGCAAGTAAATCTATCATGGGTCACACTGCCTACAAAGGGAAATCCTTCAAGTGACCCCTGACTGCACCCAGGTTTCATCTCACAGGGAACTGGTTGGTTCAATCCAAAAGAAAACCTGGGAGAAAATGAGTATTTATGGTGTATGGCTGGTCAATATTTATGGTGTAACTGTGGCAGGAACAAGCTGCTTCCTTTCTAAAGGTAAGATTTCAGGGAAGTGGGGATTGCTCCTGCCTTTGGGTCTTTGGATCCCAACAGCACCAGAGCAGAATCAGGCTCCTGCTGCATGTATCTTTTACTGTATTTGTCACTAAATCTATACCCGTGTGGTTTGATTTCCCAACTGTGCAGAGAGAGCTCCAGGGCATGATGAAAGGGAAATCCCAAACTGCTAACTCTGAGTAGAGACCCGCAATGGGGGCCATCCATTCTGCTGCGTATTCTCCAGCTTCAAATAAGAAAACATCTCATTTCACAGGGATGTACTTCATTTTCTGTTAAACCCCCCTGTCTGTAAGGGCTGAATGCTGATGTGGGTCACCATAACTGCTATCTTCCTCATCCTCACTGACCTCCACACCCTGCTGTTGCGTTAAAGGGAGGGGGGAAGATTACTGGCAGCTATCAGCCCGGGCAGCGTTCGCTATTTCGAACCTCACTGGGTCCGGTTTCACTGACAGTGCACCACACTGTCAGGCGAATCGTGCTCCTGAACTCTCACGGCCACACTAAGAGATGGGGTCGCGTTCAGCAAGAGAATTACGATCGATTACCGAAACAGTGCAGTTTATTGATGCAACAGATACAGGTTCTTATGGACTGCCAGTGATAGATACTGTCTGCAAAAGCACGTGCGAATAATGATTACATGAATACAAGCGCTCGATAAAGTTAACACAGTATAGCTATAAAATATACAGATGACAGTAAAAGTAACTCTATAGAGATTCTAGGTTTTCCCAGGGAAGCACCGAATACAGTGCAAATCTTACCCACAGGCGTCCCTATGGGGGGGAAGAGAGGTCCAGCCCGTCGACCAGTCCCAGGAGTCGGTTGATGTTATCTTCCTCGACTCATCCACGATGGTATCTTCCCCAATATCCCCCTCTCTCTTGGGTCATTTTATATTATTGTTTACCTTCAAGGTGGAGCTTGAGTGACTCTAGTCATACATACCTTTATTACTACTGGTGCAAATTTCTCTCGCTTCGATTTAAAGGTATATGGCACCGAAAATTCAGAGCGCATGCACAGAGAGGGGGGGTCTCATTTTGGAGGGGGGTCGCATTGGAGATGGGTGTGTATTTTAGCATGTAAATGCATTATAATGACATTATAATGAAGCAAAGTTCACACTGAGGACGACATTCTGTCAAAAGATGACAGGCTGCTGGCCCAGGGTAGGAAGTATGCAGCTTATCGGCTTTTGCAAGATCTCCACCTCACTCTACCATGCAGCTTATCAGCTTCTCGAACCATCACATTCCCATCTTTCGCTGAAGTTAGGACAAAGCGTAACCACGAGATCTCCACCTGGCTCTACCCTTTGTCTGTGTTGCCACGGGAACCGCTGTGGAGTGCACATTCCTGGGATACCAGGTGCAGCTGCATCTCGCCCTGAGAGGCCTTGAAAGTCCGTTTTTCCTTATGTGTGGACAATGCTACATTTCAAATATAAGTTTAATTCCTAGTTATCCCATATTTCCTAATTATTCCACACCTGCACACCTCAATGAGCTGCCCAGCAGCAAGACTGAGGAAGAGCAGGAGAGCAGAACAAACTGTGCTGCAGCTGAGCATTGTCTGTGCACGCAAGCTGGCCAGGAGTATTAGTTTTTAAGGTATTTCCTGTCAAGAACCTGTATTCTCAAGGCTTGTGGGTTATCAGAGGTGCAGGGAAGACCTATGAGCACATGATGCTTTTAAAAGAGACATGGCTTTAGGAATATTTACCTCAGGAGGGAATAGAGCCTGCATAGCTGTACCACTGGAGAGTGGAGAAAAGGGATGAAAGAGGAGAGGGGCCACAGGGTTTGCTTTGGAGTAAAAGGCTCATTGGGCTGGCAAGGGTCAATTATAGGGGACAGGATACGGGTATTTTCATCAGAGAATTCTTCTAACAGTTTGCAAAGTTTACTACTCCTCTCTTCGTTGTGGAGATGGGGAAACTGAGGCACAGTGGCTACCACTTGTCAGAGGTCAGCCAATCTAGAGTAAAATCAGTCACCTGTAGGCAGGACCAAAGGGGCATGGTCTGAAACGAGATCAGAAAACCCACTTCATGAAAACCACCTCTATTTATTTCTTTAGTTATTAACCAGCAGCTATGTCTTACTCAACAGAGCCCTAGTAAGCAAAGTATTTATACACCTTCAGTCCTCATCCCTGAGTTACTTAGTCCTGAGCTCATTCTAACCTTAAATATGTTACTTATTACCTTTAACGGCATATTGTAGACTCCTCCACTCATACTCATTCTTATTAAATGCGCTTAGCAATGTGGCAGTGAAGAAACAGACGTGTCGGCTCCTTCAAATTAAAATAGAGAATTAATTATGCTGTTAGGGGCAGATGGAGATTAAGCTGAATACAGTGTACAGTTACACTGTTGTGGAAGCTGGGGCCTTTATGTGCAATTAGCGGTATTTCATTCTTAATCTTTCTCCTTAATACAGAAGAAGCCATTAAAGAGTAAAAGCCACTCACAAGCCCGTTTCAGAGTCAGTTTCAGAGAGATGCTTCCAAATGCATGATTTTAATCTTTGGTTTTAAAAAAAGAAACTGCTTATATACTTATTCCCATAGGAATTATATTACTTACTCCCATGAGCAGGGACACCTCACACTAAACCATGTCTCCCAAGGCTCTGTCCAGCCTGGCCTTGAACACTGCCAGGGATGGAGCATTCACCACTTCTCTGGGCACTCTGTGCCAGGGCCTCACTACCCTCACAATAAAGAACTTTGTCCTTATATCTTTCCCTGTCTCAGTTTGAACCCATCACCGCTTGTCCTATCGCTACAGTCCCTGATGAAGAGGGACTATGATACAGAATTCACTCAAAGTGCGCTAACTGCTCTGATCTCCCATCAGGGTGCTGCAGCAATGAAGAGTAATGCAGATGTAAGGCACAATTTACAGTTCTTAATATGATGTGAGCTCCTGGTCATCCTTGTCCATCAGAGGTTTTGGTCTTGTTTAGCCATTATGGAGATTCCTGCATAAAAGGGAAGGGAAATGGAGAAATTACTTATTCAGCATCACAGAGTTGGGCAGAAACACCAGTGTGAAGTGAAATCTATAACCACTGCACCATGCTACCCCAGATCTGAGGTCTAAGTCCACTTCCATTACTACAGCCTTTCCCTGGGACTGCACATCTGTGTGCAACATCTCACAGCTCCTCCTGCCTCAGTTTCCCCAGCCTCCCTTCCCAACACCTGCCTGTAGAAGCTGGATACATCAACCAGGAGATGTTTTCCTGCCAGCAAACACTCAAATAAGGAAGTTGTTCATAAATGGTGGAAATAAGCAAGTTCTTGATAAGAGAGTGGATCTCTTCCATAGTGCACTCATGATCGATAAGACTCATAGCTATGAGCTTCAGTATTGAACCTCAGCACTCTGATTTATTGGATATAACATCTGCTTCCTTTCCATTTACTGCTAAGGTGAAAGAGCTATTGTTTAGCACTGAGAACACGCTTTCTAGGCATTCTTGAGCTGCACAGATGATGCCCTGGCTCAGATTTTCCAGTTAATATTAAATCCAGTCCTTGCCCATCTGCTGAATAGTCACAACCCTGCACAGTGATATCTAATGAGCAGGCAGTAAATATGAATAGAAGCTGGTAAGTAAGCTGCAGTGAAAACTTGGTGTGTGGGTCTCCACATGCTGGGCAGGGATCTGCAGGTCAGCTGGAGGCCACAGGGATGCTTGGCCCTGATGCTTCCCATTTAAGATGATCCCTTTGCCACGGTATCCCTTGTGTTGCTGCAGGGTACCTCTGCAATCACTGCATGTAGGGAAGAGGTGCAAAGCACTGTCTATAACCCTTTTATGAATCCCAATTCAATGTTCGCAGCATTTAAGAAGCAGGACTTTTACTGAGCAGCGTAACGAGGGAGTTCAATCTTGGATTAACGTCACTTGTGCTAAACTCCTTTAGGTCATGCCATAACCACCTGCCTTCAAAATGCCCGGCACCCGGTGGCAAATCAGACCTAAGACGGCATCTGCAAAACGCAGCTTAAATGTGGTATCCCTCTCCAGGAGATGGCACTGTGAAACTAGTCTTTGTGCATCCTAACGTCGGCTTCCAGCCACCAACTTCTCCCTGAGTTGGGGCTGTTGAATAAAAAGAAGACAAAGGTAAGTGAGAGCCCTGGCCCCGAGACTGGCAGGAAGTAAGGGCTTTATGGTGTCTTTTCCTCTTGTAAAGATTGACTGTAAGGTGGGTTGACTACTGGAAGACTTAGAAGATAAAGGCCATAGTTTGTTATATGAATGGGAGGAAATGCAGAATGGCTTCACGATAACTCCAGGAGCAATTCCACAGAAGAACAAGTAACAGGAGCTGCATTTGGCAATGGAGATAGCCCCAGATGATGTCCTGTGGGTGTCTTCTCTGACACCAAGTTCCTGTTAGACAGTGTCCCTGCTTCAGCTCATAGGTTGGCTATCTCTAAATCCCAAAATACACTGGTGCAGCTGCACAGCTTTGCCCCTTTTTGCAGTGGAGCACATCTTGATGGCAGCATCCCAAAGCCAGAAATGGATACCCAAATGCACATCCTAATGTTCCCCAGGGCATTTATCTTCTGATGCCAGGAAAAAAGGGAGAAACTGGGAGTGTTAATGCTATAACATCTGTGGGGGTGCATGCTTGTGCCTTTGTGGAGGGGACCTTTTTACATCCCCACCTCTCCTCCTGAAGATGACAGCCTGCAAAATAGGAAAGGTTTTGTGTATTGATAATCTATCCCAGAGGTCAGGAACTGCTGATATCTGATCTAAGGTAATGGCACTCTCTGAATTTCACTGGGTTGGACATGTTTCTCTTGTTCACCTATGGCAAACTTGGGGTGTGAACAGTTACATCCTTTGGGGGTGATCATCAGAGGCAAGGACACATGGATGACCGTTGCACCCTGGCTACTTGGTACTCAGGTAAATCTCTTCCTTTGTCAGTGCTATTTGCATAAAAGTAGGAGGGGTTTTTTGTTAAAAATAACAACAACAAATTTCAGCTGTGAAACTTCTGTTCCCAACTTGAAATACAAGTTTGAGCATCATGTAGCTGCCAACAGATAGGCATTAAACAGCACAGATAGCAGTGATAATGTAGCCAAGTTGCTTTCGATCAGTGGAAGATACATCCCTGAGAACACAGAACACTGCAGCTAAAGCTGGAGCTAACCTCAGTGTGTACTTTGCACCAGGGATTAAACCCATTCTGTATCCTGAGATACTACACCAGGACAATTCAGTACATCTCAAAGTGCTTTCTTCTTCCCAGTGGTGCCCTAAAAGGTAGCATTAAAACAAAATCTCCCAGCTATTACTGCATTTTATGTCCACTAAGCCAATTTGTATTCTCAGCTGTGAGCAAGATCCATAGTCTTTGCTGCCAACAGGTGCTGTTAGAGTCATCTTCAGATCAGACCTGATATAAATCTGCACCTTTTCATTCATACATGAAAGTCTTGTTGTAGCAGCCACTTAGAAGACATTCCAAAGGGGTTTTCTTCCTCAGCTTTGATTATTTTAACTTCTTTTGAATCCACCTGTTTGGACACCATCCACAGAGCTAATTTAGATCCCAAGCTCTTTGGACCAGGATAATGCTTTCTTCTACGTCTTTACGCACAGAGCCAATTGCACTGTCAGTGCTTCAGAAATAGCCTCTAAATAATAGAGGCCAGGACAGAGAACACCAAGGCCAAGAGGGAAGAAGCAGCTCCAGAGAGGTCAGTGGAACCAAAGCTCCAGCAAAGAGCGCTTACATGTGAATGGAAATAAAGCATAAAAGCATCTGGTCTTAATGGAAAGGAGATGGAGAAAAATCTGACTCGCTGTGGGAGCTGCAGTGGTCATGTCCCTGAGTTGGATGATGGAAGTGTCTCCTGCCACCAGCTTTATATCAAGATAAGCTGCAGTGAGAGGAATCTCAGTGTAACCTAATATAGAACAGGTCAGAAGAAGAAAGAACACAGACACAGGGTTTGCAGAGCATCTTCCCTTCAAAAGTAGGTTGAAAAGCTGAAATGTCACCATGCTGAAAATGCCAGCCACTTTCAAAATGTTCTGGAAGAACAGGACTTCAATGCTCTCCTGGCATCTGTTGGGTTTTTAGTCCTATTTTGAAGTTCTGACAGTATTCACTTTGAAATCCGATACAACCCAAAGCCTGGAAAACATGAACTGCTTGTTTTGTATGTGTTCTCTGCTGGACCAGCAGGGGCCGAAGCTGTCTCCGTGGCCTTTCAGAGACGGGTTTTGAATGGCAAGAACGTGGATAGTGGTGAAGAAATCCACTCTCTGCAATATCTGCCCTTTCCTCCAGTCTTCAGTATCTTATCCCTGAAAGAAAACTGACGCCTTTCTTCATCTCTATTGCACTCCTCATCTTCTTGCACAACAGTGTTGTGCTAGTGTGTCTGTGAGAGGCTGGTTGAGAAAAAAGGGGATGGGGAGGTTCAGCAATGAATCGCTATCAAGAACCAGTGTAAAGGGTGCTGGTGATTGCAGTAGGGTAGGAGAAAGCTGGGGCCACATGCGGGAAATCACTGCCACGTTCCAAGGTGTGAGACCCTCTCCCTGCAGCACGATACCCAACGAGCGAACGATAGAAAGTTGCTCCCGTGCCTGCACCAGCTGATTTCGCATCTTGCCTTGTGCCTTCACCTGCTTTCCCCCCCCCCCTTCTATTTATTTCGTATTTATTTGCTGCACCAGGGAATAATCAGGTAACGCAGGAGCCTGGCGAAGTGGAGGGGACGGGAGGGGCCGCGCGGGCATTTTATCGTCCCTCTCTTTCCCCATCTCCCTCCCTGGAAGTTTTTTCCCCCACCCAAAACAAGGGGGAAAAGCCCGAAACGAACGGGCGAGGCGGGGAGGGGAAGATCGGATGCCGAGCCGCCCGTAGAAAACGCTGTAGATGGTGTTTGATCGCGTCCAACGCGACACCGGTGCTATCGCTGCGCGCCCCGCGGAACGGCGGCATCGATTTCACGGGTGATTTTCAAACCCTCCCTTCGCTTGTTGCGGCGCGTTTCCCACGGCCCAGGGGCGCGGAGGCTGCGCGGGCGCGCAGCGGGGCGATGGGGGTTGGAATTTGTGTGAGATTTTTCTTTTTCTTTGCTTCTTTATTTATTTTGTTCGTTAAAAAAAACTGCTGGGAAAGGTCACGGAAGGAGTTGGCGGCTTAATGGGGGGGGAGCCTTAAAAAGAGCGGCAGGCATGCGCACTGCGTGAATGCCATATCGGAATGAGCCTGCCGCGGGTGCGGGCGGAGGGACGGATCGGCTCCGCGCTGTGCGCATCGCGGGGGGCTCGCTGTTCAGGCGCGGAAAAACTAAGGAAAACAAGAGAAAACACCCTCCCCCCCAAAAAAAAAACCCCCCAAACTTACCCAGGTAAGGTACCGCGCCCCCCAAAACCACCCTTCCAGCGGGTATTTCCTTTTAGTTTATGTACCGGGTTTTGCGCTTTTTGGGTCGTTTTCCTCTTTCCTAAATATTTTAAAGGGCTAATTATTATGTTTTTAAAGCGGGGAAGCTGGTGTGGGTTTTCTTTCCACCTCCTTATGCCTCAAAACGTGCAGCAACCGAGCCAGAAAGCTTGGAAGTTCCAGTTCACCGTCACCACAGGGCTTTCAACAAGGAAAACAGATCGAGTTCTGGCACGTTACTCAACTTGTGTTAAACCACTTAACCCTAAAGAGAAACAACGCGTTGCTGAGGAAAACGCAGCTGCAGCACAAACCAGTGAAGTTTCTCAGCTCTTTCTCAGGTTTCAGTGCTCCCCACCTTCTTACTGCTCCTGCCATCCCTTCACAGCAACCATAAACCCCCTAACCTCCTGCCCCAGCCCCTCAGCCCCCAAACGTCACAGTTAAACCAAAGTTAAACACAACAACTCGGGCCACTACGGCTCTAATCAAGCAAGGCTGCATCCAACACGCACCCTGCCATATCTTTTTGCTTCTTCCTTGTAAATTACCAGGTTAGCCCATTACCTCTCACGCTTCATTAAAATCTTCTACGCGACTGAGCAATCGCTCATGCAAGCGGAGCCAGTTTGAACAGATTACAGCCGCAACTTCGCGGTGCTTCGTTACCAGCAGATTAAGGCTGCAAACAAGAGTTTGAAGCAGCAGCATCTGGCGCCCTAGCTGCCTGCTGAGCGCCGCGAACAAACTCCCGCAGTCCGCTTTAAACCCCAGCATAGCCAACGCAGAACCTGGTGTTTATAAGGAAACAGGTCCCCAGCCACTCCGGCAGCGCTGGCTGAGAGGCACCGAGGGTTCCCCCCGCACCGCCGGTACTCACGCATGAGGGTGCTGAAGGCGCAGAGGGCCAGCAGCGCCTGCAGCAGCACTCCGAAGCGCCCCAGCAGCGCGCCGCTGCCGCAGCCGTGAGCGGGGCGCGGGGCCATGGAAGGAGCGGTGCGGGACAGGACGCAGCAGAGCAGGATGAAACGGCCCCGCCGCGCACAAAGGCGGCCCCCGAGCAGCCACCGCCCCCCGGCCCGCCCCGACGCAGCGGCCACAGCCGGGAGCGGGCGGGACGGGGGTGGGGCCGGAGGGAATGGGAATAGGAATGGGGATAAGGAGGGAGGCTGTGATCGGGATGGAGATGAGGAGGAGGATAGGAAGGGGGGAATGGTGGTGATGATAGGGAGGGAGAGGGAGATGGAAGATGGGGATAAGGAGGGAGATTGGGATTGGGATGGGATTAGGATGGGGTAGAGAGGGAAATGGGGATGGGAGATAGGGATGCAGAGGGAGGTTGAGATCAGGATGGAGGTAGGTATGGGGAGGGAGATTGTGATCAGAATAGAGATGGGTATGGGGAGGGAGATGGGAATAAGGGCGGAGGTTGTGATCAGAATAGAGATGGGTATGGGGAGGGAGATGGGAATAAGGAGGGAGATGGGGAGGGGAATAGCAATTGGGATGATGATAGGGATGGAGAGGGAGATGGGCATGAGGAGGGAGACTGGAATCAAGATATGGGGACAGGGATGGGGATAGGGAGGGAGATGGGAGATGGGGATGCAGAGGGAGATTAGGATCAGGATGGAGATGGGAATGGGGAGGGAGATGGAGAAGGAGACAGGGATGGGGATGAGGAAGGAGATGGGGAGGGAGATGGAGTTGCGGGTGCAGGGGATTCAAGGCCTGGTTGGATAAGGCTTTGAACAACTTGCTCTAGTGGAAGGTGTCCCTGCCCGTGGCAGGGACTTAGAACTGGATGAGCTTTAATGTCCCTTCCAGCCCAAACCAGTGTGATTCTATGGAGATGTGGGGCCTGGTGGGGCTGGGATGCCAGGTTGGGGTAGTCCTAGTGAGGATAGCTTCTATTCCTGCGGTCTGACGTAAGATGATCTGAGACCCTGACTTTGAGAGGTAGTTTCAGAGCCAAAGACACTGCAAACCTCATCACATCAGACTCAGAGCAGCGGCCTCAAGTGTTACGAGACCAGAAAATCATGGGAGCTGGAGCGCTTCCAGAGCAAATGCCATTTACAAATCAGGATGAAATTGTGTTAAACATGGGCTTGGGAATCCCCTGTCGTGGTGAGGACATTAGTGCAGCAGTTTGGGCAGAGGTTAACCCTGGTCAGACAAGCTGCCTGGAGGTTTGTCCTTCCTCCGGCTGCCTGGTCCTGCTTGCCCTCAGTTTTCCCAGCCTCTCAACTGAGCCAGCACATGCCGAGGTACCAACCTGCTGGCTCCACATCACTGAAATAGCCCCTGTCAGGAGTATGCTCCATGCTCATTTAGCTCCCCAACTTTAATCATGAGTTCAGTCAGCAAGCTGGAAGTTTCATCTTGCTAACTCATTTTCAGCTGATTTTATATGTGTAATTGTTAGTTCCATTCCCTTGAGTTGCGAAATCTGGTTGTGTTTTGCAATCAGTCGCCTTCATATTGAATTCTAAATCAAATATTAAAGTGGGCATCCTTATATAAGCCAGTTGAACACAGTATTTGTGGAACCATCTAGTAAGCAAATGCATATCTTCACACAAATTTACTCAGGCACTTTGCTGCTAAAGAACCATTTGCAAGAATTGGTTGCTGGATGATGATCTGGGAATTACCTGGGACTCTTTATTTGCCCAGACATGGCGCAGCAATTGATGCGCACACAGGAAATAAAAGACATTTAAACCAGATTGGTATTTCTTAAACCTATTTTATTTTCTATGAATAACCTGCGAATCACCTGTAAGAGAAGGTATCTACAATACAGCAGTGGATTGTAGAAAGGGACAGTATTCCTAGGGCTCTCTCTAAACCAGCGCTGCCTCCTCCCTTTCCTTGCTAGCCCAGTTAACAGTGATTTCTCCCAGCTGCTGCATTCAGCAATGCAAAGTTGTCTGAGGCCTTATTTTCACGTGCTGATGGGTTTACAAGGAAGCCCAGTGCCTCCCATGTGTGAAAACACTCAGGCTACAAGAAGGCAGTAAACAGAACCCCTCCTGATCTCCCCCCTCATTGCAGGAGCAGGCAGAGATCCTTTAGTGGCTGTTGCTGCTCCACACTCCACTGTGAAACCACAGCTTTGCTTTATCAAAAGCATAATTTGCACTTCAAAATACTTGGAGTTTCTGAACCCCTGCAAAAAGCCCTTAGGGCTCCTCTGTATCCCAGGGGGAGTCTGGGAGCTCCCTCTGGCTACTGAATCCTCCTGTACTATTTTGGCAACTAAAATGCCCCACAGATGTCTCCCTTCCTTTTTGCCCAAGGTTTTCCATCTCTCCTGCATATTAAAAAAGAAGATGTGTAAGAAAGCACTCTTTATGCCTGGCACCATTCCCAAAGTGTGTGTCTGCCTGGCTGTGAACAGCGCACACTACGGTCATTAGGACAGCTGCACCCAAACTGGGAGTTGGTGCCCTCAGCTCAACTGATTGTTTTCTTCAGGGAATTTTATCTTTGGGGATGCGGAGTTTATCCTGAGTGGATGTAAAGCTGTTTTCCCAGCAGGAAAGTTCACTTTCAATGTGCTCAGGGTACCACCCTCTGAAGCTAGGCAATGGCTGGACTTCCCAGCCCATCTCAGCAGCAAGAGTTGGCATTAATGACAGAAAAGAGAACATAAAGGCTGTGATCCTCCTCTTTTCCCTTAACTTTGGTTGGACAAAAGTCTGGAGAGGCTCACAATACAATGGTCAGTTGATGCTGATTTACTTCAATCTGTCCATTGATCTTGTGAGCTTCCAGAAACAGAGGTGAGAAATACCAATGACAAAACAGAAAAGTGAGAAAAATGAAACCAAGAAAGCAGTCATGCAAGAAATTCCCTAAGAAATAGAAATTAACCATTAAAGAAGAAAAAAGACCCAGAAACGCTGAATTTAAATATTAGACCATGAGTGCAAACATGAAATAAGAAAAGCCAAGACACCAAAGTGGTTTCAAGTAACAACGGAGGCAAAACGTCAGTCCAGGCAATTCTGTACATGCATGAAAGCCAGAGGAAAATGAAAGATGGAATAAATCCATGAATTCTCAGATAGTGAAAACCAAATAATGGAAACCACAGAAAATACTTCAATTTTTTTTTTTTAACCCTTAAAAAAATAATTAGAAGCAAAGTAGACTTAGAACAGTGGGAGCAGAAGCAGTGCAGGGCAAGAACAGGTTAACAGACAAGAGGAAGCAAGTCTAATGTATTCAAGGGCCAGATGAAACCGCTGTGAGAGTAGCTGTGAAGTGGGCAGAGTAAAGCCTGGGTCCTCAAGGGTTGGTTATTAGAGGGGACTTGGTGAGGAGGTTTCAAAGGACTGGAGAAGGGCAAATACTGTGAGAAGGAGAATGAGAATCTGTGGAACTGGAGACCAGCAGCTTTATTGCAGCAGATAGGAAGATGCTATTAAAAATTAGCAGACAATCCACTTATAAGACTTATTATTTATAAGACTCCTCTTTGGGAGGCTAGGTCTACTGGGAGCTGGTGGAGCTGGTCTGACAACAAAGGAGAAGAGCAGTTTTGGTAGGAGGCTTGCCAGACTGGTCAAGAAAGCTTTAAACTAGATGTGTTGGGGGAGGGGGCATCATTCCATCCCAACACACCTAGTCAGCTGCCAGCACCTATAATAAATGCTCGGAGCAATGTAGAGATATTCCAGCTGCTCGAGCCAATGAGCCGGCTTCAATTGGAGCTCAGCTCAGATGCTTCTGTACAAATGCCCGTAGCATGGGGAACAAACAAGAGGAAGTAGAGATGCGTGCACGTCTGTGGGGATATGATATCATAGGCATCACAGAAGCATGATGGGATGGCTCCTATGACTGGAGTGTTGGAATGGAAGGTTACAGGCTCTTTAGGAAAGACAGGCCCGGCAGACGGGGAGGGGGAGCTGCTATTTATGTTAGGGATAGGCTAGAGAGTATGGAACTCTGTCTGCAGACAGGTGAGCAGTCGACAGAGAGTTTCTGGGTCAGGGTTAGAGAGAGAACAGTGATGGGAGACGTTACTGTGGGGATCTGTTACAGACTGCCTGACCAAGGGGACTCTGTGGATGGAGCACTCTATAGACAGATAGGAACAGCCTCAAGCTTGCAGGCCCTCGTTCTCATGGGGGACTTCAACCCCCCTGATATCTGATGGAGGGACAGTATGGCCCGGCACAAGCAATCCAGGAGGTTCCTCGATTGTGTGGAAGACAACTTCCTTCTGCAAGTAATAGAGGCGCCAACAAGGAGAGGTGCCATGCTTGACCTCGTCCTCACCAACAGGGAAGGGCTGGTTGCAAATGTGATGCTCCAGGGCAGCCTTGGTTGCAGCGATCATGAGATGGTCGAGTTTGAGATCCTCAGGACAGTGAGAAGAGCGTGCAGCAAGCTCACTGCCCTGGACTTCAAGAGAGCAGACTTTGGCCTCTTCAGGAACCTGCTCAGTAAGGTTCCATGGGATACAGCCCTAGAGGGCAGGGGGGCCCAAGACTGTTGGTTGATATTCAAGGATCACCTGCTGCAGGCTCAGGAGCGATGCATCCCAACTAGAAGGAAGTTCAGCAGGAGGGCCAGGAGACCTCCTTGGATGGATAAGGAGCTGCTGAGGAAAATTCAAAGGAAAAAAGAGGCTTATAAAAGGTGGAAGCAAGGGCAGGCGGCCTGGGAAGAATACAGAGATGTTGTCCGGGAAGCTAGGGACCAGGTTAGGAAAGCTAAGGCCACTCAGAATTAAACTTGGCTAGGGATGTTAAAGATAACAGGAAGGGATTTTATAGGTACATTGGAAATAAAAGACAGGTTAGGGACAACGCGGGCCCTCCCCAGAAGCTATCGGGAGAACTGGCTACCCTGGATTTGGAGAAGGCTGAGGTTCTTAATGACTTCTTTGCCTCAGCCTTCACTGGCAAATGCTCTGACCACACCATGCAAGTCTTGGAAGGTAGATGCAGGGATTGTGAGAATGAAGACCTTAGGCCCACTGTAGGAGAGGATCTGGTTCAACACCACCTTAGGAACCTGAATGTATACAAGTCCATGGGACCTGATGAAATCCATCCGTGGGTCCTGAAGGAGCTGCAAATGAAGTTGCTAAGCCACTGTCCATCATATCTGAAAAATCATGGCAGTCAGGTGAAGTTCCCGACGACTGGAAAAAGGGAAATATAACCCCCATTTTCAAGAAGGGGAAAATGGATGAGCCAGGGAACTACAGAGCAGTCAGTCTCACCTCTGTGCCTGGCAAAATCTTGGAGTGGATTCTCCTGGAAGGCATGCTGAGGCACATGAAAACCAACAAGGTGCTTGGTGACTGCCAGCATGGCTTCATTAAGGGGAAATCCCGCCTGACCAATCCGGTGGCCTTCTATGAAGGGGCTACGGAACTGATGGACAGGGGCAGAGCAGTTGATGTCATCTACCTGGACTTGCGCAAAGCGTTTGACACTGTCTCACATGACATCCTTCTCTCTAAGTTGGAGAGACATCAATTTGATAGGTGGACCACTCGGTGGATAAAGAACTGACTGGATGGCCGCAAGCAAAGAGTTGTGCTCAATGGCTCATTGTCCAGTTGGAGACCAGTAACGAGTGGTGTCCCTCAGAGATCGGAGTTGGGACTGCTCTTGTTCAACATCTTTGTGGGTGACATGGACAGCGGGAATGAGTGCGCCCATCAGTTGCCGATGACACCAAGCTGTGTGGTTGGGTTGATACACTGGAGGGAAGGAATGCCATCCAGAGGGACCTTGACATGCTTGTGAGGTGGGCTGATGCCAACCTGATGAGGTTTAACAATGCCAAGTGCAAGGTCCTGCACCTGGGTAGGAGCAATCCCAGGAGCAGCTCCAGGTTGGGCAGAGAAGAGATTCAGAGCAGCCCTGCGGAGAAGGACTTGGGGGTGTTGGTCGATGAGAAAATGAACATGAGCCGGCAGTGTGCGCTTGCAGCCCAGAAAGCCAAGCGTATCCTGGGCTGCATCAAAAGGAGCGTGACCAGCAGGTCGAGGGAGGTGATCCTGCCCCTCTGCGCTGCTCTGTGAGACCTCACTTGGAGTATTGAGTATATGGAGTATTGGGAAGCGCTTTTGGCATGAAGCCATGTGCTGCTGCTGCTGCCATTCCCACCCAGGTGCCCATTTGCCACCGCCTTCAGCAGCAACTGAGCATCCATCCTCCTCCCACTACTGCACTGCCCGGCTCCCCCAGCCCCACTCTGTGGACACAGGCTCCCAAAGGGGCTTGTGCAAAACAGAGGGTGCCAGGGGGAGTGTGGCAGCTCGGGGGGCACAGGCCCTGGGGATGTGGGGTGGCCAGGGGCTGCTCCTCCAGTGACATGGGGCCACGGGCCAGGGATGCTGCCGAGCCCTCCCTGTGCATGATGGGCAGATCCTGAACCAGGGTCCCTCCACTCAGCCCACACAGGCGCTTGCATGAACACGAGGATTTATTGATGGGGTGCTGGGCCACCAGGGCGCCAGGGGTTCAGCCGGGAACTTCCAGTCTTGCTTGGCTGCCGTGGTTTGTGGTCAATGGAATGGGGCAGAAGGGATGGGATGAGCCGCGGTGACTGCTGAAGGCTGCAGTGGGTGAAGGCTCTCCCGCCGGTACCCTCCTTGCCCCTGAGCACAGGCTGCTGCCTGCCCTGCCGGCAGCTGGTGTCCCTCAGCAGCTCTGTAGTCTTGTCATCATCCTGCTGGAAAGGAGAGAGGGCGCAGGCTAAAGCATGGGGCGGAATTCTGCATCCCCAAGCAACCCTCCACACCCAGCTCTCCTGGGAACCTGAAGTACGAATACCCCCATCCCGAATACTCAGCAACACAAAACCAGCCACAGTTGCCCCCTCCGGATCCCTTCCTTCATCCTTACCTTGCTGGGGAGCACGGTGGATAGCTTCAGTGGCCGTGGGGTGTTGCGTGGGACAGGCGGGACAACAGTGTTCTGGCCCCCGCACTGTCGCGGCACGGTAGGGTACCGGCAGCTGGCTGCCTGCTCCCTGCAGGATGGGAAATAGGGGTACTCAGCACCCAGCACAGTGGTCTGCAGGGTGGGGGACAGAGCGTTTCTGGGCAGCCTGCCCAGGCACCCCCAAGAGCCTTCTATCCCCACGCAGGAAAGAGCTCTCCCGGGCAGGGCAGGACCGCCCTGCACCCCCAGCAGCGGATGGGTCCCAAGTCCCCTACCTCTTCGTTTGCCCTGGGTTGAGGGAAGGAGGCGTTTTCCAAGAGCTGCGGGGGGTCAGCGGTGGCGCGGGTGGGATGGGCACGATGGGCCTGCGGAAGCCAAGAACCACCGGTGGGTGAGAGGGGACAAACGATCCAGCCCGGCTCAGGGCAGTGCCCCAGAATCCATGGGCTTGTGCCCCATGGCATCCCCCTGCCCGCTGCCCTCAGGGAGGGGTCCCCGTCCCGCCACCTGCGGGCAGAGTGTTGGAGGGGTCTCAGCAGGGTCAAACCCCCCAGACAGACTCCCTGAACCCCGTGCCTGTCAGGCGGCGCTCTCAGAACCCATCTCCCACCATCCCACCCATGCAGCACCCCCACGCTCCGGTGACGGGTGCTACTTACAAGCCAGGCACTCTCATGCTGAGCTGTCGGTCACAGGACAGGCACCGGAATTCCACACTGGAAAGCTGCCTGGGCAGGGGACAAAAGGGCTGGCTGAGCTGGGAAACCTGGGTTTCTACCCGGTTTATCCCCTAGCAGCCCAGCAAGGTCCCAGCCGCCTGGCTGTTTCCAGGAGAATGGAGGATGAGGGAGAGCAGTTGGAGGTTGGCTCCAAAAACCACCACCAACAGTGGGAACCACTGCCATGGGCACCCAGAGCACCATGGGAACCGGGGCGCTGGCAAGGAGAAAGTGGCAACGGGCCAACTGCTGCCCCTGAAGCCACCACTGTCCCCATCACACTCACTTCTTAATCCCAGCTGCATTGTCCGCCTCCCTCGGCGGTGCCTTCTCCTGGAGCTGCTTCAGGCTTCTCTTCCACTGCTCCTCCAGCTGCTGCCGGAAGGGGCCCAGCTCCGTGCGGTCCAGCTGCAGGCAGACACACTCCCTCAGCCAGCTGCCCCGGCTTGGCCCACTGCGGTCCCCAGACAAAAGCCGGGAGGAGGAATCCCCACAGGGATACAGCCTTGGGCCACCAAGTCCCAGAGGTGCCAGACTGTCACGGTGGGCATGGGCCACCCCTCACCTTGGAGGCCATCTCTTCCCGCAGCTGCTGCTGGACTTGCTGCAGCTCCTGCTCCTGGACAATCAAGCGGCTCAGCACCTCCTGGTCCTGCTGCAGGGAGGAAGACCATGTGGTAGTGCCATGCAAGGGGGGGTGGCTGTCCCCTGGAGACAGACCCGGCTCACTGGGCCACGGTCTCTCAGTGCCTGCAGGACATCTGCAGCACAGCTTCAATTTTCCTCCATGCTGCTGGCTCCTACAACCCGATCTGGAGAGGGGGGAGCAAGGGGCTCCCCCACATCCATCGAAGCACAACCAGCTGGGGGCAGGGGAGGTCCCGGCAGCCCCCTCCCGAGCCCCACATGCCACCATCTCCTTACCTGGCTCCTCAGCCTCTCCACCTTGCCCTCCTCCTGCCACGACAGGAGGGAGTCCACCTGCTCCTGCAGCTTCTGCAGGCTCTGCAGGAGAGGCCCCTCTGGCGCGATGGTGTCCCTGCACGTGGGGCACACTGCTTGCCTCTCTTCTTGCTCCTGCTCCACTCTCCTCAGCATTGCCCTCAGTTCTTCCACCTGCACGAAGGGGAGAAGGAAGCACCTGTAAGATGGAATGGATGCATCCAAGAACCCCAGGTGCACTGGGGTCTCCATGGCCCCAGCCAGCCAGGGGATGTGGCCGGGAACCCCACCAGGACCACCTCACTGAGCCACTGGGTGCTGGGAGCTCCCCCTGCACCTCACCTGCTCCTGCAGCTGCTGGGATGTGGAGACCAACTGCTTCACTGTGGCCCTGGTCCCCTCAAGCTGCTCTGCCTGCTCCTTGAGCTCCTGCTTCAGCTCCAGGAGCTGGGAGCTCTCCCTGCACCTCGCCTGCTCCTGCAGCTGCTGGCATGTGGTGACCAACTGCTTCACTGTGGCCCTGGTCACCTCCAGGTGCTCTGCCTGCTCCTTGAGCTCCTGCTTCAGCTCCAGGAGCTGGGAGCTCTCTCTGCACCTCGCCTGCTCCTGCAGCTGCTGGCATGTGGTGACCAACTGCTTCACTGTGGCCCTGGTCACCTCCTGCTGCTGTGCCTGCTCCTTGAGCTCCTGGAGCATGGATGTGAGCTGGGAACGGTGGTGGCACAGAGTCAGGGCATGGCACCAGTTTCTTCCGTGTCATGGGGGCTCGTCATCTGCCCCCTCCCTGCCCAAACCCCACAAGCATCCCCACGTGCCCCCTGGGGACTACCACCGGCTCACCTTCCCCTTCTCCTGCTCAAAGTCACTTGCCAGGCCCTGCAGGAAGGACACCTGGCCACGGACTTCCTCAAGCATGGTGACGATGCTCTTCTGGCCTACAAGAACATGGGCCAACGGGGGACGCTGTCAGTGACGGGGTCTCATTCTCAGGGCCAGGCTCTGAGCACAATGAGCCCCGTCCCTGGCTCTCAAACATCCCACCAGGCCCCAGAGCTCCCACCTTCCTGCTGCTGGAGCAGCAGCTCGGACCGCAGCTTCTCCAGCTCAGCACGGTCTGACTTGGTGGCTTTCAGCCGAGCGTGCTGGCGCCTTAGGAGGTCATAGAGGCAGCGAAGAACCTCAAACTCAGCCTCCTCAGTATCCATGGAGGAACTGCTGGAGCCTGAGGATTCTGACCACCTGTACACCTCTTGCAGGTGGTCCATGGCCCTGGGTTCCACAGTGGAGCTCGGGGCTATTGGCTGAGTCCCTGCCCCCTGGAGGTCTGCCCAGGAAACCTTTCTTCTGGGAGGCATCCCTGGGCTGCTGGCCTGGGTGAGAACGGGCTGCTGCTCTGCTGGCTCCGGGGGCTGCTGCCCCACATGGTGGGCCTGGGCCCTGACCTCCTGGGCAGGCTGCCCCCAGTCTGGGACAGGCAGGCCCCCGAGACCCAAGAGCCCCAGCACAGCCTGCAGCAGGCTGTGCAGCTCGATTATATTCACATGTCCCCTTGATGGGCTGACGGCAGCGTCCAGCAGCTGAGACAGGCTGGGCGGTGCCATCGCTGCTGCTGTGCTCCACCGCGGGAGACTGACCTGTGGGCAGGAGAGACAGCGGGCAGCCGGCGGCCTTCCTCCTGCCCGCGGGCCTCTGCGAACCCTGTCCTGCCGCCCTCCCACCTTCCTTCCCTCCCTCCGTCCCGCCACTCTGCTCTGCAGCTCACCTGCAGCACCAACTGAACCCCCCCTGCCCCTGCCCGCTCTTTATTGGCCACAGCCCGCCGCTCCTCGATGCCCATTGGCCGAGCCCATTGTCCGCGCTCACAGAGGTTGCGGCTGTTGTCAGGTGACGTCCTGTTGCCAGGCGGCTGTTCCCCTCCCGCAGCTCCAGCTCATCCCCTCATGTCCCGGGCACATCAGCAGACGCACGAAGCCCGCGTTCCCGTTCCTTGCAATGCCATTCCATTTCCATCCTCAGCCTTAGGGTTTCCTTGCACTTTTTTCCTCTTTGTCCAAACAAAACACACTGGCAGTGCAAGCACAAAGCCCACAGTGACAAGCTTTGATTTACACCTCTAAGATTACACAAGGTGAGTCCCACTTGATACTGCCACCCCTACATGCATAACGTCTATTTTATATTACTTAGCCAAGTCATAACGTAAAAATACAAACGCTGTCCTTTTCCAAACCCCTTTCCTTATGGATCGACCTTGGATTCAAATAGCCCATATTCATTCATTCTCTTCTTCCGTTCTTCCGATATAGATATATCTGTGTCCGTCATAAGCAAGTGCGGAAGTTTGAAATGGGTATTTCCAGAGTGCTCGAGGAGGGTATTAGCTTCAAATTAGGCAGCATTTGCTGTTTTGGAAATATCCCAGGAGAGGTAACTGAGGTCTCTTTCAGGATGACTGTGTGCAGCCTGAATCAAAATATCTCTACTGCAGCTGTAAAAAATGCATAAAAGGAGGTAGAAATGATGCCTTAGCTATAACATTTATAAAACATCAAGGATGAGAAGCTATCGGGAGAATTGGCTACCCTGGATTTGGAGAAGGCTGAGGTTCTTAATGACTTCTTTGCCTCAGTCTTTACGGGCAAATGCTCTGACCACACCACCCAAGTCTTGGAAGGCAGACGCGGGGACGGTGAGGGTGGGGACCCTGGGCCCACTGTGGGGGAGGATATTGTTCGGGACCACCTTAGGAACCTGAATGTATACAAGTCCATGGGACCGGATGAAATCCATCCAAGGGTCCTGAAGGAGCTGGCAAATGAAGTTGCTAAGCCACTGTCCATCATATTTGAAAAATCATGGCAGTCTGGTGAAGTTCCCGATGACTGGAAAAAGGGAAATATAACCCCCATTTTTAAGAAGGGAAAAATGGATGAGCCGGGGAATTACAGACCAGTCAGTCTCACCTCTGTGCCTGGCAAAATCTTGGAGCGGATTATCCTGGAAGCCATGCTAAGGCACATGAAAACCAACAAGGTTGTTGGTGACAGCCAGCATGGCTTCACTAAGGGGAAATCCTGCCTAACCAATCTGGTGACCTTTTATGAAGGGGCTACGGAACTGATGGACAGGGGCAGAGCAGTTGATGTCATCTACCTGGACTTGTGTAAAGCCTTTGACACTGTCTCCCATGACATCCTTCTCTCTAAGTTGGAGAGACATCAATTTGATAGGTGGACCACTCGGTGGATAAAGAACTGGCTGGATGGCCGCACGCAAAGAGTAGTGCTCAGTGGCTCAGTGTCCAGCTGGAGACCAGTAACGAGTGGTGTCCCCCAGGGATCGGTGTTGGGACCGGTCTTGTTCAACATCTTTGTGGGTGACATGGACAGTGGGATTGAGTGCGCCCTCAGCAAGTTTGCCGATGACACCAAGCTGTGTGGTTCGGTTGATACATTGGAGGGAAGGAATGCCATCCAGAGGGACCTTGACACGCTTGTGAGGTGGGCTGATGCCAACCTGATGAAGTTCAACCATGCTAAGTGCAAAGTCCTCCACCTGGGTCGGAGCAATGCCAGGCACAGCTACAGGTTGGGCGGGGAGGAGATTGAGAGCAGCCCTGCGGAGAAGGACTTGGGGGTGTGGGTTGATGAAAAAATGAACATGAGCCGGCAGTGTGCGCTTGCAGCCCAGAAGGCCAACCGTATCCTGGGCTGCATCAAAAGAAGTGTGACCAGCAGGTCGAGGGAGGTGATCCTGCCCCTCTACTCTGCTCTCGTGAGACCTCACTTGGAGTATTGTGTGCAGTTCTGGTGTCCTCAACATAAAAAGGACATGGAACTGTTAGAACAAGTCCAGAGGAGGGCCACGAAGATGATCAGGGGACTGGAGCACCTCTCGTATGAAGATAGGCTGAGAAAATTGGGGTTGTTCAGCCTGGAGAAGAGAAGGCTGCGTGGAGACCTCATAGCAGCCTTCCAATACCTCAAGGGGGCCTATAGGGATGCTGGGGAGGGACTCTTCATTAGGGACTGTGGTGAGAGGACAAGGGGTAATGGGTTTAAACTTAAACAGGGGAGGTTTAGATTGGATCTGAGGAAGAAGTTCTATACTGTGAGGGTGGTGGGGCCCTGGAATGGGTTGCCCAGGGAAGTTGTGAATGCTTCATCCCTGGCGGCGTTCAAGGTGGGGTTGGACATAGCCTTGGATGGCATGGTTTAGTGGGAGGTGTCCCTGCCCATGGCGGGGGGGTTGGAACTCGATGATCTTGAGGTCCTTTCCAGCCCTTACTATTCTGTGATTCTGTGATTCTGTGACTTGGGAAGGAACCTGTGGTTTTCAAGTGCTAATGGAAGAAAGCCTTGGGAACAGAGAATATGCACCAGGTCTTGGAAAATGAGCATTTGATTTCAAGACTCTTGATGAGCTACAGAACTCAGGGGGAAAGAATCAAGGTCCCCTCTGGTTCACGCTACATGAATTCTGGGCATATTTAACACTTTGTCACTTGTGCAGGTCTCCATTTCCTAACTGATCTTCTCTCATAATTAGTTATCCAGGCGGTCAGATCCTGACATCCAGTAAAAGATCTGAAAGGACTCATCCAAACCCACAACCATGGAGAGAAGAAGGCTTCCTTTTCCCTGGGGAAATTCCAGGTCTGCCAGAGAAATGGAAGAGCTGTAAAGAATAAAACTGTATTTGATTTGATTTTTCTCTCTTTTTTGTTGTTTGAGAAGAAGTCTGACCCCCCTGAAGTGGGAGGGTGTGAGACAGGGAGAATGGGCAATTGCTGCCTCCTCAAGACAATCCCTGCCTGAAGTAAGCCCAGGTAGAGTCTGCACTTGGAAGGGATGGCAGGATCATGGTGTAACCACAAACCTCAGTGACGTCCAAAGATGGACTAACAAGCTGAAATATTGTCAGTAGTGCCTCCAAGAAGGATTAGGACTCAGATCTCCAAAAGCACAGGGTTGGGACATTACCCGTATGTTCCAATAAATAATGGAGCATCACAGGGAGAGGATGGAGACACCGGCTGGCTAAAAAACCCCAACATAGCAGTTCAGAAAATGCAGTTCATGGGGAACTTGGGAGACAGAATAATAGAATCCCCCTGCCATGGGCAGGGACACCTTCCACTAGAGCAGCTTGCCCCGAGCTCCATCCAACCTGGCCTTGAACACTGCCAGGGATGGGGCAGCCACAGCTTCTCTGGGCACCCTGTGCCAGCGCCTCAGCACCCTCACAGGGAACAACTTCTGCCTATGAGCTCATCTCAATCTCCCCTCTGGCAGGTTAAAGCCATTCCCCTTGGCCTGTCCCTACAGGCCCTTGTCCAAAGCCCCTCTCCAGGTTTCCTGCAGCCCCTTTAGGCACTGGAGCTGCTCTAAGGTCTCCCCTTAAGGAGCCTTCTCTTGTCCAGGCTGACTCAGCCCAGCTCTCTCAGCCTGGCTCCAGAGCAGAGCTGCTCCACCCCCCGCAGCCTCTCCGCGGCCTCCTCTGGATCAACTCATCCATCCTCCCAACTCAAGCAGCAGTTACCTTGCTGTCCCTGAGAGAGGATTATCTGAAAAAGATGGAAGTTCTTAAAACCCTCAAGCAGCAGAATTTCTCCCTCTGCCCCCAACAACTTCCTGCACCTCTTAACTAGCCTTCTTCCTTAAAAAGATGTCTCGGTGCCAATCCGCTTTGCTGCAGTTCAGATCCCAGAACATTCTGTTCATGCTACAATGGCTGTAAATTCAAACATCATCTCAAGCTTGAAGTGGCTTGTATCTGGCTTGTTCTTCCAAAAGATGGGACCCAGCCATAAATCTGAATGCAGTACACTCCCAAAGTTCAGCCCCATACCAGGGGGATACAAAGAGCGAGCTGAAATTGTCCTGTTATTTTTGGTTCATGGTTTGAGAAGAAAGTTTAGTTTTCAAGAAAGAAATTGATCTGAAAATCAAATTTTGAGGCTTTCAAAGCAGTTCTAGTCATATCCAAATAATCACAAGTTCTGGCATCATCTTACCATCACAAACACCACATTCCAAGCCCAAAGTTGTAGTGTGATGCACTTGCACAGCACCTGCAAGGAACTCTGGTCTCAGGCAATGTTTCCTGGCATTACAGTACCACTGCAATAATAAACAGATGTCCTACCAAAAATGAACCCACTCAGGAAATGTAGAGTTGCCTCTGGGCATGTTTAGGTGGGTGCTTGTACTCCAGTTAGACACTGCTTGGTTTTGTCCTGCCATCTGTTAAGATAACAGGTATACAGGTTACTTTCAGTAACTTTCAGTACTTTCAGTGGCAAAGTTGATTCAAGAACTCCCTGCCTCTTGCCCCACCTCTGCAGTTCATCACCCTCATAGATTGTACCAGGTTAAACTTTAGAGGAGTTTCTCTATACACAAAGTGATCTGAGATAAGGGAGAATCAAATCATGCTGGTAATCACTTGCAGGGCTGCTGCCCCTTCTGGGCTAGCTTCAAGCTATTGCATTGCAGAATAAAATAAAGCTATGCAAACCATTTGCTCTGGTTGATCAAATAAAATCATCTCGCTTTCTACTGTGATGGACTAGTTGTGGTCCACAGGCTAGAAAGCGTCCTCAAGATGTGAAGAATGGAAAGAATTGCAGTTGTCCTCCAGTTTACTCGGAGGAAGAGGAAAATACAGAATGATTTACCAACTGGCCCAAGATAATGTACAAATATTGTGGCAAAGCCAGCCACTGAAACTGGAGTTTCAGTCCAAACCCTTAATCATTAAGTCATCATCCATCAAGCTGGAGTCCTACCAACAGCACGTTAACTATCTGGTCCAAGATGGGCTCTGCACTCCACGGGACCAAAAAGGTAGAAAGGGGATTTCTCAGCTGTCATGAGCCCTGTGCAGGACTGAGGAGTGGGGTCTGGCCTCCAGTTCCTAGCACCAGCAAAGCTATTCCACTGTCACTGAAGTCCATAGCCACTGAGATCGTGTAGGACCATCATCTCTGTAGGGATGTAGGGTGATATATGAGCTTGAGAGGGTCAACCCTGATGCAAACCCATCATCCCAATAGGGATGGTGGGACCTGTGAGAGGTTCCTCTGTGCTTCTCTAGATGTTTTGCCTCTTGCAATAGGTGATGAGATGGCCGTGTAGGACCAGTGGGATGTTCTTAAAGGGGTGATTTGCACAGCTGAGGTGTCCTGAATGAGGGGAAGGAGAAATGGAGATTGAAACCTGTCTCTTTCCGCATGTCAACACAGCACAGACCTGAAAACCACTGTCGCCCTCCCTTCTGGCTTACACAGCCAGGGGTGAACAGGGCAAATGATGTTTGAAAGCCTCAGCTCCAAGCCAAATACAGCATGTGAACAATACCACAGGCCCTGTAAAGTGTGAAATCATTCCCATTCTTCCAGAGCAAGACACTGAACATCTAAAAACACAGCTAAAGCACTTATTGAAAGTGCACAAGAATTACCTTGACAATTGCTCCTTGGAGTATTCTGCAATACAAAGTTGGCTGATAACAAAATTGGTGTTGGCCTCTTGCTTATGAATATAACCTAAAACTGATTGTTAAATGTGTCAGGCCTTGTAAAACATGCAATTCAGCAAGAATGAGGTCTATCCACTGTTTAATTAGCAGGGATCATTGCTGCTGGCCGCATAAATAAAGCCTCTTCCAAGTATCAGTCAAAGGAAGTTTTCTCAAGAGACTTTGTTTTCAAAAGCAATTTCTCCATCTGATGAGAAATAAAAGCAGATTAATGATTTACATGAGTGTCATCCTGGAAAGGCCAGTTTGCTGTGCCCCCCTCCAATCCACCGTAATAACCAGCAGCAGATCTCCACATGTCTGCCATCACACAGGGGAATCTGGGGGTACAAAACACCTGAGTGCTAGTGGGGCAACTGAGTTGAAGAAAAAGATGTTGTGCTATACAAAACCAGCACTCATGATCCTGTGACACTTTTCTGGTGCATGGGGCCACCACTGAACTGCCTGTAGATGGAGCAGGCTTAGTTCATCTGAGAGCTGACCTGAATGGCCAGAGGAAGATGTCCTTCAAGAGGGTATTTATCTCCTGTGGTTGTGAAAGGAGCCAAGAGACATCTCAACGGGGGACACAAAGCCAGGTGAGGGGGATTTCAACCAAAGGTTGATTGTACAGAGCAGTGAGCAGCAGGACTTTGGACATGGACTGGAATCATAGAATGGTTTGACTAGGAAAGGGCTTTAAGATCACCCAGGACCAACCCCCTGCCATGGGCAGGGACGTCTCACACTAAATGTCACCCAAGGCTCTGTCCAACCTGGCCTTGAACACTGACAGCGATGGAGCATTTACCACTACTTTGGGCACCCATTCCAGTGCCTCACCACCCTCACAGTAAAGAACTTCTTCCTTATATCAAACCTGAACTTGCCCTGTTTCAGTTTGAACCCATCAGCCCTTGTCCTATCCCTACAGTCCCTGATGAAGATGCCATCTCCTGTGCTCTTTTTTCCTTCTCAGCTTGGCGCAAGGAGCAGCAAGTGCAAATGAACAGGAGCCCCTGGCCTGGTGCCGAGTATCCTGCCTGATCCCAAGCCAGCAGCTTTCTGCAGTTAAGTGCCCTGGAAGTGAGGAAGCCTTGACAAACATGTCCTACCCCTAGGTCTGCTTTGAAATCAGAGCCCTGCCACACCAAAGTATGCTGAGAGTGTGGGTACCTGCACTGCATGTCTGACATCCCAGCTGGCAGTGCATGGGAAGGGGTGACATGCAGACAGTTGTCATTAGCCATTGCAAAGGGCTGGATGATTCCCAGTGCTCCAAAACACCCATTTTTAGTAATAAAATTGGCTTTTCAAGCAAAACCAAAGAAAACCTTCAAACCATTTTGTCCTCAAGGAATACAGGCAGCCCTTTGCAATGGAAGATAAATATTGAACATGGGAAGATGGTGAATGAGGTCTCAACACTTACAGGGTATAAGATAGAGCACAATTACTGGAAAAAATGCACTCTAACCTAGCTCAGCACCATACAGTTATTGTACATGTTTCCTGACAACTGCCACTGCTGATTAACTGGATCCGCCCAGCCCAAAACGCTTGCACTGATCCATGCTGCTGCTCTTGTGTGTTGAGCCCACATGTCACACTCACGCAACATGGGAATGACACAGAAGATGCCCTGGTATCCCAGTCATGATGTCCCCAGTCAAGGTTAGGTTTTGCCATGTAACAAGATGTCTTCTTCTGCCCTGACCCCAATGCTGATGGGCTCTACCACTGCTATAACTCAAGCAAATGAAAAAGCTCTCTTCGGGCCCAAAATGAACGTCTGATTTGCTCAGTCACTGTCTTATCAGCCAGAGAGAAATCATGAACAGCTCGTAATGGCGCTGTTCTTTTCAGAAGCTATCAGGGAGATGTGAAGAACAAATCTTCTAACTTTGATAATTTTTCCTAATAATTTTCTCTGTATTGGAATAATTTTGCCACAAGTTTCTCCAATGACACCTATTATTCCTGCAGGTCTTCCTGGAGTAAAAAAATCCCCATTTCTTTCCCAATTCCTATTTGCTCAAATGCTTTCCATTGCTCTTGCTCGTCTTCAGACTCCAGCATGGATCTGTCTTTGTATGATGGCAAAAGTGGGCTGGACCCAGCACCTACCCCAAGTTTTGTATAAAAGGCAAGCAGCCTTTTAAGCAGTTGGTAGGGATTTTTCTGGAGATGGTGCTCCTGCAGAGCTCATAGGAGCCAGATATCCCCTGCTTATTTACGAGAGTCACTGGGGCAGCAAGAAAAGCCTTCCCCAAGTCAAGATACAGACAGTCACCCTCTTAGAGCGGAAAATGAAACCCGCCTGACATGCTTTACTCTTGTCAAATCCATATCATAGCATAGTTAGGGCTGGAAAGGACCTTCAGATCATCTAGTTCCAGCACCTCTGCCAAGGGCAGGGACGCCTCACACTAAACCATGTCACCCAAGGCTCTGCCCAACATGGCCCTGAGCACTGCCAGGGATGGAGCATTCGCAACTTCCTTGGGCAACACATTCCAGTGCCTCACCACCCTTACAGTAAAGAATTTCTTCCTCATATCCCATCTAAACTTCCCCCGTTTAAGTTTGAACCCATTACCCCTTGTCCTATCACTATAGTCCCTAATGAAGAGTCCGTCCCCAGTGTCCTGGGTTCAGCAGCAGCAGTCATTTTTCTCCTTGGTAGCTGGTGCAGCGCTGTGTTTTTGATTTTGGGCCTGGGAACAGTTATGATACCACCAGTGTTTTCAGTTACTGCTTGGTAATGTTTTGGTCTGACCAAGGACTTTCTGAGTCTCGTGCTCTGCCAGGGAGGAGGGGAAGCTGGGAGGAAGGAGAGACAAGTCACCTGACCCAAACTGACCAAAGAGGTTATTCCATACCACAGCACATCATGCCCAGGATGCAAAAACGGAGGGCAGAGACCCGGAAGGGTGGGGGTGCACTGCTTGGTCAGGCTGGGGATTGGTGGTGAGTGATTGTATTCTTTCCTTGTATTTGCCTTGTCATTATTATTGTTGATGGTAGCAGTAGCGGTTTGTGTTATACCTTGGTTGCTGGACTGTTGTTATCGCAAACTGTGGGAGTTGCATTCTTTTGGTTCTCCTCCCTATCCCCCCGGGACAGGGGAAAAAAGAGTGGGGAGTGAGTGAGAGAGCGACTGTGCGAGCTATAGAGGCTTAAACCACGCCACCCACCATCGTTATAGGCCCCCTTCAGATTCTGGAAGGCTGCTATGAGGTCTCCACGCAGCCTTCTCTTCTCCAGGCTGAACAGCCCCAGCTGTCTCAGCCTATTTTCATACGGGAGGTGCTACAGCCCCTGATCATCCTCGTGGCCTCCTCTGGACTTGTTCCAACAGTTCCATGTCCTTTTTCTGTTGAGGATACCAGAACTGCACACAATACTCCAAGTGAGGTCCCACAGAGCAGAGTAGAGGGGCAGGATCACCTCCCTCGACCTGCTGGTCACGCTCCTTTGGATGCAGCCCAGGATACGGTTGGCTTTGCACAAGTCCAGGAAGATGACATCAACTGCTCTACCCCCAAGTTCATCAGTTCCGTAGCCCCATCGTAGAAGGCCACAAATTGGTCAGGCAGGATTTCCCCTTAGTGAAGCCATGCTGTCTGCCACCAAGCACCTTGTTGGTTTTCATGTGCCATAGCATGCCTTCCAGGAGAACCTGCCCCAAAATTTTACCAGGCACAGAGGTGAGGCTGACTGGTCTATAATTCCCTGGGTCATCCAGGACACAGGACACTTTGGGGACACAGGCTCCCAAAGGGGCTTGTGCAGAACAGAGAATGCCAGGGGGAGTGTGGCAGCTCGGGGGACACAGGCTCTGGGGATGTGGGGTGGCCAGGGGCTGCTCCTCCAGTGACATGGGGCCACAGGCCAGGGATGCTGCTGAGCCCTCCCTGTGCATGATGGGCAGATCCTGAGCCAGGGTCCCTCCACTCAGCCCACACAGGGGCTTGCATGAACACGAGGATTTATTGATGGGGTGCTGGGCCACCAGGGCGCCAGGGGTTCAGCCGGGAACCTCCAGTCTTGCTTGGCTGCCGTGGTTTGAGGTCAACAGAACGGGTCAGAACGGGTGGGATGAGCTGCGGTGACTGCTGAAGGCTGCAGTGGGTGAAGGCTCTCCTGCCTGTACCCTCCTTGCCCTCGAGCACAGGCTGTTGCCTGCCCTGCCGGCAGCTGATGTTGCTCAGCAGCTCTGTAGTCTTGTCATCATCCTGCTGGGAAGGAGAGAGGGGGTTGGCTAAAGCACAGGAAAGAATTCCTCTTCCCCAAGCAACCCTCCACACTCAGCTCTCCTGGGAAACTGAAGCACGAATAACCCCCATCCCGAATACTCAGCAACACAAAACCAGCCACAGTTGCTCCCTCCGGATCCCTTCCTTCTTCATCCTTACCTTGCTGGGGAGCACGGTGGATAGCTTCAGTGGCCGTGGGGTGTTGCGTGGGACAGGTGGGACAACAGTGTTCTGGCCCCCGCACTGTCGCGGCACGCTGGGGTACCGGCAGCTGGCTGCCTGCTCCCTGCAGGATGGGAAATAGGGGTACTCAGCACCCAGCACAGTGGTCTGCAGGGTGGGGGACAGAGTGTTTCTGGGCAGCCTGCCCAGGCACCTCCAAGAGCCTTCTATCCCCACGCAGGAAAGAGCTCTCCCGGGCAGGGCAGGACCGCCCTGCACCCCCAGCAGCGGATGGGTCCCAAGTCCCCTACCTCTTCCTTTGCCCTGGGTTGAGGGAAGAAGGCGTTTTCTCAGAGCTGCGGGGGGTCAGCGGTGGGTGAGAGGGGACAAACGATCCAGCCCGGCTCAGGGCAGTGCCCCAGAATCCATGGGCTTTTACCCCATGGCATCACCCTGCCTGCTGCCCTCAGGGAAGGGTCCCTGACCCACCACCCGTGGGCAGTGTTGGAGGGGTCTCAGCAGGGTCAAACCCCCCAGACAGACTCCCTGAACCCCGTGCCTGTCAGGCGGCGCTCTCAGAACCCATCTCCCACCATCCCACCCATGCAGCACCCCCACGCTCCGGTGACGGGTGCTACTTACAAGCCAGGCACTCTCATGCTGAGCTGTCGGTCACAGGACAGGCACCGGAATTCCACACTGGAAAGCTGCCTGGGCAGGGGAGAAAAGGGCTGGCTGAGCTGGGAAACCTGGGTTTCTACCCGGTTTATCCCCTAGCAGCCCAGCAAGGTCCCAACCGCCTGGCTGTTTCCAGGAGAATGGAGGATGAGGGAGAGCAGTTGGAGGTTGGCTCCAAAAACCACCACCAACAGTGGGAACTACTGCCATGGGCACTCAGAACACCATGGGAACTGTGGCGCTGGCAAGGACAAAGAGGCAACGGGCCAACTGCTGCCCCTGAAGCCACCACTGTCCCCATCACACTCACTTCTTAATCCCAGCTGCATTGTCCGCCTCTCTCAGTAGTGCCTTCTCCTGGAGCTGCTTCAGGCTTCTCTTCCACTGCTCCTCCAGCTGCTGCTGGACTTGCTGCAGCTCCTGCTCTTGGACAATCAAGTGCCTCAGCACCTCCTCGACCTGTTGCAGGGAGGAAGACCATGTGGTAGTGCCATGCAAGGGGGGTGGCTGTCCCCTGGAGACAGACCCGGCTCACTGGGGCACGGGCTCTCAGTGCCTGCAGGACATCTGCAGCACGGCTTCAATTTCCCTCCATGCTGCTGGCTCCTACAACCCGATCTGGAGAGCGGGGAGCAAGGGGCTCCCCCACATTCCATCGAAGCACAACCAGCTGGGGGCAGAGGAGGTCCCGGCAGACCCCTCCCGAGCCCCACATGCCACCATCTCCTTACCTGGCTCCTCAGCCTCTCCACCTTGCCCTCCTGCCTCGACAGGAGGGAGTCCACCTGCTCCTGCAGCTTCTCCAAGCACTGCAGGAGATGCCCCTCTGGCGCGATGGTGTCCCTGCCCGTGGGGCACACTGCTTGCCTCTCTGCTTGCTCCTGCTCCACTCTCCTCAGCATTGCCCTCAGCTCTTCCACCTGCACGAAGGGGAGAAGGAAGCACCTGTAAGATGGAATGGATGCATCCAAGAACCCCAGGTGCACTGGGGTCTCCATGGCCCCAGCCAGCCAGGAGATGTGGCCAAGCCCCTTCCCCCCTGCCTCCTTCATGCCGCCCATACCCTCGGGGAGAGGCTGGGACAGAGCCATGTCATAGGAGAGGAGGGCGACAGGGGTTCAACCCTATGGGAGGGTCCCTGCAGACCAGGACGTGGGTCCCCAGCCCTGCCCTTTGGGACACCCAGGAAAAGTCTGTGCCTGAGCAGCTCAGTGCCGTGCAGGGTGAGGCCCCTCTCCAGTGCCCCCCACTGCCGCCTTTAGGCCTGCGGTGAGCCAAGGAGACTGGATGTGGGGATGAGGCCCATGAGGTGCTGATGGTGCCTCTCGGGTGCGCAAGGAGTGGACACGGTTCCCACCCGCAGGTCTGGAGTGGGGAAGGGAGGGATGGAGAGGACGGTGGGGCCAGAGCTCCAGGGCTGGGGGGCCCACGGGACTCGGAAGGACGCCTACCTCTGAGCTGCTGCTGTCCATGGCTTCCAGCTCCTTCGGCTGCCGCACACTGGCAGCCACGGCGTCAACTCGGGAGCCACTGGCAATGCCCTGCAGCGGGGCTGTCCTGGGCTGCTGCTCTGCTGGCTCCGGGGGCTGCTGCCCCACATGGTGGGCCTGGGCCCTGACCCCCTGGGCAGGCTGCCCCCAGTCTGGGACAGGCAGGCCCTCGACACCCAAGAGCCCCAGCACAGCCTGCAGCAGGCTGTGCAGCTCGATTATATTCACATGTCCACTTGAGGGGTTGATGGCAGCATCCAGCAGCTGAGACAGGCTGGGCGGTGCCATCGCTGCTGCTGTGCTCCACAGCGGGAGACTGACCTGTGGGCAGGAGAGACAGCGGGCAGCCAGCGGCCTTCCTCCTGCTCGCGGGCCTCTGCGAACCCTGTCCCGCCGCCCTCCCACCTTCCTTCCCTCCCTCCCTCCAGCCACTCCGCTCCGCAGCTCACCTGCAGCACCAACTGAATCCCCCCTGCCCCTGCCCGCTCTTTAATGGCCACAGCCCGCCGCTCCTCGATGCCCATTGGCCGAGCCCATTGTCCACGCTCACAGAGGTTGCGGCTGTTGCCAGGTGACGTCCTGTTGCCAGGCGACGTCCTGTTGCCAGGCGGCTGTTCCCGTCCCGCAGCTCCAGCTCATCCCCTCATGTCCCGGGCGCATCGGCAGACGCACGAAGCCCGCGTTCCCGTTCCTTCGAATGCCATTCCATTTCCATCCTCAGCCTTCGGGTTTCCTTGCACTTTTTTCCTCTTTGTCCAAACAAAACACACTGACAGTGCAGGCACAAAGCCCACAGTGACAAGCTTTGATTTACACCTCTAAGATTACACAAGGTGAGTCCCACTTGATACTGCCACCCCTACATGCATAACGTCTATTTTATATTACTTAGCCAAGACATAACGTAAAAATACAAACGCTGTCCTTTTCCAAACCCCTTTCCTTATGGATCGACCTTGGATTCAAATAGCCCATATTCATTCATTCTCTTCTTCCGTTCTTCCGATATAGATACATCTGTGTCCGTCATAAGCAAGTGCGGAAGTTTGAAATGGGTATTTCCAGCAGGATGTCAACAAGATGCAGTGAATCACAAACTGTGGTGAGCTAAACTCAGCATTTCCTTTGTTCTGTGTGCTTCTGTCCCAGCACTCAATCTGTGCTTTGATTTCACGACCATTCTGGTCTGTAGAGAAATTAATCTGTGCTGTGGTTTCACACAGATATCATAGAATCATAGAATAGTTAGGGTTTGGAAAGGACCTTAAGATCACCCAGTTCCAAACCCCGTGCCATGGGCAGGGACACCTCACACTAAACCATGTCACCCAAGGCTCTGTCCAACCCAACCTTGAACACCACCAGCGATGGAGCATTCACAACTTCCGTGGGCAACCCATTCCAGGGCCTCACCACCCTTACAGTAAAGAATTTCTTCCTCATATCCCATCTAAACTTCCCCCGTTTAAGTTTGAACCCGTTACCCCTTGTCCTATCACCACAGACCCTAATGAAGAGTCCCTCCCCAGCATCTCTACAGGCCCCCTTCAGGTATTGGAAGGCTGCTATGAGGTCTTCATGCAGCCTTCTCTTCTCCAGGCTGAACAGACCCAACTTTCTCAGCCTATCTTCGTATGGGAACTGCTCCAGTCCCCTGATCATCCTCGTGGCCCTCCTCTGGACTTGTTCCAACAGTCCCATGTCCTTTTTATGTTGAGGACACCAGAACTGCACACAATACCCCAAGTGAGGTCTCACGAGAGCAGAGTAGAAGGGCAGGAGCACCTCCCTCGACCTGCTGGTCACGCTCCTTTTGATGCAGCCCGGGATACGCTTGGCTTTCTGGGCTGCAAGCACGCACTGCCAGCTATTCTTAAGAAGATGAAATATCTTTACTTGCTTAACACAACCTGTTTATTAAACCTTCTTTGACTTCTCTTCCTGGAAGATATTTGTATGTTAGGGCCAGGATTTCACCACAGACGTGGACTCCCAAATCCTGTTGAGACTTGGGCTGGTTTGGAGCTGTTCTGGGATATTCTGCCAAGGTGTTCTGAGGCATGGAGCACACATCTTTGGAAAATAAGTTGGGGGATTCAGGCTTGTTGAGCCTGGCAAAGGGGAGGCGGAAGGCCAGCCCAGTAGCTGCCTACAGCTACTAGGAAGGGCAAAGATAAAGCCAAGCTCTTTGTGGTAGAGCCAAGCACTATAGCAAAGAGCAGCAGCCAGGCTGTGCCTTGGGAAATGCAGGTTGGACAGCAGGATGAAAGGTGTCTTTAGGCGGATAGTACAGCCTGTGACAGGTTGTTGGGAAATGAGAACTAATGAATTGTGGACCTGACTCAAGGTTTAGCTGGGTGAAACTATGGCTAAGCCAGACTAGAGCTGATCGCTCTTCTGCTCTACGCATGAGATTCAATTAGAGTCCTCCAGCTGATGCTGCCAACCAACGTTTCTATGACCCTACGGTAAATGCACCTCCCGTCTTCTGCCCTACCCCAATATGTTCAATATTGTCTAGGAAGTTATAACAAGGCAGTCGGTGGCCAAATTCCCTGTGCCAAGAATTATGCATTGAAGTCTTTCTACGCCCCAAAGCCACAAAACAAACCACATACCTCAGAGAGCCAAGAGGAGGACACACTTCCAGATGCCTGGTTCAGAATCCTCTCAGGGATAGTCACCAACCAGATGGGAGGCCATCACCTCATCACCCCCCAATAGGGAACACTGATGATACCCAATGATCTGTGCACCAACTCAGTTCTTCTGCTAGCCATGCAACATCACCCCACCGTGCAAACTGTCTGGCAGCCCCAGGTTGTCCCTGTCTGCAATAAATACAGGCTGTGTCATGGCACATTCATTATGCTGAGGGTAATTAGTGGTTACGTCAACGGGAGGATTTCCAGTTATGCTGCTGGCTCACTCTGCATGAAAATTAGCCTGTTGATGTGTTTGCCTTGGGTTGTGTCTTGTCAGCCTTGGCATCACCCCCTGAAGCCCATGGATGTGGCATGGCAAGAAGAACCAGCTGTCCATAACGGACAACCCTCATCTTCACCCCTGCAGGTGTCAACTGCGGTCGTTCAGTGCTCACTGCCTCCAGCTAGAAGAGATGTGATAATGCTGCATTATAAGAGGGTGGCAGAGCCTGCTGATACACAGGCATAACCTTCTATTAAGTGACAGAAGCTGTGATTTAAGGGAAACCCTTGTGGAATAATTAAAAATTAAAATTATATTTGAAATGCAGCATTGTTCTTCACACATAAGAGAAAAAAATACAGGCTTTTAGGACCTTTCAAAACAGGATGTAGCCACCCCTGAAATGTGCACTCCTCAGCAATCCCCATGCCTACACAGTCGGAGGGTAGAGTGGGATGAAGGTCTCGCAGTTATGCTCTGTCCTAACTTCAGCACAAAAAGGGGGGAACTGGAAAATGCAGACGGAGGGTAGAGCAAGGTGGAGATCTCGCAGTTACGCTTTGTCCTAACTTCAGCACAAAAAAGGGGGAAGTTGTATACTAACTTCAGCTAACTTCAGCAAAAAGAACACTAACCTCAGCAAAAGACATCTTATGACCAATTACCGTTCTTGGTGTGAACTTTACTTCATTACTTGCTAAAATAAGGTATGTATGGCTAGAGCCACTCAAGCTCCACCTTAAAGACAAAAATAGTATGAAATGACCCAAAAGAAAGGGGAATATTAGGGAAGATACCGTCGTGAACGAGTCAAGGAAGATAATATCGGCAGACTCCTGGGACCGGTCAACGGGCTGGACCTCTCTTCCCTGTGGAGAGCAATTTGACTGTGAATGGGCATGTGAGCCATCCAGACAACTGCTTGACAATTGTAAGGTAGTAACCCACAGGCATTGAGGCCTCGCCGGGGGTTTACTAAAGTTCGTGTACATGCAGAAGTCTTGAGAAAGTTGGCACGGCAAGCTGCTGAGAGAGATGTGCAGGAGGGAACTGATAACTGTAACCTTGAAACATATGCTGTAATAGTTAACCAATCATTAAGCTGTTACTAACAGTTAGCTGAGAGACATTAACCAATTAGATATTAAGCAGGATACCAAGTAGAATGTAGGTGGAGAGCACTATGCGCGTGGACAGAGGGTCTGAACGAATCCTATTGTACATTGAGTCGCGTGAACAATACACATATCCAATTAGAGTTGTGTGTGTTAATGATAGACAAGTAGAATGTCTATATAAACTGAGCTGTCTGCACAATAAAATTGGCACAGCTTGATCATATGGGTCGTTTATGCTGTGTCCGGGACTTCTGTGTCAACGCTTCCCCCCCATCGGGACGCCTGTGGGTAAGACTTGCACTATATTCAGTGCTTCCCCAGGAAAATTTAGAATCTCTATAGAGCTGCTTTTATCGCCACCTGTATATCTTAGAGCCAGGCTGGGTTAACTTTATTAAACGCTTGTATTCATGTAACCATTATTTGCTTGTGTTTTTGCAGACAGTATTTATCACCGGCAAGCTATAAGAACCTGTATCTGTTGCCTCAATAAACTCAATTACCAAACTAGACTGTCTCATTGGCCAATCACCACTATGGGTAAATCCGGACCAGTAGAGGTTCGATGTAAGCGAACGCGGTCCGATGGAAATCTGGACCAGTAGAGGTTCGATATAAGCGAATGCGATCAGGTTGCTTGGACATGGCAGTGTGGTGCATTATCAGTGAATCCGGAATCAGTACGCATGCGGACTGGTAGTTGCAGTCAATTGCACGCTATCAGTGAATCCGGAACCAGGCGCGCCTGGACTGGTAGTTGCATATTAGGGCTGTTCCTGGCACCCCCTCTAATAAAGTAAGGGGTTTATCTTTTCCCCTTTTAAAGCAACAACCCTCAGAGATGTTGAAACTGTCAGAAGAGACCTTATTCCTGTTAAGTATAATCTTAACTGTGTGTTTTGTCATTCTGTATTTCTGTGGCTTTCTTGCTATTACTGACTTACAATTATGTGTATTAGACTTATGAGTAAAGAGATCCTTCATAAACCTTATTCAGTGCTCACGCTCATTGATTTCTGAACATATTTGTGCTAAAAGCATTTAGATGTAACACTTAGTTTTCGGGAAGGTGATAAAACCACTGGGTCTTAAGTGCTAAAATGCCGCTTAGGTTGGTCTTAGGAGTACATTCAACAAACTCACTAAGTTTAAGTTCGGATCTGTGTCTAAGAGCATGAAGAAACAGCCCGATCTTTCCAGCTTCAGTGCAATGGCTTTTCTTACAGGGAAAAAAACATGATCCAAGCACTTAAGCTGAGTGCATTTGGTGGGAAGTCAGCAGGAAACTCTGCATTTTGAGCACCCAAGACACAAGATGTTAATGTTTTCCTGTTGTCTTTCAAGAATGTGTATGTTATAGACTGTGAGCAAATCTAGAACCAACAAGAGCTGCTCTCTACTACCTGCTACTTCAAATTTGCACCTGGAATATAAGGTGAGAACCAGTGTAAACAGAAGGACAGCCCTCACAGAGGCCTGCTGCTGCATCCCGATGCATGAGTGAAGAAAGCAGCTAAGACTCAAATCCTGACCAGGCACATTTCCTAATTAAGCTGTATTCATTAAAGACCTGGCCGCCAAAGGCAGACTAACACAGGCAAACAATTGCAACAGCCCCTCTTAGATCACTCCCATCACAGTGACACAGAGGCCCAGACTTGCTTCTGGAGCTCTGTCGATGGCTAAGCAGGATTAGTGCTGATGAAAAGTTAGCCCTGAGCACTCCCTTTAGAGTCAGTAAGCGGACCAGAGGGCTGTCCTCCCGGGAAAAGCAGCACCTCTTAGACAGGTGAGCAGTTAGAACGATGGGATCGCAGATGTCTGCGGAAGAAAAGGCTATTGTCTTTCTGTTAAAGCACATTTTAATGCAACAGGGAGTCTCCGCCCCACACAATCCCAGTTCGCCAGTGACATGGGTCTGGCACGCCTCCGCTCCTCCACCCCCGCAAGCGCCGGAGTGGATGTCCCCACAGCAACAGAAGTAAACATAACTGACACCAAAGTGCAAAAGGTGCCGCTTGCACTGAAAGATCTGTTGGGTAATGGATTTAGTGCCTTATTATTGGGACGTTCTAGTGTTACCTTACAGGGTCTTTTTGTTTTGCCTGCGGTAATTGATGCTGATTTTGAAGGACAAATACAAGCAATGGTCTGGACCCCATCCCACCTGTAACAGTCCCCGCGGGAGAACGTATATGCCAACTTCTCTTATTCCATGCACGTACAGTAAATGCTCCCTCGGAGGAAAACAGGTGCAGGGGAACAGGTGGCTTTGGACCTACTGATAAGCCACACACTTTATGGACACAGTCGTTAGCAAAACAACAGCCAATCATCGAATGTGAAGTGCGAAACCCCCAGCATAAACCCAGCACTATCCAAATTAAAGGCCTACTGGGCACCGGAGCAGATGTTACAGTCACTGGCGCCTCCTTTTGGCCATCAAATTGGGAGACAGTTTCATCAGCAACGGATCTAACAGGAATAGGAGGAATATCAACACTACGTCAAAGTGCATCGATTATCCAGATAATAGATCCTGAAGGGCGCACTGCGAACCTCCGCCCATATATAGTGAACTGTCCTTTTAACCTTTTGGGAAGGGATGTCTTAAGCATGTGGGGAGTCTCGATAGCAACATCGCCTTTTTAACTGGGGTCATTGATGAGAATGTTCCAATCAGACTAAAGTGGCTGACAGAAAAACCAGTGTGGGTTGATCAATGGCCCCTAAATTTGGAAAAAACCCATGCCTTAACAGAATTGGTAACAGAACAATTGAAGTTGGGACACTTGGTTCCGACCACAAGTCCCTGGAACACACCAGTATTTGTAATTAAGAAAAAATCAGGGAAATGGCGTCTTTTACATGACCTTCGTGCAATTAATAATGTCATGGAGGACATGGGAGCCACACAGCCAGGTTTGCCTTCCCCAACCATGATACCAAAAAATTGGAACATTGTCATTATGGACCTTAAAGATTGTTTTTTCACTATTCTCCTACACCCTGAAGATGCTCCAAGGTTTGCTTTTTCTATCCCCTCTGTTAACCATCAGGGAACAGCACAGCGTTATCATTGGACTGTATTACCACAGGGTATGAAAAACAGTCCGACAGTATGTCAGTTATATGTGGCTAAGGCATTATCAGAGGTAAGACAGACATATCCAACAGCTATTTGCTATCATTATATGGATGACATTTTGTTAGCCTATCAGGAACCACAGAACCTTTTAGAAATTGCTTCCAGCACTAAATCTTGCCTTGAAAAGCACGGGTTAGTTGTTGCTCCTGAAAAGGTACAACAGCAACCCCCATGGAAATACCTGGGATGGAAAATCCTCCAGCAGACTGTAGTGCCTCAACTGCTAAGATCGATGTTAAAGTTAACACCCTAAACAATGTACAGAAATTAACTGGCACTATAAATTGGGTACGAATCCTTTTAGGTATAGACAACGATACCCTTAGACCTCTATTTGAATCACTGAAGGGAGAACCTGCCCTCAACTCGCCCCGACAGTTAACTCCGGAGGCTGAGTCTGCAATTGAACAAGTTAACAGAGCTTTAACCAATCGACAAGCTGCAAGGATAGATTACCAACTCCCAGTTACTCTGTATGTTATCCAAGGACCTAAGTCCCTCAAAGGATTAATAGGTCAATGGGATTTAAGGGAAAAGGATCCACTACGTGTCTTAGAATGGATCTTTTTACCATACCAATTCTCCAAAACCATAGTTACTATTTGTGAACAGATTGCACACAGTGTGTCGTGGCAGACAGAGAACAACAGAATTAACAGGACACGAAACAGACACTGTCTCTCTCCCCTTAACCAAGATGTATTTTCAGTGGGCTTTTCAGAATAACACAGAACTACAAATAGCAGTGACAAATTTTGGTGGAAAGGTTACTCCACATCACCCACCACATAAGCTATTCTCCCTGACAACAGAAATAGAGATAAAATCAGTTTCAAAATGTCAATGTAACCCAGTAGAAGGTCCAACTTATTTTACAGACGGTTCAGGTAAAACAGGCAGAGCAATCACAGTTTGGTTTGAGAATAACGAATGGCATCATGAAGAACAAAAAGTTCAGGGATCAGCACAAATTGTAGAATTAGCTGCAGTAGTGTTTGCATTTCAGCAATGTCACCGAGCATTGAACCTTGTCACTGATTCAAATTATGTTGCTGGAGTTGTTACTAGAATTGAAAATTCATGGCTGAAGGAAGTTACCAATCCTACTTTATTCTATTATTTAAAAATGTTAAAAATGCTATTAGATGAACGCACGACGCCTTATTATGTTCTGCATATTCGCAGCCATACAGATTTGCCTGGATTTATCATAGAGGGAAATCGAAGAGCTGATAGGTTAACGGCTCCCGTAGTAGCAACTCCTCTACCAAATCAGTTAGAACAGGCTAGATTATCACATGTTTTTACCACCAATCAGCGAGATCACTCAGGAAACAGTTTTCTCTCTCTTGGTCAGAAGCACGTACAATAGTACAAACATGCCCTGACTGTCAACCATTTGCAACACCTCCACATACTGGAGTAAACCCTCGTGGCACCAGTGCCTTACAGCTATGGCAAAGTGATGTCACTCACATCCCTGAGTTTGGGAGACAAAAGTATGTCCATGTTTCCATCAATACATTTTCACATTTGGTCTGGGCCACAGCAGAAACAGGTGAAAAGGCCCGTGATGTTATTCGTCATTGGCGTGGTGCCTTCGCAGCCCTAGGTGTTCCAAAACAAATAAAAACAGATAATGGCCCTGCCTATAATAGTAAGGTAATTGAAACCTTTCTAAACACTTAGGGGATAAAACACAAGGCAGGGATTCCACACTCACCACAAGCACAAGCCATTGTTGAACGATGCCACCTAACACTAAAAATGTTGTTAGAAAAACAAAAAGGGGGAATGAAGGGAGAATCGCCACAGGCACGACTGTATAAAGCAATTTATGTATTAAATTTCTTGACGATTGTCAATGTCGACAATGCAACGGACACCCTGGAATAGCTTCGACATATGGGTGAACTTAGCCAGAACACTAAGCCAAATAACTCTGTAATTCAGTATAGTCAGTAACACAGCTATTTCATAAATGTTTAGTAGAGAGACCATGGTCTAATAGTAGCATTATTATTGTATCACTTATAAGAAGGGTAGAACGGTAGAAATGTAAAACTTCTTGTATTGATATTTTCTTTTCTCTTGCGCAAGACTTTGTACGGATATTTTCCTTTGTATTAGGTTTCTTGTTCCTTATCTGCTAAATTGCATGCAAGATGTACTGGAAAAAATGTTAAAGAAGGTTAGGTCTTTAGAAAAACAAAAAGGGGGAGATGTGGGTGTAAATGTGAAAGATCTCTGAGTTGGACTAGCTCCTGGGAAAGCTTTGGGACAGCTGAGGAATGTTGATGGGAAAGTTTTGGGAGTATTGTGGGCAAGATAAGAAGGAAGAGAGAAGCGAGAAGCAAGCAGCCAATCAAGGCAACCAGTGAGCAAGATATCCACCAATGAAGAAGTGAAGAGACCCACGTGGGGGGTGCTAGTGAACCAATTGTATTAGCCGCTTGTACACGCGGGTACTTCGGAAAGCCTATATCAACCCTGGACCATCAGATAATAAACGATTTCATTTCATGACCAGAAATGGGGTTCATGCTTTACGTCTCCACAACAGGGCATCAAATATGATGAGAAGTCTATTTGTGCTTTACTTGCATGGCTTAAAGGGCGCGGATTCACTGTTGATTCTCAGACGGCGTTTCAGCTTAAACAGTGGGATTCAGCCAAAGACTCTTTGGGAGTCCGCGCCTAAGGGGGATAAAATCGTTTTTCTGCTGTTAATGACATGGCGCTTAGTCTATGAGGCTCTTAGCAAGCTGCAGACCCCATCATGGGGCGCCGTCACTAATCCTAAGGAGCTGATTGCCACTGCCCCTCCGGCGCTGATGGCGCCCGTCTGCGCCAGTGCGAGTGAACAGGGCGCCGATACCTGCCTCAGCAACCCCCCCCATTCGGTACTTCCCATAGCCATTGATGACGGAAAGGATGATTATGACCTTCGTAAACGCTGGCAAAAATTCCAAAAGCAAGCTGCAGCGGACGGAGAGCATATTGAGATGGCATTCCCTGTATTAATACAACATAATCACCCTAATGATTGGGAACCTTTGAGATGGAAACTGGTTAAAGAACTGAGGAAGACTGTTATGCAGTATGGGCCAGCCTTGCCATATACTCAGAGCCTTTTACAGACTGCATTACAGGGAGAGCTTATGACTCCGTTTGACATGTAAGCCGAATTGCTGCTCACCCCCACCCAGAAAGCGGTTTTTTTGTCCCATTAGCGGGAGCAATGCGATATAGCAGCGATTGGTAATCTCGGCCGGAATTTGGGGGACCCTCTCTTGGGGGCTGGAATCTTGCAATTAATTGAGGATCCTCCTGGTAACACCCCTCTCTGCAGGCTCGGTTAGTGCCAGAGAGTTTGCACCAATCTGCTGAACTTCCGCTTAAGGCAATGCTTAAGGCGCCGGATGTCGGAAAAGCCGCAAAGGCGTTCACGGGCATCGGACAGGGAAAAGATGAAGCATATACGCAGCTTATGGATCGTTTGCAGACGGCGGTTGATAAGCAAGTGGAGAATGACGCTGCCAAGGATGCCTTATTATTGAAATTAGCAATAGAGAATGCAAACTTGGCCTGTCAAAACGTGCTGCGAGTGTTAAAAAATCCATCACTGATCGATATGATTGAAGCATGCAACCCTATTGGCTCAATAGACCATGTTAACGAAAATCTAGTGGGGCATTTAGCCACAGCTCTGCAGGCCACCCAGCGGCTGTGTTTTAGATGTGGCAAACCCGGCCATTTTAAGTGTGACTGCCCTCAGGCTGCACAAGATGGCTGCCGGGCAAAGTATAACATCACAGGAGAAATGATTCCGGCCTCGGGAAATGGGAGACGGAGCGCGTCACGGAGCCGTACGCAGACACAAGGAGTCTGCGCCCCACGCAATATGAAACGGGTCTGGCATGCCCCCGTTCCTTCAGCCCTGGAAGTGCCGGAGTGGACGTCTCCACAGATCATGGCCCTTGGTGGATACCTGCACGGCTGGTGCGGCCTCTTTTGGACCATCCTGCTGTTACTGACGCAGAATCTGGAGGTAATCACCAACACATCAATGTCGACAATGCGACCCAACACTGAATCAAACCACCTTCTGTGCCTCGATACGTGTCTGCTTGGTGTTTCCACTCCCACCGCTGAAGTCACAGCGGGACTATCAGCAAGACTGTATAAACCCAAGTGTGTTCCAGGGACTTGTGGTCGGAACCAAGTGTCCCAACTTCAATTGTTCTGTTACCAATTCTGTTAAGGCATGGGTTTTTTCCAAATTTAGGGGCCATTGATCAACCCACACTGGTTTTTCTGTCAGCCACTTTAGTCTGATTGGAACATTCTCATCAATGACCCCAGTTAAAAAGGCGATGTTGCTATCGAGACTCCCCACATGCTTAAGACATCCCTTCCCAAAAGGTTAAAAGGACAGTTCACTATATATGGGCGGAGGTTCGCAGTGCGCCCTTCAGGATCTATTATCTGGATAATCGATGCACTTTGACGTAGTGTTGATATTCCTCCTATTCCTGTTAGATCCGTTGCTGATGAAACTGTCTCCCAATTTGATGGCCAAAAGGAGGCGCCAGTGACTGTAACATCTGCTCCGGTGCCCAGTAGGCCTTTAATTTGGATAGTGCTGGGTTTATGCTGGGGGTTTCGCACTTCACATTCGATGATTGGCTGTTGTTTTGCTAACGACTGTGTCCATAAAGTGTGTGGCTTATCAGTAGGTCCAAAGCCACCTGTTCCCCTGCACCTGTTTTCCTCCGAGGGAGCATTTACTGTACGTGCATGGAATAAGAGAAGTTGGCATATACGTTCTCCCGCGGGGACTGTTACAGGTGGGATGGGGTCCAGACCATTGCTTGTATTTGTCCTTCAAAATCAGCATCAATTACCGCAGGCAAAACAAAAAGACCCTGTAAGGTAACACTAGAACGTCCCAATAATAAGGCACTAAATCCATTACCCAACAGATCTTTCAGTGCAAGCGGCACCTTTTGCACTTTGGTGTCAGTTATGTTTACTTCTGTTGCTGTGGGGACATCCACTCCGGCGCTTGCGGGGGTGGAGGAGCGGAGGCGTGCCAGACCCATGTCACTGGCGAACTGGGATTGTGTGGGGCGGAGACTCCCTGTTGCATTAAAATGTGCTTTAACAGAAAGACAATAGCCTTTTCTTCCGCAGACATCTGCGATCCCATCGTTCTAACTGCTCACCTGTCTAAGAGGTGCTGCTTTTCCCGGGAGGACAGCCCTCTGGTCCGCTTACTGACTCTAAAGGGAGTGCTCAGGGCTAACTTTTCATCAGCACTAATCCTGCTTAGCCATCGACAGAGCTCCAGAAGCAAGTCTGGGCCTCTGTGTCACTGTGATGGGAGTGATCTAAGAGGGGCTGTTGCAATTGTTTGCCTGTGTTAGTCTGCCTTTGGCGGCCAGGTCTTTAATGAATACAGCTTAATTAGGAAATGTGCCTGGTCGGGATTTGAGTCTTAGCTGCTTTCTTCACTCATGCATCGGGATGCAGCAGCAGGCCTCTGTGAGGGCTGTCCTTCTGTTTACACTGGTTCTCACCTTATATTCCAGGTGTAAATTTGAAGTAGCAGGTAGTAGAGAGCAGCTCTTGTTGGTTCTAGATTTGCTCACAGTCTATAACATACACATTCTTGAAAGACAACAGGAAAACATTAACATCTTGTGTCTTGGGTGCTCAAAATGCAGAGTTTCCTGCTGACTTCCCACCAAATGCACTCAGCTTAAGTGCTTGGATCATGTTTTTTTCCCTGTAAGAAAAGCCATTGCACTGAAGCTGGAAAGATCGGGCTGTTTCTTCATGCTCTTAGACACAGATCCGAACTTAAACTTAGTGAGTTTGTTGAATGTACTCCTAAGACCAACCTAAGCGGCATTTTAGCACTTAAGACCCAGTGGTTTTATCACCTTCCCGAAAACTAAGTGTTACATCTAAATGCTTTTAGCACAAATATGTTCAGAAATCAATGAGCGTGAGCACTGAATAAGGTTTATGAAGGATCTCTTTACTCATAAGTCTAATACACATAATTGTAAGTCAGTAATAGCAAGAAAGCCACAGAAATACAGAATGACAAAACACACAGTTAAGATTATACTTAACAGGAATAAGGTCTCTTCTGACAGTTTCAACATCTCTGAGGGTTGTTGCTTTAAAAGGGGAAAAGATAAACCCCTTACTTTATTAGAGGGGGTGCCAGGAACAGCCCTAATATGCAACTACCAGTCCAGGCGCGCCTGGTTCCGGATTCACTGATAGCGTGCAATTGACTGCAACTACCAGTCCGCATGCGTACTGATTCCGGATTCACTGATAATGCACCACACTGCCATGTCCAAGCAACCTGATCGCATTCGCTTATATCGAACCTCTACTGGTCCAGATTTCCATCGGACCGCGTTCGCTTACATCGAACCTCTACTGGTCCGGATTTACCCATAGTGGTGATTGGCCAATGAGACAGTCTAGTTTGGTAATTGAGTTTATTGAGGCAACAGATACAGGTTCTTATAGCTTGCCGGTGATAAATACTGTCTGCAAAAACACAAGCAAATAATGGTTACATGAATACAAGCGTTTAATAAAGTTAACCCAGCCTGGCTCTAAGATATACAGGTGGCGATAAAAGCAGCTCTATAGAGATTCTAAATTTTCCTGGGGAAGCGCTGAATATAGTGCAAGTCTTACCCACAGGCGTCCCGACGGGGAGGAAGCGTTGACACAGAAGTCCCGGACACAGCATAAACGACCCATATGATCAAGCTGTGCCAATTTTATTGTGCAGACAGCTCAGTTTATATAGACATTCTACTTGTCTATCATTAACACACACAACTCTAATTGGATACGTGTATTGTTCACGCGACTCAATGTACAATAGGATTCGTTCAGACCCTCTGTCCACGCGCATAGTGCTCTCCACCTACATTCTACTTGGTATCCTGCTTAATATCTAATTGGTTAATGTCTCTCAGCTAACTGTTAGTAACAGCTTAATGATTGGTTAACTATTACAGCATATGTTTCAAGGTTACAGTTATCAGTTCCCTCCTGCACATCTCTCTCAGCAGCTTGCCGTGCCAACTTTCTCAAGACTTCTGCATGTACACGAACTTTAGTAACCCCCGGCGAGGCCTCAATGCCTGTGGGTTACTACCTTACAATTGTCAAGCAGTTGTCTGGATGGCTCACATGCCCATTCACAGTCAAATTGCTCTCCACAGGGAAGAGAGGTCCAGCCCGTTGACCGGTCCCAGGAGTCTGCCGATATTATCTTCCTTGACTCGTTCACGACGGTATCTTCCCTAATATTCCACTTTCTTTTGGGTCATTTCATACTATTTTTGTCTTTAAGGTGGAGCTTGAGTGGCTCTAGCCATACATACCTTATTTTAGCAAGTAATGAAGTAAAGTTCACACCAAGAACGGTAATTGGTCATAAGATGTCTTTTGCTGAGGTTAGTGTTCTTTTTGCTGAAGTTAGCTGAAGTTAGTATACAACTTCCCCCTTTTTTGTGCTGAAGTTAGGACAAAGCGTAACTGCGAGATCTCCACCTTGCTCTACCCTCCGTCTGCATTTTCCAGTTCCCCCCTTTTTGTGCTGAAGTTAGGACAGAGCATAACTGCGAGACCTTCATCCCACTCTACCCTCCGACTGTGTAGGCATGGGGATTGCTGAGGAGTGCACATTTCAGGGGTGGCTACATCCTGTTTTGAAAGGTCCTAAAAGCCTGTATTTTTTTCTCTTATGTGTGAAGAACAATGCTGCATTTCAAATATAATTTTAATTTTTAATTATTCCACAAGGGTTTCCCTTAAATCACAGCTTCTGTCACTTAATAGAAGGTTATGCCTGTGTATCAGCAGGCTCTGCCACCCTCTTATAATGCAGCATTATCACATCTCTTCTAGCTGGAGGCAGTGAGCACTGAACGACCGCAGTTGACACCTGCAGGGGTGAAGATGAGGGTTGTCCGTTATGGACAGCTGGTTCTTCTTGCCATGCCACATCCATGGGCTTCAGGGGGTGATGCCAAGGCTGACAAGACACAACCCAAGGCAAACACATCAACAGGCTAATTTTCATGCAGAGTGAGCCAGCAGCATAACTGGAAATCCTCCCGTTGACGTAACCACTAATTACCCTCAGCATAATGAATGTGCCATGACACAGCCTGTATTTATTGCAGACAGGGACAACCTGGGGCTGCCAGACAGTTTGCACGGTGGGGTGATGTTGCATGGCTAGCAGAAGAACTGAGTTGGTGCACAGATCATTGGGTATCATCAGTGTTCCCTATTGGGGGGTGATGAGGTGATGGCCTCCCATCTGGTTGGTGACTATCCCTGAGAGGATTCTGAACCAGGCATCTGGAAGTGTGTCCTCCTCTTGGCTCTCTGAGGTATGTGGTTTGTTTTGTGGCTTTGGGGCGTAGAAAGACTTCAATGCATAATTCTTGGCACAGGGAATTTGGCCACCGACTGCCTTGTTATAACTTCCTAGACAATATTGAACATATTGGGGTAGGGCAGAAGACGGGAGGTGCATTTACCGTAGGGTCATAGAAACGTTGGTTGGCAGCATCAGCTGGAGGACTCTAATTGAATCTCATGCGTAGAGCAGAAGAGCGATCAGCTCTAGTCTGGCTTAGCCATAGTTTCACCCAGCTAAACCTTGAGTCAGGTCCACAATTCATTAGTTCTCATTTCCCAACAACCTGTCACAGGCTGTACTATCCGCCTAAAGACACCTTTCATCCTGCTGTCCAACCTGCATTTCCCAAGGCACAGCCTGGCTGCTGCTCTTTGCTATAGTGCTTGGCTCTACCACAAAGAGCTTGGCTTTATCTTTGCCCTTCCTAGTAGCTGTAGGCAGCTACTGGGCTGGCCTTCCGCCTCCCCTTTGCCAGGCTCAACAAGCCTGAATCCCCCAACTTATTTTCCAAAGATGTGTGCTCCATGCCTCAGAACACCTTGGCAGAATATCCCAGAACAGCTCCAAACCAGCCCAAGTCTCAACAGGATTTGGGAGTCCACGTCTGTGGTGAAATCCTGGCCCTAACATACAAATATCTTCCAGGAAGAGAAGTCAAAGAAGGTTTAATAAACAGGTTGTGTTAAGCAAGTAAAGATATTTCATCTTCTTAAGAATAGCTGGCAGTGCGTGCTTGCAGCCCAGAAAGCCAAGCGTATCCCGGGCTGCATCAAAAGGAGCGTGACCAGCAGGTCGAGGGAGGTGCTCCTGCCCTTCTACTCTGCTCTCGTGAGACCTCACTTGGGGTATTGTGTGCAGTTCTGGTGTCCTCAACATAAAAAGGACATGGGACTGTTGGAACAAGTCCAGAGGAGGGCCACGAGGATGATCAGGGGACTGGAGCAGTTCCCATACGAAGATAGGCTGAGAAAGTTGGGTCTGTTCAGCCTGGAGAAGAGAAGGCTGCATGAAGACCTCATAGCAGCCTTCCAATACCTGAAGGGGGCCTGTAGAGATGCTGGGGAGGGACTCTTCATTAGGGTCTGTGGTGATAGGACAAGGGGTAACGGGTTCAAACTTAAACGGGGGAAGTTTAGATGGGATATGAGGAAGAAATTCTTTACTGTAAGGGTGGTGAGGCCCTGGAATGGGTTGCCCACGGAAGTTGTGAATGCTCCATTGCTGGTGGTGTTCAAGGCTGGGTTGGACAGAGCCTTGGGTGACATGGTTTAGTGTGAGGTGTCCCTGCCCATGGCAGGGGGCTTGGAACTGGGTGATCTTAAGGTCCTTTCCAACCCTAACTATTCTATGATTCTATGATATCTGTGTGAAACCACAGCATGGATTAATTTCTGTACAGACCAGAATAGTCATGAAATCAAAGCACAGTTTGAGTGTTGGGACAGAAGCACACGGAACAAAGGAAATGCTGAGTTTAGCTCACCACAGTTTGTGACTCACTGCATCTTGCTGACATCCTGCTGGAAATACCCATTTCAAACTTCCGCACTTGCTTATGACGGACACAGATGTATCTATATCGGAAGAACGGACGAAGAGAATGAATGAATATGGGCTATTTGAATCCAAGGTCGATCCATAAGGAAAGGGGTTTGGAAAAGGACAGCGTTTGTATTTTTACGTTATGTCTTGGCTAAGTAATATAAAATAGACGTTATGCATGTAGGGGTGGCAGTATCAAGTGGGACTCACCTTGTGTAATCTTAGAGGTGTAAATCAAAGCTTGTCACTGTGGGCTTTGTGCTTGCACTGCCAGTGTGTTTTGTTTGGACAAAGAGGAAAAAAGTGCAAGGAAACCCGAAGGCTGAGGATGGAAATGGAATGGCATTGCAAGGAACGGGAACGCGGGCTTCGTGCGTCTGCCGATGCGCCCGGGACACGAGGGGATGAGCTGGAGCTGCGGGAGGGGAACAGCCGCCTGGCTACAGGACGTCACCTGGCAACAGCCGCAACCTCTGTGAGCGCGGACAATGGGCTTGGCCAATGGGCATCGAGGAGCGGCGGGCTGTGGCCATTAAAGAGCGGGCAGGGGCAGGGGGGATTCAGTTGGTGCTGCAGGTGAGCTGCGGAGCGGAGTGGCTGGAGGGAGGGAGGGAAGGAAGGTGGGAGGGCGGCGGGACAGGGTTCGCAGAGGCCCGCGGGCAGGAGGAAGGCCGCCGGCTGCCCGCTGTCTCTCCTGCCCACAGGTCAGTCTCCCGCGGTGGAGCACAGCAGCAGCGATGGCACCGCCCAGCCTGTCTCAGCTGCTGGACGCTGCCATCAACCCCTCAAGTGGACATGTGAATTTAATCGAGCTGCACAGCCTGCTGCAGGCTGTGCTGGGGCTCTTGGGTGTCGAGGGCCTGCCTGTCCCAGACTGGGGGCAGCCTGCCCAGGGGGTCAGGGCCCAGGCCCACCATGTGGGGCAGCAGCCCCCGGAGCCAGCAGAGCAGCAGCCCAGGACAGCCCCGCTGCAGGGCATTGCCAGTGGCTCCCGAGTTGACGCCGTGGCTGCCAGTGTGCGGCAGCCGAAGGAGCTGGAAGCCATGGACAGCAGCAGCTCAGAGGTAGGCGTCCTTCCGAGTCCCGTGGGCCCCCCAGCCCTGGAGCTCTGGCCCCACCGTCCTCTCCATCCCTCCCTTCCCCACTCCAGACCTGCGGGTGGGAACCGTGTCCACTCCTTGCGCACCCGAGAGGCACCATCAGCACCTCATGGGCCTCATCCCCACATCCAGTCTCCTTGGCTCACCGCAGGCCTAAAGGCGGCAGTGGGGGGCACTGGAGAGGGGCCTCACCCTGCACGGCACTGAGCTGCTCAGGCACAGACTTTTCCTGGGTGTCCCAAAGGGCAGGGCTGGGGACCCACGTCCTGGTCTGCAGGGACCCTCCCATAGGGTTGAACCCCTGTCGCCCTCCTCTCCTATGACATGGCTCTGTCCCAGCCTCTCCCCGAGGGTATGGGCGGCATGAAGGAGGCAGAGGGGAAGGGGCTTGGCCACATCTCCTGGCTGGCTGGGGCCATGGAGACCCCAGTGCACCTGGGGTTCTTGGATGCATCCATTCCATCTTACAGGTGCTTCCTTCTCCCCTTCGTGCAGGTGGAAGAGCTGAGGGCAATGCTGAGGAGAGTGGAGCAGGAGCAAGCAGAGAGGCAAGCAGTGTGCCCCACGGGCAGGGACACCATCGCGCCAGAGGGGCATCTCCTGCAGTGCTTGGAGAAGCTGCAGGAGCAGGTGGACTCCCTCCTGTCGAGGCAGGAGGAGGGCAAGGTGGAGAGGCTGAGGAGCCAGGTAAGGAGATGGTGGCATGTGGGGCTCGGGAGGGGTCTGCCGGGACCTCCTCTGCCCCCAGCTGGTTGTGCTTCGATGGAATGTGGGGGAGCCCCTTGCTCCCCGCTCTCCAGATCGGGTTGTAGGAGCCAGCAGCATGGAGGGAAATTGAAGCCGTGCTGCAGATGTCCTGCAGGCACTGAGAGCCCGTGCCCCAGTGAGCCGGGTCTGTCTCCAGGGGACAGCCACCCCCCTTGCATGGCACTACCACATGGTCTTCCTCCCTGCAACAGGTCGAGGAGGTGCTGAGGCACTTGATTGTCCAAGAGCAGGAGCTGCAGCAAGTCCAGCAGCAGCTGGAGGAGCAGTGGAAGAGAAGCCTGAAGCAGCTCCAGGAGAAGGCACTACTGAGAGAGGCGGACAATGCAGCTGGGATTAAGAAGTGAGTGTGATGGGGACAGTGGTGGCTTCAGGGGCAGCAGTTGGCCCGTTGCCTCTTTGTCCTTGCCAGCGCCACAGTTCCCATGGTGCTCTGAGTGCCCATGGCAGTAGTTCCCACTGTTGGTGGTGGTTTTTGGAGCCAACCTCCAACTGCTCTCCCTCATCCTCCGTTCTCCTGGAAACAGCCAGGCGGTTGGGACCTTGCTGGGCTGCTAGGGGATAAACCGGGTAGAAACCCAGGTTTCCCAGCTCAGCCAGCCCTTTTGTCCCCTGCACAGGCAGCTTTCCAGTGTGGAATTCCGGTGCCTGTCCTGTGACCGACAGCTCAGCATGAGAGTGCCTGGCTTGTAAGTAGCACCCGTCACCGGAGCGTGGGGGTGCTGCATGGGTGGGATGGTGGGAGATGGGTTCTGAGAGCGCCGCCTGACAGGCACGGGGTTCAGGGAGTCTGTCTGGGGGGTTTGACCCTGCTGAGACCCCTCCAACACTGCCCACGGGTGGCGGGTCAGGGACCCTTCCCTGAGGGCAGCGGGCAGGGGGATGCCATGGGGTACAAGCCCATGGATTCTGGGGCACTGCCCTGAGCCGGCCTGGATCGTTTGTCCCCTCTCACCCACCGGTGGTTCTTGGCTTCCGCAGGCCCATCGTGCCAATCCCACCCGCGCCACCGCTGACCCCCCGCAGCTCTGAGAAAACGCCTTCTTCCCTCAACCCAGGGCAAAGGAAGAGGTAGGGGACTTGGGACCCATCCGCTGCTGGGGGTGCAGGGCGGTCCTGCCCTGCCCGGGAGAGCTCTTTCCTGCGTGGGGATAGAAGGCTCTTGGAGGTGCCTGGGCAGGCTGCCCAGAAACACTCTGTCCCCCACCCTGCAGACCACTGTGCTGGGTGCTGAGTACCCCTATTTCCCATCCTGCAGGGAGCAGGCAGCCAGCTGCCGGTACCCCAGCGTGCCGCGACAGTGCGGGGGCCAGAACACTGTTGTCCCGCCTGTCCCACGCAACACCCCACGGCCACTGAAGCTATCCACCGTGCTCCCCAGCAAGGTAAGGATGAAGAAGGAAGGGATCCGGAGGGGGCAACTGTGGCTGGTTTTGTGTTGCTGAGTATTCGGGATGGGGGTTATTCGTGCTTCAGTTTCCCAGGAGAGCTGAGTGTGGAGGGTTGCTTGGGGAAGAGGAATTCTTTCCTGTGCTTTAGCCAACCCCCTCTCTCCTTCCCAGCAGGATGATGACAAGACTACAGAGCTGCTGAGCAACATCAGCTGCCGGCAGGGCAGGCAACAGCCTGTGCTCGAGGGCAAGGAGGGTACAGGCAGGAGAGCCTTCACCCACTGCAGCCTTCAGCAGTCACCGCAGCTCATCCCACCCGTTCTGACCCGTTCCGTTGACCACAAACCACGGCAGCCAAGCAAGACTGGAGGTTCCCGGCTGAACCCCTGGCGCCCTGGTGGCCCAGCACCCCATCAATAAATCCTCGTGTTCATGCAAGCCCCTGTGTGGGCTGAGTGGAGGGACCCTGGCTCAGGATCTGCCCATCATGCACAGGGAGGGCTCGGCAGCATCCCTGGCCTGTGGCCCCATGTCACTGGAGGAGCAGCCCCTGGCCACCCCACATCCCCAGAGCCTGTGTCCCCCGAGCTGCCACACTCCCCCTGGCATTCTCTGTTCTGCACAAGCCCCTTTGGGAGCCTGTGTCCCCAAAGTGTCCTGTGTCCTGGATGACCCAGGGAATTATAGACCAGTCAGCCTCACCTCTGTGCCTGGTAAAATCTTGGGGCAGGTTCTCCTGGAAGGCACGCTATGGCACATGAAAACCAACAAGGTGCTTGGTTGCAGACAGCATGGTTTCACTAAGGGGAAATCCTGCCTGACCAATTTGTGGTCTTCTACGATGGGGCTACGGAACTGATGAACTTGGGGGTAGAGCAGTTGATGTCATCTTCCTGGACTTGTGCAAAGCCAACCGTATCCTGGGCTGCATCAAAAGGAGCGTGACCAGCAGGTCGAGGGAGGTGATCCTGCCCCTCTACTCTGCTCTGTGGGACCTCACTTGGAGTATTGAGTGCAGTTCTGGTATCCTCAACAGAAAAAGGACATGGAACTGTTGGAACAAGTCCAGAGGAGGCCACGAGGATGATCAGGGGCTGTAGCACCTCCCGTATGAAAATAGGCTGAGACAGCTGGGGCTGTACAGCCTGGAGAAGAGAAGGCTGCGTGGAGACCTCATAGCAGCCTTCCAGAATCTGAAGGGGGCCTATAACGATGGTGGGTGGCGTGGTTTAAGCCTCTATAGCTCGCACAGTCGCTCTCTCACTCACTCCCCACTCTTTTTTCCCCTGTCCCGGGGGGATAGGGAGGAGAACCAAAAGAATGCAACTCCCACAGTTTGCGATAACAACAGTCCAGCAACCAAGGTATAACACAAACCGCTACTGCTACCATCAACAATAATAATGACAAGGCAAATACAAGGAAAGAATACAATCACTCACCACCAATCCCCAGCCTGACCAAGCAGTGCACCCCCACCCTTCCGGGTCTCTGCCCTCCGTTTTTGCATCCTGGGCATGATGTGCTGTGGTATGGAATAACCTCTTTGGTCAGTTTGGGTCAGGTGACTTGTCTCTCCTTCCTCCCAGCTTCCCCTCCTCCCTGGCAGAGCACGAGACTCAGAAAGTCCTTGGTCAGACCAAAACATTACCAAGCAGTAACTGAAAACACTGGTGGTATCATAACTGTTCCCAGGCCCAAAATCAAAAACACAGCGCTGCACCAGCTACCAAGGAGAAAAATGACTGCTGCTGCTGAACCCAGGACACTGGGGACGGACTCTTCATTAGGGACTATAGTGATAGGACAAGGGGTAATGGGTTCAAACTTAAACGGGGGAAGTTTAGATGGGATATGAGGAAGAAATTCTTTACTGTAAGGGTGGTGAGGCACTGGAATGTGTTGCCCAAGGAAGTTGCGAATGCTCCATCCCTGGCAGTGCTCAGGGCCATGTTGGGCAGAGCCTTGGGTGACATGGTTTAGTGTGAGGCGTCCCTGCCCTTGGCAGAGGTGCTGGAACTAGATGATCTGAAGGTCCTTTCCAGCCCTAACTATGCTATGATATGGATTTGACAAGAGTAAAGCATGTCAGGCGGGTTTCATTTTCCGCTCTAAGAGGGTGACTGTCTGTATCTTGACTTGGGGAAGGCTTTTCTTGCTGCCCCAGTGACTCTCGTAAATAAGCAGGGGATATCTGGCTCCTATGAGCTCTGCAGGAGCACCATCTCCAGAAAAATCCCTACCAACTGCTTAAAAGGCTGCTTGCCTTTTATACAAAACTTGGGGTAGGTGCTGGGTCCAGCCCACTTTTGCCATCATACAAAGACAGATCCATGCTGGAGTCTGAAGACGAGCAAGAGCAATGGAAAGCATTTGAGCAAATAGGAATTGGGAAAGAAATGGGGATTTTTTTTACTCCAGGAAGACCTGCAGGAATAATAGGTGTCATTGGAGAAACTTGTGGCAAAATTATTCCAATACAGAGAAAATTATTAGGAAAAATTATCAAAGTTAGAAGATTTGTTCTTCACATCTCCCTGATAGCTTCTGAAAAGAACAGCGCCATTACGAGCTGTTCATGATTTCTCTCTGGCTGATAAGACAGTGACTGAGCAAATCAGACGTTCATTTTGGGCCCGAAGAGAGCTTTTTCATTTGCTTGAGTTATAGCAGTGGTAGAGCCCATCAGCATTGGGGTCAGGGCAGAAGAAGACATCTTGTTACATGGCAAAACCTAACCTTGACTGGGGACATCATGACTGGGATACCAGGGCATCTTCTGTGTCATTCCCATGTTGCGTGAGTGTGACATGTGGGCTCAACACACAAGAGCAGCAGCATGGATCAGTGCAAGCGTTTTGGGCTGGGCGGATCCAGTTAATCAGCAGTGGCAGTTGTCAGGAAACATGTACAATAACTGTATGGTGCTGAGCTAGGTTAGAGTGCATTTTTTCCAGTAATTGTGCTCTATCTTATACCCTGTAAGTGTTGAGACCTCATTCACCATCTTCCCATGTTCAATATTTATCTTCCATTGCAAAGGGCTGCCTGTATTCCTTGAGGACAAAATGGTTTGGAGGTTTTCTTTGGTTTTGCTTGAAAAGCCAATTTTATTACTAAAAATGGGTGTTTTGGAGCACTGGGAATCATCCAGCCCTTTGCAATGGCTAATGACAACTGTCTGCATGTCACCCCTTCCCATGCACTGCCAGCTGGGATGTCAGACATGCAGTGCAGGTACCCACACTCTCAGCATACTTTGGTGTGGCAGGGCTCTGATTTCAAAGCAGACCTAGGGGTAGGACATGTTTGTCAAGGCTTCCTCACTTCCAGGGCACTTAACTGCAGAAAGCTGCTGGCTTGGGATCAGGCAGGATACTCGGCACCAGGCCAGGGGCTCCTGTTCATTTGCACTTGCTGCTCCTTGCGCCAAGCTGAGAAGGAAAAAAGAGCACAGGAGATGGCATCTTCATCAGGGACTGTAGGGATAGGACAAGGGCTGATGGGTTCAAACTGAAACAGGGCAAGTTCAGGTTTGATATAAGGAAGAAGTTCTTTACTGTGAGGGTGGTGAGGCACTGGAATGGGTGCCCAAAGTAGTGGTAAATGCTCCATCGCTGTCAGTGTTCAAGGCCAGGTTGGACAGAGCCTTGGGTGACATTTAGTGTGAGACGTCCCTGCCCATGGCAGGGGGTTGGTCCTGGGTGATCTTAAAGCCCTTTCCTAGTCAAACCATTCTATGATTCCAGTCCATGTCCAAAGTCCTGCTGCTCACTGCTCTGTACAATCAACCTTTGGTTGAAATCCCCCTCACCTGGCTTTGTGTCCCCCGTTGAGATGTCTCTTGGCTCCTTTCACAACCACAGGAGATAAATACCCTCTTGAAGGACATCTTCCTCTGGCCATTCAGGTCAGCTCTCAGATGAACTAAGCCTGCTCCATCTACAGGCAGTTCAGTGGTGGCCCCATGCACCAGAAAAGTGTCACAGGATCATGAGTGCTGGTTTTGTATAGCACAACATCTTTTTCTTCAACTCAGTTGCCCCACTAGCACTCAGGTGTTTTGTACCCCCAGATTCCCCTGTGTGATGGCAGACATGTGGAGATCTGCTGCTGGTTATTACGGTGGATTGGAGGGGGGCACAGCAAACTGGCCTTTCCAGGATGACACTCATGTAAATCATTAATCTGCTTTTATTTCTCATCAGATGGAGAAATTGCTTTTGAAAACAAAGTCTCTTGAGAAAACTTCCTTTGACTGATACTTGGAAGAGGCTTTATTTATGCGGCCAGCAGCAATGATCCCTGCTAATTAAACAGTGGATAGACCTCATTCTTGCTGAATTGCATGTTTTACAAGGCCTGACACATTTAACAATCAGTTTTAGGTTATATTCATAAGCAAGAGGCCAACACCAATTTTGTTATCAGCCAACTTTGTATTGCAGAATACTCCAAGGAGCAATTGTCAAGGTAATTCTTGTGCACTTTCAATAAGTGCTTTAGCTGTGTTTTTAGATGTTCAGTGTCTTGCTCTGGAAGAATGGGAATGATTTCACACTTTACAGGGCCTGTGGTATTGTTCACATGCTGTATTTGGCTTGGAGCTGAGGCTTTCAAACATCATTTGCCCTGTTCACCCCTGGCTGTGTAAGCCAGAAGGGAGGGCGACAGTGGTTTTCAGGTCTGTGCTGTGTTGACATGCGGAAAGAGACAGGTTTCAATCTCCATTTCTCCTTCCCCTCATTCAGGACACCTCAGCTGTGCAAATCACCCCTTTAAGAACATCCCACTGGTCCTACACGGCCATCTCATCACCTATTGCAAGAGGCAAAACATCTAGAGAAGCACAGAGGAACCTCTCACAGGTCCCACCATCCCTATTGGGATGATGGGTTTGCATCAGGGTTGACCCTCTCAAGCTCATATATCACCCTACATCCCTACAGAGATGATGGTCCTACACGATCTCAGTGGCTATGGACTTCAGTGATAGTGGGATAGCTTTGCTGGTGCTAGGAACTGGAGGCCAGACCCCACTCCTCAGTCCTGCACAGAGCTCAGGACAGCTGAGAAATCCCCTTTCTACCTTTTTGGTCCTGTGGAGTGCAGAGCCCATCTTGGACCAGATAGTTAACGTGCTGTTGGTAGGACTCCAGCTTGATGGATGATGACTTAATGATTAAGGGTTTGGACTGAAACTCCAGTTTCAGTGGCTGGCTTTGCCACAATATTTGTACATTATCTTGGGCCAGTTGGTAAATCATTCTGTATTTTCCTCTTCCTCCGAGTAAACTGGAGGACAACTGCAATTCTTTCCATTCTTCACATCTTGAGGACGCTTTCTAGCCTGTGGACCACAACTAGTCCATCACAGTAGAAAGCGAGATGATTTTATTTGATCAACCAGAGCAAATGGTTTGCATAGCTTTATTTTATTCTGCAATGCAATAGCTTGAAGCTAGCCCAGAAGGGGCAGCAGCCCTGCAAGTGATTACCAGCATGATTTGATTCTCCCTTATCTCAGATCACTTTGTGTATAGAGAAACTCCTCTAAAGTTTAACCTGGTACAATCTATGAGGGTGATGAACTGCAGAGGTGGGGCAAGAGGCAGGGAGTTCTTGAATCAACTTTGCCACTGAAAGTACTGAAAGTTACTGAAAGTAACCTGTATACCTGTTATCTTAACAGATGGCAGGACAAAACCAAGCAGTGTCTAACTGGAGTACAAGCACCCACCTAAACATGCCCAGAGGCAACTCTACATTTCCTGAGTGGGTTCATTTTTGGTAGGACATCTGTTTATTATTGCAGTGGTACTGTAATGCCAGGAAACATTGCCTGAGACCAGAGTTCCTTGCAGGTGCTGTGCAAGTGCATCACACTACAACTTTGGGCTTGGAATGTGGTGTTTGTGATGGTAAGATGATGCCAGAACTTGTGATTATTTGGATATGACTAGAACTGCTTTGAAAGCCTCAAAATTTGATTTTCAGATCAATTTCTTTCTTGAAAACTAAACTTTCTTCTCAAACCATGAACCAAAAATAACAGGACAATTTCAGCTCGCTCTTTGTATCCCCCTGGTATGGGGCTGAACTTTGGGAGTGTACTGCATTCAGATTTATGGCTGGGTCCCATCTTTTGGAAGAACAAGCCAGATACAAGCCACTTCAAGCTTGAGATGATGTTTGAATTTACAGCCATTGTAGCATGAACAGAATGTTCTGGGATCTGAACTGCAGCAAAGCGGATTGGCACCGAGACATCTTTTTAAGGAAGAAGGCTAGTTAAGAGGTGCAGGAAGTTGTTGGGGGCAGAGGGAGAAATTCTGCTGCTTGAGGGTTTTAAGAACTTCCATCTTTTTCAGATAATCCTCTCTCAGGGACAGCAAGGTAACTGCTGCTTGAGTTGGGAGGATGGATGAGTTGATCCAGAGGAGGCCGCGGAGAGGCTGCGGGGGGTGGAGCAGCTCTGCTCTGGAGCCAGGCTGAGAGAGCTGGGCTGGGTCAGCCTGGACAAGAGAAGGCTCCTCAAGGGGAGACCTTAGAGCAGCTCCAGTGCCTAAAGGGGCTGCAGGAAACCTGGAGAGGGGCTTTGGACAAGGGCCTGTAGGGACAGGCCAAGGGGAATGGCTTTAACCTGCCAGAGGGGAGACTGAGATGAGCTCATAGGCAGAAGCTGTTCCCTGTGAGGGTGCTGAGGCGCTGGCACAGGGTGCCCAGAGAAGCTGTGGCTGCCCCATCCCTGGCAGTGTTCAAGGCCAGGTTGGATGGAGCTCGGGGCAAGCTGCTCTAGTGGAAGGTGTCCCTGCCCATGGCAGGGGGATTCTAGTATTCTGTCTCCCAAGTTCCCCTGAACTGCATTTTCTGAACTGCATTTTCTGAACTGCTATGTTGGGGTTTTTTAGCCAGCCGGTGTCTCCATCCTCTCCCTGTGATGCTCCATTATTTATTGGAACATACGGGTAATGTCCCAACCCTGTGCTTTTGGAGATCTGAGTCCTAATCCTTCTTGGAGGCACTACTGACAATATTTCAGCTTGTTAGTCAATCTTTGGACGTCACTGAGGTTTGTGGTTACACCATGATCCTGCCATCCCTTCCAAGTGCAGACTCTACCTGGGCTTACTTCAGGCAGGGATTGTCTTGAGGAGGCAGCAATTGCCCATTCTCCCTGTCTCACACCCTCCCACTTCAGGGGGGTCAGACTTCTTCTCAAACAACAAAAAAGAGAGAAAAATCAAATCAAATACAGTTTTATTCTTTACAGCTCTTCCATTTCTCTGGCAGACCTGGAATTTCCCCAGGGAAAAGGAAGCCTTCTTCTCTCCATGGTTGTGGGTTTGGATGAGTCCTTTCAGATCTTTTACTGGATGTCAGGATCTGACCGCCTGGATAACTATTTACGAGAGAAGATCAGTTAGGAAATGGAGACCTGCACAAGTGACAAAGTGTTAAATATGCCCAGAATTCATGTAGCGTGAACCAGAGGGGACCTTGATTCTTTCCCCCTGAGTTCTGTGGCTCATCAAGAGTCTTGAAATCAAATGCTCATTTTCCAAGACCTGGTGCATATTCTCTGCTCCCAAGGCTTTCTTCCATTAGCACTTGAAAACCACAGGTTCCTTCCCAAGTCATCCTTGATGTTTTATAAATGTTATAGCTAAGGCATCATTTCTACCTCCTTTTATGCATTTTTTACAGCTGCAGTAGAGATATTTTGATTCAGGCTGCACACAGTCATCCTGAAAGAGACCTCAGTTACCTCTCCTGGGATATTTCCAAAACAGCAAATGCTGCCTAACTTGAAGCTAATACCCTCCTCGAGCACTCTGGTTTGCATTTATGGTGCAATCTCAGCTGCAGAACTACAGATCAGGAGCATGATATAACCTTATGGGTACAAAACAGCTTTCAGAAGAGACCCTCTGGCTAAGTTTCATTCTTTGGATTAAAGGGGGTATTTGCTTCCAGAGAAACATCTGGGCGTGCAGGAAAAGGGGTATTAAAGGTGTTGGGTTTAGAAATGATGTCATGAATATTGCAGTGAATTAGCCTTTTTAAGGTTCAGGATGAAGCCTGACTTCAGCCTAGAAACGCAGTAAAATTTGTCCCTGTGTTTCTTCCCAGGGATTGCTAAAAACCCATCAACTACCTCAAAACTCTTCTAGCTGGTTTCTGATGAGAAACAGGCACACCCTTTCTATAGGATAAAAGTCAAGTGCGGAGATTGCCAACTTCTTGATAGCTGTACAAGAAGCACAAGAGAGTCCATAATGATCATACTGAACATTAAACAGGAGGGAGGAGTAAAAGCAATGAGACGTGTTATTTTTCTTGGAATACTTAGGATCCTATCCAGGAAACCAGCCAGTGTGAGTCCCATCCCAGTACATCATCTGACAAACCTTGGTTTTGTGCTGGAGAAGGCAAATGTTGCAAGCGGCAGATGAACTGAATAGCCCAAATCAGTTCTTTGTGGAGGCCTGAGTGCTGGGATCTCTATTTTGGGTTCGATCCTCTGTTTAAGCAGGAAACAAGTCAAAAAGACAATATCAAGGGGGGGAACTGCTCATTTCTCCTGTGACAGGAGACCTGACAAGTTGCTCTAAAATATGCCTTTTGTTTAAAATAATAACTTCACTGTTGTTATTTTTCACTTATGATGATGTCCAGTGGTTTTCCAAAGCAACGAACACAGTGATGAGGTTACTTGGGTTCGTTCCATGTTTTTCGCATTCAAGGGGAGTTTTCTTCCTGGCCCCAGTTGGTGTTAGCTCAGATCTGTAAAACACTCTTCAGATGAGATCTGATACAAAACAACCTCAGTTGAATGAGTCCATCACTACAGATATGTTCTCACATTTCAGTTCCCAAACACTGGGCCCATGCCACAAATTGTCAACATGCAACTTAGTGCAGAAATATTGTAGCATAAATAGAGACACACACTGAGCTCACCATCTCCTTTGGTCCTAGGGGGGAAACTACGGGACATTGGGTGTACTGCTTTTTGGACAGTGTAAGGTCTTTGAGATGCAGACATACAGTCAAAGGTGGCTTTCTAGGCTTTCTCAACTTGTGTCTTTTCACGCCATGCCTGAATTTAACATCTGGGATAGACAAAATGAGGTTTGAATCTGATTACAGGGGAGCCCCAGAGCACAGCTCACAGACCAGGCTGTATTCTTTTCTCTGTTCCCAAAGCCTGCACTGTGCACATGCAAAGCTATTCGAAATGCCTGGCAGCTGCGCAGAGAAGCTGTATCCCAGAGGAGTCACGGGGTTTTTACTGCATTTCCATCTTTAGCAGGAGAAGAGAAAACTATTTGGTGGAGCAGGACAGCAGCCACTACAGACGATCATACAAATCCATCCCACCCTGCAGCCCTGTTTTTGCTTTCCATAACTGCCTGAAATACTTTCCAGAGTTAGTTACAGATTTCATTAGGGTTTAACTCTTGGATTTCTTTTCTTATCTGTGATCATTATTTTCTCAATTAGTGTCTGCAAGGATCTTTCCTGCAAAGGCTTCCAGAACAAAGAGGACCAAGCTTGTTCCCTCATCTGCAAGGCAAGGGTAGAAGATACATCTGTGACTATCTTGAACTGTGGTCAATGGTTCAGGCTGTGAAAGAAGCACCTCTGTGTCTTGATGCAAGCTCAAACTGGGTTTACTTCTGAGCACTAGCCCACAGCAATGGGCAGACAGTGACCTGTCTTTGGTCATCTAATCCAAACTCGTATATAAATACAATATAAAGGCAGAGGGATGTAGACAACATCTACATGAAGTTAAACTCCAAGTATAGAAGTAGCGAAAGAAAGACAAATTTCCCTTTGAAAAGAATATTATCACCAAGAATATACCCTGATAAAAAACATGTTGATTCTGCTGAAAAATCAGATGACAAAGCACAGCTGGCAAAATGCAATTAAAAAAAGAGAGAGCATCAAGGTGGTGTCAGTTCTAACAAAGGACGATAATGGTTATAAGCTCAGCACATTCACTTGTTGCCCTTGAGGATGCTGCAGCACCCTTGGTCAGGGTTTTTGTGTGTAAAGTATGGCAGTACTCTTCTGTCACTCAGACCCAAATATCAGTGGGATGGGATTCATCTCAGTCAATTTTAGCTGTCCAAAGTTAGACCATTAGTCTGTTACCTGTCTGAGCTGCCTCCGGAGCCTGCAGAGGGAAACAGTTCTCTACATCTCCTTTTGACACTGCAGTCTGAAATAATGAGATTAATTGCTCTCCAACAGTGCAATCACCCTTCATGGGACCTGGATGCCTTAATCCTGAACATCTACACTCAGTTGAGAAGAACCACAGCCTGCGCCTGCTTTTTCTTTGGCTGGAAATCCCAGCTGTCCCCTTCCAGCAGCTGCCTATTTGTTTGCATTGCAGACCCCTCACAATGTATTTTGCCAGGTTTGGCCCTATGAAGAACAGGTCCTAAACAGCTCTGCAGCTTCAGCTTGCATTGTTGCTCCAGCTGATATATGTATCTCATCTGCTTCCTCTTCCATCAATAGCTTTTCATTTTCTGCTACAATGAGGTGCCTAATATCATATGGCCATGATCTCAGTGTTGGAAACAGCAGTGCTTTCAGAGCAGGAATGGTGGCCTCCTCTACACTTTGGAGGGAGCCTTGGTCATACACGTACATGTCAAGCTGTACATGGCTCCTAGGAATAGCTGAGTTCTCCAAGGCTAGAAGGGATGGTTAAAACTCTGAGGCAGAGGGTGTCTTTCCCTTCATTGTGGTAGAAGGGCAAAACCAAGCTTCCCTCTCATGAACTGACATGCTTATTTTACAACATGACAAGGTGTTTCTAATAGGAATGTCTTTTATTTACTTATTTGCCTGCTATTTGGACAAGGAAGATGTAGTATTGTCACCTTAATGTCCTATCAAAGCCACCAGGGACTTTTGCTTGAAAAGAACCATACAATAGGTGAGCAGTTCTGTCCCCACACTCCCAGCTCCCCAGCAAGCGCTTCTGGACTCAGCTGGTTGGTGACAAATAAGACATTGATTTTATGATCCAGTGTTTGCTCCCTGGGGAAGCTGAGCAAAGGTTATTCTATTTAGGGACTGATTTGACATATGGCTCCTGGAAGCTGGAAAGTGTTTGTAGGTAAATCAGGGTTTATTGCTGGAGTGGTTCATTCAGGAACATAATTAGGTGAACACACGCATGCTTACCCATGGAAAGATGCCCACAGGCTTTTTGTAAACTATGCAAGGAGCATCCATAAGGTGACTTTTCCTACACGTGATTCAAGAGGAAAAACCTGAATATGTTTCTCATAATATAACATAGCAAAAAGTTATTCTTATAACAAAAAGTGATAGAAAATTGGTATTTGTCAGAATGATTTACAAATCACTGCATGTGTCTGAGACCAGGCCTACTCTTAGAAGTTTTTCTGATGATGTTGCACCAGTGAGGGTGTGAAGTTTTAAAACCATCTTCCTGTGGGACATGCAGTTGAAAACAAGGCTTAACTGACTTAAATTTTACTCATTTCACCTGAATAGTAACTCTACAGGCTGGAAACCTAATTTTGTCCAAGAAGAGCTGTGCCTAGTGACTTTTGCTGTCTGTTCCCACATGAACTCTCTTGAGATCTTAGCCTTCGACATAGCTCAGGGTGAGGTCCCAAAACTGACATTTTTTCTCTTTGCCTGGGAGAAGTAGGTCTGTTATTATATACCATTCAATAAGGATTTATTCTTGAATTCAATGCTTATTGCAGACTCACCCTAAATGGTGTTTCTGCTTTTTTCTACTGTTTCTTCTCTTTTCACCCTTGCTCTGTTGCTGTTGTAACAGTTGACCTGATAGCTAAATGCTGATGTAGGATGTACATTCTTGTTCTCTCGCCCCCTCTCTTCTGGATGTTACAACTGAAACACAAACTTCGGAATGTCCAGGGATTCCCAAAGGCCAGATGATATCTGCTTGCTATCAGAGATGTTTGCAACTGAACACAGGGGAGAAATAATATTGGTCAGTGAGATTATGAAATTAGATTCAAATTGTGCTTTGACGAAGAATGAAACAGGGATGAAAAACATAGAAACAGGAAGCAGTAAGAAAAGGAACTTGTTCATTGTGATGGAAATGAAATAGCATTGGCTTCTCTTCTCTGACCCACCATGGGGATGGTGGGCTTGAGTCCAATCCCAAGACAAAACTCACCATATAGGCACCGCAAGGACATCTGAGGACTCTTGCTGAGAGTTAGCCAGGAGAAACTGGGCATCTATCTTAAGCCTGTTGTCTGGACTGCTCTGCCAGGAAAAGACATGCAGTTCTCCAGCCTGCAATTCCTTCTGTGTGGGACCAATATCTAGAAGTGCTTGGGATCACCCTCTGGAGGTGCCTTTTTAACCATGACCATCTGGGCAGCCCAAACTGGGGAACTGTATACTAGTGGAAGACTGCAGCAGTGACTTTGGGATGGAAGCCTGTGTGTGAAATGATCCTAACTAATCAGGGAGTCTTCACATCACTCATTTCGGAAGATAACAGTTGCCACCATTCAGCCTAGAGTAAGGACACCAATCTTGCTTGGTTGCAGGAATCAGTCTTGCTGTAGTAGGAATAAATGTCTCTGTGGGCTCCTTTTACCCTGTTTTCAACAGGGAATGTATTTCAGCAGCCTTGGATAGGTCAGTGCCAGTGTGTTCAGTGCTTCTGGATAGGTGTGTGTGCATCAGGATGCAAGTGTGACCTAGGAACCCGTACCAAACCTAGGAGGTGAAATGGAGAGTGGTGGCATAGGGATGTAGTGCATGAAAAAGGGAGATGGGGCAGCAGAGATGAGTCCCATAAAGAGATCTGAGAGACACAAAACCTTTCCTGGGGACGCCAGCACAGCCAGCTTCAGGAAAGGTGCAAAGTGAGTTTGTCTCTCCAATAAAGCTGGTATTTCCTCTCTGCATGAAGAGCACGGTGTTCACTTGCTGTGTCTATGCTGAACTCCACAAGAAAGCATTCCATTTTTTCAGCAAAATGCTATTGGCTAAGGCAAAAATAATTCCAAAAATCATTTATTTCTTCAGAAAGTGTGGGAGCACTTGTCCCTGCTGCTGTCAGTTCCCATCCATCCTTTTTATTGAGCAGTACCAACGCATTCTCTTCCAGCCAGGACTGCTCAACAGCACACAATAAAATTGATTCATTACTCATTTTCTTCTTACTGTCCTTCAATTGCTCCAGCTCTTGATACCACTTAAAGTGGACATTAGCTCTTCATAACCAGCGCTAATGTGATAACACTCCTCTGAGAGAGAATGTTTTCCCTCCAAGCTTTCATTACATATATTTTCATTCAGCCTCATTACACCCATGTGTCTTTCTCATGAGCTTCTTATAATGCGTTTATACAAGTTTTGCTTTACCTGGAGGTAGACCACCATGGTAAGGAGTGAGAACACAAATGGCACAGCTGGCCCAAGTGCTCTGCGGGTGTAAATGAGAAGCATTTAGTGATGGGAATTGGGTTTAATTCACAAGAGCTGGCTCTTGAGCTCTCCAGAAAGGAAAAAGCAGAAACCACTGGGAGTTAAACTCAACTTTTGTGCTCCTCTTTGCTATGAAAGCAAAACTGTTTAAACTCCAGGAGAACCAGGACTTTCTGTTTCTAATCAGCATTGAAACATGAAGATGGGAGTTGATAGCTTTGATTTGGGATAGGAGGAGGATGATTAGGATTTCTGTGTGCATGGGGAAAGATTACAGCAATAGTGAATTTCAGGCACTTTTGAGTTTGTTTTTTGTAAGGAAAACTTCTCCAAGTTATAGCACTCATTTAGGGTTTAAGTCAGAGATGTTCAAAGAAGTGTAGGTCCAGTGCAGCAAAACTGCTACGTGCATGTAGTAATTTTGTCATATGAATAATGACCCTATGAGGAATCCTAAGGGCCAGGATTTCTTCTTGGATTTGAGTTGGATATAGAACTCTTTTCACCTGAAGCTCCAGACCATGGGGCCTCACAGGCTGCTTTGGCCCTGGGAGCCAGTTTTCCTTGCACTGAGGCAGGGCATGACTGCAACAGATACTCAAATGTGGGAATTCGAAGTCCCAAGTGCAGTCACAACATTTATTATTTACCCTGGAGTGATATGAGTTTCCTACGCATGTCCCTATGGTGATTTGCTCCACCAATTACAAAGGGGATTTATGTTTCAGATGCAGTTATCTCAATATATCCTAATTGAGACAGATGAATACAACCTTCAACATTTAAGGGATCAGATTCTTTTTCATTAAAGGGTCCCTTTGTTTCACAGTAACTTTAAAAGTCTTATTTATCATTACATTCTGTAGGAGTCTCTCGGGAAAATAATTTCCTGCTACTGGTTTTGTTCAGCCTTCGCATCTCCTGTCTCTTGTCACCTGTAACAAAGTGCTGTAGGAAGGAGTGCTGCTGTATTGCTTTCATGTTCTCCATCAGCTCTGATATGGATGGTTGTTATAAAGCTTCATACATAATATATGCTGTGTCTTAAAGCAGCCCTGTAAACGACTGTACAAGTGTAAAGGTTTCTCAACTCAACTAGCCTCCAGCTACCAGCTATAAAAAGGCATTTAAGCAGATTAGCATTCAAACTACCTGGTGAAATGAAGAATGGGGAGGCAGAATGGCCTAATGATGGATTGTTGGGCTGTGAGCACTCACATGGAAAGTCACCTTTCTGTGCCTCCAACCTGCAAGCACTGGCGCTAATCCTTTTTGGAAGCTGTCCTGTAGGCACATGGGTTGCCCTCACAAGGGCACACAGGGATGATTTTCCAAGCAGCCCAAAGGAAATGCTGCCCCTTTCCCACTGAGTCTGAATTTGCACTGGCTCCTTTTGAAGTTCTGATTTGCTGTGCAAACACCTTTGAATGATTTTTCATGCTCTGTTGCCTGACTTTCTGTTGTAGCAGAGTGCTCTGAATAGATGGAGAAGTGCCTTTGGAGCCTGTTCTGTCAGGAAGCATGGTCTGTCCATGCCTGGAAAGTTAATTCCATACCTGGAAAGCTACTTCTAGAGGGTCAGGTTTTTGAAAAATTGAGCTTAAAATCAAGTCTATTTTAAAGCTTGTCATGAGGAAAACCAAATTCCTTCCCTATCTTGGCTCCTGTTGTCACTTAGCAGAGGAGGAACATGAATTCTCTGCCCTGTGCTGTCACACTGATCAGATCAGGATCTGTCTTTGTTGACATAGCTCACTACTCCCATCTTTCTGCTGGGCAGGGCACAAGTCATTTTATAATAGAAGAATATAAGAGTTATCAGACCAAAGACCACAACTACTTTAGGCATTTGAATCAATCTCGTGAGCCACATGGAGATGCCCAGGTTGAAGAAACCTATTGATGTGTGCTAATCTGGAGCTGCATCCCAGGCACCTCGTCACACTGATGGTCCAGGCTCTGTAGCCAGTCCATGAATGTAGACAGGCAATGCAGAATGACCTGCCCACAGCCAACATCTCCCCCTCTTCCTCCCTGCATGTTCTGCCTTGCTCTCCAGGTTTTCCTAGGCCACTTGGGGCTGGTCGTGATAATAGAAAAACCACTTATCCCCTGGTTATAAATAGGTGAAGCTCGTTTTATGCTTATCACAGAATTATGCTTGGAGAAACCTTGTTAAAAAGCATCATTACAAACACAGCAGGGTTTGTAGATATGCTTCTTTCAAAGCCAAAGAGGAGTCAAGAGCACTGGCTGTGAAGCCTGTATTGTACCGATGGGGAGAGGTGCAACCCACCTGAATAAACCTTTCAAGCACAACTGTTGACACATCCCAATTATGCAGCAGTGACATTACACTTGCTAGTTTAAGCAAAGGCATTGTCACATGAGCATTCATCCCTGACAGTTCTAACTTCTTGCTTTTCAAACACAGAATATTTGCCCGGGTCCTGTCTTGTTGGCATCTCTTCCATAGATGCCCCTTTGCCATGGCTCCTACTTTGCACTCTTTGTTTATGCTAATGGAATGAGCTGCCTTTTATGGATCCTAGATAAATAGGATATTTCACAGGCAGTAACATCATCAATTAATACTAGATTTGGTTATCTAAACAGTACTGTAAATCCAATGCTTTTCAGCAAGTAGTTTTCTTGACAGGACTGGGCAACATCCTTTTGATTGTAAGGAGGTAGATTAAGGAACATTGTGATAAGGACTAACAAGAATTGCCAGGATAAATCCTTCTTTCATTTTGCAATACGGAACCGTGGATGTGAACAAGAAAACGAGTTGTTTGAGCTGTTTTAGCTGAGCAAATGAAACTGTGATTCGCCCTGTGTAGAGACATGTTCCTTTAGACAAAAGCTTTTTTCAGAGCACTAAAACCTACTCTATTCTCAAGACATCATGCCAAGAATGCTTTGCATTTATACCTCACACTTATGATGTGAGGGGGTCCAAAAGCAGGGAAAGGAGGAGAAACTTTTCACGTTGAAATGTCATAGCTGTTGGTAGCACATCTTCCCTGGAGAAGACCCCATAAAACCTGTCCAGTGCCAGAGAAATATTGACTGCATCTACCCTGCTCATGTTCTTTGCTGTAAGGCAAGATCTGTGTCCTCCAGGCCAAGTCACTTCCATCCAGCTCACATTCACCTTGTTCACCTTGCCATGTTCACCTTGCATTGGTACTTGGCCATTGTCTCTTCTGGGATTAACATGGAATCTTTCTGGTTCTAAGGAAAGAGTTTATTTTCACTGCAAAATAACAGAAAATACAGCCCCTAAAGTGGCATTTATGTGCACATCCTTCCCATGGGATCCTGGCAGAATCTCCTAGGGGTACTTGAGGTTGAGGTTTGCTGGGATGGTGTTGGAGAACCATGTAGGACAGAGGCAAGTAAATCTATCATGGGTCACACTGCCTACAAAGGGAAATCCTTCAAGTGACCCCTGACTGCACCCAGGTTTCATCTCACAGGGAACTGGTTGGTTCAATCCAAAAGAAAACCTGGGAGAAAATGAGTATTTATGGTGTATGGCTGGTCAATATTTATGGTGTAACTGTGGCAGGAACAAGCTGCTTCCTTTCTAAAGGTAAGATTTCAGGGAAGTGGGGATTGCTCCTGCCTTTGGGTCTTTGGATCCCAACAGCACCAGAGCAGAATCAGGCTCCTGCTGCATGTATCTTTTACTGTATTTGTCACTAAATCTATACCCGTGTGGTTTGATTTCCCAACTGTGCAGAGAGAGCTCCAGGGCATGATGAAAGGGAAATCCCAAACTGCTAACTCTGAGTAGAGACCCGCAATGGGGGCCATCCATTCTGCTGTGTATTCTCCAGCTTCAAATAAGAAAATATCTCATTTCACAGGGATGTACTTCATTTTCTGTTAAACTCCCCTGTCTGTAAGGGCTGAATGCTGATGTGGGTCACCATAACTGCTATCTTCCTCATCCTCACTGACCTCCACACCCTGCTGTTGCGTTAAAGGGAGGGGGGAAGATTACTGGCAGCTATCAGCCCGGGCAGCGTTCGCTATTTCGAACCTCACTGGGTCCGGTTTCACTGACAGTGCACCACACTGTCAGGCGAATCGTGCTCCTGAACTCTCACGGCCACACTAAGAGATGGGGTCGCGTTCAGCAAGAGAATTACGATCGATTACCGAAACCGTGCAGTTTATTGATGCAACAGATACAGGTTCTTATGGACTGCCAGTGATAGATACTGTCTGCAAAAGCACGTGCGAATAATGGTTACATGAATACAAGCGCTCGATAAAGTTAACACAGTATAGCTATAAAATATACAGATGACAGTAAAAGTAACTCTATAGAGATTCTAGGTTTTCCCAGGGAAGCACCGAATACAGTGCAAATCTTACCCACAGGCGTCCCTATGGGGGGGAAGAGAGGTCCAGCCCGTCGACCGGTCCCAGGAGTCGGTTGATGTTATCTTCCGCGACTCATCCACGATGGTATCTTCCCCAATATCCCCCTCTCTCTTGGGTCATTTTGTATTATTTTTTACCTTCAAGGTGGAGCTTGAGTGACTCTAGTCATACATACCTTTATTACTACTGGTGCAAATTTCTCTCGCTTCAATTTAAAGGTATATGGCACCGAAAATTCAGAGCGCATGCTCAGAGAGGGGTGGCCTCATTTTGGAGGGGGGTCGCATTGGAGATGGGTGTGTATTTTACCATGTAAATGCATTATGATGACATTATAATGAAGCCAAGTTCACACTGAGGATGGCATTCTATCAAAAGATGACAGGCTGCTAGCCCAGCGTAAGAAGTATGCAGCTTATCGGCTTTTGCAAGATCTCCACCTCACTCTACCATGCAGCTTATCAGCTTCTCGCACCATCACATTCCCATCTTTCGCTGAAGTTAGGACAAAGAGTAACCTCGAGATCTCCACCTGGCTCTACCCTTTGTCTGTGTTGCCACGGGAACCGCTGTGGAGTGCACATTCCTGGGATACCAGGTGCGGCTGCATCTCGCCCTGAGAGGCCTTGAAAGTCCGTTTTTCCTCATGGGTGGACAATGCTACATTTCAAATATAAGTTTAATTCCTAGTTATCCCATATTTCCTAATTATTCCACACCTGCACACCTCAATGAGCTGCCCAGCAGCAAGACTGAGGAAGAGGAAGAGCAGGAGAGCAGAACAAACTGTGCTGCAGCTGAGCATTGTCTGTGCACGCAAGCTGGCCAGGAGTATTAGTTTTTAAGGTATTTCCGGTCAAGAACCTGTATTCTCAAGGCTTGTGGGTTATCAGAGGTGCAGGGAAGACCTATGAGCACATGATGCTTTTAAAAGAGACGTGGCTTTAGGAATATTTATCTCAGGAGGGAATAGAGCCTGCATAGCTGTACCACTGGAGAGTGGAGAAAAGGGATGAAAGAGGAGGGGGGCCACAGGGTTTGCTTTGGAGTAAAAGGCTCATTGGGCTGGCAAGGGTCAATTACAGGGGACAGGATACGGGTATTTTCATCAGAGAATTCTTCTAGCAGTTTGCAAAGTTTACTACTCCTCTCTTCGTTGTGGAGATGGGGAAACTGAGGCACAGTGGCTACCACTTGTCAGAGGTCAGCCAATCTAGAGTAAAACCAGTCACCTGTAGGCAGGACCAAAGGGGCATGGTCTGAAACGAGATCAGAAAACCCACTTCATGAAAACCACCTCTATTTATTTCTTTAGTTATTAACCAGCAGCTATGTCTTACTCAACAGAGCCCTAGTAAGCAAAGTATTTATACACCTTCAGTCCTCATCCCTGAGTTACTTAGTCCTGAGCTCATTCTAACCTTAAATATGTTACTTATTACCTTTAACGGCATATTGTAGACTCCTCCACTCATACTCATTCTTATTAAATGCGCTTAGCAATGTGGCAGTGAAGAAACAGACGTGTCGGCTCCTTCAAATTAAAATAAAGAATTAATTATGCTGTTAGGGGCAGATGGAGATTAAGCTGAATACAGTGTACAGTTACACTGTTGTGGAAGCTGGGGCCTTTATGTGCAATTAGCGGTATTTCATTCTTAATCTTTCTCCTTAATACAGAAGAAGCCATTAAAGAGTAAAAGCCACTCACAAGCTCGTTTCAGAGTCAGTTTCAGAGAGATGCTTCCAAATGCATGATTTTAATCTTTGGTTTTTAAAAAAAGAAACTGCTTATATACTTATTCCCATAGGAATTATATTACTTACTCCCATGAGCAGGGACACCTCACACTAAACCATGTCTCCCAAGGCTCTGTCCAGCCTGGCCTTGAACACTGCCAGGGATGGAGCATTCACCACTTCTCTGGGCACTCTGTGCCAGGGCCTCACTACCCTCACAATAGAGAACTTTGTCCTTATATCTAACCTCGACTTTCCCTGTCTCAGTTTGAACCCATCACCGCTTGTCCTATCGCTACAGTCCCTGATGAAGAGGGACTATGATACAGAATTCACTCAAAGCGCGCTAACTGCTCTGATCTCCCATCAGGGTGCTGCAGCAATGAAGAATAATGCAGATGTAAGGCACAATTTACAGTTCTTAATATGATGTGAGCTCCTGGTCATCCTTGTCCATCAGAGGTTTTGGTCTTGTTTAGCCATTATGGAGATTCCTGCATAAAAGGGAAGGGAAATGGAGAAATTACTTATTCAGCATCACAGAGTTGGGCAGAAACACCAGTGTGAAGTGAAATCTATAACCACTGCACCATGCTACCCCAGATCTGAGGTCTAAGTCCACTTCCATTACTACAGCCTTTCCCTGGGACTGCACATCTGTGTGCAACATCTCACAGCTCCTCCTGCCTCAGTTTCCCCAGCCTCCCTTCCCAACACCTGCCTGTAGAAGCTGGATACATCAACCAGGAGATGTTTTCCTGCCAGCAAACACTCAAATAAGGAAGTTGTTCATAAATGGTGGAAATAAGCAAGTTCTTGATAAGAGAGTGGATCTCTTCCATAGTGCACGCATGATCGATAAGACTCATAGCTATGAGCTTCAGTATTGAACCTCAGCACTCTGATTTATTGGATATAACATGTGCTTCCTTTCCATTTACTGCTAAGGGGAAAGAGCTATTGTTTAGCACTGAGAACACGCTTTCTAGGCATTCTTGAGCTGCACAGATGATGCCCTGGCTCAGATTTTCCAGTTAATATTAAATCCAGTCCTTGCCCATCTGCTGAATAGTCACAACCCTGCACAGTGATATCTAATGAGCAGGCAGTAAATACGAATAGAAGCTGGTAAGTAAGCTGCAGTGAAAACTTGGTGTGTGGGTCTCCACATGCTGGGCAGGGATCTGCAGGTCAGCTGGAGGCCACAGGGATGCTTGGCCCTGATGCTTCCCATTTAAGATGATCCCTTTGCCACGGTATCCCTTGTGTTGCTGCAGGGTACCTCTGCAATCACTGCATGTAGGGAAGAGGTGCAAAGCACTGTCTATAACCCTTTTATGAATCCCAATTCAATGTTCGCAGCATTTAAGAAGCAGGACTTTTGCTGAGCAGCGTAACGAGGGAGTTCAATCTTGGATTAACGTCACTTGTGCTAAACTCCTTTAGGTCATGCCATAACCACCTGCCTTCAAAATGCCCCGGTGGCAAATCAGACCTAAGACGGCATCTGCAAAACGCAGCTTAAATGTGGTATCCCTCTCCAGGAGATGGCACTGTGAAACTAGTCTTTGTGCATCCTAACGCCGGCTTCCAGCCACCAACTTCTCCCTGAGTTGGGGCTGTTGAATAAAAAGAAGACAAAGGTAAGTGAGAGCCCTGGTCCCGAGACTGGCAGGAAGTAAGGGCTTTATGGTGTCTTTTCCTCTTGTAAAGATTGACTGTAAAGTGGGCTGACTACTGGAAGACTTAGAAGATAAAGGCCATAGTTTGTTATATGAATGGGAGAAAATGCAGAATGGCTTCACGATAACTCCAGGAGCAATTCCACAGAAGAACAAGTAACAGGAGCTGCATTTGGCAATGGAGATAGCCCCAGATGATGTCCTGTGGGTGTCTTCTCTGACACCAAGTTCCTGTTAGACAGTGTCCCTGCTTCAGCTCATAGGTTGGCTATCTCTAAATCCCAAAATACACTGGTGCAGCTGCACAGCTTTGCCCCTTTTTGCAGTGGAGCACATCTTGATGGCAGCATCCCAAAGCCAGAAATGGATACCCAAATGCACATCCTAATGTTCCCCAGGGCATTTATCTTCTGATGCCAGGAAAAAAGGGAGAAACTGGGAGTGTTAATGCTCTAACATCTGTGGGTGTGCATGCTTGTGCCTTTGTGGAGGGGACCTTTTTACATCCCCACCTCTCCTCCTGAAGATGACAGCCTGCAAAATAGGAAAGGTTTTGTGTATTGATAATCTATCCCAGAGGTCAGGAACTGCTGATATCTGATCTAAGGTAATGGCACTCTCTGAATTTCACTGGGTTGGACATGTTTCTCTTGTTCACCTATGGCAAACTTGGGGTGTGAACAGTTACATCCTTTGGGGGTGATCATCAGAGGCAAGGACACATGGATGACCGTTGCACCCAGGCTACTTGGTACTCAAGTAAATCTCTTCCTTTGTCAGTGCTATTTGCATAAAAGTAGGAGGGGTTTTTTGTTAAAAATAACAACAACAAATTTCAGCTGTGAAACTTCTGTTCCCAACTTGAAATACAAGTTTGAGCATCATGTAGCTGCCAACAGATAGGCATTAAACAGCACAGATAGCAGTGATAATGTAGCCAAGTTGCTTTCGATCAGTGGAAGATACATCCCTGAGAACACAGAACACTGCAGCTAAAGCTGGAGCTAACCTCAGTGTGTACTTTGCACCAGGGATTAAACCCATTCTGTATCCTGAGATACTACACCAGGACAATTCAGTACATCTCAAAGTGCTTTCTTCTTCCCAGTGGTGCCCTAAAAGGTAGCATTAAAACAAAATCTCCCAGCTATTACTGCATTTTATGTCCACTAAGCCAATTTGTATTCTCAGCTGTGAGCAAGATCCATAGTCTTTGCTGCCAACAGGTGCTGTTAGAGTCATCTTCAGATCAGACCTGATATAAATCTGCACCTTTTCATTCATACATGAAAGCCTTGTTGTAGCAGCCACTTAGAAGACATTCCAAAGGGGTTTTCTTCTTCAGCTTTGATTATTTTAACTTCTTTTGAATCCACCTGTTTGGACACCATCCACAGAGCTAATTTAGATCCCAAGCTCTTTGGACAAGGATAATGCTTTCTTCTACCTCTTTACGCACAGAGCCAATTGCACTGTCAGTGCTTCAGAAATAGCCTCTAAATAATAGAGGCCAGGACAGAGAACACCAAGGCCAAGAGGGAAGAAGAAGCTCCAGAGAGGTCAGTGGAACCAAAGCTCCAGCAAAGAGCGCTTACATGTGAATGGAAATAAAGCATAAAAGCATCTGGTCTTAATGGAAAGGAGATGGAGAAAAATCTGACACACTGTGGGAGCTGCAGTGGTCATGTCCCTGAGTTGGATGATGGAAGTGTCTCCTGCCACCAGCTTTATATCAAGATAAGCTGCAGTGAGAGGAATCTCAGTGTAACCTAATATAGAACAGGTCAGAAGAAGAAAGAACACAGACACAGGGTTTGCAGAGCATCTTCCCTTCAAAAGTAGGTTGAAAAGCTGAAATGTCACCATGCTGAAAATGCCAGCCACTTTCAAAATGTTCTGGAAGAACAGGACTTCAATGCTCTCCTGGCATCTGTTGGGTTTTTGGTCCTATTTTGAAGTTCTGACAGTATTCACTTTGAAATCCGATACAACCCAAAGCCTGGAAAACATGAACTGCTTGTTTTGTATGTGTTCTCTGCTGGACCAGCAGGGGTCGAAGCTGTCTCCGTGGCCTTTCAGAGATGGGTTTTGAATGGCAAGAACGTGGATAGTGGTGAAGAAATCCACTCTCTGCAATATCTGCCCTTTCCTCCAGTCTTCAGTATCTTATCCCTGAAAGAAAACTGACGCCTTTCTTCATCTCTATTGCACTCCTCATCTTCTTGCACAAAAGGGTTTTGCTAGTGTGTCTGTGAGAGGCTGGTTGAGAAAAAAGGGGATGGGGAGGTTCAGCAATGAATCGCTATCAAGAACCAGTGTAAAGGGTGCTGGTGATTGCAGTAGGGTAGGAGAAAGCTGGGGCCACATGCGGGAAATCACTGCCACGTTCCAAGGTGTGAGACCCTCTCCCTGCAGCACGATACCCAACGAGCGAACGATAGAAAGTTGCTCCCGTGCCTGCACCAGCTGATTTCGCATCTTGCCTTGTGCCTTCACCTGCTTCCCCCCCCCCCCCATTCTATTTATTTCGTATTTATTTGCTGCACCAGGGAATAATCAGGTAACGCAGGAGCCTGGCGAAGTGGAGGGGACGGGAGGGGCCGCGCGGGCATTTTATCGTCCCTCTCTTTCCCCATCTCCCTCCCTGGAAGTTTTTTCCCCCACCCAAAACAAGGGGGAAAAGCCCGAAACGAACGGGCGAGGCGGGGAGGGGAAGATCGGATGCCGAGCCGCCCGTAGAAAACGCTGTAGATGGTGTTTGATCGCGTCCAACGCGACACCGGTGCTATCGCTGCGCGCCCCGCGGAACGGCGGCATCGATTTCACGGGTGATTTTCAAACCCTCCCTTCGCTTGTTGCGGCGCGTTTCCCACGGCCCCGGGGCGCGGAGGCTGCGCGGGCGCGCAGCGGGGCGATGGGGGTTGGAATTTGTGTGAGATTTTTCTTTTTCTTTGCTTCTTTATTTATTTTGTTCGTTAAAAAAAACTGCTGGGAAAGGTCACGGAAGGAGTTGGCGGCTTAATGGGGGGGGAGCCTTAAAAAGAGCGGCAGGCACACGCACTGCGTGAATGCCATATCGGAATGAGCCTGCCGCGGGTGCGGGCGGAGGGACGGATCGGCTCCGCGCTGTGCGCATCGCGGGGGGCTCGCTGTTCAGGCGCGGAAAAACTAAGGAAAACAAGAGAAAACACCCTTCCCCCCCAAAAAAAAACCCCCCAAACTTACCCAGGTAAGGTACCGCGCCCCCCAAAACCACCCTTCCAGCGGGTATTTCCTTTTAGTTTATGTACCGGGTTTTGCGCTTTTTGGGTCGTTTTCCTCTTTCCTAAATATTTTAAAGGGCTAATTATTATGTTTTTAAAGCGGGGAAGCTGGTGTGGGTTTTCTTTCCACCTCCTTATGCCTCAAAACGTGCAGCAACCGAGCCAGAAAGCTTGGAAGTTCCAGTTCACCGTCACCACAGGGCTTTCAACAAGGAAAACAGATCGAGTTCTGGCACGTTACTCAACTTGTGTTAAACCACTTAACCCTAAAGAGAAACAACGCGTTGCTGAGGAAAACGCAGCTGCAGCACAAACCAGTGAAGTTTCTCAGCTCTTTCTCAGGTTTCAGTGCTCCCCACCTTCTTACTGCTCCTGCCATCCCTTCACAGCAACCATAAACCCCCTAACCTCCTGCCCCAGCCCCTCAGCCCCCAAACGTCACAGTTAAACCAAAGTTAAACACAACAACTCGGGCCACTACGGCTCTAATCAAGCAAGGCTGCATCCAGTACGCACCCTGCCATATCTTTTTGCTTCTTCCTTGTAAATTACCAGGTTAGCTCTCACGCTTCATTAAAATCTTCTACGCGATTGAGCAATCGCTCATGCAAGCGGAGCCAGTTTGAACAGATTACAGCCGCAATTTCGCGGTGCTTCGTTACCATCAGATTAAGGCTGCAAACAAGAGTTTGAAGCAGCAGCATCTGGCGCCCTAGCTGCCTGCTGAGCGCCGCGAACAAACTCCCGCAGTCCGCTTTAAACCCCAGCATAGCCAACGCAGAACCTGGTGTTTATAAGGAAACAGGTCCCCAGCCACTCCGGCAGCGCTGGCTGAGAGGCACCGAGGGTTCCCCCCGCACCGCCGGTACTCACGCATGAGGGTGCTGAAGGCGCAGAGGGCCAGCAGCGCCTGCAGCAGCACTCCGAAGCGCCCCAGCAGCGCGCCGCTGCCGCAGCCGTGAGCGGGGCGCGGGGCCATGGAAGGAGCGGTGCGGGACGGGACGCAGCAGAGCAGGATGAAACGGCCCCGCCGCGCACAAAGGCGGCCCCCGAGCAGCCACCGCCCCCCCGCCCGCCCCGACGCAGCGGCCACAGCCGGGAGCGGGCGGGACGGGGGTGGGGCCGGAGGGAATGGGAATAGGAATGGGGATAAGGAGGGAGGCTGTGATCGGGATGGAGATGAGGAGGAGGATAGGAAGGGGGGAATGGTGGTGATGATAGGGAGGGAGAGGGAGATGGAAGATGGGGATAAGGAGGGAGATTGGGATTGGGATGGGATTAGGATGGGGTAGAGAGGGAAATGGGGATGGGAGATAGGGATGCAGAGGGAGGTTGAGATCAGGATGGAGGTAGGTATGGGGAGGGAGATTGTGATCAGAATAGAGATGGGTATGGGGAGGGAGATGGGAATAAGGGCGGAGGTTGTGATCAGAATAGAGATGGGTATGGGGAGGGAGATGGGAATAAGGAGGGAGATGGGGAGGGGAATAGCAATTGGGATGATGATAGGGATGGAGAGGGAGATGGGCATGAGGAGGGAGACTGGAATCAAGATATGGGGACAGGGATGGGGATAGGGAGGGAGATGGGAGATGGGGATGCAGAGGGAGATTAGGATCAGGATGGAGATGGGAATGGGGAGGGAGATGGAGAAGGAGACAGGGATGGGGATGAGGAAGGAGATGGGGAGGGAGATGGAGTTGCGGGTGCAGGGGATTCAAGGCCTGGTTGGATAAGGCTTTGAACAACTTGCTCTAGTGGAAGGTGTCCCTGCCCGTGGCAGGGACTTAGAACTGGATGAGCTTTAATGTCCCTTCCAGCCCAAACCAGTGTGATTCTATGGAGATGTGGGGCCTGGTGGGGCTGGGATGCCAGGTTGGGGTAGTCCTAGTGAGGATAGCTTCTATTCCTGCGGTCTGACGTAAGATGATCTGAGACCCTGACTTTGAGAGGTAGTTTCAGAGCCAAAGACACTGCAAACCTCATCACATCAGACTCAGAGCAGCGGCCTCAAGTGTTACGAGACCAGAAAATCATGGGAGCTGGAGCGCTTCCAGAGCAAATGCCATTTACAAATCAGGATGAAATTGTGTTAAACATGGGCTTGGGAATCCCCTGTCGTGGTGAGGACATTAGTGCAGCAGTTTGGGCAGAGGTTAGCCCTGGTCAGACAAGCTGCCTGGAGGTTTGTCCTTCCTCCGGCTGCCTGGTCGTGCTTGCCCTCAGTTTTCCCAGCTTCTCAACTGAGCCAGCACATGCCGAGGTACCAACCTGCTGGCTCCACATCACTGAAATAGCCCATGTCAGGAGTATGCTCCATGCTCATTTAGCTCCCCAACTTTAATCATGAGTTCAGTCAGCAAGCTGGAAGTTTCATCTTGCTAACTCATTTTCAGCTGATTTTATATGTGTAATTGTTAGTTCCATTCCCTTGAGTTGCGAAATCTGGTTGTGTTTTGCAATCAGTCGCCTTCATATTGAATTCTAAATCAAATATTAAAGTGGGCATCCTTATATAAGCCAGTTGAACACAGTATTTGTGGAACCATCTAGTAAGCAAATGCATATCTTCACACAAATTTACTCAGGCACTTTGCTGCTAAAGAACCATTTGCAAGAATTGGTTGCTGGATGATGATCTGGGAATTACCTCGGACTCTATTTGCCCAGGTATGGCACAGCAATTGATGCGCACACAGGAAATAAAAGACATTTAAACCAGATTGGTATTTCTTAAACCTATTTTATTTTCTATGAATAACCTGCAAATCACCTGTAAGACAAGGTATCTACAATACAGCAGTGGATTGTAGAAAGAGACAGTATTCCTAGGGCTCTCCCTAAACCAGCGCTGCCTCCTCCCTTTCCTTGCTAGCTCAGTTAACAGTGATTTCTCCCAGCTGCTGCATTCAGCAATGCAAAGTTGTCTGAGGCCTTATTTTCACGTGCTGATGGGTTTACAAGGAAGCCCAGTGCCTCCCATGTGTGAAAACACTCAGGCTACAAGAAGGCAATAAACAGAACCCCTCCTGATCTCCCCCCTCATTGCAGGAGCAGGCAGAGATCCTTTAGTGGCTGTTGCTGCTCCACACTCCACTGTGAAACCACAGCTTTGCTTTATCAAAAACATGATTTGCACTTCAAAATACTTGGAGTTTCTGAACCCCTGCAAAAAGCCCTTAGGGCTCCTCTGTATCCCAGGGGGAGTCTGGGAGCTCCCTCTGGCTACTGAATCCTCCTGTACTATTTTGGCAACTAAGATGCCCCACAGATGTCTCCCTTCCTTTTTGCCCAAGGTTTTCCATCTCTCCTGCATATTAAAAAAGAAGATGTGTAAGAAAGCACTCTTTATGCCTGGCACCATTCCCAAAGTGTGTGTCTGCCTGGCTGTGAACAGCGCACACTACGGTCATTAGGACAGCTGCACCCAAACTGGGAGTTGGTGCCCTCAGCTCAACTGATTGTTTTCTTCAGGGAATTTTATCTTTGGGGATGCGGAGTTTATCCTGAGTGGATGTAAAGCTGTTTTCCCAGCAGGAAAGTTCACTTTCAATGTGCTCAGGGTACCACCCTCTGAAGCTAGGCAATGGCTGGACTTCCCAGCCCATCTCAGCAGCAAGAGTTGGCATTAATGACAGAAAAGAGAACATAAAGGCTGTGATCCTTCTCTTTTCCCTTAACTTTGGTTGGACAAAGGTCTGGAGAGGCTCACAATACAATGGTCAGTTGATGCTGATTTACTTCAATCTGTCCATTGATCTTGTGAGCTTCCAGAAACAGAGGTGAGAAATACCAATGACAAAACAGAAAAGTGAGAAAAATGAAACCAAGAAAGCAGTCATGCAAGAAATTCCCTAAGAAATAGAAATTAACCATTAAAGAAGAAAAAAGACCCAGAAACGCTGAATTTAAATATTAGACCATGAGTGCAAACATGAAATAAGAAAAGCCAAGACACCAAAGTGGTTTCAAGTAACAACGGATGCAAAACGTCAGTCCAGGCAATTCTGTACATGCATGAAAGCCAGAGGAAAATGAAAGATGGAATAAATCCATGAATTCTCAGATAGTGAAAACCAAATAATGGAAACCACAGAAAATACTTCAATATTTTTTTTTTAACCCTTAAAAAAATAATTAGAAGCAAAGTAGACTTAAAACAGTGGGAGTAGAAGCAGTGCAGGGCAAGAACAGGTTAACAGACAAGAGGAAGCAAGTCTAATGTATTCAAGGGCCAGATGAAACCGCTGTGAGAGTAGCTGTGAAGTGGGCAGAGTAAAGCCTGGGTCCTCAAGGGTTGGTTATTACAGGGGACTTGGTGAGGAGGTTTCAAAGGACTGGAGAAGGGCAAATACTGTGAGAAGGAGAATGAGAATCTGTGGAACTGGAGACCAGCAGCTTTATTGCAGCAGATAGGAAGATGCTATTAAAAATTAGCAGACAATCCACTTATAAGACTTATTATTTATAAGACTCCTCTTTGGGAGGCCAGGTCTACTGGGAGCTGGTGGAGCTGGTCTGACAACAAAGGGGAAGAGCAGTTTTGGTAGGAGGCTTGCCAGACTGGTCAAGAAAGCTTTAAACTAGATGTGTTGGGGGAGGGGGCATCATTCTATCCCAACACACCCAGTCAGCTGCCAGCACCTATAATAAATGCTCGGAGCAATGTAGAGATATTCCAGCTGCTCGAGCCAATGAGCCGGCTTCAATTGGAGCTCAGCTCAGATGCCTCTATACAAATGCCCGTAGCATGGGGAACAAACAAGAGGAAGTAGAGATGCGTGCACGTCTGTGGGGATATGATATCATAGGCATCACAGAAGCATGATGGGATGGCTCCTATGACTGGAGTGTTGGAATGGAAGGTTACAGGCTCTTTAGGAAAGACAGGCCCGGCAGACGGGGAGGGGGAGCTGCTATTTATGTTAGGGATAGGCTAGAGAGTATGGAACTCTGTCTGCAGACAGGTGAGCAGTCGACAGAGAGTTTCTGGGTCAGGGTTAGAGAGAGAACAGTGATGGGAGACGTTACTGTGGGGATCTGTTACAGACTGCCTGACCAAGGGGACTCTGTGGATGGAGCACTCTATAGACAGATAGGAACAGCCTCAAGCTTGCAGGCCCTCGTTCTCATGGGGGACTTCAACCCCCCTGATATCTGATGGAGGGACAGTATGGCCCAGCACAAGCAATCCAGGAGGTTCCTCAATTGTGTGGAAGACAACTTCCTTCTGCAAGTAATAGAGGAGCCGACAAGGAGAGGTGCCATGCTTGACCTCGTCCTCACCAACAGGGAAGGGCTGGTTGCAAATGTGATGCTCCAGGGCAGCCTTGGTTGCAGCGATCATGAGATGATCGAGTTTGAGATCCTCAGGACAGTGAGAAGAGCATGCAGCAAGCTCACTGCCCTGGACTTCAAGAGAGCAGACTTTGGCCTCTTCAGGAACCTGCTCAGTAAGGTTCCATGGGATACAGCCCTAGAGGGCAGGGGGGCCCAAGACTGTTGGTTGATATTCAAGGCTCACCTGCTGCAGGCTCAGGAGCGATGCATCCCAACTAGAAGGAAGTTCAGCAGGAGGGCCAGGAGACCTCCTTGGATGGATAAGGAGCTGCTGAGGAAAATTCAAAGGAAAAAAGAGGCTTATAAAAGGTGGAAGCAAGGGCAGGCGGCCTGGGAAGAATACAGAGATGTTGTCCGGGAAGCTAGGGACCAGGTTAGGAAAGCTAAGGCCACTTAGAATTAAACTTGGCTGAGGATGTTAAAGATAACAGGAAGGGATTTTATAGGTACATTGGAAATAAAAGACAGGTTAGGGACAACGCGGGCCCTCCCCAGAAGCTATCGGGAGAACTGGCTACCCTTGATTTGGAGAAGGCTGAGGTTCTTAATGACTTCTTTGCCTCAGCCTTCACTGGCAAATGCTCTGACCACACCATGCAAGTCTTGGAAGGTAGATGCAGGGATTGTGAGAATGAAGACCTTAGGCCCACTGTAGGAGAGGATCTCGTTCAACACCACCTTAGGAACCTGAATGTATACAAGTCCATGGGACCTGATGAAATCCATCCGTGGGTCCTGAAGGAGCTGCAAATGAAGTTGCTAAGCCACTGTCCATCATATCTGAAAAATCATGGCAGTCAGGTGAAGTTCCCGACGACTGGAAAAAGGGAAATATAACCCCCATTTTCAAGAAGGGGAAAATGGATGAGCCGGGGAACTACAGAGCAGTCAGTCTCACCTCTGTGCCTGGCAAAATCTTGGAGTGGATTCTCCTGGAAGGCATGCTGAGGCACATGAAAACCAACAAGGTGCTTGGTGACTGCCAGCATGGCTTCATTAAGGGGAAATCCTGCCTGACCAATCTGGTGGCCTTCTATGAAGGGGCTACGGAACTGATGGACAGGGGCAGAGCAGTTGATGTCATCTACCTGGACTTGCGCAAAGCGTTTGACACTGTCTCACATGACATCCTTCTCTCTAAGTTGGAGAGACATCAATTTGATAGGTGGACCACTCGGTGGATAAAGAACTGACTGGATGGCCGCAAGCAAAGAGTTGTGCTCAATGGCTCATTGTCCAGTTGGAGACCAGTAACGAGTGGTGTCCCTCAGAGATCGGAGTTGGGACTGCTCTTGTTCAACATCTTTGTTGGTGACACGGACAGCGGGAATGAGTGCGCCCATCAGTTGCCGATGACACCAAGCTGTGTGGTTGGGTTGATACACTGGAGGGAAGGAATGCCATCCAGAGGGACCTTGACACGCTTGTGAGGTGGGCTGATGCCAACCTGATGAGGTTTAACAATGCCAAGTGCAAGGTCCTGCACCTGGGTAGGAGCAATCCCAGGAGCAGCTCCAGGTTGGGCAGAGAAGAGATTCAGAGCAGCCCTGCGGAGAAGGACTTGGGGGTGTTGGTCAATGAGAAAATGAACATGAGCCGGCAGTGTGCGCTTGCAGCCCAGAAAGCCAAGCGTATCCTGGGCTGCATCAAAACGAGCGTGACCAGCAGGTCAAGGGAGGTGATCCTGCCCCTCTACTCTGCTCTGTGAGACCTCACTTGGAGTATTGAGTATATGGAGTATTGGGAAGCGCTTTTGGCATGAAGCCGTGTGCTGCTGCTGCTGCCATTCTCACCCAGGTGCCCATTTGCCACCGCCTTCAGCAGCAACTGAGCATCCATCCTCCTCCCACTACTGCACTGCCCGGCTCCCCCAGCCCCACTCTGTGGACACAGGCTCCCAAAGGGGCTTGTGCAAAACAGAGGGTGCCAGGGGGAGTGTGGCAGCTCGGGGGGCACAGGCTCTGGGGATGTGGGGTGGCCAGGGGCTGCTCCTCCAGTGACATGGGGCCACAGGCCAGGGATGCTGCCGAGCCCTCCCTGTGCATGATGGGCAGATCCTGAGCCAGGGTCCCTCCACTCAGCCCACACAGGGGCTTGCATGAACACGAGGATTTATTGATGGGGTGCTGGGCCACCAGGGCGCCAGGGGTTCAGCCGGGAACTTCCAGTCTTGCTTGGCTGCCGTGGTTTGTGGTCAATGGAATGGGGCAGAAGGGATGGGATGAGCCGCGGTGACTGCTGAAGGCTGCAGTGGGTGAAGGCTCTCCCGCCGGTACCCTCCTTGCCCCTGAGCACAGGCTGCTGCCTGCCCTGCCGGCAGCTGGTGTCCCTCAGCAGCTCTGTAGTCTTGTCATCATCCTGCTGGAAAGGAGAGAGGGCGCAGGCTAAAGCATGGGGCGGAATTCTGCATCCCCAAGCAACCCTCCACACCCAGCTCTCCTGGGAACCTGAAGCACGAATACCCCCATCCCGAATACTCAGCAACACAAAACCAGCCACAGTTGCTCCCTCCGGATCCCTTCCTTCATCCTTACCTTGCTGGGGAGCACGGTGGATAGCTTCAGTGGCCGTGGGGTGTTGCGTGGGACAGGCGGGACAACAGTGTTCTGGCCCCCGCACTGTCTCGGCACGGTAGGGTACCGGCAGCTGGCTGCCTGCTCCCTGCAGGATGGGAAATAGGGGTACTCAGCACCCAGCACAGTGGTCTGCAGGGTGGGGGACAGAGCGTTTCTGGGCAGCCTGCCCAGGCACCTCCAAGAGCCTTCTATCCCCACGCAGGAAAGAGCTCTCCCGGGCAGGGCAGGACTGCCCTGCACCCCCAGCAGCGGATGGGTCCCAAGTCCCCTACCTCTTCCTTTGCCCTGGGTTGAGGGAAGGAGGCGTTTTCTCAGAGCTGCGGGGGGTCAGCGGTGGCGCGGGTGGGATGGGCACGATGGGCCTGCGGAAGCCAAGAACCACCGGTGGGTGAGAGGGGACAAACGATCCAGGCCGGCTCAGGGCAGTGCCCCAGAATCCATGGGCTTGTGCCCCATGGCATCCCCCTGCCCGCTGCCCTCAGGGAGGGGTCCCCGTCCCGCCACCTGCAGGCAGAGTGTTGGAGGGGTCTCAGCAGGGTCAAACCCCCCAGACAGACTCCCTGAACCCCGTGCCTGTCAGGCGGCGCTCTCAGAACCCATCTCCCATCATCCCACCCATGCAGCACCCCCACGCTCCGGTGACGGGTGCTACTTACAAGCCAGGCACTCTCATGCTGAGCTGTCGGTCACAGGACAGGCACCGGAATTCCACACCGGAAAGCTGCCTGGGCAGGGGACAAAAGGGCTGGCTGAGCTGGGAAACCTGGGTTTCTACCCGGTTTATCCCCTAGCACCCCAGCAAGGTCCCAGCCACCTGGCTGTTTCCAGGAGAATGGAGGATGAGGGAGAGCAGTTGGAGGTTGGCTCCAAAAACCACCACCAACAGTGGGAACCACTGCCATGGGCACCCAGAGCACCATGGGAACCGGGGCACTGGCAAGGAGAAAGTGGCAACGGGCCAACTGCTGCCCCTGAAGCCACCACTGTCCCCATCACACTCACTTCTTAATCCCAGCTGCATTGTCCGCCTCCCTCGGCGGTGCCTTCTCCTGGAGCTGCTTCAGGCTTCTCTTCCACTGCTCCTCCAGCTGCTGCCGGAAGGGGCCCAGCTCCGTGCGGTCCAGCTGCAGGCAGACACACTCCCTCAGCCAGCTGCCCCGGCTTGGGCCACTGCGGTCCCCAGACAAAAGCCAGGAGCAGGTATCCCCACAGGGATACAGCCTTGGGCCACCAAGTCCCAGAGGTGCCAGACTGTCACGGTGGGCATGGGCCACCCCTCACCTTGGAGGCCATCTCTTCCCGCAGCTGCTGCTGGACTTGCTGCAGCTCCTGCTCCTGGACAGTCAAGCGGCTCAACACCTCCTGGTCCTGCTGCAGGGAGGAAGACCATGTGGTAGTGCCATGCAAGGGGGGGTGGCTGTCCCCTGGAGACAGACCCGGCTCACTGGGGCACGGGCTCTCAGTGCCTGCAGGACATCTGCAGCACAGCTTCAATTTCCCTCCATGCTGCTGGCTCCTACAACCCGATCTGGAGAGGGGGGAGCAAGGGGCTCCCCCACATCCATCGAAGCACAACCAGCGGGGGCAGGGGAGGTCCCGGCAGACCCCTCCCGAGCCCCACATGCCACCATCTCCTTACCTGGCTCCTCAGCCTCTCCACCTTGCCCTCCTCCTGCCACGACAGGAGGGAGTCCACCTGCTCCTGCAGCTTCTCCAAGCTCTGCAGGAGAGGCCCCTCTGGCGCGATGGTGTCCCTGCACGTGGGGCACACTGCTTGCCTCTCTTCTTGCTCCTGCTCCACTCTCCTCAGCATTGCCCTCAGTTCTTCCACCTGCATGAAGGGGAGAAGGAAGCACCTGTAAGATGGAATGGATGCATCCAAGAACCCCAGGTGCACTGGGGGCTCCATGGCCCCAGCCAGCCAGGGGATGTGGCCGGGAACCCCACCAGGACCACCTCACTGAGCCACTGGGTGCTGGGAGCTCCCCCTGCACCTCACCTGCTCCTGCAGCTGCTGGCATGTGGAGACCAACTGCTTCACTGTGGCCCTGGTCCCCTCCAGCTGCTCTGCCTGCTCCTTGAGCTCCTGCTTCAGCTCCAGGAGCTGGGAGCTCTCTCTGCACCTCGCCTGCTCCTGCAGCTGCTGGCATGTGGTGACCAACTGCTTCAGTGTGGCCCTGGTCACCTCAAGCTGCTCTGCCTGCTCCTTGAGCTCCTGCTTCAGCTCCAGGAGCTGGGAGCTCTCCCTGCACCTCGCCTGCTCCTGCAGCTGCTGGCATGTGGTGACCAACTGCTTCACTGTGGCCCTGGTCACCTCCTGCTGCTCTGCCTGCTCCTTGAGCTCCTGGAGCATGGATGTGAGCTGGGAACGGTGGTGGCACAGAGTCAGGGCATGGCACCAGTTTCTTCCGTGTCATGGGGGCTCGTCATCTGCCCCCTCCCTGCCCAAACCCCACAAGCATCCCCACGTGCCCCCTGGGGACTGCCACCGGCTCACCTTCCCCTTCTCCTGCTCAAAGTCACTTGCCAGGCCCTGCAGGAAGGACACCTGGCCACGGACTTCCTCAAGCATGATGTCGATGCTCTTCTGGCCTACAAGAACATGGGCCAAGGGGGGACGCTGTCAGTGACGGGGTCTCATTCTCAGGGCCAGGCTCTGAGCACAATGAGCCCCGTCCCTGGCTCTCAAACATCCCACCAGGCCCCAGAGCTCCCACCTTCCTGCTGCTGGAGCAGCAGCTCAGACCGCAGCTTCTGCAGCTCAGCACGGTCCGACTTGATGGCTTTCAGCCGAGCATGTTGCTGCCTTAGGAGGTCATAGAGGCAGCGAAGAACCTCAAACTCAGCCTCCTCAGTATCCATGGAGGAACTGCTGGAGCCTGAGGATTCTGACCACCTGTACACCTCTTGCAGGTGGTCCATGGCCCTGGGTTCCACAGTGGAGCTCGGGGCTATTGGCTGAGTCCCTGCCCCCTGGAGGTCTGCCCAGGAAACCTTTCTTCTGGGAGGCATCCCTGGGCTGCTGGCCTGGGTGAGAACGGGCTGCTGCTCTGCTGGCTCCGGGGGCTGCTGCCCCACATGGTGGGCCTGGGCCCTGACCCCCTGGGCAGGCTGCCCCCAGTCTGGGACAGGCAGGCCCCCGAGACCCAAGAGCCCCAGCACAGCCCGCAGCAGGCTGTGCAGCTCGATTATATTCACATGTCCCCTTGATGGGCTGACGGCAGCGTCCAGCAGCTGAGACAGGCTGGGCGGTGCCATCGCTGCTGCTGTGCTCCACCGCGGGAGACTGACCTGTGGGCAGGAGAGACAGCGGGCAGCCGGCGGCCTTCCTCCTGCCCGCGGGCCTCTGCGAACCCTATCCCGCCGCCCTCCCACCTTCCTTCCCTCCCTCTCTCCCGCCACTCTGCTCTGCAGCTCACCTGCAGCACCAACTGAACCCCCCCTGCCCCTGCCTGCTCTTTAATGGCCACAGCCCGCCGCTCCTCGATGCCCATTGGCCGAGCCCATTGTCCGCGCTCACAGAGGTTGCGGCTGTTGCCAGGTGACGTCCTGTTGCCAGGCGGCTGTTCCCCTCCCGCAGCTCCAGCTCATCCCCTCATGTCCCGGGCACATCAGCAGACGCACGAAGCCCGCGTTCCCGTTCCTTCGAATGCCATTCCATTTCCATCCTCAGCCTTTGGGTTTCCTTGCACTTTTTTCCTCTTTGTCCAGACAAAACACACTGGCAGTGCAAGCACAAAGCCCACAGTGACAAGCTTTGATTTACACCTCTAAGATTACACAAGGTGAGTCCCACTTGATACTGCCACCCCTACATGCATAACGTCTATTTTATATTACTTAGCCAAGTCATAACGTAAAAATACAAACGCTGTCCTTTTCCAAACCCCTTTCCTTATGGATCGACCTTGGATTCAAATAGCCCATATTCATTCATTCTCTTCTTCCGGCTGCACTGGAGCTGTTGGTCACCACATGCCTGCAACAGCAGGAGCAGGCGAGGTGCAGGGAGAGCTCCCAGCTCCTGGAGCTGAAGCAGGAGCTCAAGGAGCAGGCAGAGCAGCAGGAGGTGACCAGGGCCACACTGAAGCAGTTGGTCACCACATCCCAGCAGCTGCAGGAGCAGGGGAGGTGCAGGGAGAGCTCCCAGCACCTGCAGCTGAAGCAGGAGCTCAAGGAGCAGGCAGAGCACCTGGAGGTGACCAGGGCCACAGTGAAGCAGTTGGTCACCACATCCCAGCAGCTGCAGGAGCAGGCGAGGCGCAGAGAGAGCTCCCAGCTCCTGGAGCTGAAGCAGGAGCTCAAGGAGCAGGCAGAGCAGCAGGAGGTGACCAGGGCCACAGTGAAGCAGTTGGTCACCACATCCCAGCAGCTGCAGGAGCAGGCGAGGTGCAGGGAGAGCTCCCAGCACCTGCAGCTGAAGCAGGAGCTCAAGGAGCAGGCAGAGCAGCAGGATGTGACCAGGGCCACAGTGAAGCAGTTGGTCACCACATGCCAGCAGCTGCAGGAGCAGGCGAGGTGCAGGGAGAGCTCCCAGCACCTGCAGCTGAAGCAGGAGCTCAAGGAGCAGGCAGAGCAGCAGGAGGTGACCAGGGCCACAGTGAAGCAGTCGGTCACCACATGCCAGCAGCTGCAGGAGCAGGCGAGGTGCAGGGAGAGCTCCCAGCACCTGCAGCTGAAGCAGGAGCTCAAGGAGTAGGCAGAGCAGCAGGAGGTGACCAGGGCCACAGTGAAGCAGTTGGTCACCACATCCCAGCAGCTGCAGGAGCAGGCGAGGTGCAGAGAGAGCTCCCAGCTCCTGGAGGTGAAGCAGGAGCTCAAGGAGCAGGCACAGCACCAGGTGACCAGGGCCACAGTGAAGCAGTTGGTCACCACATGCCAGCAGCTGCAGGAGCAGGCGAGGTGCAGGGAGAGCTCCCAGCACCTGCAGCTGAAGCAGGAGCTCAAGGAGCAGGCAGAGCAGCAGGAGGTGACCAGGGCCACAGTGAAGCAGTTGGTCACCACATGCCAGCAGCTGCAGGAGCAGGCGAGGTGCAGGGAGAGCTCCCAGCTCCTGGAGCTGAAGCAGGAGCTCAAGGAGCAGGCAGAGCACCTGGAGGTGACCAGGGCCACAGTGAAGCAGTTGGTCACCACATCCCAGCAGCTGCAGGAGCAGGCGAGATGCAGGGAGAGCTCCCAGCTCCTGGAGCTGAAGCAGGAGCTCAAGGAGCAGGCAGAGCAGCTGGAGGGGACCAGGGCCACAGTGAAGCAGTTGGTCACCACATGCCAGCAGCTGCAGGAGCAGGCGAGGTGCAGGGAGAGCTCCCAGCACCTGCAGCTGAAGCAGGAGCTCAAGGAGTAGGCAGAGCAGCAGGAGGTGACCAGGGCCACAGTGAAGCAGTTGGTCACCACATCCCAGCAGCTGCAGGAGCAGGCGAGGTGCAGAGAGAGCTCCCAGCTCCTGGAGGTGAAGCAGGAGCTCAACGAGCAGGCACAGCAGCAGGTGACCAGGGCCACAGTGAAGCAGTTGGTCACCACATGCCAGCAGCTGCAGGAGCAGGCGAGATGCAGGGAGAGATCCCAGCACCTGGAGCTGAAGCAGGAGCTCAAGGAGCAGGCAGAGCAGCAGGAGGTGACCAGGGCCACAGTGAAGCAGTTGGTCACCACATCCCAGCAGCTGCAGGAGCAGGGGAGGTGCAGGGAGAGCGCCCAGCACCTGCAGCTGAAGCAGGAGCTAGAGCAGGCAGAGCAGCAGGAGGTGACCAGGGCCACAGTGAAGCAGTTGGTCACCACATCCCAGCAGCTGCAGGAGCAGGCGAGATGCAGGGAGAGCTCCCAGCTCCTGGAGCTGAAGCAGGAGCTCAAGGAGCAGGCACAGCAGCAGGTGACCAGGGCCACAGTGAAGCAGTTGGTCACCACATGCCAGCAGCTGCAGGAGCAGGCGAGGTGCAGGGAGAGCTCCCAGCACCTGGAGCTGAAGCAGGAGCTCAAGGAGCAGGCAGAGCAGCAGGAGGTGACCAGGGCCACACTGAAGCAGTTGGTCACCACATGCCAGCAGCTGCAGGAGCAGGCGAGATGCAGGGAGAGCTCCCAGCTCCTGGAGCTGAAGCAGGAGCTCAAGGAGCAGGCAGAGCAGCTGGAGGGGACCAGGGCCACAGTGAAGCAGTTGGTCACCACATCCCAGCAGCTGCAGGAGCAGGCGAGGTGCAGGGAGAGCGCCCAGCACCTGCAGCTGAAGCAGGAGCTAGAGCAGGCAGAGCAGCAGGAGGTGACCAGGGCCACAGTGAAGCAGTTGGTCACCACATCCCAGCAGCTGCAGGAGCAGGCGAGGTGCAGGGAGAGCTCCCAGCTCCTGGAGCTGAAGCAGGAGCTCAAGGAGCAGGCAGAGCAGCAGGAGGTGACCAGGGCCACAGTGAAGCAGTTGGTCACCACATCCCAGCAGCTGCAGGAGCAGGCGAGGTGCAGGGAGAGCGCCCAGCACCTGCAGCTGAAGCAGGAGCTCAAGGAGCAGGCAGAGCAGCTGGAGGGGACCAGGGCCACAGTGAAGCAGTTGGTCACCACATGCCAGCAGCTGCAGGAGCAGGCGAGGTGCAGGGAGAGCTCCCAGCACCTGCAGCTGAAGCAGGAGCTCAAGGAGCAGGCAGAGCAGCAGGAGGTGACCAGGGCCACAGTGAAGCAGTTGGTCACCACATCCCAGCAGCTGCAGGAGCAGGCGAGGTGCAGGGAGAGCTCCCAGCACCTGCAGCTGAAGCAGGAGCTAGAGCAGGCAGAGCAGCAGGAGGTGACCAGGGCCACAGTGAAGCAGTTGGTCACCACATGCCAGCAGCTGCAGGAGCAGGCGAGATGCAGGGAGAGATCCCAGCACCTGCAGCTGAAGCAGGAGCTCAAGGAGCAGGCAGAGCAGCAGGAGGTGACCAGGGCCACAGTGAAGCAGTTGGTCACCACATGCCAGCAGCTGCAGGAGCAGGCGAGATGCAGGGAGAGATCCCAGCACCTGCAGCTGAAGCAGGAGATCAAGGAGTAGGCAGAGCAGCAGGAGGTGACCAGGGCCACAGTGAAGCAGTTGGTCACCACATGCCAGCAGCTGCAGGAGCAGGCGAGGTGCAGGGAGAGCTCCCAGCACCTGGAGCTGAAGCAGGAGCTCAAGGAGCAGGCAGAGCAGCAGGAGGTGACCAGGGCCACAGTGAAGCAGTTGGTCACCACATGCCAGCAGCTGCAGGAGCAGGCGAGGTGCAGGGAGAGCTCCCAGCACCTGCAGCTGAAGCAGGAGCTCAAGGAGCAGGCAGAGCAGCAGGAGGTGACCAGGGCCACAGTGAAGCAGTTGGTCACCACATCCCAGCAGCTGCAGGAGCAGGCGAGGTGCAGGGAGAGCTCCCAGCATCTGGACCTGAAGAAGGAGCTCAAGGAGCAGGCAGAGCAGCTGGAGGGGACCAGGGCCACAGTGAAGCAGTTGGTCACCACATCCCAGCAGCTGCAGGAGCAGGCGAGGTGCAGGGAGAGCTCCCAGCTCCTGGAGCTGAAGCAGGAGCTCAAGGAGCAGGCAGAGCAGCAGGAGGTGACCAGGGCCACACTGAAGCAGTTGGTCACCACATGCCAGCAGCTGCAGGAGCAGGCGAGGTGCAGGGAGAGCTCCCAGCTCCTGGAGCTGAAGCAGGAGCTCAAGGAGCAGGCAGAGCAGCAGGAGGTGACCAGGGCCACAGTGAAGCAGTTGGTCACCACATCCCAGCAGCTGCAGGAGCAGGCGAGGTGCAGGGAGAGCTCCCAGCTCCTGGAGCTGAAGCAGGAGCTCAAGGAGCAGGCAGAGCAGCTGGAGGGGACCAGGGCCACAGTGAAGCAGTTGGTCACCACATCCCAGCAGCTGCAGGAGCAGGCGAGGTGCAGGGAGAGCGCCCAGCACCTGCAGCTGAAGCAGGAGCTCAAGGAGCAGGCAGAGCAGCAGGAGGTGACCAGGGCCACAGTGAAGCAGTTGGTCACCACATCCCAGCAGCTGCAGGAGCAGGCGAGGTGCAGGGAGAGCTCCCAGCATCTGGAGCTGAAGCAGGAGATCAAGGAGTAGGCAGAGCAGCAGGAGGTGACCAGGGCCACAGTGAAGCAGTTGGTCACCACATCCCAGCAGCTGCAGGAGCAGGCGAGGTGCAGGGAGAGCTCCCAGCACCTGGAGCTGAAGCAGGAGCTCAAGGAGCAGGCAGAGCAGCAGGAGGTGACCAGGGCCACAGTGAAGCAGTTGGTCACCACATCCCAGCAGCTGCAGGAGCAGGCGAGGTGCAGGGAGAGCGCCCAGCACCTGCAGCTGAAGCAGCAGCTCAAGGAGCAGGCAGAGCACCTGGAGGTGACCAGGGCCACAGTGAAGCAGTTGGTCACCACATGCCAGCAGCTGCAGGAGCAGGTGAGGTGCAGGGAGAGCTCCCAGCACCCGGAGCTGAAGCAGGAGCTCAAGGAGCAGGCAGAGCAGCTGGAGGGGACCAGGGCCACAGTGAAGCAGTTGGTCACCACATCCCAGCAGCTGCAGGAGCAGGCGAGGTGCAGGGAGAGCGCCCAGCACCTGCAGCTGAAGCAGGAGCTAGAGCAGGCAGAGCAGCAGGAGGTGACCAGGGCCACAGTGAAGCAGTTGGTCACCACATCCCAGCAGCTGCAGGAGCAGGCGAGGTGCAGGGAGAGCTCCCAGCATCTGGAGCTGAAGCAGGAGCTCAAGGAGCAGGCAGAGCAGCAGGAGGTGACCAGGGCCACAGTGAAGCAGTTGGTCACCACATGCCAGCAGCTGCAGGAGCAGGCGAGGTGCAGGGAGAGCTCCCAGCATCTGGAGCTGAAGCAGGAGCTCAAGGAGCAGGCAGAGCAGCAGGAGGTGACCAGGGCCACAGTGAAGCAGTTGGTCACCACATCCCAGCAGCTGCAGGAGCAGGCGAGGTGCAGGGAGAGCTCCCAGCACCTGCAGCTGAAGCAGGAGCTCAAGGAGCAGGCAGAGCAGCAGGAGGTGACCAGGGCCACAGTGAAGCAGTTGGTCACCACATGCCAGCAGCTGCAGGAGCAGGCGAGGTGCAGGGAGAGCTCCCAGCACCTGCAGCTGAAGCAGGAGCTAGAGCAGGCAGAGCAGCAGGAGGTGACCAGGGCCACAGTGAAGCAGTTGGTCACCACATCCCAGCAGCTGCAGGAGCAGGCGAGGTGCAGGGAGAGCGCCCAGCATCTGCAGCTGAAGCAGGAGCTCAAGGAGCAGGCAGAGCAGCAGGAGGTGACCAGGGCCACAGTGAAGCAGTTGGTCACCACATCCCAGCAGCTGCAGGAGCAGGCGAGGTGCAGGGAGAGCTCCCAGCTCCTGGAGCTGAAGCAGGAGCTCAAGGAGCAGGCAGAGCACCTGGAGGTGACCAGGGCCACAGTGAAGCAGTTGGTCACCACATCCCAGCAGCTGCAGGAGCAGGGGAGGTGCAGGGAGAGCGCCCAGCACCTGCAGCTGAAGCAGGAGCTAGAGCAGGCAGAGCAGCAGGAGGTGACCAGGGCCACAGTGAAGCAGTTGGTCACCACATCCCAGCAGCTGCAGGAGCAGGCGAGATGCAGGGAGAGCTCCCAGCTCCTGGAGCTGAAGCAGGATCTAGAGCAGGCAGAGCAGCAGGAGGTGACCAGGGCCACAGTGAAGCAGTTGGTCACCACATCCCAGCAGCTGCAGGAGCAGGCGAGGTGCAGGGAGAGCTCCCAGCATCTGGAGCTGAAGCAGGAGCTCAAGGAGCAGGCAGAGCACCTGGAGGTGACCAGGGCCACAGTGAAGCAGTTGGTCACCACATCCCAGCAGCTGCAGGAGCAGGCGAGATGCAGGGAGAGCTCCCAGCTCCTGGAGCTGAAGCAGGAGCTCAAGGAGCAGGCACAGCAGCAGGTGACCAGGGCCACAGTGAAGCAGTTGGTCACCACATGCCAGCAGCTGCAGGAGCAGGCGAGGTGCAGGGAGAGCTCCCAGCACCTGCAGCTGAAGCAGGAGCTCAAGGAGCAGGCAGAGCAGCAGGAGGTGACCAGGGCCACACTGAAGCAGTTGGTCACCACATGCCAGCAGCTGCAGGAGCAGGCGAGATGCAGGGAGAGCTCCCAGCTCCTGGAGCTGAAGCAGGAGCTCAAGGAGCAGGCAGAGCACCTGGAGGTGACCAGGGCCACAGTGAAGCAGTTGGTCACCACATCCCAGCAGCTGCAGGAGCAGGCGAGGTGCAGGGAGAGCGCCCAGCACCTGCAGCTGAAGCAGGAGATCAAGGAGCAGGCAGAGCAGCAGGAGGTGACCAGGGCCACAGTGAAGCAGTTGGTCACCACATCCCAGCAGCTACAGGAGCAGGCGAGGTGCAGGGAGAGCTCCCAGCTCCTGGAGCTGAAGCAGGAGCTCAAGGAGCAGGCAGAGCAGCAGGAGGTGACCAGGGCCACAGTGAAGCAGTTGGTCACCACATCCCAGCAGCTGCAGGAGCAGGCGAGGTGCAGGGAGAGCTCCCAGCTCCTGGAGCTGAAGCAGGAGCTCAAGGAGCAGGCAGAGCAGCAGGAGGTGACCAGGGCCACACTGAAGCAGTTGGTCACCACATCCCAGCAGCTGCAGGAGCAGGGGAGGTGCAGGGAGAGCTCCCAGCTCCTGGAGCTGAAGCAGGAGCTCAAGGAGCAGGCAGAGCACCTGGAGGGGACCAGGGCCACAGTGAAGCAGTTGGTCACCACATCCCAGCAGCTGCAGGAGCAGGCGAGGTGCAGGGAGAGCGCCCAGCACCTGCAGCTGAAGCAGGAGCTCAAGGAGCAGGCAGAGCAGCAGGAGGTGACCAGGGCCACAGTGAAGCAGTTGGTCACCACATCCCAGCAGCTGCAGGAGCAGGCGAGGTGCAGGGAGAGCGCCCAGCACCTGCAGCTGAAGCAGGAGCTCAAGGAGCAGGCAGAGCAGCAGGAGGTGACCAGGGCCACAGTGAAGCAGTTGGTCACCACATGCCAGCAGCTGCAGGAGCAGGTGAGGTGCAGGGAGAGCTCCCAGCACCCGGAGCTGAAGCAGGAGCTCAAGGAGCAGGCAGAGCAGCAGGAGGTGACCAGGGCCACAGTGAAGCAGTTGGTCACCACATCCCAGCAGCTGCAGGAGCAGGCGAGATGCAGGGAGAGCTCCCAGCTCCTGGAGCTGAAGCAGGAGCTCAAGGAGCAGGCAGAGCAGCTGGAGGGGACCAGGGCCACAGTGAAGCAGTTGGTCACCACATGCCAGCAGCTGCAGGAGCAGGCGAGGTGCAGGGAGAGCGCCCAGCACCTGCAGCTGAAGCAGGAGCTAGAGCAGGCAGAGCAGCAGGAGGTGACCAGGGCCACAGTGAAGCAGTTGGTCACCACATGCCAGCAGCTGCAGGAGCAGGCGAGGTGCAGGGAGAGCTCCCAGCATCTGGACCTGAAGAAGGAGCTCAAGGAGCAGGCAGAGCAGCTGGAGGGGACCAGGGCCACAGTGAAGCAGTTGGTCACCACATCCCAGCATCTACAGGAGCAGGCGAGGTGCAGGGAGAGCTCCCAGCTCCTGGAGCTGAAGCAGGAGCTCAAGGAGCAGGCAGAGCAGCAGGAGGTGACCAGGGCCACAGTGAAGCAGTTGGTCACCACATCCCAGCAGCTGCAGGAGCAGGCGAGGTGCAGGGAGAGCTCCCAGCTCCTGGAGCTGAAGCAGGAGCTCAAGGAGCAGGCAGAGCACCTGGAGGTGACCAGGGCCACAGTGAAGCAGTTGGTCACCACATCCCAGCAGCTGCAGGAGCAGGCGAGATGCAGGGAGAGCTCCCAGCTCCTGGAGCTGAAGCAGGAGCTCAAGGAGCAGGCACAGCAGCAGGTGACCAGGGCCACAGTGAAGCAGTTGGTCACCACATCCCAGCAGCTGCAGGAGCAGGCGAGGTGCAGGGAGAGCTCCCAGCACCTGCAGCTGAAGCAGGAGCTCAAGGAGCAGGCAGAGCAGCAGGAGGTGACCAGGGCCACACTGAAGCAGTTGGTCACCACATGCCAGCAGCTGCAGGAGCAGGCGAGATGCAGGGAGAGCTCCCAGCTCCTGGAGCTGAAGCAGGAGCTCAAGGAGCAGGCAGAGCAGCTGGAGGGGACCAGGGCCACAGTGAAGCAGTTGGTCACCACATCCCAGCAGCTGCAGGAGCAGGCGAGGTGCAGGGAGAGCGCCCAGCACCTGCAGCTGAAGCAGGAGCTAGAGCAGGCAGAGCAGCAGGAGGTGACCAGGGCCACAGTGAAGCAGTTGGTCACCACATCCCAGCAGCTGCAGGAGCAGGCGAGGTGCAGGGAGAGCTCCCAGCTCCTGGAGCTGAAGCAGGAGCTCAAGGAGCAGGCAGAGCAGCAGGAGGTGACCAGGGCCACAGTGAAGCAGTTGGTCACCACATCCCAGCAGCTGCAGGAGCAGGCGAGGTGCAGGGAGAGCGCCCAGCACCTGCAGCTGAAGCAGGAGCTCAAGGAGCAGGCAGAGCAGCAGGATGTGACCAGGGCCACAGTGAAGCAGTTGGTCACCACATGCCAGCAGCTGCAGGAGCAGGCGAGGTGCAGGGAGAGCTCCCAGCACCTGGAGCTGAAGCAGGAGCTCAAGGAGCAGGCAGAGCAGCAGGAGGTGACCAGGGCCACAGTGAAGCAGTTGGTCACCACATGCCAGCAGCTGCAGGAGCAGGCGAGGTGCAGGGAGAGCTCCCAGCACCTGCAGCTGAAGCAGGAGCTCAAGGAGCAGGCAGAGCAGCAGGAGGTGACCAGGGCCACAGTGAAGCAGTTGGTCACCACATCCCAGCAGCTGCAGGAGCAGGCGAGGTGCAGGGAGAGCTCCCAGCATCTGGACCTGAAGAAGGAGCTCAAGGAGCAGGCAGAGCAGCTGGAGGGGACCAGGGCCACAGTGAAGCAGTTGGTCACCACATCCCAGCAGCTACAGGAGCAGGCGAGGTGCAGGGAGAGCTCCCAGCTCCTGGAGCTGAAGCAGGAGCTCAAGGAGCAGGCAGAGCAGCAGGAGGTGACCAGGGCCACAGTGAAGCAGTTGGTCACCACATGCCAGCAGCTGCAGGAGCAGGCGAGGTGCAGGGAGAGCTCCCAGCTCCTGGAGCTGAAGCAGGAGCTCAAGGAGCAGGCAGAGCAGCAGGAGGTGACCAGGGCCACAGTGAAGCAGTTGGTCACCACATCCCAGCAGCTGCAGGAGCAGGCGAGGTGCAGGGAGAGCGCCCAGCACCTGCAGCTGAAGCAGGAGCTAGAGCAGGCAGAGCAGCAGGAGGTGACCAGGGCCACAGTGAAGCAGTTGGTCACCACATCCCAGCAGCTGCAGGAGCAGGCGAGGTGCAGGGAGAGCTCCCAGCTCCTGGAGCTGAAGCAGGAGCTCAAGGAGCAGGCAGAGCAGCAGGAGGTGACCAGGGCCACACTGAAGCAGTTGGTCACCACATCCCAGCAGCTGCAGGAGCAGGGGAGGTGCAGGGAGAGCTCCCAGCTCCTGGAGCTGAAGCAGGAGCTCAAGGAGCAGGCAGAGCAGCAGGAGGTGACCAGGGCCACAGTGAAGCAGTTGGTCACCACATCCCAGCAGCTGCAGGAGCAGGCGAGGTGCAGGGAGAGCGCCCAGCACCTGCAGCTGAAGCAGGAGCTCAAGGAGCAGGCAGAGCACCTGGAGGTGACCAGGGCCACAGTGAAGCAGTTGGTCACCACATCCCAGCAGCTGCAGGAGCAGGCGAGGTGCAGGGAGAGCTCCCAGCATCTGGAGCTGAAGCAGGAGCTCAAGGAGCAGGCAGAGCAGCAGGAGGTGACCAGGGCCACAGTGAAGCAGTTGGTCACCACATGCCAGCAGCTGCAGGAGCAGGCGAGGTGCAGGGAGAGCTCCCAGCATCTGGAGCTGAAGCAGGAGATCAAGGAGTAGGCAGAGCAGCAGGAGGTGACCAGGGCCACAGTGAAGCAGTTGGTCACCACATCCCAGCAGCTGCAGGAGCAGGCGAGGTGCAGGGAGAGCTCCCAGCACCTGGAGCTGAAGCAGGAGCTCAAGGAGCAGGCAGAGCAGCAGGAGGTGACCAGGGCCACAGTGAAGCAGTTGGTCACCACATCCCAGCAGCTGCAGGAGCAGGCGAGGTGCAGGGAGAGCGCCCAGCACCTGCAGCTGAAGCAGGAGCTCAAGGAGCAGGCAGAGCACCTGGAGGTGACCAGGGCCACAGTGAAGCAGTTGGTCACCACATCCCAGCAGCTGCAGGAGCAGGCGAGATGCAGGGAGAGCTCCCAGCTCCTGGAGCTGAAGCAGGAGCTCAAGGAGCAGGCAGAGCAGCTGGAGGGGACCAGGGCCACAGTGAAGCAGTTGGTCACCACATGCCAGCAGCTGCAGGAGCAGGCGAGGTGCAGGGAGAGCGCCCAGCACCTGCAGCTGAAGCAGGAGCTAGAGCAGGCAGAGCAGCAGGAGGTGACCAGGGCCACAGTGAAGCAGTTGGTCACCACATCCCAGCAGCTGCAGGAGCAGGCGAGGTGCAGGGAGAGCTCCCAGCATCTGGAGCTGAAGCAGGAGCTCAAGGAGCAGGCAGAGCAGCAGGAGGTGACCAGGGCCACAGTGAAGCAGTTGGTCACCACATGCCAGCAGCTGCAGGAGCAGGCGAGGTGCAGGGAGAGCTCCCAGCATCTGGAGCTGAAGCAGGAGCTCAAGGAGCAGGCAGAGCAGCAGGAGGTGACCAGGGCCACAGTGAAGCAGTTGGTCACCACATGCCAGCAGCTGCAGAAGCAGGTGAGGTGCAGGGAGAGCTCCCAGCACCCGGAGCTGAAGCAGGAGCTCAAGGAGCAGGCAGAGCAGCAGGAGGTGACCAGGGCCACAGTGAAGCAGTTGGTCACCACATCCCAGCAGCTGCAGGAGCAGGCGAGATGCAGGGAGAGCTCCCAGCTCCTGGAGCTGAAGCAGGAGCTCAAGGAGCAGGCAGAGCAGCTGGAGGGGACCAGGGCCACAGTGAAGCAGTTGGTCACCACATGCCAGCAGCTGCAGGAGCAGGCGAGGTGCAGGGAGAGCTCCCAGCACCTGCAGCTGAAGCAGGAGCTAGAGCAGGCAGAGCAGCAGGAGGTGACCAGGGCCACAGTGAAGCAGTTGGTCACCACATGCCAGCAGCTGCAGGAGCAGGCGAGGTGCAGGGAGAGCTCCCAGCATCTGGACCTGAAGAAGGAGCTCAAGGAGCAGGCAGAGCAGCTGGAGGGGACCAGGGCCACAGTGAAGCAGTTGGTCACCACATCCCAGCATCTACAGGAGCAGGCGAGGTGCAGGGAGAGCTCCCAGCTCCTGGAGCTGAAGCAGGAGCTCAAGGAGCAGGCAGAGCAGCAGGAGGTGACCAGGGCCACAGTGAAGCAGTTGGTCACCACATGCCAGCAGCTGCAGGAGCAGGCGAGGTGCAGGGAGAGCTCCCAGCTCCTGGAGCTGAAGCAGGAGCTCAAGGAGCAGGCAGAGCAGCAGGAGGTGACCAGGGCCACAGTGAAGCAGTTGGTCACCACATCCCAGCAGCTGCAGGAGCAGGCGAGATGCAGGGAGAGCTCCCAGCTCCTGGAGCTGAAGCAGGAGCTCAAGGAGCAGGCAGAGCAGCTGGAGGGGACCAGGGCCACAGTGAAGCAGTTGGTCACCACATCCCAGCAGCTGCAGGAGCAGGCGAGGTGCAGGGAGAGCGCCCAGCACCTGCAGCTGAAGCAGGAGCTAGAGCAGGCAGAGCAGCAGGAGGTGACCAGGGCCACAGTGAAGCAGTTGGTCACCACATCCCAGCAGCTGCAGGAGCAGGCGAGGTGCAGGGAGAGCTCCCAGCTCCTGGAGCTGAAGCAGGAGCTCAAGGAGCAGGCAGAGCAGCAGGAGGTGACCAGGGCCACAGTGAAGCAGTTGGTCACCACATGCCAGCAGCTGCAGGAGCAGGCGAGGTGCAGGGAGAGCTCCCAGCATCTGGAGCTGAAGCAGGAGCTCAAGGAGCAGGCAGAGCAGCAGGAGGTGAACAGGGCCACAGTGAAGCAGTTGGTCACCACATGCCAGCAGCTGCAGGAGCAGGCGAGGTGCAGGGAGAGCGCCCAGCACCTGCAGCTGAAGCAGGAGCTCAAGGAGCAGGCAGAGCAGCAGGAGGTGACCAGGGCCACACTGAAGCAGTTGGTCACCACATGCCAGCAGCTGCAGGAGCAGGCGAGGTGCAGGGAGAGCTCCCAGCTCCTGGAGCTGAAGCAGGAGCTCAAGGAGCAGGCAGAGCAGCTGGAGGTGACCAGGGCCACAGTGAAGCAGTTGGTCACCACATCCCAGCAGCTGCAGGAGCAGGCGAGGTGCAGGGAGAGCGCCCAGCACCTGCAGCTGAAGCAGGAGCTCAAGGAGCAGGCAGAGCAGCAGGAGGTGACCAGGGCCACAGTGAAGCAGTTGGTCACCACATGCCAGCAGCTGCAGGAGCAGGCGAGGTGCAGGGAGAGCTCCCAGCTCCTGGAGCTGAAGCAGGAGCTCAAGGAGCAGGCAGAGCACCTGGAGGTGACCAGGGTCACAGTGAAGCAGTTGGTCACCACATCCCAGCAGCTGCAGGAGCAGGCGAGATGCAGGGAGAGCTCCCAGCATCTGGAGCTGAAGCAGGAGCTCAAGGAGCAGGCAGAGCAGCAGGAGGTGACCAGGGCCACAGTGAAGCAGTTGGTCACCACATGCCAGCAGCTGCAGGAGCAGGCGAGGTGCAGGGAGAGCGCCCAGCACCTGCAGCTGAAGCAGGAGCTCAAGGAGCAGGCAGAGCAGCTGGAGGGGACCAGGGCCACAGTGAAGCAGTTGGTCACCACATGCCAGCAGCTGCAGGAGCAGGCGAGGTGCAGGGAGAGCTCCCAGCATCTGGAGCTGAAGCAGGAGCTCAAGGAGCAGGCAGAGCAGCAGGAGGTGACCAGGGCCACAGTGAAGCAGTTGGTCACCACATCCCAGCAGCTGCAGGAGCAGGCGAGATGCAGGGAGAGCTCCCAGCTCCTGGAGCTGAAGCAGGAGCTCAAGGAGCAGGCAGAGCAGCTGGAGGGGACCAGGGCCACAGTGAAGCAGTTGGTCACCACATCCCAGCAGCTGCAGGAGCAGGCGAGGTGCAGGGAGAGCGCCCAGCACCTGCAGCTGAAGCAGGAGCTCAAGGAGCAGGCAGAGCAGCAGGAGGTGACCAGGGCCACAGTGAAGCAGTTGGTCACCACATCCCAGCAGCTGCAGGAGCAGGCGAGGTGCAGGGAGAGCTCCCAGCTCCTGGAGCTGAAGCAGGAGCTCAAGGAGCAGGCAGAGCAGCAGGAGGTGACCAGGGCCACAGTGAAGCAGTTGGTCACCACATCCCAGCAGCTGCAGGAGCAGGCGAGGTGCAGGGAGAGCTCCCAGCACCTGCAGCTGAAGCAGGAGCTCAAGGAGCAGGCAGAGCAGCAGGAGGTGAACAGGGCCACAGTGAAGCAGTTGGTCACCACAAGTCAGCAGCTGCAGGAGCAGGCGAGGTGCAGGGAGAGCTCCCAGCACCTGCAGCTGAAGCAGGAGCTAGAGCAGGCAGAGCAGCAGGAGGTGACCAGGGCCACAGTGAAGCAGTTGGTCACCACATCCCAGCAGCTGCAGGAGCAGGCGAGGTGCAGGGAGAGCGCCCAGCACCTGCAGCTGAAGCAGGAGCTCAAGGAGCAGGCAGAGCAGCAGGAGGTGACCAGGGCCACAGTGAAGCAGTTGGTCACCACATCCCAGCAGCTGCAGGAGCAGGCGAGGTGCAGGGAGAGCTCCCAGCTCCTGGAGCTGAAGCAGGAGCTCAAGGAGCAGGCAGAGCAGCTGGAGGGGACCAGGGCCACAGTGAAGCAGTTGGTCACCACATCCCAGCAGCTGCAGGAGCAGGCGAGGTGCAGGGAGAGCGCCCAGCACCTGGAGCTGAAGCAGGAGCTCAAGGAGCAGGCAGAGCAGCAGGAGGTGACCAGGGCCACAGTGAAGCAGTTGGTCACCACATGCCAGCAGCTGCAGGAGCAGGCGAGGTGCAGGGAGAGCTCCCAGCTCCTGGAGCTGAAGCAGGAGCTCAAGGAGCAGGCAGAGCACCTGGAGGTGACCAGGGCCACAGTGAAGCAGTTGGTCACCACATGCCAGCAGCTGCAGGAGCAGGCGAGATGCAGGGAGAGCTCCCAGCATCTGGAGCTGAAGCAGGAGCTCAAGGAGCAGGCAGAGCAGCAGGAGGTGACCAGGGCCACAGTGAAGCAGTTGGTCACCACATCCCAGCAGCTGCAGGAGCAGGCGAGGTGCAGGGAGAGCGCCCAGCACCTGCAGCTGAAGCAGGAGCTCAAGGAGCAGGCAGAGCACCTGGAGGTGACCAGGGCCACAGTGAAGCAGTTGGTCACCACATCCCAGCAGCTGCAGGAGCAGGCGAGGTGCAGGGAGAGCTCCCAGCATCTGGAGCTGAAGCAGGAGCTCAAGGAGCAGGCAGAGCAGCAGGAGGTGACCAGGGCCACAGTGAAGCAGTTGGTCACCACATCCCAGCAGCTGCAGGAGCAGGCGAGGTGCAGGGAGAGCTCCCAGCATCTGGAGCTGAAGCAGGAGATCAAGGAGTAGGCAGAGCAGCAGGAGGTGACCAGGGCCACAGTGAAGCAGTTGGTCACCACATCCCAGCAGCTGCAGGAGCAGGCGAGGTGCAGGGAGAGCTCCCAGCACCTGGAGCTGAAGCAGGAGCTCAAGGAGCAGGCAGAGCAGCAGGAGGTGACCAGGGCCACAGTGAAGCAGTTGGTCACCACATCCCAGCAGCTGCAGGAGCAGGCGAGATGCAGGGAGAGCTCCCAGCTCCTGGAGCTGAAGCAGGAGCTCAAGGAGCAGGCAGAGCAGCTGGAGGGGACCAGGGCCACAGTGAAGCAGTTGGTCACCACATGCCAGCAGCTGCAGGAGCAGGCGAGGTGCAGGGAGAGCGCCCAGCACCTGCAGCTGAAGCAGGAGCTAGAGCAGGCAGAGCAGCAGGAGGTGACCAGGGCCACAGTGAAGCAGTTGGTCACCACATCCCAGCAGCTGCAGGAGCAGGCGAGGTGCAGGGAGAGCTCCCAGCATCTGGAGCTGAAGCAGGAGCTCAAGGAGCAGGCAGAGCAGCAGGAGGTGACCAGGGCCACAGTGAAGCAGTTGGTCACCACATGCCAGCAGCTGCAGGAGCAGGCGAGGTGCAGGGAGAGCTCCCAGCATCTGGAGCTGAAGCAGGAGCTCAAGGAGCAGGCAGAGCAGCAGGAGGTGACCAGGGCCACAGTGAAGCAGTTGGTCACCACATCCCAGCAGCTGCAGGAGCAGGCGAGGTGCAGGGAGAGCTCCCAGCACCTGGAGCTGAAGCAGGAGCTCAAGGAGCAGGCAGAGCAGCAGGAGGTGACCAGGGCCACAGTGAAGCAGTTGGTCACCACATGCCAGCAGCTGCAGAAGCAGGTGAGGTGCAGGGAGAGCTCCCAGCACCCGGAGCTGAAGCAGGAGCTCAAGGAGCAGGCAGAGCAGCAGGAGGTGACCAGGGCCACAGTGAAGCAGTTGGTCACCACATCCCAGCAGCTGCAGGAGCAGGCGAGATGCAGGGAGAGCTCCCAGCTCCTGGAGCTGAAGCAGGAGCTCAAGGAGCAGGCAGAGCAGCTGGAGGGGACCAGGGCCACAGTGAAGCAGTTGGTCACCACATCCCAGCAGCTGCAGGAGCAGGCGAGGTGCAGGGAGAGCTCCCAGCACCTGCAGCTGAAGCAGGAGCTAGAGCAGGCAGAGCAGCAGGAGGTGACCAGGGCCACAGTGAAGCAGTTGGTCACCACATGCCAGCAGCTGCAGGAGCAGGCGAGGTGCAGGGAGAGCTCCCAGCATCTGGACCTGAAGAAGGCGCTCAAGGAGCAGGCAGAGCAGCTGGAGGGGACCAGGGCCACAGTGAAGCAGTTGGTCACCACATCCCAGCATCTACAGGAGCAGGCGAGGTGCAGGGAGAGCTCCCAGCTCCTGGAGCTGAAGCAGGAGCTCAAGGAGCAGGCAGAGCAGCAGGAGGTGACCAGGGCCACAGTGAAGCAGTTGGTCACCACATGCCAGCAGCTGCAGGAGCAGGCGAGGTGCAGGGAGAGCTCCCAGCTCCTGGAGCTGAAGCAGGAGCTCAAGGAGCAGGCAGAGCACCTGGAGGTGACCAGGGCCACAGTGAAGCAGTTGGTCACCACATCCCAGCAGCTGCAGGAGCAGGCGAGATGCAGGGAGAGCTCCCAGCTCCTGGAGCTGAAGCAGGAGCTCAAGGAGCAGGCAGAGCAGCTGGAGGGGACCAGGGCCACACTGAAGCAGTTGGTCACCACATCCCAGCAGCTGCAGGAGCAGGCGAGGTGCAGGGAGAGCGCCCAGCACCTGCAGCTGAAGCAGGAGCTAGAGCAGGCAGAGCAGCAGGAGGTGACCAGGGCCACAGTGAAGCAGTTGGTCACCACATCCCAGCAGCTGCAGGAGCAGGCGAGGTGCAGGGAGAGCTCCCAGCTCCTGGAGCTGAAGCAGGAGCTCAAGGAGCAGGCAGAGCAGCAGGAGGTGACCAGGGCCACAGTGAAGCAGTTGGTCACCACATGCCAGCAGCTGCAGGAGCAGGCGAGGTGCAGGGAGAGCTCCCAGCACCTGCAGCTGAAGCAGGAGCTCAAGGAGCAGGCAGAGCAGCAGGAGGTGAACAGGGCCACAGTGAAGCAGTTGGTCACCACATGCCAGCAGCTGCAGGAGCAGGCGAGGTGCAGGGAGAGCGCCCAGCACCTGCAGCTGAAGCAGGAGCTCAAGGAGCAGGCAGAGCAGCAGGAGGTGACCAGGGCCACACTGAAGCAGTTGGTCACCACATGCCAGCAGCTGCAGGAGCAGGCGAGGTGCAGGGAGAGCTCCCAGCTCCTGGAGCTGAAGCAGGAGCTCAAGGAGCAGGCAGAGCAGCAGGAGGTGACCAGGGCCACAGTGAAGCAGTTGGTCACCACATCCCAGCAGCTGCAGGAGCAGGCGAGGTGCAGGGAGAGCGCCCAGCACCTGCAGCTGAAGCAGGAGCTAGAGCAGGCAGAGCAGCAGGAGGTGACCAGGGCCACAGTGAAGCAGTTGGTCACCACATGCCAGCAGCTGCAGGAGCAGGCGAGGTGCAGGGAGAGCTCCCAGCTCCTGGAGCTGAAGCAGGAGCTCAAGGAGCAGGCAGAGCACCTGGAGGTGACCAGGGTCACAGTGAAGCAGTTGGTCACCACATCCCAGCAGCTGCAGGAGCAGGCGAGATGCAGGGAGAGCTCCCAGCATCTGGAGCTGAAGCAGGAGCTCAAGGAGCAGGCAGAGCAGCAGGAGGTGACCAGGGCCACAGTGAAGCAGTTGGTCACCACATGCCAGCAGCTGCAGGAGCAGGCGAGGTGCAGGGAGAGCGCCCAGCACCTGCAGCTGAAGCAGGAGCTCAAGGAGCAGGCAGAGCAGCTGGAGGGGACCAGGGCCACAGTGAAGCAGTTGGTCACCACATCCCAGCAGCTGCAGGAGCAGGCGAGGTGCAGGGAGAGCGCCCAGCACCTGCAGCTGAAGCAGGAGCTCAAGGAGCAGGCAGAGCAGCAGGAGGTGACCAGGGCCACAGTGAAGCAGTTGGTCACCACATCCCAGCAGCTGCAGGAGCAGGCGAGGTGCAGGGAGAGCGCCCAGCACCTGCAGCTGAAGCAGGAGCTAGAGCAGGCAGAGCAGCAGGAGGTGACCAGGGCCACAGTGAAGCAGTTGGTCACCACATGCCAGCAGCTGCAGGAGCAGGCGAGGTGCAGGGAGAGCTCCCAGCATCTGGAGCTGAAGCAGGAGCTCAAGGAGCAGGCAGAGCAGCAGGAGGTGACCAGGGCCACAGTGAAGCAGTTGGTCACCACATCCCAGCAGCTGCAGGAGCAGGCGAGATGCAGGGAGAGCTCCCAGCTCCTGGAGCTGAAGCAGGAGCTCAAGGAGCAGGCAGAGCAGCTGGAGGGGACCAGGGCCACAGTGAAGCAGTTGGTCACCACATCCCAGCAGCTGCAGGAGCAGGCGAGGTGCAGGGAGAGCGCCCAGCACCTGCAGCTGAAGCAGGAGCTCAAGGAGCAGGCAGAGCAGCAGGAGGTGACCAGGGCCACAGTGAAGCAGTTGGTCACCACATCCCAGCAGCTGCAGGAGCAGGTGAGGTGCAGGGAGAGCTCCCAGCTCCTGGAGCTGAAGCAGGAGCTCAAGGAGCAGGCAGAGCAGCAGGAGGTGACCAGGGCCACAGTGAAGCAGTTGGTCACCACATGCCAGCAGCTGCAGGAGCAGGCGAGGTGCAGGGAGAGCTCCCAGCACCTGCAGCTGAAGCAGGAGCTCAAGGAGCAGGCAGAGCAGCAGGAGGTGAACAGGGCCACAGTGAAGCAGTTGGTCACCACAAGTCAGCAGCTGCAGGAGCAGGCGAGGTGCAGGGAGAGCTCCCAGCACCTGCAGCTGAAGCAGGAGCTAGAGCAGGCAGAGCAGCAGGAGGTGACCAGGGCCACAGTGAAGCAGTTGGTCACCACATCCCAGCAGCTGCAGGAGCATGCGAGGTGCAGGGAGAGCGCCCAGCACCTGCAGCTGAAGCAGGAGCTCAAGGAGCAGGCAGAGCAGCAGGAGGTGACCAGGGCCACAGTGAAGCAGTTGGTCACCACATCCCAGCAGCTGCAGGAGCAGGCGAGGTGCAGGGAGAGCTCCCAGCTCCTGGAGCTGAAGCAGGAGCTCAAGGAGCAGGCAGAGCAGCTGGAGGGGACCAGGGCCACAGTGAAGCAGTTGGTCACCACATCCCAGCAGCTGCAGGAGCAGGCGAGGTGCAGGGAGAGCGCCCAGCACCTGCAGCTGAAGCAGGAGCTAGAGCAGGCAGAGCAGCAGGAGGTGACCAGGGCCACAGTGAAGCAGTTGGTCACCACATGCCAGCAGCTGCAGGAGCAGGCGAGGTGCAGGGAGAGCTCCCAGCTCCTGGAGCTGAAGCAGGAGCTCAAGGAGCAGGCAGAGCAGCAGGAGGTGACCAGGGCCACAGTGAAGCAGTTGGTCACCACATCCCAGCAGCTGCAGGAGCAGGCGAGATGCAGGGAGAGCTCCCAGCTCCTGGAGCTGAAGCAGGAGCTCAAGGAGCAGGCAGAGCAGCAGGAGGTGACCAGGGCCACAGTGAAGCAGTTGGTCACCACATCCCAGCAGCTGCAGGAGCAGGCGAGGTGCAGGGAGAGCGCCCAGCACCTGCAGCTGAAGCAGGAGCTAGAGCAGGCAGAGCAGCAGGAGGTGACCAGGGCCACAGTGAAGCAGTTGGTCACCACATGCCAGCAGCTGCAGGAGCAGGCGAGGTGCAGGGAGAGCTCCCAGCTCCTGGAGCTGAAGCAGGAGCTCAAGGAGCAGGCAGAGCACCTGGAGGTGACCAGGGTCACAGTGAAGCAGTTGGTCACCACATCCCAGCAGCTGCAGGAGCAGGCGAGATGCAGGGAGAGCTCCCAGCATCTGGAGCTGAAGCAGGAGCTCAAGGAGCAGGCAGAGCAGCAGGAGGTGACCAGGGCCACAGTGAAGCAGTTGGTCACCACATGCCAGCAGCTGCAGGAGCAGGCGAGGTGCAGGGAGAGCGCCCAGCACCTGCAGCTGAAGCAGGAGCTCAAGGAGCAGGCAGAGCAGCTGGAGGGGACCAGGGCCACAGTGAAGCAGTTGGTCACCACATCCCAGCAGCTGCAGGAGCAGGCGAGGTGCAGGGAGAGCGCCCAGCACCTGCAGCTGAAGCAGGAGCTCAAGGAGCAGGCAGAGCAGCAGGAGGTGACCAGGGCCACAGTGAAGCAGTTGGTCACCACATGCCAGCAGCTGCAGGAGCAGGCGAGGTGCAGGGAGAGCGCCCAGCACCTGCAGCTGAAGCAGGAGCTAGAGCAGGCAGAGCAGCAGGAGGTGACCAGGGCCACAGTGAAGCAGTTGGTCACCACATGCCAGCAGCTGCAGGAGCAGGCGAGGTGCAGGGAGAGCTCCCAGCATCTGGAGCTGAAGCAGGAGCTCAAGGAGCAGGCAGAGCAGCAGGAGGTGACCAGGGCCACAGTGAAGCAGTTGGTCACCACATCCCAGCAGCTGCAGGAGCAGGCGAGATGCAGGGAGAGCTCCCAGCTCCTGGAGCTGAAGCAGGAGCTCAAGGAGCAGGCAGAGCAGCAGGAGGGGACCAGGGCCACAGTGAAGCAGTTGGTCACCACATCCCAGCAGCTGCAGGAGCAGGCGAGGTGCAGGGAGAGCGCCCAGCACCTGCAGCTGAAGCAGGAGCTCAAGGAGCAGGCAGAGCAGCAGGAGGTGACCAGGGCCACAGTGAAGCAGTTGGTCACCACATCCCAGCAGCTGCAGGAGCAGGCGAGGTGCAGGGAGAGCTCCCAGCTCCTGGAGCTGAAGCAGGAGCTCAAGGAGCAGGCAGAGCAGCAGGAGGTGACCAGGGCCACAGTGAAGCAGTTGGTCACCACATGCCAGCAGCTGCAGGAGCAGGCGAGGTGCAGGGAGAGCTCCCAGCACCTGCAGCTGAAGCAGGAGCTCAAGGAGCAGGCAGAGCAGCAGGAGGTGAACAGGGCCACAGTGAAGCAGTTGGTCACCACAAGTCAGCAGCTGCAGGAGCAGGCGAGGTGCAGGGAGAGCTCCCAGCACCTGCAGCTGAAGCAGGAGCTAGAGCAGGCAGAGCAGCAGGAGGTGACCAGGGCCACAGTGAAGCAGTTGGTCACCACATCCCAGCAGCTGCAGGAGCATGCGAGGTGCAGGGAGAGCGCCCAGCACCTGCAGCTGAAGCAGGAGCTCAAGGAGCAGGCAGAGCAGCAGGAGGTGACCAGGGCCACAGTGAAGCAGTTGGTCACCACATCCCAGCAGCTGCAGGAGCAGGCGAGGTGCAGGGAGAGCTCCCAGCTCCTGCAGCTGAAGCAGGAGCTCAAGGAGCAGGCAGAGCAGCTGGAGGGGACCAGGGCCACAGTGAAGCAGTTGGTCACCACATCCCAGCAGCTGCAGGAGCAGGCGAGGTGCAGGGAGAGCGCCCAGCACCTGCAGCTGAAGCAGGAGCTCAAGGAGCAGGCAGAGCAGCAGGAGGTGACCAGGGCCACACTGAAGCAGTTGGTCACCACATCCCAGCAGCTGCAGGAGCAGGCGAGGTGCAGGGAGAGCGCCCAGCACCTGCAGCTGAAGCAGGAGCTCAAGGAGCAGGCAGAGCAGCAGGAGGTGACCAGGGCCACAGTGAAGCAGTTGGTCACCACATCCCAGCAGCTGCAGGAGCAGGCGAGGTGCAGGGAGAGCGCCCAGCACCTGCAGCTGAAGCAGGAGATAGAGCAGGCAGAGCAGCAGGAGGTGACCAGGGCCACAGTGAAGCAGTTGGTCACCACATGCCAGCAGCTGCAGGAGCAGGCGAGGTGCAGGGAGAGCTCCCAGCTCCTGGAGCTGAAGCAGGAGCTCAAGGAGCAGGCAGAGCACCTGGAGGTGACCAGGGCCACAGTGAAGCAGTTGGTCACCACATCCCAGCAGCTGCAGGAGCAGGCGAGGTGCAGGGAGAGCGCCCAGCACCTGGAGCTGAAGCAGGAGCTAGAGCAGGCAGAGCAGCAGGAGGTGACCAGGGCCACAGTGAAGCAGTTGGTCACCACATGCCAGCAGCTGCAGGAGCAGGCGAGGTGCAGGGAGAGCGCCCAGCACCTGCAGCTGAAGCAGGAGCTCAAGGAGCAGGCAGAGCAGCAGGAGGTGACCAGGGCCACAGTGAAGCAGTTGGTCACCACATCCCAGCAGCTGCAGGAGCAGGCGAGGTGCAGGGAGAGCTCCCAGCACCTGGAGCTGAAGCAGGAGCTCAAGGAGCAGGCAGAGCAGCAGGAGGTGACCAGGGCCACAGTGAAGCAGTTGGTCACCACATCCCAGCAGCTGCAGGAGCAGGCGAGGTGCAGGGAGAGCGCCCAGCACCTGCAGCTGAAGCAGGAGCTCAAGGAGCAGGCAGAGCACCTGGAGGTGACCAGGGCCACAGTGAAGCAGTTGGTCACCACATCCCAGCAGCTGCAGGAGCAGGCGAGATGCAGGGAGAGCTCCCAGCTCCTGGAGCTGAAGCAGGAGCTCAAGGAGCAGGCAGAGCAGCTGGAGGGGACCAGGGCCACAGTGAAGCAGTTGGTCACCACATCCCAGCAGCTGCAGGAGCAGGCGAGGTGCAGGGAGAGCGCCCAGCACCTGCAGCTGAAGCAGGAGCTCAAGGAGCAGGCAGAGCAGCTGGAGGGGACCAGGGCCACAGTGAAGCAGTTGGTCACCACATGCCAGCAGCTGCAGGAGCAGGCGAGGTGCAGGGAGAGCTCCCAGCATCTGGAGCTGAAGCAGGAGCTCAAGGAGCAGGCAGAGCAGCAGGAGGTGACCAGGGCCACAGTGAAGCAGTTGGTCACCACATCCCAGCAGCTGCAGGAGCAGGCGAGGTGCAGGGAGAGCTCCCAGCACCTGGAGCTGAAGCAGGAGCTCAAGGAGCAGGCAGAGCAGCAGGAGGTGACCAGGGCCACAGTGAAGCAGTTGGTCACCACATCCCAGCAGCTGCAGGAGCAGGCGAGGTGCAGGGAGAGCGCCCAGCACCTGCAGCTGAAGCAGGAGATAGAGCAGGCAGAGCAGCAGGAGGTGACCAGGGCCACAGTGAAGCAGTTGGTCACCACATGCCAGCAGCTGCAGGAGCAGGCGAGGTGCAGGGAGAGCTCCCAGCACCCGGAGCTGAAGCAGGAGCTCAAGGAGCAGGCAGAGCAGCAGGAGGTGACCAGGGCCACAGTGAAGCAGTTGGTCACCACATCCCAGCAGCTGCAGGAGCAGGCGAGATGCAGGGAGAGCTCCCAGCTCCTGGAGCTGAAGCAGGAGCTCAAGGAGCAGGCAGAGCAGCTGGAGGGGACCAGGGCCACAGTGAAGCAGTTGGTCACCACATCCCAGCAGCTGCAGGAGCAGGCGAGGTGCAGGGAGAGCGCCCAGCACCTGCAGCTGAAGCAGGAGCTCAAGGAGCAGGCAGAGCAGCAGGAGGTGACCAGGGCCACAGTGAAGCAGTTGGTCACCACATGCCAGCAGCTGCAGGAGCAGGCGAGGTGCAGGGAGAGCTCCCAGCTCCTGGAGCTGAAGCAGGAGCTCAAGGAGCAGGCAGAGCAGCAGGAGGTGACCAGGGCCACAGTGAAGCAGTTGGTCACCACATCCCAGCAGCTGCAGGAGCAGGCGAGATGCAGGGAGAGCTCCCAGCTCCTGGAGCTGAAGCAGGAGCTCAAGGAGCAGGCAGAGCAGCTGGAGGGGACCAGGGCCACAGTGAAGCAGTTGGTCACCACATCCCAGCAGCTGCAGGAGCAGGCGAGGTGCAGGGAGAGCGCCCAGCACCTGCAGCTGAAGCAGGAGCTCAAGGAGCAGGCAGAGCAGCAGGAGGTGACCAGGGCCACAGTGAAGCAGTTGGTCACCACATCCCAGCAGCTGCAGGAGCAGGCGAGGTGCAGGGAGAGCGCCCAGCACCTGCAGCTGAAGCAGGAGCTAGAGCAGGCAGAGCAGCAGGAGGTGACCAGGGCCACAGTGAAGCAGTTGGTCACCACATCCCAGCAGCTGCAGGAGCAGGCGAGGTGCAGGGAGAGCTCCCAGCTCCTGGAGCTGAAGCAGGAGCTCAAGGAGCAGGCAGAGCAGCAGGAGGTGACCAGGGCCACAGTGAAGCAGTTGGTCACCACATGCCAGCAGCTGCAGGAGCAGGCGAGGTGCAGGGAGAGCTCCCAGCACCTGCAGCTGAAGCAGGAGCTCAAGGAGCAGGCAGAGCAGCAGGAGGTGAACAGGGCCACAGTGAAGCAGTTGGTCACCACATGCCAGCAGCTGCAGGAGCAGGCGAGGTGCAGGGAGAGCGCCCAGCACCTGCAGCTGAAGCAGGAGCTCAAGGAGCAGGCAGAGCAGCAGGAGGTGACCAGGGCCACACTGAAGCAGTTGGTCACCACATGCCAGCAGCTGCAGGAGCAGGCGAGGTGCAGGGAGAGCTCCCAGCTCCTGGAGCTGAAGCAGGAGCTCAAGGAGCAGGCAGAGCAGCAGGAGGTGACCAGGGCCACAGTGAAGCAGTTGGTCACCACATCCCAGCAGCTGCAGGAGCAGGCGAGGTGCAGGGAGAGCGCCCAGCATCTGGAGCTGAAGCAGGAGCTCAAGGAGCAGGCAGAGCAGCAGGAGGTGACCAGGGCCACAGTGAAGCAGTTGGTCACCACATGCCAGCAGCTGCAGGAGCAGGCGAGGTGCAGAGAGAGCTCCCAGTACCTGGAGCTGAAGCAGGAGCTCAAGGAGCAGGCAGAGCAGCTGGAGGTGACCAGGGCCACAGTGAAGCAGTTGGTCACCACATGCCAGCAGCTGCAGGAGCAGGCGAGGTGCAGGGAGAGCTCCCAGCACCTGGAGCTGAAGCAGGAGCTCAAGGAGCAGGCAGAGCAGCTGGAGGTGACCAGGGCCACAGTGAAGCAGTTGGTCACCACATCCCAGCAGCTGCAGGAGCAGGTGAGGTGCAGGGGGAGCTCCCAGCACCCAGTGGCTCGGTGGGGTGGTCCTGGTGGGGTTCCCAGCCACATCCCCTGGCTGGTTGGGGCCATGGAGACCCCAGTGCACCTGGGGTTCTTGGATGCATCCATTCCATCTTACAGGTGCTTCCTTCTCCCCTTCATGTAGGTGAAGAGCTGAGGGTAATGGTGAGGAGAGTGGAGCAGGAGCAAGAAGAGAGGCAAGCAGTGTGCCCCACGTGCAGGGACACCATCGCGCCAGAGGGGCCTCTCCTGCAGAGCCTGGAGAAGCTGCAGGAGCAGGTGGACTCCCTCCTGTCGAGGCAGGAGGAGGGAGAGGTGGAGAGGCTGAGGAGCCAGGTAAGGAGATGGTGGCATGTGGGGCTCGGGAGGGGGCTGCCGACAGCCACCCCCCCTTGCATGGCACTACCACATGGTCTTCCTCCCTGCAGCGGGACCAGGAGGTGCTGAGCTGCTTGACTGTCCAGGAGCAGGAGCTGCAGCAAGTCCAGCAGCAGCTGCGGGAAGAGATGGCCTCCAAGGTGAGGGGTGGCCCATGCCCACAGTGACAGTCTGGCACCTCTGGGACTTGGTGGCCCAAGGCTGTATCCCTGTGGGGATTCCTCCTCCCGGCTTTTGTCTGGGGACCGCAGTGGCCCAAGCCGGGGCAGCTGGCTGAGGGAGTGTGTCTGCCTGCAGCTGGACCGCACGGAGCTGGGCCCCTTCCGGCAGCAGCTGGAGGAGCAGTGGAAGAGAAGCCTGAAGCAGCTCCAGGAGAAGGCACCGCCGAGGGAGGCGGACAATGCAGCTGGGATTAAGAAGTGAGTGTGATGGGGACAGTGGTGGCTTCAGGGGCAGCAGTTGGCCCGTTGCCACTTTCTCCTTGCCAGTGCCCCGGTTCCCATGGTGCTCTGGGTGCCCATGGCAGTGGTTCCCACTGTTGGTGGTGGTTTTTGGAGCCAACCTCCAACTGCTCTCCCTCATCCTCCATTCTCCTGGAAACAGCCTGGCGGTTGGGACCTTGCTGGGGTGCTAGGGGATAAACCGGGTAGAAACCCAGGTTTCCCAGCTCAGCCAGCCCTTTTCTCCCCTGCCCAGGCAGCTTTCCAGTGTGGAATTCCGGTGCCTGTCCTGTGACCGACAGCTCAGCATGAGAGTGCCTGGCTTGTAAGTAGCACCCGTCACCGGAGCGTAGGGGTGCTGCATGGGTGGGATGGTGGGAGATGGGTTCTGAGAGCGCCGCCTGACAGGCACGGGGTTCAGGGAGTCTGTCTGGGGGGTTTGACCCTGCTGAGACCCCTCCAACACTGCCCACGGGTGGCGGGTCAGGGACCCCTCCCTGAGGGCAGCGGGCAGGGGGATGCCATGGGGTACAAGCCCATGGATTCTGAGGCACTGCCCTGAGCCGGCCTGGATCGTTTGTCCCCTCTCACCCACCGGTGGTTCTTGGCTTCCGCAGGCCCATCGTGCCAATCCCACCCGCGCCACCGCTGACCCCCCGCAGCTCTGAGAAAACGCCTCCTTCCCTCAACCCAGGGCAAAGGAAGAGGTAGGGGACTTGGGACCCATCCGCTGCTGGGGGTGCAGGGCGGTCCTGCCCTGCCCGGGAGAGCTCTTTCCTGCGTGGGGATAGAAGGCTCTGGGGGTGCCTGGGCAGGCTGCCCAGAAACACTCTGTCCCCCACCCTGCAGACCACTGTGCTGGGTGCTGAGTACCCCTATTTCCCATCCTGCAGGGAGCAGGCAGCCAGCTGCCGGTACCCTACCGTGCCGCGACAGTGCGGGGGCCAGAACACTGTTGGCCAGCCTGTCCCACGCAGCACCCCACGGCCACTGAAGCTATCCACCGTGCTCCCCAGCAAGGTAAGGATGAAGGAAGGGATCCGGAGGGAGCAACTGTGGCTGGTTTTGTGTTGCTGAGTATTCGGGTTGGGGGTATTCGTGCTTCAGGTTCCCAGGAGAGCTGGGTGTGGAGGGTTGCTTGGGGAAGAGGAATTCCGCCCCATGCTTTAGCCTGCGCTCTCTCTCCTTTCCAGCAGGATGATGACAACGTGACAGAGCTGCTGAGGGACACCAGCTGCCGGCAGGGCAGGCAGCAGCCTGTGCTCAGGGGCAAGGAGGGTACAGGCAGGAGAGCCTTCACCCACTGCAGCCTTCACCAGTCACCGCCGCTCATCCCATCCCTTCTGACCCATTCCAATCACCACAAACCACGGCAGCCAAGCAAGACTGGAAGTTCCCGGCTGAACCCCTGGCGCCCTGGTGGCCCAGCACCCCATCAATAAATCCTCGTGTTCATGCAAGCGCCTGTGTGGGCTGAGTGGAGGGACCCTGGCTCAGGATCTGCCCATCATGCACAGGGAGGGCTCGGCAGCATCCCTGGCCTGTGGCCCCATGTCACTGGAGGAGCAGCCCCTGGCCACCCCACATCCCCAGGGCCTGTGCCCCCCGAGCTGCCACACTCCCCCTGGCACCCTCTGTTCTGCACAAGCTCCTCTGGGAGCCTGTGTCCACAGAGTGGGGCTGGGGGAGCCGGGCAGTGCAGTAGTGGGAGGAGGATGGATGCTCAGTTGCTGCTAAAGGCGGTGGCAAATGGGCACCTGGGTGGGAATGGCAGCAGCAGCAGCACACGGCTTCATGCCAAAAGTGCTTCCCAGCCCCAGCCCGCTGCTGTGCTCTCTCTTCTGCGGAGGACTGAGCACCACTCAGCTGCTTTCCTGCTCTTCCAGTGGGTGACGTGTGGCTCAGGGCTGCTCAGAGCTCCACATCACTCTGTGGGTATTTGCAGGGGGTCCTTCTGAAAGATGCTGAGGGAGCGTTTGCCTTAAGGCGAAGGATTCGGTGCTTTGATTGTTTTTCACTTTTGGGTGGCTGGGTTTAGAGCGAGAGCTCAGAATTTCTGTTCCTGCCTTGGAAAAGGCCCTGAGATCCCGGTTCTCATTAACGCTGCTTCCCGAGTCCTTGGGGGTTCCTGAGCCCTGTGCAGCCAGAAGGGCCCTGGGCAGTCACTGCTCCTGGCAGGGCTCTGCAGGGCAGAGCTGAGCGCACAGCCCCAGGGACTGGCTCTGGGAGCCCTGGCAGGGAGGAGCCCTGGGCACGGAGAAGCAGCTCCTGGCAGGGCCAGCTCTGGGCAGCAGAGCCATGGGCAGGGAGTGAGCGGGGGGGGGGGGGGGGGGGAGGGCAAACCGGCCGGGAGAGGGGTTGTGCTCAGGCAGCTCACTCCTTGTCTGTCACTGGAGGTGTCTGCTGGCAAACAAGGCAAAACAAGAGTGAACAAGGCTTTCTGCAAGGCCGCTCCGGATGGAGTGCTTTTAGAAGCCCTTGCTACCGATCTCTCCTTGCTCCGTCTGGGATCAAATCCTGTCGAGATAGGAGAGAACCAACCTTAGACAGAAAACAAGTCTCTCTCTGAGAGTCGAGGTGAGACTTTGAGAACACAGGTTCTCTAGCTGCAAAATGCACCACAGAATCATAGAATAGTTAGGGTTGGAAAGGACCTTAAAATCCTCCAGTTCCAACCCCCTGCCATGGGCTGGGACACCTCCCACTAAACCATGGCACCCAGAGCTCTGTCCGACCTGGCCTTGAACACTGTCAGCGATGGAACATTTACCACTTCCATGGGCAACCCATTCCAGCGCCTCACCACCCTTAAAAAACTTCTTTATCTCTAACCTGAACTTCCCGTTTCAGTTTGAACCCATCACCCTTGTCCTATCACTACAGTTCTAATGATGAGTCCTTCCCCAGCATCCCTATAGGCCCCCTTCAGGTATTGGAAGGCTGCTATGAGGTCTCCACGCAGCCTTCTCTTCTCCAGGATGAACAGACCCAACTTTATCAGCCTGTCTTCATATGGGAGCTGCTCCAGTCCCCTGATCGCCCTCGTGGCCCTCCTCTGGACTTGTTCCAACAGTTCCATGTCCTTTTTATGTTGAGGACACCAGAACTGCACTCAATACTCCAAGTGAGGTCTCACAGAGCAGAGTAGAGGGGCAGGATCACCTCCCTCGACCTGCTGGTCACGCTCCTTTTGATGCAGCCCAGGATACGCTTGCCTTTCTGGGCTGCAAGCGCACACTGCCGGCTCATGTTCAGTTTCTCATCGACCAACACCCCCAAGTCCTTCTCCACAGATCTGCTCTGAATCTCTTCTCTGCCCAACCTGGAGCTGTGCCTGGGATTGCTCCAATCCAGGTGTAGGACCTTGAACTCAGCAAATACCCAAATACCCAAACCCCTGACTGCGGCACCACCCTTTTAACCATTTATTAACCTGCCAAATCCACCTCGCCCTTTTAAGGTCCTCCCCTATATCCTGTAGAATTGATGAATAGACAATCTGAGCTCCAGAGCCCCTAACCACTACTCCCAGAACTCTGTAGTCCTTTATGTTCTCCAGGCTACTGCTATCTAGATCAGTAGCAGCCACATGGATCATCAGAAGTGGGTAATAACCAGGGGGACCGACTAGAGCAGGCAGCCTCTCTGCAACACCCCTGATCCGATCCCCTGGCAGGCAACACACCTCCCCTGAGCCTGGGTCAGGCCGACAGATCGGTGCCTCTGTGCCTTTCAGAGTAGAGTCCCCTACTACTACAAACCGCTGCTTTTTCCTGGCAGCACCAGCAGTGGTCTTCTTTACCAGTGCATCAGGCAGTTGCTCATGGTACGAGGTGTGTGTTTCCTCGTCAGACCCCTGCACGACAGCAAAGCGGTTCTGGGTGGGGACAACAGATTTAGGAGGAAGCCGCTTGCTTTCAATTGTCCTCTTCCTCCTTTTTTTGTTGGTTTGGTTTGGTTTGTTACTGATTCCCAGCTTCCTGGGGTAGCGGCCTCCTTCTTTCTTCCATGAGCTACAGGGGACGCCCGAGGCCCCTGCACAGTCTGGGCCTGGAGCAAGCAGTGCTGCTTCCCCTCAGCTTCCCTGACAGCTTTCAGCCCATTGACAGTGTCCCGCAGCTCAGCCCCTGCCTCAGGAGGCCCTGCACCAGGGAGCACCGGGTGCAGCCCTGCCCATTGCGCACCCTCCCCTCAGGAGAGCAGTGCGGGCACTCTCTACACCCCGAGCTCCGCGCTGCAGCCGCCCCTCTCAGCGGCTCTGCCCGGTGCCTGCGCTGCCGCCGCCGGGGCAGCCGGGGCAGCCGGAGCAGAGCTCCCAGAGCGGGCCCTGCTCGTGAGCCGAGGGCTCCCCAGGCCGCTCGCTCCCCGCTCCCTCCCTGCGCCAACCGCCGCGTCACGCGCTGTTTGCCCGCCCTGGTCACCGCGCCCCCCGGGGCGGGGTTTCTCTGCTGTCTCTGTGTGGACATGGAGAAACTTCCAGAAGCCCAAAGCAGAGCAGTGATGGAGCAGCAGTGCTGACCTGCGGCTGGGAGCCGTGGGCACTCTGTGGAATAGATAAACCTTTGCTCCTCAAAGCACAACGTGACGGGCATTGTGCAGCTGGTGATAAATGTAAACAGATAATTTGCTGATAAATTGTAAATGATTAATTTGCCAGTTAAGCAAGGCATGTAAGTTAAGCTTGATTAGCATTGTGCTATAACAAGACTGGGATTCGTGTTAAAAGTGATAGTTTGTTATAAAACATGGTGAGGAAAATTATGAAGTAAGAAACCATTAATAATTAACTATACAAAACCCTGAGGTACTATATCCACATTGCTAAGGCAACGTTAATAAAAGTCACTATTGTAACTCCATTGAATATAAGCAAGTATTTAGAACATGGGATTCAAATACTTCTAGTTTAACTTAGAGAACAAAGTGAGTCTTTGAAGTAGAAATAGCTCTTTTACAATGTTACAAGGCTGTGAAGTGATAATGGCCCTTTTTACAATGCTTGTATTGTAATTCTGTGTTGTGATAATGAGATTTAGTAGTTCCCCTAAAAACAGTGTTTCCTGTAAATCTGATAACCTTGTGTACTCCTCATTCACACATCTAGCTTGCTTATCAATTGTTTGGCAACCACACTGCTCTAAATTTTAGCCAACTGTCAGAAACTTGCAGACATGGCTGATATTTAATTAGTTGTGATGATTGAGGCATTCAACCTGCTAAAGGTGAAAGGTGCAGCCTGAAAAAGACCATTTACTTCATCTTGAAGACCCCTGCCCCCAAGAAGAAGACTACTTATTCCATCTTGAAGACCCCGGCCCACAATTATCGAAAGGCAGTGCGCAAGCGCCAAAAGAGGAGGGAACTTATGATAATGAGTACCTGAACTAATTGTAATATCGCCACTTGTGTAATAAATACCTGCTCGCTTAATCCGCTGGGTGCGTGTTGGCAGAGCGGAGACTCTCCACGCACCCAGCGCTGTTTTGTCTGCTGACCGCTTGCTCACAATAAAACTTTATATTATCACCCTTCATTGGCTCAGGGTGTCCTTAACACTCTGGGCAGCTGAGAGGCACCGTCAGCACCTCATGGGCCTCATCCCCACCTCCAGTCTCCTTGGCTCGCCCCAGGCCTAAAGGCGGCAGTGGGGGGCACTGGAGAGGGGCCTCACCCTGCACGGCACTGAGCTGCTCAGGCACAGACTTTTCCTGGGTGTCCCAAAGGGCAGGGCTGGGGACCCAGGTCCTGGTCTGCAGGGACCCTCCCATAGGGTTGAGTGCCTGTCGCCCTCCTCTCCTAGGACATGGCTCTGTCCCAGCCTCTCCCCGAGGGTATGGGCAACATGAAGGAGGCAGTGGGGAAGGGGCTTGGCTTGGGGAGCTGCTGCGGGGGTCCCTCAGGGCCTCGCCCCCCCCCTCCCCCCCCCCCCCAGTAACCCTGCATCCATCACCCTTCGGCCCTGGGGGCCACCCAGCCAGGAAGGAGTGGGAAGGGGGTCCCAAGCGGGAAGTGTGCGAGTTCAGCCCAGGGCGCTGGGGACAGAGCTGGGGACAGTGCGGGGAGCCCTGGCTCTGCCCCTGCTGCTGCGCTTCTGGGCACAAACCTGCTCCCCTTTGCCGCCTCTTCCCAGGAGGGCGACAGAGCCCAGTCTGCCCCCACCGAGGGCTTCGCTTCAGACATGGACACACTGCACAGGGCAAGCTCAGCACTGGGTCTCAAGGAGCCAGTGACCCAGCGCGCAGCCCCTACCGCTCAGCTCTCCAGCCCTAAGAGCAGGTCGGGAAGTCGCAATGTTCAACCCGGCTGCTCACAGAGAAGGGCTGGAGCTGCTGTCCGTGATGGCAAGACTGTGTGGAGAAAGCCTTGTCCTGCTGCCACCCAGGCCAGCAGCCCATGGGAAGAGGCTGGAGCTGCTATCACTGACAGCAGGACTCCACGGAGGAAGTCATGGCCTGTTCTCACCCAGGCCAGCAGCCCAGGGGTACCTCCCAGAAGAAAGGTTTCCTGGGCAGACCTCCAGGGAGCAGGGACTCAGGCAATAGCCCCCGAGCTCCACTATGGAACCCAGGGCCATGGACCACCTGCAAGAGGTGTACAGGTGGTCAGAATCCTCAGGCTCCAGCAGTTCCTCCATGGATACTGAGGAGGCTGAGTTTGAGGTTCTTCACTGCCTCTATGACCTCCTAAGGCACCAGCAGGCTCAGCTGAAAGCCATCAAGTCGGACCGTGCTGAGCTGCAGAAGCTGCGGTCCGAGCTGCTGCTCCAGCAGCAGGAAGGTGGGAGCTCTGGGGCCTGGTGGGATGTTTGAGAGCCTGGGTCGGGGGCTCATTGTGCTCAGAGCCTGGCCCTGAGAGTGAGACCCCGTCACTGACAGCGTCCCCCCTTGGCCCATGTTCTTGTAGGCCAGGAGAGCATCGTCATCATGCTTGAGGACATCCGTGGCCAGGTGTCCTTCCTGCAGGGCCTGGCAAGTGACTTCGAGCAGGAGAAGGGGAAGGTGAGCCAATGGCGGTTCCTGTAGGGCACGTGGGGATGCTTGGTGGGGTTGGGCAGGGAGGGGGCATATGAAGAGCCCCCGGTGTGGGAAGGAACTGGTTCCATGCCCAGACTCTGTCCCACCACCGTTCCCAGCTCACGTCCATGCTCCAGGAGCTGAAGCAGGAGCTCAAGGAGCAGGCAGAGCAGCAGGAGGTGACCAGGGCTACACTGGAGCTGTTGGTCACCCCATGCCTGCAGCTGCAGGAGCAGGTGAAGTGCAGGGAGAGCTCCCAGCACCCAGTGGCTCGGTGGGGTGGTCGTGGCGGGGTTCCCGGCCACATCTCCTGGCTGGCTGGGGCCATGGAGCCTCCATGGCTCCCGGGGTTGTTGGCTGCATGCATTCCATCTTACAGGTGCTTCCTCCTCCCCTTCATACAGGTGAAGAGCTGAGGGCAATGCTGAGGAGAGCGAAGCAGGAGCAGGCAGAGGGGCAGGCAGTGTGCCCCATGTGCACGGGCACCGGCGCGCCAGAGGGGCATCTCCTGCAGTGCTTGGAGAAGCTGCAGGAGCAGGTGGACTCCCTCCTGTCGAAGCAGGAGGAGGGCGAGGTGGAGAGGCTGAGGAGCCAGGTAAGGAGATGGTGGCATGTGGGGCTCAGGAGGGGGCTGCTGGGACCTCCCCTGCCCCCAGCTGGTTGTGCATCGGTGGAATGTGGGGGAGCCCCTTGCTTCTCCCCCCACCCTGCCCCGGCCCAGATCGGGTTGTAGGAGTGAGCAGCATGGAGGCACATTGAAGCTGTGCTGCAGATATCCCACTGGCACTAAGAGCCCGTGGCCTCTCCCCTTGCCATGCACAGCTCTTACCTAGGTGGGGAAAGGAGGCTCTGGGAGTGCTGAGGCACGCCCCGACCACAGTGCTGGGTTTTGAGTACCCCCAAGCCCCATCCTGCAGGGAGCAAGCAGGCGGCTGCCGGTACCCCAGTGTGCCGCGGCAGTGCGGCACCCAGAACACTGTTGTCCTCCCTGTCCCACCCAGTAGGACACAGCTGCTCAAGCCTTCCATCGTGCTCCCCAGCAAGGTAGGGATGAAGAATGAAGGCATGCAGGTGGGACGACAGTGGCTGGGAGTGTGATGCTGAGTATCTGGGATGGGAGGATTCGTGCCTCAGTTTCCCCAGGAGAGCTGGGTGTGGAGGGTTGCTTGGGGATGCGGAATTCCGCCCCATGCTTTAGCCTGCCCCTCTCTCCTTTCCAGCAGGATGATGACAAGACGACAGAGCTGCTGAGGGACACCAGCCGCCGGCAGGGCAGGCAGCAGCCTGTGCTCAGGGGCAAGGAGGGTACAGGCGGGAGAGCCCTCGATCCAGTGCAGCCTTCCCCAGGCACTACGGCTCCTCTTGCCCCTCCTGCCCCATTCCATCGAACTGAAAGCCCAGCAGCCAGGCAAGACTGGGGGTCCCCGGCTGAACCCCTGGCGCCCAGGCAGCCGAGCATCCAATCAATAAATCCTCATGTTCATCCAAGCGCCTATGTGGGCTGAGTGGGGGGACTCTGGCTCAGGATCTGCCCATCACGCACAGGGAGGGCTCAGCAGCATCTCTGGCCTGTGGCCACGTCTCACTAGAGGAGCAGCCCCTGGCCACCCCACATCCCTACGGCCTGTGTTCCCCGAGCTGCCGCACTCCCCTGGCACCCTCTGTTCTGCACAAGCCCCTTTGGGAGCCTGTGTCCCCAGAGTGGGGCTGGGGGAGCCGGGCAGTGCAGTAGCGGGAGGAGGATGGATGCTCAGTTGCTGCTGAAGGCGGTGGCAAATGGGCACCTGGGTGGGAATGGCAGCAGCAGCAGCACACGGCTTCATGCCAAAAGCGCTTCCCAATACTCCATATACTCAATACTCCAAGTGAGGTCTCACAGAGCAGTGTAGAGGGGCAGGATCACCTCCCTCGACCTGCTGGTCACGCTCCTTTTGATGCAGCCCAGGATACGCTTGGCTTTCTGGGCTGCAAGCGCACACTGCCGGCTCATGTTCATTTTCTCATTGACCAACACCCCCAAGTCCTTCTCCGCAGGGCTGCTCTGAATCTCTTCTCTGCCCAACCTGGAGCTGCTCCTGGGATTGCTCCTACTCAGGTGCTGGACCTTGCACTTGGCATTGTTAAACCTCATCAGGTTGGCATCAGCCCATCTCACAAGCGTGTCAAGGTCCCTCTGGATGGCATTCCCTCCCTCCAGTGTATCAACCCAACCACACAGCTTGGTGTCATCGGCAACTGATGGGCGCACTCATTCCCGCTGTCCATGTCACCAACAAAGATGTTGAACAAGAGCAGTCCCAACTCCGATCTCTGAGGGACACCACTCGTTACTGGTCTCCAACTGGACAATGAGCCATTGAGCACAACTCTTTGCTTGCGGCCATCCAGTCGGTTCTTTATCCACCGAGTGGTCCACCTATCAAATTGATGTCTCTCCAACTTAGAGAGAAGGATGTCATGTGAGACAGTGTCAAACGCTTTGCGCAAGTCCAGGTAGATGACATCAACTGCTCTGCCCCTGTCCATCAGTTCCGTAGCCCCTTCATAGAAGGCCACCAGATTGGTCAGGCAGGATTTCCCCTTAATGAAGCCATGCTGGCAGTCACCAAGCACCTTGTTGGTTTTCATGTGCCTCAGCATGCCTTCCAGGAGAATCCACTCCAAGATTTTGCCAGGCACAGAGGTGAGACTGACTGCTCTGTAGTTCCCCGGCTCATCCATTTTCCCCTTCTTGAAAATGGGGGTTATATTTCCCTTTTTCCAGTCGTCGGGAACTTCACCTGACTGCCATGATTTTTCAGATATGATGGACAGTGGCTTAGCAACTTCATTTGCAGCTCCTTCAGGACCCACGGATGGATTTCATCAGGTCCCATGGACTTGTATACATTCAGGTTCCTAAGGTGGTGTTGAACCAGATCCTCTCCTACAGTGGGCCTAAGGTCTTCATTCTCACAATCCCTGCATCTACCTTCCAAGACTTGCATGGTGTGGTCAGAGCATTTGCCAGTGAAGGCTGAGGCAAAGAAGTCATTAAGAACCTCAGCCTTCCCCAAATCCAGGGTAGCCAGTTCTCCCGATAGCTTCTGGGGAGGGCCCGCGTTGTCCCTAACCTGTCTTTTATTTCCAATGTACCTATAAAATCCCTTCCTGTTATCTTTAACATCCTCAGCCAAGTTTAATTCTAAGTGGCCTTAGCTTTCCTAACCTGGTCCCTAGCTTCCCGGACAACATCTCTGTATTCTTCCCAGGCCGCCTGCCCTTGCTTCCACCTTTTATAAGCCTCTTTTTTCCTTTGAATTTTCCTCAGCAGCTCCTTATCCATCCAAGGAGGTCTCCTGGCCCTCCTGCTGAACTTCCTTCTAGTTGGGATGCATCGCTCCTGAGCCTGCAGCAGGTGAGCCTTGAATATCAACCAACAGTCTTGGGCCCCCCTGCCCTCTAGGGCTGTATCCCATGGAACCTTACTGAGCAGGTTCCTGAAGAGGCCAAAGTCTGCTCTCTTGAAGTCCAGGGCAGTGAGCTTGCTGCATGCTCTTCTCACTGTCCTGAGGATCTCAAACTCGATCATCTCATGATCGCTGCAACCAAGGCTGCCCTGGAGCATCACATTTGCAACCAGCCCTTCCCTGTTGGTGAGGACGAGGTCAAGCATGGCACCTCTCCTTGTCGGCTCCTCTATTACTTGCAGAAGGAAGTTGTCTTCCACACAATTGAGGAACCTCCTGGATTGCTTGTGCTGGGCCATACTGTCCCTCCATCAGATATCAGGGGGGTTGAAGTCCCCCATGAGAACGAGGGCCTGCAAGCTTGAGGCTGTTCCTATCTGTCTATAGAGTGCTCCATCCACAGAGTCCCCTTGGTCAGGCAGTCTGTAACAGATCCCCACAGTAACGTCTCCCATCACTGTTCTCTCTCTAACCCTGACCCAGAAACTCTCTGTCGACTGCTCACCTGTCTGCAGACAGAGTTCCATACTCTCTAGCCTATCCCTAACATAAATAGCAGCTCCCCCTCCCCGTCTGCCGGGCCTGTCTTTCCTAAAGAGCCTGTAACCTTCCATTCCAACACTCCAGTCATAGGAGCCATCCCATCATGCTTCTGTGATGCCTATGATATCATATCCCCACAGACGTGCACGCATCTCTACTTCCTCTTGTTTGTTCCCCATGCTACGGGCATTTGTATAGAGGCATCTGAGCTGAGCTCCAATTGAAGCCGGCTCATTGGCTCGAGCAGCTGGAATATCTCTACATTGCTCCGAGCATTTATTATAGGTGCTGGCAACTGACTGGGTGTGTTGGGATAGAATGATGCCCCCTCCCCCAACACATCTAGTTTAAAGCTTTCTTGACCAGTCTGGCAAGCCTCCTACCAAAACTGCTCTTCCCCTTTGTTGTCAGACCAGCTCCACCAGCTCCCAGTAGACCTGGCCTCCCAAAGAGGAGTCTTATAAATAATAAGTCTTATAAGTGGATTGTCTGCTAATTTTTAATAGCATCTTCCTATCTGCTGGAATAAAGCTGCTGGTCTCCAGTTCCACAGATTCTCATTCTCCTTCTCACAGTATTTGCCCTTCTCCAGTCCTTTGAAACCTCCTCACCAAGTCCCCTGTAATAACCAACCCTTGAGGACCCAGGCTTTACTCTGCCCACTTCACAGCTACTCTCACAGCGGTTTCATCTGGCCCTTGAATACATTAGACTTGCTTCCTCTTGTCTGTTAACCTGTCCTTGCCCTGCACTGCTTCTGCTCCCACTGTTTTAAGTCTACTTTGCTTCTAATTATTTTTTTAAGGGTTAAAAAAAAAAAATTGAAGTATTTTCTGTGGTTTCCATTATTTGGTTTTCACTATCTGAGAATTCATGGATTTATTCCATCTTTCATTTTCCTCTGGCTTTCATGCATGTACAGAATTGCCTGGACTGACGTTTTGCATCCGTTGTTACTTGAAACCACTTTGGTGTCTTGGCTTTTCTTATTTCATGTTTGCACTCATGGTCTAATATTTAAATTCAGCGTTTCTGGGTCTTTTTTCTTCTTTAATGGTTAATTTCTATTTCTTAGGGAATTTCTTGCATGACTGCTTTCTTGGTTTCATTTTTCTCACTTTTCTGTTTTGTCATTGGTATTTCTCACCTCTGTTTCTGGAAGCTCACAAGATCAATGGACAGATTGAAGTAAATCAGCATCAACTGACCATTGTATTGTGAGCCTCTCCAGACTTTTGTCCAAGCAAAGTTAAGGGAAAAGAGGAGGATCACAGCCTTTATGTTCTCTTTTCTGTCATTAATGCCAACTCTTGCTGCTGAGATGGGCTGGGAAGTCCAGCCATTGCCTAGCTTCAGAGGGTGGTACCCTGAGCACATTGAAAGTGAACTTTCCTGCTGGGAAAACAGCTTTACATCCACTCAGGATAAACTCCGCATCCCCAAAGATAAAATTCCCTGAAGAAAACAATCAGTTGAGCTGAGGGCACCAACTCCCAGTTTGGGTGCAGCTGTCCTAATGACTGTAGTGTGCGCTGTTCACAGCCAGGCAGACACACACTTTGGGAATGGTGCCAGGCATAAAGAGTGCTTTCTTACACATCTTCTTTTTTAATATGCAGGAGAGATGGAAAACCTTGGGCAAAAAGGAAGGGAGACATCTGTGGGGCATCTTAGTTGCCAAAATAGTACAGGAGGATTCAGTAGCCAGAGGGAGCTCCCAGACTCCCCCTGGGATACAGAGGAGCCCTAAGGGCTTTTTGCAGGGGTTCAGAAACTCCAAGTATTTTGAAGTGCAAATCATGTTTTTGATAAAGCAAAGCTGTGGTTTCACAGTGGAGTGTGGAGCAGCAACAGCCACTAAAGGATCTCTGCCTGCTCCTGCAATGAGGGGGGAGATCAGGAGGGGTTCTGTTTATTGCCTTCTTGTAGCCTGAGTGTTTTCACACATGGGAGGCACTGGGCTTCCTTGTAAACCCATCAGCACGTGAAAATAAGGCCTCAGACAACTTTGCATTGCTGAATGCAGCAGCTGGGAGAAATCACTGTTAACTGAGCTAGCAAGGAAAGGGAGGAGGCAGCGCTGGTTTAGGGAGAGCCCTAGGAATACTGTCTCTTTCTACAATCCACTGCTGTATTGTAGATACCTTGTCTTACAGGTGATTTGCAGGTTATTCATAGAAAATAAAATAGGTTTAAGAAATACCAATCTGGTTTAAATGTCTTTTATTTCCTGTGTGCGCATCAATTGCTGCGCCGTACCTGGGCAAATAGAGTCCGAGGTAATTCCCAGATCATCATCCAGCAACCAATTCTTGCAAATGGTTCTTTAGCAGCAAAGTGCCTGAGTAAATTTGTGTGAAGATATGCATTTGCTTACTAGATGGTTCCACAAATACTGTGTTCAACTGGCTTATATAAGGATGCCCACTTTAATATTTGATTTAGAATTCAATATGAAGGCGACTGATTGCAAAACACAACCAGATTTCGCAACTCAAGGGAATGGAACTAACAATTACACATATAAAATCAGCTGAAAATGAGTTAGCAAGATGAAACTTCCAGCTTGCTGACTGAACTCATGATTAAAGTTGAGGAGCTAAATGAGCATGGAGCATACTCCTGACATGGGCTATTTCAGTGATGTGGAGCCAGCAGGTTGGTACCTCGGCATGTGCTGGCTCAGTTGAGAAGCTGGGAAAACTGAGGGCAAGCAGGACCAGGCAGCCGGAGGAAGGACAAACCTCCAGGCAGCTTGTCTGACCAGGGCTAACCTCTGCCCAAACTGCTGCACTAATGTCCTCACCACGACAGGGGATTCCCAAGCCCATGTTTAACACAATTTCATCCTGATTTGTAAATGGCATTTGCTCTGGAAGCGCTCCAGCTCCCATGATTTTCTGGTCTCGTAACACTTGAGGCCGCTGCTCTGAGTCTGATGTGATGAGGTTTGCAGTGTCTTTGGCTCTGAAACTACCTCTCAAAGTCAGGGTCTCAGATCATCTTACGTCAGACCGCAGGAATAGAAGCTATCCTCACTAGGACTACCCCAACCTGGCATCCCAGCCCCACCAGGCCCCACATCTCCATAGAATCACACTGGTTTGGGCTGGAAGGGACATTAAAGCTCATCCAGTTCTAAGTCCCTGCCACGGGCAGGGACACCTTCCACTAGAGCAAGTTGTTCAAAGCCTTATCCAACCAGGCCTTGAATCCCCTGCACCCGCAACTCCATCTCCCTCCCCATCTCCTTCCTCATCCCCATCCCTGTCTCCTTCTCCATCTCCCTCCCCATTCCCATCTCCATCCTGATCCTAATCTCCCTCTGCATCCCCATCTCCCATCTCCCTCCCTATCCCCATCCCTGTCCCCATATCTTGATTCCAGTCTCCCTCCTCATGCCCATCTCCCTCTCCATCCCTATCATCATCCCAATTGCTATTCCCCTCCCCATCTCCCTCCTTATTCCCATCTCCCTCCCCATACCCATCTCTATTCTGATCACAACCTCCGCCCTTATTCCCATCTCCCTCCCCATACCCATCTCTATTCTGATCACAATCTCCCTCCCCATACCTACCTCCATCCTGATCTCAACCTCCCTCTGCATCCCTATCTCCCATCCCCATTTCCCTCTCTACCCCATCCTAATCCCATCCCAATCCCAATCTCCCTCCTTATCCCCATCTTCCATCTCCCTCTCCCTCCCTATCATCACCACCATTCCCCCCTTCCTATCCTCCTCCTCATCTCCATCCCGATCACAGCCTCCCTCCTTATCCCCATTCCTATTCCCATTCCCTCCGGCCCCACCCCCGTCCCGCCCGCTCCCGGCTGTGGCCGCTGCGTCGGGGCGGGCCGGGGGGCGGTGGCTGCTCGGGGGCCGCCTTTGTGCGCGGCGGGGCCGTTTCATCCTGCTCTGCTGCGTCCCGTCCCGCACCGCTCCTTCCATGGCCCCGCGCCCCGCTCACGGCTGCGGCAGCGGCGCGCTGCTGGGGCGCTTCGGAGTGCTGCTGCAGGCGCTGCTGGCCCTCTGCGCCTTCAGCACCCTCATGCGTGAGTACCGGCGGTGCGGGGGGAACCCTCGGTGCCTCTCAGCCAGCGCTGCCGGAGTGGCTGGGGACCTGTTTCCTTATAAACACCAGGTTCTGCGTTGGCTATGCTGGGGTTTAAAGCGGACTGCGGGAGTTTGTTCGCGGCGCTCAGCAGGCAGCTAGGGCGCCAGATGCTGCTGCTTCAAACTCTTGTTTGCAGCCTTAATCTGATGGTAACGAAGCACCGCGAAATTGCGGCTGTAATCTGTTCAAACTGGCTCCGCTTGCATGAGCGATTGCTCAATCGCGTAGAAGATTTTAATGAAGCGTGAGAGGTAATGGGCTAACCTGGTAATTTACAAGGAAGAAGCAAAAAGATATGGCAGGGTGCGTACTGGATGCAGCCTTGCTTGATTAGAGCCGTAGTGGCCCGAGTTGTTGTGTTTAACTTTGGTTTAACTGTGACGTTTGGGGGCTGAGGGGCTGGGGCAGGAGGTTAGGGGGTTTATGGTTGCTGTGAAGGGATGGCAGGAGCAGTAAGAAGGTGGGGAGCACTGAAACCTGAGAAAGAGCTGAGAAACTTCACTGGTTTGTGCTGCAGCTGCGTTTTCCTCAGCAACGCGTTGTTTCTCTTTAGGGTTAAGTGGTTTAACACAAGTTGAGTAACGTGCCAGAACTCGATCTGTTTTCCTTGTTGAAAGCCCTGTGGTGACGGTGAACTGGAACTTCCAAGCTTTCTGGCTCGGTTGCTGCACGTTTTGAGGCATAAGGAGGTGGAAAGAAAACCCACACCAGCTTCCCCGCTTTAAAAACATAATAATTAGCCCTTTAAAATATTTAGGAAAGAGGAAAACGACCCAAAAAGCGCAAAACCCGGTACATAAACTAAAAGGAAATACCCGCTGGAAGGGTGGTTTTGGGGGGCGCGGTACCTTACCTGGGTAAGTTTGGGGGGTTTTTTTTTGGGGGGGAAGGGTGTTTTCTCTTGTTTTCCTTAGTTTTTCCGCGCCTGAACAGCGAGCCCCCCGCGATGCGCACAGCGCGGAGCCGATCCGTCCCTCCGCCCGCACCCGCGGCAGGCTCATTCCGATATGGCATTCACGCAGTGCGTGTGCCTGCCGCTCTTTTTAAGGCTCCCCCCCCATTAAGCCGCCAACTCCTTCCGTGACCTTTCCCAGCAGTTTTTTTTAACGAACAAAATAAATAAAGAAGCAAAGAAAAAGAAAAATCTCACACAAATTCCAACCCCCATCGCCCCGCTGCGCGCCCGCGCAGCCTCCGCGCCCCGGGGCCGTGGGAAACGCGCCGCAACAAGCGAAGGGAGGGTTTGAAAATCACCCGTGAAATCGATGCCGCCGTTCCGCGGGGCGCGCAGCGATAGCACCGGTGTCGCGTTGGACGCGATCAAACACCATCTACAGCGTTTTCTACGGGCGGCTCGGCATCCGATCTTCCCCTCCCCGCCTCGCCCGTTCGTTTCGGGCTTTTCCCCCTTGTTTTGGGTGGGGGAAAAAACTTCCAGGGAGGGAGATGGGGAAAGAGAGGGACGATAAAATGCCCCCGCGGCCCCTCCCGTCCCCTCCACTTCGCCAGGCTCCTGCGTTACCTGATTATTCCCTGGTGCAGCAAATAAATACGAAATAAATAGAATGGGGGGGGGGGGGGAAGCAGGTGAAGGCACAAGGCAAGATGCGAAATCAGCTGGTGCAGGCACGGGAGCAACTTTCTATCGTTCGCTCGTTGGGTATCGTGCTGCAGGGAGAGGGTCTCACACCTTGGAACGTGGCAGTGATTTCCCGCATGTGGCCCCAGCTTTCTCCTACCCTACTGCAATCACCAGCACCCTTTACACTGGTTCTTGATAGGGATTCATTGCTGAACCTCCCCATCCCCTTTTTTCTCAACCAGCCTCTCACAGACACACTAGCACAACCCTTTTGTGCAAGAAGATGAGGAGTGCAATAGAGATGAAGAAAGGCGTCAGTTTTCTTTCAGGGATAAGATACTGAAGACTGGAGGAAAGGGCAGATATTGCAGAGAGTGGATTTCTTCACCACTATCCACGTTCTTGCCATTCAAAACCCATCTCTGAAAGGCCACGGAGACAGCTTCGACCCCTGCTGGTCCAGCAGAGAACACATACAAAACAAGCAGTTCATGTTTTCCAGGCTTTGGGTTGTATCGGATTTCAAAGTGAATACTGTCAGAACTTCAAAATAGGACCAAAAACCCAACAGATGCCAGGAGAGCATTGAAGTCCTGTTCTTCCAGAACATTTTGAAAGTGGCTGGCATTTTCAGCATGGTGACATTTCAGCTTTTCAACCTACTTTTGAAGGGAAGATGCTCTGCAAACCCTGTGTCTGTGTTCTTTCTTCTTCTGACCTGTTCTATATTAGGTTACACTGAGATTCCTCTCACTGCAGCTTATCTTGATATAAAGCTGGTGGCAGGAGACACTTCCATCATCCAACTCAGGGACATGACCACTGCAGCTCCCACAGTGTGTCAGATTTTTCTCCATCTCCTTTCCATTAAGACCAGATGCTTTTATGCTTTATTTCCATTCACATGTAAGCACTCTTTGCTGGAGCTTTGGTTCCACTGACCTCTCTGGAGCTGCTTCTTCCCTCTTGGCCTTGGTGTTCTCTGTCCTGGCCTCTATTATTTAGAGGCTATTTCTGAAGCACTGACAGTGCAATTGGCTCTGTGCGTAAAGAGGTAGAAGAAAGCATTATCCTTGTCCAAAGAGCTTGGGATCTAAATTAGCTCTGTGGATGGTGTCCAAACAGGTGGATTCAAAAGAAGTTAAAATAATCAAAGCTGAGGAAGAAAACCCCTTTGGAATGTCTTCTAAGTGGCTGCTACAACAAGGCTTTCATGTATGAATGAAAAGGTGCAGATTTATATCAGGTCTGATCTGAAGATGACTCTAACAGCACCTGTTGGCAGCAAAGACTATGGATCTTGCTCACAGCTGAGAATACAAATTGGCTTAGTGGACATAAAATGCAGTAATAGCTGGGAGATTTTGTTTTAATGCTACCTTTTAGGGCACCACTGGGAAGAAGAAAGCACTTTGAGATGTACTGAATTGTCCTGGTGTAGTATCTCAGGATACAGAATGGGTTTAATCCCTGGTGCAAAGTACACACTGAGGTTAGCTCCAGCTTTAGCTGCAGTGTTCTGTGTTCTCAGGGATGTATCTTCCACTGATCGAAAGCAACTTGGCTACATTATCACTGCTATCTGTGCTGTTTAATGCCTATCTGTTGGCAGCTACATGATGCTCAAACTTGTATTTCAAGTTGGGAACAGAAGTTTCACAGCTGAAATTTGTTGTTGTTATTTTTAACAAAAAACCCCTCCTACTTTTATGCAAATAGCACTGACAAAGGAAGAGATTTACTTGAGTACCAAGTAGCCTGGGTGCAACGGTCATCCATCTGTCCTTGCCTCTGATGATCACCCCCAAAGGATGTAACTGTTCACACCCCAAGTTTGCCATAGGTGAACAAGAGAAACATGTCCAACCCAGTGAAATTCAGAGAGTGCCATTACCTTAGATCAGATATCAGCAGTTCCTGACCTCTGGGATAGATTATCAATACACAAAACCTTTCCTATTTTGCAGGCTGTCATCTTCAGGAGGAGAGGTGGGGATGTAAAAAGGTCCCCTCCACAAAGGCACAAGCATGCACACCCACAGATGTTAGAGCATTAACACTCCCAGTTTCTCCCTTTTTTCCTGGCATCAGAAGATAAATGCCCTGGGGAACATTAGGATGTGCATTTGGGTATCCATTTCTGGCTTTGGGATGCTGCCATCAAGATGTGCTCCACTGCAAAAAGGGGCAAAGCTGTGCAGCTGCACCAGTGTATTTTGGGATTTAGAGATAGCCAACCTATGAGCTGAAGCAGGGACACTGTCTAACAGGAACTTGGTGTCAGAGAAGACACCCACAGGACATCATCTGGGGCTATCTCCATTGCCAAATGCAGCTCCTGTTACTTGTTCTTCTGTGGAATTGCTCCTGGAGTTATCGTGAAGCCATTCTGCATTTTCTCCCATTCATATAACAAACTATGGCCTTTATCTTCTAAGTCTTCCAGTAGTCAGCCCACTTTACAGTCAATCTTTACAAGAGGAAAAGACACCATAAAGCCCTTACTTCCTGCCAGTCTCGGGACCAGGGCTCTCACTTACCTTTGTCTTCTTTTTATTCAACAGCCCCAACTCAGGGAGAAGTTGGTGGCTGGAAGCCGGCGTTAGGATGCACAAAGACTAGTTTCACAGTGCCATCTCCTGGAGAGGGATACCACATTTAAGCTGCGTTTTGCAGATGCCGTCTTAGGTCTGATTTGCCACCGGGGCATTTTGAAGGCAGGTGGTTATGGCATGACCTAAAGGAGTTTAGCACAAGTGACGTTAATCCAAGATTGAACTCCCTCGTTACGCTGCTCAGCAAAAGTCCTGCTTCTTAAATGCTGCGAACATTGAATTGGGATTCATAAAAGGGTTATAGACAGTGCTTTGCACCTCTTCCCTACATGCAGTGATTGCAGAGGTACCCTGCAGCAACACAAGGGATACCGTGGCAAAGGGATCATCTTAAATGGGAAGCATCAGGGCCAAGCATCCCTGTGGCCTCCAGCTGACCTGCAGATCCCTGCCCAGCATGTGGAGACCCACACACCAAGTTTTCACTGCAGCTTACTTACCAGCTTCTATTCGTATTTACTGCCTGCTCATTAGATATCACTGTGCAGGGTTGTGACTATTCAGCAGATGGGCAAGGACTGGATTTAATATTAACTGGAAAATCTGAGCCAGGGCATCATCTGTGCAGCTCAAGAATGCCTAGAAAGCGTGTTCTCAGTGCTAAACAATAGCTCTTTCCCCTTAGCAGTAAATGGAAAGGAAGCACATGTTATATCCAATAAATCAGAGTGCTGAGGTTCAATACTGAAGCTCATAGCTATGAGTCTTATCGATCATGCGTGCACTATGGAAGAGATCCACTCTCTTATCAAGAACTTGCTTATTTCCACCATTTATGAACAACTTCCTTATTTGAGTGTTTGCTGGCAGGAAAACATCTCCTGGTTGATGTATCCAGCTTCTACAGGCAGGTGTTGGGAAGGGAGGCTGGGGAAACTGAGGCAGGAGGAGCTGTGAGATGTTGCACACAGATGTGCAGTCCCAGGGAAAGGCTGTAGTAATGGAAGTGGACTTAGACCTCAGATCTGGGGTAGCATGGTGCAGTGGTTATAGATTTCACTTCACACTGGTGTTTCTGCCCAACTCTGTGATGCTGAATAAGTAATTTCTCCATTTCCCTTCCCTTTTATGCAGGAATCTCCATAATGGCTAAACAAGACCAAAACCTCTGATGGACAAGGATGACCAGGAGCTCACATCATATTAAGAACTGTAAATTGTGCCTTACATCTGCATTACTCTTCATTGCTGCAGCACCCTGATGGGAGATCAGAGCAGTTAGCGCGCTTTGAGTGAATTCTGTATCATAGTCCCTCTTCATCAGGGACTGTAGCGATAGGACAAGCGGTGATGGGTTCAAACTGAGACAGGGAAAGTCGAGGTTAGATATAAGGACAAAGTTCTCTATTGTGAGGGTAGTGAGGCCCTGGCACAGAGTGCCCAGAGAAGTGGTGAATGCTCCATCCCTGGCAGTGTTCAAGGCCAGGCTGGACAGAGCCTTGGGAGACATGGTTTAGTGTGAGGTGTCCCTGCTCATGGGAGTAAGTAATATAATTCCTATGGGAATAAGTATATAAGCAGTTTCTTTTTTTAAAAACCAAAGATTAAAATCATGCATTTGGAAGCATCTCTCTGAAACTAACTCTGAAACGGGCTTGTGAGTGGCTTTTACTCTTTAACGGCTTCTTCTGTATTAAGGAGAAAGATTAAGAATGAAATACCGCTAATTGCACATAAAGGCCCCAGCTTCCACAACAGTGTAACTGTACACTGTATTCAGCTTAATCTCCATCTGCCCCTAACAGCATAATTGATTCTTTATTTTAATTTGAATTAGCCGACACGTCTGTTTCTTCACTGCCACATTGCTAAGCGCATTTAATAAGAATGAGTATGAGTGGAGGAGTCTACAATATGCCGTTAAAGGTAATAAGTAACATATTTAAGGTTAGAATGAGCTCAGAACTAAGTAACTCAGGGATGAGGACTGAAGGTGTATAAATACTTTGCTTACTAGGGCTCTGTTGAGTAAGACATAGCTGCTGGTTAATAACTAAAGAAATAAATAGAGGTGGTTTTCATGAAGTGGGTTTTCTGATCTCGTTTCAGACCATGCCCCTTTGGTCCTGCCTACAGGTGACTGGTTTTACTCTAGATTGGCTGACCTCTGACAAGTGGTAGCCACTGTGCCTCAGTTTCCCCATCTCCACAACGAAGAGAGGAGTAGTAAACTTTGCAAACTGCTAGAAGAATTCTCTGATGAAAATACCCGTATCCTGTCCCCTGTAATTGACCCTTGCCAGCCCAATGAGCCTTTTACTCCAAAGCAGACCCTGTGGCCCCTCTCCTCTTTCATCCCTTTTCTCCACTCTCCAGTGGTACAGCTATGCAGGCTCTATTCCCTCCTGAGGTAAATATTCCTAAAGCCACGTCTCTTTTAAAAGCATCATGTGCTCATAGGTCTTCCCTGCACCTCTGATAACCCACAAGCCTTGAGAATACAGGTTCTTGACCGGAAATACCTTAAAAACTAATACTCCTGGCCAGCTTGCGTGCACAGACAATGCTCAGCTGCAGCACAGTTTGTTCTGCTCTCCTGCTCTTCCTCTTCCTCAGTCTTGCTGCTGGGCAGCTCATTGAGGTGTGCAGGTGTGGAATAATTAGGAAATATGGGATAACTAGGAATTAAACTTATATTTGAAATGTAGCATTGTCCACCCATGAGGAAAAACGGACTTTCAAGGCCTCTCAGGGCGAGATGCAGCCGCACCTGGTATCCCAGGAATGTGCACTCCACAGCGGTTCCCGTGGCAACACAGACAAAGGGTAGAGCCAGGTGGAGATCTCGAGGTTACTCTTTGTCCTAACTTCAGCGAAAGATGGGAATGTGATGGTGCGAGAAGCTGATAAGCTGCATGGTAGAGTGAGGTGGAGATCTTGCAAAAGCCGATAAGCTGCATAATTCTTACCCTGGGCTAGCAGCCTGTCATCTTTTGATAGAATGCCATCCTCAGTGTGAACTTTGCTTCATTATAATGTCATTATAATGCATTTACATGCTAAAATACACACCCATCTCCAATGCGACCGCCCTCCAAAATGAGACCACCCCTCTCTGTGCATGCGCTCTGAATTTTCGGTGCCATATACCTTTAAATCGAAGCGAGAGAAATTTGCACCAATAGTAATAAAGGCATGTATGACTAGAGTCACTCAAGCTCCACCTTGAAGGTAAACAATAATATAAAATGACCCAAGAGAGAGGGGGATATTGGGGAAGATACCATCGTGGATGAGTCGAGGAAGATAACATCAACCGACTCCTGGGACCGGTCAACGGGCTGGACCTCTCTTCCCCCCCATAGGGACGCCTGTGGGTAAGATTTGCACTGTATTCGGTGCTTCCCTGGGAAAACCTAGAATCTCTATAGAGTTACTTTTACTGTCATCTGTATATTTTATAGCTATACTGTGTTAACTTTATCGAGCGCTTGTATTCATGTAATCATTATTCGCACGTGCTTTTGCAGACAGTATCTATCACCGGCAGTCCATAAGAACCTGTATCTGTTGCATCAATAAACTGCACGGTTTCGGTAATCGATCGTAATTCTCTTGCTGAACGCGACCCCATCTCTTAGTGTGGCGTGAGAGTTCAGGAGCACGATTCGCCTGACAGTGTGGTGCACTGTCAGTGAAACCGGACCCAGTGAGGTTCGAAATAGCGAACGCTGCCCGGGCTGATAGCTGCCAGTAATCTTCCCCCCTCCCTTTAACGCAACAGCAGGGTGTGGAGGTCAGTGAGGATGAGCAAGATAGCAGTTATGGTGACCCACATCAGCATTCAGCCCTTACAGACAGGGGGGTTTAACAGAAAATGAAGTACATCCCTGTGAAACGAGATGTTTTCTTATTTGAAGCTGGAGAATACACAGCAGAATGGATGGCCCCCATTGCGGGTCTCTACTCAGAGTTAGCAGTTTGGGATTTCCCTTTCATCATGCCCTGGAGCTCTCTCTGCACAGTTGGGAAATCAAACCACACGGGTATAGATTTAGTGACAAATACAGTAAAAGATACATGCAGCAGGAGCCTGATTCTGCTCTGGTGCTGTTGGGATCCAAAGACCCAAAGGCAGGAGCAATCCCCACTTCCCTGAAATCTTACCTTTAGAAAGGAAGCAGCTTGTTCCTGCCACAGTTACACCATAAATATTGACCAGCCATACACCATAAATACTCATTTTCTCCCAGGTTTTCTTTTGGATTGAACCAACCAGTTCCCTGTGAGATGAAACCTGGGTGCAGTCAGGGGTCACTTGAAGGATTTCCCTTTGTAGGCAGTGTGACCCATGATAGATTTACTTGCCTCTGTCCTACATGGTTCTCCAACACCATCCCAGCAAACCTCAACCTCAAGTACCCCTAGGAGATTCTGCCAGGATCCCATGGGAAGGATGTGCACATAAATGCCACTTTAGGGGCTGTATTTTCTGTTATTTTGCAGTGAAAATTAACTCTTTCCTTAGAACCGGAAAGATTCCATGTTAATCCCAGAAGAGACAATGGCCAAGTACCAATGCAAGGTGAACATGGCAAGGTGAACAAGGTGAATGTGAGCTGGATGGAAGTGACTTGGCCTGGAGGACACAGATCTTGCCTTACAGCAAAGAACATGAGCAGGGTAGATGCAGTCAATATTTCTCTGGCACTGGACAGGTTTTATGGGGTCTTCTCCAGGGAAGATGTGCTACCAACAGCTATGACATTTCAACGTGAAAAGTTTCTCCTCCTTTCCCTGCTTTTGGACCCCCTCACATCATAAGTGTGAGGTATAAATGCAAAGCATTCTTGGCGTGATGTCTTGAGAATAGAGTAGGTTTTAGTGCTCTGAAAAAGCTTTTGTCTAAAGGAACATGTCTCTACACAGGGCGAATCACAGTTTCATTTGCTCAGCTAAAACAGCTCAAACAACTCGTTTTCTTGTTCACATCCACGGTTCCGTATTGCAAAATGAAAGAAGGATTTATCCTGGCAATTCTTGTTAGTCCTTATCACAATGTTCCTTAATCTACCTCCTTACAATCAAAAGGATGTTGCCCAGTCCTGTCAAGAAAACTACTTGCTGAAAAGCATTGGATTTACAGTACTGTTTAGATAACCAAATCTAGTATTAATTGATGATGTTACTGCCTGTGAAATATCCTATTTATCTAGGATCCATAAAAGGCAGCTCATTCCATTAGCATAAACAAAGAGTGCAAAGTAGGAGCCATGGCAAAGGGGCGTCTATGGAAGAGATGCCAACAAGACAGGACCCGGGCAAATATTCTGTGTTTTAAAAGCCGGAAGTTAGAACTGTCAGGGATGAATGCTCATGTGACAATGCCTTTGCTTAAACTAGCAAGTGTAATGTCACTGCTGCATAATTGGGATGTGTCAACAGTTGTGCTTGAAAGGTTTATCCAGGTGGGTTGCACCTCTCCCCATCGGTACAATACAGGCTTCACAGCCAGTGCTCTTGACTCCTCTTTGGCTTTGAAAGAAGCATATCTACAAACCCTGCTGTGTTTGTAATGATGCTTTTTAACAAGGTTTCTCCAAGCATAATTCTGTGATAAGCATAAAACAAGCTTCACCTATTTATAACCAGGGGATAAGTGGTTTTTCTATTATCACGACCAGCCCCAAGTGGCCTAGGAAAACCTGGAGAGCAAGGCAGAACATGCAGGGAGGAAGAGGGGGAGATGTTGGCTGTGGGCAGGTCATTCTGCATTGCCTGTCTACATTCATGGACTGGCTACAGAGCCTGGACCATCAGTGTGACGAGGTGCCTGGGATGCAGCTCCAGATTAGCACACATCAATAGGTTTCTTCAACCTGGGCATCTCCATGTGGCTCACGAGATTGATTCAAATGCCTAAAGTAGTTGTGGTCTTTGGTCTGATAACTCTTATATTCTTCTATTATAAAATGACTTGTGCCCTGCCCAGCAGAAAGATGGGAGTAGTGAGCTATGTCAACAAAGACAGATCCTGATCTGATCAGTGTGACAGCACAGGGCAGAGAATTCATGTTCCTCCTCTGCTAAGTGACAACAGGAGCCAAGATAGGGAAGGAATTTGGTTTTCCTCATGACAAGCTTTAAAATAGACTTGATTTTAAGCTCAATTTTTCAAAAACCTGACCCTCTAGAAGTAGCTTTCCAGGTATGGAATTAACTTTCCAGGCATGGACAGACCATGCTTCCTGACAGAACAGGCTCCAAAGGCACTTCTCCATCTATTCAGAGCACTCTGCTACAACAGAAAGTCAGGCAACAGAGCATGAAAAGTCATTCAAAGGTGTTTGCACAGCAAATCAGAACTTCAAAAGGAGCCAGTGCAAATTCAGACTCAGTGGGAAAGGGGCAGCATTTCCTTTGGGCTGCTTGGAAAATCATCCCTGTGTGCCCTTGTGAGGGCAACCCATGTGCCTACAGGACAGCTTCCAAAAAGGATTAGCGCCAGTGCTTGCAGGTTGGAGGCACAGAAAGGTGACTTTCCATGTGAGTGGTCACAGCCCAACAATCCATCATTAGGCCATTCTGCCTCCCCATTCTTCATTTCACCAGGTAGTTTGAATGCTAATCTGCTTAAATGCCTTTTTATAGCTGGTAGCTGGAGGCTAGTTGAGTTGAGAAACCTTTACACTTGTACAGTCGTTTACAGGGCTGCTTTAAGACACAGCATATATTATGTGTGAAGCTTTATAACAACCATCCATATCAGAGCTGATGAAGAACATGAAAGCAATACAGCAGCACTCCTTCCTACAGCACTTTGTTACAGGTGACAAGAGACAGGAGATCCGAAGGCTGAACAAAACCAGTAGCAGGAAATTATTTTCCGGAGAGACTCCTACAGAATGTAATGATAAATAAGACTTTTAAAGTTACTGTGAAACAAAGGGACCCTTTAATGAAAAAGAATCTGATCCCTTAAATGTTGAAGGTTGTATTCATCTGTCTCAATTAGGATATATTGAGATAACTGCATCTGAAACATTAATCCCCTTTGTAATTGGTGGAGCAAATCACCATAGGGACATGCGTAGGAAACTCATATCACTCCAGGGTAAATAATAAATGTTGTGACTGCACTTGGGACTTCGAATTCCCACATTTGAGTATCTGTTGCAGTCATGCCCTGCCTCAGTGCAAGGAAAACTGGCTCCCAGGGCCAAAGCAGCCTGTGAGGCCCCATGGTCTGGAGCTTCAGGTGAAAAGAGTTCTATATCCAACTCAAATCCAAGAAGAAATCCTGGCCCTTAGGATTCCTCATAGGGTCATTATTCATATGACAAAATTACTACATGCACGTAGCAGTTTTGCTGCACTGGACCTACACTGCTTTGAATATCTTTGACTTAAACCCTAAATGAGTGCTATAACTTGGAGAAGTTTTCCTTACAAAAAACAAACTCAAAACTGCCTGAAATTCACTATTGCTGTAATCTTTCCCCATGCACACAGAAATCCTAATCATCCTCCTCCTATCCCAAATCAAAGCTATCAACTCCCATCTTCATGTTTCGATGCTGCTTAGAAACAGAAAGTCCTGGTTCTCCTGGAGTTTAAACAGTTTTGCTTTCATAGCAAAGAGGAGCACAAAAGTTGAGTTTAACTCCCAGTGGTTTCTGCTTTTTCCTTTCTGGAGAGCTCAAGAGCCAGCTCTTGTGAATTAAACCCAATTCCCATCACTAAATGCTTCTCATTTACACCCGCAGAGCACTTGGGCCAGCTGTGCCATTTGTGTTCTCACTCCTTACCACGGTGGTCTACCTCCAGGTAAAGCAAAGCTTGTATAAACGCATTATAAGAAGCTCATGAGAAAGACACATGGGTGTAATGAGGCTGAATGAAAATATGTGTAATGAAAGCTTGGAGGGAAAACATTCTCTCTCAGAGGAGTGTTATCACATTAGCGCTGGTTGTGAAGAGCTAATGTCCACTTTAAGTGGTATCAAAAGCTGGAGCAATTGAAAGACAGTAAGAAGAAAATGAGTGATGAATCAATTTTATTGTGTGCTGTTGAGCAGTCCTGGCTGGAAGAGAATGCGTTGGTACTGCTCAATAAAAAGGATGGATGGGAACTGACAGCAGCAGGGACAAGTGCTCCCACACTTTCTGAAGAAATAAATGATTTTTGCCATTATTTTTGCCTTAGCCAATAGGATTTTGCTGAAAAGGAATGTTTTCTTGTGGAGTTCAGCATAGACACAGCAAGTGAACACCGTGCTCTATTTATGCAGAGAGGAAATACCAGCTTTATTGGAGAGACAAACTCACTTTGCACCTTTCCTGAAGCTGGCTGTGCTGGCGTCCCCAGGAAAGGTTTTGTGTCTCTCAGATCTCTTTATGGGACTCATCTCTGCTGCCCCATCTCCCTTTTTCATGCACTACATCCCTATGCCACCACTCTCCATTTCACCTCCTAGGTTTGGTACGGGTTCCTAGGTCACACTTGCATCCTGATGCACACACACCTATCCAGAAGCACTGAACACACTGGCACTGACCTATCCAAGGCTGCTGAAATACATTCCCTGTTGAAAACAGGGTAAAAGGAGCCCACAGAGACATTTATTCCTACTACAGCAAGACTGATTCCTGCAACCAAGCAAGATTGGTGTCCTTACTCTAGGCTGAATGGTGGCAACTGTTATCTTCCGAAATGAGTGATGTGAAGACTCCCTGATTAGTTAGGATCATTTCACACACAGGCTTCCATCCCAAAGTCACTGCTGCAGTCTTCCACTAGTATACAGTTCCCCAGTTTGGGCTGCCCAGATGGTCATGGTTAAAAAGGCACCTCCAGAGGGTGATCCCAAGCACTTCTAGATATTGGTCCCACACAGAAGGAATTGCAGGCTGGAGAACTGCATGTCTTTTCCTGGCAGAGCAGTCCAGACAACAGGCTTAAGATAGATGCCCAGTTTCTCCTGGCTAACTCTCAGCAAGAGTCCTCAGATGTCCTTGCGGTGCCTATATGGTGAGTTTTGTCTTGGGATTGGACTCAAGCCCACCATCCCCATGGTGGGTCAGAGAAGAGAAGCCAATGCTATTTCATTTCCATCACAATGAACAAGTTCCTTTTCTTACTGCTTCCTGTTTCTATGTTTTTCATCCCTGTTTCATTCTTCGTCAAAGCACAATTTGAATCTAATTTCATAATCTCACTGACCAATATTATTTCTCCCCTGTGTTCAGTTGCAAACATCTCTGATAGCAAGCAGATATCATCTGGCCTTTGGGAATCCCTGGACATTCCGAAGTTTGTGTTTCAGTTGTAACATCCAGAAGAGAGGGGGCGAGAGAACAAGAATGTACATCCTACATCAGCATTTAGCTATCAGGTCAACTGTTACAACAGCAACAGAGCAAGGGTGAAAAGAGAAGAAACAGTAGAAAAAAGCAGAAACACCATTTAGGGTGAGTCTGCAATAAGCATTGAATTCAAGAATAAATCCTTATTGAATGGTATATAATAACAGACCTACTTCTCCCAGGCAAAGAGAAAAAATGTCAGTTTTGGGACCTCACCCTGAGCTATGTCAAAGGCTAAGATCTCAAGAGAGTTCATGTGGGAACAGACAGCAAAAGTCACTAGGCACAGCTCTTCTTGGACAAAATTAGGTTTCCAGCCTGTAGAGTTACTATTCAGGTGAAATGAGTAAAATTTAAGTCAGTTAAGCCTTGTTTTCAACTGCATGTCCCACAGGAAGATGGTTTTAAAACTTCACACCCTCACTGGTGCAACATCATCAGAAAAACTTCTAAGAGTAGGCCTGGTCTCAGACACATGCAGTGATTTGTAAATCATTCTGACAAATACCAATTTTCTATCACTTTTTGTTATAAGAATAACTTTTTGCTATGTTATATTATGAGAAACATATTCAGGTTTTTCCTCTTGAATCACGTGTAGGAAAAGTCACCTTATGGATGCTCCTTGCATAGTTTACAAAAAGCCTGTGGGCATCTTTCCATGGGTAAGCATGCGTGTGTTCACCTAATTATGTTCCTGAATGAACCACTCCAGCAATAAACCCTGATTTACCTACAAACACTTTCCAGCTTCCAGGAGCCATATGTCAAATCAGTCCCTAAATAGAATAACCTTTGCTCAGCTTCCCCAGGGAGCAAACACTGGATCATAAAATCAATGTCTTATTTGTCACCAACTGGCTGAGTCCAGAAGTGCTTGCTGGGGAGCTGGGAGTGTGGGGACAGAACTGCTCACCTATTGTATGGTTCTCTTCAAGCAAAAGTCCCTGGTGGCTTTGATAGGACATTAAGGTGACAATACTACATCTTCCTTGTCCAAATAGCAGGCAAATAAGTAAATAAAAGACATTCCTATTAGAAACACCTTGTCATGTTGTAAAATAAGCATGTCAGTTCATGAGAGGGAAGCTTGGTTTTGCCCTTCTACCACAATGAAGGGAAAGACACCCTCTGCCTCAGAGTTTTAACCATCCCTTCTAGCCTTGGAGAACTCAGCTATTCCTAGGAGCCATGTACAGCTTGACATGTACGTGTATGACCAAGGCTCCCTCCAAAGTGTAGAGGAGGCCACCATTCCTGCTCTGAAAGCACTGCTGTTTCCAACACTGAGATCATGGCCATATGATATTACGCACCTCATTGTAGCAGAAAATGAAAAGCTATTGATGGAAGAGGAAGCAGATGAGATACATATATCAGCTGGAGCAACAATGCAAGCTGAAGCTGCAGAGCTGTTTAGGACCTGTTCTTCATAGGGCCAAACCTGGCAAAATACATTGTGAGGGGTCTGCAATGCAAACAAATAGGCAGCTGCTGGAAGGGGACAGCTGGGATTTCCAGCCAAAGAAAAAGCAGGCGCAGGCTGTGGTTCTTCTCAACTGAGTGTAGATGTTCAGGATTAAGGCATCCAGGTCCCATGAAGGGTGATTGCACTGTTGGAGAGCAATTAATCTCATTATTTCAGACTGCAGTGTCAAAAGGAGATGTAGAGAACTGTTTCCCTCTGCAGGCTCCGGAGGCAGCTCAGACAGGTAACAGACTAATGGTCTAACTTTGGACAGCTAAAATTGACTGAGATGAATCCCATCCCACTGATATTTGGGTCTGAGTGACAGAAGAGTACTGCCATACTTTACACACAAAAACCCTGACCAAGGGTGCTGCAGCATCGTCAAGGGCAACAAGTGAATGTGCTGAGCTTATAACCATTATCGTCCTTTGTTAGAACTGACACCACCTTGATGCTCTCTCTTTTTTTAATTGCATTTTGCCAGCTGTGCTTTGTCATCTGATTTTTCAGCAGAATCAACATGTTTTTTATCAGGGTATATTCTTGGTGATAATATTCTTTTCAAAGGGAAATTTGTCTTTGTTTCGCTACTTCTATACTTGGAGTTTAACTTCATGTAGATGTTGTCTACATCCCTCTGCCTTTATATTGTATTTATATACGAGTTTGGATTAGATGACCAAAGACAGGTCACTGTCTGCCCATTGCTGTGGGCTAGTGCTCAGAAGTAAACCCAGTTTGAGCTTGCATCAAGACACAGAGGTGTTTCTTTCACAGCCTGAACCATTGACCACAGTTCAAGATAGTCACAGATGTATCTTCTACCCTTGCCTTGCCGATGAGGGAACAAGCTTGGTCCTCTTTGTTCTGGAAGCCTTTGCAGGAAAGATCCTTGCAGACACTAATTGAGAAAATAATGATCACAGATAAGAAAAGAAATCCAAGAGTTAAACCCTAATGAAATCTGTAACTAACTCTGGAAAGTATTTCAGGCAGTTATGGAAAGCAAAAACAGGGCTGCAGGGTGGGATGGATTTGTATGATCGTCTGTAGTGGCTGCTGTCCTGCTCCACCAAATAGTTTTCTCTTCTCCTGCTAAAGATGGAAATGAAGTAAAAACCCCATGACTCCTCTGGGATACAGCTTCTCTGCGCAGCTGCCAGGCATTTCGAATAGCTTTGCATGTGCACAGTGCAGGCTTTGGGAACAGAGAAAAGAATACAGCCTGGTCTGTGAGCTGTGCTCTGGGGCTCCCCTGTAATCAGATTCAAACCTGATTTTGTCTATCCCAGATGTTAAATTCAGGCATGGCGTGAAAAGACACAAGTTGAGAAAGCCTAGAAAGCCACCTTTGACTGTATGTCTGCATCTCAAAGACCTTACACTGTCCAAAAAGCAGTACACCCAATGTCCCGTAGTTTCCCCCCTAGGACCAAAGGAGATGGTGAGCTCAGTGTGTGTCTCTATTTATGCTACAATATTTCTGCACTAAGTTGCATGTTGACAATTTGTGGCATGGGCCCAGTGTTTGGGAACTGAAATGTGAGAACATATCTGTAGTGATGGACTCATTCAACTGAGGTTGTTTTGTATCAGATCTCATCTGAAGAGTGTTTTACAGATCTGAGCTAACACCAACTGGGGCCAGGAAGAAAACTCCCCTTGAATGCGAAAAACATGGAACGAACCCAAGTAACCTCATCACTGTGTTCGTTGCTTTGGAAAACCACTGGACATCATCATAAGTGAAAAATAACAACAGTGAAGTTATTATTTTAAACAAAAGGCATATTTTAGAGCAACTTGTCAGGTCTCCTGTCACAGGAGAAATGAGCAGTTCCCCCCCTTGATATTGTCTTTGTGACTTGTTTCCTGCTTAAACAGAGGATCGAACCCAAAATAGAGATCCCAGCACTCAGGCCTCCACAAAGAACTGATTTGGGCTATTCAGTTCATCTGCCGCTTGCAACATTTGCCTTCTCCAGCACAAAACCAAGGTTTGTCAGATGATGTACTGGGATGGGACTCACACTGGCTGGTTTCCTGGATAGGATCCTAAGTATTCCAAGAAAAATAACACGTCTCATTGCTTTTACTCCTCCCTCCTGTTTAATGTTCAGTATGATCATTATGGACTCTCTTGTGCTTCTTGTACAGCTATCAAGAAGTTGGCAATCTCCGCACTTGACTTTTATCCTGTAGAAAGGGTGTGCCTGTTTCTCATCAGAAACCAGCTAGAAGAGTTTTGAGGTAGTTGATGGGTTTTTAGCAATCCCTGGGAAGAAACACAGGGACAAATTTTACTGCGTTTCTAGGCTGAAGTCAGGCTTCATCCTGAACCTTAAAAAGGCTAATTCACTGCAATATTCATGACATCATTTCTAAACCCAACACCTTTAATACCCCTTTTCCTGCACGCCCAGATGTTTCTCTGGAAGCAAATACCCCCTTTAATCCAAAGAATGAAACTTAGCCAGAGGGTCTCTTCTGAAAGCTGTTTTGTACCCATAAGGTTATATCATGCTCCTGATCTGTAGTTCTGCAGCTGAGATTGCACCATAAATGCAAACCAGAGTGCTCGAGGAGGGTATTAGCTTCAAGTTAGGCAGCATTTGCTGTTTTGGAAATATCCCAGGAGAGGTAACTGAGGTCTCTTTCAGGATGACTGTGTGCAGCCTGAATCAAAATATCTCTACTGCAGCTGTAAAAAATGCATAAAAGGAGGTAGAAATGATGCCTTAGCTATAACATTTATAAAACATCAAGGATGACTTGGGAAGGAACCTGTGGTTTTCAAGTGCTAATGGAAGAAAGCCTTGGGAGCAGAGAATATGCACCAGGTCTTGGAAAATGAGCATTTGATTTCAAGACTCTTGATGAGCCACAGAACTCAGGGGGAAAGAATCAAGGTCCCCTCTGGTTCACGCTACATGAATTCTGGGCATATTTAACACTTTGTCACTTGTGCAGGTCTCCATTTCCTAACTGATCTTCTCTCGTAAATAGTTATCCAGGCGGTCAGATCCTGACATCCAGTAAAAGATCTGAAAGGACTCATCCAAACCCACAACCATGGAGAGAAGAAGGCTTCCTTTTCCCTGGGGAAATTCCAGGTCTGCCAGAGAAATGGAAGAGCTGTAAAGAATAAAACTGTATTTGATTTGATTTTTCTCTCTTTTTTGTTGTTTGAGAAGAAGTCTGACCCCCCTGAAGTGGGAGGGTGTGAGACAGGGAGAATGGGCAATTGCTGCCTCCTCAAGACAATCCCTGCCTGAAGTAAGCCCAGGTAGAGTCTGCACTCAGAAGGGATGACAGGATCATGGTGTAACCACAAACCTCAGTGACGTCCAAAGATTGACTAACAAGCTGAAATATTGTCAGTAGTGCCTCCAAGAAGGATTAGGACTCAGATCTCCAAAAGCACAGGGTTGGGACATTACCCGTATGTTCCAATAAATAATGGAGCATCACAGGGAGAGGATGGAGACACCGGCTGGCTAAAAAACCCCAACATAGCAGTTCAGAAAATGCAGTTCAGAAAATGCAGTTCAGGGGAACTTGGGAGACAGAATACTAGAATCCCCCTGCCATGGGCAGGGACACCTTCCACTAGAGCAGCTTGCCCCGAGCTCCATCCAACCTGGCCTTGAACACTGCCAGGGATGGGGCAGCCACAGCTTCTCTGGGCACCCTGTGCCAGCGCCTCAGCACCCTCACAGGGAAGAGCTTCTGCCTATGAGCTCATCTCAGTCTCCCCTCTGGCAGGTTAAAGCCATTCCCCTTGGCCTGTCCCGACAGGCCCTTGTCCAAAGCCCCTCTCCAGGTTTCCTGCAGCCCCTTTAGGCACTGGAGCTGCTCTAAGGTCTCCCCTTAAGGAGCCTTCTCTTGTCCAGGCTGACCCAGCCCAGCTCTCTCAGCCTGGCTCCAGAGCAGAGCTGCTCCACCCCCCGCAGCCTCTCTGCGGCCTCCTCTGGATCAACTCATCCATCCTCCCAACTCAAGCAGCAGTTACCTTGCTGTCCCTGAGAGAGGATTATCTGAAAAAGATGGAAGTTCTTAAAACCCTCAAGCAGCAGAATTTCTCCCTCTGCCCCCAACAACTTCCTGCACCTCTTAACTAGCCTTCTTCCTTAAAAAGATGTCTCGGTGCCAATCCGCTTTGCTGCAGTTCAGATCCCAGAACATTCTGTTCATGCTACAATGGCTGTAAATTCAAACATCATCTCAAGCTTGAAGTGGCTTGTATCTGGCTTGTTCTTCCAAAAGATGGGACCCAGCCATAAATCTGAATGCAGTACACTCCCAAAGTTCAGCCCCATACCAGGGGGATACAAAGAGCGAGCTGAAATTGTCCTGTTATTTTTGGTTCATGGTTTGAGAAGAAAGTTTAGTTTTCAAGAAAGAAATTGATCTGAAAATCAAATTTTGAGGCTTTCAAAGCAGTTCTAGTCATATCCAAATAATCACAAGTTCTGGCATCATCTTACCATCACAAACACCACATTCCAAGCCCAAAGTTGTAGTGTGATGCACTTGCACAGCACCTGCAAGGAACTCTGGTCTCAGGCAATGTTTCCTGGCATTACAGTACCACTGCAATAATAAACAGATGTCCTACCAAAAATGAACCCACTCAGGAAATGTAGAGTTGCCTCTGGGCATGTTTAGGTGGGTGCTTGTACTCCAGTTAGACACTGCTTGGTTTTGTCCTGCCATCTGTTAAGATAACAGGTATACAGGTTACTTTCAGTAACTTTCAGTACTTTCAGTGGCAAAGTTATTCAAGAACTCCCTGCCTCTTGCCCCACCTCTGCAGTTCATCACCCTCATAGATTGTACCAGGTTAAACTTTAGAGGAGTTTCTCTATACACAAAGTGATCTGAGATAAGGGAGAATCAAATCATGCTGGTAATCACTTGCAGGGCTGCTGCCCCTTCTGGGCTAGCTTCAAGCTATTGCATTGCAGAATAAAATAAAGCTATGCAAACCATTTGCTCTGGTTGATCAAATAAAATCATCTCGCTTTCTACTGTGATGGACTAGTTGTGGTCCACAGGCTAGAAAGCGTCCTCAAGATGTGAAGAATGGAAAGAATTGCAGTTGTCCTCCAGTTTACTCGGAGGAAGAGGAAAATACAGAATGATTTACCAACTGGCCCAAGATAATGTACAAATATTGTGGCAAAGCCAGCCACTGAAACTGGAGTTTCAGTCCAAACCCTTAATCATTAAGTCATCATCCATCAAGCTGGAGTCCTACCAACAGCACGTTAACTATCTGGTCCAAGATGGGCTCTGCACTCCACAGGACCAAAAAGGTAGAAAGGGGATTTCTCAGCTGTCCTGAGCTCTGTGCAGGACTGAGGAGTGGGGTCTGGCCTCCAGTTCCTAGCACCAGCAAAGCTATTCCACTGTCACTGAAGTCCATAGCCACTGAGATCGTGTAGGACCATCATCTCTGTAGGGATGTAGGGTGATATATGAGCTTGAGAGGGTCAACCCTGATGCAAAACCATCATCCCAATAGGGATGGTGGGACCTGTGAGAGGTTCCTCTGTGCTTCTCTAGATGTTTTGCCTCTTGCAATAGGTGATGAGATGGCCGTGTAGGACCAGTGGGATGTTCTTAAAGGGGTGATTTGCACAGCTGAGGTGTCCTGAATGAGGGGAAGGAGAAATGGAGATTGAAACCTGTCTCTTTCCGCATGTCAACACAGCACAGACCTGAAAACCACTGTCGCCCTCCCTTCTGGCTTACACAGCCAGGGGTGAACAGGGCAAATGATGTTTGAAAGCCTCAGCTCCAAGCCAAATACAGCATGTGAACAATACCACAGGCCCTGTAAAGTGTGAAATCATTCCCATTCTTCCAGAGCAAGACACTGAACATCTAAAAACACAGCTAAAGCACTTATTGAAAGTGCACAAGAATTACCTTGACAATTGCTCCTTGGAGTATTCTGCAATACAAAGTTGGCTGATAACAAAATTGGTGTTGGCCTCTTGCTTATGAATATAACCTAAAACTGATTGTTAAATGTGTCAGGCCTTGTAAAACATGCAATTCAGCAAGAATGAGGTCTATCCACTGTTTAATTAGCAGGGATCATTGCTGCTGGCCGCATAAATAAAGCCTCTTCCAAGTATCAGTCAAAGGAAGTTTTCTCAAGAGACTTTGTTTTCAAAAGCAATTTCTCCATCTGATGAGAAATAAAAGCAGATTAATGATTTACATGAGTGTCATCCTGGAAAGGCCAGTTTGCTGTGCCCCCCTCCAATCCACCGTAATAACCAGCAGCAGATCTCCACATGTCTGCCATCACACAGGGGAATCTGGGGGTACAAAACACCTGAGTGCTAGTGGGGCAACTGAGTTGAAGAAAAAGATGTTGTGCTATACAAAACCAGCACTCATGATCCTGTGACACTTTTCTGGTGCATGGGGCCACCACTGAACTGCCTGTAGATGGAGCAGGCTTAGTTCATCTGAGAGCTGACCTGAATGGCCAGAGGAAGATGTCCTTCAAGAGGGTATTTATCTCCTGTGGTTGTGAAAGGAGCCAAGAGACATCTCAACGGGGGACACAAAGCCAGGTGAGGGGGATTTCAACCAAAGGTTGATTGTACAGAGCAGTGAGCAGCAGGACTTTGGACATGGACTGGAATCATAGAATGGTTTGACTAGGAAAGGGCTTTAAGATCACCCAGGACCAACCCCCTGCCATGGGCAGGGACGTCTCACACTAAATGTCACCCAAGGCTCTGTCCAACCTGGCCTTGAACACTGACAGCGATGGAGCATTTACCACTACTTTGGGCACCCATTCCAGTGCCTCACCACCCTCACAGTAAAGAACTTCTTCCTTATATCAAACGTGAACTTGCCCTGTTTCAGTTTGAACCCATCAGCCCTTGTCCTATCCCTACAGTCCCTGATGAAGATGCCATCTCCTGTGCTCTTTTTTCCTTCTCAGCTTGGCGCAAGGAGCAGCAAGTGCAAATGAACAGGAGCCCCTGGCCTGGTGCCGAGTATCCTGCCTGATCCCAAGCCAGCAGCTTTCTGCAGTTAAGTGCCCTGGAAGTGAGGAAGCCTTGACAAACATGTCCTACCCCTAGGTCTGCTTTGAAATCAGAGCCCTGCCACACCAAAGTATGCTGAGAGTGTGGGTACCTGCACTGCATGTCTGACATCCCAGCTGGCAGTGCATGGGAAGGGGTGACATGCAGACAGTTGTCATTAGCCATTGCAAAGGGCTGGATGATTCCCAGTGCTCCAAAACACCCATTTTTAGTAATAAAATTGGCTTTTCAAGCAAAACCAAAGAAAACCTCCAAACCATTTTGTCCTCAAGGAATACAGGCAGCCCTTTGCAATGGAAGATAAATATTGAACATGGGAAGATGGTGAATGAGGTCTCAACACTTACAGGGTATAAGATAGAGCACAATTACTGGAAAAAATGCACTCTAACCTAGCTCAGCACCATACAGTTATTGTACATGTTTCCTGACAACTGCCACTGCTGATTAACTGGATCCGCCCAGCCCAAAACGCTTGCACTGATCCATGCTGCTGCTCTTGTGTGTTGAGCCCACATGTCACACTCACGCAACATGGGAATGACACAGAAGATGCCCTGGTATCCCAGTCATGATGTCCCCAGTCAAGGTTAGGTTTTGCCATGTAACAAGATGTCTTTTTCTGCCCTGACCCCAATGCTGATGGGCTCTACCACTGCTATAACTCAAGCAAATGAAAAAGCTCTCTTCGGGCCCAAAATGAACGTCTGATTTGCTCAGTCACTGTCTTATCAGCCAGAGAGAAATCATGAACAGCTCGTAATGGCGCTGTTCTTTTCAGAAGCTATCAGGGAGATGTGAAGAACAAATCTTCTAACTTTGATAATTTTTCCTAATAATTTTCTCTGTATTGGAATAATTTTGCCACAAGTTTCTCCAATGACACCTATTATTCCTGCAGGTCTTCCTGGAGTAAAAAAATCCCCATTTCTTTCCCAATTCCTATTTGCTCAAATGCTTTCCATTGCTCTTGCTCGTCTTCAGACTCCAGCATGGATCTGTCTTTGTATGATGGCAAAAGTGGGCTGGACCCAGCACCTACCCCAAGTTTTGTATAAAAGGCAAGCAGCCTTTTAAGCAGTTGGTAGGGATTTTTCTGGAGATGGTGCTCCTGCAGAGCTCATAGGAGCCAGATATCCCCTGCTTATTTACGAGAGTCACTGGGGCAGCAAGAAAAGCCTTCCCCAAGTCAAGATACAGACAGTCACCCTCTTAGAGCGGAAAATGAAACCCGCCTGACATGCTTTACTCTTGTCAAATCCATATCATAGCATAGTTAGGGCTGGAAAGGACCTTCAGATCATCTAGTTCCAGCACCTCTGCCAAGGGCAGGGACGCCTCACACTAAACCATGTCACCCAAGGCTCTGCCCAACATGGCCCTGAACACTGCCAGGGATGGAGCATTCGCAACTTCCTTGGGCAACACATTCCAGTGCCTCACCACCCTTACAGTAAAGAATTTCTTCCTCATATCCCATCTAAACTTCCCCCGTTTAAGTTTGAACCCATTACCCCTTGTCCTATCACTATAGTCCCTAATGAAGAGTCCGTCCCCAGTGTCCTGGGTTCAGCAGCAGCAGTCATTTTTCTCCTTGGTAGCTGGTGCAGCGCTGTGTTTTTGATTTTGGGCCTGGGAACAGTTATGATACCACCAGTGTTTTCAGTTACTGCTTGGTAATGTTTTGGTCTGACCAAGGACTTTCTGAGTCTCGTGCTCTGCCAGGGAGGAGGGGAAGCTGGGAGGAAGGAGAGACAAGTCACCTGACCCAAACTGACCAAAGAGGTTATTCCATACCACAGCACATCATGCCCAGGATGCAAAAACGGAGGGCAGAGACCCGGAAGGGTGGGGGTGCACTGCTTGGTCAGGCTGGGGATTGGTGGTGAGTGATTGTATTCTTTCCTTGTATTTGCCTTGTCATTATTATTGTTGATGGTAGCAGTAGCGGTTTGTGTTATACCTTGGTTGCTGGACTGTTGTTATCGCAAACTGTGGGAGTTGCATTCTTTTGGTTCTCCTCCCTATCCCCCCGGGACAGGGGAAAAAAGAGTGGGGAGTGAGTGAGAGAGCGACTGTGCGAGCTATAGAGGCTTAAACCACGCCACCCACCATCGTTATAGGCCCCCTTCAGATTCTGGAAGGCTGCTATGAGGTCTCCACGCAGCCTTCTCTTCTCCAGGCTGAACAGCCCCAGCTGTCTCAGCCTATTCTCATACGGGAGGTGCTACAGCCCCTGATCATCCTCGTGGCCTCCTCTGGACTTGTTCCAACAGTTCCATGTCCTTTTTCTGTTGAGGATACCAGAACTGCACACAATACTCCAAGTGAGGTCCCACAGAGCAGAGTAGAGGGGCAGGATCACCTCCCTCGACCTGCTGGTCACGCTCCTTTGGATGCAGCCCAGGATACGGTTGGCTTTGCACAAGTCCAGGAAGATGACATCAACTGCTCTACCCCCAAGTTCATCAGTTCCGTAGCCCCATCGTAGAAGGCCACAAATTGGTCAGGCAGGATTTCCCCTTAGTGAAGCCATGCTGTCTGCCACCAAGCATCTTGTTGGTTTTCATGTGCCATAGCATGCCTTCCAGGAGAACCTGCCCCAAAATTTTACCAGGCACAGAGGTGAGGCTGACTGGTCTATAATTCCCTGGGTCATCCAGGACACAGGACACTTTGGGGACACAGGCTCCCAAAGGGGCTTGTGCAGAACAGAGAATGCCAGGGGGAGTGTGGCAGCTCGGGGGGCACAGGCCCTGGGGATGTGGGGTGGCCAGGGGCTGCTCCTCCAGTGACATGGGGCCACAGGCCAGGGATGCTGCCGAGCCCTCCCTGTGCATGATGGGCAGATCCTGAGCCAGGGTCCCTCCACTCAGCCCACACAGGGGCTTGCATGAACACGAGGATTTATTGATGGGGTGCTGGGCCACCAGGGCGCCAGGGGTTCAGCCGGGAACCTCCAGTCTTGCTTGGCTGCCGTGGTTTGAGGTCAACGGAACGGGTCAGAACGGGTGGGATGAGCTGCGGTGACTGCTGAAGGCTGCAGTGGGTGAAGGCTCTCCTGCCTGTACCCTCCTTGCCCTCGAGCACAGGCTGTTGCCTGCCCTGCCGGCAGCTGATGTTGCTCAGCAGCTCTGTAGTCTTGTCATCATCCTGCTGGGAAGGAGAGAGGGGGTTGGCTAAAGCACAGGAAAGAATTCCTCTTCCCCAAGCAACCCTCCACACTCAGCTCTCCTGGGAAACTGAAGCACGAATAACCCCCATCCCGAATACTCAGCAACACAAAACCAGCCACAGTTGCCCCCTCCGGATCCCTTCCTTCTTCATCCTTACCTTGCTGGGGAGCACGGTGGATAGCTTCAGTGGCCGTGGGGTGTTGCGTGGGACAGGCGGGACAACAGTGTTCTGGCCCCCGCACTGTCGCGGCACGCTGGGGTACCGGCAGCTGGCTGCCTGCTCCCTGCAGGATGGGAAATAGGGGTACTCAGCACCCAGCACAGTGGTCTGCAGGGTGGGGGACAGAGTGTTTCTGGGCAGCCTGCCCAGGCACCTCCAAGAGCCTTCTATCCCCACGCAGGAAAGAGCTCTCCCGGGCAGGGCAGGACCGCCCTGCCCCCCCAGCAGCGGATGGGTCCCAAGTCCCCTACCTCTTCCTTTGCCCTGGGTTGAGGGAAGGAGGCGTTTTCTCAGAGCTGCGGGGGGTCAGCGGTGGCGCGGGTGGGATTGGCACGATGGGCCTGCGGAAGCCAAGAACCACCGGTGGGTGAGAGGGGACAAACGATCCAGGCCGGCTCAGGGCAGTGCCCCAGAATCCATGGGCTTGTACCCCATGGCATCCCCCTGCCCGCTGCCCTCAGGGAAGGGTCCCTGACCCGCCACCCGTGGGCAGTGTTGGAGGGGTCTCAGCAGGGTCAAACCCCCCAGACAGACTCCCTGAACCCCGTGCCTGTCAGGCGGCGCTCTCAGAACCCATCTCCCACCATCCCACCCATGCAGCACCCCCACGCTCCGGTGACGGGTGCTACTTACAAGCCAGGCACTCTCATGCTGAGCTGTCGGTCACAGGACAGGCACCGGAATTCCGCACTGGAAAGCTGCCTGGGCAGGGGACAAAAGGGCTGGCTGAGCTGGGAAACCTGGGTTTCTACCCGGTTTATCCCCTAGCACCCCAGCAAGGTCCCAGCCACCTGGCTGTTTCCAGGAGAATGGAGGATGAGGGAGAGCAGTTGGAGGTTGGCTCCAAAAACCACCACCAACAGTGGGAACTACTGCCATGGGCACTCAGAACACCATGGGAACTGTGGCGCTGGCAAGGACAAAGAGGCAACGGGCCAACTGCTGCCCCTGAAGCCACCACTGTCCCCATCACACTCACTTCTTAATCCCAGCTGCATTGTCCGCCTCTCTCAGTAGTGCCTTCTCCTGGAGCTGCTTCAGGCTTCTCTTCCACTGCTCCTCCAGCTGCTGCTGGACTTGCTGCAGCTCCTGCTCTTTGACAATCAAGTGCCTCAGCACCTCCTCGACCTGTTGCAGGGAGGAAGACCATGTGGTAGTGCCATGCAAGGGGGGTGGCTGTCCCCTGGAGACAGACCCGGCTCACTGGGGCATGGGCTCTCAGTGCCTGCAGGACATCTGCAGCACGGCTTCAATTTCCCTCCATGCTGCTGGCTCCTACAACCCCATCTGGAGAGCGGGGAACAAGGGGCTCCCCCACATTCCATCGAAGCACAACCAGCTGGGGGCAGAGGAGGTCCCGGCAGACCCCTCCCGAGCCCCACGTGCCACCATCTCCTTACCTGGCTCCTCAGCCTCTCCACCTTGCCCTCCTGCCTCGACAGGAGGGAGTCCACCTGCTCCTGCAGCTTCTCCAAGCACTGCAGGAGATGCCCCTCTGGCGCGATGGTGTCCCTGCCCGTGGGGCACACTGCTTGCCTCTCTGCTTGCTCCTGCTCCACTCTCCTCAGCATTGCCCTCAGCTCTTCCACCTGCACGAAGGGGAGAAGGAAGCACCTGTAAGATGGAATGGATGCATCCAAGAACCCCAGGTGCACTGGGGTCTCCATGGCCCCAGCCAGCCAGGAGATGTGGCCAAGCCCCTTCCCCACTGCCTCCTTCATGCCGCCCATACCCTCGGGGAGAGGCTGGGACAGAGCCATGTCATAGGAGAGGAGGGCGACAGGGGTTCAACCCTATGGGAGGGTCCCTGCAGACCAGGACCTGGGTCCCCAGCCCTGCCCTTTGGGACACCCAGGAAAAGTCTGTGCCTGAGCAGCTCAGTGCCGTGCAGGGTGAGGCCCCTCTCCAGTGCCCCCCACTGCCGCCTTTAGGCCTGCGGTGAGCCAAGGAGACTGGATGTGGGGATGAGGCCCATGAGGTGCTGATGGTACCTCTCGGGTGCGCAAGGAGTGGACACGGTTCCCACCCGCAGGTCTGGAGTGGGGAAGGGAGGGATGGAGAGGACGGTGGGGCCAGAGCTCCAGGGCTGGGGGGCCCACGGGACTCGGAAGGACGCCTACCTCTGAGCTGCTGCTGTCCATGGCTTCCAGCTCCTTCGGCTGCCGCACACTGGCAGCCACGGCGTCAACTCGGGAGCCACTGGCAATGCCCTGCAGCGGGGCTGTCCTGGGCTGCTGCTCTACTGGCTCCGGGGGCTGCTGCCCCACATGGTGGGCCTGGGCCCTGACCCCCTGGGCAGGCTGCCCCCAGTCTGGGACAGGCAGGCCCTCGACACCCAAGAGCCCCAGCACAGCCTGCAGCAGGCTGTGCAGCTCGATTATATTCACATGTCCACTTGAGGGGTTGATGGCAGCATCCAGCAGCTGAGACAGGCTGGGCGGTGCCATCGCTGCTGCTGTGCTCCACAGCGGGAGACTGACCTGTGGGCAGGAGAGACAGCGGGCAGCCAGCGGCCTTCCTCCTGCTCGCGGGCCTCTGCGAACCCTGTCCCGCCGCCCTCCCACCTTCCTTCCCTCCCTCCCTCCAGCCACTCCGCTCCGCAGCTCACCTGCAGCACCAACTGAATCCCCCCTGCCCCTGCCCGCTCTTTAATGGCCACAGCCCGCCGCTCCTCGATGCCCATTGGCCGAGCCCATTGTCCGCGCTCACAGAGGTTGCGGCTGTTGCCAGGTGACGTCCTGTTGCCAGGCGGCTGTTCCCGTCCCGCAGCTCCAGCTCATCCCCTCATGTCCCGGGCGCATCGGCAGACGCACGAAGCCCGCGTTCCCGTTCCTTCGAATGCCATTCCATTTCCATCCTCAGCCTTCGGGTTTCCTTGCACTTTTTTCCTCTTTGTCCAAACAAAACACACTGGCAGTGCAGGCACAAAGCCCACAGTGACAAGCTTTGATTTACACCTCTAAGATTACACAAGGTGAGTCCCACTTGATACTGCCACCCCTACATGCATAACGTCTATTTTATATTACTTAGCCAAGACATAACGTAAAAATACAAACGCTGTCCTTTTCCAAACCCCTTTCCTTATGGATCGACCTTGGATTCAAATAGCCCATATTCATTCATTCTCTTCTTCCGTTCTTCCGATATAGATACATCTGTGTCCGTCATAAGCAAGTGCGGAAGTTTGAAATGGGTATTTCCAGCAGGATGTCAACAAGATGCAGTGAATCACAAACTGTGGTGAGCTAAACTCAGCATTTCCTTTGTTCTGTGTGCTTCTGTCCCAGCACTCAAACTGTGCTTTGATTTCACGACCATTCTGGTCTGTAGAGAAATTAATCTGTGCTGTGGTTTCACACAGATATCATAGAATCATAGAATAGTTAGGGTTTGGAAAGGACCTTAAGATCACCCAGTTCCAAACCCCGTGCCATGGGCAGGGACACCTCACACTAAACCATGTCACCCAAGGCTCTGTCCAACCCAACCTTGAACACCACCAGCGATGGAGCATTCACAACTTCCGTGGGCAACCCATTCCAGGGCCTCACCACCCTTACAGTAAAGAATTTCTTCCTCATATCCCATCTAAACTTCCCCCGTTTAAGTTTGAACCCGTTACCCCTTGTCCTATCACCACAGACCCTAATGAAGAGTCCCTCCCCAGCATCTCTACAGGCCCCCTTCAGGTATTGGAAGGCTGCTATGAGGTCTTCATGCAGCCTTCTCTTCTCCAGGCTGAACAGACCCAACTTTATCAGCCTATCTTCGTATGGGAACTGCTCCAGTCCCCTGATCATCCTCGTGGCCCTCCTCTGGACTTGTTCCAACAGTCCCATGTCCTTTTTATGTTGAGGACACCAGAACTGCACACAATACCCCAAGTGAGGTCTCACGAGAGCAGAGTAGAAGGGCAGGAGCACCTCCCTCGACCTGCTGGTCACGCTCCTTTTGATGCAGCCCGGGATACGCTTGGCTTTCTGGGCTGCAAGCACGCACTGCCAGCTATTCTTAAGAAGATGAAATATCTTTACTTGCTTAACACGACCTGTTTATTAAACCTTCTTTGACTTCTCTTCCTGGAAGATATTTGTATGTTAGGGCCAGGATTTCACCACAGACGTGGACTCCCAAATCCTGTTGAGACTTGGGCTGGTTTGGAGCTGTTCTGGGATATTCTGCCAAGGTGTTCTGAGGCATGGAGCACACATCTTTGGAAAATAAGTTGGGGGATTCAGGCTTGTTGAGCCTGGCAAAGGGGAGGCGGAAGGCCAGCCCAGTAGCTGCCTACAGCTACTAGGAAGGGCAAAGATAAAGCCAAGCTCTTTGTGGTAGAGCCAAGCACTATAGCAAAGAGCAGCAGCCAGGCTGTGCCTTGGGAAATGCAGGTTGGACAGCAGGATGAAAGGTGTCTTTAGGCGGATAGTACAGCCTGTGACAGGTTGTTGGGAAATGAGAACTAATGAATTGTGGACCTGACTCAAGGTTTAGCTGGGTGAAACTATGGCTAAGCCAGACTAGAGCTGATCGCTCTTCTGCTCTACGCATGAGATTGAATTAGAGTCCTCCAGCTGATGCTGCCAACCAACGTTTCTATGACCCTACGGTAAATGCACCTCCCGTCTTCTGCCCTACCCCAATATGTTCAATATTGTCTAGGAAGTTATAACAAGGCAGTCGGTGGCCAAATTCCCTGTGCCAAGAATTATGCATTGAAGTCTTTCTACGCCCCAAAGCCACAAAACAAACCACATACCTCAGAGAGCCAAGAGGAGGACACACTTCCAGATGCCTGGTTCAGAATCCTCTCAGGGATAGTCACCAACCAGATGGGAGGCCATCACCTCATCACCCCCCAATAGGGAACACTGATGATACCCAATGATCTGTGCACCAACTCAGTTCTTCTGCTAGCCATGCAACATCACCCCACCGTGCAAACTGTCTGGCAGCCCCAGGTTGTCCCTGTCTGCAATAAATACAGGCTGTGTCATGGCACATTCATTATGCTGAGGGTAATTAGTGGTTACGTCAACGGGAGGATTTCCAGTTATGCTGCTGGCTCACTCTGCATGAAAATTAGCCTGTTGATGTGTTTGCCTTGGGTTGTGTCTTGTCAGCCTTGGCATCACCCCCTGAAGCCCATGGATGTGGCATGGCAAGAAGAACCAGCTGTCCATAACGGACAACCCTCATCTTCACCCCTGCAGGTGTCAACTGCGGTCGTTCAGTGCTCACTGCCTCCAGCTAGAAGAGATGTGATAATGCTGCATTATAAGAGGGTGGCAGAGCCTGCTGATACACAGGCATAACCTTCTATTAAGTGACAGAAGCTGTGATTTAAGGGAAACCCTTGTGGAATAATTAAAAATTAAAATTATATTTGAAATGCAGCATTGTTCTTCACACATAAGAGAAAAAAATACAGGCTTTTAGGACCTTTCAAAACAGGATGTAGCCACCCCTGAAATGTGCACTCCTCAGCAATCCCCATGCCTACACAGTCGGAGGGTAGAGTGGGATGAAGGTCTCGCAGTTATGCTCTGTCCTAACTTCAGCACAAAAAGGGGGGAACTGGAAAATGCAGACGGAGGGTAGAGCAAGGTGGAGATCTCGCAGTTACGCTTTGTCCTAACTTCAGCACAAAAAAGGGGGAAGTTGTATACTAACTTCAGCTAACTTCAGCAAAAAGAACACTAACCTCAGCAAAAGACATCTTATGACCAATTACCGTTCTTGGTGTGAACTTTACTTCATTACTTGCTAAAATAAGGTATGTATGGCTAGAGCCACTCAAGCTCCACCTTAAAGACAAAAATAGTATGAAATGACCCAAAAGAAAGGGGAATATTAGGGAAGATACCGTCGTGAACGAGTCAAGGAAGATAATATCGGCAGACTCCTGGGACCGGTCAACGGGCTGGACCTCTCTTCCCTGTGGAGAGCAATTTGACTGTGAATGGGCATGTGAGCCATCCAGACAACTGCTTGACAATTGTAAGGTAGTAACCCACAGGCATTGAGGCCTCGCCGGGGGTTTACTAAAGTTCGTGTACATGCAGAAGTCTTGAGAAAGTTGGCACGGCAAGCTGCTGAGAGAGATGTGCAGGAGGGAACTGATAACTGTAACCTTGAAACATATGCTGTAATAGTTAACCAATCATTAAGCTGTTACTAACAGTTAGCTGAGAGACATTAACCAATTAGATATTAAGCAGGATACCAAGTAGAATGTAGGTGGAGAGCACTATGCGCGTGGACAGAGGGTCTGAACGAATCCTATTGTACATTGAGTCGCGTGAACAATACACGTATCCAATTAGAGTTGTGTGTGTTAATGATAGACAAGTAGAATGTCTATATAAACTGAGCTGTCTGCACAATAAAATTGGCACAGCTTGATCATATGGGTCGTTTATGCTGTGTCCGGGACTTCTGTGTCAACGCTTCCCCCCCATCGGGACGCCTGTGGGTAAGACTTGCACTATATTCAGTGCTTCCCCAGGAAAATTTAGAATCTCTATAGAGCTGCTTTTATCGCCACCTGTATATCTTAGAGCCAGGCTGGGTTAACTTTATTAAACGCTTGTATTCATGTAACCATTATTTGCTTGTGTTTTTGCAGACAGTATTTATCACCGGCAAGCTATAAGAACCTGTATCTGTTGCCTCAATAAACTCAATTACCAAACTAGACTGTCTCATTGGCCAATCACCACTATGGGTAAATCCGGACCAGTAGAGGTTCGATGTAAGCGAACGCGGTCCGATGGAAATCTGGACCAGTAGAGGTTCGATATAAGCGAATGCGATCAGGTTGCTTGGACATGGCAGTGTGGTGCATTATCAGTGAATCCGGAATCAGTACGCATGCGGACTGGTAGTTGCAGTCAATTGCACGCTATCAGTGAATCCGGAACCAGGCGCGCCTGGACTGGTAGTTGCATATTAGGGCTGTTCCTGGCACCCCCTCTAATAAAGTAAGGGGTTTATCTTTTCCCCTTTTAAAGCAACAACCCTCAGAGATGTTGAAACTGTCAGAAGAGACCTTATTCCTGTTAAGTATAATCTTAACTGTGTGTTTTGTCATTCTGTATTTCTGTGGCTTTCTTGCTATTACTGACTTACAATTATGTGTATTAGACTTATGAGTAAAGAGATCCTTCATAAACCTTATTCAGTGCTCACGCTCATTGATTTCTGAACATATTTGTGCTAAAAGCATTTAGATGTAACACTTAGTTTTCGGGAAGGTGATAAAACCACTGGGTCTTAAGTGCTAAAATGCCGCTTAGGTTGGTCTTAGGAGTACATTCAACAAACTCACTAAGTTTAAGTTCGGATCTGTGTCTAAGAGCATGAAGAAACAGCCCGATCTTTCCAGCTTCAGTGCAATGGCTTTTCTTACAGGGAAAAAAACATGATCCAAGCACTTAAGCTGAGTGCATTTGGTGGGAAGTCAGCAGGAAACTCTGCATTTTGAGCACCCAAGACACAAGATGTTAATGTTTTCCTGTTGTCTTTCAAGAATGTGTATGTTATAGACTGTGAGCAAATCTAGAACCAACAAGAGCTGCTCTCTACTACCTGCTACTTCAAATTTACACCTGGAATATAAGGTGAGAACCAGTGTAAACAGAAGGACAGCCCTCACAGAGGCCTGCTGCTGCATCCCGATGCATGAGTGAAGAAAGCAGCTAAGACTCAAATCCCGACCAGGCACATTTCCTAATTAAGCTGTATTCATTAAAGACCTGGCCGCCAAAGGCAGACTAACACAGGCAAACAATTGCAACAGCCCCTCTTAGATCACTCCCATCACAGTGACACAGAGGCCCAGACTTGCTTCTGGAGCTCTGTCGATGGCTAAGCAGGATTAGTGCTGATGAAAAGTTAGCCCTGAGCACTCCCTTTAGAGTCAGTAAGCGGACCAGAGGGCTGTCCTCCCGGGAAAAGCAGCACCTCTTAGACAGGTGAGCAGTTAGAACGATGGGATCGCAGATGTCTGCGGAAGAAAAGGCTATTGTCTTTCTGTTAAAGCACATTTTAATGCAACAGGGAGTCTCCGCCCCACACAATCCCAGTTCGCCAGTGACATGGGTCTGGCACGCCTTCGCTCCTCCACCCCCGCAAGCGCCGGAGTGGATGTCCCCACAGCAACAGAAGTAAACATAACTGACACCAAAGTGCAAAAGGTGCCGCTTGCACTGAAAGATCTGTTGGGTAATGGATTTAGTGCCTTATTATTGGGACGTTCTAGTGTTACCTTACAGGGTCTTTTTGTTTTGCCTGCGGTAATTGATGCTGATTTTGAAGGACAAATACAAGCAATGGTCTGGACCCCATCCCACCTGTAACAGTCCCCGCGGGAGAACGTATATGCCAACTTCTCTTATTCCATGCACGTACAGTAAATGCTCCCTCGGAGGAAAACAGGTGCAGGGGAACAGGTGGCTTTGGACCTACTGATAAGCCACACACTTTATGGACACAGTCGTTAGCAAAACAACAGCCAATCATCGAATGTGAAGTGCGAAACCCCCAGCATAAACCCAGCACTATCCAAATTAAAGGCCTACTGGGCACCGGAGCAGATGTTACAGTCACTGGCGCCTCCTTTTGGCCATCAAATTGGGAGACAGTTTCATCAGCAACGGATCTAACAGGAATAGGAGGAATATCAACACTACGTCAAAGTGCATCGATTATCCAGATAATAGATCCTGAAGGGCGCACTGCGAACCTCCGCCCATATATAGTGAACTGTCCTTTTAACCTTTTGGGAAGGGATGTCTTAAGCATGTGGGGAGTCTCGATAGCAACATCGCCTTTTTAACTGGGGTCATTGATGAGAATGTTCCAATCAGACTAAAGTGGCTGACAGAAAAACCAGTGTGGGTTGATCAATGGCCCCTAAATTTGGAAAAAACCCATGCCTTAACAGAATTGGTAACAGAACAATTGAAGTTGGGACACTTGGTTCCGACCACAAGTCCCTGGAACACACTTGGGTTTATACAGTCTTGCTGATAGTCCCGCTGTGACTTCAGCGGTGGGAGTGGAAACACCAAGCAGACACGTATCGAGGCACAGAAGGTGGTTTGATTCAGTGTTGGGTCGCATTGTCGACATTGATGTGTTGGTGATTACCTCCAGATTCTGCGTCAGTAACAGCAGGATGGTCCAAAAGAGGCCGCACCAGCCGTGCAGGTATCCACCAAGGGCCATGATCTGTGGAGACGTCCACTCCGGCACTTCCAGGGCTGAAGGAACGGGGGCATGCCAGACCCGTTTCATATTGCGTGGGGCGCAGACTCCTTGTGTCTGCGTACGGCTCCGTGACGCGCTCCGTCTCCCATTTCCCGAGGCCGGAATCATTTCTCCTGTGATGTTATACTTTGCCCGGCAGCCATCTTGTGCAGCCTGAGGGCAGTCACACTTAAAATGGCCGGGTTTGCCACATCTAAAACACAGCCGCTGGGTGGCCTGCAGAGCTGTGGCTAAATGCCCCACTAGATTTTCGTTAACATAGTCTATTGAGCCAATAGGGTTGCATGCTTCAATCATATCGATCAGTGATGGATTTTTTAACACTCGCAGCACGTTTTGACAGGCCAAGTTTGCATTCTCTATTGCTAATTTCAATAATAAGGCATCCTTGGCAGCGTCATTCTCCACTTGCTTATCAACCGCCGTCTGCAAACGATCCATAAGCTGCGTATATGCTTCATCTTTTCCCTGTCCGATGCCCGTGAACGCCTTTGCGGCTTTTCCGACATCCGGCGCCTTAAGCATTGCCTTAAGCGGAAGTTCAGCAGATTGGTGCAAACTCTCTGGCACTAACCAAGCCTGCAGAGAGGGGTGTTACCAGGAGGATCCTCAATTAATTGCAAGATTCCAGCCCCCAAGAGAGGGTCCCCCAAATTCCGGCCGAGATTACCAATCGCTGCTATATCGCATTGCTCCCGCTAATGGGACAAAAAAACCGCTTTCTGGGTGGGGATGAGCAGCAATTCGGCTTACATGTCAAACGGAGTCATAAGCTCTCCCTGTAATGCAGTCTGTAAAAGGCTCTGAGTATATGGCAAGGCTGGCCCATACTGCATAACAGTCTTCCTCAGTTCTTTAACCAGTTTCCATCTCAAAGGTTCCCAATCATTAGGGTGATTATGTTGTATTAATGCAGGGAATGCCATCTCAATATGCTCTCCGTCCGCTGCAGCTTGATTTTGGAATTTTTGCCAGCGTTTACGAAGGTCATAATCATCCTTTCCGTCATCAATGGCTATGGGAAGTACCGAATGGGGGGGGTTGCTGAGGCAGGTATCGGCGCCCTGTTCACTCGCACTGGCGCAGACGGGCGCCATCAGCGCCGGAGGGGCAGTGGCAATCAGCTCCTTAGGATTAGTGACGGCGCCCCATGATGGGGTCTGCAGCTTGCTAAGAGCCTCATAGACTAAGCGCCATGTCATTAACAGCAGAAAAACGATTTTATCCCCCTTAGGCGCGGACTCCCAAAGAGTCTTTGGCTGAATCCCACTGTTTAAGCTGAAACGCCGTCTGAGAATCAACAGTGAATCCGCGCCCTTTAAGCCATGCAAGTAAAGCACAAATAGACTTCTCATCATATTTGATGCCCTGTTGTGGAGACGTAAAGCATGAACCCCGTTTCTGGTCATGAAATGAAATCGTTTATTATCTGATGGTCCAGGGTTGATATAGGCTTTCCGAAGTACCCGCGTGTACAAGCGGCTAATACAATTGGTTCACTAGCACCCCCCACGTGGGTCTCTTCACTTCTTCATTGGTGGATATCTTGCTCACTGGTTGCCTTGATTGGCTGCTTGCTTCTCGCTTCTCTCTTCCTTCTTATCTTGCCCACAATACTCCCAAAACTTTCCCATCAACATTCCTCAGCTGTCCCAAAGCTTTCCCAGGAGCTAGTCCAACTCAGAGATCTTTCACATTTACACCCACATCTCCCCCTTTTTGTTTTTCTAAAGACCTAACCTTCTTTAACATTTTTTCCAGTACATCTTGCATGCAATTTAGCAGATAAGGAACAAGAAACCTAATACAAAGGAAAATATCCGTACAAAGTCTTGCGCAAGAGAAAAGAAAATATCAATACAAGAAGTTTTACATTTCTACCGTTCTACCCTTCTTATAAGTGATACAATAATAATGCTACTATTAGACCATGGTCTCTCTACTAAACATTTATGAAATAGCTGTGTTACTGACTATACTGAATTACAGAGTTATTTGGCTTAGTGTTCTGGCTAAGTTCACCCATATGTCGAAGCTATTCCAGGGTGTCCGTTGCATTGTCGACATTGACAATCGTCAAGAAATTTAATACATAAATTGCTTTATACAGTCGTGCCTGTGGCGATTCTCCCTTCATTCCCCCTTTTTGTTTTTCTAACAACATTTTTAGTGTTAGGTGGCATCGTTCAACAATGGCTTGTGCTTGTGGTGAGTGTGGAATCCCTGCCTTGTGTTTTATCCCCTAAGTGTTTAGAAAGGTTTCAATTACCTTACTATTATAGGCAGGGCCATTATCTGTTTTTATTTGTTTTGGAACACCTAGGGCTGCGAAGGCACCACGCCAATGACGAATAACATCACGGGCCTTTTCACCTGTTTCTGCTGTGGCCCAGACCAAATGTGAAAATGTATTGATGGAAACATGGACATACTTTTGTCTCCCAAACTCAGGGATGTGAGTGACATCACTTTGCCATAGCTGTAAGGCACTGGTGCCACGAGGGTTTACTCCAGTATGTGGATGTGTTGCAAATGGTTGACAGTCAGGGCATGTTTGTACTATTGTACGTGCTTCTGACCAAGAGAGAGAAAACTGTTTCCTGAGTGATCTCGCTGATTGGTGGTAAAAACATGCGATAATCTAGCCTGTTCTAACTGATTTGGTAGAGGAGTTGCTACTACGGGAGCCGTTAACCTATCAGCTCTTCGATTTCCCTCTATGATAAATCCAGGCAAATCTGTATGGCTGCGAATATGCAGAACATAATAAGGCGTCGTGCGTTCATCTAATAGCATTTTTAACATTTTTAAATAATAGAATAAAGTAGGATTGGTAACTTCCTTCAGCCATGAATTTTCAATTCTAGTAACAACTCCAGCAACATAATTTGAATCAGTGACAAGGTTCAATGCTCGGTGACATTGCTGAAATGCAAACACTACTGCAGCTAATTCTACAATTTGTGCTGATCCCTGAACTTTTTGTTCTTCATGATGCCATTCGTTATTCTCAAACCAAACTGTGATTGCTCTGCCTGTTTTACCTGAACCGTCTGTAAAATAAGTTGGACCTTCTACTGGGTTACATTGACATTTTGAAACTGATTTTATCTCTATTTCTGTTGTCAGGGAGAATAGCTTATGTGGTGGGTGATGTGGAGTAACCTTTCCACCAAAATTTGTCACTGCTATTTGTAGTTCTGTGTTATTCTGAAAAGCCCACTGAAAATACATCTTGGTTAAGGGGAGAGAGACAGTGTCTGTTTCGTGTCCTGTTAATTCTGTTGTTCTCTGTCTGCCACGACACACTGTGTGCAATCTGTTCACAAATAGTAACTATGGTTTTGGAGAATTGGTATGGTAAAAAGATCCATTCTAAGACACGTAGTGGATCCTTTTCCCTTAAATCCCATTGACCTATTAATCCTTTGAGGGACTTAGGTCCTTGGATAACATACAGAGTAACTGGGAGTTGGTAATCTATCCTTGCAGCTTGTCGATTGGTTAAAGCTCTGTTAACTTGTTCAATTGCAGACTCAGCCTCCGGAGTTAACTGTCGGGGCGAGTTGAGGGCAGGTTCTCCCTTCAGTGATTCAAATAGAGGTCTAAGGGTATCGTTGTCTATACCTAAAAGGATTCGTACCCAATTTATAGTGCCAGTTAATTTCTGTACATTGTTTAGGGTGTTAACTTTAACATCGATCTTAGCAGTTGAGGCACTACAGTCTGCTGGAGGATTTTCCATCCCAGGTATTTCCATGGGGGTTGCTGTTGTACCTTTTCAGGAGCAACAACTAATCCGTGCTTTTCAAGGCAAGATTTAGTGCTGGAAGCAATTTCTAAAAGGTTCTGTGGTTCCTGATAGGCTAACAAAATGTCATCCATATAATGATAGCAAATAGCTGTTGGATATGTCTGTCTTACCTCTGATAATGCCTTAGCCACATATAACTGACATACTGTCGGACTGTTTTTCATACCCTGTGGTAATACAGTCCAATGATAACGCTGTGCTGTTCCCTGATGGTTAACAGAGGGGATAGAAAAAGCAAACCTTGGAGCATCTTCAGGGTGTAGGAGAATAGTGAAAAAACAATCTTTAAGGTCCATAATGACAATGTTCCAATTTTTTGGTATCATGGTTGGGGAAGGCAAACCTGGCTGTGTGGCTCCCATGTCCTCCATGACATTATTAATTGCACGAAGGTCATGTAAAAGACGCCATTTCCCTGATTTTTTCTTAATTACAAATACTGGTGTGTTCCAGGGACTTGTGGTCGGAACCAAGTGTCCCAACTTCAATTGTTCTGTTACCAATTCTGTTAAGGCATGGGTTTTTTCCAAATTTAGGGGCCATTGATCAACCCACACTGGTTTTTCTGTCAGCCACTTTAGTCTGATTGGAACATTCTCATCAATGACCCCAGTTAAAAAGGCGATGTTGCTATCGAGACTCCCCACATGCTTAAGACATCCCTTCCCAAAAGGTTAAAAGGACAGTTCACTATATATGGGCGGAGGTTCGCAGTGCGCCCTTCAGGATCTATTATCTGGATAATCGATGCACTTTGACGTAGTGTTGATATTCCTCCTATTCCTGTTAGATCCGTTGCTGATGAAACTGTCTCCCAATTTGATGGCCAAAAGGAGGCGCCAGTGACTGTAACATCTGCTCCGGTGCCCAGTAGGCCTTTAATTTGGATAGTGCTGGGTTTATGCTGGGGGTTTCGCACTTCACATTCGATGATTGGCTGTTGTTTTGCTAACGACTGTGTCCATAAAGTGTGTGGCTTATCAGTAGGTCCAAAGCCACCTGTTCCCCTGCACCTGTTTTCCTCCGAGGGAGCATTTACTGTACGTGCATGGAATAAGAGAAGTTGGCATATACGTTCTCCCGCGGGGACTGTTACAGGTGGGATGGGGTCCAGACCATTGCTTGTATTTGTCCTTCAAAATCAGCATCAATTACCGCAGGCAAAACAAAAAGACCCTGTAAGGTAACACTAGAACGTCCCAATAATAAGGCACTAAATCCATTACCCAACAGATCTTTCAGTGCAAGCGGCACCTTTTGCACTTTGGTGTCAGTTATGTTTACTTCTGTTGCTGTGGGGACATCCACTCCGGCGCTTGCGGGGGTGGAGGAGCGGAGGCGTGCCAGACCCATGTCACTGGCGAACTGGGATTGTGTGGGGCGGAGACTCCCTGTTGCATTAAAATGTGCTTTAACAGAAAGACAATAGCCTTTTCTTCCGCAGACATCTGCGATCCCATCGTTCTAACTGCTCACCTGTCTAAGAGGTGCTGCTTTTCCCGGGAGGACAGCCCTCTGGTCCGCTTACTGACTCTAAAGGGAGTGCTCAGGGCTAACTTTTCATCAGCACTAATCCTGCTTAGCCATCGACAGAGCTCCAGAAGCAAGTCTGGGCCTCTGTGTCACTGTGATGGGAGTGATCTAAGAGGGGCTGTTGCAATTGTTTGCCTGTGTTAGTCTGCCTTTGGCGGCCAGGTCTTTAATGAATACAGCTTAATTAGGAAATGTGCCTGGTCGGGATTTGAGTCTTAGCTGCTTTCTTCACTCATGCATCGGGATGCAGCAGCAGGCCTCTGTGAGGGCTGTCCTTCTGTTTACACTGGTTCTCACCTTATATTCCAGGTGTAAATTTGAAGTAGCAGGTAGTAGAGAGCAGCTCTTGTTGGTTCTAGATTTGCTCACAGTCTATAACATACACATTCTTGAAAGACAACAGGAAAAACATTAACATCTTGTGTCTTGGGTGCTCAAAATGCAGAGTTTCCTGCTGACTTCCCACCAAATGCACTCAGCTTAAGTGCTTGGATCATGTTTTTTTCCCTGTAAGAAAAGCCATTGCACTGAAGCTGGAAAGATCGGGCTGTTTCTTCATGCTCTTAGACACAGATCCGAACTTAAACTTAGTGAGTTTGTTGAATGTACTCCTAAGACCAACCTAAGCGGCATTTTAGCACTTAAGACCCAGTGGTTTTATCACCTTCCCGAAAACTAAGTGTTACATCTAAATGCTTTTAGCACAAATATGTTCAGAAATCAATGAGCGTGAGCACTGAATAAGGTTTATGAAGGATCTCTTTACTCATAAGTCTAATACACATAATTGTAAGTCAGTAATAGCAAGAAAGCCACAGAAATACAGAATGACAAAACACACAGTTAAGATTATACTTAACAGGAATAAGGTCTCTTCTGACAGTTTCAACATCTCTGAGGGTTGTTGCTTTAAAAGGGGAAAAGATAAACCCCTTACTTTATTAGAGGGGGTGCCAGGAACAGCCCTAATATGCAACTACCAGTCCAGGCGCGCCTGGTTCCGGATTCACTGATAGCGTGCAATTGACTGCAACTACCAGTCCGCATGCGTACTGATTCCGGATTCACTGATAATGCACCACACTGCCATGTCCAAGCAACCTGATCGCATTCGCTTATATCGAACCTCTACTGGTCCAGATTTCCATCGGACCGCGTTCGCTTACATCGAACCTCTACTGGTCCGGATTTACCCATAGTGGTGATTGGCCAATGAGACAGTCTAGTTTGGTAATTGAGTTTATTGAGGCAACAGATACAGGTTCTTATAGCTTGCCGGTGATAAATACTGTCTGCAAAAACACAAGCAAATAATGGTTACATGAATACAAGCGTTTAATAAAGTTAACCCAGCCTGGCTCTAAGATATACAGGTGGCGATAAAAGCAGCTCTATAGAGATTCTAAATTTTCCTGGGGAAGCACTGAATATAGTGCAAGTCTTACCCACAGGCGTCCCGATGGGGGGGAAGCGTTGACACAGAAGTCCCGGACACAGCATAAACGACCCATATGATCAAGCTGTGCCAATTTTATTGTGCAGACAGCTCAGTTTATATAGACATTCTACTTGTCTATCATTAACACACACAACTCTAATTGGATACGTGTATTGTTCACGCGACTCAATGTACAATAGGATTCGTTCAGACCCTCTGTCCACGCGCATAGTGCTCTCCACCTACATTCTACTTGGTATCCTGCTTAATATCTAATTGGTTAATGTCTCTCAGCTAACTGTTAGTAACAGCTTAATGATTGGTTAACTATTACAGCATATGTTTCAAGGTTACAGTTATCAGTTCCCTCCTGCACATCTCTCTCAGCAGCTTGCCGTGCCAACTTTCTCAAGACTTCTGCATGTACACGAACTTTAGTAAACCCCCGGCGAGGCCTCAATGCCTGTGGGTTACTACCTTACAATTGTCAAGCAGTTGTCTGGATGGCTCACATGCCCATTCACAGTCAAATTGCTCTCCACAGGGAAGAGAGGTCCAGCCCGTTGACCGGTCCCAGGAGTCTGCCGATATTATCTTCCTTGACTCGTTCACGACGGTATCTTCCCTAATATTCCCCTTTCTTTTGGGTCATTTCATACTATTTTTGTCTTTAAGGTGGAGCTTGAGTGGCTCTAGCCATACATACCTTATTTTAGCAAGTAATGAAGTAAAGTTCACACCAAGAACGGTAATTGGTCATAAGATGTCTTTTGCTGAGGTTAGTGTTCTTTTTGCTGAAGTTAGCTGAAGTTAGTATACAACTTCCCCCTTTTTTGTGCTGAAGTTAGGACAAAGCGTAACTGCGAGATCTCCACCTTGCTCTACCCTCCGTCTGCATTTTCCAGTTCCCCCCTTTTTGTGCTGAAGTTAGGACAGAGCATAACTGCGAGACCTTCATCCCACTCTACCCTCCGACTGTGTAGGCATGGGGATTGCTGAGGAGTGCACATTTCAGGGGTGGCTACATCCTGTTTTGAAAGGTCCTAAAAGCCTGTATTTTTTTCTCTTATGTGTGAAGAACAATGCTGCATTTCAAATATAATTTTAATTTTTAATTATTCCACAAGGGTTTCCCTTAAATCACAGCTTCTGTCACTTAATAGAAGGTTATGCCTGTGTATCAGCAGGCTCTGCCACCCTCTTATAATGCAGCATTATCACATCTCTTCTAGCTGGAGGCAGTGAGCACTGAACGACCGCAGTTGACACCTGCAGGGGTGAAGATGAGGGTTGTCCGTTATGGACAGCTGGTTCTTCTTGCCATGCCACATCCATGGGCTTCAGGGGGTGATGCCAAGGCTGACAAGACACAACCCAAGGCAAACACATCAACAGGCTAATTTTCATGCAGAGTGAGCCAGCAGCATAACTGGAAATCCTCCCGTTGACGTAACCACTAATTACCCTCAGCATAATGAATGTGCCATGACACAGCCTGTATTTATTGCAGACAGGGACAACCTGGGGCTGCCAGACAGTTTGCACGGTGGGGTGATGTTGCATGGCTAGCAGAAGAACTGAGTTGGTGCACAGATCATTGGGTATCATCAGTGTTCCCTATTGGGGGGTGATGAGGTGATGGCCTCCCATCTGGTTGGTGACTATCCCTGAGAGGATTCTGAACCAGGCATCTGGAAGTGTGTCCTCCTCTTGGCTCTCTGAGGTATGTGGTTTGTTTTGTGGCTTTGGGGCGTAGAAAGACTTCAATGCATAATTCTTGGCACAGGGAATTTGGCCACCGACTGCCTTGTTATAACTTCCTAGACAATATTGAACATATTGGGGTAGGGCAGAAGACGGGAGGTGCATTTACCGTAGGGTCATAGAAACGTTGGTTGGCAGCATCAGCTGGAGGACTCTAATTCAATCTCATGCGTAGAGCAGAAGAGCGATCAGCTCTAGTCTGGCTTAGCCATAGTTTCACCCAGCTAAACCTTGAGTCAGGTCCACAATTCATTAGTTCTCATTTCCCAACAACCTGTCACAGGCTGTACTATCCGCCTAAAGACACCTTTCATCCTGCTGTCCAACCTGCATTTCCCAAGGCACAGCCTGGCTGCTGCTCTTTGCTATAGTGCTTGGCTCTACCACAAAGAGCTTGGCTTTATCTTTGCCCTTCCTAGTAGCTGTAGGCAGCTACTGGGCTGGCCTTCCGCCTCCCCTTTGCCAGGCTCAACAAGCCTGAATCCCCCAACTTATTTTCCAAAGATGTGTGCTCCATGCCTCAGAACACCTTGGCAGAATATCCCAGAACAGCTCCAAACCAGCCCAAGTCTCAACAGGATTTGGGAGTCCACGTCTGTGGTGAAATCCTGGCCCTAACATACAAATATCTTCCAGGAAGAGAAGTCAAAGAAGGTTTAATAAACAGGTCGTGTTAAGCAAGTAAAGATATTTCATCTTCTTAAGAATAGCTGGCAGTGCGTGCTTGCAGCCCAGAAAGCCAAGCGTATCCCGGGCTGCATCAAAAGGAGCGTGACCAGCAGGTCGAGGGAGGTGCTCCTGCCCTTCTACTCTGCTCTCGTGAGACCTCACTTGGGGTATTGTGTGCAGTTCTGGTGTCCTCAACATAAAAAGGACATGGGACTGTTGGAACAAGTCCAGAGGAGGGCCACGAGGATGATCAGGGGACTGGAGCAGTTCCCATACGAAGATAGGCTGAGAAAGTTGGGTCTGTTCAGCCTGGAGAAGAGAAGGCTGCATGAAGACCTCATAGCAGCCTTCCAATACCTGAAGGGGGCCTGTAGAGATGCTGGGGAGGGACTCTTCATTAGGGTCTGTGGTGATAGGACAAGGGGTAACGGGTTCAAACTTAAACGGGGGAAGTTTAGATGGGATATGAGGAAGAAATTCTTTACTGTAAGGGTGGTGAGGCCCTGGAATGGGTTGCCCACGGAAGTTGTGAATGCTCCATCGCTGGTGGTGTTCAAGGTTGGGTTGGACAGAGCCTTGGGTGACATGGTTTAGTGTGAGGTGTCCCTGCCCATGGCACGGGGTTTGGAACTGGGTGATCTTAAGGTCCTTTCCAAACCCTAACTATTCTATGATTCTATGATATCTGTGTGAAACCACAGCACAGATTAATTTCTCTACAGACCAGAATGGTCGTGAAATCAAAGCACAGTTTGAGTGCTGGGACAGAAGCACACAGAACAAAGGAAATGCTGAGTTTAGCTCACCACAGTTTGTGATTCACTGCATCTTGTTGACATCCTGCTGGAAATACCCATTTCAAACTTCCGCACTTGCTTATGACGGACACAGATGTATCTATATCGGAAGAACGGAAGAAGAGAATGAATGAATATGGGCTATTTGAATCCAAGGTCGATCCATAAGGAAAGGGGTTTGGAAAAGGACAGCGTTTGTATTTTTACGTTATGTCTTGGCTAAGTAATATAAAATAGACGTTATGCATGTAGGGGTGGCAGTATCAAGTGGGACTCACCTTGTGTAATCTTAGAGGTGTAAATCAAAGCTTGTCACTGTGGGCTCTGTGCCTGCACTGCCAGTGTGTTTTGTTTGGACAAAGAGGAAAAAAGTGCAAGGAAACCCGAAGGCTGAGGATGGAAATGGAATGGCATTCGAAGGAACGGGAACGCGGGCTTCGTGCGTCTGCCGATGCGCCCGGGACATGAGGGGATGAGCTGGAGCTGCGGGACGGGAACAGCCGCCTGGCAACAGGACGTCACCTGGCAACAGCCGCAACCTCTGTGAGCGCGGACAATGGGCTCGGCCAATGGGCATCGAGGAGCGGCGGGCTGTGGCCATTAAAGAGCGGGCAGGGGCAGGGGGGATTCAGTTGGTGCTGCAGGTGAGCTGCGGAGCGGAGTGGCTGGAGGGAGGGAGGGAAGGAAGGTGGGAGGGCGGCGGGACAGGGTTCGCAGAGGCCCGCGAGCAGGAGGAAGGCCGCTGGCTGCCCGCTGTCTCTCCTGCCCACAGGTCAGTCTCCCGCTGTGGAGCACAGCAGCAGCGATGGCACCGCCCAGCCTGTCTCAGCTGCTGGATGCTGCCATCAACCCCTCAAGTGGACATGTGAATATAATCGAGCTGCACAGCCTGCTGCAGGCTGTGCTGGGGCTCTTGGGTGTCGAGGGCCTGCCTGTCCCAGACTGGGGGCAGCCTGCCCAGGGGGTCAGGGCCCAGGCCCACCATGTGGGGCAGCAGCCCCCGGAGCCAGTAGAGCAGCAGCCCAGGACAGCCCCGCTGCAGGGCATTGCCAGTGGCTCCCGAGTTGACGCCGTGGCTGCCAGTGTGCGGCAGCCGAAGGAGCTGGAAGCCATGGACAGCAGCAGCTCAGAGGTAGGCGTCCTTCCGAGTCCCGTGGGCCCCCCAGCCCTGGAGCTCTGGCCCCACCGTCCTCTCCATCCCTCCCTTCCCCACTCCAGACCTGCGGGTGGGAACCGTGTCCACTCCTTGCGCACCCGAGAGGTACCATCAGCACCTCATGGGCCTCATCCCCACATCCAGTCTCCTTGGCTCACCGCAGGCCTAAAGGCGGCAGTGGGGGGCACTGGAGAGGGGCCTCACCCTGCACGGCACTGAGCTGCTCAGGCACAGACTTTTCCTGGGTGTCCCAAAGGGCAGGGCTGGGGACCCAGGTCCTGGTCTGCAGGGACCCTCCCATAGGGTTGAACCCCTGTCGCCCTCCTCTCCTATGACATGGCTCTGTCCCAGCCTCTCCCCGAGGGTATGGGCGGCATGAAGGAGGCAGTGGGGAAGGGGCTTGGCCACATCTCCTGGCTGGCTGGGGCCATGGAGACCCCAGTGCACCTGGGGTTCTTGGATGCATCCATTCCATCTTACAGGTGCTTCCTTCTCCCCTTCGTGCAGGTGGAAGAGCTGAGGGCAATGCTGAGGAGAGTGGAGCAGGAGCAAGCAGAGAGGCAAGCAGTGTGCCCCACGGGCAGGGACACCATCGCGCCAGAGGGGCATCTCCTGCAGTGCTTGGAGAAGCTGCAGGAGCAGGTGGACTCCCTCCTGTCGAGGCAGGAGGGCAAGGTGGAGAGGCTGAGGAGCCAGGTAAGGAGATGGTGGCATGTGGGGCTCGGGAGGGGTCTGCCGGGACCTCCTCTGCCCCCAGCTGGTTGTGCTTCGATGGAATGTGGGGGAGCCCCTTGTTCCCCGCTCTCCAGATGGGGTTGTAGGAGCCAGCAGCATGGAGGGAAATTGAAGCCGTGCTGCAGATGTCCTGCAGGCACTGAGAGCCCATGCCCCAGTGAGCCGGGTCTGTCTCCAGGGGACAGCCACCCCCCTTGCATGGCACTACCACATGGTCTTCCTCCCTGCAACAGGTCGAGGAGGTGCTGAGGCACTTGATTGTCAAAGAGCAGGAGCTGCAGCAAGTCCAGCAGCAGCTGGAGGAGCAGTGGAAGAGAAGCCTGAAGCAGCTCCAGGAGAAGGCACTACTGAGAGAGGCGGACAATGCAGCTGGGATTAAGAAGTGAGTGTGATGGGGACAGTGGTGGCTTCAGGGGCAGCAGTTGGCCCGTTGCCTCTTTGTCCTTGCCAGCGCCACAGTTCCCATGGTGTTCTGAGTGCCCATGGCAGTAGTTCCCACTGTTGGTGGTGGTTTTTGGAGCCAACCTCCAACTGCTCTCCCTCATCCTCCATTCTCCTGGAAACAGCCAGGCGGTTGGGACCTTGCTGGGGTGCTAGGGGATAAACCGGGTAGAAACCCAGGTTTCCCAGCTCAGCCAGCCCTTTTGTCCCCTGCCCAGGCAGCTTTCCAGTGCGGAATTCCGGTGCCTGTCCTGTGACCGACAGCTCAGCATGAGAGTGCCTGGCTTGTAAGTAGCACCCGTCACCGGAGCGTGGGGGTGCTGCATGGGTGGGATGGTGGGAGATGGGTTCTGAGAGCGCCGCCTGACAGGCACGGGGTTCAGGGAGTCTGTCTGGGGGGTTTGACCCTGCTGAGACCCCTCCAACACTGCCCACGGGTGGCGGGTCAGGGACCCTTCCCTGAGGGCAGCAGGCAGGGTGATGCCATGGGGTAAAAGCCCATGGATTCTGAGGCACTGCCCTGAGCCGGGCTGGATCGTTTGTCCCCTCTCACCCACCGGTGGTTCTTGGCTTCCGCAGGCCCATCGTGCCAATCCCACCCGCGCCACCGCTGACCCCCCGCAGCTCTGAGAAAACGCCTCCTTCCCTCAACCCAGGGCAAAGGAAGAGGTAGGGGACTTGGGACCCATCCGCTGCTGGGGGGGCAGGGCGGTCCTGCCCTGCCCGGGAGAGCTCTTTCCTGCGTGGGGATAGAAGGCTCTTGGAGGTGCCTGGGCAGGCTGCCCAGAAACACTCTGTCCCCCACCCTGCAGACCACTGTGCTGGGTGCTGAGTACCCCTATTTCCCATCCTGCAGGGAGCAGGCAGCCAGCTGCCGGTACCCCACCGTGCCGCGACAGTGCGGGGGCCAGAACACTGTTGTCCCGCCTGTCCCACGCAACACCCCACGGCCACTGAAGCTATCCACCGTGCTCCCCAGCAAGGTAAGGATGAAGAAGGAAGGGATCCGGAGGGAGCAACTGTGGCTGGTTTTGTGTTGCTGAGTATTCGGGATGGGGGTTATTCGTGCTTCAGTTTCCCAGGAGAGCTGAGTGTGGAGGGTTGCTTGGGGAAGAGGAATTCTTTCCTGTGCTTTAGCCAACCCCCTCTCTCCTTCCCAGCAGGATGATGACAAGACTACAGAGCTGCTGAGCAACATCAGCTGCCGGCAGGGCAGGCAACAGCCTGTGCTCGAGGGCAAGGAGGGTACAGGCAGGAGAGCCTTCACCCACTGCAGCCTTCAGCAGTCACCGCAGCTCATCCCACCCGTTCTGACCCGTTCCGTTGACCTCAAACCACGGCAGCCAAGCAAGACTGGAGGTTCCCGGCTGAACCCCTGGCGCCCTGGTGGCCCAGCACCCCATCAATAAATCCTCGTGTTCATGCAAGCCCCTGTGTGGGCTGAGTGGAGGGACCCTGGCTCAGGATCTGCCCATCATGCACAGGGAGGGCTCGGCAGCATCCCTGGCCTGTGGCCCCATGTCACTGGAGGAGCAGCCCCTGGCCACCCCACATCCCCAGAGCCTGTGTCCCCCGAGCTGCCACACTCCCCCTGGCATTCTCTGTTCTGCACAAGCCCCTTTGGGAGCCTGTGTCCCCAAAGTGTCCTGTGTCCTGGATGACCCAGGGAATTATAGACCAGTCAGCCTCACCTCTGTGCCTGGTAAAATTTTGGGGCAGGTTCTCCTGGAAGGCATGCTATGGCACATGAAAACCAACAAGATGCTTGGTGGCAGACAGCATGGCTTCACTAAGGGGAAATCCTGCCTGACCAATTTGTGGCCTTCTACGATGGGGCTACGGAACTGATGAACTTGGGGGTAGAGCAGTTGATGTCATCTTCCTGGACTTGTGCAAAGCCAACCGTATCCTGGGCTGCATCCAAAGGAGCGTGACCAGCAGGTCGAGGGAGGTGATCCTGCCCCTCTACTCTGCTCTGTGGGACCTCACTTGGAGTATTGTGTGCAGTTCTGGTATCCTCAACAGAAAAAGGACATGGAACTGTTGGAACAAGTCCAGAGGAGGCCACGAGGATGATCAGGGGCTGTAGCACCTCCCGTATGAAAATAGGCTGAGACAGCTGGGGCTGTACAGCCTGGAGAAGAGAAGGCTGCGTGGAGACCTCATAGCAGCCTTCCAGAATCTGAAGGGGGCCTATAACGATGGTGGGTGGCGTGGTTTAAGCCTCTATAGCTCGCACAGTCGCTCTCTCACTCACTCCCCACTCTTTTTTCCCCTGTCCCGGGGGGATAGGGAGGAGAACCAAAAGAATGCAACTCCCACAGTTTGCGATAACAACAGTCCAGCAACCAAGGTATAACACAAACCGCTACTGCTACCATCAACAATAATAATGACAAGGCAAATACAAGGAAAGAATACAATCACTCACCACCAATCCCCAGCCTGACCAAGCAGTGCACCCCCACCCTTCCGGGTCTCTGCCCTCCGTTTTTGCATCCTGGGCATGATGTGCTGTGGTATGGAATAACCTCTTTGGTCAGTTTGGGTCAGGTGACTTGTCTCTCCTTCCTCCCAGCTTCCCCTCCTCCCTGGCAGAGCACGAGACTCAGAAAGTCCTTGGTCAGACCAAAACATTACCAAGCAGTAACTGAAAACACTGGTGGTATCATAACTGTTCCCAGGCCCAAAATCAAAAACACAGCGCTGCACCAGCTACCAAGGAGAAAAATGACTGCTGCTGCTGAACCCAGGACACTGGGGACGGACTCTTCATTAGGGACTATAGTGATAGGACAAGGGGTAATGGGTTCAAACTTAAACGGGGGAAGTTTAGATGGGATATGAGGAAGAAATTCTTTACTGTAAGGGTGGTGAGGCACTGGAATGTGTTGCCCAAGGAAGTTGCGAATGCTCCATCCCTGGCAGTGTTCAGGGCCATGTTGGGCAGAGCCTTGGGTGACATGGTTTAGTGTGAGGCGTCCCTGCCCTTGGCAGAGGTGCTGGAACTAGATGATCTGAAGGTCCTTTCCAGCCCTAACTATGCTATGATATGGATTTGACAAGAGTAAAGCATGTCAGGCGGGTTTCATTTTCCGCTCTAAGAGGGTGACTGTCTGTATCTTGACTTGGGGAAGGCTTTTCTTGCTGCCCCAGTGACTCTCGTAAATAAGCAGGGGATATCTGGCTCCTATGAGCTCTGCAGGAGCACCATCTCCAGAAAAATCCCTACCAACTGCTTAAAAGGCTGCTTGCCTTTTATACAAAACTTGGGGTAGGTGCTGGGTCCAGCCCACTTTTGCCATCATACAAAGACAGATCCATGCTGGAGTCTGAAGACGAGCAAGAGCAATGGAAAGCATTTGAGCAAATAGGAATTGGGAAAGAAATGGGGATTTTTTTACTCCAGGAAGACCTGCAGGAATAATAGGTGTCATTGGAGAAACTTGTGGCAAAATTATTCCAATACAGAGAAAATTATTAGGAAAAATTATCAAAGTTAGAAGATTTGTTCTTCACATCTCCCTGATAGCTTCTGAAAAGAACAGCGCCATTACGAGCTGTTCATGATTTCTCTCTGGCTGATAAGACAGTGACTGAGCAAATCAGACGTTCATTTTGGGCCTGAAGAGAGCTTTTTCATTTGCTTGAGTTATAGCAGTGGTAGAGCCCATCAGCATTGGGGTCAGGGCAGAAAAAGACATCTTGTTACATGGCAAAACCTAACCTTGACTGGGGACATCATGACTGGGATACCAGGGCATCTTCTGTGTCATTCCCATGTTGCGTGAGTGTGACATGTGGGCTCAACACACAAGAGCAGCAGCATGGATCAGTGCAAGCGTTTTGGGCTGGGCGGATCCAGTTAATCAGCAGTGGCAGTTGTCAGGAAACATGTACAATAACTGTATGGTGCTGAGCTAGGTTAGAGTGCATTTTTTCCAGTAATTGTGCTCTATCTTATACCCTGTAAGTGTTGAGACCTCATTCACCATCTTCCCATGTTCAATATTTATCTTCCATTGCAAAGGGCTGCCTGTATTCCTTGAGGACAAAATGGTTTGGAGGTTTTCTTTGGTTTTGCTTGAAAAGCCAATTTTATTACTAAAAATGGGTGTTTTGGAGCACTGGGAATCATCCAGCCCTTTGCAATGGCTAATGACAACTGTCTGCATGTCACCCCTTCCCATGCACTGCCAGCTGGGATGTCAGACATGCAGTGCAGGTACCCACACTCTCAGCATACTTTGGTGTGGCAGGGCTCTGATTTCAAAGCAGACCTAGGGGTAGGACATGTTTGTCAAGGCTTCCTCACTTCCAGGGCACTTAACTGCAGAAAGCTGCTGGCTTGGGATCAGGCAGGATACTCGGCACCAGGCCAGGGGCTCCTGTTCATTTGCACTTGCTGCTCCTTGCGCCAAGCTGAGAAGGAAAAAAGAGCACAGGAGATGGCATCTTCATCAGGGACTGTAGGGATAGGACAAGGGCTGATGGGTTCAAACTGAAACAGGGCAAGTTCAGGTTTGATATAAGGAAGAAGTTCTTTACTGTGAGGGTGGTGAGGCACTGGAATGGGTGCCCAAAGTAGTGGTAAATGCTCCATCGCTGTCAGTGTTCAAGGCCAGGTTGGACAGAGCCTTGGGTGACATTTAGTGTGAGACGTCCCTGCCCATGGCAGGGGGTTGGTCCTGGGTGATCTTAAAGCCCTTTCCTAGTCAAACCATTCTATGATTCCAGTCCATGTCCAAAGTCCTGCTGCTCACTGCTCTGTACAATCAACCTTTGGTTGAAATCCCCCTCACCTGGCTTTGTGTCCCCCGTTGAGATGTCTCTTGGCTCCTTTCACAACCACAGGAGATAAATACCCTCTTGAAGGACATCTTCCTCTGGCCATTCAGGTCAGCTCTCAGATGAACTAAGCCTGCTCCATCTACAGGCAGTTCAGTGGTGGCCCCATGCACCAGAAAAGTGTCACAGGATCATGAGTGCTGGTTTTGTATAGCACAACATCTTTTTCTTCAACTCAGTTGCCCCACTAGCACTCAGGTGTTTTGTACCCCCAGATTCCCCTGTGTGATGGCAGACATGTGGAGATCTGCTGCTGGTTATTACGGTGGATTGGAGGGGGGCACAGCAAACTGGCCTTTCCAGGATGACACTCATGTAAATCATTAATCTGCTTTTATTTCTCATCAGATGGAGAAATTGCTTTTGAAAACAAAGTCTCTTGAGAAAACTTCCTTTGACTGATACTTGGAAGAGGCTTTATTTATGCGGCCAGCAGCAATGATCCCTGCTAATTAAACAGTGGATAGACCTCATTCTTGCTGAATTGCATGTTTTACAAGGCCTGACACATTTAACAATCAGTTTTAGGTTATATTCATAAGCAAGAGGCCAACACCAATTTTGTTATCAGCCAACTTTGTATTGCAGAATACTCCAAGGAGCAATTGTCAAGGTAATTCTTGTGCACTTTCAATAAGTGCTTTAGCTGTGTTTTTAGATGTTCAGTGTCTTGCTCTGGAAGAATGGGAATGATTTCACACTTTACAGGGCCTGTGGTATTGTTCACATGCTGTATTTGGCTTGGAGCTGAGGCTTTCAAACATCATTTGCCCTGTTCACCCCTGGCTGTGTAAGCCAGAAGGGAGGGCGACAGTGGTTTTCAGGTCTGTGCTGTGTTGACATGCGGAAAGAGACAGGTTTCAATCTCCATTTCTCCTTCCCCTCATTCAGGACACCTCAGCTGTGCAAATCACCCCTTTAAGAACATCCCACTGGTCCTACACGGCCATCTCATCACCTATTGCAAGAGGCAAAACATCTAGAGAAGCACAGAGGAACCTCTCACAGGTCCCACCATCCCTATTGGGATGATGGTTTTGCATCAGGGTTGACCCTCTCAAGCTCATATATCACCCTACATCCCTACAGAGATGATGGTCCTACACGATCTCAGTGGCTATGGACTTCAGTGACAGTGGAATAGCTTTGCTGGTGCTAGGAACTGGAGGCCAGACCCCACTCCTCAGTCCTGCACAGAGCTCAGGACAGCTGAGAAATCCCCTTTCTACCTTTTTGGTCCTGTGGAGTGCAGAGCCCATCTTGGACCAGATAGTTAACGTGCTGTTGGTAGGACTCCAGCTTGATGGATGATGACTTAATGATTAAGGGTTTGGACTGAAACTCCAGTTTCAGTGGCTGGCTTTGCCACAATATTTGTACATTATCTTGGGCCAGTTGGTAAATCATTCTGTATTTTCCTCTTCCTCCGAGTAAACTGGAGGACAACTGCAATTCTTTCCATTCTTCACATCTTGAGGACGCTTTCTAGCCTGTGGACCACAACTAGTCCATCACAGTAGAAAGCGAGATGATTTTATTTGATCAACCAGAGCAAATGGTTTGCATAGCTTTATTTTATTCTGCAATGCAATAGCTTGAAGCTAGCCCAGAAGGGGCAGCAGCCCTGCAAGTGATTACCAGCATGATTTGATTCTCCCTTATCTCAGATCACTTTGTGTATAGAGAAACTCCTCTAAAGTTTAACCTGGTACAATCTATGAGGGTGATGAACTGCAGAGGTGGGGCAAGAGGCAGGGAGTTCTTGAATCAACTTTGCCACTGAAAGTACTGAAAGTTACTGAAAGTAACCTGTATACCTGTTATCTTAACAGATGGCAGGACAAAACCAAGCAGTGTCTAACTGGAGTACAAGCACCCACCTAAACATGCCCAGAGGCAACTCTACATTTCCTGAGTGGGTTCATTTTTGGTAGGACATCTGTTTATTATTGCAGTGGTACTGTAATGCCAGGAAACATTGCCTGAGACCAGAGTTCCTTGCAGGTGCTGTGCAAGTGCATCACACTACAACTTTGGGCTTGGAATGTGGTGTTTGTGATGGTAAGATGATGCCAGAACTTGTGATTATTTGGATATGACTAGAACTGCTTTGAAAGCCTCAAAATTTGATTTTCAGATCAATTTCTTTCTTGAAAACTAAACTTTCTTCTCAAACCATGAACCAAAAATAACAGGACAATTTCAGCTCGCTCTTTGTATCCCCCTGGTATGGGGCTGAACTTTGGGAGTGTACTGCATTCAGATTTATGGCTGGGTCCCATCTTTTGGAAGAACAAGCCAGATACAAGCCACTTCAAGCTTGAGATGATGTTTGAATTTACAGCCATTGTAGCATGAACAGAATGTTCTGGGATCTGAACTGCAGCAAAGCGGATTGGCACCGAGACATCTTTTTAAGGAAGAAGGCTAGTTAAGAGGTGCAGGAAGTTGTTGGGGGCAGAGGGAGAAATTCTGCTGCTTGAGGGTTTTAAGAACTTCCATCTTTTTCAGATAATCCTCTCCCAGGGACAGCAAGGTAGCTGCTGCTTGAGTTGGGAGGATGGATGAGTTGATCCAGAGGAGGCCGCAGAGAGGCTGCGGGGGGTGGAGCAGCTCTGCTCTGGAGCCAGGCTGAGAGAGCTGGGCTGGGTCAGCCTGGACAAGAGAAGGCTCCTCAAGGGGAGACCTTAGAGCAGCTCCAGTGCCTAAAGGGGCTGCAGGAAACCTGGAGAGGGGCTTTGGACAAGGGCCTGTCGGGACAGGCCAAGGGGAATGGCTTTAACCTGCCAGAGGGGAGACTGAGATGAGCTCTGAGGCAGAAGCTGTTCCCTGTGAGGGTGCTGAGGCGCTGGCACAGGGTGCCCAGAGAAGCTGTGGCTGCCCCATCCCTGGCAGTGTTCAAGGCCAGGTTGGATGGAGCTCGGGGCAAGCTGCTCTAGTGGAAGGTGTCCCTGCCCATGGCAGGGGGATTCTAGTATTCTGTCTCCCAAGTTCCCCTGAACTGCATTTTCTGAACTGCATTTTCTGAACTGCTATGTTGGGGTTTTTTAGCCAGCCGGTGTCTCCATCCTCTCCCTGTGATGCTCCATTATTTATTGGAACATACGGGTAATGTCCTAACCCTATGCTTTTGGAGATCTGAGTCCTAATCCTTCTTGGAGGCACTACTGACAATATTTCAGCTTGTTAGTCCATCTTTGGACGTCACTGAGGTTTGTGGTTACACCATGATCCTGCCATCCCTTCTGAGTGCAGACTCTACCTGGGCTTACTTCAGGCAGGGATTGTCTTGAGGAGGCAGCAATTGCCCATTCTCCCTGTCTCACACCCTCCCACTTCAGGGGGGTCAGACTTCTTCTCAAGCAACAAAAAAGAGAGAAAAATCAAATCAAATACAGTTTTATTCTTTACAGCTCTTCCATTTCTCTGGCAGACCTGGAATTTCCCCAGGGAAAAGGAAGCCTTCTTCTCTCCATGGTTGTGGGTTTGGATGAGTCCTTTCAGATCTTTTACTGGATGTCAGGATCTGACCGCCTGGATAACTATTTACGAGAGAAGATCAGTTAGGAAATGGAGACCTGCACAAGTGACAAAGTGTTAAATATGCCCAGAATTCATGTAGCGTGAACCAGAGGGGACCTTGATTCTTTCCCCCTGAGTTCTGTGGCTCATCAAGAGTCTTGAAATCAAATGCTCATTTTCCAAGACCTGGTGCATATTCTCTGCTCCCAAGGCTTTCTTCCATTAGCACTTGAAAACCACAGGTTCCTTCCCAAGTCATCCTTGATGTTTTATAAATGTTATAGCTAAGGCATCATTTCTACCTCCTTTTATGCATTTTTTACAGCTGCAGTAGAGATATTTTGATTCAGGCTGCACACAGTCATCCTGAAAGAGACCTCAGTTACCTCTCCTGGGATATTTCCAAAACAGCAAATGCTGCCTAACTTGAAGCTAATACCCTCCTCGAGCACTCTGGTTTGCATTTATGGTGCAATCTCAGCTGCAGAACTACAGATCAGGAGCATGATATAACCTTATGGGTACAAAACAGCTTTCAGAAGAGACCCTCTGGCTAAGTTTCATTCTTTGGATTAAAGGGGGTATTTGCTTCCAGAGAAACATCTGGGCGTGCAGGAAAAGGGGTATTAAAGGTGCTGGGTTTAGAAATGATGCAATGAATATTGCAGTGAATTAGCCTTTTTAAGGTTCAGGATGAAGCCTGACTTCAGCCTAGAAACGCAGTAAAATTTGTCCCTGTGTTTCTTCCCAGGGATTGCTAAAAACCCATCAACTACCTCAAAACTGTTGTTTGTTCCTCTTCTAGCTGGTTTCTGATGAGAAACAGGCACACCCTTTCTACAGGATAAAAGTCAAGTGCGGAGATTGCCAACTTCTTGATAGCTGTACAAGAAGCACAAGAGAGTCCATAATGATCATACTGAACATTAAACAGGAGGGAGGAGTAAAAGCAATGAGACGTGTTATTTTTCTTGGAATACTTAGGATCCTATCCAGGAAACCAGCCAGTGTGAGTCCCATCCCAGTACATCATCTGACAAACCTTGGTTTTGTGCTGGAGAAGGCAAATGTTGCAAGCGGCAGATGAACTGAATAGCCCAAATCAGTTCTTTGTGGAGGCCTGAGTGCTGGGATCTCTATTTTGGGTTCGATCCTCTGTTTAAGCAGGAAACAAGTCACAAAGACAATATCAAGGGGGGGAACTGCTCATTTCTCCTGTGACAGGAGACCTGACAAGTTGCTCTAAAATATGCCTTTTGTTTAAAATAATAACTTCACTGTTGTTATTTTTCACTTATGATGATGTCCAGTGGTTTTCCAAAGCAACGAACACAGTGATGAGGTTACTTGGGTTCGTTCCATGTTTTTCGCATTCAAGGGGAGTTTTCTTCCTGGCCCCAGTTGGTGTTAGCTCAGATCTGTAAAACACTCTTCAGATGAGATCTGATACAAAACAACCTCAGTTGAATGAGTCCATCACTACAGATATGTTCTCACATTTCAGTTCCCAGACACTGGGCCCATGCCACAAATTGTCAACATGCAACTTAGTGCAGAAATATTGTAGCATAAATAGAGACACACACTGAGCTCACCATCTCCTTTGGTCCTAGGGGGGAAACTACGGGACATTGGGTGTACTGCTTTTTGGACAGTGTAAGGTCTTTGAGATGCAGACATACAGTCAAAGGTGGCTTTCTAGGCTTTCTCAACTTGTGTCTTTTCACGCCATGCCTGAATTTAACATCTGGGATAGACAAAATCAGGTTTGAATCTGATTACAGGGGAGCCCCAGAGCACAGCTCACAGACCAGGCTGTATTCTTTTCTCTGTTCCCAAAGCCTGCACTGTGCACATGCAAAGCTATTCGAAATGCCTGGCAGCTGCCCAGAGAAGCTGTATCCCAGAGGAGTCATGGGGTTTTTACTGCATTTCCATCTTTAGCAGGGGAAGAGAAAACTATTTGGTGGAGCAGGACAGCAGCCACTACAGACGATCATACAAATCCATCCCACCCTGCAGCCCTGTTTTTGCTTTCCATAACTGCCTGAAATACTTTCCAGAGTTAGTTACAGATTTCATTAGGGTTTAACTCTTGGATTTCTTTTCTTATCTATGATCATTATTTTCTCAATTAGTGTCTGCAACGATCTTTCCTGCAAAGGCTTCCAGAACAAAGAGGACCAAGCTTGTTCCCTCATCTGCAAGGCAAGGGTAGAAGATACATCTGTGACTATCTTGAACTGTGGTCAATGGTTCAGGCTGTGAAAGAAACACCTCTGTGTCTTGATGCAAGCTCAAACTGGGTTTACTTCTGAGCACTAGCCCACAGCAATGGGCAGACAGTGACCTGTCTTTGGTCATCTAATCCAAACTCGTATATAAATACAATATAAAGGCAGAGGGATGTAGACAACATCTACATGAAGTTAAACTCCAAGTATAGAAGTAGCGAAAGAAAGACAAATTTCCCTTTGAAAAGAATATTATCACCAAGAATATACCCTGATAAAAAACATGTTGATTCTGCTGAAAAATCAGATGACAAAGCACAGCTGGCAAAATGCAATTAAAAAAAGAGAGAGCATCAAGGTGGTGTCAGTTCTAACAAAGGACGATAATGGTTATAAGCTCAGCACATTCACTTGTTGCCCTTGAGGATGCTGCAGCACCCTTAGTCAGGGTTTTTGTATGTAAAGTATGGCAGTACTCTTCTGTCACTCAGACCCAAATATCAGTGGGATGGGATTCATCTCAGTCAATTTTAGCTGTCCAAAGTTAGACCATTAGTCTGTTACCTGTCTGAGCTGCCTCCGGAGCCTGCAGAGGGAAACAGTTCTCTACATCTCCTTTTGACACTGCAGTCTGAAATAATGAGATTAATTGCTCTCCAACAGTGCAATCTCCCTTCATGGGACCTGGATGCCTTAATCCTGAACATCTACACTCAGTTGAGAAGAACCACAGCCTGCGCCTGCTTTTTCTTTGGCTGGAAATCCCAGCTGTCCCCTTCCAGCAGCTGCCTATTTGTTTGCATTGCGGACCCCTCACAATGTATTTTGCCAGGTTTGGCCCTATGAAGAACAGGTCCTAAACAGCTCTGCAGCTTCAGCTTGCATTGTTGCTCCAGCTGATACATGTATCTCATCTGCTTCCTCTTCCATCAACAGCTTTTCATTTTCTGCTACAATGAGGTGCCTAATATCAGATGGGCATGATCTCAGTGTTGGAAACAGCAGTGCTTTCAGAACAGGAATGGTGGCCTCCTCTACACTTTGGAGGGAGCCTTGGTTATACACGTACATGTCAAGCTGTACATGGCTCCTAGGAATAGCTGAGTTCTCCAAGGCTAGAAGGGATGGTTAAAACTCTGAGGCAGAGGGTGTCTTTCCCTTCATTGTGGTAGAAGGGCAAAACCAAGCTTCCCTCTCATGAACTGACATGCTTATTTTACAACATGACAAGGTGTTTCTAATAGGAATGTCTTTTATTTACTTATTTGCCTGCTATTTGGACAAGGAAGATGTAGTATTGTCACCTTAATGTCCTATCAAAGCCACCAGGGACCTTTGCTTGAAGAGAACCATACAATAGGTGAGCAGTTCTGTCCCCACACTCCCAGCTCCCCAGCAAGCACTTCTGGACTCAGCCGGTTGGTGACAAATAAGACATTGATTTTATGATCCAGTGTTTGCTCCCTGGGGAAGCTGAGCAAAGGTTATTCTATTTAGGGACTGATTTGACATATGGCTCCTGGAAGCTGGAAAGTGTTTGTAGGTAAATCAGGGTTTATTGCTGGAGTGGTTCATTCAGGAACATAATTAGGTGAACACGCGCATGCTTACCCATGGAAAGATGCCCACAGGCTTTTTGTAAACTGTGCAAGTAGCATCCATAAGGTGACTTTTCCAACACGTGATTCAAGAGGAAAAACCTGAATATGTTTCTCATAATATAACATAGCAAAGAGTTATTCTTATAACAAAAAGTGATAGAAAATTGGTATTTGTCAGAATGATTTACAAATCACTGCATGTGTCTGAGACCAGGCCTACTCTTAGAAGTTTTTCTGATGATGTTGCACCAGTGAGGGTGTGAAGTTTTAAAACCATCTTCCTGTGGGACATGCAGTTGAAAACAAGGCTTAACTGACTTAAATTTTACTCATTTCACCTGAATAGTAACTCTACAGGCTGGAAACCTAATTTTGTCCAAGAAGAGCTGTGCCTAGTGACTTTTGCTGTCTGTTCCCACATGAACTCTCTTGAGATCTTAGCCTTCGACATAGCTCAGGGTGAGGTCCCAAAACTGACATTTTTTCCCTTTGCCTGGGAGAAGTAGGTCTGTTATTATATACCATTCAATAAGGATTTATTCTTGAATTCAATGCTTATTGCAGACTCACCCTAAATGGTGTTTCTGCTTTTTTCTACTGTTTCTTCTCTTTTCACCCTTGCTCTGTTGCTGTTGTAACAGTTGACCTGATAGCTAAATGCTGATGTAGGATGTACATTCTTGTTCTCTCGCCCCCTCTCTTCTGGATGTTACAACTGAAACACAAACTTTGGAATGTCCAGGGATTCCCAAAGGCCAGATGATATTTGCTTGCTATCAGAGATGTTTGCGCTGAACACAGGGGAGAAATAATATTGGTCAGTGAGATTATGAAATTAGATTTAAATTGTGCTTTGATGAAGAATGAAACAGGGATGGAAAACATAGAACATAGGAAGCAGTAAGAAAAGGAACTTGTTCATTGTGATGGAAATGAAATAGCATTGGCTTCTCTTCTCTGACCCACCATGGGGATGGTGGGCTTGAGTCCAATCCCAAGACAAAACTCACCATATAGGCACTGCAAGGACATCTGAGGACTCTTGCTGAGAGTTAACCAGGAGAAACTGGGCATCTATCTTAAGCCTGTTGCCTGGACTGCTCTGCCAGGAAAAGACATGCAGTTCTCCAGCCTGCAATTCCTTCTGTGTGGGACCAATATCTAGAAGTGCTTGGGATCACCCTCTGGAGGTGCCTTTTTAACCATAATGACCATCTGGGCAGCCTAAATTGGGGAACTGTATACTAGTGGAAGACTGCAGCAGTGACTTTGGGATGGAAGCCTGTGTGTGAAATGATCCTAACGAATCAGGGAGTCTTCACATCACTCATTTCGGAAGATAACAGTTGCCACCATTCAGCCTAGAGTAAGGACACCAATCTTGCTTGGTTGCAGGAATCAGTCTTGCTGTAGTAGGAATAAATGTCTCTGTGGGCTCCTTTTACCCTGTTTTCAACAGGGAATGTATTTCAGCAGCCTTGGATAGGTCAGTGCAGCGTGTTCAGTGCTTCTGGATAGGTGTGTGTGCATCAGGATGCAAGTGTGACCTAGGAACCCGTACCAAACCTAGGAGGTGAAATGGAGAGTGGTGGCATAGGGATGTAGTGCATGAAAAAGGGAGATGGGGCAGCAGAGATGAGTCCCATAAAGAGATCTGAGAGACACAAAACCTTTCCTGGGGACGCCAGCACAGCCAGCTTCAGGAAAGGTGCAAAGTGAGTTTGTCTCTCCAATAAAGCTGGTATTTCCTCTCTGCATAAAGAGCACGGTGTTCACTTGCTGTGTCTATGCTGAACTCCACAAGAAAGCATTCCATTTTTTCAGCAAAATCCTATTGGCTAAGGCAAAAATAATGGCAAAAATCATTTATTTCTTCAGAAAGTGTGGGAGCACTTGTCCCTGCTGCTGTCAGTTCCCATCCATCCTTTTTATTGAGCAGTACCAACGCATTCTCTTCCAGCCAGGACTGCTCAACAGCACACAATAAAATTGATTCATCACTCATTTTCTTCTTACTGTCTTTCAATTGCTCCAGCTCTTGATACCACTTAAAGTGGACATTAGCTCTTCACAACCAGCGCTAATGTGATAACACTCCTCTGAGAGAGAATGTTTTCCCTCCAAGCTTTCATTACATATATTTTCATTCAGCCTCATTACACCCATGTGTCTTTCTCATGAGCTTCTTATAATGCGTTTATACAAGCTTTGCTTTACCTGGAGGTAGACCACCGTGGTAAGGAGCGAGAACAGAAATGCAACAGCTGGCCCAAGTGCTCTGCGGGTGTAAATGAGAAGCATTTAGTGATGGGAATTGGGTTTAATTCACAAGAGCTGGCTCTTGAGCTCTCCAGAAAGGAAAAAGCAGAAACCACTGGGAGTTAAACTCAACTTTTGTGCTCCTCTTTGCTATGAAAGCAAAACTGTTTAAACTCCAGGAGAACCAGGACTTTCTGTTTCTAAGCAGCATTGAAACATGAAGATGGGAGTTGATAGCTTTGATTTGGGATAGGAGGAGGATGATTAGGATTTCTGTGTGCATGGGGAAAGATTACAGCAATAGTGAATTTCAGGCAGTTTTGAGTTTGTTTTTTGTAAGGAAAACTTCTCCAAGTTATAGCACTCATTTAGAGTTTAAGTCAAAGATATTCAAAGCAGTGTAGGTCCAGTGCAGCAAAACTGCTACGTGCATGTAGTAATTTTGTCATATGAATAATGACCCTATGAGGAATCCTAAGGGCCAGGATTTCTTCTTGGATTTGAGTTGGATATAGAACTCTTTTCACCTGAAGCTCCAGACCATGGGGCCTCACAGGCTGCTTTGGCCCTGGGAGCCAGTTTTCCTTGCACTGAGGCAGGGCGTGACTGCAACGGATACTCAAATGTGGGAATTCAAAGTCCCAAGTGCAGTCACAACATTTATTATTTACCCTGGAGTGATATGAGTTTCCTATGCATGTCCCCATGGTGATTTGCTCCACCAATTACAAAGGGGATTAATGTTTCAGATGCAGTTATCTCAATATATCCTAATTGAGACAGATGAATACAACCTTCAACATTTAAGGGATCAGATTCTTTTTAATTAAAGGGTCCCTTTGTTTCACAGTAACTTTAAAAGTCTTATTTATCATTACATTCTGTAGGAGTCTCTCGGGAAAATAATTTCCTGCTGCTGGTTTTGTTCAGCCTTCGCATCTCCTATCTCTTGTCACCTGTAACAAAGTGCTGTAGGAAGGAGTGCTGCTGTATTGCTTTCATGTTCTTCATCAGCTCTGATATGGATGGTTGTTATAAAGCTTCACACATAATATATGCTGTGTCTTAAAGCAGCTCTGTAAACGACTGTACAAGTGCAAAGGTTTCTCAACTCAACTAGCCTCCAGCTACCAGCTATAAAAAGGCATTTAAGCAGATTAGCATTCAAACTACCTGGTGAAATGAAGAATGGGGAGGCAGAATGGCCTAATGATGGATTGTTGGGCTGTGACCACTCACATGGAAAGTCACCTTTCTGTGCCTCCAACCTGCCAGCACTGGCGCTAATCCTTTTTGGAAGCTGTCCTGTAGGCACATGGGTTGCCCTCACAAGGGCACACAGGGATGATTTTCCAAGCAGCCCAAAGGAAATGCTGCCCCTTTCCCACTGAGTCTGAATTTGCACTGGCTCCTTTTGAAGTTCTGATTTGCTGTGCAAACACCTTTGAATGATTTTTCATGCTCTGTTGCCTGACTTTCTGTTGTAGCAGAGTGCTCTGAATAGATGGAGAAGTGCCTTTGGAGCCTGTTCTGTCAGGAAGCATGGTCTGTCCATGCCTGGAAAGTTAATTCCATACCTGGAAAGCTACTTCTAGAGGGTCAGGTTTTTGAAAAATTGAGCTTAAAATCAAGTCTATTTTAAAGCTTGTCATGAGGAAAACCAAATTCCTTCCCTATCGTGGCTCCTGTCGTCACTTAGCAGAGGAGGAACATGAATTCTCTGCCCTGTGCTGTCACACTGATCAGATCAGGATCTGTCTTTGTTGACATAGCTCACTACTCCCATCTTTCTGCTGGGCAGGGCACAAGTCATTTTATAATAGAAGAATATAAGAGTTATCAGACCAAAGACCACAACTACTTTAGGCATTTGAATCAATCTCGTGAGCCACATGGAGATGCCCAGGTTGAAGAAACCTATTGATGTGTGCTAATCTGGAGCTGCATCCCAGGCACCTCGTCACACTGATGGTCCAGACTCTGTAGCCAGTCCATGAATGTAGACAGGCAATGCAGAATGACCTGCCCACAGCCAACATCTCCCCCTCTTCCTCCCTGCATGTTCTGCCTTGCTCTCCAGGTTTTCCTAGGCCACTTGGGGCTGGTCATGATAATAGAAAAACCACTTATCCCCTGGTTATAAACAGGTGAAGCTTGTTTTATGCTTATCACAGAATTATGCTTGGAGAAACCTTGTTTAAAAGCATCATTACAAACACAGCAGGGTTTGTAGATATGCTTCTTTCAAAGCCAAATAGGAGTCAAGAGCACTGGCTGTGAAGCCTGTATTGTACTGATGGGGAGAGGTGCAACCCACCTGAATAAACCTTTCAAGCACAACTGTTGACACATCCCAATTATGCAGCAGTGACATTACACTTGCTAGTTTAAGCAAAGGCATTGTCACATGAGCATTCATCCCTGACAGTTCTAACTTCTTGCTTTTCAAACACAGAATATTTGCCCGGGTCCTGTCTTGTTGGCATCTCTTCCATAGATGCCCCTTTGCCATGGCTCCTACTTTGCACTCTTTGTTTATGCTAATGGAATGAGCTGCCTTTTATGGATCCTAGATAAATAGGATATTTCACAGGCAGTAACATCATCAATTAATACTAGATTTGGTTATCTAAACAGTACTGTAAATCCAATGCTTTTCAGCAAGTAGTTTTCTTGACAGGACTGGGCAACATCCTTTTGATTGTAAGGAGGTAGATTAAGGAACATTGTGATAAGGACTAACAAGAATTGTCAGGATAAATCCTTCTTTCATTTTGCAATACGGAACCGTGGATGTGAACAAGAAAACGAGTTGTTTGAGCTGTTTTGGCTGAGCAAATGAAACTGTGATTTGCCCTGTGTAGAGACATGTTCCTTTAGACAAAAGCTTTTTTCAGAGCACTAAAACCTACTCTATTCTCAAGACATCATGCCAAGAAGGCTTTGCATTTATACCTCACACTTATGATGTGAGGGGGTCCAAAAGCAGGGAAAGGAGGAGAAACTTTTCACGTTGAAATGTCATAGCTGTTGGTAGCACATCTTCCCTGGAGAAGACCCCATAAAACCTGTCCAGTGCCAGAGAAATATTGACTGCATCTACCCTGCTCATGTTCTTTGCTGTAAGGCAAGATCTGTGTCCTCCAGGCCAAGTCACTTCCATCCAGCTCACATTCACCTTGTTCACCTTGCCATGTTCACCTTGCATTGGTACTTGGCCATTGTCTCTTCTGGGATTAACATGGAATCTTTCCGGTTCTAAGGAAAGAGTTTATTTTCACTGCAAAATAACAGAAAATACAGCCCCTAAAGTGGCATTTATGTGCACATCCTTCCCATGGGATCCTGGCAGAATCTCCTAGGGGTACTTGAGGTTGAGGTTTGCTGGGATGGTGTTGGAGAACCATGTAGGACAGAGGCAAGTAAATCTATCATGGGTCACACTGCCTACAAAGGGAAATCCTTCAAGTGACCCCTGACTGCACCCAGGTTTCATCTCACAGGGAACTGGTTGGTTCAATCCAAAAGAAAACCTGGGAGAAAATGAGTATTTATGGTGTATGGCTGGTCAATATTTATGGTGTAACTGTGGCAGGAACAAGCTGCTTCCTTTCTAAAGGTAAGATTTCAGGGAAGTGGGGATTGCTCCTGCCTTTGGGTCTTTGGATCCCAACAGCACCAGAGCAGAATCAGGCTCCTGCTGCATGTATCTTTTACTGTATTTGTCACTAAATCTATACCCGTGTGGTTTGATTTCCCAACTGTGCAGAGAGAGCTCCAGGGCATGATGAAAGGGAAATCCCAAACTGCTAACTCTGAGTAGAGACCCGCAATGGGGGCCATCCATTCTGCTGTGTATTCTCCAGCTTCAAATAAGAAAACATCTCGTTTCACAGGGATGTACTTCATTTTCTGTTAAACCCCCCTGTCTGTAAGGGCTGAATGCTGATGTGGGTCACCATAACTGCTATCTTCCTCATCCTCACTGACCTCCACACCCTGCTGTTGCGTTAAAGGGAGGGGGGAAGATTACTGGCAGCTATCAGCCCGGGCAGCGTTCGCTATTTCGAACCTCACTGGGTCCGGTTTCACTGACAGTGCACCACACTGTCAGGCGAATCGTGCTCCTGAACTCTCACGGCCACACTAAGAGATGGGGTCGCGTTCAGCAAGAGAATTACGATCGATTACCGAAACCGTGCAGTTTATTGATGCAACAGATACAGGTTCTTATGGACTGCCAGTGATAGATACTGTCTGCAAAAGCACGTGCGAATAATGATTACATGAATACAAGCGCTCGATAAAGTTAACACAGTATAGCTATAAAATATACAGATGACAGTAAAAGTAACTCTATAGAGATTCTAGGTTTTCCCAGGGAAGCACCGAATACAGTGCAAATCTTACCCACAGGCGTCCCTATGGGGGGGAAGAGAGGTCCAGCCCGTCGACCGGTCCCAGGAGTCGGTTGATGTTATCTTCCGCGACTCATCCACGATGGTATCTTCCCCAATATCCCCCTCTCTCTTGGGTCATTTTGTATTATTTTTTACCTTCAAGGTGGAGCTTGAGTGACTCTAGTCATACATACCTTTATTACTACTGGTGCAAATTTCTCTCGCTTCAATTTAAAGGTATATGGCACCGAAAATTCAGAGCGCATGCTCAGAGAGGGGTGGCCTCATTTTGGAGGGGGGTCGCATTGGAGATGGGTGTGTATTTTAGCATGTAAATGCATTATGATGACATTATAATGAAGCCAAGTTCACACTGAGGATGGCATTCTATCAAAAGATGACAGGCTGCTAGCCCAGGGTAAGAAGTATGCAGCTTATCGGCTTTTGCAAGATCTCCACCTCACTCTACCATGCAGCTTATCAGCTTCTCGCACCATCACATTCCCATCTTTCGCTGGAGTTAGGACAAAGCGTAACCACGAGATCTCCACCTGGCTCTACCCTTTGTCTGTGTTGCCACAAGAACCGCTGTGGAGTGCACATTCCTGGGATACCAGGTGCGGCTGCATCTCGCCCTGAGAGGCCTTGAAAGTCCGTTTTTCCTCATGGGTGGACAATGCTACATTTCAAATATAAGTTTAATTCCTAGTTATCCCATATTTCCTAATTATTCCACACCTGCACACCTCAATGAGCTGCCCAGCAGCAAGACTGAGGAAGAGGAAGAGCAGGAGAGCAGAACAAACTGTGCTGCAGCTGAGCATTGTCTGTGCACGCAAGCTGGCCAGGAGTATTAGTTTTTAAGGTATTTCCGGTCAAGAACCTGTATTCTCAAGGCTTGTGGGTTATCAGAGGTGCAGGGAAGACCTATGAGCACATGATGCTTTTAAAAGAGACGTGGCTTTAGGAATATTTATCTCAGGAGGGAATAGAGCCTGCATAGCTGTACCACTGGAGAGTGGAGAAAAGGGATGAAAGAGGAGGGGGGCCACAGGGTTTGCTTTGGAGTAAAAGGCTCATTGGGCTGGCAAGGGTCAATTATAGGGGACAGGATACGGGTATTTTCATCAGAGAATTCTTCTAGCAGTTTGCAAAGTTTACTACTCCTCTCTTCGTTGTGGAGATGGGGAAACTGAGGCACAGTGGCTACCACTTGTCAGAGGTCAGCCAATCTAGAGTAAAACCAGTCACCTGTAGGCAGGACCAAAGGGGCATGGTCTGAAACGAGATCAGAAAACCCACTTCATGAAAACCACCTCTATTTATTTCTTTAGTTATTAACCAGCAGCTATGTCTTACTCAACAGAGCCCTAGTAAGCAAAGTATTTATACACCTTCAGTCCTCATCCCTGAGTTACTTAGTCCTGAGCTCATTCTAACCTTAAATATGTTACTTATTACCTTTAACGGCATATTGTAGACTCCTCCACTCATACTCATTCTTATTAAATGCGCTTAGCAATGTGGCAGTGAAGAAACAGACGTGTCGGCTCCTTCAAATTAAAATAAAGAATTAATTATGCTGTTAGGGGCAGATGGAGATTAAGCTGAATACAGTGTACAGTTACACTGTTGTGGAAGCTGGGGCCTTTATGTGCAATTAGCGGTATTTCATTCTTAATCTTTCTCCTTAATACAGAAGAAGCCATTAAAGAGTAAAAGCCACTCACAAGCTCGTTTCAGAGTCAGTTTCAGAGAGATGCTTCCAAATGCATGATTTTAATCTTTGGTTTTTAAAAAAAGAAACTGCTTATATACTTATTCCCATAGGAATTATATTACTTACTCCCATGAGCAGGGACACCTCACACTAAACCATGTCTCCCAAGGCTCTGTCCAGCCTGGCCTTGAACACTGCCAGGGATGGAGCATTCACCACTTCTCTGGGCACTCTGTGCCAGGGCCTCACTACCCTCACAATAGAGAACTTTGTCCTTATATCTAACCTCGACTTTCCCTGTCTCAGTTTGAACCCATCACCGCTTGTCCTATCGCTACAGTCCCTGATGAAGAGGGACTATGATACAGAATTCACTCAAAGCGCACTAACTGCTCTGATCTCCCATCAGGGTGCTGCAGCAATGAAGAATAATGCAGATGTAAGGCACAATTTACAGTTCTTAATATGATGTGAGCTCCTGGTCATCCTTGTCCATCAGAGGTTTTGGTCTTGTTTAGCCATTATGGAGATTCCTGCATAAAAGGGAAGGGAAATGGAGAAATTACTTATTCAGCATCACAGAGTTGGGCAGAAACACCAGTGTGAAGTGAAATCTATAACCACTGCACCATGCTACCCCAGATCTGAGGTCTAAGTCCACTTCCATTACTACAGCCTTTCCCTGGGACTGCACATCTGTGTGCAACATCTCACGGCTCCTCCTGCCTCAGTTTCCCCAGCCTCCCTTCCCAACACCTGCCTGTAGAAGCTGGATACATCAACCAGGAGATGTTTTCCTGCCAGCAAACACTCAAATAAGGAAGTTGTTCATAAATGGTGGAAATAAGCAAGTTCTTGATAAGAGAGTGGATCTCTTCCATAGTGCACGCATGATCGATAAGACTCATAGCTATGAGCTTCAGTATTGAACCTCAGCACTCTGATTTATTGGATAAAATAAAAATAGGAAAGGTTTTGTGTATTGATAATCTATCCCAGAGGTCAGGAACTGCTGATATCTGATCTAAGGTAATGGCACTCTCTGAATTTCACTGGGTTGGACATGTTTCTCTTGTTCACCTATGGCAAACTTGGGGTATGAACAGTTACATCCTTTGGGGGTGATCATCAGAGGCAAGGACAGATGGATGACCGTTGCACCCTGGCTACTTGGTACTCAAGTAAATCTCTTCCTTTGTCAGTGCTATTTGCATAAAAGTAGGAGGGGTTTTTTGTTAAAAATAACAACAACAAATTTCAGCTGTGAAACTTCTGTTCCCAACTTGAAATACAAGTTTGAGCATCATGTAGCTGCCAACAGATAGGCATTAAACAGCACAGATAGCAGTGATAACGTAGCCAAGTTGCTTTCGATCAGTGGAAGATACATCCCTGAGAACACAGAACACTGCAGCTAAAGCTGGAGCTAACCTCAGTGTGTACTTTGCACCAGGGATTAAACCCATTCTGTATCCTGAGATACTACACCAGGACAATTCAGTACATCTCAAAGTGCTTTCTTCTTCCCAGTGGTGCCCTAAAAGGTAGCATTAAAACAAAATCTCCCAGCTATTACTGCATTTTATGTCCACTAAGCCAATTTGTATTCTCAGCTGTGAGCAAGATCCAAAGTCTTTGCTGCCAACAGGTGCTGTTAGAGTCATCTTCAGATCACACCTGATATAAATCTGCACCTTTTCATTCATACATGAAAGCCTTGTTGTAGCAGCCACTTAGAAGACATTCCAAAGGGGTTTTCTTCCTCAGCTTTGATTATTTTAACTTCTTTTGAATCCACCTGTTTGGACACCATCCACAGAGCTAATTTAGATCCCAAGCTCTTTGGACAAGGATAATGCTTTCTTCTACCTCTTTACGCACAGAGCCAATTGCACTGTCAGTGCTTCAGAAATAGCCTCTAAATAATAGAGGCCAGGACAGAGAACACCAAGGCCAAGAGGGAAGAAGAAGCTCCAGAGAGGTCAGTGGAACCAAAGCTCCAGCAAAGAGCGCTTACATGTGAATGGAAATAAAGCATAAAAGCATCTGGTCTTAATGGAAAGGAGATGGAGAAAAATCTGACACACTGTGGGAGCTGCAGTGGTCATGTCCCTGAGTTGGATGATGGAAGTGTCTCCTGCCACCAGCTTTATATCAAGATAAGCTGCAGTGAGAGGAATCTCAGTGTAACCTAATATAGAACAGGTCAGAAGAAGAAAGAACACAGACACAGGGTTTGCAGAGCATCTTCCCTTCAAAAGTAGGTTGAAAAGCTGAAATGTCACCATGCTGAAAATGCCAGCCACTTTCAAAATGTTCTGGAAGAACAGGACTTCAATGCTCTCCTGGCATCTGTTGGGTTTTTGGTCCTATTTTGAAGTTCTGACAGTATTCACTTTGAAATCCGATACAACCCAAAGCCTGGAAAACATGAACTGCTTGTTTTGTATGTGTTCTCTGCTGGACCAGCAGGGGTCGAAGCTGTCTCCGTGGCCTTTCAGAGATGGGTTTTGAATGGCAAGAACGTGGATAGTGGTGAAGAAATCCACTCTCTGCAATATCTGCCCTTTCCTCCAGTCTTCAGTATCTTATCCCTGAAAGAAAACTGACGCCTTTCTTCATCTCTATTGCACTCCTCATCTTCTTGCACAAAAGGGTTGTGCTAGTGTGTCTGTGAGAGGCTGGTTGAGAAAAAAGGGGATGGGGAGGTTCAGCAATGAATCGCTATCAAGAACCAGTGTAAAGGGTGCTGGTGATTGCAGTAGGGTAGGAGAAAGCTGGGGCCACATGCGGGAAATCACTGCCACGTTCCAAGGTGTGAGACCCTCTCCCTGCAGCACGATACCCAACGAGCGAACGATAGAAAGTTGCTCCCGTGCCTGCACCAGCTGATTTCGCATCTTGCCTTGTGCCTTCACCTGCTTCCCCCCCCCCCATTCTATTTATTTCGTATTTATTTGCTGCACCAGGGAATAATCAGGTAACGCAGGAGCCTGGCGAAGTGGAGGGGACGGGAGGGGCCGCGGGGGCATTTTATCGTCCCTCTCTTTCCCCATCTCCCTCCCTGGAAGTTTTTTCCCCCACCCAAAACAAGGGGGAAAAGCCCGAAACGAACGGGCGAGGCGGGGAGGGGAAGATCGGATGCCGAGCCGCCCGTAGAAAACGCTGTAGATGGTGTTTGATCGCGTCCAACGCGACACCGGTGCTATCGCTGCGCGCCCCGCGGAACGGCGGCATCGATTTCACGGGTGATTTTCAAACCCTCCCTTCGCTTGTTGCGGCGCGTTTCCCACGGCCCCGGGGCGCGGAGGCTGCGCGGGCGCGCAGCGGGGCGATGGGGGTTGGAATTTGTGTGAGATTTTTCTTTTTCTTTGCTTCTTTATTTATTTTGTTCGTTAAAAAAAACTGCTGGGAAAGGTCACGGAAGGAGTTGGCGGCTTAATGGGGGGGGAGCCTTAAAAAGAGCGGCAGGCACACGCACTGCGTGAATGCCATATCGGAATGAGCCTGCCGCGGGTGCGGGCGGAGGGACGGATCGGCTCCGCGCTGTGCGCATCGCGGGGGGCTCGCTGTTCAGGCGCGGAAAAACTAAGGAAAACAAGAGAAAACACCCTTCCCCCCCAAAAAAAAACCCCCCAAACTTACCCAGGTAAGGTACCGCGCCCCCCAAAACCACCCTTCCAGCGGGTATTTCCTTTTAGTTTATGTACCGGGTTTTGCGCTTTTTGGGTCGTTTTCCTCTTTCCTAAATATTTTAAAGGGCTAATTATTATGTTTTTAAAGCGGGGAAGCTGGTGTGGGTTTTCTTTCCACCTCCTTATGCCTCAAAACGTGCAGCAACCGAGCCAGAAAGCTTGGAAGTTCCAGTTCACCCTCACCACAGGGCTTTCAACAAGGAAAACAGATCGAGTTCTGGCACGTTACTCAACTTGTGTTAAACCACTTAACCCTAAAGAGAAACAACGCGTTGCTGAGGAAAACGCAGCTGCAGCACAAACCAGTGAAGTTTCTCAGCTCTTTCTCAGGTTTCAGTGCTCCCCACCTTCTTACTGCTCCTGCCATCCCTTCACAGCAACCATAAACCCCCTAACCTCCTGCCCCAGCCCCTCAGCCCCCAAACGTCACAGTTAAACCAAAGTTAAACACAACAACTCGGGCCACTACGGCTCTAATCAAGCAAGGCTGCATCCAACACGCACCCTGCCATATCTTTTTGCTTCTTCCTTGTAAATTACCAGGTTAGCCCATTACCTCTCACGCTTCATTAAAATCTTCTACGCGATTGAGCAATCGCTCATGCAAGCGGAGCCAGTTTGAACAGATTACAGCCGCAACTTCGCGGTGCTTCGTTACCATCAGATTAAGGCTGCAAACAAGAGTTTGAAGCAGCAGCATCTGGCGCCCTAGCTGCCTGCTGAGCGCCGCGAACAAACTCCCGCAGTCCGCTTTAAACCCCAGCATAGCCAACGCAGAACCTGGTGTTTATAAGGAAACAGGTCCCCAGCCACTCCGGCAGCGCTGGCTGAGAGGCACCGAGGGTTCCCCCCGCACCGCCGGTACTCACGCATGAGGGTGCTGAAGGCGCAGAGGGCCAGCAGCGCCTGCAGCAGCACTCCGAAGCGCCCCAGCAGCGCGCCGCTGCCGCAGCCGTGAGCGGGGCGCGGGGCCATGGAAGGAGCGGTGCGGGACGGGACGCAGCAGAGCAGGATGAAACGGCCCCGCCGCGCACAAAGGCGGCCCCCGAGCAGCCACCGCCCCCCGGCCCGCCCCGACGCAGCGGCCACAGCCGGGAGCGGGCGGGACGGGGGTGGGGCCGGAGGGAATGGGAATAGGAATGGGGATAAGGAGGGAGGCTGTGATCGGGATGGAGATGAGGAGGAGGATAGGAAGGGGGGAATGGTGGTGATGATAGGGAGGGAGAGGGAGATGGAAGATGGGGATAAGGAGGGAGATTGGGATTGGGATGGGATTAGGATGGGGTAGAGAGGGAAATGGGGATGGGAGATAGGGATGCAGAGGGAGGTTGAGATCAGGATGGAGGTAGGTATGGGGAGGGAGATTGTGATCAGAATAGAGATGGGTATGGGGAGGGAGATGGGAATAAGGGCGGAGGTTGTGATCAGAATAGAGATGGGTATGGGGAGGGAGATGGGAATAAGGAGGGAGATGGGGAGGGGAATAGCAATTGGGATGATGATAGGGATGGAGAGGGAGATGGGCATGAGGAGGGAGACTGGAATCAAGATATGGGGACAGGGATGGGGATAGGGAGGGAGATGGGAGATGGGGATGCAGAGGGAGATTAGGATCAGGATGGAGATGGGAATGGGGAGGGAGATGGAGAAGGAGACAGGGATGGGGATGAGGAAGGAGATGGGGAGGGAGATGGAGTTGCGGGTGCAGGGGATTCAAGGCCTGGTTGGATAAGGCTTTGAACAACTTGCTCTAGTGGAAGGTGTCCCTGCCCGTGGCAGGGACTTAGAACTGGATGAGCTTTAATGTCCCTTCCAGCCCAAACCAGTGTGATTCTATGGAGATGTGGGGCCTGGTGGGGCTGGGATGCCAGGTTGGGGTAGTCCTAGTGAGGATAGCTTCTATTCCTGCGGTCTGACGTAAGATGATCTGAGACCCTGACTTTGAGAGGTAGTTTCAGAGCCAAAGACACTGCAAACCTCATCACATCAGGCTCAGAGCAGCGGCCTCAAGTGTTACGAGACCAGAAAATCATGGGAGCTGGAGCGCTTCCAGAGCAAATGCCATTTACAAATCAGGATGAAATTGTGTTAAACATGGGCTTGGGAATCCCCTGTCGTGGTGAGGACATTAGTGCAGCAGTTTGGGCAGAGGTTAGCCCTGGTCAGACAAGCTGCCTGGAGGTTTGTCCTTCCTCCGGCTGCCTGGTCCTGCTTGCCCTCAGTTTTCCCAGCTTCTCAACTGAGCCAGCACATGCCGAGGTACCAACCTGCTGGCTCCACATCACTGAAATAGCCCATGTCAGGAGTATGCTCCATGCTCATTTAGCTCCTCAACTTTAATCATGAGTTCAGTCAGCAAGCTGGAAGTTTCATCTTGCTAACTCATTTTCAGCTGATTTTATATGTGTAATTGTTAGTTCCATTCCCTTGAGTTGCGAAATCTGGTTGTGTTTTGCAATCAGTCGCCTTCATATTGAATTCTAAATCAAATATTAAAGTGGGCATCCTTATATAAGCCAGTTGAACACAGTATTTGTGGAACCATCTAGTAAGCAAATGCATATCTTCACACAAATTTACTCAGGCACTTTGCTGCTAAAGAACCATTTGCAAGAATTGGTTGCTGGATGATGATCTGGGAATTACCTCGGACTCTATTTGCCCAGGTATGGCGCAGCAATTGATGCGCACACAGGAAATAAAAGACATTTAAACCAGATTGGTATTTCTTAAACCTATTTTATTTTCTATGACTAACCTGCGAATCACCTGTAAGACAAGGTATCTACAATACAGCAGTGGATTGTAGAAAGAGACAGTATTCCTAGGGCTCTCCCTAAACCAGCGCTGCCTCCTCCCTTTCCTTGCTAGCTCAGTTAACAGTGATTTCTCCCAGCTGCTGCATTCAGCAATGCAAAGTTGTCTGAGGCCTTATTTTCACGTGCTGATGGGTTTACAAGGAAGCCCAGTGCCTCCCATGTGTGAAAACACTCAGGCTACAAGAAGGCAATAAACAGAACCCCTCCTGATCTCCCCCCTCATTGCAGGAGCAGGCAGAGATCCTTTAGTGGCTGTTGCTGCTCCACACTCCACTGTGAAACCACAGCTTTGCTTTATCAAAAACATGATTTGCACTTCAAAATACTTGGAGTTTCTGAACCCCTGCAAAAAGCCCTTAGGGCTCCTCTGTATCCCAGGGGGAGTCTGGGAGCTCCCTCTGGCTACTGAATCCTCCTGTACTATTTTGGCAACTAAGATGCCCCACAGATGTCTCCCTTCCTTTTTGCCCAAGGTTTTCCATCTCTCCTGCATATTAAAAAAGAAGATGTGTAAGAAAGCACTCTTTATACCTGGCACCATTCCCAAAGTGTGTGTCTGCCTGGCTGTGAACAGCGCACACTACGGTCATTAGGACAGCTGCACCCAAACTGGGAGTTGGTGCCCTCAGCTCAACTGATTGTTTTCTTCAGGGAATTTTATCTTTGGGGATGCGGAGTTTATCCTGAGTGGATGTAAAGCTGTTTTCCCAGCAGGAAAGTTCACTTTCAATGTGCTCAGGGTACCACCCTCTGAAGCTAGGCAATGGCTGGACTTCCCAGCCCATCTCAGCAGCAAGAGTTGGCATTAATGACAGAAAAGAGAACATAAAGGCTGTGATCCTTCTCTTTTCCCTTAACTTTGGTTGGACAAAGGTCTGGAGAGGCTCACAATACAATGGTCAGTTGATGCTGATTTACTTCAATCTGTCCATTGATCTTGTGAGCTTCCAGAAACAGAGGTGAGAAATACCAATGACAAAACAGAAAAGTGAGAAAAATGAAACCAAGAAAGCAGTCATGCAAGAAATTCCCTAAGAAATAGAAATTAACCATTAAAGAAGAAAAAAGACCCAGAAACGCTGAATTTAAATATTAGACCATGAGTGCAAACATGAAATAAGAAAAGCCAAGACACCAAAGTGGTTTCAAGTAACAACGGATGCAAAACGTCAGTCCAGGCAATTCTGTACATGCATGAAAGCCAGAGGAAAATGAAAGATGGAATAAATCCATGAATTCTCAGATAGTGAAAACCAAATAATGGAAACCACAGAAAATACTTCAATATTTTTTTTTTAACCCTTAAAAAAATAATTAGAAGCAAAGTAGACTTAAAACAGTGGGAGTAGAAGCAGTGCAGGGCAAGAACAGGTTAACAGACAAGAGGAAGCAAGTCTAATGTATTCAAGGGCCAGATGAAACCGCTGTGAGAGTAGCTGTGAAGTGGGCAGAGTAAAGCCTGGGTCCTCAAGGGTTGGTTATTACAGGGGACTTGGTGAGGAGGTTTCAAAGGACTGGAGAAGGGCAAATACTGTGAGAAGGAGAATGAGAATCTGTGGAACTGGAGACCAGCAGCTTTATTGCAGCAGATAGGAAGATGCTATTAAAAATTAGCAGACAATCCACTTATAAGACTTATTATTTATAAGACTCCTCTTTGGGAGGCCAGGTCTACTGGGAGCTGGTGGAGCTGGTCTGACAACAAAGGGGAAGAGCAGTTTTGGTAGGAGGCTTGCCAGACTGGTCAAGAAAGCTTTAAACTAGATGTGTTGGGGGAGGGGGGCATCATTCTATCCCAACACACCTAGTCAGTTGCCAGCACCTATAATAAATGCTCAGAGCAATGTAGAGATATTCCAGCTGCTCGAGCCAATGAGCCGGCTTCAACTGGAGCTCAGCTCAGATGCCTCTATACAAATGCCCGTAGCATGGGGAACAAACAAGAGGAAGTAGAGATGCGTGCACGTCTGTGGGGATATGATATCATAGGCATCACAGAAGCATGATGGGATGGCTCCTATGACTGGAGTGTTGGAATGGAAGGTTACAGGCTCTTTAGGAAAGACAGGCCCGGCAGACGGGGAGGGGGAGCTGCTATTTATGTTAGGGATAGGCTAGAGAGTATGGAACTCTGTCTGCAGACAGGTGAGCAGTCAACAGAGAGTTTCTGGGTCAGGGTTAGAGAGAGAACAGTGATGGGAGACGTTACTGTGGGGATCTGTTACAGACTGCCTGACCAAGGGGACTCTGTGGATGGAGCACTCTATAGACAGATAGGAACAGCCTCAAGCTTGCAGGCCCTCGTTCTCATGGGGGACTTCAACCCCCCTGATATCTGATGGAGGGACAGTATGGCCCAGCACAAGCAATCCAGGAGGTTCCTCAATTGTGTGGAAGACAACTTCCTTCTGCAAGTAATAGAGGAGCCGACAAGGAGAGGTGCCATGCTTGACCTCGTCCTCACCAACAGGGAAGGGCTGGTTGCAAATGTGATGCTCCAGGGCAGCCTTGGTTGCAGCGATCATGAGATGATCGAGTTTGAGATCCTCAGGACAGTGAGAAGAGCATGCAGCAAGCTCACTGCCCTGGACTTCAAGAGAGCAGACTTTGGCCTCTTCAGGAACCTGCTCAGTAAGGTTCCATGGGATACAGCCCTAGAGGGCAGGGGGGCCCAAGACTGTTGGTTGATATTCAAGGCTCACCTGCTGCAGGCTCAGGAGCGATGCATCCCAACTAGAAGGAAGTTCAGCAGGAGGGCCAGGAGACCTCCTTGGATGGATAAGGAGCTGCTGAGGAAAATTCAAAGGAAAAAAGAGGCTTATAAAAGGTGGAAGCAAGGGCAGGCGGCCTGGGAAGAATACAGAGATGTTGTCCGGGAAGCTAGGGACCAGGTTAGGAAAGCTAAGGCCACTTAGAATTAAACTTGGCTGAGGATGTTAAAGATAACAGGAAGGGATTTTATAGGTACATTGGAAATAAAAGACAGGTTAGGGACAACGCGGGCCCTCCCCAGAAGCTATCGGGAGAACTGGCTACCCTGGATTTGGAGAAGGCTGAGGTTCTTAATGACTTCTTTGCCTCAGCCTTCACTGGCAAATGCTCTGACCACACCATGCAAGTCTTGGAAGGTAGATGCAGGGATTGTGAGAATGAAGACCTTAGGCCCACTGTAGGAGAGGATCTCGTTCAACACCACCTTAGGAACCTGAATGTATACAAGTCCATGGGACCTGATGAAATCCATCCGTGGGTCCTGAAGGAGCTGCATATGAAGTTGCTAAGCCACTGTCCATCATATCTGAAAAATCATGGCAGTCAGGTGAAGTTCCCAACGACTGGAAAAAGGGAAATATAACCCCCATTTTCAAGAAGGGGAAAATGGATGAGCCGGGGAACTACAGAGCAGTCAGTCTCACCTCTGTGCCTGGCAAAATCTTGGAGTGGATTCTCCTGGAAGGCATGCTGAGGCACATGAAAACCAACAAGGTGCTTGGTGACTGCCAGCATGGCTTCATTAAGGGGAAATCCTGCCTGACCAATCTGGTGGCCTTCTATGAAGGGGCTACGGAACTGATGGACAGGGGCAGAGCAGTTGATGTCATCTACCTGGACTTGCGCAAAGCGTTTGACACTGTCTCACATGACATCCTTCTCTCTAAGTTGGAGAGACATCAATTTGATAGGTGGACCACTCGGTGGATAAAGAACTGACTGGATGGCCGCAAGCAAAGAGTTGTGCTCAATGGCTCATTGTCCAGTTGGAGACCAGTAACGAGTGGTGTCCCTCAGAGATCGGAGTTGGGACTGCTCTTGTTCAACATCTTTGTGGGTGACATGGACAGCGGGAATGAGTGCGCCCATCAGTTGCCGATGACACCAAGCTGTGTGGTTGGGTTGATACACTGGAGGGAAGGAATGCCATCCAGAGGGACCTTGACACGCTTGTGAGATGGGCTGATGCCAACCTGATGAGGTTTAACAATGCCAAGTGCAAGGTCCTGCACCTGGGTAGGAGCAATCCCAGGAGCAGCTCCAGGTTGGGCAGAGAAGAGATTCAGAGCAGCCCTGCGGAGAAGGACTTGGGGGTGTTGGTCAATGAGAAAATGAACATGAGCCGGCAGTGTGCGCTTGCAGCCCAGAAAGCCAAGCGTATCCTGGGCTGCATCAAAAGGAGCGTGACCAGCAGGTCGAGGGAGGTGATCCTGCCCCTCTACTCTACTCTGTGAGACCTCACTTGGAGTATTGAGTATATGGAGTATTGGGAAGCGCTTTTGGCATGAAGCCGTGTGCTGCTGCTGCTGCCATTCTCACCCAGGTGCCCATTTGCCACCACCTTCAGCAGCAACTGAGCATCCATCCTCCTCCCACTACTGCACTGCCCGGCTCCCCCAGCCCCACTCTGTGGACACAGGCTCCCAAAGGGGCTTGTGCAAAACAGAGGGTGCCAGGGGGAGTGTGGCAGCTCGGGGGGCACAGGCCCTGGGGATGTGGGGTGGCCAGGGGCTGCTCCTCCAGTGACATGGGGCCACAGGCCAGGGATGCTGCCGAGCCCTCCCTGTGCATGATGGGCAGATCCTGAGCCAGGGTCCCTCCACTCAGCCCACACAGGCGCTTGCATGAACACGAGGATTTATTGATGGGGTGCTGGGCCACCAGGGCGCCAGGGGTTCAGCCGGGAACTTCCAGTCTTGCTTGGCTGCCGTGGTTTGTGGTCAATGGAATGGGGCAGAAGGGATGGCATGAGCCGCGGTGACTGCTGAAGGCTGCAGTGGGTGAAGGCTCTCCCGCCGGTACCCTCCTTGCCCCTGAGCACAGGCTGCTGCCTGCCCTGCCGGCAGCTGGTGTCCCTCAGCAGCTCTGTAGTCTTGTCATCATCCTGCTGGAAAGGAGAGAGGGCGCAGGCTAAAGCATGGGGCGGAATTCTGCATCCCCAAGCAACCCTCCACACCCAGCTCTCCTGGGAACCTGAAGCACGAATACCCCCATCCCGAATACTCAGCAACACAAAACCAGCCACAGTTGCTCCCTCCGGATCCCTTCCTTCATCCTTACCTTGCTGGGGAGCACGGTGGATAGCTTCAGTGGCCGTGGGGTGTTGCGTGGGACAGGCGGGACAACAGTGTTCTGGCCCCCGCACTGTCGCGGCACGGTAGGGTACCGGCAGCTGGCTGCCTGCTCCCTGCAGGATGGGAAATAGGGGTACTCAGCACCCAGCACAGTGGTCTGCAGGGTGGGGGACAGAGCGTTTCTGGGCAGCCTGCCCAGGCACCTCCAAGAGCCTTCTATACCCACGCAGGAAAGAGCTCTCCCGGGCAGGGCAGGACCGCCCTGCACCCCCAGCAGCGGATGGGTCCCAAGTCCCCTACCTCTTCCTTTGCCCTGGGTTGAGGGAAGGAGGCGTTTTCTCAGAGCTGCGGGGGGTCAGCGGTGGCGCGGGTGGGATGGGCACGATGGGCCTGCGGAAGCCAAGAACCACCGGTGGGTGAGAGGGGACAAACGATCCAGGCCGGCTCAGGGCAGTGCCCCAGAATCCATGGGCTTGTGCCCCATGGCATCCCCCTGCCCGCTGCCCTCAGGGAGGGGTCCCCGTCCCGCCACCTGCAGGCAGAGTGTTGGAGGGGTGTCAGCAGGGTCAAACCCCCCAGGCAGACTCCCTGAACCCCGTGCCTGTCAGGCGGCGCTCTCAGAACCCATCTCCCATCATCCCACCCATGCAGCACCCCCACGCTCCGGTGACGGGTGCTACTTACAAGCCAGGCACTCTCATGCTGAGCTGTCGGTCACAGGACAGGCACCGGAATTCCACACCGGAAAGCTGCCTGGGCAGGGTACAAAAGGGCTGGCTGAGCTGGGAAACCTGGGTTTCTACCCGGTTTATCCCCTAGCACCCCAGCAAGGTCCCAGCCACCTGGCTGTTTCCAGGAGAATGGAGGATGAGGGAGAGCAGTTGGAGGTTGGCTCCAAAAACCACCACCAACAGTGGGAACCACTGCCATGGGCACCCAGAGCACCATGGGAACCGGGGCGCTGGCAAGGAGAAAGTGGCAACGGGCCAACTGCTGCCCCTGAAGCCACCACTGTCCCCATCACACTCACTTCTTAATCCCAGCTGCATTGTCCGCCTCCCTCGGCGGTGCCTTCTCCTGGAGCTGCTTCAGGCTTCTCTTCCACTGCTCCTCCAGCTGCTGCCGGAAGGGGCCCAGCTCCGTGCGGTCCAGCTGCAGGCAGACACACTCCCTCAGCCAGCTGCCCCGGCTTGGCCCACTGCGGTCCCCAGACAAAAGCCAGGAGCAGGTATCCCCACAGGGATACAGCCTTGGGCCACCAAGTCCCAGAGGTGCCAGACTGTCACGGTGGGCATGGGCCACCCCTCACCTTGGAGGCCATCTCTTCCCGCAGCTGCTGCTGGACTTGCTGCAGCTCCTGCTCCTGGACAGTCAAGCGGCTCAACACCTCCTGGTCCTGCTGCAGGGAGGAAGACCATGTGGTAGTGCCATGCAAGGGGGGGTGGCTGTCCCCTGGAGACAGAGCCGGCTCACTGGGGCACGGGCTCTCAGTGCCTGCAGGACATCTGCAGCACAGCTTCAATTTCCCTCCATGCTGCTGGCTCCTACAACCCGATCTGGAGAGGGGGGAGCAAGGGGCACCCCACATCCATCGAAGCACAACCAGCGGGGGCAGGGGAGGTCCCGGCAGCCCCCTCCCGAGCCCCACATGCCACCATCTCCTTACCTGGCTCCTCAGCCTCTCCACCTTGCCCTCCTCCTGCCACGACAGGAGGGAGTCCACCTGCTCCTGCAGCTTCTCCAAGCTCTGCAGGAGAGGCCCCTCTGGCGCGATGGTGTCCCTGCACGTGGGGCACACTGCTTGCCTCTCTTCTTGCTCCTGCTCCACTCTCCTCAGCATTGCCCTCAGTTCTTCCACCTGCATGAAGGGGAGAAGGAAGCACCTGTAAGATGGAATGGATGCATCCAAGAACCCCAGGTGCACTGGGGGCTCCATGGCCCCAGCCAGCCAGGGGATGTGGCCGGGAACCCCACCAGGACCACCTCACTGAGCCACTGGGTGCTGGGAGCTCCCCCTGCACCTCACCTGCTCCTGCAGCTGCTGGCATGTGGAGACCAACTGCTTCACTGTGGCCCTGGTCCCCTCCAGCTGCTCTGCCTGCTCCTTGAGCTCCTGCTTCAGCTCCAGGAGCTGGGAGCTCTCTCTGCACCTCGCCTGCTCCTGCAGCTGCTGGCATGTGGTGACCAACTGCTTCACTGTGGCCCTGGTCACCTCAAGCTGCTCTGCCTGCTCCTTGAGCTCCTGCTTCAGCTCCAGGAGCTGGGAGCTCTCCCTGCACCTCGCCTGCTCCTGCAGCTGCTGGCATGTGGTGACCAACTGCTTCACTGTGGCCCTGGTCACCTCCTGCTGCTCTGCCTGCTCCTTGAGCTCCTGGAGCATGGATGTGAGCTGGGAACGGTGGTGGCACAGAGTCAGGGCATGGCACCAGTTTCTTCCGTGTCATGGGGGCTCGTCATCTGCCCCCTCCCTGCCCAAACCCCACAAGCATCCCCACGTGCCCCCTGGGGACTACCACCGGCTCACCTTCCCCTTCTCCTGCTCAAAGTCACTTGCCAGGCCCTGCAGGAAGGACACCTGGCCACGGACTTCCTCAAGCATGATGTCGATGCTCTTCTGGCCTACAAGAACATGGGCCAAGGGGGGACGCTGTCAGTGACGGGGTCTCATTCTCAGGGCCAGGCTCTGAGCACAATGAGCCCCGTCCCTGGCTCTCAAACATCCCACCAGGCCCCAGAGCTCCCACCTTCCTGCTGCTGGAGCAGCAGCTCGGACCGCAGCTTCTCCAGCTCAGCACGGTCTGACTTGGTGGCTTTCAGCCGAGCATGTTGCTGCCTTAGGAGGTCATAGAGGCAGCGAAGAACCTCAAACTCAGCCTCCTCAGTATCCATGGAGGAACTGCTGGAGCCTGAGGATTCTGACCACCTGTACACCTCTTGCAGGTGGTCCATGGCCCTGGGTTCCACAGTGGAGCTCGGGGCTATTGGCTGAGTCCCTGCCCCCTGGAGGTCTGCCCAGGAAACCTTTCTTCTGGGAGGCATCCCTGGGCTGCTGGCCTGGGTGAGAACGGGCTGCTGCTCTGCTGGCTCCGGGGGCTGCTGCCCCACATGGTGGGCCTGGGCCCTGACCCCCTGGGCAGGCTGCCCCCAGTCTGGGACAGGCAGGCCCCCGAGACCCAAGAGCCCCAGCACAGCCCGCAGCAGGCTGTGCAGCTCGATTATATTCACATGTCCCCTTGATGGGCTGACGGCAGCGTCCAGCAGCTGAGACAGACTGGGCGGTGCCATCGCTGCTGCTGTGCTCCACCGCGGGAGACTGACCTGTGGGCAGGAGAGACAGCGGGCAGCCGGCGGCCTTCCTCCTGCCCGCGGGCCTCTGCGAACCCTATCCCGCCGCCCTCCCACCTTCCTTCCCTCCCTCTCTCCCGCCACTCTGCTCTGCAGCTCACCTGCAGCACCAACTGAACCCCCCCTGCCCCTGCCTGCTCTTTAATGGCCACAGCCCGCCGCTCCTCGATGCCCATTGGTCGAGCCCATTGTCCGCGCTCACAGAGGTTGCGGCTGTTGCCAGGTGACGTCCTGTAGCCAGGCGGCTGTTCCCCTCCCGCAGCTCCAGCTCATCCCCTCATGTCCCGGGCACATCAGCAGACGCACGAAGCCCGCGTTCCCGTTCTTTCGAATGCCATTCCATTTCCATCCTCAGCCTTCGGGTTTCCTTGCACTTTTTTCCTCTTTGTCCAGACAAAACACACTGGCAGTGCAAGCACAAAGCCCACAGTGACAAGCTTTGATTTACACCTCTAAGATTACACAAGGTGAGTCCCACTTGATACTGCCACCCCTACATGCATAATGTCTATTTTATATTACTTCCACAAGTCATAACGTAAAAATACAAACGCTGTCCTTTTCCAAACCCCTTTCCTTATGGATCGACCTTGGATTCAAATAGCCCATATTCATTCATTCTCTTCTTCCGGCTGCACTGGAGCTGTTGGTCACCCCATGCCTGCAACAGCAGGAGCAGGCGAGGTGCAGGGAGAGCTCCCAGCTCCTGGAGCTGAAGCAGGAGCTCAAGGAGCAGGCAGAGCAGCTGGAGGGGACCAGGGCCACAGTGAAGCAGTTGGTCACCACATCCCAGCAGCTGCAGGAGCAGGGGAGGTGCAGGGAGAGCTCCCAGCACCTGGAGCTGAAGCAGGAGCTCAAGGAGCAGGCAGAGCAGCAGGAGGTGACCAGGGCCACAGTGAAGCAGTTGGTCACCACATGCCAGCAGCTGCAGGAGCAGGCGAGGTGCAGGGAGAGCTCCAAGCATCTGGAGCCGAAGCAGGAGCTCAAGGAGCAGGCAGAGCAGCAGGAGGTGACCAGGGCCACAGTGAAGCAGTTGGTCACCACATCCCAGCAGCTGCAGGAGCAGGCGAGGTGCAGGGAGAGCTCCCAGCTCCTGGAGCTGAAGCAGGAGCTCAAGGAGCAGGCAGAGCAGCAGGAGGTGACCAGGGCCACAGTGAAGCAGTTGGTCACCACATCTCAGCAGCTGCAGGAGCAGGCGAGGTGCAGAGAGAGCGCCCAGCTCCTGGAGGTGAAGCAGGAGCTCAAGGAGCAGGCACAGCAGCAGGTGACCAGGGCCACAGTGAAGCAGTTGGTCACCACATGCCAGCAGCTGCAGGAGCAGGCGAGGTGCAGGGAGAGCTCCCAGCACCCGCAGCTGAAGCAGGAGCTCAAGGAGCAGGCAGAGCAGCAGGAGGTGACCAGGGCCACACTGAAGCAGTTTGTCACCACATGCCAGCAGCTGCAGGAGCAGGCGAGATGCAGGGAGAGATCCCAGCACCTGGAGCTGAAGCAGGAGCTCAAGGAGCAGGCAGAGCAGCAGGAGGTGACCAGGGCCACACTGAAGCAGTTGGTCACCACATCCCAGCAGCTGCAGGAGCAGGGGAGGTGCAGGGAGAGCGCCCAGCACCTGCAGCTGAAGCAGGAGCTAGAGCAGGCAGAGCAGCAGGAGGTGACCAGGGCCACAGTGAAGCAGTTGGTCACCACATCCCAGCAGCTGCAGGAGCAGGCGAGGTGCAGGGAGAGCTCCCAGCACCTGGAGCTGAAGCAGGAGCTCAAGGAGCAGGCAGAGCAGCTGGAGGTGACCAGGGCCACAGTGAAGCAGTTGGTCACCACATCCCAGCAGCTGCAGGAGCAGGCGAGGTGCAGGGAGAGCTCCCAGCACCTGCAGCTGAAGCAGGAGCTCAAGGAGCAGGCAGAGCAGCAGGAGGTGACCAGGGCCACAGTGAAGCAGTTGGTCACCACATCCCAGCAGCTGCAGGAGCAGGCGAGGTGCAGGGAGAGCTCCCAGCTCCTGGAGCTGAAGCAGGAGCTCAAGGAGCAGGCAGAGCAGCAGGAGGTGACCAGGGCCACAGTGAAGCAGTTGGTCACCACATGCCAGCAGCTGCAGGAGCAGGCGAGGTGCAGGGAGAGCTCCCAGCACCTGGAGCTGAAGCAGGAGCTCAAGGAGCAGGCAGAGCAGCAGGAGGTGACCAGGGCCACAGTGAAGCAGTTGATCACCACATGCCAGCAGCTGCAGGAGCAGGCGAGGTGCAGGGAGAGCTCCCAGCATCTGGAGCTGAAGCAGGAGCTCAAGGAGCAGGCAGAGCAGCAGGAGGTGACCAGGGCCACAGTGAAGCAGTTGGTCACCCCATCCCAGCAGCTGCAGGAGCAGGCGAGGTGCAGGGAGAGCTCCCAGCATCTGGAGCTGAAGCAGGAGCTCAAGGAGCAGGCAGAGCAGCAGGAGGTGACCAGGGCCACAGTGAAGCAGTTTGTCACCACATCCCAGCAGCTGCAGGAGCAGGGGAGGTGCAGGGAGAGCGCCCAGCACCTGCAGCTGAAGCAGGAGCTAGAGCAGGCAGAGCAGCAGGAGGTGACCAGGGCCACAGTGAAGCAGTTGGTCACCACATGCCAGCAGCTGCAGGAGCAGGCGAGGTGCAGGGAGAGCTCCCAGCACCCGGAGCTGAAGCAGGAGCTCAAGGAGCAGGCAGAGCAGCAGGAGGTGACCAGGGCCACAGTGAAGCAGTTGGTCACCACATGCCAGCAGCTGCAGGAGCAGGCGAGGTGCAGGGAGAGCTCCAAGCACCTGGAGCCGAAGCAGGAGCTCAAGGAGCAGGCAGAGCAGCAGGAGGTGACCAGGGCCACAGTGAAGCAGTTGGTCACCACATGCCAGCAGCTGCAGGAGCAGGCGAGGTGCAGGGAGAGCTCCCAGCACCTGGAGCTGAAGCAGGAGCTCAAGGAGCAGGCAGAGCAGCAGGAGGTGACCAGGGCCACAGTGAAGCAGTTGGTCACCACATCCCAGCAGCTGCAGGAGCAGGCGAGGTGCAGGGAGAGCTCCCAGCACCTGCAGCTGAAGCAGGAGCTAGAGCAGGCAGAGCAGCAGGAGGTGACCAGGGCCACAGTGAAGCAGTTGGTCACCACATCCCAGCAGCTGCAGGAGCAGGCGAGGTGCAGGGAGAGCTCCCAGCATCTGGAGCTGAAGCAGGAGCTCAAGGAGCAGGCAGAGCAGCAGGAGGTGACCAGGGCCACAGTGAAGCAGTTGGTCACCACATCCCAGCAGCTGCAGGAGCAGGCGAGGTGCAGGGAGAGCTCCCAGCTCCTGGAGCTGAAGCAGGAGCTCAAGGAGCAGGCAGAGCAGCTGGAGGTGACCAGGGCCACAGTGAAGCAGTTGGTCACCACATCCCAGCAGCTGCAGGAGCAGGTGAGGTGTAGGGGGAGCTCCCAGCACCCAGTGGCTCGGTGGGGTGGTCCTGGTGGGGTTCCCAGCCACATCCCCTGGCTGGTTGGGGCCATGGAGACCCCAGTGCACCTGGGGTTCTTGGATGCATCCATTCCATCTTACAGGTGCTTCCTTCTCCCCTTCATGCAGGTGAAGAGCTGAGGGCAATGGTGAGGAGAGTGGAGCAGGAGCAAGAAGAGAGGCAAGCAGTGTGCCCCACGTGCAGGGACACCATCGCGCCAGAGGGGCCTCTCCTGCAGAGCCTGGAGAAGCTGCAGGAGCAGGTGGACTCCCTCCTGTCGAGGCAGGAGGAGGGAGAGGTGGAGAGGCTGAGGAGCCAGGTAAGGAGATGGTGGCATGTGGGGCTCGGGAGGGGGCTGCCGACAGCCACCCCCCCTTGCATGGCACTACCACATGGTCTTCCTCCCTGCAGCGGGACCAGGAGGTGGTGAGCTGCTTGACTGTCCAGGAGCAGGAGCTGCAGCAAGTCCAGCAGCAGCTGCGGGAAGAGATAGCCTCCAAGGTGATGGGTGGCCCATGCCCACAGTGACAGTCTGGCACCTCTGGGACTTGGTGGCCCAAGGCTGTATCCGTGTGGGGATTCCTCCTCCCGGCTTTTGTCTGGGGACCGCAGTGGCCCAAGCCGGGGCAGCTGGCTGAGGGAGTGTGTCTGCCTGCAGCTGGACCGCACGGAGCTGGGCCCCTTCCGGCAGCAGCTGGAGGAGCAGTGGAAGAGAAGCCTGAAGCAGCTCCAGGAGAAGGCACCGCCGAGGGAGGCGGACAATGCAGCTGGGATTAAGAAGTGAGTGTGATGGGGACAGTGGTGGCTTCAGGGGCAGCAGTTGGCCCGTTGCCACTTTCTCCTTGCCAGCGCCCCGGTTCCCATGGTGCTCTGGGTGCCCATGGCAGTGGTTCCCACTGTTGGTGGTGGTTTTTGGAGCCAACCTCCAACTGCTCTCCCTCATCCTCCATTCTCCTGGAAACAGCCTGGCGGTTGGGACCTTGCTGGGGTGCTAGGGGATAAACCGGGTAGAAACCCAGGTTTCCCAGCTCAGCCAGCCCTTTTCTCCCCTGCCCAGGCAGCTTTCCAGTGTGGAATTCCGGTGCCTGTCCTGTGACCGACAGCTCAGCATGAGAGTGCCTGGCTTGTAAGTAGCACCCGTCACCGGAGCGTAGGGGTGCTGCATGGGTGGGATGGTGGGAGATGGGTTCTGAGAGCGCCGCCTGACAGGCACGGGGTTCAGGGAGTCTGTCTGGGGGGTTTGACCCTGCTGAGACCCCTCCAACACTGCCCACGGGTGGCGGGTCAGGGACCCCTCCCTGAGGGCAGCGGGCAGGGGGATGCCATGGGGTACAAGCCCATGGATTCTGAGGCACTGCCCTGAGCCGGCCTGGATCGTTTGTCCCCTCTCACCCACCGGTGGTTCTTGGCTTCCGCAGGCCCATCGTGCCAATCCCACCCGCGCCACCGCTGACCCCCCGCAGCTCTGAGAAAACGCCTCCTTCCCTCAACCCAGGGCAAAGGAAGAGGTAGGGGACTTGGGACCCATCCGCTGCTGGGGGTGCAGGGCGGTCCTGCCCTGCCCGGGAGAGCTCTTTCCTGCGTGGGGATAGAAGGCTCTGGGGGTGCCTGGGCAGGCTGCCCAGAAACACTCTGTCCCCCACCCTGCAGACCACTGTGCTGGGTGCTGAGTACCCCTATTTCCCATCCTGCAGGGAGCAGGCAGCCAGCTGCCGGTACCCTACCGTGCCGCGACAGTGCGGGGGCCAGAACACTGTTGGCCAGCCTGTCCCACGCAGCACCCCACGGCCACTGAAGCTATCCACCGTGCTCCCCAGCAAGGTAAGGATGAAGGAAGGGATCCGGAGGGAGCAACTGTGGCTGGTTTTGTGTTGCTGAGTATTCGGGTTGGGGGTATTCGTGCTTCAGGTTCCCAGGAGAGCTGGGTGTGGAGGGTTGCTTGGGGAAGAGGAATTCCGCCCCATGCTTTAGCCTGCGCTCTCTCTCCTTTCCAGCAGGATGATGACAACGTGACAGAGCTGCTGAGGGACACCAGCTGCCGGCAGGGCAGGCAGCAGCCTGTGCTCAGGGGCAAGGAGGGTACAGGCAGGAGAGCCTTCACCCACTGCAGCCTTCACCAGTCACCGCCGCTCATCCCATCCCTTCTGACCCATTCCAATCACCACAAACCACGGCAGCCAAGCAAGACTGGAAGTTCCCGGCTGAACCCCTGGCGCCCTGGTGGCCCAGCACCCCATCAATAAATCCTCGTGTTCATGCAAGCGCCTGTGTGGGCTGAGTGGAGGGACCCTGGCTCAGGATCTGCCCATCATGCACAGGGAGGGCTCGGCAGCATCCCTGGCCTGTGGCCCCATGTCACTGGAGGAGCAGCCCCTGGCCACCCCACATCCCCAGGGCCTGTGCCCCCCGAGCTGCCACACTCCCCCTGGCACCCTCTGTTCTGCACAAGCTCCTCTGGGAGCCTGTGTCCACAGAGTGGGGCTGGGGGAGCCGGGCAGTGCAGTAGTGGGAGGAGGATGGATGCTCAGTTGCTGCTAAAGGCGGTGGCAAATGGGCACCTGGGTGGGAATGGCAGCAGCAGCAGCACACGGCTTCATGCCAAAAGTGCTTCCCAGCCCCAGCCCGCTGCTGTGCTCTCTCTTCTGCGGAGGACTGAGCACCACTCAGCTGCTTTCCTGCTCTTCCAGTGGGTGACGTGTGGCTCAGGGCTGCTCAGAGCTCCACATCACTCTGTGGGTATTTGCAGGGGGTCCTTCTGAAAGATGCTGAGGGAGCGTTTGCCTTAAGGCGAAGGATTCGGTGCTTTGATTGTTTTTCACTTTTGGGTGGCTGGGTTTAGAGCGAGAGCTCAGAATTTCTGTTCCTGCCTTGGAAAAGGCCCTGAGATCCCGGTTCTCATTAACGCTGCTTCCCGAGTCCTTGGGGGTTCCTGAGCCCTGTGCAGCCAGAAGGGCCCTGGGCAGTCACTGCTCCTGGCAGGGCTCTGCAGGGCAGAGCTGAGCGCACAGCCCCAGGGACTGGCTCTGGGAGCCCTGGCAGGGAGGAGCCCTGGGCACGGAGAAGCAGCTCCTGGCAGGGCCAGCTCTGGGCAGCAGAGCCATGGGCAGGGAGTGAGCGGGGGGGGGGGGGGGGGAGGGCAAACCGGCCGGGAGAGGGGTTGTGCTCAGGCAGCTCACTCCTTGTCTGTCACTGGAGGTGTCTGCTGGCAAACAAGGCAAAACAAGAGTGAACAAGGCTTTCTGCAAGGCCGCTCCGGATGGAGTGCTTTTAGAAGCCCTTGCTACCGATCTCTCCTTGCTCCGTCTGGGATCAAATCCTGTCGAGATAGGAGAGAACCAACCTTAGACAGAAAACAAGTCTCTCTCTGAGAGTCGAGGTGAGACTTTGAGAACACAGGTTCTCTAGCTGCAAAATGCACCACAGAATCATAGAATAGTTAGGGTTGGAAAGGACCTTAAAATCCTCCAGTTCCAACCCCCTGCCATGGGCTGGGACACCTCCCACTAAACCATGGCACCCAGAGCTCTGTCCGACCTGGCCTTGAACACTGTCAGCGATGGAACATTTACCACTTCCATGGGCAACCCATTCCAGCGCCTCACCACCCTTAAAAAACTTCTTTATCTCTAACCTGAACTTCCCGTTTCAGTTTGAACCCATCACCCTTGTCCTATCACTACAGTTCTAATGATGAGTCCTTCCCCAGCATCCCTATAGGCCCCCTTCAGGTATTGGAAGGCTGCTATGAGGTCTCCACGCAGCCTTCTCTTCTCCAGGATGAACAGACCCAACTTTATCAGCCTGTCTTCATATGGGAGCTGCTCCAGTCCCCTGATCGCCCTCGTGGCCCTCCTCTGGACTTGTTCCAACAGTTCCATGTCCTTTTTATGTTGAGGACACCAGAACTGCACTCAATACTCCAAGTGAGGTCTCACAGAGCAGAGTAGAGGGGCAGGATCACCTCCCTCGACCTGCTGGTCACGCTCCTTTTGATGCAGCCCAGGATACGCTTGCCTTTCTGGGCTGCAAGCGCACACTGCCGGCTCATGTTCAGTTTCTCATCGACCAACACCCCCAAGTCCTTCTCCACAGATCTGCTCTGAATCTCTTCTCTGCCCAACCTGGAGCTGTGCCTGGGATTGCTCCAATCCAGGTGTAGGACCTTGAACTCAGCAAATACCCAAATACCCAAACCCCTGACTGCGGCACCACCCTTTTAACCATTTATTAACCTGCCAAATCCACCTCGCCCTTTTAAGGTCCTCCCCTATATCCTGTAGAATTGATGAATAGACAATCTGAGCTCCAGAGCCCCTAACCACTACTCCCAGAACTCTGTAGTCCTTTATGTTCTCCAGGCTACTGCTATCTAGATCAGTAGCAGCCACATGGATCATCAGAAGTGGGTAATAACCAGGGGGACCGACTAGAGCAGGCAGCCTCTCTGCAACACCCCTGATCCGATCCCCTGGCAGGCAACACACCTCCCCTGAGCCTGGGTCAGGCCGACAGATCGGTGCCTCTGTGCCTTTCAGAGTAGAGTCCCCTACTACTACAAACCGCTGCTTTTTCCTGGCAGCACCAGCAGTGGTCTTCTTTACCAGTGCATCAGGCAGTTGCTCATGGTACGAGGTGTGTGTTTCCTCGTCAGACCCCTGCACGACAGCAAAGCGGTTCTGGGTGGGGACAACAGATTTAGGAGGAAGCCGCTTGCTTTCAATTGTCCTCTTCCTCCTTTTTTTGTTGGTTTGGTTTGGTTTGTTACTGATGCCCAGCTTCCTGGGGTAGCGGCCTCCTTCTTTCTTCCATGAGCTACAGGGGACGCCCGAGGCCCCTGCACAGTCTGGGCCTGGAGCAAGCAGTGCTGCTTCCCCTCAGCTTCCCTGACAGCTTTCAGCCCATTGACAGTGTCCCGCAGCTCAGCCCCTGCCTCAGGAGGCCCTGCACCAGGGAGCACCGGGTGCAGCCCTGCCCATTGCGCACCCTCCCCTCAGGAGAGCAGTGCGGGCACTCTCTACACCCCGAGCTCCGCGCTGCAGCCGCCCCTCTCAGCGGCTCTGCCCGGTGCCTGCGCTGCCGCCGCCGGGGCAGCCGGGGCAGCCGGAGCAGAGCTCCCAGAGCGGGCCCTGCTCGTGAGCCGAGGGCTCCCCAGGCCGCTCGCTCCCCGCTCCCTCCCTGCGCCAACCGCCGCGTCACGCGCTGTTTGCCCGCCCTGGTCACCGCGCCCCCCGGGGCGGGGTTTCTCTGCTGTCTCTGTGTGGACATGGAGAAACTTCCAGAAGCCCAAAGCAGAGCAGTGATGGAGCAGCAGTGCTGACCTGCGGCTGGGAGCCGTGGGCACTCTGTGGAATAGATAAACCTTTGCTCCTCAAAGCACAACGTGACGGGCATTGTGCAGCTGGTGATAAATGTAAACAGATAATTTGCTGATAAATTGTAAATGATTAATTTGCCAGTTAAGCAAGGCATGTAAGTTAAGCTTGATTAGCATTGTGCTATAACAAGACTGGGATTCGTGTTAAAAGTGATAGTTTGTTATAAAACATGGTGAGGAAAATTATGAAGTAAGAAACCATTAATAATTAACTATACAAAACCCTGAGGTACTATATCCACATTGCTAAGGCAACGTTAATAAAAGTCACTATTGTAACTCCATTGAATATAAGCAAGTATTTAGAACATGGGATTCAAATACTTCTAGTTTAACTTAGAGAACAAAGTGAGTCTTTGAAGTAGAAATAGCTCTTTTACAATGTTACAAGGCTGTGAAGTGATAATGGCCCTTTTTACAATGCTTGTATTGTAATTCTGTGTTGTGATAATGAGATTTAGTAGTTCCCCTAAAAACAGTGTTTCCTGTAAATCTGATAACCTTGTGTACTCCTCATTCACACATCTAGCTTGCTTATCAATTGTTTGACAACCACACTGCTCTAAATTTTAGCCAACTGTCAGAAACTTGCAGACATGGCTGATATTTAATTAGTTGTGATGATTGAGGCATTCAACCTGCTAAAGGTGAAAGGTGCAGCCTGAAAAAGACCATTTACTTCATCTTGAAGACCCCTGCCCCCAAGAAGAAGACTACTTATTCCATCTTGAAGACCCCGGCCCACAATTATCGAAAGGCAGTGCGCAAGCGCCAAAAGAGGAGGGAACTTATGATAATGAGTACCTGAACTAATTGTAATATCGCCACTTGTGTAATAAATACCTGCTCGCTTAATCCGCTGGGTGCGTGTTGGCAGAGCGGAGACTCTCCACGCACCCAGCGCTGTTTTGTCTGCTGACCGCTTGCTCACAATAAAACTTTATATTATCACCCTTCATTGGCTCAGGGTGTCCTTAACACTCTGGGCAGCTGAGAGGCACCGTCAGCACCTCATGGGCCTCATCCCCACCTCCAGTCTCCTTGGCTCGCCCCAGGCCTAAAGGCGGCAGTGGGGGGCACTGGAGAGGGGCCTCACCCTGCACGGCACTGAGCTGCTCAGGCACAGACTTTTCCTGGGTGTCCCAAAGGGCAGGGCTGGGGACCCAGGTCCTGGTCTGCAGGGACCCTCCCATAGGGTTGAGCGCCTGTCGCCCTCCTCTCCTAGGACATGGCTCTGTCCCAGCCTCTCCCCGAGGGTATGGGCAACATGAAGGAGGCAGTGGGGAAGGGGCTTGGCTTGGGGAGCTGCTGCGGGGGTCCCTCAGGGCCTCGCCCCCCCCTCCCCCCCCCCCCAGTAACCCTGCATCCATCACCCTTCGGCCCTGGGGGCCACCCAGCCAGGAAGGAGTGGGAAGGGGGTCCCAAGCGGGAAGTGTGCGAGTTCAGCCCAGGGCGCTGGGGACAGAGCTGGGGACAGTGCGGGGAGCCCTGGCTCTGCCCCTGCTGCTGCGCTTCTGGGCACAAACCTGCTCCCCTTTGCCGCCTCTTCCCAGGAGGGCGACAGAGCCCAGTCTGCCCCCACCGAGGGCTTCGCTTCAGACATGGACACACTGCACAGGGCAAGCTCAGCACTGGGTCTCAAGGAACCAGTGACCCAGCGCGCAGCCCCTACCGCTCAGCTCTCCAGCCCTAAGAGCAGGTCGGGAAGTCGCAATGTTCAACCCGGCTGCTCACAGAGAAGGGCTGGAGCTGCTGTCCGTGATGGCAAGACTGTGTGGAGAAAGCCTTGTCCTGCTGCCACCCAGGCCAGCAGCCCATGGGAAGAGGCTGGAGCTGCTGTCACTGAGGGCAGGACTCCACGGAGGAAGTCATGGCCTGTTCTCACCCAGGCCAGCAGCCCAGGGGTACCTCCCAGAAGAAAGGTTTCCTGGGCAGACCTCCAGGGAGCAGGGACTCAGCCAATAGCCCCGAGCAGGGGGGGTTCAGTTGGTGCTGCAGGTGAGCTGCAGAGCAGAGTGGCGGGACGGAGGGAGGGAAGGAAGGTGGGAGGGCGGCGGGACAGGGTTCGCAGAGGCCCGCGGGCAGGAGGAAGGCCGCCGGCTGCCCGCTGTCTCTCCTGCCCACAGGTCTCCCGCTGTGGAGCACAGCAGCAGCGATGGCACCGCCCAGCCTGTCTCAGCTGCTGGACGCTGCCGTCAGCCCATCAAGGGGACATGTGAATATAATCGAGCTGCACAGCCTGCTGTGGGCTGTGCTGGGGCTCTTGGGTCTCGGGGGCCTGCCTGTCCCAGACTGGGGGCAGCCTGCCCAGGGGGTCAGGGCCCAGGCCCACCATGTGGGGCAGCAGCCCCCGGAGCCAGCAGAGCAGCAGCCCGTTCTCACCCAGGCCAGCAGCCCAGGGATGCCTCCCAGAAGAAAGGTTTCCTGGGCAGACCTCCAGGGGGCAGGGACTCAGCCAATAGCCCCGAGCTCCACTGTGGAACCCAGGGCCATGGACCACCTGCAAGAGGTGTACAGGTGGTCAGAATCCTCAGGCTCCAGCAGTTCCTCCATGGATACTGAGGAGGCTGAGTTTGAGGTTCTTCGCTGCCTCTATGACCTCCTAAGGCACCAGCAGGCTCGGCTGAAAGCCATCAAGTCGGACCGTGCTGAGCTGCAGAAGCTGCGGTCCGAGCTGCTGCTCCAGCAGCAGGAAGGTGGGAGCTCTGGGGCCTGGTGGGATGTTTGAGAGCCAGGGACGGGGCTCATTGTGCTCAGAGCCTGGCCCTGAGAGTGAGACCCCGTCACTGACAGCGTCCCCCCTTGGCCCATGTTCTTGTAGGCCAGGAGAGCATCGTCACCATGCTTGAGGAAGTCCATGGCCAGGTGTCCTTCCTTCAGGGCCTGGCAAGAGACTTTGAGCAGGAGAAGGGGAAGGTGAGCCGGTGGCAGTCCCCAGGGGCACGTGGGGATGCTTGTGGGGTTTGGGCAGGGAGAGGGCAGATGACGAGCCCCCATGACACGGAAGAAACTGGTGCCATGCCCTGACTCTGTGCCACCACCGTTCCCAGCTCACATCCATGCTCCAGGAGCTGAAGCAGCAGGCACAGCAGCAGGAGGTGACCAGGGCCACAGTGAAGCAGTTGGTCACCACATGCCAGCAGCTGCAGGAGCAGGCGAGGAGCAGGGAGAGCTCCCAGCACCCAGTGGCTTGGTGGGGTGGTCCTGGTGGGGTTCCCGGCCACATCCCCTGGCTGGCTGGGGCCATGGAGACCCCAGTGCATCTGGGGTTCTTGGATGCATCCATTCCATCTTACAGGTGCTTCCTTCTCCCCTTCATGCAGGTGGTAGAGCTGAGGGCAATGGTGAGGAGAGTGGAGCAGGAGCAAGAAGAGAGGCAAGCAGTGTGCCCCACGTGCAGGGACACCATCGCGCCAGAGGGGCATCTCCTGCAGAGCCTGGAGAAGCTGCAGGAGCAGGTGGACTCCCTCCTGTCGAGGCAGGAGGAGGGAGAGGTGGAGAGGCTGAGGAGCCAGGTAAGGAGATGGTGGCATGTGGGGCTCGGGAGGGGGCTGCCGGGACCTCCCCTGCCCCCCGCTGGTTGTGCTTCGATGGATGTGGGGGAGCCCCTTGCTCCCCCCTCTCCAGATCGGGTTGTAGGAGCCAGCAGCATGGAGGGAATTTGAAGCCGTGCTGCAGATGTCCTGCAGGCACTGAGAGCCCGTGCCCCAGTGAGCCGGGTCTGTCTCCAGGGGACAGCCACCCCCCCTTGCATGGCACTACCACATGGTCTTCCTCCCTGCAGCGGGACCAGGAGGTGCTGAGCTGCTTGACTGTCCAGGAGCAGGAGCTGCAGCAAGTCCAGCAGCAGCTGCGGGAAGAGATGGCCTCCAAGGTGAGGGGTGGCCCATGCCCACAGTGACAGTCTGGCACCTCTGGGACTTGGTGGCCCAAGGCTGTATCCCTGTGGGGATTCCTCCTCCCGGCTTTTGTCTGGGGACCGCAGTGGGCCAAGCCGGGGCAGCTGGCTGAGGGAGTGTGTCTGCCTGCAGCTGGACCGCACGGAGCTGGGCCCCTTCCGGCAGCAGCTGGAGGAGCAGTGGAAGAGAAGCCTGAAGCAGCTCCAGGAGAAGGCACCGCCGAGGGAGGCGGACAATGCAGCGGGGATTAAGAAGTGAGTGTGATGGGGACAGTGGTGGCTTCAGGGGCAGCAGTTGGCCCGTTGCCACTTTCTCCTTGCCAGTGCCCCGGTTCCCATGGTGCTCTGGGTGCCCATGGCAGTGGTTCCCACTGTTGGTGGTGGTTTTTGGAGCCAACCTCCAACTGCTCTCCCTCATCCTCCATTCTCCTGGAAACAGCCAGGCGGTTGGGACCTTGCTAGGGTGCTAGGGGATAAACCGGGTAGAAACCCAGGTTTCCCAGCTCAGCCAGCCGTTTTCTCCCCTGCCCAGGCAGCTTTCCAGTGTGGAATTCCGGTGCCTGTCCTGTGACCGACAGCTCAGCATGAGAGTGCCTGGCTTGTAAGTAGCACCCGTCACCGGAGCGTGGGGGTGCTGCATGGGTGGGATGGTGGGAGATGGGTTCTGAGAGCGCCGCCTGACAGGCACGGGGTTCAGGGAGTCTGTCCGGGGAGTTTGACCCTGCTGAGACCCCTCCAACACTCTGCCCGCAGGTGGTGGGACGGGGACCCCTCCCTGAGGGCAGCGGGCAGGGTGATGCCATGGGGCACAAGCCCATGGATTCTGGGGCACTGCCCTGAGCCGGCCTGGATCGTTTGTCCCCTCTCACCCACCGGTGGTTCTTGGCTTCCGCAGGCCCATCGTGCCCATCCCACCCGCGCCACCGCTGACCCCCCGCAGCTCTGAGAAAACGCCTCCTTCCCTCAACCCAGGGCAAAGGAAGAGGTAGGGGACTTGGGACCCATCCGCTGCTGGGGGTGCAGGGCGGTCCTGCCCTGCCCGGGAGAGCTCTTTCCTGCATGGGGATAGAAGGCTCTTGGGGGTGCCTGGGCAGGCTGCCCAGAAACGCTCTGTCCCCCACCCTGCAGACCACTGTGCTGGGTGCTGAGTACCCCTATTTCCCATCCTGCAGGGAGCAGGCAGCCAGCTGCCGGTACCCTACCGTGCCGCGACAGTGCGGGGGCCAGAACACTGTTGTCCCGCCTGTCCCACGCAGCACCCCACGGCCACTGAAGCTATCCACCGTGCTCCCCAGCAAGGTAAGGATGAAGGAAGGGATCCGGAGGGGGCAACTGTGGCTGGTTTTGTGTTGCTGAGTAGTTGGGATGGGGGTATTCGTGCTTCAGGTTCCCAGGAGAGCTGGGTGTGGAGGGTTGCTTGGGGAAGAGGAATTCCGCCCCATGCTTTAGCCTGCGCTCTCTCTCCTTTCCAGCAGGATGATGACAAGGTGACAGAGCTGCTGAGGGACACCAGCTGCCGGCAGGGCAGGCAGCAGCCTGTGCTCAGGGGCAAGGAGGGTACAGGCAGGAGAGCCTTCACCAACTGCAGCCTTCACCAGTCACCGCGGCTCATCCCATCCCTTCTGACCCATTCCATTGACCACAAACCACGGCAGCCAAGCAAGACTGGAAGTTCCCGGCTGAACCCCTGGCGCCCTGGTGGCCCAGCACCCCATCAATAAATCCTCGTGTTCATGCAAGCGCCTGTGTGGGCTGAGTGGAGGGACCCTGGCTCAGGATCTGCCCATCATGCACAGGGAGGGCTCGGCAGCATCCCTGGCCTGTGGCCCCATGTCACTGGAGGAGCAGCCCCTGGCCACCCCACATCCCCAGGGCCTGTGCCCCCCGAGCTGCCACACTCCCCCTGGCACCCTCTGTTTTGCACAAGCTCCTCTGGGAGCCTGTGTCCACAGAGTGGGGCTGGGGGAGCCGGGCAGTGCAGTAGTGGGAGGAGGATGGATGCTCAGTTGCTGCTAAAGGCGGTGGCAAATGGGCACCTGGGTGGGAATGGCAGCAGCAGCAGCACACGGCTTCATGCCAAAAGTGCTTCCCAGCCCCAGCCCGCTGCTGTGCTCTCTCTTCTGCGGAGGACTGAGCACCACTCAGCTGCTTTCCTGCTCTTCCAGTGGGTGACGTGTGGCTCAGGGCTGCTCAGAGCTCCACATCACTCTGTGGGTATTTGCAGGGGGTCCTTCTGAAAGATGCTGAGGGAGCGTTTGCCTTAAGGCGAAGGATTCGGTGCTTTGTTTTTCACTTTTGGGTGGCTGGGTTTAGAGCGAGAGCTCAGAATTTCTGTTCCTGCCTTGGAAAAGGCCCTGAGATCCCGGTTCTCATTAACGCTGCTTCCCGAGTCCTTGGGGGTTCCTGAGCCCTGTGCAGCCAGAAGGGCCCTGGGCAGTCACTGCTCCTGGCAGGGCTCTGCAGGGCAGAGCTGAGCGCACAGCCCCAGGGACTGGCTCTGGGAGCCCTGGCAGGGAGGAGCCCTGGGCACGGAGAAGCAGCTCCTGGCAGGGCCAGCTCTGGGCAGCAGAGCCATGGGCAGGGAGTGAGCGGGGGCGGGGGGGGGAAAGGGCAAACCGGCCGGGAGAGGGGTTGTGCTCAGGCAGCTCTCTCCTTGTCTATCACCGGAGGTGTCTGCTGACAAACAAGGCAAAACAAGAGTGAACAAGGCTTTCTGCAAGGCCGCTCCGGATGGAGTGCTTTTAGAAGCCCTTGCTACCGATCTGTCCTTGCTCTGTCTGGGATCAAATCCTGTCGAGATAGGAGAGAACCAACCTTAGACAGAAAACAAGTCTCTCTCTGAGAGTCGAGGTGAGACTTTGAGAACACAGGTTCTCTAGCTGCAAAATGCACCACAGAATCATAGAATAGTTAGGGTTGGAAAGGACCTTAAAATCCTCCAGTTCCAACCCCCTGCCATGGGCTGGGACACCTCCCACTAAACCATGGCACCCAGAGCTCTGTCCGACCTGGCCTTGAACACTGTCAGCGATGGAACATTTACCACTTCCATGGGCAACCCATTCCAGCGCCTCACCACCCTTAAAAAACTTCTTTATCTCTAACCTGAACTTCCCGTTTCAGTTTGAACCCATCACCCTTGTCCTATCACTACAGTTCTAATGATGAGTCCTTCCCCAGCATCCCTATAGGCCCCCTTCAGGTATTGGAAGGCTGCTATGAGGTCTCCACGCAGCCTTCTCTTCTCCAGGATGAACAGACCCAACTTTATCAGCCTGTCTTCATATGGGAGCTGCTCCAGTCCCCTGATCGCCCTCGTGGCCCTCCTCTGGACTTGTTCCAACAGTTCCATGTCCTTTTTATGTTGAGGACACCAGAACTGCACTCAATACTCCAAGTGAGGTCTCACAGAGCAGAGTAGAGGGGCAGGATCACCTCCCTCGACCTGCTGGTCACGCTCCTTTTGATGCAGCCCAGGATACGCTTGCCTTTCTGGGCTGCAAGCGCACACTGCCGGCTCATGTTCAGTTTCTCATCGACCAACACCCCCAAGTCCTTCTCCACAGATCTGCTCTGAATCTCTTCTCTGCCCAACCTGGAGCTGTGCCTGGGATTGCTCCAATCCAGGTGTAGGACCTTGAACTCAGCAAATACCCAAATACCCAAACCCCTGACTGCGGCACCACCCTTTTAACCATTTATTAACCTGCCAAATCCACCTCGCCCTTTTAAGGTCCTCCCCTATATCCTGTAGAATTGATGAATAGACAATCTGAGCTCCAGAGCCCCTAACCACTACTCCCAGAACTCTGTAGTCCTTTATGTTCTCCAGGCTACTGCTATCTAGATCAGTAGCAGCCACATGGATCATCAGAAGTGGGTAATAACCAGGGGGACCGACTAGAGCAGGCAGCCTCTCTGCAACACCCCTGATCCGATCCCCTGGCAGGCAACACACCTCCCCTGAGCCTGGGTCAGGCCGACAGATCGGTGCCTCTGTGCCTTTCAGAGTAGAGTCCCCTACTACTACAAACCGCTGCTTTTTCCTGGCAGCACCAGCAGTGGTCTTCTTTACCAGTGCATCAGGCAGTTGCTCATGGTACGAGGTGTGTGTTTCCTCGTCAGACCCCTGCACGACAGCAAAGCGGTTCTGGGTGGGGACAACAGATTTAGGAGGAAGCCGCTTGCTTTCAATTGTCCTCTTCCTCCTTTTTTTGTTGGTTTGGTTTGGTTTGTTACTGATGCCCAGCTTCCTGGGGTAGCGGCCTCCTTCTTTCTTCCATGAGCTACAGGGGACGCCCGAGGCCCCTGCACAGTCTGGGCCTGGAGCAAGCAGTGCTGCTTCCCCTCAGCTTCCCTGACAGCTTTCAGCCCATTGACAGTGTCCCGCAGCTCAGCCCCTGCCTCAGGAGGCCCTGCACCAGGGAGCACCGAGTGCAGCCCTGCCCATTGCGCACCCTCCCCTCAGGAGAGCAGTGCGGGCACTCTCTACACCCCGAGCTCCGCGCTGCAGCCGCCCCTCTCAGCGGCTCTGCCCGGTGCCTGCGCTGCCGCCGCCGGGGCAGCCGGGGCAGCCGGAGCAGCCGGAGCAGAGCTCCCAGAGCGGGCCCTGCTCGTGAGCCGAGGGCTCCCCAGGCCGCTCGCTCCCCGCTCCCTCCCTGCGCCAACCGCCGCGTCACGCGCTGTTTGCCCGCCCTGGTCACCGCGCCCCCCGGGGCGGGGTTTCTCTGCTGTCTCTGTGTGGACATGGAGAAACTTCCAGAAGCCCAAAGCAGAGCAGTGATGGAGCAGCAGTGCTGACCTGCGGCTGGGAGCCGTGGGCACTCTGTGGAATAGATAAACCTTTGCTCCTCAAAGCACAACGTGACGGGCATTGTGCAGCTGGTGATAAATGTAAACAGATAATTTGCTGATAAATTGTAAATGATTAATTTGCCAGTTAAGCAAGGCATGTAAGTTAAGCTTGATTAGCATTGTGCTATAACAAGACTGGGATTCGTGTTAAAAGTGATAGTTTGTTATAAAACATGGTGAGGAAAATTATGAAGTAAGAAACCATTAATAATTAACTATACAAAACCCTGAGGTACTATATCCACATTGCTAAGGCAACGTTAATAAAAGTCACTATTGTAACTCCATTGAATATAAGCAAGTATTTAGAACATGGGATTCAAATACTTCTAGTTTAACTTAGAGAACAAAGTGAGTCTTTGAAGTAGAAATAGCTCTTTTACAATGTTACAAGGCTGTGAAGTGATAATGGCCCTTTTTACAATGCTTGTATTGTAATTCTGTGTTGTGATAATGAGATTTAGTAGTTCCCCTAAAAACAGTGTTTCCTGTAAATCTGATAACCTTGTGTACTCCTCATTCACACATCTAGCTTGCTTATCAATTGTTTGACAACCACACTGCTCTAAATTTTAGCCAACTGTCAGAAACTTGCAGACATGGCTGATATTTAATTAGTTGTGATGATTGAGGCATTCAACCTGCTAAAGGTGAAAGGTGCAGCCTGAAAAAGACCATTTACTTCATCTTGAAGACCCCTGCCCCCAAGAAGAAGACTACTTATTCCATCTTGAAGACCCCGGCCCACAATTATCGAAAGGCAGTGCGCAAGCGCCAAAAGAGGAGGGAACTTATGATAATGAGTACCTGAACTAATTGTAATATCGCCACTTGTGTAATAAATACCTGCTCGCTTAATCCGCTGGGTGCGTGTTGGCAGAGCGGAGACTCTCCACGCACCCAGCGCTGTTTTGTCTGCTGACCGCTTGCTCACAATAAAACTTTATATTATCACCCTTCATTGGCTCAGGGTGTCCTTAACACTCTGGGCAGCTGAGAGGCACCGTCAGCACCTCATGGGCCTCATCCCCACCTCCAGTCTCCTTGGCTCGCCCCAGGCCTAAAGGCGGCAGTGGGGGGCACTGGAGAGGGGCCTCACCCTGCACGGCACTGAGCTGCTCAGGCACAGACTTTTCCTGGGTGTCCCAAAGGGCAGGGCTGGGGACCCAGGTCCTGGTCTGCAGGGACCCCCCCATAGGGTTGAGCCCCTGTCGCCCTCCTCTCCTAGGACATGGCTCTGTCCCAGCCTCTCCCCGAGGGTATGGGCAACATGAAGGAGGCAGTGGGGAAGGGGCTTGGCTTGGGGAGCTGCTGCGGGGGTCCCTCAGGGCCTCGCCCCCCCCTCCCCCACCCCCCAGTAACCCTGCATCCATCACCCTTCGGCCCTGGGGGCCACCCAGCCAGGAAGGAGTGGGAAGGGGGTCCCAAGCGGGAAGTGTGCGAGTTCAGCCCAGGGCGCTGGGGACAGAGCTGGGGACAGTGCGGGGAGCCCTGGCTCTGCCCCTGCTGCTGCGCTTCTGGGCACAAACCTGCTCCCCTTTGCCTCCTCTTCCCAGGAGGGCGACAGAGCCCAGTCTGCCCCCACCGAGGGCTTCGCTTCAGACATGGACACACTGCACAGGGCAAGCTCAGCACTGGGTCTCAAGGAACCAGTGACCCAGCGCGCAGCCCCTACTGCTCAGCTCTCCAGCCCTAAGAGCAGGTCGGGAAGTCACAATGTTCAACCCGGCTGCTCACAGAGAAGGGCTGGAGCTGCTGTCCGTGATGGCAAGACTGTGCGGAGAAAGCCTTGTCCTGCTGCCACCCAGGCCAGCAGCCCATGGGAAGAGGCTGGAGCTGCTATCACTGAGGGCAGGACTCCACGGAGGAAGTCATGGCCTGTTCTCACCCAGGCCAGCAGCCCAGGGGTACCTCCCAGAAGAAAGGTTTCCTGGGCAGACCTCCAGGGAGCAGGGACTCAGGCAATAGCCCCCGAGCTCCACTATGGAACCCAGGGCCATGGACCACCTGCAAGAGGTGTACAGGTGGTCAGAATCCTCAGGCTCCAGCAGTTCCTCCATGGATACTGAGGAGGCTGAGTTTGAGGTTCTTCACTGCCTCTATGACCTCCTAAGGCACCAGCAGGCTCAGCTGAAAGCCATCAAGTCGGACCGTGCTGAGCTGCAGAAGCTGCGGTCCGAGCTGCTGCTCCAGCAGCAGGAAGGTGGGAGCTCTGGGGCCTGGTGGGATGTTTGAGAGCCAGGGACGGGGCTCATTGTGCTCAGAGCCTGGCCCTGAGAGTGAGACCCCGTCACTGACAGCGTCCCCCCTTGGCCCATGTTCTTGTAGGCCAGGAGAGCATCGTCATCATGCTTGAGGACATCCGTGGCCAGGTGTCCTTCCTGCAGGGCCTGGCAAGTGACTTCGAGCAGGAGAAGGGGAAGGTGAGCCAATGGCGGTTCCTGTAGGGCACGTGGGGATGCTTGGTGGGGTTGGGCAGGGAGGGGGCATATGAAGAGCCCCCGGTGTGGGAAGGAACTGGTTCCATGCCCAGACTCTGTCCCACCACCGTTCCCAGCTCACGTCCATGCTCCAGGAGCTGAAGCAGGAGCTCAAGGAGCAGGCAGAGCAGCAGGAGGTGACCAGGGCTACACTGGAGCTGTTGGTCACCCCATGCCTGCAGCTGCAGGAGCAGGTGAAGTGCAGGGAGAGCTCCCAGCACCCAGTGGCTCGGTGGGGTGGTCGTGGCGGGGTTCCCGGCCACATCTCCTGGCTGGCTGGGGCCATGGAGCCTCCATGGCTCCCGGGGTTGTTGGCTGCATGCATTCCATCTTACAGGTGCTTCCTCCTCCCCTTCATACAGGTGAAGAGCTGAGGGCAATGCTGAGGAGAGCGAAGCAGGAGCAGGCAGAGGGGCAGGCAGTGTGCCCCATGTGCACGGGCACCGGCGCGCCAGAGGGGCATCTCCTGCAGTGCTTGGAGAAGCTGCAGGAGCAGGTGGACTCCCTCCTGTCGAAGCAGGAGGAGGGCGAGGTGGAGAGGCTGAGGAGCCAGGTAAGGAGATTGTGGCATGTGGGGCTCAGGAGGGGGCTGCTGGGACCTCCCCTGCCCCCAGCTGGTTGTGCATCGGTGGAATGTGGGGGAGCCCCTTGCTTCTCCCCCCACCCTGCCCCGGCCCAGATCGGGTTGTAGGAGTGAGCAGCATGGAGGCACATTGAAGCTGTGCTGCAGATATCCCACTGGCACTAAGAGCCCGTGGCCTCTCCCCTTGCCATGCACAGCTCTTACCTAGGTGGGGAAAGGAGGCTCTGGGAGTGCTGAGGCACGCCCCGACCACAGTGCTGGGTTTTGAGTACCCCCAAGCCCCATCCTGCAGGGAGCAAGCAGGCGGCTGCCGGTACCCCAGTGTGCCGCGGCAGTGCGGCACCCAGAACACTGTCGTCCTCCCTGTCCCACCCAGTAGGACACAGCTGCTCAAGCCTTCCATCGTGCTCCCCAGCAAGGTAGGGATGAAGAATGAAGGCATGCAGGTGGGACGACAGTGGCTGGGAGTGTGATGCTGAGTATCTGGGATGGGAGGATTCGTGCCTCAGTTTCCCCAGGAGAGCTGGGTGTGGAGGGTTGCTTGGGGATGCGGAATTCCGCCCCATGCTTTAGCCTGCCCCTCTCTCCTTTCCAGCAGGATGATGACAAGACGACAGAGCTGCTGAGGGACACCAGCCGCCGGCAGGGCAGGCAGCAGCCTGTGCTCAGGGGCAAGGAGGGTACAGGCGGGAGAGCCCTCGATCCAGTGCAGCCTTCCCCAGGCACTACGGCTCCTCTTGCCCCTCCTGCCCCATTCCATCGAACTGAAAGCCCAGCAGCCAGGCAAGACTGGGGGTCCCCGGCTGAACCCCTGGCGCCCAGGCAGCCGAGCATCCAATCAATAAATCCTCATGTTCATCCAAGCGCCTATGTGGGCTGAGTGGGGGGACTCTGGCTCAGGATCTGCCCATCACGCACAGGGAGGGCTCAGCAGCATCTCTGGCCTGTGGCCACGTCTCACTAGAGGAGCAGCCCCTGGCCACCCCACATCCCTACGGCCTGTGTTCCCCGAGCTGCCGCACTCCCCTGGCACCCTCTGTTCTGCACAAGCCCCTTTGGGAGCCTGTGTCCCCAGAGTGGGGCTGGGGGAGCCGGGCAGTGCAGTAGCGGGAGGAGGATGGATGCTCAGTTGCTGCTGAAGGCGGTGGCAAATGGGCACCTGGGTGGGAATGGCAGCAGCAGCAGCACACGGCTTCATGCCAAAAGCGCTTCCCAATACTCCATATACTCAATACTCCAAGTGAGGTCTCACAGAGCAGTGTAGAGGGGCAGGATCACCTCCCTCGACCTGCTGGTCACGCTCCTTTTGATGCAGCCCAGGATACGCTTGGCTTTCTGGGCTGCAAGCGCACACTGCCAGCTCATGTTCATTTTCTCATTGACCAACACCCCCAAGTCCTTCTCCGCAGGGCTGCTCTGAATCTCTTCTCTGCCCAACCTGGAGCTGCTCCTGGGATTGCTCCTACTCAGGTGCTGGACCTTGCACTTGGCATTGTTAAACGTTGTCAGGTTGGCATCAGCCCACCTCACAAGCGTGTCAAGGTCCCTCTGGATGGCATTCCCTCCCTCCAGTGTATCAACCCAACCACACAGCTTGGTGTCATCGGCAACTGATGGGCGCACTCATTCCCGCTGTCCATGTCACCAACAAAGATGTTGAACAAGAGCAGTCCCAACTCCGATCTCTGAGGGACACCACTCGTTACTGGTCTCCAACTGGACAATGAGCCATTGAGCACAACTCTTTGCTTGCGGCCATCCAGTCAGTTCTTTATCCACCGAGTGGTCCACCTATCAAATTGATGTCTCTCCAACTTAGAGAGAAGGATGTCATGTGAGACAGTGTCAAACGCTTTGCGCAAGTCCAGGTAGATGACATCAACTGCTCTGCCCCTGTCCATCAGTTCCGTAGCCCCTTCATAGAAGGCCACCAGATTGGTCAGGCGGGATTTCCCCTTAATGAAGCCATGCTGGCAGTCACCAAGCACCTTGTTGGTTTTCATGTGCCTCAGCATGCCTTCCAGGAGAATCCACTCCAAGATTTTGCCAGGCACAGAGGTGAGACTGACTGCTCTGTAGTTCCCCGGCTCATCCATTTTCCCCTTCTTGAAAATGGGGGTTATATTTCCCTTTTTCCAGTCGTCGGGAACTTCACCTGACTGCCATGATTTTTCAGATATGATGGACAGTGGCTTAGCAACTTCATTTGCAGCTCCTTCAGGACCCACGGATGGATTTCATCAGGTCCCATGGACTTGTATACATTCAGGTTCCTAAGGTGGTGTTGAACCAGATCCTCTCCTACAGTGGGCCTAAGGTCTTCATTCTCACAATCCCTGCATCTACCTTCCAAGACTTGCATGGTGTGGTCAGAGCATTTGCCAGTGAAGGCTGAGGCAAAGAAGTCATTAAGAACCTCAGCCTTCCCCAAATCCAGGGTAGCCAGTTCTCCCGATAGCTTCTGGGGAGGGCCCGCGTTGTCCCTAACCTGTCTTTTATTTCCAATGTACCTATAAAATCCCTTCCTGTTATCTTTAACATCCTCAGCCAAGTTTAATTCTAAGTGGCCTTAGCTTTCCTAACCTGGTCCCTAGCTTCCCGGACAACATCTCTGTATTCTTCCCAGGCCGCCTGCCCTTGCTTCCACCTTTTATAAGCCTCTTTTTTCCTTTGAATTTTCCTCAGCAGCTCCTTATCCATCCAAGGAGGTCTCCTGGCCCTCCTGCTGAACTTCCTTCTAGTTGGGATGCATCGCTCCTGAGCCTGCAGCAGGTGATCCTTGAATATCAACCAACAGTCTTGGGCCCCCCTGCCCTCTAGGGCTGTATCCCATGGAACCTTACTGAGCAGGTTCCTGAAGAGGCCAAAGTCTGCTCTCTTGAAGTCCAGGGCAGTGAGCTTGCTGCACGCTCTTCTCACTGTCCTGAGGATCTCAAACTCAACCATCTCATGATCGCTGCAACCAAGGCTGCCCTGGAGCATCACATTTGCAACCAGCCCTTCCCTGTTGGTGAGGACGAGGTCAAGCATGGCACCTCTCCTTGTTGGCGCCTCTATTACTTGCAGAAGGAAGTTGTCTTCCACACAATTGAGGAACCTCCTGGATTGCTTGTGCTGGGCCATACTGTCCCTCCATCAGATATCAGGGGGGTTGAAGTCCCCCATGAGAACGAGGGCCTGCAAGCTTGAGGCTGTTCCTATCTGTCTATAGAGTGCTCCATCCACAGAGTCCCCTTGGTCAGGCAGTCTGTAACAGATCCCCACAGTAACGTCTCCCATCACTGTTCTCTCTCTAACCCTGACCCAGAAACTCTCTGTCGACTGCTCACCTGTCTGCAGACAGAGTTCCATACTCTCTAGCCTATCCCTAACATAAATAGCAGCTCCCCCTCCCCGTCTGCCGGGCCTGTCTTTCCTAAAGAGCCTGTAACCTTCCATTCCAACACTCCAGTCATAGGAGCCATCCCATCATGCTTCTGTGATGCCTATGATATCATATCCCCACAGACGTGCACGCATCTCTACTTCCTCTTGTTTGTTCCCCATGCTACGGGCATTTGTATAGAGGCATCTGAGCTGAGCTCCAATTGAAGCCGGCTCATTGGCTCGAGCAGCTGGAATATCTCTACATTGCTCCGAGCATTTATTATAGGTGCTGGCAACTGACTGGGTGTGTTGGGATAGAATGATGCCCCCTCCCCCAACACATCTAGTTTAAAGCTTTCTTGACCAGTCTGGCAAGCCTCCTACCAAAACTGCTCTTCCCCTTTGTTGTCAGACCAGCTCCACCAGCTCCCAGTAGACCTGGCCTCCCAAAGAGGAGTCTTATAAATAATAAGTCTTATAAGTGGATTGTCTGCTAATTTTTAATAGCATCTTCCTATCTGCTGGAATAAAGCTGCTGGTCTCCAGTTCCACAGATTCTCATTCTCCTTCTCACAGTATTTGCCCTTCTCCAGTCCTTTGAAACCTCCTCACCAAGTCCCCTGTAATAACCAACCCTTGAGGACCCAGGCTTTACTCTGCCCACTTCACAGCTACTCTCACAGCGGTTTCATCTGGCCCTTGAATACATTAGACTTGCTTCCTCTTGTCTGTTAACCTGTTCTTGCCCTGCACTGCTTCTACGCCCACTGTTTTAAGTCTACTTTGCTTCTAATTATTTTTTTAAGGGTTAAAAAAAAAAAATTGAAGTATTTTCTGTGGTTTCCATTATTTGGTTTTCACTATCTGAGAATTCATGGATTTATTCCATCTTTCATTTTCCTCTGGCTTTCATGCATGTACAGAATTGCCTGGACTGACGTTTTGTATCCGTTGTTACTTGAAACCACTTTGGTGTCTTGGCTTTTCTTATTTCATGTTTGCACTCATGGTCTAATATTTAAATTCAGCGTTTCTGGGTCTTTTTTCTTCTTTAATGGTTAATTTCTATTTCTTAGGGAATTTCTTGCATGACTGCTTTCTTGGTTTCATTTTTCTCACTTTTCTGTTTTGTCATTGGTATTTCTCACCTCTGTTTCTGGAAGCTCACAAGATCAATGGACAGATTGAAGTAAATCAGCATCAACTGACCATTGTATTGTGAGCCTCTCCAGACTTTTGTCCAAGCAAAGTTAAGGGAAAAGAGGAGGATCACAGCCTTTATGTTCTCTTTTCTGTCATTAATGCCAACTCTTGCTGCTGAGATGGGCTGGGAAGTCCAGCCATTGCCTAGCTTCAGAGGGTGGTACCCTGAGCACATTGAAAGTGAACTTTCCTGCTGGGAAAACAGCTTTACATCCACTCAGGATAAACTCCGCATCCCCAAAGATAAAATTCCCTGAAGAAAACAATCAGTTGAGCTGAGGGCACCAACTCCCAGTTTGGGTGCAGCTGTCCTAATGACTGTAGTGTGCGCTGTTCACAGCCAGGCAGACACACACTTTGGGAATGGTGCCAGGTATAAAGAGTGCTTTCTTACACATCTTCTTTTTTAATATGCAGGAGAGATGGAAAACCTTGGGCAAAAAGGAAGGGAGACATCTGTGGGGCATCTTAGTTGCCAAAATAGTACAGGAGGATTCAGTAGCCAGAGGGAGCTCCCAGACTCCCCCTGGGATACAGAGGAGCCCTAAGGGCTTTTTGCAGGGGTTCAGAAACTCCAAGTATTTTGAAGTGCAAATCATGTTTTTGATAAAGCAAAGCTGTGGTTTCACAGTGGAGTGTGGAGCAGCAACAGCCACTAAAGGATCTCTGCCTGCTCCTGCAATGAGGGGGGAGATCAGGAGGGGTTCTGTTTATTGCCTTCTTGTAGCCTGAGTGTTTTCACACATGGGAGGCACTGGGCTTCCTTGTAAACCCATCAGCACGTGAAAATAAGGCCTCAGACAACTTTGCATTGCTGAATGCAGCAGCTGGGAGAAATCACTGTTAACTGAGCTAGCAAGGAAAGGGAGGAGGCAGCGCTGGTTTAGAGAGAGCCCTAGGAATACTGTCTCTTTCTACAATCCACTGCTGTATTGTAGATACCTTGTCTTACAGGTGATTCGCAGGTTAGTCATAGAAAATAAAATAGGTTTAAGAAATACCAATCTGGTTTAAATGTCTTTTATTTCCTGTGTGCGCATCAATTGCTGTGCCATACCTGGGCAAATAGAGTCCGAGGTAATTCCCAGATCATCATCCAGCAACCAATTCTTGCAAATGGTTCTTTAGCAGCAAAGTGCCTGAGTAAATTTGTGTGAAGATATGCATTTGCTTACTAGATGGTTCCACAAATACTGTGTTCAACTGGCTTATATAAGGATGCCCACTTTAATATTTGATTTAGAATTCAATATGAAGGCGACTGATTGCAAAACACAACCAGATTTCGCAACTCAAGGGAATGGAACTAACAATTACACATATAAAATCAGCTGAAAATGAGTTAGCAAGATGAAACTTCCAGCTTGCTGACTGAACTCATGATTAAAGTTGAGGAGCTAAATGAGCATGGAGCATACTCCTGACATGGGCTATTTCAGTGATGTGGAGCCAGCAGGTTGGTACCTCGGCATGTGCTGGCTCAGTTGAGAAGCTGGGAAAACTGAGGGCAAGCAGGACCAGGCAGCCGGAGGAAGGACAAACCTCCAGGCAGCTTGTCTGACCAGGGCTAACCTCTGCCCAAACTGCTGCACTAATGTCCTCACCACGACAGGGGATTCCCAAGCCCATGTTTAACACAATTTCATCCTGATTTGTAAATGGCATTTGCTCTGGAAGCGCTCCAGCTCCCATGATTTTCTGGTCTCGTAACACTTGAGGCCGCTGCTCTGAGTCTGATGTGATGAGGTTTGCAGTGTCTTTGGCTCTGAAACTACCTCTCAAAGTCAGGGTCTCAGATCATCTTACGTCAGACCGCAGGAATAGAAGCTATCCTCACTAGGACTACCCCAACCTGGCATCCCAGCCCCACCAGGCCCCACATCTCCATAGAATCACACTGGTTTGGGCTGGAAGGGACATTAAAGCTCATCCAGTTCTAAGTCCCTGCCACGGGCAGGGACACCTTCCACTAGAGCAAGTTGTTCAAAGCCTTATCCAACCAGGCCTTGAATCCCCTGCACCCGCAACTCCATCTCCCTCCCCATCTCCTTCCTCATCCCCATCCCTGTCTCCTTCTCCATCTCCCTCCCCATTCCCATCTCCATCCTGATCCTAATCTCCCTCTGCATCCCCATCTCCCATCTCCCTCCCTATCCCCATCCCTGTCCCCATATCTTGATTCCAGTCTCCCTCCTCATGCCCATCTCCCTCTCCATCCCTATCATCATCCCAATTGCTATTCCCCTCCCCATCTCCCTCCTTATTCCCATCTCCCTCCCCATACCCATCTCTATTCTGATCACAACCTCCGCCCTTATTCCCATCTCCCTCCCCATACCCATCTCTATTCTGATCACAATCTCCCTCCCCATACCTACCTCCATCCTGATCTCAACCTCCCTCTGCATCCCTATCTCCCATCCCCATTTCCCTCTCTACCCCATCCTAATCCCATCCCAATCCCAATCTCCCTCCTTATCCCCATCTTCCATCTCCCTCTCCCTCCCTATCATCACCACCATTCCCCCCTTCCTATCCTCCTCCTCATCTCCATCCCGATCACAGCCTCCCTCCTTATCCCCATTCCTATTCCCATTCCCTCCGGCCCCACCCCCGTCCCGCCCGCTCCCGGCTGTGGCCGCTGCGTCGGGGCGGGCCGGGGGGCGGTGGCTGCTCGGGGGCCGCCTTTGTGCGCGGCGGGGCCGTTTCATCCTGCTCTGCTGCGTCCCGTCCCGCACCGCTCCTTCCATGGCCCCGCGCCCCGCTCACGGCTGCGGCAGCGGCGCGCTGCTGGGGCGCTTCGGAGTGCTGCTGCAGGCGCTGCTGGCCCTCTGCGCCTTCAGCACCCTCATGCGTGAGTACCGGCGGTGCGGGGGGAACCCTCGGTGCCTCTCAGCCAGCGCTGCCGGAGTGGCTGGGGACCTGTTTCCTTATAAACACCAGGTTCTGCGTTGGCTATGCTGGGGTTTAAAGCGGACTGCGGGAGTTTGTTCGCGGCGCTCAGCAGGCAGCTAGGGCGCCAGATGCTGCTGCTTCAAACTCTTGTTTGCAGCCTTAATCTGATGGTAACGAAGCACCGCGAAGTTGCGGCTGTAATCTGTTCAAACTGGCTCCGCTTGCATGAGCGATTGCTCAATCGCGTAGAAGATTTTAATGAAGCGTGAGAGGTAATGGGCTAACCTGGTAATTTACAAGGAAGAAGCAAAAAGATATGGCAGGGTGCGTGTTGGATGCAGCCTTGCTTGATTAGAGCCGTAGTGGCCCGAGTTGTTGTGTTTAACTTTGGTTTAACTGTGACGTTTGGGGGCTGAGGGGCTGGGGCAGGAGGTTAGGGGGTTTATGGTTGCTGTGAAGGGATGGCAGGAGCAGTAAGAAGGTGGGGAGCACTGAAACCTGAGAAAGAGCTGAGAAACTTCACTGGTTTGTGCTGCAGCTGCGTTTTCCTCAGCAACGCGTTGTTTCTCTTTAGGGTTAAGTGGTTTAACACAAGTTGAGTAACGTGCCAGAACTCGATCTGTTTTCCTTGTTGAAAGCCCTGTGGTGAGGGTGAACTGGAACTTCCAAGCTTTCTGGCTCGGTTGCTGCACGTTTTGAGGCATAAGGAGGTGGAAAGAAAACCCACACCAGCTTCCCCGCTTTAAAAACATAATAATTAGCCCTTTAAAATATTTAGGAAAGAGGAAAACGACCCAAAAAGCGCAAAACCCGGTACATAAACTAAAAGGAAATACCCGCTGGAAGGGTGGTTTTGGGGGGCGCGGTACCTTACCTGGGTAAGTTTGGGGGGTTTTTTTTTGGGGGGGAAGGGTGTTTTCTCTTGTTTTCCTTAGTTTTTCCGCGCCTGAACAGCGAGCCCCCCGCGATGCGCACAGCGCGGAGCCGATCCGTCCCTCCGCCCGCACCCGCGGCAGGCTCATTCCGATATGGCATTCACGCAGTGCGTGTGCCTGCCGCTCTTTTTAAGGCTCCCCCCCCATTAAGCCGCCAACTCCTTCCGTGACCTTTCCCAGCAGTTTTTTTTAACGAACAAAATAAATAAAGAAGCAAAGAAAAAGAAAAATCTCACACAAATTCCAACCCCCATCGCCCCGCTGCGCGCCCGCGCAGCCTCCGCGCCCCGGGGCCGTGGGAAACGCGCCGCAACAAGCGAAGGGAGGGTTTGAAAATCACCCGTGAAATCGATGCCGCCGTTCCGCGGGGCGCGCAGCGATAGCACCGGTGTCGCGTTGGACGCGATCAAACACCATCTACAGCGTTTTCTACGGGCGGCTCGGCATCCGATCTTCCCCTCCCCGCCTCGCCCGTTCGTTTCGGGCTTTTCCCCCTTGTTTTGGGTGGGGGAAAAAACTTCCAGGGAGGGAGATGGGGAAAGAGAGGGACGATAAAATGCCCCCGCGGCCCCTCCCGTCCCCTCCACTTCGCCAGGCTCCTGCGTTACCTGATTATTCCCTGGTGCAGCAAATAAATACGAAATAAATAGAATGGGGGGGGGGGGGAAGCAGGTGAAGGCACAAGGCAAGATGCGAAATCAGCTGGTGCAGGCACGGGAGCAACTTTCTATCGTTCGCTCGTTGGGTATCGTGCTGCAGGGAGAGGGTCTCACACCTTGGAACGTGGCAGTGATTTCCCGCATGTGGCCCCAGCTTTCTCCTACCCTACTGCAATCACCAGCACCCTTTACACTGGTTCTTGATAGCGATTCATTGCTGAACCTCCCCATCCCCTTTTTTCTCAACCAGCCTCTCACAGACACACTAGCAAAACCCTTTTGTGCAAGAAGATGAGGAGTGCAATAGAGATGAAGAAAGGCGTCAGTTTTCTTTCAGGGATAAGATACTGAAGACTGGAGGAAAGGGCAGATATTGCAGAGAGTGGATTTCTTCACCACTATCCACGTTCTTGCCATTCAAAACCCATCTCTGAAAGGCCACGGAGACAGCTTCGACCCCTGCTGGTCCAGCAGAGAACACATACAAAACAAGCAGTTCATGTTTTCCAGGCTTTGGGTTGTATCGGATTTCAAAGTGAATACTGTCAGAACTTCAAAATAGGACCAAAAACCCAACAGATGCCAGGAGAGCATTGAAGTCCTGTTCTTCCAGAACATTTTGAAAGTGGCTGGCATTTTCAGCATGGTGACATTTCAGCTTTTCAACCTACTTTTGAAGGGAAGATGCTCTGCAAACCCTGTGTCTGTGTTCTTTCTTCTTCTGACCTGTTCTATATTAGGTTACACTGAGATTCCTCTCACTGCAGCTTATCTTGATATAAAGCTGGTGGCAGGAGACACTTCCATCATCCAACTCAGGGACATGACCACTGCAGCTCCCACAGTGTGTCAGATTTTTCTCCATCTCCTTTCCATTAAGACCAGATGCTTTTATGCTTTATTTCCATTCACATGTAAGCGCTCTTTGCTGGAGCTTTGGTTCCACTGACCTCTCTGGAGCTTCTTCTTCCCTCTTGGCCTTGGTGTTCTCTGTCCTGGCCTCTATTATTTAGAGGCTATTTCTGAAGCACTGACAGTGCAATTGGCTCTGTGCGTAAAGAGGTAGAAGAAAGCATTATCCTTGTCCAAAGAGCTTGGGATCTAAATTAGCTCTGTGGATGGTGTCCAAACAGGTGGATTCAAAAGAAGTTAAAATAATCAAAGCTGAGGAAGAAAACCCCTTTGGAATGTCTTCTAAGTGGCTGCTACAACAAGGCTTTCATGTATGAATGAAAAGGTGCAGATTTATATCAGGTGTGATCTGAAGATGACTCTAACAGCACCTGTTGGCAGCAAAGACTATGGATCTTGCTCACAGCTGAGAATACAAATTGGCTTAGTGGACATAAAATGCAGTAATAGCTGGGAGATTTTGTTTTAATGCTACCTTTTAGGGCACCACTGGGAAGAAGAAAGCACTTTGAGATGTACTGAATTGTCCTGGTGTAGTATCTCAGGATACAGAATGGGTTTAATCCCTGGTGCAAAGTACACACTGAGGTTAGCTCCAGCTTTAGCTGCAGTGTTCTGTGTTCTCAGGGATGTATCTTCCACTGATCGAAAGCAACTTGGCTACATTATCACTGCTATCTGTGCTGTTTAATGCCTATCTGTTGGCAGCTACATGATGCTCAAACTTGTATTTCAAGTTGGGAACAGAAGTTTCACAGCTGAAATTTGTTGTTGTTATTTTTAACAAAAAACCCCTCCTACTTTTATGCAAATAGCACTGACAAAGGAAGAGATTTACTTGAGTACCAAGTAGCCTGGGTGCAACGGTCATCCATGTGTCCTTGCCTCTGATGATCACCCCCAAAGGATGTAACTGTTCACACCCCAAGTTTGCCATAGGTGAACAAGAGAAACATGTCCAACCCAGTGAAATTCAGAGAGTGCCATTACCTTAGATCAGACATCAGCAGTTCCTGACCTCTGGGATAGATTATCAATACACAAAACCTTTCCTATTTTGCAGGCTGTCATCTTCAGGAGGAGAGGTGGGGATGTAAAAAGGTCCCCTCCACAAAGGCACAAGCATGCACACCCACAGATGTTAGAGCATTAACACTCCCAGTTTCTCCCTTTTTTCCTGGCATCAGAAGATAAATGCCCTGGGGAACATTAGGATGTGCATTTGGGTATCCATTTCTGGCTTTGGGATGCTGCCATCAAGATGTGCTCCACTGCAAAAAGGGGCAAAGCTGTGCAGCTGCACCAGTGTATTTTGGGATTTAGAGATAGCCAACCTATGAGCTGAAGCAGGGACACTGTCTAACAGGAACTTGGTGTCAGAGAAGACACCCACAGGACATCATCTGGGGCTATCTCCATTGCCAAATGCAGCTCCTGTTACTTGTTCTTCTGTGGAATTGCTCCTGGAGTTATCGTGAAGCCATTCTGCATTTTCTCCCATTCATATAACAAACTATGGCCTTTATCTTCTAAGTCTTCCAGTAGTCAGCCCACCTTACAGTCAATCTTTACAAGAGGAAAAGACACCATAAAGCCCTTACTTCCTGCCAGTCTCGGGACCAGGGCTCTCACTTACCTTTGTCTTCTTTTTATTCAACAGCCCCAACTCAGGGAGAAGTTGGTGGCTGGAAGCCGGCGTTAGGATGCACAAAGACTAGTTTCACAGTGCCATCTCCTGGAGAGGGATACCACATTTAAGCTGCGTTTTGCAGATGCCGTCTTAGGTCTGATTTGCCACCGGGGCATTTTGAAGGCAGGTGGTTATGGCATGACCTAAAGGAGTTTAGCACAAGTGACGTTAATCCAAGATTGAACTCCCTCGTTACGCTGCTCAGCAAAAGTCCTGCTTCTTAAATGCTGCGAACATTGAATTGGGATTCATAAAAGGGTTATAGACAGTGCTTTGCACCTCTTCCCTACATGCAGTGATTGCAGAGGTACCCTGCAGCAACACAAGGGATACCGTGGCAAAGGGATCATCTTAAATGGGAAGCATCAGGGCCAAGCATCCCTGTGGCCTCCAGCTGACCTGCAGATCCCTGCCCAGCATGTGGAGACCCACACACCAAGTTTTCACTGCAGCTTACTTACCAGCTTCTATTCGTATTTACTGCCTGCTCATTAGATATCACTGTGCAGGGTTGTGACTATTCAGCAGATGGGCAAGGACTGGATTTAATATTAACTGGAAAATCTGAGCCAGGGCATCATCTGTGCAGCTCAAGAATGCCTAGAAAGCGTGTTCTCAGTGCTAAACAATAGCTCTTTCCCCTTAGCAGTAAATGGAAAGGAAGCACATGTTATATCCAATAAATCAGAGTGCTGAGGTTCAATACTGAAGCTCATAGCTATGAGTCTTATCGATCATGCGTGCACTATGGAAGAGATCCACTCTCTTATCAAGAACTTGCTTATTTCCACCATTTATGAACAACTTCCTTATTTGAGTGTTTGCTGGCAGGAAAACATCTCCTGGTTGATGTATCCAGCTTCTACAGGCAGGTGTTGGGAAGGGAGGCTGGGGAAACTGAGGCAGGAGGAGCTGTGAGATGTTGCACACAGATGTGCAGTCCCAGGGAAAGGCTGTAGTAATGGAAGTGGACTTAGACCTCAGATCTGGGGTAGCATGGTGCAGTGGTTATAGATTTCACTTCACACTGGTGTTTCTGCCCAACTCTGTGATGCTGAATAAGTAATTTCTCCATTTCCCTTCCCTTTTATGCAGGAATCTCCATAGTGGCTAAACAAGACCAAAACCTCTGATGGACAAGGATGACCAGGAGCTCACATCATATTAAGAACTGTAAATTGTGCCTTACATCTGCATTACTCTTCATTGCTGCAGCACCCTGATGGGAGATCAGAGCAGTTAGCGCGCTTTGAGTGAATTCTGTATCATAGTCCCTCTTCATCAGGGACGGTAGCGATAGGACAAGCGGTGATGGGTTCAAACTGAGACAGGGAAAGTCGAGGTTAGATATAAGGACAAAGTTCTCTATTGTGAGGGTAGTGAGGCCCTGGCACAGAGTGCCCAGAGAAGTGGTGAATGCTCCATCCCTGGCAGTGTTCAAGGCCAGGCTGGACAGAGCCTTGGGAGACATGGTTTAGTGTGAGGTGTCCCTGCTCATGGGAGTAAGTAATATAATTCCTATGGGAATAAGTATATAAGCAGTTTCTTTTTTTAAAAACCAAAGATTAAAATCATGCATTTGGAAGCATCTCTCTGAAACTAACTCTGAAACGGGCTTGTGAGTGGCTTTTACTCTTTAATGGCTTCTTCTGTATTAAGGAGAAAGATTAAGAATGAAATACCGCTAATTGCACATAAAGGCCCCAGCTTCCACAACAGTGTAACTGTACACTGTATTCAGCTTAATCTCCATCTGCCCCTAACAGCATAATTGATTCTTTATTTTAATTTGAATTAGCCGACACGTCTGTTTCTTCACTGCCACATTGCTAAGCGCATTTAATAAGAATGAGTATGAGTGGAGGAGTCTACAATATGCCGTTAAAGGTAATAAGTAACATATTTAAGGTTAGAATGAGCTCAGGACTAAGTAACTCAGGGATGAGGACTGAAGGTGTATAAATACTTTGCTTACTAGGGCTCTGTTGAGTAAGACATAGCTGCTGGTTAATAACTAAAGAAATAAATAGAGGTGGTTTTCATGAAGTGGGTTTTCTGATCTCGTTTCAGACCATGCCCCTTTGGTCCTGCCTACAGGTGACTGGTTTTACTCTAGATTGGCTGACCTCTGACAAGTGGTAGCCACTGTGCCTCAGTTTCCCCATCTCCACAACGAAGAGAGGAGTAGTAAACTTTGCAAACTGCTAGAAGAATTCTCTGATGAAAATACCCGTATCCTGTCCCCTATAATTGACCCTTGCCAGCCCAATGAGCCTTTTACTCCAAAGCAAACCCTGTGGCCCCCCTCCTCTTTCATCCCTTTTCTCCACTCTCCAGTGGTACAGCTATGCAGGCTCTATTCCCTCCTGAGATAAATATTCCTAAAGCCACGTCTCTTTTAAAAGCATCATGTGCTCATAGGTCTTCCCTGCACCTCTGATAACCCACAAGCCTTGAGAATACAGGTTCTTGACCGGAAATACCTTAAAAACTAATACTCCTGGCCAGCTTGCGTGCACAGACAATGCTCAGCTGCAGCACAGTTTGTTCTGCTCTCCTGCTCTTCCTCTTCCTCAGTCTTGCTGCTGGGCAGCTCATTGAGGTGTGCAGGTGTGGAATAATTAGGAAATATGGGATAACTAGGAATTAAACTTATATTTGAAATGTAGCATTGTCCACCCATGAGGAAAAACGGACTTTCAAGGCCTCTCAGGGCGAGATGCAGCCGCACCTGGTATCCCAGGAATGTGCACTCCACAGCGGTTCCCGTGGCAACACAGACAAAGGGTAGAGCCAGGTGGAGATCTCGAGGTTACTCTTTGTCCTAACTTCAGCGAAAGATGGGAATGTGATGGTGCGAGAAGCTGATAAGCTGCATGGTAGAGTGAGGTGGAGATCTTGCAAAAGCCGATAAGCTGCATAATTCTTACCCTGGGCTAGCAGCCTGTCATCTTTTGATAGAATGCCATCCTCAGTGTGAACTTTGCTTCATTATAATGTCATTATAATGCATTTACATGCTAAAATACACACCCATCTCCAATGCGACCGCCCTCCAAAATGAGACCACCCCTCTCTGTGCATGCGCTCTGAATTTTCGGTGCCATATACCTTTAAATCGAAGCGAGAGAAATTTGCACCAATAGTAATAAAGGCATGTATGACTAGAGTCACTCAAGCTCCACCTTGAAGGTAAACAATAATATAAAATGACCCAAGAGAGAGGGGGATATTGGGGAAGATACCATCGTGGATGAGTCGAGGAAGATAACATCAACCGACTCCTGGGACCGGTCAACGGGCTGGACCTCTCTTCCCCCCCATAGGGACGCCTGTGGGTAAGATTTGCACTGTATTCGGTGCTTCCCTGGGAAAACCTAGAATCTCTATAGAGTTACTTTTACTGTCATCTGTATATTTTATAGCTATACTGTGTTAACTTTATCGAGCGCTTGTATTCATGTAATCATTATTCGCACGTGCTTTTGCAGACAGTATCTATCACTGGCAGTCCATAAGAACCTGTATCTGTTGCATCAATAAACTGCACGGTTTCGGTAATCGATCGTAATTCTCTTGCTGAACGCGACCCCATCTCTTAGTGTGGCCGTGAGAGTTCAGGAGCACGATTCGCCTGACAGTGTGGTGCACTGTCAGTGAAACCGGACCCAGTGAGGTTCGAAATAGCGAACGCTGCCCGGGCTGATAGCTGCCAGTAATCTTCCCCCCTCCCTTTAACGCAACAGCAGGGTGTGGAGGTCAGTGAGGATGAGGAAGATAGCAGTTATGGTGACCCACATCAGCATTCAGCCCTTACAGACAGGGGGGTTTAACAGAAAATGAAGTACATCCCTGTGAAACGAGATGTTTTCTTATTTGAAGCTGGAGAATACACAGCAGAATGGATGGCCCCCATTGCGGGTCTCTACTCAGAGTTAGCAGTTTGGGATTTCCCTTTCATCATGCCCTGGAGCTCTCTCTGCACAGTTGGGAAATCAAACCACACGGGTATAGATTTAGTGACAAATACAGTAAAAGATACATGCAGCAGGAGCCTGATTCTGCTCTGGTGCTGTTGGGATCCAAAGACCCAAAGGCAGGAGCAATCCCCACTTCCCTGAAATCTTACCTTTAGAAAGGAAGCAGCTTGTTCCTGCCACAGTTACACCATAAATATTGACCAGCCATACACCATAAATACTCATTTTCTCCCAGGTTTTCTTTTGGATTGAACCAACCAGTTCCCTGTGAGATGAAACCTGGGTGCAGTCAGGGGTCACTTGAAGGATTTCCCTTTGTAGGCAGTGTGACCCATGATAGATTTACTTGCCTCTGTCCTACATGGTTCTCCAACACCATCCCAGCAAACCTCAACCTCAAGTACCCCTAGGAGATTCTGCCAGGATCCCATGGGAAGGATGTGCACATAAATGCCACTTTAGGGGCTGTATTTTCTGTTATTTTGCAGTGAAAATAAACTCTTTCCTTAGAACCGGAAAGATTCCATGTTAATCCCAGAAGAGACAATGGCCAAGTACCAATGCAAGGTGAACATGGCAAGGTGAACAAGGTGAATGTGAGCTGGATGGAAGTGACTTGGCCTGGAGGACACAGATCTTGCCTTACAGCAAAGAACATGAGCAGGGTAGATGCAGTCAATATTTCTCTGGCACTGGACAGGTTTTATGGGGTCTTCTCCAGGGAAGATGTGCTACCAACAGCTATGACATTTCAACGTGAAAAGTTTCTCCTCCTTTCCCTGCTTTTGGACCCCCTCACATCATAAGTGTGAGGTATAAATGCAAAGCATTCTTGGCGTGATGTCTTGAGAATAGAGTAGGTTTTAGTGCTCTGAAAAAAGCTTTTGTCTAAAGGAACATGTCTCTACACAGGGCGAATCACAGTTTCATTTGCTCAGCTAAAACAGCTCAAACAACTCGTTTTCTTGTTCACATCCACGGTTCCGTATTGCAAAATGAAAGAAGGATTTATCCTGGCAATTCTTGTTAGTCCTTATCACAATGTTCCTTAATCTACCTCCTTACAATCAAAAGGATGTTGCCCAGTCCTGTCAAGAAAACTACTTGCTGAAAAGCATTGGATTTACAGTACTGTTTAGATAACCAAATCTAGTATTAATTGATGATGTTACTGCCTGTGAAATATCCTATTTATCTAGGATCCATAAAAGGCAGCTCATTCCATTAGCATAAACAAAGAGTGCAAAGTAGGAGCCATGGCAAAGGGGCATCTATGGAAGAGATGCCAACAAGACAGGACCCGGGCAAATATTCTGTGTTTGAAAAGCCGGAAGTTAGAACTGTCAGGGATGAATGCTCATGTGACAATGCCTTTGCTTAAACTAGCAAGTGTAATGTCACTGCTGCATAATTGGGATGTGTCAACAGTTGTGCTTGAAAGGTTTATTCAGGTGGGTTGCACCTCTCCCCATCAGTACAATACAGGCTTCACAGCCAGTGCTCTTGACTCCTATTTGGCTTTGAAAGAAGCATATCTACAAACCCTGCTGTGTTTGTAATGATGCTTTTTAACAAGGTTTCTCCAAGCATAATTCTGTGATAAGCATAAAACAAGCTTCACCTATTTATAACCAGGGGATAAGTGGTTTTTCTATTATCACGACCAGCCCCAAGTGGCCTAGGAAAACCTGGAGAGCAAGGCAGAACATGCAGGGAGGAAGAGGGGGAGATGTTGGCTGTGGGCAGGTCATTCTGCATTGCCTGTCTACATTCATGGACTGGCTACAGAGCCTGGACCATCAGTGTGACGAGGTGCCTGGGATGCAGCTCCAGATTAGCACACATCAATAGGTTTCTTCAACCTGGGCATCTCCATGTGGCTCACGAGATTGATTCAAATGCCTAAAGTAGTTGTGGTCTTTGGTCTGATAACTCTTATATTCTTCTATTATAAAATGACTTGTGCCCTGCCCAGCAGAAAGATGGGAGTAGTGAGCTATGTCAACAAAGACAGATCCTGATCTGATCAGTGTGACAGCACAGGGCAGAGAATTCATGTTCCTCCTCTGCTAAGTGACAACAGGAGCCAAGATAGGGAAGGAATTTGGTTTTCCTCATGACAAGCTTTAAAATAGACTTGATTTTAAGCTCAATTTTTCAAAAACCTGACCCTCTAGAAGTAGCTTTCCAGGTATGGAATTAACTTTCCAGGCATGGACAGACCATGCTTCCTGACAGAACAGGCTCCAAAGGCACTTCTCCATCTATTCAGAGCACTCTGCTACAACAGAAAGTCAGGCAACAGAGCATGAAAAATCATTCAAAGGTGTTTGCACAGTAAATCAGAACTTCAAAAGGAGCCAGTGCAAATTCAGACTCAGTGGGAAAGGGGCAGCATTTCCTTTGGGCTGCTTGGAAAATCATCCCTGTGTGCCCTTGTGAGGGCAACCCATGTGCCTACAGGACAGCTTCCAAAAAGGATTAGCGCCAGTGCTTGCAGGTTGGAGGCACAGAAAGGTGACTTTCCATGTGAGTGGTCACAGCCCAACAATCCATCATTAGGCCATTCTGCCTCCCCATTCTTCATTTCACCAGGTAGTTTGAATGCTAATCTGCTTAAATGCCTTTTTATAGCTGGTAGCTGGAGGCTAGTTGAGTTGAGAAACCTTTACACTTGTACAGTCGTTTACAGGGCTGCTTTAAGACACAGCATATATTATGTGTGAAGCTTTATAACAACCATCCATATCAGAGCTGATGAAGAACATGAAAGCAATACAGCAGCACTCCTTCCTACAGCACTTTGTTACAGGTGACAAGAGACAGGAGATGCGAAGGCTGAACAAAACCAGCAGCAGGAAATTATTTTCCCGAGAGACTCCTACAGAATGTAATGATAAATAAGACTTTTAAAGTTACTGTGAAACAAAGGGACCCTTTAATGAAAAAGAATCTGATCCCTTAAATGTTGAAGGTTGTATTCATCTGTCTCAATTAGGATATATTGAGATAACTGCATCTGAAACATTAATCCCCTTTGTAATTGGTGGAGCAAATCACCATAGGGACATGCGTAGGAAACTCATATCACTCCAGGGTAAATAATAAATGTTGTGACTGCACTTGGGACTTCGAATTCCCACATTTGAGTATCTGTTGCAGTCATGCCCTGCCTCAGTGCAAGGAAAACTGGCTCCCAGGGCCAAAGCAGCCTGTGAGGCCCCATGGTCTGGAGCTTCAGGTGAAAAGAGTTCTATATCCAACTCAAATCCAAGAAGAAATCCTGGCCCTTAGGATTCCCCATAGGGTCATTATTCATATGACAAAATTACTACATGCACGTAGCAGTTTTGCTGCACTGGACCTACACTGCTTTGAATATCTTTGACTTAAACCCTAAATGAGTGCTATAACTTGGAGAAGTTTTCCTTACAAAAAACAAACTCAAAACTGCCTGAAATTCACTATTGCTGTAATCTTTCCCCATGCACACAGAAATCCTAATCATCCTCCTCCTATCCCAAATCAAAGCTATCAACTCCCATCTTCATGTTTCAATGCTGCTTAGAAACAGAAAGTCCTGGTTCTCCTGGAGTTTAAACAGTTTTGCTTTCATAGCAAAGAGGAGCACAAAAGTTGAGTTTAACTCCCAGTGGTTTCTGCTTTTTCCTTTCTGGAGAGCTCAAGAGCCAGCTCTTGTGAATTAAACCCAATTCCCATCACTAAATGCTTCTCATTTACACCCGCAGAGCACTTGGGCCAGCTGTTGCATTTGTGTTCTCACTCCTTACCACGGTGGTCTACCTCCAGGTAAAGCAAAGCTTGTATAAACGCATTATAAGAAGCTCATGAGAAAGACACATGGGTGTAATGAGGCTGAATGAAAATATGTGTAATGAAAGCTTGGAGGGAAAACATTCTCTCTCAGAGGAGTGTTATCACATTAGCGCTGGTTGTGAAGAGCTAATGTCCACTTTAAGTGGTATCAAGAGCTGGAGCAATTGAAAGACAGTAAGAAGAAAATGAGTGATGAATCAATTTTATTGTGTGCTGTTGAGCAGTCCTGGCTGGAAGAGAATGCGTTGGTACTGCTCAATAAAAAGGATGGATGGGAACTGACAGCAGCAGGGACAAGTGCTCCCACACTTTCTGAAGAAATAAATGATTTTTGCCATTATTTTTGCCTTAGCCAATAGCATTTTGCTGAAAAAATGGAATGCTTTCTTGTGGAGTTCAGCATAGACACAGCAAGTGAACACCGTGCTCTATTTATGCAGAGAGGAAATACCAGCTTTATTGGAGAGACAAACTCACTTTGCACCTTTCCTGAAGCTGGCTGTGCTGGCGTCCCCAGGAAAGGTTTTGTGTCTCTCAGACCTCTTTATGGGACTCATCTCTGCTGCCCCATCTCCCTTTTTCATGCACTACATCCCTATGCCACCACTCTCCATTTCACCTCCTAGGTTTGGTACGGGTTCCTAGGTCACACTTGCATCCTGATGCACACACACCTATCCAGAAGCACTGAACACACTGGCACTGACCTATCCAAGGCTGCTGAAATACATTCCCTGTTGAAAACAGGGTAAAAGGAGCCCACAGAGACATTTATTCCTACTACAGCAAGACTGATTCCTGCAACCAAGCAAGATTGGTGTCCTTACTCTAGGCTGAATGGTGGCAACTGTTATCTTCCGAAATGAGTGATGTGAAGACTCCCTCATTAGTTAGGATCATTTCACACACAGGCTTCCATCCCAAAGTCACTGCTGCAGTCTTCCACTAGTATACAGTTCCCCAGTTTGGGCTGCCCAGATGGTCATGGTTAAAAAGGCACCTCCAGAGGGTGATCCCAAGCACTTCTAGATATTGGTCCCACACAGAAGGAATTGCAGGCTGGAGAACTGCATGTCTTTTCCTGGCAGAGCAGTCCAGACAACAGGCTTAAGATAGATGCCCAGTTTCTCCTGGCTAACTCTCAGCAAGAGTCCTCAGATGTCCTTGCGGTGCCTATATGGTGAGTTTTGTCTTGGGATTGGACTCAAGCCCACCATCCCCATGGTGGGTCAGAGAAGAGAAGCCAATGCTATTTCATTTCCATCACAATGAACAAGTTCCTTTTCTTACTGCTTCCTGTTTCTATGTTTTTCATCCCTGTTTCATTCTTCGTCAAAGCACAATTTGAATCTAATTTCATAATCTCACTGACCAATATTATTTCTCCCCTGTGTTCAGTTGCAAACATCTCTGATAGCAAGCAGATATCATCTGGCCTTTGGGAATCCCTGGACATTCCGAAGTTTGTGTTTCAGTTGTAACATCCAGAAGAGAGGGGGCGAGAGAACAAGAATGTACATCCTACATCAGCATTTAGCTATCAGGTCAACTGTTACAACAGCAACAGAGCAAGGGTGAAAAGAGAAGAAACAGTAGAAAAAAGCAGAAACACCATTTAGGGTGAGTCTGCAATAAGCATTGAATTCAAGAATAAATCCTTATTGAATGGTATATAATAACAGACCTACTTCTCCCAGGCAAAGAGAAAAAATGTCAGTTTTGGGACCTCACCCTGAGCTATGTCAAAGGCTAAGATCTCAAGAGAGTTCATGTGGGAACAGACAGCAAAAGTCACTAGGCACAGCTCTTCTTGGACAAAATTAGGTTTCCAGCCTGTAGAGTTACTATTCAGGTGAAATGAGTAAAATTTAAGTCAGTTAAGCCTTGTTTTCAACTGCATGTCCCACAGGAAGATGGTTTTAAAACTTCACACCCTCACTGGTGCAACATCATCAGAAAAACTTCTAAGAGTAGGCCTGGTCTCAGACACATGCAGTGATTTGTAAATCATTCTGACAAATACCAATTTTCTATCACTTTTTGTTATAAGAATAACTTTTTGCTATGTTATATTATGAGAAACATATTCAGGTTTTTCCTCTTGAATCACGTGTAGGAAAAGTCACCTTATGGATGCTCCTTGCATAGTTTACAAAAAGCCTGTGGGCATCTTTCCATGGGTAAGCATGCGTGTGTTCACCTAATTATGTTCCTGAATGAACCACTCCAGCAATAAACCCTGATTTACCTACAAACACTTTCCAGCTTCCAGGAGCCATATGTCAAATCAGTCCCTAAATAGAATAACCTTTGCTCAGCTTCCCCAGGGAGCAAACACTGGATCATAAAATCAATGTCTTATTTGTCACCAACTGGCTGAGTCCAGAAGTGCTTGCTGGGGAGCTGGGAGTGTGGGGACAGAACTGCTCACCTATTGTATGGTTCTCTTCAAGCAAAAGTCCCTGGTGGCTTTGATAGGACATTAAGGTGACAATACTACATCTTCCTTGTCCAAATAGCAGGCAAATAAGTAGATAAAAGACATTCCTATTAGAAACACCTTGTCATGTTGTAAAATAAGCATGTCAGTTCATGAGAGGGAAGCTTGGTTTTGCCCTTCTACCACAATGAAGGGAAAGACACCCTCTGCCTCAGAGTTTTAACCATCCCTTCTAGCCTTGGAGAACTCAGCTATTCCTAGGAGCCATGTACAGCTTGACATGTACGTGTATGACCAAGGCTCCCTCCAAAGTGTAGAGGAGGCCACCATTCCTGCTCTGAAAGCACTGCTGTTTCCAACACTGAGATCATGGCCATATGATATTACGCACCTCATTGTAGCAGAAAATGAAAAGCTATTGATGGAAGAGGAAGCAGATGAGATACATATATCAGCTGGAGCAACAATGCAAGCTGAAGCTGCAGAGCTGTTTAGGACCTGTTCTTCATAGGGCCAAACCTGGCAAAATACATTGTGAGGGGTCTGCAATGCAAACAAATAGGCAGCTGCTGGAAGGGGACAGCTGGGATTTCCAGCCAAAGAAAAAGCAGGCGCAGGCTGTGGTTCTTCTCAACTGAGTGTAGATGTTCAGGATTAAGGCATCCAGGTCCCATGAAGGGTGATTGCACTGTTGGAGAGCAATTAATCTCATTATTTCAGACTGCAGTGTCAAAAGGAGATGTAGAGAACTGTTTCCCTCTGCAGGCTCCGGAGGCAGCTCAGACAGGTAACAGACTAATGGTCTAACTTTGGACAGCTAAAATTGACTGAGATGAATCCCATCCCACTGATATTTGGGTCTGAGTGACAGAAGAGTACTGCCATACTTTACACACAAAAACCCTGACCAAGGGTGCTGCAGCATCGTCAAGGGCAACAAGTGAATGTGCTGAGCTTATAACCATTATCGTCCTTTGTTAGAACTGACACCACCTTGATGCTCTCTCTTTTTTTAATTGCATTTTGCCAGCTGTGCTTTGTCATCTGATTTTTCAGCAGAATCAACATGTTTTTTATCAGGGTATATTCTTGGTGATAATATTCTTTTCAAAGGGAAATTTGTCTTTCTTTCGCTACTTCTATACTTGGAGTTTAACTTCATGTAGATGTTGTCTACATCCCTCTGCCTTTATATTGTATTTATATACGAGTTTGGATTAGATGACCAAAGACAGGTCACTGTCTGCCCATTGCTGTGGGCTAGTGCTCAGAAGTAAACCCAGTTTGAGCTTGCATCAAGACACAGAGGTGTTTCTTTCACAGCCTGAACCATTGACCACAGTTCAAGATAGTCACAGATGTATCTTCTACCCTTGCCTTGCCGATGAGGGAACAAGCTTGGTCCTCTTTGTTCTGGAAGCCTTTGCAGGAAAGATCCTTGCAGACACTAATTGAGAAAATAATGATCACAGATAAGAAAAGAAATCCAAGAGTTAAACCCTAATGAAATCTGTAACTAACTCTGGAAAGTATTTCAGGCAGTTATGGAAAGCAAAAACAGGGCTGCAGGGTGGGATGGATTTGTATGATCGTCTGTAGTGGCTGCTGTCCTGCTCCACCAAATAGTTTTCTCTTCTCCTGCTAAAGATGGAAATGAAGTAAAAACCCCATGACTCCTCTGGGATACAGCTTCTCTGCGCAGCTGCCAGGCATTTCGAATAGCTTTGCATGTGCACAGTGCAGGCTTTGGGAACAGAGAAAAGAATACAGCCTGGTCTGTGAGCTGTGCTCTGGGGCTCCCCTGTAATCAGATTCAAACCTCATTTTGTCTATCCCAGATGTTAAATTCAGGCATGGCGTGAAAAGACACAAGTTGAGAAAGCCTAGAAAGCCACCTTTGACTGTATGTCTGCATCTCAAAGACCTTACACTGTCCAAAAAGCAGTACACCCAATGTCCCGTAGTTTCCCCCCTAGGACCAAAGGAGATGGTGAGCTCAGTGTGTGTCTCTATTTATGCTACAATATTTCTGCACTAAGTTGCATGTTGACAATTTGTGGCATGGGCCCAGTGTTTGGGAACTGAAATGTGAGAACATATCTGTAGTGATGGACTCATTCAACTGAGGTTGTTTTGTATCAGATCTCATCTGAAGAGTGTTTTACAGATCTGAGCTAACACCAACTGGGGCCAGGAAGAAAACTCCCCTTGAATGCGAAAAACATGGAACGAACCCAAGTAACCTCATCACTGTGTTCGTTGCTTTGGAAAACCACTGGACATCATCATAAGTGAAAAATAACAACAGTGAAGTTATTATTTTAAACAAAAGGCATATTTTAGAGCAACTTGTCAGGTCTCCTGTCACAGGAGAAATGAGCAGTTCCCCCCCTTGATATTGTCTTTGTGACTTGTTTCCTGCTTAAACAGAGGATCGAACCCAAAATAGAGATCCCAGCACTCAGGCCTCCACAAAGAACTGATTTGGGCTATTCAGTTCATCTGCCGCTTGCAACATTTGCCTTCTCCAGCACAAAACCAAGGTTTGTCAGATGATGTACTGGGATGGGACTCACACTGGCTGGTTTCCTGGATAGGATCCTAAGTATTCCAAGAAAAATAACACGTCTCATTGCTTTTACTCCTCCCTCCTGTTTAATGTTCAGTATGATCATTATGGACTCTCTTGTGCTTCTTGTACAGCTATCAAGAAGTTGGCAATCTCCGCACTTGACTTTTATCCTGTAGAAAGGGTGTGCCTGTTTCTCATCAGAAACCAGCTAGAAGAGTTTTGAGGTAGTTGATGGGTTTTTAGCAATCCCTGGGAAGAAACACAGGGACAAATTTTACTGCGTTTCTAGGCTGAAGTCAGGCTTCATCCTGAACCTTAAAAAGGCTAATTCACTGCAATATTCATGACATCATTTCTAAACCCAACACCTTTAATACCCCTTTTCCTGCACGCCCAGATGTTTCTCTGGAAGCAAATACCCCCTTTAATCCAAAGAATGAAACTTAGCCAGAGGGTCTCTTCTGAAAGCTGTTTTGTACCCATAAGGTTATATCATGCTCCTGATCTGTAGTTCTGCAGCTGAGATTGCACCATAAATGCAAACCAGAGTGCTCGAGGAGGGTATTAGCTTCAAGTTAGGCAGCATTTGCTGTTTTGGAAATATCCCAGGAGAGGTAACTGAGGTCTCTTTCAGGATGACTGTGTGCAGCCTGAATCAAAATATCTCTACTGCAGCTGTAAAAAATGCATAAAAGGAGGTAGAAATGATGCCTTAGCTATAACATTTATAAAACATCAAGGATGACTTGGGAAGGAACCTGTGGTTTTCAAGTGCTAATGGAAGAAAGCCTTGGGAGCAGAGAATATGCACCAGGTCTTGGAAAATGAGCATTTGATTTCAAGACTCTTGATGAGCCACAGAACTCAGGGGGAAAGAATCAAGGTCCCCTCTGGTTCACGCTACATGAATTCTGGGCATATTTAACACTTTGTCACTTGTGCAGGTCTCCATTTCCTAACTGATCTTCTCTCGTAAATAGTTATCCAGGCGGTCAGATCCTGACATCCAGTAAAAGATCTGAAAGGACTCATCCAAACCCACAACCATGGAGAGAAGAAGGCTTCCTTTTCCCTGGGGAAATTCCAGGTCTGCCAGAGAAATGGAAGAGCTGTAAAGAATAAAACTGTATTTGATTTGATTTTTCTCTCTTTTTTGTTGTTTGAGAAGAAGTCTGACCCCCCTGAAGTGGGAGGGTGTGAGACAGGGAGAATGGGCAATTGCTGCCTCCTCAAGACAATCCCTGCCTGAAGTAAGCCCAGGTAGAGTCTGCACTCAGAAGGGATGGCAGGATCATGGTGTAACCACAAACCTCAGTGACGTCCAAAGATTGACTAACAAGCTGAAATATTGTCAGTAGTGCCTCCAAGAAGGATTAGGACTCAGATCTCCAAAAGCACAGGGTTAGGACATTACCCGTATGTTCCAATAAATAATGGAGCATCACAGGGAGAGGATGGAGACACCGGCTGGCTAAAAAACCCCAACATAGCAGTTCAGAAAATGCAGTTCAGAAAATGCAGTTCAGGGGAACTTGGGAGACAGAATACTAGAATCCCCCTGCCATGGGCAGGGACACCTTCCACTAGAGCAGCTTGCCCCGAGCTCCATCCAACCTGGCCTTGAACACTGCCAGGGATGGGGCAGCCACAGCTTCTCTGGGCACCCTGTGCCAGTGCCTCAGCACCCTCACAGGGAAGAGCTTCTGCCTATGAGCTCATCTCAGTCTCCCCTCTGGCAGGTTAAAGCCATTCCCCTTGGCCTGTCCCGACAGGCCCTTGTCCAAAGCCCCTCTCCAGGTTTCCTGCAGCCCCTTTAGGCACTGGAGCTGCTCTAAGGTCTCCCCTTAAGGAGCCTTCTCTTGTCCAGGCTGACTCAGCCCAGCTCTCTCAGCCTGGCTCCAGAGCAGAGCTGCTCCACCCCCTGCAGCCTCTCTGCAGCCTCCTCTGGATCAACTCATCCATCCTCCCAACTCAAGCAGCAGTTACCTTGCTGTCCCTGAGAGAGGATTATCTGAAAAAGATGGAAGTTCTTAAAACCCTCAAGCAGCAGAATTTCTCCCTCTGCCCCCAACAACTTCCTGCACCTCTTAACTAGCCTTCTTCCTTAAAAAGATGTCTCGGTGCCAATCCGCTTTGCTGCAGTTCAGATCCCAGAACATTCTGTTCATGCTACAATGGCTGTAAATTCAAACATCATCTCAAGCTTGAAATGGCTTGTATCTGGCTTGTTCTTCCAAAAGATGGGACCCAGCCATAAATCTGAATGCAGTACACTCCCAAAGTTCAGCCCCATACCAGGGGGATACAAAGAGCGAGCTGAAATTGTCCTGTTATTTTTGGTTCATGGTTTGAGAAGAAAGTTTAGTTTTCAAGAAAGAAATTGATCTGAAAATCAAATTTTGAGGCTTTCAAAGCAGTTCTAGTCATATCCAAATAATCACAAGTTCTGGCATCATCTTACCATCACAAACACCACATTCCAAGCCCAAAGTTGTAGTGTGATGCACTTGCACAGCACCTGCAAGGAACTCTGGTCTCAGGCAATGTTTCCTGGCATTACAGTACCACTGTAATAATAAACAGATGTCCTACCAAAAATGAACCCACTCAGGAAATGTAGAGTTGCCTCTGGGCATGTTTAGGTGGGTGCTTGTACTCCAGTTAGACACTGCTTGGTTTTGTCCTGCCATCTGTTAAGATAACAGGTATACAGGTTACTTTCAGTAACTTTCAGTACTTTCAGTGGCAAAGTTATTCAAGAACTCCCTGCCTCTTGCCCCACCTCTGCAGTTCATCACCCTCATAGATTGTACCAGGTTAAACTTTAGAGGAGTTTCTCTATACACAAAGTGATCTGAGATAAGGGAGAATCAAATCATGCTGGTAATCACTTGCAGGGCTGCTGCCCCTTCTGGGCTAGCTTCAAGCTATTGCATTGCAGAATAAAATAAAGCTATGCAAACCATTTGCTCTGGTTGATCAAATAAAATCATCTCGCTTTCTACTGTGATGGACTAGTTGTGGTCCACAGGCTAGAAAGCGTCCTCAAGATGTGAAGAATGGAAAGAATTGCAGTTGTCCTCCAGTTTACTCGGAGGAAGAGGAAAATACAGAATGATTTACCAACTGGCCCAAGATAATGTACAAATATTGTGGCAAAGCCAGCCACTGAAACTGGAGTTTCAGTCCAAACCCTTAATCATTAAGTCATCATCCATCAAGCTGGAGTCCTACCAACAGCACGTTAACTATCTGGTCCAAGATGGGCTCTGCACTCCACAGGACCAAAAAGGTAGAAAGGGGATTTCTCAGCTGTCCTGAGCTCTGTGCAGGACTGAGGAGTGGGGTCTGGCCTCCAGTTCCTAGCACCAGCAAAGCTATTCCACTGTCACTGAAGTCCATAGCCACTGAGATCGTGTAGGACCATCATCTCTGTAGGGATGTAGGGTGATATATGAGCTTGAGAGGGTCAACCCTGATGCAAAACCATCATCCCAATAGGGATGGTGGGACCTGTGAGAGGTTCCTCTGTGCTTCTCTAGATGTTTTGCCTCTTGCAATAGGTGATGAGATGGCCGTGTAGGACCAGTGGGATGTTCTTAAAGGGGTGATTTGCACAGCTGAGGTGTCCTGAATGAGGGGAAGGAGAAATGGAGATTGAAACCTGTCTCTTTCCGCATGTCAACACAGCACAGACCTGAAAACCACTGTCGCCCTCCCTTCTGGCTTACACAGCCAGGGGTGAGCAGGGCAAATGATGTTTGAAAGCCTCAGCTCCAAGCCAAATACAGCATGTGAACAATACCACAGGCCCTGTAAAGTGTGAAATCATTCCCATTCTTCCAGAGCAAGACACTGAACATCTAAAAACACAGCTAAAGCACTTATTGAAAGTGCACAAGAATTACCTTGACAATTGCTCCTTGGAGTATTCTGCAATACAAAGTTGGCTGATAACAAAATTGGTGTTGGCCTCTTGCTTATGAATATAACCTAAAACTGATCGTTAAATGTGTCAGGCCTTGTAAAACATGCAATTCAGCAAGAATGAGGTCTATCCACTGTTTAATTAGCAGGGATCATTGCTGCTGGCCGCATAAATAAAGCCTCTTCCAAGTATCAGTCAAAGGAAGTTTTCTCAAGAGACTTTGTTTTCAAAAGCAATTTCTCCATCTGATGAGAAATAAAAGCAGATTAATGATTTACATGAGTGTCATCCTGGAAAGGCCAGTTTGCTGTGCCCCCCTCCAATCCACCGTAATAACCAGCAGCAGATCTCCACATGTCTGCCATCACACAGGGGAATCTGGGGGTACAAAACACCTGAGTGCTAGTGGGGCAACTGAGTTGAAGAAAAAGATGTTGTGCTATACAAAACCAGCACTCATGATCCTGTGACACTTTTCTGGTGCATGGGGCCACCACTGAACTGCCTGTAGATGGAGCAGGCTTAGTTCATCTGAGAGCTGACCTGAATGGCCAGAGGAAGATGTCCTTCAAGAGGGTATTTATCTCCTGTGGTTGTGAAAGGAGCCAAGAGACATCTCAACGGGGGACACAAAGCCAGGTGAGGGGGATTTCAACCAAAGGTTGATTGTACAGAGCAGTGAGCAGCAGGACTTTGGACATGGACTGGAATCATAGAATGGTTTGACTAGGAAAGGGCTTTAAGATCACCCAGGACCAACCCCCTGCCATGGGCAGGGACGTCTCACACTAAATGTCACCCAAGGCTCTGTCCAACCTGGCCTTGAACACTGACAGCGATGGAGCATTTACCACTACTTTGGGCACCCATTCCAGTGCCTCACCACCCTCACAGTAAAGAACTTCTTCCTTATATCAAACGTGAACTTGCCCTGTTTCAGTTTGAACCCATCAGCCCTTGTCCTATCCCTACAGTCCCTGATGAAGATGCCATCTCCTGTGCTCTTTTTTCCTTCTCAGCTTGGCGCAAGGAGCAGCAAGTGCAAATGAACAGGAGCCCCTGGCCTGGTGCCGAGTATCCTGCCTGATCCCAAGCCAGCAGCTTTCTGCAGTTAAGTGCCCTGGAAGTGAGGAAGCCTTGACAAACATGTCCTACCCCTAGGTCTGCTTTGAAATCAGAGCCCTGCCACACCAAAGTATGCTGAGAGTGTGGGTACCTGCACTGCATGTCTGACATCCCAGCTGGCAGTGCATGGGAAGGGGTGACATGCAGACAGTTGTCATTAGCCCTTGCAAAGGGCTGGATGATTCCCAGTGCTCCAAAACACCCATTTTTAGTAATAAAATTGGCTTTTCAAGCAAAACCAAAGAAAACCTCCAAACCATTTTGTCCTCAAGGAATACAGGCAGCCCTTTGCAATGGAAGATAAATATTGAACATGGGAAGATGGTGAATGAGGTCTCAACACTTACAGGGTATAAGATAGAGCACAATTACTGGAAAAAATGCACTCTAACCTAGCTCAGCACCATACAGTTATTGTACATGTTTCCTGACAACTGCCACTGCTGATTAACTGGATCCGCCCAGCCCAAAACGCTTGCACTGATCCATGCTGCTGCTCTTGTGTGTTGAGCCCACATGTCACACTCACGCAACATGGGAATGACACAGAAGATGCCCTGGTATCCCAGTCATGATGTCCCCAGTCAAGGTTAGGTTTTGCCATGTAACAAGATGTCTTCTTCTGCCCTGACCCCAATGCTGATGGGCTCTACCACTGCTATAACTCAAGCAAATGAAAAAGCTCTCTTCGGGCCCAAAATGAACGTCTGATTTGCTCAGTCACTGTCTTATCAGCCAGAGAGAAATCATGAACAGCTCGTAATGGCGCTGTTCTTTTCAGAAGCTATCAGGGAGATGTGAAGAACAAATCTTCTAACTTTGATAATTTTTCCTAATAATTTTCTCTGTATTGGAATAATTTTGCCACAAGTTTCTCCAATGACACCTATTATTCCTGCAGGTCTTCCTGGAGTAAAAAAATCCCCATTTCTTTCCCAATTCCTATTTGCTCAAATGCTTTCCATTGCTCTTGCTCGTCTTCAGACTCCAGCATGGATCTGTCTTTGTATGATGGCAAAAGTGGGCTGGACCCAGCACCTACCCCAAGTTTTGTATAAAAGGCAAGCAGCCTTTTAAGCAGTTGGTAGGGATTTTTCTGGAGATGGTGCTCCTGCAGAGCTCATAGGAGCCAGATATCCCCTGCTTATTTACGAGAGTCACTGGGGCAGCAAGAAAAGCCTTCCCCAAGTCAAGATACAGACAGTCACCCTCTTAGAGCGGAAAATGAAACCCGCCTGACATGCTTTACTCTTGTCAAATCCATATCATAGCATAGTTAGGGCTGGAAAGGACCTTCAGATCATCTAGTTCCAGCACCTCTGCCAAGGGCAGGGACGCCTCACACTAAACCATGTCACCCAAGGCTCTGCCCAACATGGCCCTGAGCACTGCCAGGGATGGAGCATTCGCAACTTCCTTGGGCAACACATTCCAGTGCCTCACCACCCTTACAGTAAAGAATTTCTTCCTCATATCCCATCTAAACTTCCCCCGTTTAAGTTTGAACCCATTACCCCTTGTCCTATCACTATAGTCCCTAATGAAGAGTCCGTCCCCAGTGTCCTGGGTTCAGCAGCAGCAGTCATTTTTCTCCTTGGTAGCTGGTGCAGCGCTGTGTTTTTGATTTTGGGCCTGGGAACAGTTATGATACCACCAGTGTTTTCAGTTACTGCTTGGTAATGTTTTGGTCTGACCAAGGACTTTCTGAGTCTCGTGCTCTGCCAGGGAGGAGGGGAAGCTGGGAGGAAGGAGAGACAAGTCACCTGACCCAAACTGACCAAAGAGGTTATTCCATACCACAGCACATCATGCCCAGGATGCAAAAACGGAGGGCAGAGACCCGGAAGGGTGGGGGTGCACTGCTTGGTCAGGCTGGGGATTGGTGGTGAGTGATTGTATTCTTTCCTTGTATTTGCCTTGTCATTATTATTGTTGATGGTAGCAGTAGCGGTTTGTGTTATACCTTGGTTGCTGGACTGTTGTTATCGCAAACTGTGGGAGTTGCATTCTTTTGGTTCTCCTCCCTATCCCCCCGGGACAGGGGAAAAAAGAGTGGGGAGTGAGTGAGAGAGCGACTGTGCGAGCTATAGAGGCTTAAACCACGCCACCCACCATCGTTATAGGCCCCCTTCAGATTCTGGAAGGCTGCTATGAGGTCTCCACGCAGCCTTCTCTTCTCCAGGCTGTACAGCCCCAGCTGTCTCAGCCTATTTTCATACGGGAGGTGCTACAGCCCCTGATCATCCTCGTGGCCTCCTCTGGACTTGTTCCAACAGTTCCATGTCCTTTTTCTGTTGAGGATACCAGAACTGCACACAATACTCCAAGTGAGGTCCCACAGAGCAGAGTAGAGGGGCAGGATCACCTCCCTCGACCTGCTGGTCACGCTCCTTTGGATGCAGCCCAGGATACGGTTGGCTTTGCACAAGTCCAGGAAGATGACATCAACTGCTCTACCCCCAAGTTCATCAGTTCCGTAGCCCCATCGTAGAAGGCCACAAATTGGTCAGGCAGGATTTCCCCTTAGTGAAGCCATGCTGTCTGCCACCAAGCACCTTGTTGGTTTTCATGTGCCATAGCATGCCTTCCAGGAGAACCTGCCCCAAAATTTTACCAGGCACAGAGGTGAGGCTGACTGGTCTATAATTCCCTGGGTCATCCAGGACACAGGACACTTTGGGGACACAGGCTCCCAAAGGGGCTTGTGCAGAACAGAGAATGCCAGGGGGAGTGTGGCAGCTCGGGGGACACAGGCTCTGGGGATGTGGGGTGGCCAGGGGCTGCTCCTCCAGTGACATGGGGCCACAGGCCAGGGATGCTGCTGAGCCCTCCCTGTGCATGATGGGCAGATCCTGAGCCAGGGTCCCTCCACTCAGCCCACACAGGGGCTTGCATGAACACGAGGATTTATTGATGGGGTGCTGGGCCACCAGGGCGCCAGGGGTTCAGCCGGGAACCTCCAGTCTTGCTTGGCTGCCGTGGTTTGAGGTCAACGGAACGGGTCAGAACGGGTGGGATGAGCTGCGGTGACTGCTGAAGGCTGCAGTGGGTGAAGGCTCTCCTGCCTGTACCCTCCTTGCCCTCGAGCACAGGCTGTTGCCTGCCCTGCCGGCAGCTGATGTTGCTCAGCAGCTCTGTAGTCTTGTCATCATCCTGCTGGGAAGGAGAGAGGGGGTTGGCTAAAGCACAGGAAAGAATTCCTCTTCCCCAAGCAACCCTCCACACTCAGCTCTCCTGGGAAACTGAAGCACGAATAACCCCCATCCCGAATACTCAGCAACACAAAACCAGCCACAGTTGCTCCCTCCGGATCCCTTCCTTCTTCATCCTTACCTTGCTGGGGAGCACGGTGGATAGCTTCAGTGGCCGTGGGGTGTTGCGTGGGACAGGTGGGACAACAGTGTTCTGGCCCCCGCACTGTCGCGGCACGGTAGGGTACCGGCAGCTGGCTGCCTGCTCCCTGCAGGATGGGAAATAGGGGCACTCAGCACCCAGCACAGTGGTCTGCAGGGTGGGGGACAGAGTGTTTCTGGGCAGCCTGCCCAGGCACCCCCAAGAGCCTTCTATCCCCATGCAGGAAAGAGCTCTCCCGGGCAGGGCAGGACCGCCCTGCACCCCCAGCAGCGGATGGGTCCCAAGTCCCCTACCTCTTCCTTTGCCCTGGGTTGAGGGAAGAAGGCGTTTTCTCAGAGCTGCGGGGGGTCAGCGGTGGGTGAGAGGGGACAAACGATCCAGCCCGGCTCAGGGCAGTGCCTCAGAATCCATGGGCTTTTACCCCATGGCATCACCCTGCCTGCTGCCCTCAGGGAAGGGTCCCTGACCCACCACCCGTGGGCAGTGTTGGAGGGGTCTCAGCAGGGTCAAACCCCCCAGACAGACTCCCTGAACCCCGTGCCTGTCAGGCGGCGCTCTCAGAACCCATCTCCCACCATCCCACCCATGCAGCACCCCCACGCTCCGGTGACGGGTGCTACTTACAAGCCAGGCACTCTCATGCTGAGCTGTCGGTCACAGGACAGGCACCGGAATTCCACACTGGAAAGCTGCCTGGGCAGGGGACAAAAGGGCTGGCTGAGCTGGGAAACCTGGGTTTCTACCCGGTTTATCCCCTAGCACCCCAGCAAGGTCCCAACCGCCTGGCTGTTTCCAGGAGAATGGAGGATGAGGGAGAGCAGTTGGAGGTTGGCTCCAAAAACCACCACCAACAGTGGGAACCACTGCCATGGGCACTCAGAACACCATGGGAACTGTGGCGCTGGCAAGGACAAAGAGGCAACGGGCCAACTGCTGCCCCTGAAGCCACCACTGTCCCCATCACACTCACTTCTTAATCCCAGCTGCATTGTCCGCCTCTCTCAGTAGTGCCTTCTCCTGGAGCTGCTTCAGGCTTCTCTTCCACTGCTCCTCCAGCTGCTGCTGGACTTGCTGCAGCTCCTGCTCTTGGACAATCAAGTGCCTCAGCACCTCCTCGACCTGTTGCAGGGAGGAAGACCATGTGGTAGTGCCATGCAAGGGGGGTGGCTGTCCCCTGGAGACAGACCCGGCTCACTGGGGCACGGGCTCTCAGTGCCTGCAGGACATCTGCAGCACGGCTTCAATTTCCCTCCATGCTGCTGGCTCCTACAACCCGATCTGGAGAGCGGGGAGCAAGGGGCTCCCCCACATTCCATCGAAGCACAACCAGCTGGGGGCAGAGGAGGTCCCGGCAGACCCCTCCCGAGCCCCACATGCCACCATCTCCTTACCTGGCTCCTCAGCCTCTCCACCTTGCCCTCCTGCCTCAACAGGAGGGAGTCCACCTGCTCCTGCAGCTTCTCCAAGCACTGCAGGAGATGCCCCTCTGGCGCGATGGTGTCCCTGCCCGTGGGGCACACTGCTTGCCTCTCTGCTTGCTCCTGCTCCACTCTCCTCAGCATTGCCCTCAGCTCTTCCACCTGCATGAAGGGGAGAAGGAAGCACCTGTAAGATGGAATGGATGCATCCAAGAACCCCAGGTGCACTGGGGGCTCCATGGCCCCAGCCAGCCAGGAGATGTGGCCAAGCCCCTTCCCCACTGCCTCCTTCATGCCGCCCATACCCTCGGGGAGAGGCTGGGACAGAGCCATGTCATAGGAGAGGAGGGCGACAGGGGTTCAACCCTATGGGAGGGTCCCTGCAGACCAGGACCTGGGTCCCCAGCCCTGCCCTTTGGGACACCCAGGAAAAGTCTGTGCCTGAGCAGCTCAGTGCCGTGCAGGGTGAGGCCCCTCTCCAGTGCCCCCCACTGCCGCCTTTAGGCCTGCGGTGAGCCAAGGAGACTGGATGTGGGGATGAGGCCCATGAGGTGCTGATGGTGCCTCTCGGGTGCGCAAGGAGTGGACACGGTTCCCACCCGCAGGTCTGGAGTGGGGAAGGGAGGGATGGAGAGGACGGTGGGGCCAGAGCTCCAGGGCTGGGGGGCCCACGGGACTCGGAAGGACGCCTACCTCTGAGCTGCTGCTGTCCATGGCTTCCAGCTCCTTCGGCTGCCGCACACTGGCAGCCACGGCGTCAACTCGGGAGCCACTGGCAATGCCCTGCAGTGGGGCTGTCCTGGGCTGCTGCTCTGCTGGCTCCGGGGGCTGCTGCCCCACATGGTGGGCCTGGGCCCTGACCCCCTGGGCAGGCTGCCCCCAGTCTGGGACAGGCAGGCCCTCGACACCCAAGAGCCCCAGCACAGCCTGCAGCAGGCTGTGCAGCTCGATTAAATTCACATGTCCACTTGAGGGGTTGATGGCAGCGTCCAGCAGCTGAGACAGGCTGGGCGGTGCCATCGCTGCTGCTGTGCTCCACCGCGGGAGACTGACCTGTGGGCAGGAGAGACAGCGGGCAGCCGGCGGCCTTCCTCCTGCCCGCGGGCCTCTGCGAACCCTGTCCCGCCGCCCTCCCACCTTCCTTCCCTCCCTCCCTCCAGCCACTCCGCTCCGCAGCTCACCTGCAGCACCAACTGAACCCCCCCTGCCCCTGCCCGCTCTTTAATGGCCACAGCCCGCCGCTCCTCGATGCCCATTGGCCAAGCCCATTGTCCGCGCTCACAGAGGTTGCGGCTGTTGCCAGGTGACGTCCTGTTGCCAGGCGGCTGTTCCCCTCCCGCAGCTCCAGCTCATCCCCTCGTGTCCCAGGCGCATCGGCAGACGCATGAAGCCCACGTTCCCGTTCCTTGCAATGCCATTCCATTTCCATCCTCAGCCTTCGGGTTTCCTTGCACTTTTTTCCTCTTTGTCCAAACAAAACACACTGGCAGTGCAAGCACAAAGCCCACAGTGACAAGCTTTGATTTACACCTCTAAGATTACACAAGGTGAGTCCCACTTGATACTGCCACCCCTACATGCATAACGTCTATTTTATATTACTTAGCCAAATCATAACGTAAAAATACAAACGCTGTCCTTTTCCAAACCCCTTTCCTTATGGATCGACCTTGGATTCAAATAGCCCATATTCATTCATTCTCTTCTTTCGTTCTTCCGATATAGATATATCTGCGTCCATCATAAGCAAGTGCGGAAGTTTGAAATGGGTATTTCCAGCAGGATGTCAACAAGATGCAGTGAGTCACAAACTGTGGTGAGCTAAACTCAGCATTTCCTTTGTTCTGTGTGCTTCTGTCCCAACACTCAAACTGTGCTTTGATTTCATGACCATTCTGGTCTGTACAGAAATTAATCCATGCTGTGGTTTCACACAGATATCATAGAATCATAGAATAGTTAGGGTTGGAAAGGACCTTAAGATCACCCAGTTCCAAACCCCCTGCCATGGGCAGGGACACCTCACACTAAACCATGTCACCCAAGGCTCTGTCCAACCCAGCCTTGAACACCACCAGTGATGGAGCATTCACAACTTCCGTGGGCAACCCATTCCAGGGCCTCACCACCCTTACAGTAAAGAATTTCTTCCTCATATCCCATCTAAACTTCCCCTGTTTAAGTTTGAACCCGTTACCCCTTGTCCTCTCACCACAGTCCCTAATGAAGAGTCCCTCCCCAGCATCTCTACAGGCCCCCTTCAGATACTGGAAGGCTGCTAGGAGGTCTCCATGCAGCCTTCTCTTCTCCAGGCTGAACAGCCCCAACTTTCTCAGCCTATCTTCATATGGGAGCTGCTCCAGTCCCCTGATCATCCTCGTGGCCCTCCTCTGCACTTGTTCCAACAGTTCCATGTCCTTTTTATGTTGAGGACACCAGAACTGCACACAATACCCAAGTGAGGTCTCACGAGAGCAGAGTAGAGGGGCAGGATCACCTCCGTCGACCTGCTGGTCACACTCCTTTTGATGCAGCCCAGGATACGGTTGGCTTTCTGGGCTGCAAGCACGCACTGCCAGCTATTCTTCAGAAGATGAAATATCTTTACTTGTTTAACACAACCTGTTTATTAAACCTTCTTTGACTTCTCTTCCTGGAAGATATTTGTGTGTTAGGGCCAGGATTTCACCACAGACGTGGACTCCCAAATCCTGTTGAGACTTGGGCTGGTTTGGAGCTGTTCTGGGATATTCTGCCAAGGTGTTCTGAGGCATGGAGCACACATCTTTGGAAAATAAGTTGGGGGATTCAGGCTTGTTGAGCCTGGCACAGGGGAGGCGGAAGGCCAGCCCAGTAGCTGCCTCCAGCTACTAGGAAGGGCAAAGATAAAGCCAAGCTCTTTGTGGTAGAGCCAAGCACTATAGCAAAGAGCAGCAGCCAGACTGTGCCTTGGGAAATGCAGGTTGGACAGCAGGATGAAAGGTGTCTTTAGACGGATAGTACAGCCTGTGACAGGTTGTTGGGAAATGAGAACTAATGAATTGTGGACATGACTCAAGGTTTAGCTGGGTGAAACCATGGCTAAACCAGACTAGAGCTGATAGCTCTTCTGCTCTACGCATGAGATTGAATTAGAGTCCTCCAGCTGATGCTGCCAACCAACGTTTCTATGACCCTATGGTAAATGCACCTCCCGTCTTCTGCCCTACCCCAATACGTTCAATATTGTCTAGGAAGTTATAACAAGGCAGTCGGTGGCCAAATTCCCTGTGCCGAGAATTATGCATTGAAGTCTTTCTATGCCCCAAAGCCACAAAACAAACCACATACCTCAGAGAGCCAAGAGGAGGACACACTTCCAGATGCCTGGTTCAGAATCCTCTCAGGGATAGTCACCAACCAGATGGGAGGCCATCACCTCATCATCCCCCAACAGGGAACAATGATGATACCCAATGATCTGTGCACCAACTCAGTTCTTCTGCTAGCCATGCAACATCACCCCACCGTGAGAACTGTCTGGCAGCCCCAGGTTGTCCCTGTCTGCAATAAATACAGGCTGTGTCATGGCACATTCATTATGCTGAGGGTAATTAGTGGTTACGTCAACGGGAGGATTTCCAGTTACGCTGCTGGCTCACTCTGCATGAAAATTAGCCTGTTGATGTGTTTGCCTTGGGTTGTGTCTTGTCGGCCTTGGCATCACCCCTGAAGCCCATGGATGTGGTGTGGCAAGAAGAACCAGCTGTCCATAACGGACAACCCTCATCTTCACCCCTGCAGGTGTCAACTGCGGTCGTTCAGTGCTCACTGCCTCCAGCTAGAAGAGATGTGATAATGCTGCATTATAAGAGGGTGGCAGAGCCTGCTGATACACAGGCATAACCTTCTGTTAAGTGACAGAAGCTGTGATTTAAGGGAAACCCTTGTGGAATAATTAAAAATTAAACTTATATTTGAAACGCAGCGTTGTTCACACATAAGAGGAAAAACAAAAAAAACAAAACAAAACAGGCTTTTAGGACCTTTCAAAACAGGATGTAGCCACCCCTGAAATGTGCACTCCTCAGCAATCCCCATGCCTACACAGACGGAGGGTAGAGCGAGATGAAGGTCTCGCAGTTATGCTCTGTCCTAACTTCAGCACAAAAAGGGTTCATCCACATGAACTCTCTTGAGATCTTAGCCTTCGACATAGCTCAGGGTGAGGTCCCAAAACTGACATTTTTTCTCTTTGCCTGGGAGAAGTAGGTCTGTTATTATATACCATTCAATAAGGATTTATTCTTGAATTCTATGCTTATTGCAGACTCACCCTAAATGGTGTTTCTGCTTTTTTCTACTGTTTCTTCTCTTTTCACCCTTGCTCTGTTGCTGTTGTAACAGTTGACCTGATAGCTAAATGCTGATGTAGGATGTACATTCTTGTTCTCTCACCCCCTCTCTTCTGGATGTTACAACTGAAACACAAACTTCGGAATGTCCAGGAATTCCCAAAGGCCAGATGATATCTGCTTGCTATCAGAGATGTTTGCACTGAACACAGGGGAGAAACAATATTGGTCAGTGAGATTATGAAATTAGATTTAAATTGTGCTTTGACGAAGAATGAAACAGGGATGAAAAACATAGAAACATAGGAAGCAGTAAGAAAAGGAACTTGTTCATTGTGATGGAAATGAAATAGCATTGGCTTCTCTTCTCTGACCCACCATGGGGATGGTGGGCTTGAGTCCAATCCCAAGACAAAACTCACCATATAGGCACTGCAAGGACATCTGAGGACTCTTGCTGAGAGTTAGCCAGGAGAAACTGGGCATCTATCTTAAGCCTGTTGTCTGGACTGCTCTGCCAGGAAAAGACATGCAGTTCTCCAGCCTGCAATTCCTTCTGTGTGGGACCAATATCTAGAAGTGCTTGGGATCACCCTCTGGAGGTGCCTTTTTAACCATAATGACCATCTGGGCAGCCTAAATTGGGGAACTGTATACTAGTGGAAGACTGCAGCAGTGACTTTGGGATGGAAGCCTGTGTGTGAAATGATCCTAACGAATCAGGGAGTCTTCACATCACTCATTTCGGAAGATAACAGTTGCCACCATTCAGCCTAGAAAGGACACCAATCTTGCTTGGTTGCAGGAATCAGTCTTGCTGTAGTAGGAATAAATGTCTCTGTGGGCTCCTTTTACCCTGTTTTCAACAGGGAATGTATTTCAGCAGCCTTGGATAGGTCAATGCCAGTGTGTTCAGTGCTTCTGGATAGGTGTGTGTGCATCAGGATGCAAGTGTGACCTAGGAACCCGTACCAAACCTAGGAGGTGAAATGGAGAGTGGTGGCATAGGGATGTAGTGCATGAAAAAGGGAGATGGGGCAGCAGAGATGAGTCCCATAAAGAGATCTGAGAGACACAAAACCTTTCCTGGGGACGCCAGCACAGCCAGCTTCAGGAAAGGTGCAAAGTGAGTTTGTCTCTCCAATAAAGCTGGTATTTCCTCTCTGCATGAAGAGCACGGTGTTCACTTGCTGTGTCTATGCTGAACTCCACAAGAAAGCATTCCATTTTTTCAGCAAAATGCTATTGGCTAAGGCAAAAATAATGGCAAAAATCATTTATTTCTTCAGAAAGTGTGGGAGCACTTGTCCCTGCTGCTGTCAGTTCCCATCCATCCTTTTTATTGAGCAGTACCAACGCATTCTCTTCCAGCCAGGACTGCTCAACAGCACACAATAAAATTGATTCATCACTCATTTTCTTCTTACTGTCTTTCAATTGCTCCAGCTCTTGATACCACTTAAAGTGGACATTAGCTCTTCACAACCAGCGCTAATGTGATAACACTCCTCTGAGAGAGAATGTTTTCCCTCCAAGCTTTCATTACACATATTTTCATTCAGCCTCATTACACCCATGTGTCTTTCTCATGAGCTTCTTATAATGCGTTTATACAAGCTTTGCTTTACCTGGAGGTAGACCACCGTGGTAAGGAGTGAGAACACAAATGGCACAGCTGGCCCAAGTGCTCTGCGGGTGTAAATGAGAAGCATTTAGTGATGGGAATTGGGTTTAATTCACAAGAGCTGGCTCTTGAGCTCTCCAGAAAGGAAAAAGCAGAAACCACTGGGAGTTAAACTCAACTTTTGTGCTCCTCTTTGCTATGAAAGCAAAACTGTTTAAACTCCAGGAGAACCAGGACTTTCTGTTTCTAAGCAGCATTGAAACATGAAGATGGGAGTTGATAGCTTTGATTTGGGATAGGAGGAGGATGATTAGGATTTCTGTATGCATGGGGAAAGATTACAGCAATAGTGAATTTCAGGCAGTTTTGAGTTTGTTTTTTGTAAGGAAAACTTCTCCAAGTTATAGCACTCATTTAGGGTTTAAGTCAAAGATATTCAAAGCAGTGTAGGTCCAGTGCAGCAAAACTGCTACGTGCATGTAGTAATTTTGTCATATGAATAATGACCCTATGGGGAATCCTAAGGGCCAGGATTTCTTCTTGGATTTGAGTTGGATATAGAACTCTTTTCACCTGAAGCTCCAGACCATGGGGCCTCACAGGCTGCTTTGGCCCTGGGAGCCAGTTTTCCTTGCACTGAGGCAGGGCGTAACTGCAACGGATACTCAAATGTGGGAATTCAAAGTCCCAAGTGCAGTCACAACATTTATTATTTACCCTGGAGTGATATGAGTTTCCTATGCATGTCCCCATGGTGATTTGCTCCACCAATTACAAAGGGGATTAATGTTTCAGATGCAGTTATCTCAATATATCCTAATTGAGACAGATGAATACAACCTTCAACATTTAAGGGATCAGATTCTTTTTAATTAAAGGGTCCCTTTGTTTCACAGTAACTTTAAAAGTCTTATTTATCATTACATTCTGTAGGAGTCTCTCGGGAAAATAATTTCCTGCTGCTGGTTTTGTTCAGCCTTCGCATCTCCTATCTCTTGTCACCTGTAACAAAGTGCTGTAGGAAGGAGTGCTGCTGTATTGCTTTCATGTTCTCCATCAGCTCTGATATGGATGGTTGTTATAAAGCTTCACACATAATATATGCTGTGTCTTAAAGCAGCCCTGTAAACGACTGTACAAGTGCAAAGGTTTCTCAACTCAACTAGCCTCCAGCTACCAGCTATAAAAAGGCATTTAAGCAGATTAGCATTCAAACTACCTGGTGAAATGAAGAATGGGGAGGCAGAATGGCCTAATGATGGATTGTTGGGCTGTGAGCACTCACATGGAAAGTCACCTTTCTGTGCCTCCAACCTGCAAGCACTGGCGCTAATCCTTTTTGGAAGCTGTCCTGTAGGCACATGGGTTGCCCTCACAAGGGCACACAGGGATGATTTTCCAAGCAGCCCAAAGGAAATGCTGCCCCTTTCCCACTGAGTCTGAATTTGCACTGGCTCCTTTTGAAGTTCTGATTTGCTGTGCAAACACCTTTGAATGATTTTTCATGCTCTGTTGCCTGACTTTCTGTTGTAGCAGAGTGCTCTGAATAGATGGAGAAGTGCCTTTGGAGCCTGTTCTGTCAGGAAGCATGGTCCATCCATGCCTGGAAAGTTAATTCCATACCTGGAAAGCTACTTCTAGAGGGTCAGGTTTTTGAAAAATTGAGCTTAAAATCAAGTCTATTTTAAAGCTTGTCATGAGGAAAACCAAATTCCTTCCCTATCGTGGCTCCTGTTGTCACTTAGCAGAGGAGGAACATGAATTCTCTGCCCTGTGCTGTCACACTGATCAGATCAGGATCTGTCTTTGTTGACATAGCTCACTACTCCCATCTTTCTGCTGGGCAGGGCACAAGTCATTTTATAATAGAAGAATATAAGAGTTATCAGACCAAAGACCACAACTACTTTAGGCATTTGAATCAATCTTGTGAGCCACATGGAGATGCCCAGGTTGAAGAAACCTATTGATGTGTGCTAATCTGGAGCTGCATCCCAGGCACCTCGTCACACTGATGGTCCAGACTCTGTAGCCAGTCCATGAATGTAGACAGGCAATGCAGAATGACCTGCCCACAGCCAACATCTCCCCCTCTTCCTCCCTGCATGTTCTGCCTTGCTCTCCAGGTTTTCCTAGGCCACTTGGGGCTGGTCATGATAATAGAAAAACCACTTATCCCCTGGTTATAAATAGGTGAAGCTTGTTTTATGCTTATCACAGAATTATGCTTGGAGAAACCTTGTTAAAAAGCATCATTACAAACACAGCAGGGTTTGTAGATATGCTTCTTTCAAAGCCAAATAGGAGTCAAGAGCACTGGCTGTGAAGCCTGTATTGTACTGATGGGGAGAGGTGCAACCCACCTGAATAAACCTTTCAAGCACAACTGTTGACACATCCCAATTATGCAGCAGTGACATTACACTTGCTAGTTTAAGCAAAGGCATTGTCACATGAGCATTCATCCCTGACAGTTTTTTTAAAAAAGAAACTGCTTATATACTTATTCCCATAGGAATTATATTACTTACTCCCATGAGCAGGGACACCTCACACTAAACCATGTCTCCCAAGGCTCTGTCCAGCCTGGCCTTGAACACTGCCAGGGATGGAGCATTCACCACTTCTCTGGGCACTCTGTGCCAGGGCCTCACTACCCTCACAATAAAGAACTTTGTCCTTATATCTAACCTCGACTTTCCCTGTCTCAGTTTGAACCCATCACCGCTTGTCCTATCGCTACAGTCCCTGATGAAGAGGGACTATGATACAGAATTCACTCAAAGTGCGCTAACTGCTCTGATCTCCCATCAGGGTGCTGCAGCAATGAAGAGTAATGCAGATGTAAGGCACAATTTACAGTTCTTAATATGATGTGAGCTCCTGGTCATCCTTGTCCGTCAGAGGTTTTGGTCTTGTTTAGCCACTATGGAGATTCCTGCATAAAAGGGAAGGGAAATGGAGAAATTACTTATTCAGCATCACAGAGTTGGGCAGAAACACCAGTGTGAAGTGAAATCTATAACCACTGCACCATGCTACCCCAGATCTGAGGTCTAAGTCCACTTCCATTACTACAGCCTTTCCCTGGGACTGCACATCTGTGTGCAACATCTCACAGCTCTTCCTGCCTCAGTTTCCCCAGCCTCCCTTCCCAACACCTGCCTGTAGAAGCTGGATACATCAACCAGGAGATGTTTTCCTGCCAGCAAACACTCAAATAAGGAAGTTGTTCATAAATGGTGGAAATAAGCAAGTTCTTGATAAGAGAGTGGATCTCTTCCATAGTGCAGGCATGATCGATAAGACTCATAGCTATGAGCTTCAGTATTGAACCTCAGCACTCTGATTTATTGGATATAACATGTGCTTCCTTTCCATTTACTGCTAAGGGGAAAGAGCTATTGTTTAGCACTGAGAACACGCTTTCTAGGCATTCTTGAGCTGCACAGATGATGCCCTGGCTCAGATTTTCCAGTTAATATTAAATCCAGTCCTTGCCCATCTGCTGAATAGTCACAACCCTGCACAGTGATATCTAATGAGCAAGCAGTAAATATGAATAGAAGCTGGTAAGTAAGCTGCAGTGAAAACTTGGTGTGTGGGTCTCCACATGCTGGGCAGGGATCTGCAGGTCAGCTGGAGGCCACAGGGATGCTTGGCCCTGATGCTTCCCATTTAAGATGATCCCTTTGCCATGGTATTCCTTGTGTTGCTGCAGGGTACCTCTGCAATCACTGCATGTAGGGAAGAGGTGCAAAGCACTGTCTATAACCCTTTTATGAATCCCAGTTCAATGTTCGCAGCATTTAAGAAGCAGGACTTTTACTGAGCAGCGTAACGAGGGAGTTCAATCTTGGATTAACGTCACTTGTGCTAAACTCCTTTAGGTCATGCCGTAACCACTTGCCTTCAAAATGCCCGGCACCCGGTGGCAAATCAGACCTAAGACGGCATCTGCAAAACGCAGCTTAAATGTGGTATCCCTCTCCAGGAGATGGCACTGTGAAACTAGTCTTTGTGCATCCTAACGCCGGCTTCCAGCCACCAACTTCTCCCTGAGTTGGGGCTGTTGAATAAAAAGAAGACAAAGGTAAGTGAGAGCCCTGGTCCCGAGACTGGCAGGAAGTAAGGGCTTTATGGTGTCTTTTCCTCTTGTAAAGATTGACTGTAAGGTGGGTTGACTACTGGAAGACTTAGAAGATAAAAGCCATAGTTTGTTATATGAATGGGAGAAAATGCAGAATGGCTTCACGATAACTCCAGGAGCAATTTCACAGAAGAACAAGTAATAGGAGCTGCATTTGGCAATGGAGATAGCCCCAGATGATGTCCTGTGGGTGTCTTCTCTGACACCAAGTTCCTGTTAGACAGTGTCCCTGCTTCAGCTCATAGGTTGGCTATCTCTAAATCCCAAAACACACTGGTGCAGCTGCACAGCTTTGCCCCTTTTTGCAGTGGAGCACATCTTGATGGCAGCATCCCAAAGCCAGAAATGGACACCCAAATGCACATCCTAATGTTCCCCAGGGCATTTATCTTCTGATGCCAGGAAAAAAGGGAGAAACTGGGAGTGTTAATGCTATAACATCTGTGGGTGTGCATGCTTGTGCCTTTGTGGAGGGAACCTTTTTACATGCCCACCTCTCCTCCTGAAGATGACAGCCTGCAAAATAGGAAAGGTTTTGTGTATTGATAATCTATCCCAGAGGTCAGGAACTGCTGATATCTGATCTAAGGTAATGGCACTCTCTGAATTTCACTGGGTTGGACATGTTTCTCTTGCTCACCTATGGCAAACTTGGGGTGTGAACAGTTACATCCTTTGGGGGTGATAATCACAGGCAAGGACAGATGGATGACCGTTGCACCCTGGCTACTTGGCACTCAGGTAAATCTCTTCCTTTGTCAGTGCTATTTGCATAAAAGTAGGAGGGGTTTTTTGTTAAAAATAACAACAACAAATTTCAGCTGTGAAACTTCTGTTCCCAACTTGAAATACAAGTTTGAGCATCATGTAGCTGCCAACAGATAGGCATTAAACAGCACAGATAGCAGTGATAATGTAGCCAAATTGCTTTTGATCAGTGGAAGATACATCCTTGAGAACACAGAACACTGCAGCTAAAGCTGGAGCTAACCTCAGTGTGTTCTTTGCACCAGGGATTAAACCCATTCTGTATCCTGAGATACTACACCAGGACAATTCAGTACATCTCAAAGTGCTTTCTTCTTCCCAGTGGTGCCCTAAAAGGTAGCATTAAAACAAAATCTCCCAGCTATTACTGCATTTTATGTCCACTAAGCCAATTTGTATTCTCAGCTGTGAGCAAGATCCAAAGTCTTTGCTGCCAACAGGTGCTGTTAGAGTCATCTTCAGATCAGACCTGATATAAATCTGCACCTTTTCATTCATACATGAAAGTCTTGTTGTAGCAGCCACTTAGAAGACATTCCAAAGGGGTTTTCTTCCTCAGCTTTGGTTATTTTAACTTCTTTTGAATCCACCTCTTTGGACACCATCCACAGAGCTAATTTAGATCCCAAGCTCTTTGGACAAGGATAGTGCTTTCTTCTACATCTTTACGCACAGAGCCAATTGCACTGTCAGTGCTTCAGAAATAGCCTCTAAATAATAGAGGCCAGGACGGAGAACACCAAGGCCAAGAGGGAAGAAGAAGCTCCAGAGAGGTCAGTGGAACCAAAGCTCCAGCAAAGAGCGCTTACATGTGAATGGAAATAAAGCATAAAAGCATCTGGTCTTAATGGAAAGGAGATGGAGAAAAATCTGACACGCTGTGGGAGCTGCAGTGGTCATGTCCCTGAGTTGGATGATGGAAGTGTCTCCTGCCACCAGCTTTATATCAAGATAAGCTGCAGTGAGAGGAATCTCAGTGTAACCTAATATAGAACAGGTCAGAAGAAGAAAGAACACAGACACAGGGTTTGCAGAGCATCTTCCCTTCAAAAGTAGGTTGAAAAGCTGAAATGTCACCATGCTGAAAATGCCAGCCACTTTCAAAATGTTCTGGAAGAACAGGACTTCAATGCTCTCCTGGCATCTGTTGGGTTTTTAGTCCTATTTTGAAGTTCTGACAGTATTCACTTTGAAATCCGATACAACCCAAAGCCTGGAAAACATGAACTGCTTGTTTTGTATGTGTTCTCTGCTGGACCAGCAGGGGTCGAAGCTGTCTCCGTGGCCTTTCAGAAATGGGTTTTGAATGGCAAGAACGTGGATAGTGGTGAAGAAATCAACTCTCTGCAATATCTGCCCTTTCCTCCAGTCTTCAGTATCTTCATGAAAGAAAACTGACGCCCTTCTTCATCTCTATTGCACTCCTCATCTTCTTGCACAACAGTGTTGTGCTAGTGTGTCTGTGAGAGGCTGGTAGAGAAAAAAGGGTATGGGGAGGTTCAGCAATGAATCCCTATCAAGAACCAGTGTAAAGGGTGCTGGTGATTGCAGTAGGGTAGGAGAAAGCTGGGGCCACATGCGGGAAATCACTGCCGTGTTCCAAGGTGTGAGACCCTCTCCCTGCAGCACTCTATTGCTCCTGCAAGAAGGGATGCTCACGAAATCACCTGGAAACTTCAAACCACAGCTCAGAAGTGGCAGGAGAAAAGCAAGTGGAGGCAGGGACTGCATTTGAGCCTGTGGGGTGAGATGCAAGTTTGGCAGCCCAGGGGTGGGGCAGACACAACCAGCTTTTGGGGTGAAGTGCAGGGTGGACAGGAGGAAGTCCAGGACTGGTTGCTGCGATACCGCTTCCCTTTGCTCTCCTCCGGACCTGTTGAATAAGTGTGTGCTGCGCCATCCCCCATCCCGGAGGATGCTCCAAAAAAGTCCTCTTGCACCCTCGGCCCCACCAGGGGTACCGCTGCTGCCTGCCTGGGAGGAGAAGGGAGTTAGGGCTCCAAAATTCCCCCACTGAGAAGCATTACAGTTCTTGGGCAGGGAAGAGAGGGAGTGAAATTCCCGCAGAATACACCCACAGCCTCTCTGCGAGCATACCCGGGAGAGGAAAGCCGCGGGTGCCACCGGCCGGAGCATCCCGAATAATCCCGGCTGCAGGTTTAGCCCCATCCCACCGCTGGGGACATTCCTGGCACCCTCAGGAGCAGCAGGAGGGTGGGGGGCACAGGCAATGGTCCAGCCCTGGCACCGGGGCTGATTTCCTCGAAAGGAAAAAAGAAAATCAGGAAAACACCCGGAAAATCCCGCAGTGTGGCTGTACGTGCAACCCCCACTCCCCAATCACAGCCGCGCACACCTCCTGCAGCCCATAAAGAAATAACCATAAAATAACCCAACGAGCGAACGATAGAAAGTTGCTCCCGTGCCTGCACCAGTTGATTTCGCATCTTGCCTTGTGCCTTCACCTGCTTCTCCCCCCTCCCCCCCCATTCTATTTATTTCGTATTTATTTGCTGCACCAGGGAATAATCAGGTAACGCAGGAGCCTGGCGAAGTGGAGGGGACGGGAGGGGCCGCGCGGGCATTTTATCGTCCCTCTCTTTCCCCATCTCCCCCCCTGGAAGTTTTTTCCCCCACCCAAAACAAGGGGGAAAAGCCCGAAACGAACGGGCGAGGCGGGGAGGGGAAGATCGGATGCCGAGCCGCCCGTAGAAAACGCTGTAGATGGTGTTTGATCGCGTCCAACGCGACACCAGCGCTATCGCTGCGCGCCCCGCGGAACGGCGGCATCGATTTCACGGGTGATTTTCAAACCCTCCCTTCGCTTGTTGCGGCGCGTTTCCCACGGCCCCGGGGCGCGGAGGCTGCGCGGGCGCGCAGCGGGGCGATGGGGGTTGGAATTTGTGTGAGATTTTTCTTTTTCTTTGCTTTTTTTTTGTTCGTTAAAAAAAACTGCTGGGAAAGGTCACGGGAGGAGTTGGCGGCTTAATGGGGGGGGGAAGCCTTAAAAAGAGCGGCAGGCATGCGCACTGCGCCGTTGCCATATTGGAATGAGTCTGCCGCGGGTGCGGGCGGAGGGACGGATCGGCTCCGCGCTGTGCGCATCGCGGGGGGCTCGCTGTTCAGGCGCGGAAAAACTAAGGAAAACAAGAGAAAACATCCTCCCTCCCCCCAAAAAACCCCCCCAAACTTACCCAGGTAAGGTACCACGCCCCCCAAAACCACCCTTCCAGCGGGTATTTCCTTTTAGTTTATGTATCGGGTTTTGCGCTTTTTGGGTCGTTTTCCTCTTTCCTAAATATTTTAAAGTGTTAATTATTATGTTTTTAAAGCGGGGAAGCTGGTGTGGGTTTTCTTTCCACCCCCTTATCCGAAGGGGAGGAAACGCGGCGATGGAGTTGCCGGGAAGTGCTGGCAGGCGGCGGCTCGGGCTGATGCCCCGGCCGGGGCCGGTATGGGGCTGGGCACTCCGGAGTTATCACGGGCAGAGCTTGCGATGTTTCGGTGTTTAATGCCAGCCGTGCGGGGTGTGTGTCTTTTACCTCATTGTATCGCATTTTAGATGTCTTTCCTTCCCCCCTCCTTTTCCTTCTTTATTTCTTTCCTCTCTTTTTATCTGTTTAAAGTGTTCTCTGTCTTTCGGTCCTTTCAAACGAGTATGCAACCTCTTTTCCTATTTCCTACGCCTATCCACGTCTCAAAAAGAGTTATTTTGGGTGTGCGGGTGCGTTTCTTCTCGATCTGCAAGGAGACGGGAAAGAGAAAGAAAAAACCGGCTGCTAAAGGCGGGGGAAGAAAAGAAAGGGGAGAAAGAGTAGACAAGAAAGCCATCAGCTGTGCCAAAATGTGCAGCCCCGATCTATACGTGTTTTCCCCGTAGCGCTCCCCGAACTGCGGTAAATGAATATTTATAAAGCTTGGCAGCTCAACATGGCGGGTTAAGGTGTCTTTAAAAACTGTAAAATAAACAGTTTGAGGGGAGGCAAAAAGAGGAGAGACGCGGTGCCACACGTTGGGCTCAACCCGCTTGTTGCTCGGAGTGGTGCGCTGGTGAGGAGGGGAGAGCGTGGGATCTGTCCTCGGGGTGTCTCCCCCCGCAGGACTCAGCGGTGGGAAAAGGGAAGGGGGGTATTTGTGTGTGTTGGGAAGAAACCTTGAGAAAGGCACATGTGAGGTGAGAGTTTTTATGGTTTGCCTTTGAACTGGAGCCTTGCTGTAGTAATAATCATTTAATAATAATAGTAGTAGTATGCCGAGAGACACGGCAGTGATTTATTGTCCGTCAGCAGCAGACATGTCGTGGGACGAGCTGTCCTGTTGGAGCTGTCATGCTTTCCCTGCTTGCCTCGGTGGAGTCAGCTGGGGATGTGGGTTTGGTTTTGGGTTTTCTTTTCCTCTGTTGTTTAGCAAAACCGCTCTGAAATAGCTGCACACGGGAATTTTGGGTGCCAAACAAGTGACTTTCCCAGTTCCTGCTGCAGCGAGTGCCGCAGCTCTCTTCTTTGCAAGAGAGACCCTAAAAAAGCCCACGATGAGAGGCGAAACACAGCTCTTGCAAAGCGAGTTGGAGAGGAGTTTTCAGGGAGTTGTTTGTGGCCTTCTCAGCTGCCTCTTGCAAATGTGTTTTCCAGGGGAGAGGAGGAGTGAGGCTGCTTCAGAGGCAGGAGAAACTTCCTTGTTCTTGCACAGGGAGTACTTCATTGCTGCTGCTCTGGGGTTGTTTCACTGTGGTTGCAAGACGTTAACTTTGGAGCATCCGTGGTTTGTAGCTGTGGGAGGCAATGGGATGCTGCAGCATCACAGGCTGTGCATGAGTGGGGATGGAGGAGCCAGGAAGGATGCTGGATGTGGGGGAAGAGAGCTGCCTGCCCATTTCCCTGTGCCTCTTAGAGGTGCTCTCCAGAAACCCACTATGCTTTTATTTAGCAGGAGCAGTTTGAGATGCTTTTTGTGCACCTTGTCGCACACGTTGAGGTTTCCCCTTCCAAAAGGGCTCTGCTCCGTACTCCTACCCCATTTCCCCCTTGCCTTTCTCCAGACCTCAGTCTCTGTCAGGACCAGGCTTTGCTGCTTAGGCAGCAAACTTGTATTGCAGAGCATAGTGGTGGGGAGGGGGGCAAAGGAGAAGACCAGGTAGGAGGAGGATTGGGGTTTCTTATCAAAATAGCAGAAAACAGCATTAATTATAAGCAGAGCATCTTGGAAGGCAGTGGAACTTGGGTGGCAAAATCCAAGAGCTGCAGTGGAATGGTGTCAGCCTGTGGGGTAGGAAGGGATGGAGCCATTGCAAAATGGGAAGCTGGCTTCCTCCTCTCCCCCGTGCATTTCTCCATCCCCAAATTTGCTGCCCCATGGACAGACAACTTTTAACATCAGTTTGTGCCCCTGGTGCTCTGGTAAAGAAAGTGGTGTTGGAGTGACCTGGTGTCTGAGCAGAGAAGCAGCTTTGCCTGGTTGTGTGCTGTGGCCATTGGGATGGAGAGGGGTTGTGAAGGTCTCTGGGGATCTCTCTGTACCTGGGGGGGTGTTCCCCCCTCTTCCCTTGCTTCTCTTTTATTACTTTGCCTTGGAGGAATTTGCTTAAAGATGGGAAAAGCCGCCTAATGTGCAGCCTCGTCAGCCGTGTCCCTGATGTGGGGCACCCACATCACCCAAAGAGGCTGTATTGATGAGACCACTTTTCTCCCTCATCTTCTGGCTCCCTCAAAAGGGGTCCTGGTGCTGCATGAAGCCATTGCACAGCCCTCCATCAGTGCCAGTGAGGCTGTATTAGGGTTAGCTCTGGTCCCACCAGGCAAACCTCCTTTTTTCTATCGATGGCAGAGGGGTGAGGGCCAGGATTTGGTGCTCTTTGCTTTTCCTCCCAAGAAGCCTTTAGGTACAGACAGATTTGATCTCCTTTGCTTAGGGGCAGAGGAGGAGCAGGCAGGTTTTCTCTCTGGGGCTGGGACTGTTGCCTGGGTGAGCAGGGATACAAGTGGCTTTTCCCCCCCTCCTTTCTTTGTATCTCCAGCAAGTTATTTATGGAAGGGAAGAAAATATTCTCACAAGTGTAATAACTTCAGTGCTTAAAAAGGATTAGGTCCTAATAACTCCTGTGATAAGATGGAGGCTCGGTGTAATCTGTTACTAAATGCAAATCTAAAAGCCATTTAAATAGATACAGTAAAGAGCTATCGAGAGACTAGTACATTGTAAACAACAAGGAAATACCTTTTTAATGATTTAAGGGGCGCATTGGGCAGTGGAACATGAGGTGCATTATAAGCAAGGCAGTATCATTTCATTTATATATTGAGAAAACATTTACAGATACTCAACAGATGTTACAAGGACGTTGCAGAGGTGGAGAGTGTGTTTCACACAGATGTAAGAACATCTGTAGAAGACAGTATATAGCTCTATAGCTGTGATTATAAGTGGTAACGGACTGGCTGGACAGGCGGTTGGTGTTTTAATGGAGCGATCCCAGGCACAGCTCCAGGTTGGGCAGAGAAGAGATTCAGAGCAGCCCTGCAGAGAAGGACTTGGGGGTGATGGTCAATGAGAAACTGAACATGAGCCGGCAGTGTGCGCTTGCAGCCCAGAAAGCCAACCGTATCCTGGGCTGCATCAAAAGGAGCGTCCTGCCCCTTTACTCTGCTCTCGTGAGACCTCACTTGGAGTATTGAGTGCAGTTCTGGTGTCCTCAACATAAAAAGGACATGGGACTGTTGGAACAAGTCCAGAGGAGGCCACGAGGGTGATCAGGGGACTGGAGCAGCTCCCATATGAAGATAGGCTGAGAAAGTTGGGTCTGTTTGTCCTGGAGAAGAGAAGGCTGCGTGGAGACCTCATAGTAGCAGCCTTTCAGCATCTGAAGGGGGCCTATAGGGGTGCTGGGGAGGGACTCTTCATTAGGGACTGTAGTGATAGGACAAGGGGTAACGGGTTCCAACTTAAACAGGGGAAGTTTAGATTGGATATGAGGAAGAAATTCTTCACTGTAAGGGTGGTGAGGCACTGGAATGGGTTACCCAGGAAGTTGTGAATGCCCCATCCCTGAAGGTGTTCAAGGCGGGTTTGGACAGAGCCTTGGGTGACATGGTTTATTGTGAGGTGTCCCTGCCCATGGAAGGGGGTTGGAACTGGATGATCCTTTCCAACCCTGACTATTCTGTGATTCTATGATTTGTTAAAGCTTCACGGTAGTGTTATTAGAAGGAGAATAAACACCGCAGCCATCAACTCTAGGCTGGGGATGCTTTTCCTCCGCCTTTGTCTTGTGCTGAGCATGCTGTTGGCCCATGAGATGCATGTATGTATTTTGAGTCCCTGTTTGGGGATGCATCAATGATGGAATGTGACGTTAACTTGCCGAAGGACAAGGCATGGTGGAGAAGATGCTGTTGTGTTTCTTCAAGGACTTTTTGCTGGCTAAAGTCATGTTAGTGTGGAGTAAGGGAAGGTAGGGAGAGTGGGCAAGGAGGTTTTAAAGGGTGGTGATGGTGGTTGAAGGAGGTGGCTGGTCCCCTCCTGTGTCCAAGTGACAAACTAAAGGAGTTGTGGAAAGCTCCAAAACCCGGGACAAAGAGCCAAAACCTGAAGCAGAGGAGAAAAGGGCATATTTATGAAGGTGCAAAGAGACAATCAATGTGGTGACCACAGAGCTCACCTTTTAGGTCATCTGAGGGCAATGGAGGTGTCAGAGGTATTTTCTTACTATGAACGGTAACGTACAGAGTACATGAGCTGGTGCTACAGCATCCTCAGTGCTAATGCTGTTGTTAATAGTGATGCTATTTGCAAATACAGAGTTCGTTCTGTCATTGTAATGTGCTGGTTCCCAGGAGCAGGTTTGTTTTAGGATTAGAGAAGCCAGAGGTACCTTGTCAGTGTTTAAAAGTCATCATTTGAAACTGCTGATCTTTGCATGGCAGCCTTCTCTGATGAAAGCAAACCCATCCTGTGGGGTTTTTGCTATGTTTATTGTCTGTGTCTCAGGTATGACTCCTGCAGCCATTAAACACGTTTGGGTTGCAAAGTGGGATGCAGAAATAGGAGCGAAAGCTCTCACTGACATTTAAAAGAACTCCTGAACAAGTTTATTTTGAGGTTGGCCTTTTGCAAGACCTAACCAGAGCATTCTGCTTTGGAAAATGTGGTCACAGTGACTCCATTTTCATGCATGAGGAACGGTTGCTCTAAAATTAAATAGTAATAGAAAGAAAGGAAGGAAAAAACCCTATCAGCTCTTGAGAGCTGACCGAGAGATCTGTTCTGAGTAGGTGTGAGGCTTACAAAAAGGTATGTGCCAAATCCTCGCTATTTTTACTCTCACTCATGATTCTTACTGTCATGATTAATACTCTTCACATCACTGGGGTGGGTTGTGCAAGGGAGTCATGTTTGCGTGTGTAAAGTCCTGAGACCCAGTTTGAATAGTACTGGAAAGCTTTGTGTTCATTTTCTTGGCAAGGAAGATGAAGTCCCTCTGCTAAGATCCGGGAGGTGACATTATCCTTGCGCCTGCAGTGTAGGTGATGAGGCAAGATGTCCATGGATCCTTAAACTCTAAGGAGCTGTAAGTCACTTGGTTGGAAAGCAGTAGCTTTCCTGGATGCACTAAACATCCCTTTAAAGAAAGGTCAAGAAAAAGGAGTATTTAACTGTTTCTTGGGAGGTGTTTTGGGCAAGGTCCAGGGTGGGAGCTCAGTGCAGATGTAAGACCAGACTCCACAGTGCACCATTGTATGGGTGATAGTGGAGCATTGAATCTGGATGTCCTGGAGCAACTCGCCTTGTTCACCATGGCATCTCTTAGAAGCCACTTGTGGAAATAAAAGGAAATCAGGTTTGTCTTTCCTTAGAGAAATGGGGTGGAATTAGCTCAGTAAATGTGCCTTGCTGGACTCTAAGTTAAAATGTCTTGTGGAATATGGTTCTGGATAGGCCTTGGCAGGGGTCTGCTGGCTGCCCTTACATGCGCTTGGGTCTTCCTCATCCTGCTGTTGTACCGGGGGTAGCAGGAGGTGGCTGCCAGGGCTGCATCTTTTTCTTTGGCAGACCTTACCAGTGGGTGAAGCTGCTTCTGGATGTAAAGTGCTGAAAGGGATGTGAGCGTGTGTAGAACTAAGCCCAAACGCTGATCTGCTGTGCTGTTTGAATGACCCAAACGGTGCCAAGACCTAAAATGTCATTTTTCCTAAAAAGCATTGGAATCACACGGTAAATGTTTCCTGGATTCTGGTTTGCATCTCAAACATAATGTTTTTGGAGAATGGCTCCGACTGCTGCCGAACTCATTGCCCCGGGCAGTGGGAGTTTTGGCTGAGGAGGGACTTGTGAATTGGGCCTGAAATTAAGTCCATGAAAGCAGTGGTCTGTGTTTGCTGCTGAGTGACTTCTATTGCTCATCTCATAGGTGCCATTCAGGGGGTCTGGCTGGTGTTTTGAGATGAGATACTTCAGGATGATAAGAAGCTGTGTTCAAGTTACCCATGTAAAAGGCTTCCGCATTTCAGTTCGATTTCAAACAGAGGCAAGAGAAGGGCTCTACAGATGGTTGATGGTGCTGCTGTGCTTCTTCCCTGCAGTTCTTTTGCCTGTTGCAAAGGGTATGAGGGATGTTGATCAGGTCTTCTTCATGGTCCTGATTCAGCTGAGAGCTTTAGAAGATACCTGATCTTAAATATGCTGTATTCCCAAAGTTGTCTGTGTGTGTGTGTGTGTTGGGTCCTTAGCATGGGTAGGGGTACCAGTGTGGGCCTACATGATGGGAATTGCCTGTTGAATCATGGAGGTGGTGACTGGCACCCAGTAGGAGATAGAAATGAGATGGTTTAATACATGGTGTCCTCCCTTCCCCTGGCCTGGCACCTTATATTGACATTTATATCTATGGAAAGAAGATATGAAATGTCAGTGCTGTGACAGGAGGGGATTTTAGAGCTGCTCGACGTGAGCATCAGTAACACAACACAGGGCAGGAAGAGGCACCCCCTCACCTTGCCTGGCTGTTTGTGGCAGCGCTATGGGGTGGTTTGGGGCTGGACCTTGCTGTTGGCAAGCTAAGAGTGGGATGCACACCTGAGTCTGTGTACCTGTCTGTCATCTGTGTGTGTGTATATATATATATATATATTTGCCTGACATTGCAGGGCTTTCTGCTGTAAACAAGTTAGTTTCTCTAATTCAGTTTCTTTTACTTTCTGTTATCTTACTGCTATTTATCACTGTGTGTATCCTGGACTCTGGGGTGTGCCAGGTAGGGAGGATGAGTAAATTGCTTTGTGAAACAGGCTTGTGTCTGTTGGCATCAAGTGTAAGTTACTCAGCACTGGTGCAAGAGAAGAGGAGAGCAAGGACCTGCTGAGTTGCAGAGGACTGTCACCACCTCACACAACCCCTTCTCCGCTGTGTGTCCTCAGAGGAGTTTGGTTCTTGTCCTTCCCCTTTGGGATGTGCAGTCCAGACTGTCCCTCATCTGGTGTTTTTCTAGTTTCCCATTTTTGCATGTTTTGCCTCCAGGCTTAGTCATTTATATTCTGTGCCAGTGCACAAATGGTGTTGATGCTTGACTTCAAGAGCAGAAGGTTCAGCCCTATTGAGCGGTTGGAGCAGGAGGCTGGAAGGGACCTCCATGGCTTACACTGACCATCTCTTATCCCAGGGCAGGATTAACTGTACTGAGATCTGTTTCTGGACTGATCAGCATCCTAACCCCTGCAAAAGCAAGGCTCTGTGCCCTTCCTGCAGTTTATCCTACCATATTCATTATTAGCGATTTCTTCTTATGCCCAAGTCAAAGGTCCCCTCCTGCAGTTTAAACCGAACCCTTCCTCTTTGATCCATCAGGAATATGGAAAACATCATACTCTTTTTCTATTCAGCTGTTTTTTATATATTTGAATATTGTGAACATTCCTGGTTCTCCAGATAAGATGGGATTTGTTTCTTCCACCCTAGACTACATCTGAACCAACACAGTGGTGGGGTGTGCAGTATGAAAGAGAAATTGTCACTTGATACAAGTGAAAACATTTGGTGAGGGAAAGCTCTCAAATCAGTAGTAATAAACAAGAAGGACAGGGCTTTGGAAGAAGGGATCCTTCAAAGGTTTCCAACTGGTGCTTTGTCTGAGAAGAGAGACAGGCTCTTTTTCGGCAAGGTGAAAGCTGTTCCTTGATGCGTTCAACAGCCCTTCCAAATCAGTCTCCATTTGCATTGTGCAGATGCTCAGGGGATGTAAACATTGTGGCAGGCTGCCACTTGCAGTGCATCCTAGATGTAGTCCCACAGGCCTGAGTCCCCTTTCACCCTGCTCCAGGTACAGGGCTGGTGGTGTATGGCATCGGAGCATCTCTCTTCTTCAGTTTGTTTGCTTTGAAATTTGGGTGTCTAAAGTCTTAACAAGCACAGGGACCCTGTGAGGGTTGTTTGTAGAATCACAGAATGGTTTGGGTTGGAAGGGACCTTAAAGCTCATCCAGTTCCAACCCCTGCCACCGGGAGGGGCATCTTCCACCAGAGCGGGTTGCTCCAAGCCCCATCCAGCCTGGCCTTGACCACTGCCAGGGATGGGGCATTCACAGCTTTCTTGGGCAGCCTGTGCCAGCACCTCATCACCCTCACAATGAAGAAGTTAATCTCGCCCAAGTGTAGGGTGTCGAACTTGGACCACACAAATCATCCTTTGGAGATGCTTTCTCTTGGTTTGCTGCAAATGACTGACTAGGTGAAGCACATCCTACCTGGGGTGGGTAGGGTCGGTGGGCATTGTTTCTTATAGTGCTGTTTAATGGGGATTTGCTGTGCTGGAAAACCTCAAGGTGAAGTGAACCATGTGGTCCAGTATCACCTGTATCTTACCTAGGCTTTTGCTCCATCTGCTCAGGCCCAGGTGCCTCCTTTGTACCAATGTAAAGCCATTTGACCAGGTGGGGAACATTAGTGAGGACATTTAAAGTCAATGCATCCTGGAAGTAGGATGCAAAAGGGGACAACTGGAGTGACTGTCTGAGCTCTGGGATTGGGTTGAGGTAGGCCAGGCATCAGCATAGTCCTGTGCTGCTTCCTGAGAGCGTCAGCACCAATTGCTTCAGTTTCCTGACCGCTCAGGCACATCGATCTTCTCACTTTTCCAAAAGGGTTTCCTTAATCACTTGGCAGTGGCTTTTCCACTCCTGCAGAGGGCTTGAAGATGGTGAAGACTACATGGAATTGCATGTGGTAACACCCAGCTTTAAGGGGACTGCTTGAAATCAGAAGGTGAATTCAGCCGGAAAGTGTGCTGGGGCCACACCAAGTTCAGCTTCCCTCCGGCTTGGCTGGATGCAGACATGTGGATTGCTTACAGACCAACATACGTAGGGTCAAGCTCTGGAAACTCAGTGAGCCCATGGACCCCCCCCTTCCTCTGTCATTATGCCTGGTAGGAGCTCTTCATCAAGGACATAGGGCCATACAGTGCAACTGTAGCCTTGCTGTACTCATCAGGTGGCTCCATACTGAGAGGTGGGACCATCAGAAGTCAGTGACTATTACTGGATAATCCAGGGCCTGGATTGTTGGGAAAGCAGTGGGATTTCTGCCTCTCCACCATTCAGGACTTGGGTACATCAGCACAACTGATCCAGGCAGGAGGTTTCAAGGATGCAGGATCTTTTTTTACATCTTCTGTTCCACTAGCCTGACTTTTTTGTCAATGCCAATTAACCAAGCATACATTAAAGGGAGAAAGTATGTTTTTCAGGAATAAGTCTTAAGGGAGAGCCTTAGGGTGCTGGATTTGTGTGTGTGGGGTAAGGGACCTCTCTTTCCAGGGCTTACTCTGAAGGAAGGAAAACCAAGACAGGAGATGAGAAGTGTAAAATGGTGGGAGGAAGCCAACACCAGCACAGCTACAAAGCCAATATTGGTACAGACGACAGAGCAGTGTGTTTGAGATAATGGTGTGGCTGAGACTGACAGCCGTGGGAAGAAGGAAATAAAAGAGATTCCTTTTTTTATGTTGTCTGGCTTTTTCTGCCTGTGAATTAAGAGTCTGGATCTGAATTTAAATACCAGGGCATGGGAGCTGCGTGGGGGAAGAATCGGATCAGTTCGAACCACGGCTGTGCAGACACAATGAACAAGGGATATGAAACCAGGGAATTTCCCCCCTCCCTGCTCTTTCAAATGCATGTCATAATATTTCCCTTTGTGTTCCTGCCTGGTGTAGTGTCACCTTGAGCCTCTTTTGCTGTTGTTTCCCATCCCCTGCTTTACGGCTGTCAATGTGGTTGTGAGCCTTAAGTTGGTTTCTTTGGACTGGCAGAGAAATCAGAGTACATCGATGTGTGCTGCTTGTTTAATGTTGATGATTGCAGGCCAGTCAGCATGCTACTGTTAACAGTATGGCTGGGGACTCTGAAGTGTTAATTAGCAGCAATTAATAAGAAGTGAAAAATTAATACCCTATGTCAGCTTTCTTTGCTAGTTAGTTGTATCAACACCAAGGCTCAGAGGTAGCTTGAAGCTTATGTTTGTATAAGAGTTGGTCTTGTCACATTGCATTGGGAAAATACTTAACTGGTCTCTTATCATAAGTGATAACCTAGTTATTCCCAAAATATGCAGATAAGCTTTAGCCTCTGACACATCCAGGTTTCTTGTGATGTGGATGCTCTCAGCATGACATTTCATAACCAGTGAGTTCTCCATAGCTCACGCAAATAAGATGCTGATGACTTTGCTGAATTTGGATGGGACGTTCTGCACTGCCCCCTTTTAATTGGATTGAACTCAACTGAACAAGGCCAGCCCCAGATGCAGCCAGCGAGGATGGATCCCAGCCATGTTGCAGACGCCTTAAGCAGGTTCCTGCAGGTTTTCCCTTCCATTTTCCATTTCTGATGAGAAATTCCCTGGTGCAGGGGAATGGGCCTTTCTTGTGGGTCTGGTGGCAGTTTTGGAGCTTGACTGCAAATGCTGTCATCATCTGTTAAGACACCTTCAGTCTTTTAATCAGATCACAACTTTGTCTTATCAGCCTCATATGCGCATCACAAGATTTAAGTACACTACCACTAGGCTTATCTTTCTTCTTGGTATTTATGTTGTTACCCCTGAGTTCTGTTTAAGGTGATTGATTTGTTGTGTTTAAATTGATCTCTCTGTTTGTCATTTTCTAATAGACCCAGATTGCCCTCCATTATTGTCTAGTCCTAGGCAAAAATGAAAACAGCTGAATCCACCCAAGACTGGGAAGATGTTAGCTTCAGCTGACACCCAAGATGTTAGCTTCAGCTGACACCTCCTTTCCTCTCACATTTAACAAGCTTGATGTAAAATCATGATTCTGAAGCAATTTATTATTAATGGTATTTACAGAAGTATTCCCTTCCAAAGGGGAAGTGCTTTTTGATTTTCAGTAGACTGATTGCTTCTAGTTTCATAATTGAAACTTAATGTACACTGGGGATGGGTGATCATAGAATCACAGAATGGTTTGAGTTGGAAGGGACCTTAAAGCTCATCCAGTTCCAACCCATCTGCCATGGGCAGGGGCACCTTCCACTAGACCAGGTTTGTTCCAAGCCCCCTCCAGCCTGGCCTTGTGATACGTATGTTCTGAGGTTAACTGCACTTGAAATACTCATAGTATGTAATACACTTAATTCACTAGCGAGTCTGATGTCAACAAGGAATAAAGATGAAAAGCTGTAGTGGCCATCGCGGTGGGGATGTGATTGTTAGTATTTATGGAGTGCTCAAAGGATACTAAGCACTCTGCAGAGAGAATTGGTATATGGTCTTCTTGTTTAGAAATGGTTTTTCCTTTCATTATCAGGTTTCTTTAGGGTGGGGAACGCACATTGTTGATGGGTCTAACTTTGCCCAAACAGGCTTCGGTTGGAGGTTGTGTCATCTGCCTTGGTTTCACTACAGTGAAACACCCATGATTTTAGGGTGGTTTAATTGCAGCCACCCCAGTGCTGTTGTGATCACTCCAGCAGACTGCCCACCATGGTTCAGTTAATGCACATTACACTTGCACTGGACATGCTCCTCATTGTTTTCAGTTCCTCTCAAATCTGCTCAGACACGTGCATTTCTTCCTTGCAGTTTTCATTGCAATAGCCTTAAAAACTGGGAATGAAAAATCTATGACAGAACGCTCTCCCTCTTTCTGTTTTATAACCACCATATCTGGTCTTTCTGAATATGCCTTCTGGGTAGTAAAAGTTGAAAAAATCCCATAATGTTTTTACAATCCTGTTACCTCCTGCTTTGCCTGGCCTCTGGCAGTAAACTTTGTTCCTGCTTTTAGTCATGCTTCTCGCAGAGCATTTGGTGTTGGTGCTGCCAGCATAGTCCTCTCTCTCATGCAGATCTTGGAGGCATCCACTAATAAGCAAGACCAGTCTTGCTCATCCTATATTCTGGACACACACTTTCCCTCCTATCTGTCTTTGCTTTAGCATGTCTTGTGTGAATAGCCGGTTCCCTCTGTGCCCATAACCCAAGCTCTTGGTTTCTCTTTTTCAGTCCTCCTTTGACACCTTGTAATTCATCACCATCTCGGAGAGTTTTACAAAAAGCTCACTTTGGAGTTCTTTTTAATTTACTCCTGAAGGTGTATCTCTGGATGTTGCTTGTCTGGTGGCTTACTATAGCTAGAAATACAGTGCTTGTTTAGCCTGGTGTCTGATTCAAGATCTAGTCAGTCTGTATTTCCTTTCTCAAATCATTTTTCATCTCTGCATGGTTTTATTCCACTTTGTATTTACTATGGTCATTCCTTATAGAAGAATCTCCTCTGCCCACTTAACCCAGTCTACACCCAAGTTAATATTTGCTGCTGTACATGGCACTAACTGCTGCAGTTACCTTAGGTCAGTCTTTGTTCAAAACCCGGTTGTAGCCAGCGCTGCTTCATTGGGGTGTCTGCATATCGCATGCTAAACTTTGTTTTCTAGTTATTTCATGCTCTCCCCATTATTTTCCCTTCAGTGCTTCCTCTGTTTCATTTTCAGAAATTTCCCCCTTTGGAAGCTTGGATCTTTATGGGGTGAGATATATTCCACACTGTATGTGCTGGCTAACACCATGTGTTAGCCAGCAAAAAGCTGGAAGGCAAGGGCTGGACCTGCTGTAGGATGGTTGAATTGGCCTTTTCTTTTTTTTCTGGCATGGATTGTGGTGCCTTATGGGCTGGTCCTTCCCCCTCTGTTGGTGGTACAAGGATCTGGGCTGAGCTTTGAGATGTGAATCCTGTGGATGCTGTTTATTACCTCACTGTTGTCTCTGTTGCTGTGTTGTTGCTGATATGATATTATTGCCACTGAGACCCTTTATTGTGGTTCCTTATCCAACTGTAACTTCACCACAGAAGAGAGACCAGGATTGGAGGTTTACAATCACATGGAATAACTTGAAAACTGTTAGGAAAGGATGAGGGAATGGGTTGATGTGGGTAGAACAAATCACTCACTGTTTTTCTCTCTTTGTTCTAGCTTGTCCTCTAGGCACTGCAGGATGAATTAGGAAGGCAGAGCCTCTTCCTCTAAACCATGGAGACAAGGGCATCTTTCATTGCCACCATGCGAGAGACCCAGCATCTCTCCCCAGAGAAGGGTCAGAGCCCGGCCAATGGCAACAGAGAACAATTTGATTCAGGTGAGCTCTTATTACCCCCATAGGTTGTCTTCACTGTTACAGCCCTCCAAGTGGTCACCAGTAGAGATGGGGACATGTTACCAGGGACTGTTAGCATTGGGAATGGTTGTACAGTTTGAAGGCCTCTTGTGAGTCTTGTGGGTTGGATAGTGTCCCATGGTTGATGGGTTAGGAAATCTGAGCTTTTCTTCTTCTGGATATCTTCTACAATACGTAGCAACTCTTCAGACTTTAAACAAAAAACAATGGAAAACCTTTCCCAGGACATCATACAATGTTCTTCGGTTTCCCCACCCTTTTTTATTCTAATGAAGTTTTGCGGTTAGAGAGAAGAGATGAACATTCAGAAATTACAGCATTTCTCCTTTGTTTTGACTTTCACCCTCATCTCCTTCACAACTTTTCTGAGGGCTTCAGGTGACAGTGCTTCACAAACATTGGACCAGTGAGTGGAGAGCTGGTTCCGTGTTGTCCTTGTGCTCATGGGTATGATTGGATGCTTTGTAGTGCTTTAGGATGGGCACCTTAAGGTGAGTATTCATTGCGCTGGATTTGGGCATCACTGTGGTAGATACAGAAAAATAAGTGCTAGCTTCTGGTGATTTCTGCTGGAATTAAGTGCTTTAATTTCCTATATCTAGCTCCAGCAGGAGACTCTATTGAATGGTGAAATTGCACATTATGGCTAGGTCCAATCTGCTTTCTGATGGCAAAATGAGAGACCTCTCTTTATCCCGTCTCTTCTCTGGCATTACCTCTGCTGCCCATCATGCCCTGGGCTGACTCAGTCCACTCGGTAACCCAGCAGAATGGTAACGCAGGAAAAAGACAAGTGAATCGTTATCTGCCAGCTTTGTGAGTGGAACTGGCTGGGGAAAGGAGGCGGTCAGAACACATGCTGGTGGGAATGGGATTTCTCCCAGTGGCGGTGAACTGCTTGATGTGGCTCAGCTATAACTTGTGACTTCATCCTTGCTCTGTATTTGCATTGAAGAGCTCAATTGATGGGCTTGTGGAGAACAACACTGAGCTGTCAGTTAATGTGTACAGGAGCTTTCGTCTTTTCATTGGTGCTTGTGTTGGTGCCCAGGTATTTGAATGCTTTTGCTTGCATTTCTGTAAGAGGTGTTCTTAACAGAAGGATCCTCAGGTATAAATGGCAAATGAAGGTCTGTGCTTCTAAAGGGCTACGTGAAGTCTACTTCCATGGAAATAGATACCCTCAGCAGTGATGAATCACTGATTCAACACTACTCAAATACAACAGTAGCAGTGTTGTTGTGACTGCTTAAAAACTCTGCGTGCTTTGCCTTCAGTGTCTTTTGCATCTCTTCTCTCTGGTGGGGCTGCTTGTGCTCTCTTGGTCAGTGCTGTGCTAAAGTTCTGGAATGGTTTGGGTTGGAAGGGACCTTAAAGCTCCTTCAGCTCCAACCCCTGCCATAGGCAGGGACACCTTCCACTGGAGCAGGTTGCTCCAAGCCCCTGTGTCCAACCTGGCCTTGAACACTGCCAGGGACGGGGCAGCCACAGCTTCTCTGGGCACCCTGTGCCAGCGCCTCAGCGCCCTCACAGGGAGCAGCTTCTGCCTAAGAGCTCATCTCAGTCTCCCCTCTGGCAGGTTAAAGCCATTCCCCTTGGCCTGTCCCTACAGGCCCTTGTCCAAAGCCCCTCTCCAGGTTTCCTGCAGCCCCTTTAGGCACTGGAGCTGCTCTAAGGTCTCCCCTTGAGGAGCCTTCTCTTGTCCAGGCTGACCCAGCCCAGCTCTCTCAGCCTGGCTCCAGAGCAGAGCTGCTCCAGCCCTTGCAGCATCTCCATGGCCTCCTGTGTACTGAATAACGCTGACCCTGCCTGGAGCCGAGGAGAGTATCTCAATCCTTGTTGCTCATGTGATGCAGACCCCTTTCTCAAGGTGGGATTCATGTCCTCTAATTCAGACATTTCCAGAGTGGACACTTGCAGCCATTGGATCCATTTATATCCATTGGACAGAGTTATGACCCTCTAGGGTGAGATTCAATTGGCCAGCCACAGACATTGGTTTTTTTAATGAGAAGAACTGGCTTGTGGTGCTTGAATTTCTTTGGTGATCCTGATCTTGGTGACTGTCCCAAGGACATGCTGGAGATTTGTGATTGGTCAGGCACCCCCTTCCTCACTTAGTGTATTAAACACTAAAGCATTTCAGTTTTCTGTTCACTCAGAAAGTCTTGAATGTATGTGTGTGCTATAACTAAGATGGCTAAGTCATCTGCCACAAGTAGGTTCTTCTTCAGTGAAGCCTTGGAAAAGTTCGTATTACTGGAGCCACAGATTTTGGCTCTTTTATTCCCTTTATTTCCCACAGCCAAAGCATCCCGGGAGTCTGTTAGCAGCTGGACCAGTTGCATTTTTATAGTGTCCATGCATGAGCACTCTAAAGCCATTGGAGGCTCACAGATAATGACTTGTTGATTTTATTGGCCATCCTGGCTTCTTTATACATCGCTGTATTGTAGGCTCTTTCATTAGGGAAGAGCAGTGGGCCTGAGTGCCAGTAATTGGAAAGGATATGGAAAATGGGGCCAGTGCCACATTTATCATCTCATGGGGTGCTCTGTGAAATGTTGGCATCTGGGATTTTGCAGCTCTCCAGCAGAGCCAGGACTTTGTTCTTGGAGTGCACGGCTTGTGTGACAAAGAAATCAGCTTTGGGATAACTGCTTCTCAAGTGGGCACAATCTTCCTTGTCATGTGTTAAGCGACATCACATTTCTCTGTCTACCTTTTAATTTGGGGGCCTCCAGGCAGCTGAGGGAGGTTGGGAAGAGGTGTCCTCTGCACCTCAGCTGTAGGGCTTTTCTGATGCATGAGGCGATTTGTGCGCAGTCCTGTTATGTGCATGGATGGGGTTGGGTTCCTTGGGCTGATCTCATCCCTGGACCACACTGTCTGTGCTCTGGATGTTCTAGAAGGGAGCAATGTCCGTTAAAAAGGTATTTTGGAAGCGTCCAGTCCCTTCAAAATCCCTTGTGATAAAACAAAACAAAATAAAGGGCTGGAGCTGTGATAAATGAGTACTCTGACATTATTTTTACAGGCCTTGTGAAAGTAATTTCCTGATGAAGTCTGCAGATAAAACACAGTGGAGGAGTCAGACCTGTGATGCATCAGGGAGAAATGAGCTGACAGGGAGGGAAGGCTGCAGCTCTAATGCTGCATCCCCCATGCAGGGGTCTTGAAGCCTCTCTGTTTGGGTTTATAAAGGATTGATCTGGGTGATATTTTGTTTAACAGGTGCTGTTGTGAAGTTTCCATCACTGCATGTGAATGAACCTTCCAGTGGGGCTGTGGGAGCAGTAGGGACAGTGAATCTGCCTGTGTTGGCATGTGGCAGAGTAAGGTCATGGGTAATAATCTTATGAGGTACAGGAGGACTTGTTGCATCCATAACGAGCATCTGCAAGGCTGATGTAATTAAAGTGCTGTTGCCAAATTCTGGAGAAGAATTTGCCACCCTGGAGACATTGCTGCCTGTAAGGGATGGGGGTTATATACTGAGCTGCCTAAAAATCTCAGCTTCCACTAGCTCTGTAGCATGATTCCTTCTGATAAGAGTACCAAGGAAGGCTGGAGAAAGGGAGCTATGTGCCTGGACTCACCAAGCAGGTTAGAACAAAAAGCAGGAATAATCTGAGAATATATAGAGAGCCTCATGGGTAGAGGGAAATATGTCATGATCTAAAATGGAAGTATCTGAGTAGACAAGAGCCAATGGCTGACCTGGGAATGCCCTGACCATATCAGATGTCCTGGGTGAAGATGTCCTTGAGGTTTTTGAGCAGCCCATCCCAACACCACAAGCCCAGATGGATGCAAAAGCAGGAAGCAAGGAGGCAGAGGGGATGTAGTTTTAGCTTTCATGTCAGATGCTTCTGACTTTTAGTGGGATGGGGATACTTTGTGATCAGAGTAAAAAGCTGCTTAAGCATTGGAGTCATTTTAACCTGGGGTGGGTAACCATATCTGCCCATCTGCTCACAGTCTCTATTTTAGAGGCTCAACAAGTGAAAGCTGTGGACCTGGCTCTTCTCTAATACATTAATGCCACAGAGTTGTAGACATTAAGGCTGAAAATTTCTCTGCTCATCTGAGTTGCATGGTATAGATGAGGGAAACGGCAGTTTTTGCACCAAGCCTCTACCTTTTGGTTAAGCTGTCATCTTTCAGTAAGAAATGAACAAACCGCTGACTTTGGGTCAAATGTCCCAAGCAGAGCCAGCTTCTATGCCTGGCTGTTTTTTACATTGATTGCAAAAGAAAGCCCGTTCCTTATTCTGCATTGAATTTGTCTATTTTCAGGTTACAGTCATGGGGTTGGGTTATTTCTTGTCTTGCTGAGCTGAAAAGTCAACTGGTAGTCACTTTATCATGGGAATAAATGTTGATTTACATCTTCATATTTAAGCAGGTTATTTGAGTGTAAGGCAGGGAATCAGACTTAGACTTGATGCAGCAGGATGCAAAGTGTTTCAGGGCAGACAGCTCAGTGCTCCTCTTCGAACTCCCAGATAGATCTTTACCCTCCACCACCCCTGCCTCAAAACCCCTCTTCTGATCTACTTTTTTCCCCCCCTCCTGTGTATGTGTGGCTCCATAGGCAGCAAATAATGAGAGATTCCCATTGCACACCATAATTTTCTGGTCCTGAAAACTGGAGACCTGTAGCAATAATTGCAATAAATGAACCCTGCCGTTTTCTTCATAAAACTGTCTGGGGAGGTTTCTTAATTCAGTTTGTCATGAGTCACTTTAATTACATCATGACCACACTGATGAATGCTTGGGCAGGTAAGGGTCTCGCAGAGTTTGGCTGATAAATGCTTACTGCAAAGAGCTCATTGCTCGGCTGTAAATATTTGTGCTCTGGGGATGGAACTGGGTTTTCAAGATTGCTTGGGAACAAAAGGAAAGCAATCAGATTTGGCTGATTTTCTGTAAGTGAGAGAAAATTTATACTTTATTATTGCTGTGTGCGTTCCAGCGATGGTTTGGGGCCTCAGCTCTGCGCTACTCGGAAGAGAAAAGAAAGAGGAGTAATGTCAGGTCCTTCACAGTGGGAGAGGATTAAGTGAGGCAGTGGTGTGAATGGGGGAGGCATGATGCAGAGCCTTGAATCTGAAGTGGGGCAAGAACAAGCGCAGGAAGCAAGAAGGCAGTAGTGGTCTGGTGAGAGGTTCTGGGGGATTTGGAAGTCTTTAGGGAAGAGAGCAATGTGGGAGCTTCAGCTGACATTTCTGAATGGAAGGATGCTGAGGAAGGAAAGGAAGGGTGTCAGGGCTGCAGATGGGGTTCCCCAGACCCAAGAGGTGGGGTGTTTGCTCTACACATTGCTCAGCCAACATAATCAACTTCTAATATTATCACAAGGACACTGCCGTAATTATCAGTGCTGGGTGACCCACTTTTGGGGCATGAGCAGAGCCATTGCACCCTTATGGTAGTGGATAGACAGCAAGAGAGTCATCGAGTACAAAATGAAAGAGTACAAGTGCTTTTTGCAGTGTGATGGGTTTGTTCCCCCACTGCCATGAAAGCAGAGGGATTTCTGGTCTCAAAGTGTTGGCTGCTAAAGTCCCTAAGTCTGCTGAAAGCATAGCAAGAGCTGGTCAAAACAGTTAATCACAGCTCTTTAAAACAAGCTTTCTCTTTTCCGTTGTGTTGATGTTTATACTGGTTGCTATTCGCACCCTGAACCCTTTGCCACAACTTTTCCCTTCTTTGGCTATGTTTTAGGCTGCTTTTCTTTCTTTGCTTTTCAACAGATGAGGGTTCCAGCATTGAGGACACCGACTTCAACTGGGATGAGTTCCTGGAGGAGACAGGAGCCAGCGCTGCTCCCCACACCTCCTTCAAACATGTACGTGCTTTGTCTGAGCCTGGCGGGTGTTGTGAGTGTTCCCTTGTGTGGTTTTCATGTGGGTCCTGGAGAGCTGAAGTGTGGTCTGGGGAGAAATCATCCCTCCATGCATGTGACAGCCTGCATGGGATTTGCCTCCCAGCTGGTGTTAGGGGAACTTAGTGTGTTTGTGATCACAGCTCAGAGCATTGTGTCTGTGCTATTTCCTTGTCCTCTGCCTTTGGTTCAAATTTTCCTTTTTTGAGGGGTTTTATTGCTTTCCTTTGGTTTATATGCACTCACTTTTCTCTCTTCATCAATTTTTCCTTCTCCTTATTTCTTCGTTGTTGTTCATCCCAACCTGTAGAGATTTATCTCACAGGAGTGTGACTTCTCCAAAGCTATCCTCTTAATGCATGATTTGCTGGCTAGCCGGCTCACTCAGCCCTAGTGTCCAGTGTGCCCCGTAGGAAACCATCTCTCAGCCTTCTGCCTGAAGATGCTGTCTCAGAAGCATGAGAACCAAGTACATGTGTAGGTGATGCTTTTCCTGGGTGAGCATAGATCATATAGACAGCCGTGGTAGTTACGATACGGTCTGTGGATCTGGTCCATGTTAGTGCAGCTAGCATTCGAAGTCTGAAATCTTCAGTGATGAAGATTCGTAGCACACTTTGAAGAAAGGACTCTGCCTCCCAGCGGTGCCTGTCACAGTCAAGGATGTTGTTTGGAACCATCTTCATCCAACACCAGTTGCTTAATCTCTTCTATTAATCTCCATGTGATGTCACATGAGGCCATGGGCCAGCAATGAAGCTGATATATGAGTTCTTCATCACAGTCAAGGGTGTGCAGGTTAGATTTTTGCAGGACATCTTTGTCACTCAGCTGCAAGACTGTGCTGACCTACTTGGAAGTTGTGATGCCTTCAACTGAGTTAAGCGAGGACAAATCATATTCCTCTGTCCTCAGCTGCAAGTCTCATGAGGATAATGCTGCTCATCCCCCTACCAGGCGCATCAGGTGTAGGTTGCAGCCTGTTCTGTTACAGCTGCCCATCAGTCATGCTGGCTCTTCTCCCATCTTCATTTGGCTGATCTGCAAGCTCTGGAGGATGTGGACATCTTCAGCAGGAAAAGAGCTGTTTTAGCTGTGATGCTGTGGGTTGCCTTACACTGAGGCTGTTTGCTGGCATAGATATCCTTTGGGAACAGCATAGCTGTGCTTCAGTGAGAGGGAAGCTTCCTGAAGAACCTGTTGCTACTTAAAGAGGAGCCTTTATTTGGATGGCTGCTGTCATGCCTTTAAACTAGCTTTGTCTCCAGGTGATTTCTTGGCTTGTTCTGAAGGGGTAAGGAGCTGCTGTGATGAAAATCCACTCTTCCATCTACACATGAAAAAATAATACACTCTGCCATTCCCTATTTTGTTTCTGTTCTAACAACAGTGGATTATTGCAGGATGAAGGACAATAATTCCCTATAGTGCAGGATTACAGAGCAATGGTTATTGTAGAGTTTATACTTGATCCAGTAGCTGTCTGTAGACAGCATCTTGTCCTAGGTCTGAACCCAAATACCAGAATCAGATGAAAGTATTATGCTTCATGGAGTCCTTAAGGGTGTCTTTAGGAGCGTGGAGATGCCCACCTCATCCTGATAATCCTTCTGACTGTGGTGTCTCACTGCACCTCAGTCCTGGGAATTCCAGTGTGAGACAGGTTAGTGTTGGGAATAGCCCTTAGTGACTGCACTTCACAGTTTGAAACATGATCCTTAAAAAAAACATGGCTTGGCCAGGAACCTGGAAGTCATTAGAGAAGATTGTGTTATCTGGCTGTCTGATTGCGCTCTTTGTGGGATTTCCAGTCCCAAGTCCCTTGCCCCCAGGATACCTCATTGGTCTTTACTTACGGTGAATGCAAGGAGTGAAACTAGAAATGAACGTGAATCCTGGATTATTCATGAGGACCCTTAGCATCACAAGAGCTAAGATCGTATCTTATGGCTAAAGTAGCAAATGTCACGGACCTTCTTCAGTCTTCGGCGATCTCCAAAGGTCGCTTCCAGCCTCAATTCAACTATACCCTGACTCCAGGCATTGATGCTGATGATTGATATTATATGTATGTTTGTGAACAAAACGCATTTGAACCTGGTGTTTAAATGAGAAGTTAATCAGAGATAAGCTTAAAGCTGACTTTATAATCTCCTGGTTTCAGTAGGAGATAAGGTACTAAGAAGCCTGTAAGAACCTGTCCTTAAGCATCTCCTAGGGAGTAACAGGCTACATTTTGGATGGTCTTCTGAAGACAAGGCTGACACCTGAACTAGTGGACTGGCATCTACCTCCTCTTTGTCAACAACAGTTAGAGACATCCCATTGGCCTTGGAAGATACTTTATGATGTGCTGACAGCAGGCCCTAGTGTCCTAGAAGAGATGCATTGGCATCTCCAGTGTCTTAAGGCAAGTTACGTGTAACATGTCACTGGTGAGGTAAATGGAAGTGACATCTCTGTCAGATGGCAGGACAGTGACCCCAACCATTTGCTTTTCTGTGTTGGGTCATATCTTACTTACAGAGGTGCTGGGAGAGTCAGATGGTTGAAGCTTGAGCTGCTGGGGAGGGATTTAGTGCAAACACTCTTCTTGGTCTGCCTGGGACAGCATTCAGCCCTTGATGCTTGTCAAACCTCAAGAGGTGCTTCAGTGTTGTTATATGGTTAATTACTGTAGTTGGGCTAAACTCCTAGAGGTACGTAGTTGCCTTTCTACCTTGTCTGTGTCCTGTGATCTGCCTGACAGAGCTGTGCAGTGGGAAATGAAACCTCATTTGAGTTATATCGCCTTTCTCCCAGGCATTAGTGAGATTTATGATGTGAAGGTCGATACCAGTCTTCTCTCAGATGTAGTGCAACTGAGGTTACCACTGCTGGAGAGCCTTGTTGGAGCACGTGGGCTGTTGCATGATGGGGTATATGCCAGTGAAATAGGAATGGTCCTGCCCAGAGAGATTGTGAAGGGGGCGGTTGGATTAAGGAGCGCAGTCAACTCATGTCCTACCTCAAAGCTGCTGTTTAAGAACAGCATCATTTTGCTTAGCTGGAGAGGGGGCTCTCCCTGCAAAGAAGAAAAGGTAACACCATGCCTTTCTAATTTTGTAAGGTTGAAATCAGCCTTCAAAGCAGTTTCCAACCAGGGATGAAATTAGAAGTGGCCAACAAGAGCAATCCGGACACATATTGGGTGGCTACGATCATTACAACGTGTGGACAGCTCTTATTGCTTCGTTACTGTGGCTATGGAGATGACCGCAGGGCAGATTTCTGGTGTGATGTGATGACAGCAGATCTTCACCCTGTTGGCTGGTGTACACAGAATAACAAGGTCCTGATGCCTCCAGATGGTGAGTTCTATGTGTTTTGTTAGGGTCATGCTCCAGTATTGGACTGGTGGTTCATCTCCAGACTTCTAGTTGATCTGGAATGGGTGCTTCACATCATCAGCTGGTGTTGGGTGATGCAGAAAGGGTCAGGTCTCCACAGATCAATGGGTGATTCAGTTTGCCAGTCAGTCTCTAGCAAAAGCATTTTTACCCTAGTTGGTTAACAACAGAAGGCACTTCTATGAGAAGTTGTCTTAACAAGGAAACACTGTTGAAATGTAAAGCTGTGATTTTCAGTTAGGGGAGAAAATTGCCCTGTTCTTGCAGGGTGAAATTCAAAGTGAGAACAAACCAAAATAAGCAAGATCAGTTTGAGTGTAACCAAAATCAGAAGCTATGCACAATTAGCTGTGCGCTTAAATGTTCTGCCCTGAAAGTTTAGACCCTTTCGTTGCCAGATTACTGCTGCTTTTAACTCCAACAGTAGATACACATGATTAAAGATAGCAAAATGTGGTCATCATAGGTTAGGGCATGTCCCGATTACCAGCTTTTAGGTGCACAAAAGCTGAATGCAAGAGCTGTACGTTACTAAATGGCCCATGTGGGACAGTTTCTTAACACAATTTGATCCCCAGTGTGTAGGAAGAATGTTGGGGTTTTTGCTATGTACATCAACAGAACAACTCTGTATCCTTACCGTTACGTAGCTCCAAGCAGAGGGCTGCTTGTCACTTTTACTCATGCATTTTCCTGCCATATACCCCATTTATTCTGGATCAAGGGAAGAAGAGATGAATATTTAGCCTCTAACTTTTGCATGCTTTTAAAAAATGCCTCATTTATGGGTTCTGCTGCTGCAGCTGTTCTCTTCATTTCAATTTTATGTGATCCTTGAAAAAAGCATATGTGCCAGTTGTGTGCCCGGTGTGACTTCTCCTGGTGTACGGCTTGCCTGGCTTCCCACTGAGCGTGCTGTGGACATGGTCCGTGAATCAGAGCTGATGTTCCTGCTTTGTGCATGGTGAACTCTGAGCTAAACTTACCTTTTTGTTCTGGTCTGTGTGTTTTGAATAAACAGAGGATTGATTGCTTAGAAATAGAGAAGTCTCGAAGACAAATATGGATGAGAAATCTGTTGGCTTATCCATAGTAAATCAAGCTGATGTGAGAGGGGTTAGGTGTTTTCTTTTATTGGTCTCTTGAACTGTCTTTTATTGCGTGGATTATAATAAACGTTACCAGAAAGGTGCAGAGTGCTGTAAACTAAATCTCAAAATGTGACGATCAAGGAGTAAGAGACTTTATTGTTATTGTAGCAGAAAACAACAATTGTCTTATGACCTGAGGCAGCTGCTTTTCATGGCATCGTCGGAATCTGCTCTTTGGGTTGTGGCTACTTTGTGTGAATTGTCTTGCTTCGATGACTGCAAACGTGCAGTACATCAAACCTCCTTTCTCCTCTGGCTGGGTGCTGTAACTGTATACCAGGAATTTAAATTTGGGCAGCTGCCCTGTTTTGTTTTTCCCACTCCCATTCTCACTGAATTAACTCTATTGAATATGTCTTAGTGTAGTTTGCAGAAATAATAAATGTGTAGATTTAGAATTTCAAAAGAGATTTAAGCATTTGAGAGCTTCAGATGTGTTTTGGAATGAGGCATCTAAAATGCCCAGGAGGATTTGAGGCTTCAGGACTCCTCTCACTTGCCAAAAAGAGAGGTCCTAAATGTGCTCGTAAATCACAGAGCTCCTCTGGGTATTTGCCCACAGGGTTCTGCCTGTGGTCAGAGGTGGATTTGTGTCTTCCATTGGGACACCACAATTTTCATGAGTGCCCGTTGTCTTCCGTAAGGAGAACTGAGCTCTGACCAGCGTTTACAAGTAGCTTGTGAGTACTAGACTTATTTTACACAGATGTCTGGAGTTTGTCCTGTGCTTCATTGTGTTGCTGGTCAGTGGATGTATCTTAATGAGCCAAAGTTCATTGCAGTGCTGAGAGTTGTCTGGTGAAGCCTGCAGGGTCAAGTCTTGCCTTGGTAAAAGAGAAGCTGCTGTTCTCTGTGAACTCCGTGGAGGTTTTTTACCTTTTTAGCATTGCACGTTATTTTGTTGTCAAACCCTTGGAAGAAAGGAAAGACAGCTTCAGATTGCATGGGCCTGTTTTCTGAGGGCCTGATGCTGCACATCTTGATTATTATGAGCATTTCTGTTGGCAAGACCGTGCAAGCAGAATGGCCAGGGCCAGTTATCTGTCATTAGGGTGTGATTTTAATCAGGAGTTGAAGGCTTCAGTTAAAAAGCAGATCTGCCAAGAAGAGCGTGTTTAATGGGCAAAATACCAGCACTGGGACAATGCTCTGTTTCTGCTTGTGAATCAGATTGCACTGATCAGTGCTCGTCTTATGAATGTGATGCCAGGCAAGAATGATACATAGTGACAGGACGAAGGATTTCATTAGATGGGAAGGAGATGCAAGAAAATAGACTGGTTCAGTTTAGCAAATCAATAGAGCTTGATTTAACGCACACACAGAGCTTTTAAGGGGCAGCTGCCAAATAATTGTTGTTTATGATCCCAATAAAAGGAAATGATTGAATTTATGGTCTGTTGCATGGCTATTTATTGGGTGACGTTAGTATTGCATCATGGTGCCAGTGGCCTGTGAGGAAAATGTCAAGTCATGTTATGTCCTCCCATGTCGTTATGGTGCAGTGCAATAGAATAGGAATGCTCAAGCCAAATACTTGAGTTTGCAATAAAACGCCTTGGCTTATAAAGGGATGGGGTGTGGGGGGGTGTGTGTGTGTGTGTGTGTGCGCCTACAAGCTTCACCCTCCATCCCCTCCCTCCCTCCCTCCAGGAAATCAAAGGAGTAAAATTGTAGTTACTTCAAGCTTTGCCATTAATTATATTTTTCTCATTACAAATCGGTGAGTAATTTGAATTGCAAACTCAGCTATCCTGGCAGAATAGATCTGTTTACCATTCAAAGCAAAATGAAAATTATTTAAATTAGTTAATATAGAACTCATTTGAATGAATTGGATGTTTATTCATGAACTAGCTGAGGCAAGTGTGAAGCTGTCCTTATGGTCTGTAGCTTTGCCACTGATCAGCTCTAAAGTCACGTCCTGGGACAGAGATTTCTTTTTTATTGCATATTAACTGTGGTGTAAACCATCAGTAGGTACTGCCTGATGTAGCTGAGTGTGATATTTTCATCCTTTCTGAAAAGCGATTGTGATTCGTTTGAGGAAGGACAACCTGCTTCGAAGTTCATCGACAGTGGCAAGACTGTAGTAAGCGGTGTAATAAGCTTTATTTTGTGCACCGTGGGGATGAGGTGTAACAGGTTTTCCATCAGTTAGTAACATTTCCCTATTGTATTATTCCGCATGGATACGGCAACAGTGTTTATTTCCTCCAGTGTCTTACCCAGATACTGTCCTCCTCCTCAGCACAGAGCCGATGCGGTTGTTTTCCAACATCCTCTATCCCTCGGGGTGTTTTACCCAGTGAGCATTAAAAATTTAAGTCTAACTAAACTTTCTCTTGCTGCCAATTCCTTTAACTGTGAAAGGAAAAGAGGTCTCTTGCCTCCTTCAGCCTGTTATTTCCGTGTGCTGTTTTCCTTTGTTGATGACAGTTGGGTTCATGAACACATTTACCATTGGGTAGAAGAGCAGCGTGGAGAAGCTGACAAGCGTAGTAGCTAAATTACGCATTGTGAACCCCGCGGAGGGCAGGCACGTCTTTTGATTGACACTCGGGTGTTTTTGTACAGATTGCAGATTTACAGCTGAGCCAACAGAGCTGAATCTCTCCTGGCACTATCTTAATGCATTCTGGGATGCGCTAAAGGCACTGGGCGACAAAATTATTGTGTACACTTGTAATTGCTGTGGTGGTTCTGCTTTAATGTTATTGACTGATGGAAATTCAAATAGGGCATTTCTGCATGCAGATCCGTTTGGTCTGCTTGCTGTGTAAACCAGGAGGTGGAGGAGACCGGAGATGTGAAGAGATACAGTGGGGAGAGAACCAGGTTTATATTTTGACTTTATAATGATCTGGTACAGAGGGGAAAACCTCTGAACACCATCTATACCTGGATTTGGAGATCAGGATAATCCATCGCACTCTGATTATGTGTAGGAAAGCAGCTTTTACTTCTTTATTACACCGATATAAGGAGAACTAAAGCTTAAAATCTTGATCCTGGGGTGAAATGAGCCCCTCTTTCATGGCGCTGAGCTTTATCAAGCTTCAGCATTAAATATGCCATTAAGAGTGGTGGACTTAAAGCATTTTTCCTGCCCAGGCTTCCCATGAAGGCAAACATCCTCATTTGGTCCCTATTTGAAATAGGCTTTCATGTGTATCTCAGGTCAGATTAACTTTTACCCTAGATCAGGCCAAAGGAGGGAAATGTCAGATTCTCAGTGCTGGATCTGATTGTGGGGAGGGTATGGATGAAAAAGAAGATGAAACTTGTGCCGTATAAACCGGGTTGCCTTCAGATGACAACTCGTTGCATTTATTATTATTGTTGTTGTTATCCTTATTATTAAGTATCATTATCTGAATCTATCCTTTTTTTTGGGGTGTAAGAGAGGGGAGATGTAGATCTCATTGTCTGTGTTGAAACTTAATGGCATCAGAACTCGGTGGATTCTGCATGGTCAAAAGATGGTCTGCTGTGTTGCGCAGCAGATTGGTGTGCAAGAGGTCAGATAGATGAATAGGTAGATTGAAGAAATAAGTTAACCTTGAGCCAAAGTTTCCATTTTTTTTAATGCTCAGGTGAAATTACCGATGGGTGTAGTGGTTTGAACAGATGCTGGGGCTGGGCTACAGCAGAAAGTAGTGGGATTGAGAGAGATTGGGGAACAGGAACAGTAAGGGGAGATAGTGATATAGGATCAAAGAGAAGAGCAAGCCTTGAGCAGTCACTTTCTGCTGCAGGTGTGGATTTGTTGTCATTCAAGACTCCCTAGGTGCACAGAAGGCTTTCTGAAGGGGCACACCTCACACACTTCCCTTTCAGCATCATTTTTGGGGGTTACTTGTGTCCGCAAAGTTTGTTCACAGGTTCTTCAGTAACACAGAGATAATGTTTCTGAAAATGGTTGAGGGCTTCCAGAGCTTCTCTCGGAGAAAATGGGATCATGGAATGGTTTTATTTAACCAAAGCCAACTTTCTCCTGGTATGTATTGCCAGAGGAAATAACACTTAAACTATGCCTGCAGGGCTGTAATTACCGAGCAGGTAAAGGGTTCAGATGGGCTGGGTGGACTTCTCCTTTTATCTTTGTGGAGAGTTGGCTCTCCTCCACCAAGTTACCTGTAACTCTACTCGTGTAACTGAGAGCAGATCTGGCCCCTGTTTAGCTCTTTCACTGAAGGCTCACCTGAAATATTACTTCCGAAGAGCTTGAGGCTGGGGAAAATCAGTTGGTGTTCACTGAGCTTATGCTGTTTTACATCAGCTAAGAACTGGGCTCGTAAGCCAAGTAAAATGAGACTCAGAAATCTTCTTTGGCAGATTGTACTCTCAAAGACTGTGGGTATTTCTGAAGCAGTATATAGTTTGTGGGTTTTTTAATGTTCTTTGCCCAGTTCTTATCCTCTTATTCCATCAATGCCAAGCTTAGACTAAGCTAATGTAAATAAACTGCAGGACTTCTTTATTTTAAGTACTGCAAATGACTCGTAGTGCAGAGTTTTATGTGTGCTTTTCAAGTTGACTTTAGCAGGCCATTAATTATGCAGGGGTGACGTTAGCATAAATAACTAGTCAGCAATAAATGTCAGTTAAATATTCTATTAGCATAGTAGGCGCTTCATGCATTGGCATAGAACATTTAGCAGATTACACTTAACGAGCGTATAAAGAATAGCATTTCTTTTTGCTTTGCTCTTCTAATGATGGCAGCAGAGAGGAGAGGAGGGGAGGTAAATATAGCTCCAGCTTTGGCTGAAGAGCTGGGGGTGTTTGCGCTGAATTTTGCCCTAGTAGGAGCCATATTATAGAATCACAGAATCACAGAATGGTTTGGGTTGGAAAGGACCTTAAGATCATCCAGTTCCAACCCCCTGCCATGAGCAGGGATGCCTCACACCAGACCATGGCATGCAAGGCTCTGTCCAACCTGGCTGTGAACACTGCCAGGGATGGAGCATTCACCGCTTCTCTGGGCGCCCTGTGACAGTGCCTCCGCACCCTCACAGTAAAGAATTTCTTCCTTATATCTAACCTGAACTTCCCCTGCCATAAGTGCTGGAGGCTTTCGGGGGGGCAAAATCAGCGTTTGGTTAAACATAAATCCTTCTGTTTCACGATTATTGGGAATGTGGTGGAGGTGGTCCTTAGGGAACATACCTATCCTGAGGCTCACAGACTTGGCTCTGCAATGATCCATGACCATGGGGTACTGTTGGGCTTTCTGCTAAAGGGGAAGGTTTCCCCTGGGGTGAAGCCTCATCAGTTGGGGTCACTCCTTGTTCTTCTGGAGTTTTTGGTGGAACTGTCTTAGAAAAGGTGTTCTTCCCCTTCACAGAAATCATAAATGCAAAACCTCTGTTTTGTTCTCTTCAGTATTTTCATTTGGCAAAAAAACTAGTTTGTTTTTTCGCTCAAAAGTGTCAGGACAGTTGTTTCTGGGATTAAATACTCAAAATGTTGACTTGAGTTGCATCAGTGCCTTGTAGGATTCATATGTGGGTTCTGGTCCCTCCTTGCCCTTTGCATGGATTACACTTTCTCTCATGAGGGTCTGGTCTTTCCTTGTGGAGTCATCCTGAGATGTCTTCCATGAAGACTTCTTATGCCTGGGAAACCCAGCCCTTGCTGAGGATCAGGCATTTGGAAAAGCCAAAGCTGTACAACATAGTTCAGCTTTCCAGTAAGAAAACAACCCCAAAGCTTGCACATGGAGTAGACTCTGTTTATTAAAAGCAAGAAAAGAAGGCGCTTTAATCAAAACCTAATTTTCCAGTAAGAAGCTGTTTCAGCAGAAACACAACCAGCGAGCCTCATTTCCAGGGACATCAACATCTGCTTGTGCTGTATTTGTGTTTATTTATTTATTCTCACACACAAATGGAATAAGGGGAACAGGAGCAGGCCTGACCAGACAGCAGTGGTCCAGCGAGGGAGGGATGAACGCAGTGACCGAGGCACCCTGCAATGCGCCTGAAGTGCCTGCTCAGCATGTGTTTTTAATTGTTTAGGATTATGTGGGTAAATCAGATTTATCCCACACCTGGGTTAAGTATCAGTGCAACTTCATAGAGAGGTGACAGTTTCACTGATGCAGTTGTGCCTGCACATTCCTAATGCAAGTCCTGGATTTTTTCCACTTATGATTGGAAAGTACTTTTATTTGTAAGTGTAACCTATCCTTGTTCCTGTTCTGGACTGAGCTATGTAGTCAGTAAAGCTAGTAAAACAGTATTACATAGTTTTACAACAAACACTGAGGATAATATAGCACTGTCTAGTGTGTTATAAACTCAACTTGGAGCATGGGTTTAATCTGTAGGTTGGCTGATGGCCAAGGAAGGGTTCAAGAAGGGGTTTCAGTGACGGGTTGAGGTTTGGTAACAAATAACTTGGACATACCAGTACTGAAATGAATGTGCTTTCTGACTGCCTTTCCCTTGCTTGGGTGGACTTTTTGTATCCTGACTTCTTTTACCATGTATTGCGACTGGTGCATGGTGCCTTCCTCCATAAATGAATGATGTTGCCATCAGGAGGAATGCTCTAAAGCAGCAGTATGGTTTGCAGTACTGTCACGGTCCGTTTTGGGTGGTACAGGGAAAGCTGAACTATGAATCCTGTTATGATTAGAGCAGCAGCGCCTTGTGTACGAGCAACTGTGGAGCTGAAGATCAGGCTTATTGCAATGAAAACTGAAAGCCTAATCCCTTTACAAACAATCTGGAGGGGGAGTGGAGGTGTGGAAAAGAAAAGCAGTGATTTTCGTGGACTTTGACGAGTTATAAATATATCCTGAGTGAAACCAATAGTGTGGAGCTTTATGAAAGATTTAATGAATAAATATTTCATGCCCACATGGTGCTTCTTCAGGAACGCGTGCTGTCGGTAAAAAGCAATAAACAAAGAACCTCCTTCAGGGTTTGTTTGGGCTTTTAAATTAAACTAATTTAATCAACTTTTTCAGTCAAGCTTGATATTAGTTCATTTCTGTACACAGCACTGTACTCGGATCTGTTTGTTTTCTCCTGGTACCTGTTCTCCTGTTTGGAAGGTGCTTGAATATCAAGGGATAATTCATTTCATCCTTTTTCTATGGTGCACATCTGCGGTTTCAAGGCAGAGAGCACAGATTTCCTTCTTATCCTACAGCTTGAGGAGCCAGCCATCCTTTACCATCACAGCTGTTGGTGTTATGGGACCCCAGCTGAGGTTTGTATTATCCAGCAGGGAGATCACTTGAGCATGTTGGTCATTTCTGAATGTAAGCTAGTAGGCATCTTTCGGGTTTTGGGAGACTTAGTACCCAGTTTGGTGCTGGTTGAAGGACTAGAACTAGCCAGAAGTGCCATGGAGTCTGGCCTCATGTGGGCAGAGATGCTTGCACACTTCTGTGCTGGATTGCTGAGATTTATACAGGGAGATTAAAATGTTCCTCAAGCTCAGGCTATTGGCAAAGCTGGGGCTCGGGTGTGCTGGTGCTGTTGCTTAATGGCTGTTTGTGGTAACAAATGGCTGGGATGTGTATTAGCTCTGTGCTCCATGTCTTTGCAGTACTTTAAAAAGAAGTCGTGAGAGACCTGATTTTTCCTTGGGAACAGCAGGGCTGAAGCCAATTGATTCTCTCACAGCTGGACCATGCAAGTGAGGAGCAAATAAGGCACAGTAGGGAAGTAAAAGCAAGGCTGATCATAGGGGTAGAGTTAACTTTGGGAAGGCATCTACCTGAAGACAGGGCTGCTCAATGAGCTGAGGATAGGCCCGAACTTGGATCCTGATGCAGCTTTGCACTGGGGCGGTGGGGTTGGACACAAGTGCGTGGAATGGGGCGTGTCTCCTCTTCATTTGCCCTTAAAAGGAGTAGAAGTACTTCGTATTCTTTAGTTGTATCTTTTTTTTTCCCACTTCAGTCACTGGTCTGGAACCATTTGTTTTTGTAGTGGTCAGCTTTGGGAACTGGCATTTATCCCTCTTAGCTGAATGGAGTACATCCCCATGGAGTTTGTGTCACAGCATGGGCAGTGGCAAAAAAAGAGGGGTTTTGTTAGAAACTGCGGCAACTTTGTTTGTCCAAGCCCATGTAGAGCTATATTTAATTTATTTTTTAGCATTACAAGGCAATGTGTGAGATTGTGTCTGTATAGGTCAAAGCCCAAGCCCTTTGCACAGCAAAAAGGTTCAACATTGGTGAAGACTGATGGAGCAAAATTCCTTGCAGTAGTGCTGAGCTTCAGTAGCTGACTGATCAGCCCAAAGTTCTGCAAGGAAATAACATTTCAATGCGACTTAAGCTCCGTTAAGGATGCTCGAAGGGCCAAAGATGAGCAGTTGAGACCCAACGGCTTTGCCTTCTGCTGCTTGCAATTCTGATCACAGCCTCGGGATAGCACTGCAGACACTGCTGTGACTAAACCATTGGTTTTGGACCTGACATTTAGTACAAGTTGTTCTTTAGCAGTAGGTGAAACAGGATGGATTTTCAGAAGGTACCTTTGAGACCATTACAGCTAAAATCTCCCTTTGATAATTGTTGTAAAACCTGCCTTCCATCCATTGCACAAAACAGCAAAATCTTATTCCCAAGACATTTAAGTTCTCATATTGGTGGTAGCAGCAGTGGTTTGTGTTATACCTTAGTTACTGAACTGTTCTTATCTCAGCCTGTGGGGGTTGCGTTCTTTCGATTCTCCTCCCCATCCCTCCAGGAGTGGGGGGAAGAAAGAGGGGGGAGTGAGTGAGCAAACTGCGTGATTTATGGCTTAAACCACTACAGAGGGAAAGATGTGCATTATTATACAATAACAGTCCCAATGAGGCTCCTAATGAAAAATGTGATTGAGGAGTCAGTAACATTGAAGTACTGGTACTTTTGCTCAGTGTTGAGCAACCATTTAACATCAACCATCTTTGCAGCCCATGTGAACAGAACAAAATGCAGGACAGTTGAGAAACTGTTCGCTGTCAAGAAGAGTAATTGCAGCTCCATTTGTAGACTTGTAGCCATTGAGGAGACAACAGTGTCATTATTCAAGGAACTACCCTGAAGTGTGCACCTCACTCATGATTCTGGAGATCTCTTCGCCTTGAATATCCAGAGTTGTTCTTCCACACTCACACCACCGTGTGGAACGTGCTCTGAAGCAGTGGAAGGCCCAGCAACCATAGGAAAATGAGTGCATTGACCCTGAAAGCATAATAGTGGATGCAAACCACCCTTTTTTTGACAGTCAACTAATGTCCTGCTGAATGAGTTTTTTAATAAAATGTTCTTTAAAATGATTAGTTTGAGAGATTTTAAGTAGCTATTCTTGGTAATTACATATAATTTCCCTTCCCCAGTCTCCCATAATTTCTCCCAGAGGAGTTTTAGAATGGAAATGCCATCTCAGTAAGAAGACTAGGCCTAGGTAGTTAATATATGTGGTGATATAATAAGTAAAACATTGACAGACTTAAGTAATCATCATTGGGGTTGTCTGTGGAGACTTGAAAAAAACCCTACCGTTCATATTCCAAGTTAGGCACAGTTTTGGGTCTCCGTATCAAAGAAGGTGACTTTCTGTGCGTTGCTGTAAGAGCTGGGAAGGTAAATAGAAGGGTAAATAGCACAAGGGACTTGACCTGGCACATGCTGAAGTTGATGTCCACATTTCTTCAATGGACCTTTTCTGATCAGTTTAAATCATATCTATTAGAACTGAGAGGATTCTCTGTGCTCTTTCAGGCCAAGGACAAGCCAGTGTATGTCTAGTGTCATGTCTCCAGCAGCGCATTCCTTTAGATACACCGAGGGGCACCTCAGATTTTGCTTGTGAGGAGCATGTATATAGCAGACTCAGGAAGCTGCTAGTGGCAGATGCAAGCACCAGCATGATCCTGAGCCAGCTGTGTCTTGCACTTGATTTTTCCCTCATTGCACATGATAATGTGGGCTCCCGGTCACTATGGAAGGGGCTTGCTTCCTGAGACAGACCATATGTTCCTGGAGCCCGTGGAGGTAGCTGTTACACAGTATAGAGATTTAAGTGATGCTCTTATAAAGCATTTTCCTGATAATAATTAACACCCAATTCCTCTAACCCATATTCCAAATTATGGGTCAATTCTGGCCCTTTTGCATGACATTGGAAAGCTTCAGCTTTGAATTCTCACAGAATTTGTTTCCAGATCTGTGTGTGTGCTCTCTCATTTCTATTTGATTTTAGTCACAAAAGGAAAAATGAAACCAACAAGCATACATGCTTAAGGACATGTTGGAAACCCTTCCTGATTGGTGGTTTGTGTTGTGAGGCAGAGCATCCATCTCCTGCATTTGTAGCGATAAAAGATTTTTCCAATGCTGTCGTTGTTGGGAATGGGTGAAGAAATGAGAGGAAAGTCAGAATTTTCAGGTTGTGCTGTAAAAATGCAGCTACTGCCCAAAGTGCTGGAGTTAATCTAGGACATGCATCCATTGAAAACTTTGCCAAACTCAGGAAGCCATCCTGCTATGTATTCTGTGCATTCTCCTGAAGAGGCTCTGCTGTGGTCTGTTGTGAGGCTTGAGGGGGCTGGAACTGGGTGACCTTAAGGTCCTTTCCAACCCAAACTGTTCTATGAGGAGTATAGAGCCTATAGAAAGGGAAATGCTATAATCCTGCCATGCTGTACAGCCCTGGGAGGGTCACTGAGGAGTCCCTGTCCATGTGAAGTGTCTATACTATGAGCATTTGACTACTGAAGCTACCTGTTCTATAGGGTCTTGCTTTGCTTTTAGCCATTCTGCTGTTGTTCTTGAGCCTGGCATCAGTGGATGCTCCACTTGGAAGGCCTCTTTCTGTAGAACATATACAGAATTTGTTTAGAAACATAGAAAACTTGGAGGAAACATTGTGATGAGGATGAGATTAATTGCTCACAAACCAGCCGAATGAACCATGGCTCTGCACCAAGATTTGGGAGCCTTTAATTTCTAAGTGAAGGCATTTGGATTCCATCACAGCATCATCATCTCCAGTCAACTTTACCCAGAGGGATGGAGAAGCTGAAGTTTTAGAATTCAGAGGATGTTTGGAGCACTGTAGAAAAGCTTCCGGCATTTCAAGTCCTGTAATACTGTTATTCTCATTGCAGATCATAGAATCATAGAACAGTTAGGGTTGGAAAGCACCTTAAGATCATCCAGTTCCAGCCCCCTGCCATGGGCAGGGACACCTTGCACTAAACCATGTCACCCAAGGCTCTGTCCAACCTGGTCTTGAACACTGCCAGGGATGGAGTAGTCAAAACTTTCCTGGGCAACCCATTCCAGTGCCTCACCACCCTTACAGTAAAGAATTTCTTCCTCATATCCAATCTAAACTTCCCCTGTTTCACTTTGAACCCATTACCGCTTGTCCTGTCATTACAGTCCCTAATGAAGAGTCCCTCCCCAGCATCCCTATAGGCCCCCTTCAGATACTGGAAGGCTGCTCTGAGGTCTCCGCCCAGCCTTCTCTTCTCCAGTCTGAACAGCCCCAACAAGATGATGCTTTGCGTGATGTTCCACGTTGATCTTTGATTCAAATCTAAACTCTTCAAAGTCTGGGGGCTGTTTTTGATCTGGGATTTATAGTTCGAACCCTTTTCTAGTTTCAAGTGAAGAAAACACATGTTTAGCAAGCGCAAAATGAGCCTTGATAGAGTATTTCTTTGATGGTGTTGCAGTGATGATGATTATGAATTTACATCTTGTGCATAGGATGTTAAGCACCTCATGGGGCCTGGCTGTGTTTAGACTGTACCATTAATTTCTGGAAGGATGCATGATGAATGTTCATAAGGCCCTCTAGGTTCTGATTTGTGGTGCTAGCATCACATAGCCGAGAGGCTCCAAAGTGATTAAATGGGATTTGATCCTTAGAAGCTGGCAATGCAATTCTGATTAATTACAGAATGCACTGCAAAGTGTGAAATTAGTTTGTTTGCTTTTATTTGTTCTTTCTTAAATGCATGTTTCTGCTTCGTGGGCTGTCAGAAGGTGAAGTCATGGTGAATGAGGCTTTTTTGGCTATTTCCATGGTGATTTGGGGTTGTGCTGGCTCACTCTTGGGTCATGGGGATGATTAGATTGACAGTTCTTTTCCATGCTCTGTATGTGAGCAGTGAGATTTAGGGACAACCATGAGCAAATCCTTAAATTAGGCCTAGTGTATCCTGCTTTGCTGTCTGTCCCTTGCAGCAACGTCCCTCACCAACTTGAGCATCATTGCACCAGTCTCCTGCCTGAGTCCTGTCCCACATGGTCTCCCTCTGTCTGTTGTCTCTGAGATGCTTCTTTGCGTTATGTTGGGTGTCCAGGCTGAAATGAGTAATGGCTTGTTTTTTCTTTCAAATCACTGCTTCTGTCTTCAAAAGAAGGCATGGTTTGAGACTTTCAGACTTTCAGTTTCACCTGCTGTGGCACCAATAATTTCAGATAATGTGGGACTAGATGCATACATTTTAGACAGGTGTAGATGTAGGTTAAGGTGAATCTGGACTTGTAGTGTCTGCCTAAAGGCAGAAAAAGCAAGAAACTGTGATTTTGGCTATTCTCTATTCATGTATGTCTGAATTTGATAACAGGAAAATAAAACTTTAAGCATTGACCAAAGCTTCCATCCTTTTTGTATTTTTAATTGGTGCTTCCCACCAAAGCTAAGAAAGAGTTGTCTTAATGACCCTTCTGTAGTGTATTAAACAATATAATGCATAGAATAAGCTGCCAACATCATTCCCACTAATTCTCATCTTTCTGTAGAAGATGGAAAATGAAAAAAACCAACAAATCCAGAATGTATTTCCGAGACATCAGGTCCTTCTGTATGTCTTGGATGTTTTGATGCTTTTGTTCAGAGTGGGTACTTGCTGTAGACAGCATTGCCAGTTAAGAAAGGTAATTGTGCAGTGAACTGTTCTGTGCTTTATATAAGAACATTGTGCTGCTGTGAATTTGTTGCATTTTACAGAGCTGTCTCCAAAGAATTCCTTTCAGAAAGTGACCGTAGGATTTAGAAGTGAGAAAAGGCACTTAGTATGTGAGATAATTGGATAGAGTTTGGAGGCGTGAGGTCAGATCCTTGGGCGCAGTATTTATACTGCAATGACATCCCCTTACAGAATGGCCCATAACTTTTAGATGTTGTTATGCCACAGAATGCATTTGGGGCTGGCCTATGAGATCCCAAAGGTACGGCATAAAAGTGCCTCTTGTGTCTATGTGTAAAAGTGAGAGTGTTTGGCATTTGGATCAGGATCAAGTAACCTCCAGACCTCCCTTCCTCCCGTAACTCCACTTTTGAGCACAAAAGAGGTCTGGTGTGGTGCACTATTATGTGAAAGACCTCTATACTAATTCATAACAACTATTGGCGTGGTCCAGTGAGTGCCCGTCGGTGGTCAGAGTTGCTGATTCAGGCTATGAACCAAGCTGAGATGTCACGCTTAGGGACATGGTTTAGTGATGGACCTGGCAGTGTTAATTTAATACTTGGACTTGATGATCTTAAAAGTCTTTTCCAACCTAAGTAATTCTATGGTTCTATATTGCAATGGTTCTGGCTATGGTTATGAATGCTAACTTGGATGGGGATTTATCCAGGATTTTGCATTTTGCTTTTGAGACGTAACTTTCTCCTCTTTCTACATCTCTGGAACTAGTAAACAGGGAGCATATATAGTTGCTATATGTAGGCTTTACCAGGGGGAATGATGGACAAGCAGCACACATACATTCTTCCCTATGTCTTTGGAAACTTTTAAAGCAAGGATTAACAAAGGATCTGTGCATCTCTTCCTACCTCCAGCGGAAATTCTCTGTGCCTGCAGACACGAGTAAATGCTTTCTTGATTTTCACCTGGATGTGCTATAGTTTGGAAGCAACTGCCTCTAAGTGCAATTTTGTACAGGTAATCTGGTGTATGTACCAGCATCTTGTATAGGTGCACTCATAACCCATCTCCTACAGTCACATTATGAGATCTGTGACCTGCGCACCTTGGTTAAGATGCTGATTTTGCCTGGATAACAGAGCTCTTCCAATTTTATTCATTTATTTCTTTCATCTTTATGGGATAAAAATGGATTTAGAAATACAATCAAAATACCAGGTTCCCCCCTCCCTGAATGCCCCTGAACTGCTGATTTGACAAAGTGTTCATTAGGAATCCTGGGTCTGAAGATTGGGAGCTGGAGCTCTCATCGCTCATGATGCATCTCCTCTGCGCACACCGAGCGTGGTACTTAATGCAAGCTGAGGTAAAAATAATCAAGGCACATAGAGGGAGGCTTGGGGTTAAGTGGTGGGAGCTGTGGAGTTTGGATGCTCATTTTCACAGTGAGCTGTCACCCTAATGGACATTGATACTAATGATGGAGGAACCCCTATGGTTATATGGTTTGTTCAGAGCTTTCAGATGCTGGCCATCGCCTGGCTTTCAGAAATACCCTTCAGGAGCTCTGTGTGTGTACATGCCTGAGACCATTTAAGTCAGCCATTCCTGCTTAATTTCTAAGGCTGTTGTTGATAACAATAAAGTTCAGTTGCCTTGTACCTAGAAATGAATTGGGCAGTGAGCAGTGTTACTGCACTGCGTGAAGAGTGTACAGTTTCTGTTTAGGTAAGTAATCGTGGAGAAGCAGAAACCACTTGCTCTGAGTAAAACACCGTGACCTTTGTAGTTATGCATCAGGTTTACTTCTAATTTACTATATAGTAAACTGAGAATAAAATGGGCCCTTTTTTACTATTTTGGATGCTCTGACAAAAGCAAAATAATCGTAGAATCACAGGATAGTTTGGGTTGGAAGGCTCCTTAAAGCTCATCCAGTTCCAGTCCCCTGCCATGGGCAGGGACACCTTCCATAGAGCAGCTTGCTCCAAGCCCCTGTGTCCAACCTGGCCTTGAACACTGCCAGGGATGGGGCAGCCACAGCTTCTCTGGGCACCCTGTGCCAGGGCTTCAGCACCCTCACAGGGAAGAGCTTCTGCCTAAGAGCTCATCTCAGTCTCCCTTCTTTCAGTTTAAAGCCATTTCCCCTTGTCCTGTCCCTACAGGCCCTTGTCCAAAGCCCCTCTCCAGATAATCAGCCTTCATTCATGCCTGCAGATACGAGGATACATAACTGACCCAATTAAAAATGTTTGTATCTGCAGGATCTTTTGCATTTCCGAGTAAGTTGCCAGGCAGCTGCTTTTCCAAATTCATGGTGTTGTAATGGGGGTGTTTCTGTTGTTTGGTACCTACTCTGCATGACAAGGTTTCGGAGTGATGTTCCAGGAGAAATTAATGTAAAAAATAAATAGGATTTTGCAGTGTAAGCTCTCTGAAAAGTTGTATGCTTCACCCTTGAATACCACTCTGTTGAGGCTGGATGGCTGCAGGTGACTTTGTGATGCCAGGGGACTGGGTGAATGATAAGGTTGCATCCCTGCAAGGCTAAAGAGATGAGCTCCTCTCCCCTCTCTCCATCTCCCACCTGTGTCTTGCTCTCCCTTCTTCCTGGTTTTCATACTCCCAAGGGAGAGCAGAGCTGCATCTTGGTGGTCCTTGGTTGTGTGGTGCTGCTTGTGCTTGCATGAAGTCTTCTTACAGTGAAGGGATGTGACAAGTGCAAATAGAGTTGATAAATTTGCTGCTGTTCTTATCTACATAATCTGATTGCAATTGATAGGTGACACCACCAAGACAGGGCAGAGCTGCTGCCCATTATCAACACACCTCTTCTTTTTATCCTCTTTTTTAAATAACCCAGTGGAAGTAGAGTATTGACTTTAATTGAAGGGAACTAATTAATCACAGTACTTATGAGTAGATCATTTACTGCAGCTAGCATGCAGGGTGGGTACTGGAGGCCGTTGTACTCAGTCAAAGCAGGCTGATCCAGGTTAATAGCACACAGGTCACCTTGCTGTTGGGATTTGTTAGGCAAATTTCCGATCTTGAGCAGTTTAACTTGTAAGCAGAAGGCTGTAGCAGTGGGCTATCGGGAAGAGTAGTGGGTCTGTGTCCATAACGTTGTGTTTGGGTGAAGACACCTGAGCCTGCTGCATGGAAATGCCATGGTGACATTCCTGCCGGTTACTTGTTGCTAGGCAAAGTGACTTGCAAGGCTTTCTGAGCTGCAGTGACTTAATGGAGAGAATTAATGCAAGATTCAGCATGATTTAGGGACTGTAGTGATAGGACAAGGAGCGAAGAGTTCAGACCTAAACAGGAGAAGTTCTTTACTGTGTGGATGGTGAGGTGCTGACACAGGTTGCCTGAAGAAGTAGTAAATGCTCCATCCCTGGCAGTGTTCAAGGCCAGGTTGGACATAGCCTTGGGTGACATGGTTTAGTGTGAGATGTCCCTGCCCATGGCACAGGGTTGGAACTGGATGATCTCAAGGTCCTTTCAAACCCAAACCAGTCTATATTTCTGTGATTCAAAACGATAACTTCAGTGTAATGACATCTACTCACCCTTCCTGCACACACTGAGGCTTTTCTCCCAAAGCATTCCACATCCATGCCCTTTTCTTCCTCCATCCATAGTTCCCACAGCTGGGTTGAAGACATTGCATAGACCAGAGCAAGCTTCAAGAAAGTAAAAGCAGCTCCCAACCCACCTGCTGCTTTTTTACTATTGAAAGGTAACAATTAAGGACTAGAGAAACCCGAGAGGAATGCAGTGAAGGGCTTGAAGAACGTTAGGAGGTAAAGTCTCCTGTGGACAGTGAGACAATTGTTTGCATGTGAACGTGTGTATTTTGACCAAGAGAATATAAATGGATCATTTCTGTAAACCTTGAATGGCAGCAGGAAGGGTGACGGTCACATAACACTGAAATTTGGTGTAACTGCATAGAAGGGAATTCTTAAGGTGGGAACCTAAATCATATCTTCTTTGTTTTTACTTCTCTCTACTTTTTCTAATCAAGGTTTCCTCCTAAATCTTGCATGCAGAATTGGCTATGCAAGGATTAAATTCTATGCGTTGGCCCTTTCTTGGGTCAATACCATAGAAAGTGCAGAATGAGTTGCCTTCTCTTAGAAATGGGATCAGGGTGTTTTGGGTAGAGTGCACCAAGTACTTTGAAGATGATTCAGAAATGATGCAGAATATTGTTATTATGTGAAGTAGCTCCTGTGAGCTAAACAGAGAGCATTAATTTGAAGATTAGGCATTTTCAGATTTATTTACTAAGTACATAACTAAGTACAAGAGTAAGTACATAATCAATTGCTTAAAGCAGCGTGTAACAGTGTGCAGGGGCTACTTAATTCCTCTACAGATATCACACTTTGTCTAATACCTGTTTATTAGCCTCTTGTAAATTCATATGTATTGGGTCACATTATATACATATATATAATATATATTGTATATAGGTGTCCCTGCCCATGGCAGGGGCATTGGAACTAGATGATCTCAAGGTCTTTTCCAACCCTAACTATTCTATGATTCAATATGCTGACTCCAGGAGTGTATTCTGAGCACATGTATTCTTTGATGGACTATTGCTTCTAACTTCTGTTTTCCATGAAAATCTCCCATATATAATATTTAATTTGAAAGATTTAATATATAAGATGTGTATAGAAGGTGGTGGCTGAGCTCTGAAGTTATCTCTTGATACTTATGGCTGCATTGTTAGGAAATCGTATGAACAGCTTTTGATGCACATCTTTGTTCCTTTTTGAACTGCATTTGCATTATTTTGTGGTCCGATTCAATTCGCAGAACTCTGCTGGTGTGAGAACAGAAAACTGTTTGAAGCATTAAGTAAGAAGGTTGTTTGAAGATGTCTTCAGCCCCATTTGGCTTTTTCCAGGGAGCCCACAAAAGAATCCAAACGGAGGAGTCATTTGTATAGAAAATGCAGTTAAATCTTTTTAAAAGTGTATTTTTCATTTATTTTACTTTGGAAATGCCTCGTGGGGGATCTGGTTTTGTAGTGTATGCGACGGAGGATGTTTCTTGCCCTGAAGGACTTAGGGAGGGTTCCAAAGCAGCATAGACACAGCCTGAGCTGTTTGCTTAGGGGCACGAGAGCAGGGGCAACACTCACACCCCCATCCTGCTTTCACATCCAGTCTGGTTCACAAGGACGTATATAGTTCAGCAAGCTGAATGAAGTGTTTGGATTCAACCATTTTCTGTCAAAATACTGTTTTATCAAAATGGAAATATTTTGTGAGGATATGTCAGTTTTGACAAATTGTTTTGATGGGTGAAGTCTAAACAAATTGTTTTAGCATTCTATGTTATTTTGATATAAAGACATCTCATTTTGACTCTATCATTGAGACCTTTATAACATAGTTATAACATTTATTCATTGAGACTTTTATAACACATAAATATTGCATTAAATATGTGACAGCTTAAAATAATAAAAAAAATACCAGTATTACAAGAATTCTGTATTTTTTGAGTATGCTGTTTACTTCTTCAGAAACAGCATCTTATCATATTGTGACACACTTGTTTGGGTTGGAAGGGACTCTAAAGCTCATCCAGTTCCAACCCCTTGCCATGGGCAGGGACACCTTCCACTAGAGCAGGTTGCTTCAAGCCCCATCCATCCTGGCTTTGAACACTGCCAGGGATGAAGAAATCATTGTTCTCATCTGTCTTTATCTGATATCTGTTTCCTCTCCTTGGCATTTCTCTGGTCAACACTGCCAGGGATGGGGCAGCCACAGCTTCCCTGGGCACCCTGTGCCAGCGCCTCAGCACCCTCACAGGAAAGAGCTTCTGCCTAAGAGCTCATCTCAGTCTCCCCTCTGGCAGGTTAAAGCCATTCCCCTTGTCCTGTCCCTACAGGCCCTTGTCGAAAGCCCCTCTCCAGGTTTCCTGCAGCCCCTTTATGCACTGGAGCTGCTGTAAGGTCTCCCCTTAAGGAGCCTTCTCTTGTCCAGGCTGACCCAGCCCAGCTCTCTCAGCCTGGCTCCAGAGCAGAGGTGCTATAACCACTGGTCAGCTTCTTATCCATCTGCAGATTATAGAGGGTGCCACCCTATCCTCAGCTCCTGTGCCCATCCTTCCTGAAGAGCCTATATCCCTCTATTCCAACACTCCAGTCACTGGAGCCATCCCACCACATCCAGGTGATGCCAGTAAGGTCATAGCCATCCAGGCATGTGCATGTCTCTAGCTCCTCTTGTTTATTCCCCATGCTACATGTGTTTGCATAGAAGCGTATAGGTTGCCCCCATCTCCCTCCCCTCTCTGCCCAATGAAGCCGACTCACTGGCTAGAGTGGCTAGCCCTTTCCAGGCTTTAACTTAGCATATCTTAAATATCTAATAGCTGTATATAAACTTCTGAGCATCCTGAATCACTTATTTAGAAAAGTTATTTTTTCCTGAGATCTTGGTATTTTAGTTTATTTCATAATGGAGTGACAAGAACTGCTTGGGTTCTTTCCAGCTGAGTCCTCTTGTTGGCTGTTTTTGTTCATTCTAGTCCTAGGAAGGAGTTAAATTTGTAATAATAAGAATAGTTGCCACAAGGAGTGTTGTCACTTACCAGACTTATCCCAAAGATTTAAAATCCATTTAGAAAGCTGTTTAAGATGTTGTTCTTCACATATGAGAAAATGGAAACTCTGTTTTTTAGAGGTTGATGGGGTCCAGTGGGGATTCTCCAGTAGAGGTGTCGACAGGTTGCTGGTGATCCTACATTATTAACAGAAACCCAACATGAAAAGTATTTTTTGCTACATTTTTCCAAGTACAGACAAAAAAGAGCAGGATCTGATATTATTACTTGTCTTTGACCCTTTTGCTGGTGGCAGCAGCTCAGGGCCTCTCAGATGGACTAGTTTAGGTTGTCCTTATGCCTGTAAGCTTGTACTCAGTACTCTCAAACAGCAGGTAGGTAGATGGGCATAAGTGTTCAATCATGCATTATGTATTATTTTGTATTATCATGCATTATTTTAAATAATCATAGAATCATAGAGTAGTTTGGATTGGAAAGGACCTTAAGATCATCCAGTTCCAACCCCTTGCCACGGGCAGGGACGCCTCACACTAGACCATGTTGCTCAAGCCACATTCAGCCTGGCCTTGAATGGCACACTGCTTGTTTGTTGTCCCTGATGGCTGGAGGCATTGTTCATCTTATGCCTTCCCTTACGGCTGCGAAGGGCAAGGATATCCATGGGATATGTAAAGGTGTTTCTGAGAAGTAGTTTAAGTGCTTTAAGCCAGTAAGATAGTTGTGCTACTCTTGATTTATTTTACTGAATGCAGTAGTTCAGATTTCTGAGTCTGGCTCTTGTCAATCGAGTGGTTTTGGGGAAAAATCCCAGAATCATAAAAGGCAAAAACCCAATCAGTGCATTTTCTTTCCATTGTCTTCCCAGTCTTTCCTATTTCAAAGTTTTTCCTGTGCTTTGCAGTGTGCTGTTGTTGCAAGAAAAGGAAAAAAAGAAAGAAAATGAGGATTTTAATCTAAACCCATGACCTGGGAGAAGTGGCTTTAGGAAAACAGCAGCTACTAGGAGGCTAGATAAAAAGAATGTGTGATAATAGTATCTCATAGTCATTGAACAGAGTGCCTGTGACTCAGTGCTTTCATGGGTCTGTAAATGTTCTTCTAATCTCTTATTTCTCTAGAGAGGAAGATAAATCTGAACTCATTATGTGCTGTGGCTGAGGAAGAGCACAGAGATTTACAGGATCGCAGGGGCAGCCAGTTGTGCACTGGGAATGAAGCCACCGTCCTGGCTTTCAGGCACGTGGTTATTGGGATTACGGGGAGGCAGTGGTGCAGGATGTGCAGCGCTCCATCCTTTTCTGACTGCTGTTTGCATGGTGTCATGGTCAGCATGCACAGTGCAAAGGGAAAGGGCTGGTTTTGAGGAGCTGATGGTGAAAACCTGGTGCGCAGTGAGTGATGTTAATGGCACTTTGCGCATCCTGCGTCAGGTTACAGCAGCGCCTGGACCACAGTGGCTGTCACGGTGCCTGGGTTTGGAGCAATCAGGTCCAGCCACAGCCTGGAGTTGTTTGCTTGGGAAAATGAGATGAATGAGTAAAAGTGAGTAAATGGCTGGGAGTTGAAAAGGCAGAGAGGAGTGGGAGTCAGAGAGGTTGGGAACAGGCTGAATTGAGTGAGAAAGAAGTGAGAAGAATTATTATTATTTGGGGTGTGATCCATTTTTTGATGGAGTTCAGGCCTGTGAAAGGAGAGCTCAGTTTTGTAATCTTTACCATGACTTCTGTGGAAATAAATAGTCTTAATTTGGAAAGGCCTTTTATTTCTGAATTAAGAATCTGCTGTAATATCTGCCAAGCTAGAAGGTGCTCTCTGAAATAAATACCTTTCACTGAATGAGGTAGGAGGGCTTTGCATTTTCCTGCAGGAGACACAAAGTGTGCTGCAGAGATTGCAGCAGAATGGGGTACTTGGTTTTTACTTTGCTCAGCCTCAACCAGCCTTGTGCTGAGCCTGGGGTTTGCTGCACTACAACTGCTCCTCAGGAACTGGGGAGAGAAATGTGGGATCTTTCTCAGGTCATTCTGTAGATCCAGATGGATTTTCCTCTCTGTGCAGTTAGTCCTGCATGAGTGCAATCTGCAGCAGAGCTATTGGCTCTGGTATAGATACACCTCGGCCCAGAAGTGTGCGTATCTGGCCTCTGTTTTGGGCTGCTTTTCTCTGTGGCAGGTGGTTCTGTGGCACTTTTATGGCAGGAAGATGCTTTAAAGCCTTTGGCCCTGAAGCTGCAGAGGTGTGAAAACAGCCCACCCATGCTGGCTCCAAGATGAACTGAGCCTGATCCAAAGGAAACAGGCACATCTGCGTACACATGCTGCAGCTCCAAATGGGGCTGTGGTGTTGCCCGCTAAACCTGGGAAGAAAAGCACTTATGAGAGCATTGGTGTTCTGGGAGCATTGCTTTGTGTGATGCATGCCTTACATTTGGGCTGTACTGTGTCTAATCTGGTACAAGTTCTGACCAATACTTTTCCCGTGGTGTGAGTGTTGCTGATGCCTGTCGCCTCCCTCAATTAGCTAGTGTTTAATCATTCAATTCAGGCCTTTGCATCAGTAGGATCACTAAAATGAGTCTTTTTTTCTGCTACCATGTCTCTGCTTCTCTTATTTCCTCTCACTGTGGTAAGTTGGATGGTGGCTGGCTCCCAGGGTCTCAGACCATTGCACAATCTTAGATCAGTCACTTCTGTGCACAGTGGACCCTATGCAGGACTATGGGATTCATGCTGAGATGGGTGTGTTGCTCATAGCAATACTGGTACTCTAACTCAAGCTGTGTCCTCAAAGAGCATCAAAGCCTGATGCTCTAGAGGACCAATCAGTGTGATGGTGTTACTGTTATCTTGGTCAAGCAAGCCATTGCTGCTTAGGATATAATTTCCAAAGTAGCTTCAATATAACTAGGATATTTAATATGCTTTCTTGTCATTTGACTTCCTTGAAGCCCTATTGTGGTGTGGCTGATGGTCCCATTACAAAGAATGAGGGATGTTTCCTCCTATGCCAACCAGGCAGAAGTACCAGGGACTTTCTTATTAAGAATGTTTCTTACTACCTTTTGAGTCTATGCGGCTCAGTAAGAGCTGGGGTGACATGAATTAGGTGACATTAATCATGTGCATGTAAATTACTGCTTGTGCCCATCATACTTGTGGTTGGAGGGCCCTCATCAGACTATTTCCACTTGAAGGTTTGAAGGACCTCTGTGGCTTTTGTAGGAGGACCTACCTCCCTGCATGGCTCTCTTTGAAAGGATTTGATGAGGAGGTTTCTTTTCCTTTAGTTCTTGCGCATTTCCCCTTTCCTCTTGTGGCATTGTAGACGTTAACTGAGTTAACTGGGACCATGGAGGTGCATTCAACTTGACAGGTGTTAGGTAAGGAGAGTGTACAGAGGTCTTCTGGGAAGATGGATCCATTGAAAAGTGGAGAAAACATGGATATCTGTGATATCTGTCTGTGGATATCTAGAGCCTTATGGACCACTCGTGACACACCGAGGTTATTTAAGGAAGGAAAAATTGTTTCGAAAGTGACAATATTAGTCGAGGTGTCCACCTTCCCATCCCACCAGTTGGCCAGCCAGCTGCAGATGGGCTCTAAAAGCAGAGTTCTCCCAGCCTCTGTGCAGTAGAAGAGGTGCAGTTGGGTCTTTTCCTGTAGCTAACAATATGAATTGGCTGTTGAAAATCAGTGCTTCAGTTTGCAGGTGCTGAGCCTGATACTCCAGCTTCACCAGTGCGTGCTTAGGTTGGGCACCCATGCATTACACTACCAGCTATTCTCATTTACCCGGCAGGTTTTCCTTAGTTTGAATATTCTTGTTTAACGTTTTGCTTGGTCCTTGAAGGCTTTTGCAGATATTGTGATGATCCAGATTCACTTCGTTACTACTAAAAATTAACATTTGCATTATAATGACTTGAGCTGTGGTACTGAGAAGGACGATTGCGCTCTACAGACACAAGAGAAGGGCAGATCCCTGTTCCTAGAACTTGCAATGCAATCTGTTCTCTCCTGGAGGTTTTCAGAGTCCCTTTATCTGCACTGCAAAAGAAGACTAAAATAAAGGTCACTGTAGCAGTGTTGGACTCTGGAAGCCTGTAATCCAGATTTGAATGTGGGAGAGGAGCCGTCTTATTTGGGTGTCAGAAATGGTGAGGTGCAAGCCTTTTAAAAAGGAAAAGGGTTTTTCTGAGAGGCATTAGAGGGGGGACTGACTGACAGTGAGATCTGTGAATTGGGCACCATTAAGACATCTCCAATCAGGCATCTGGAAATGAAGCCCCCTGAAATCTGTTGTCAACTCTGAAAATCCCATTTCTCCCACTCTCCTGCCAGCTTTGAAAGTTCGAACCGTGTTCTTTTTATCACATTTGTCATTCTTTAGTAATGAAGCTCTGGCATTCAGAATTTGGCTGACAACTTTGTGGGTGGGAGCCAAAATGAAGTTCAACTTGCACCTTTCTCTGATGTACCCAGTGCTGTTCGCAGCGAGAGGCAGAAGTCTGAACTAGAGGGACCGCAGCCTCAGTCATTACAGCAATTACTATCTTCTTGCTGTTGCCAAAATCAAGCTTGTTTTCTTTATACTAATGTGAGTGGACAGACATGTTGAGGTGTATGCAGCAGGAATGTTGAGAGAGAAAGTGTCATGTATAAACCATTTCTTCTCAGGCTGCTCCATCATCTTAAATAATGTAAAGCTCATAAGCCTCCCGGAAATCATGCAAAAATCAGTGCTGCAAAAGACTTAGGGGCTCGAGTCCAGCACTTTTAAGGTTTGCTAGTTTTAAATGCATTAAAATGCACTTGTAAAGTCATTTGGGTCTATAAACTGGATGTGTAGTTCAATGACGTTGGGAGAACTGGCTTTTGGGAAGGAACGTAACTCAAAAATGGGGTCTGATGCAAGATCTGCTGGGCACGGCTTCTGTGTGTGTTCATGGCCAAATGTATGGATTGTGTAAGGTAATTAGGATAGAAGTTTAGCATGGGCCAGTGTCCAAGTGTGCTAAGTGCCTGTGCTGGATAGAAGCCCAACACTGTTGTGCCCATTTTTATGGCAAAGTCATATAACTGTCCTTGGGCAAACCCAGTGCTCCCTCTTTGCATTTCTTTAGTTCAGTGTTTGGCAGTAGATGGCTTGAGGATGCGTTGTGAGAAGGCTCAGGTTTGGTAACGGTAGCAATATTTGTGCCCACACTGCCGTTTGCATTTGCAGTCTGAAGTCCTCCTGCTCTAACCATGATGGAGCCTTCTCAAAGGTTCACAACCTCAGGTTCTGCACTGCTGGGGCAGTGCAGCAGCTGAAACCTGTCTCTGGGAAGGACTGAGAAGTCACAGCCACTGAGCTTTGAAAACATTTAGAAATCCCACCCTGATGGGTGTGAAAGTGAATGGATTACTGTTGGTTGACTAATGTGGTGTTTCCCAAAGGCATGGAGCAAAGGACTCTGCTTCCTTTGAGCAAACCATGAGGACTGCTATCATTTAATTATTCTGGACCTACGTTGATTAATTACAGCTCTTCTTGGGCTCCTCTCTGGGGTGATGGTCTTTAAAACATCCAGTGCCTGAAAGGGCCTACAGGGATGTGGTAGAGGGACCCTTCATCAGGGTCTGTAGTGATGGACAAGGGGTGATGGGTTCAAACTGAAACAGGGGAAGGTAAGATATAAGGAAGAAGTTCTTTACTGTGAGGGTGCTGAGGCGCTGGCACAGGTTGCCCAAATGTCCTGGGTTCAGCAGTAGCAGTCATTTTTCTCCTTGGTAGCTGGTGCAGCGCTGTGTTTTTGATTTTGGGCCTGGGAACAGTTATGATACCACCAGTGTTTTCAGTTACTGCTTGGTGATGTTTTGGTCTGACCAAGGACTTTGTGAGTCTCATGCCTCTGCCAGGAAGGAGGGGAAGCCGGGAGGAAGCAGAGACAGGGCACCTGACCCAAACTGACCAAAGAGGTTATTCCATACCACAGCACGTCACGTCCAGGATGTCAAAACGGAAGGCCGAGACCCAGAAGGGTCAGGGTGCACGGTGGGGGGGTGCACGGTGGGGGGTACACGGCGGGGGGTGCATGGCTTGGTCGGGTTGGGATTGATGGTGAGCTAAAGACTCTTCCCTTGTATATGCCTTGTCATTATTGTTATTGGTGGTAGCAGTAGTGGTTTGTGTTATACCTTAGTTACTAAACTGTTGTTATCTCAACCTGTGGGAGTTGCATTCTTTCGATCCTCCCCATTCCCCCGGGGACTGGGGGAAGAAAGAGTGGGGAGTGAGTGAGAGAGGACTGCGTGAGTTTATAGAGGCTTAAACCACACCACCAAAGAAGTGGTGAATGCTCCATCCCTGGCAGTGTTCAAGGCCAGGTTGAACAGAGCCTTGGGTGTCGTGGTTTAGTGTGAGGTGTCCTTGCTCATGGCAGGGGATTGGAATTGGATGATCTCAAGGTCCTTTCCAACCCAAACCATTCTATGATTCTATCCAGTTGTTTGTTCAGAGGAAATATTTTAGTTTTCAAATGCGTGTGATTTTTCCCTTCTATGGGTGTTGCTGTGTTAGCAGCGTTACTACGGCACTGTTGGTACACATAACATGTAAGAGTTTTGGGGGAGAGAAAAATGTTTCTGATGTAATTTAATTCCCATTTACAGGCAAGTGGAATTAAAGTCTGGTTTCTGGGTTTCTGATTGCAAATGCACAATGTATTCGGAGAAGCATCTGTATCTCTGAAGCTGAAATTTGCTGAGTTGCCTTTTGCTGCCTGACTTTTCCTGATTTCAACAGAATTTGAATCCTGGAGACAGCATTTATGTATTTCAGTTTAACTCTTGGAAACTGTGGATAAAGATCATGAAGTAACACAGCCTTACAGTGTTTAGCTCAGAAATTACTCAAACTGTTCTGAAATGAAATAGATGTTCCTGATAAATTCTTTAAGTCTTTCTTCTTGCAAGTGTATTGGCTCAGCAGCTGACATGTGATGCTCTCAGGGTTGATTTTTGTTTTGCTTTGTGGGGGACAGCACCTGGAGTTTCTGTTGTCCTGTCCAGGAACTAAAAGTTTGCACAGCTTTATTTTTCTAGAGTTCATTATTGAACATACAAAGAGTCTTTATAAATCACATCTGAGCCTATGTGATAAGCAGGAAGCGAGCTGTTACACAAGCGGTGGCCAATTTTGAATGGAAGAGATGAAGATGATAAGCCAGTGCTGTTGTAAATCACTGCCAGTGACTCCAGTGGAGCAGCACCTTCCTTTATTTTGGGATCTAATGCGTTGCCTAAGAGCCCTGGACAACAAACAAGCTTTTCTCACAGTCTGGAATACAATTGTATCTGAAATTTCAGAGCTGGCAAACCCTAAGGAGATGTTTCTGAGATACATGTGGTAGTCCATTGCAGTCTGCTGTGCTCAGTATTGCTTTTCTTTCTCCCCCTCTCCAGCAATCAAAGAGAAATACATGGACTGGACGGAGTTTCTCATACGTGATTTGACCGGCGCCCGGACTGCACCTGCAAACTTACTGGAAGGCGTATGTATTAGATTGCAGTTTCTATGCAATACGGTGTCACAGTGTGCATGCTGCAGCAGTGTTCCCAATGTGTAGGGCTGTGTGCTTACAGCATCTGTGTGCCAGAAGCAGGCAAAATAATCCAGTGCTGGCCAGAATGTTGGTGGCGAGATTGTCTTGACTCTGCTGGTTCTGCTCCTGACCCAGTGATGGGTTATTTGGTTTGCCTTTAGGCTGGAAGGTGGTGCTTAGAAAGTTGGGTATTCAGAAAAGGCTGGGTGGGGAAGAAGAGCATGGAGGGAGTCTGTAGGAAAGAAGATGCAGACCTTCAGTGCCCCTTTGATCCACCAAAATGGTGAGCTGAGCTTACAAGACATGACACAGATTGGAGAGGGCATTCAATAGGATCATGGGGAGCACTGTCAGGTTTATGTATACATGGAAATACCTCCCCCGAGGGCATTCCCTCCACCTAAACACAACAGATTAAGCAGGGAAGTAGGGTGAGATGACCTCAGTCAGTATGCAGGAGAGAAGAAGGGTCTGGTTTTTTAGACGCATCCATATGGCCAAGAGCCCAGTCTGTGCATCATATTCACAGGGTGTCTTGCACCAGGCACAGCCTCAGCATGCCCTGAGATCTCAGACAAAAGGTTCTGCATTTTCACCTTGGAACCACAGAAGCAGGGCTCGTTCTTCATAGGGACCTGCCCTGTTTTATATGGGTGCTGTGTGGGCATTTGGGAAGGAGACAGTCCGTCCTGCAGGAGATAATCCTCCCTGGCCCTCTGAATTTAGGCTGAGAGTGAAGGCACAGAGGTGGTTTACCTTTGTGTGAGCCCTTTGTTACCTTGTGTAAGCTTGCTTCCAAAAAGCCCATGTTGGCTTTCTGGAAGCAAGCACACATCCAGGCACTAGTTTTGATCATTTTGTCCCTGGTCAAAGGGACAGCCACAGCTGCACGCTTTTTCCACGTGCCTGTGCAGTACGAGCTGCATGACAGGGAGAATGAATAGCGTACCATCAGGGATTCTTTTCCCCCAGGCTGTTATCTGAACGGCCCTCGCATCCCTGAAGTAATGCACGTCCTCAGGTCTGTCACATCCCCATTCGTGGACCGCTCCCAGGTGGCATATGCAGAAAGCTGGTGGTGTCCAGCACCCATCTCTAATATGCCAGTGCTGTCACAAACCTCTCCATTCCCTTTCCACAGGCAAAGGAAAAAAGAGGCAGCCCCAGGCATAAATGCAGAGAGACAGAAAACATTGCATTGGCTTGAAACATTTTCTGACCCTTTTCTGGTGCTTGATGCAATATATGTGCTTAGTGCTGTCTGTGTTGTGCAATGTATGTGACCCCCTGTCGACAGATTTGCTGTTCCTGAGTGCTGCAGATTGTTTCATACAGTTAAATCAATACGTAGTGGTACTTCTGTTTACTTAGTTTTTCCATGCTAGCCATGCATATAGAGAGTTCTTGCGTGGTAAATGTTAATATTTCATGCAAGCCATTAATTAATCTTAGCCATTCAGTTCTCAGGGGTAAATGACAAACCCATTGGCTTAAAATGTAGCACACAAATCAGAGAAGCAATAGGTGCTTTTATACAGCCAGGGATTTATTATAAGAAGTTAAATCATTACACCATCATTTCCTATTAAAGAATGTTTTGTTGCCATGCAGCAGTTGTATGAGAGGAGAAAAACCATTACAGCAGATTTCTATTATATTGTTAAATTCTGACACCATGTTTTGCCTTGAAATAATACTTGACTGCTACAGGTGCTTGTAGCTTACACTGTAGAGGAGTGGTTTATATGGCAAATATATTGCTCTGAAAAATATCAATTAATCATAGAGCTGGTTAAAAGTGTACACACGATAAGGTTTTAATTAATTTAAAGTACATTTTTTACCAAATTCTCACTGTGTTGCTGCATTTTTGGATTAACAAAGATGTGAAAATCAGTTGCATTTCAAGATTTCGAATGCTTTCAGAAACCACCAGGAAGGAGAACTTGTGTGAAAAATAAGGCACTCTGTTCTCTTTTTTTTCTACCCACCCTTAAAAAGAACCATCCTGGACCGACTCTGATTTACAGAATTAATATGTCAAAATATACTGTGAGAGGTTTATATTATTTAATTAAGTAGAAATGGGACAAACACTGAGGAAAAAAATCATGGAGTCATAGAATAGTTATGGTTGGAAAACCTTGTTTTTAGCATATTCTGCCTGTGCTTAGCATCTCCTTTGGGGACCAATGCTCCTAACTCTTGTGGTGTTCTTTAGTCCTGCTCTTGAAGCCCTGGAATGAAGAAGTTGCATAAGAATTGGAGCTTGTGTGTAAGAAAAAAAAAGAACACTAACTGCAAAATAAAACCACTGAGCCCCAGAGGTATCGTTCTGCAAAGCATCTCATGGTTTTTTAATGCCTGTGGTTGGCAGCTGTGCAGGTGTAAAGTTAAGCACATGTGTAAATGGTTGCAAAACTGGGATCACAGAAAACGCTCTGTGCGAGCAAATAGCCTCAGTCAGTGGGATTTCTTGGGCATGGTGGCTTGACCCAACAAACCCTGTTTGCCTTGGGCTTTGATCCCAAGACCATTTATTCTGGTGGGAGCCTCCCATTGGCTTTGGGCTTTGGATTAAGCACCATGGAGAACAATTTGCTCTGTAGGAATAGAGCCTATAGCAAATATATTCCTATTTGCCAATAAGAATGAGATAAAGCCTTTGATGAGAAACATGAGTACATAGAAGGCAATTTCAGGGTCATGCCCAAAGAAGTCACCTTTTAGTCGTCCAGCCCTGTTCTTGTAGCTGCAATCAATGAGAATTTGGTTTTAAATCCTCCCTGTAACTGGGCTTTGAGCTGTTCAGGAGCATCCTGAAGTGGATGTGCCTTACGAGCTGTTCCACCTTTTATTATTCTTTCTTTGTTGTTGTTGATGATGTCAGTTGAGAAATTAGCACAACTGTTGTTTTCTGTTTTACTTCTGAATTTGCACTTGGAAGACATTGGGTAAAATAGAAGAAGAGCAGACTGTTTGCTGATCGCTTGGATGATGGTGTGAAAAACAAAAATAATCTTCTGCTGTCATCTGTTTCCTTGAGAAGTCTTCAAATAAAGTTTAAAATAAGGAGTTTTGCTTCTATTCAAACAGCCTCTGCGAGGAAAAAACCCTGTAGACCTCATTACAGTTGATTCCTTAATAGAGCTGCAGGATTCCCAGAATCCCTTTCAGTACTGGATAGTTAGTGTGGTTGAAAATGTTGGAGGAAGATTACGCCTTCGCTATGTGGGATTGGAGGAGACTGAATCCTATGACCAGTGGTTGTTTTACTTGGATTGCAGACTTCGACCAGTCGGTTGGTGTCAAGAGAATAAATACAGAATGGACCCACCTGCAGGTAAAGAGCCTCCTAAAAATACTAACCCTTTATGGCATTTACTGATGTTTTGAGATACTTGTGCAACCCATTTCTTCTTCTCCAGCATTCACATTGCTTTGATAGTAGTTTCTAGCTGTAACACAGGTGGCATGTGAAAGCCATCTAAGTTGAGTTCAAAGTGAGTCAGGTGAACTCTATTACATATTTAATAATTCAATAATTTAGACTGTTGCGTGCCTGGTATTCTTTGGGGCAGAAAGTGTGTACCGGCTGTATTTTTCATAGAGCCGTGGCTTATACTTGGGGCAACAAAGCTGTTGGCCATGTCTTGTGGAGCATAGTCCCCATTTCTGCCTCCAAGCTGGATACCCCATGCCTACAGCTTACACTGAGATATGGGGTGCTTCCTTTGTTAGTGTGCATGCCCAGCAGATCTGTTCCACCTTTTCCTGTGCAGATGAACAACTTCTCCAGGTCTGTGCTTCATTTTCCTTGTGCTGTGGGTGAACTTTCCATTAATGTCAAATGATAGCAGAAATGTAGCCCTCCTTTGGGTAGATGTTTCTGATGTGGCTTCTGTCCATTGCACCCAATTCAGAGTGGTTACTGTGATATAAACAATTGTGTTCACAAGTCTGTCTGGGTCCTGGGTCTAACTTGGGGTCTTGAATGCTTTTTGGAAGTGTGTGTTTTTCTTCCCTGATCAGTAGGAATCAATGTTCCACATCACTTCTAAATTAGATGCAAATGCTGGAGAGCATGAATATCACTCACCCTGTCACTTCAGAAAGTGTTTGTGTTACAGAGAAACACTTCTTCATTGACTGTCTCTGAACCCTCCTGGCCTGTATGGGTTTGGTGGATCAATACAGAAATGGCCCAAATGAGATTTGTGTTTCCTCTTTGTTTATTTCATTCTCTTTCTACTCTTTCCTCCTTTTATCCAGTTGTGCTTCTTTCTGTATGGGTTCTCTGAACTTGTTGTTGGGGGAAGTTTAGATTAGATATAAGGAAGAAATTCTTTACTGTAAGGGTGGTGAGGCACTGGAATGGGTTGCCCAAGGAAGTTGTGAATGCTCCATCCCTGGCGGTGTTCAAGGCCAGGTTGGACAGAGCCTTGGGTGACACGGTCTAATGGAAAATGTCCCTGCCCATGGCAGGGGGTTGGAACTGGATAATCTTAAGGTCCTTTCCAACCCAAACTATTCTATGTTTCTATGATTCTATGATGCTTTATTTGCTGAAGTTTTTTATGTTCCTTCTCCCATCTCCTTGATTTAACTGCTTTTAAAATTTCTTTCTCTTAGACTCATAGAACGGTTTGTGTTGGAAGGGACCTTAAAGCTCATCTAGTTCCAATCCCATGGGCAGGGACGCCTTTCACTAGAGCAGGTAGCTTCAAGCCCCGTCCATCCTGGCTTTGAAAACTGCCAGGGATGAAGAAATCATTCCTCTCATCTGTTTTCATCTGATATCTGTTTCCTCTCCTTGACATTTCTCTGGTCACTTTTTAATGAACATTGTTATTAATGAATTCAGTGCTCACTTCTTTTTCCTGACTTCCATTGACTTAAATAGGTCATTCCTTTACATCTCCTGAAGTTGTGCCTCACAGGAGTTCCCTGAGAAGCACCCCTTTGGTTTTGAACCCTTCCATTTTCTCACAAGTCTTCTCTTGGACATTGCCCCCAAAGATCTTTTATTCTCCCTTCTGGTCTCCAGGGAGCAGCCAGTCAGAAATGGGAATCTGATGCGACAGGAATGTTGGTTGGAGTTTTTGGAGTTTGCAGAAATGCGGTTTCTGGAGGCAGGAATGCTGGTTGTTGCACTTCTGGCATAGGGGACTAGCTATCTCAGTCATTTGATATCCACCTAATGTCATAATGTTCATAAAGCACAATGGATGAATAAAGCATATGAGACATTAACCCAGAGGATGACGAGGGAAAGTGGCTGATCTTATAGGAGGTGTTTCAAATTTGAGTCTGCAAAAGAAATCTTTGAGGAAACGGACAGGAATGAGGTCAGGATGAGATGCTGGCAGCAGCGAGCTCTAAAGAAACTCAGGGATGAAGCTGCTAAACCACAAATTATGAAAGGGTTCAATTTCCTAAGGACCCCTGGCCAGGAGAGTGAGCCAGGGCCACATCCTTGCCTGCTTACATGCGTCCTAGTGATTTATGTAATATATACAGGATTATACTAGAAAGACATTTATTGTGTGAAAGACCTAGTATGGACCTTCTTAGGAAAGAGACTCAGTGGACAGTATGTTGTTTCTTTGCACATCAGGGGTCAGATTCATCTGCAATCATAGGAAAAACAGTTCAGCATGGGCTGTTGCTGTCTCTTTATGGCTGCAAGATGCCTAAGACACATCTAACATAGGTCAGATGAAATGACATCTTCATAAGCCTGTTTTTTCCACTCAGGTGGGTTGAAACTTATGAACACGTACCTGGTTGTTTGACTTTAGAGCATCTGAAGCCAGTTAAGGCGACTCCTTGATTAGTAACAGGAGCAGCCTTAGACTGTATATCAAAACTGTTATGAATCTCCTCTGAAGAGATGCTGAGCACAAGCAGCTCCTCCCAGATAAGGCTGCGTGTTCAACTGCCGTCAAATGAGGATGTTGAGTTACAGCATCAGTTCAGCAGGTTGTGGCAGCTCTTTGCCCACCCTTGACTTGGATACTGCATATGACCCTTCAACTTACTTATTTCCTTCTGTGTCTGGGCTGTGATTTTATTGTGTTGATCCACCACTGGGACTTGCCAGGATGGGTTTCACTTTGGATAGTGGTTTGAGGTCAGTCTTTCTAGATGCAGAGCATCTCATATAAACGAGATGCATGGATCCAAATGTCTGCAGTATTTTGGGTGGAGAGATCTCTTCTAAAGCCATCCACATCGTAGCACCCTCTTGATGTACAAGAATGTGCAAAAGGGTCCTTAGAAAGTAATGTCCTGGCTGTATTCAAGTGGCAACTTTCGGGGACTTTGCCTTGTGAGCCCTTTTAATTGGGGCAGAGGGCTCATAACTTATTTTTCCCCTCAGATGTGTATCTGAATCCAGTAAGCCTCCTCGCTAGTGCAAATTGGCACAGGCAGCTTGACACAGAGCCACTGATGGTCTTGCCTCGACTGTTTATGCTGGAAGAGATTGTCTCTTTTTATGTTACTTGCTATTTAAAGACAAATTGGCAGTCATTTTAATTGCTCACTCCTTGTTAACCTAAATGAAAATTGACACAGTTCACTTTGTTCAATTACCTGCAGCCCTATCACTTAAACACAGTGCTTTATGCTCTTTTAACCATGCAATTTAGTGTCCATATATTCTCCAGCATAAACGAGCTGCCACTAATTAAATTTGTGTATGATACTGCTTGCTGGTTATTGAAACCATTGGAGTTGTATCTCTTGGACTTTATTGACACTGCCCAAAGAATTTGCTGCTTATTGTCACTGATTTGGGGCAAAGTCACCAAAAATGCCACTTTATTCTTTCCTATGCATCACTGCCATCACGGTAGAAAACGAGGGTCTGTTTTCAGCTTTTTCTCTCCAGGGAGCAGGGAAGCATCCAACAGCATTTCCCAAAACTCAAGACTTTTGTTAGTTGAAACAACAGGGTGGCTGCAACTTTTGGGACAAAATGATGTTCTATTGACTGTTTCCTTGTTTGGCATCATTTAAACCAAAGGGGAAGCAGCAAGGTGGGTTGTATCCTTCCCTGCACTTGGAGTGGATCAGAGCTCCTGAAAGTAAGGGAGAACTGGAACAACAAAGCTATAAAATAATGAACAATTAGGTAAAGAGTGCACTTCTTAACGCTTTTGACTGCTGCCTATGCTGTAAACAGAAACTTGAAATGTATATTCCCATTAATAACCAGGCAGTGAAGGAATTTAAAGTGAAAGGTTAATGTTTCCCTTTAAATGTGTTTAAATTCATATGCATATCCTTGATGTCTGTTCTGAAGTAGGGAGGTTTGATGTAGTGAAAGTATAAATACATCCACTTCCAGTGAGTGATCCCGCAAATCCTATTTTGTTAAGGTCTTAAATCTGTTGAAATCAGAGCATAAAATTCTCTTGTACTATCTGTGCTAGGTGAAAACAGTGCTTGCCAATTCCTTTTTTGTTATACATATGTTTTACTTCCTCCTTCTCAATTGCAAGCTACAGTGGTAAATCTCTGCTAGCCAGTAAATATATCTAGTTGCTAGATGTACAGAATTGAGATGCAAATTGTGCTGAGCTGAACTGTGATATAAGTGTGTGAAGCCAAACTGACAAAAGGAAAGCTTCACACTGTTCACTCCCTATCAAAGCTCAAGTTTATTACTGAGCAAATGTTCATTTCCATTTTAATAATTGTTGCAATCTATCTACCTATCTTGTCTCCTGAAGACCTTGATATGAACAACTTGTTACGTGCAGGGTAACAATGTGTTTCTAGGGCAGAAGTAAATCCAATATAATGATCTTCATCATAGTATTGTTTCCTACATTGTTTCCTTTGATGGTTCATAGGCATTTCGCTGCACTGAACCATAAAGGGCTTGCTAATATGATTTCATAATATTAAACCTGTTTAAAGAAACTCACTGAAAGCAATGTGAATCTGCGCAGATGTTGCCTAGAAGTATTATGATGAAAATTCATAAGTGTAAGTCTTTTAATTGGTGTGATGCTCTGTTTTGAGGGCGGTACTAACAAATGGGGCTGGGTAGAAATGTTCCTTCCCACACCTGCCCTCACCCATCTCGAAACCCCTCCAACCCTGTAATATAATAAGAAGAGACTTTACAATGAACAGAAGGCTTGGTAAAGGTGTCTCTGGTTTTGTTCAAATATAACTAATATTGGCTGAAGACCTGAGGCTCCTCAAGCTGGAAAACATCAGGTATTTTGAGAATTGAAAATCAAGGGAGAGGTTTTGTTATTTTCAGGTAATAAGATGGTATGATTTTTGTTTCTTCAGCAGAAAATGAAGGATGTGCATTTTCCTGGGTTTTACTCCAGGATATAAAATGCAATCTTCCTTAAATGTGCCCCTGCTAGTTGCTTTTGTGTTGAATTTATCCATGCTGTACAGCTTTTAATATACACACTATTCATTTCCCTTGTACTGTCCATTTTTATGACATAAAAACTTAAGTCTTTCAAAAATGTTTGATTCCCAAACAGTCACCTCTTGGTTTTGTTGTGTTTTGTTGTTGTCATCGCTTTAGATATCTATTCCTTGAAGACAATATCTGAATGGAAATGCGCTCTGGAAAAATCCCTTAATGATGCAGCAAATTTTCCTCTTCCAATGGAAGTGTTCAAGGTAAAAGATATATGTTTTTCCTTCACTTACAGAACCCATGATGAGTAAATGCCACAGAGTGTTTTGTGACCTGTGTTAAACTTTTGCAGGAATGGCCGTTGATCTTATATGTAGCCATGAAAGGTCACAAGTGAGATGGTGGTAAAAAGTGCAGTTTTATATATGTATTTTCCATGCTGAGAACTGATATCTTGCGGTCAGTGTTTTCTAGGGGCTGGGGGTGAGCTCCAAAATGATTTTTGCTGTGTCTTACTCTGTTAGACCTGTGCAAAGGCATTATATTCAACAGTGAAATTGTAAAGCCACAAATATGAAAGTTGGCGTGTTTCTATGGACAGATTTCTGTGACCCTTGCACCTAAATTTTCATGCAATCATGAGCCACAAGGCAGAGAAACTTCCTTCAGGGATCTGTAGAGGAAGTGGGAGATAATTTTGTCGTCTCCCCACCTCTTTTTTTCCTCATTCCCACTCTGGTTTTTAATAGTTAGAGATGTGCTTCAGCCCTGAGGCACCAGTTTTAATTTCCCATCCAGATATGCACTGCTATTAATCATGGAGGCTCCAGCTGTGCCTGTCTGGTTTCTAACAGTTACATCCTCGCTGTGATGGGCAAGAGGATGCTCAGGGAGGTGTGTTGAAGTGCAGTGGGGCTGCACTGTCTCTGGTGTCACCTCTGGCTTGGGTACCTGGGGTATCACTGTACCATCCCCACCACCAATCCTGGCTCATCCAGCCTGGGGAGCCTCTGGGTTCCTTCTCTGCCCTTAAGCATCATGGCAATGGAAGACCCTGAAACACTGATGTAGAATGATGCTTAGGGACATGGTTTATAAGTGGACCTGGCAGTGTTAGGTTTACAGTTGGACTTGATCTTAAAGGTCTTTTCCAACCTAAGTGATTCTATCACCCTATAACTGGAAGAAGGCAGTCATCATGTTGCATCCTGTCATGCCACAAAACCCTGGTGCGACCCTCACCTTTCCGCAGGGACATGCCAACAGCTTCCCATGAAGAATCCAGGCTCCTCACCCAGCTGAGATGCACTTGAATTAGCAACATTAATTTGGGAACACATTAATTTGCTAATGGCCCAGTCACTGGCTCATTTGCTTGCAATGTGAAAGCTATGCTGGGCTGGGAGAAGTGGGAAGATTTGTGCATTGGCTTTTGGCATGAATGTAGGTTTGAGCAGCCTTGTGCTGTGATGGGAGTGGTGTGCAGAGAGTTGTGACTCTGCCATGTATTTCATATAACACATCTATCTGCCAACTCTATTAAAGTTTGCATTTGCAAAAGTTTGGAGATCAAAACTGCGTTGTGTGGGGCAGGGATTAAATCACAATAGGGAATGCCTAATGTGTAAATTTTATTGCTGCCTATATGAAAGAGTGAAGAATGTTTCTGATGAGGCTCATAAAACATCCTTCTTTTTTTAAGGTTTATAACTAACAGCTGTTCTGCTGCCTCTTCTCAGCATGACAGACTTACACCCACTTACTTTAATTATTGCATGAGGGTCATAAATTAAATTCAGCAAATCCCGGTTGCCATTGCCATGTGGTTGGAGTTTGCAAACATGTTCTTCTTAGAAGACAATGCAAAACACTGGAATGTTTGAATGGCCCAGGAGGAGAGTTACCTTGGGGCCAAATGTGACACAAAGACAGGATTAGGTCAATAGGGCTTCTTTGTTTGCAGTGTGAAAGGTGAGCACAAGGTGAGCTGAATTTGGTGTCTAGTTTTACCTCAAGCCCCTGGTTCTGGTACTGGGAAGGCAGGAGGCTGAATAAATTATTTACGTGTGGACATCACACACAAATACTCTGCCGATGTAGGGTGACTCAACCCTATCTTATGTCTCTTGATTAAAGAGACAGTAGGAGAGCTTGTCCGTGCCTGTGAGCATGTCTTCCTCTGGTAGTGACCTAGACATGAATTACAGAAGGGCCACAGGAGACTACAAGGGAACAGCTGTCTACAAGATAAGCCAATATCTATGTGTGGGACCTTCAAGGAGAATCCCATGTCCCAGCAAAAAGTGTTGAATCCAAAGGTATCATTTTATAATTTTTCTCCTTTTTAAATCATTTTTATTAATCTTTATTGTTTTTTTGCAAACCCAGCACTGAAGTAATGTCTCTACATGGTGCCTGGGGCTTTATGCTACTGTAGCTGTCATGTGTTAGATGAGATGTAAAACACAGGGTTTGACAGCTGGCAACTGTTAAAAGTCTTTCGGAAAGCTGGAAGTGTTTACTTTGTAGGCCGTGGTAAACAGCACACCGAGCAGTTGTAGCCTGCATATTCCCCATTTCCTACAGAAACTCATCACCGAGGAGCCAGTGAGAATGTCTGCTTGCTCCACAGACAAGAGCGGGCCTGGGGGGAGCACCTATGCATTCAGCTGGATTATGACTTAAATTGCTGTTGTCCTTTGAGCCGTACACGACTGGGCAGTGTCACTAATGTGCCATCAAAGTGGTCCTAGCTGCTATTCCTGGGAAAGCAGATCTGCACTTGTAGTGCAGGAAGTGGCTCCTCTTACGGGTCTATCACGCCTCTGTTGGCATTGGTGATGATGCTCTTTGGCTTTGGTGTAACAGGGTTGGGTTCCACCTGAGACTTCATAAGACATGGATTTGAGCCTGAATTGTCAACACAGAGATGGACTCGTGTGTGGTGGTCTTTGACAGCAGATGCAAAAATCCTTTGTAGAAGTGCCTTGATCCCTTCTTAGCATTCAAGGAGAGGCTTCAGCCTGGTTGCAAGCAGGGAGAAGGCTGCAAAGAGGATCTTGGTTTTATTCTGGTGCTATTTTACAGTTGGCCATATGTTGAAAGTGTTTGTAAAATGCTTTAGGATCTTTTGAGAAGGAGCGTGATGTTCAACTGCCAGAAAAGGCTGCTATTACATAGCTACTAAACATAGTGTTTTGCAAACTGCACATCCTGGAACAAGCTTTTTCTTCACAAAAGCTTTTTGCCGCACACCTGCTATTTTGTCAACCTGTTCTGTTCAGAAAACATCTTGAGCCTTAAAGAAAGCAAAATGCAGACAGGATCTTCGAGGGTGTTTGAATGATTTAGGAGCACAAAGCCCCCTGAAAGGCCACAACCCAAGAAGATGTGTCCTTTGCTGTTCCTGCTCTGATTTCAGGGTGCTGTAGGGATCCCCCGTGCTTGATACTGGTCATAAATGGCTGAGGCTTCAGAGGACACCTTAAAAAAACAGCCAGAGTTTGACAAAGATGTTGGAACTGTTACTGGGGCCTGATTTCAAGTTAAGTGTGACAATTTCAGTGGTTTGCTTCAGCGATGGCATTGCTGGTACTTTCTAAGCCTTGCATCAGGAAGCCAGACTCCAAACACAGCACATTCTAGCCCTAATACTTATGAATCAGTGCATTTTTTTTTAGAGTTAAAGCTCTGTAGCTTGTGTAAGAATAATGCTAGACACAGATCACAGAATCACAGAATGGTTTGGTTGGATTGAACCTTAAAACTCATCTAGTTCCAGCCCCCTGCCATGGGCAGGAACACCTTCCACTAGACCAGGTAGCAGAGACACCTTCTACTAGACCAGGTTGCTTTAAAGCCCAGGTCGTGAGATTTAGTTTCCTAGAGAGGCAGATAATGTCCTAGGGATCTTCTCTGACATCCCATTGTGCTTCCCCTGGTCTCCTGTGCCGGATCTGTGGGTCCCATGCAGATGGTCATGGAACTTCAGGTGTCTTTCAGCTCACCTCAGATGCCTCTGTTTGGGCAGCTGAATTCTAGACAGGATTTGGGATGCTCACCATCTTTCTGTAGATGTTGCATGTGGGCATCTTATCCCCAGTTCCCTCCAATTGCTATAAAGTGGGTCCTGATGACTAGGTTGGATGGAGCTGTAACCAGCCACATACTTAACCCAAACTCTGATAAACAGATTGAAGAGCACAGATGCTTAGGAGGGAGAGGTGTTATCTAAGATAGGTAGCAATTCCTGATTATAGCCTTTGGACCTGTTCCTCTTGTCTCCACTCTCTGGTCCTCCTTTCCTAAAGTTGTCATTGTTTTTATCCAGCTCAAAATAGTTCTTTCTCTGTCAAAAAAAGCTCTATGCTGTGCCCAGCACATTATGCCACTATTTCTAATTCGAGCTTTTGGTTGTTTCCTGTTGCCAGTAATGGTATTAATTAATGGTAAAATTAGTAACATGGAAGGAATCTGTTGGGACATATCTCTCCTAAGGAGAGCAGTAGAGGGACCACCTATCACCCAGGCAAGAACTGCCTCCCAAAATTGAGGACAAAGTGGTGATTGTGGTTCTACACTCAGAAGTATAATATTAAACAGGACTCCTTGCCCTCCTTTAAAATACAATTTTCCTGTCAGATTAATCATGCAAAGAGTAAGATAGACTATTGCTCCAAGCCTCTGATTGTTTTATTTTAAAAGGAGGACAACACCTCTTTAAAGTTAATAAACCCTTTGGGTGTTTTAGGGTGTCTTCTTCCATTATTTGGTACTCTGGAGGAGCTTAAGATACAGAAACCCAAGGGTTCCTTTCTGCTCAGAGGCAATCCTGACCAGGCTTATATGAATAGACTTGAAGTCCATCAGGGTTTTTCTGTCTTCACCCCCCCTACTAGATGTGTGCATGCTGATGCAGTAGCTTAAAATGAACAAGCTTTTGCTTTCACTCGGAAGCCAAATCCTACCAGCCCTTTCATGCACTGAAGGCTTGGCTGGTCCTTGCTCTGCACACTGTGCTTTAATAACCTGTGAGTAGCCATGTTGTTTGTAGGCTGCCAGGTTATTTATACTCCATCTGTTCTTCCCGGTCGGTAGCACTCGCCAGCCCATCTCCCTGACTGCTGTTTGCCTGGCTGGGGGACATGCGTGGCATCCTGATCCCTCTGTTGTTCATCTGCCTTTTGACCTGCTCCTGTCTCAGATCATTAACGCCATTTATCTTTGTAAGACCATCGTTAGGTATATACCCTAAAGGTCCTTGAGATGTAAAGAGCCTTCATGGCTCCTGGGAGCAAGGATGTCTCCACTGTCAATTGTGCCACTCAGGTGAGATGAAATCTGGTGATACCTCTGGGGACCACTCAAGTAGGTGTTCCCACCTGTGTGTTTTCCTTTCCACTTGACTTTCCCACCTGTGAAATGGGATCTGTGCAGAATGGTTGAGTTTGGAAGGGACCACTGGTGTCCTGTAGTCCAGCCTCCCTGCTTAAGCAGGGTCACCTAGAGCATATTGCCCATGACTGTGTTGAAAGGAGGAGGCACAAAAGCACAAAATGTAATCAGTTCTAAGTAGGGTTAAGTCTGATGGCTTTGTAATGGGGGTGCTTGAAGGTAGTTTTAGTACAAAAAGTGTAAGAAAAATAAAATGGAAAAGCAGGACCTGGGGATGGGCACAGTTAAACTGGCTGATGGGTGGAGGGACAGGATGATTGCTATGTTAATGAAGCCATTAAGTTGGTGTAAACATCCTCAGGGGAGTATCTGGATTAGCAAATGTCCAGAATGGGAGCAGTTAAGTTACCTGATAAGTAGGGGGACAGGATGATTGCTGTGTTTGTTATGTTAATTAAGCTGGTGCTTCAAAGACTGCCAGGGGTGGTGAAGATTGTTGGAAGAAGTAAATGACTCTCAAAGACCACCATCACATTTTGTATGTATGCGGGGAAACTTTCTGGAAAGTGATGTAATTCATGTGTAGCCTCACCAACATGTATGTATGCCCAAGTGACTATATAACGATGGCCTGTGTGGCAATACGGGGGGACACGTTAGGAGGAGCTATCCCCCGTGTCTCCCAGTGCCGCAATAAAGAATACCTGCTTGTCAACTTCAAAGTTTGTTGGCGAGTTCCTGGAGTTTTCTCCGAATCAGTGTCCAGGAAGCTCTTGAGTGTGTCCAGGAAGCTCTTGAGTATCTCCAGGGCAGGAGACTCCACAACCTCTCTAGGCATCCTATTCCAATGCTCAGTCACCTTCATAGTAAATACGTTCTTCCTCATGTTCAGGCAGGACTTCCAGTGGTTTAGTTTATACCTGTAGTTTAGTTTATCCTCTTGTCCTGTCACTGTGCACCAATAAGAAGAGTCTGGCCTCATCCTCTTGACATCCTCCCTTCAGATACTTATGTACATTGATCAGATCCCCCCTGAGCCTTCTCTAGGCTCAACAAACCCAGCTCCCGATGCTTTTCCTCATAGGAGAGATGCTCCAGATGCTTAATGATTCTAGTATCCCATGACTGCTAACCAGGATTCATTGGTAAACGCCTGTGCAGTGGTGTGGCAGTCCTGAATGTTCTAAGACATTCAGAAACCCACCCCAAACCCCTCTAAAAACCTCAAGTGAATGCATATCTGTCTCTTTTACCTCTGCTGCCCGTGCTTCCACTGCCTAGGCGAATCTAAGCAGGCGCTGTGTAGGAGGGGATCTTTGCTCTAATGCCATCTGTGTCGGGCCAAGCCATACGGAGAAGGTGTATTTGGATTTAGACCGGCTACTCTGCAATGTTGCTGTTTCTATGGCAACTATTTTTTATTCAACAAGAGGAGCTTACAATCTGTAGGGCTAAATTTGATGCTAGGCAGAAGCATCTGCAGCTTTTAAGGGGCTCTTCAGTAGGTACAGTTTGTAGCTGGCTCTTGTGCTCATTAGTTCAGGGCCACTCTATCTCTAAAGCCTCCCTCCCAGCACCCTTTCCTTTACTTCCCACTCCATATCTCTACGTTTTGCTTTTCTTGTGACTGCACTTGTCAAACCAAGAGGCAATTTGCTCATGTTATGTCTTACCGGGGGATTTCTGTCTCCTTGCAGAGAACGTATGCGCCTTCAGGGTATATCGCTCCGTGTTTAGCCAAGGAAAAGTTGAATCACAAACCAGACTGATTCATCTGCAAATAATGCAGAGGATTGCGTTTGAGAGGTTTTATTTATTTATTTGTTTATTGCTCAATTAAAAAACCGATGTCAGATCCCTATAGCGGCAGTTTAACCACTGCTGTTCCTGTGTTTGTGACTGGTTACCACACGTGAGCTTTGTGATTAAAATTAGGCTATTAGGAACAGCCAGTTTCTTGAGAGAATTAGAAAAAACACTGGGGGGAAGCGATTCTCTTTGAAAACAAAAACTGAATCAAGTAATATGTTTCCAGTCATAGCAGATGGGGCCTACTTCTTCTGTGTCTTTTAATAGGGTAAACCAGGAGAGATGTGTCTGAAGGCGATAGTGTTTCGCAGTTAGAGTTGGTAGGGATTAAAGGAGGCTCAGTTCAGTCATTTATTAAGTGTTCAGTGTTTCTCATCAGCCTCTAAACTTTGCAACTTTTCAGCATTCAGGCTTAGTTCTGAATTTTGCATGGAGCTGCAGTGAATACTTGGTGTGAATCTGACTATCCTGGACCAAAAGACCCCTGACTTTTAGAGTATTTGGAAATCAGAGTTCACATTAGAGCCTTTTCCTCTTATCTATGCTCTGTGTAAGCTGCTGGGTTTAAAGTGAGATGACTCCAATGTTCTATCTTGAGCAGAATGGGCTTAAAAGGAGCTTTACACAATCTGCAGGTGATGCCCTTCCTTGGGTTTGTGGACACAGCTAGAGCACCCAGCCCGTAGTACAGCTTCCCTAAATGTCACGGGCAAAAGCAGCTTAGCCAAGTCCCCCTGCTCTATCTGCATTACCCGCTGCACTGTAAAATTACCTGAGCTCCACTCTTTTGACATGGACAAATCTGAGTTCGTTTACACTTAAATGACCTTTGTTGAGTAGAAATACTTAGAAGCCAGATTTAGCAAGATATTTAGGTAAGATATTTAGGTACCAGAAAGGACAAATGACTATCATGATATTAAGTACATCTTTTTGAGCCCAAAGCCTAAAGCCAATGCTTAGCAACCTTATTGTTAGGACTTAAGTATGTCACCCACACAGATGCTTCCTTAAAGCCTATCTGCATCCTTATGGAGTCTGAATGCTGTTGTAAGTCTGTTTGTGGATCTCTTTTGGAATGAAATTTAGGCTCCCAAGTCATCTGAAACCTGCATCATTTTTGAAACCTGCACTGCTAGCGGCCTCTTAGCTGTGAAGGAGGAAATCAAGTGGCTATCTCAGTACCTAAAGAAGAGGGCTGGGAATTAGGAGCCTGGTTCTCCTCCCAGCACCATTGCTGACTTGTTATTTGATGTTCAGCCTTTAGCCCTGCAGGTGATCCTGGATGCAGTGAGCTGCTGCAAAGCCCATCAGTGTTTTTGCAGAAGGGTCACCATAAGAAGATAGACACAATGATGCAGATGCACATCAAAGCAAGGCTCTTTCAGGTGGCCTGGAGGGTCACAGCCTGTGCACGCTGGCATATTTACAAATGCATGCTGCTCTAAAACTGTGAGTGTGGGGCTGGGGTTTAATTGCTTTGTAGTGAGAGCTGCAACAGCCCTGGCTTTTGCCAATGGGTTATGGGTTTGGGCTGCAAGTGATAGTAGTTCAGTGAAGGGTTATACACTTTTGCATTCATTCACCATGAGCGTCATTGCAGGCAGTGACCCATCGCATTAGAGGTTGTGACCCTTTGAATGATCAACTGTAGTGCTCATACCATGTTAATTCATTGTGCTTTCCGTGGCATGATTTTTCACTTGGCTCCAAGGGACTCTTCTGCATCCTTGATTGTCGATGCAGCTTACCTGACTGCTCTCCAGCAGTCAGAGGGTATTTCCATCACCCACACAGTGGTTGTGAAGCCCAGGACAGGCAATCTGCTGGTGTAAATCCTTGTGGTTAGTGGGGCTGCTCCTGGGAAGCATTGGCTGCCAGTAGGAGCAAAGGTTCACCATGCACAAGGCTGTAAAATGCTCCAACTGATCAAAAGTATTCTGCCTATTCATCTCCATTTCAACAAAAATTGGAGCTTACTTGGAGATGTTGGTAGAAAATAATGGCTAATGACACCCTCTTAGGTGGCTTTGAATGCCATGAAACAGTGGTAAAGGATTGGATTCTGTCACCCATAATCACTTTAGGCATTTCTTTTGCTTGGCTGCACAGCCTGGCGGGGGCCAGGGGGAAGTCTCACCCCTCCATTCCTCTTCTTGTAGCTGCTTTTATTAAACAGGCGCCTTCCTGTCAATGTGAATAAAGGGAGGAGAGAGCAGTTCATTATTCAGTGTATCACTTTGAGCCTAATACTAATTAAAAGCTTTGCCATCACTTCTGTGGAGCCTATTCTTAGGAATTATGTAAATTAATTGGACTTTTGAAGAGGAGCATATGCCAAATCCTAAGTAATTCCCTGCTGGCCAAGGCAACTCCAGCACTGGAATCGGTGAATACTGTCAGGATCTTCTTTTCCTTTTGTAGCTGCAAAAAAGGCTGCTTTGGTAAATTTTGATGCTTCTCTTTAGCAAATATATGAGAGAGATCAAATATCCGGGCTCTGACCATTTGCCAGAGAGATATGGTACAAAGGTTTTTTCTCCATGAAAGCTTTTCCATCTCAAAAATGACATTTAACATGGACAAGCTTTTTGCTTCCACAGCACCTCACCAAACAAATGCATGTTCCTGCTTCAAAGAGGGTTTTGACCCTCAAAAGGGAGACGTGCCTGAGATCCCATGAACTCCCCTTGTGAGCTCACTCGTGCTATTAATTTAATGGGGATGATATTTACATGCTATGCTGAATGAGAAGGGAGACTTGATCCTAAGGTATATATTGCGTGGAGAAAAGGGGATATGCTCTTGAAATAAAATAGCTTTAAATGTTATTAGCTTTCTTCTTTTTCTCAACCTATTAATTTTTTGCCTTTGAAAAAGGCCAAAATAAATAGTAGGAGATGAACCAAAAAAAAATGATTCCAATGAAAGTGAGAAGTAATATGGTTTGGTCTCGATATTTTGGTCTCCATCAACAAATCACTTCAGAAGTTGATGAAACTGCTTGCGTGTTTAAAGGTAAACACTATTAAGTACTTTGGTGGATCTTGGGTTATACTGGAACTTGTTGGTGGGAAGATGCTGCATGGTGAGCTTGCTTCCGCATGTACATTTTGCAAAGCTGCCTTTTCTTTGCCACCTCACCTTGAGGATTGAGAGACATTGGGTGTGGATCCTCATGCAGAAGGAGGCAGCCCTCCGGCACAGATCCTTTTTGCCTTTGGAAATTTGAAGTGCAGAGCTGGTGAGATCTGAATTTTGCAGCCATCATCTTTTCCTAAGATGGCAATTTGATAACCTGTCCATTTGATGCATCCCTGGTGTTAGGCAACCTCTATGTACGAGGAGACAGATTTTCTTCCGTACTTCCTACTTCTATTCAATGGAACTGTGCAAAGCTGCTGGAAATGGGTCTCCTGTCTCTTTGGGGCTTTAGTGGTATGCAAGTAACTGCCAGGAAGCACAAGTATGGCTGATGGTTATGCTACACTGCAGGATGCTCGGATTCCTGAATGTCTGCTCCTTCCTCCGCCATTAGTTCTTTGGGCTCTGGGCCATTTTCACTCAGTCTTCCTCAGTTTCCCCATGAGTTTGTACTTGTTCTGTAAGACTAAATCCATTATGATTTTTCTTGACTGCTTTTTGGTTCCCACAGAACAGGCTCCTTAACGCTGCAGGTTGGTAAGATGAAAGTAGCGGTTCATTTAATCGTGGTTGGAGCTTGTAAAAGTCCTTATCTGTAATGGCACCAGCGATGTAAGATCCCAAAATAGAAGTTGTTAAGTCTACAAGTGAAGACAGTTCTTGGGGAAAGAAAGCACAACGACATACAACTCTGGATCAATACAAAATCATTTTAGAACAAGAATACAACTTGTAGCAATGAATGTGATGGGAACGATATTGCTAACCACAGAGAGAGCAAGCTTTCTGCATGCATTTTGGAGTCGTCTGTGTGTGTGTGTTAAATATAACATCATCTCTTTTTATGCTTGTATTGGCTAATGCACAGATGGTTTAGAAATACTGCAGGACATTTTTATTGAATGAACACAAAATATGATAATTACTCTGGAATTAGGATGCCAACTTGCATGCCTCTTAGGGGTCACGAGGGATGGAGTGATTTACTGGATGTTAAATACCAAACTGGTGGCAAATCAGGGAATTAAAACTCACTTGCTTTTGCATTTCGGATCTGTATCCTGCTGCCATCCCAAAGCTGTGGGGTGAAACCCTCTTTATGCAGTTTTCTGGGTGCAGCCAGGTTTGATCCCGGGTAAAAGTGTTGTGGTGGGCATGTACTTGAACACAGCTGTGTGTCTCACCAACATGTTCTCTCATTGCTCACATTTTGGGTCCAAGTTCATTGCCTGTGCCTTAGTCCACCTTTACTCTCCGGGTGAAGAGGAGATCTTTCCATTTTGCAGCACATGAAAACCAGCTCAGGTCCTTCTTTTGATTCCCTGCAGGAGCTGGACATCCATCAGGGTAAATCAGTGCCACCCTGAGCTGTTTGCATCCGTGTTGTGCATTACCCCTGGGGACGTCAGATCTTAGGAATAAGTTCTTCCCTGTGGGGTGGTGAGGGCCTGGAAGAAGTTGCCCAGAGAAGCTGTGACTGCCCCATCCCTGGCAGTGTTGAAGGCCAGGTTGGATGGGGCTTGGAGCAACCTGCTCTAGTGGAAAGTGTCCCTGCCCGTGGCAGGGGGTTGGAACTGGATGATGCTTAAGGTTCCTTCCAACCCAAACCAGTCTGATTTCTCATGATGACAAAATGATGACAGGTCTTCATTTTGGGGAGCATGGTCTCCTTGTTGACCAAGTTCAGGTTAGACACTGTTGACGAGATGGATGCACATCGTGTTTTAAATATGATGGGCTTGGTCCTGCAGATCCTCTAGGAGTGAGGCTGTTCCCTCTTTGTGGTTGGGTTGGCATGAAAAGAACACAGGACCAGGATCAGCCATTTGGGAGTCAATCTCCTAATCAACTAAGTGGCAAAATCCACGTGGATGCATTTCAAATAGATATGTTGGGCTCTTTTTGGAGGATGGCACTGGGATACCATGTGCTTCTCTTCCCATCTCTTCCTGCAGGACCATGCTGATTTGCGAAACCACTTCTTCACTGTGGGGATGAAGCTGGAGGCGGTGGATATAAGGGAGCCGTTTCATATCTGTCCTGCATCAGTGACCAAGGTGAGTTCCCAGAAAAGAGGGATGAAAGCAGCCAACATTAAAAATCCATGGATGTTCCTAATTAATGAATTACTTCTTTCCCACAGTCATCACCAGCAAACTATATGCACTTACATCCAATGGGGATGAGCATGTCCATCTGCCACGTCCATGCAAAAAAAAGGATCCCTCTATTATCCCGATCTCCCCTCCATGCATATGTGTTTCCTGTGCCCATCTGGGAAGCCTTTTGAAATAAAATAGCTGGATGGAAGCCGTAGCTGGATCCACACTTTCAAGGACAAGAGAGAGAAGGCTGTGGGGTTTATAGGATTGCCTCCAGTCCCTGCTCAGCTATGGGCACACTAAGTGACCATAAACCTCAGCACTTCCCCTTGCCTCAGTTTACCCATGTCTAAAACTCAGGCTTTGATTTCTTTGGTAGAAACACTTTAATGAAAAGTGTTAGGTTAGAGTGGGTTATTTTCATGAATGGTTTGATTCCAGCGCCTGATGTTCACATCCCTTAAAGTTACAGAGAATTTAACTCCTGATTCTGTTTTCTTCTTTTTCACCCCTTAGGTTTTTAACAATCATTATTTACAAGTGACCATTGATGACTTGAGACCTGAACCCAGCAAAATCTCAATGCTTTGCCATGCGGATTCCTTAGGGATCTTGCCAGTACAGTGGTGCCTTAAAAACGGAGTCAATCTCACACCTCCCAAGGGTTTGTATTCCTTCTTGGTGATTTCTTCTGAAGGAAGCTTGATTATTATTATTGCCTTTAAAACCATGATGTGTTCATTGCAGACCGTCACCCTAAGTATGTGAAACCGGAGTAGCTCTCTTGAGTCATTACAACTGTTCTGGCTCATACCGGCCCATGAGCATCTCTGCAAGCAAGTCTTGCTGGTGGATTGATGCCTGTGTGCAGCCTGCTTCAGAATGCAGTCTGAATCAGACTGCATTGAAATCTAGTGTAGTCCCATGAAATGCCTGTTAGTGATGCTTTGTGTGTGTAGTGAGCAAAAGGAGCATTAAAAATCATATCATACTAGAGGCAAACCAGGCATTGCCTGAAATTCCTCAACCCCCACCTTCCAAAACCCCCCCAAACACTAAGTTTTGTACACACAGATTTGTCTTTGTTTTGGAAGAAACATGCTGCTGCCAAACCCAGGGAAGGGAAGGGTTATTCCGTAGCAGATTCAGAGTCCTCTTATGTGTATCCAGAGTATCTCTTTGGCACACATGATTTGAAATTCCCAACAAAGTCGTGGAGTCCTGTGCGTGCAGCTGCATACGGTGCATCCATGATTACCCTGTTGCTTTCACTGAAATAAATGTGCTGTCTGGATGCAGACTCCCTCCTGCTTGAATCCAGTTGGAATGATAATGCCTGTGTAACTACTCGCTGATACTTGGCTAGAAGTTGCTACAAATGAAAGTCAGTGGAGTTTGTTGGTTTTGCCACCCCAAATTCACATGCAGTTTCCCCAAGGCCAGCTAAGTAACTAAAATAGAACGTAAAATCATAGAATGGTTTGGGTGGGAAAGGACCTTAAGATTATCCACTTCCAATCCTTCTGCCATGGGCAGGGATGCCTCACCCTAGACTATGTCGCTCAAGGCCCTGTCCAGCCTAGCCTTGGACATAGGCCAGACATTTCTCTTTACAGGTTCATGGCCCAATATTTTCCAATCCATGCTGATACAAAGCCTGTCTGAGATGGTGTTTTGTGGGCCAAGTGCATCTGAACTCTCCTTTAAATGGCAGCATTTTTAGAAGTGTCTGTAGCATCTGTCATATGGATGTTTCCCAACTTGGCCAGTAAAGTCTAAGGGAGAAGGAGTTATCTGGTGTGGTGCCTGGTGATTGGGGTCCACCTTGGCTCCTCAGAAAGTGAAGAAAGTCTCCCCTCATTCCTCTGATGGAATAACTTTGGTTTCTGCTGTCAGATCAGAAATCTTGGGGGGAAGCTGTTAAAAAGGCATAAAGCAAATGGCAGATAGGTGCATGCTGTATGTTGCTGTGTTTCTTACTAAGTCAGAGGGCTGGGTGCCCAAACTGCATTTTAGCACCTTTGGTGTCAAAATCCTCTTCCATTGGCAGACATGCTCTTTGAGTCACTAAAATATAATCAGATGTTAGGATGATTTTTGTTCTAGAAAACAACAACAAAACCCCACAAACCACGAGCAAAAAAGCACAGGGAAATCATCTGAGCCAGTCTTCTCTGAGCAGAATAATACCAGCTTCGAGTAAGGAAATAACCAGGACTGATAGGAGAGGGCTGCAATGCTGTGGGAGCGCAGAAGGCTGTGGTGTGAGCTGGCAGCTAACGAGCAGGTCTGCAGAAGGAGGAAATCCCACCATTTCCACCCTAATCACTGGGCAGCTCTACCTCGGTACCCAGATTTGACCAGGCTCCTGCTTCCCCAGCCCTCAACACATTTCCAACCAAGATCACCCTTAACAGAGAATATGTTGACAACACTTAGTGTTGCCCACATGGTTCTCCCTGTTGAAAGGCAGGAAGTTCCCATGGAGCAAAAGATGGCGATGGAAGAAGTCCTTTTTCTTTGGAAGGATTTCTTTGCTGCATTCTGGGCTTGGGTTTTTTGGTTAATTTATGATTGGCAAGGAAGTTTTCTGATTTTAAAATTAACTGATTTGATTTCCTCAGAACAGCGTGCGAGGTTGGGGTATTTGGGTTCAAAGTCCTTTATTTGTCTGATATCCTATTCTCTTGCCTTTTTTTTCCCTATCAGGCCTTTGTTGAAGCCAAACATTTACTAGATGAGTCATGAACAGGAGGCGCAAACATTTGCTACTAGAAATAGAGAGCAGTATTTTCCTGTACAGTGCCAAAAATGAATACCCATTTACTGCTGCTGTATAAACACTGAACAAGCACTGTTTATGTTTATTAGAGCTGGATTTATAGACCACTTCCCTTTAAAGTAGCAGCTATTGTTCCTTTTTTATGAGCTATTAAGAGGGGGAAAACCATATTGGTGACGCTCCTGGCTATAAGGCTAACTGAGGAAATGCCACTTCCAAAATCTCCAGTATATTTGTGTTGTTACATTTGCCTCTGATTAGACCACTGAGCTTTTCCATGCTGCGAGCAAACATGATGAGGTATGACATGATTGAGGAGCACAGTTGAATCATACAACGTTTTGAACTTTATTACTTGAGCTGAGCAGTAAAGGATAACAGTATGTGAATATCGTGCTAATGGAGGTGCTGGGCACATAGTACCTCCCCGCGTGCTAAGGGAGGCAGCTTATATCATGATGCTCCATGTAAGTCTGACATACAGGTCCAGACTTGTTTGAAGCCAGTTCTTGAGCATGCTCATCTTGGACTCATCCTCATTGGGCTGTTGAAGTGAGTTATGGCTAATTCTAACTGCCCTCCCAAGTTTCCAGCAATCTCAGTGGTGCCAGGCCAAACCAATGGCTGGTTGTGTGGTGACAACACAGTCAAGTGTTTATACCTCACTGAAACCTTGTCAATGTGCCTTTTCCATCCACTCAGCCAAGATTTTGTGTCGCTTGCAATAAAGATTCAAAACCTGTCCATTGGGTGGGGGTTTAAATCAGAGATGAGAGAATGTGCAGGCTGTGGGCAGATTTTGGGTCCCTGAAGGCAACGTGCTCTGGCAGCTGTGGAGGACCCCATATCTTTTAATGTAGACCACTATGCTACAACTTACATAGTTGTTATGTAGACAACTGAGCCCATCACCCTGGCTTCTTCTGGAGTCAGTAGGGAGCAAGAGGGACTTCCACAAGGCTCCTTCTGCAGGAGGACAGACAGATCACCTCCACCTGCCTGTTTCCCTGTTGACTCTTTAGGGAACGCAGGGGGACAGGCACAGCTACAGGCATCTCAACTGCAAACATCTGTATGAGATCAGATGATCTGTATGTGATCAGATGAATCCCCTTCTGATGTGATGTGCACTTCACCTCCTTTTTTCCATTTCATTTTATGAAGCTGAAAAGTATCTGGCAAGCAAATAAGTGGAGAGAAAAAATGAGATGGAAGAAGAAATTGGTTGTTAAAAACCAGTGCAAGGGTATATATTTTTGTATGAAAAATGAACATTCTCTATAAATAACTGCCCTTTTTTATAGAATCATAGAATAGAATCATAGAATAGTTAGGGTTGGAAAGGACCTTAAGATCATCCAGTTCCAACCCCCTTGCCATGGGCAGGGACACCTCACACTAAACCATGCCATCCAAGGCTATGTCCAGCCCAACCTTGAAGACCACCAGGGATGGAGCATTCACAACTTCCCTGGGCAACCCATTCCAGTGCCTCACCACCCTTACAGTAAAGAATTTCTTCCTTATATCCAGTCTAAACTTCCCCTGTTTAAGTTTGAACCCGTTACCCCTTGTCCTCTCACCACAGTCCCTAATGAAGAGTCCATCCCCAGCATCCCTACAGGCCCCCTTGAGATGTTGGAAGGCTGCTATGAGGTCTCCATGCAGCCTTCTCTTCTCCAGGCTGAGCAGCCCCAACTTTCTCAGCCTATCTTCATACGGGAGTTGCTCCAGTCCCCTGATCATCCTCGTGGCCCTCCTCTGCACTTGTTCCAACAGTTCCATGTCCTTTTTATGTTGAGGACACCAGAACTGCACTCAATACTCCAAGTGAGGTCTCACAGAGCAGAGTAGAGGGGCAGGATCACCTCCTTCAACCTGCTGGTCACACTCCTTTTGATGCAGCCCAGGATACACTTGGCTTTCTGGGCTGCAAGCACACACTGCAGCTGGCTCATGTTCATTTTCTCATTGACCAACACCCCCAAGTCCTTCTCCGCAGGGCTGCTCTGAATCTCTTCTCTTTTTACTGTCCTGCACATGTTTAGTCCTAGCTTTCCAATTGTTACGCACTTTCATGCCACACAGGGACAGGCATCTTAGTTCAAGGCTTTATCTCATTAATTTGTTTGTCATGTAGGCACTCATTAGGGTTGGAAGTTCATCTTATCCCATACACTTGCATGGTAACAGGATGCTTGAGACTTTCTTTTCAGCGCTTTTACCTCCTATTTTGGTTCTGGGTGACTGTGAGGTGACTCCACTCAGTATTCCAGTCCTTGCCTACAAAAATCTCATCATTTTCATTGTGATAAATGATTCATTCCCTTCTGATCTTGAGTGGCCCTTTCTGACTATCAATGAAAAAGGTATTAAGGGATGTGCTGTGAAATGAGGCTAAGCTGAGATGCCAGACAGAGAGACTGAGGCCTTGAGGTGAGTCCTGAGACTTCAGTGAGAGTAGTTCTGCAATAATGTTAGTATTGACAGTGGCATCACAGGCCCTGGACAGGATTAGCACTCTTTGGTTTCAGGCACTATAAAAATATAGACTCAGAGGCAGACAAAAAAAAAACCCCAAAACAAATAAGAAGACCCTTTTTCTCCCAAGATTGTTTTTTCCTAAATACCCAGGTAAGAAGAGTGGATGAGCAGAGTTCTGTTTTGTCTTTCTATGATGAGACTGTTTGAGAGATGCTCACAGAAATCAATGTTGCTTCCCATTTTTCTTCCTAGAAGCAGAGGCTGAAGGGATCTTCTCCTTGATGAGGCTTTAGTCTTGGAAATCTGCATTCATTTTCCTGTTCTGCTTCAGATTTCTATACAGCCCTGGATAACATGCTTACTATGATGGGATTCAGCTCACGTATGCGGAGCTTCTGGAAACTCATTTTTAGAGGGCGCATCCGTATCCATGAAGAGAGAGAATTTATCTCGTGCTTTGAAAGAGAGGATGGATCAGCTTCTGATTGTGCTCATTCTCTCCCTGTCCACTGCTGTGGGAGCCTTGATGTCCAGCTCCATAACCCCATCATTTAGATAGTAAAGGAAGGAGAAAGAAGTGCTGGATCAGTCCCACCTGGAAACTGGGACAGGCACACATCACTACTTATGGGTTTCTTAAAGCTTGGGAGGTGCTCACAGGAAAGGGAAAATAAGGAAAATAAACATGTTGTATTATTTTTGACAAAGACCTGAAGTTTTCAAAGCAAATACAGAAGGTGTGTGAGTGAGAGCTTGAGAAACATTGGCATTGGCTCTCGTGGTGTATGAACTGGCATCCATAGAACCTGCCTGCACACTCACTGAGGTGGGATGCTGGAACACAAGTGTTTGTCTGCTTGGGGCCCATTTTGTGCCCTGTCTGGTGTGAAGTGGTGGCTGATGGCACGTTCTGTTCTGTCGCACTGCAGGTTACTCTGGCCAGGACTTTGACTGGGCAGACTACCAGAAGCAGTGTGGAGCGGAGGCTGCGCCTCACCTGTGCTTTAGAAATGTAAGTTCTCTTTTTGCCTTTGTGTCACTCCTGTTGATCCATGTGAAACAGAACAGCTTGCGCAGGAAAGGTACAGGAAAGCTGCAGCAAAGCTTTGGGAGGTTCTCCCAGACCACCATGAGTCTGACAGAAGGAAAGCTGGAGAAGTGTTTCAGGTCTCAATCCCTAAAAGAGAAGAGAAAATACCTTACTCTTGTCTTTTTGGGATTCATTTAGATTTCCTGGTCCTCATCTCTTCTCTGATCACTTAGCGCAAGAAGGATCTCAACTGACCATTACAAGTAATTCAAATGCTATTAAAACCCAATAAACTAGGTAGAAAATTGCATATATCATCTGGCCCTTTTCCCATTCTCTCTTCTTCCCAGAGGGATACATTTAACCAAACCAAATGCATTTAAAAGCTAAGGTTGAAACTGTTGATTCAGAGTAAGAGAGGGGTGATTAACTTAAATGGGTGCTCTCGTCTTTGCAGCAGTTCATGTGCTTCCTTGATACAGCAATAGGGATGTGAGCATGAGCAACACCTCTGCGCTGGAGGCCATCAAGATTCAGAGCTTTGGCAATAGTCTTTTGCAGGCTGTTTTCTGGGAATGGCAGTCCAGTATGGTTTGATCTGACGTGTATTCATCACTCAGTGAAAAAGAGATGTAACCTTCTGCCTTTTCCAGTGACCTGGTGCTGCTCTTCATGCTCCTATCAACTGATGGAAGTTGAGATCCCATCAGGAGCTGACAGTGTGGTGGTACCTAAAATGGGCAAAATCTGTTAGTGTGTGAATGGGGGGCAAGCAGGTTCTTAGGGATTACATAGCCTTTCTCTTTACTCAGAAGACTGGGAGACAGGGTGTTTATGAAAATCAGGATGGAGACAGTCTCACAAGACACCAGACGTGTTTTTGTATGGCCTCCTCATCTGTGGTGGCTCAAGAGCAGTCTTGAACAGACCTTTGATGGCGAATTGATGAATCTGAACACTTTTGGTTGATGAATTCAGACGACCTGTATCATCAACAGAGTTTGGCCTGGGAATCAAATCAGAGTTGTGATTTCTTTGCCCCATTTATTGTGCCATCATCCTATGCCTCACGGCACTTTAAGCAAAGATTCCTGAAAGCACTTTGGGAAGCTGGACAATGCTGCATCACATCAGTGGAGTGGGACAATTATCACATCTCTTCTGCAGGTTCCCCTCCCTTTCCTTTATATCTCTTTTCATTTTGCCAAGTAATGGATCTATGCTCAGCACCGGCAGCCTTGAGAGTAGTCTCTGTGTAGTATCATCCAAAGATTAAATCAGATCTAAGCACTTTTACTTCCTTTTTTGTAAGGAAACATTCATCAGATGGACATGTGTCTCTTATTCTTTCACACTCAATAACACAGTTCTCTGCAGAGAGATGTAATCTTTCTCTTGTTGCTTGTCCAGCCTCCCTGGGAGGTCGGCTCATTTGTTGCATGGCCGTGAGAGGCTCTTTGATAGAAGCTGTATTGCAGGCACATCTTCCACCTAGATGTGGTGCTAGAAGTGGATGTGCTATAGCTGTTTCCCCCAGGGGGGTGGATATTTAACAAGCAGAGGCAGTTATGAAATGGATTGACATGACCAAATGCTTAGTAAAATAAACTCCCAGCTAACCGTTTTGCCATTGATTCAGTATAAATAGCTTCCAGCACTGAATTGCAATGAAAGGAGCCCGTGTGATGATAGATGGCGTTTCCTTGTTAGGCAACATAAAAGGCATTTAAACAAACTTGGCATGCTTTTATGCAGTCCTAGCCACTGGCAGCTTTTATAGAGTGAAGCTGATCTGTGTGCTGAGCAAGGCTTGCAATAGTCCAAGCAATGTTTGAGAGAAGCCGCACCTTCTTGGAAGGCATCGTTATGAACAGAAGACCAAATCCAGAAGTTTTTCATCTCATAAAGAGCTCCCAGTGAAGTACCCATGGTCTGAGGTGCTGTATGCATAGCAGAAGGCTTGAATTCAAGTCTGGCTTCCAGTTGTTCTCATGGCATTGCTGGATGAGAGATTGGTGTCATTTTGAGACAGTGACAGTTACTACCCATCCTCATTATTATTAGTCAGAATCTCAGCCAAGTGGGGGAATTTTGTCATGCTACTGTGTGCAAATAGAATGATGCAAGCACTTGGAGCTGATGTGTTGCAAAACAGGTGGGACAAAGAGGAGGAAAATGAAAGGAAAGGAAGCCATGGCATGGCCACAGTGTGTTAGTGTGTTTTATGGGATAGTTGTGGTGGTGATATGGGGAAGGGACTGAGACTTAAGTGAAAGGAGAGGGGATGATGGAAGAGACAGAGGGTAAGGATGAAGGTCACAGCCTCCTTCAGGCATCCCTCTGCTCCAATGCATCATCTTCCATGGGCTGCAGGTGGTTGTCTGCTCCACATGGGCCTCCATGGGCTGCAGGTGGGTGTCTGCTCCACCATGGTTTGCACCAGGGGCTGCAAGGGCATCTCTGCTCTGGTGCTTGGAACACCTCCTTCTTCCTTCCTCACTGACCTTGGGGTCTGCAGGGAAGTCTCTGCTCTGGTGCCTGGAACACCTTCTCCTTCCTTCCTCACTAACCTTGGGGTCTGCAGGGCTGTTGCTCTCACATATTATAAAGTCATAGACTCATAGAATAGTTAGGGTTGGAAAGGACCTTAAGATCACCCAGTTCCAACCCCCTGCCATGGGCAGGGACACCTCGCACTAAACCATGTCACCCAAGGCTCCGTCCAACAAATATTCTCACTGCTCTCTCCAGCTGCAGTTGCTTTTGTGCATCAACTGTTCTCCTTCTTCACTATGTTATCCCAGAGGCTCTACCACCATCACTGCTGGGCTCATCTTTGGCCAGTGGCAGGTTTTTCTTGGAGCTGCTGGTGTTTGCTCTATCAAACATGTGGGAAGCTTCCAGCCTCTTCTCACAGAAACCACATCTGTAGCATTCCCCACTCCCAAAACCCAATACGGATGTTCAGGACAGCTCCATTTTGAATCTTTGTGTTCATCAGTGTATCCTGCACTTCCAGTGAAAATCAAACCTTGCTAAACTTATGCTTCCCAATCACAGTGCTGCGCTTCCATGTTTCAGTGTTGGCTCTTGACTCTTTCAGACATCCTTCAGCCGTGGCTTTACTAAGAACATGAAGCTGGAGGCGGTGAACCCCAGGAACCCTGCAGAGATATGCGTTGCTTCTATCACCTCAGTTAAAGGACGGTTAATGTGGCTTCACCTTGAAGGTACGTGCTGTGAAGGCTTCTTGTGTTTGTGTGGTTCACTCCAGCACTCTCTTAATTTTGTCCTTCATCCTCTGCACAAAACTGCTTTCTCCATCCTTTCCGTTGTATACATGTTGACCAATAATATGTTATAAAGAATTCTCTTTCCATAAGGGAGACACAAAGACCTTCCACCCTCCCATCAATGTGGATTCTATCAATGCAATCTCTGTTGATGATAGAAACCTCCTCTCTGCCAACATGATAGACCTCCATCCTGGGAATGGATATTTGCCTCACTTGTGTGGCTGGGATTTCCACTGTGATTCCCAGTGTGCTCTCATGGGGTCTTCTGACCCCTGTAATTCCTTCATTTTATCTCTCCTTCCCTCCCTAGAGAAAAGCTCTCTAGGCAAAAGCCCTTAAAGTTAGTAAAAACATTGTCTCGTTACCCAGAGTATCTCATTCGTGCCAGCAGCTTGTTCTGTATGTAAAAAATGCAGGTGTTCAGTGGTGTTTAGCTCTGTGAAGTAGCTTTATATGGTAGACAAGGCTTTCCTGACCCCTCCATGGTAAATCCCATTCTGAGATTTATAACTCGGTGCCTACTGAAGGAGAAATCCTCCTGACCTAAAGCTTGGCAGGCCAAATCATTCATGCCTCTTGTGTCTTTGCTGCTGAGCCTCGTGGTTGGGACTGGCTGAAAGGTGGGGAGAGCAGAGCTGCAGGCATGTGCCTGAGTGCGGGAGAGGTGGTTTGGGATGTAGGAGAGCGGGGTTGTCGTCCTCTTCCATCCCTGACATAGAGCTGTCACCCCAGGCAGTTTGTTTCCTCCATGGTTGCCTCCAGTGTGAAGAGCAGCTACAACTTTGCATCATTGCTTTTAGTAGAGCTGTGTGCAATAGCAGGTTTTGTCTTTTTCATCAGAGATAACTGGTTGCCTTTGACTTGAGGTGGCAAAAGCTTATCTGCAGCCTGGTCTGGACACGGAGCAATTGTGTTTGTTTGGTAAAGAGCTGGAATCAACGCTTATTGGAAATTGAGTTCTTAGTAAGGGTGTTGTTGAATATCTGATCTGGAATCAGACCCATTTTGGCAGCTTCTCTTCTTAAATGGCCAGTTGCCTTCACTTTTATATGCAGATTTTATGGGGTTTTGAATCCTTCTTCCTTCTGGCCCCCAAGCTGTAATACTTTCTAAGGTAATTGGTATTCATTAAGCTTTTGCCCATTATAGTGAATAGGAAGTGCTGTTTCTTAGGTCTTTCAATCAGCTAGTCCTCCAAGACCCTGGATAGAAGCAGGGAGAGGGCCCCACGCTCCCACCTTACTCCCCTCCCTCATATTTTTCTCCCTGCCTTTTATACTTTTAATTTGTTAAAGGGTGACTTTACAAGTTGTCATAAAAATACCTGTGGGCATCTCCTTGTCTTTTGAGTCCCGATATATAGATGCTTTACGCTCTTGTTTTGTATCTTGATACCAGCAATAGAACTGTAGTAAAAGGGAAAGATGCAAAAAAGACTGTAAAAAATAAAGAGGACTCTTTGCTGCTGATGAAGTATCTAACTTCAGTATGCACAGTGTTCTGCTAAAACCAGGCATTAAAAAAACCCCAACCCCTGCTTGCAGAGTTGTAAAATAAATGTGGCTTGAACTGTGGCATGGGTTTTTTTTGACTCCATTAATACGCGATTGTTTCTAACTGATTATTTATACTCTGGTAGCAGCAAGACTCCACAACTACCATGGGAGCCCATCGCTGAAGACCTCGGGTCCCACCATTTATCGTAGGTCCATCTGAAGCTTTCATTGTTGCCCTGTTTGACAGCCCGAACTGCAGCCATAAACCAGGACGCAGTAGTTAAGCAGCATCAAGTTAGACACGAGGGAACATTGCTTAATAAATCATGCTTTGTACAGTAGCAGAATTCTGTAAACTTCAGGGTGAGCATTTAATGAGCAGCAGTTGAGTTACCCCGTGTTGGAAAAGAAGCATAGGGCTGATTCAATGCTGTGTGCATCCCATCACTTTCTGCTGCTTTATTACTCATCATCTGCATTGTTAATTTTTACTGGTTCATTTTAGGTTTTAAAGCTGAAGCTTTCTGGTGTGAATTTATACAAGTAATAATGTTCACTCTCTGCACAGCCGAGGAATTTGAGGAAAACCTTTTGTTAATCACTTCTCCAGGGAGGTTTTCCATAATTTTCCCTTTGAGAGTTGCTGCTCTATTCTGCCCATCCTATAGGATTCATAGCAGCATGCAAGTTTTCTTCACTCTGTTCTCAGTCTCCCTGTTCTCTTCTATTTAGCCTCTCAAGCCTTATGGATATTTCTTAGACTGAGAAGATGGCAGCATAAAGTTGAAACTAATGAGTCTCAAACAAGCTGTTTTCCAGTTATACGAGTGAGGCCAAACAAAGCAATAAGATGTTGGAAGTGGAAGGAAGGGTTATCACTTGCCAGAGGGAAGAAGCAGTGCCGAGGAGGGCAGAGAAGCTTTGAGTATATCGTGCAAGAGGAGTAGTGGTGTTGCAGCTGAACAGACAGTGTGGTGCTTCCTTGCTCATCAGGGTGGCTGCAGCTGTAAACTTCAAAACCAGGATGTTCATGTCACATCCATAGTTGCTTGCAAGCAGGAAAGTGCATTCAATCTGTTCATTTGGTCAGAATAACACCATAGAACAGTTACAGTAATAAAAAGAGTGGATTTTCCCACATCTGGTGAAATCTTGGTGGGGAATGTGTTGCTCTCTTTCTGTCTGGGGCTTGATCCATGCCTTGCCCATGTGGCGCATGTCTTGCCACTGACTTCAGCAGTTCTCACATCAGTGCCTTGGCTGGATTCGTGGTGTTAGGCGAAAATGTTTTGCCCATTGGAGGGTGCAGCTTTCATCAGGTTCAAACTGAGCAGAGGTATCTTGGAGGGAAATGATTTTGCAGAGCATGCCAGCTGGTGAGACCTTGCATTGGTTGTGTTCTGTGTCATGTACCTTCATCCCATCCTTTTCCCTTCCCCATATCCCAGTGGAATAGAGACTGTGTCTTCAGTGTATAACTTGCGAACGTGGTGCAGGGCTCAGAGAAATACCATGAAGACACCCATGAATCTATGCATGCATCATGATATCATTTTTTAATTACTTCCTCCAGCACTATGTGCACCAGCACCTATTTTCCTCCTTCCTTTGGGTTTTCATGCAGCCACTCTCAAAGTGCACCAAGTTTATTACTGGAGAAAAGATTGATCCAAATGCTGCATCTCAGTCTCGATGCCATTCCCATCACAAAGTTCAATTACTGTTTCAATTACGCTGCAAGCCCTTGATGAGCATTCATTAGTGGGAAGCTCCCGGTAGTCATCTAGCTGTGCACAGTCAAACACTGCTGCCTGAAGCAGGAGGCAAAGATGCTGTAACAGATGCGAAGGCAAGGATGCTGTAGGGAAAGCTGCTGATCCTTTGGTCTCTTTCATTAGGAGATCATCTCATGCTGATGCTGGAGCTGTAGATCCTAGGGTGAAAATGGCAGAGGGGGATGAAGTTGCTGGCCAGGCTGTGCCGGCGCACGAGGACTTGAATTGGAGTAATTAAATGGTGTCTTGGCTCAGGAGCCAGAGTTGTTTTCAGAACTCAAAGCTAGCAGGAATATTTCCATTTGCTGCAATGGGCTTTGAGTATGACCCACATAAACCATGACAGGAGAATGTCTTCTAAAGGAAATATAATGACCAAACCGTATTTGCTTTAACCAGAGATTTTCAGTGGGATTTTGGATTTAATGTTATGGCAGAGATCTTAGTGCATGTGTCCCACTGGGGGCTTTTATATTGCCCCTCCTCTGTTGGGTGATCAGTTCATGTTTCATGTGCAGTGAGAAGCCCTAGGAGAATTCATGGCACTTCTAGGCAGAAGAATGACCATCTCCCACCCTTAAAAACAGCAACTTAAGGGCAGAACCACACAAAAATGCTTCAGGGGAGGGGCATTGGGCCATAAAGGCCTATCATCACATTGCCTTATGTACACCGTTAGAGCAAGCACCCAACAACTTTGGGTAACTTGCTTGTGAACTCTACAAAAGCCCCAAGGGTCAGTCAGCCCATCTTGCTGAGGAGAGTCACACGTTTTACCTTATTGGCTTTTGGCTGCTTTGCTGCATACCCTTAGAGTGCTCTTCATGGGGCTTTTCTCTGGAATCACATTGCACTGTAAATGCAACAGCCTTGTCATTGCTGTCTGTGCAGAATTGAAGATGAAATGGGGCCTGATTTTGATGCAGGGAAGCAGAGTTATTTTCACGTGTTCCATCATTTGCTTCACTTGGCTCATGATGAATGCTCCAGTGGCTCTGAGCTTGGTATTCCCACATCTAAGTTACATTATAAATTTGTGTTTATAGGTTTGCAGATGCCCTCTCCAGAGTACATAGTTGATGTAGAGTCTATGGACATTTTCCCCGTTGGCTGGTGTGAAGCGAATGCTTATAACCTAACTCCACCACACAAAGCTGTTTGTAAGTACATGGAAACCTCAAGCAGCATAGGTATTGCATCAACATATATATCAGGGAGTTTGTCTTATGTCCGTAATCTCATTCTTGGAACTACCCACCTAACAAGTGTATTAGTAACCAGGCTGCAAGTGCACTGTAAGTAAATAGCAATAAATCTAACTAGTGACCAGACTCTGCAGCACTGGTATTATGTGATTTGTGCTTGTCTGTGTGATCAGTCCCTCTGAAAAATGGGATTGTTTGCACCAGGAAAGGCTGTTACGTGGTTTGAAATTGCACTATTACGTGGATTGAGATTGCTGGTTGTGGGTTTGTGATGGGCTTGTCAGAGTGAAACCAGGTTTTGTTGTGCTGACCCAAGTTCACTCGTGTAGCTGAGTGAATTAGGGACATAGAACCTCAAATCAGGAAAAGCCCCATGAGCTATAGGGTGGGATGGACATAAAGAGGCCATCCAGTTGCTTCCTCTCCAAAACAGGATCTGTTCCATCTAAGTTGAGAGATGTTTGCAGACCTCCTGCAAGGGCGTTTCTGCTCCTGCCTAGGGTATCTGCCCAGTCATTTCGGTGCCCATATCAGCTCAGAGATTTCCTTAGTATTCAGTTTACATCTCTCCCAGCATAATTAAGCCTTACAGTGTTTTGTCTTGCCTTCAGTGTGTATTAAGATTAATTTCTTCCCTTTCCATTTGCATTTGAAGGCTGTTCATGTGCGCTCAGTGGCTTGGTGCTGTTCTGTTCCTCGCAGAAGTTATCCAACTCCAATCTCAAGCCACCAGATGAAAAATTACCCTCACTGTTTATATTAATTAACATCTGAAAGGCAGATTTTAAAATGTGTCAACCCTTTTGAAGAGTTAAATATGCTTAAGTTAAAAATCAGGCAGCCGGGGCCTAATTTGGGAGAGTACTGCTATGGCAACATTATGCAGCCTTATCACAATTTATAGCTAGGGATAAATGATGCTGGAGGTAATCATGCTTGTAAAATGTAATCTTACCCATATGTGTTTCTGTATGGAAAGATATTCGTGTTTTTATCTTAGGTTTTTTTTCTACACTGCTCCCATAAAACACAATATTAGCATTCCAGAGGAAGAATTAAATGTATTATTAGATCTTTAAAGTAGGTTTTAATGATGTAGTGACTTAAAATACCAAGAAAAGATGGCGATAGTAATTAAGTACCATTTCATTGTGTTACAAGTCATTTTATAGTCCATGCATTAATACAGCTTTTTATGCATTATGGGTATACTTTATAGGACAGAAGGGTAAAAAAGTGTGCTTTTTTCTTCCTTGCTTCATTTTTGCAGTGAGAAGGAAGAGGAGAATTGCAGTTGTGCAGCCAGAAAAGCAGTAAGTTTTTGTTATTTAAGATGATATTTCTACAGGGATGCATCTGGTCTTCCAGGGGACATAATACACAGGGTGACTTTGGTAACTACTGCCCTGATACTGCAGCAGAATCAACAAGAGGATGCTGTGAAATATTTGTGAGCATATTACAAAGTCTTTATAATAGAGGTTTGTTACTGGTTGGAACTGCATAGCCAGTGTCTGATGGCCAGTAAGGGATGCTTATGGAAGATGGGCATGTACCAGGAGGGCATTTCCCTATGTAGTCCTTGCACTTGCTAGAAACAAGAATTTAAGGGAATTAAGTGTGAATATTTGGGCTAAAGCTCGCAGACTGGAGTATATCTTTGGAGGAGGCGTGGATCTGACTCTTTCTTTTGCAATATGCAGGCCCTGGGCTATGATAAAACATGTGGAAATGGGGTTGTATTTGAGGTGTCTCCATTCATCAGCCCAGGCAGGTGCTGGTGCATCTCTGTCCAGGCTGAATACTGGTTCTGCCCCTTTGTCCTGTCTGCTACTATTAAATACACCAAACTGCTGTTTGACAGGTTACCATCCACAGTGCCTGTTGAGAAAATACCTCATGACCTCTGCCCGGTTCCTCAGCCAGACACCACAGGTAAGGCTGCTCAGCACTGGCAGGATCTTTATTTCAAGGACCTATTGCTTCTATGGAGGGGGATGACCTCAAAAAGGGAGTGACTGTGTCATATGGGTGGGGAGATGGAGCCACATCCTCAGGGGGGTAGGAGTGGTGTGGACCCACCAACACTGCAAGGAGTCTCTGATGTACAGCATGTGAGGGTCTGGTCCTCCACGTGTGGACGCTGTGTCTTGCTGGGGCTGTCTGAGTTCCCCTGCAGCTTACCCATTTCAGCTAATGACGTTAAGGCCAGGCTAATGAAGCCCTGGTGGAGATGGATGTGGTTTTTTAATTGGCATCAATGAAAATGCTTACACTAGGACTTAATGGGTCCCTGTGTTAGCATCAAGACACTGTGGCATGGCTGCTCCTTTTGCTAAAGGCAGATTTTTCTCCCTTTTAGCAATGGCAGGAGTCTCTGAGAGTGAAGTATTCATCTATTTAATAGTTTAGACTCAGCAGGATTTAACTCACTTTATTCCAGCAGACTGCAGGACACACATTGGCATCTGAGCCAACATCCCAGGGCTCCATTACAATCAAATGGGGAGAAATAGGCTCTTTTTGGGTATGATAACCGAAAAGTGGATAACCACTTGGATGGTAGATGAACTGCATTGAGAGGTACCCACTTCCCTCCATGGGCTATAAAGGAGCCCAGAGTAATTAGCCCAGACAAAGGAAACTGCTCTGTAGACTCATGTAGGGTCAGGAGAATGGCACTGCAGTGCTCACTGTGTTGGACAGTGGCTGAAGAGGGGTTCGTAGAACTCTCCACTTGAATTTTCTCCCTGAGTTGATTCTATATCTGTGAGAAGAAGTTAATGCATTCCCTTTCTGGCAAGTTGCAGCTGAGTCGCTCACACCCATCTGCAGTGTGAGTTATGAAAGAGCCTTGGGTCATGTTATGAATTAAATCCTTTCCCAAGTCTCCCTTCAGTAGGGTGTGCAGCCAAATCAGTTGCTATTAAAAGCAATTGACTTTGCTGTGTTGGATAGACTCAAGTAGCAGAGGCTTCTCTACCTTCTGTCTCAAGGAAGACATTTTGTGCCTCCTTTGCTCTTCTTTCCTCCTTATCACATCTAGGAGGAAGGAGAAGGGCCCTTGATTTATTGTGCAGAAGTGCTACATGCACATCAATGCTACTTTCTCCTTGCAGGCACCAGCAATGGGAGATACTGCTGCCCCCAGCTCTACATCAACCACCGCTGCTTCTCAGGTCCATATTTAAACAAAGGCAGAATAGCAGAGCTACCTCAGTCTGTCGGGCCTGGCAAGTGCGTGCTGGTCCTCAAAGAGGTACGGCTCAGCTCTCTTTTGGGGGGATTTCAGGGGGAAATCATGGGTCATGGGTTGCCAGGCCCAGAATTTAAGAGCAATGCACCTAAAATTGTCCCAGAGCTCTATAGTGGTTTTCATAAGTCAGAACTGCAGGAGGGTCATATGTGCATTGTGAGTTTTGATGGGAGAGGTAAACTTTCTGCGTCGTGGGGAGTTCTGTTGGTCGGGAGCAAGTTTTGTCTGTGTGCAAGAGAATTGGTGTTCTGTTGGAGCTGTCCCTAAAGCGGACCTCTGTGGTTGTTGCCATCCATAATGCTGTTGGGCCAGCGGATCCAGTGTGAATGACACCTCTGTATATATGAAAGTGGTCTGGTGGGGCCTAAACCACTGAGATCAGGACAGAAAACCAAGCAGGGGTGTGTGTGGTGTGATGAGTAGAAGCTGTGGTGTGCCCGGCTCTTGCTCAGTATGGATAGGTTAATTCCATGCAGCAGGGATGTCAGAGCACCACCATCTGTTTACTTCATCCTGACTCCATCAGTGCTTGCTTTGGGATGAATCCAGAGTGTGGAGCACTTGCTGTGGCCTCAGAATAAAGCTGACTTGTTTGGAAAAATGCATAAATGTTTTCAACATAGTTCATGTACAGATGAAAGCCAAGGTGACCTCAGGTGGCAGAGGACAGCGATATGGTACTGTTGGATAAACAGGGTGCCATTGGTGCCTTCGACACCATTGCAATTTGACTTGGGTCTTATAGAAATGCAGAACTTTCAACTTTCAGGTCTGTACCTGTATGAGCCCCACTTGATGCGCATGCAGGGGCATAGTTGAGCTCCATCTGCCCTTGGTGGAAGAGCACAGGAATTTCTAGGTGTCCATTTGAGGGTGATGAGGCCCTGGAAGAAGTTGCTCAGAGAAGCTGTGGCTGCCCCATTGCTGGCAGTGTTCAAGGCCAGGCTGGACGAGGCTTGGAGCAAGCTGCTCTAGTGGAAGATGTCCCTGCCTGTGGCAGGGGGTTGGAACTTGATGAGCTTTAAGGTCCCTTCCAACCCAAAACATTCTGTGATTCAATGAATTTGATGTATTTGCAAGACCCTCAGTGCCCAGCTCAGGATGTCTTCAGTTGTCTGAAAAGAGACAAATCCCAGCCCTTAACAGAAACACCTGAAAGGTGAGATTCCTCCCAAATCACTCACCACTTTGGAAAACACCTCTGTACTGTAGTGACACCTGTGGCCTCATTCCCTTCTCATCACCTACATGCACTGCTTCATACAACAGCGCTGCTGGCTGTCTCACACAGTTGAAAGCTGGGCCATGGAGAGAGCCTAATCCAGCTGCTTGTGCAGGTGGGACACTTGGGTCTCAAAGAAACAAGTCAAAAATAGCCCTCAGCAGAAAGCAGGATAAAATGATTGCAGAACAGAAGTTGATAGCTGCCAAATTTGAAAGCAAGTCCATAGCAGCTTGCTGATGGGGAGCATTAGCAATCTGCTGCTCCTTGAAATACAGGCAATGAAGAAGCAACATGGGGGAAACAGGAGGCATGCACAGTCAATACTTATGCTAATGTTTCTTCCTCCTTTCTTCCTGGAATTTGGGTTGTGAAAACATAAGCAGTGCCAGGTTCTCCCTTAGAATCTCAGTGCTGCGCTTCATAGGATAACACCGACTTCTCCAAATTCCTTAAGAATGGGACCAACTGTGGAAACCAGTCTGAGTTTCCTACAGAAATCCTATTTTCTCTTGCTGTGCCTCCTTATAGAACTGCTTGCTGAAGGAGCAATAGTGTCAATGAGATGTGGGCATCTTGCTTTTGGAGACATGAATGACTTCCCAGGGAGCAGGACAATGGCAGTGGCCCAGCATTGGTCAGTGCTATTTTACAGGTGAATTCAAGCTCATCCTGGCCATGGGGACCAGGTCCAAGTTCTGAAAAGGGTGAAGAGAACACATTCAGGATGTTGCTGTGGGGAAGATACATGTGCTTCCTATCCACTACTGCCAAGATGTGTTAGCAGCTCAGATAGGATAAGGGTACCTAGCATGTGGAAGAGGCAAGAAGAGGCAGAGAAGACATCCTTACATTGAGATGATGATCTTTAGCAGCTGCCGGAGCACCCAAAAGTACTGCAAAGGTGTGTGGTGAGAATGGTACAGGAGATATCTCCTCCAGCCCAAGACCACAGCCACAAGGCTTTGCAGAGCTGAAGAGCACGCAAGGGTCCCCATTCCTCCAAATGAATCTTGGTGCTGAGCTTGGTGCCTTTGTCTTGCTTTACTCCCATTGTTGATGTGGCCCCAGGAATGCAAATGCATTACAATGATGGCTCTCTCACTGTATAGGGAAATTGCAGGTCATTGTAAATCATACATCAGAATAAATTCTATGGAATAGATAAATTATACATGGGCCTTCCTTTGGCAACACACAGGGGAGGGTGAGAAAGACAAAAGAACAACGATGAAGGAAGAGTGGAGTCAATAGCAGTTGGTGAGAACTTTTTAGATCACCCTTTCAAATTACAGTCTCCAACCATAACTCACTGCCTTTAGAGATGCTGTAGTGAAAAATCTGTGCCAGTCGCCAGCCAGTTCACAGTGAGCAGCAGTCTCTGTGATGGAGATGCTGCTGTGTTTGGCTCTGATGGAAACCCCAGACTAAAACCAGTTGTAACAACCAACTCCTGTGCTGTTCCCCAGCTTGGATTACCTAAAGCAAGCAGAGATGTCCTCTCCCCACTAGCACCAGGTGATGGGAGACCTTGCTCCTCTCTGGGTGCAGGGGGAGAAGCTCCCCGTCCTCTGCCTTCCAGCACACTCAACCATTAGGATAGTATCAAAAAGTGCAGCACAACTATGGTGCATGGTGCTTCTCAGCCCTCTTTTCCCCCAAGGTCTTGTGCTTCCTTACCTCCATCGCTGATGCAGTGAAGCATCATTATGGATCCAGCTCCTAATAAACCGGTGCTACTCACCTGCGTGCTAATAGTGAGATAGCTATGGATCAGTACTGCTTGCTTCTGGAGGTACCCTTGTAGTGTGGAGTAGGAGCACCCCCTTCCATTTGAGTAGTGTGGGCTGTTCTCACTTGGCTGTCAGGAGGGAAACTGCACAGATAGGTTTGCTTTTGTGCAGCACCTCCTTTCCGACAGAGCAGGCACTTGAGTTCTGCATTGTTACTGCATCCCCCTGATTTCTGCCCCGTTGCTTTGTCCTAATGTTGGATTCAGAGGTTGTGAGCTCTGCAGGAGGAAGCTGCTAGGGTACCTTCAGGAATGGCAACCCTTGAGCAAGATTCCAAGCAAAATCTTGAGAGCAATTGCAACTTATTTAGAAGTATGATCAAAAATACTGGGTTTAGTTCTGAGTGTTTGTATCCTTGCATCCATGCCAAGCTTTAGGCAAGTGACAAGTAACTCTTGTGCTATCTAGTGCCGAACTTCTTTTTAAAGCCCAGCTGTTTGTTATTTCTGGTGCCAACCCAAGTTTCTGCTGGGACCAGTGGCTTATTGTGGTTTCTTTCACCCCAAGAGACAAGTGAGGTGGTAATGCCCCTTGTTTAACATCAACTGCAAAGCTTGTCTCATTCCTGAGATACTTGTTTGGAAGAAAAGTTGAAACTCGCAGCCAAATAGAGTGGAGGCATCAACTATTGGCGTCCAGCAGCTGCATCTAAGCTGAAACAAAGTGACTGTATAGCGGCTGTGTAAGAAATGCTAACTTCAAGTTGAATTAAAATAAACAGATTGTCGGCTTTAGATTTAGTTCTTTGGTCAGAATATCTACAACGTACTTGTGAGCAGTTCTTCCATCTATGCCAACAACTTACCACGGCAACATTGTGAAACAAAATGAGGTGTCTTTTTGAGACTTCAGATGATCTATAACCCACTATATCTTGGGGAAATATGCTGTCAAGATTAATTAGCTTCGGTGCTTATTGCTCTTACTATTTTTAAGGCACTTTTCTCTTTCTCTTTTTAAAGAGAAAATGGACTTAGAGGTAATGTGACTGTCCAGCTGATGCAAAGAGGAGAAATCAGCCAGCGTTTGCAAGGAAAGCTGTTGCACTCGGCAGCTGGAATTTTTTGGAGCACAGCAAGACTTCTGAGGAGAAATTGGCATAATTAAATTATGATGCTCAGAAAATTAAGTAGCTTGCATGAAGCTTTAGGTGCGTGAGCCAGGCTGATCATTAGTGATCAGATATGGTGTTGGAATGGCAGAAACCTCTATTGTCTGGAGAGATAAATTGCGTTTCAGCAAGAGGGCTCACTAGCATCCTCCCCTAGGCTGCTCTGTGGACTTCAGCTCATCTGTAGTAGTTCCTCCAACTTAGGATCTGGGCATATGTGTTTTTGGAGTGCCACGGACTGTCCTAAGCATGTCAAGAGTGAAGTGCTACAGCCTTGACTGTGATAAAAGCTCACTTTTAGATCCTGGATCATTTAATGAAAGAATCCCAAAGAACTCTTTTCCCTTCTTTTTCTGTCCCACAGGCATGTCATTATTCCAAGTAAAATAATTTGTTTACTCTCCTGCCTGAGGCTAGTTAGGGTTTCTCCTGTTAGGTAGGAAATGTGGGCTCATATTTCAGATATAAGAGGAAAATTGAGTTTCTCCTCATGAAGGTACTGATCATTGGGCTCCTGAAGAGGAGGAGATACAAGGAAGAAGTTCTTTACCGTGAGGATGGTGAGGTGCTGGCACAGGTTACCCAAAGAAGTGGTAAATGCTCCATCCCTGGCAGTGTTCAGGGCCAAATTGGACAGAGCCTTGGGCAGCATGGTCTAGTGTGAGGTGTCCCTGTCCATGGCAGGGGGTTGGAACTAGATGATCTTAAGGTCTTTTCTAACCCAAACCATTCTGTGATTCTATGATAGTATTTTGAACTGCATGTTCTCAGTTATACCTTCTGAAAAAGCTTCGTCCAGGGTTGGGACTGTTAATGAAGAGGGATGGAGGGATGGGAAATGTGTGAATACCAAGAAGCTGTGATGTGAAGAAAGGTGGTGAACTGCCCGTGGATCAGGCACACTTAGACATGCTCAGAAAGAGCATTTGTGAATCTGTGATATGGAAAACTTCATAGCTAAGATGCCAGGTGCCTGTATGGTTGGGTAGAGGCTTGTAGTGGTGCTGTGTGATCATGCTTATGACTCCAAGCTACTGAACCCAGCAGCATCAAAATAAAACTTCACAGATGCATAACAGCAAAGAGTAGTGTCATCTAATCCACCCCTCTGCTCCAGGGCACTGCTGGATGCACCCAAACCACTCTTGATTGAGAGGGATGAAAATGAACTGCCAAAATCTCAGGCTGGTCACACTCCAGGTGAAGGGAACTCTGTGGGTCAGATCAAAATACGACCAGCCTGATCTGGTGAAGTAACTTTGCATCTCCAGAGAATGTTGGAAACTGGAAAGTTGGAAACTAGTCTAGGTTTCTTCACTGGTTTTGCTTTAATCAAGGTAATTTTCCCACAAGAACCAGTGTTCTTGTTTCTCCCTAGTGTGTAATAATGTGTTTTATGAAGTGATACTGTTCAAAGGCAGCAGTGTTAAGATGGTGATGTACTTCTGCTTGTGGGGTAAAATGCCAAGTCCAGTGACTTGTGTGAGGTACAAGAAGAGTAAAAACCAGAGGTTTAAAAAAAATAATATTTTCTCTTAAAGGCAAATGTTTATTCTTACAAAACACTCTTTAAAACTTGGATTCAAAGTTTACTGAGTCCTGCTGATGGCAGGCCAGCTTGGAGAAAAGTCCTGGTATTGTTAGTGGCCAGGCCTGGAGTTGATTAGGTGTCTGGGATAATGGCCAGGCGTGGTCACGCAGTTATTTGCAGGGTTGGGTTTTGTTTTCTTACTCATTTCCTAAGTGTTCTGACAACTACAAGCACCCTCACCCTGATAATGGAGCAGGACAGCACTGTTGGTGGGAAACAAACAGCTATCCCACCAGCAAGTAGGGTGGTTTTAGAAGCGTTCTTAAGGAGACCTTTCCCAACAAGCTCTTACATAGGCATTAAATAACTCCCTGGATTTGCTGAGCAAGAGGGGAACACATCTGTTGAGTTGTGGGTGAGTGTGGGAGCTACCCAGGCACTTGATGTGTTTTGAAAACCCACCTTTGGCTTCCTTACCTTGAGTCTCAGTGTCTCTGTGTCAGAAGCCAGTGCCCATCAGTTTGTATGGTGAGAGGCAGGCAACAAAACATGTGGATGAGCAACTGGATGGGCTCACTCAGCTTTCTTTTGTTCTCTTGGGAATCTGAATGGCTTAGTAACTAGTTGTGTGAGGAGATGGGAACCAGCTGGAAAGCTGTGAGTAAATCTGTGTGGTAGGTTCCCCATATGTGAGATAGGGAGTATGCTCCTGTCATTCCTCTTACAGTGCTCCAAGGTGTCCAGATGATCAGAGCTGCGTAAGACATTGGTGCTATTATTGGCTATTGCTTTAAGTGTCTCTAATTGTACTTTTTTGAAGCATGGTTTGAGTAATGTTTTCAAGGGCCCAATGATAAGTCAGAATTTGCTTCTAATAAACAACCTAGCTAAACAACTGCTATTTTCCATGGTACTGTGCAGCATTAAGTGAAGCCCTTGCCTGAAAATGATAAATTATCCAAGGTTTTCAAAATGCAAGTGAATCCTCAGGTTGCTGGATTTAAAAACAGAACAAAAACTCCAAAACCAACAACCCAGGAAAGAAAAACCATTAAAAAAAACCCAAACCCACAACTCCCCCAAAACCCCAACAAGAAACAGAACCCCCTCAACATAAATCACATTGCTTTTTGCAGTATGACCTAGTCAGTTTTTAATCTCTGATGAACCATGTTCATGGGTGCTGGGGAAACTGAACACTCATCATGCTGAAATCATTTGCAGGCCCCCAAAGAATTAAGAACAGGCGTTAGGTAAAGAGCTAAATTATGTCAAAGCCCATTCAGACTCACTGTGGGGTCATTCATGTGCATACAGTGCAGAGTGTTCAAACACATGGTCTGGTGCTGTTAAGAGATTTGTTTTTCTTGTATTTCTCTCTGTAGGCCAAGTGTAGACTGTTAAAGCTTGGATTCCCTTAGCCAATAGCAGGAATCGGTTTTATTCTCAGAGTCTTTGGATTAAATGGATTGGCACATGTGTTTTGTTGTAAAGAGTGGACACACACTGGGTTTCAGGCACACCTCCTGCAAACTCTTTTTGTTCAGACTTCATTAATATTCTGCTAATACAGTCAAGGCACGCAGCACTCAGACACTTAAGCATGTTGCTGGCCTCAAGTATGTGAATTCCCCTTTTGGTGTTCAGTGCGTGATGGTACACATGACTGTAGCTGGTTGAGTCATCAGAAGTATTTTCATTTTCTATTAAATTGAGCAACTGTGGATACAGTGAATAGAATCTGCTTCAAATGAGAGGGTCTGTCTCAAAGAAATATTGATTAACATGAGATTTTGGGAGTTAGATAGCAGCATTTAATGCTGTCACTGTATCAGGCCAGTGTGTCATCTACAATATGCTTGGCACATTCATTGAATCTGAGACCTCCTCTTGTTGCACCTAGAACTTACCCTGTGCAGCCTTGGACCAAGATAGGCACCTGTAAACGGCTCCTGCCTATGCAGCACCTGGTTTCCTATTCATTGTGGTCAGGGACTACTTTTAAACCCATCAGTGTTGTCTGTTTTGTCTCTTTAATAGGTTCTCAGCATGGTGATCAATGCAGCTTACAAGCCAGGGAGCGTTTTACGAGAACTGCAGCTAGTGGAGGACCCTCAGTGGAATTTCCAAGAGGAAACACTTAAAGCAAAGTAAGTCTTCAGTGTGCGCTCTTTTATTTGGGAGAAGAGAACAAGAGGGTTTCTTTTTTTCCTACTGTCAGATTTCTACTTTTCTAATTATCATTTTGCTTCATTGAATTATTTGGCTCATTCTCTAGCAACCTCAATGAAATATTCACCTGCATGGTTCACTTCTGTTGTCTTTCTCCAAGCAGCCATCCAGATTTCAATGAAAAATGTCATGTTCCTTCCGTGAAGGCCTGAATTTTATAAGCTGTTCCTATAAGCTTGGCTACTATTGAATTAACTCAGTTCCTGGCTTTCTAAATGTAGGAGTATTACTTCTTTTCATAAAGAGCCTGTCATTTGAATACACAAAACCCTGGTGAGAACAAAAATAAGTGCAAACAAAATAGCAAGGACATATTTTAAGCAGGAGAGGGTTAGGACAAAATACCAACAGATCATGTCAAAATTTGAGGCCTTTCTAGAATATATGCTTCAGTTCTCATCTAAAGAACACCTTAAAAACCTGTGCATCCATAAAATACTCAATTTCCCCTTCCAACTTTAAAATCTCCCCCTTTATGCCTTCTTTATGTCATGGGCACTACGCTTAGGATGTATTTCACCAGCCATTGTCTCTCTGAAAGAGGGGAGTCTCCCCTGAGCTCTCAGAAGTCCCTCCAAAGAGCAGTTCTTCCCACTTCAGATGGATGTCAACAAACAACAACTCTTCTTTGACTGACTTGGTCACATTGACCGTCTGAGTACTGTAGTTAAACGCAGTGAATCTCACCCTTTGTACTGAACTCTGATACTCCTTTTCAAAGAAAAGCAGTTTTTTCTTGGTTATTTGAAATGATTGGCTGTCAAATATGGCACTATTGATTGCTATTGTATGTGCTCTTCGGCCATGCAGATATTGCAGAAAGTTCCCCTGTGATGTGGTTGAGGGACAGAATTGAGAACCTTTTGTTCCGTGTCCTCAGAAACTGCTTTTCTAAAGGAGGATTGCAAATAGAAATGAAAAGCTGCTAGAAAATCCTGGTTTTTAATTTGCTGCTTTCATCCATGTGGAAAGTCCTGGTTTTGTGTTTGTCAATTGAAATTGTGTGGATGGAAAGCTGAAAGTCATCCTTGCACATGCAGTTTTTCATTCTAAAAATGAAACATTCATTTTTAACGTGTCTGTGACACATTAAAATCATTGTCTCTGACCTGGTTTTCATTGATTCCGGGCTCATACACCTGTACTAGCAAGCGTCAGATAATGCACTCCTACGGGTACTTAGCAGCTGTGAAACCAAGTTGCACTGCCCCATCTTAATAGCCTATCCTGCAAAGAATTGAGCCTATGGGCAGTTTTTTTTAACAGTATCCGAAATAGGACTTTGTTGGGTTTTCTCATTTGAGTGTGGGGATCTGCCTTGTGCAAAAGCAGCAGTCTGTAATTCTTAAGGCTGCTTTAATCCTTGTTTTTAATGAAAACGTTTAACTGACCTGCAAGTACAGGGATGTCTTGTCTTTGATAGTCTGCTATGTCTACAACCCGATCTACTGCCACCCCAAGGCAGCCTGTTGACTCTGGGTGTGCTTACGCAAGGAAGACCAACTGAGTTGTGAGCACATGCACTCCTAAAGACTGTCTCTCATCTGTATCACATCATTTCTTGCCCTCTCTCACCGTTTCTTGCTGTGCTAATCATACTAATGAGCACCTCCATCTCTGTTACTTCCCTTCAGGATGCTTCTTGTATCTGTTTCCTCCTCCCGTCTATTTAACGGGGCAGCCAGCGTGCTGGGATATAACTTAGATCTGCGTAGCCTGCCAAGTGAAAGTATACTGCTGCTTTCTAGCAAGGAGGTTTTGTGTTTTATGTTGTTCCGTCTCAGGTTGTGTAGGTGTTCCTGTGTGGTGGCTGCCCCAGGAGGTAACAACCTCAGCTCTTCAGTGAGTCAAGCAGCATCTTTCAACTTCATCAACCCATGAAATGAGTCATTACCGGCTCAGAGCTGGGACAGCAAGTTTTGGGGCGACTTCTGAGCACAGCAATGTATTCTCATTCAGTGTGGCATTATCCTCTGGCTCCTGAGGAGACCGAGCTCATAGGACTGGATAGCACCTTATTGCTGTCCTATATTGCTATAGCTATCTGGCTCCTGGAGCTGGAGCTCTGTTCACAGAGCAGTGCTTGGTGGTCATACCAGCTTGCCTATGGGTAGTTTGAGCACTTTAAAGAGTGGGTGACAGAGGGTTGACATGCTCTAAGACTGTCTGACTACCCTCAGACTTCCTTCTGTTTCCTTCCTGAGTTTGCTTGAGTTGCTTCATCAAGAAGCATATGAGAGGTTTAATTGCATTTAGTTGCACAGAAGCAGAAAAGAAAACATGGTCATGAAATGAGATGCACAGACGACACCTGACACATTACATCAGGTATGACAGTCAGTTGTGCTCCTGTAATAAGCAAATGCCTGTCTACACCGACTTGCAACTACACCATCTCCCAATGGTGTCTTGCTGCTAATGATGACAGCTCTACAGCCAGCTGGAGCGTCTGTGCTGTAATGTGACATGTCGTGTCACTGCCTTCCTTCTGATGTAAACTGACAACTCTTCAGATCTTGACAATGTTGTTGTTTGTTTGCGGCGGTGGCAGCAGGAGGGTAGAGCAAAAGGGGAGGGAGGAAGATGGTGAAGGGAAGGCTGGTTTTCCCATCAGCCCAAATGCCAAAATGTGCAGCGCCGGGAATGCATTACCTCCATCCTAGGGCAACCTGCACTTAGTTTACTCTGCTCTCAGGAGTGACCAGCGCGGAATCAATTATGCTAGCCTTGCAAAGAAGATAAACAATTTAGATTGTCTAAAGAGATGCATCTGCAATGTGTGATGGCAGTCGCTTCCCATCGATGCTGCCTGGCGCTCTGTGAAAATAGTCAGACCTGATTTACTGGTGATGATGAGTTAGAAATGTCAGGCCCGATCCTCTGAATTCTCATGAGGGCCAACCGCAGCTGTAGGCATTCAGTCATGATAGTTTTGATGCTTTAAGTGCCTACATCTAGATTTTGCTTCCCAATTTTACATAAAATGCCTGAGGGACTTTATTAAGGATTTTAGTTTCTAAGGGCTGTAAGTGGGGCTGTTTGAACTTACCCATTCTTGCAGGACTTTGGACATGAACAGGACTGGTGTGTGCAGAGAGTTACCTCCTGGGTCTTATATAAAGCCCATTTGATCAAATTAAGAAAGATGAGTATTCCTGCACTCCTTCATTAAATTAAATCTTGAGTTGCCTAAGTCAAGTAGCTGAACTCTAGGGCTGTTTACCACCCCATCATAGACACTATTGCTTATTTATGAGGCTGCGTATCAAAGAAAGTCTGTTCGCTGTGGATGCTTTAGAAGCCTTTCACTTATGATAGATGATGCTGAGGTGTTCAAAGTGTTCTTTGCTATCAACAGTTGCTCTCAGGCCTCCCAGGTCCTGTTACTGTTTGAGGGAGTGAAGTGTTACCCACAGTAAATGGAAAAGAAACTACACGCACTATAAGCAAACTGTACATGCACAAGTGCGGAACCAGATGGGATGCAGCCAGCTCTGCTTGAGATAATCTCCTAGTGTTGTTGCAAGGCCAGTGACTGTCATGTCTGAAAGTTGTTGATAATGAATCAGGGAAGTTTCCTGATGTCTGGAAAAGCAAAAATCAGACCTCCATCGCAAGAAGGAGAATCCAAGTTACTTCAAGCTGTCAGCCTCACATTCCTGGAAAGGTTATTAGGCAAATCCTCCTGGAAGACATTTCCAGGAACATGCAGGACCAATAGATGACTGGCAAGAATCAGCATGGATTTGTGGAGGGGAAGTTGTGCCTGGTGTTAACTGTGATAACTGGTTTTGTGGTTGAAGGAGAAACCGTGGAAGTGATTTATGTTGACTTTGGCAAGGCTTTTGACACAGTCTCCCATAAGTCCTTATAACCAGGCTGTGGAGATGTGGATTGAACATGTGTGGTGATGGAAAACTTGACTGGACAACTGAACCCAAATGATATGAAGTCCATGTGGCAGCCAGTTGTTAATGGTGCTTCTCAAAAGTCAGTACCAAGCTACAGCTCGTTTGATCTGGTTTTTCTTCCACATCAGCTCTGTCACATACTTTTTGAGGCACTACAAGGATGAAGTAGTGTGGGCTGGTGGTCTTGTGTGCCAAATACTGGAGATAGAAGTCATTACGACCTTGTGGAATGACTTAAACCCTTTCTTTCCATAATCAGCAGGAGACTCATCCTCATAACCAGAACAATTCTTTCTGAATCCTATCTTCAAGAGTACAGAATGTCATTGGATGACTTGGAGGAAGATAACTTCTCATGTTTGGCAGACTTCAGGCTAATAAGAGAAACTGGAAATTTCTTGCTCAAGAATAGACAGGAGTTCTTGGTTCCCCAAAAGGAAATTCAGGCTTTTTAGCTACTGAGTTCAAACTAATCTTAAAGGTTGTCAGAACTGTGGGCTGTGTCCTTATGAGGAGACTTCTGAAAATGAGAGTAGTCTCAATGTTCTTGCTGTTTGAAGTGTCTTCAGCACAAGATTTTGTGCTGTCACCACACAGTCACTAAATAGAGCCTTCCCAGAAGGCGTTTTGTTCTCACTGTCTCTTTTATCACCAAAGGGAGCTTCAACAGAACAATGATATTGCCAGCAAAGTACTATTAATGTAATATTGTTGCTCATGGATCAGCAATAGTCCGAGTATGTTTCTCATGGAAATAGTTTCAGCTGTGAGGGTTTCTTCAGTTTTGGGGATCTGAGGGGAAGGAAGGGGAGAGGAAAGAAAGATTTCTTTTGCTTCAGCTGGAAAATCTTTGTTAAAAGAACAGTGATTTATAAGAAGACTGGAAACGTTATGCTGCCATGCTGTGAATGCTCACAAGTGGTTGGGAAGATAGAAAACATCAATAGGAGTGTCAGTAATTGGTAATTCTTTGAGCGATGTTAATGGAATAGGGTTTTGTGATTATATCCAAAGGAGCTCTTGCCGCATGGCTGTCCTAGAACAGCTCAGATTACATTTGGTGGTGTTTGTGTGAGAAGTCCTTAGCATGTGAGGAATATGGAAAATATTACTAGAACCTGGTTTATTGTTGAGAGTTGCTGCCAAGGCCAAAACCATGTGACAAATATTACTGCAGCCAGTACTAACACCTTGGTTTATTGAGACTGATTGCTACAGTCATGTTGATCCCCATTTTGACATTCATTCTGTTAATTACTGTGTGTGTTACTTTCAAACCAGACTGAAATCAGTCACTTATTCATTTTCCTCATTTCATCCTTTTCGTTCGCCAGGCACTTTAGTTCAATGGGTCCTTTCTGGGCAGCCAGCAGAATAGGAAGCACACAGAAAAAGTCAGCCATCCTTGAATAATACCCATCAGGCAGCTTCCTTAGCTTATAAGAAAGAAGATCAAGAGGAGATTTGATTACAGCGCTTTTGCAGGGAAACAAAACCAGATGCAGTCTTTTCATCCTGGCGATGAAAGTCAGAACAAGGACAAATAAATGTAACTTAAATCCAGACACATCCAGGCATAAAATGAGGCACAGGCTCATGAGGCAGAGGTACAGGTGCTCCTGCTGCCAAGATTCTTCCAGCGTGGAGACCCTCGAGGGGAGGCTGGTGCTTTTCTGGAAGCGATGCTTTAGTCCAGCCAAAGGGTTGTTGGGGTTCAGGTGAGGGTAACACACTGAAACTCTGCAGCCTGTCACAGGAGTCAGACTTACTGACCTAATGATCTAGGCTGTCATTAAACTTGATGGCTCCTGGAGAAGTAATAAGGGCAGGAGTCTCTTCAAACACACTGAAAAGAAATATAAAATGTTTATAAGTATGTATTTAAATGCCTGTGGAATTTGTTCTTTTGATATTAGCTATATTGCCAAACCCTCTTTAGCTAGCTTCCCTCTGCAGTTATTTCATAGGGAAGCTGGGATAACAGTGCTCTGTACCTGGAAGGAACACTTTTTCCATTTTACATCATCTGTCCAGGTCTGTTGGGGTGCATGAAGTGTTGGCTTATTAAGTCATTCATTCGGGTGGATGAATCCAGCATTGTCTCCATGACCTGGGGTCCTTGGTGGTGCACCGAATGGGCTGTTGGAGCCTGGTGCCCTACAGAAATGCTGGTTTAGGTTATGAACGAGTTTTGTGTTGAGGTGACAGTTTGGATCAAGTCTTTTGTGACTTGAGAATGATTGATCTAGGCTCTTCTCAGACCGAAGTTTCATTTGGATACCTCTTCATAACACTTCATATAACACAGTTTGAAACCCTTTTTCTGTACACCAGGAAAGAGCTTTTGGGAGGGAAAGCATCAAAAAGTGGTTTCTCAGTTGCTTTGTGCAAGTCATTAAAACTTCCGGAGAGGGAATGGGGTCTGGACATATGCTGAGTATTTTAGCTCTGCAGCCACATCTCCTTTGTTTCACCTTCTCCTCCTCTTCCATATCTGACTATCAGCAGCTGATTCCCTGCTAGGGAAATGTGAGTCTTAATACACTTGCAAATGCTTTGTCTCATTTTTCCTGACAACTGTCATGAAAGGATCTTTGTCTTTCATTGCCTCCCATCCAGTAATCTTTCTTCCACTGTCTCTTCCTCTTTCGTGCCTGTTACTTTTCTCTCACCTAAGCACATTTATTATGCCTTAGTACCAGGCTCTTGCATGATTGCCTCTTGTGTTATGTTCCCTAGGATGTGTCAGAGATGTTTTAACAACCTTATCTCACTGTTTACAATAGCTCGGTGCTGCTGTTTAATAAATTATAGGGATAATTGGTTTTTCAGAGTTCACATCTACCATGTATTCCAGCAGGGATGTAACTGTATCTTTCTTAGCCGTTTATTGCTCAGAAACACTTCATATAAAACAGTGAAATAAATGTTTTAGTAGCACATGGATAACAAATTTAAGGCAAACGTTTCATTGCAGGTTTCTGCTCTAAGCACTCCCTGTAGGAATCAGTTTTTTAGGGCCTGTTGCTGCAGCCATGTTAAGCAACTCGAGACTCCTGGTTAGTTCCTCGGGTTTTGTATTACCCATGTCCCATACTGGTGAAGTCATCTGGTCCTGGTGTGGCAGACAGTGCAGTTTCACTCAGGTACTTCTTCACATTGTATGTATCCCATTAACCACAGCTGGCACAATGAAACTGGGGGCTTGTTGTGAGCTGGAATGTGAAATGAGAGCAGCCTCAAGAAAGGTGGCAGTGGCAAAGACTAGGGGTATATGGGGGGCTTATAGAAACAGTCTCCAGTTGCAGCCTCAAGAAAGATGGCAATGGAGAAGACTAGAGGTATATTGGGGGCTTATAGAAACAGTCTCCAGTTGCAGCCTGCCCACAGGGTGGTGACCAGAAAGCTCTGCAAGGCATATAAGCTTCTCATCACAGGTCAATATATGAAGAGTGACTACATCTCTCTCCCTAAAACTTAGCATCCTTTCTTAGTATGAACTAGCTGTCCTGTGTAGTGTCCTCACCAAGTCTGCTATGTTTTTTTTCCATCCCATCTACAGATATATCCAGTCTGCATATGCATTCCTTAACAAATCATGTCCACACGTCTGATTCATTTCACCCTGCCTTTCTTTCCTCGAGTCCATCTGAAATGGAGGCACTAAAACAGTTGGACCTATCCTGCCTTCCTAAGGGAGGCACTTCAAAAGTCATTAGGAAAGGTATCTCCCTAGCAGAGGAGCATTGAAGGACATGGCTTGGTTGGTGGCATGAGGTTGTCTTGTACTCTTTTCTAGGTACAGAGGGAAGACATACAGGGCGACTGTTAAGATTGTGAGGACGTCGGATCAGGTGGCAGATTTCTGCAGAAGAGTCTGTGCAAAGTTGGAGTGCTGCCCCAACTTGTTCAGTCCTGTGCTGGTGGCTGAAGTCTGCCCAGAGAACTGCTCCATTCATACTAAAACCAAGTACAGTGAGTATTGGCCAAAATGTTTCTCGTTGCTACCTGGGAGTTAAAGCAGTGGAAGACTCTGCATCAGCTAGTGATGGAGAGCAGGATTTGTGTAATAACATTGATACTGAGTAGGATTCATCTCATCTAAGAGCAGTTACTTAATCCTGACCAGGCCACCGTAAGCTCCCTTAATATTCTGCACAGAGAAATAGGCATCTCCGTCTCACTTCATCCTAATATATCTGTTTGAAAGTAATTGGTTTTGGAAGTTTTGCCTTTCCTTCACATGTAAAGTTAATATAAGGAGCACATAAAAGGAAGCTGCAGCTGAGCTTTGAACTACATCTGAGACAGCTTTGTTAGGTGAGATGAATCCTGTCCTACTCAGTGAATGGTTTCGGGCATACACAGCAGCACAATTCAGTATCATGATGCTGAGGTGCTGGAAGGGATTTGGGAGCACTGACTCTCTCTTCTCAGGGTTCTTAATATTTAAACATATTCCTGCCTATTCAGGAAGGCTGAAGTTAGGCCTGTGTTCAGCTGGTTTTGTTGTCAATGTTACTGGTATTATTGATTCCAAAACAGGTCAAGAAAATCATGTAAGTGCTGTCTTTCTTCCACAGAGGTTGCAAGAAACTAATATGATCCACTCTCTGCTGAAAACATTAGCAACTGAAAGTCTATGTAGCACATAACTGATGCAGAGGTTCATTGGATCAAATCTGAAGCATGTTGGCCTCTCTCCCTCCAAATCACTGCTCGGCTTAGTGGAAGCTTTGCCTAAGTACCTATTGTTAAATTCTGAACAACTCATCATCAATAGATCTGTACACACAAGGGCTGTAGCTCTCTGTGCTCATCCAAAATGACATATTTAAACTGGGTATTTTTTCCAAACCAGTTGTCTTTTAAAGTTCCTTGTGAAAGTGCTCCTAGGAGTGCAGTACTGAATCAGTAGCAAGAAGCAAACTGAAGTTTCCTTCTGTTGGTATTATGGTTTTTAGTGGGTGTTGTGCTTCATCTCTCCAGCTTATTACTATGGGAAGAGGAAAAGAATCATTAAGCCACCAATTGGGGAAAATAACAGCATGAAAAGTGGACACGTCAAGCCAGCCAGACGCAGGAAAAGGCGGAAATCCATCTTTGTGCAGAAGAAAAGGAGGTCGTCAGCTGTTGATTTGAATGCTGCAGGCTCTGCAGAAGTATGTATTGCACTGGGATAAATCAACAATGGACCCTTAGTGCTTTTTTGTCTCCCCATCTGCATCTTGCTTTTGAGGGGCTTCTTAGCACACCTTAACACTTTCAATTCGCATTTGAATCCCTCCTAGCTATTCTGTTCTCCTAAGGCCAGACTGGTTCTATTGGGACATTTTGGGGGCTTTTACCCTTGTCCATGCTAGAGTTAGCAATTAGAGGCTTTGCTCCCACCTTCATAAGGCTCACCAGTTAACATGCTGCCTTATATTATATCTTTGTTTTCTTTTGCTTCCTTGTAAGCCTGTAGGCAGGGCAGGTGAGCCTGTGCTGTGCACAGTATCTAGCAGAGTGAAGGTCTGTGAGCTATGTCCAAGATCTGTAAGAATTATAATAAATAATAATAACTCATTGTGGTTTCAAGGGCTGTTATTTGTTTTCATTAACCATTCATGGTATTTTTGGCTCACAACATCAACCAGTAGATGTTTGAGAAGCTTTAGAACACAAGCAGATAGTTTGCGTTCCAAATACATAGTAATCGAAGCCTCAGTCTTTCCAGTATGCTGTGTGGTATGTCCTAGCTTCAGCAGTGTTTTGTGTCCAGATACAACCTGGAGCAGACCTAGTTCTATGTGGACAGTTCCTGTGTGATTCTCCCATGTTAGTAATGGCAACATTTATGTGTGGTTTCCCTTCCTCAGCTGAGTGCCAGTGATTGCTGCTTTGTGCAATGTGAAATACAGCTGATTTACTTAAATTCCCTCTACTTCAGCTGGAGGGGAATATTTTAGTTAGTTTTCAGTTGATTGCTTGCATCTTCATGACTTGATCCTCATTTAGGTGTAGTTCTGCTTGATTTCCTTAGATTATATCTGCTTCAAAAGATCTTTAGCTCATGTTAAGCCTAAGTCAATCATTAGCCAAGTTTTTCAACCTCTCAGCCAAAATTACTGTGTCCACAATTGCTTTTTCACTGAAGACCTAAGGATATGGCTTGGATGCATGCTTACGCTTTGATTAGAGCTAAGCTGTTGAAGCCATTTGAGCAATTATATGTATACATATGTGCATATATATATATACGAAATTCAAATATATGTATGCAAAGTTCAAATACACAGTTTCCATCTGTTGGTGTGTGCTTGCAGGCTCTGTGTGACAGAAATAACAAGGATCTAGTACAATATCCCTTAGGTTTAAATTTGTGCTTAACCTTCAGCAGTTAAATGTTGGGCTGAAAGCAGGGAAATCCAGGTGAAATCCTCTGCACAGAAATGCCAGCTAAGGAATCAAGGACAGATATGCACTTGTACATCTTAGATATTTTTAACAGGCACACGAATTTCTTGCCTTTCGATACCAGTGGCGCCCATGACACTTGAAGCAGGGTGAAGGTTTAAATTCAAGCTTATTTCTGATTTTATAGAGTCTGAAGCATCTTGAGTTTCTTTTTATCCTTTTAGTATTTTCCATTTCCCCTTTTCATGCGCATCTTCAGTGCCACCATTTGAGATACCTGCCCAATGTAGGAACAGTTGATGCCAGATGAGTTATTGCTGTTGACCTTTTGTTAGAAACAGATGAATGATTTGCCCATCATGCGTTTTTTTTCTTCTACAAATCTAAATTGAGGGCTAATCTGCTTAGCACTGCAATCAAAATAAGATAATTCAGTTAAAATAAATGTTACCCTGGACCAGCATGAGGACGGACATGCAGTTTGACATAGTGCCTTTTGATTTGCTGCTGCATTCATCTCTGAGCCTGGATCCTGTTTCTCTGATGATTCTTGTGCAGGAGAGTGAAGATGACGAGCCGGATGTGATAGAGGATGAGACAGGAAGCGAGGAAACCAGCTCAGAGCTCCGGGATGACCAAACAGATACCTCCTCTGCTGAGGTCCCCTCCACCAGACCCAGGCGAGCAGTCACCCTGAGGAGCAGCACTGAGTCAGACAGACCTCCTCCTATGGAGAGAGCCCGACGGAGCCGGAGACCACAGCCCCATTCCTACAGTGAAGCAGAGAAATGCACTCAAGTCAAGGAAGTGAGTATGTCCATAGCCTTTCATTCCCAATAGCAGTATTCTTCCTAAATCAATCTTCGGTGCCAAGCCTTCCTCATCTGAGGAGAGCATCCTTGCCCTGGTTCTCCACACAAAGTAGTTTTCTTTATGAGCCCTTTTGATTTTCTTTATAGGAGATTAAGCAAGAAGAGGAAGAGAAGCTCATCCTGGACAGTAATCCATTGGAGTGGACTGTGACTGATGTCGTGAGGTTTATTAAACTGACCGACTGTGCACCCCTTGCCAAAATATTTCAGGAGCAGGTAGAAGTCTTCATAGCTCACCTCTTTGTGTCTGTGGTGTCTATTCACATCACAAAAACAGAACAGCATGTACCACCTTGGTAGCTGGGCTTGGGGCTTTGACAAAGAGGTTAAAAACAGACTTTAGATCCCATCAGGCCAAGTTGGCAAGGCATGGAAACCCTTAGAAGCTTGAGTCGGAGCCTTGCCAGATACTCAGAGAGACCAGAAACCCCATAGCTTGATTCCTTGTGAAGAGCAGAAGGTTTAGACCTTTCTAGTTCATGCCAAGGTCCATAGTGCCATCTTGGTGTCACATAGGTGGGCATCTCAGTGTAGAAGCAGTTAGTGGGTATCTGGTACATAGCAAGCTGTCTCTCCTGTCCACATAGGTTCCACTGTCTTTAAAAACATCAGCATGGACAGCAGAAAACTTCTGCTTGAACCCACAGCTGGCTGCCTGAATTTTGTCACTAACACCTGAATAATTTGAGGATGTAGACAACTGCTTCCCATCTACATCCCCCTGAAGGTCTGGCGGTCAGGCCGTGGATGACCTAGTTTTAGGAGATGCCAAGCATCTCCCCAGTAAGCAGATAGGTTTGCAGGAGCCAATGTTCTTCGTCTCAGATCAGTGTGAACATGTAAAATTTATATAGAAACAGCCATTCTTTAGTTAATGAATAGCAGCCACTGCTGAAAGTAAAGGGCAATGCTAAGAAGTCAGTTAGAATGAAGCAGGAGTGCTTAATTAGGCCATAGCCGATGGCAGTCAGTGGTATGGCCAGCTGCACATCGAACTACCTTTGATTCTTCACCATGAGTAACTCTGTACTTTAGTAAAGCTGCTTAAACTGGGAGAAGTTGAAGTCTAGAGCAAGGCTGAAACACTCCATAGTGAGATGCTGTAGTCTCTGGGTCACAGCGTGCTCCAACCATTTGTTAATCTGCCTGGAATAACTTCAGGGCCTGAAAGCCAACCCTGTCTCTCCTTTGCCAAAGAGTTTTATGGGGATTTTAATCAAACACAGATGACTGGAGCTTTTCCTTATGATTTTCAAGGAGCCTCTGGTGCAGTGGGCCATGCCATCAGGATTCAGTGGAGGGAGAGCCTGAGCCATGGACAGTCCTGATCAAAGAATGCATAAGGTGTCCAAATCCTCCTTGTGCTTAATGCTACCTAATCAGGGCTGTCATGGGGAGTTTATGTTGCCTTAGATTCTGATCCTCCCTAAGGGGTAGAAAGCAGTTTTGTAGCCTGCTTGTCTGCTTCTCAGTCCATTAAAGAATAAAGAGGACTTGAGCTCTTAAATAAGAGGAGGATCGTAAAACCAACAGAAATCCCTAATAAAATTGCTTTTGTCTGGGTGCTAGTTCATGGAGTTTGGTGCATAGACATGCCTGAGGGCAGGATGTGACCTCTAGATGTCCATCCCAGCCTACACCATTCTGTGCTTCTGGGACATTAGAGATTTCAGTAGCCCTGAGTGGTCCAGGACCCTCTGTCCTGGTTATTCAGCAGCTCAAGTGGAGCAAGGCAGGTCCTGGGTGGACCAGGGAACATGGCATGGAGCACATGGCATGGAGCAAGGCAGACATAAACCTATGCTGAGCAAATCATGGGCCAAAAGACATGGTGGAAGCTTGTGACTTGACAGAGACCAGCATCAGTTTCCCCATTCAGCTCCCTCCTGTATCTCATGGTCTGCCCTGTTTCGGTTCCTCGCTCATAAAATGGGACTAATCAGACCTCTGTGGACACTGCAGAGTTTCTTTAGGAGCTGATCCTGCATTTCAGCAGCTGTGAGGCTGTTGCCAAACTGTGGGCCTATGGAGACATGCTAGGCAACTTCTGAAAAAGCATGAGGTATTCCGGAGAAACTAGATGAGAGCAGCATCAAAACAGGAGAAAAAGTCGGAGGACAAAGCCGCCTTTAATTCTGGGGGCAAACCTGCCTTCTTGCTTATGCCTTCTGCCCTCCAGAGCCCACAAATAAAACCATTTTCCCTGTGTTTTTCTTCCCCAGGACATTGATGGCCAAGCCCTTCTGCTGCTGACACTGCCCACGGTGCAGGAATGCATGGAGCTGAAGCTTGGTCCAGCCATCAAACTGTGTCACCAGATCGAGCGAGTAAAAGTTGCTTTCTATGCACAATATGCCAACTGACTGCACTTCCCCATTTTTTTCTGTTCTCCTTCTTGTTCCCTCTCTTTTTTTAACATTTCAACTTGTTCAAGATCGGTTTTTTTCCCCTTTTCTTTCCCAAGAACATGTGGAATTGGAAACACTGGGAATTAATCTGTAAGGAAGAAAAAACCCAATAATCTACAAGAGAAAACTAGCAACAAATTGAACTATTTTTTCTGTACTTGTAAAGCACACTAAAAGACTGCTGGCATCTCTCCTCAAGAGCCTCGGCAGCCCATCACACAGTGGTGCAAGGCCAGCACGGATCAGATGGTTTGTCATTCACTAAAACAAAACTACCAGTGACAGACGCATTCGCAAGGAGAAGGGTCAGACATTTCCAGATGATGATAGTTTGTCTAGGCCAATTTCTGGACATGAACGTTTCTTTTAGCCAACTCTGACGCGCTTCTTTCGTATTGAAATGTAAGTGATCATTTGTAGCATTACCTGGGTCTTACTGCAAATTTGATCTTAGCGATCAATGGGCTTTTTTCCTCCTGCCTCTCCAGTCTTACAGAAGGAAAAAGAGTTATTACCAGTCGTATGCTATTTGTTATTCCTGAGTGATTTATCAAAGAGGACTCGACCCACAGTCTTTGTATGGTCCAGACAAAGCTGCAGTGAACTGACAGGGGTGCAACAAAACCTAGCATGTGTAATGCATCCTGAGCCACGCTGGCTGTGCACAATAAGCTGAATGTTTCTGTGGTGGGATCTGTACAGTACTGCATTCTTGTACAGGAATATGCGTGAAAGCTTCCATAGTCAAGCCCATCCTCTTAAATCCAAGTTGCTTGAAAGACCTGACTTTGAGTTCCATAGGGTGTGAAAGAAAAGGCTATTCAGATTTTATGATGAGACTGAGTGGATGCTGGTTCCATTTGCACCTTCGTGAATCTGGTTGCTAGGTGGGACTAAAAAGCATCGATCTTTTCAGGCTGTGTACACCATGGTGCTTTAGACAAGCTGAGGATCCAGCCCAACGCAGTCTATATAAAGCCCCCAGATTGTCCCAAGTGCTACCCTGGATAGCAAAACAGGCGACTTGCTTCATGCCGAGCAGGGTAAGCACCAGAGAGGGTGAATAAATGGGTTGGGCACCTTGGGTTTGCATCAGTTGTGTATATAGGAGAAGTATTTCCTACCTTCTTTGCAGGGTTATATGACCCTGATAGTCCCACGTGTCGATGCTGAATTTGCTGTAACTCAGCAGAGGTTGGTGGCATCACAGGGATGTAAAATTCTCCCAAAAGCAAGAACCAAACTGGGACCAAGTCTGAATTTTGCTCTAACTTTAAGGTGGAAGTGAAACCCTCCCTCAGAAGTTACTTGGATGATTTGTGCTGAGTTTCAGCCTGATTTCGTAAGAAGCCACTGACTTTGGCAGACTTCTGTTGTTCTCAGGCTGTAAACAGACCCTTGTTCCCTGGCCTCAGGAAACTCAGCTTGGAAATCGTACACAGCTCTGTTCTGATGCTGTGATGCCAAAGCCCGCTCAATGAAGACCTCTTAAAAAAGAAATGGCATTTCTAGCTCTTAATCTGAAGACACTCCTTATGGCCAGAGAACTCCCACCTCAAGCACATGGAATATGGTGACAACAGACTTGGATCAGACAATCCTGCTGACCACTGTGTGCTCAGAAGAGCCTATTGACTAACACACCAGGCTATAGCTGCTGCTTTCTCCTTCATCAGTTTCCTTCTTAATTTCTTGGGATTAAAGGGGGAAAGCCTCAGAAATAAATGTGCTGGATTTCATCTGAATCCACCCTAGAGCATGTGTTAGGCAAGAAGTACTCACTCCATTTGCCGTGCATCACTGGGGAATTTCTAGTCTTTCAGTGAGTCTCCCCATTTTCCACAGAGGAATGTGATGGGTGCAGCTGCTGCAGGCTGGGCCAGATCCTGCCAACTCCTGAGACTTCGTCAGAAACTTCCTAACATGAGAGATCAGCAGGACTGGATCTGTTCCTGATGTTGTCTTGTACTGAAGATCCTGTTGTTGGAGTTTGAATCAGCTGAACAGAAAAGTAGTCACCTCTGCATCAGATGGTTTTCTGTTGTTTCTCAGAAGTCCAGAAGTTTTCAGTAGTGGTACAGACATTCAAACACTGGGTTTTAGACTGGATTTCCTACTGATGGTAGCAGTGGACTGTGTCCATGCCACTGGTTTGACAAGTCTTTTGGAACTCTCCAAGGGTCCCCTAGAGATGTTGCTCCTTGATTTGTCTCTGAAGACAAAAGGATTGTGCCCAGCAAAATGAGAGCATAGTTCCTTCTTGCTTCAGCTGAGTCCTTCCAATGGCTGGTACAACATCTGTCAGCAGGAGATACCTCCCAAAAGACTTCTGTCAGGAGAGCTGACATATGAGGATATTTCAGGGAAGTGAAGCAGAATGACTGCTAACCAGCATTCCAGCACTGATGCTTTACTTACCGCATCCACCTTTTTCTGAGCATCCTTTGCTGCTCTGATGTACTTGGAGTTTCTGGCCTCTGGGATTTGTCAGAGACATTTAAAACTTCCTGGGACAAAACCGTCATTGTTTTCCTCATCAACCTTGTACCTGTAGATACTCTTATGGCAGCTAACTACTCATGGAGGTACGGCCAGGGAGCAGACAGCCACAGACTCTGAGAGCAGCCAGCTCTGATGGTGGCCAAGCAAAGGATGGGTGAAGCATAGACCCCAGCACATGGGAATCTTTACTGTTCGTTCAGGGAAGTTAAATCATATTTAAAACTCACCTGTTAAACAACAAAAAAAGAGTTTTAATTTTACCTTGTGCCTGCTCTTTTATTTTCTCCGGTTTCTCTCTCCTCACCATTTGTCTTGCAATTTATTGTTCTTCAGTTTGGTCTCATTTATCGCTCTCTGTTCTTTCAGAGAAGAAGATGATACACTGTAATCTTTATCCTAAAATTGCCTTGGGTGGTAAATGCTTTATTGTTTCTTTTAGTCTGCAGGTTGGGAAGAAATAGGGGACTGGGCTCCTGTCGTCTGTTGCACTGAATGCCTTCCAGAAAAGCTGGAGCTGAACTTCTTAGACAATTTCTTAAGCAAGTGGAAAATGGATGGTATGCTTGAATTGCCACTTACAGCTTGAGCAGAGATCAGAAGGAACTATTTACTCTTGCCTGGACTTCATTTCAACTTTGGAACACTAGAAAGGCTTTGGAGTAACGTGCTTCAAAGGAGATGTTGGAAATCTGATCTTGCTCGGGTGAATGTCACTTTACTTTGCAATGTAGAAATATAAGCCTCTGGAAGGTTTTTTTGGTCTTAAGTTAAATTGAGAGCTGGTGCAACTTCACGTACACCAATGACATTGGTGATGCCACTTCTCCCCACCCCTGTTTGAATTTGGCAGCCAAGCCTGAAGTTTGCTGTGTTATCAGCTACAAACGGTGACCACTGTGAAGTGCTGAGCTCATGGTTATCCAAGACCATTACAAAGGGCTGAGGAGCAGCCTTGATGTTGCGTTTGCGCTGTTGGATGCTGAACTTCAGCGCATTAATAGGGACCACTTTGCTCCCACAAGAGTATGCACTCAGATGTTACTGGCCTCTGTTCAGGCATAGGGCCAAGGACGGGCATTTCTGGAGCAGATGGAGGGTGTTGAAGAGTATATGGTACTTGCCCATCTTCACCTGCTCCTTTTGAGCTTGCACTCAGTCAGGTTGAACAGATCCATGTGCAAGTCTCTGCTCGCTTCCCAAACGCCTCAGCACTTACCTTGACAGAATCAGACAGTTCCCACTCTGCAAGCCCACAGTGCCAGTCTCTGAAATTGGATTAAAGCATCAACTTAGAGGAATGTCCATGATTCACTGTGTGGTTGTCCTGCCTTCCTCCTGCTGTCATGGATGCTTCTCTCCCACCTGGAAGAAGAATGTTGTCTTTTGGCGTCAGAGCTCTTCTTCCTTTTCCGGCTTGAAAACACAGCTCCCATCCATACTCCTGTTTTGTTTTCAACGCCAGGATCACCAGGATCAACACCTGGCTTTTTCTACCTGTCGGAGGTGTGATGATCTCTCAGCTCTGAGAAGGATTTCAGGGTCCCAGATCCACCATGTTAACCATATGCAATAGCTCTTGATAGTTTGGTCCTGCGGGGTACAGAACACCTCCTAGAAATGCAGTGTGCCCTCAGTGACCACTGGAGTCAGTAGATGGTTCCACACCCTGTCCTGAGTGAAGCGTCTTAACTGATGCATGTCCTAGCTGAGATGGCCTGACCCACACTGCCAGAGGTCTGGTAGGATTCACAGAGTTCCTCACTAAGTTGAACACCTAAAACCCATCAGTATTTCACTCTGGGTAAACATCTAATTCGCCTTAAACTGGGAAGTCACCATTCCTTGGCTTTAACCTTCAATGTTTTGCAGTCCCCAGTCCTGTGGTGTGGAGCAAACACCATCTCAGCTCTTTGAAGGCAAACCAGACACTGTTGGTCTGCCATAATCAACATTTGATCATGTAAAAAACCTCCTTTACTCTTTTCAGGGCACAGAATTGTATTTGGCAGAGCTGCAGAGCCATTGCAATGTTTTACAAGCTCAGTACCATCAGGGCACTTCAGATGCTTTTTGCTGTTCTAGTGCAGTGTGTCTGGAAATAGATGAACTCGGACTTGTCTTTCCGTTTCCAAATTCAAGTGCCAAAAGAGAAGAACATGCTGCAACTGAATTCCATTAAAACCAGCTTTATTATATGTGGATAAATGTAGTCTCAAGGGCTCCATTTTGGTGCTAAGATATGTCAACACTGTATTTTCCATTGCTTGGGATTACAAAGCTGATTCTTTACTCCAGGAAATATTTTCTGTGATCTGCAACATCTTAAGCATTATGATTTATTTCTTTTCTTGTGCCTGTAGATTTTTTTAGCTCAGATACACTCAACAAGTACATCAATCCCAATCATGGGAGTTTTTATACAGTATATTTATGTAAAAACTTTCCAAATGGGGGTATATGTATATTTTCCCCTCAGTAATATCCTTCATCACATCAGCTGACCCAGAACGAAAGGACTCTGTTACTCAGGATTGGATCCAGCAGTAACTGAGGTTAGTAGAAAGGCCCGGACAGATTCCTTCTCCTAGCAGGCAGAAATCCAGCTGAAATCTGCTGGACTTAACAAGAGAGGGCTCGTGTCCTTAGGTGCTCATGAAATCCCAATAAAAGAGCAGAAGCATGTAATATTCTCATTTATTCTTTGGTACAATAGTCCAGCAAGAAGTGCAAATGATCTTAATGGCTGCATTTAGAATATGAGCCAGTCATCAAAGATGAGAGTTTTACAGCCCAGTAGTCATTTAAATGTCAGCTGTGCTGCAGAAGGAGAGTGGTTTTGCAGTGATTTGGTGCCGTGCACTGGAATTCTCTTGTAGAAGATGACGTGTGAACAGCACAAAACCAACATGGGTCATAGTTTTAAATTCTCATGGCCTTTCTCTTGTTTTAATCTTTCATGTTAATTCTTACCTTGAAAAATGTCTCATGTTTTTAATGTGAAACTCCAGCCTCTGTAATGGCCCATGAGAGAGCACACCAGCAAAATACATTATTATCCATCGTCACACTGTAGATGAGATGGTTGTTGACAAGTAGTTAGATCAGGTGAGACATGGAGATCTTGCTTCACACCTTGTTGAAGGAGCTGTCTATGCATCCTGAAAGGTAGATGTTCCCCACAGCTCACTGTGGAGGGACAGATGTTTCCAGTGATGCTATTGCTGAATAGGTCACATAGCCCAAGTAGCCTAATGCAGCGGGTCAGTTGCTGTGTGGCTAACTACCCACAGATATTCCTGGTCTTGGTGCCTGCCAAGGGTGTAGGAGAAGGGAGGGAGGGTTTCAGGGAAGGAAGGAGGTTGCAGTTACGGGCTTGAGACATCTTTGTGGGGAAGGACCTCTCACAACAGAATGGACAGCTGTGGTCCATAAGCATCATTCCTGAAGGCTTCTCTTGAGTCTCTTTCAGAGCAAAGATGGTGCGAGTCCCAAGAGGGGCCAGATGAGATGAAGGAAAGAAGCTGGCAATACACTTCAGAGATGCAGTGCTGAAAGGTTTATGTTTTGTTTTCCTGGTGGAGATACAGAGATTTTGCTCAGGTGGGTCCATATTTGGCTGGATAGTAGCGAAAATAAGTCTCTTCCATGTATCAAACTCCTGTGCATTTTCTGGCCTTGGAGGGGTGAAGAACCTCTTCTTGCACCTTTCAGACCTCCATAGGAAATGTCAGGGGGTAAAACTTGAGCTCTCTCCCATAGAAAAAGTGACATTGTTGTGAGTTCAGGTTGTAGGTCTACAAAACACTCTGTGTTCTGATGTGACAGGAAGAAAATGATCATCCCTAAGTCACCCCACCTGCTTGTTGTTGTTCCATTCTCATGGGAGATTATGGACCTTATGTCTGCTTATAAATTAATGTATCAGATTTCCCAATCTCAGTTCCACCAAACCTGGACAGGATGTACCATGGTAGGACAAGTCAATCACTTAAACCCTTCTGCCTCTTATGAACAACAGCAATTAGCTCCACATAACCAGCAGTTATGGTCCATTGGTGGTGATGCACGTTGGAAACCTTTGAATTGATTTGCATTCCAGGTTGTACTGAAGATTTGCTTCAAACTCTCTGTATATAATCCCTTTGGTGTGTTACAAATGTGTACATACGTATGTATATATGTGTGTGTGTATGTATGTGTATATATATACATATAAATCAATCAATGCTGGTGTTTTTACTTTTTAAAGTTCACAGGGCAAAGGGCATGTTGTTAGTTTGCTGTAAGATTCTATTCTGTATATATGTTTTCATGTAAATAAATGAAAATCTATATTCAGAGTTATATTTTAATTTTTATTCAAAATGAGGTAAATCCGCTTTTTACTTGAAACAATTGTAAGCCACATTGTTAATAAAGTAACAGTAAATCATATCTGTCTCCAAGGTAGATTTTTGTTTGGCTGGGCAGCGAGGGTTGTGTTTTGATTTGGTTCATCCCTAAGGAGGTAAGGTGAGAAAGCTGTCAGGTTGGCTTTACTGCACATACCAACTTATCTCCACCTTGAGTGACCTCATGTATATTCTAGTACAGGCCAGTCTTGATTTATCTCTTTCAGTGTTAGACACTTACAGAGGGCTCTCTGGAGGCTCCCTTTTTGTCCCTAGATGGAAGCACTTGCAGAAAGCTTTAGGTTGGCCAAACTGAACCGCTCAGTGCCTTTGGAGGACACCTAGAAAAGGTGAATTCTTCGTTTAGGTCAATACTAAAGAGAGGGTGAAGCTGAGCCAGTAGCCGGTCTAAATGGTTGGGCATAGATAGGCATTAGCTGTGGTTGGATCCCTCAGAGCATAATAGACACGCAATGGTATGACTTCCAGGCAGTCTAAGCAGAGGTGTTTCTCCACATCTATGTGCTCCACATGCTCCACACCCCAGCCCTGATGAATGTGTCCAAGCTGCCTGGACCACAGCCTCACCATAATTTGGTCTGCAAGCCTCCAGGGAGGTGCAACACAGCCTTCCTAGTGTTCAGCCCTCTATAGATGCCAGTGTATGGCCAGCCTGTGTGCTTGGGATTGCCCCAACCCCAGTGCAAGACCTTGCACTTGCCCTTGTTGAACTTCATGAAGTTCACACAGTCCCAGATCTCAAGCCTGTTCAGGTCCCTCTGGATGGCATCCCTTCCCTCCAGTGTTGAATGCACCACGCAGCTTGGTGTGCACGTGATCCCACTGTCCATGTCACTGGCAAAGATGTTAGCAGCGCCAGTCTCAATACCAACCCCTGAGGAGCACCACATATAACATTTCTTTGCAGTTACAGGCTGTGTTGAGCATAAATTCCTGTGTTGCAAGTGAGTTATTCTACCTCTCAGACCTCTCAATGAGCCCTACTCAGAAAGTTTCTATTTGTTGGGCTTGCTTGGCTACTGGGCACTTGCTGCTGGTCTCCTTACCCATCCCCTCTGCCCAAATGAAAGGGGGTTAGTGCATGCTCTGAGACAGTGCTATTGCATCCATTGATGTGTGCATGGGAGAAAGTGAGCACAGTCTACAGAATTAGCTGACAAGAACTCAGATGACTCTTGGGTTCTTTTGTTCTACTCCATCAATCCCATTCAGATGTATCTTAATGATACAGCTAAAGGGGAGAAACAAAATTACTTCTTCCATGGTCCACTGTTTCTCTTAGTTCATCTAGACTGGCTCTTCAGTAGGCAAAAATACCAGCATGGGCAAGCAAATGGGTTTAGGGTGATTTACAAAAGGATCAAACCACTGGAAAGATTTCTTTTTACAGTGTCAACAAAGTCTTAGGATGGAAATTTTCCTGTGTTATTCATTATGACACTGTAACCACAGCCAACGTTTTGGGAAGGACAAAGTGGAGATTATCAGAGAAGTGACCTGTCCAAACAGCCTTAGAAATAAAGCATCGGCCCAATATAGTGATGTGTGTTGACGTATGACTTGCTAGACCACAGGAGTCCTCACTGAAAGGTGATGTAGAGAATGGGAAGGATTTATACAATGAAACAATTCTGAGCTAAGTCTGAAGGTGACATAAAACTGAAAGAGTGAAACGAATGTTTAATGATATTCTTCAGAATCCAGAGGTGAAAATAAATCCATGTGTCTCCCTGCAGCTTATTACATAGTCGTTTAAAAGTAATGCAGATGTCAGACACTGGCTTTTAGACTTCTGCCCCTGCTCAGGGGAAACATATTCAGACCTCTGCAAAGAGCTAATTTTTGAGGAATGCAATACAAAGTGATTTTAGTCACATGCTGGCAAAGTATTCCAACTGAGCTCCTTGAAATTAATGATCAGCGCATGAAATATAGTTGAAATATGGAATTTCCTCAGGGAAAAGAAGGTCTATCCAGCCTTGCTTCTGACCTCACAGGCCAAGGTTTTGGAGACGTCTCCATTTTTAGTGTTGCAGTTTTTCGTGCATGATCCATTTGGGAAAGATTTCTAGATGCTTCGCTTGATCTGTGGACACAAGCAAGCACTCATGTAAGCACTAGTATGAACACAGCATGGAGACAGTTACCCCAGAAAAACACCTGCAAAAATGAAGTTGGGTTTTCAGGTCTCTGAGGAAACACCATCTTTCTTTTCTATATACAGAATGAACAATAATAAGTAGGTAGTTATATTTCATTCCTAACGTTTTTAGACAGTCTTTCAATACAAATAATTACTGTTTTTAATAACCATATTGTTGCTGTTACTGCTACTTTTGTCAGCATTGTTATTGCATTTCTAATTTCAAGATTCATACCTTTCAGTGAAGTTTAATGATTCTCCAAGTCCCCTCCTGCTGCAGTATTTACTTAAGAATGATGCACCTCTTGCTATAGTGTCTGTACTCAATTACCATAAGTTCATTTTATAACTGCATCTCAGCTGAAGTTGTAATTACACTGTCTTTTCTAATAAGTCATCAAATCTTAAATGCAGAGAAAAATCATGCTCCAGGACACCTTGAGGTGTTGACTGCTTCCCCTCTCCAAGGCAGGACCAATTAGACAAATCTTATTCCTATTTGGCATTTGTTTAACCTGACCTTCAGATGGGTGTCAAAGTAAGACCTCCAGCAACAAGCGATTCCGCAGCACTTCTACAGCATATTAAAAGAAGTGATGGCATTTGGATGATGAACTGCCATATTCCCAGGCAAAACCACTGAGCTGATGTTTTGCATGGCAATTTCATTTTTAACAGCTCAGTATGACTATTGATTGCTGTAGCAATTAAAGTAAAACCAGAAAATTCACAGTTAAGATGGATTAGATTTCACGTAAGTAACTGTGATAATAATTTCCATCATGAGGCCTTAGCTGGGGAGGTAGAGCATATGATCTGAAGGTTACGGCAGATGTTGGTACTAGTTAACTTCCCTGCAATATCTAGTGCTGCCATCATTGTGCATGTTGTCCTGGGTTCAGCAGTAGCAGTCATTTTTCTCCTTAGTAGCTGGTGCAGTGCTGTGGTTTTGACTTTCGGGCCGGGAACAGCGCTGATAACACCGATGGTTTCAGTTACTGCTCAGTAATGTTTACTCTGACCAAGGACTTTCTGAGCCTCATGCTCTGCCAGGGTGGAGGGGAAGCCAGGAGGAAGCAGAGACAGGACACCTGACCCAAACTGACCAAAGAGGTATTCCATACCACAACACGTCATGCCCAGTATATAAACTGGGGGCAGTTACCCAGAAGGGTTAGATCGCGGCTGGGTCAGGCTGGGTATCGGTCAGTGGGTGGTGAGTGGTTGTATTCTCTTCCCTTGTTGTTTCCCTTCTCATTATTATTATTGGTGGTAGCAGCAGTGGTTTGTGTTATACCTTAGTTACTGGCCTGTTCTTATCTCAACCCATGGGAATTACATTCTTTCCATTCTCCTCCCCATCCCTCTGCGAGTGGGGGGAGAGAAAGGGGGGGGGGGGGCGGTGAGCTAATGGCTGCATGGTTTCTGAGTTACGGCTGGGCTTAAACCACGACACGTGTCTCTGCATAAGTCACCTCTGGCAATAAATCTTTGTAATACCAAGTTTCAAGCTTGTGTCCTGGCAGCTCAGTGGCTCAGTGACCCACATTCGTGCTGTCTAAAGAAGGTCAGATCCAAAGCTGTGAGGACTAAACAGCAGTTTGACCAGCCATGCCTATCTATGAGTTGGTGAGCCAGGGAAGAGCTATTTGCTATTAAAAGGAGTAGATGGGCTTTATTGTACTTGGACTACTGTAGATAACAGGTTAAAGTTTTGTTGCTTTAAGTGTGGATTGCTCTGTTACGTATGACTCTCCTTCCCCTCACACAAGAGTAAAGGACATCACTATGTTCCTCTTGCTTACATTACCCACACAGCACCTACCCATTTCTGTGATATTTTACAACTGATGGACATAACTAAGTCAAATGTAAAGCAACTACTGCTGGTGTGTGATTAGTCTGAGGTTTGCTGCTGCTATTTCAGATGTGAAATATGCCCACATGCAGGAGAGCCCACTCTGTCTTTCCATGTGTATCAGCTGGATGTATAGAAGGAACAGCCTGTCTCCATAAACCTACACACACACACGGAACACTCAGGAAATATTCTCTGCCAAGGCAATTTGCAGTCTCTTGCGATGAGACCTGGAGAAAGGTGAGGACCTTTTAAAGGGAGGAAAGTGTTATTACCACTTTCATGGACTTGTCACGGAGACCTGGAGACCCTGCAGCAGTCAGGAACCTTGTTCTCACTGGTTTAAGGTGAGATCACACATATCTCTAGGGAAGAGTGTGCTGGGGAGATCACCACATCGAGATGCAATCATTACTCTGAAGTTCACTTTTGTTCGTAGTTTGAAGGACCCTTGAACACCCAAGCTTTAATCTTGATTCTGTGCAGGAAACCTGCAAGCTCTGCTGAGCTCCTGAATGTATGGCTGAGCTTAATTGCATTTTATCAAGGCAGCTTTCTGCATTACAGCCTCCACAGTGGAAATTTACCTAGCCAAGGAAGGCTTCAGCACAGCAGGTCCCCAATTACAACTGCTCAATGCTGTGCTTCTGAGTGCCAGGCCATTGGCACTTCATTTTCATGCTCTCTCATGAAAATAATAGAGACAAGCACAAAAGAAGAGCTGGGAAACAACTTGAGGATGCTCTGCATCAAAGGACCTACTGTAGGCTGAATTAAAGCCCTGGAGTATCATCTATCATCCTTTTAAGGGATAAAACCTAAATGTGCATCTCCAGTAAGTAATGAAAATATCTTCCACCAATAACTTGGAATAAATTCATTCACCTCTTTCCAGTGGGAAAGTCCCGTTGCCCTCTCTTAGCCCATTAATCCCTGAGGCAGACTAGGATGCTCCTGCACGGCACACAGTATGGCAGTGAAAAAGTGGGAATCTTTTTCCCCATTCTCCCTGCTCAAGGGTCTCCAATACACCTCAAATGCCGATGTAAAACATTCCATCTCTTTCAGGCGGCTGGGAGCACTGTGTCCCTAGGAAGACAGTTGGGATGGTACCTTGGTCATGGCTTTTCTGGCTGAAATCTGGATTTCTGTAAGAGGACACAATGGCTGTGGGAAGGCAGAAAGAAACTGATCCAAGCCCCAATATTTGGTGATAATGAGATGAATGGAGGAAAATATTGTGCCTGCAGGTCTCAAAGAAGATCCTCACCAAGAGGTACAGAAGCAGCAGTGATCACAGCTTGGAATGCCTGTGATGGAGGCATCGGGTTCAGGTCTAGTGAAGGCAGTCTTTCATTTGAGTTAAAAGAAGCTGGAAGTGAGGGTAGGACAGGCAATAGGAAAGGAAGGAGAAATGATGGGAAGTGGAAAAGGGGCCAGAAATCTAACTGAGGAATAATGCACCCAGTGTTAAGGGTTATTGTTTTCTGCCATGATTCCTCTGAAACCTAATACAACATGTTCAGAAATGTGTTTCAAGGTTTTATTTCTCTTTGGGGTGGAGTTGCTATTGCACAGGCATTTTGGAGTTGCTTTCGGGGGCTTTTTCTTTCCTTTTTTTTCCTTTTCTTTTGAACTGCTGTAATAAGAATCAGCTTTTCTGTTTCCATTTACAATTGTTAAGCTGCAGTATCTATGTGCGTGCATGTGTCTCTGCGTGTGAGAGTCTCCAGTCCATTGTGAAAGACAAACCAGAATATCAAGTCTTCGCATTTCCTTAGATCATTTTTTATCTGATATTGAATTAAGTAAAGGGCTTAATGTTCAAAGTGGTGTTTGGGGAGTTACTCGCACAAATTCTGTTATTGCTGTTAATGGGATTTGTGCAGGCTGCTTTGAAGATGAGCCCCTTAATGTAGAATAGGAAAAGACATTCTAAATGGTAACTTATTTCAGACAAATCTATCTTTAATTCTTACTGATAGAGCATTAGAGATGTGAGGCAAAGAAGCATTTGCTGCATTTTTTCATGTATTAGTACTATTGACAGACATGTGAAGACAGGTTTGGTTCAGATAATCCAGCGCTGACTCTTTACAAGTGGAAAGAAAGGGACTTTAGATTTTGAAATAATGATGAAATTTGGTGACATTTCAGAGAATGCAGAGCTGGGGAGAAATGGTTATAAATCATTTCCTGGACACCACCTTTCGCTGCAGGCTGATACTGGTGGAAATCTTAGTTTGCAAAGTACACATCTCAGCTCAATAGTACCTCCCTTAGATATTGCACTAAGTGAGGACTATACTGGTGTTAAGATGTGATGGAGAGCAGGGAAGAGCAGGCAAAGTGAAGTCTGGATGATGGGGCTGTAGAGAAAAAGGCTTGAGGATCCAGCATCATGGGTTTTCCTGAGAACTCTCATCCCTTCTTAATTCCAGAGAAGAGTCAGATCAGGTTTGTCTTACAGGATTTGAGAACAGGGAAGTCTGTGGCAATGAGGCAACTTGCAGGCTGAGGCTTGCAGCCACTGAGAACAGGGCAGGGCATCACTGGGATAAGTGTTATTTAATTTTCAGATACCTGGACAGAGAACATTTGCCTGACTCCAGCCAGGGCTGGATCTCCTGATCACCCCTGGGCATCCAAGACATGAATTGGATTGCAAAACCAAGGAAAACATCAAACCCTCCTGGAGCAGCAGCTAAAAGTGGCATTTTGGGGTCTCTCAGATAACAGTAGACACCGATGTTGAGTCAACTCTTTCAAGTCCTACCTGAATATCTGCTTGTATGGCTCCACTGACTGTACCAGATGCGGTCATAGACACTGACACGCTTGCAGACACCCGCAGGTAGGTTTCCATTAGTCTTAGTGGTGCAACCAAGGTCCACACCTCTTCTGTTGCTGGAGACACATGTGGCATGATAACTACACTTGTCCAGGCAGCTCCTCTAAGACTGATGAGCAGTTTAATGCTAGCTTTCTCACTGCTGAGCTTGCAGTGAAGATTTGTGAGCTGCTTCCTTCTCAGATCCTTGCAACCCCTATCTTTTATTCTCTGATCTGGATGACAAAGTTGACAGAAGCTGAATAAATTATAGTCTTTGGAGTATTAATTGCCTGTTTCTAAAGGATTAATTGCAGAATATCTCTTATATTCACAGATCAGTGTTAGTGAGACACAGTATTATTCAACGATATCTCATACTGAGTCACCCAGCCTGTTCTGGATGTAGAGAGGTTAGTAGTTTTTGAGCATAGAGGTCTGAAGAAGTTATAGGAGAGAAAGAGCTAGGATGAACTCTTGTGCTTTATCTACTTGTCAGAAGTGCCTACGTACAGGTTTGTGGTCCACAGTAAACATGGAGCAGTTTAATGTACTTAACCCATGAGCCAAGGTTACGCTGTCACCTTAGTGTTAGCACTCTTTCTGCTTCAGTGAGTGGTCCCATCCCCTCAACATGTCATTTCTGTTTTCTCACTTGTGCTGGAATCAGTATTTTTACAGTTGGGAAACTCATGTGGCTAAAGAGTAACCCACATTAAAACCACAACTTATCTCTCAGATGGCTCATTTTTCCTGTCCACCTAACTGCCTGGATGCTTGAGCTCTCCCACCCATTTTTTGGGACGGGTAGGAACAAGGTAGGAAAGGAGAAGTGGATCACCTTTTTCAGTTGCATATGGATTTACAGTGAAATCAGGTATGGGAGTTGCTATAATCATAGAGACAAAGGCAGACACTTCTTCATACCACATGGAGAACAGGAGAATTGTTGTGTCTCACACAGCTCACCTTGCATGCAAGCATCCATAGGCTGAGCTAAATGCCACCAAACCAAACCCAGATCTCCATCCTAGATGAGTGATTTCACTGCATAGTTGAAAGCTGTGCCTCAAAGGCATACGGAAGCAATGCAAAGAAACCACATAGAGGTGGTGAGCTGAAAAGCTGAGCTAATGGATTTGTGTTCACAAACATGCAGAAGATGTTTCTGAGACCTAAGCAAGTAACTCTATGCTTGACCAGGTTGATTTAGATTATTTCAGTCTAAGACATTCTGCTGACATGCCCATATTCTCTCTGTAAAAGCTAACCAGCCTTTCTCTGCTGACCTCCGTTCACTTTTGCCAGCAGTTATCCACACTTTCCAGTTGGATGAAAGCTTGGCTTACTATATTTGTTTGTCCATTAAAAAAGAATCTGTACCATTTTAAAATGCCATTTCCCTCTCCCCAAAACCCTGAGGAGGTTCATCAGCACAACTCTGTAACCATCCAGTCACACAAACCCAAACAGTTCTGAACTCTGAAGTACTGTAAGGAGTTTTGAGGTGTTTTCTACAGGGTGGTAGGAAATACTTTCAAATGCATCTGATATTAGCAATTGTGTTAAAGATGTTTTATTAGTGGCTGCCGTTTCTGGTGATGAATGTAAAATAAAGATAGATATTTCACTTGATGTATTTTACCTGCAATGTAGCCATTCTTACTCTGTTCTGAATTTTCATAACCATGAGATGTTGTTTTCTTTGCTAATTAATGCTTCACATTTCCCCTCGTCGTGGTTTAAGCTCAGTCAGCCATGCAGCTTCTCACTCCCCCCCTTTCCTCCCCCCTGCTCCCGGAGGGATGGGGAGGAAAATGGAAAGAATGTAATTCCCACAGTTTGAGATAAGAGCAGTCCAGTAATTAAGGTATAACACAAACCACTGCTGCTACCACCAATAATAATAATGAGAAGGGAAACAACAAAGGAAGAGAATACAACCACTCACCACCCACCGACCGATACCCAGCCTGACCCAGCAGCGATCTAACCCTTCTGGGTAACTGCCCCCAGTTTATATAGTGGGCATGACGTGCTGTGGCATGGAATACCTCCTTGGTTAGTTTGGGTCAGGTGTCCTGTCTCTGCTTCCTCCCGGCTTCCCCTCCTCCCTGGCAGAGCATGAGGCTCAGAAAGTCCTTGGTCAGAGTAAACATTACTGAGCAGCAACTGAAACCATCGGTGTTATCAGCGCTGTTCCCAGCCTGAAGGTCAAAACCACAGCACTGCACCAGCTACTAAGAAGGAGAAAAATGACTGCTACTGCTGAACCCAGGACACCCCCCAAAGGGTTTATCATTTCTTCCCACCATAGTGTATCAATATCTCTTAATTTTAGCTTTTCAGGCATATGGACCACATCTAAATTCCTTCTGTAGGCAACGAATGAGGCAAGCACCTCCAGAGGGCAGTTCATCTCATCTATTTAAGACCATTACCTAGGACAGGATGAATTGGTTTTTGTAGCAAAGGGAGACAGATGTCTCCAGAGGACAATTCAGACAGTCAACGTATCTAAATTTTGGGAACCTGAAGTCAAAGAATTGTCACCGCAAAATTACTTTGGGAATAAAAAATGATTTAGTTGGCTTTGGAGTCTTAATATTTCCCCCCAAGTTCTAGTCCAAGTAGTTTTTACATACCTGACATAAAGAAACTCTGGGTGCTTTGAAATAAAGAATCTTCACTGCAGACCAGTTCTGATGTACCTTTCTGCTTAACAGAAGCTGGATCAACTTAATGCAAGCTAGTTTTTTACCACAAGCTCTTCCCAAATTTGCTCTTCCTTCCTAAGCAGCTTCACTACTTTCTGCCCAAGTGGCCATCACACCAAAGATACTTGGGATATACTCAAAGTAGTGTTGTATCTCCCAGTCTGCTCCTAGAATGTGGTTTCCCATGTTAACCCCTTCCACAGGGGTATTTTTTCCTTTAGGAAGAGCTTCTGCCCACATGCAATTCCAAACACAGCAATTCATCATAGTCTCAGCACTATCTCTAGAGAACTTGTCCTATCATCCATTCCAAAAGGATTACAGTTCAAGTTGGTTCCCTGCCAGTCATGCTACATTATCTTACTTCCTTACATCCTAAGCATGTAACTCTCTTCACCGTTCAACTCATTCTTGGACAGCTGTTAACTTCTCTGCGTCACAGATTTATGCCTAGCAGAAACGGATTTCCTTTATTGTCCCATCAGGGATCTGTTGCTCTTTTTTATCCATTCAGTTCCCCCGACTCCTTATGTTAAACTCCACAATTTGTTTATTTAGCTTATGTCTATATGATCAAGACTCACAAGCAGCTGTGTCCTCTATCCTCAGCAAGAGCTGCACAGGGAAGAGCTGTTTCAAGGCAGTGCTTGACCAGCCTCAGAAGCCTTTCTGCAAAGTGGGGTTCATGTCCCAAGGTAGCACATTGCTTTAGCACTAATACACAGATCAAAGAGAGCCACATCCCAGGCGCATACCTGGAAGCTCCGACTGTAAAATACTGGATGGACTTACTTAGTCTTGACAGTAAAACTTGGTTATGGGGGTATAGCCCACAGGTTAAATCCATTCCTTCCCTATTTCTTTGACACTCAGTCTTAATTGCCCTCTGGCATGACTTAATCCATTATAGTGCCCTAGTTTCCATGTTCTTTCTTATCTCATACATCCAGACCAACTACTCACACATATATATACACAGAAAGGCACCTTGTGAGTTTTCAGAAGGAATTACTTCCGCTGTATCTTCAGGCATCTCTGAAAACCTGACCCTAAGGCAGTGACTATTTGCTACAAGCAACAGCAAGTACTTACTAAATAAAATGATTCCCTGATAACAAAATTCCCAAGGTAGAGTTGGAGAAGAGTAGAGACAGGATAAGAGACTTTAATTGTCTCCCTTTCTCAACAGGAAGCAAGCAGAAGGAGTAATTGTTAATTACTGCTAATTGTTAATTGCTGCCTCCTCCAGTTGCAAAGCTTTCCTTAGGAACTAATGAAAGCTTAAAAAAGCTTGAATGGGCATATCATTCCTTGGCTCTACATCTTTTTTCTCTCTATGGCAGAAAAGAGGTAAGTTTTCCACTGACATTTGTTTAGAAGGATGCTCAGAGCATTGACTCAGATCCATGTGGCTTCAACCATACCAGAGGAGCACATCACTGTGAAGAGCTTTTGGCTTCCAAACCATGATGAGTATTTTGCTATTATTTGGTCTTTTATCCATGCTGCTTATCCCATTTATTCTCTAGGAGTGCACACGTTGTGGTTTCCTTTTGTCTTTTGACAGCAGCACTAGAGCATGACTGAAGAAGCGTGTTTTGAGACCCATTTCTTCTATGGCCCTCTTTGAAAGCCCGTGCTCTCAGGAGAGTGGTTTTGTCAAGTTAGCTGAGGATTATCTGATCTGCAGAAAGCCTCTGCACATTGCACAGTAGGTAATGAAAGTGATTGCTTCTGTTATCCCACACTTGGTCAGATCAGTCTCAAGCTTGTAGAGAACTGGAAGGTGATGTCTAATGGGCTGAACAGGACATCCATTGTTGTTGTGTCCCTGCAATAGCAGGTCCTTGTGTAAATAAATTTAAGGGCACTTCATTTGAAGCAAGTATTGATGCTGAGGCTTAAAAAAGGAACTAACAAATCCACTTTCAATTCTTATCATTAGTTATTGTGGAGAAATATCATGTGTGTCTGACAAGCCTTGCGTCTTCTCTTATTAAGCCTTTTACCTTATCCAGCTTTATTAATCCTGGTTTTAGTTGTATCTGGAAGCACTGTGATATATGTGGGATTGGAAGATGGCAGATCAGTACCAAGAGGTGTACTTGAGGAGCTGCCCTCCCTCCTGCCAGACAGTGCATCTACTTTGTGTATCTTTCCATCTCTCTGCCTGTGCAAAACGCTGCTTACTTTACCAATCTTGTGAGTTCTTTAATTGCAGATAACTAAATATTGTGACATATGAAAGTACAGGGTATAGGTATATTACAAGAGTCACACTTGTATTTCACACTTTCAATGAACGTGGTGCTCCATGGTGACATGATATTTACCAAAGACTTCCTGAGAGCTGATTTGAAATTTTATTATGTTTTATTTTCAAGGATAAACCCCTTGAAGCTCAGGGTTTATCTGCAATGGCAAGGGAGGGTGCTCAGTGAATGGCAATGATTGGTTTCTAGTCTCAAAAATAGTCTTTCCTATGCTGAGGAAAGAGAAAAGGAAATGAAAATACCCTATGAGACTTTTCTGGCGTTAAGGCAGTCAAATTGTCTTTTTAAATAGTGTGGAAATTGACAGATTATAAAATATACAGAGAACAATCAGTGGGGAGGGTACGATAATCTGGCAGTATGGAAATTCTAAACCTTCATATTTCCCCCTGTGTCAATGAAATATGCAAAGGAGCAACTGCATAATGCAGCAAGCTCTGTGTAATCCCTAGGTAGGTCGAGTTAGCAAGATGCTCTATCCTGCTTGTTTTTTCTTGGTTAGTAACAAATCCACCAATTTACTTGTGAGGGATAGAAAAATCCTCTCTGAAGTTCAGTTGTTGCACACAAAGCTGCTCCATCAGACATCCAGATTTAATGATGCTCTGGTAGTTTCCAGTCTTGTTGAATTCTTATTTCAACATGAAAAGTCAGTTGTTCTAAGTCTGTGCAGCTGCCATCAGCATTCATTTGCCATAAGGGATTTTCCTGGTGATTCATCAAACCCATCTTTTTCTCGAGCAGAAACCAGCAAGCCATCAGAAGCAGGGGGGAGGTCTGTTCCCTGCACCACGCTCACCAGCTTGTGATTGGTTTCCCCTTTAAATCCAAACATTTTTCCTGCAAATTTGGAAGAAATCCAGATGGATATCAGTTTTAGGATTCCTACCCCTTTGATAGTAAAACTGAAGAGTAAAAGCCTGATTCCTTCTTTAAAGAGTGTAAAACCTTTAGGTCAAAACTGAGATCAATCACAAAAGGACAATGATGTTCTGTTGTGCAGTGTGCCAACCTTTGCTAGACAAACAGCAGCACCAAAGTCACCAAACGGATAGCTGTCTGTAAAATGTGACTGAATTAGGTGTGCCTTTTCCTTAAAAGCTTCTTTTTCCAAGAGGTTTTGTTTAGTTTTAGAGCCCAAGCTGCACTTGGGGTAATGGATTACAGCCATTTCAAAACACAGCAGAAAACACAACTCAAGCTTGCTCAGGCTCATGATTCAGAAGAGCACTTCAGCGTGTGCTTAATTTAAGCATATACTTAAGGGCCTGAAGGGCTGAACAGAGCAACACACTTATGCACCTCTAATTAGAAATAACTCAAATTATGCTGCAATACAATGGAAGATGACTTAACTCATCTTTCCCTCATGCAGGGCCAGAAGCAACTCAAATGGGTGGAAAACCTATTTCTAACAAAAAACCCAAGGGATTTGTCTATACTTAGTGTTACACAGACATATTCAGGCTAAACTAGACAGGGAGAAGCTGGCAGAACTGTCCAGAGAGTACTGAATGAGGAAGTGATGCTGCATACAGGCAATGTAGAAATCAAACCATTTTATTCAATCCCCCTCCAGCTAGCATGAAAGGAAGTTGCACTGTGAAAGGATGCTTACATTGCTCGGAGAGATGATGTTGACAGCTCCAGGCTGACCCACCTAAAATTAAAGTGGATCCAAACGTGAGTGAAGGATTTTACAGTGTGCTGGGACTCCAGGTAGGGACAACATAGCAGTTCCTGCAGAGGGGAAAGCAAGCTCCGAACAACAGCATGGACAGATGGGGTCTGACTGCAGCTCACTGAGCTCTGATGAGGTTTTCCATGAGACGATCTGATCCTCTGAGCTCTGACCCAGGTTTGCTAAGCTCAAGGGAGCCTGTAGTGAGACTTGACATCCTGCTAGTCCTAGACAGGCAGTTTTCATTGGAGGCATGCTTCAAGTGAGTCTGTCAGATTTTGTCATTTAAACTTTCCATTGAAAAACTTCCTGTTTCCAATAGCTCTGGCTGTAATTTTCCCAAATATAAGTGCTTCAGACAGAAAATCATCCTCTCGCATCTTCCCTTTAAACAGCGAACCAATCTGCCCTGCACTGCTTGGGCTTTGCAGATTTCAATACTGGCTTTGAAGTAGGTTTATCATAGAATCATCTTCCTTTCCTCTGTCTACGAACTCTACTTTGATGTTAAATGTGGCAGTTACTCCTGGATCAACAAGGTAGAACAAATGTACTCCCCCAGTAACAAGAGGAGCAGCCCTTTTTGGTGGGGGCAGTAACCAATACCATACAGGGGGACTTGTGGATCTGTCTCTTTCATTAGCTGTGGGCTCCTAATAACCACTGTCTTTTCCAAGTGAGGGATGTGTAATGTCAGCCTCCTCTCCCATCTTCTCCTCCCTTCCTTGCCTTGTCAGCAGCATGCTAATTTATGTAATCAATTCATAGGCTGCTTAATGAATAGCTTTGAAGTCGTCAGATTCATCTGCTGGTAAAGCAGCTGATTGGTCAGCCTCTGAATAGTTTCCATTTTCTGAAGCTCGACAGTTTCAGCCAACATAATTGCTTTAGAAACACCCTTGGGAGACACTTGGGAAGTAGTTTGACAACCCCCCTTTATATTTAAGTGGAAGACAAAGTGGAACAATAATAATGCTTAGCATTTTTACTACCCTTCATATCATTAAGATGCTCTCCAAACATTAACTAGTGTTTTCAGTAAGCCAAAAGGTGAATCATTACTTCACTTGTGCAGAGAAAAGTCAGAAGTAAAGGTCCTAAGCTCCTTGGATGTTGCAGCTGATGGGTACCTTTATGTTCAGAAAGGCCAGTGGTAAACCCAGATTTACAATGTCCTTTCAGTACCCAGCTGTTATGGGAAACCTGGGGGAATGTGGGCTCTAGGGATTTAAACCACACAAAAAGCAAACCTCTCCGTTAGCTTGTAAATACTGGGAGCACATTTGGAGATGTTTTTAGCCTTTTCTTCTCAGGAATGCAGTCCTGATGAAGGCACGCAGGCAGCCACTGGCAAGTTAACAATCACTGTGCTTTGTGAAACGCATGTCTTGATTGACATCTCTGTGGATGCCTCTTTTCTTGCTATCCAAGCATTCTTCTGTCTTCACATCCGAGTCTTCTGATGGACAGGGTGGTGTACAACTGAACTCGGCTCTCCCACATGATGTACAGCTGACATAAGGAAAAGAATTGCAGAAAGGGTGGGAAATGCTTGTTGAATTCTCAACTCAAAGCATGAATCCTAGCAGTGTGCTCCAAGGGATCCCCTGCATGGATGCAGTTTGAGGCTTGTGTCAGACACTCAAAAGCATGCTCATCCAACCTTACCAAAGCCTGAATAGATACAGGCTGGACAGCAACCCCAACACTGATTTAGCTAGGAGACAATAAACAGAAGGTGAGATTTCCTTTCAGCTTGACTGTCAGCTACCAACAGAGCTGGGCACTACTTTAATTACTTGCAAACTTTCAAACACAGTTTTGCTGTGCTTTAGAATGTTTATTCGAAGGTTTCAGCCTCTGCAGTGACCTGTGATGGAGGGTGCCCTCTGCCCACACCATTTCAGTAACGACTCCGGCATTTCTGACAGAGACTTATAGCAGAAATTGTTATCAACATTTTTAGCAAAATACTGCAAACTAGAAATTGGATTTCCCCCCTTCTGCATCCTCCTTCCCTCGGTAATGAGCTACTTCTTCAAGGTGCCAATGGTAAAGCTGTAAAGTGAGACAGGAAATTTATTTTCTGGGCTTGAGACCTTTAGACATAGAAACATACAGTTATTTATTTTAGTGCACTATTCACATAAAATTGCATGTTGGTTTACAGGTGTAGCAGGAAGACAAGTTTCCTTATGCTGGGTACCTGTAGGCTGAGGTATTGGTGAGATGCCAGAACAAGACAAACATGTGATGAATGAATCTCATATTCCAGGTGTAGCGAGAGTGGTGAGAACTGGTTTTGCCATGCATTACCTCTTAGACTTCAAGAAGTTGGGAGTGAAGAGGACATGTCTTTCTTGGTAGGGATATTTGTACTTCTTTAACATCACTGGAGAGATGCAGCCTTTCCAATAGAATGATTTATCCTGTTCTAGCTCAGATGTTTAAAATCAACGAGATGTATTATGCTCTAATTCCCCATTTCCCATGGTCGCTGATGGCATACTATCAACCGTGTGTAGCTTGCTCAAGAATTTAAAAGGCTGTTCACTGGGGCACAGGACTCTAAGATGGTGGATTTGCTCCCTGGGTGACTAGCTCCAGTGCAGGTGTTTGCATGTACATTCATAGGCATTTCTGGGCTGCTGCAACCTGTGCAATAGAATTGCTTTCCTCCATGCTTTCCTCCCCTTCCAGAGCACCCTAATTTCTGTAATTGTTTTTCAGGTTGTAGAGAGATAAATTATCGCAAATGGGATGGCTATGCTTTGCTCTTTGTCTGTGGAAACCCAGGCATGCATCATCTGCAAGAAGTTATAAGCACATTAATATTTTGATCAAGATAGTCATATTAATATTTTATTTGTATAGGAATATTTTTGTTAATATCTTAAAGAAAATATAGCCAACAGAATATTCAAGCATATAAACATATGCCAATCACTAATCCATGATTCCACATTGTATCCTGCCTAGCCTCTGACTATTGCTTCAAAAGTGTATGTCTTCCATCTGTCTGTGCCTTCAGCATCATGTTGGTCATCTCAGGGATCCTAGGAGGGCTCATACAGTGCTAAAGGGTTTACTCTTTGGAGAAGTTTAAAGAAGAAACCCACCACCAGCAATGGAAAAACTGTCTTCACCATGACAGCATTTTAAGTTCTTGATGGAGTACCAAAGGAACCTCTTCACCTGCAGTATCTCCTGCAATTTACTGACAGCATTTTGAGGAAAAACCTTGCATTAACTTCTTGTCTTTGCTGTTCAAGAATGTCCAGGCAACCCTAATGCACTGTTATTATTTTGCAAGAAACTTGTTTTGTGCATGGTTTATTTGATTTGATTTATAAAGGAAACAGCAAGGCAGTTGTCACCTCTTCCCATATGCAGGCATCTGGTCTGAGCACAGACAAGAAGTGACAGGTTATTGCCAGGTTGAGATATAAGGCCTTTTTTTTTATTTTCCATCTAAATTAGTTACTGCAAAGAGATTTCCATGGTGGAAAATTAGTTTCACTATTTATTTCCTACCCGACACTTTATTATTCTTTTATTGAGTAGAATATGTGTTTTCTCTTTCAGAGCAGGTTTTCATGCAGAGCTCCCAATAACCTGCCTCCACTGTTTTGGTGTATAAACTCATGCCAGGTGCCTGTTACTGAATAACTGTAATGAACGAGTAACTGCCTGGGGGCTGACCCCTTGTCCACCCTCAAAATTAGAGGAAATACAAACTTCCAGCTCAACTTGATTAAAGATGGAAATAATTTAGATCTTTCAAAGCAGAAATAAACCCCAGAGGGTTAGAGGGCACCTACCAAAACTTCCCTATAAATTGTCAGAAATGCTTCTCTCAAAGTGTTTGATTTATAAGTTCATAATTTGTAACAATAGGAAATATATGTCCTTCACACCTGGAGCAAGGGGACCAGCTCAGTGTAAATATGCTCAGATTTTGGAGACTACAAAAGTCTTCGGTGTTGTCTGCTGCTTGGCTCTGCTTGGGAGGATGCAAACACTTGGTTATGTTTTGCATCTGCTTTTTCTCAGTCTCTCCTACTTGCATCTCTCTGCTTTGTCTATAATGCTCAAACACGCAGTAGAGAGGGGCTAGAGATATGGTATTGAGGACAGTGACTCCTGAGCATCAAGGGACAGTACAGCCTCCAGTAGTTCCCTCTCACAGTCTGGCTTTGCCTGTGGGAGCATACGAGTATTGCTGAAGCACAAGACTTGCTTTGCAAGGTGGCCCAAGGTCCATGGCTCCAGAACACTGCTTATCAAGATGTGTCATTTTCTTCCCTTGAGCAAATTAAAAGTGAAGAAATTCACACATATGGTAGGGCTCCAAGAGTAGAGAGCAACACTCTTCCCTGTGTTACTTGTCAGCCTTTCCATTAAAAGACAATGTGATTTCAAATCCCTACAGGTCAAGGAAACTGAATGCTTGTCTGCCACCTCACTGCTGGAATACAAGCAAATAGGTGCCATCGTGTTGGCTTTGCAAAGGTCTCTAGGGTGAAACCATGTTTCCTTTGAAATGGTTCAGCAATTTCTGTTGTCACACAAACAGTATTCAGTTTGCAGCCTATACCTTGCTTTGTTCCTCCTGTAGCTCTTGGAGGCTTCTGTTGGGCAATGCTTCTCTCCTGGTGAAACAGAGATCAGACTTCAGGAAACCTGTTGTCTTCTTCTGCCCCTGTACACTTCCAGTAGATTATGTCATATTTATGTGGTTTTTTTCCACACTTTTCGATAGTTAGCAGTAATGTCTTCATGGAATACTTGGAAATCTAAGTAAAAAGTCAAGATTAATAACTTGATAGTGCTAATAACTTGATAGTGCTAATGTCTCATTAGGACTTAAGTAGTTTAAGTATCACAAAGTAAGCCAAAAACATTCCACCTTCCTAATGCTGTGGCTCAGCAGTTCCTTTGAATTTCAGTAATTTGGCCGCATTTCCCTTTATCAAAAAATGTGGTGAACACTTAAAAGTCACCCCTCAAATATGATGGAGAATGGGGAACTCTTATGGTATTTTTCCTCCAAATGTATCGAAGTGCTAAGCTAAACAACTACTGAGTTGCAAATAGACCCCAGGTATTTATAAGGTTATAGTAGGAAAGATTCAACAGGAGAATATTTAGAATACAGCTTTCTCACAAAATGACTATATACAGGACAAAATAATATTACAGAGCATATCAGAGAGGCCTTTACATTAAGAGTGCCATCTATTTTCATAATGGAAGTGTTAGAGTTTCTGCTGATGTTTTGGAGGCTGAAATGTGTTTTCCTCCTCCCTGAGCTGATTGTTTTTTCTCACTCTAGCGTGTTGTTTGTATCATTTCTTCTTGCACAGTTTTATTGTGACATCTGACTGCAATATAGAAATGTAGCCTGCAGGAAAGCTTTGAACTGTGTTGCCTACAGTGCATCAGTCAGACAATAAAATAGCCATCACTGGAGAAGTGTGTTTACAAAAGCTGTTATTTGTAAATAGAAAGCTTTCTTCTGGCTTTGAACCCAAATGAGTGCATAGGGACAACATTTCAGATGGTGTCAGCTGCTTCAGGAAGGCTCTACCATATTTTGCAAGCTGGAGACCTGTTCAGGAGTCCTCCTTTCCTGCCTACCACTTGTTCTGAGAGCGCCTAAAAATGCTCATGCATTGGGAGTGCATGGGGTTGTGGTTCTGGGGTTTGTTTGATTTATTTTTTCTACATATGTGTCAACTTTCATTGTGTTCATTCCGCTGTTCCTTCTCTTGCTGTGACCAACTCCACAGGCCATCTCATGGTCTTCTCAGTGATGTGCCTGCCTGGATTTAGGCAGCCATTTCTGAAAGTAATAGTAATTTGGGCTTCAACATCCCCTTTTGAGAGCTAGAAATAATACTACTAAGAGGTCAGTGGGAGACTTAATACTGGATTAGAAACAGTTCCAAGATTGCTATCACGAAGTATGAATGTGTTGATCTACCGTAGCCTTAGGAAAAGAACAAAAACAGTATGATTACCTTCTTACAAATTGATTACATCCATACAAACTCCGCACAGTAAAATGCAGATCAAAGCACAATTTTGACAACAGACTTGCTAAACAAGTTATTTTATCAACTTGTTATGAGGCATGAGGAGAAAAGGCTTGGCTGGAGGCCCCATTGCATGAAGACCTTGCAGAACAGAGGAACTGATTTAAGAAGAGGTTGTTTGGAGTCTGACAGTACTAGAAATGGATTATGTTACAGTATTGCCATGCACTGAAGTAAAACATGAACATGCAGATGAAATAGTACCTACCTCTGAGCTTGCCATTGTATATATTTATGTCATTCAAAGATGTTCATTTGCTTACCAAGAAACTTCATGGGCTTGTAACATTTATAACAACTTTGGGAGTCCACTGAGAAGCTGCAGGTACTCTGTAGTTGTGAGATCCAGGCAGAATATCATTTCAATCTATTTTGTCGGTAGCCCATCCCAATTCATCATTGTTAAGGTAATGTTTTTTTTCTAAGTCATATCACATAGCAGTGTTCATTATGACCGTATCTCAGATAAATCTGTCATTCCATTTTTTTGCCAGTAGTTATCTGCTCATCTGATTCTGATTGTGTATATAAGGGTAATTGTTATCAGTGTTACAATAATGTTATCAATGTTATCAAATGTTATCAACAATGTTATACAAACCTAGTCAGAGTGTTTCTTAATTTGAGATAATCAACAGAACATGTATTTCCTGACCTCTTTATCTCAGCTCACCTTTACACAAAACAGAATGATAGATAGCAGCTGAATGACCAAGAACCAGGTAAAGAGTTTGAACTCTGTAGACGTCTCTCAAATGAAATGACACTTTGCAATTTGAGTTATTTAATATAAGGCCAGATGTGCAGTTCTGGTGTCCTCAACATAAAGAGGACATGGAACTGTTGGAACAAGTCCAGAGGAGGGCCACAAGGATGATCAGGGACTGGAGCACCTCCCGTATGAAAATAGGCTGAGAAAGTTGGGTCTGTTCAGCCTGCAGAAGAGAAGGCTGCGTGGAGACCTCATAGCAGCCTTCCAGTATCTGAAGGGGTCCTATAGGGATGCTGGGGTGGGACTCTTCGTTAGGGACTGTAGTAATAGGACTAGGGGTAATGGGTTCAAACTTAAACAGGTGAAGTTTAGATGGGATATGAGGAAGAAATTCTTTACTGTAAGGGTGGTGAGGCACTGGAATGGGTTGCCCAGGGAAGTTGTGAATGTTCCATCGCTGGTGGTGTTCAAGGCCAAGTTGGACACAGCCTTGGGTGGCATGGTTTAGTGTGAGGTGTCCCTGCCCATGGCAGGGGTGTTGGAACTAGATGATCTTCAGGTCCTTTCCAACCCTAACTATTCTACGATTGTATGATTCTATGATTGATTCTACCGGGTTGAATGCAAGAAAAATTACCTAAAATGTCCTTTTCCTTCCTAACTCATGATCTCATTGAAGGTTTTAGTCAGGGACAGTTTATGTCTTCAGAGCAAAACTTGACTGCAGGGCCCAACCAAGCAATGCTTTGTCCAGAAAGAGGAGCTGGGGACAAGAGGTGGGGATGGCAGAAGTAATGAGGATAACCTATTCTGGAGGTATTTGACATAGGGAATAATGCAGAGTGTTACTCAGGAAACATAGATAACAACCTGCAAAGCCAGGTATTTTAGTAGCTGTTTATATCTTTGTAGCTGGAAAATTGATCTAATCACAGAAAATCTTGACTAATGACAAATAAATAGGCTCGTAGTTACATGCTTTCAACTGTGCAGCTTCTTAAGCTTATCTAAGTTGCACTTCAGAAGCCTTTGGTGATTCTGTCAGTACAGATGCAGGCAGCAGTTGCATAAGGGCCAGAGTACACAAAAGAGACACACAATAAGATAACTCACCATTTTCTTATGTTGCTTTTTCTCTTCCAGACTTAAACCTCCAAGGCAACAACCTGCAATTGCATCAGCAGATGGTGACTTGATTGTCTGTGAAGAAGGCAATTGTTTTTCAGTGGCTACAGATGGTATAGATTTGAGTTTATCTGATCAGATATATAAGCCAAGTGCCTTCCATAACTTTCACCCATAGATAGCAATGCTTACCATTTGAGCTGTTAACGCTCTGCTCCCATTTAGGTCAATAGAGACAAATTGACATTTTTAGCATAGAATTCAAGTGACCGATTTTAGGCAATTATTTTACAATGAGATGTTCTGAAAGTGTTTATTTCCTCCCCTGACTATAAAGGTAGTCTGGACTAGTTTGGTTGCAAATACCGGAAGCATCTTGATTGAGACAGATGTGCCCACTCCAGGCTGATTGCATACTCAGCCTAACTTGCAAACCATTTCAGATTAATGAACAGACATTAAAAACTTTAAATTGCAAAGGTGTAAATAAATATATGAAAGTTTAAAAGATAGGGTTTGGGGAGTACATGCTTTTAACAAATACTTATGGTTTTGGTTTATGAAGTGCTTGAAATTATGCTGCTAGTATTTAAGCATCAAGAATTGATATCTATCTGCAAGATGAGATTTAGTTTTACACAGCTTATTGAGCTAGCACAGTGGTAGCAGTGTAAAATATTATATATATTTAAAGCTAAATATATATCTGTATATTTATAAATGATGCAATCTGGCTTCTTCTATGGTGCAATCATAGCATTTAATTTCAAGTATTAATACCAAAGGAAAACTTTTCTCAGCGAGTTTAGCTAACACTGTGTAATTTAATTAACAGTTGATACAAATATAGAGCAGTGTAGTCTTGGACTGCAGAATTTTTGATACCAGAAGAAATACACTGTGGACTTTTCAGTGTTGTATTTGCAGACATTCTTCTTAATAAGTTGATTGAGTGAAGCTCATTGAAACACAGGATCTCCAGAGACCTTCCTATTTAGTTTTACTGTGATTCTGATTTTTCCATTTAAGGCCATTTGAAACCCAAAATTGTCTCCATCAAAGTGACTTTTACTTAGAAGTAAGTTGCTGCAGCTTCCTGAGCTCCATTGCAAATCAGCTTATCCAAATCATGGCAATAAGTGGGGCAACGGTATTTAATTTCAGGCAGGCAGGAACTGACTGTTACACATCTTTGGTGGTACAAGGCTTGCTAAATTTCTAATTTTAAGATATTTTGGAGGACTCGCAAAGCCCTTGAGACTGCTATGAAGGAACATGATATTGTTTTCTGCTGCTAAATAAGTAAAGTGCTGGAGAGATTAATCATAGAGGGAAATCTTGTGTCAGAATATGTCAGCAAGAGAGGTGATAGATTAAGAATTTATCCAGCTCATCAACAAAGATCTGACTAGATCTCCAACAGCAGAAATCTCTATTGCACACCCCACTTTCATGCCTCTAAATCTGAATCTGATGTACCAGTCTTGCATTCTCTTTCCCAGCAAAGTAGTATAATAGTTTCATTGGACAGAAGAATCGAGAAGCTGTATTTCCAAGAAACACATACTTCATGCTAAGGTGCAAAAGTCATATGCCAAATTCCTGAGTTCCAGTCACTGGTGGATTAGAAGCATTTCTGTTTGACTTTAAAGCAACCAGATTTTAAAATGAAGACGGCTCTGCTCTATTGCTTTTATTACTTTCAGTAGGAAAATACTTTAGCATGGTCGTGCACTGGCAAATCAATTCCATTTCACTCTAGAGATGCTTCCTGTTCCATCAAGACCATCATAGGAAAGTATCTGTCTCAACTACACGTTCTTTCATCAAGTGCGCCAGGACACTCTATACCGGATACAACTAGGGATTGATCACATCCCTTTGTGGAGAGTTTTGGGACATAGTCATTGGTAGGGAACACCACAAACACAATGCAAGTTGAGTCTGGTGTTCAGGAAAACCAGCCAAGTGGTGCAGCAAGATATGATTGCAAGTGTTATGACTTGGTTTCAAATTGAGACATGATTTGCAGAGTTCTTACACTGCAAATTCCGCACCACCATTTACTAATCTCAGTCGAACCCAGAAAACACTTCCTTAGCTGCTCCTACAGTTCGGGCAGCTCTTTTGACAAGAAAAGGGTTTTTCTAACTTTATGGGAAAGGAGAAATCAGAAGCTGAATGTCATACTTGGTCATCCTCCTACCTGCCTGCTCAGTTCTGTAGGAGAATCGGAGGGACAGTAAATCTACCTACTCACTCCTCACAAGAGTAGCATATTAGAGAAGTCATTCCTCCGCTAAAACAGGAGCTATAACCAAACAGATATCAGTGTATCTGTCCCCTTGTCTTCTTTCTCCCAGCATTTCCTTCCCTCCCCTAGAAAAAATCCAACCTATCTCACTAAGAGGAATGACAAATGCCTATGAAAGAGAAAAGCAAATGCATCGCTGCTGCAAACTAACTGCCCTGTAGATCACACTAACTGAAGGCTTCATGTCTTATGAGGATAACGCAGCACATCACTCAGGACCGGGAAGACTGTTTTGCTGCAGGATGCATTGGGCTCAGCTGAGTGTATTAATGATTCATGCTTACTTTGCCAGCACATAATGCATCGTAATCATATGGAACCAGCATACAGCAGTACTTGAGACACATTTGTCCAGCTAATAGTTTGACTTCATCTGAAATGTTTCATTGGGTCACTGACCTATTAATTGTAGTCAGAGTGCAGGAGATAATATATAGTCGATACACTCTCGAGGCAGACTCCTTTCTTCACAGTTACCAGGCAACCTCCTCCAGCTCTGCACGGTGCTGCTGATACTTTTCCTCTCTTCAAACTTAGCGATGGAGAGCATGTGCTCACGAGAGAACTGGAGGGTAAGAGACAAGGCACAGCATATTTAAGTTAGATGGCTTTTTACAAGCATTAAGCAATACACTCCTGTAATAAACAACTGTGCCAGAGCTAATACTCAATAAACAGTGTTCTTTATAAGCAATTAGGGACTCACATTGTGGAACAGCCATTTCAGTGGAACATACACTACTACCCTAACAATGCTTAGCAAGATAAGTGGCTTGTTAAAAGCATCATAATTCTCCTTTAAAAATCAATTAACAGTTTGGTGGGTTTTTTTGTCTATGGATTGCTGGATGTCTTATTCAAATGACAGTGAATCCAGGGAACTGCTTCTTGTGTTCTATTCATTGGCTGCTGTTTAACCCCAAAAAGTGCCACTAGAAGGAAAACCTGCGAAATAAATAGATAAAATTACATAACCACAATCAAGATCAGTTGTTTTTCAGCCCAAGAGGCAGCTGAAGATGCTCAAGTGAGTCAGACAAACACATTTTCTCTGTGCAAAGAAGCCAGAGCACATTATAAAGCCATTTCCTTTGTGTTTGTGGGTAATCTTTTTAAATCACGTTCATTAATAATCTCTTCTCCAAACTGTGTGAAGATTGAGTTTAGAGAGGTTTGATTGTGATTTGTGCACAAACAGGCAGTAAGGCCAGTTTGGAGAGAGCCTTGGGCAGCATCGTCTGATGTGAGGCATCCCTGCCCATGGCAGGGGTTGCAACTGGATGATCTTAAGGTCCTTTCCAACCCTAACTATTCTATGATTCTACATAATCCTTTTCCTGGAGATACTGAATACATCTTCCTTCTCTTCTAAAGAAACCTGCTTTATGCGATCCCTGGGAAAGACCAGTCTATAAGGACACCAAGCACAAAAAGGAAGATGAGAAAGCCATGGGAGAGGAACACCTTGGCCGTGCCTCCCCTCTATGACAAGCTGGCAGGGCACTGAAGAACTAGATGGCCTTCTCTTTTCACCCCACAGAGCCAGAAAGGTTTTCCTCCACTCCTCCTTGCAAAGGTAGGAAACCACAGCCCTTTCCTAACTGAGATTGGATACTTTCATTCTTTCTACATAAACAAGGGGTCTATATCTCTCAGCCCAATCTGATGCAGTCCTTATTTCCCCCTGAGAAGCAGTGCACTTTCCCAGCCATAAATTTCCTATTAGCCCTTTGTAAATGCCTTCTTTTTCCCTCCCTTAAGTTAATAATTAATTATTAAACTATTAAATCACATGCTGCATGCAAGAGTTTGCAAATTAAAGCACAACCTCCACCTGCTGCTCCTCAAATGCTGAGCTGTGTGAGCCACAGGTTTGTTGGAGGGAAGTCAGATGCTGTTATATGGGAGCTTCCCCTTCACTCCAACAAGCCCACTCAGCAAACAAGTACAAGGAAAAGGAGCAGATTTTGGAACAGGATAAAGAAACATCAGTGGATTTCAGTGCAGGGTTTCTGTTCAAAACCACTGCACATATGAAGCACACACTGTGGTTGCCTCGGATAACCAATACATTTCATGGGTACTTTTTCAAATGCAAGTAGTTGCAGAAGAGTTTATACAGGTTTTATAATCCTGCTCCACTGTGCTGATCTCACCAACGAATGTACACTTAGACTGCACAGCCTCGGAGGTGATACAGCAACACTGTGTGCTACTGCAGATGGAACACAAAAAGCAAAGGGTTTCTGCCACAGAAAGCTTCATGCTTCTGGGAAAAAGATGGAAAAAAGAATACTTTGGCTGCCTTAAAGTTGAACAGTTTATTTCCCTCCATTGCCAGGGCTTTGGAGCCAGCTGGCTTTTCCCTGCCTTCCTCTCCATCTCCAAGTGTGTCCCAGAGCAAGGCACATGTGGCTGGTAGCAGCGTTTTTGCTTTACAGAGCCACTTCTCCCTTAGCTCCTATTTTAATCTCTATGCTGTAAACTCTGAGAGCAATTGAACAGACTGAAAACTGAGAGGTGGTGCAATGCAAACAGGGTGCCACAGCTGCTCCAGCTAGAGAAGTGTGAGGTATGTCAAGGTATGCACTGTTCAAATCTAGACCCTTTCTCTTGTCTATCTAAAGAATTCTTCCTTCTCAGTAAAGAGTGCCTTCCACTTAAACACAAAATGAATGGCACTGTTGAAGAAAAACCTGTTCATACATACACAGCCCGTATAAAAATCAACCCAATAGCCAATATGAAGAGCCAATAGAGGAATCTGACTCTCATAGTAAGGTATCTGTAACAATAAAAGGTTTGCAGGTATCACCTGATAAAAACCCCCAAATTAGTCCATCTCCTGCTTGCTTTTTCCTCTATTGCTTTTAAATATTAGGTTTGATTCAAATCACCTCTGGCTGAGCTTATTGGCAGAACAGAGAGGAACTCATAGAATTTCTTAGGTGAAGTAATCCTGAACAGTCCAGGGACCAAAACTGGACATACTCCAGACCATTACACTATTGAACTGAAGAGAGCTGGCTTCTTTCTATCTGCTCCCTGGATCCTCTATGCTATGAATCTTTCATTGCTGCTTTTATTTCAGATATGGGAGAGAAAAAGAGAGAGAGAAATGATACAAAAAGCAATATAAAATGGACAGATGTAATATTTCTTAGGGTGTTCTCATAAAACAACCAGCATGCATATTTCATCTGTTCTGAAGAGCCTAAACCAAGTTTCAAGATCCCTGAGCTTTTATTTCAGGCAGGCCAGATCCTGTTCGAGACAAATTAAAAGGCTGTTTGGGACCTTGTGAGTGAAAAAGGAAGATTTTCATTTGCTGCAGAGAACTTTGGAGCAATCTTTCATCTTGTTGCCAAGGTAGTAAAACGAGGATAAGTCATGTTAGTGTCGATAAGCATTTTTGTACTGATTGCCTAAGAAAAACTGCATTTAGACAACAAAAGTAGAACACTGCATTTTTAGCTATGGCAAGAATTCAGCTGTCACATCTCATGTCTTTCCTTACCAGGTCCTGGTACCTTTTTAGCCTTGGTTTGTAAAAGGAAAGTACATGACTCAGATTCTTGCTTTCTTTGCCTTCCATGGACTTGCTGTATTTAGAGGAGCTGCATCCCACAAGGTTTGAAGGTGGAAATATTGTTTCTGGCCTCCAGACCACTGTAATCCTCAGTCCATTGTTACTGGAAAGCCTTGCAGGGAGCACTTCAGCTGCTACTCAGGCACTGCTCAGGGAAACATCTCACCAACACTGAAGAGATTTCATCTCTTTCAAGGACAGCCTCTAAGCAGGCAACGTTATTATGGTTTTTCCATGGTTATGGATAGAACTGAACTAGGTTTTTTCTCCCTTCCTTTGTCTTTTTCTTCCTCTTTCCCCTTCCCTTCCCATTGCTCCCCTTCAAAAGCACCCAAAAGTGTATAAAGTTTCCTATATAAAGCCTTCCTTTTCTTAAACAACCCTTTTGTACATCCAAAGGTCAAATACACTGGTGTCTTCATGATGTGTGTCTATCACACAGAATGTTCATTATATGGTTGGATATGCAAGATGAGAGCCAATTAATTCTAATGGAGAAGATTAGGCGTTTCCAGGGCAAGATGCACCTGATTTCTGCTAGCTGTTTTCTTAGAGATTAATTGCACTTTGAGAAAACAACAATGCTGAGCTCCAGTGGAGGCTATAGATACCAAATCATTCCTGATCAGACGATGCTGCTCCCAAGTGCTGATAATGACAGTGAACTGCTGCATAATCAAGGAAATAAGATAACCCAGAATACTGTGAAGTATATATGAAGATGTCACTTGTATTATTCAGGTTCTGACAGACCAATTCCTAGAACAGTTTGTTGACACCTTTTTGAGGATAAGAGTTTTTATCTCTCATAGACATCCTGTTGTGCCAGAAAAAAGAGGCTGTGACACTCATATGAATTACAATCTGCTACTCACATAGAATCACCGAATGGTTTGGGTTGGAAAGGACTTCAAGACCATCCAGTTCCAACCCCCCTGCCATGAGCAGGGGCACCTCACACCAGACCATATCACCCAAGGCTCTGTCCAACTTGGCCTTGAACACTGCCAGGGATGGAGCATTTACCACTTCTCTGGGCACCCTGTGCCAGTGCCTCACCACTCTCACAGAGAAGAACTCTTCCTTATATCTATCCTGAACTTCCTCTGTTTCAGTTTGAATCCATCACCGCTTGTCCTATTGTTACAGTCCCTGATAAAGAGTCCCTCTCCAGTATCCTTGTAAGCCCCTTTCAGACACTGGAAGCTGCTCTGAGGTCTCCACATAGCTCCTCTTCTCCAGACTGAACAGCTTGAACTTTCTCAACCTATCTTCATACAGGAGGTGCTCCAGCTCCCGATCATCCTTGTGGCTTCCTCTGGGCTTGCTGCAACATTTAGCTTGGTATAAAGACTTCCTTCATTTTAGTAAGGAAGGATGTTCATTCCAGTGTGAATCTGATTGGTCAGAGATCAATCTAGCAAAAGCAGTAAGTATTAGCATTGATTGGTCATTCAAACTGATCTGAGTCCGTTTTGATGGCACACCTGAGAAATTCAAACTAACAGAAAAAAACAATACTATAAAGCCACAGTTCAAAATGACCTACTAGTCAGAGTGAACATTCTTTGGGGAGCAATGAGCTCTGGATTTATCCCATCTAACCCCGCAGCATTTAATGCATAGCTAATTATCCTAAGCACCCTGTCGAGCAGGAGCTTGCACCTCAAAGGCTCTCCAAGTGAACCCAAAAGGTAGCTGATACAAGCCAACTGTCATGGGCTCAGCAGTAGCAGTCATTGAAACCCCTATTCTGAAATGACCAGAAAGCAACATCATTCCTTGGGTTTTCAGAGGTTAAACTGCTCCTCAGAGGCTCCCCTTCCCTCTGATGACTACAGGAGCAGATGGTGACTGTGTTTTTAATGTAACACCTCTGTTAACTGTCCAAATAATCCAACTTGCATGTATCTGGTCCCTCAAAAAGATGCAACTTGCTTTTTAAATCAGTAATTACTGGGGATGATGACAGCAAAAGCACTCTGTTCTGCATGTCTGGCATAATGTTGTCAGCTCCCAGGGGTATATGGCAGTATCACAGCATTTGGTGAGAGGGGCTTTTTTATAAGCCTCCAATTGCTGCAATCATATCAGAGTTGACTTGTTGCCTTCTCTTTTTCTGTCTTCCTTGCTTTCATTCTTGTTACAGGAAAGAGCTGGAAAAAGGGAACCTAAGGTGTCTTGCTGCAAAAGTACAGGAATAAAATCTTGCATTTCACTACTTTTCAATCACACAGTTATTGAGCCCCAATTTCACTCTAGGAACTTGCTGATATTTTTGCACTTTTACACTTGTCAGTGCTATGAGTCATGGAAACCACATCTGAGATGAACTCAAGCAAGGGGTCTGAAACTCAGGTGCAAGTTCATGTTATCTTTGACCTGTTTTATAACATCTTGCATGGAAACTATACTGCTTTGTTAGGTGGTAAGAAGTAGGCAAATGGAATTGTATTGTGTGGGCAGTGTTCAAGGTCAGGTTAGACAGAACCTCAGGCAACATGGTCTAGCGTGAGACATCCCTGCCCACAGCAGGGGGTTGGAACAGGATGACCTTCAGGTCATTTCCAACCCAAACCAGTCTGTGATTCTATATTTCTATGGCAACCACTTCAAAAGTAAACCGTGGCAAACCCTGCGTTGTTCTGCACGCTGATGAAAAGCTCTGCCATGTACCTCTCATGCTGATCCAGCAATATACAGCAACCACTCACGAAGTCTGTTATGATACCTGAAATGCCAACAGTAAGCAAAGCTGGAATGAATGATAAACAAAACAGAGCCCATTTTGCTCATCATGTTTAAGTGTATGGGGGCTGTCAAGTCAAGATGCACATTGATAGAATCATAGAATCACAGGATAGTTTAGGTTGGAAGGGACCTCAAAGCTCATCCGGTTCCAACCCCCTGCCACAGGCATGGACACCTTCCACTAGAGCAGCTTGCCCCAACCCCTGTGTCCAACCTGGCCTTGAACACTGCCAGGGATGGGGCAGCCACAGCTTCTCTGGGCACCCTGTGCCAGCGCCTCAGCACCCTCACAGGGAACAGCTTCTGCCTAAGAGCTCATCTCAGTCTCCCCTCTGGCAGGTTAAAGCCATTCCCCTTGGCCTGTCCCTACAGGCCCTTGTCCAAAGCCCCTCTCCAGGTTTCCTGCAGCCCCTTTAGGCACTGGAGCTGCTCTAAGGTCTCCCTCCCCTTAAGGAGCCTTCTCTTGTCCAGGCTGACCCAGCCCAGCTCTCTCAGCCTGGTTCCAGAGCAAAGCTGCTCCAGCCCTCGCAGCATCTCCACGGCCTCCTCCAGACTTGCTCCAACAGCTCCATGTCCCTCTTCTGCTGCTGCCCCAGGTCTAGACTAGGGCTGAGGGGGGGTTTTCCCCAGAGCACAGCATAGGGTGACAATCCCCTCCCTTGACCTGCCTCTCACATTAGTGCTTAACTGAGGATGACTTCAGAAGGCAACTTGTAAACTTCCATTAATAACTCCTTTACATCCTGGCAGTGCCTGTCTTGGCTTTTATCTGAAAACAGAGCCACTATTATCCTGTGACAAGTTTCTCTTCTCCAGAAATCTCTAAAATACGTGTAAGTCCTAGAAAAAACTGAGAAGGCAAAAGTGTACCACTTAATATTAGATTTATTATCGTATTTAATCCGCTATGAATACTGCCTTATTTAGCATAGTAACTGCATGCATGTTGGCTCAAGCCATTGTTGGCTCCAGTATGAAATGAGTCCTTTCCTGGTTGACAACGAGTGACACAGACTACTAAATATCTTGTGTTGGGATCCACGTTTTTGGCTCAGTGTGCACTCAAGCTCCACAATATGTTGTTTCTGCAGGCCATTTTTGCCTTCTGAGGCTATTCCAGCAATTGCCAGGCTTTTCCCAGCGGGCTGGGAACAGCTGCATGTTCTCTAGGCATGAAAAAGAGCCGGAAGAGCTCTGAAAGTATCCTGCAAGGACACACCTTGAGCTCCAAAGACTTGAACAGTATAGATATATACCAGTGTCCACCACATGGCCCAGGGACCAGGGTCTGTCTCTTGGACAAGTCCCAAATACCGTGTAAACAAAGCCTATGTAATCCTCACAGTCACTTATCTCCTTGAGGAGAAAGACCCCATCTGCAAAAGATATGGATGAGACTTACCATGGCTGCAACTCTTCTAATAATGACATATGACAGATCTATAAAAACGTTTTTAGTTGCCAAGACAAGCACTGGAAAGGGAAAGCCAGATTATGTTTGCAAATGCAGTTTGAATTAGCTTCTCTTTTCTGCCCCTGTACAAGTGGAATATATTTTGAGGCAAAGGGGATTTGTCTTGAGAGTGAAATCGGGTTTAAATATCCCCTGTAATGGTGCAAATCCAGAAGTCTAGAGAAGAATGAGAAGTGCCTGTTAAAGAGAAAATGGGGGGATAAACAAGGAAATGCTGACAATTCAATTTGACTTCAACTTCGTTCCCAAAGTAGAACAAGCAAACAGTTTTACAATACAGGGTGAGCAAGCTGAGCATATATATGCTCTTGCTGTTTCAAACAGCTGGACTACAGCCTGCAAGACAATGGAAGTCCTTCTCCTGTCTGTCCCTGGTGGTTTCCCATGTCTGGTTTTGATATCACCATTCAAGAAAGATGTTAGGGCCAATGGGAGCATTCCCAGGGGAAAGCAATGATAATGATCATCAGTGTGATGGACATGGTTTGTAAGAACTAGGGAAAGAGTGGGAGTTGCTTAGCCAAGGGAGAAAAGACTAAAGGTGAAAGCTTTAACAAGGCTGTTGCAAAGGAGAAGATAAGTTTTATTATGTGCCCATGGATGGTAGAACAAGAAATGATGGACTTAAATTTCATTAAGAAATTATTAGGGTTTTTTATTCTCCAGCCATTAATTCAAGCACAAGATAAGGGGAAGCTCAGTGTACCTTACATCCTAGCTCCTTTTAATAGAGCCATAAGATGGAATATAGTTGATGGCTACTAAATGTCATTGCAGGATCTCCTGCCACAGCCACAAGAAACCTTCTATTTGATTATGAGAACATCAGAGCATCTTATCAGTACGTTGCTGTCTCCTCTGAAGGCCTCCAAAGCTCATACTGCTGCAAGAATCTGACCTCCAAACAATACGGCTATTAACACCTCCAAACACATTTCCCTAGAGAGTTTTGCTAAAGCTTTCAGAGAAATTTTAGCTCCTCAGCTTACCATATACAAAATAGTAATAATTTTCCATTGCTTCCAGGGAAATTAAAATACAGAACATGAGTTACATCCAGAGTTTTATTTGCAGCCAATTGAAGGGGAAGGGGCATTAGATCCCAGAGATTCAGGAGAAGTTCTGCCTGTATCAGGGTTTGAGGCAGTCTTTGATGCAAGTGAAATAGAAGAGAGAAATATTTCCCATAGGGAGAGAGAAAAAAGACATCCAAAAATCTTCAGCCTAACTCTTTTGTACCGCTGCTCCAGCTACAGACTCCAGAATTCATTACAATAAGCAAATACTCATACATCATTGGTTTACTATGACAACTATGATGCTTAATAAGGCTGGAAGAAACATCACTGTGACTCTATTTGAGCCTCCTAAACAATCAGTTATTGCTGAGAAAGTTACACCAATTTTATAGCTCCGGAGCTGATTTGCAATTTGTATTCATCTTTCATTTTGACTAGACCAATTGTGTGTTCTATCTGCATTATCAGCTCCATAAAAATTCATTCCTATCCATAAAAACCTAAGATTTCTAATAATGCCTCTCCTACTCTCTATGGGTGTATTTGTGGCTTTATTTAGAACAGAAAGACAGTTAAGCTGGTTAACTGGATTGTCTTTCTGCCCCCCTTTGCTACAGGACCTAGCCCATCTACTCTGAACACACCCAGTCAGATTTAAACAGAATTGATTATATGATGAGGTGGGAGAAATTTACCTTTGCACTATTTATGCATTCTAAGTAACTGAAATCACTGCATACCAAATGTCTCCCTGTACAGAGTCACTCTGGGCAGTCAGGGATCCTGACGGCTATGATCCAGGCAGTCTGAAAGATGGTAAAGAACCAAAAGGATTAACATAATGTTTGCAGTCTGATTGAGCAACAGACGTGTTACAGAGACTGCTGAGCTGAAGATATCAATTGAGCCATGGTCTGTCTCCAAAGAGCTGGAGTCTGGAATGTCTCGGTGAAGGGGCAAAAATGACAGTATAAAGACTTAAAATCATAAAGAAGTTATGGATAAGAGAAGTGACAAATGTGTTTAAGCAATGTCAATACTTTCAGTGTCAAAACCAGCCCCAGGACCCTCAAGCACCTGGAATGTCTATGGCTTCCAGGTGAGTCTGTGCCTGTAAGTATACTGGGAGACCAGAGACAGTGCTGACTTGCCAAAGGAAGGACAGGAAAACAGAGACTTGCCACAGGGAGGTACAAATGCATCAGCCAGCTGAATGTCCAGAGTAATGGGCATCACAATCAATTCTCGTCATTGATTATCCTGGATATTTGACTGATATTCACTAAACAAACCGCCGTGACACTGTCTGCTCCTCCCAGATGCTTGCTGTATCCTTCTCAGCACAGGTCTTGCTCCCTTAGCAGAGGCAGCTGGAGGAAACATATGTTCATGTCCCAGCAGTGCTTGTTCACAGTCCAGTGCCCTAAGAGAAATTCACCTTCATGAGAAGTTTGTGTCAATGCATGGAATGGAGCATCTGAGGTGAGGCAAGTATTTGGCTATGGCAGCTCAGCTGGAGGCAATAACCATCAGCAAAGGGTGGGACAGAGAGCCAGCATCATCCAAAAGTGATAGAGAGATACTGGCCTCTAGTATGGTGGGGTATCAGCTTCCAGTTACTTAACGCTAAGAGGATTTGTGTAATCCCTTTCTTCTCCCTCCCATTCCTCTCTCCCCCTCCCTTTTCATTCCTCTTCCTTTTCCCTGTACCCCATTAAAATGTCTGTGCTATGGATGAGGTTTGTTTCACGATTCTTGCATGTAGCAATACTGGTCAGATTATGTGCAGGTAGTTAAAAGACAAGATGAGAATTTGTTGCTTTTTCACAGTTGATGCAATGTACTGATTAAAATGCAGGTGTGCTCCTGTTCCCATCTATTAGATCTCAAAACACTGACTAAATATCCTTTTTTTAACATTTTATTTCTAAACTAGGTTACTATTGTTAGCCATTACAATAGAGCAGAGTCTGCAAGGTCTTTAACAGGTACAGAAGCGTATTCTGATTAAGAAGCTAGAAGGGTGTAAATCCAGGCTGGATTAGGAAGTGAGGAGGGTGTAAATCCAGGCTGGCATGGTAAAGAGGCAGAGAAGCATCTGTCTGATCTCAGTGGGTGGAAAAGAAACTAAAACCTGTCTCCAGGCAAGAGCACTTCCAGGTGAGTCCCACAGAGATCCCTGTCTTGCCTCGCATGCTTCAATGCACAATCCCTGTGAAACCTACTGGGCCATATCCATATTTACGTATGACACGTAAGCAACAAGCTCTTTTGTTGCGTCGACTTCTGGGCTCTGGCAGGAGCAATCTCTGGAGTTCATTCCAGTTTTGCATTGAGAAACCATAGCAGTTTTAAGGTAACAGGCATTTGTCACCTGAGGCATGAAATTTAGGCACTAGCAGCTTGTACAGGGCTGGAAATAAATGTCAGCAGTCCAAAGGTAAGAAAAGGGATGGGGAACTGGATTGATCCTTTCTGGATTGCTCATTGCCCTGGAAGAATGACAGGTAAGACCCAAATTACCTTCTTCCCCCTTGACTCCTCCCCAAATGAAACTGTGAAACAAATATTTCTGTCTCACCATTTTGATCTATTTACTGCCTAAAGTCTATGTTGATCATTATAGTTGTAGGCTCCTGCCTTGGCAACTTCTTACTTCTTTATCCTCATCTGCCCCAGCATCCTCCTCCCAATCCATTCCCCAGTGCTTCTCACTAAGGTAGGTCCCTTCATCCCCACCTGCATCCCGTTGTCACATAGCTGCCCTTCTAAGAAGACAGTTCTCCAGCTGGGGGGGCAGAGTGGGATCTGTCATAGGGTGGAAACAAAGTCAGAGGAAGCTCTTTTCTAAGAAGACCGTGGAGCCAATGACTTCTCTTGGTAGTCTTCTCAATGGGCCAATACAGATGTAAGAGACAGGAAGGATGAATCAAACCAAAGCTTCAAAATGGCCTTTCCATATTATCAAAGGCACCCTCAGAGTCCATAACTTGTGCTGTTTAACTTGAAAAATTCCCTAAACTGCCACTGAGTGAATCTGAGATACTGAGGTTTTACATGCCCAGATCTTAAAGCATCCTGAAGAAACCTCTGACTACAGCCTCCACTCAGGGTAAAGGAGATTCTGAGGAGCATGCAGTCCATTCCCTGCAGCTGCAAGTTGGACTACATGGGACTTCAGTGGGACACTAAAGCCAAGTTTCCTCTAAGCTACTGCTGGTTACATTACATTTACCACAGGCTGTAAAATAGCCTTAAATATTTGAAGAGGCAAATGTAAGCACCTTAGCAAATGGGATATAAGATGAGGTTCTTCATCTGCCAGCTTCCAAGCAGAGATCCTTAATATTAGAGCAAATGATATGAAAGAAACTGAAAGCAAGAGAAACACTTTTTAGCGCCATAAAGCATGTCAGGACATGGTTATTCTGCTTCACTCCATCAGGAGACTGTGAGATGACATGGCTGGAAACAGCTAATACTTAGTTGATCTCAACAAAATACAGTACAAAGTGTGGTGCACAGATGCTCTCCGGGGCAGCTTGCACACATAGAATCACTGAATGGTTTGGGTTGGAAAGGACCTTAAGATCACTCAGTTCCAACCCCCTGCCATGGGCAGGGACACCTCACCCAAGACCATGTCACTCAAAGCTCTGTTCAACCTGGCCTAGAACACTGCCAGAGGTGGAGCATTTACCACTTCTTTCAGCAGCCTGCGCTAAAGCATCGCCACCCTCACAGTAAGTGCCTTACTGCAATATATGCTGCCCTCTGTGAATGGGAGACTCCCACTGAGAAAAAGAATCACATTTTCTGTCCTTTTTACTTGTCCTTTCTGTTATACCTTAAGCCAGTACATATTGACACCTTCACATAAAGTGTATCGGCTTTCCTAAGGAATGCATGGTTACATCTCAAAGGCACTGCTAAAAACATCCAGTTACAGATATTTCTCCAGATATTTCACTACAGGAATTAGTGGATTATAAATCTGAACCCTACTGCAAAGATGTGGAGTTCCATTCTGCCATGGTCCAACCAAGAAATTGTGGTTTACTGCCTCAGTTTCCCCACGTATGAAATGAAGACCATGTTACCTCGTTGAAACATGCTAGGGGAATCCACTCATAAAAAAACACTGTAGAAAGTCAGGAATTATTATTAACACTATTATTATTGCTGTTATTAATAGTGCAGTGACCATGCAATGCTTTGAACTGCAAACAATTGTGGAAATGGGGACAGAATATTTGCCTGATGTTCCCAGTATTATGAAACACAAAATATGACGCCAGAGGTAGCAACCTCTTCAGTGAAACAAATGGATGACGTAAAACAACTTCCACTTCTGTGATGCAACATTCCAGAACAAATAGTGACAACTGCTGAAAAATGCCTTTGGCTGGGAACAGCTGAGATGTGGTTTTGCTCAGTTCCTATTGCGAGAACAGTGTCCCTTTCGCTCCTTAACTCCCTCACCTTCCCTCAAATCCTGTTCTTAGTTTGAAAATACATCATGAGAAATAACCATGGGGAGGAGGCGGACGTGGATCACAGGGAGGGGGAATGTTCAGCATTTTTGGCTCAGCTTCAGCAGGAAAAATGATTTTAACACATCTGGAATAGCAGAAAGAAAATTAACATTACTAGGGAGTCTTTGCTAGCTAAGAAATAGGAAGCAGCTCTGGAGAAGATATATGAAGCAATAAGAAATGATTTACTTCCACAGCATTTATTGTTTGAATACAAACATACACCCCATCTATTTTCATTTGCCCCAGCATGCGTGGCAGTCCTCCCTGTCGGAGGATGACATTGTTGCATTTGTCGTCATTCCCTCTAATATATCATGAAGAACAGCTGCTCACAGCACAGTCCCTGGGCCCGGATCGAGCGGATCCAATGCTAGTCTTGATAATGGGAGCTCTCCGTAAAGCTGCCATTTCATGGTGCAGGGTATCAGGCTTGCAGGGCTCGCAGGAGCTCATCAAATTGGTCTTGCAATCGTCATAATAAAGCCCAATAAATGCTTCCCAAATAACTCTTTTCACTTTGTGTTCTCTCATACCGTGGCACTTCCAATGAGCAGCCTTTTTTCTGAGCAGAAGAAGGTGAAAAAGAATAGGATACAGCATCTGCTATGAGCACTATTGTTGGCAAAGCTTTAATATGATGCTGACTACTCAGAGTAGATCATGGAGCCTTGACACAGCTGGGGACATGACAATTTTGCTGAGACGGGTTTTGCATTGACAAGCCTGGCTTGGAGCTTTTAGTGAACTGGAGGTTGACTTCATCTTGCTCCTATTCAGGTAGGTACTGGATAGAAGAGGACCCAAATGTGGCTGATAACTTTAATTGAAAGAGACTTAGACTGTTACATTTCAAGGCACAAGGGGTGCCTGGAAATCCCCATATGACTATTTAGGGATCTATGAATTTTCCTCACAATTCCTTCCTCCATCCAAGCTTTGTGTGATGTAAGTGACATAAATGCATACACAGACCTCAAATCATATGTGAACTATCATACCTGGCACGTACTATGAAGCAAGTGCCAGCCCATGGCTCTTTCAAACCTGGCCACTTCTCCAGTCCAAAGGAGTAGCTTGCAAACTCAGTTTGCTCCACAATGGGATCCAGACCATGCCAGAACACCCGGATGCAGTGGAGCCCTGCAGCTGGGGTGGATGAATGGGGAAGTGTTGATGCGGCTGAAAAGGACTCCGGTTTGGGGTAGGCAGGGACACTAAGGTGAGATATGGGGATGTAGGGAGCTGCTGTTGGACACGGGGGCTGCATGAAGCTGGGAGGCAGACTGTCAGGTGACTATAAATGAATCTTAAAAACAAGAATACAAACCCCACATGACTTTCTATGTATTTTCCTCAGAGCTTTGCATTGCTTTAGCCTTGAACTCTCCCTAGGACTGAATTAAGCCCCACAAAAGGGCTTTTGAATCGCATTTGAAGTCCATTACAATTGCTTTAGATTGGGATCTTCATGTTTTTGTTACATGACTTCACCTCTTTAGTGCAAAGTGTGTCTGGAAGAAGAAATACTGTGGGCTACAATAGTGTAACTAAGGGTTTATTTTCCTCAGTCCTTTCATTGCCTCACCCTATACGTTAAATTTTGAGGGAAGCTCTAAGTTTTATCTCTGTCTCCTAGAAAACTTCTCAGTAATTTGACTGTAATCACAAAAACAAGTCATGTAAAGAGAAGAACTGACTGAAATTAGGAACGTGATGTTCTTAGTGGAATATAGGCTGCTGGGCAAGTTATTGTTGGGTAAGTTAAGCCTTTCCTTGCAATCTAAACCAACAAACACCCTTCACAGCTTTGAAAGTCATTAACGCAGTGCTGTGCATGTGCAGAGGTTTTCTTCATCTGGTTTGAAACTGTTTATCCTGTTCCATTGCTGCGATGGCTGCAACATGACATGATCCACTTAGAAAATGGTGAAATTCATCTGCATGGGGAGCTACCCTGAGGAGTATTCAGATAAACATGATAAAGACTCTGATGGCAACATCAACAACTGCTTCATTCCTTAAAATATCAGGGAAAAAATACCCCATGTTAGAGATCTACACTAGTATTTTCTCGAAAGGAAACAAAGGGCTTCCTAGAGGCAGAGAAAGTGTGATTGCTCTTCCCTAGCACATTAACTCTTTCAAGGCAGATTCCCTTCAAAGAACTTGTTACTGCATCTGCTTTTTGTTGTTAATTGGCCAACTCTATGAACAGTCTAATATGTCCTTGGGGGCATGTTTTGTTTTGTCACAGTGATGATTTGATCACGTAACCTTGCCTAGGGTTTGGTGCACTGTATTAACATCATATTTAGCACAAGACATCATCATCATGCACACAAGACAGTAGCAGCACTCAGTTCTTTTCCATTTGAGGCTGTGTCCGGTTTCAGTAAAGCTTCATTTGGCTGCCGCTACATTCTCTTAAGGAGTTCCATAAACACTCATCAAGCTTTTCAGTTTACTTTTCCTTCCAGAGAACTAGCCTCTCAGACATTTGAAGTGTATGTCTTGCAAAGAGATGCCCCAAAGCCACAATCATGACAAAGTTCTTTGTCCATCCTGGCCAAAAACCTGAAAGAATCACCCTGGATATGACCAGAGATTGCCTTAACTGCAATGACACATTGCTAGCTCATGCTCAACTTGAGTGTCCACCAGGAGCTCTAGGTCCTTTTCTGCCACCTTTATCCCCAAAACTGTAATAGGAGCTCAGGCACCCACTTCACATGAATACACTTCTGTTGCAGATGCCAAAATTAGGATGGCTTGCTGCTTCTGCCCACCAGTAAATTTAATTGCTTTGTATTGATCCATATTAGATTTGCACTCACCAGTGCCAAGGTACAGATCTACCTGGGATCAGCTAAAGAATCTTGGCACTAATATCACCCCCACTCTAACAGCAGGGACTAGCAATTTCTCCTTTGCTTGATCTCGCCGTATATTGCTATCCACAAACATGATCACGTCCCAGACAATAACACATTGCAGGGGTGTTCAGTAACGAGGGCCTGTTCTGTACTCATGGATTGAAAAGGTTTAGTTTGGGCCTGGAACTAGATGATCTTAAGGTCTTGTCCAACCTTAACTATTCTATGACTCTATGATTCAGTCTTTTCAGACTAACAAAGAAAATGATGATTCATCAACAGTCCATTCTTCCAACCAATTTGTTCCTTGTTATTTAAAATGAACTTTTGAACACAAGCAAAAGTGTCCAGAGGAGATGAATTTCTATATATAACCAAACCAAACCAAAATCTTCAAGCACAAGAGCTGAAAGTTAACATCTTTCAGTGGCTAACAGAATAAATAGATTGAAGAAAGGCTGAATCATCCTAAAAGGCAGTGAAAACAAATTGATTTCGTGTTTTGGAAAGAAACAGTCTACTTGAAACAGTTACAGCCAAAGCTCTGAAAGAATGAAACTGATTCACCTCTGCTCGAGGCTGTGCCAGCTAGCACTCATAAAGCCCCTTCTCTGCCAGCAGACGCCTTGTGCAGTTCTGCATGGGTTCATACTCACAACCCTTCTGCATGACAAGATGACAGCTCCAACTGCTGCACAGAACGGCTTAGAAAGAGTTATTACAGGGAAAAACCTTTCCTGGACTCCAGGAAAAAAGCTACTCCAGGCTTCAGCAATCCCTTCATTTAGCGTGATCACCAAGAAGGCTGCCTGATTCCCCCAAAAGTCAGGATGGTTTTTTGCAGGGAATTCTATCCTTTGGAAGGAGTACCAGCGCTAGAAATACTGAGCAGGAAGCAGTCTGAAGGCATGTGGGTGATGCTTAGACTTTGTCCATTATCATAGAATCAAAGATATGTAGCCAGTAGAAAGCCATGTATTCTGTGATATATGAGATGTATTTCTCTTTCTTTACCCCATACCATCCTTGGTGATTCTAGCTTTCATATATATATCTTCTAATCCCTTATGCTATAATCAGTTTTTTAGTGTACGTTTCACATGACAATTCATGTCATCTGAAAATCAAGGTACCCCAAATCAAAAATTGGTAGTTGGCAGTGGCAAAACGGAGACATGGAAATCATGGCTAAACTGGAGGATCTGACTGATGACTTTGGGCCAGGCAATTCCTGCTTTAGTGGTAGTATTCTAAGTATACATTTACTTGTAGGTATATGAAACTCCATAGAAGGAAAAAGAAATGGAGGAAAAACAGTGTTTGCCTACATTAAAGACTGGTATTCAGTGTATTAGAGCATTTAGGCTATGTGAAAGCAAAATTAATGTTAGTAACATTAATCATAACATGCTGAGTGAATATTGGAATCTGACGCCACACTATAATGCAAAAACCTTACAAAAACCCATGCAATCACTTCAGATCATAAGGCAGTATGATTAGAAAAAGTGGTTTTGAAAACTCTGCTCCAAATTTAGGGACAACCAACACAGTTACTGTAGTTTCAGTGAAAACTCCCTGGTTTTACACCATTGGCCACATGGTTCAGAGTGGAATCCCTAATAGCGAGTAATTGGACATCCGATGGGCTTTTTCTCACCATGTCAGGATCCAGGCAACAAAGTGTATTAATGAGATGAGATGAGGCTCGTGAGACTCGATGGCTGCCCTGCTCACCCAAGGAAGATGCACCACAATAATCATGTAATTACAGACAATTTTATAATGTCTTATTCTTCTGCTTATTAAAGTAAAATAAAAGGCACTAGAAAAATTGAATATATTTCACAATGTATACACTTCTCTGTCTCCCTCCAGTCCTTTAGTTTCCAAGAAAAGAGTAATTTAGAGGATTGTAACACAGAAAATTACTGACTGAAAGGATTCTATGATAGATTAGTGGCTGAACCTTAGAAGGTGTGTGTGCTCTCACCATCACATACTCACTCAACTGTTCTCTTCTGTTACTGTTTGCCATTTATTCTACATATACAAGTAACAAACTTATAAATAAGCTCCATACATGTCCAATGCCCTGTCTTTTCATTGTCTTCTACATTTCTTTTCCCTTTCTGATTATTTTTCTATGCTTCCTCCTTGTTAAATATTCACTTGCCCTTTAGAGAGCACCAACCCAATCAAAGTGATGACTGTTTTCTCCTTGCACAGCGGCATTTTTCTGGCCATGATTTTATATTCCCTGTATGTCTCACATTACCTCATGCAGCCTCTTATTTTGATGGCTTCTCAGGTGGGTTGAAGCAGTTTAACAGCTTATGGGTTTCAGAAAGAGAAGGAAGGGTGAGAAGAACAGAGATACTGAGGGAGAAGCAGGGAAAAAGGGAGCTTTCCTCAAGTAAAAGTTCTCTGTTGGCAGCAAGGTTAGCTCAGCTGCATGTGGGACCTCACCCTCTGTTTTCAACTGCCAGGTTATCATTTGCTTTGCTTAAGTTGCCTGGAAGAAGCATCATTCTCATGCCTGTCCAGAAGCACTTTGGTGCTTGGGGGCCAGAAGCACTGTAATGTCCCCATTGTTACCAAACTTGGGACTTGAAAAAGGGCACGTGGATTAAGACAGAGAAAGAACTCACTCCTAAGAAAGGGCTCTTGCCTCTGGAGTACTGCTTCGCCTAAATGATTTTCTTTTTGACCTTGATATCAAGAGGACCTGATCTTTCTCTTCAGGAGGAGTGGGTACCATCTTCCACCCAGAAGAGCTTAATGCGGGTAATGAATGTCCTAAGAGATGGGGGGAAATGGGGTTTTGGATCACTCCACTTTACAAGGAGAAACAGTCTTCATTCAAGTGGTGTTTGAAAATCATTTTATGGGCATCTGAGTCCTGCTAATGGGGCTAAGTGTTCTCAGGACCATGCGCCAATAGCCTAAGCAGGGAATGCCTGATCACTGATCCATACCAGGCTTCTTTATCCTTCATATACCACTCTGTCTGGGCAGTCTGGACATGCAAAAAGACACAGAATTAAATGCAGGAACAGTAAAATCACAGATGGAGGTAACTCAGAAGTTTAGGTGTCTTCAAAGTCATGCTGCAGCTCAGAAGATGTTTCCAAGGTGTATTTCCAAGGAATGTCAGTGTCAAAGCTGGAGGTCTAACCCTAGACTCTAACTAAAGGTAGTAATTGTACTTGTAAATAAAATCACCCCACCCCACTCTCTCAGCTGCAAAATCCATCCCAAAATAACCATTGGGCATCACTTCTGATGCAGAGTAGCTGTTGCCTTCCACCCCCACAGCTGCTGAAGGACCTCTTTATTTACAGTTTATGAAGCACCTGGGATTTTGTGAGGATGACTGACACCACACAGATGTGCATCATAATTATTATCATTCAGGCTGGAATCAGCTCTGCAGTGGTTTAAGGTTTAGTAAAACAACATGTTCCATTATGCGGCCATGTAAAATTTTTCCATGTTTTCCTTTTTAGTCTTTGTTTCCTGTCACTGTAAGACACTTTTTCTCCTGTAGACACTAAGCTTTATTCTGCATGTCGTTTGAGCTGTTGTTCACCAGAATGGGGCTCATCATTTCTAATTCCATCTAGCTAAGATCTTTCCAGACAAAAAGTTTTTCTGTATATGTAGGAATTTTTAAGGAAATATTTTTGAAGTTTTGAGAAATACATTTTCTTTTTTGGACTACTCAGAATGTGCACCTTTTAGAAACAGCGAAGCATTAAACTGCATGCTCCTGATGGTGTATGGTCTCATGGGACTGGTACTTTTAGCACCATTTTCACCAATATAATGATCTCCTGAGAAGACTGTGTTTCCACTAAGGAGCAGTGCTGAATTCCCACCTGCTAAGCAATGTGGTGTATCCTGGACACTACATTACCTTGTGATTAGCATGTAATTGCTATGAGCAGGAAGCCTAGTGGAGGAGAGTGAGGCAAGTGTGAGTATTTCTGTTTTAACCACAGTTCCCATAAGACCACGTGCTGCTGTGAGAAAGCAAAGTTGAATGCTGACATGATTCAAAACGAAACCTTTCAGCAAAACAAATGGAAAGGTTTTGATTTCAGGCGTGTCAAAACATTTCTTATCAGCTGAAAATGTCAAAAAGAGCATTTGACATCTGTTGTGTTTTGACCTTTCCAAATTGAATTTCTCTGTCACTCCCTTGTCCATACTGTAAAAGGAAAAACACACATTTCTGTTGTCCTGATGTGGGGGAAAACACAAAACAAAGAAACAGCCAGAGAATTGGCCATGGAAGGATGTTGTTCAGTTTCACTTCACTTTTTATAAGCAAGCCTTGTCTGAAATGTAATACTCTTTTCTCCTTTGGGTACCTGCAGACAATTTATACTAAGCTGAGCCCTGCAGGGGGATGCAGTAAGGAGCAAGGGATAAAGCATTAAGTGTTATCCTGGGACACTGAGCATCTTGCCTGGGCACCCCTGAGCTTCCTTGTCTCTGCACACAGAATGCAGCTGTAAATAACTCTGTGTGTTGCTGAAGCACCTGCATAGATTATATATTTCCTTTCTTATTGTTCTTTTCCTTGCTGCTACCTCCTGTGACACATTGTCTAGTATATTCTTTGTATATCTAGTACAAAATCGAATAAATGTCCTTTAAGTTCCTTTCATCTCAGCATCTTCATTATTTTCATGTCAGAAGTGTCTCAGCGACGAAATTCAAGTTTGGGTAGCTCACAGACATTTCTTTTCACTCATAAGACGTGAACAAACCATCTGGCACAGTTAAGCCACTTGGTATGATCCTAAAACAAAGATAAATGCTGCTGATATTGTTTCATTGTTTAAAATAGACATTTTTGGAACATGGATTGCTTCATTTCAAACCTTGCAGCTCTTTTCTGTTAAACCCATATATACTAAAACATTCCCTTGTATGTCTCTATATAGCCTTGAGGAATAGTCTTTTTATAAATAATATGCATTAAATATATATATAGCAAATACTTGTGTGACATGTATCTTAATTCTAAAATCCATCTAAAATAACAATGAACACAAACAGGGATCTCAGTGCCTGGTGGTTTTTGACTGTAGACTCAATTAAGATAGTCCCACCATTCCTACACCTACACCTAAAGGTGCCCAAGGAGGGACAAATGTCTGACCCATCCTGTGTAAGAAACAGTTGAATCCCTGATGGCTTGGAGGAAAGCTTGAGCTGACTTTTCCTTGGGCTTTTTTAGCACAGGAATCATTCAATGATGCTTCGTGTCCTTCAGTCAAATTAAATCACAGGAGATGGGAGCCTGGGTGTGATGCTCCTCCTTTACAACAGTGCTGGGAGAGGACTGTCTGCTTTCTGAAACTGTGTGCTTCATTCAGCAAATGACTCTGTCCTTCATGGGGACTTACAAGAAAGGGTGATCCCTGGTAAACAAGAGAAACAAAGCTGGAGCTGAAGTTTCTCAGCTGGAGCTAAATGGATGTGCGTTTTCTAGAGGAAAAAGTTCGTATTTATAAGCCAGGCCTGGATTTCAACAGGGTTGAAACCCACTATTCCAGGCTGTAACCCACCCTACCAGAACTGATGATAAGGAAAATGGACTCTAAATATGGAAAGCCCATTTTCTGACTGCACCTAGATTTCCTCCATATTTTTCTCTAACAACTGGAACTGATCACTGGTGGGTAAAAATTGCTTATCTAGGCCTGTAATCCTTGGTCTATACAGTCACATTCATGCAACAGGTTGACTGGTGCCAATAGGACAGTTCTCATGAATCAGAGCATTTACCGTCAGGCTGTGACACTAGTTTCTGATAACTCAAGGAGATGATGCATGAAAATTCACATCCTTCCTCTGTTTCACTGGTAGATTTCTCTGACTAAGCCTAAGAAAACATATGGTGTCACTGAAAAGCATTAGCACCTTTCCACAGGTGATCCACAATTGCATGACAATCACAGCAATTTCCTTTTTTATATCAAGTGGTGCTAATATGGCCGTAGGACCCAAGGGACCATGATGATTTACTGGTTCCCATGAACCCATCACAGGCTCATCATTCAATAGACTCTGCCTTTTATATATGGCCACTGTGCTCAATTAGTAATACCAAAAGAAAAGTTCAATTCCATTTTCCCCCTCCACTCTTGGAAAATATATCACATGAAAGGATTTTATCACCTTCACTGTGCATATTATCATAGACTGGATGTGATTAAATCCAGGTGGTTTCCCTATTACCAAACTATCTGACATCTCCAATGATGCATTATAACCCAGAAAAGATCCATAAGGAGAAAGGATATGTATTCAACATAAAAACATTCCAAAGCTTTTATTAACTTTTATTGGCTTTTCAGGAGTCCAGGGAGCCTGGATGGAGGCAGTTATAAAAGAAGGACTCAGTTATTGCAATGCAGGCTCTGCAAAGTCAAGGGTAGTATGTATATGGACATGCAGAGATCTAGATGGGAATTTGAGGCTTTTCTTCTGATTTTCCTCTGGGAAAATGTCTTGTGCCTACACCTTGTAGAGAAGATTCCTTTCTCCTTAGTGCCAAGGCTTGTCAGGCTTTGCATATAGAGTTGAGTCTGGACTAGACTAGGTCTTCATACATGCAAGATGACACGAAGCCCTCATGGATGAACAATGCTCTCTTAATAAAACTCAAACATAAAAAGGAAGTGTATGAGAGGTGGAAGCTGGAGAGAAAGCTCAGTGTCTATAAATATGTGATGGGGGAAATAAAGAAGACGGCACTAGGCTTTCCTCACAGCTGCCCAGTGAATGGATAAGAGGCAAGGGGAGAAAACTGAAGCACATTCAATTGTTTCAGCATAAGAAAACAGCTTTACTGTGAGGGTGAATGAGCACTGGAACGGGTTGTCCGGAGAGGTTGTGGAGTCTCCATACTTGGAGATATTCATAGAACTACTGAACCTGGTGCTAGGCAAACCTGTGGTAGCTGACCCTGCTCCGAACAGGGGAGGCAGACTGAGATCACTTGCAACCTCAATGATTCTGTGATTACGAGGGATGCAGAGCTTATTGCAAAGGGGCTGCTCTCTAGCGCTGATAGAAGAGTCTTCCTGCAGCGTGGAAACATTCTCTTGAAATATCATTTCTCAGGGGATGCAGAAGAAAGGTTTGACCATTTAAAATGTGCTTACAGGAAATGGAGTGATGTTTAAGGACTCTGTTGCTATCAGATTGGATGTGTGCTGCAGTTCCGCTTGCCTTCTCCGGGCATCTGCTCCTGCGTGATTGCATTTTTATTCTTTTTCAAAAGGGCAGATGGCATTTTTTTCCGCTGTCTGCATAATTAAACAAACACAAAACAAACTCATCCAAAGATACTAATTAATTCCTTTTCCTAATAGATTGCAGGCAGCCTATTAATATTATTCACTCCTGGGACTACAAGTCTCTTAGCAAGAGCTTCCTCCATTCTCTGCATTTCCTTCTCCCATGGTGATACTGAAGTGATCCACCACATCCTTTTTCAACACAGTCATACTGGAAGCAGCTGTATCTAGTCCTGTATTAGGGCAGGTCTTGGTGATAAACTGACCATCCTTTTCTTCATCTGTTATATACTATCCAACTTGGGTCCCCTTGTCACCCTTTCCAGCATTGATAATCTGTATCTGAGTGGGATGATGCTGCTTGGGTTAGGTAATGGCTGAGGACTGGGTTTTTCATAGCTCTGCACACATTTACATGTAGTTTCGGCTGTGATATTCTTGGAAAAGGTATGACAAAGGAGATGAAGTTTAATTGTTCTGTTTTAAATATACATGCACACACACACACACATAAAAAAAGGTGAGATCAAATATGCCTTTGGATGGCACCAAGTGATTGTCAGCTCTGCTATAATTACCTAATTAAAGAGGTGATAATGAACCCAGACTTGAAATGCTGGAGGGCAAAAAAGAAGGTGTTGGTGGGAACTCAACTTTTGTTTTATCCTTAATCTTTATTGTAAAGGAATCACCTGTCAGGAAGGCTGCTGAGGAGGAGCATTTACTCACTGCAGTGCTCTGATCACAGGAACATGGGGGGAACAAAAGCAGCAGTGACAGATGCAGGCAAGGCAGTCTCCAGCCCAGGAAACCCAAGCAATGGGAGGGCTTTTTGAGGAGCCCATTTATCCTGGGGACAAGGATGCCTTAGCTGAGAGCTTTAGATGGGAGCTGTGCTCTCTCCAGATATAAACTGGTTTTAGTGATCAGGGTGATATTTTTCAATGTGTGGGACAAAAAAGAATCCATGAGCTGGATGTCCATATGCTCTTTCGTAGCAACTCTGATGAAAGAACCTGGGGTAGATGGTCATTAGTGACCATCTACCATTAATTCTGGAAAGAATCTCAGGTAGTCATCCCAGCATCCTGAAGTGTAGGTAGGATACTGGCTTGTGCTGGCATGAATATAACCATGAGGTCATGGGAAATAATCTCCCCTTTTTACTTGGAATTTGTTAGACCCAGTCTAGATTAGTGCCTCTAGTATTGGGCAAGAAAGACACTGATAAAACAGAAGCGAGACCCATGGGGATCAAAGCTGGAGTACTTGCCCTGGTCAGAGAGGCTGGAGGGGAGGTTTGTTCAGTATAGAGAAGAGAAGGCTTCAAAGGGAATCTCACTGCCACCTTCCAGTACTCACAGGGAGGTCATGAAGAAGACACAGTGGGGCTTTTTGTGGAACAATGTCATGGGTGGGTGAGAAAATGGACAGAACTTGAAATAGTGAAAATTCTGACTAGTTGAAACTTCTCCCCCTTCCCCCTGATGTTAATCAAACATTGAATTAGGGACCTAGTGAGGCTGCATGTCTCCATCCTTGGGGCTTCCCAAGACCTAGTTGGACAAAGCCCTCATTAACATGGCCAGATACCACATCTGATTTTTGCTTAAGCAGCAGTTTGGACTAGAGTCCTCCTGAGGTCTTTCCTACCTGAGTTATCCTGTATTTCTATAACACCATGTCAAATCGCACCTTCTGCTGATGAGATTCAAGGTTTTGGCTTCTGCTCTCAGCCCTCACAGAAGTGCCCATGTCATGCAAAGACTGTGAGGACACAGCATCATCCTGCTCTGGATTCAGGATATTGACAGGTTTATGACAAGCTGGCATGAGGGCTCATGCTGTTGGGATCCTAGATTGCAGCTAGTCATTTGGTATTTCATTGCATGAGTTGCAATGGCTCTTTCTCCACGCCATGACACAATATAGTGGACATACTCCCTGTCATATAGTCTGCTATGTGCTGCTTATCCTTTTGGAAAGCATATACTTGTGCAACTTGATGTGTACACCACAAGACCAAAGCCAGGCTACATGAAACCACATGATAAACCTGGGGATATTCCTATTACCATCTTTCAGGATCCCAGCACCCACTTCTATATTCAATCTATCCAAGTGCTGCATCTCAAAAGTACCCAATTCTTCATTTTTCCCCAGCTTGATCCTTCTGGAAGCCTATTTCTGTGAGGACTGTTCACTTTGGGACTATGAACCCCATCAGCCCTCATTGCTGCCTCAATAAGGAGTGTGGTTGTTCTGGACTTCACAGGTCCACATGAACCACCAGATAAATCAGATGAATCCTCCCTTCTGAGAGACAGAGAGGAAAGCACCTTATTAGATTCCTTCAGCTTTTAATGTGTGCAAAAATGTATTTCTTTTCATACAATCCTCATTGCTGGGTTTCAGTCGTGTTCAAAGATGACAAAATGAAGAAGATCAAATGATAAATCAAAACAACAGTTACATAAAAGCCTGAGGGATACAGAGCTGACAACAGATGATCACAGAAGAAAGTGATCAAATTCTTGCTTATTCTGGAAAAGCCAGCCTTATCTAAGAAATATTTGCTAGATATGTGTGTAAATGACACAAAAATTTAAGATGGATTGTTTTTACAGGATATTGTATGACCAAAATCTCAGTTTATTAGATTCCAACCAGCTTGTTCATCATTTTCCAGGCCGATTAGTACTAATATACATATATAAATATCTTACAATGTGTTGAACAAGGCAAAGACCCAGCAACTAACGAATCAATTTCTTATTAGGTTACACCAGAAAATGGAGTGTCCAGAAGTGTGCACTGTTCGTAAATATTAGGCGCATCAATCTTGGTTCCTTCAGGCAATCAATTTGCCTGTGAAAGGAAGACAAATACTAAAGAGAAGAGGAAAGAAGGAAAAACAATCTGTGAAACCAGCAGTAGCATAGCAGGATAGAGAACACAGATATCCCTTTTTTTCCTTTCTTTTCTTTTTCTCTTCTTTTTTATTATTTGTTTTTAGGAGCTGCTGTTGTAGCTCATTATAATGACAACTGGCTTAAAAGTGTTAAGAGGAAAAGATGAATCACTTCTGAAGCATGTTTTGAAGTGGGTTAGTTAATACAATGAGACTCACCGCAGTTATTTGCTGGATGATGGATTGGTTTTGGCTTGTCTCTGCTTTGTTGAAGGGCTTCTTAAGCTCTCATGAGGGCAGTAGAGAAGTGAGGGAAGAAGGTATCTACTCTGGGCAGCCCTGGAAGGTGGCAAAGCAGATATAGTGGTGAATGAGCAGTCTCTATGGGAGCTTTGAGCATACCATGGGGTTCTGGAGACCATGCTGCCCTCTTCTAAAGCAGTGTCTAATAAAATAGAACCATAGAGTCACAGAATGGTTTGTGTTGGAAGGGACTTTAAAGCTCATCTAGCTCCACCCCCCTGCCATGGGAAGCGACACTTTCACCTAGACCAGGTTGCTCCAAGCCCTAATCATAACCACAGGCTTCTGCAACTACCGTCTAGCATGGAGAACATGTCTCAGCCTTTAACTCAGCTCCTCTAGCGGCACATCTCTTCTCATGCTTCTTTCCTCAAACTCCACTTGGTCCTCTCCACTGCATCCAACTCCTGCATCCTTATCTCTGCTTTTTTGCATCATGGTGTGCACTTGTCAGCTTTGGGGTAGATCATAGAATCATAGGTTGGTTTGGGTTGGAAAGCACCTTAAGATCATCCAGTTCCAACCCCCTGCCATGCGCAGGGACACCTCACACTTGACCTTGTCACCCAAGGCTCTGTCCAACCTGGCCTTGAAAACTGCCGGGGGTGGAGCATTCACAACTTCTTTGGGCAATCTGTGCCAGTTCCTCACCATCCTCACAGTAAAGAACTTCTTCCTTATATCTAACCTGAACTTCCCCTGTTTCAGTTTAAGCCCATCAGCTCTTGTCCTAGAATTACAGACCCTGATGAAGAGTCCCTCTCCAGCACCCTTGTAGCCCCCTTCAGATATTGGAAGGCTGCTCAGAAGATACTTTTCAGTAACCCAGCATCAAAATGATGTATCCAGCATTCAGCCTGAAAATGACATGCTGGATCCATGGACAACCCTGAGAGGTGTCGATGAACACACACCAGTGCATTAATGTCTAAAGAGTGTGACTTGGTGTTTTGCCAACAGCTTTGCTCACCAAAGCAGCCATCAGGCAGCAGGTGGGAGCTGGATGACTAGCTGAACACTGATGGAGATGGATGTGAGGTTTACAGATGTGTCTGAGTATTCACTACAGTGCAGCTGCTGGAAGCACAAGGATCGCTGGCCTAGAATGGATCAGGGTCCTTTCAGTAGGCGACTGTGAGTTTTCCAGCTAGGCTCTTTACAGCTAGACTACTTTTAATGCAATAAGAATGTATTGGTTGGGCTTCAGCTACGCAAATACATGCCAATGATCCGCACCACCCCTGTGCCTCCTGTGGCACCACTCCAGTTCCCAAGCTAATTTAGACACCTACTGCATCCCATTCATACACTCACTGCAGTGTTAAACCTTGTTTATGTGGTCCCAAATTTCCTCCTCTGCCTTCAGTGTTTCATATTATTTTTCTTCAACTTAATCTCCAGCTGATATTCCCAACCTCTTCCTTCCCTTGTTGTTATTTCTCTTCCTTTACTGCTCTTCCTCTCGGTTTGGTTATATTCTTTATTATTAACAGGGTAGAGGCCAAGTCTGCTGTTCTCCACACCAACATCATCTCCAGGATATCTCCTTTTAACTCCAGCCTTAGGTGACAAACATTGCCTTTTGTTTACAGCCCCACAGCTGTGACAATGCCTCCCCCTGAGTTGATTTGAATGAGTTTTGCTTCAAGTAAGATTTCCCAAGAGATGCTAGGAAGCATTTCTGTAACTGTGTCCATATGAATAGATGCCTATTCAACCAGACACACGCCGTGTTGTAACAACCATGGGCATTTCATACTGTCTTGAGGGGAAATGTGTCTGCTGCAGCGAAGTGAGCAGAGCTTGAGCTGAGCTTCAGATGGAACTGGGAAACTGTGCACTGAGTAGTTAACTGGCTGAAGGACTGCACTGTATTGGCTGGATTTAGCATATAAACTGACCTTCATTTGCGGGGTGGGGGGAAGGAAGGGGAAAAGGGAAAGGGAAGAGAAAGGGAAGAGAAAGGGAAAGGGAAGAGAAATTTAAAGGGAAGGGAAAGGAAAGAAAGGAAAGGAAAGGAAAGGAAAGGAAAGGAAAGGAAAGGAAAGGAAAGGAAAGGAAAGGAAAGGAAAGGAAAGGAAAGGAAAGGAAAGGAAAGGGAAAGAAAAAGGAAAGAAAAAGGAAAGAAAAAGGAAAGAAAAAGGAAAGAAAAAGGAAAGAAAAAGGAAAGAAAAAGGAAAGAGCAATTGTTAATCCCAGTTTTGCCTTCACTTATCTCACCATTACATTGACAAGAGGCTTACTGGTGTTACTTTGTACTCAGGAATATTGTTCAAGCATAAAAACAAGAGTGAAGTCTGAATCACATCTTTCATGCTCTGCCATGTCTTCGGTTTGTTTTGTTGTGAAAAGACTGCCTAAGTCACTGAAGAAGAACAAATATCCTTTTTTTACGCAAAAAACCACATGGTTTTGAGACACAGAAACCTACACACAACCAAGAGACTTGTGACTGGCCAAGGTAACCTGAGTTCAGCCCAACTAGAAGCTGTTCTTTATGTCATGTTTCAACACAGTGACTCATCCTCTTTGTGGTGAGCTGTTCTGCTCCAGCGCATCTCCTCCTCTCTTTTTGGTTTACTCCCTCTACCACACATACATGGTTCTCACAAAGAGCTGTTCAGTGTAAACAAAACTTATTCAAGTTACTATTGTTTCAGTCTGAACTTCTTGGGGAAAAAGATAATTCCTGGCATATTGGGGGAAAATACACAACTTTGGGGCTTTCCTGGCACTTGGGGTTTTGGCATGTTTTCTGAGAACATTATGAAGAGAGATGGGGGAGCTTCTGTACTGTGAAGCAGAACAAAGATAACAATAATGAGGGCATGAAATTAGCTTGGCAGTATGAACTCTGTGATCCTGTGTAGGGTTTTCGAAGAGGATAAATTAAATTGTTGCCAAAGTCAGTATGGAAGTAAGGATGGAGTTGGGTAACAGTGAGGAAAAAGAAGTGAGTTCTAAAGACACAGGAGATAATGGCTTAAAGAATTTTCTGTACTTAGGGGACTGCTCATTCATCTGAAAAAGTGTTGAGAGAATTATGACAATTACCTAGGAAATAAAATATGTGTACATATAGTGAGGGCGAGAATCTAAACCGATGTGAGGGAAATAGCAGCAGAAGAATAAGTGATGATTAGAGCCTCTCTTATTCTGCAGACCTGCCAATATTGCATCTTCCAAAAGCACAGTGATAATTTACGCTATTGAAGAATATAAAGGACCAGATTTCTTCTGTGTGTAATGCCAGGAAGGGTCAAACAAGACTAGGTACTAATGCTTTCCTGAATGGTTTAGTCTCTGTAATTCTGTACATAAAATGTCTGTGGTATTTAATCAGAGCACAGGATCAAGCTTATTATGGCTCATTTTATTTATGGCAAATTTCAGTAATGCTATTCAAACAGTAGCCTTCATGCCTGAGTTTTTGTGCACAGTGAAAAGAAACAACAATTTGCTCAGAACATTCTTTTGTTCAACGAGAGCCTGATTTTTGGAGACGCAGTCTTTCAAGGGTAACAAACATTGAGCACCTTCCAAAAGCTGACCTTCCAAAAGATCCCACCTTTCAAACCCCTGCCGTCCGCCTTTTTACATGTCTTCAGACGAAAATGTACAGAAGTGCTTGAAAAGCTTTACAAGATGAGCCTAGGCACCTGATTCCCACAGAAACACATTTGATATTGAGTGCCACTCCCCTTTTGCATTTGCCCACTTTATCCTTCTTAAAGAGATTATAATGAGTGATTTTAATATTCCAATCATGCAAATCTTCCCCCAAGATTTCAATAATGCCAACAAGGTCTAATGTGTACTCATAAATGAGCTATTCCAATTCCAATTCTTGTTTATTACTCAGCCTCCCAGCATTAGAGTATAGGCAATTAAAGAATTTTTTCTCTTCACATCCCTTGGTGCCTTGATTAATTTTGTTCTTGACATCTTCATTTCATGTTAAATGAATGCTCATTTGTTCCTCCCTTTCTGCTTTCCCTTCTTCTTAGTTTAACACTCTCCTGACTAACTCAGTTCCACACCTTGAAGACTTCCCTGTGAAAATTGAGACCATTGATACTCGGTGTCTTTATCTGCTCACCAAAGTAGGTCATTGCATCTCTTATAGCCACAAATATCTTCCTTACTCCACTTAAATCTAGCAGTGTTTCTTTTCCAGAAGTTTTTGTCTTGCTCTGCTTGTTGGAAAAAAGACTTCTGGACAGAAGAGCCATCTGCAGCATCTGGGAATTCTTCAGCCACCTTCGGTTTATCATCTGGATCGTAAAGAGTGTGTACCACCAGCAGTGAGAACCTTGGGCACCATGTGTCTGTTCACCCTTGCAGTAATACATCATGGTGGGTTTGGGAAGAAAATAGCAAAGAACTTCCTTGTCTCTGGGAAATTTAATTTCATTCTGAACCCAGTGTCTTTGCCACAGTTGATGGGATTTGTGTGATCGAATGTAGACACACCAGAGGGAAATATCTCCATCTCTACCTTTATGGTCAGAAGAGAGAAATAAGGCCTTCTAGAGATAAATTAATCTGAATTAGGGAAGATGAATCATGTCTGGAAAATTCCCATTGCTTTCTATGGGCTAAGATGAATACTTCAGCTGTAGTTTTCTGTAATTGAGATCTATAAAGCACTCCTGGGGTTATTTCTACCCCGTGACACAGCACCGCAAACAGTATTTCAGCCTTTGTGGCTTCATTTGGGGATCTATGGTCTGAGATGTGTTCAGGTTTGTGTATGTGCAGTCAGAGAGTTGTGTTAGGCACCATATAGAAACACAAAGGCAGCCTATTCCCTAGGGAAACAGTAACCTGAATGAAATCTTCTATTCCTATCCCTTTCCTGGCATGGCATAATGCAGAATAACTTTAAAAACATTCTAAACCTTTCTTCCAGCTTTGCAGGTTGTGACTGTTTCTCTGCCTGAGCATTTGAGGGATTGAAAGACTGAAGATACACCATACACAAAGCATGCTATGTAAAAAATACACCATATTCCACCACTGGCATGTAACTGCCACGTGCATGTACTTGTGCCAAACAGGCTCATGCTCTTAGAGCATCTCCAAACTAGGCATTTTAAGTTCTATTGGTAGAAACCTGTTGTGGGATGTAGCTGTTGTCATTGAATAACCATATAATATATATAAAATATATATAATATAATAACATGTATAATAATAACTATTTGGGTTGCTGGGATGGTGAAATGACCAACATACACAGAGAAGGAGCACTCCCAGCAGCTCCATGGAGAAGAGCATCGGTGTGGGACATGCTCTGACTGCTGCCTGCCTGCCCTATGTTATTAGCTCGAGTGTGGAAAGTACCAGCTTAAGCAACTAGTTTATGTGTGTGGCAGAGGAGATGTATGTGAGCCACTGGTGTCCTGTTGAAATGTGTGCTTCTGGGATTGCTGCAGCAGATTAAGTTGCCATCCTGAAGCTGTGATTTACTTTGGCCTGATTTAATTTGTGCAGGTGCTGATTAGAAGTGCCCACAAAGTCTGCAGCCATAGCTCAGCTGAAGGGACAGCTAGATCACCCTACATCTGTGGTTCCTTGGAAACAACCCTTTTTTCCATCTGGGTGTTTTCTTTAAGATGGGATTTAAAGATTTTTTTTCTCCCAGTTTTATTGTTTGGGGCAAAGCAGATGTCTCTGGAGCCATCTCACAGAAATACAGCTGGTAGAAACAGAGGTTTAAAACTGTTTCAGTTCAAATTCGAAGGCAAATACAAACATGCCCATGATAAATTGGTTCTTGGCCCTAAGCTTTTCTATTTTATCTTAATTTAATGCTCAAACTTCTACAGGTGAAGTTCAAACTGAAATCTGACCTATTTGTCCTAAGTCGCACAGACTTGCAGATGAATCTCTGGAGACTCTAGCCTAGCTCAGCTCATGCTTTTTCTAGCTCATCTTTCTGGCATTAGAGATGTTAGAGCATGTTTCAATGAGGTGGGATTCATCTCACCTAGCTTTCAGTGCAGGACTTACCTTGCATATTATGATCTCTAAATTTCAGTGTCTCCATCTATGTGTTTCTGTGGAAGCTGGGACTCTAAATTCAAAAGACAGTCAATGTAACGTGTGATGGCATGAAGCTGTCTTAGCATGGAGTCTAATGTTGGTTTTGGTGTTTCGGGGTGCCCTCCTTAGCACAAGCAACATTCAAAGAGTGCAAGTATCTCCCCTAAATCGCAGTTGTATCTCACGCAGGCACCTCTTATTCCTCATAGCCTCTCAGGTGGCACAGAGCATCCATCCATTGCTTGTGGTTAAACTAAGATTATTAGGAAAACAGCTCTTTTGCTAGCTCTTTTCTTGCAAAAAGGGCAGTGATAGTCTTTTCCTGTGCTCCTCTTGCCAGTGTGAAGCTCATTAGAGCACTGACGTTCCCAAAGCACTCAGACCTCATTCAGGGTCTGATCCTGGCTGGATCTATAGAGCATGCAGTCATTAGCAGATCCTATTATATCTGCATCTGTGTTCATGAAGGAAAAAGCTCCTGGGACCATGCACACAGCAGAACTGTAACAGCTGAAGGTAGATTACAATAAACACATAGGAAAATCAATGTGGACAAGGGGAACACTTTATCCTTTCCTAAACTGGTTCCTCCACCTTCAGAAGTTAGAGATGCTTCGGTAGTGTAACACTGGAAACCACAAGACTGAACCCTGGAAAACTCTTTTTAAAGCAATTAAGTCAAACTGTGCTACATGGTGTTAATTTAGAATTTCAATTAGTGCATACAATTCGCTATCAGCTCAGGCCAAGTCATTTTCACTAACCAAAGCTGCTACTTGTTTGACTGTTTGCTTGAACAGTATGAAGATGGAAGCAATTTGTTAACATAATCTGATTTAATGTGATGACTAATGATTTTCAGAGGGAAGGATGGATTGGGTTTGTCAGGCTGATTATATCTGAAGCATGACTGAGAAGGGGACTGGCCATTTCAGCTACCTTGGTCAATGAAGATTTGCAGGGACCGAGCTGGTCCTTAGCATTTCCAGAGTGAATTCAACATAGCAGCCTTCCAGTATCTGAAGGGGACTACAAGGATGCTGGAGAGGGACTCTTCATCAGGGGCTGTAGCAATAGGACAAGGGGGAATGGGTTTAAACTGAAGCAGGGGAAGTTCAGGTTGGATATAAGGAAGAAGTTCTTTACTGTGAGGGTGGTGAGGAACTGGCACAGGTTGTTCAAAGAAGGGGTAAATGTTCCATCCCTGGCAGGTTGGACAGAGTTTTGGGTGAGAGGGTCTAGTGTGAGGTGTCCCTGCCCACTGCAGGGGGTTGGAGCTGGATGATCTTAAGGTGCTTTCCAACCTAAACCATTCTATGATTCTATGATTAACTAAGTTCAGGATGGATATGTTTACTTGTCCAAGGCAGTTTGAGTTCCCCCCTCGCAGGGGTGAGTCCTGTTCCTATTTGTATGATGCAGTGATGGCTGCACAACTCCCTCATTCAAATGGAGACTGAATTCCCCTAAGCCCTCCCTATCACTTGTTTTGGTATTCACCCCCTGGCTATGGACACCCTGCACCCAATTCATCTTGTTTTATCCTCCTAGGAGAACTGCTGGCTTTGCAAATCAATTCAAGAGACTGGGGCTTTTCAGTTGTGAGGTTTTGTTTTGGTTCAGCTTTGCAGGATTGTCATTACATCAGTGGCTCTTGTCTCAGTTATTGTTGATGGCTAACCCTACATCCTGCAGTGCAAAAAGAGAAGCTTGTGTGTGGTGTCCAGAAGGTCACATACCCTTCTCTGCTCCCTCCCTTGGCCAGCAGTTTTACCATGACTCATGTCAATATTGACATTTACTGGGGACTTGTCTTTGTGCTTTCATCCCTCTTGAAAAGGCTTCATGTTTTTCTTCTGGGTTTGCCCAGACTTTTTCCTCACTCTTTTCTTTTACACCGCCTTTCTCTGAAGAAAGAAAAACCCTTTTGTAAAGGCTTTTCTTTTTCCTAGAAATGTTAACTCCCTGCACAGATATTCTGGGAACTTTTCACTGTTCTTTTGCTTCGTGACACAAGAAACTATATGAGTAACATTATCTCTTTGAGGCAGCAAGTCATTGTACTCGCTTCTAAAAGCTGATCTTGTTTTGTTTGAAGCGCTAGCTGCTTTATTCTGGCAGTGGTGCGCTGGAATACGCTTGCTGTAGCTCAGTTGCACTTGCTTTCCTTCCTTTTAATGCCACTTCTCGGGCTGCCCTCACCATGAGCAAACCTATCAGCATCTGGCCAGTTCATAATGACTTGTTATGAAATAAAAATTAATCAAGCACTGAGATTATTGCACTGTATTTCCCAGGACTTATTATCAAGAGTGATTGAGCAGACATCTTGTTTCGCGGGGGTAGATTGCACTTGGGTTGGAATTAACTCACAACAGCTGCTTTATTACTGTGATGTATTATTATTTATGTAGGATGAAAGATGTGAATAGCACTTGAGCACAACAGATCTGTGCACAGAGGAGTTTACAGTCTAACGGAGAGGCAAGGCTGGAGCAGATGACAATAGAAAAGGGAACGGGACATGCGTGTTGCTGCAATTCAGTCTATAAACTTTAGCAGAGACTTTGTTTCTCTTAGCCCCTTGTTCCTTATTTAAGGAATAGTTATGACCAGCATTATCAAGTAGGTGAATCGTCCAGAGCTTTGTCTTTAACACCATTTAAGTGTTTTCTTGTTTGGCTCTCTCCCTGTGGACCCAGCGCTCAGATATGGCCACGTTTCACTCAGTTGAGGAGCCAAAGAAAGCAGATAAAGAGGCAAAGAGAGATTTGCTTCAGAGAAACATCAAGTATATTTTTACCTCAGAGACACAATGATTTAGTGCAAGAGTGAATATTATGCATCTTAAAATACAGTGAAGTTTTATGGTGATCTTTGTACTGAAGCCACATTGCTCAGCTACTAGTACAAATCCTGCAAGATAACAGAAGGTGTTAAGGAAGGAACCGGAAAAAAAGATAAGACAGAAAGACACACATCTTTTAAAACATAACTAACAGCAAACTAACCTGCAAAGGGAAAAGCAACCAGTAAATACACAGCTACATCTTTGTCAGATGTAACTGAAAAGGGTATGTGGTAGCCCTGCCTAGAAGGATGTACATGAGGTTTGGTTTGCTGCCTTCCTAAAGCACATATGGGCCTTTGACTAACAGAGTTGAAACACACTGTGATAAGGTACAAAACCCTTCTGTTTGCTGGAGGGGGAATATGTGTGTGTACCACTACTTGTTATTGATGGGAAAAGTGTTAGGGTAGGAAGAGGGAGACATTTGGGTTGCAACGTGTCTGGGTACCAGAGTTTTGAAGAATTTGGGACCAAGAATTATAACCCCTGAACAGGGAAATGCTGAATGCTGAAAGTGATTCAGACCCAGATGGATTTTTGTGGAATAGATCCTCTAATTCCCACAGTACATTAAATATCCTTTTCACTTGTGATAAAACCCTTCCAGATCCTCTCGCTCACTACCTCACACCCTTAGCCTGCTGCCAGTTTCAATGCAAACTGCACCCCAATGCTTTCATTTTTCAGAATGCATTTCATGGTGTCTTTCTCCCAAACACCAAGGGATCTGCTATCAGGTACACCTTGTCTTTTCTCAGCAGTTTCAGCTTTTAAGAACACTTTAAACCTGCCAGGGACAAAATGAGATATGAAGAACCAATTTCAATTACAGTGTGTGAGGTGGTTTCCCAGCAACAGGAGTATTTAAAAGCAACATAAATTAACATAACTTAAAAAAGGCAGTAGCAACAGCCACTGATTTTTGTGGTGTGATGTTTTGTATTCATTAAAACATAGTTTTTGAGCATTGCTTCTGCCTCAAGGCACAACCCCAACTCATCTTAACATCACATTTCTCCTTTCTTCATGGAAAAGTCCTTAGAAATTTACAAAGACAGAGAGGAAGAGAAAGTAGAGGGAAAGAAAGCAGACTAGACTGGTAACATAATTGCTTGGAGCTAAGCTATTGACTTCTGCTCTAATAGCAAAACTCAGTTACTCTCTCAAGGAATAATCCCTTCTCCTCTAGGATCCAACTCCCTTTTTGAGCCATAAAAAGAAATATTGCATCTTAAAACTGCCTTTCCTCCCTGCTTTTGGCACCTCCACTGTACATCCCCTCCTCCCTATTCTCTCTGGAAACTTTACTTTCTCTCCGGGTTTGACAGATAAAGCCAGGACAATTGGTGTTCTGTGAAAAAGCTGTTTTAAACCAGAGTTTATAAATCACAAATGCTGCATCCTTAAGCAGGTAACAGATTTTGCCTGAAGGGAGGGAAGGGTTATGTTAGTAGAGACCCATAAGAACTACAGCATCCCAGTAAGCTGCAGTGCAAGAAGAAACTGGGACAAGATGGTGATTTTTTAATGTCCTTTTTACCTTGAAGTATTTCTAGTATTTGAGCTGCTTATGTCCGTTAACACCTTATACCTGATAACAAATATGTAGGGCAGTGACATCCTCTTTGTACAAGTCTAGGGGAGACCAAAAGTAAAGGTGCAGTGATTTGTGTCTCACTCAACCATAGACATCTATAATGCAAATACTTACTTGGAGGCAAGTCCCATCCTGGATATGATACTGTGACTACAGGATCCTGAAGTGACCACCCCTCTCAGGGCACAGGGACACAAAATTGGCTGCACTGAGCCAGAAGACTAAGCAAGCCCAGTCTCTGAGAGTGGGAAAATCAGATGCCTGTGGTAATACTTCCCAGGTATATATAAAAATGAAGTTTAACTTCAAACTGCTTAAAGCAAAGAGTTTCTGTTCAGCTCAAAAGCAAAACCGAAACTTCAACCTCTGAAATTTATTCCCAATGTTTTTTGAACCTTCAAAGAGTTTCTTTTCCTCAGAAAAACGTTATCATTCTCATTCCAAGTTGGATCAGAAGAGCAGTTCCATGCACTTGTATGGTCTCAGTTTATATTTTCCAAGAGGAGAGATCAAAGGCATCTGTTGCATTGCAAAATCAGCAGGACACAGATCGCTCACACTGCAAGCACTGCCCTGACAACATCAATCTTTTGGGACGTGCAGAGATCATTTTGGTTAATCTCCTTTGTCTGGGCTGCTAGACATCCAAAATTCCTGGCCAAATACTGAAATTCCATTCTTTTCCCCGCTTGTGTGAACAGAATTTCTGAGTGAATAAGGGAAGATGTATCACAAAAAGCTGTAGGAAAATGAACGTAGTCAGAGAAATAGGGGCTATAAATATTGTTTCTTGAAAGGCTGGTGACTGACTGATGAAAAGCTAGGGGTAAGGTTTATCTCTTTGCATCAGTTTCAGTAGCAGGATGAAATTGTGTGCCACATGGTCCAGTGTTGAGTAAATGCACTGGCTTATACCTTCTCAGATACTGACTCTTTCTAAGCTGTCATAGATTGCTCCGAGTATGAGCATCCAGCAACAGTTTGAACAGCTTGCTTATATGTAGGAGCCTTGTTGCAGATGGAATGATGTTTGAGGCATCCTTGGCATGTGTTTGGGACCTGAAAGAGCCCTGTACTGCCTAGAACAGCATCTGAAGGCTAAATAAGACCCCCCAGTTTCACTATATACCTGTGCTTGGCAAATTGGATTGAATATCCCAAGGTGAGAGTCTGAATCCTGCCCTGGGATTCTGTGTCCGTTACAGAGGTGACCCTGGAGAAGATGAATTGGCAGCCAAAGAAGCTACAGAGCATAATAAAATTATGGAGATGAAAGTGGATGTAGACAGCTGCCTTTCCCAGAGCAGAGAGGAGAGCCCAGAAGGACCTGTGAGCTCCGATTCTCAAGAGGTGAACAGTCAGCGGAGAGCCACTGGGAATAAGACATTTGCAAGTTAAATGTATTGAAATCTAAGGTGAAGGACATGAAGAAAGGGTCAGCAAGAAACTAACTTTATAAGTTTCTTCTTTAAAACAAAAGAAGTTACTTGAACTAACTGTGGCCATCCCTCCTTTCCAATCCTAATGATTCTATGATTCCATGATTCAGTGACGCCCATTCTATGCAAAGCTGCCCAAATACTGTTTCATTTGCACTGAGTCAAAAACACCTTTAAACTTTCTGCTTCTCTCATGTCACCTTCCTCGCTTGCTTGTGGCCCCTTCTGGTGTTTGTATCTCTCTGCAGCTGCAGCGGCAGTGAGACAGAGCAGCTTTCTCTCATAATCAGTGTTTATTTACCATTGCCTCCTGGCAGTTTCTGAAGTTGAATTTTTCTGTAGTTCCAGCCATCCAAGCCTGGAATTGGATTTTCACAAAGCTTTTTAATCCAGAAACGGAAGAAATGACATAAAGCAGGGGTGTGACTTTCCTCAGACCCATGGCAGTTGGGTGAATCAACCACAGAATTATAGACCGCCAGGTTGGAAGGAACCTTGAGGATCATCTGGTCCAACCTTTTCTGGAAAGTGGGGAAAGAAAAGCTGGGATGCAGAGGAAGTAAGTGGGAGAAGGACATATTACATTCGCAGTTGGTGAAGTTATATATATATACCTGTGCAATTGGAAATTTTACGAAGCACTGTGAATTCAATTACTTCTGAGATATTTTAAACATGATACAGAAACAATTTATGTCCTGGGTTCAGCAGTAGCAGTCATTTTTCTCCTTCTTAGTAGTTGGTGCAGTGCTGTGTTTTTGACCTTCAGCCTGGGAACAGCACTGATAACACCGATGGTTTCAGTTGCTGCTCAGTAATGTTTACTCTGACCAAGGACTTTCTGAGTCTCATGCTCTGCCAGGGAGGAGGGGAAGCCAGGAGGAAGCAGAGACAGGACACCTGACCCAAACTGACCAAAGAGGTATTCCATACCACAGCACGTCATGTCCAGTTTGTAAACTAGGGACAGTTACTCGGAAGGGTTAGATCACTGCTGGGTTGGGCTGGGTATCGGTCGGCCGGTGGTGAGCAGTTGTATTCTCTTCCCTTGTTGTTTCCCTTCTCATTATTATTATTGGTGGTAGCAGCAGTGGTTCGTGTTATACCTTAGTTACTGGACTGCTCTTATCTCAACCCGTGGGAGTTACATTCTTCCTATTCTTCTCCCCATCCCTCTATGAGCGGGGGAGAAATAAGAAGGGGGAGTGAGAGCGGCTGCATGGTTCTGAGTTACTGGCTGGGCTTAAACCACAACGCTTTATTAAAGAACACCTTAAAAATCTTAAGATAACCATGGTGAGAGGAAGGCTTAATGTTTTCTTTTTAGAAATCAGTCTGCTCATCAGTGTGGAAAAAGCATCCTTACATGTAAATACATTGTGGTTCTTGTGGATATTCACAGGAACATAATGGAAGTTAAAAGGTGGCAAAGCACAAACCAGTTTGAAAGGCTGAATTCTCACACTGAAATTCATGAGGCACTCCATTTCTCATGAGCATATTCATAGATCAGGAGAGCCGGCACCACCTCTTCACTATGGAAGCGAGTGAGGTGCTGCTGGAATTGTACCCAAACCCCTGCCTACAACATCCCAAAACCACTTCTGCCTGTGCCTGCTGGTTGGGAGCATGTCACCCTGTAGGGATGTGGAGGGGACCTGTGCATAGGGAGTGAGCAGAGAGAAAGGACCATCAAGTGGGAAAAGATGAATATTCTCACTCCCAGACCAGGACAGTGTAAGTGATTTCGGCCTCCAAACAATAAAACTCTTTTTTACCTACAGTGCTGAGAAGGAGTTAAAAATACTGCAAAACTTGAAAAAGACACAAAAACCCAGCCCAGGACTGATGTTACTGTTGTTCGATCTTGCTGTTTGGGTGAGTTTTGATCTCTTAGTGTAACTGAGACAAATGATTCTTATCTGTTGAGGTTGGTAGTGCAGGGGAGCAAACAGCACATCAGCTGTCTCAGCTCTTTGACTAGAAGATGCAGAGTTAAATAGACCCATATTTTCAGCCTTTGGCTTCATTAGTAAATTACTGCATAATGAACCGGCACATAGTAACATTCCTGTTTTCTGCCATAGCTAATGCCCTGGTAGTATCTCATCCATAGGCTTGCTTTACAGTGCAGCCAACCTGTTCTTAAGACAGGCAGCAACCTGTCCCTCTTGGGATCAACGTGAGCTGAGCTGTACCCTAAAAGTGGAGCTGGAAAGAAGCACAGCACTGGTGAGGCTGGAGAGAAGTGTTCGATCATTTAATTAACCCTGATAATGTTTCAAAGGAAGACCTTGATGGTACAATCAATAATTCCTCCTGTGATCAGTTTGTTAGCCAGTCTCAAATGTTCTAGTTTTAACAGGGGGCTCCCAGGAGGATGTGAACTGTTACTTGCAAGCAGTAATTCAGGGTGCAAGTAAAACATGACTTCTGGGTTTTAGTCTTTATGTTTCTGACAACCGCTGTCTTTTGTTCTCCACCAGTATGGCATTTCTGAACAAATTATTTGTGTATTCAGTCTTGTCCTTGCTGCTTTGCAGGAAAACGGAGTCTCTGAGCTCTTCTATGTAACAGGCAGAGGTGATGGGACCCCGCATTCAGTTCGGTTGTTTCTTTAAGGGCTTCCCTAAACTCTACCTCTGCTTCAGCTCTAAATCCATGCAGCTGTAATGTGATGGCAACAAATACAAACTTCAGTAGTCTTCATGGAGTTCATTAGCTCAGCTTAGCTACATGTCACTTCAGTTCAGGTTCCCATCTGCATGGAAAACCCCATTAAAATGTCTCAAGACAGCCTGTGGCCTTTTGCTGTTGTCATGGTCCCTTCTCCATATTTATTCTTTCTTTCTTCCTCCTCTTCAACAAACATTTCTTACTAACTGAGTCAAAGTTGACAGATACAGCTTAGGCAGAAGTTCTTTATTGTGAGGGTGGCAATGCCCTGGCACAGGTTGCCCAGAGAAGAGGTAAATGCTCCATCCCTGGCAGTGTTCAAGGCCACACTGGACAGAGCTTTAGATGACATGGTCTAGTGTGAGGCATCCCTGCTCATGCCAGGCGGTTTGGAACTGGATGATCTTAAGGCCTTTCCAACTGAACCCATTCTATGATTCTATGATACCCGCTTGGCTGTTAAGGCAACCTTGAAACAAAAACCCCTTAAAGGGGTCCAGATCTTTCAGGCACAGAGCAGCACTCCACTCTTTGAAGGCACTCTGCCCCAAGGAAGGTGGGAAAGGGGAACCTACATGGTAATATTCAATATCCGAGGGGAGTGCAAGCCAACAGAACCATTTCTTTGTTGTAGCAGTTTCTTTCAGCTGAAAGAAATAGGAAGGCTCCCTTTCTGCTTTGCTGGGTAAAATTTTATCTTCTGGTTTTGACACTTATTAATTTTCCACTTATTAGGCTGCCTGTGAGATTTCCATTGTTGGGGCTTTCTTCATTATTATTTCAAAGATCAGTGCTTGTGGAGTTTTCATTGTCGCGTTAAACACACTGAGTAAATATAGTCCCTGAAACAGGAGATTTTATCTGGGAAACTCAGTTGAAATTCCATGGCTGACAGTTGTTCAAACGAGCCCTCTCTGCCAGAGTACAATAGCAAGTGATATTCTTCATTCCATTTGCCTTTTCTTCATTATTCATTGGAGAGAAGGGAGGGAGAGAAAAGCAGGGTCATCCTGGCATTACATTTATTCCGCTGCTATGACTCCGCTGCACACAAGCAACAAAGCATTCACTCTGAGCACAACACTTAGTGAGATTGCACCTTGGGTATAATACAATGCGTGACCTGTTCCAGGTCGCAATGACTTGCTAAGTCAGCTAATTTCTTTTCCTTGCCCTTACACAGCAGAAGAGTATGCAAGAAGTGAATGGAGAAGACTGTTTCCTACCCAGAAGTCCTCACTCTTGCTGGCATCAGCTGTCCTAGCCTGGAGTTAATGTATCTGAGCGCTGGGGCAGCTTTCTAAGGGACATGCTCTATTTTCCATGCATAAATTTTGTTGTAAGAAGGAAAGCAAGTTCAGCCTTGTCTGTTAGTGCAGTCTCCATGTGGCTCATAATGAAAGCAACCATGTTACTTTTAGGAAGAGCTGAATTACAGACAACTGTGGGTAGTCAAGGTAGAATAGGGGTAATACAGCCCATCTTGAGAGCACAGAATGGGTTGTGGTATCCCCTGAAGATCATGAGGCTCTGAGCTAAGGAAATCAGCCAGGTTGAGCAAGAGGGCTTAAAATGTGAGGTGGATCTGGGCATGGGAATGACTCAGATTTACCTTTAACAAGTAAGGTGAACATCCACTTAACATCATTGTATCCAAACACAGCATGCCTTGGCTGATGAGCTCAATTCATGTTGAGATGGGGCTCAAGGTGTAATGGTAGGGTGGTAGTGTCTGTGTGGGAGGTAAAACTTCGGTACTCAAGGCAGCTTCACATCACATCTATAGGCCTGACTGTCATTTACAGACAGGTCTCTCATTCTTCAGAACATGTTAGGGCTTCAAAATACATGATAGTGGCTGCTCCCTTGAGGCCCATTGCCAACAGTGCTAAATGGCTTTCACATGAAAGAGGACAAGGCTTTGCCAGATTCCCAACCCTTTCCTTCTGTATTTCACAAAACCCACAACCACACAGCCAAGAGACTGGAGCTGAACTGGTTCCATGACCCCTACCTGAGTGTAGTAAAATGTGAAACAATTTGGATAAAAAATGATGTCTGAGTGATGGATCACAAACAACGTCATCAGAGAAATGAGGTGGTGGTAGAGACAGGGAAGGGTATCAAACATTTTGCCTCCTTGTTCTCATCTCTCACAAAATATGCTGTGTTTGTTTTCTTAACAGGGACTGACAAAACTCAACACATTGATTACAAGTGTAATCCAAAGCTGAAAGTATTGAGAACCAGTGATAGAAAACCTGGCTCTGGGTGTGTAGTACGGTAGACCTCCAGGAGAAAAGGTCTAAATTACAGAGTATATCCCACAAAACGATATGAAGAAAGGCTCATTGCCAATAGAGCACTAAGCTAGCACTTCCAGATAAAGCTTTTCTAGCTGTTGTTTAATCTGTGGCAGAAGTGTGTCTGTAGCATGGCAGATGACAGCACACGTTCCCAGTCTGAGATGGTGAAACTGTACAGTATCAGGCTGAGGCTAAGGGCTTCTGTCTCCATCTTCAGCCCTTTCACCCAAAGACCAGCATCTCCTCTCAGCAATCTATCCATGTGTGTCTGAAGATTCTTTACAATGATATCAGTAATTTCAGTTCCAGCTAAGAGGTCAGGAAATTGAGGTATTGAGGGACATTGACTTGCCTAAAGACTTCTGAGAGGCCTAGGAAAGAGGAATACAGTTGAGGTCTCTTGTGCCCAACCCCATGATCCGTAGCTGCTCTGTGAATCTGAGCATACATGAAAGACTTTGTTGGAGACTGAACTCTTCATTACAAAAACTGATGGGGGACTCATTGTGTGATTGATGATTCACGTTCCCAAGCAACGCACGTCCCTGGGAATGGCTGTGTAACCAGTCATCAACTCATCTTCGCTGTCCTGGCTCAGATCGCGCTGGGAAAAATCTTCCCTGAGCCCAGCCTTAGAATAGCCTAGAGAAGACCTTCATAGGTCACACACTTAATATTTCATGTTCTAGAAGTCTGTATTTTCCCATATGCATCACATTGTGTCTATGCTCAGAAGAACTGCCCACTGAAGCTACACTCTTTGGCATCAGGCTGTGCTGGGGTGGCTCTTGTCTAACCAAGTGAGATAGCATGTGCAGAATCAGTCAGTGCCTCACTGCAGTCAGTTGAGTACATATAAAATTGTTTAGGTTTGATAAGACATTTATGATCATTGAGTCCCTGACATAGATAGATGATATAGATATATAGATATAGACAGATATAAATAGATAGATTAGATAGATAGACAGATAAGATAGATAGATAGATAGATAGATAGATAGATAGATAGATAGATAGATAGATAGAAGCCTTCCAGTATCTGAAGGGGGGTTATAAGGATGCTGGGGAGGGACTTTTCATTAGGGACTGTAGTGAGAGGACAAGGGGTAACAGGTTCAAACTTAAACAGGGGAAGTTTAGATTGAATATGAGGAAGAAGTTTTTTACTGTAAGGGTGATGAGGCATTGGAATGGGTTGCCCAGGGAAGTTGTGAATGCTCCACCCCTGGTGGTGTTCAAGGCCAGGTTGGACAGAGCCTTGGGTGACATGGTTTAGTGGGAGGTGTCCCTGCCCATGGCAGGGGGTTGGAACTGGATGATCTTAAGGTCCTTTCCAACCCTAACTATTCTATGATTCTATAATCTGAACTACTTTCTCAGCAGTGGTTCAGAGTTGAAGTGTTCGGGGTTCCACACACATTCCTCATTTGCTCTTTGCTCCATGGCCACCACTCAGCAAGTTCATTCCTCCCCAGCTGGGTAACCAACCTGTAAACCTTTCTGCAGGCTGCTTGGGGAAGTTTTTCCACTCTTAAACCATCCCAACCTTTTCACTGTTTCCCCACTCACTCTTGGATCCACACTGAAGGTGTTTACATCAAATTTTGCTTCAATTCTGTCCCTGAGTGCTTGAAAAGAAGTGGAAACAGTTCTGAGGAAAAGAACTTTGTAGCAGTACTATCACTATTTCATTTGTGTACCTTTCCCCCTTCTGCTAAATTGGTTTTCATTCCAGCTATATTTCTTCGAATGTGAAGGGTTTTCTTTCCCTCCTTGTTTTCCTTTTGGTCCTATCCTCTGTTTAAAAGCAAATTCATCAATAACTTTCAATGAAATGTATCTGCTGTTACTCTCCAGGATAACACAGTTTGAATGTTTTGATTGATTTATGTCTATAGAAACCAAATTGCATCAGCCGTTCATCTGTAGAAACCTTTGTTTTCTTTAAAGGCATGAGCCCTGTGCCTCATTAGTCTCCCAGGCTTTTCTTTTTTGTACCTGTTGTGTTTCACACATTTTTATAAGCTGTCTGCCTCTAATAAATGAAATTATATTTCAGCTGTAAAGCGTTCCCATAAGCAATCAAAGAAATGCTGCCTTACAGTCTCTGAGAATAAGCACCATCAGTATCATTGTCACATCATCAAGATGTAATACAGCCTGGTTATTAGTTTTATGTTACTCTGACAGCTCAGAACATCTCTGAAAACCCAGTGCTGGAGGAATCAAAGAATTGAGGATCAGCATATATCAGCCTAAGGTGCCTAGCACTGCTATATAATGGCTTGCTAGAATCATAGAATCATAGAATAGTTACGGTTGGAAAAGACCTTAAGACCATCAAGTTCCAACCCCCTGCCATGGGCAGGGACACCTCGCACTAAACCATGCCACCCAACCCAGCCTTGAACACAGCCAGGGATGGAGCATTCACTGTTGTTTGACATTCATTGTTGTTAGAAGAGTGGCTTGGTTCAGCATGAGATCTTGAGTGATTTCACTCAAGGGTGAGAAGCTAAAATAGGATGAATTTAAGTGGAAATCACATGTAGATTTATTGTCATGACTTGGAACTACCAGTATGAGTTACATGATCTCTGACAGCATCTTCAGGTAGCTCCAGCAAAGTTCAGCTAAACATCCTTTGGGATCCACAGGCAAGCAGAAACTTGTTTACTTCTGCTCTTATTTCTTGTTCCCAAGAGAGAGAACTGAAAGGATTGTGTATTTCCCAGGGCATCTTCAGGTGAAACAAGATGAATGCAGCTGCGCATGCACTCTGGTCTGTTCTTGTCACCCACCTACCGTGCAATCCAGAGGAAGAAGATGGGCTAGTTCATAACACACAACATTATTCAATTTCAAATGAAAGCAGGCTTCCAGCCCCCCATTTTTCCAGCACTGATCTAATGGCACTAATGGCAATTTTGAATTCCTGAGGTTTTGATGAATCTCTCCCAAGTTCATGGCAACATTCAGTAACAAAGTTTGGGTTTTCTCACCCTTTGCTTTCACCCCCTTTTCCCGAGTCTGCACTGTCCTGTGCCATATTTATTCATAAAGCTTTCTGCTGTTATCCGTGTTGCAATCACTGCAACTATTAGTGCAAGACACCCATGAGAGACATGTGCTAGCTCAAGTAAGTATGAGTGGAAGCAGCCCCATGAAATCAAATAAACAGGACAACAGGTAAGCGACAGAGGAAGAATACCACTCAGAACAATGCTAGGCACAGCACAAAGTTGTCTTTCACATTTAAATAACTTTTTTCTTAGCTTAAATTAATTCAGTCTTGGTGATGCTTATTTATACCCAAATCTTACTGCCTTTTCCTTTTCAGATGGCAGCGAGGCAGAAGGGAAGCGGAGAGGACATCAGCATTCAAAACTCCCCTCTACTTGCATGCACACTGCATTGCTAGAATTAACATTGTGTCTGGTCCAGTCAGATCAACTTTGTAGTCAGATTATTTCACTATTAAAATCTAGACATATCTCAGAGACAATAGAGAAAATCCCACTGACTCCAATTTGTACTTTTGTAACTCATCCAGGGAAACAGCAAAGCATCAGATGGCTCTGTTTATTTTGAGGTACATATATATGTGTAGAGGGAAAGCAGATAGCAATTCCATTATTTCCCAACCCCCCTTTCTGCTTGGAAGATTATTTACAAACACACAGCCAAAATCCTATTCAGAAATTGATTATTGTGTTCATTGTTCCAGAACACATAATAGCAAATTCAAGCAGGAACTGCTTTAGTGAAGCAGTAATAGTGCAAGTTGCTCAAACAAGAAAGGAACAGGGAGAGCAGTAAATAAATGTCACAATCTAAAGGCTGCAGAGAGCCCATAATCACCAAGTCTTGCACTTTGAGTCTTCCACTCTTGTTGAGCTGTTGTAGCACCTTTGGTATGTCATCAGGACCTGAGGTTTAGCCACAGCTCCTAATACATGGGCTAGATCCTCCTAAATTCTGCACCAAAATTCATACTGATTTCATGGTAACTGAATTGTGTTTTCCAGTTCCACGTGCAACCAACATACAGGACTCCCACTATGTCTGTGTACAGTGGTCCAGCAAGGGTCACCTCTTCCTTTAGCGGAAGAGCATCCAAGTCTTGGTTAACTGACTTCATTGAACAGGTATCTGTTGCGTATGGACTGAGACAAACCAGGATTTGAAGTAGAGGCCATGCAGAATGGTCAAAATACCAGTTCTTCCAGTGACTTGGTCAGCAGTGCGCTTACCATGGTAGTAGACAGAAAAGGAAAGGAATGCTTCAGCTCACTGCTAAGACACTTAATGGGTGCCACCCTCACCTAGGAGCCCATGGGCTGGCAGACAAAATGCCAGTGTAGTCTGTAGAGGTCTGTCTGGCCAGATTTTCTCAATACAACTGTCCAGAACCGTTTATTATGGCACCCAGCCTGGTTCCCAGAAGGGCACTGTCTCTATACCAGGCTCATGAGGATGACTCAGAAGGCTCCAGGGCATCTCAAGTGATGATAAATGCCTGTATCAAGACAAATGATGCAAGCATTTAATTTTTCCCTCTGTGCTGCTTCCATCTAATATCCCCTTTCTCACCTCATTTTGTTTTCCTTGTATCAGTGGAAAGAACTTCAGTCTCTATGAGCTGCTCTGGTTAAAGCCATTCAAGTGTTTTGGTTCCCTGGAGTGACTCAGACAGTTTACTGCACAATGAAGGAACACTGGGAGGGTTGGAACTAGACGATCTTAAGGTCCTTTCCAACCCAAACTATTCTGTGACTCTGCGATTCTATCAGGACATATACTTTGTGCTGACCCATTCCCCCAGCAGAGCAATTAAAATATGAATCATGAAAAAGCAATATTATTTTAAAACCACAACACAACCCCTGACATTGAACAGCGCCAGGAATGGACTTGTCAAGCACTATTAGTTTTTCATTTCATTTTACAATAGAAACAGGGAAAGAAAGAGTGTTTACAAGCAAAGCGGTCTGTTCTCTAGTCAAAATACTGTCTGATGATGCTCTGGGACTAAGCAATTAACAATGATCAAAGAGAGTATTTGTCATTATGAAGTTAATGGGAATAAAAATATCACTATATTAATAGGTTTTGCTCTTTTTTTCCCCCTCCAGAAATAAAATCATAATTTTCCAGTATTTGACAATATAATCCTCATCACTGTTTAGTTGCTTTTCACTGAGAGCAGAAGCTGTTTTTTTTTGTCTAAAAGCTAAAATAAAAGGTGGAATAAGCAAAATGCTTGTATTAATCCCATTTTTTCCCAAACTTATCTTTCAGTTTTAAAAAAGGCTCAACCCAATTTTGGGGTCAGATTTTTGGGTTGCACAAGGTGGTTCATTCAATTACCGCAGGAAAAGAGTAATTCAGAGTACAAATTAAATACGCTGGTATGCAGATGGTTAATTGGATTAATAATTACCTTGCATATGTAAAAAGATGGTTTCTGTTTGCACAGGCAATTTTTATCAGGGTTCTCCTGGGATATAAAAAGAAAACCATGCTAATAAATGATTGTTTCAACGAGTGAGATCATTTTGCCTTGGTTGTGACTAAACTTCAGAGGAAGAAGCTTTCTGCTTCCATCAGAAGGTAATTTAAATGAAGGCAAAAAGGCTCTTCTTTCTCTTTTTCTGTACACTCACCTCAGTCACTCTAGGGAAGAGTGAAAACGAAGCACATTGTAATCTGCAGAAATCAGAAGACAATGGGAAAAAATGTGGTTTTAAGCATTTTTTGGGGGTGGGAACAAATTGCCATGGCAACTCTCTAAACGGATCTGTCTTCAAGGAAATCATGCTGCTCTCTTGAAAAGTGAGATGCATAATAGAGCGAGCACTTGAAAGTTCTCTTTGAAAGGCATGTGTACAGGAAAATCAGAAATATTTTATAAATTCAAACTTATGAAACATTCATGCTGATTCGCTAATGTTTCACATGGCAATTATTCTGCCCAAAGGCAGGAGCTGAATAACCTTGCCATGTATATGTGCATTTTAAAGCTTACTTTGTGGTTGGACTGATCTGGTCTATCAGAACCTTTTCTTGTGCTTCACAAGCACTCGGAGTCTCTCGCTATCAATATATAGGTTGCTGTTAACTCACATGGTCATTAAATCAGAGCCTGAAATATTTCACCCATTATACCCTTTCTTTTTCTGACATGTGGTGTCAGTCAACATTTTCCTACCAGCAGGAGCAGTGGCATCAATGTGCTGCAGAGAGTGGGATGACAGAGAGGACAATTTGACCTAATAACTACTTGGAAAAGCTGATGCTCTTATTTTAAACCAGTCAGATGGTCTGAGGCATCTGGTCACACTGAAGATTATATTTTGCCCTTGGAATTGAAGGATTCTCATCCTGGCAGAACAAGTAAAATGATCCCCTACCCCTATTAAAATGAGTATTTTCTTTGCTGTAGGATATTTACTTCCTAAACCTCTGGTCTGAAACAGTAAGCTAGAGCCTGACCAATATAGGAAAACATATCATGAGCATTCATGTGCATCCTTGAGATGGAGCTGCCTTCATGCTTTTTTCTTGACCTGTTGGTTGCTTCTTACTACTCCTGGCCTCTTCTTCTACTATTTTAATTAATACAGTCCCAAAGATTTGCTTTTATTTCAACCAGATTAAAGATAAAAATACATCCTGACTGCACCCAATATCAACATCTTCCCCGTAGCCATGTGCACCAATTTAACTGACCTCATTTTGAAACATCACCTTAGACTTACATGTTACGTAGAGAAGCCCTGAGGGTTGCATTTACGCTGTCACATGTAAGAAACACCAAATGGAGGAGCAGTTCACCCATGTCTCCCTGAGGGTATTCTCCACAAGCCACCATCACACACTTCAGAGAGCCGAGATGGTGGTTTCTATGCCAAGTCAGGGCAACTAGCTGTGGTTTCAAATACTGGAGGCAGTTTGTGAACAACTCAGTGATTTACTCTTCCATGTGTAACTGTCTAGTACCTTTCTAAGTCAGTTGTCTGCTCAGAACAACTTCAAAGTTGTTCTTTGAAGAGGAATGATTACAGCAGTCAAAAGAAGGTGTCACATTTGGCAGGTGGATCACTTGATGGGAATGGTTGGGACTGAGTACTGGCTGCAGAACACGCATACATCTCATCTTGTGCTGTCTCGCATAAAAAAGTGCTATCTCATCATCTTTTCATATTTTTTGAGGAAAAAGGAGATATTTTGATGAAGTTTAACACAAATGGGCCTTAAGGAGAAACTTACATAGAAAAAATTACTGCTGATGGTAGACAAAAGGACCATAATACCTGTCAGGGATAATAATTGCTGTATCTAAGGAAACTCGAAAGCTAGAGCCAGACTTCACAGCTTGAAGTAGGGTGAAGAAAGGAATGTGAAGGTTTGAAAACACATCAACCTCGGGGGGGAAGGCTGGTTCTGGCTCAGGATGTCTGGAGCTCAGTCTACATGCCAGCATGTATGTGATTCTCTGGCTTCTTCTTCAAAAGGTCAGATGAAGTGACTGTAATGAATTCTTCTGTCCTTCAAATCTATGAATCTTCTATGATTTAAGAACTGGGTCATCAGAGAATTAAACCCCTGCAATGTTTTCACTCATTGTTATGGTTGGATAGCCAAAATCGGAGTATGGGTACCACTCCCTCCCACTCTTTCCCTGGAATCAAGCTGTTTACAGCTACACATCAAACACCAGCATGAAAGTTCCGACACCCAAACAGGAGCACACATCAGTGCCACATCACAGAGGCAAATTAAATATCTGCTGCAGTGGCTGGGTGTTGGGAGCCATTGCAGTGTCCAAGATGTTTGGGATGGTAACGCTGGGTATGAGGAACCAGGATGGGTGCAGTGATGTCTGTACCTGTGATGGCCTCTCCTCGGTGCTGGGGCTAGAATTTAGAACCTAATCCAACCTTATCTGGAGTCAGGATTAGCCTTTTCTTCAAGGACGTAAACCTTTCACCCATCATTTTTCATATGGATGGGGAATTTAAGGCTGTTTCTTAATGCTGTGGAATAGCAAAGCCAAGCCTCGGTCAATGCAATCTGAAAATGAGGCCCCATGCAGGCATCTGGACTCTCTGAACAGTCAGTAGAGAGAAGCAGATTCAGAGGTAATTCATCACAGCTCTTCACAGGGAGTGAACTGGTCCAGGAAGCTCCACCATCTGCAGAATGAACAAGCTTAGCATGGATACCCATCGGTTAGGTGGCAGGAATCAGCCAAGAGAAGCCCCATCCTTGCTTTCTATGGTTAAAAAAGGTCATGGGCAACATTGTTCCACTGCATGATCTGACCAAAGCTGAAATAAGGTGGCTGTTGTTGATCACAGGCAAGGAGATGTGTAGAATTATTACAGAATAAAAGTCAGAAAGGTGGCTGCTAGTATAAAGTCATGGATGGATCAGCTAAGAACTGGCATTGGTTACCTATGAATGTAGATACATTACTGGGTGCTGATCTGATTCAGCAGATCAGTTAAATGCCATTGCAGGTGACAAAAACTGTCCTTAACTCCATCTCTGAAGTGGCCATCAAAAATCTTGCTCGTGCCTTGCTGTCATTATTACAGTCATGCCCCAAGCTTTATTATTGACCATCCAAATAGAGAAAGTCAGGAGATAGGTGATGATGGCAGTAGCTGTCCCAAGCAGAAGTCAGGCCTGCTGTGCCTTTGCAGTGCTTGGCCACTGAATTTAGCAGCATGTAGACCAGCTGGATGCTCATCTGAGATGCCCACAGGAAGAGAAGCCTTCCTGATATCTAGGATGCTAGTGCAACCCATAATTTCAATGTCTGCGCTCCTTCTAAAGATGAACTGACCTTTTCATTCCTCACCAAGCTTCCAAATATCCTAGGAAGGACAAAGCCCCAGCATCTACAGCCTAAACCCCATCATCTGGTCCCTCAGTCCCCTTTCCTTACTGAAGGGCTAGCACTGAAGCCCTCAGCAGAACTCTGCATCCCTACTGTGCAGTTACAGGAAGGAAGGAATTACTGTGTGTGTGCACATGTGCATGTAATACTGTTCCAGGGCAAAATTGTGCCACTGTGTGTGCAACAACAGCACAGATCTTCCCTTGGGGTATACAAAGCCTTGTGCAGTGGAAGTCGCTTCCTAAAGCCATCAGGCTTTGGATTAAAGCCATCAGCCTCAGAAACATCTCCTCCTTGCCTGCAAGTGAACACACTTATCCTAGTTTCAAAGTAAGACAGACTATAATTCCCCTTCTTTAATTTATGTGTTCCATGGACAAGTGCAAGGGTGTCCCTCCAGGAGAAAGTCTGTTTCTCTTTATGCCCCATTGAGACTCCAAAGCTGGCAAGCTATTCAAAAAGAAGCAGAAAAAAATAAATGCAGAGGTAGTCTTTATACCCCTGATCTCAGCTATTTTTTTCCTTGCAGAAGACCATCTTTGAGTACTGTGTTATTGAACCTCCCTGTTTAATGACCCTTCTAATGCATTGCTATCAGGTAGTGCCATCTGTATTTGGGCAAATGTGCTCACTCGTCTGTTTACTCAGCATAAATTAGCTTTATTTAAAGTTTAATGGAAGTTACATCTATTTAGACATCTGTACTTAACTGATTACTGGCCACGTTGGGCTGCCTGGTGGTTCTGCATGAACTTGCCAGCTGCTATGGAATAATAAGGGCCTGACATATGCTAAGAGCCAGCAACAATCACAGTCAGGGAGTACTGTATGCATTGTATTTGTATGTATTTCAGAACTGGCAGCTAATAGCAGCATAAAGAAGCCCACCCGCTCCCTCCAACTGCCTCCTCCAGCCCCATGCGTGTCTCTGCTGTCAACCCAAACCTTTCCAGAAGCACATAAAGAAATCCCTCTCCCTTGGCGGGGAGTGAACTTCTTTGTACATACCATTAAATCCACATATAGTTTGCTACCTGTTTCATGCTGCTAAATACTTCTGTCCGCAGGAAGCCAGATGCCATCCCAGTTCATCAGCATCTGCAACTGATTTGGAAAGCTGCTGCCATCTATAGATAGGTATGAGGATTTGCTAGCACAGGTAGGGAAAAGATTTGTGAGATGGAAGCAGGATGAATGGAAAAGGAGGGAAAACACAGAAAGAGGAGAGATGCAGGTGTCTGATTAACAGCCCCACTGCACTGTGTCATGCAGTCCATCTACTCTCTCTGGCAATGGTCGAATGCAGAAGTAGCAGGAAACAAATGGGAGAGAAAGCTTCTTCCTCACTCCAGGCTGCTAGAAATTGGGTTTATGCCCTACAAAGATGAATGAGAGAGTCTATATTCCTCTAATGAGTTTTACAGTCTTAAATAAAAAATAAGCTAGCCATGGAACTAGATGCTATTAGCATCCTTCTAGTCCAACATCTCTTCCCGATGATCTTCAACCCTTATATTCTACTGAAAGCTGAGTTGTGCAGAGACCTCTGCAAAATGAGCAGAAGAGGCTGCTGTTATTTCTCACTTACCCTTCAGCACTGATTCCCACCCCCCTCTAGACAGTGCCCAGTTGTACAAGACTGTGGTGGGACTGCCTAACCAAGCTTAGGCAGCCTAATCTTTTTATTATCTATCTCTATGGATTATGTCTGCACAGATTCCTAGTGCTAACAAAGAGAGTTAAGTGCCACAGCAGCCTGGGCATTAGGGAGGATCCGTCCCATAGAATCCCAGAATCCTAGAATCCCAGGTTAGAAGTGACCTCAAGGATCATCTGGTCCAATGTTGTTAGCCAGGCATGACTTAGACTAGATGTCCCAGCACCCTGTCCAACCTAAGTCTGGAGACTTTCAGGGGAGACATTTCTTCTTTGTGTTAAAGTTGAAGTGTCCCCGAGATCTCCAGGCATATTTCTGTGAACAGATGATGGTGATGGGTTTCTCTGAGTGGTCCTGCATGTGAGCACAGGTAAGTTTAATGACAGCAAATGTAACTTCAAATAATAGAACAGGTTGGGTTGGAAGGGACCTTGAGATCACCTACTTCCAACCCTTCTGCCATGGGCAGGGACAGTTTGCCACTGATTTTTTTAGACAGTGAGAGAGAGAAAGCATTCTGCGTCCATCTGGGAGCAAAATATTTAATGGCATGGTGGGACAGAAGTACAGTTGGACTGCTGCTCCATGTGGTGCACTGTGATTTCTGATACATAAGATGAAGACTTATTGTTCCTTGAAGTCTAATGGTTACAGTGCGCCTTAGACACTAAATCTGTCTAGATAGGTAACAAGTACACTAGAGTTAATCAGTTCTTCACTGCTGATGCCCCTGGTGGGTTTTCTGCCAGCACAGTTGTGGAACAGGACCTTGAGAAGAAGTGGATGTAGCCAAGTCACACTGTTAATGCTCTCTGATCCTTTACTGTAGCACACAAAATCTACTGTAATGTTGTCACAGAAACTGGCCAAGATCTAACAAAAATTACCTGTATGCTAAAAATATTATTTTTTCATGATTTCTCTGTCTTTCAAGGAGATGATCAGCCTGGAAAATACAGTCGGTGGTCTGTGGATCCAGGGTTTCCTTCTGGGCTTGTTACTGCATCAATTTCTACATGCATAAGATGTTCTCAAAAGCCTAATATACATTATACAGCCCTCTCAAAAGTACAGCCAAAGCAATAATCTTATTCAGGCTGCAAAGCCAGGCACTTAAAAGTCAGGAAAGGATATGGATGAAGAATCAGCACAAAGTACTTTGGGCAAAGATTGTTCTGACTTCAATATCAGTTTGAAAAGAGCTCGGCACTAAAGTCTTGGAGATAAAAGCCTTTTCCATAACCTGTGCAGCATACACAAGGCTCAGCCTGATCTTCATGTACGGCATAAGCTGTCATAACATGCGAAGATGCGTTACAGCATGTATCTTTACTGAATCTCAGCAGTGCACTTAGGGGCTGCCCCATTGTATCATAGGGCTGACGTCTCAAAGAGTGGCAGCTTTAAACTCAGACTGATTTCGACCTATACCAGCAACAGTTCTGAAAACCTCTTTTCCGATGTAAAGCTACATCTTGTGCTGGACAGACACAAGGCTTTATCAGGTGGGAGTGTTTGTGCAGGCACTAGGAGCCCAGCAGTGTGCAAGAGGAGTGAGCATAGCTCCTGAACTCAAGAAGGGTAATAACGTGTAAAGGAGGCAAAACTTCATATCCTCTTCGCATTACCTCCTTCACATCACCAGAATGAGTTTGCTTGCCATACTGCTCCTTGGTACTGGATATGCTTCTTTAGATCTATGCACAAATATATTATAAAACGAGCTGAGATTGAATGTATTAGACAAGAAATGTTCTTTTGCAATACCTCTGTGCTGCTGAATAGTTATCAGTTTTGTTTCAATTCCACATAAATCCATGGAAAAGCAAGATCAAATAACTCATTAAGGGTGGCAGCTCTCTTAAGCTGTACAAGCATCAACAGTCTTGGACCTCTGCTTTTGGTTTGTTCCCCTCTGTGCCCTTCCTCTCATTATCTACTCTTTGCCACATTACCAGCTGGGAAAACTATGACCTGGAAATCCTACCTTTTTACTAAACTTAATTAAAAGCTACTTTGTGAGTGCAGATACCAACTGTCACAGGTCTGCTGGAGCCGGTAGAGCTAGCTATTCTGGTTAGCAACGTGTTGCAGGTAGTCAACCTGTATGTCTCATGCCATAAGGGCTAAAGGAGACAAAAGATGCAATGGACAAATACAGATTACATGTGATGGCTCCTCTTTTTCTACCAACACAGAAAATTACTTTCATTTACTGTTATGATTAAGTTGCCATATATGCTGTGCTTTCACCATATGGCTGCATGTAGTGATAGGTATGTTTGCATCCTGAGGACTGTAAGTCTGTAAATACACCTTTTTATTCTACGTTAGTAGATAGTAGTTTGATGTTTATATTCTTTCTTTTCATCACCATAGCGGGACTGGTGCAACACAAGCACAGTCAGAACGCTGCATAGGAAAATACAAAACAGACCTAGAAAATGTGTGTGTGTGAGAGAGAAAAGGCAGAGAGAACTAGAGATGAAGAAAATGGTTGTGTATATATACACATGAGCGAAGGCAGGGCCAGATTTCTGCTGTCATTTACTATGGTATAGAGCTGGGCTAACCCCGCTGAACTCATGACAATGACCTGTGAGCAAAATAAGCAAACTCATAACAGTGTAACAATGTAGTTCAGTTTTGATTGGTTAAATACGTAGGCACACACACCCCTTCCCCTTCCTCCCCTGCATACGTTCCTGTTTAATTTCCCAGCAACATGGGAATGAAATCTGTTACTTGCTGTCTTATTATTCTTGGAACACATTCTAGAGTTACAGGTATTGGGCAGTGAACAGGGTTATTTTTGTTGAGTCTCTGATGGGGTTTAGACAACACGTAAGGAAAAGATCTGCAGTTTCTAGAAGGAATAGTTAGTTAGTTGGTCCAGATTGAATTAGTTCAGGGCACCTGAAGATCAGGCCATTTGCTGGAGGCATTTTCAGGTCCTGTGCTTTGCATGGGGCAGACTGGTTAATTGCTGTCATCTTGTTCATGGGTATTGGTCTTTTGGCAGCAATTCGTTTGCATTACAGCAGGAGGAATTACATGTAAATCAAGCTGTTAGTGCCTTTTGTCCTCAAATAAACAGAGAGGATTCAATTAGCTGTGGACCCAAAATCCAAACCATTTACACCTCTGCTTTAGCTTTAGTGTTTTAGTTGAAATGACAACTAGTTCTTAAATAGCTTGAATGAAGAAATTTTTTTGTCTCTATGAATTTAGCATTTTCTTATTTAAGAATTTAATTAAATGGTGATCCCCTCCTGCAACATGAAATCATACAAAGCTTATAGAATTTAGCAGAAGAAAACCTTGCATTTTGGAGCTACTGTGAAACATCTCTACAAATAAATCTGTGCTTTAAGCCAGGGATATTTGCTAGGGTAAAAATATTTTTGCTATCACTGAGGAGAATTTATTATTCTTAATGTATTCAGAAGTCATACGCTCCTAAGTTACATTAATAGCTTTGAAGTGACGATATTTTTCATTTTAAATATTATTGTGTTTTTATCCTCCTATTTTTTTTTGTTTCTAACACTCGCGTTCTTCCACTTCTTTTCTGAAGCTACAGACTTGTCTGTTATGAGATGTAACCCAGGACTCTTGCACAATCAGATGTCTCCAGGGAACCTGGGATCTAAGACCAAATTACTCTTATCTCACCATCAGTCACCCTACTGTCTCTTGAGAATTGCAGCCACATCTCAGGGAGTGACAGACAGAGTTTCTGGGCCATGGACTACAAATTATGTGCTCTCCAAAACATGCTCACCACTCACCACATTGACTTGTGTTGACTTTCACCATCCCATGTGAATGCAATGACCTGTCACTAACAGGCAATTTGGGTAACAGACCCAAAGGTGCCCTTTGATAGATGTGATATTCTCCAGCCCCACTTCTGGTTGCTCTCTCATTGCACCAACCATTTCTGCTGTTGTCTTTATTGCCTGTACCAAACCTGCACGATATTGGTGACAGAACAGCAGAGTGGCATAAGCCACAGTGGTATGACGGAATCTGTCTGGTGCCATTGGGTTAAGGACTGAAGTTGGGAAGGCCACAGCTATTGCTAGGGATGACCCCTCCCAGTCACCTCAGCCTCAAGCAGCCCTAGGCTCCTCATCCACCCTCCTCATCCTCCAAGGACACAAGCTGAACTCTTGCTGAAACCACCTGGGTACAGATACTGTGGTCAGGGACGTACCAGCCTTTGTGTCACAGAGAAGCAAAGCAGCCCACACACAGCATCTTTTCTAGCATTAAATCTGAGGTCCACTCACTGTTGCTTTGCACAAAATCCTGATCCTGAAAGCCAGTGGGAACCCTCTTCTGGACTGGGCCACAGTGACATTGCTGCTACTTTCTCCTAGTGCTCAATCCAGTTGCACAAGCAGAGTACCTAGGAGCATATGAGATGTACAAGGAACCCACACGAGGCTTGAGCTGAGATGGGACATATGTGGGACCTATACCCTTCCAAAGCAGCATCCAGGGAGCATTAAAACTCTTACCAGATGCCTGTGTTTTTCATGTCTCATATGAAATACAGATCTGCATTCTTACATTATAGACCAAACTTTCCCATGTAAAACACTAAGATTTACCAATATGTTTTAGATCAACTTCAAATATAGAAAACATCTGCCTCTTCTTCCCTCCTCCCTGCCCTGTGTGGAGTATTGGCAGACGCAGAGGTATTCTTGGATTATAAGACTGGTGGTTCAAAGGAGGTTTGTAGACAGAGTAATGAAGCATCAGGTCTGTTGTTCCAGCAAAGACATCCTGAGATCTCCCAACAGAGAGCGCATTCCATGGAGAACTCTTCATGCCTGAAGAACTGAATGAATGCAGCACTTCTTACTGGTTCAGGGATGAAATCTGTTCTATTGAGCAGTTGTCAGTGGAGGTTAGTTCAACACCTGCTTCTGTGGATCTTGTGCAAGCCTCTTGCTTTGTGCTGTGCATTGGTTTGCATCTCCATTTAATGGAGGGAAGGTTATGAACCTTTTTGAGATCTGAAAAGTGAACTTGCAAGGTAAAAGCCCTTGAGCAACTAACAAAATTTTTAGAATTTATCCCATTCGGATCCAGGAAACACTCTTAAAAAGAAGTTTAAAAATCTCAAATAGTAGATATCTCAATCTTTTATTCTCATGTGACAAGCCTCAGCTCTTTCAGTTCAGTTCAGTTCAGTTCAGTTCAGTTCAGTTCAGTTCATAGTATAATAGTTCTTATGCTATTTGCTCACTGAGTAATAAAAAAGTGTTCATGTAGCTGTAATTAAAAAGCAAATCCACAAAGGACTACATGAAGAGTGCTGAAGGATCCTTAGAAAAGGTGTTAAAGAAACCTCCCATCTTTTGCGTGCTTCACCTAGAAATGCTAATAAAGCTCTTCAACTGAATTCTGCTGCTTATGGAGGTTAGCTTGGAGGTAGGTGTTTTTGTGTGCAGATATGCAAGATATACATGTGTTTGTATGCACTTATACTTCTTATTCATGTATGAAAGACTTCCCAATATTGTTGAAATATCAAAGCATAAACCCCAGCTAAATTTTCCATGATTTGTTCTTCATCTAAAGAGAGTTACTTTTCTGATAAATCTGTTTCTAAGACTGAAGATGGGAGAGGTTTAGTTTTGTTTTTTTTAATCTAGAAAACAAGGCAAGAGTCTGGTGTTGACAATGGGCCCAGGCATTAGAACACTTGGCTCTCTTCTCTTACAGCAGAGCCCTGACAGACATACTGGTCCCATTGCTCAAAAGCTCAAATGAAGAGCATTTGTACCATTAACCAGTGTTTTACTGTAGAATAATAAATAGGTATTCTACTTCCTTCAGAAAGATAGTCATAACTTCTTAGAACATCTAAACCATCTAGAATGTCTTCTGAAAGCATCTGAAAACCTCAGGGACCACAGTTTTGCTGTTTTGACCACCCTCAACTGTTGCTGACTTCAATGTCTGTTGAGAGCTCTGAATCTTGGAAGAGTGCTTATTTACATAGAATCGTAGAATGGTTTGGGTTGGAGGGGATGTTAAAGATCTTCTAGTTGCAACCCACTGCTATGGCCAGGGACACCTTTCACTAGAAACAGATTGCTCCAAGCCCAGTCCAACCTGGCTTTTGCTATCTTTTGGGGTCATTTATTATTTTATCTTAGTCATTACGAGATAAGAAAGCAATAGCATTTTCACTTTAGCGGTGTTCAATCTAGGGAACAAAGCCTAATTCACTTTAGGTAGGTCTATGCAATAAGAAGTTGTAGGAGCTAATAGAGGAATCTGGAGTAACATTGGTATATGCTTTTATAGAGCTGTTTGAGAACTATTCAAGCTAATGGATAAAGTTGGCAGAAAAACAATTGCCTACACATTCACCATGAGAAACTGTAGGCCCACAGTTAGGTGAAGTCTTCTGAGAATCAGAACAACGAAGGCCTGCAGTAACTATAGAGAAAGGACTCAATGTCACAAAATGAGTTCTGCAGTCCTAATGTCCTTCTATTTGTATATCTGTAGTACTTAGCAACTTCAACAAGTTATGGTTTCCTTACTATAGACATTTTACAAAGAAGAAATAAGAGACAGCCTTTCACCAGCCAATTCTTCACTGTAAGCTAGAAATGCACATGATTACTCTGGACCTGTTTTCAAGATAGGGAGCAGTCATGGTGGTGACCATGCCTCTTTTTGCTTCATTCAATGACTCTCAGGCCTCTGTTGAAATCCTGTGCACATCTTGGGCTTCACGCTGATGGTTTAAACCAACTTCAAAGGAGAAGTACAGTGAAAGATCTAGGAAGTGTAGCTTTCAAGAAGAGAAGGAAAATAACAGTATTTGATCTACAGAAGAGACAGCTGAAGGGGAGACTGATGACAATCCTTAAATACTTAAAAGTGTATAATAAATTCGCCTTTTGACTATTACTACTACTATAAATGCAGAATAAACATAAAACGCTAGAACATACAGTGTCTGGGGAACAATCCCTGACTCCTGAGAATTTAAAACAGGTTAGACCAATGCCTGTCAGGATTAGTTTATATGCAGTGGACTTCTTAGGTGCTAATGGACTGAATGACCCGTGAAGGTCTTTTATTGTCCTATTTTGTACCTTCTTAACGAGACCATTGACTCACAAAGGCCTGAGTTCACACATATTTAACTGAGTAGATGATCTTTTCCCCCTAAATTCATCAGTCTGAGTGCAGATGTCTCAGCAACAGTTGGAAAAATATGCCTGAAGGATCTAGCTTGACACTACAGGATGTGCAATGAGGGAGTTAATTAAAGTTTACAAAATATTTTAAGGTCTTCAGAAAATGCCTTATCTAGCAGAAAGGTGTTATTAGTGTGGCACAGGAGGAGCAACCGAGCACTCCAGTAAAACACAGAACATACAATAAAGACAGAAAAGCACCAGAAACCTTGACAGTGTAACAAATATTGAATTTGTTGACAATGAAAGAGGGAGGGGGAAGATTAGAAACACATAAAAATGTCTAAATCACTGAAAAGCACTAATTTATTGCCAGTAGCCTCTTTGAGAAGGAATACTACCGAGCAACCCAGAGGTAGTATAAATTATGCAGAGCACAACTCTTCAGGAAATAGCAGGTGTTCACCTAGCTAATAGAAATAGTGAATAAAAACCAGGCCTCTGTCTGACTATTTATTAGATTTTTTGAAGATTAGAAGAGCAAGTCTCTGGCCCAGAATGTTAACTTGATAAGGAGTCTTTATGCAGTTTACCTGTCATATAAATAATGGATTGTTTCCCTTTACGTGGCTTTTTCGGTTTATTAGCTGCTTCCATTAGACAGCAGCTGTATCCTGAGAGATCTGCAGGGATTTGCCTTTAATAACAGCACAGCCTTCACCTTTTTCCTTTTTAAATTAGATTTTGATGCAGGTTCACTTACTTCTGGTGGCAAGAAGGAGCCAGCATCTGTCCCTATGGGAGCAGATCTGCCTCCCACAGGAGAGTCACCTTGTAGCACTCTGCTGTCCCCTGATTTAGCAACTCATTGAGCAAATAAAGCTGCAAAGCCCCAGCTCCAAGCAAGTCACAAGTCATGGGGGGCAGACAGGGATGCTGCAGAGTTACCTGTACAGAGTGAGTAGGATGAGTATTTCCATACAACCAATTGTTTCTGTTCATGTTCCTTTTCCTGGTCCCTCCCCACAAACCTCCAGAGGTTCTTCAACAGCTTTGAAGGATGCCCCTGTTGTCTCTGTTGAAATTTGGGCTTCACTGAAATGTAAGCGCAGGGAAGATAAACCTCAACCATTCAGTTAAAACAAGCCAGTTGAGTGGGAGTAGCTTCTAGTCAACAGCAAAGTGATATAGTGTGGTAAACCTGACAGAAGTGATCTATGCAGCCACTGAGAATGTTATTTTAATGAATTATCTAATGCAGTTAAGAGATGCTTTGAAAATTAATGAGTAAAGTAGCTAAACTATGATACAGAAAACACATTTAACAGGATGATTATCTGGTACTTTTCTCCAGAGTGATATCTTTGCCATCTTTTTATCCAACTTAAGTACCATTGCAATAGGACAGTAATAACACTGTAATAACAAAGAATATTAACTCTATTTAATATGACCTCTGTGCCTTTCCGTAAATATTTCAGTGTGTGTGGTCAATGAGAAACTTGTTAAGGACTTGCCAAGTGCTAATTGAGTTGTACTTTATCTTTGTCAAGCATGGCATTCATCAGTCCTTAACCAGGATAGAGCACTGTGAAGAACATCAAATGGAAGTTACAGCACATCGATTTGCGCCAAGTGAGAATCTGTTCCTGGACTTGACTCCAGGCAGCTTTTATTCCTGTACATCTCTCATTAGAAACCAACTTACTTGAAGACCTAGTCCATGTTACATAACAGTTGCAGATCTCGATGCTGAAGCCTTCTGGTCTTGTTCCTAAGCTTGTTAAAAGGGGAAGAACCCTGTTCATCGCCAGCAAGTGGGGACAGTAATTAGTCATCAGACTCAAACAATATGTTCAACTGAAGTGCTGTCTTCTGTGTTAAATTACTGTCTGCAGCTACAGTTTACATGGCACACAGGAGGAATCATCTAGAGGTGGAGAAAATAAATCCCTTGGCTGTATGTCAAACTTTTAAGTGCAAATCCATGCTTATCCCTTCAGCTTGCTTGGTTGTGCCTCATCCTCCCATCCTCACCTCTCTGATTCCCTGGCTGAAACAAGCTCCCAGCAGCAAGAGGAGTCATGCACATCCCGCAGGGCTGATAATTTTCTTCCTTACTATGGTTTGGATAGCCCATCTGCATGGGACAACTGCCTTCTGTCAGTCACTCTGATCTGCCATTCATTTCATGTGGAAGAGATATTGCAGCTGTGACTGATCAGAACCAGAATTCTGGCTTTTCCAAGGTGTGAAGACCAGAAGCGAAAGAGCAGAGTCACATACGTGATCTTCCACAATCAGTTATTTACAGAACTGGTTAAGCCATCTGATCCCATCATGGTAAGGTGTTGAATGTCGAGCAAAATGATGATCCGGAGGATGATGCTGCTTCCATTATGCCATTAGATTGGTTATGCTTGGTCAGAAGGCATGTCTTAATTCGTCAGCATCCTTGCCACAGCTCCCAAACAGCTCTGCAGTAAGGATGATCAAAGCAAGCTGATCATGTTGTACCATCCATATAATTTGACCAAGTCTTTCTGCAACCAAAATATTTCCAGGAGCACTTATTCCTCCTTCCCATAGGTCACAAAGCCAGGTGTGTGCATTTAATAGCAGCTAAACTATGATGATGTTCAATATGGAGACAGGGACAGCAATGGATTTATGGACCAAATGCAAAGTCTCTTCCTTCTATGTGTTCAGGCTCTCTCATCATATTATCTGAGTATACTGCAACTGTTACTTCACCTTCCTTCACCACCATTTTTCTGTAAAGAAATGCTATGAAATATGTCTGGTTTACGGACTGAGGACAAACACCTGAACCCATAAACTCCTAAATCATACAGATTTCTACATGTTTGCAGATTGATAGTCAACCATCTCATCCAAGGAGAAAGTAAGAAACTGCTATGGCAGAGCCATTAAGGGGAAATGCAACAATAGGTTACTGTCTGCTCCACTGTTCATCACAGGGCATTAGAACTTTATCATCAGGGATGCTGTTTTTCCCACATGGAGAAGACCTGGAGGAAGGACTGTGTCCAGCCTTCGACTAAGCTGACATAACAAGAGTCCTATACTTTTGTTCAGAGAACCCCATCTCCCTCCCAGCTGCTCATCATCAGCCATGAAGCACATCTGGAGTGACTGTGGACATCCTGTCCTTAGAAAAGAAAACCCTATAAATCATTTAGAAACATATTACTAAGCTTATTATAAGGCATTTTAACAAATTAGAGCTAATAGCATAGCTTAATAACAAGATTTCTGTAACAAGATATTAACCCCACATATATCACCATGACTAGCTAGCTAGCCGCTGCAAGAAGAGGTAAGGATGATTGATTGGCTTGCTTTTTAACTCATCTGATTATAAAGCAAGGCAGCTTGGATTCAGAATATTAAACCGCACTATAAAATACATTATTAATATGTATAGCAACCTTCTTTTTACAGCGTTATGCCAGTTTATTGCTACAGTATCCTTCTCGATGTGACATTAATAAAACTTATGCAATAACACAGCCTCTAAATTGGTAGTTATTGGTAATGAGGGAGCGATTAAGTAGTGAGGTTTGTGGGCAAAACTGAAGGGCCATTATTAGTGTGATGGTTGATTAATTAGTGATTATTCATTGTCTGGTTTGTGACCCAGCCCACTATTTTGAGAGATATTCTCATAAATATGCAATTTTTAAGCTACTAGCCAAAACAGAAGTTAAATAACAGTCTGCTGTGCAGCCTAAGCAAGGGGTTTAAGTTCAGAAACAACCTCCATCCCATAATGAGATGCTATAAAACATCAGCGACCTTCGTATTCTTGGCTGTGTGGGGAGAACCAGGTCTGACACTTCTGAAAGCATCATTGCTTTTTCCAGAAAGATGTGTCCTTCTGTCCCTGGACTCGTAACATCAGTGAGCAGCTTTCTGCACCTGAGAGGCAGATTTGCAGCACCCCATGCAGTGTATGGAGAAGACAACAGCAGGGGACCTGTATCCTCTGTCCTGGGAGGCTGTGGGTATCTAAGGCATCCTCCTTCCCAGTTCAGGATGCTGTGTGCCAGGGACAGCATCTCAACTCCCTCATTGTTCCCCAGGTCTCTCCACTTCCACCCTGGCAGGCTCAATGATGCCACTCCCCTGCCCAAGCTGACAGTAGATCAGGAGCTTCTTTAGCATGGAGAGATGCTCCATGGTGATGCTGAGGAGCTGGTAAAAATATAAAAGGAAGAGCTGATAGTAAGAGGTGGTTAGTTTAATAGAATCATGGAATGGTTTGGGTTGGAAAGGACTTTAAGGTCATCCAGTTCCAAACTCCCTGCCATGAGAAGGGATGCCTCACATTAGACCATATCACCCAAGTCTCTGTCCAATCTGGCCTTGAACACTGCAGGGATGGAGCATTTACCACTTCTCTGGGCAACCTGTTCCAGTGCCTCAGCACCCTTACAGTAAAGCACTTGTTCCTTATATCCAACCTGAACTTCCTCTGTTTCAGTTTGAACCCATCACCCCTTGTCCTATCACTACAGTCCCTGATGAAGAGTCCATCTCCAGCATCCTTGTAGGCCCCCTTCAGATATTTTAAGGCTGCTCTGAGGTCTCCATTCAGCCTCCAGATAATTTCTTCAAGATCATTTGATATAAAGATGAACTTTCTGGACACTGAATTTCTCAGATGTGTGAATGAAATTGCCCAGAAGAGCAGCTAACGTGCATGACTTCACTCTCCCCTAAGAATGGCATCCCCATTGTTACTACCATTGAATCTGCAAACTGCATCCTAAAAATAACCCAGGGCAAATATTTTGGCTTTTTATGTGACATCTTCACCCCATGCAAAATCCATTTTGATAAATTTAGTGTGTGATTAATGACCCAATGGCATTTACATTGCATTTGTGAACAGGCATCATCATCTTCATCATCTTAATTTTTAAAGAACTATTTTGAACAGTGCTCCTTGTCCCCAGCAGCAGAAGCAACAATTTCTACTGCATCTGGACATATTCCCAGGCTATTCTATCTGCTAAACCATGAACCATTTTCCTTAAGTATTAAATGCTTTTTAGTTAATATCAGTTTTAATTTATTTTAATGCAAAGGCCTGATCTTGTTAAGATTTCTATGAATAAAACAACAAACCAACGTTAATCTGGAACCTTTTAAAATATTTTTTAGTGCTTTTCCTAACAAAAACTGTTCTTTCCTCCTCATCACTGGAGACAAGATGTCACCAAGGACACCTGGATGATCTTTCATCTGAGAAGGAGTTCTCCAAAAGGTGTAAATCCCTAATATTGCCTCTATTCTCAGCTCGAATGGTTCCAGTCCCATCAAAAACTATGAAGTGCCAATGGCAAACAAGGAAAATGGTCAATATTTACATGCTGATATGTTCGCTACAGACATAGTTTTCTATGGAATTTGGTAAAATTACAGCTGAAGTTTGTTACAGTGTCATTGACCTAAATCCTCTCAGAAGATATGACCAGGGTTAGTATGTCTCGAAGTTTCACTCTGTGCATGGAGTATAATAACTCTGGATAAAAAATCTTTGCAATACAGTGTTTTTGAAGAGTGGTGACCATCTGAGGAGGTCAAGAACAAATAATGCCCAATTAACATTTGAGAGGACTCTTTTGGTGTGTTTGGCTCTAACGCATCAAGCTAAAATGAAGAGAGAAAGCCACAGGCTGGCTTCATCCTGTGGTCAAGAGGCCACATGCATATGCTCTCATGTGAGAATCACAGTAGGATTCTTACAAAGCCCAACTCAGCTAACAGTTCGTTGCCCCTTTCAAACCCATAGCCCCTTTGGCATGGCACAACAAGATGACCAGCAAATACTGAGAATTTTCATCTTGTCAGATTGCTCTTGATCATTTCTTTAAGTCTCATATTTTATCTAATCTACAGTTCATTTAATCATAGGCTGTTTATTAACCTTGCTCACACTTTGAAAATGAGAAAAGTGAGATTTGTGAAAGCATAAGCTTTTTTCCCCAGCATTACACATTGAAATTCCACTGTCTGGTAAGGGGTGGAGTTGGGGCTAATGAGCAGGCTGAGATTGACTGCATCAACATTTTGTCTTTCTCACATACCTTACAACACATGTACACCCCAGCGTGAATATGGACCTCCTGTAACCTGTGCTTAAAAAGTAATTCATTTACATTTATACCCCTTCTAAAAGGACCTTACAAATCCAGAGACAAAAGAGTCGTAGTGCATTAACATCTCAAAGCATGTTCATCATCTTATGCTCAGATATCCGTCTCATGTGACAAATGCATTTGGGTCCAAAGAATGAATAGCTGCCACTTTACTGCCTTATCCAGTATCTGAAGGGGGCCTATAAGGATGCTAGAAAGGGACTCTTCATGAGGAACTGTAGTGATAGGACAAGGGGTGATGGGCTCAAACTGGAACAGGGGAAGTTCAGGTTAGACATAAGGAAGAAGTTCTTTACTGTGAAGGTGGTGAGGCACTGGCACAGGGTGCCCAGAGAAGTGGTAAATGCTCCATCCCTGCAGTGTTCAAGGCCAGATTGGACAGAGTCTTGGGTGATATGGTCTAGTGCGAGGCATCCCTTCTCATGGCAGGGAATTTGGAACTGGATGATATTAAAGTCCATTCCAACTTAAACCATTCCATGATTCCATGATCCAACCATCAAAAAACCCCTCTCATTTTCCTGAAAAAGACAAATAATTTCACAAAACACACTATTTCCACTGCTGTTATGTCTTCCAGCAAACCTCCTGATTGGCAAACACAGTTTCTTCTCGTGCAAGCATGATTGAGATGAAGCCTTACCAAGGCCAACAAATGCCACAGCAGAAAGCTCGTTCCACAGGTATGTAACCTTTCCATTAATCCCAGGTGTTGGAATTACACCAGATTGCACAATCTTAGGAAGAGAAAACAGTTTCCCTGGATACAAGGTTTTCAGTCCCATCTGCTGAAAAGATGGCACACAGAGGACAATACAACCAGGAGGTTTCTGCATGTTAAACAAAAGAGTTATTCTATTTCTTCCCTGTTCTGCAGCAAAATGATCAACTTCTGTTCCCTGTGCAGAAAATGTGTGTCAGACAGGTACAGGAGGAAGGAAGCCTCCAGGCAGAGGTTGTGAAGGAAGGAGATGACAAGGGTTAGAGTGAAATGTGTGTTTTCTGGCTTTCAGACAGTTTCTCTGTTAGCTGCAGGCTTAGGAAAGGGTGTTACTATTATTGCACATTGCTGTTGAAGGCAACGGTGTCTCTTTTCAGGCTGTTTTCTGAAGACATTAACAGTTGCTGAGTTGTCAAAAAACCCCATGGTGCAATCTCATGGGTTTTGAAATCTGAGATGAAAAAATCATAGAGGGAAGCTCAAAGTGATGAGACCCTACCACTTCCATCTTTCTATCTGGCAGAGGGATAGTGATACACACTGGTAGGGACTGTCTGTCAATCAACAAACCAAAGGAAGACTTGGCTGAAACTGATAGAGGCTGTTTTAAATCCTTTTTCATCTCTTTCAAAGTCATCTTTCTCCCTTTCCTATTTCAACTGCCCTCATACCAGTCCTTGCAAACAGATTAGACAGACATATGTCAGGAAGGAAGCAGATAAAGCTTATCCATACTTGGGACAGAGGATGGACCAAAAGACCTCTGAATATCTCTCCAGCCCTGAGACTCCATGAGCCAGCAAATTCCTGAGATGTATTTAACTTGAATGACATAACTGATTTGAAGTTGATTAATTGCAGTCAATGGGAGTTTTAAGATCCATAGTCAGTGATGTCAAAGTCAAGACCAATATCTGTGACAAACTCTGATGTTTAAATGAGAGATCATTGCCTTGGAAACAGGCAGAAGAGCCCACAGGATTTCAGATACACATTGCTTAGGTTTGCAACTACACCAGGTTGAGGAAAGGGGCTCTCCCCCTCTGCTGCGCTCTGAGCAGACCCCCCTGTAGTCCTGATCCAGCTCTGGGGCAACAACACAAGAGAGACGTGGAGCTGCTGGAGCAAGTCCAGAGGAGGTCACAAAGATGCTGCAAGGGCTGGAGCAGCTCTGCTCTGGAGCCAGGCTGAGAGAGCTGGGCTGGGTCAGCCTGGACAAGAGAAGGCTGCAGAAGACCCTGGCCCCATTGCTGGCAGTGTTCAAGGCCAGGTTGGACAGGGCTTGGAGCAACCTGCTCTAGTGGAAGGTGTCCCTACCTATGGCAGGGGATTGGAACTGGATGAGCTTTAAGGTCCCTTCCAACCCAAACAAGTCTGGGATTCTATGATTCTGTGATAATACAGCACCCTCTGACAGCTTGTAAAGTGGGCAACTCTGAGCACCCACTGAGGCAATTTCTAACCAAAATAGAAAAAGCAAGTGAGCCCATGTACCCACAGCAACCTCTGCAAGTGCAAGGACACCACATCTGTGGAGCAATATGTGAGCAGGAAAGGCTAACATACTCAGAAAATGCACAACTGTGAAGTGATCACATGTTGGAAGTAAAGAGGAACAAAAGGAGGTTGTATTCAGCAAATCACCAAAGAATAGCAAAACTCTAAAGGGCAGCTCAGCATCAACCAGAAAAGACTCCATTACACTCAAAAGATACATCTCTGTGACAGGAGCTACAATGCAGCCTTTGGAGCAGCTACAGACTGAGACATGAATAATGGAATAAACAGAAAAGACAAAAATGAAGCTTCAGGAAAGGAGCAGAAAATCCAAATTAGTCACTCTGGCAGACTGTCTCTTCCCCTCCCGCAGTACACCATGCTTAGGATAATCTTATTGAAGTCAACAGGATGATTTAGGAGTGAAAGGACATGAAAAACAAAAAAGGCAACCAGAATATGGCCTTTTGTTTAAGAAGAAAGATGCTAAAATGAGCTAAAGAGAATCTGAGAAGTCTAAGATCGATGAACAGTCATCCAGAGAGAAATGTATCATGCTAACAATCTTTATGCAGCCTAAATTCACTCTTTAGTTCGGTATATTTCCAGCATAAAATATAATAAGAATGATTAATAAACAGGAAACCTTAATACCTAGTAAGGCGGCTTTTGCTGATGTTTTAGATATTGGCTTTTTTACACCATACATAGAATCATAGAATGGTTAGGGTTGGAAAGGACCTTATACATGTTTTAGTGAGCCCAAGAGTTTAAGGTGACTGGTATAGATCGTTCAAACTAGTAGGGCTAAAGTTTCAGAAGCTGTTACAGTGACATTTCAGTGAAGTCAATCAAAGTTGCTTTTCAGCATCCAAAGCCTACCTGCAGATCACACTCCTGCACCTTATGAGCTGAAAGAAGGAACAAAAGTGTGAGATTTATCTTCCATATCTTTAGGCAGTAACAGTGCTGACAGCCCCATCTGAGCTAGTTGTCTAAGCTACATTGTCATCAGAGAGTGGAAAATATTTCTATAAATGTGATTCATGCAGTCTATCTAAACATCTACATTAGGATGAGATGACTCACACCCTGTAGATGACTACAAAGGGAGTCATGAGGCGTGTGGGTAGCAACATCAAGCTTTTAGACAGTCAGCATTAGATGAGATGAAGCTCACACCTAGGGTTCAAAAACATAGGTACTTTTTAATTCCCAAGGGCCTGGTTTCATGCTGCAGCTGCCTTTCTATGGCAGCAAGACAGGGTTTAAGGACTGCAGAGTTTCTGTAAGACTGTAGAATTTGTCAAGAAAGCAGTTGCAAATCTTGGGATCTGGTATCTTTCCATCAATTCTGACTCAGCAGCTGCCCAGTGATAATCTACACACTAAACCAACCCCATGGGGTACCAGCCATCTTTTCAGCCATGAACAGCATCCTGCAGAATCGAGTCACGAACTGCTGGAGATGGATGTGCTCAAACATAAGGCTGTGATTTCAGTGAAACTTCTCTACGTTATGAAACTTCTCTATCTAGTTTGTGGATCATAGAAATGCCTCAAAGTTCTACTCAGGTTTTAAATTACTCTGTATTTTCAGAAAGTGAAGAGGACATTCCTGTGTTTCAAGCCACCTCATTCTTGTGGTAGGAACAAGAGCCATCTGATAGTAAGGAGAACTAGGGTTTAATTCATATTGTGCTCTGCTTCTCCATTGTTTAAAAGGGGATTATGGCTACTGCATATAAAAAAACCCCACTGACTCAAAGAATTTAATTAAATCCTCCATTCTGGCTACAGGACAATCCTAGAACACACAGACATTGCTGGTTACCCTTTCAGTTCTTTGATTTGGTAAATAGGCATCCACTTCACAGGCACGTGTATTACATGGTTGCCTTTTACCTTGTCAAAACCAAATGCAGGTTGTTTGCTTTTTCACTTCTCTTCTTCCCAAAAGAGGAACTGAAATGCCTGTGAATGGATTCCGGGCTGAGAACAAACTGTTATGACTCAGAAGCCTTTTAATATAGCTGCCTAAAGGAACCTGAAATGCTGCAGGGTAAGGCACTGTGCAGGCATAAGACAAAGGCTGTTGCTCTCCTAAGAGCTTACTCTGGTTTTAGCAGGACTTATAAGTGTATACATAAGATTTAAGGACAGAAATAAGCTCCTTTTCACACTGCCCCAAGATATTGCTGAGTTTGAATTTTCCAACATAGCTATGTAAGTAAACACTCCTGGTGCTGCCAAGCAGGACATCCAGAGAGGTGGAGGAGTCTCCATCCAAGAGGATTTTTGTTGGCTAGACAAAGACTGCTAATGTGGGTGATAGTCCTGCTTCAGGAAGGAGACAGGGCTTGAGACTTCCAGAGCTTCCTTCCAACCAACCAATCATTTGCCCAAGATTAGGAACAAAATCTCTTATTTGAAGAGTAAAAGCAAATTTGTGTTATTTGAGTAGACAAAGGATAAAGAGTGGCCCAATAGTTGTGTGAGCAGATTGCAATGGGCACTAAGCACAGGGCTGAGCGCGGAAAAGGTGTTTTGGAGAACAGTGACATCTGTTTTAGTTCAATAACAGCAGAGGAAACCCATTTCTGTGACTCTAATAAATCCTTTTGGTCCTAAATAAAACATGTTTTATCCAAAAGACTTAGATAAAACCATTTAAAGTGTGTATTGCTCATCAGATGTTCTGGTGGATGTGACAGTGCTCTGGTAAGGGACTATATTTTCCCAGCCTGGTTAATGAAGCAGGGGACAGAACATTTCTTTCTAACCCAGAAAGACATGCTCCTGTTCTCATTGTGAAGGTGTCAGGGAACCCACTGGGTCGTACCTCTCCTTATCACACATGTACACAACATACGCACTCATCCTGCTCTCTGTAGGTTGCTTTGCCACCTGGGATTTCATCAGCTCCAGGAGCATCTCAGGACCAGAAGAAGAAGGGCCTACGAGCTCTGTGTTTGCCTTTGCAGCACAGAGGAGAGTTGGCAAATGGCCCAGGCAATCTGAATAAGGAAATAAAGTGGGAATCCCTCAGGGAAAGTTGAATATTCAGATTTTTCCTATATTTGCACTGCTCCATATGCAAGAGGGGCAAGGCTGGGGGGGACCAGCCTCTGTGAACTGTTTGGGCAGCCCTCAGCATCCTTCATCTCCATAGTCAGAAAATATTTGCCTGAAAGGTTCAATTGTTTTCCTCTGTTAAGGACTAATTACTGCTTTTAGCAGGGAGTTTTCTCATGGTTTAAATAATCTAAAGGGAGATTCTCAGGGTGACTTCCAGCTTGGAAAGGTCTTATGGTGTTCATATTCAGACAGGAAAGCTTCAGTTCTCCCATTGAAGCAGTTTGTCCTATGGGATATTCCCTCTCCTGGAGTGGACATTGACTCTTTTTCCCGCCATCTGGGGGCTTTTAGTTTGCCACAATGTGAGACTGAAGGGAAAGAAGCAATTGTGATTCCGTTTTCATCTTTTATAGGATAAGCAAAATGTGTCCCGTCTCACTGGACTGCTGCTGAATCCTGAACCACAAGAGAGTGTGTGGCAATCATTTACCAAAACCACTATGCAATTTTCCCCTTTTTTGATGTGTGTTTGAATAGTTCAGAGTACCTAAAGTTTAATTAAGCAGTTGCTGCTTTTATGTAAATACCTGCCTCATAGTATCAGTGTGATGCCTGAGGTCAGAAGCTAGGAAGAGGGGAAAAACACTCATAAAATATGAAACCCACTTCCCCCTTATCACTGAGCAACCATCCGGTTTTGCTCCAGGCATTGTAATTTTTTGTCTCTTACCTCGTGTCTGCTTGCTAAGGATAAATCGCATGTACAGGGTGTTGGTTCACTGGCTTGAAATTGTGAAATGTAAAGGATTTTTCCATGTAGAAATGTATTTTGTGAATGCCCAACTGAAAATATTCCTTAATAACTCCCTTTTGATCTGTTTTAACCTGCTGGACTTCCTGCCTGCTATCTGGCTCATCAGGTATGCTCTTTGCTGTCTCACAAGTGAATTAATATGATCTTAATTCCACTGTTCCTCCCTCCCTTTTGTCATGGGATACAAGGAAATCCTCAACATTACTTGCCAGTGCAGAGCCTGTGGAAAGCAGATGCTTATTTCATGAAGTTCCACGCAGTTTTTACTGGGGAGGCTCTCTGTCCATAGTGCAGAGCAGAAGGTACCCAATGCGGATGCTGAGGCTTCAGACCTTCATCCCAGACATAAAGTGGCTCCAGTAAGTTGGAAGTAGCAGCTCAGCTGAGGTCTTGTAGGAGTCACGTTCAAACAGGAGAGAAATAAGCTAGAAAACCTCTAAGTCTCTGGGTTCTGAGCAAAGACAGTGGACTTGGGATGACCTATTAATATACACTATACAATAAAGCAGAGTTCCCAGGATTTCCTCTCCTTTCTGTGCCACTGCCTCAAGGGAAGGAGCAGTGTCACTCCACCTCATTAAGGTCTTCACATTAGCAGTGTATTGTTTACAGTGAGTGAAAGGCAAATAAGACCCTTGCAGCTAACTGCCATTCCCCTCCCATTCACAAGCTGCAGAAGTGCCCATGAAGACATCATTGTAAAGTCAGTTTTGATAATACATAATTCAGTGCTTTCAATTTGGCCCTCAAGGCAACTGTGGTATTTTATATAATGGCTTTACTCAGGAGGGGGAAATTAATTGCATCTTCCTAGCTGGTTGCTCAGAGCTACAACTTCATGTGCATGAGGCAGATTCCCCCTTAGGAGTCCTGATTTTTGTCAGAACAATCTGAAATTGTCTCCATGTCATTTATTATAACAACAACAACAACCGAGCAGCCTATATAAAATACAAATCTAGGTCCATTTTAAACCAATACGCTTTATTGCTGCTATAAACAGCATGTTTTAATAGAAGGGAAGAAAGAATAGATGGCTGTGGTATTTGCTGGATGTAATTTCTGGACACTTGGCTATAGATAGGGAAAGCTCTGAGAAAGACAATTGTGGATGTATTGCAAATGGGCATTCTCTTACTTATTCATTCCCATTTTCATTTGGCCCGTGGGGCTTGTAGGGAAATTAAAATGACAAAAGCAGAACAGGAAGACTCAAGTAACTCCTCCTGCCCAAGCTGCCATACACCAATAAAGCCACTCATCTAACAGAGGATTGTTCACACAAATACTCACTGCTGTCCACACGAAGAAACATTATCCTACCTGGATAGTTCAGCGAGGTGAGCATCCATCACAGCCTAAGGAATTCAAAGTTTAATACACAAAAGAAGAAAGTTGAGTCCCCACTGCAGCTGGGCTCCCCATGCGTGAGGTGCTGCGCTGAAAGAGTAAAGATGGTGCTTGCTTCAGACCTATGATGAAGCTTTTGCAGCTCCCCTTTGCTTCTTCACAGAAGCTATTGGGAGGTGCTGAGCTGTCAGATAATGGCCCCATGCAACTTGCACAGCACATGACCTTCAGTCTCACTCGGCAGCATGCTGCTGTGCGTCCCCTCCACCAAGCTCTTCACTCAGTACCAGCATAGGTGCCCTTTATTTCCCCCACCTCTGCAAATAAAGCATTCCTTTCTTTCAAAATGCATTGGAGGAGTCTTTTCCATGATGTTTCCCTGGGGCATTTCATCACTTTTTCTCTAGGAATGTCACTAAAAGCATGAGCTCATTTTGCTCTGTGTTTTGTTTAGCCCAAGTTACTACTTTTTATAAGAAAATATAATTTCTCTGGGGAAGGTGAATCAGATTCTTCTATAGGGTGTGGAAATGATGGAGCCTGAATTGCCATGTCCTATGTCCTCACTCCTCTTCACCTGTGCTGGACACCAGGTCCCACTAAAGCTGCCCTATCACTCCCCTCCTCACTGGACAGGAGAGAGAAAATACAGCAAAAGATTTGTGGTTCAAGATAAGGACGGGGAGGGATCAGTCACAAATCACTGTCATGAGCAAAAAGACTCAACTTGGGGAAATGAATTCATTTTATTTCCTATCAAATCAGAGTAGAGTAATAAGAAGTAAAACTGCATCTTTAAACACATTCCCCTCACCCCTCCCTTCTTCCCAGGCTTAACTTCACTATTATTTCTCTATTCCCCAGCTGTTCTGCCCTGCAGCTCATTCCAGAGAGGTGATTTCAGACAAGTAAAATCATCAGCACTGTAGCAGTCCACAGCTACAACTCTTACATCATTAGTTTTTACTCTGCTGACTTTTACATTAAAAAACCCTAAATGCAGGGATTTAAGTACCCCTTTATCAAATGTGGTCAGGAATGTCTTGTAGGAAAGGAGAGGTATTGACGACACTGGGTGGACAGTAAGTGGAAGGATGTACAACGTCATCACTTAAGTCTCTAGTAACAGCTAGAAATAAAGGGGAACCATCTCAGAATGGACTTCTGGATTTCTTGTTTGGAGATTTATTTCAGTTTTTACTTTTCACATTCTACTCCGAGTCCTGTTTCTGCCTTAATCTAGCATGAGGATCACAGAGGTGCAGGGTAGTCAGAGCCTCCAAGTACCTCTGTGTGTTTCACTCACAATTGACAAGAGTTGCTTGAAAACCAGCAAACTCAGTTCATTTTACCCACCAAGAGCAAAAAAAACACCTTGACTTCAGTAGGCAGATTGCCAAAATGCAGGTTGGAAAGCACTGCATACCTTACATACTGCTGTATGAGCTAGTGAAGCTCAGAAAAGGGTGATAAATCCCTACTTAAGCCAAGAAACTGGCTTTGTGCAGGTGTGCCAATAACTGATTTAACAAAAGAGATGGATTTGAGCAGTGCATGCGAATAGAAACTTGCCCTCCATCCTTTCACTGAAGACCTTTCCAATAAACGGAAATAGAAATTGCACAAATGTAGCAAGGAATAATACAATGCATAAAACAGTCACTGAGACCATCGGAGGTTTGGATAAGCCTTGTAAGAGCTGAGTGAGGATAACAATGAGTTGCAACAATAACAAAGTCTTCTATTGCTTGCCTCTTCCAAAGGTGAGACCTTCTCCTGCATCACAGTATGCACAGGCTCAGAACGGCATGGGGTAGCTTAAAGGGTTCCCTTTTTCCTTCTGCACACACATATGCATGCAGACGCTCACACACACCCTGCTGTACCACCAGATGCTTAAAGATGTCCTGCCAAGGCTCAGGAGGTTTATACCCCCCAACTCCCTTCTTGCACTTGGCAGCAGCTAGCTTGGGTTTCTCCTCTTCTGCAGTCTCTCAATATGCTGACTCGTTGCTCTGGGTTTAAGGAGGCCATGGGCTGGAAGATAAAAGTATCCCTATGGATCAATCCAAACACTCACTTCTGCTCTGACATTGGCCCATCAGTGAGACACAAGTAATGCAATTGGAAATATCAATTTAATAAAATATCCATTTTACCTGATAGAGTGACCCAGCTTCTGGTACACTAGTAGTTTAGGGATGCTTTGAGCTGAAGGAAGCATCTAAGCTGTTTTTATGATTACTTATAGAATGATAGAATCATTTGGGTTTGGAAAGACCTTTAAGATCATTGTGCCCAACCTTTAACCTAACATTGTCAAGTCCACCATTTAAACCGTGTTTGAAAGCACCACATCATGTAGACATGTAGTCTTTTAAATACCACCCAGCATGGTGACTCCACCACTGCCCTGGGCAGCCTGCTCCAGTGCTTGACAATCCTTTTGGTGAAGAAATTGCTCCTAATCTCCAGTCTAAACCTCCCCTGGTGCAGCTTGAGGCCGTTGCCTCTTGTCCTATCACTTGTTACTTGGGAGAAGAGACCGGAGAAGATACCATCCACTTCCTGGCTCCATCCTCTTTACAGGTAGTTGTAGAAAGCAGTAAGACAAGCAGCACTAGGGACCCCTGTCTTGTGTCCCTGCCCATGGCAGGGGGTTGGAACTGGATGATCTTAAGGTCGTTTCCAAGCCAAACCATTGTGTGATTCTATGATTGTGTGTGGTGCTGTGCAAACACCTTTAACCAAACACAACACGTATTCTAAGAGGGACAGAAAACGAGGTGCCCAGATGTGCACAGTGCTGCACCACATGCCAGCGCAGAGCCTGGGGCTAACCTCAGGAAACGTCTCAAAGCCCACCCAGTCATCTGGACCAGGATTTATAAAGAGGAGGATGCTAATGCCTGACAGAAGACCAAAGGTTTCTGCTTGTGTGTGAACACCTTAATTTTCACTCCAATGAACTCTGGTCTTAGGCTATCACCGTGCCCTTGGCCAAACAGTCCTCATGGCCATAGAGCTCCCTGGTTAGCACTGAGCTAGGATTTGCATGGAGGCTTGTCCGTGTCTAGAATTGACCGACCAAGGCCCAATCCTTTCTCAGCACTGAAGGGACTGTTAAATCTCAAGGATATGACCTCAGTGCTTCCCTAGCCAGGACAAACCTTTAAACCCTTTAAGTGGCTGCAAACCCAACCTTCTATCCTTTGCCTTTCTCACCTCTGAGACACCATGTTGAGCATTTCAGATGTGTAAGGCACTGTCTCCTTGTGGCATGTGAGGGTCTGGTGCTGCATCCATGAGATGTGAGAGGTTTTCTACTCCAGAGGTAATTCTTTGGACCATGGATATCTCTCTCCCTTCCAACCACAGGCACTTCAAACCTTAGTTGCACTGGTCCCACACTGGACATAACCTGGCAAATCCAAAGGCGTTTCTTCCTGCTAGGAATTATGAGTCTTTCAGAGCTTTCACAGAAGGAAAATGGATGGAAGAAGACACCTAGAAAGTGTGTATGGGAAAGGAAGAAAGCTCATCTTCCTACCAAGTTCACCAGTGGAAGCACCTTCATGAAACATTCATGCCCACTTTGAATATTATATAAGAACTGTTAGCTAATGATTCATGCCGTGTGTCATTTACTCACCAAGTGCACAGATTGTTTATAAATATGTTATAGTCTATCTTTGGAAATATAAACAACTGTAATTAAAGACTCCTGTTTTCAAGCCTGGTGAAGTCAGTTAAGCGTGGCATAATGGCTACTGAATGCTGTTTTAAAATACCAGCTGAAAGGTCTTTACATATTCATGGGGCTGTTGCTTATACCTTGCTGTGAGGGACTGAGATTTGTTTTTCCAGCCATTGTGTTAAAGAAGGCTTTAGAGCAAGGGTACAGCTTAAAATGCACATTAGCTAGAACTCCGATCTTCAGTAATCTGCTCAGCTTTCTGCCCTAGCCATTAGGACCTGTTCTTTCTCCATAGCTAAGACCACCTCTGGATGTCTGATTCTCACGTTTCTCCAGCTCTCTGTCATGGTTGAGCTTCCCAAAGAGCTCTGAGGTGAATAGCATCCTTTTTGTACACGGATTTACTCCCTTGACAGTGTACTGCTCCCATGTTTAGGACCTGGTGGCAGGGCTCTATGAGCACTAAAAATCTCAGTTTCAAGCCCTGATGGTCCAAATAAGAAGTGGCTATAGCTGCATATAGGTTGGGCTTTGTTCGATTTTCCTTCTCTTTAAAGAAAAGGATAAAGAAGCAGAAGGAATATTAAACAAAATCTGCGTTTGAAGCACCATGTTTGAGGCACAAATGTTAAACAGTAAAACCGGGAAAATGACAAAATTGGTCTCATACAGAAAGGAAAAACTGTCCAGATTTAGGCCAGGACAAATGGGACCATAAAAGGCAGGTAGAAGAGGAGAGATAGGACAAATACTGCAAGATCTGGCTGGTGAGAGGCACAACTGGTGGGCAGGGAGGCACGTTTCAACTCTTTGCCCTCACACCAGACTGCAGCATTGGAAGGGGAGTTTGCAGAAGGAATTTAAGGAGGTCAGTAATGTTTATGGCTTCCTCTGTGCCACATCCAGGGGTGGAAATCCCTCAGCAGAACTTCACACCCCATTGCTACAGAGACATCTACATCTTTCCTATGTTGGCTGTCCCCTCTGGGCAGCTGAGGCCAAGGCTGTGTGCGCAATGGCAATCAATCAGAGAGAGAAGATTTCAGTTTAATTTCATTTCAACCTCTCACCCGAGCTGTTAACACTTGGAAGGCTTTTAATAAAATGGGACAGACGGTGATCTCATTTACCGTAACTAACGCTATCTGCACAGATGCACCATCTGATTCCAAGCACAGAAGAACAGGGGATTAGTGGATTATTTCTAATCTCATAATTGATTCATTCTGGATTTAGTCTGCTTGTAAAGCAAGATAAGATCTTAATACTGTACATTCAGCACAACAACCACTTGCGTTTCAGAGCAGCCTCTGTGAGTGATTAGCTCATACCACATCCCTGCTTTGGCAGAGCCCCAAAATATAGGGAAATTTGGATCAGCGTCCAGACTTCACATCTAGCTCTTATCTAAAGGAGGGGCCTGGCTATTTTCATGGCCATTTACCATTAAGGCAATATTAAGCTCTAGGGCTAGACGCGAGTGTGAGTTTGATCATGTACAGGCCTGGAGGTAGGCTGTGGGGATGGACACATAGACATTTTGACTGTTGTCAAGGTTAGGACCTGGACACAGTTATTTAGGTATCATTGATGATATGGAAAGTGTTTCTGGCTGTTTGGAGGAGAATCTGCCAATGTGCACAGTCAGGACATGGCCTTGGGGCATGCTGCTGTGATGTGACTCCTGTCTCACCCATGCCACATATAGTATGCACCTGAGAATGTCCCATCGAACCAGCTTGACACATCTCAGGGGAAGGATAAGCAGGATCAGCTGTCAAAATGCATTCCTGTAAGACATTTCAATTGGTCTGTCATTCATAGCACTCTTTTCTCTGCCCGTAGCCCCTTGTCCTGATGTGCTTTCATTTAAGTTTTTTGAGAAAGCATATGTCAGTCTGTTCTAACAACACCTACTGCAATTGGCATAGGCAGCACTCACCCAAAGTTCTTCTCAGAACTAAATCTTTGCAGCCATATGGTTCAGCCTCAGTGAATGGAGATGACTGAACTTCTCTCAAGGTTAAGATCCAGGTAAGAGAAGCAGTGTGGAATAACGTATGTGAATAATGAGACACATTTAGGCTCTGATCCTGGCAGACGGAAAGGTTTCAAATTGCCCATAAGGGTGTGCTTGATATCATTTGCAATGCCATGTACCTTGTTCATGAAGTGACACATCCTGAATCCTCCAGTCAATAGAAAGACATGGGAACCAACATCACTTTTTGCCTGGACCACCAATGACTTCCCTGCTGGAAAGGGAGATAATAAAAAGCACTGTGTTATATCTCAATCCATTCCATGGCTATGTCTGCACCATCTCTTTGTCTCCTCTTCATCTCTGCCTGCGTCCCTCTGAGGTGAATTACATTTGCTCAGCTGACATTGGCACCAAGCTTGCAACCCATGTTTTAATAAAATGACTTTGCCCCCTGCTCCCCTTCTTCAGATAGATTACTCCACTATTTCAATTATAGTGCTGGTAATTAGAAATGTTAGTGAATGAATAGTGGCTTCATTTAAACAGAGGCCAGAGGAGTATCTTCTCCCTCAGACAGATCCCCAAGCATTTGAATTGCTCCTGAAATGCTGCTCAAAGCCGTCAAGAAGACCATCAGCTGCTATGAGATTGCTTTTGAAGAGATGCGGGGTACCTGGCATGAATGGAGTCTGGCGACTGGAGATGCTGTTTTCTACCTTCTCTTCTGCCGACATAAAAGGTAGAAATAATGGTGGCTGCATAGGGATCAGCCTTTTCCACACTCGACCTCTACACCCCCCAAAATAACACCCAAATTCAAGCAGTGAACCTTTTAAGGGGTTTGCAGTGGTTTCTATTCAATTTATGAGTGTAGGATTCAGAAGCAGTAGTCAGGAAGGACTTGGAAGCTGGAGAGGGATCTTTAACATAGAAGAGAAAAGTAAGAAGGCTCAGAGGACAGACATGGTCTCTGCCCATGGCAGAGGGATTGGAACTGGGTGATCTTAAGGCCTTTTCCAACTCTAATTATTCTATGATTCTATGATTCGATGGTATCTGTCTGTCTCTCTCTGTAAGTCTGTTTGCCAGCTCTAACAACTGTGTTAAATCAGAGCACTTCAGGGGGCCATGCAGCTCCCCTATAGGCCATGCAGCTACCTGGTTGGACACTTCATATCCCTAGGTGAAACGTTTTGAAGGTACTTCTTTGTCTTGTTAGAAACAGTATGTACATGAACCAGAGAGAGCAGTCAGCTCTCACAGAATTTCATTTGACAGGGAGGAACCCAAAAGAAACTGATGTCTGATGAGGTCTTTAAAAAAAAGAGATTTTTCCTTTTTTCTTTTTAATCTCATATTTGCCTAAAATAATAGTTTTGAGGTAACTGTGCTGTAAAATTAAAAATAATTGCCATTGAAATTAGATGTTTCAGTGTTACTAAAACTAATTCTTATAATTTGACTTGAATATTTCTTCAACTGTGATTTGCTATGGGAAGCTTCTATGCAGTACAGGTTGGCTTCAAATTACATCGATTCTTTTCACTGCTGAGGGCTCAATGCAGAGTTTAAGTGGCACCTGCAGTGCTGATGCCCTGGACCAGGAGAATCTGCTTCTTCTTGATTATGTCCCTGATGCATCTCTTTGCACTTATGCAGGATGGTAATGCATCCTCAGTGCTGGAAACAGCAATGGCTTATAATGTATGCGTTCTCTTTGTACTTGTTCTTCTTCTGTAAGAGGAAGGACCTCACTAGATAGGTAGAAAGAAGGAAAAGAAATCAACTTGATTTTTACATAAATAGAGATGTTGACATCTAAGAAGACCAAAATATTTTTCAGACTGTCTTAGATTAGATTCCTGGTCTCCATGAAACTGTAGGAGCATTGTCAGGAACTGCAGAGCAGTTAATGATGCCAAGGAGAGAGCTTCAACATAAGAAAATCTCTTATGAGGTTTGACACAACTGCATAGACATAATCCCACAGTGCTTCACTACGGGGAAGATTAATCATTTGAACTGTTCAAGTGGTATTGTTGGAAACAAATTCATCCCAGCCAGCATCCACACAGGTTGGATCCATTAAAGACTCTGCCTTCAAATGGCATGACAGTTGGTCTAGCCCCAGACATCGTGTTAACACATCTGCAAAGTTTTGTTGCTATTGTCCTTTGATCAGGACAATTTTTATGAGTGTTGCTTCATGGAGTCTGAATAAAAGCCAAATAACAAACACCAAGCATGTGTGACTGCAACGTGTCTTGCCATTCAGATGATGATACTTCAGACAGAAAGGCGAGGGGAAAGATAGGGAATGTATCCCAGATGACAAATATTGGCAGAAACCTTGCAACTTGGACAAAGAGTATTGTCTTTTTGTCACTACCCATGCAGTGAATATAAAGGCCATGGGTACAATACTAAGCCTTGATCTTACAAAAACTTCTGAACATAATTCAGTACACAAATACATTCTAATTAAGGACAGGTTGTCCCATGGTTTTCTACAGCTCGCAGCTAGCATCAGTCTCTTTTGCTGGCTGTGTAGGTGCACGTTTTGGTTTATATCAGTTCACCAACTCCATAGGCAAGAAGCACAAGTGGATGAGGAGCAAGAGACATGATGCTGTGTCAGGCCATACAAAAAAATCAGTGTTCGAGCTGTGAGAATTCCCATATGGGTGGACTTGCTGGGAAGAGTTATTTCCAGAAGGCCATGTAAGCATTACCAAGAAATAAGATTGCTGCCATGCTAACTCCATCTGATATGTAGCATGCAATGCACCCGTGATTGTGTCCATCTGACACAATGACTGGAGATGCTTCAAGGTCTCAAAAAGTGGACCTTTTCTGGGGAGGTTATGGGCATATATGTGTCTTTTGTCTTCATTGACTTCTGTGCACACAGCCCTGGGGTGAGATTTTGGGGTTAAGGAACACGTAGGCACAGAACCATTTAGATCCTCTGCAAAACCCTCTTGGCATCAAAAGCCTCAATTCAGACTGAAACCATTGCTGTTCACAGAAAGAAGTCAGACTTCTGAGTTCTTTCTTAGTATGCAGGCATTAAATGTAAGTAAGTGTAGGGAGGAAAGATTCAAAAGGTCCCCTCTGCAAAGTGAGTCACCACTTAGGCTTGGTTTCTGTGCTGTTTTCAAGTTAAATTTGCATTAGCAGAGGTGAAGTTCAAGGTTTTAAGGGCAAATGTGTTAATTTGCAGGTTGGTCCAAGAGCTTCTTCCTTATATCCAACCTGAACTTCCCCTGTTTCAGTTTAAACCCATTGCCCCTTGTCCTATCACTACAGTCCCTGATGATGAGTCCCTCTCATATAAGCAGTTGTTGATATTTCTTATGCAGAGAGAGGAAAACAAAAGGTCGGTTTCATATGAGAAGGAAACTTCAACAGCTTTTTCATTGCAATGAGTCTTTTTCTGTTCATGGTTTTATTTACCCAGGTCTGGAGGCACAACTCATGTATGGAGGCACAACTCATGTATGGGGTAAACCACCGAATTATAGGCAGCTTTTTTTCTCTGTGTTTAGTGATTGCTATTGGAGTCTGCAGCTCCTGCCTAGCTTGATAGTAACTGAAATTTCATGATGTTTAGTGGAAGGGATTTAAGGTATCGATCTGTTTTTCAGTGGACAAATAACTCTGAATGACAGATATCACAGCTGGTCTATCTGCAAGTGGCCCAATACCAAGACTTGGCATTAACTGACTGTGAAAACTGATTTGTCACTGCCACAACTGGGTTAGAGGAACAATAAAGTGTGTCCATCTTCAGTGAGAATGTCAGTACGGTGAGCAGAGTGACTTGAAAGACTCATTTAATAAACATAGAACATCATAGAATCACAGATAGTTAGGGTTGGAAAGGACCTTAAGATCACCTAGTTCCAACCTCCCTGCCACGGGCAGAGACACCTCACACTAAACACTCATATTCCAAGCACAGTTGCGGACTCCAAATATGAGTCAGACTTTCTTTGCAGACACAGAGAATAATATTGATCTGACTACTGTAGTGTTCCCTTAGCTGTGGGAAACTTCAAATCCTCAGCTCAAGACCATTTCATAAATGCATTCTATGGTAATGATAAGATTCTCGCCTCACAAATGCCATCATCAGTTAATCCTCACACATGTAAATATTAGCTCTTTCCTCCCAATTGAATGTAAGCTTTAAAAGGAAGAAACACAAATTCACATCCACATGGCATCCAGCAAGAATCACATCATGAATTAATAAAAGCCAGCATTCAAAATCTTCCCTTTCTGGGAACAAAGGGTTGCTAACATGGATGTTCACCATAAAGCCTGTTTTGAAGTGAAAGAACAACTTATATCCATTTTGGCACTGATCTAACAGTTCATTATCCATCTGCTTAGTACTCTTCCATGTTTTTGAACTCAAGGCTAAATTCTAACCCCGTTACAGTTAATAGGGTTGAGCCATCAGTGTCAGTAGGATTAAAATGACATCCTTAGTGATTTTCCTGTGAGTTTACACAGCTTTCTAGAGCTCAGCAGATTCATAGAGTCTGTGAATTAACATTCCAAGCTATAAACAGTAGAACGGACAAGCCATTCCATCTGCCTTCACTTTTTGGACAAATTCTGCTGGGAACTGTGTAGAAGTGGCTTGTGTTGATTTTTCAGGCCAGTCAATGAAGAACATGCAGCCCCAGTGTAATCTACACAAGCAGCCTTCTTTCTTTGCCGTGTCTTTGCAGATCATTTTGCAGGATAAAGAGAAAGGGATGGGTGTATTTGAGGTGGTTGCAGCAATCCAAATGGATGCTGCCCACTGCTGACTCTGCAACTTGAAAACACCAGGGAATGTTTGGCTTCTTTGGTTGATATTTAACCCAAGAAACAATAGACTCATAGAATGGTTTGGGTTGGAAGGGACCTGAAAGATTATCTAGTTCCAAACTCCCTGCCATAGGATATATATATAAAATATATATGTACACATATGCACATATATATGCATATATATGCATATAAATATGTGTGCATATACATAACAAATAATGATTTCATTTTAAGGCCATTGAAATCAATGAAAAAGTCCACCTTCACTTTTGGACTTTAGATGAGCTTCAGTTACATTTCCTTTCCACACAGATAATGAATCTTCCTCCAGTCCAGTGCTGGATTTCCATATTCCATAATATGACTCCAGAATAGTATCATGGGATCATATGTCATACCTGTGGATCTGTCTACAGCCAAAGACCAAACAGCTTTCTGCATTGAAGCTGTCATTTGTCAGTAATATCCAAGTGAGAAGGTCTGGCAGATACACACACAGCTTTATTTTGGAGATGGAATGAATGAAGATGAGTCACTGAGTGTCTGGCCTGTGGTGAACAAACACACACCACTTCATCCTTTGGATTGGTGTCCAAACGGCACCTCAGCTGGGCCGAGAATGATGCATTCATATTCCAAGTGGGAGAAAACCACTGCTGGTCATGCTGCAAGATAGGACGCCAAGGTCTCAGGATGTCCAAAAATAGCCATGCGCACTCATGCATGCACATGTCCTGAAGACAGGTCTTGTCCAAGCTAAGTGGGAAGAACTCCAACAAAGTTTAGAGACAGAGTGCTTAATTTATGTAGAAATGGAAACTCACCTCCACATTACCTCTTTCTAAATCAGCCCTCCACCACCATGCGCTGCTCTTACTTTCTGTGGTTTCCTACATCCATCCTCCCTGCTTCCTCAGATCAGATTCCATTCTTCCTATGAGCTCTCCTCGTCCTAACCATTCATTCTTGTTTACACTAAAAAAAAAGTCCTGGTGGGACTGGTGCCACCACAGAGCAAAGCATGGAGCTTCCCACTTCGCACAAGCACCTCTTGCATGTGAGATGCTTCATGGGAACTGCTCAAGCACTAATCCTTACTTCACAGCCGTGAAAGGCACAGATCCTTCACACATGCCAATGTGTAAGAGCAGTGTCACACAGGCAGTTACAGCAGAGCAGCTGGCCCATAGTGAAGGGATGAAGGACTCAAGTGCATGGGATGTTTCCTTGTATCTTCCAGCATGTAACTGTTCCAGCATATCAGTGCAGGTCTGCACACCTACAATGATATGCACATACAAGCTGTAGCAACAGGACCCTCCTATTCATCTTCTCTGAAGGTGCCTCCAGTCCTCCAGGCACTCAAACAGTGACAGGAGCTCAACTACACCTGAATTAGGAGCTATTTTAGAGATCCGGGATACTCTGCTCTTTCTCCTACCCTCTCTTTGAAGACATGTGGGACTAAAACTCAAATTGCTGATTGAAAACAAACCTCAGCCAAAGGAAATGAAACAAGTAACAGCCGCCCTTGATAATTTAGCAAAGCTTGCCCTCGCCTCAGTGTCTGCTGCTCCTTGCGGAGCACTGAGTAGGGATTATTGCTCACACAGACTTTGTTTCCTCACACAAATCAGACCAATTTATACCCTTTGGCAATCTGTGGTCCATCTCCCTATTTAAGGAATAATTCATGTCAGTGTTGCTCTTCATTGTACTTTCCAGCATTCAGTTGTCATTCAGAATCTCACTTACTAAAAAAAATCACAATTTAATTGTCTCAGCAAATACACTTTTACTATAAATCTTCCTGATTGTTTTATTTAATTCTGTAGCTTGCTTTCAGAAAGGAAGAAAAACATCAAGAACAACATTCAACCTGAAGGCATGCTTCTAAGACATTTATAGCAGGCTACTAGGTACTTAACAGGAGATGAAATAACTGGTTTATTAGAACAACTTCAACGGTGGAAACTGTGAAAAATCATTTAAATACTTTTCCCTAAAAATGGATTATTCAAATAAGCTTTTTACAAAGGTAACCTCCGGTTAACTTTTATAATTACCATTCATTGCACTAGAACGTGCAAAAATACACAGTATTCATTTTAATTATTATTCTGTAGAAATGCCCTTTGGGATATTTAGTGTAGCTGTCTCTTTTTACGTTCTTCTCTCTGGATAAAGAAGACCAGGGGGGGTGGGAAGAGGGGGGTTACAGCTCCTGCAGCTTGTTATGGCTAGGATTCTGGTGAATACTTTTTATTCCCCAACCGTTGTTCTCTCTCTGCTCTTTTGGAGACCTCATGTTGTATCCTGAGGCAGATAAGAAAGCAAGGAAGATTACTGAGTGGGAGAAAATGATGTTCTTCTAGTTCACCCGCAGTGTTGGCTGTGTTGCAGCAATTAGGAACTGACTTGGTTGCTTATTTGAAATAAAAATGGTATTGAAATATTCATACAAATGTTTAGCCATCTCCAGCTAAGAAGGTTATGTCAGCACTTTACACTCATCTCCAACTCTCATAACATCATTGTTATACAACTAGAACAGCACTACAGACTATTAATTAGCCTTTTGTAAAGGCAGCCTCCAGACCAAGTGTGATCAATAGGATTTAAAACCATGCAAGGTATATGTTGAATAAAAGGCTTTCAGGACATGAAGTAACAAATCCCTGGGAATTGTATGGGAAGTTTCTGAATCCACTGCTTTTGGATTTCTGCATTTGTTTCCCTTCTGCAAGACAATCTTCTGCCTCAGGGACATTATCATTTAGAGCCTGGCTGGCCCTTGCACTGTCAATCTGTGTTTCAGGGTTTGTTGTATAAGCACTACAAAATCAAGGCTACACTGTGGCAAGCTAAAAGAAATGATATTACAACCATTAATTAAGCTTTTCTTTGATTTCTGGTCATTCCATAGAGCTGCACATGGACTCAGCTGATTCCTCCTCCCAGCATAAGTGGGAAGATGAGTTGGTTGGTGGGAGTGTGGGGGTAGGAGTTGAAGGGTAGGAGAAGTTTAATCATCCTTTGCCAAATTTGTTTTCACTAGCCAGAGGATTTTGTAGATAGGAGATGATAAATCCCTAGCAACACGAGCCCCTGACAGATGGTGTTAAATGGTTTTGAGAATATTTCAAAATCTGCCCTACTTTTTATTCCCCAAATGTTGTTCCCTCTCTGCTATTTTATACAGAATTTTCCTACACTGTCTCCCACATTCTCGTTTGTGTTATAATTTATGCTTCCTTATGCTCCAAACCAGAATCCAGATCACCAATTTAAAAGGAGAAACAACCTGCTAAATTTTAAAGCCAGTTCTTTTCTTCCCATTAGGCTGAGTATCCAATCTAAGAGGAAGAAGGGTGTATCAGGCTGGCCTGAATTTACTTCCCGTTCTTCAGGAAGGATTGTCTGGGCACAGCATATGTAAATCAAAATAAAGCTTTCAACCAGACCCATTCTACAGAGAAACCAGCCAATTCTCCTTTCATATGAACTTTGGTGAGTAAAGGCTTTGTCTCCCTGGTTTACCCCGATGGGCATCCTGTGTGTAACTCCATGAAGTATTGAAGGACAAGGAATGGGTCCTCAATATCATACAAGGAAACAGAAAAACATAAGGTTGAAGAGTGTGGGAGAAATCAGCTTTTACAGCTTGCTTTGAAAAGGGTGGTATTTAGAGATAGGGGAGGTGTCTGGGTCAGCCCCTTGAGAGGAACTACATAGGTTCTAGCTTCCTTTCAGATCCAAACACCACCTCCTTTTTGCAGACAGGACCCAAAGTCCAAACTCTGAAACAACTGATGATACATTGACAAAACCAATTGAGCCAAACAAAGAGAAATAAAAGGGGTGCATCTTTTTGGGTTGGTATGAAACATCAATCCAGGATATGTCTTTTTTCCACAGAAAGAAGGTATTCTCCATACCTTCATCAGTGCTTGTGAGTGACCTAAAGCGAAGGAAGATTGGAGACTTATTAATACCCTTTTACTGTGGGCTCTGTTACCTTCTCTACAGACGTGTTCCAATTACAGCTCTGAGGGTAACTGCCTTTTCTTAACAGATCTTGTAGATGACAAAAGCAAAGATCTTGCCTTTTGTTCAAGGCTCCATTGTGTGCAAGTCAAGGAAACCCCACAATGGTAAATACACTTCCAAGGGAAGAAGTCCACAATATCAAAAGATGCAGTTTCACAGGACAAAATAAACTGATCTAAAGGCCCACTGCTGTCAGAAAGGGAACTCCCATTTCACACACCCAGGTTTTTCTCTTTTTCCATCTATGATATGATATATGATATATTGTTGTATGTAATTTACCAACTCTTTGGATGATGCTGAGAGCCAGCACAACTCCCTAACCTGTCAGAAAATGATCCTTCCCCTCCATCTTTCATTCCAAATAAGAGATAAGGACTATTTTCCTTTGAATTTTCAATCTAAGCAGGACGAGAGCAGTCTGATGAGCAACAGCACCAATACAAAGGAGAGGTAGAGCAAAAGGAGAGAAGGACAGAAGAACTGGCAGCAGGAAAGAGAAAATGTGAGGAAAGTGTGTGAAAGATCCTGCCTTTTCACGGCAGCTCAGATGTTCCTGTAATCACACCCCAAATGTGACCATGAAATGCAGTTCTTTGTTCCTGATTTTACTTTACTGCTTACACAGCTAAGCCTGAAAAACAGTTTGCTGCAATGGGGACCTTGTGCTTTTAAGACCTGCCTTCCTCCGTATGGATCTGCAAGCAACTAAGTTTACCAGTACTTTTGCTGGACTTTAGCTTTTAAGGATGTCAAGACATCATTAAGTCTAAAATAACTCCCCTTCAGGACAAGAACACTGAATATTTATGGATCCCTGAAGAGAAAATGTTAAAGAGCTCACAGCTGACAGCATTTTAATAGAATGCCTGAACTAGATCCCTGCCTATTTTCCAGGAGATGACAGGGAATGCTTGCTAACAGGCAGAAATAAACACAGAAACTTGTTTTCTATGTAGGGATGATTAATGTTTAATAGCTAATTAAAAGCTGCACCCAGTGACTTTTTTCTAGGAATAACACCTCTTGGACCAGACAGAGATGTAGTTATGTCCCATTGGAAATACCTGACCTATCAACTACACAGGGAAACAGGGCTGGCAGTCTTGAAGAGCATATCTTGTGCCTTAAAGCTTTTTAGTTCAGCTAAGCAGCTGGAAAAGCCTGTCTGTATACATGCTACACCTTATAGGAGACTCTCAGTTCATCCTACCAGGCTGGTGGCTGTCTTTGCATACATCCCTGCCTGACCCCCTTGTGTCCATACACCTTCCGTGCTGCAAATCCACCAAGTTCTCAAAAGTTGACTGCAAGTACCCAGCTCCAAAGACTTTCTTCCAGTGGGATGACAGCTTGTTCACTTGCATGGCCTCACTTTGCGTACCTGGGTATTATTGTGCAACCTCCTGTAGGTAGAACTGCCATGGGGAGCAAAGACAGCTCAGTATGCACAGAGGTAGCGTTATGTAGTTACATAGGCAACACCAGAGAGGATTTAGGGTGACTGCTGCTTTAGAGTGATCATTATATTCAAGGACCACAAGAACGATACGAGGAATGGAGGTTCATGAAGGATGTGCCTGAAACCAATTTATCCTCTTTTCAATGTGCAGGATGCTGTAAGGCATGTGAAAGAAAGAAAAAGATCATGCTCTGGAGCAGGGACATGAGTGAAAACACTGTGTTGTAACTTGTAACGTAATATGAGGGTCAGTGAAAGCCTTTTCTGTAGTTCCCAAACACTTGCCTGGAACATCGTTTGCAGAAAGCAGCAGTTTTAAAGTTTCCAAGTGCCAAACATATGGGGTTTTCCGCCTCAGTGAGGAATGATCTTCCCTCCATTGGGCAAATTTTCTAGGAGGAACAAAGGCAGCAGAAAACAACCAAACAACAACCTATGTAGAGCTACATTTGCCTGTTCAGAAGTTCACCCGTCAAATGACATTTCCCTGGGTTTTGAAATCAAGGCAGTGAACAGGGACCAAAAAGCCTTAACAGAAAATTAGATAATGGAAGGTCCTGGAGCGAGAAAGACATACCTGCTGATCCTGAATTTTGAGGTGGTTTGTTAATAGGGAAGATTCATTTCCACTCCAGTCCCTCTGATGTTTTCTAGAGACAGTGAAACTCACTGAATTGCTCTTGTTCTAAATGCAGACCAAAAAACGTACCTTCCAGATTTATTTTAAGCCAAACCCAATATCCCCAGGTTAATGCTCACCTCCAAGACAAGTACTTACATGAATTTAGGACAAGCCCCGTTGAAGGTAATGGCAGCAGTGGTGCAAATACACAGATTTATACCAGATGCAATCTCATGGTCCAAAAAAACCCAGATAATCCCTTTTTTGTAACATGAGATTTACTCCTGGACTAGTGCACTCACTCTAGAGAGTGGGTAATCCTAGAAAGATGGTCAATGCCCCAAGCCTCTCAGTGTTTAAGAGGCATTTAGACAATGGCTTTAACAAGGTGCTTTAACTCTTGATCAGTCATGAACAGCTCAGGGGTTGGACGAGATGATTGTTGTAGGTCCCTTCCAACTGAAATGCTATGTTATATTCAATTCTATTCTACCCTATATTTTCCAGTGTGTCATTTAGAAAACAATATTCTTCTATGTGCAAAAAGCAGGGCTAAAATTGCCTATGTCCTAACTTCTTCACCAGTATAAGACAGGCTAGTATCGTTTTTGCACAGTACACCCTGCATCTCATGCTGCCACTGCTCTCTAACTGCTTCATCCCACAATGAAAAGAAAATAACCACAAAAAAAAATAAATCAAGATTTTAAGTTTTTCTGTCAATTAGAAATTCCAGGTAAAATTAAAACAAGAAACTAAATCCCCTGTCTCAGATAAGGAAGATATAGGATATTGTTATTTTTATATCACTCAATCAATCGTGAGCTGAGCTATAAAAAGTCCTAAACTCCTCAAAGTCCCATATTGAGATGGAACTTAATGCTTCATTAGCAGTAAAAGCTTCAGGTTATGTTACCGAGTAACCTTTTGTTCAAGCATTATGTTTGACATTTGCGTAAGTGCTCTGGTGTGTCTATCTCTGAGCTATTGAGATGATGTGACTCACTAAGCTCTTGTAAACAAGGTGGGCTTTTTTCTACCTCCTCTCCATACCGTACATCCTCTCAGTTTGCTTTCTCAGAAACACAGCTGTCTGGTAGGGAAATCACATTCTTGGGCTTCATCTACCCTTTTGCTACTGCATCAAAATCATCTTTATCATGCACCTGGCAGCTGGTCCTAGATATGAGAGAGATTTAGGCAGTGATGCCTAACCCACCTGAGTACCTGTGGTAAGCAGGATGCAGTTCAAACAGGCAGTTCTGCACAAAGAGCAAGGCAGAGATGAAATTACTTTCTCATGGTTTCCCAAAGATCTTCGCACTGAACCTGATTCCATGCAGTGGGAAGGTCACCCAACAGATCCTTTCTGTATCCTCCTTCTGTACTTACTTATTTGAGTTTACATGCGAAATTAACATCAGAACCTATTTAGCCCCAAGCCATCCGTGAGCTCTGCATGGGAACAGACTAACCTCCATGAGCAATGGGAAGACTGAGACATCTCTTTGCAGTGATGCCTGGTTCTACAGCAGAACATAAGGCTGACTAGGACATGTTGGGCCTTAGAAATAGTAGTAGGAAAACACTGCAGTGAAATATATCTCAGATATTTTAATTCTTCCATAAAAGCATCCAATTCTCTCTTTAAACCAACTGCAGACTGCTCTGAAACCTCACTATTTCCATAGGTAGGAAACATTCTTTAATTGCCAGTAAAATATAACACATGGCTCCACTGCAGTTTTCCATTCAGATTACTATACTCTACAATGGGTTGTCTTCTTCTTTGCCAGGAATAGGAAACCTAATTCTTTGAAAAGACCTTGATGACTCAAGCTGGGATGCTCTGGGCAATATTTTCAGACTTGCTTAAAACCCACAATTTGGTAAGCAGAGGTCATTGAAGTCCATGTGCTGTAGCACAGATTGAGTTAGGCTGGTAGCAGCATTATCTCACTATAGTAGGTTGATTACAAGGGAAGAGTAATATTAAAGCCTTCCCATTCCTTGTCCTGCCCATCCGTTACATGGGTACTTCTGTTCCTGTAAACATGCAAGTTATATCTATACTTGCAGTTAAAATGGAATCTGTCTTCTGATAATCTGTGCTTTCTGTTTGTCAGCATATTTTACAATGATTTCAGCTTCTTTCAGGAAAGATGCCCAGAGCCATGAACTCTTGGAGCACAAATTGGATGATCTGTGTGTTAGTGAAAAAGAGAGTTAAGTCCACTGGACATGAGCTGTTCTGTGCTGCCTCCCCACAGATACTGATTCTGAGGTGATTTTATTTGCTGTTTTAGACCTGATGCAGAAAAAGAGCTGGTGGCACAGTGCAAATTGCAGCACAAAAGAAGGAGCTGGTCTTTCATTTTGCATGTAAACTCAATTAATTACAGAAGGAGGATATAGAAAGGATCTGTTAGGAGACTTGGCCACTGCATGAAATCAGGGTCCTCTGGGCTGTAAAAAGTAATCCTAGGCCAGCTAATGGGAATAGCAAAGACCCATGGCATAAAACACCAGTAAAGCAAGATGCTACATGTCTCGTGAAAGAAAGCTGTAAATATTACAGTGGTTTCTCAGCAGAACTTCAGTTTTTGCAAGAGTTTAGTGAGTGAAGCAGCTTTGAACTTCTTTTGGAGATGGAGACAAATTTAATTCTGTTGCTGAGATGGAAATAGTCATTTAGACAGAGATGGTTTAAACCAGAAATATCCGCATGATTTAAAGGTCACTCTCACACTCACAGTGTGAGAAAACTTGCCTAAATGAAAGGCAAACTATCCAGAGTACAGTAATGGTTCCCTGGTCCTTTTGAAATTGCACAGAAACTGTCGGTTTCTGCATGAGGTCAAGAGGGACAAAGAAGCAGCTGCATGACAGGTTTCAAAAGTCCAAAAACTAACAAGGGTCAGCAGTTCAGTGGTTTTCTTTTAGGTCAGTGTATGAAAGACACCTAATTTGAACAACCAAATCAAATTAAGTAAGTTAGCGGTGGGATGTTGTATCAGCTGCTCCTAGTAATGCATTCAAGGTGGGATAGCATGGAAGCCAGAGTGAGGACTGCAAGTTTAGGGAAGGTTTAGGGTAAAAGATACTGAAGGAACGTTCTTCAGAGACATGAAAACCACGAGTTATTTCCATCTTTGTCCATGGCAAAGTACCTCAAAGGTTTGGCTCTGTAAGGAGGAATAGGCCAATGTATCCCCATAAAGAGTGTTTGGCCAACACTCTGGTCCCAGCCCTAGGAGATAGTATGTTGGAAGTGGAAGCCCTTTTGCTATTGCCCAGCTAGGGAAACAGGCCTAGAATGTTGAGGTGATGACAGTAGAGCAAGTTCTGTGTCAGGAATGGCGTTTCCATGGTGCAGTAACAAAAATAGCTATTTGAATGGGAGATAAGTACTATAAAGCCTTCAGAGTCATCTTTAGAGCCCGAATGAGCCCATAAGCCTAAAAACCGCTCTCATGAATCAGGCCAGGTCCATGAGCCCTGTGCTATGTGAGTATTTTTTCCCTGAGGTAAATTACTGCTATCCTCTTTCAATCCATGAGAAGTCAAGTGTTTTCTTTGGTAGCCCACGTAGAGGAGTCGGCTCTGGCTGTTCTGTAACAATGGTAATGACAGCCACTTAAGGGAAATCTTTAGTATTTGATAAAGACCATAGATTGTCTTTATCTTAGTTAATAGATGAGACTTGCAAATATTCCAGGAGAAACTCAAGCTGATAACTTCTCAGACTCCCTTTGCCTGAAGTCCACAACTTTGGTCTAAGTAAAGACAGTTTGGTTGAAAAATTGGCCTTCCTTCAGATCTTCTATATCTCATTAAAAAGTTTTGAAATACAGATGGATAGTCTACATAGATCCTCCTTCATGGCCATTCTGTGCCAGGGTAACACCTTTAACTGCAATGGAGTTACTCCTGATTGCTGGGTAGAAGTTAAGTGATTTTGTTCACTTTAAATGTTTTTCCATGATGTGCTGGGTATTGGAAGGTGCCATTTCTCTAGATATTAACTACATCTTGATGAGAGTTATAGTAAATATCAACTCTTCATTATCAGTTACAACCAGGCTGAGTAATGGAAACCTCATGAAATTACATCTATGGTGTCTGTTGAGTAGTTGTCCATGTCTTCTTCCCCAGGCTGTTGAGGTGGAAAAGAGAGATGGATGTAGACAGAGGGAAAGAAAAACAAGCCTTTTGTGCTGTTCTGTTAACAGAGACGCAGATATCTATCAAAGGTTTCACTCAAACCGTGAAGCAGCATTTCAGAATATGATTGCTGTCCACCAAAATCAAGTGCTAAGTACCTGAGCACCTGGCACTGAGTACCTGGAGTGGCAGCCAAGAGGACAGTAAACCTGGAAGGAAGCAAGCCTTGAAAGTCAGTCTTGAGGTTGTTAGATCCCAGGCACCACTAGAGTCTCTGATACATAACTGAAGAGCCTGCATGGGAGGAGAGGCACGGAGTCTCATCTGCTTTTCAGGCAGATGCACAAGCTGAGAAACATAAAAATAACACTGAAAGTGTCTCTCTTTGGTAAGCAGTGCCACTTGTAGAGGGCAAACAGCAGTGCTGCTTCCTGAGCAAAGCAGAGAGCCAGGTGTGAGCTTCTAACTTGTAAATTCTTGAAATTGTCTTCATTGAGGTTGTTCCGATGACTTTTTATTTAAACTTTTCTTATACAATGTTGTTGGAGAGAACCATCATGAAGTAATAAATGCAGTTTTCATTTAGGGGCTGCTACCTTGTCCCAGTCTAGTAAATCAGGACACATCATAAGAAAAGACCATTTTGAGTAATGGCTTAGGTGACTTTGCCAGCTGATTTACTCTGGGGTCTGATGGCAGCTGGGATGTTTGCTTCACTTGGGCTTTATCTTCAGATGAGCACTCGAAAGACCACAAGACTGGTAGAGCTGGACAAATTCTATTAGGTATTTTGCCAGGGAGTCTTTTTTTTATACCACCTTGATTTCATCAAGCTTCCTGATGGTACCAAACTTCTTTCGTTCCCTCTCTATCCTGCAGAGATAAAGAGATTCCCTGGGAGAACAATTCAACTCTATGTACCAAAAAGCACTGACATCCTTTTTGGCCACTTGGCAGTGTAATTCAGATTTAGGGCTCAGTTCTGCCACATTTATATTAGAGATGTAGTAAAAAGGGGTTGGAAAGCAGTGAAATTTCTCCAGTGATGATTCTTCAGAGTGCCCAGGGTGGTCTACCATCTACGGATGATCTTATCTTGGGTGGTATTGGTCACGTGTATGGTCAAACTCTGTGCAAAACCAGCAATGTGAGTGTGAAACCCTTCCCAGTGAGCAGTGCTTAGTTCATGCTTAATCAGGAAGTTTAATTCACCCTACTTGTTACTACTTTGTATAGTGAGTGTTCACAATGTGCAATAGCAAAGGACTCATTTTTTGTATGACCTACAGCAAACATTACCCAGAACAGTGCATTTGACATCAGTGATTTTAAAAGGCATAACAAACTGAGAGCTAATGCCTCCCAACAGGGGGGAAATTGCCATGCACAGTAGTCCCTCCCTTTCTCTAAATCATCCCGCTGAGATGCAGGGATCCAATCACAAATCCTATTAGCTCAGAAGAAATCAATGCCTAATGTTTCTATACCCTTAAATTATACATAACCATGCAGACACACACCTTAAAATTGTTTAGATGTGTATTTAGTTATATGTTTATCTAATTGAATAGATAGAAGTAATATATGTATGAATGTATGTGTCACACAGGGTATTAAATCGCGTATATTTTAGACCTCTAGCAACATATATATATATATGATCTAGATATATCTCTTTCTGTACATACATATAGGCATATATACTACATACATGTAGGCAACCTTGTAGAAATCAGGGTTTGATTCTTCTGCTTCCTAATTTGATGCTGTTAATTTACGCAGAGGTTTTTTATATGGGGGAGGTGGAGGAAAGATTCAAGCCCTTTTGTAGTTCCTCAACTTTTAGCCTTATATTCTGATGGATTAGGAAAGTTTGGCAACCCAGCCAGCTTCCCACTGGGACCAGCAAGGGGTGGAAACTCTCGATTATTAGGTGTAAACCCAATGGATTTTAACACCAAGGGAGATTTAACTGGGTCTTGGTTTAATAAGTCATTTCTGACTTAGCCCAACTAAAAGATCTTGTTAGCAGAAATGACTTGTATTGAGTTGACACCTGTAGAGAAGTGTCTCTGATGTTGAATTCAATAGAGAAAGACATACTCTCCTGTTGCAATTCCTTCCTCCAAAACCTCCACAGTATGGAGACTTTTCTAAAAGAATAGCTAATAAGATTTGTATCCATTAGAAAGTTTCTATAAAGAAGAACAGTTCCTAGGTTTCTAGTGCTCCCCAAGCTGAGTTTGACACCACAAGGTTCTGCAAGTTTAACTATAGATGTGGCGTATCCACCTGATATCACTGTGTCAGAAAACACACGAAAGAGTTTCTTTCTGGCTGAAAACTTCTGTTGACAAAAGCTTCTTCCAAGCAGCCTTCCAGTATCTGAAGGGGCCTACAAGGATGCTGGAAAGGGACTCTTCTTTAGGGACTGTAGCGATAGGACAAGGGGTGATGGGTTCACACCGAAACAGGGGAAGTTCAGGTTAGAAGTTCTTTACTATGAGGGTGGTGAGGCCCCGGAACAGGTTGTCCAAAGAAGTGGTGAATGCTCCATCCCTGGCAGTGTTCAAGGACACACCAGATCATGCAGCCCAAGGCTCCGTCCAACCTGTGCCAGTTCATAGTTATTAACACTGTCCTTCTGCTGTGTTTGTAGACCAGATTCAAACCCCACAGAAAGTAAAATAAAGGTTTCAGTGAGTTTTAGTTCAGAGAATGGTATACTGAGGAAAGTTCTAGACTAGGTTGGACAAAGTCTTGGGTGACACGGTCTAGTGTGAGATGTCCCTGGTCATGGCAGGGGGTTAGAACTGAAGAGCTTAAGATCTTTTCCAGCCCAAACCATTCTATGTTTCTTTCTCAGAGTCACTACCAATATGACACCCTTGATAGCTGCATCATAGGGGCACTAAGGTCCAGAAATCTTCTGAAACACATATTCGAAAGCACAGCTTCCCCGCTTGATTTTGCTAAGTTATTAGTCACCATGCAAAATTCATTTTGGCTTAGACAGATGAAACTTCACTTTTTCATATACTTCTAAAGTTAAAGCCAGTTAAAACCAGGGAATTTGATGCACAGGCAATGGAACTACACCATTACTGTGACAACAATCCATTTTCTTGATTTTTTTTAAAAACCAGTGTCTCCCAAGGAACAATTACCCAAATCTGTGATAATTTCACTATCCTTGGGCACTCAGGGTTTTATGTATCAAAACAATTGTCTGTATGCTATCCTTTTAACCAGTGAATTGTACTCTGGTCCATGGGCTTATTCTGGTGTGTCTGCAATAGAAAAAGGCCTCTGAAAGGTGATTAGGGCAATCAGTCTGTAGTGAGATGGCAAGAATTTGGTTTAGACAGGGCTTTTCCAATAAGAACATTTTAATGAGTCCATAAATCAAAAAACCCAAGAAAATCTCTGCAAATTGGGCAATAGACCCAGAGTGAGTTTTCTCTGAGCTCAGCGATATCAAACTTACTCATTTCTGATCACGTCATAAAAATTCCAATTTGCGTTTATGTGCAAAAAAGAAAGAAGCAAATTTTAATGATTTTTTTTTTTTAAATCTTTAATTTTAAGCCTGTGATCCATAGCACAGTGAAGTAAATGGAATTGACTTCCACCAAGGCAAACAGAGATTACAGTAGAGGCAGAGTAAGTTATCTGAATTTAAGCATTTAATACACTTTTGATAAGATGAGTTTACAGGATCTTCTCTGGAGTACATGCACACTGCCCAAGTTCTTGAGGAGCAGTTTCCTCATAATATCAGCAAAAAACAGTGCCAAAGAGCTACACTTGGGATTTTACCTCAGACCCACAGCAATCTGCGATGTAGTCAAAAAATAGACGCATTTTTAAGACTTCTGTGTCCATGTATTAATACAGAGAACCTTGTAGAAATGTAGCTATCTACAGGGAACATAGAGAGAGGACATTAATGTGGCTGTGATTACATCCCATACTTACAAGAGGGGTTTTGCGGTGCTTATGTCTCTTCTATGCGTTGTGATGGATGCTCCGAGGTCCAGAGAAGCAGACACCAGGAACATGCCCCACCCACCAGATTATGACAATGGAAATTAATGATTAAAGTGATTTTTCTCCTTTCAGGTTGCCATCTATTAACATAGCCAAGCAAAGCCAACTGAAATTAAGCCACCTGGCCTTAGCAGGAGACCTTCAGTTGCTACATCAGCCATAAATAACAGTTTAAATGTTTTCCTTTCCCCTTCCAACTGCATGATAATCAGTCTCATAATCAATATTACCCTTTTCACCCACCTGCCACCCTGCCCAAGAGGTAAGAGCAGTAGCACATCACTACACCTTGTGATACAGCCACTAATGCTAAGACTGAGCATGTGCCTGTCATATCCCTCCAGCTGGGTTAATTAACACTGATTTAATGTAGAAACACTGAAGATTTGAGCTTCTCCTGCCAGAGGTAAAGAGAATGGTTGCTTCAGGAAGATGACAGTGGCTGCCTCACAAGCCTTAGGAGGTTATCTGGGCTTTGACAACAGGTAAATTCTGTGTTACATAGATAAAGCTCTGGGTCCAGCCCAAGTCACCAAGTGATTTAAATCCATCAAAGGTAAAAGAAGGATGGCTTCCCCCCACACACACACAAATTTGAACTTACATGCTGCAGTGTTTTTCCCTGAGCCACTTACCAAACACATACTAAGAAACATTGAGATGGGAGCTCAAAAGAAATGGGCCAAGTGGATAACTTGGATTTGACCTCAAGCAGCAAAGCTCCTCATTATCTTCATTCAAAAGATCCATTCAGGGTGAGATCAGTATTACTATCTGCCAATCTCAGCATGATCAGAAGATGCTTGCTCAGACAAATCCTGGAATTTGGTACGCTCCATTGGTTCATTGCATTTTAAGGACACAATGTGGTCAGAGAAAGGAGAATGCTTGTTGTCCTGAAGGGAGAGGCAGTGAATTTGTGCTGCTTTGCAGTTGTAGCTGATTGACACATCACTTGTCTGCACAAACACAGGGGACCATATTAGTGGTTTTACTGGATGAACTGAAGGCACTGGGCTTCAGCTTGACCTCTGGCAGAGCCTGAAGCTATGGAAGGTCTCCAGGTGCACCAATCTGTTGAGGTGGATGTGCTAGTCTGGTGTCTTGCTTGCAAGGTGAGGAGGTATATCCATACAGGCCTTAACCCAGACATTTCAAGTACCAATCACAATGGAACCACTACGGCAGAAGCACTAAGGTCAGTGGTTACATGCCTGCATAAGACCCTGGGTAGGCTGGATGATCGCTATGTCTCCAGGACTTTTTTGATGCTGTTGCCCAAGCTAGGAGACTACAACAACTCCCTTCTCACACTTGCAGGACTTGCATCATATCCCCATTTTTGCAGTAAATGGGTATTTTACAACGAAGATGCTAGAACACACAGCAGAGCACAGCGGGGGTCTCGATTTAGCCCAGACTTTCTTTGCAACACTGAGCAAAGTGTCTCAGGGATGAGCTAAACAAAAACCTATTCCTGATATGTTTGTCTAAGCTAGAAGCTGTAGTGGCAAATACCACTCCCTCCCAGTTTGTTCCAGTACTCACTGGCAGACAGTTTTTCATAGTGCATCACCTTGTCATAACTAAGGTAGTGGTTTCTTGTCCTTGCCCTATTCCCTCCTTTTTGAGAGCCACCCACCATGGCTTCTACTAGATACTAGCATAGCTCTACTCTGGCTTCTAGAAGCCACTTCAGTGCTCCAGGACTAATAGTTACGGATGTTCTAAAACTAGTATTTCTCACTATTGTGATGGCTTTCTGGCTGCTGTGTGCCACTTCATTCATTTCCACCGGGAAGTTTCAGTACCTCACTACTCTCACCTATTGATTTATTTATCTATTTCTATCTCACCCTTCCTAAAACACTAGGAGGACATGTTCTGCTGATGGCTTGTTGATTATTTATTTCAAATTGCTATTTGGTACTAGAATGGAGATGTCTTAGCGCTGTTTCTGAACATGCTGTGTCATATGTCCAGCCGGTTTCCATGGTTTGGCGGTTAGAATAACCCTTCAGGTAGGAAACAAGGGTAGTAACTGGAGTAACTATAGTAACTACACTGATGCAGCAGAGAAATGCCTCTGAACAGACATCTGTAGAACTAAACAAAGAAACAAAATCAAGGGGGTAACAACCGCATTTGATCTTTGCAGACAGTAATCTTGAGCAGCTTATTAAATGAATTAAACTACATAACAAAGATCCGGAAGACAAATAAGCCTGTAGGTTTTTCATCCAGATGCTGCAACTTCATGGACAGAGAAGCTAACAGGAAGGTCTGTCTGCAGGCTCAATAAAACCCAGTTCAGGGTTTTCAGTAGAAAACCACCAATATGAACATTATTAGATATTTTCTTTGCGCTTCATGGTGATTCTTTATTATGGTGAATTTTTTCCTATCCTATGGTTTATTCATCTAGCACAGATACTATATGGTGTAGTACAAAATGGATATATAAAGTCAGAAAACTCTTCGCATCAAGCAATATATAGAAACTGCAAAATAGAAAATGCAAAAGACTAGACCCTGTATATACATATATATATATTTTAATACAGCTTTTAATGTAGCTTTTCTTGCAATTCAAAAGATGCAACAAACACTTATCTTGGCTTCCTGAACCATGCTTTCCATTGGCATTAAGCAGTTTCTTTTTAGGGATGCCAATTTATTCTGGCTGAACTTCTTGACTTCAAAATGGAATATAGAAGTATTCAGTGAGAGAAGTATCTCCAATATTTAGCACTGAATGGGAAAAATAGACTGGCCATTTTGGCTAATCGAGGAAACCTTCTGTTCCTTCAGATTGCTTCCTTAGCTCACCTCAGGCTAGAGGTTATTAGCCATGACATATGTCTTTACATCTACTGAGTTAGTCTGAGTTTTTTTGGCACTCAAATAATTAGTTATCTGCTATTTCCAACTATTTATAGACATTTTAACTGCCTGTTTTATTAGATATGTGTGCTCTTTAAATGATGCACAGCAGCTGCTTCAGTTACTTAGCATTTTATATCTTTATGCCATGCTAAGATCGCTGCCTCACATGTAATGCAGAGCCAGCGAGGGCTAAGAGGCTGGAGCAGGGTGAGATTAACCCAGGAAAAGACAGATTTTTCAGGGATATGGGTGGTGGTTTTGTGGTGTCATCTGATGGCAAACACTGCCAGTGGTGTGATGAGGAATTCTGGCTGGTTTTGGGTTTCTCAGCAACATTTCAAAACCAAAGGGTGTCACCCCAGAAAAGTGACTTTTTAGGTGTTATGCCAAGGCTTAGCACTGCTTGAGGAAGACTTGCTTTTTGCCAAAGGGATAAATTGACTGGAGAGATATGAAGGGATACTGCCAAGAGGAGGGACTGCATCTGCATGTGAGCTTTGATTTCCACTGCCCATCCTGGAGCTGATACTATCTTGGAGACTACTACCTTATCTTATCAGCAAATAAAATGGGCTAGGGCCGATTCTGGCCCTCAGGGAAATAGCATGGCACTTGACCTCTCTTTTTCTGTACCCTAGGTAGGTTAGCCTGTTCTGTGATACATCTGCACACCCCTCAGCATCATGGGAGACTCAGCACAGAAACAAGACAGTACTAGAGCACCGCAATAATCACTTGGTCTGGCACTGGAAAGGTAATGGATGCTGAACCACAACTTGTAATATTTTACATACCCTTCTCCTTAGACACCACTTACATATCCCTGTGTATTGTGGCCTCCCTTTTCCCCTTACATTTTCTGTGCAAGCCCTAATGTCCAGCTCAGGTCTTTCCTTTGTCCTCTGCAGCTACAAAAGTAACAGTTTATTTTCACCAACGATGAGAAGATTTTGACATTATTCTTTACAGTAGCAGAATTGTGTGTCCTGGACAATACAAAGAAGACCTATCTGCCTTTGCTGAGCTCTATTTAAAATAATGAGCTTGGCCACAGAAGTTGTGATCAAAAAAGAGTCATCGTACAGCACCTTCCTTCATTCCAAACATCGTCACCATATCTGGTCCAGCTCCAACAGGGATGGCTGAGTTCCAGGAACATGAAAAAAAGTGTATTAGCATTGCTTTGTAATGGGATTATTCTTTCATAATAAAAAATACATGACATTGCACAGTGCTTGTCTGATATAATTTGGGTAAGATCCGATCTCTGAGGTTGAGGTAGGAAACTGAGCTGAAGTCAGTGCATTCTACCCTGCTTTGTTGCCTTAATTAAACAATAGGTTGTTACATATGGCCACATTTTTTTGCATACTAATTGCATGGATACAAATAACCTGAAGCAGTGTGGAACTGGAACATATTTGTTGTCCCTGTGGTCAGAATTGCGATCAGAGCATCATCAATCCAACCTCATGTATATGATCAAGCGATAAGCAATGCTGCAATACCTTAACTGCAGCTATAAACTGGTGATGGAAGCAGGCAGCCTGGAACTGACAGAAGTTGCATTTTAATATCTGATTTTACACCGTTGCTCCTTGTTTAATCAGACCAACACAGATCAGGCTGATCTGACTGGCAAAAAGGAATAAAACAAAAGCAGCCCAGAACAAACACGTTTGTTGAAGAGCAACTGAGTGCTGGGTGGATTATGTAACATTGCAGTAAGTAACTGCATAGCTTAATTTTATGGTTTCCATGGAAACTATCAAAATGAAAAGTAAAGGAGTTCAGTGTTCTCGGCTCCGAGGAGCGAATCTCATTGCTGTGATGGGTGTTTGGGGGAGCAGGGATTTTGTCTGTCTCGTCTGGCTTTGGAGTGAAGGAAACCTTTTGCAAGCTGCAGGAGAGCTGCTCTGCGAGGTGTGTGTGTGCCCTTCCCAGCCCTGGCTGGGTTGCACAAGTGCCTCACGTGTACATAGAGCCACATGAATTTTACATGTGATGCGACCAGCTAGAAATCCCAGCTGCGCTCACATGGGCTCTTGGTGTGACAATGGGCAGCTTGTTTTCCGTGGAAACTTTTTGTTAATAAAAAAACATCCACTTTTGCCTCATTTGGGGATAATAAAAAGTCATGAAATAAGAAAGCTGGCAAAGGCAGAAGGAAAGGTTTCTGGCTATTTCTGTTAGTTTTGGGAAAGACCAGAGCTAGTTCTGCTCTTTTTGCTGGGGTTCAGCCCTTGCAAATCTCAGTAATCTTAATGCAAAGACTCCTGCTGACCTCAGTGAGTTGTGGATCCGATGCCTTATGTCCTTGGATGTGACAGTTCAGGTCTATGATTATATTTAATGCAAGACGGAGACAGGTTTAAGAATGGGCCAAACCCATTTGCCCTCCCATAGCTTTATCTCAAACACAGAGAGACTGGCGCATGGGTGGAAAGGCTGTAACATATTGACTCAGCCTCTACAGGCAACATGGGCAAGAAGGTCCGCTTTGTGCTTCCAGAGAGCTACAGGACATGGCCAGAAACTGCCTTATAAGTAAAAGCAAAGGCTTTACAGTAGGGGCAATGGGCAGGTGTGGTTTTCAGAGCAAGCTTAGACCTCAGTTAAACTGAGGTCTAAATATAAATGCACCTTCAACAAATCCATTTCTCCATTTGTATAATACGGAACTATAATACAATATCACAGACCCTAAGAAGTATTTGTTATAGTTCTACTAACTGCTGTTAGCACTGTATCAGTATTAAGATGTACTCTTGTACCAAAAAGTTGATGCAAGCAATTCAAAAGGAAAATGAGTGGAGCAATCCACAGGCAGGAGTGATGAGGTTTTGCTAATGAGGGAAAAAGCTCATTCTTTGTTTCTTCTGATGATTTTCTTTAGCTGATTAATATGTACAGGTCTACTCTGCCCTGGCACAGCTAAATTCATGGTGGTGTTGGGAGTCTAGTCACCTGGGGTGATTTTCAAGTACCCCTGAGATTATTGAGGGTCTCAAGCAGGTGAAAAAGATACATCTGGTATCAGAGTTGCAAAGCAAAGATGTAAAAAGTGGCCTGGGTGAAACCAGAAGACGAATAGAGATGGTCTGAAACATCTCTCTCCTCTTAAAACCAATGCCATTATTTTCTCAGTCTCCTGATTTTTCTTTGCCTGACTCAGCACTTGTTCTGAGTTGGCTGTTTTGGTCCGACAAGCGCTGGCATTGATAACAAAACAGCTAAGTTTGAAATCTGCAGTAGAGCCTCTCCTTTTGTGTCCTTCTAAAAGGCAGGGAAATGGAAAAAGCTGGGAAATTCCCAGTAAATTAAAAAAGCTAAAGCGGTCATTGCTTACAAGCCTGGTTATGATACCTGGGAAAAGCCAGCTGAGATCTTTTCTGTGGTATGTGTCTGGAGCAGTAAATCCTGGTTCAACAGAATCAAAAGTTGTGGAAGTGTGCTTTGCTCCAAGGATGATTTCAAACCTGTCACAAGTGTGCTTAAACCTTAAAAAGAATAAGATTTTGCTTTATCAGTTCAGGTGGGGTGCCTCTGCTTGAAGGATTTTCTCTGTAGGATCACACAGATTCTGCAGGAGTCTCTGAGGGATGATTAGGAGCATCTTAGCTGAGCTTCTGCTCCAAACATGGAAATAAAGAAAATTCAGGTGAAACCAGTGCTGTCTGACATGCCTGCTGGTGTGCTGTGCCCTATTCTGTACTGCCTGTACCCACTCTCCTTTATTATGTGATGCTGCACTATTTATTCCCAGCCATAAAGCTCCCTCAGCCATAGAATCACAGAATCATAGCATGGTTCGGTTGAAAGCTCATCCAGTTCCAACCCCTGCCATGGACAGGGACACCTTCCACCAGAGCAGGTTGCTCCAAGCCCTGTCCAACCTGGCCTTGAACACTGCCAGGGATGGGGCAGCCACAGCTTCTCTGGGTACCCTGTGCCAGCGCCTCACCACCCTTACAGAATTTCTTCCTAACATCTAATCTAAATGCACTCTTTCAGTTCCAAAATACCCTGTTTCAGACCCAAAATAAAATGCTTTTTTAGTACTCTTAAACTCATGCAAACCATAGATACAGATGGGGCTGGAGGGAATTTGAAGCCCAGCCGTCCCTGCACCCGCTGAGCTGCTCTGCTGGTGCTCTGAAGTGACAAGTGAGTAAAGTCATTCACAGATGTTTCTTGAACCAAGTCCTAAGGGTTTAATTCCCCACTTCTAATTACCATGTCCCTCCTGACTGTGCATTCAGCTCATTCCTTGCTCTACCACATTGTCATCAGAGCTGCAAGCAAGCCACCAGTTTAGCAAGTTGCTATGTAGCAGCTTAACCATGACAATTCCCCACAGAATCATAGAATAGTTAGGGTTGGGAAGGACCTTAAGAACATCCAGTTCCAACCCCTCTGTCATGAATTCTGTCTTAAAGAACCCAACTCATGAGGTAATACCACTTCTTTTTCTTCTAATGGCATTAGTACATCCCAGATCAAGTCACTACTTGTTTTTCACAGGCTGTAACCACAGATTAGCCAGTGCGGGATGCTCTCTAAGCCATGCTGAGTCCTACGTAGATCCAAACCCTTGGTTTGGAGCCTCAAGTGAACAAAGAGGAGTTGCATTAGATGCGTTCTTGCTTTAACTGCTGTGGAGCACCCTGCTCTTTGTTAGTCTCATGCTCAACATAAGAGTGTGCTATGGGAACTAGGTGTTTAAAGTCCTTTGGGTCTCAGCGTTGATATATACACTTACGGTTACTATTTCAGAAGGCTGAGAAAACAAGACTGAAGAAGATGTGTAAGTGCTCTGATCCTTACTTGCATGATCTATCGACCAACTTGCCCATGGTGTAACTGGTGGCTGAGAAGTGCAAATATTTAATTCTAACACAGATTTTCCTGCTCTAAGACAGCCTCTTGCTGTGAAAACACATCCTGCTGCATCAGTCAGTGCTGCTGCACTCCTGCACTCTCATCTCTTCTCCTGCTAGCTCTCTTCTTGTCATTCAGGCTTATACTGAGAACCATCTCCATGAAATCTCTCCCTCTGCACTTCTTTGAGTCCCTCTCACTGGTTGAGTTTAGTCCAATCTTTGTTTTAGAGCAGATATACTGGAGAAATAAAAAGTCTTCTACATCAGCAACTGTTCCTGTTTCTTCATAGGCAGGGTCAGCAGCATCGCCTTGAATTGTTGAGTGCTCCTCTGCTTCAGTGTGAGCTGGGGGTTATTTTTATCCTCTCATGTGTGGTTAGTCAAACTTCCTCTTCCTTTCCTGGTAAACCAACAAGTCTGGTGTTGGATGTTACCAACAAAGCTATTTCTAGGGCTTGGGCACTGACTCCAACACACCTGTGTGTTAAAACCAGAAACTGCTTTCCCATTTGCATAGAAGAAAACCAAATTAATAGGAAAATGCACTTAACAGAAAGCTAATGACTCCCTGTACCCGTAATGACTCCCTGCACCAGTAGCAATGCACTTGGAGCAAACCCAAAATGACATCCAAAAAGAACCTGCCTATTGCACAAGGTTGGTGTCAGTAAGAGATTGCCATCCACTGGTGCTACCGGGCATCGCCAGTGTCACCGGCTTTCAGCAAGCCTCTGCAAGGCTCAAGCTTTCAGCAAATGGAACTGGCAGATGCTACTCTAGGAGACAGGAATGTGTAACTCTTCCCAATTTGTACCTAAGTTGTGCAGGACTTTGTTGCAGGAGGATGTGGTTGCCATAACTTTACATGGGTCCAAAGAAGCAGCAGGAAAAAGGGAAGAAAAAGGCATTGAGGGCAGTTAAATAGAAAGACACTACTTCTGGCTTGTAATATGGGAGCAAGTTGTTGGAGGAAAAAAGAATACTTGGGGAGGCATATATATATCTATGAAATACTACAAGGGATTTACACTGACTAGTGGTGGAGACAGACTTTCAAGTCAGTACAGCGTCTGGAAAATGCTGTTCTGGGAAAGTTATGTTTGCGTTGTCATGTTTCCCTTAGAAATAGTGCTGAGATCCTCAAATAGTACAAAAGGGCCAGGGGACTAAAACATACCTGTGTGCTGAAGGGACCAACATCTTACCTAAGGTGTGCTCTTCCTCTCACTCCTCACCAAGGGAGTTAGGATGCACACCCTTGTGCAAGTGCGTGAACAAGGCTGTGGATCAGGGCAAGTGATGGGGCCATCCCTCCTTACAATTGCAATAGGACCTTGCCCCCCAACACACAGATCCCCTTCATCCAAAAACTCTTCTTCAGCAGCAGAAGCATTTCTCTGCCTTCCCAGTAAATTATCACAAACGCCTCCCAAAGTGGCTGTTTCTGCCTTTATCTTGTGTTATGGATACATCCCTTTGCCTGTTTTGATTGCACATCCTCCCTTTCTCCCAGGTCCAGGGTAATTCTTCTGGCTATCAGCATCTCAGCCCCCACTTCTGATCCTCCCTCATCAGTTAAGGATGGCATGAGGCCAACAGCACTTGGGGAGCCCTCAAAGGCTTCTGTGTGATGGGATGCAAGCACAAAAAGGATGCTGTTTTGATGGTCTCACCCAGCTTCTAATGCTCTCCATTTAGTAGGTCCCAAACACAGGCCACAGATGGTAACTGTGGAGGTCAGGCTGCTTGTGCCTCTCCTTGTCTTATTTCACCCACTAACTTGATTTTATTGATGGGAAGGTATTATTATCTTCCATGAAAAGTTCACACACATGATGGATGCTTCGCCAGGGAAAATTAGATCTTATGTTCACAAAATCCTCCGTGGAATACACACTCCTATTGCGAAACATTTGCTGCCAGATATTAATGCAGGAGATCTCTTCTGCCAGTGGCATTATTAAACAGCATGGGGAGACTTTTGCATCCAGAATCCACCTTAATATTGATGTGTTCCTATGAACAGATGTCTCCTTGCTTCCTGCACAATGTGTTACCAGATTAGAGATTTTACAGCAGCAGCCTTAATTAGAAGCATATTATTTGTCAGGACAAAAAGACCCTTTTGGAGTTGTAAATCTCTGCTACACAGAGATCCCAACCTGTCTCTTCCCCATGGACATCTACAGTAAGAAAGAGACTGCTCCCCAAACACTGCACCTCAGAAATGCATTTACCCTTAGTTCAAGGTGAGATGGGGCACTTAGGTGAATATGAGCTTTCCCAAGATAGGGAAGAAAACCAGCACACAGCAGAGGAAGGAATTCAGAACCATGACCCCTAAGGGCTAGGGTGATTCTGAAAGTCCCCTGTTATTGCATGAAACCAACACCAGGTATGATGCTGCACTGCTGGGACAGTAACAGCAACTCCTTTCTGGATGAGACAGACCCAACTTTATTCTATCCTTGTTGTATTAGAAAGCTACTCCCCACTATTTATCCTTTCAACCTCATAGATGTCTCTCTGCTTTCTTCCAAGGAACAGTATCCAAAACAAAACTTGGCAACGTAAATGATGGGGAAAAGGGCAGAGAAGAGAGACACTCAGCACCAACTAATGCTGTAAAGTTGGGGTATACTGTATTTCAGCTTAAAAAGTCTGCTTTTTCTGCTGCTCCTGGCTGGATTTTCAGAAAATGACAGTTTCAATGTAGGTAGCTCAACAGAGCTCATGTCCCCAAACCAAGACTTCAGTGCCATGTTCTCTCGCCCATCAGTACTGTGCTGCCCATACCAATTCCCATCCCACTCTGTGTTCGTAGAGATGTTCAGATTCCCCTGGGTTTCCTTGCACAGGAACCAGCTATTGGACATCCACAACATTATAATAACCATTCTACAAGCTCTTGTCCATCCCACATTGCGTCATTCAAATGTGCTTTTCTATCTTACACACTTCTAGGTGATGCTGGGAGAGTGATTTCTTGTGCTTTGGGTGAACTTGGGGAAGCCAAGATATTGAATCCTTTTTGCTAACTTATGTCCTGATTGAAAATAGTCTTTAATGTCATTTAGTGCCTCTAGACCAAAGTATGTTTCTTTTCTGTCCTTGCATCTTTCTGTAGGAAGTTCTGCCTGTTTGTAGTGCAGTATTTTGTAAGAAACTGCTTTCAGGTAGAAAAGCTTTTAGATGGACTTCTGTAAAAGAAGGATCTACTTCTCAAATGGGTTTTGAGGTCAGACCTCCCTCCAGTGCATCTCCTTAAGTTTAGAAATTCCTTTCCATCTAAAATCAAAATAAATCCTTTTGACTTTAAGGAATTTATTTTCTGTTATCACATGTAGCACAACAAACAATGAAATAGAAACTTATTGGAGAAAGAACACCAAAAATATCAAGAGAAGGAGTCTGAAAAAGTATTCGAGGGGACGTTCACTGGAGATGTATATTAACCTAACTTGATATCTGAAACAACTTGGGATCAGCAGACGCTATCTGAGCATTTACCACTCTTGGTTGCCATCAAGGAATGTGAGTCAAGCATTGTATGTTGTGTTTGGGTGAGAAGGTGGTGATATTCTTGTGGGGACAGTCCATTTGTAACCTATAGTAGCACACCTTATTTTGGAGGTAAAAAGCTCCATTATATTTGAAGAGGAGAAAAGCCCATTATGACTTTAATGAGAAGCGAAGCATCCTTCCAGGTATACACCACATGGACCTCTTCCTGCCAGCACATAAAGGAACAGGAGCAAGCTCCAATGAAGCGTTTGAGACTCCCAACTAGGAACAAGACAGAAGAGGATCTATTAGTTGTGATCCTGCAAGGCTCTGTTTTCCACTAGGGTTACTTTAGCCTGAGAGATGCTCTGCTCCTGGTGTTCAGGCTCTTTTGATTCTCCATGTGCTCGAAATTGCTCTAAAGTCAATAGGTGTTGCCAGGGCCACCTAAAACACCCTGATAGGGGTGAGCTGTCTGTGAAGCATAGTCACACCTCCCACCTACTTTTAAACTGTGACTGAATGGGAAAGGGATGCACACTTTAGTTCTCTATTAACTAGGTGCTAATACCTTAAAATTGCCCATAGCAAGCCAACAAAGACAGCTGTGGGGAGGTTTAACGTACTTGGAGTATGGTCACATAGCCAAAGAGAGTCCTATAGCTAGCTGCAGTTTTCTCGGGGATAACGCCTGGATTTGACCAGGCAGCATTATGATCTGCAGCTCTCCACAGTCCAGAATGGACTCAGATAGCCTAAGAACGGAAATATATCAGTAATCATGCTCACTGTCAGGACACCCCACTTGAGAATGGTTGCTCAACTCACGCCCCACAGGAATGCATGCAGATGCTTTGGGTTGAAGTCCCTTCACTGAGCTTGTCCAGTGCTGCCTCAGCTGCACAAGGAACAATGCTCCTGGTACTTACACCAAGGTGCAAATCCAAGAAATGGCTCTGTATGGAGCCAGAGGAGCCTAGGAAGAACTTGTGGGGAGGTCTGAAGGCCTCATGAAAGCAGATAACCTGATCCTAGGCTGAGCTGGGACTGGAAGCAAACTTGCTGCTTTTGCATGGCTCTGCCTCTCTGCCATGAGATAATGAACGTGACAGATCAAGCTGGCCTGAGCATAGCCAGCTCTATTCTTAGGGTATAGTTTATCTACTTACATTATTTCCTGCTGTGATTATCTCTACAATCTGGACTTCATTTCCTCACTGGTAAGTTTCCAAAGCCTGGGGTGTTTTTCTTGGAAATGCTAAGATTTGGTGTTTCCATTAGCTGAGTCCTTGGAAGGACGCTGCCTCTTATCTCAAAGAACATCTATGATGTGCTGTTTATTTGGTTTTCTTTGCTTTTTAATCCAAACTCCTTCCCTACTCCACATCAGCAATCCTCATAGCTCCCTTCAAATGCACTGAGACGTTATAAATAACCTGGAAAGAAAGCTGGATCTTAGACTTTCAGGAAAGGTTTGTTCTTTTGAATGACATTTAGAACACATTTACATTTCCAAAGTCTCTGCAATTACAAAAGAGTTCACAGATGCCAGAAAACCATCAGCTGTTTCAACCTCTTTCTATCTTCTGTTCTTCAAGTGGAGGATAGGAGGGCTTGTAGGAACCAGTATCCCGTTATCCTGAAACTCAAGTAAAACAGTAGTTGGTGCCTCATGGTTTCTTCTCTGCCCATGTGCTAACTGGCCTTTTGGAAGTGCTGGGTGGCTTCGCCTCTCACCAAAGCCAAGGCAAGGTGAAGATGTTCAGCTCTGGATCAGTTCCTTGGTTTCCAAGGCAACTGTTCTTCAGTGAGATTTAATGATAAGGTGAGGAGATCCACGAGCCCCTTTGAACGTGACAGGGAATGGAGAGCTTACAGCAATGACTGTGCTTTTTAGGGGAAAAGGACTGGTGAATGGACTGAAGGGACAATAAATTACCTGACATTTTAATGGGTTGACATGGCATTGCAGAAAGTGACCTGAATAACGTGTCTCAATCCCCATGGAGAAAAATAAAATACATTTAATGAAAAAAGGAGCCGTAAGAGGCTGAAATGTGGGTTTATTCAAACTGCCTGAATGGAAGCGAAAGGAGCAAGTTACTTCCCTTGTTACAGCCTCTTCACAGCAGCTGGTCTCAAAATGAGTTAGAAAAATGTATCTGTGATAACCTGACATAGCAAAGCTGCTTGGGTAAGCTCCATGAAGCACAGCCTTTATATCAGTGCCACAAATAAGAAGCTATTTGCAGGAGATGTTACAGCACAGGCAACAGGTGCGTCTTGTTCTAACCTCAAACTGTGTCATCTGTTACAAGTGAAGCCCTATTGCTGCTTGTACCCAGAATGTCCCAGATCATGTTGACACTGTGCCATGCGGTTTTGCACCCTTGAATTTCCCAGGTTTCTTATAACATGACCAGACTTAGCTTTTAACAGCAAGAAAGCTCTTGTAAATATAAAGGCCTATCTATCTCCTGTATACAGGAGAGTTAAGCAATTATGGGATTTTGATTCTACAAGAAATACTGATATTTTAATACTCTTCTCATTGTAATTCAGGTATAAAACTGAAAATAGTTCACCTTTATCATTAGAATAAAGTCTAAGCCTTTTCAATTTAGTAGTAGAAAACTTCCTTATCTAAAGTCAACCTTGACTTGAAAGTGGTTTTGACCACTACATCTCAAAAGGTTTCAGCAAGCTGCGAGAAGCATTGATATTGCAAACTCTTTTCTGGGGGGGATTAAGGGAGGAGAAGTATATTGGTCAACTTAAGGTGAAAACCCAGAAGTAATATTCTTTTTAAATTAATTAAAGAGAGATATTTCAAATCAAAACATTTTTTGTGGCTGATGGGGCGTTTTAAATGATTTTCTTAACCACTTCAAATTAAGTATTGGCAATTTCAGACTTGAAAACAATTATTTTACATCAGAAAAAGAACATTTGCTTCTGAAAATGCTTAAATAAAATGTTCCAGCTGGTGTTTGGCTGGAAAAATACAAGAAGGGAATTTTTGACAGAAACGTCTTCATCATTTCCACCCAGTCACTAATAACTCCAGCACTGTTGTCACCCTATACCACCCCAGGATTAGATATCAGTGAATGAAGTGTTCATACAGCTTTAAAATAAAAGCAGGAGCTTCGACCTTGTGAGAGAAAGACATGAGACCATTGCAAGGGAAACTATAGATCCAGTCTGCCCTGCGCAGTGGAGGACCATGTGCCATAGTGATCACCCCTAGTTCTGGGGGTAATGGTAAATCTGTGCCACTCTGAAGTCAACAACAGACTTCTCTAACTATGACTTCCATCCAACAGCCACAGGTTTAGGGTCCAGGAGCTGTCAAGGGAAATTATAACCCAGAGAGCAAAAGTCGAGATGAAGAAAAACTTTCCTATTGTATGGGTGACTGTGGTACCACTTACCCCAGATGAGATGTCAGCCTCTACTTCAATCAGAGAAGGACAGGGACCAAATAAACCTGGAGGCTTATGCAGGCCACAATGCACTGACTTTCAATTTGTAGTCAGGCTTTATCTCCTTGCTTTTAATATCTCATGTATTTTTGTTGAAGGGTCCTTGTAAAGAATTCCAAAGAGAGTGTCATGCTTTAATGCAGTCATTGTAGGGAGACAAGTGAGTGAACAATTATCTCTTCTAATACAATGCTGAAGGGTACGATTTTAGCATCTATGAAATGTTTTGGCCTTGTCAGCGCTTTTTGTTCATGCACCTTTATGGAGTGACTTTAAAACATTGTCTCCAACCATAAAGTTCTTCCTAGTCTTTAATCTTACCGACTATTTTCTTCAATGTTATAGCCAAGATCACTTGACTAATTCAGCTTCCAAAGTACTACTGGGAAAGAGTATTTATGGTAGTCCCAGCAAGGACAACCAAATTAGCTGTAGCAAGCAGCCAGCCTGAAGAAGAAATCAAAAGAAGGATAAGGTAACTTGGAAAAAAATGTAAAAGAAGCACAAATCATTTAATAAAGGTTTCCCCTGGAGGAAACTTTCCAAGCAGCTGAACATTGGAACAGCCGAGGGGAATGAGGTCAATTGTGTTTAGACACAATGTGTGCATCTTCTTTTCTAAGATGATCTTCATTTGTCAAACTTTATGGGCAGATTCTTCCCTCAGTTTAACGGAATTAGAATTTAACTCATTAAAAATAAGATTTTGTCTTTAATAGACAGGAAGGTGGAAACAGAGATTTATTTCAAGGAAATTGTAAAACACTCTCCGCAGTAGAATGATAATAATGGGAAACAAACATGGAGTAACTGCAAGAAGCAGAACAGGCTGGCTCTGCTTTATCAACAGATGTAGCAAACAGACAACAAATATTGGTAATTCTTTAGCAGAATCCTGGGTTAGATAACTCTCTTCCACATGGGTTCAACATTTCGTGCTTTACATTCCTTTCATTGCATTCATAAATCCGAGTGCAGGCACACATAAAAGAAGTATCATAGTCCAGAAGGACAAAAGGTAAGGGGAACAAATATTGCCTTCATTCTCAGAATAAAAATGCCTTTTTCTCCCTTATTTCAAATGAAAATCTTATGGCCATATCCAAGCTCAAAAGAGACCATGTCCACTTTCCACCAGATGTTTGCTCCCCATTTACAATGGAAAGAGAACATTTGAAGATGTAGCTCGCTCATGTAGCCCACTGTACGCCTGGTCACATGCCCAGGGATAACCCAGTGCCATGAAAAGTAAACCACCATAGTTTGGTGTGAGCTGAATCTCCATCCCAGAACTTAATGATAGGGAAAAGGAAAGTGTTTGAGTTGTTATGATTTCCTTTTTTCCTGATCACTGGAAAAATCAGTCCTTTTTCTCTTTTGTATTGCAGTAACTACTAATAAATTCCAATTCCTCAACTTAAAAAAATAGAGACGAAGCTTGCATTCCCTCTGAAACTGAGTTGACATGATCCACAGCTCGGCTGCAAGATTTCAGCTTGATTTTGTCCAATCTGTTTTACATCTTCCTCAATTCCCCCTCCTCTAAAATGAAAAGAGGTCAAATTAATTTTTGCATTAAGATATATCATTAACCTTATTAACCAAGAAAGACCAGGACTACTCAGGGAGTTCAGAGAACAATATAGCAGAGAAAGATTCTGCCCTGAATAAGATGGTCTTGGTGGGCCTTAATGCATTAAAGACTTAATGGGTCTTTTCTCAACTCTTCCCTCTGGCAGCTTCAGAAATTCAGCTTAGTGCTGGGAGAGGGCTATAAGGAACATAACACAGGAGACTGTGAAGGACCATGACTGACATCCATGGTAGCTGATTCCTCAAAGAGCAGTGGCATCAGAAGGGACACACATGAATTATGAGTGCGAAAACCCCATGAGAGCAGATTTCACCCTGCGCCATGCTGCACCTGTTCAAAAAGGCTGCCTCTGCTCGACCACTATTTGGATGGATGGGAGAAAGTGGTGTTGTGTGTCCCCCATATTCTCATTCTCTTCTGGAACGTGCTGGTATAAGATTGAGTGGACAAGGCCCTCACTATGATCTGCCAAGTTTCACCTTTATCTTGTACAATCTGCTTCTACCCCATCCTGACCTTCAACAAGCCTCTCTGCAGGAAAACCTCTCTTTTGCCTTGTGACAGTAGCCACAGCTAGATGATCCACCTGGACCTGGACCTCCACCTAGACAAGAGAATGGTCCTAAGTCTACACTGCTGCCAGAGGGGTTGTCTCAACCCCTTAGCCAAAGACCTATATGTCTTTGCTCCCATGTCCTTACACAGATGCACTGCGACAAGAGGCACTTGAGAAGTTTATAAGATGGATATATGAATGGCCTATACCCCACTGCTCCCTCCAGAAGGGTCAAGCAATAGAGAACAAATTAATTCCATTTGTTAGGACAAGAATTAACTCTACTCCAGCCCAAAACAGGAGCAACAGAGAAAGCAAAGAAGAGAAAAGCTGTGAAATACAGAACAGACATGCTAAGGTTTAGCTGTGATTCACTTCCTGCAGATTTGCCCCCTTCCTGGGCCACAAGAAAAGAGCTAGTGAGAGTCATGTTAATTAAAGAAGGCTTTGCTGGTCCTAACTTATATGGCTATCCATAGGAAGAGGTAAACTCCTTAAGCAACTGTAACTTCTCATGTCTCCTCTTGGAGCTGCATGGCCAAAGTGGCATCACATGTGAGTTTGTGACTGGTAAGGAGGACAAACTCCCTGATGAAAATCCTTGGAGAAGAGAATATCTCTCACAGGGAAGATATGAAAGCAAACAGTGTCACTACAAAGCCGCATCTTCCTATTTTCCTCTTGCCCATTGCCTTGTTAAACTTACTGTGTGTGTGTTTTCTTTTTGAGGCCAAGTTTGATTTAACGTCACAAAGACATGCTGCTTGGAGAGATCATGAATCCTTTGAACGTTTAATTAGTGATGAAGGGGGTACTCTCTCCCTCTGCCCACAGACTCACAACTCACATCTGGGTGTGCCAGCTTCCCCATGTGCTTTGGGGAATAAGGATGCCCTTCAGGCTGTTAAATTAAAGCAAAGCAATCTAGGCTTTGGTACAGCCTCAGATCTGTACCCACTCTAAGTTGCTGAGAAACAGCAGTTTAGCTATGCTGATTTTCTTTTAATTGACAAAGCCCTCCATCCTTTGATCTTTGAAGGGCATGTTTATCCAACATTGTTCTTTGCAGCTCTACTGCTTCTGGTTACAAATCATGAGAGTCATGTTCTGTTTCATTGAAACAATAGAATTTAATCATTAGCAGTCTTCAAAGACAAACGCAGGGTTCACAGTCCTCTCTGATTACAAGGTCAGAGCAGCAGATCAGTAGCTGGGAAGCAACAGAGTGGAACAATCTTGTTTACATTATTCCGGGGGGTGGAAAGGCTGCACTCAATTTTAAATTCAGTTTTCAGATTTTCTGTTTTTGTAGAAGAAAAACAAAGCAACCAGCATATAAATTAGCAGCTTGGTTGGATTTCACATCTTCAACGTTATTCAAGGTTGGTTGTCTTTATGAAATGCATGAGTTATGTTTGATTGCTAAACTCAGGAATAGAGAGGTATGGACAGCTATTGGCAGGAGATCAAACAAATTGATCAGAATGTTTATTCTAGGCTTTAAAGATGGGAAGTAATTATCTTCATCAGTTAAAAAAGTAAGATATTCTGCTAAAAGAGGAAGATTCTGACGTAGTCTATTCAGAATAGTAGCTTGCTACAGAATTGTCATAGGTATGACACTAAGTCACCCACATGTGTGATGGATTCTCCATCTGTAAGGTAAACAGCTTTCAAGACCAGCTTTGGAAGAGACCTGTTTTCTATTATAGATGTGTGGGCACAGATTTCTACAGTGAAGCTTGACTCAGATTCCCTAGCATGAAAAGGCTTTGCGGGGCATCATAGGACAAGGAATATCAACTACTGCTAATAATTGTAGATCCTGAACAGACATTAAGGCAAATGTGTCACTTCAAGCACATGGTCAGTTTATGGCGAAGTAAGACCATTCAATTAATGATAAATCAGCAGCCTCTGAAGAAGTCTGTGTTTTTCCTGTGTCTATGTCTACTAATGATAGAGGTAGTCTAGACTAAAAACCAAACTCTTAGACCATTAAAGAAAGTAAGATGGATCTGAATCCTCGTGAAGAATATTTGCAACTCATTTTTTGTTCAAAGTTTTCACGGATAACCTGCTGCTTCTCTTTCACTTATTTTCCTTTTTGTCTTACCTCGTAATGAAACAAGAGCTGAAAACAGCAAATGAGGAACACAGAATACAAGCTAAAGCCCAAACAAACAAAAAGAACTATAAAAACCCCTTAACTCAAAACCAGTGCTATTTCAGATTAATATTTCATTTAATTGGAGCTGCCTCTATGTACTTGCAGGTTCTGATATTAAGTGACAGCTGGGAATTCCTTTAACCAACCTGCTGCTGTGGTATCCTCTCTAGATGGTGGCAAAGTTTATCATCCTTATCACAGAGCTCAACAAGGACTTTGTCCACTGTTTCAGAGACCTCATTCTAGACTGATTTTCACTACTGAATGGTGTTCAATGCTTCTCCTTAAACATAAGTGAAGAGTAAGAGCAGATACTTGCCTGGATAGAGTTGGTACAGAGCATAACCCAGTGAAGCCTAGAGTCTCATAGGAAAAAAATGAACAGATTTATGCAAATCACTTCAAAGAAGCTGCACACAGGGCAAAAGTCACTTTGGTGCCCCCTAAAGTGTAAAGAATGGCAAGCATCAGGTAGAAGAAAGTGATGAAACTTTAGAGCTCATGCAGTCAACTCAAGCACTGGTCTTACCAAGCCTTGACTTACCATGTGTCTACTCATTCAGACACAGGCCGTTGCTCTGTATGCTGATGGAGAGCTATTAACTTATAACTTGTTTTGTGTTCAGCTGAGAGAAACAGGAAATTGTAGGACCTGCTATACATCACAGAAATAAGTTTTGGGAAGGGGGTGTGAGTTGTGCTGACACTGATGGCCTCTGGAGTCACGTAAGATGCCTCCCACAGTGCTTCCTTAGCTTGACTGGGGATAAAAGCCGAAGTCTAGGTACCCAAGTGTACTGGGTAGGGGGGATACATCTGATGCATCTTTGGGTTTTCAGGCTGGCAAGTGGTTAGCAAATGATTATTTCTAGATCATTATATTAGGTTCAAGTATCTAATTTCCACTGAGATTAGCACCTTTTTCCTCTTTCTTTTTCATCTATGGAAATCCTCAGACCTGTTTGAAGATGTCACATAGCATAGTGTCGTGTTCTGGGATTAGTCCCACTGACCTGGTGGGTTAGAAGAAATCAGGTTAAAGGAAATCAGGTAATTAAGACCCCAATCCATTGAGGGTTCTTTACTCATTAGCTGCCCAAAGCCTAGTCCAGCAATTAACATTATATTCCCAATACAATTGCTAGAGTAAACCACGGCAGGGATTTCATTTTAACATGCTGAGGCAATTCCTGTATTCCTGGCACCCCCAGACTCCATATTTCTGTTTCAGGAGGTGAACTCCCCAAATTAGAATTCATGGTTTGGGCTGTAATTCCATAACAAAAAGCAGGATAAAACTTTCAGGTAAGCAAAATCCCCAATCACATTTGTTGCCATGAAATCACAGCTGGGTGATATCTGGGTTTTGCTTGTTTAAGCTTTTTCTTACTGTCTGTTTTGGTTAGTGGACTCCTGTGATATAAAGCAGGCTTGTTCCATGCAGCATCTCTCATAATCTCAGTCCCCAGTGACATTATCGTATTGAAGACTACAGCAACAGCAGCATTAGTATTTCATGCACTTTTCAGTCATTTCCTTCCAATGATTTTTCATGCATATTGTTTGTGATGGGCTTGCTGAGTGTGTGTGAGGCTGTTGAATCTTCTTAGTGGATCAGACCAGGACACGGATCTATATTCAGTTCCTATCACGTATTTACTGACATGGCTGTGGGCAGATGAATCGACTCCAGGGTTGTTTTAAGCACTTAGGTTCCTAAATCCCACTAATTTCAGTTCTCAAAAATAATGAAAAATTTACCTGAGGGTGTGATTTCCAAAGATGCCTCTCTACTGCTGAAGAAAACAGCTATTTTCAGAGGACATGCAAACTACCCAAGAGCTTGTTGTCTCTTTGATATGCATAGGAGTTTTATACCCCAGGCACACACTTTTAGCCTGGTACATAAAGTTAAATGGAAAGACTATGGGTCTTTGTGTTAGAATTCATATTACCTAAATTTAGATGTCTGAAATAGGATGTTTGAGATGGGCAGTGACCGTTGCTCCCCTTGTAGTCAATGAGACTGTGGAGGGTAGCTCATCTCATCCCATCTTAGAACTCCTTTTAGGCAGCAAAAAGAATCCAAACACAATAAATACTTTAATTGGGATCAGCCAGAGCAAATTCATAGGCAAAATAAACTCCTCCACCCAAAAGGCTTCAATGTGAATCAGCATGAACAGAAATGTGCTGGAATGGACAAAGTTACTAAGAAGCCAAAGTCAAAGCATTGCACGGAGTGATGCTGAGAGCAGGAAGGAGGCAGTGGGTATTTTTGCAGGCTGAAGGCAATTGCTTTAATTATACCCACTTAGAAACATTTAGAATCATTGCTGAGAAACACTCTCTTGCAGTCCTTTACTTTAAAAAACCTAAATAATGATTTTCATATTCATTGACAAGCCTCATTAGCTGGAATTAGAGAATATATCTAACACACTCTCCTCTTCCCCCATTCCCAACATATCACCTATCAGGAAACAAGGGCAGTGGCCATGTCTGAAATGCCTGTGTCAGCACCTCGATGGGAAGAACAAAAATGTAATTTCCCTGGGGAATGGAAATCACTGCAAAAAAATTATCCAAGTGATAAAGTGATAGCAAACACTGTACGAAACTGAACTGGAGAGAAGAGATATCCAGAGATAACCTGGTGGGGGGTGAATTCAGCCCAACAGCAGGTAAAAATCCAAGACAACCTTTGTCTTAGGTATAACAGTGAAAGGTGCACTCCGTCCAATCACAGTCATTTTGGAGTTTTTTATGAGGCTATTCAGCAGGCAGCCACTCCGTGCAGACGGGCAGCTTCTGCCATCCCAGCAGCACGCATTTACGGCAGGGGCTTGGAAGAGATGGATTGCCAAACGCTGAGTAAATGTTTGCTGCCCTCCTGTGTACAACTGCAAAAAGACACATTTAAGGATGCGAGAGCCCGAGATCTGCCCCTTAAGACTTTAATCTCCTGGGGGAACGGCTGGCGTGGAGCGCCTGTTATGTATTTACCCCTTGATTCGGGTTGGTGAATCATCTGCAGGCTGATCCAGGCTTCTGCTAATGGATCTGGGCCCTTGTTCTCCCACCATCTGCTTGTTGTATCCATCGCCTGTCATATATTTAGGTACCATTTGTTGCTCCATGTGTGCAGCGGGGAAAAGGGCTGTGGGTGGAAGGCTGTTCTTTGAGCGCACTCTGTGAGAGCAGCCACAAGATCTGTTTGGAGCCAGCCTCCGAGTTGGCCAGACAGTGTGTGTTGTGGCTCACTCCCTGCACATAATACTGGGGAAATGGGTAGCAATTTCTATCAGGAAACTGATAAAGCAAACAAATCACCTGCCCAAGGAAGTATTGGTCTCTCCCTTTGGGCAGCAGATAGAGAATCACAGACCCTCATCCTTGTTCCTTGAGATTAGTTTATGATTTTGTTTGCAACACAAATAAATGACCCCTGAATGTTTTGTATGTTCATTTCTGGCTGTGAGAATTACTGCACAAAGCTACATGCTTAGCTAAGCACAAATCAAGGTGCAGGGTTAGTGTTTGGACAGTGATCATCTGGCATATTCTTCTTAGTACTGCTTGGTAGTAAGAAAATAATATGACTTTCAAAGCCACTATACCAGGGAAAAGGCCAAACGAAACCTTACATACACCTTTTAGACCTTATTCAATCTATGCTATGTATTTACTTTCTGCATTTCTTCAGCACATTATTACATTGAAATGTCATTCTCAGTGGCTATGCGAGCTGCTTTATCAAACCCACAGCTGTGCTTCTTGTATTTATTGCTAAAAGTTAGCATCTTACTACAAATTAAACAGTTGAAACAAAAGATATTGGAACACAACTGAGTAAATTTTCAGGTGATAAACAGATATTTCTGTATTGATGCATTTGCAACTCAATATAAACAATTTGTAGCAATAAAGGGGTGATGGGTTCAAACTTAAACAGGGGAAGTTTAGATTGGATCTGAGGAAGAAATTCTTTACTGTGAGGGTGGTGAGGCACTGGAATGGGTTGCCCATGGAAGTGGTGAATGCTCCATCCCTGGCAGTGGTCAAGGCCAGGCTGGACAGAACCTTGGGTGGCATGGTTTAGTGGGAGGTGTCCCTGCCCATGGCAGGGGGTTGGAACTGGATGCTCTTAAGGTCCTTTTCAGCCCAAACAATTCTATGAGTCTATGAATTTTCCTGGGTCTGAAGCTTCCTTGTTTCCATTTTGACAGAACTGGAAAATGAGGATAAACGTGTACACACACACACACATACACACTACGTTCCAGTGCAATATGCAAAACAAATCTTTTCATCCTTTGTAGAGAATCAAACATTGTAGAGGATCAAACTCCTCCTTTTTGTTTACTGGACAGGTGGGGACTTTATTGAAGTCATCTCCCTTCTTCATGATTTCAGCTTTGGAGTCAAGCAGGTTTTGAAACGCTGGTTCTGAACATCCTGTCTAGGCAGCGTGAGACCACATCTTGTTCTCAGCTGTGCCATCCTCCTTGGCTTCAACTGAGTGATTTCAATAGGAAATCAAGCCATGCAGGTATAATGAGGGGAAAAGAACAGCCCAGGCCAAGGACACAATAGTCCCAATATGACCTTAACAAGGAGGACTGGTAAAAAAACCCACTACATCTGGAGGCCTAGATTTTTCTGCTTGTTTCTATGCGGTTATTCTCAATGTAAGTGTTTAATCAAAATGCATCTAAAATGAAGATAAAACTGAAGCTGCTTTTATTTCTTTCAGGTCTCCAAAGCCCTGGTTTAGAGAGCTTTCCATTTTAAAATCACTGCTCTGCGGAGCACCAAGGTCTGGCAGTTTGACCCATGAATTTCCTTAGCCTAAAAGCTGTTCTGTGGAATTAGATCAGGACAGAGCAGCATGGAACTACACAACTGTTGTGTAGAGTTAAATAAACAGCCGGGGAATTGAATGCCATTTCTCAGATAGGACTTAGCTATAATGGTTCTGGCTGCTTTCACATTGGGTTTTTTATGAGTTGTTGGATGGAGAACCCAGCTGACAAGGACAAGTTTCCAGCTCCATCACATTTCCTATTCAGCTGCTTTGGCTGAGGGAGTCTGCAGGGCAGAGTTATGCAGTTGACACTTTCTTGGCTGCACGTTGCTGCAGACGGAAGGAAAAAAGAAAGCAGGACTCCTGTTGCCAAGACTATTTGCAATCTTGTCACATCCTACCGGCACCTCTGCCGAGGAGACACCAAGGGTGACAGGCAAGGCATGGCAGTGCCTATCTATCTCCTTCTCTGAGATCTCCATGTCCATGCTGGGAGGTGTCAATGAGCTGTGGAAAGCCTGAAGTGTGCCCGCTCCTTGTGGGAGTGAAAGGGCAGGCCAGCTCCTCAGGCTGTCTCCATCACTTGGTCCCTAGCCTGTCCTCAGAAGGCAGTGACACCCCATTGAGCTCAAAATGGTGCAAGGGTTGCCTCTCCCTCAGAAGACCTCTGCCTCATGGAAAAGGTTTTAGGGGGCTTGGGTGCTGGTTAATGAGGGGTCAAAAAAGTACTGAAGAGGTATGGAAATAGATACTCTTTTAGGTCCATTCCAACACAAACCATCCTGTGATTTAAAGCTTCCTCAGAAGTCTGTGTTCAATACGTATTTATAGGGCTGATGACACCAGCCAAACTCAGGTCACAGCACAACTGACATACAATTTAAACAGGGGAGATTCCAGTTAGGTGTAAGGAAGAAGGTCTTCTCTGTGAGGGTGCTGAGGTGCTGGCACAGGGTGCCCAGAGAAGCTGTGGCTGCCCCATCCCTGGCAGTGTCCAAGGCCAGTTTGGATAGGGCTTGGAGTAATCTGCTCTAGTGGAAGGTGTCCCTGCCCATGGCAGGGGTTAGAACTGGATGAGCTTAAGGTCCCTTTCAACCCAAACCAGTCTGGGATTCTATGATTGTATGAATCATTAACAAAGCACCATTCAGATTTCAAAATCATGCTTGTCACAGTCCACCATGGCACAAGTCTTACCTCGGATGTCCCAATGTCCTTAAATTAGACCTTATTTGCATGTTGTACAGCCCTGCCCATGTAAAAATCCCCTTCCTTCATTGCATCAGAGAAGACTGAGCAAAACATTAACCACTCTGATTCATAGGAGGACTCCTGATACAGTTCACTGCTGGCTGTAAACCAACCCTGTGAGCAGTGTCTCTTGGAAAGATCTCAGCAGCAACTGCCAGGTAATGGACTGCCTTCACTACAGGATAAACTCAGCTGGTAGTGTTGTTCTCACAGAGCTTTTGTTTGTAGCATGAGCAAAAATGGTTGTACCACAGGCACACAAGCAGTGCAAATTAATCTTTTCCCATGGAAGTCAGCAGAACAGTGCCCATTGAGAAGCCTTGTGCCTTTAGAAGGCTGTCCTGGGTTCAGCAGTAGCAGTCATTTTTCTCCTTCTTAGTAGCTGGTGCAGTGCTATGGTTTTGACCTTCAGCCTGGGAACAGAGCTGATAACATCGATGTTTTCGGTTACTGCTTAGAATGTTTGGTCTGATCAAGAACTTTCTGAGCCTCATGCTCTGCCAGGGAGGAGGGGAAGCCGGGAGGAAGCAGAGACAGGACACCTGACCCAAACTAACCAGAGGTATTCCATACCACAGCACGTCATGTCCACTATATAAACTGGGGGCAGTTACTTGGAAAGGTTAGATCACTGCTGGGTCAGGCTGGGTATCGGTCGGCGGGTGGTGAGCGGTTGTATTCTCTTCCCTTGCTGTTTCCCTTATCATTACTATTATTGGTGGCAGCAGCAGTGGTTTGTGTTATACCCTAGTTACTGGACTGCTCTTACCTCAATCCGTGGGTGTTACATTCTTTCTATTCTCCTCCCCATCCCTCTAGGAGCAGGGGGAGGAAGGAGCGGGGGGGGGGGAGTGAGCAAGCGGCTGCATGGTTCTGGGTTGCCATCTAGTCTTAAACTATGACAAAGGCTCATTTGAGTTTGAATTTAGGGTTGTCTACCGGTTGACAAGTTGCCAAAAAATGCTTTTGGAAGCATGAAGAAGATGGAGAGGGGACAGGGCAAATATAGGACACCTTTGAGCTGCTATCTTATGACCACAGTCATGCACAAACTGCTATATCACAACCCTTTATCTGAATACAACTCTGGTTGCTTGTATCTTACTCTATGTCTCATTTGTCATCACTGCACAATGGCATGAAAATGAGGGAAAATTGGGATGGAGACAGGGGGCACAGCTCCTCTGATCATCCTCCCACAGCATTAGTGTACATACAGACATACGGATGTGAGCTTGACCCTACCATTCCCTTTTTGGGTGATCTTGGGCAGGATACTCTACCCTGGCAGCCTTTACCCCTACCTTCAGAGGTCTCTTCAGTAGCTGACAGAGTAAAAGGATAGTTTTCCCATGGATATGAAATGTCGGGTGAAAAACAGCTTCAGCACCTCTTAAAGGGGTGTCAGTCTGAGCAGGAAACATAAAAGAGCATTGAGAGTAGTGGGAACAGCAAAAATTGAACTCAATCCCAACCATAGGGAGAACTCAGATTACAACCATTTGAGGTGCGAGCTGTCCAGATGGATTTTCCACTCATGTCTGTAAAAAAGGAATGCATCAGAAGAATTCTGTTGGACGTTTCTCCCCTCTTCCCTAAGCTATTTACATAACACGACTCACCATGCTCACTCCCTGCCTTGTGAAGCGCTTTCTCCTTGGCTCTCTCTTCCAGGCGTCAGTATTCCCTCTCCTGTTCAGAGGATCTCAGCATCTTTGCACACAGCTGTAAAAATCTTTTCAGCAGAACCTGCCTGTATTGAGCTTGAAATGCAGCAGTGAAGCACACCTGAAACCTCCAATTGACTTTTGTGAGCAGCAGTGCTTCAATTGCAATTCTACCATACGGGAACCCGTCCTTCCAAAGGAAAACTGTTCTGTGGTTGATGCACAGGCTTGTGCAAGGGAAGAATTAAAGCTTTGCTTTTCTTCTCTCAAGTACAGAAAAACATCCATGGGGAGTCTTCCTTGGAAAACAGCAACAAGGGAACTCCATGGAGTGAAATACTGTATTCAGTGGGCCAGCACATGCAGTGAAAATGGGGTTTTCATCAAGACATTAGAAGTGGTGAAAGGACTTAAGCCCTCTTCTCCATTTGTCAACCAATTTGGGATAATTCTGAAGGAAAATGAGGGGAGTCATATGAGGAATTTTTTAAATGACTCAAAACTGTTGTTGTGGCTCCAGAAATGGGGGTTGGTTGGATGTCAGAAGGGTTAAATTCTATTTCTTTATCTCCTGCTTACCCAGGAAGGAAACATTTCAGTTCTGCCTCCCTCTTTTGCTCATTCAGATGATCCATTCTTTGCTGGAGGGACCTTCTTATTTTTTGTTGTAGTTTAGTACCCACTATAGAAAGAACCTGATTTTTTTTCTTTTTATAAATGCCTTTCCACCAAGACAAGGACACCCCTTGACTCTTGGACTGGTGTGGGGTTTTCAATATGACAGGTAGGATTTCACCCCCTTGAGAGTGATAGAACAAGCATAGGCCAGGTTGTTCCACTCTTGGAAGCAAGAGGAGAATGGAAAGACAGCAAGCGATACAGATCTAGGATAAGTCATGAAGAACTGGGTGGCTTCTCTCCCTGCCCCTGTATGATGGGCACAATGATTGCTGCTGGAAGCAGCCACACTTCAGCAATGGTCACCAGCGCAAAGATCCTGGCTGTGCCTTCAGCAGTGGCTGCTTTCCTGCCTGCTTTGCCCTGTGTCCCAAAGGAAACTTCTTAACACTTGTCACTTCTGGTTCCCTTTCTTTCTGATAGAGCTGGAAATCACATCCACTGGAAACATCCTATGGGGATAGGCTATAGCCAAAGGCTATTCAGATACTCAATAGATATGTCAGTCACATGAAGATAATACACATAGGTATTCTCAGGGTAACTCCTTCCTGTTCTATGTCTGAATAAGAGAAACTCACTGAACAGGAGCCCTCGGGGGGGTGATACATTCCACAAGCAATGGAAAGCAATGCTAGCATCTTCTCAACGAATGCTTTTTCCAACACACGCAGCTCTTTCTTCTAACAACTGGTTGCAAATAGGTTTTATTGCTCAATGGCTGGCTCAAGTAGACATTTAACAGGCTTTAATTCTTCATCAAGCTTCAGATTTTCCACCCGGGGAATCTTCCTCCTTTTCACCCTCTCTCTTTTCTTTTCCGTTGTTAAAAGCAGGACATGACAGCCTGCAGGGTGATGTCTATTGTTATGAGCTGAAAGATCTAGCACACTTCAGAGTCTGAGAGCATGAATGAATTATTAACATCCTTCCCTACTGCTCCTGGTAATGTATGCAACCTTTGAAAAGCCTTTTCTTTTAGCTTAAAGCAGCGTAGATATTAGCAGCTATTTAAAACAGCCTGGCAGATGCTGTGTTAATATTGCTTAGCCACTGCTTGACAGGCATGAACTTTGGATCTTTCCACTTGAACAGGAGAAGGGCCATAGTCCAGGAATAGAAGCAGCAGCCTTACAGCAGTAACTAAACAGTTTGTGGCAACAGCTGTGGCAATTCTTTTTGTGAGGAGGAAGGTTACACTATCCAGTTTTCAACCAGAAACGCTACTCCTATCTAACTTGTCAGATAACAATGACAGTTAACATATAAGCCCAGCCACCTGTAGCTCACTCAGAGGCCAAAAAGGTGCTGATAACCTCCCAAAAGTGCTTCAAATCATTCTTCTATGGTATCTGTCCCTCTCCATGGAGTTTGCTGAGCCTCATTGGCACAGCCTGTCTCCTTCTCATTTGCAACACCTTCTTGCATTACATCCCCAGCTAATGCTCTGCCTCAGCTGCAGTTGTCCCCTCCAGTGTTCCTCTTCCAACCATTCCTGCCTGTGGGGATATTGAGCCCTGGGAACTTGAGCTTGGAACCTTGTCTAGTAGCAGCGGGATGAAGGCTACCAAACTCAGTTGGTTGATGTTCCTTCCAACAGGCTGCCATGCACATTTGCCGTATTGCCATCTCTCACTTGCTGAAGACAGTTAGTGTGATGGGCCTTCCAACTGCTCTTTTCCAGCTTTAGCCAGGCCTAATCTCTGCTCCAGGTTTTCTCTGGTCTTGTGGCCAGACACAGTTGGCTTGGCCAGTGCTGCAGCAGGATGGGCTGTCACACACTGGGACCCTCAGTTACAGACCCCCTGTCCCAACCTTCTGACTGGCACAGCTGGTCTGCCACGGCCAGTGAGACCACCCAAGACATATATATGTGCACATATACCCCAAACACACACAGGGCAGTATTTTGACATCACCACATGGCAATTGTCTCATGGATCAAGCAAGGAGGGACTTGAGAAGATTATTTTGCTGGGTATTCACACCAGTGCTAAGCTATCCCCAGGTCAAGAAAATGTGATGAGAAAAGTGTCCCATGGTTCTTATTTGTTCCTGAATTACTAGAAAAATATGAGATATAATGAGCAGCAGTCAGGATCTGTTCAGGGATGATTATTCTGGTTAATGAAGTGTTTTCTAGCAGTTTGGTGTCATTGGCCTCAGTGGTTCTTCATCCACAGTCAGCCCAGCTTTCTGTCCAATCTTCTATAAGGCTCACTTAGCAAAAGTCTCTTGTCTATCCTATGGTACCTTCATTTTTTATTGCATCACAGTGTCCTGACTCTGAAATATCTCAGCTCTCATGTCCATCAGCTATTTAGTTACTTGTTGTGGAGAGTGAGTGTGTTGGTCTGGGGATGCTCCACGCCTGACCCAGATCATACTTCTGCAATTAAAGCTTCCCTCAACAAAAAAGAATTGGGCTCTTCTGAGCTCAGTCATGGCCAAATGGGCAACCCCAACACAGCTATTCTTAAGCAGAGACAAAATGACTCCTGTCCATTTCAAGGTACATGAAGGTCCAGCTCCTTTGCACTGAAGGACAGCATCACTAGGTGGCACTGACTTCGGTGTGTGGAGGAGTGCAAACACACAAAGATGGACAGAGCTGTTGAATGGGGAGTCCTGATAAACCCCATTTTGGGGAACCTCCAGCCAGGAGTTATCTTCTGCACACTGCAGACATTTGGATTCCCAGCCTCACTGTAGTGCCTTGTAGATAACCATGCCAGGAGAACAGAAGTGTTCCCTCCTCTTCCTAAAGAGGATATAAAAGAGGCAGGAAAATCAGGGCTTTGTTCTTCAGACATGCTCATCCTTAAATGCTTGGTGAGGTCTCACACATTCTCTTCCTACATTCCCTTTGTATTACAGTTAATAACACATATGAGCACTTTGTTAATAAATGTCTCACCTGGACTACACAAAACATGAAATTCTTTGGGGTTTTGCATCACTGAGGACTTTAATATGGTCTCCTCGATGTAGCTTTCTCCTGTGGGATCGGATGCAGTTGTGACAGAGGTTACCCAGCTGCTGCTGCAGATCAGAGTAAAGCATTTGGTGGACACCAGTGCTTCAAGAGGGCTCCCTCAGAGTGCATAAACCTCCTCTTTGCTATGGGTACAGATTGTGCGTGATGAAGTGGCATGAAGCTCTATGAGATCAGAGCAAAATTCTGCTTAGCCACACTCTGTCTCTAGCAATGGCCAGCAGAAGACGTATAAAGAAGAAACCCAAGAACATCCTGACAGCTTGTAGCTCTGGGCTTTCAGCAGTTAGCAGGATGGTTTTGGAAGTAAAGCCCTCAATCTATCACATGCAAGTGTTAGCATCCCCTTGTCTTCTGGCAAAGAGTTTCACAGCTGCACTTCACACTGCTGCAAGAAATGTGTCATCTTGTTTCTGCTGAACTAACCAGACAGTAATGCTATTTGATGCTCCCCTGGGTTTCGGTATTAAGAAAATCACATACGTGTTGTTGCCTGTTCCTGCTGTTTAAGCCACTCATTGATTTATATCAGATGCCCTCTCAGCAAGCTTTTTCCTCAGAACAAAAAATCCCGCTGTTTGTAATTGTTCACCATAGATAAGCAATTCTACTTTTTAGCTTTTTGCCACTCTCCCACTGTCTTCAGTCCCAGGCTACTGTGTTCTCAAGTAGGTAGAGAGGACAGCAACATAAATGACATAATCTGAAGGCCCTGGGAATATTTATTCAGTATTATAACAATGTTTTCTCTTATGTTTTAATTAGTAAAGGTTACATAAAGAAACAAATGGCACTTTTCTTGGCTACAAAGCTTTGTATCTTAATGAGTCAGTGCCAAAAAGATGCCTATTTCATCGATCATGGACCTTGCATGAGAGCTGTAGTTTTTGGGCAGGAGATGTCTAAGTTTGCCCATGGATCTCACTGGTCACTTGGAGAATCATAGAATCACAGAATGGTTTGGGTCAGAAAGGACCTTAAGATCATCAAGTTCCAACCGCCTCCCATAGGCAAGGATGCCTCACACTAAATCACATCACTCAAGACTCTGTTCGACCTGGCCTTGAGCACTACCAGGGATGTGACATTCACCACTTCTCTGGGCAATGTGTTCCAGCGCCTCAGCACCCTCACAATAAAGAACTTTTTCCTTATATCTAACCTGAGCTTCTCCTGTTTAAGTTTGAACCCTTTGTCGTATCCTCAACAGCCCCACATGCTCACTCCCTCCTACACAAGATTTCAGGTTGCATAGACGTTCTCTGGCCGGTGCAGCTCTGAAGCCTGCCTTCTCTTCTTTCCAAAGCTAGTAAGAAATCTCTTTTTAATTAATAAAAAAGGACATTTTTTCATATGAAAAAGATCAAGACAGCCTGCAGAAAAGCAAAGCACTAGAAATTCGGAGGACACATTTCGGTGCCTAGACCCAGATATACACAAGGCAGTGATGCTGTGGCTCTCTGTACTTTGTAAATCCTGAGAGCCTCATGTTTCTCAGATAGTCCTGTACAGCATATTTTCCCTTATGTCTGGAATGTTAACATTGTGTCTCATCAGCTAAAGTGGCTTCATTTTCAGGCACAACGAGTGTAGGATTCATTCCACCTAATATCACCTCTGTAGATATTAGTCCCCCTTTATGATTAAAGGAAAATGTGGTCATTTTTAAAGTGTGATTCATCTGACCTGTTTTATGTATCTGCATTAGTCTGAGTTGAGTGTGTTCTGGAAATGCATGTTTCTTTCAGAATAAAAACCTAAATTTGACCAGACAAATCAGACAATCCAGAATTATGAAGGAATCCCAATGCAGATGCCACAAATAGGTTGTCTTATTGCCTGGGTCCCTGTGTGTAGGTGACTGTATTGAGATCAGGAGACAACATAGCCAGTAGCGACCAGCAGACCATGCACAGGGATGTAAGCCAATTGCCTAAATAGGGGCACCTGGGGCAACTGAGCTGCTGTAAGCTACCCAAGATGTCAACACAGGGCTCCTAAATGTAATACAGGACTTATAAGAGACCAGCATCCATCCAGAGCAATAGCTGAATGACAGGTGGGATGTGTCTAAAATAGCACAGTCCATGTATGGTCATTGACATCTGCTTTAGGATGATGTTCAGTCACTCTTCAAGCTCTGCTGCCTGCCTGTGCTAAATCTCCGTGGGCTGTAGTGGATGCTGAGCATCCATCAGACTCACAGGTACACACTTCCATTCTAAAGATGAAGATGTACATCTCTCAGGGTACCAAAAAGATATGCATTATCTCCTTTTGCTCTCCATATTACATACATTTGCTTTTCCATCTCAGGTGGTTTGATCTTATTTCATCACGATTTCTATGTGAAGAAAACAGTCTTCCTTGAAGCAAAAAAGCTTCCCTCCAATACATAGACAAATCCCCTCAATGCTGATGTATGGTGTATGTCATGCAGTAAAATTTTCATGTGCCACTGTTTACACATTAATGTGGAGTACAGAATTAAACTATAAAATGAACAGGCTGATTTCAGTTCTTTCTGTCAACAGGAATAAATTACACCATATGTCAAGTAGTGGTAAAGCCTTGGCGTAGAGCGTTAATGGAACTAACCTTTACTACCTAGGTACCACAGCCAAGAGAGAACAAACATTTGTTACTTGATGGTAGAGACTACTTCTCAATAAACAACAGCTGGAAATTAGCAGAATTAATAGTGCTCAGAGCAAGAAATAGTGAACAAAATCACAGAGACAAAATACAGACTGAGATTTTGATGGTGTTTTCAGCTATTTTTTTTTTACCGTAGGGCATGCAATCCAGAACCAATCGAAGCAAGACTTGACAACAGTCCCTCCGTAAGGTAGCCTTGAGCCACTGTCATATATATTCTCCAATGTAGTTCTAACACATTAGGAGTAAGTCAGACCTTTTAGTGCAAAGGGTTTTAAACAATTGCGAGCTACACAGGGAAAAACAGACGCATTACTTAGAGAAATGGGTTAAACTACCACAGATCAATTATGGAGGATAAAATTGGATGAGAACATATACATCTCTCAAGCAACACATGAATTCAACACGCAGTTCTGGCTCAGAGTCACTGATGCTCAGGTATGAAATGGTCCTTTTCCATTTTGCTGAAGCTTTAAGTCCACATCTCAGACTTACTTCTGTTAACTGCTGGCTCTCCAACAGCTATTTCATTTCTTCTTATAAAGCTAGGAATAACTGTTAGGATGGATCATCCATCCAGGTTTAGATGAAGATGATAGCCTAAAAGATCAAATGCTTTGGAATAAAGCGTTCCTCTTGGCTAGCAGGAAAATCAATCTTGAAGGGAAAGCAAGCCACGCATATTCTTATTATGTGTACAGTCCTGGTGTCCTCAACATATAAAGGACATGGAACTGTTGGAACAAGTCCAGAGGAGGCCACGAGGATGATCAGGGGACTGGAGCACCTCCCGTATGATGATAGGCTGAGAAAATTGGGTCTGTTCAGCCTGAAGAAGAGAAGGCTGCGTGGAGACCTCATAGCAGCCTTCCAATACCTGAAGGGGGCCTATAGGGATGCTGGGGAGGGACTCTTCATTAGGGACTGTAGTGACAGGACAAGGGGCAATGGGTTCAAACATAAACAGGGGAAGTTTAGATTGGATATAAGGCAGAAGTTCTTTACTGTAAGGGTGGTGAGGCACTGGAATGGGTTACCCAGGGAAGTTGTGAATGCTCCATCGCTGGCAGTGTTGAAGGTCAGGTTGGACATAGCCTTGGGTAACATGGTTTAGCGTGAGGTGTCCCTGCCCATGGCAGGGGGTTGGAACTGAATGATCTTAAGGTCCTTCCCAACCGTAACTATTCTGTGATTCTATGATTCTATGATTATTAGTATTCAAGGAAAATAAAGTTAGCAGGTTTTTTAAGATAATTAAACAGTGCATAGGAAGAAAGTGTTCTCTTTTTTCCATTCTGAAGGGCGGGTGACCTCAGATTTTGCTAGTAGAATTCTTTCACCTATGAAATGTGGTATGTCAGATTTGTGAAAAAGCTTTCCAGACAAACTTCTCATTTTATTCCATAGGCTTGTTCATGTCATAATTAAATATATAGCAATACAAGGGGCACAATGCCTATAAACATATCACCGGCCTTGCCTGAAGAGGTTGGATCCCTAATTCACACTATCTACTTTTTATTCTATTTATATGAGAAAAGATGACTGTGAATCAAGGCATTTACCTATGCAGTCTTGCCATGACACTTATTTTTTGCTGCAACAGTGAGTTCGAGAAATAGAATTGAACAGATAGAGAAAAACCATGAAGGTAGTAAGAAATAAGTATTATGTTAGGGAAAAAAGCCTTTTAATGCTAATGTTCAGATTAGTTCCACACTCCACTGTGCATTTCGAGCTTCCTTTTCTTTGGGGACATCACCCAGGGACATTGCAAGTACGACCTTAGGCGAGACAGATGATGTACGTGAGGGTAAATGGAGATATCATTTACTGAACAATGTTTAGTGCTGGAATCTTGTACCCTGACAACCAGAGATAGTGACTCAGACCACCAGCAACCCCAGCTGCAGACCTTCATCACCCTCCACAAGTACTCTTGGTCTGAGACTGGATCTGCTTTTTCTGTTCATACTCTGCATCAAACCATCTATGTTCAACTCAGATAACAGCTGAAGCTATGCAGCCCCTGAGGCCAAAACTACTTAAAGTAAATTGATTCCTGATGCAGCTTTTCTCTGCTCTTCTCTTCGTGCCTTCCTAGCATCTTTTTAGAATTCAAATGCTTCCATTTGACGTGATCTTTTCATCTTTTAGCAGGTGAGGCCCTGCTATTAAAACCCTCTGCATGTTGCATAATTATTATAACAGCTCCCTTTGGGCTCAAGTCATTATAACTGTCATTTGATTAGCTTTTGTCACTGGGACTTTTGAAGAGTGACTGCGCCCTTCACACATAACATATGTTAATTTATTGCCACAAAGATCCAAGTGTCTCTCCTAAGTTTGACAGTGACTTGATGGGATTTTGTGTTTCTTTTGCATATACTACCTTCTTCTAGCTGATGACCAGATGGAAATGATGATTCCATGCCCGATCATCACTTTTGTTTATTATTTAGGCTTATGAACAGATCCAATGCACGCATTTAACCTACACATCAGAATCAGCATTGTTTCTTCATATAGCTGAATAATCATAAGATTAACCTTCAACAATTAACAGTTTTCCTATAAATTTTTAATATGGAAGAAAATCCTCTTGCTCAACTCTAAGCTATCTCAGTAGCCTGTTAGAGGACACTTAAGTTCGCCATTGGCTTCAGTAAGTAAGTGTCTCTTCCAGCTATGGCTGTCAGCTCTGATGGAGCCACACCTGGAACATCAGCAAGCAAAGCACACTGCGCTTCTGCATTAACTTTTATGATAGAATCATAGAATAACAAAATGGTTTGGGTTGGAAAGGACCTTAAAATCATCTAGTTCCAACTCCCTGCCATGGGCAGGAACACCTCATACTAGATCATGTTGCCCAAGGCCCTGTCTAACCTGGCCTTAAGCGCTGGTGGGGATGGAGCATATTAACGTTCTTGAAGAGATTCAAGTTTGAGAAATGCTGATTTCACTTCCATTGTCTTTATAATGGTTAACTTACTACACTCTGACCACAATATGAGTCACTTAGAAGGTGTAAAATGTTCCTTTATCTGTGTTTGATCCTATTTGTGAAACAAAAAGAAAGGTTGCTCTATCCTGTTGCCAAAAAGTTTAAGGTGGTTCACATTCATATTTGCACTACAGTTATTCCTGTGTGGTAAAGCTCAGAAGAACATCTCAAACGGAACCAGAATCAGCATCCTAAACTTCCCCAAAAGCCACAGAAAGGGTGTCAGTTGGATGTGGGATGCTGCATCAGAGAAGCACCTCACATCAGCAGTGCCGTGCTGAGCCATGGTATGTGCTGTACAGACGTAAGCTGGCCTGAGCCTGTAAATCTCTACGTGGTGACCTGCTTCCTTCATTATAAATACAAGTTATTGACCTGCAGGAAGCATTTGCCAGGTCTGGTCCAATGGTCTGAGCTGCAGCAGTCATTTAATTTCATATAACACTTTCTATTCGAGCAGCTGCAACCAAAGAACAATTTGGATTAGTTCCCTGATAGAGGAAAAATAAAGGAAACAGTACTAATATCCTCCACAACCGTTGCTGCTCAGCCTTGCAGCCCAAGTCTCACACCATGACATTGTGACAACCACAGTTTGATAGAAAGATGACACAAAACAGAACCAGATGGTTTGGACATCTGGTGCCATTCCCACCCAAGGAAAATAAAAGGACTTATAATGTGACTCAGTGACCTAGAGTCAGTAACTCTCCAGCAACTAAAAAGCTGATGTTTCCTGCAAAAATGGACAAAATGGATTTGATGCTTTGCTCTGTCTTGCACAGCCACTGCATCTCAAATGCATCACAAATCCCAGCATCACAATACCTTGTATCACAGGTGCATTTGCCATTGGCCTCACGATGTGCAACCACACTGCATCAGAAACAGGGAAATGCAACAGGGGCTTACAAAACAGTCCCTGATAGATTGTCAACCCCAAAAAGAACCATGAAAAACATGGTTCTTTTAACTGCTCACTGACATGGATGCGTGAGGTGGCAGCGGGGTGGGTTTTCATGTTCTCTTCAGTTACAGAACAAGAAATTGTGGCTGCTTCCTGTAAAGGAACTGTCTGCTGAGGCAAAATATGATGTTCCGTGCCCACTTCAAACACTGTACGCTCCATTCTGCAGCTTTCGTTTCAGAGACCCAACAGTAACTCAAGTGGAAATAATTAAAACAAAAGTGCTGATTTTGTTTTCATTGACATATTTAGACGCAAACCTTGTCTGTATATCAGGCGTCTCAACCAGCTGCCACTATTTGCTGTGTAAGGAAAGCGCTGACACTGGAAACTGTCTTTCCCTGTGTCCTGGGTCATGTAGAATCCCAGTAAGGGAACCAAGTACAGCTAATGACCTAAAAGAGGCCCTAGAAAGCCAAGAAGACATGCAACACTATACCTGTAGTAGTGAGATAAAGGGGTTAGGACACCTACTCAGTCCCCAAGACCATTGGCATGGCCTGTCTGGTGTCTAAACCAAGACAGACACACAAAGACAGACCAATGACCAACCTCTCACATGCTAGGCCAGCATGGAGAAGGTACATTTGGGTCATGAACAGGTCTGTGCAGACCTGGTGGTTAGGAATACTCATTTATCCTAAAAGCACAAAAGAGAAAGTGTGATTTTCAGGGAGTTGCTTTGCTCCTCTTGTCTGTCTTGCTTCTCCAGAGCTGAGGACCACACATCAGGGAGGGCTGAGGTTCAGCTCCTGCTCTGCATTGATCAAGGGAAGACCCCTGAAACCCCCAAGATGGAAAAGCACATAAGCATCCTTCTGCAGGAGGCAAATAGCTGCATTTGGGTGTTACATTTTCCACCTCAAACCAATCCCTGGTGGGCCCAGCATATAAAGCTTTGCTGCAAGCTTGGGTAGAGCTCATGTGACAGTTTTCTCTTCTGAGGACCGAATACAAACGTTCGACACGTCTGGTTTTCTAACCACAGCGACAATATCTTCTTCCTATGGGCTCCGTGGGGAGGCAAAGCAGGGAGGGTTTCTCACTCTTCCCTCACCCACCCTGACTCATTCACCCATAGAGATACCCAGGCAACAGGAAAATAAACCAAAGCAGAAACCTCCTGAGCAGTTAGACCTGTTTCCCAGCCAGTCCCAGCTACAACTTTGAGCCTTGGTCCACTTTGAGCCTTGGTCCACTGGGGTCTTCAGTTTTCCCATGCACAGATGCCCCAGGTCCCAGTGAATCCACATGTGGCTCTATCTGCTGGTTCTTATCTGCCCTCCTATGTCTTTACCCAAGAGAAAAGTAATGCAGAACATGGAAGGTTATTGGGGTTTGACAGGTGCTACTGAATCATCAAAAACAGGGTAAAAGAAAAACAGTAAAAATGTGTACCCATACATCTTTCTTTTATGTGCCACAGGAAATAGGCATCAAAGGGCTGTTCTGAGGCACCCGGAGTGAACTGTGAAACAGAGCTGCTCTTATAACCAGTGCACTTTGTGATTTGTGATCTTTTGCTTTTCCTAGAAGGAAAAGCAAAGTTTATGGTACTTTTTCATGAGGAAATTAAAGAAGAATCATCTTCATGGATGCCTTCTCAGAGGACTTTAACGCTTTAACTTTAACAGTCTTTGATTCAGAGCCTTCCTCAGACATGAGGTGATCCAAGTCCATTGCTCCAGATATGCAGGACAGGCGCTGACACACCAGGCTACAAGCAGTATATGTGAAAAGGGTCAGGATGCCTTCCTGCCCTTGCAGCTGATGCTGGACCACAGCAGAGCGCCCTATCTTAAACCCTTCCATGGAAAGAAGTAGTAGTTTATACTCTCCCTGGCTAGCAATGCAGCCCAGATTGTTTATTGCCTGCAAGGACTCAGCAACCACTAAGCTGTCCATATCCAAACTGGCTGTGGACATACCACACAACCATCTCAATCAACACAAAGATGACAGATATTTCACTTGGCAATGGGAACCATGCTCCCAAGGGAGTCTTGCAGAGGAGGCATGAGGGATCACTGTCACAGGAGGGACACTGACTTCCAGGTCCAGCCCCAGGTCCCTCCAAACAATTGCAGCCATTGCACCAATTCAGCCTAATGCCGAGTAGGATGAGAAGTGGTGCGAGAGCCTGGTGGGGTGGGTTAGAAGATAGGTAGATGGGTTCTGGCTGATGAGTGGGAATGTGCTAGGGAGAAAATGAAAGGGAAAATTGGGATGGCCAGAAGTACTCAGCAACCTGGGCAGAATTCAACAAAAAAACTCATCCCTCAAAAAAGAGGAGTAAGAATGCTTAAGGTGTATTTTTGCTTCTCCAAAATGAAACACTGGAACTTCACGTAACCTGTTTCCTCTGAAAAGTGGAGCTAACTGTGAACACGAACAGTGTTAAATATAGGGGAAATAAAAGAAACCGCTGAGCATGGGGAGGAGCAAAACATTTCAGTCTGACTTAAAGCAACCTTCCCTTGGTTGCTTTGATGATTTCCAGTGAATGCCCCTCAACGTCTTCCTCCTCTGAAACCCTCTATCACTCCCCACCCATGTTTTTATTCTGTTAATTTCAGCTACCAAGCCCAGAAGTTTATGCCTGCCCCAGTTCTGTTCACACAGTAGCTGGCGCAGTGCTGTGTTTTGGTTCTAGTGTGAGAACAATGCTGATAACACAGCAGTGTTTTGGTTGTTGCTCAGTAGCACTTACCCTTGTCAAAGACTTTTCAGTGTCCCATGCTCTGTCAGTGAGGAGGTGCACAAGAAGGCAGGAGGGAGCATGGTCAGGACAGCTGACCTGAAGTAGCCAAGGGATGTTCCATACCATAGAATGTCAGGCTCAGTATAGAAACTGAGGGGAGTTTGCCAGGAGCCATCGATTGCTGCTTGGGAATGGATGGACTGGGTATCAGTCAGCAGGTGGCAAGCAATTGCATTGTGCATCACTTGGGTGCTATTATTATTGTTGTTGTTATTAGTATTATTAATTTATCATATTTTATTTCAATTATTAAACTGTCCTTATTTCAACCCCCAAGTTCTATTTTTTTTTGGTTCTCTTCCCCATCCCACCTAGAGGGGAGCAGAGTGAGCAAGTGGATGTGTAGTACTTAGTTGCTTGCTAGGGTGAAATCACAACAACCAGGGTGCTCTAGCAAAGGTCATGGCTTTGGAAACCATGTTATGGTGCAAAATAGATATGGCTTTTTTGCTGCAATCAGGATGATCCAGGGACAAGACAACTCTGAGAAGTCCTAGGAAGATGTTTGGTCAGTACCGACTTGGAGCTAAGTAATCCAGCAGAGATCTACCCACTTCAGATCCTTCCTACAACCATACTCCTGGATCTGCCAAGGTCATAACAAAACCTTTTATAAGAACAATTCTGCATGTACTCCTTTCCCGGACCCATATGTTTAAAATAACAATAAAGAGTGAGAAAAGTAACAATAGTCAATGCTAACAGAAAGTAGAACTTAAAATGACAAGAAGTATTCATTAACTATAGAGGTTTGGGTAAACAGTTCAGCAAGATTCTAGAGTCAGTGGTCTTTCAAGTCTCCTGTGCAATAACAACACTGTTGGTGGTGATATTGGTAAATACTTGCATTGCAGGAGGCTAATACATGTAGTGCCCTTAGCAAGATGTGATGAATATTGAAAGGGTGCTGGCATGCAAGAAGAAACCAGATAAATCGGTAGTAGTAAAATCCATACAGGAGTATTGCATAAAAAGCCACAACTACAGGAAGCCTATGAACAGCAAATCTTGCTCTGACCTACTACTGGTTTGACTTGAACTCTTGTTCTCATGCACCTTCCTAGAAGTATTTACGTGCATCTTTACCTGTTTTACTTCAGCACAGGTGATACTGGGAGTTGATAATGAATTTGCTCAATTTCTGAAAAGTTCGGCATCCCATGTTGATTAGATACCATTACAGACTGACAGTCCAGTTGGTTCACTCCAGTTGGTTCTCCAGCTGCCTGATCATGTCTGTAGAGACATTTGGATATGGCCCAAGAATAAGGTGATTTACCAACACGTTTATTTTTCACCTAATCTAATACTACTCTTCCATAGAATTATGTAGGCACTTGCTATATGCTTGACATCAAATAGCCATCCATACAAACCCTGTGGTACCTTTACATGGGATGCTTCTAGGTACTACCTGGACCCACAAACAAACCCAAAAATGCAGGCATCAATTGTCACTGGTGTTGATGGCACTGGAAAGCCTTTACTCCACCCTTAGCTGTGCATGGGGCTCCATGGTGTCAAGCTCAGGTGACATAGTTCTGGCTGTGCTCTGAGGGTATTGTCTCCCAGCTTTTCCTCAATGCATCCTAACCACATTGTCAAGTGTTAATTCTTAATCTGCCAATACTTTCTGACTTTTTAGTTCCTGATTACCATCACACTCTGATCTCCTATCACGGAATCTAGCCTCCCAAAAAGTGAGAATTTCTCTTCAATCTTAGATTGGTCATAAAGCCTTCTATGTTTTCGGCTTCTTTTGATGATAGCTGTTTTAAAGCATCTCTCTCACATGTCTCATCTTGATGTGGAGTGCAGTACTCCTTCCATCCCTGATGAACACTTTCATATTGAACTTCCTCTGCTTAAGTTAGGTAAAAAACATTAAAAGCATAAACTGTTTTACATCCAGCTGCTGACAGAAATAAAGCAACCTTCTGAGGATTTCCTTTTCTATGGCATGCTTAACATGGTGATACAAAATGAAGCAGTGGCTCTCGTCTCTCCCTTAAAGAGCAGTTCATTTAAAGTTTATAACTGAGCTCATCTTCTATGGTGTATTACTACTTTTCATTAGTTTAGTTTACTCCTTATGCCATGAAATGTTCATCAATCACTCCCAAGGACCATGCCAAGGCCCCACTTTCTTCAAGGTCTGAGTTTCAATTCTTTTACATTGCAGAACTATGGTACTTTCTCACATGAGAATTCCTGTGCTGTAGTGTGTTATCATACATTAAATGCTCCTGATTGTGTTTCTATGTTTTTCAGTTCATGGTAGCTTGTTATACAAGAGCCTACCAAATGCAATGGTCATTGTTGTCTTTATTTAGGAGTAAGAAAACCGAAGCTACGTGGTGGCTTTTACACAGTGGTTACATCTCCGTGTTCATCCTAGTATGCAAAGAACATCGCTTCCAGGAAAATGGCTCCCATTGTTGGTGAAAAAATATGTAAAAGTCACTTCATGTACGGATTGGTTTGTTACTGTTTTGTGAAATAAGATTCATAACCTGAATTCTGTTGCTCTGTATAATGCACATGTACATGAGATTGCTGCTGGAATAATATTTAAGATGCTGGCCAGCCCTATTAGCCAATAAATCAAGGCTTGAAGAACTCCAGAAAGTTTGCAAAGCTGAGGAGAGAGTTTCATTCCTTCAGGCATCTTCCAGTTCGTCAGTCGTTGCAGAGTTAATCTTCACAAGGCTATATCTCCAGCACATTGCCGAAGAGCTGATAAGCTGCAAGTGTTTTGGGAAGCTTCAGTTTTGGTGCTCAGAACAAGAAGTTCAAGAAAACCTCACCTTCACAGGATGACACTCGGCCTCTTTTGAGGTCTGTCCCTATCACACTCTTTCTGTGTGGACACAAAAACCCAGTAGCAGCTCCAAAGGATTTCTTGAAGTCCTGTCCTAAGAGGACTGCTTGGTTTTCCATCTTCTTGTCTTGAATTTCCAGGGTTTGAACTGCGGCTTTCCAGATATGTTCAAAGTGAACTAGTTTGACTTCAAGTGAACATGTCTTTGACATTACATGGCCAAGCTATTTCAGTGTCAATCTAAATATGACCTCAGTGCTGGTGATGGTGTCTGTTTAATGCTGCTACTTCCTCCTTATGCCCATCTTTAAAAAAAGGAACATCACCCATCGTATTAAGATCAAAAAGGATAAACTCTTTCTTATTGTCAGTAAAGAAACTTCAAAGTTCAGTAGGAAAATGAGTTGTTTGCATCCTGAAAGAGATTTTTCATGTGCTGCCCCTTTTCCCCATTGTGCTATTGTGGATGTGTCGCATCCATTCTTGGGATTTGGAATTCAGGCTAACAGCACACTTTCGCTAAACTAGTTGTAATTAGAACTTCTCTTCTACGCCATTCAAATGTACAGATGTTTTCTGACACCTTTTATTATCTATGCCATTGTTTGGTCTCTGACTCAGATGCATAATTTCCATTAACTGCGTTGTGGGTCGAAAGCTTACGTAGCGCGCTGAAATTCACTGTGTTGCTCATCTGTGGCAATTGCTCTTATTTGTGCTGTACAAAAAACATTTGCAGAAAAGAATAAAGCCAGACTCATAGGTGGTGGAAGTCTGTGTTCAGAGAAATCATAGAATCACAGTAAAATCACAATAACATAGGATCTCAAAGATTAACTCCTCCATCATCCATCCCAGGGTGGGATCAACCCTACTTATTTCATCTCTCCATGTGACTTTGCCTAATTCCTCTTTAAAGTCTCCCACAAATTTCTGTCCACATGCAAGACCTCTTGACTTGTTCTGAAAACCTCAAGTGATGGGGCCTCTGCAACGTGCCTGCAGCAACCTCTTCAGAGATTCTTGCTGATGAAGCATTATCCCCAGTGTTTGCCCTAATTCTCCCTTATTTCAGTTTAAACCCATTATTGTCAGTCCTGTTCCTATCATTGAAGCCAGTGAACTCATATCACAGCAAATGCCCTTCAGTATTTTAGGGTTATAATTGCCTTCAGTGTGGATCTTTTTTTACAAAGGAAAAGTATATAATAAGGCACCACATTATCCCCTTGAGTGCTTACTATCAAAAAGGAATGAGATACTGATATTCCAAGAGTGCCAGAACATGGAAAGACAGCAAGGTAGCGTACTACATACTACCCCATATTGCTTCTCATTTAATTAATAGCATCATCCTGCAAACATTTGAACAGCTTTATTCCTGTAAGCTTGTAGATACATAAATATTGCAACATTCATTTACAGAGATACCTTTCTTCCTTTTTAAAGATTAAGGGTTGTTCACAAGCTCCAGGCCTGATTTGTAAACCCAAACAGTTGAAGTCTGAATCGATCCTCATATTTTTGTAGTGATATACTGGAAAAAAAAAAGCCTTTCCTTGAATTATTACGTAAAGAAAAATAAGAATATCCACACTTATTCAAAAACCCATGAGTAATAGGTTACCAGGATGTGCCATTGATCAGTTAATTCTGGAGATTTCATCATCTGTTTTATTTTGGCATGTTATGCTGTCAAAGAGTCTTCAAAATCTTCACATTTGAGATCTGACCCAAACATAAATTCTCTTTAAGTAATAGTTCATTTCAGGAGCCTGTCATAAACTCGGGGTCCTATGATTTTAGTGACATTCAACAGAATGCACACATACATATATGCGCATATATAGAATCATAGAATAGTTAGGGTTGGAAAGGACCTGAGATCATCCAGTTCCAGCCCCCTGCCAGGGGCAGGGACACCTCACATTAGACCGTGTCACCCAAGACTCTGTCCAACCTGGCCTTGAACACCGCCAGTGATGGAGCATTCACCACTTCTCTGAGCAACCTGTGCCAGGGCCTCAGCACCCTCACAGCAAAGAACTTTTTCCTTATGTCTAACCTGAACTTCCCCTGTTTCAGTTTGAACCCATCACCCTCTGTCCTATCACTACATTTCCTGATGAAAAGCCCTCCCCAGCATCCTTGTAGCCCACTTCAGACACTGAAAGCTGCTCTAAGGTCTCCACACAGCCTTCTCTTCTCCAGGCTGAACAGACCCAACTTTCTCATCCTATCCTCATACGGGAGGTGCTCCAGTCCCCTGATCATCCTCATGGCCCTCCTCTGAACTTGTTCCAACAGTTCCATGTCCTTTATATGTTGAGGACACCAGAACTGCACTCAATACTCCAAGTGAGGTCTCAAGAGAACAGAGTAGAGGGGCAGGATCACCTCCCTCGACCTGCTGGTCACACTCCTTTTGATGCAGCCCAGGATACGGTTGGCTTTCTGGGCTGCAAGCACACACTGCCAGCTCATTTTAAGTTTCTCATTGACCAACACCCCCAAGTCCTTCTCCTCAGGGCTGCTCTGAATCTCTTCTCTGCCCAACCTGGAGCTGTGCCTGGATTGCGTGTGTATATGTATGAGTTTTGCAGTTTGAAAGCAAGATTCAGCCATAAGAACTCTACTCACTGTTTTTTTCTCTGTAATGGAAAAGATGAGTCTATCACTAACCCAGTGCCTTGCCCTGAATCTCTTCTCCCCAAATATGGCACAAACACAAGTAACCAAACTGAATTATTTGGAGTTACACCAGCACAAAAGTAGAGCGACTGAGAGAAGAGTAATATTCCTCTGTGCATGAAGCTGAGGAGGTTTATTTTAGTTTCATTTATTCCCAGGCTTTTCAGCTGGGAACACTGTGGGGGTTTTAGCTTCATATGGTGTAACTCGAGGCTGCAGTGTGAACTCCTCTATTCTTTTGAAAGTCAGGCTTCCTTCTTCCCTCACAACATCCATAACCCTTGACTCTCCCAAGGAAAATGTGTTCCTCAAAGAGTCCTCACAAGAGTGATTGATTCGAAGCTGGTTTTCAACTCGATTGCATTCTCTGTGACAGGGAATACAGGCAACATTGACTGATCTTATCACGTGGGACATGAGAAAACAAATTGAAGTGAATGATTTGCATTTGCTATGGCTGCCCATCAGATCAATTATATGAACTTGTTGGCCCCACATTCTGCAGGATCTAGGAGCTGTATCTACATGGCTTTTATACAAGCCCAGCTCTCATTTATCCAGCCTATTTGGATCCAGTGCATGGCAGCCTAAACTGCCCACGGATATCCAGAGCTCAGCTTACTCTGAGCACTGTGTTGTTGTGTTGTACATTAGCAATCCCCAAAACTACTGTCAGCTTCCTCCAGTTACATCCCTGCATCCATTTAAGGCTTTTCTTACGTGGCTGGGATATGCTCACTGTGTGGACCATATGCAGCACCACATAAGGGTATCTTAGGGAGGATGGATGTCACACAGACCTTTGCTGTGTACCTGCAAAGTCCCTTCCAGCACTCACATTGTGTTGGTCCTATTGGTGTCATGATAGCTCTATCATCTTTCACTCTATTCTCAGTTACCCATCACAGTCAGTGTATGGACTACATGATGCTATTTGACAGGAGTTGGCAGGAGTCTAGTACGTTATCCTCTCCATCCCTCTATCACAAAGCACAATCAGCCCTATCCAAGACTTTTTCAGTAAATATTTGTCTGTTACTTTGAAAAGATAAAGAAATTAAGATAAAGTTCTATCCCTTCCCCATGAAAGCTATTCCAATGCATCACTAGTCCCAGCATTAAAAAGCTTTTTCGTATCTAAACTATTAATACAAAATAAAAAGCTCACAGTGGTTTCTCAGACACAATCTCTACAGATGTTTCTCTGTAACTATTCTCACCAAAACATCATTTATCATTATTATTAGTAGTAGTATTAATGTAATTGTTTTTATTATTGCTATTGCTATTATGTTACTTGGAATATATCAATTGCAGTGCAATCTGATCAGAGTCAGGCCAAAACTGAAGCAAGTCATCAGTTCAAACCATCAGTCAAAGCTACAGTCAAACCACAGCCATCAGCCAAACTGCGCCAATCTGATCTTGGGACACCCAACACAGCCAAAGGCAATGCCAGCCCAGGAAGCCACTGAGGATACCTTAAAAAGCAATTATCTAGAGAGAGATTAGAAAGTAAACCCAAGTATGCAACCAGCCCTTCCTCCAATTTCAGTCCAAAATGTCTTGTCCTCAGCAAACACAGAGAAGACATACACCTCTTCCTGCACCCCTATTGACTTATTTGAAAGCTGTTGGCACATCCTGCTTTGCTACTTACTTCTTTCAATCTAAACATCCTCAATGGCTTCCATCCTTTGCCATGGCAATGTTCCCTGCATTCTGATCCTTGCTACCATCTGCTGGCCTCCACCTCAAAAAACCTTGGAATGCACCTGGAATCCACCGCATTCAAATAGAAGATGACCTCAAGATGGTCTTTAAGTGCAGGTTTCCCAGGCTGCATTAAAACAGCAGCTTTTCCTTCACATGGAATTTGTGTTCAGGAAGACTTGTCCATTTCATCTAGTCTGGCTGGATAGGGTTCAAGCAACAAACAAAGCTTTGATTGTAGGAATTTCCCTAACACTTTGGTTTCCTCTTTAATTCCTGTCCCCTTGTTTTGTTTTGTTTAATTTCATCTCAGGATGATTCAGGAATGCACAGGAACCCAAGCAGATTGCAGCCACTGAGTTTTCTTTGTTGCAGCAGCCCTGGAAGTGACACAAAGCACCAAGCCATGTGTTGTGCCATGTTTCGCATCTTGCCATTTCTTCCTGCCTGTTGCTCTTTTTCCATTAGATATTTCCATTGCTGGAGCAGGGTTGGCAGAATGAATGGCAAGACTGGTCCTGATGCTGTGAAATCAGTCCTCTGCACTACTTTAAACTACTCTAGCAATATCTGCAGTGAAAGCCACTGGTCAGCTGTGGCAAAACTGGCCAGAACTGTTAACTTTAGTAATATTTATAAATCAGATCCACAGGACTAAAGTTTGGCAGTATGAGGACACTACTATGGTACTATTGAAGTGGCAAAGTGGAATCCACACGGTGAAACTAGTAAAACCTAGTAAAACTGTAGCAATAGGACAAGGGGTGATGGGTTCAAACTTAAACACGGGAAGCTCAGCTTAGACGTAAGGAAGAAGTTTCTTACTCTGAGGGGGGTGAGGCACTGGAATGGGTTGCCCAGAGAAGTGGTAAATGCTCCATCACTGGCAGTGTTCAAGGCCAGGTTAGACAGAGCCTTGAGCAACATGGTCTAGTGTGAGGTGTCGCAGCCCATGGCAGGGGGCTGGAACTGGATAAGGTCCTTTCCAACCCAAACCATTCTATGATTCTATGAAATTTTTAAACGGACACTCTTATTTTGATGCAGGTCATCTTCTCCTGTAGAGTAAGTCCGCGAAATCAGGTTAAAGGCAAACCATACATCAGCCTGTCAATGAAAGAAATGCATCTTCCCAGAAATTTGTACTGGCAAGACTGCATTAGGTTATTTAACCTGGTAGTCAATAGCGCTGCACATCTTTTAACCTTTTCATTGAACTTCTCAGAGATGCCCTTTTCTGTCTTAATACAGAAAAAGCAATGTTGGCAAAGACGTCAAATCTTGTACAACTCCAGATAGCAGCTAAAACATAGGTTTCTGATTACAAAAACCTTTCCTCAAAGGACTTTTAAGAGAGGTTTCTATGTTGTGCTGGTTTAACCTGGCGGGCACAAACACCACACAGCCATTTGCTCCTTTCCACCTGAAGTGGGATGGGGGAGAGAATCAGAAAAGAGATAAAACTCATGAGTTGAGATAAAGACAGTTTAATAGGACAGAAAAGGAAAGGAGAATAATAATAATGAGAATAAGAATAATAATAAGAAGAAGAATATCCACAGCAAGTGATGCCCAATGCAATTGCCCACCGCCTGCTGATGGATGCCCAGCCAGTGCCAGAGCTGTGAGCCACCACTCCCAGCCAATAAGCCCCCAGTTTTATTCTTCAGCATGGCATCATATGGCATAGAATATCCCTTGGGATCAGATGTCCTGGCTGTGTCCCTTCCCAGTTTCTTGTGCACCCCTAGCATATGCAGTGGCAGGGCAGCATGAGATACTGGGAAGTCCTTGACTTAGTGTAAGTGCTGCTCAACGACAACTAAAACATTCCTGTGTTATCAACATTATTCTCATCCCAAATCCAAGTATAGCACTGTACCAGTTACTAGGAAGAAAGTTAACTCTATTTCAGCTGAAACCAGGACATAGGTCCACAACTTGGTTACTCTTTCCCTCCCTAAATCTATTCATTGCTCTTATAAAAACACTATTTCTCTCTACAAACCTTGTGTAGCTTTTATCCTCAGGATGTCAGGGCTGCAGAAACATTCCCATTAAAAAGTCAAATTAATAATACATTAAGGAAGGTTTCTGTGTAAACATGTCTTTCATGTCTTGTGTTTACTTACCTGTAAAGAAACATGAAAGAGAGAGCTTTGCTTTACAGCTCAAGAAAGGTGCAGAGAAGGATGGCAAAGATGATAAAAGAGTGTGGAATAGCAGCCCAGGGCGGAACAGTTAAATAAGCTTGGACTCCTTTCCAGGCTGAAGAGGTGGTTGAGGGAGTATAAGAAAGGTCTATCATACTATCATCCTATCATCTCTCTCCTAAATGGTCTCCTGTTGTTTGACATCAAACAAACAGACTGCAAGGAGCATTCCCATAGCGGCTGTCCTGTCTCCACAGATGCTGTAGAATGAAAGAGGGACACGGAATAAGCTCAAGGGATGGGCTGCTGCTTGCAGGCTTCACATCCATCAAAATATTATTGTTCCACATCGCAAGGTATAAAACATTTGTGGTCAGGTTCTTGCAATGAAACACAACTCTAGCACATTCCAGTGCAGCTTTACTGTTGTGACCTTGACCTGAAATAAGATAATAAAGGTGTAGAGATAATAAAGACAATGCAGACAACAAACCTGTTTTGGGACCATGGGAAAAGAAGGCATGTCATGGAGAAGAGCTAGAACGCAGTGCAATGTAGTGGGGACATAGCCAGAAATGAGTCCCAAGACAGGCAGTTGGTGCCTGTTTCAATTAAACAGTACAGATGTAGCCACTGGTGCAGGATCAGGTATTAATAAACATTTTTAGATGTTTCTCCACACAGCAAAACCTTGGTGAGACCAAAGGCCAGAAGGGACCAGATTCTGGAAAGGAAACAACCTTCATGGAGACCCGGGAAAGGGCTGTCTATGGCAGAAAACCACCGTTTATTCCTTGCCCAATCTGTGGTCCTAAGACTCCTCTTAGATGCTGAAGCCGACTCCCAGTTCATCCTTCCAAGTCTTTTCTATTTTTCAAACATTGTTCTCCTGTGTTTCCACCTACCTCAGGCAGTGCTAACACATTTTGGCCATGGAAAAGCTTTGGTTCCTCAAGAATGCCCAGTGTACTCGTGTATCTGGCTTTTCTTTCAGCTCCAGACACTGTACCCAGTGCCATAAGGGGACCTGTGATTCTGCAGCAATGGAAACAATTCATTACAGTAAATTAAATCAGTGTTTTATTTCTCAGTCTGATCCTATTTTGCCTGGCTGTGGGCCTGCAAGGGCACCTCTGGGATTAATTGCAGTGTTGCACATTGCTGAGGGAGGTATCTTTGCTGTCTCACACCCTTAAATGGCAATACTTCCTCTGGGGCACATGCTTGGTGCCATGTCTCAGCCTCATTTCACATAGCAATAGGGCTTGTGGAGCCATTCCCTGTGCCTGTCCTTTGCTCCATACCTTTGGGACAGTTTGGAGAAGATCAGATTGAAGGCTCTGAGTATTTCATATTTCATAGAAAGATGCAGATGTTAGAATATGGAGACCCATCCCCATCTACAAGGGCTGCAGCTGTAAACACAACCCTTATTAGACCTTGCAGAACCCACACAGGGGAAACTTCAGTGTTGCTGCTTGGGCCCTGCAAGTGGATGAAAGAAACCAGTTCCCTGCAGCAAATCCACAGGTAATTCATGGAATGACTTATTTCTTCCTTAAACTGTCAGCCTGGAAACAACCAATCCCAGCATTCCCCTTCTGTGGGAAAGGGAGAAACCGAGGCAGGGAACTTTCTATGTGGTCTCAAAGAGGACATCAGATTTCCTGAGCTGGGTGCTTCATCCCCCATGTTGCACCACTGTATTGAGCCATACAATTGCCAGCCCTGCTTTCATGGGATAGTGGCTGCAGGGGGTGGTTACAGAGAAGGAGCCCCAAAATCCCCTTTCAGCAGCTCTCATGCAGCATCTGGACAGCCCACAGCTTCTCCAGTCTAAAACGATTCCCCCACCGACATCGAACATTCATTTCCTTGAGGGGGAGGGAGGCTCGTCTAGGTTTTGAGGAGAGGAGGAAACGAGTGAACTTAAACTAGAAGAATCATGAAGGATTGTGGTAGAAAACACGAAAGGCAGGCTGTCATCTCCAGCAGACACGGTTAAGAGCATTGTTCAGGTGTCAGAGAATTGGTCAATGGATTTTTTGCCTTCCAGGAGGATTGCACTGCAGGATTTCACCATGCCATGTCCTGCATTTTCAGTGACCATCAGGCAGCCTTCAAGTGAGTGACAGTTTGTGACTCCCTTCCATAGACTATCAACTCTGAAAACTAATGATGACAGGGTAAAATCAAAGTGTGGGAAAATACCCGGAGATGAACATTTCAGTGAAGAACATGGATCACAGAATCACAGAATGGTTTGGGTTGGAAAAGACCTTAAGATCACCCATTTCCAACCCCCTTCCATGGGCAGGGACACCTTACACTAGATCATGTTGCCCAAGGCTCCGTCCAACCTGGCCTTGAACACTGCCAGGGATGGAGCATTCACCACTTCCCTGGGCAACCTGTGCCAGCACCTCAGCACCCTCACAGTAAAGAACTTCTCCCTTCTATCTAACCTGATCTTCCCCTGTTTCACTCTGAACCCATCACCCCCTGTTCTATAGCTGCAGTCTCTGATGAAAAGTCCCTCTCCATCATCCTCGTAGGCCACTTCAGAGACTGGAAGCTGCTCTGAGGTCTCCACGCATCTTCTCTTCTCCAGGCTGAACATGTTTTAATTGCCACCTTTATTTCTGTATTTCAGTGGAATGCTCCTAAAGCAATCACTAAGAAATTCAATTCCCATGAAAATGGGTCAGGGTTTGTTTCACTTACTTAAATTAGGATGCCTGGAGCTATCTGAGACCCAGGGTATCTGAGACACTGAACTATGGCTGGCTACGTAGGACTTATGCCTTTCTGGATGTGTGGCTGGAAGCTGAGAGTGATAGCATGATACTTCACCTTGTCTAAAATTGCACTAGAAACGTATGACAGAGCAACAGTCTCACACCCTCAAAGTCCAGGCACCCTGCTACAAAATCAGCTCCATCTTCTGCCAAGAATGTGACATTTAAGTGCAATTCAGCAAGGGATAAACCTGTAAATGCCAAGAAAAGTTAAAGAGCAGTCTGGCACGTCACAGCCAACCAGCTCGTTCCTGAAGTGTTTTACTAACTTGGATTTTTAAGCCTTTCTTTAGCAAACATAACATGTTTGAACACAAATTATGACAAAGATCAAGATGTTCAGATATGAAAATACCTCAATAGAACTCTCTGATTTAACCTTTGCATGTTTTTTCCTCATAATCATATTCCACTCCTACAAGATTTCCAAAGGCAATGCCTCTATAGAGGGTATTTGTTAGAACATAACGTCTGCTATAAAGTGTGGCTGGGAATTATTGGAAAGTGCCATGAAACAAATGTTATTCATTAGATCTGTGCTAATTCAGAGGATCAGATGATTTTGAAGCACAAAAGTCTATGCAAATAACATCTGTCTCATAACTACAAATTGACCCCAAGCCTAAAAGCTTGAGTTTAGATATAGATCTGACACCCCATGAAGTGTCAAGAGCTTCAGGCTTGGGATTTTACTGAATAAAATATCAGAAACTAGTCAAAAATAAGACTAACAGCAGCACAGAATGGTCCTGGCACTCGGGATGTCTGACAAGTCCATCAGACAAGACAGATGTAGAGGCACAGGTATTACATAAACTCATCAATCAGGAGAGGGAGGTCACACATCAAATCTCTGGCAGCTACAAGAATTAAATGCGGATGTGCTATAACCATCCTCTGGTCCTTTAACCATGTAACTGACATAGTTCAGTAGACCAGTCACATTTACCAGGGACAGGGTGCTATATGCTAAGGACAGCTAGAGATGGATAGCCACATCTTCATAGAAATGGCTTTACCTGAAAAGCTCACAGGACTTTGAATCCCTCCCTCTCCTTCCCCCATTAGCATGCTGGCAGAGCAGATGTTCTTATATCACATTGATTTGTGTACCATAGATTTATACTGGTCTGTATCTGTTCACAAGAGATACTTATACCCTAAAGAAACAGCACTTTGGGGTGTAGAAATGACAGCACAAACTGCAACAAAAATCAGGGGAGACAAATGTGTTGGCTTGATACCCATGGAAGATGAGGTCCAGCCTGGAGCCAGCTCTTCAAGAAAGCTGTGGAACAGAAGAGGATGGCACGAAAGACCTTGGAGGCTAATTAAACATCATCTACAAGGAAAAGTAGACTGAACTGGAGTAATTTACCATTAAGATAAGACAAATCCAGTGCAGGCAAGAGAGTCTCTAGTCTCTGAGTGTTACTGATGGCAAATGAGCTAATGAAAACTACACACAGTAATACTTTCCTTCAACACTCTCAGCCTCCAATAACTTGCATTTCCAGGACTCCCTAAGTCAGAGAGGGTCTTTACTGGAATTTAATAACCCTCAAGGGATTTTTATCTGGTTATTTGCCTAAGTGCTTTTTAAACCTTTTTAAGCCTAAGCTTTCAGGAGTCACAACACACTCCAGTGAGAGGTTTCACAACTTAATTACAGGTCTCACATGCTGCATGAAGAGCAACACCTGAATGTTTGCTTGAACCTATTTCTTTCATATAATTATACGAAAATTTGATGTTCTTGTACTGGAAATGGCTGTGGGCAATCATCTCTCGCATGTTGTCTCAATGACACTCGGGATTTCGTACGTCTGTGTCATATCACAGGATAAGAAGTCAGAGGCTTCAAGTTTATTGTGGCAGATTTGAGTTGATGTTAATGAAAATTATCTTTCTAGAGGTAAAGAGAATGAGATACTGAAATTGATTGATTGGTAAAAGGATTAAGCTTGATTGCGTATGTGTCAAGAAGGCAAACAATCAATGATGCTCATGGTGCAGTTTATCACACTCTGAAGTAAATGTCTGCATCCAGCCAATTAACTTGCACTTTAAATTCCACTGACTGTTAACTAGAATTCCAATGACAACCACGGAGCCTCAGCAGCCTCCTCACAGGGAGATAACTAAAGTTAGAGGAGAAGAATCTGACCCATTTGAGTCAACTGAGGTAAAGCAGGTCTGCCAAACTTCCATCTTTAGCAAAAGTGCAGCAATCATTAGAAGCTACTGAAATGCCATGACAATGATTTATTGCCTTTAAAGACTTGCTTTTCCTATGTATTCTTTGATGTTCAACTCCCATACATACTTATGACTTCGCAAACGGTGTAGTGAACACAATTCGCCCTGTAGCATATCAAACAGTGGCTGTGCTCTGCCAGGTTATGAAGTAGAAGTGAAGCCAAATACTGACCTCCTGCATGAAGATAGCATTACTTCAGTTTCCTTGTGCTCAGCAGAGTCCTGTAAGAGGTATTTTTGCCATTGACAGTTAATGCTGTCAGGATGCTCTCTCCTGTCCCAAACCTCCAGGGACTTGAGGGATCCACAGCTGGCCTTCTCCCCTCCCAGCTGTCTTCAGTACTTTTTCTGCCTGAGTTTTGCCCTTCAGGCTTTCCATAGGACGCAAGCCAAAAGCCCTCAAAGTCCATGAAGAGACATCCACTGACTTAGTGAAGGCTCAGCTCACACAGAATTACTTCCATGGTAGAAATGACTAAAAGAGGACCTTGACTTTGGCAGGCATTGTCATCTCAGCCAGGACACAATCATCTTTAGTGCCAAAGACCCTCCTGGATTCCAAAGCACAGATCCACATGAGCATTCAGGCTCCTGAATCATAGCTACTTTAAAAGCAATAGACAGATGAAGCCTCAACAGATCCATGTCCAAGGTCCCTCATGGAGCTGATTCCTCAATCACTGCCACACTACAGCTAATTCTGTGTCAGAATCACCACCTCTCCATTCCTTCCAGGTACCTCTCATTATCACTATGTCTAATTAGTTAGATCTAAAGGAACGAGAAACTAAATTTTTTTTATGAATAATGGCCCCTCTTAAATCTATGTACCATAATATGGCAATTAATTTGAACAGGCCATTTAAAACCTATTGTATTGAGCTGAGCACAAGCCCAATTGACATGCAAAAGCCTTCTATAACCCAGTACTCTCTGTACCATCGCCAATTATCTCCTAATTAAACAACAAAGTTCCCTTGCAATGCAGATAAACATCATTATTAAACATTTTGCCATCACTTAGTGGATTAATGTGGCTAATTAAACAACTTACAGCATGGAGCCGAGTTCGTGGCATGACACTTGAACTGAGGTGTGCAAACCCCTGTAAACTGTTGGCCTATATTGGCAGGAAAGATTGCTTTAAAAGAAAATAGCTTTATTCTGTTATTTTTTCCCCACCCTGGGGGAATAAAAACTGGCCACAAATTCCAATAGCAAATTGCCATTGGAAACATCGAGTTTTCCGTGCCCAAAGAAGAGACAGTTCATTGGCTCAAAGCTTTCAGGGGGTGGGAAGTGTGAGGGCTCTATGGCAACAGTTTGATCAAGGGCTTTTTAGCTATTCTTCAGCTACCATCCACCTTGCAGGATCTTTGTTCTGAACTGTACACTTCAGATCAGCAGCTATGGGAAGACATGACCCATAGAATCAACTAGTTTGGAAAAGACCTTTAAGACCATCCAGTCCAACTGCTCCCCAGCACTGCCAAGGCCACCACTAACCCATTGCACTGATAGCCTCATCTACACAGTGTGTGAACGCTTCCAGGGATGGTGACTCCCCCAGTGCCCTGGGGCACTATTAAAAGCACTTGAGGCTGTTTCCTCTTGTCCTATTGCTTGTTACTTGTTTAACCTAAACAGAGAAGATTCTGAGTTGCAGATCCTTACTATATGTGAGGCCACTCACATACTCTATGTGAGGCCACTTCATTCTTTGAATGAAGCCATCTGACATTCAAATTTTAGAGCCAGAAATTTCTCATAACTTACAGCACCACGCACAATGGGTTCCTAATCCACAGTGAGGAGCACATCACTACTGAAATGCTTACAATCTTTAAAGGAAAAGTCTCACCTAGGACAAAGCACAGCACTGTTATTTTCTGTTTACAGCAGCTGAGAGTGTGAAAAAGCTCTTTTATGATGCCTGAGATTCCTCTTTGGGGCCCATTCACATGTCCCAGTGACCCTGACGGCTATGTTGACACTCAACTCCATGACAGCAAAGGGCAAACCAAAATCACTGCTATTCTACCCTGGGAAGCAGTAAACCAACAATCTGCCAGTGAAAATATATCTTCGAAAACATGATTAGGTGGTAAAGCAATAAACAGCATGCTCGGTATTTTCGTGCCCTAAGCTATGTGTGAGGATGTGCGGAGGGTTCAGATTTGTATTCAGATAAGGCGATCACAGTGAAACTGAAACTCCCTGCATGATAACTAGTTCTTACTAATGTCAAGCATGTTGCTTGAATTATTATAGAATCTGAGGCACTTACCAAAAGCAAGCATATCCCATATTATGTTGTTGGGTGGCACTTCAAAGATACCCATGAGACAGTTGGGTTACACACTTTAAACCAGGAGCTAGTCACTAAATCACTTCTAATTTGCAGGTGAAGACTTTGACTTTTCATTTCTTCTGACCCGCTGGGTTGAGCAGTGGCCGCTCCGTTCTTCCCTTTGTGTCAAACTGAGTGCAGAAGGATTCAAAGTGAAAGTCATACACACACACATGAAAACGATCCCTTTGGTTTTATTATGGTCTAGAGTTTAACCACTGAACTGCCTTGGAAGACTGACTGCACATCTAGCAGGTTGGATGGAGATCTGGTTATCCACCTTTATTCTACCTTGGCCTTCAGTGTGCTCACTGCTCTAGGCTGCCACTACCTTACCCCAGACTAGCATGGACATATGTCACATGAATTAGAATAAAACCTACTCATACAAACAAGCACTTCCTGCCTTTCTTTTCAGCCTACATGTATCATCAGCCTCTGCTTATTATAGTGCCCAGTGCCCGGTCACAAGTGACCGCTTCCCCTTTCTCTCTTGATACTGCCGAGTGTTGCACAAACAGAAAGCCAGTCCCTACCCAAACTGAACAAACTGGTCACAGGGAGGGAAACCACGTTGTCTGAGCAAGTGGTACAAATGCTCGCTAACAGGCTCAGCAGAGCAGGCTGACGAAGAACAGGCAAAGAGACCTGTGCAATCATTAAAGTGGTACCTCAAAGTTTAGGTTGGAGGAGAAGGCCAGATGCAGTGAGTGGCTTGGCAGCGTAAGTTGCATACTGGTACAGCTCCTCCAACACATAGGTGACAGTCCTCTGCTTGGTCAGCTGGAGAGCTGGTGCCATCTCTAAGGCAAAGACCCTGGGGAATGAGATGTGGGACACACGGGCAGGTCAGACAGGAGCAGCCACCTTCTCCACAGTCCCACAGTCCTTAACAGGAACAACAAAAGCAAAACTGCATCAAGTCTGTTTAAGTGGCAAGAAAATGGCTGTGCAACGTCATCCTGGGATGCTGCTGTAGTTCTCAATCATCTCCACCTCCTGCTCCATGTTTTCCAGATTGTCTCCCCAAAACCAGACATGGCACCACCTGAACAGTCTCACATACTGTCTCTAGCTGTGCATGTCTCTGCCCATCTCTGCCACTTTCCTCATTTTCCCTTGTGTCCGTAAGTCTTCTCAGCTGAGGGACTGGTGGTGACTCAAGCACAGTAGCACTGAAGCAAGGATAAAAGGTTCAAGCACGGAAGAGTCAGTCACACCTAAAGAGGGGAAAATGGCTGTATAGGTATAACAACCTGAAATAGATTCCCTGGATTTGTGAGTATTACAAAGCATGTTCCTTCTCTTCCAATATCTGGACAAGTGCAATAAGAACATTTGCAGAACCAGTAGTGAGACTGGTGAAGAATACAAATACACACATATATCAATACTTGCCCATGTAGATGGGATACAAGACTGTTCTATTGCAGCTCTCCTCAGCCATCTGGGCATTGCTTTTTATATCCCTAAGCTGCTGCCACCTCCTGTTTGCTCTGCTGCTGCAGATGATGAGACCTTCTACTTGGTCTGAGATGCAGGCACTTGTGGCAATATCCTGGGTTGTCTGGGGGTGTTGTGTATATATACATAGGCTCTTTTGATATCATGTGTAGATGATGCCCTTGCTACTGCCCCTCATCTAAATATTTCTGCAGATTATACATGGATATGATTTGGCAATGTTTTTTAGGTTAGTTAGCAAAGTTAGGTTTACTTTTGGTCTCTATGATCTTTAAGGTCTTTTCCAACCTAAATAATTCTATGATTCTATGTATGAATATGGATTTGTATGCATGAATACCTTACTTTGTGTTGTTTGTTTGCCTTATGATTAATGTATAATGGTTTCACTACTCAAAGTTTTCTGGCTCTTAAAAAACATGGGTTTTTCCTCTTACACCAGGCTCTTAGCCTGCATCTTACATTACACTCTTAGTAAACCCCAAGCACAGATCAGTCCATATAGCTTCTGGTTCATAAGCCAAAGATGCAATTCATAAAGGGAATATATATATACTGCCTTATCATCTCAGTTATTATCTACTATTCGTACTTACTAGCATCTTGATATTGGCCATGGTGAAAAGCTATCAATCTAAAACACGTCCAGACCTGTAGAAGTGATAATTTCTGTCCCAGATAGCTTGAATACTCAACTAGAAAAGAACTGAGGGAATAGAGGGACCCCACCAGAATGAAATTACAAAGTCAGTGCATAGTCTGCAATGCTAAGTGTACCGACACCACACAAAGTCAGGGCCCTGTGTGCTGCATGACCTTCCAGTTGCAATATGGAGCTGATTCCTTATTATTGAACATGCAGTGGCCTAAGAGGGAACATGAATGAGAGTCTGTGCAGTGACATTTTCAAACATGCATTGACTTTCAGGGAAAGTCCACAATGAATATTAAAGGAGCTGCTGAATTTCCTAGGGTTGGTAGGTAGGACCTGATTCTATGTGTAGGGTAACCTTTTAAAACCACTTTTGTCACTGCAGGATTCCTCTGGTTCTTCAGCCTTATTCATTCTGGGACTTCAAGAGAATGAAGTCTTTTCTGTTGATAAGAAATGGAGCCTTGGATTCACTCACACGGAGAAAGAGTTATGATTAAATCTACTGCACATGGAAGAGCGCTCAGAGATTATAAGAGCATTTGACTACAATCCAGAGGCACAAATGAAGAGAGTTGCGGGTTTCAGTTGTTATTTCTGAGTGTTATAGCACCTTGAAGCCTTACACGACTCTTGGATTAAGTCCAAATCTGCAAGGCTGTGCTGAAAGACAAAACACAAAGCCTACTTATTACCTAAGTCCCACTTAAGCCTTCAAAACAGACATCGAGTACAACTGGAGTGCTGTACTTGCCTCCCGCATGGGGGACCTTCTATACAGTCATTTCATTTCAGGGTATGTTTGGGCTTTATCTTAGTTATTCCCAAGGAAATCACAGGATAAACCACTTTGGATTAGACAGCAGAAAAGCAGTTGTAGTTTTGTTTTTACTCTCCATCTCGTTTTTCTCCTCATTAGCAGGCACTACCAAGCAGGCTTCCAGCATCTAATCCTTTCTAAGAGCTCACTCTAAGAATGAAATGAAGCCAGAGATAAAAGATGATTCATATGCTTTCGTGTTCATCATTGTCTGGAAAGCTAAGTGTTCAAACCAAATCCGCCTGAGACAAAATAGCCTGAGCTGCTGCTGTGATGACCTACTTAGAATAACAAGTGAATGCTCCAGGACTGGGTGGTTGAGGTAAATGTGTAAGTCCCTTTTCCTATGGGAAAGGATGTTCCAAGGCCTTTTGACCCTTCAGATCCTGACCTTCTCTAAACAGAGATGTGACCAGATCACAAAACAGTGCCACAGCTTTCATTTTTTTACCAACACACTATAAGAACACTGAAGATACAGCATCCCAGGCTTTATTATGCACCAGGGGTCCAGAGGACTTATAGCCTGTTGTTAGGTAATTCCCAAGCTGCAACTTTGCTGCTGTAGTAACAAGGACAAGAAACGACAAAGAATGTGATCTAATGCATAGATACAGACTTCTGATGTGATCAATCAGCTCCCCCTCATCTGTACTGTCACAGAGCAACTCCTTGAAAGAGCTACAAGAGCTTGTTTCAGATGAGCTCAGGTATTTCCGCACTGTACAGGCAGCAGAAGCACCGGCATCCCCAAAACCAACCCGAGTGAGGCAACATCCTCTGTGTTCACACCTACCCAAAGCAAGTGTCTTCACTGTGTGCTGCCCTGAACCACCACCACACTGTACATGTGCTCTTCCGGTCCCTCCCTCACAGCCTGCTCATCTCTCCACACTTCATGGCTTAGGCAGGGTACTGAAGATCACCTACAGCACTCATCTGTCCTTCATTTCTTTCTCTTCTCCTCTGGCCTCCTAACACAGTGTTGGAGGTTTTCTTGCTTCTGTGTATCCTGCCAGACCCCTTGACCACAGCAGACATGAGGATCTCACAAAGCAGAGAGTTATGTTTCTAAAGGGTTGATGGAGTGGCCTTCAGTCATTTGTAGGAAAGTAGCAATGAACACTGAGCACACAGCCATGAAATACGTGGGGATCTGCCTTTTGCTTCTTCCCTCACTGAAACCCTATTTCTACTCCTGATAGAATGCTGCAGACACTTGGGTACTTAAGTGGATTATAACCCAGTGACTGCAGTCAGTGACAGACGATCATACAGTCCAGAGGAGGCCATGAAGATGCTGCGAGGGTTGGAGCAGCTCTGCTCTGGAGCCAGGATGAGAGAGCTGGGCTGGGTCAGCCTGGACAAGAGAAGGTTCCTTAAGGGGAGACCTTAGAGCAGCTCTAGTGCCTAAAGGGGCTACAGGAAAGCTGGAGAGGAGCTTTGGACAAGGGATGTAGGGACAGGCCAAGGGGAATGGCTTTAACCTGCCAGAGGGGAGACTGAGATGAGCTCTTAGGCAGAAGTTGTGCCCTGTGAGGGTGCTGAGGTGCTGGCACAGGGTGCCCAGAGAAGCTGTGGCTGCCCCATCCCTGGCAGTGTTCAAGGCCAGGTTGGACGGAGCCTGGAGCAACCTGCTCTAGTGGAAGGTGTCCCTGCCCATGGCAGGGGTTGGAACTGGATGAGCTTTAAGGTCCTTCCAACCCAAACCAGTGGGATTCTGTGATTGCTTTGCTTACCTTCAGATACCTTCCTAATGTTGCAGTTGCTCAGGACATTGCTCCGAGTACCTCCTCCTGATCCTATAGGAGATCTCTGTTGCATCTACCTCTGAGGACCAGCTCTCCTGCTGCCAGAGCTGGCCTGAGCACACTTGGTTTTCAGAGGGAAGCTGTCATGTTTAACCCTATCTAATCTTATTCTCTTCCATGCTGCTGAAAATTAAGTGCATCGTGTCTCTTGCAGGGTGTCCCAAAGTTGAGGTCATTGGTGGAAAAAGTATCTTTCCACCCTCCAATGAACAGAGGCTACCATGGAAATTCATCATTTTGAGGATTTTGCGGCTATAATAAAAAGTATGTACAATGCTTCCCTTCACCAGAGCCTCGTATGTTTCCATTAGCCAGCACTGGTGGTAAATACACTCACATCAGACAATTTCATAGCCCTGAGAAAAAAAAGTTTCGACCTTTCACCTTAACCACTAAAAGCAAGCAAGCCAGCATACCCACTCCTCACCCAAAATATGCACCACAAGGAGGTCAGGTCTGAAACGTTACCATCAGCAGCCTTGGTTCACCCCAGCTTACGTTAACCCTGCAGCAGAGAAGATAGATTTCTGGGAAATGAAGGAACACGCACACCACAAGACCCAACCGAATACGTCATTATTAGCAAAATTTCACTGGAAAACAACCATTTCTGCTGGAGCCCTCGTTTCTTGTGAATGGGCCAATTCAAAATAATTAGCAGAATTGTGCGAAACACAGAGACAATTCAGAGAAATAAGGCAAAGACCTTCACAGGTCATCTTTTGCTGACACCTGTCCATGGAGAAGTTACAAAGGAGAGGTGGAAAGTACAGAAGGGACTGGGTTTCTGCTGGCTGCTACTAACTAGGAAGCGATACTGGTGTAGAAAAGTGGAGTATAAGGATGGCAGCACAGAGAGGAGATGCTCAGCATCCCCATGTTGGGTTGGGAGGGAGGCAGAGTAACTGAGTCAGGGATTAACAGGCTTAGCCCACTGCACCTTTTGAGCTGTGTCGAACTGATGACTTCTAGCAAAGCCTTTCTTGGAAAAAGCACTACTGAGATTGTGAAGACCACTACTGAGTGTCTGCATATGCCTTTGATAAAAGAGCCCGCTTCGTGCTTACATCTCCACCCACAGTTGTGTGGGCACCTACCAGATACCACAGCTCCTGGAGTCTTCCCCATGATAAATCAGCTCATTCTTTGGCCAAGTCTTCACCATCCAGAGCTGCTTCTGTCATTAATTCATTAATGAATTGTGCTGAATACCAGTGCAAGCTACAAAGATAAATGTGGACACACTTGAAATCCTGTTCATCTCTTTACCACTGTGACCTTCGTGGGCAAAGATTTGTACTAATCCCAACTGAATTTAAACTGAAGTTCTTTTAACTATGAAGACAGTAAATATAGAGGATATACAAATGCATTACAAAAAGAGCCCAATGTCATTTGGTTGTTCAAAAAGGTTGTGGAGTCTCCATCCTTGGAGGCACTCAAAAGCTGTCTGGAAGTGCAGCCAGCTCTACATGGCCCCGATTAACGTTACCAAGGGAGCCAGGAATGGCAAAACAGGTTTGTCAGCAGCCCTGTAACCCCCAAATTGGGCAAATTGTCTCCAAGGGTGGTCAACAGGTAATGTCTTGGCATAGGAAAACACCAAGCTTGGAGATGGCTTTCATAGATTCATAGAATCAACTGAGTTGGAAAAGACCTTTAAGATCATCAAGTCCATCATCAGTTTCAATGATCTCCTTTCATAGAGATGATGTCTATGCAGAAGACTGTGAAAAGGTATTTATTGCTTTCACACAAGCAATGGGGGACTATTCTCCAGCACAGGAGCTTCTAGTCACAAATTACTTTGTACTTTTCTATCAGTCTCAAAGAAGCACACCTCTCGTGCAGTGTCAACCAGAGTGTGCGGCAATGCACCATGAACCTTTTGGCTATGGAGCTGGCTGGAGACGATTTCACCCACTCACACCTCTCTTCTCCACCACCGGTATGCTAACTCAGCCCTTCATGTGGCCATGCCCTGTGAAAATGATGCCTGTTGAAGGCAAAGAGCAACCCCCTTTCTTCTTCTTTTCAGTTTGCTTTGCTTGTGTTTTCTTAAATCCAGGCAGCTTTGATGCCCTGGCTGAGAGCATGGGGAGGCAATCGGTTGAGTCAGCAAAGTGAGGGAGCCATGACCCAGGGTAGGAAGGTAGGACACAGGAGGGAGGCAGAATGTGGGAACCAGCAAGTGAGGGCAGGCAGTAGCTTTGCCTCCCTCAACCTGTGCCTTAAAATACACTTTATGCATCTTCTTAAATTGATTCTTTTGAATACTTTTGGGACCTGATGATCTTAAAGGTCTTTTCCAACCTAGCTTGTTCCATGAATGCTACCAGCTCATGACTGCTGACAAGCCATAGTATAGAGCCCAAAATGAGTTTGAACCTTTATAAAATCACAGCTTAGCAAACTTTATGGACTGGGAACATATCTTGCATCATTTCTTTGGTTGGTCTTTGATATGAGACTAACAACTCAAGGATGGTACTGCAACACCACCAGTGTTCAGCATCCCAGTTGATTTGTTTCTTTTGCTAGCTTAAAAGGGACAATGCACATCTCCATCCAAGGAGTTCCAAGGAAGTAAAATCAGGCTTGAGCCTATAGAAAGATTCTCCCATAATTACTCAACCTTTTCTGGTGAAGCCTGGGAGATATGCACCATCACACCGTACTTTGCAAGTGGTTTGGTCTGCTCACTGCATTTCCTGTCCCCTTCTGCAGAAGCTGGGGAGCTCCCAAGATGGAAGTGTGCAACAGACCTCACCTGGGAATGGGTGGTTTGGGGAGCATTGGACCCACCGTACAGTAGAAAGGATGAAGTGACCTCTTTCGTCCTTTCCAAGCTCTTTCTTTATGACTGAAACTGAAATGTAAACCTGGTGTTAACATGCAGTGTGCACTTTGAGCAGAAATGGAAACCTTTAGGGGGAGAAAGAAAACAAAAAAGGCCTAATTTTCGTGTTATTTTAACACTGGAAATGTTTAACTCGCTGTATATTCCTCGTTATTTTTCAAGCTCATTGACTCATTAACTGAGTTTCAATTAATTCAAAGCACAGAGGAACATTTTACCTTCTTCCACAGCAGTGATTACATGTGTTCCCTTGTTATTTTTTCCCCACACCTCTTTTCAATGAACAATAACTTGCAAATAATCATCCTTCAAACCCAAACAAGTGATCAAATACTTTGAGATTGGAACTCCCCAGAATGGCCCATTGCCCAAATGCTCAATCAGTTTGATTTCTTCTTTCTTACTGAAAATGTGGGTGGTTTTCAAACACAGGAAAGAAAACACGATGGCTTGTGGTGATATTTTCCACCAGAAAGATGTAGATTTAAGGGCTTTTGGTTTCCAAATACCTACACCCACAGCAGTGGCCTCATCAGTTGTAGAAGGCAATGCCTGATTAGTTCAACCAGTTAGATGACAATAATAATATACAGTGCTTGAGACGTGTTTCAGTGGAAGCTCTGTGTCAACTGGGTAATGGATATGGAAGATGCCTCCCAGACTACAGGGCTGTTGGTTTCAAACAGGAAAAAAACTGCCGTGAAAAAGAAGGGGAAAACCTCTTCTCCATGTCTTTGGTGGATAGGATTGAGTTGAAGATGTCCCTGCTCATTGCCAGAGGTTAGATTAGATGACCTTTAAAGAACTTTTCCAACCCAAACCATTCTATGATTCCATAACTAGACATGGGCTTAAATCACAGCACGGAAGGTTTAGGTTACATGTTAAGGGAATAGAGCTTTGGGACAGGCTGTACCATGGAGGTACAAGAGGGACAGGATGGGTGAATGCCCCTTTAGAAAGGTCTTGTATTGTTTTTCCCCTGAGGCAGGGACTGTCCTGACAAGGATTTTTCCTGCTCTGAGACCTTGTTGTTGCACAGCCAAATGTTTTGCTAGGAGATAACTCAGGCTGAAAACCTTTTTCTGCCCCTATGCTGGAGCAAAGTGGCCTGATGTGCTGTTTTGTGTGATACACAGAAATAATCCTGAGCCTAAATCCTTATCTGCAAAAAATCCTATAGGCAAAGTGATCCCCATGTAACCAGCTCCTGTGTCATGTTCTCCCCCAGGTGGGATCTGATATATATGGGGGGCAATATCAAGGGAATGGGGGAGAAAGCTTGGGGATGCACCGCAGCTGGATATTCCACTATGATGCCTGAAGCTAGCACTTAACTAGTCTAAGTGTAGGCAGACACGATGGTCCTTCAAACATCACATTCCTGTACAAATTGTAGCAACAGCATCAGCACCCAGATGAGACGAAAACTTAAGCTTGGGATGGGAATACATGGGATTTGAACTACCTACAGCTCACTGTTACCTGGGGAGAAAGAGCCTCTTCTGAATGCTTGTGGTATCAACACATCTCTTGCCCCTCAAACATAATGGACTCTGATGCAGTCAGGAAGGATGGATACATGAGTTAATGGTGTGTGAGCAATTAAAATGCAAAATTATCTGCCTCAGGAAATGCCTTTTTCTCTCCTGCTGTTAACAGGAATAGGTATACTCAATTCAAATTGAAAATAGGAGAGAACCACTTTGTGAAAGTAATTCCTATCCCCTGGTTTCCAAAATCCCAGAAGTGTTTCCCTTTGCCTTGTCTCCCCTTTCTTAACTTTAATGCATATTTTACATTGTAAGGAACAACAGCATGGGCAAAATGATCACAGTGGTATCCAAAGAACCACCTCAGCTGTTCAAAGTGACCACTTATGAGGTCCTAAAGCCCCTCATTTGGATGATTTCAAACAAAACATCTTTTACAGGTCCGTCAGGTGGTTATGTTTTGCGCCTTTAATGGTGCACTGACATTGTAGAGATTTGATTTGAGATTCGATTTGAGATTCTTCTTCATTAGAGCCTTAGGACCCACGGAAGGTACCTGAACATAGTCTCATATCTTCTATGGTTTCATCAGGGGTGGAGGGACATCTGCAGATCTCTGTGCTATAGCTGTAGTATCTGTTTCACTTAGCAGCAGCGAAGCGCAGTAGTCTCACAGGTCTGATGTGTTCCTACAGGACAGGAGGATTTCACACTGTCTTCTCCAACAGCATTTGGCTCCCACATTTCTGGAGTTTCCTTTCCTTCTTATTGCTCCCCTCCCAGGTTCCCAGACCAGTTTCCCCCTCCAGAGTCACGTGTCTACAACCCCCAGCATCACACCTAATCTTACAGCACTGGAGGAAGCCGCAGGATCAGGGGAGCTGAGGAGGTCTCCATGGGGATGTCCTGAGCAAAACCCACCTCAAGCCCTGAAAAGGGTGCCCTGAACAGGTATCACCCATCCCTCTTTCACACAACAACGTCATCTGAGGTTGGGCCTGCCTGGAAGAGAGAAGTTTCAAACACCCATGGCCAAGAATGTAGCACAATGGGACAGATGAACAAGGAAAGCCTTCCCTATTGACTTCCCCTCTGCATCCCCCATCCCTGCCAGCCACAGGAAGGTTCTGCAGCCTGAAAACACCGAGTTTGTCCTCGTTATCTCACTCTCCTTGGTAAGCATTTCTTTGCAGCCGAGGTTTCCCTGGCTGCACAAGGGGTTACATGTGCCCAGCCGCACAACAGGCTCCCTCGCAGCACAGGAAACGATGCCCACCCCCAGCCGGGCCGAGAACTCTGGGATGGGGCATTCTGGGGGGGCAAACACGGGGAGGGGGCGCAGCGGGGTGGTGCCGAGGAGGAGGAGACGGAGGAGGAAGTAGGCGGCGAGGGCAGCCCCGGCGGTGGCGGTGGGTAGCGATGCGCCGAGCCGAGCCGGGCGAGCTGGGCTGAAGTGGGCTCAAGCCGGGCTGAGCATGGCTGAGCTGAACCGGACTGTGCAGAGCTGAGCTGAACCGAACCAGGCTGCGCCGAGCCGAGCTGAAACGGGCCAGGCGGAGCCGAGCCAGGTGGAGGCGAGCCGAGCTGAATGGGGCTGTGCCGGGCTGATCTGAGCTGAGCCTGGCGCTAAGCCGAGCTGAGCTGGACCGGGCTGACCCGAGCCGAGCGAAGGTATTGGCCGCGGAGCGGTGCGGAGGGCGGCGGGGGTTGCGCGGACAGGGCGATGTGCCGGGGTCAGCGGGCGCTGGGGAGCCAGCGCCAGAGGGAGAGCCTGGGGCACCCCTTGGTGCTGCTGGGGTTTCATTGTACGCGGGACGCTGCTTCGGCTGCCAGTTCTGGTTCTGTTACCGGGTTGCAAAGCTGCCAACTTGATATTCAGCCAAAAAGTTCTTCCTTATTTTCCCTTTTCTCCTTTGCCCTTAAATAATTGTTTAAATGACTTTCACGCTCTACACGTTCTGTCTTCTGCCACTGTTTGTGGTTTCATAATCACATTTTCCTGCCTTTAACAAAGTGTTGTTTTCTCCCATGTGCCTTCATGCAACACAGAGAGGGGAAAATGAGAAAGAAACTATGAAAACTGTCTACAACCAAAGTGTTATTCAACAAACAGGGGAAAATACAGAGGGGAAAACAGCTTTCCCTGCCAGGTTCTGTGGTGTTTTGTGTTTTTTGGTTATAGCACTATAAACAGCCAGATAGAAGTCTGGTTTTAGAGGTGATGCTGTATCTCAGTAGCTGGGTATATCATTGTCAAATTGAGTTTGTAATATGCTACAAACCAGCGCTGTGATAAGTTTGAAAGCAGATTTGAGTGGTGAAGAGACATGAGCTGCCTCCATCCCTCCTCCTCTGCATAGCATTGTGAGCTGCATTTCCTTGTGAAGGAGAGGGCTCAACACCCAGCCTGGCTGCTTCGTCTTGGGACCTGGATTATGCTCCCTGTATGCGCATTGAATGCTAATGGAGTTAAACTCTCAGGTGCAATCAGATCCTTTTTAATTGTAACTACAATGAAACTAACTTCTCAGCTGTGCTTTCCCATCTGCAGCAGTGTGACACTTTGCAGGGGTGGAAAGCGTTTTACAGGCTGTTTCTTCATTTCCACCCATGAAACAGCAGTAGCAAAGAAAACGACTTCAGCAGCTGAAAGCCACGGGGTTGAGTCGTGCTAATAGCATATTATTTAGTACGGTTGTGAGGGCAGGAAGAGATAAAGTTTCACTGAACTTGCTATTAAAAAAAAGAAGAACTATTTGCGGTGAACAGGGCAATGTTCTGACTCTTGTGTTTATGACAGAAAACCCTTGAGGCCCTGGACCTATGTTTTTTATAGTTCTCCCCTTTTTTATCCTTTTTAATTGAAGAAAGGACTTCACATCCCAATTGAGGCCACCAGGTATTTATGTGTTGTTCTTGGGGAATGTGCTTCAGAAGTCGACTCAAGGGACCAACAAGGAGCGCCAGCTCCAAGGAAGTTCCTGTCCTATCTGGTTGTGTGGAGCAGGGCTGCATTCACTGGAGGTATGAGATGGCCTCATAGGACAGCTGCTGTCCTGCAGCTCACAGGCTCGCTGACCTGCGTGTGGCTAAATGCCTGATCAGAGTTGATCTGGATCCCGGCGTGGGCTCTGCCTTTATCTCTTTATTGTTATCCAGGCTGGACATGAGACTTTGACATCCATCCATGTGGAACCCCTCATTTTCCTCATATGACTTTTTGGCCAACCCCTATGAGGACACATGATGAGTGTAGCAAGTAGTCTTGACTTGAAAGACTCCCTGCTTTGAGATGATGCCACTGTTGCCCTCACATAGGCAATGCAGACTCACTATTTAGACTTTCTCCTCACTTCTACATGTCCTTTGGGGTTTGTTTCAAAGCCCTATCGAAGGTTCAGATCCCCCTCCTGCGTCTCCATCTTACATCTCAACAACCCCCCTGCACTCAGGCTGGTTTTGTCATCACTCTGCTACAGGGGGTAGAACTCGCGTTCACAGGGGAGCTATGAGCAGAGGGTTATTACGCTGCAGGGTGGAACTAAGCTTTTCCCCTACCTCAAGTGTGTTTCCTTTCAAATAAAGCCACTCAGTTGACTCTCAGAGCTCCTCATGAATGCGGTGTGTGGATGCATCACATCAGAGGTGGAGAGTCTCAAAGGAAAAGCTTGCAGGGAGGGATGAAGAAGGAGGGGTGGAAGGAAGGAGAGTCCCATCAGCTTAGCTTCCCAGCATGGCAAGTTTTTGTTGCTCCTCCTTGGGTTCTTTTCCAGGATATTCTCTGTATATCCTTCCACTTTGTTCTGAAGAATACACCTTCTGATAGCAGCTTTTTGGTTCCTTCTCTTATTGTGAGGGTTTAATTGCAGAGCTTTACAGCAGCCTAAGAAGGAGGTAAAGTACTGACCACCTTCCAGGGCTTTGTTAGGAGGGCTGCTCTATAGGAACTGCTCTTGGCTTTTTACACATGTTTGTGGATCTGAGTTAAAACACTTGGCTGCAAATTGTGCTGTTGCTTTTTGCCAAAGCCAGGATTTGAGTAAGCAGAGTGCTGTTCTTTGCCCAAGCTTTGGAAAAGTTATTCTCAGAATAGAAGTCAATACATTAGTGTGAACATCCAAAACCTCCCTCATGTGAAATCATCTGTAGGACAAACCAGAGCCTTGATCCTGTAATCACAGGTACTCAGAGCTTGCACACATAGTTATTCACGTGCTGCTTGCCTGTTCTCACATAGAAACATTCACCGGATCATGTCTGTGATTGACATGAGAAGGCAATGTGTGTTAGCCTGCACGCTAACACCTAGCCTCCCAGTGACGGTTTGTTTCCATTCCATGGTGTTGTTCTCTGTTTGCCTGCGTTTGCATCCTAACCAGAGCATCTGACTCCTGGTTGCAGGAAGGAAAACATTGGCAAAGGCAGCGTAAACTGCAAAACCTTCCTCTGTAGCCAATTGCAATGTGCTTTTTCTATCGTTGCTTGTGTTTGGCATTTATTGAGCCTGTTGGAGATTTTCCATTTGTCACCACCATCCAGGTCACATCCAGCAGCAGAGATAATGTTTGTTAACTTTAATGATGTGTGTGGAATGAACCCAGATTGCTCCTCAAATTATGCACAGCTTATTTTCACAACGGATAACTTCTGTTTCGTGTCATACCTCATAGCAATGCTATTGCGTTAGAGCAGCTCGCTGGGGCAAAATTGTACTGTTCATTATGGGGCATTTTTAGTTCTAATTATGTGTCAGAATCGTAGAATCACAGAATGGTTTGGGTTGGAAAGGGCCTTAAGATCATGCAGTTCCAACCCCCCCCACCCCCATAGCCAAGGATGCCTCACACTAGGTCACGCTGCCCAAAGCTCTGACCAGCTTGGCCTTGAGCACTGCCAGGGATGGAGCATTTGCCACTTCTCTGGGCAACCCATTCCGGTGCCTCACCACCGTCACAGTAAAGAACTTCTTCCTTATCTCCAACCTGAACTTCCCCTGTTTCAGTTTGAGCCCATCACCCCTTCTCCTATCGCTGCAGTCCCTGATGAAGAGTCCCGCTCCAGCATCCTTGTAAGCCCCCTTCAGACACTGGAAGCTGCTCTGATGTGTCCACACAGCTTCTCATCTCCTTTCCTGTGTCTGCTGAATGGAACAAGTGTACAGCTATGTAGGACGTAGCCAGGGCAGGATGAAAAGAAAACGGTGCAGCTTTCACATAACCGTCCCTTGTCTCTCTCACCGCAGTGCCATGTGTGTGGTGCGGATGTCGGGCTCAGTTATCTCTCAAGTGAATTTCTTGATGGTTATCTGAGCCCTAAAGAGCCCTGAGATTTACATGTGATAAGCTCTACGTAGCACTTTTCGGTGTCTTTTTTGTGAATGGTCATTTCCACATCTCATTCGACCTGTTGTAGGCTGGATTGCTTCTCAGTTACTATGTCTTTGCCTTTTATTATTATTGCCTCTAGTTATCATGTCTCTTATGCCTCAGTTATTATGTCTTTTAATTTGCTTGGCATTCATTCAAAGGAAGCATATCTGCTTTTCTTTATCACTGTCAAGTACAAATGTCCCACTTATCTCCAGGAGATACAATATACAGCATATGTGTAGGAAATAGCAACCCTAAAGGCAAAGACATTCCTAGTTAATAAACGAGTGAGAACAGGGACGTTATGAATGTTGTAGCCATCTGTGTATTGTAGTCAGTTGGATTCTATTGGTCCTGTGACTTCTGTTACATCTACTGAACTTGCTGTTTCAGCAGGGAAGTGAAAGTGAGATGCTGAGACCATTATAGGGAATCCTGACCCTGCCAGGTCAATGGGAGAGAATGGGGTGGGTTCGGCTCTGTGCTGTGTCCTCTGCAACGCTTTTCCTGCATGGCCAAGTGGTTTAACCTGTCGGTGTTTGACTGACACTTTGTCACTAAGCTGTCAGTCAGTCAGTCTGGACCAGTCTATTAAAATAGGGGTTAGACCTCCATGCTTTGCATAAAGATCATAGAGCAAGTAGCTCTGAACTGCCTGAGAGGTGCTTGCAGACAAAGAGAGGCTCTCGGCCAGCAGAACAGTGTGAAAAACCTCAGGATATCCCCAAACCAGGTCCTGAGCTTCACTGCACGGTGTTACTGTGTGTAGTCTTCAAACAAAACAACAGGAAAGATCATTCTGACCTATTCTGTCACCCAAGGCCAGGGCTTTCTCAACCTTCCATCAAATGATGGCGCCACTTGTCTAGGAGCAGAAGAGACCCTTTGTGGGGAAGGTATATCTTTTATGCAGGTGTTTGCAGCTCATCAGTAATGTCTGGTGAATACCTGAGTTTAGAGAAAGAAAAAATCCCCGCGTCTCATCCTCACTCTATGAATTAGAGAAACAGAAAAAGCAATTATAGGAAGTGTCCTTTTTTTTCTATGAGGAATATGTATTAGTTTATGAAACTGCATTCAAATCATCTCCCAGCACAGGCAAGGCACCGACAGTGATGTGTAATTCAGACAGCTTTCATCCAGGGTTGCCAGACTATGAACAATTAAAGGATTTGGTGTGACATTGAAGAGAGGTGCCTATAGGAGATGGTTGGAACATCTTCTTTGATATGTAAAGGTGGCAGTAAAAACCTTTCTATGCTTAGCACCTTATAATTACTCACAAACATGACAGTAGGAGGACTCTGTCCATGATTACAACTGCCCTGACCGGGAGCTGAGAATGAGTGCGTGAATGCATAATAAAGTTCATCCTAAAGAGTTCACAATGTACATAAGTGAGTTATAGCAAAGGTAGCAAAAGCATCGTACATATGCAAGTAGAAATGGTGAAAGAAGGAGACAGAAGGAAAGAGGAAGTCTTGCTACCTTGTGTATTGCAGGATCACAGCTCTTCATGGGCACATTGACATGCTCCGGGGTAAGATGTTAGAAGATCAGAGTCTAAGCTGGAAGCTTCAGGGTTGCAGATTCAGTTGGTTTTAAACGTCAAGAGAAATAAAGGTGTTTTCGTTTCCAAAACACAGAAAATGTTCAGGGTTTTTTAGTTCTTTAATGGAAATATTTTTGTCCACCAGAAAACCATTTTCGTTTGGAATGGTATTATTGTGTCACAGGAAATCAGTTAGAGATGGTATGCGCTTTTCCATTCCCTTGATTTCCTGGAGCTGCCAGGATGCACCATGACCTCTTTACGTGGTGCAGAAAGGTGTTGGCTCCATCTGCAGTGTCCCTGGCAATAACATTCATTGAAGATGTGGCCCTTTGGATAAACTTGGTTGATGGAAACAGTGAGGATATGGGAGAGCCTTATCTATAGTTTCCATGAGGCATTATGATACATTGAATGAATCAAACCATTTCAGACTTTGCGTCTTGGTTTCCTAGAGCAAAACCATAATATTTTCATCAGAAAATGTTTTCTTTTTGAGTTGAAAAGGTGGTTTTCTATCAAATATGTTGGACAGAATTGTCTATGGCAACCAAAACCACTTTCTCACCACCTGCTGCCCCGTTAGAGGGCTTTGTCATTTAGAAAGGCAGGAAAATGATGCTTGGAACTGGTTTGAAAAGGTTGTTCCAGGCACTGATGATAGCATGAGAGAAGATGTGAGTGTACCTCATCACAACAACAATCTGGGGCAAGAAAATCTCTGTGCGGGAAGACAGCCTGAGAAGGCGGTACTGGTTACAGTGGATAGAAGACAGATAGGTTTATGGTGAGAGGTGGACATGGGGCTGGGGGCAGCTAGTGCATTCCTCTCTATTGCAGAAGAGTGAAGGTTTAAACTAGAGATTCACCTCTGTTTAGGTCTTTTCCTTGCTGGACCATCTCTGGGGCTAAGCAAGGGATTGGGACTTGCTGCCCACTCTTTTCTGTTGTGCAGGATGCACAGCTCCACCTGATAGCTTCTGTGAGCTGCTGGATATGTTTCTGAGAGCATGTGTGTCCTGTTTGGCTGGCTATGCTAATAAAATGACAGGGCCAAGTGCTGTGCTGCAGTCAGTAAGACCATTTAAGTGTCAGCGCAGTCCTGGGTCAGGTTGTGTCCTGTTTGAGCATTGCTCTGGCATGCAAACTGTGTGATAACATATAAAAGGGAGTGTTCCTGTAGACAGGATGGAAGAGGATCTACCAAGGAAGGGAGATATACCTAAGGGATGGATGTACTTTTGCTCTTGGGACCAGAAAAGGTATCTTGGTCCACCCAGTGTGGGATGTGTGCCCACACACTGCTGATCCCAATAGTATTGGCTTCATTTCACAAGGTCAAACTGCCTGGTTTGGGTTTAGTGGGACCCTTGTGACCGTCACGGGACATAAAGGAGATTTACTCTTGCACTTGGGAAGGGATGTAGCCAGAAAGGGGTAATGGAACTAATGAATTCTCCTAGCAATATAGCAAATTTGGGACCTCAGCAGAGGTGAGAGAAATGGCTCTTCCTGGTCCCAGTATGGATCTGCTCCTTACTCCTATATCTGGACCAAGTGTTGTGGACTAAATCACAGCCCTGAAAAGTCATTGATGAGGGCATAGACACCTCTGGACTCCTCTGTTGCTTACCTTGATAAGTATGAGGCATTATAAAGATCCAGGAACAGTACAGCAGACAACTTACAACCCAAACAATAGCTCTAAGTCAAACCCAGATTCCTCTTCTGCTGTCATGCCCAGATATTTCCTTGCGAGCAGCCACCCCCCCAGGCCAGGAAGTGCAATTCCTCCCTCATATGTCACTGCACCACATGTTTTCTGGAAAAGCAAACAAACCCAACAAGCAGAAGGGCTGTGGCACCACTATACGTGCACAGATTTACTGGGAATGTGGAATTAATGTGGCTCATCTTGGGGACACAGGGATCAAGGGTGAAAGAGGATGTATTCTCAAAGCAGGCTGGCTGAAGGGCTTTGGCTGACTCATTGTCTTGTGAAGTTCTTCTGGGGTTTTGTGGGAGAAGAATCCGTCTGACAAATGCACTTACAACAGTAAGGTTTTTCTCAGAGTATAGGTATATATACTCTGTCCCGATCTGCCCTCATTGATCTGGTTCTGGATCCAGTTCTGTCCTTGGGACCAAACACGCAGTAGCAATAGCCTCACTGGGAGCTGTTTCTGTCTGAGAGGCCAAATGTAACCTGTAATTAAATAAACTGCCCGGGTATGTGGCCTTAACTTTGGTTTTCATTAAAAAAGAGAGAAATGCAAGTGGCAGCAGGATTATCTGCATATGCACACGTAAGGCTGGAGCACCTTCCCCAAAACGTGGAATCACAGAATGGTTTGGCTTGGAAAGGGCCTGAAGATCATCCAGTTCCAGCACCCTGCCATGGGCAGGGACACCTTGCACTAAACCATGTCACCAAGGGCTCTGTTCAGCCTGGCCTTGAACACCGCCATGTTGTTCATGGAGCATTTACCGCTTCTTTGGGCACTCTATGCCAGTGCCTCAGCACCCTCACAGTAAAGAACTTCTTTCTTATATGCAAGCTTTTTGGAGTTTTGCCTTGGCACAGGGGATGTTCTGATTCAGCTTGGACTTCTAATGACCCTGTGATTTTGTAATAGCAGATAATAACCTTTAGGAATACTCAGAAACACCACAGCCAGCAACAGCATGGCTGTCCCATTAATGAAGAAGCCACCTAGCACCATGAATCCCAATGAATCTTCCTCCAGACTTCTGTGAGTGCGTTAGGAGCAGAAACATCTATTTTGTTTCAAAACTAAACTTACAGATGATTATGTGTTCAGTTGGATCCAAGCTTTTTCTTCTGAGGAGTTTTTTGATGCAGTCATTTGATTTTGCTGTGGAGTTTCTATGCGCTGAGGAGCCTCCTCCTCTTCTGATGTGAACCAGCAGTACAAGTCAGGAATAGCTGTGGTAGGGGAAGAATCAGTCTGAATGAAAGCGGAGTCATTTTGGGTCTGATACATTGAGAACAGAAAGAGCAGTTGAGGCTTATAGAGATTTGTTCTGGCTTGGTTTGTGAATGGGATTTAGATGAGGTCGTACCCTACTTATCCACGGAAACCAGTGAGACAAATGCTGGTGTGGGAGTCACCACGATTTGTCTTGAAGGACAGCGTGTGTGTTGAGAGCTGAATTTACCCAGGTTTCCCCCTCCCACCCTAGCAGTAACACTTGCTATTTATGTTTTGATTTATAACACTGGTGAAATAGCAAAGAATCTGCATCCTCCAGGTTCCGTTTTCAGCTCCCCCACCCCTTCCTCCCTCTCGTACAAGTGGAGGGTGTTCATTAAGGCAAATACAGATGTTGTTATTAAAACATCAGAGCAAACAAGGTAGAGAAGGTCTCTTGAAAACAGCTCTGCCTTCCCGTCCCTGTCACAGGAGGGTTGTTCTCTACCAGTTATGTTCTAGTAAAATTGGAAAGGATGATGAATTACCAGATCTCATCATTAGAAAATCCAGTTGTACAGCTTATGTCAGTTGTGCCAGTTCATAGTTATTAACACTGTCCTTCTGCTGTATTTGAAGACCAGATTCAAACCCCACAGAAAGTAAGATAAAGGTTTCAGTGAGTTTTAGTTCAGGGAATGGTATACTGAGGCAAAGTTCTAGACTAGGTTGGACAGAGCCTTGGGTGACACGGTCTAGTGTGAGGCATCCCTGCCCATGGCAGGGGGTTGGAACTGGATGATCTTAAGCCCCTTTCAAACCTGAACCATTCTATGATTCTATGATCACGGTGTCCTCATCTTATTTGTCTCTTTCTGCAATGCATGTGTTAGTCCATTTGTGCCTAGATGCAGAAGAAGACCCATAAGCTGGTCTCTGAATTCACTTAGCTGCTGGCAGGTGAGGCACCATGTCTGGGAACTATCCCTTCTTGTCTCAGAAGCCTAAATACCAGTCAGACATCTCTACCTGAATTAGCTGCCTGGTCTCTGTGGGGAAAAAGAGGCGTTGGAGGTCACCAGGTGTTTGACCCATTTTAGTCAGCTACATGGAGGTACTAGAAATTGAAAACCCAGCAGGTCTGTTTCTTCCTGTCTTTTGCGAAGAGGGTGTAGGGTGAATAGTCCATATGCGGATCCATACAGGGTAGGCAGTAGAGTGAATTTCTAAAGCTAGGTGTCAGGTATCGCAGCTGTGTATTGGCTTGTTTGGGCAAAGAGAAGATGGAAGGGGACTTCCACTGTGTCAAGATCAATAGATGGACCCATAGCTCTGTGGGAGAAGTTCCCGTAGTGTGGTTCCTGGGGACTGTGGTCCCTTTTGGACAGAGAACTCCAGTAGTACAAGCATCGCCAGCTACAGCCCCATATGTTCATGGACCTCTTTTGCTATGGTGGCGGATGAGAACTGAGAAGAGGGCAGTGGCGTGGTAGGCGAGGAGGATTAATTGAATGAGCTTTGCACCACAGTACTGAGGTAAGCCTCTGAATTCAATCCTTTCAGAAAGATATGAAGATATAGATCGAAGGTGCCTCAGAAACCCACCTGAGGTTCTAATACTATAAGCAGGAAGAAGGTTTTCAGCCTAACTGGAATGAGAGCTTCTTTATTTAAGTGTAGTTTTAAAATGAGCTTTAGTATGACTGAGGAAGAGGGAATTATATGTCAGAGATTATTGAAGGAAGTGGCTGGAGTCCAGAGGCATTGGGAATGGGAAGGACATAGAGGTCGGTGTTGCGATGGTGTTGACAAGAGAAGGCACAGATGCAGCATTTGCAGAAGGGACAGCTGAGATTGATGGGCGATTTTGGTGAAGCCATGGCAGCAAAGACTGCTGGAGCAGAGAATGAAGGCAGAAGCTGCAGCTCTGCCAGCTTCTGTTGTACAAAATGAGTATTTCTGGTTTTAAGGTATTAAGCAGAATAAACATGGAGCTGTGAAGGTGTGGAGAAGACTGAATTACCTGAAATATCTGTGGTAGTTTGTTATAAAATGTGGGCTGGATGTAAAATGTGGGTAGATATTCTTGCAGACTTACTGGAAGGACTGAGGGCAAGGAGAAGGCTCTGGGCCAGAGCTGGGTTCATGCTGTTACTGTGCCTAAAATGAAGTTATCTCGCAGTTCCTATCTGCTGAGCCTCATAGGAAATGTCGAGTGCTGCAGAGGAGGGTAGAGAAAACACCAATTCTCCTTAAATAATAGTGCAAGCTCTGGAGAAACATGGGGCAATCCTGATTCCTAAAATACATCTCTAAGGTCCTGTGTGTCACACAGATGGAAGGTGTGGATGTCCAGTGTGGACTCCAGTTACAATGTGAGGCTCCTCTGTGACAGATTTGGCCGTGTTTCTAAGGATTATGTGGTAACACGAAGCACACAAGAAGCTTCGTTCCTGACAGATGCTAGACTGACATATCAGGGGTGATGGAGTCTGTCTGCCAGGAGGCAGAGGGATGAGCGAAACGCTCTTTTCCAGTCCATTTCCATGATTCAGGGTCCAAGTACCTTTAGCAGATTTCTGGATTAAATAGTGACATTAAATATCTCTACTGCTGAATGAAGTTGTCCATAGGCATGAAATCGTGCCTGCAGAAGGAAGGATGTTAACATGCCCTGTTACGGTCCTGCCACCATCCTTGAGACTTTTTCTTTCTTTTTAAGAGAAAGAAAATCAAAGATAGGTGCAGATGTTGGCATGGGCAAGAAGTTCGGTGCATTACCAACCATCCTAATGCAAGATGAAATCTTTGAGGGACACTCTACCTGTGGCGTTAAAATAAAGCACCAAAAACCGAACAGAAAGACCATAGCAAGAAGTCTGTGAACCAGTGCCAAAATCGTACAGAAACACAGGAACTGCTGTGCTAACGAACAAAGGGGCCAAGGGAAAGGAGATGTAGCTACATCTCAGTTCAAAATGGTTTTATTTCCCTCGTAGCATTGAAAAGCTGTTTGAAAGAATTTTGGGTGCACTGTTTGAAAAACTGAGTGCTGTTGCTTCAAGTTTGGCTTCTGTTTGTTAGAAAACAACTGAAGGTCTGAAGAAAAGTTAGTAGTAAAAGCTGTACAGAAGTACAATGGGGATGGTTATTGTGAAAACCTTTCCTTTGCATTTGTGTGGCCCAAGTGTTGCAGAAATGGAGTGATGCAGGAAATTACAGTAACCAGAAGCCCTCCAGAAAAGTAAGAAAGTAAAGCTCACAGATTGGTTTTAATGATCTAGACCTAAACCAATGCTCACACACGCACACATTTACAAAGGAAAGTAAGCTTAATAACTGCACCTTTCCAGAGGGACAGGTGAGTGTGCAAGTTTGCTCTGTTTCAGGACCACACATGGCAAACACTCATTAAATGGGATGAAATAAAGGGTTATGACTTAGCTTCCGGGGCAGGACCTGGAGGGTTTTATTCCAAGTAGAGATTTCATGGGTCTGCTCTGCTTCTCTTTCCAGTTTACAGAATAACAAGGGTTTTAGCTTTAAAAGTCTTGTGCCCCCAGAGAGGTATAAATTCATGTTGTCTAGTAGAAAACAAGAGGTTTATCTGAAAGAGATCCTCCTTTTGATGTAAGACTTTGCATCCGTCTATTTAAACAAATCAAGTGCTGAGGGCTGTCCCTGGGCATTGGGACCCTCTTTCCATTTCTAGAGGGACTTTTGGAGCAGATAGTTCTGGCTCCAGCCACGCAGGACACCCCCACCCAGCTGTATTTCACTATCTTTTCCTGTTATTGCAACTGTTAGACACAAATGCATCTGCTCCTGGATAAAACCCTGTCCTTTTCACTGGACATCGGAACATCATGGTAGGACTGATCTTGGCCATCTTTGGGATAGATGTAATCCCAGCAGGGAAATAACAATTCCAGGATGGGATTGGTTTAACTTATTTGAAATGTCTTCTTTAGGATAGGGTAATGCACCCCTACAAGTACTTATATCCCTTTACTGGATATGACAGGAGCTGGGCTGATAGCCCATATGTGCACTGCAGTTGTCTGCATATATTCATGGGAATCCATCCTTCATGCAGCAAGGCTACAATTTCCCAGCTTCTTTATCCCAACCAAAATGCAGTTGCTGCATATCATCCCCTATGTCATCATTCCTGCTTAATACAGGTCCCTGCATCCATGCCAGGTCAGTCAGCTCAGCTGCAAACTAGCTTGTCAGGTAAAGAAAGGGAGAGTTGCTTTTAGAGAAGTCTGTTCCCTGACTCCAAACCATACACACACACCAGAATGTGTTGGAAGAGGTTGGGAACTGCATTATCAGATGGGGTGGAAAACTGTACTATGTCTTTGTACATAGCCTGCATTTAGGTGAGGTTAAAGCAATTGTTATGCAGAGACCTAAGGATAGCAAAGCACAGATTCCCTCTTTTTAAGACCCAGTGTCGTGGTTTAAGCCCAGCCATAACTCAGAACCATGCAGTCTCTCTCTCACTCCCCCCACTTCCTTCCCCCTGCTCCCGGGTGAACCACTGCTGCTACCACCAATAATAATGATAAGGGAAACAACAAGGGAAGAGAATACAACCGCTCACCACCCACTGACCGATACCCAGCCCGACCCAGCAGTGATCTAACCCTTCTGGGTAACTGCTCCCAGTTTATACAGTGGACATGATGTACTGTGGTATGGAATACCTCTTTGGCTAGTTTGGGTCAGGTGTCCTGTCTCTGCTTCCTCCCAGCTTCCCCTCCTCCCTGGCAGAGCATGAGGCTCAGAAGGTCCTTGGTCAGAGTAAACATTACTGAGCAGCAGCTGAAACCATCGGTGTTATCAGCGCTGTTCCCAGGCTGAAAGTCAAAACCACAGCACTGCACCAGCTACTAAGGAGAAAAATGACTGCTACTGCTGAACCAGGACACCTAGCTATACATGTATGTGCTAGAATGGTGTTAGATTCTGTCCTTGAATCCATGCATTTATGCAATGACCACTGGCATTTTCAGCATCAGTTTTCTGCATCTTCCCCAGTGGGATGAATACCAACTCTTCCACAGCTGTAAATCTGTTCACCTGCGTTATCTCTACTGTAGCTGAATCAGATATAAGATCTGAAAATAGTCCTGAGGTTCAAGTCTTGGCTTGTGCACAACAAATGCGACAGGAAGAAGCCTCATGAACTCAGCAGAGTCCAAACAGACGTGTTCATAGGCTATATATAGGAGATCAGGTCCTGTTACAGGTACATGCAGCGTGCTCTGAGCATGGCATCACAAGATGTCCCAGAGGCTTTTAAAGAGCCTATTCCATTACTTTGGAAAGAGGGAAAAATAAATGGCTATGCAAATTCCTTGCCTTTTCCTTCTCCTCCTTTGATCCACATCCTTGTAAAAGGAAAGTGTGGGAAGTGCTGAGTGGAAACCAGTGGGGTTCTGAACTTTCTCCGTTGTGAACGGGCCGGTTTGATCTCCATTGAAACAATTGGTGACGAAGGCACCCAAAATGAAAGTAACTCAAAGGAGTTATTTAGATCCCTGATTCTTATTGCATAGTCTTGGGATACGAGGAGTCAGAAGGCAGCGATGGGGGCTCCAGCCATCATTGCTGGTGTTCAGTGTTGCTCTTGAAATTGGCAGGAAGACCTTGAGATGTGTTGAGTTATGCTCATGTGCAGGTCTCCACCAGCTATGTAAACAGCTCTTTGCACGGTCAGGACCTGCCTTTTTGGCTTGGAGATGCCTTTTGGGGGGTGAAAGAAAGTTCATCCCCTTCAGCTATAACTGCTGGTTCCTTTCTGTCTCAGTGATGCTGATCTTCAGATTATGAATTCGTTTTGCATGCGCAGTTTTGCCTCAAAAAGGGGAGAGAGCTGGAAGGATTCCCTCTGACCTCTGGAAAATGAGTGGTTCATGACGTTAGGAAAGCAGCATCTCAAATGCAGAACTACTTCACTTCCCCTCAGTTGGCCCTCATTCAGTAAACTGCTATCTTTGTTCACTCATTCGTACATCCATTTTCATTCAGGGAAACACAAATCATAAATCCCACTAAAGGCATCTGTCCTCAACACAGTTCTTCCCCTGATTTAGGAGCAGGACCTCATTCCTTCCTCTCTCCTTAACCAGATTCTGATTAAGGATATTAAGGAGTTTATTACTTCCTAATGTCATCTGGGAATGATTTCCGTATGTTGCATCATTCGCTGGAGTGGACAGAACTCCCTGCGCCAGTGGAACAGGCTGCAGTATGGCTGAACCCCAATTAGTGTTTTACTGCAGGAGAGGTTGCAGGTGGCCCTTTATAAAAAGATGCATTTCATCCTCAGTTTTTAGATAACTTATAGTATCCGTTCCACTGGGAAATTAAGCAGACACTCTTCATATCCAGTGCAGCTGCTTCTAGTGTTAAATTCGATGGCTGCTATTAGAGTGAGAGGTTGCTGGAGCTGAGTTATGTTGTTCCTTAATTGTTTATGGCTGTGGATGCAAGCCAAGTAGCAGTCCTGTAGTAGCAAACACTGCAGATATGACCTGGAAAACAGATGTTTGGGCCAAAGCCAAGGTAGTTTCAGGAAAGACAGTAAGAGAGAAGCAGGAAACCAGTTATCTGTCTGATTTATTGGGCAGGGTGAAGGAATTCACCCCAAGGCAGAGTGCTTGCATGAGGCTGGTATCACAGCAAAGTGATTTTAGCTAGCTTTTATCCAGCCTTTCCATAGGCAAGGCCTATTTGCTAGTGCCAACACTATGTGTACCAAACCTGCATGCTTTGCAGATGGGTAAAAAACAGAGTCTTTTAGATCTGATACAGTGCAGGGGACTTTTGGAAGTTTAATGGCTTGAGGAATCTGATCAAAATCAGTTCTCTACAGCGAGTACTGTGAGTACAGTGAGTACTGTGAGTACAGTGAGTACTGAGTAAACATCATCCTCAGGCATTCCCCTTTGCTCTAAAGGAGAGAAATGGGTTCATCACATGCTAATACAGTGTCTAAAATGGGTCCAGCTCATGATTTCTCTCTGTTCCTCTCTTTGGAGCCCAGGAAACTGCTCACATGGAAACATGGGTGCTGTAGACATCTAAGGTTGGGTGAGATCTGTCCTACCCATGTTTTCACAGAATCACAGGCTGGTTGAGCTTGGAAGGGACCTCTGAAGGTCATCGTGGCCAACTCTCCTCCTCAGGCAGGTCCACATAGAGCTGGTTGCTCAAGACCATGTGCAAACAGCTTTTTAGCTCCACAGCTTCTCTGGGTAACCTCTTCCATGAAGTGCACGATTGCACAAAGCTAAAATGAAGTGTTGCACTGGAGAGGAAGAAGGGGATGTCCAGCACTAAAGACTAAGAAGAGTTTGGAATGACACTGTTTAGGGGACAGATCCACAGATCTGAACAGGCATCTTGCCACACATCCAACCAGTGATTTTTGGAGCGGTGATTTAGCAGCACTAGATGCTTTCAGTTTTGACTATGTTGTCACTACATGGATTTCATTGAAATGACATGATTTCCAACCCTAACCATTCTATGATGCTATGAAAGTCAGGCACAAGGTAGCACAAGACACACTACTTGAGCTAATAGGGTTACTACCTGTTAGTGCTGAGGAGTCATCAAAAAACCTATAGCTTCCTTTTAGCACCACTCATGTCCTTAGATCTCCAACACGTTGGCTAGTAATTCTGGTTGGTACTCTGAGTTTTTAAAGGTGAGTTTTGAAAGTCCTGGGGAGGGAGTGCTTACAGATCTGTGGAATAATAGGTTCTTCAAGCCAGGAGTATGGGAACTGAGCATTTGGAAGGGGATACATAATCTTCTCTTGCCCAGAAGTCACCAGAGGTAATAGCGGCATATGTAAAAGCAGAGAGAATACATCTCCATTCACACAAATAGCCATGGTGCAGATGTTGTAACTGTCGGGTTTTAGTCTTGGCTCTTCTTAGCTTTCCACACATGCTACATTGTGCACACAGAACATGCAACTTGGATTTCCCTTCTGCTCCACAGACCCTTTGATTTGCTTTTCCTTTTGTCTTTAGACTAATGAATTGAAACAAAGGAAATGGTTAAATACTTGCGTTAAACAAGGGGACCTATATATACATATAGTTGTTCCTGTTAAAGAGGGTTTTTTACTTAACTTGATCAGATGTCTCTGCTTCTGTAGCTTTAGTCTTTTCGTGCCATGAACCACTCATAAAGCATTTGCTGCACTAGCGTACAGTGCCACAAATGCACCTCTTTACAGAGCTACCTGTGCTCAAATACCTAAATACAAGGAGTCACACCGGAAGGTTGAGGCGTGATGGCGCAAGTTACTGCCACGGAGATTCCAACTGGACACAAGAGGAAAGTTTTTCCCAATGAGAACAATCAGACACTGGAATAGTCTCCTCAGGGAAGTGGTGGATTCCCCCACACTGGACACTGTTAATATTCATCTGGACAGGGTGCTGGGATATCTAGTCTGGGCCATGCTTTGCCAAGAAAGGTTGGACCAGGTGATCCTCGAGGTCCCTTCTAACCTGGGACTTTGTGATTCTGCATGGCTTTCTAGAGTAAGTTCATCAGGCACTTGGCTAGTGTGTTTCTGAAACAGCCCTCAGAGAGATGCTGCCTTCATCCGAAGAACAGGATTATCCTCATCTCCTGCATCCAGCCCCACGTGGTGCTTTGCCTTCGCCAATGGCTTCTGTAGAATTCCAAAGTGCTGATCTTTTCCCAGTTGAGGGCAATGCCATATGCAGGAGGGCCTTGGCCAGTCTTCAGAGAATATATGATAGCTGCTGGTGGCCCACATTCTGCACGTTCCTAGGGATACATATTAGACATGAGCCAAGTCTTTCTGTCCTGTCCTGTCTTCCCCAGGAACCTGATGGTTTTCTTCTCTTTTAAGTGCAGTGTCCATGGTTTATGAGTCTTTGTTCTTTTCCTGACATCTCAGGTTAGTTGTCAGCTAACCTATCCAGGAGTTGAAAAGGGAAAGAGAGTTTTCCTATGCTAACATAGTATAGATTTGCTTTATTTAGGGAAACCTCCTGGGAAGCCTCCTTTGCCGAAATCTCTATCAGGAAGAGCTGCAGTTGGCTGCATGGGCTGTCTGTTGCCAGTGTCAGGAAGTGCTGCAGTGTCAGTACTTGGGGATGTTAAGGCCAGAATAGTTGGTGTTTCAGTCCTTGTGCTAACTCTAGCTCTCTGTGTTCATTTTGTACAACAGGAAGAAAAGATCTCACCGTATACAGGACAAGAACAAAACAAGAACTGGCCACGCAGTATCAGAAAGTTGGTCTGAGTTTTACAGCCGCCCTAGACTTTTGCACAGGGGCTGATGGAAACTCATCGCTCCACACTGCTGGGTAAGAGAGAAGATGCTCAAGCAAAGGGCTACGTCTTGGTTTCTCAAGTTTTCCTCTCTCCTTGATGGTCTTTCCTCCTGTCTCCTTGAACAGAGAGTCCAAGTTTTAAAGTCAGCCCAGCCACAGGAGCAGTTATTGTCATTTTTTCAGCTGAGAAAATCCTCTCCATGTTGTCCACCACTGTGATGAAAGGAGAAGATTGTATTGCCAAGGACTGAATCTGTGTGTCAGAAACCCACCGTTTTCAGGTAAGAAAGTGCCCTTCCCAGGAAAGAATCTGACCTCCTCCTGTGTGAGGTTAGAGAAGCTGCTCTTGGGATAGACCATTTATGTGTAAAATGAAAGACACCTGGACTGCATCCAGCACCACAAGACATTCAACTTTTTGCTGTTGTAATTGAACAGTATATTGTTGTCAATGTATTTGACAGGTAACACCTAGTGATAGGACTTTTAGCTTTGGTGGACCAAGACATAGACATCTGCAGCTGCGTTCAAAGTGCCCCTTGTTCCCCATTGACTAGAAGGGGAGCCAGGAAAAACAAGCTCAGAAGTTGATGCAGAAGTTGGGTGGTAAATCCCAGTCCTTGGACCCAAATGGCACAAGGATGGGCACCAGCTGCAGCAGTTAATAACTTCTTTCTTCACTGAATATTCTCTCTGAAAGCTTTGAAAGAGAAGACCTACCCAAAGGCTTTTTGTGTTTCTTGGCATCTTCATTTTATATTTTCCTGTTTCCAGCTGCTTAAAATTATCCTAAGGTCCTTTTCTGTTCCACTCTCTAGACAGCGAGATTCATATGAGCTGAATTTTCTCTTTGTAGCTTCACTTATGCATATGGGTCAGCACCCAGGCTGTTGAATGCCCAAGATCATTTTCCTGCTGTATATAAATAGTACACAGTTATTTCACAGTTTCAAGTTCAGCTTGCAGGCTTCCAACAGCCTTGTGTTCCCGAAACCCTTTCTATTCTCATCGCATTCGGGTTCTTGAACTCATGATTCAACATAAATTACAGCAGAGGTTATCCCAGCTAAGAAAGTCCTGATTTGGCTTCTGCGTATTGTCGTTCCTGGTGACTGGTGTCGAGTCATCAGTACACAGAGTTGCTGCTGTGGGTCTTTCCAGCCCTGCAGTGAGTTCAGCTACATGGTTAAGCTGAGTTACGCTACCTTACCCGCATTAGGCTGCACTCGGTGAGTCCATCATCTTGCTAGACAGTGGAGGAAGTCAGAGAGTCTCCAGTTGGATGGATAACTGACGGCTGGCGTATTCCTGTCCGACAGAGATAAGAGGCTGGTTAAAACCAAGGGAATTTTTAGACTCTTCCCAACTGTTGCCTGTCTTCTGTTTGACACAGGACTTGTCATGTCGCCCTTTCTGCGCATTGGTTTATCCAACTATGACAGTGGCCCTTACCTGCCATCCCAGGGGGAGGTGATTAACCCATACTGTGCTGTGATGGTGAAAGAAGCCGTGGAATCAGGTAAGTGGGGAGGTGTTAAATACACTTGTGAGCTTTTATAAGATGTGTGTGCCTTACTGTGTAATTTGTAGTGTGTAAGAAGCATATTGATAAATCTTTATAATGGTTCGTGAAGTGCTTTTCTTGTCTCAGCACAGTACAAGTTTGGGTTTGTCATATCCTGCAATCAGTCTGGTTTTAAGATGATGCCCAGCAAATTTATGTCTTCAGTTTGAGGTTATTATGAACTGAATTACAGGTCCCAGCATGTGACATAGCAGATGAGCTGAGTATTCAGTTTCACTTTTCTATGAGCAGTTGCTGGTCTGTCAGCGGGACTCCTGACAGATGAAATCCATGTGTCCTAGACATATCCTGGGAAGGCTGTCTTTGTTTATCACAGGTTTTGAGGAACTGACAGGTCCAGCAAATTCCATCATTTAAAACATGATAGCTCTCAAACAGCCCCAGTCTTTGCAGAGAGAGTTAATTTCTCTGCATAATTGCTGTACTATGTAATAAGTATATACTGTAAAATGTTTGAAAGTGAAACCTCCTGCTAAGCTGTTTTCTGTGTCTGCATACATGGATTGTTCCTTTTCCTGATTGAACACCACTGATGAGTCCTCACTGGGAAAAGGTTCTTACATGTCTCATGCGTGAAAATAGACCCAGTGGTAGGATGAAAAGTTCTTCACTTCTGCTATTCAACAGTCATGAAGACCAGCTTCAGTGTTAGGGGCCTTCAGCCTCATATTGGCTGCTGTTTATCTTCAATCTTTGATAAGTTCCTAACTTGACTGCTGTGATTCATTATAAAATTAAATCAACTCAGAAACACTGTTTTGTACCTTGAGGTCCCCATGGCTCTGATCTCCAGAGGATGTTAAAGCAGTTTAAAAGAAGACATTTTAGACTCTTCAAATAATTCAGTATTTCACTGGGTTTTTTTTTGGTTTGTGTTGGTTGGTTTTTAAGAGTCAGCATTTATCACATTGAAGTTTAGCTTGGCTTAAATGATCTTTTAAATTACTAAAGGAAGTTGTGGATGCTCCATCCCTGGCAGTGTTCCAGGCCAGGTTGGACAGAGCGTTGAGTGACGTGGTTTAGTGTGAGGTGTCCCTGCCCATGGCAGGGGGTTGAGACTGGGTGATCTTAAGGTCCTTTCCAACCCAAACTATTCTATGATTCTATGATTACGGAAGATGTGGTAACTGATAAATTGAAAAGGAAATACTGTGTGACAAGTTATCCCTCAGATCCCACTTTTTACTGTAAATATATCCTGTTTCAACTCTGTGCAGGGCTTGGCTTTAATGAGGCCTTTGAAAGCCATGACTCAAATTGAAGTCTTTGTCAGTTCAAAAGTGAATGAAATCAGTTCGGTTAGAGCAGACCCACATTTATTTGTCTTGCACAGAGCTGGAAGCATTTTCTGGCATCTCACAAACACGAAAGTTCTGACTAAGTGCTATAGTTTTTTGTTTTCCTGAGAGTCTATATTATTATTATTATTAATAATCATATCTCTACCAACAAGAAATCAAGAAGTGTGTTTGGGGGAACTTTTCTCCATTAATGTGGACTGACTAGAAGACAAACTACATCCTGCTATTAAAAGATTTCTGTTTGCTAGGGTGTAATTGCACTCATCTAATGATAGCTCAGAGTATGGTGGGGCAGCTAGAGGCACCCCTCATATCAGTGATAGTAACAGGAACCTCCTGAGATTGATTCATCTCAGACTTCCCTCTTAGGGTGGGTTGAACCACCCCTTAGGAGGTGTTAATCTGCTGCTGGTGAAGGGTCTTTAAAGTTGTAGATGGCTAACCTTACCTTTAAGGTGACTAAGACAAGATGAGGCCATGGTGGGACTCATTTCCTGTATAATTCCAGTATTCTGCAAGGATGTTGATAGCTGAGCAAGTCAGCTATCCTTGTATATAGCCATGGGGAATAGACAGGGATTTCCTTGGTGGGATTCATCTTGAGGAAGACATCCATAATGGGTCTGATGAATCACACCCTGGAAAAGCCCAGTGCTCAAGGGCAGTTTAGTTAAGTCCACTCAGAGGTACAGGTCTGACTTTAATGTGATAAGCTGACTCTAAATGCCAGAAATGCTCTGAACAGGAGCATCCCAAGGAGCTGTCATGTTCAAACAGGCTTAGAGAAGGCAAAAAGCAATGAAGGTCTCAGGACAAACATCAGCTGAATATATCTGGAATAGTTGCATCCCTGCTTTTTGATATTTTGATTATAGTTTGCTCTCCAGCTCCCAGGTTTCACAAAGCACTTGCTACTCAGTGGCACTGGGATTAAACCAGAAGTTATATTGGTTAAAGTGGCATGTCCTAGGGGTAGGAATGGACCAGCTCCCAGCCTTGTGCTCTGACGCATGACCATTAAGGTTTCTTCAGGGTAGATGACTGCTATTCAGCAGTGAGTGCAGAATGAAGGGCAGGATGTGCCCAAACCCAGAGCTGAATCCAGGATAGTTCCAGTCCCAAACCACTGCAAGCTCTGTGCTGGAGTTGGTTTGGTAGATGACTCTACTTTGACTTTTGCAATGCCCTGTTATGGATCAGATATGTGTTTGTGCATTAGGAAAGCACGAGGGGGTTGGTTTGATTGGTTGGGTTTTGCCAAGACAGCAGCAGTAGATGATAAATGTGTTTGGCTCCCAATAAAAGGGAGTTTAACTTTGGTGTCATACCAAAGACCATCCTTTGTTAGCCAGCCTTGATGGTTAAGTCATTGGGACAGAGGTCCCCAGGGGCCTGGGAGTAATGCGCATCATCTGTGGACACAGGGCTGTCACAACAAGGCCGCCCTAAAGGATTTCAGACACTCAGGAAATGTCTTGGCCGGATTTTGGGGTGGAGGGGTTCTACTTGCTTATTTTGTAAAAGGGACCTTGGTATTTTATGATATAATCTTTAAAAACAGACAAAAACCATTTTAGAAGTGTTCTAGCAATTTATTACTGATGACAAAACGTTTCAGAGATCATAGCAGCCCCTGAGTTTAAAAGAATCTGGCCTTTAAGAATAGCTTCTTCCTTCACAAGCCACCCAGGCCGGTGCCATTTTACCACCTGTCTTGGTGACATTTGCTTTGTGAAAGCTCTTGCTCCATGTTGGAACTCCGCAAGGAAAAGCGCTCCCAGCCACAGCAAAAGCTGCTGCCTGGGAAAGACAGCTGCTGTTTTAACTGTCAGGAAGCCAGGGTTGGGTTAATCCCTGGCAGAATTCCACAGACGTCAGTGGGGATGCGCCGGGTGCTGTCTGATCCCTTACATTGGCCTCTTCATTCACATTCCAGGGTTGTTTATTTAAAGCCTGGTGTTTTGGAGGGCGATGCAAACAAAAGCACTTGTTTTGCAAGTGCTGTGTTTCACGTCCATGGAGTTTGACTGATGTAGCAGAGAAATAACGGTCCTTACTGAGGCTGCTGTTCTCTGTGGTGCTGGGAAGTTTATGCCTCATTTTTAGGTCTGAGTTGGTCTGGGTTTGTTGAAAGAGCGTGTTATAGATACATTTAAAGGCTTGATGGGAACAAATTAGGTCTGCAGACAGTGAGCTAATATATGATGGCCTCAATCTGCGTATGTGAAAGTCAGATCCGCTTAACTGATAGAGATGGATTCACCTTACATTGAAGTGCTCTAAACTTTGCGGAAACTGAATTTGAACCTAAACTAGAGCCCCACAACTGCTTGTCATGCCAGGCACAAGAAGGTTGAGACGTGGGTTAGTGCTGCAGGAATGATCTCTGCTCCGTTTTGTGATGCACGCCAGTGCTGATGGTCAGTGTACTGCAGCTTAAATTGAGTTCATGTGATCAAATCAAGTCCAGACCTACTACAGGTAGTCCGTCCTGGAGTGGAATCTCATCAAGTCAGTATTGGCTGCAGGTTCCTGCATGTCTCTCCTCAGGGAGCTACTTTCTCAATGTAGAACTATCTAGTGAGTGCAGTCTATGTAGTGGCTCTGGCAGTCATTTGTCCAGTGTACAGGGTGAAGGTAGGTTGTTGTCTCACAGCCCTGATAGTTGTTCTCTTCCCAGGAAACATTCTTTCCTTTCCTGAAATGAATATTACACAGTCAGGAATCACTGCTTCCTTTCTTCTCCTTCTCTCCTGCCTGCAATAACTTTGGAGCTTGTTTACCAGTTTTAGTCCATCCTGAAGATGTGGTCCAAGCCTTGGAAATACTGCAGCTCCCACCTCTGTAAATCAAAGCTGAGCAGAGGGGAGAAACCTGAAATAGTCCTCCAATTGGGGAAGATTGTTCTCCAGCATGTGTCACGTTCCAGGCTATTGGCTGCTTGTGGTTTTCCAGCTGGATGAGGGAAATGCTGGGCTCCTCTTGGAAACAGGAGCAGGTCTTTAGGAGACAGGAGTCACAGGTCTGCTGCTCACACAACTGCTTTTTATTCTCTTAATCCACCAGCTTTGGCATTTGATGGGTTGAAAATTTGCAGAAAGTAACTGTGAGATAGAATTTACTTTGAGTAAGCATCCAAGCCTTTTCCAGGGCTGTATGAACTGAAACAGGCTCTATGAAATGAATAGAACTAGCTGAAACTCTTCTCACAGAGAACTAACTAGAGAGAACTCTCCACAAGCTGATGCTGAGCCTCTGAAATACCCAGTTTTTACCCATCACCATGTTGAGATGGATCTGCTGTGAAGGAAGAAGCATGGATGTGTGAGGAAGAAGTGCCAGAAGAGTTTGTTAGGTTGAACACTGCATCACTGTGAGTGTGGTTGCAGGTCTGCAGTTCATGTAGCAATATCCCAGAATTAGTGAGATGCAGCAACCGAATGGACATGGACTCCAGCTGGAGATTAATCATGAAGTGCACCCAGCTTTTGGGGGGATTGAAGCAAACCTGGTGGCTTTGCATTGCCATGGGATATATGATACATGTAGCTGGTTATCAGTGATGAGATTCATCTGATTAGAAGTGTCAAAGTCTACATCTGAGGTCGACTCAAAGTTAATGGAGTCAGGAGTGGCAATTATCTTTTCTGTGGTAAATGCCGGTATTTGGTCAAATGAACACACCCTAACTCCATTGCTTTATATTGACTATATTCTCTTCACTGTCTCTGAATGGAACCAACGTTCAGACAGCTCAGATATGGGCATACAAATTGTACACCTACAGTTAAGTGAGATGAATCCCATCCTAGGTTTCACGTCACATAGTATCCTCCTAAGACACTCTAACATGGTCCATTACACACCATGGAGAGAGACCTTTAAGTGGGTAAATAACACAGACCTGTCTCAGGGACTTAGTGCAGATGAGAAGCAAGTCCCGGCAATTCACATCGCTTCTTGTTGACAGAAAATGGCCAAGTGTACGTGCAGAAGAAGCCCACGATGTACCCACCTTGGAACAGCACTTTCGATGCCCACATCAACAACGGCAGGGTCATGCACATCATCGTCAAGGACAAAAGTGCTGAAATGGTTTCAGAGACCACGGTGGAGCTCAAGGTGCTGGCGGAGAGGTGCAAAAAGAGCAATGGGAAGACAGAGATGTGGGTGAGCATCTTTATTTCCTCTTGTCAGATGTGATGGGGTATGGGAATGCCTTGTGTCCATGCCATGCTGTGGCTGTAACCAGCAGGGCAGCAGGAACTGGTTGCCATCCAAGGAACAGTGTTTTCAGACTGCTTAGGTACGACTTGAAGGAAAGACTTCCATGCGTGTCAGAATAAAAGAGCATGGCACATTATATTAGCTGCTGCTGTTATATCGACTGATATATCAACATGGCAGGGGGGTTGGAACTGGATGATCTTAAGGTCATTTCCAACCCTAACTATTCTATGATTCTATATTGAAACTTATGCCTTCTGTTAGCAAGGATTCCGGTTCAGGGGAGCTATGCCCACATCTTTGCTTACAAAACGCACTGGGGACAAATGGTAATATGAGTGGCTAAATGTGAGTTATTTTATGTGCTCTGGGGAAACAGCTATAAAAATCTAATCTAACATCAAGTAACTGATTCACAGTTACCTGACTTCAGATTTATGTCAGAGGAACTCCTTTAAAATCACGAGTTATAGCGAAGTACATTTGAAATAGCAGTCTTCGTAAGGATGCTAAATGTAAGGTTGTATTCCCTGGTAGCCCAAGCAAGAAAGTTCTTGATAATAGTCTTTAACATGTAGTATTCAGTAGCCACGCTGTGAATAGCTATAAAGTGAAAAGATATTTGGGGATAAACTGAGAAACTCATTTCCTTGTTTGCTTGTTTGTTTCTCATGCCAGTTCTCAGCTAAGCTGCTTGGGTTATGAAGAGAGTAGAAAAGGCAAAAAGGCCTCAGTCACTTAGCAGACCTAAGAGCTAGATATGGTAGAGATTTGCACGTTTAACACATAACTTGGAAGTAATTAAGATGCTTCAGGAGGGAATTGAAAACCAAAAGGCTTTTCTCAGCGTGACTCCAGTCCCAGCCTTTAAAGCCGTAGGAAGCAGTAGCCTGGTGAGGAGAAGAGGGATCACATAGTCTGGTCTGCTGCTTGCTTGCATCAAGAGCAACAGACCTGAGGTCAAGTGTTGTTGGGAGACCCTGACCCTGTTGTGTCCCAGCTTGGTAGCATCTCCTGGGATCTTCTCTCTACTCAGTCCCCGGCACAACCTGGGGAAGATGGTCCCAAATATCCCATCCTGCAAGGGTCATGAGGAGGGAGAATACCATTTTTCTCACTTTTCTGTGGAAGGGCACTATTTCCTGTGGAAGGCAGAGAGGTAACCTTGCTCAGGCTGTGCTGGAGGCGGGTGAGGAGGTCACTGTTGTGATCCTCAGGCTGAAGAAATCCCTGAATGGAGGTGCTTTTATGCCTAGGCAAGTGGATACAGATTTACAAAGGCATCTATAGATGGAGGCTCAGATAGGTGGGAATGTCCAACTCCAGTGGGAAGGCCCAAAAAATGCCTAAGTAAGCTTGTAGCACCACTCACGCTGACTGTAATGGAAATTAGACTTGCAGAACCAAGTGTCTACAAGATTTTAGCATCTTCTAAGTACCTTTCTGAAGTTGGCTTATTTTGAGGTGCTCTCACTTCCTACTTGCAGGATCTACTGGGAACAACAAGCTTACTCTATAGATACTGCTGGTCCTGCACTACTGTCTAGAATCCTTCCTACGGCTTCTGTGTTTTAGTCATATTTACCCCTTCTATCATGCCACTCCAAGTGTTTGATAAGAAGTGATCTAGCCTCCTCTCTCTATAGTTGCTCCCACCATGCCTTGTTGCCCCACATTGACATGAGCAGGACAAAAACTACCGGTGACGTTCATCAGTTCCCACTGGGAAAAGGGCATAGTTTGAGTCATCTGAAATGATTGTTGCTTCTTTGAATGATTGATTAATGATTGCACTGGTCTCTCTTTCTTGTTTTTCACTTACCTCAACCAGCTAGAACTAAAGCCTCAAGGACGAATGCTGATGAATGCAAGATACTTCCTGGAAATAAGTGGCAAGTGATTGAGTTTGTCTATTGATAGTTGTGATTTCTGGTTATGTGGGGCAGAGCTGATGTCTTCACTGAAAGCGGTGCCTATGTGATTACTGATTTATTCCTAGGAACCATCATAGTGGTTTGAAATGAACAGTCCAGAAAAGCGATTTTTTATTGTATGATGGGGATGAAGACTGACTCTTCCTCTGTGATTTGCAAGGCAGATTTTTGGCTGGTTTACCACTGAAATTGTAGATTTTCTCATTACGTTAAGCAAGACAGAATATGTATAAGGAACCACAATGAAATTATTCTACTTGTATGTAAGCAGATAACACATGCATTGGTGTACATTATAGTGCAGATGTAAAGGTTGAGGTGCAATTTAAGGTTGACAACACCTAAGTATACTTGTTAGTTGGGCATTTAAGATCAAGAGTGGTCTAGGTAAAACAGGAAAAGAACCTAGAGAGTGATTCATCTGATCACATGCAGGTTCTGCTGCACGGTGAGCTGAGTCATTCACTGGGCACCATTGACTGCTGAAGCTAGACCTCCAGGGACATAGCAGCGGCTTAGTCACCCTGGAGAGGGGACACACAGTACTTTATGTGTCTTCACTGGGAATCAAATCCCACCTGCAGTTTGATGTCCATGTGAAACATATTTTGCTTTGCGGAAGAAAATGGGTCTCAATCCAAATGGTTGACCTTATCCTTCTGTCTTTGATGCCAGCATTCTCACACCCTCAGATGTGGGCGAAGCTGTAAGGTGTAAATACACAGAAGGACCTCCTATTCATAGAAACGTAGAAGTACTGAAAGCAGCTAAAAGCATGTCCATACTGGTATTTTCTCCATCCATTAATATAGAATAGACTATTATTGCCTCCTTGTATGTTATGTCAGAGAGACCAAAGCATAGAAAACACAAATTGTCTTTGTATTACAAACAGCAGGATCAGCATCAGATCACACAGGGGGCCAGTTTCCACAGAATACCTGTGAAACTTGCTGTGCATTGTGTGAGTAAAAGAGAGATTGAGAGTGAGATAAAGCACGCATATCTAGATTTGTAGACACAAGCACATATATAAGTGCATGTGTGTGTATATATGCATGCGCAGTCAGAATTGGTTCGGTTGCTGTTCTGAAGAGGTTAAATGTGAATAATGGCATGGGTACAGCAAACAGCAAAGCAATTATTGGCATGGAAAAATAACAAGACAAAGAATATCCCAGGAACATACATAGGCGCTTACTCACACGCTTGTGCACACAAAGGATTCAATTAGATACCCATATATATTATATACAAAAGTGTGTTTGTGCATATATAGGTAATTATTAATTTTTCTGCATTTTCATCTGTTTTAGGTCATGGTTCTTCAGTGCTATACAAAGTTAGAAGTTACGTTTAACTGCACATTATCTCTCCTTGGGACACTTTTGGTCTACATTTCAAAAGCAGCATTATGACTATTCAAGAAAGCTCAGGGTCCCAAGTTTAAAGTCATTTTAGTGTCCTTTTAGGGATGGCAGATAAAAACCCATCCAAACAAGCCTTGTGTGGGTTTCAGAAAATGGTATTTCTTAAAAATACTCATTTCCATCAGTGAATCAGCTTCAGTCAATTTATGTTTTGGTAGCAGCATTTTCTCAAGGCACCTTATCAGACAGTTATCGGTTTCCTTTCTCCCCAGATGCGAAGGACCTGGCTGACAATGAGACCGAAGCCTTCTCCCTGCACCAGCGCAGGGGTGCCATCAAGCAGGCCAAAATCCATAATGTCAAGTGTCACGAGTTCACAGCCACCTTCTTTCCACAACCCACTTTCTGCTCTGTCTGTCACGAGTTTGTTTGGTAAGTGAAAATAGATCTATGCTTTTTCTCCTTTTAATCCTTAGGAGCAGCTCTTGGGTAGATGTAGCACTTAGAGACATGGTTCAGTGGTGGACTTGGCAATGCTGGGTTAATGGTGGGACTCGATGATCTGAAAGTTCTTTTCCAACCTTAATGATACCATGATTCTATGATTCTCCAATGGCTATCTGTGCTCCAGCTTTCAATAAGGCAGCGGATGAGACTCTTGACATCCTACCTGTAGAGTTATTGCATCACTTCCAGGATGGGGTTCACAGTTGTAATTCCAACTGTGAAAGTTCCCTTCATTTTTTAGTATGAGCACAGGCTGAGAAAGTTGGGGCTGTTGAGCCTGGAGAAGGGAAGCTGCACAGAGACCTCAGAGCAGCTTCCAGTGTCTTAAGGGGGCTACAAGGATGCTGGAGAGGGACTCTTCATCAGGGACTGTAGCGATAGGACAAGGGGTGATGGGTTCAAACTAAAACAGGGGAAGTTCAGGTTAGATATAAGGAAGAAGTTCTTTACTGTGAAGGTGGCGAGGCACTGGAATGGGTTGCCCAAAGAAGTGGTGAATGCTCCACCCCGGCAGTGTTCAAGGGTGGGTTGGACAGAGCCTTGGGCTGCATGACCTGGTGTGAGGCATCCGTGCCCATGGAAGGGAGTTAGAACTGGATGATCTTAAGGTCATTTCCAACCCTATCTGTTCTGTGATTCAATGATCTCTGGCCAAATGCACAGACACTTCTCATCAGCCCAGTTTGCTCTTTCGGTATCGTGAAATTCAGAATGTATGTGCTGAAAAGGCTGTGAAAACCACAGAGAATCACTCCACAGTTAGATTGAATGAAGATATTTTAATCGGAAAAGCTCTATAAAGACTGATAAAAAGCAAAGCTCTTTTATTCTGTTCCTTTTATAAACATTGCTCTCTTTTGTTCCCTCAAGGCTTTCAGACAATTCAGCACTAACCATTTCTCTGTTTCTTTCAGGGGACTGAATAAGCAAGGCTATCAATGCAGACGTAAGAAACTTTACTGATGTTGTCACTATCATAATTTACTTCTTCTTTTCTGAAGGAATATTTTATTAACACCGTGATACACTTGTTCTTTCAGAATGTAACGCTGCCATTCATAAAAAATGCATTGATAAAGTAATAGCCAAGTGTACAGGATCAGCAGTCAATAGCAGAGAAACAATGGTATGTATTATTGTTCGGCTGCTTTTAATAAGCCTCAAGTGTCATTCACATCTGTCCTACTTTTGTTGAAGGAAAAGGAGCTACTGAGCTAAAGGCTGTGTGATCTGATCTGTAACCTTTGTCTTTTACATTCCCAGTGGTTTCAGTACCTCCTACTTGTGATATACTCAAATGCAGCTGCTGAATAAGCATTTGCTGAATCAGGACTGACATTCTTCTAATGTAAGAAGTGTAGCTCAGGGGGAAGTCATGGACATGAGGTGGAGATTTACTGGAGGAAATTATTCATTCCCTGATATTAGAAGAGACATTATGTTGAATTTTCAGAGCAGTACTTTAGCGTCCCACTCTGGGTTACCTGAGATTTCCAAGCAGTGAGTGGAAGATCTGGCATCTCCACTATTACTGGTTTTATTTTCTCATATCACTTTATTATGAACCCTCTTTTTTGGTAGGCAAAAGTGGAACTTGATCTCTTGATAGGACTAGTCCTTTTCCTCGGTTGTGTTCCACAGCTTCTGTTTGCTTTCAGTCCCACCCTGGTTCCTATTCTTCTGCAGTCTTGAGAGATGAGATTCATCTCATTTGTCTTCTGACATCTCCAGGGTAGATGTATCCAACTTTGTCACTACCTTTGACTCCCTATGTACTTAAAGAAGAGAAATAGGCTCTTCCAAGAACAACTCATTACAACAAGTGTAGACATCCTTTTCAGGAGGGGATGAATAACTTTTAGAAGTGCCATTGTTTTTCCATTGAGCATTAAGGGAGGCTGGTTGCATAGATGAGATGCAAGCAGCTCTCTGGTCAGAAGGTCAACCCCAGGGATGAAATTACCCAGTTCCCACTGAACTGCAGTTATTATTTGGCTTTGCATATTCGAAATGGTAGTTAAAATAGTTTCTTCTTGATGGTCGTACTCAAGCATAAAAGGGCAATAGACATCCCATCTTCTGTGGTACAAGTCCAAGGCCAGTCTGGATTTGGCTTTGAGCAGCCTGGTCTAGTGGAAGGTATCCCTGCCAGTGGAAGAAGGTGATGTTTAAGGTCCCTTCCAACCCAAGCCATTCTGTGATTCTATGGTAAGTCTGGTTTTCCAAGCAAAGCTGAGGTGAACTGAATTTCCAACTTGGCTTTTCTCTTGCAGTTTCATAAAGAACGGTTCAAGATCGACATGCCTCACCGCTTCAAAGTCTACAACTACAAGAGCCCAACGTTCTGTGAGCACTGTGGCACGCTCCTCTGGGGCCTTGCACGGCAAGGACTGAAGTGTGATGGTGAGTCCCTGATGCATGTGGCACAGCCTGAGCATGGGAGTGGGCCATTGTCCTTAGAAGGTTGCAATCTGAACAGCCAAATCTCATTTATTATACCTCCAAGACCAGTATGAGATGCCATCCAGGGTGGTGAAGGAGTGGTCAAGAGGACTCTCCTTCAAGCAGGGCAATTGTCAGTATACAGAAAGATATGTGGTCCATGAGACTGAAGAGTCACTTCCCAAAGAGGCAAAGAACACCTCAGTGGCACTGCTGATCTTCCAAAATCACTCCCAGTATTAACTTAAATGTTCTATTTCCACTAGCTGACGAACACAAGTCACTTCATCTTCATAATCCTATATCAATGGGGAGATCCTATTCTGTGATTATGGTTTTATCTCTGAGATGATAGTCTCAAACTATGAGTGTAAGTTTTGGTACCACTGTGAGTTTTGGGAGCCTGTAGCTGCAAAGGCTGATGGATGTTGAAATGGACCTTTTGCCCTGAAGGAGATATAAAAAACATTGTCTCCATAGAGAAACAAATAAAATGACCCGAGTGCCACTCCATGAGACATAAATGGTGCCCAGGCTTTAAGCTGTTTATGTGGCTATCTCTGCCCTTGGCCAACAGCAGCACATGCTCCTGCCCAACCTCATGTCAGAGCCTTCACAGCCTCGCAATCCTTTGTTCTGACACCTCTTGTTCTTTCTTTCAGCATGTGGCATGAACGTCCATCACAAGTGCCAGATGAAAGTAGCAAACCTTTGTGGTGTTAACCAGAAACTAATGGCTGAAGCTCTGGCAATGATAGGGAGCACCCAGCAGGTAAATACTTTGAGTCTTGAGTCACATGGAGAAAGGAGGATCAACTGTTCAGTGTCTGTTTCAGTGCAAGTAATTTGGGCATTGAGTGGAGCGCATATCACAGAAGGCTGCAGGTTCCTCTATGTTACCAAACCCCTGAATGTTAGGTACAGGGGTGCTTATCTCATAGCAAAGACCTCTTCTAAATCTTGGTTTCTGTGACAGTCACAGTCAAGAAGCCACAGTGTCCATAAGATCAGAACTAGGAGAGGATAGATTATATTAGGAAGAAGCTATTCACTATGAGGGTGCTGAGGCGCTGGCCCAGGGTGCCCAGAGAAGCTGTGGCTTCCCCATCCCTGGCAGTGTTCAAGGCCAGGTTGGACACAGGGGCTTGGAGCAACCTGCGCTAGTGGAAGGTGTCCCTGCCCGTGACAGGGGCATGGGACTAAATAATCTTTAAGGTCCCTTCCAACCCAAACCACTCTGTGATTTAATGGACATGACACAAGACTCAAAATGTCAAAACCATGACATTGGCTGTTTTCTGTAATCCAGGCTCGCTGTCAGCGTGACACTGAACAGATCTCCAGGGATGGACCTCTTGAAATTGGCTTCCCAGTTACTGCGAAGGAGGTGACACCGCTTCAGGCATTACCAGCATCTACAACAGGAAAGAAAGGTGATATGGGGCAGCAGGCTTTGTTAACTTTTTGCTTGCTCCATGGTTATATAGAGGTGACAAAGGAATTTATTAGCCAATGAATCTTTCATGCATCTTTCCAGCCTAGAGCAAGACATACCCTTTCTCATCTCAGGATATCAGTAACTCTTCCTGGCAACATCACTTGGGCATGGCAGACAGGATCCTAGCCTGGTTCCTTCTTTATAAACTAGCACTTCCTCCATGCTATCCAGCCTCTAGTGAAATGAGACACCAACTTTCACTCATTCAGCTAACCCCTAAACTCTTTTTCTGACCCGGTGCTTGAACACATCTCATACTTCCACTGGCAAGAATAGGTTTGTTCCCTCTTTGGGACTCATAAACTGTAAAATCTGACAACTTTAAAGAGAAACCAAGCTCTTAACAGGAGATTGGGAATCCTTCTGATCACCATGGCCAATTCTGTTTCTGATTTCATATTTTTGATTGTGGGTTGACATCCAATACCTTTGAAAACCATTGACAGGTTCCCACTTCATTCATTCATTCCTTCATTCATTGCCCAGGAGCTGATCTTGGTCTCCTGCCCCTCTGTGCTACAAGAACGTGTATTTAGGAGGGTGAATGAGAGGTTAGGAAGAAGCTTTAACAGACTTTGGACAAAGCTACTGGGGTCTCAGGGGCATCAAGCAAAACTTAAAGTCTTCTGGGGAAATCCCTTGTTTGTCTGCTTTGTCAGACAAATTTTGTTTGAGTCACAGAACTCTTAATATTAGGAGCAAAAATGTTATCATCTTTCATTACACCCATGTGACCCACTTAAAGGTCATTTCAGAACCCCTCCACCTTCCTAGCTCCCCTCCAAGCACTGTCCTGTGACTGCAGCAGCCCTGTGATGGAACTGATACAATGGTTTTTGTCCTCCCACGAGCTTTAAAATGCATCCACCAGAATGTGGAGGAAGAAAGAAGAGTGAAAGTGAATTAATACTGAAGTCTGACAAGGACTGGGACAATGGATCTTCAGCTGCAAACCCAACCAAACGTCAAGCTGAGAGCCCAGGCCCCACTTTCTCAATCATAGCATCATAGAACCATAGAGTCACAGAATGGTTTGGGTTGGAAGGAACCTTAAGATCATCCAGTTTCAACCCCCTGCCATGAGCAGGGACACCTCATACTCGACCATGTCACCCAGGACTCTGTCCAACCTGGCCTTGAACACTGTCAGGGATGGAGCATTTATTACTAATCTGGGCACTCTATGCCAGGGCCTTACAACCCTCACAGTAAAGAACTTCTTCCTTGTGTCTAACCTGAACTTCCCCTGTTTCAGTTTGAACCCATCAACCTTTGTCCTATCACTACAGTCCCTGATGAAGAGTCCCTCTCCAGCATCCTTGTAAGCGCCCTTCAGATATTGGAAGGCTGCTATTAGTGCACGTTAATACTATCCTGTGTGAAGATAATATCCTGGAAACTGGGCCTAGAGCAAAATGTCAGAAGGCACTGGTTAAAACCTGGCGTTGCCACTTTATACCAGTGCTCTGGGTTTGATAGTGTGCAACAGCAGGCTACCGAGCCTCAGAGGCTAGTTTTGGTATTATCTGAGCTCAGGGGATAGTGCACTTCGGCCCTCAAGGGGGAAATAAATGATATCTCCATCTGTGCTTACTTTCTTTCTTTTGTACAAGTAGGACTGGCTACTCTGATATGAATCAGTAGAGTCCCAGATGGTTTCACATCTGTTTTACATGTGGGTCTATTTGTCTGATGAGTAGTGTTCTTGCTGTTTAGCAATTTAGAACAGTACAGCAGTGTGCATTTCAGTGCATGGGATAAATCCAGTAGTGGCCAGGATCTCTTAGAAGTTCACATATATCCAAGCGAATAGAGTAGTGAAGAAAACCTGAGTAGTTCCACTCCAGGACAGCTGGAATACTTGATCAGAGCTTCACGTCCATAGTAGGTGCCTAGTATGAAAATGCTGTTCCATCTTTTTATCTTGCTTTGCCAAGGGTCTTGAAAAGACCTCGAAAAAATGGGACCGCATCATAACAGCAATGAGCAAGAAGGACTGAAGTACATAGGCAGCCGGAAATGAAGGTCATGGTTTCGCTGCCATAAAACAGAGACAGATGAAAGAGTTTGTAAAGTGGGAGTTATGTGACTCAAAAAGGTGGATTTACGCAGGAGTAAACTTTGGGAGCAGATCCAATCTGTTTAGTAGATGTGGCCACCATGTATTTGAAATACCCTTTTGACACCAAGCACCATGCCTGTAAGTGTTCTGGGGGTTTTCCACCCATTCCAGAGGTTTATTCGAATGCTTTGATGTGTGTTGCAGAGCCACAAGGCATCTCCTGGGAGTCTCCAGTGGAGGGCACAATGAAAGGGGAATCTCTGATAGAGTCAGACTCAGGAGAACAGCCCCAGGAGCAGCAAGAGCACCAAGTGCAGCTAAAACTAAGCATTGAGGATTTTGTCCTGCACAAGATGCTGGGGAAGGGCAGCTTTGGCAAGGTAAGCATCAGGCGACTGAGACACCATTGAATGCGTCTTTATATTGCTTTCTATGGCAGTAAATAGCATGTGGTTTGGGGGCCACGTAGGAAAGAACATCTCCAAGACTCCAAGGAACCCTTGGTCAGGCATGGCTGACTCTTGAACACGGTCTTCTTTCCTCATACAAAGATTTTCCCTCTGTCCCATTAGCTGCTGTTTCCTGAGTGCCCATGGCAGGAGGGGAAAGCAGCCAAATAAAGCTGCACCTTCCCCTGCTGTGCAGATTGATGTGGCCTGGGTATCCACAGGGAGGAAGATCTCCATGCTGTCCCTCTCCTGCCAGCTTAGCTGAGCAAGTTCAGAGGGTGGGGAAAGCATTAGCTGGAAAGCTAAGTGTGGATCACCTCTCCTCTCAGGAGCAGCAGGTCTCCAGCTGGGAATGCTAGCTGGTCTTTCCCATCTCCATCTTCCCATCCAGTTTGCAAGGGAGCTTAAAGCAAACTTTGTAACAGCCAAGAATTTGTGCTTCTGGAACAAGAACCACCTGTTTTCAGTGGGTTCATGAATCTTGATGAATTGTGGATTGTTCCTCCTCCTCCCAGATGTCCCCTGGAAGGGGACTCATGTTGTTCAGTGCCTGCATAAAGCTGCAGGAAGCAATTTCAGAGGACCTCAGCATGGTGTTTTCACAGCCAATAAGGAAAATGTGTGTCATTATGTATTGCTCATATCTCACATCTTTCCGAGGTAGAAACTGTGCCTTAAAAAGGGGCTGCTTTTTGCCTGCTAAGTGAGCTGGAGCAATTGCTTTCACCAGTTCTTAAACTGGTGAGATATTTGCTGTGTTGGCTTTCCATACTTGGAAATACTTGGCATGGCTACGGTTTGCATGGGAAGCAGAGCTGAGGTATCTCATTTAGAGATCTGAGCCAGAATACATCCAAAATCCATATCCCAGACATTGGACTCAAGACAATAGATGTCATAGAAGCATTCTTGTTGGAAGGGACCTCTGGAGGTCGTCTAATCCAACCTGCTGCTCAAAACAAGTCTAACCAGATGAGTTTGCTCCAGGGTTTGTCTAGTCAAGTCTTGAATGCCTTCACTGATGCAGATTCTGTACCTGGCTTTAGCCCCCTCTGTTAGCATGGGCTCTGCAAGCCTCTGCATCTCTCCGCAGTGCACCATGTGGGTGTGGATGGGCTATTTCATGCCCTTCTGCAACAAACCTCACCCACAAGTTTCCTGTGTAGGTGTTGCTCCTGGTCCCCTTATTTGCTTGGAGCAAGATTCACTTCCCCATATAGGGTGTGCAGATTTCAGTGCCTGAGGGTTCTCTCCAGCTCTGCATGGACCAGGGAAGTTGAGGGCCAGAGGAAGTCCTCTCTGCATGAGTGGGGATAGCAATGCCCACCTTGGAAGTCGCAGCACAAGTCACAAATGTACTGTGGTCCTCAGGAGAGCAGTGTCATGCACAAAAACAGGGGTAAAAAGGGTGCCTGCAGCATCAGCACTGTTAGTGTATCTGGTCATTCAGTGCAGAGACCAAGGGAGGCTCTAAACTCTGCTCCCTGTCTGGTGCTACAAAGTGAAATGCAGCAGTAGCCAAAAGGGTAAATAAAGCTTTGTCTGAGGTACAACATGTCTGAGTTTACTCAGTAAATAGTGCCTGGTAGAGAACTTCAAAGACCTCTTTGATGCATCTTGTGTATTTATTCAGTCAACAGGCAGCATAGAGGCACAGAAGAGGAAACTTCTTTGCTCCTTGGTCCCTAGGAACCCCTTCTCTGCTGCTCCATGTCTCATTTTCCCTGCCCGTAAAACCAGACAGAGGTCCTAACTCCTCTGGGATGTATTTTGCTATTCCTAGAGTAGTTCTGAAGAAGCATAGAGGACCCATTCCTTTTACTCAGGCCTTCTGCTAATGGGGAGGAAGAGCAGGGAGTTGCATCTGATTCAGATCATTCTGACTATGGTGGACATCAGTTTACACCTGCTGAGGATCTGGTGCAGGGCATTTGCATTTCACATGTTGACAAAGCAAGATTCTATGTTTTGTTATTTGAAGACGTAAAAAAGGAAATGTATCTCAAGAGCATTTGCATAAAGTTGGTTTCTGTTATCAGAAGTGTTTTGCTCTATGACATGTCCTGCCCATACGGGCATGTAGCCCCTGCTCTTGTATTCACCAAGGCCTCCCGGGGTTCAGCTTCATAAAGTTATTCTGGGTGTGGGGAAATAACTCAAAGTCTACACAGTCTTAATGTCAGAATTGGGCCTTAAATATCAGCTTTTTTAAGTTTTACCCTAGTGAATTCCCCATAGCTCAGCTCCCATCCTCATATGGTTGTGTTGCCAGCTCTGAGAGATGAGCATCACTCTTTCTGAGCACCTGTTTCCACCGTAGGTGTTCCTTGCTGAGCTGAAGAGCACAGATCAGTATTTTGCTGTGAAAGCCCTGAAGAAGGATGTGGTGCTCATGGATGATGATGTTGAATGTACGATGGTGGAGAAGAGAGTCCTCTCCTTAGCTTGGGAGCACCCTTTCCTGACTCATGTCTTCTGTACGTTCCAGACCAAGGTAAGACAAAGATCTGACACCTAATTCCGTGGGCTGAGGATGCTTTGTTGAAATATGGATACTTGGTGAAGTGCTTAAGTCTGCTAGATGTTAGGGAGCAGCTTGGACATGAAGTACTGCTAAGGGAAGGGAGCTTCAGGTTAACCACTTAGGAAGCAACTCCAACAATTTCACCTGCCTTGCCCACATTAACCTGAGTGCAAAGTGGGGCATTTGGGGGTTATGGAATCCAGGACTGACTGAGGTACCTATGCAGAGACTCACTGTTCAAATCTGTGTCCTGGTACCCTGGGCTGAGGACATGCCAAGGCCACATCCACGGCCAGGGTGCAGATGTGGCCACTCTGGGGTTATCAGAACATCTTGGACTATGAAGCGGTATGCTGCAGTGAGTCAAACCTAACTCAAGAAACCCTGGTTATGGAGAATAAATAAGCTGTCATTCACTTTGGGAATCTTCTTTATCCCCAATTACTGTTAAGTTCCATTAGACTTCCTAATTCATATAGGACCACTGGTGGTGGAGACTGAGGTTCAGAAGGGTAACACAAAGCATCTTCACCTGAAATCCCACTTAGGACTCCAAACCAAAATTGAAGTGACATTTAAGTCATAGGTGTATCTTCATGACTCTATGTGGCAATAAACCACCAGCAGATGAGCTTTCCAGAGCCTTTCCTACAGTGAAAATCTATCACCTTAATGCTGAAGCACACACAAGGCATAGGAAAACGCAATGGAAGGAAATCTGACAGATTGTCTTCTCTGTCCATCCTATTCCTGAGTGGTGCTTGCTGTCTCTGAGCTCAGAGTCAGCGCAGCACCACTCTCCTAAGGCTGCATGTTGATGGCTTTGTGAGGATGCTCCAAGTCCCTGCTCAGTCCCAGGGTTTAGTGACACAAAACACTGTTCAGTGTGAGGTTAGGACCTGCTTAGCAATAGGCTCACTGCTTTTGCAGGGTCGGGAGGAGCAAGTATAACCCCTGCAGTAGATCACAGTTGTCCAAGGGATGTGGCACCTATTTAAAGACAGAGTAAATTTATAGCAGGGAATGTTTGGGAACTGCCATAGGTGATGTGTCAGAGACCAGGCATTGATGTTTAACCCCCCTGGGATTGTCAGTGAGGACAGCATGACCTGGAAATGGATCATTGCCTGGAAAGGAAAGGAGTTAATTCCCTTTTTAGGGCCTAGATTTAAGGGGAAAATATAAATGACCAAAATCCTAAAGCAAAGGAAATCAAGACTTAATTAAAAAGCCAAAATATTCACAAGTCACAGCTCTACAAGGGAGCTTATACTCTAGGGAGAGATGCTTGTGCTGCCTGTAATTGCTGGGGACATGGACTGATGCCACTGACTGCAGCAGCAGAACTGTGTTGTTTATGGTCCAGCCTGGTCCAACCTTGGTCTGGAAGCTGGAGGTCAGGTTGGGGACAGATGCAGCAGTGGCAAGTGGCAAGCAAGTGTTCACATCCCTCATGAGACCAAAAAGATGACAGACCACATGGAGCCAGATGGGATTTACTGACCGTTTAAAGGGGTGACTGTGCTTCCAGCAGTGGCTGAGGCAAGGAAAACCTGCAGGATGGAAAAGCAATGAGAGCTTGAAAAACTCATGGGTGCAAGGCTCAAAAACGCAAGTGATCTTTTCCTACACTATCTCATGGGCAGCATCACGGTATTGCTCTCTTGACACATAGAAAGAACCTGCATCCATCTCTTCCCGAATCACCATTGCCACTTTAAAGTTATTTGATCTCTCCATTTTGCCCTCAGGTTCACAGACAGGGAAGCTGGAATGTGGCTGCCCTGTCCAAAGGCACTCAGTTTGATTGATTTCTAGCTTATGTTTTTCTCCTCTGACCTTTGCAAGCCAAGAGGCGATTGCTCAATGCATGAAAGTTATTCAGAGTGGGAGAGCTGTGACAAGCCATGGACAGGCTTTCACGGCTCAAAGGACATGCTTCAGTCATAGTACCTTTTAGAGCAGTCATTTTAGAAGCCAGGGCACTGCTGTGTACAGCCCCTCTCTGGACTTTAATATTGAAAGCTTCAGTTTTCAGTTGAAGCATTGGTATTGTTTAAAGGTTTCACTGGATAGATAAGTAGTTTCAAGCAGAAATGCATGTGTCAATGGCTTTCTGAATCCCTGATGCTTTGCCTTGCACGGTTTCTGAACTGCTTCAGGAACTGAGTGCCTCTGCAAAGGACAGTAAACCAGGAACATTCCTATGCTGAAACAAGAACCCCATGTCTCCAGAGGGAAAAAAAAAGCCATATAATCTGTTGTCAGTTCTCTGGGGTAGGTTTCTTCCTGGCCTCGACCCAGGTTATCTATGAATGCTCAGATATATAAAGCTTGACAGCCCTTCAGACCGCTTTTTCTGAGGCACCGGGCACGTAATGCTCCTTTGTATTCCTGCATAGGCTGAACAATCAGTGCATTTGAAACCCAGAATACTCCTCATGTTTTTCTACATTAGAATAAATCCAAGCACATTAGAATAAATCCAAGCAGAAAATTCCAATCTGGGTTTGAATTTGACTGTTTTATTTCACTGCAGTCATCTTTGTATCCAGCTATTTGGCCAACATAATTATATGGTGTGAATTTTAACTACAAGCTCAGAGAGTTACTCTGTTCTATTAGATTTAAAGGAACGCTGTTATGTTTGAGAGGAGGAAAAACATGTTTATAATTCCATGAAATCCCAAAATTAGTAATGCCAAAACAGTGAGTAGCATCCCAGTGCTTCTGTTTTGTTCTTCTTTTGGCATTTCACTGATCTTCTATGATAAAAACAGGCTTTCCCTTTTTGAAAGTCACTTTTGTTTCTGCTACTTTGCTTCATTTACTTCACACCCTTTACCTAAATGCAAATGAACTCTTGAGGCATTTTGGTTTATAGCACAAAAAAGCACCAGAGTACACTATCTCGACCCAAAAGAGAAGTCATCTTTGTTGCAAGTTAAAAGCAAGTCTTACTGAAACAGGTTTTTTCTGCTTACTAATGTACTCTGTCTTTTCAAAGTCCTGGTGGTGAGCCATTTTCACATGACTGACTGCAAAATCTCTTACATTGGCAGGAAGGAGAAAAGGATTATATGTCAGGAGTGTGATCCAAATTTACAGATTCTTAGGCTCTGAAGTGTTATCCATGAGTATTTTTAGGAAATTTCCCATTAAAATATCTCCTCCTCGGAAACTACAATTCCTGCAATATTTTCCAAGAGGAATTTCAGTTTTCTTCTGTCTTTCTCTCGCTGTTAGAGGGACAGAGATTAATTATTTGACCTGAGTCAGAGCATGTGGGTTGGCACATGTGTGTTTCACACCTATTTGATGTTCAGCTCCACTGCACAGTTGTGCCATAGACCTTATGAGCAGCCCTGGATCAGGCCCACATGCCCTTCCTAAGCAATGCAGGATCCTTTCTGACCACAGCATGGCTGCAGGATGCTAACGCATTGCTGGAGAAGTCATCCTGCAGAGCAATGAAGTTGCAAGTCTTGATTTCCACCACCATTTAACCACTGAACCACAACAAAGTGTTGGATGGACTAAACAAAGCATGGTGTGCTGATCACAGAATGAGGTGTCTTGTAAGGTCAGACCACATGTCTTTATAGTCAGCATCCTAGTTTTGGCATTGACCAGTGAGGATGGCTAAAGAAGATAGTACACAGCAATGCAGTGATTTTTTGCCTTGTACAAACCATCCTTGTCCCTTGCACAAACCATCCCATGCCTTGGTGTTCTGCCATTTGGGAGACAGCATCTTGAAGCTACAATGTTCCTAGGTCTCCATCCTCCTAATATATTGGGATGATACATCAGCTTGGAAATAGCTGATTCGAGGCCTAATGGGAAAGTTGGGGAAGAACTGGGAAGTTTTGGGAGGCTTTGAGGATTGTGCCTCTAGCAACCAGCAGGCAAGAAAACTGGCAAGGTCTCATTCTATCCTGGCCAAACTCTCGACATGGTTCAGTAGAAACAGCAGCGTCCCAGCAGAGCTTTGGGATTTCAACAGGGCTCTACCAGAGAAGGTGTGAGCAGCTGTAATTATAATATCAAATATAGGAAGTCTTTGCAAGACACTTTTTGGTTGTGTCAGCCCATGTGGTGGGAACAGCTGGAGTGTTTCGGCAAGGAAAAGAGGGGGCCAGCTCATAAGCATGGGGTTAAGTGGTAGCTGATCAATATACTCAATGCACATATTCTCATTGCCTTCCTGTTGCCTGGCTGTAAGGAAGATCAGTCCAAAATGCATTCAGCTTTGCCTGAGATGTCTGAATGTCTGCTCTTTGTCCTGGAAAAAGTTGACTTCTTGAAATAAAAACATTTACATTTCCCCTCCCTATTTTTGAGCTGATAAAATGCTTGTTTCCTAAATCTGACTTTTGGCTTAGGTTTTGGTCTGGTGATCCCAAATCTTCGCAGAAATTTGTTTCTAGCCTTCAGCAAACTAGTTCCTTTCCAAGATCCCACCCAATACTGATAGGGAAAGCCACTTTCCCTTGCAAGACAGGGCTGATAGTAACTCAGTTTGCCGCTGTAAGTGATACACTCTGCCTGCTCGGAGCTGTGGAGAAGGGTCCTGGGATCTCAGAACTCAAGCAAAAGGAGTTATTGCCAGCCATGTCTACACCTGTATGTATGCATATGTATTCTTATGTATGTGTATCAATATATTCATATTCTTTGTACCAAGTAGATGGATACACAACGGTAAGCATCACAAATGAGCAGTTTAACATGCAGTCAATAACGCTGACAGTGAAAAGATTAGAACAGAAAATAGACCATGAGCTCAGGGACTGGACTGAATTATTTGACAGCTTTAAGAAATGCTGCCATCTCCAGAAGATAGACTGATATTACACAAGAGCTACAAAAACATCTTTAAATCAGAGAACAAAATTAAACCTGGAGTTTAATCTGTAGCACATTGGCTTTGCTCATCCCCATGGGAGGGGGGTTGGAACTACATGGACTTAAGGTCCTTTCCAGCCCTAGCTATTCTATGATTCTATGGTGCAAATAGCTGTGTAAATACCTCCTATGGTCACCTGCTAGGGAGGAGTGACCCTGTGTTTGCTCATCCCCATGGGAGTAGGCACAGTGAGGAGCACATGCATTGCTTGTTTTCCCACTGCATGAGAACACTCACTGAGTGATGCAGTGGAGAAGGCCGAGAGGCCTTTGGCTCCCATCTATCCCATGAAATAAAATAGATCTGAAGCTGAAGGAGACCTACAAGGATGCTGGAGAGGGACTCTTCATTAAGGACTGTAGCGATAGGAGAAGGGGTGATGGGTTCAAACTGAAACAGGGGAAGTTCAGGTTAGATATAAGGAAGAAGTTCTTTATTGTGAGGGTGGTGAGGCACTGGAATGGGTTGCCCAAAGAAGTGGTGAATGCTCCACCACTGGCAGCATTCAAGGCCAGGCTGGACAGAGCCTTGGGCTACATGGTCTAGTGTGAGGCATCCCTGTTCATGGCAGGGGGCTGGAACTGGATGATTTTAAGGTCCTTTCCAACCCAAACCATTCTGTGATTCTGTGCTGTGCTATGGATGAGCACCCAGACAGGGCTGGCATGAAAATGCGGGAAGAATCGGGAGCAGGAATTGTGTGGTGTCAACCCTTTCTCTTGGCCAGGGCCACCTAATTCAGTGGCCATGAAGTAGGGTTAGGTCATTTAATCTGAGTGAGGACCCTTCTACATGCAGGGCCATTTGTCAGGGTAACTGCTTTAGATAAGGGTAAAGTCACATTGTCCTGCAGCATTAATTATTCCCATACTCATCCTGAAGGAAGCCCTGGGAAGAAGTTATTCCTTTCAGTGAATGGTGATAAATGGTGTATTTGCATGTATGCAAGTGCTTTCACGTGCAAAGAAAACCAAATCTGAAAATCTCTGCAGAAAAGTGCTCTGGAGGGCTTCCAGCTGGTTTCAGGGTTTTAAGAGCCTGTTATAGGATGTACCTTCAAAAGATCAATTTAAATGCTGCCTGCTTTATACTCATTGTTTATAAAGTTGAAAGCATCTCTGGCAGTGACTATTCATTCTCACAGCAGTTGCATGCGGAACACAAGCAGGTTGGTTTAACTCCATCCCTGCCAAATCCTGGGGAGGCAGAGGGAAAAGGTTGCTCTGCAGGGAGGAGCCCAGCACTGGCAATGAGGGACTGATGGGGCAAGAAATTAAGTTCTTGGAACAATCAAGTCTTTCAGCATCTGTAGGATTGACTCAGTGAGGGAACAGTGTTATTTTAAGTGCAGGATGTACAGATGTGTGTCTAACTCTGCTTTGTACATCATGCTGTATGGTTCTGATGGCTGTAGGAGCAGTGCTTCATCCTCCCATGGAGAGGTTTGTGGTATTACCTGTGCTGCAATGGAAGATGATCTAGAAGTAGGGAATGGCTGATACGTGGATGTCCTCAAGACAGCTAGTGACAGCTATCCTGGGGCAGTGTCCATTGCTGAGTGCAGAAAATGCCTTTACATCCCTCCTTGAGCTCCGTGGTTGTAAAAGATGGCCCCAAACTCTTTCATGAGACCAGACCTGATCTGTGATGCGAGTCTGGAACCATGACCAGAAGTTGGCTTGAGCATTTTCTACCTGAGGATGCTCTCATGGGTGATCAGCAAGTTGTCTGTTGTCTGTGCACACTGCAGACAGGGAGGGTGAAGGTGAGGGGCTCTTCCCAAGCCTCCTTCAAAGCTGTGTAGGTCTCAGCACTGAGGAACAGCATTCCTGTTTGCCCAGCACCCCTGAGCTAGGATCATTGCAGCGGATAAGGGCATGACAAAGGTTTATCACCACCCTGAGAAATACCCACTTAACCCACTCTCACTTGGTCCAGATGCTGACAGACTTCAGAGCCTCACAGCAGCAGACAGGAGTCACAGGACAAGAGGAAGTGTAGGTTGGAGCCTGTCTGCAAACATGTCCTCTGTGCCATTCCAACCCTTCAACCTCTAGCACAGAGCTGGCTTCTCAGTGGTTTCAAGTATGGGTTTTGCCACTTCTCATTTTTAATGTGTTCTGCAGATCTCAGCCTTAGGAAGCTGTCTGCAATAATTTATTGCACCTTCCAGTGCTTGATTATATCTTGCTACTCGTAATGATGTATTTAGAGCAGGTTTTTTCCGTGGGCCATTCCAGACACCTGACCTTTGTAAGAAGCAAGGGAAACTTCCATGTCTCACAGCAGAAAAGTCAGAATGATGCTGTCTTTCTTTTATGTACCACTCTATAGTACCTGGTAGTCCATGAACTTCAATATTAATGATGCCTAAAGTCAAGTTTGTAGTCTTCAGCTTCATGGCTTTAGACAGCTGAGCAGTGGAGTTCATATAATGATCTTTGGATGCCAGTTAATCTGAGAGGTTGTCCACCTTTTCTTTCCTCAGGTGATAGAAGGATGCTGCCAAAGTCCCCAGTTTCGAGTCCCCAGTTCAGTTAAATAAGTGCATCAGTTGCTTGCTCAAATCCGTGAGCAAGCAGAGCAGAATTGCTTGTTCAGCTGTATAAACACGAATTTCAAGTTGCACTTAAAGATGTGAGATAAGGTATAGCCAAAATCAGTGGAGTTTCCAGGGAAACCCAGGGGTTTTCTCCTTCCCGTTAACTGAAGCTGAATCTGGCCCATATAAAGATCCGTGAGGCTTCTTCTATCACAGTGTGATACATGTGGCTGCTGGTCTGTTGTTGGCTAAATCTCATCACTTCCTTGTATACCTTCACAAAGAGCATCTGTTCAAGTGTTTTCCTGAGCAGGCTCCCGAGGCTCCCGAAATTGCTTCCAAGATTTATGCATTTCTATACTACTAAATTGCCCATCTCCATTTGGCCTTCTTACTTGCTTAAACTGATTTATGGGCACAGACCTTCACAGATGCAAGACCTTCAAGCTGAAAACCTGCACCCAATTGGTTTATTGGCAGAGTTTATATTTATTCCCTGGGAGGCCAGTTCTGGTCCTTGCTTGTTGGATGACATGTGTGGTTTCCAGCCAGACGTCCATTTAAATAAGAGTACTGTAATTAAAAGGATCTGGCTAAGGAAATTGCACAGATTAGAGCAGACAGCTGTGATTTGAAAGGAGCAAACACTGTTGTTGTTTAAAATAGGCAGCTCTCGACTTGCTGCCAGAGATGATTACAGTAGATCTTATGGATGAAAATCTTCCTTCAACTGTTAAAAATATAAGTGAAAAGAGCTCTGTTTCCCCCTCCAAAATATGTGATGAGTAACAAACAATAAAAGGAAGATAGTCATCAACTTCAGCATAGCCTGGAGATGGCTGACTTCAGATGCATACACAACAGAGAGAAGCTTTTGAGGAAAAGAAATACTGCATCCATCCTGTTTTATTCATGCATTTATGAACAAAAGCTGAGAATCCTGAAGCAGAAGTTTAATCTGGGAGCACAACTCATTGCATAGACACTCTTCTTCCAGAAAGAAAACGTCCCCTTCCTGCTTTGTAGGTACAATTCAGTGTGGAAGGGATTGGTCTGAATCAGCCTCCAGCCTCTGAAGAGACCTGATGGTGAAGTTATGGGGGGCGGAGCAGCGAGGGGATCAGTGTGGTGTATACCAAGGATTGAGAAGCAAACCTTGGTGATCGGTTCTGCTCTGTATTCAATATAGAGACACACAGACACCTCCCATCATTTCTGTGTACCAGGAGGAAATTTTTTGTGGCCCTGCTCAAACGGCTGATAGTTGCATGCAACTATGGATAATGACTGGGTCTTTTTCCAAGCTTCTCTGTCCTGCAAGCACTCAATGGGCATCCAGAAATGTGATTCATTCATGAATCTTCCCACTAGGAAGTTACAACTTACCTTGTTTCATAGAGCTGCTTTCAAGCTTGAAATCAAGCATGTGCTTGAAGCAGATTGTTGCATCTGGCCAGTGTCTTTGGTAACTTGAAAAAGTCAGACCCAAAAAGATGTGCAGGAATTCAGGTAACACCAGCTTGAGATCATTCCAACAGATGGACAATGCACTGGGCTTGGGACCAGGCGAGACCTGGGATTTACTTCTGCCTCTTCCACTAGTCCCCCAGGGAGCTTGTTCTGTCCTTCTATGATACAAGCCATGTAGAGTTACTTGTCCCCCTCTAATGAGCCTTGAGGTCTGATGGTAAGTGTCAATGGCACCAGCTGGTTATTAAGTGGATTTGGTATGTTTGCTAATACAGTTTGTACAAATCAGAGCAGAGAGGGTCAGTATGGGCTTAGAGAACAGTGAGGAGAAGTGAAGAATCTGAAAAGAAACTGCTTTCTTTCCAAAACCCTCACAGTCATCTTTTCCTTCCTCTTTTTGAGTGCTTTCTGGGTGGGTTGTTTTGGCTTTTATTTTTAGCTTACCCTTCCCCACCCTTTATTGTCATTTATTGTCTCATTCTCCAGGAAAACCTCTTTTTCGTCATGGAATACCTCAATGGAGGAGACCTCATGTTCCATATCCAGAGTTGTCATAAGTTCGACCTTCCCAGAGCAACGTAAGATGTTATTACTTCAGGTCTCACACATTTGGCTGGGGAAAGCAAAGGCAGCAGCTGCAGACACCAGTTGATTTTATTCCCAGCTCTGCTACTCTCCTGTAGGGAAAACCTTGGGCCCATCATTTGACCTCTCTACACCTTACCCAACTGCAAAGTGGAGATAATGCTTGTGCTGGAAGTGGAATCACTCCTATCCCATCTCTCTCAAAACTGAACATACCAGGCATGCAGTTCACCACCCTAACTCAACGATGGGTTTGGAGCAAGTCGCTCCCTCTCCCTGTCCTCTTTCTCCTCCCACAGAAGGCTTTTTAGAGCCCATCCACACCATTGGATTCAATCAGATGTGACCTTGATTTACATTCATGATCAACCAGGGAAGCTATTTCTGTCTGGAAGCATTGCAGATGCTGCTCATCAGCATTGCATCTGCCTGCAGGCTTTTCCTTAAGCCTGAAAACCAGGGACCTCATCTGTCCCTTAGGCTGCCCTGCTTGCTGGATTAGTACCCTTCCCAGGGCAGCAGTCCCTCAAACAGGGCATCCAGAAGGACCATTCAATCCAGCTTGGACCTAACCTCTGGAAGTGCCTCCACCATCTATAAACAGCCCCAAGCATGCCTAATATCTTATATACACAGCCTATAGATGAGGGTCATTATAAAGCAACCTACAGGTATCTGCTGTGAATCTGGGGTTGTTCTCTGTTACACTCTTCGTGTTCTTGCTCAGCCCATACTTGGAGGCCCAAATAATGACATCGTGGACCCAACCTCCACCCCAGATGTGCCACCATCAAAGAAACCCCACAGATGCATTTTCAGCCATCTGTGGGACCAAATATCTTGTTCTTTTACAGCACAGGTGGCCTGTAGCCAAGCTGCAGGACCTGTTTAAGCTGAGGTTCCCGCTCCAGTGATCAGAGGTGAAGCTGTTAGTTAGAAGTAATGGGATTTTCTCTTTTCCCCTTAAAGGTTCAAGGGGGAGGGAAGAAAGGGGAAGAGATAAAATTTATTGCAAGTGCAAAAGGTAAATTTAAACAAAAAATGAATACACCAACAGCAAATTAAAAATGTATTTATCTTTGATGAAAGTAAATAGAAGAATTAGAACAAATGAAAGGGGCTTTAAATCCTTCTGCAAGCAAAAGGTATTTTGAAAGTCAATATTGAAACCACTACAGGAATTAGATTTTTATTTAATAATTCAAAAACCCAAGCCAAACCCTCATTGAAATCAGTGTTTAATATAATGGTTTATTTCAAAAGCATTTGAATGTTCAGAATTACGGGCCAGTGCATTGAAGACTGAGGCAGCAGAGCTCTACATCACCAGAGGGGCTCAGGATCCTGCGGTTGCATTCCCTACTGGGAGAGCACATTCGCTGCACAATGATGCTTCAGCTTTATCCTGCCCCTTTGCAGCAGGACGTGGTGTTGTGCTTCAGGCAGAAATGTGTGGAGAACAAAGATCTCAAGCTCAGGAAGACCCCAGAGAAAGGCCACCACACTGCTGGGTAGTTCATGTCTCGGGTAAACTTGCAACAGCAAGTCATAAATCTGAGCTGCCTTTAACAAGCAAGGAGAATGCTTGTGGTCCCCAAACCCAGATGCCCACCAGCCTGCCCATTGCTGGGATCACTCTACTGTTTGTGCAGCAGATACTGAACATGAAAGATTTTAGCTGCACTTCTGAGGTCTGAGGCATTAACTGTAATTTGCAGTTTACAGCCTCGTGCATCACTAGCTCATTGATTTACTCTATGTAAGTCGATGCATAGACACAGACACCACAAGGTCTGACTTCATTGTGTTGGGGGCGGTAGCTTGAGGCAAGGGAGGGTAAACAATAGGAACTGGATGGTTGGTTTTAGCTCTGCAGTTGATAAGGAGACAGTCTTGGGATGGAATGACATGTCCTCAGGGTTAGTTACATGTAAAAAGAAATGCCTTCCAAATCCCTGAAGATGAGTAGGCTCCAAGTGTCTACCATTCCCCAAGTGGTTTAAGCAGGAGCTGGGCTGCCAGCCATGTGGCATGCTTTTGGGATTCTCCCATCACCCATCAGCTACCTGTAAAACCCAGTTACACCAAGCCTTCTAGAGACATTCCCAACCTTCTGAGAACTTAATGAAACATTGACTTCTGTTGAGACCAAGCTTCCATCTTTTTGGGTCTAGTGGAAAACACCTGCTGAGCAGCATCTCTTCTAACCTGTGCCTTCTGTCACTCAGGTTTTATGCTGCTGAAATCATGTGTGGCCTCCAATTCCTCCATTCCAAGGGCATAATTTACAGGTAATTTTACTCTTTAGTGTCTAATATAGTAAACTTTTCCTGCTTTCCCTGCATGCACTAATGGAAACAGGGAGACTGTTTCTTGTATGTACTTACTGGTATTGCATTTCCATGCAGATTTCCTTTTTACTGTGTCTGTCTGTTTTATTTTGAAGGGAGACTGTAGAAAAGGCAGTTTTGAGCCCTTTTTGAGAACCCAGTCCTGTTTCAGTTAACATTCAAGCAAGCCCTTTGGTGCATTTACACTGAGTCATTCATACAGCACACAGCATAGGCACTCAGTGTAAGCTTTCCATGTATGAAGGTCAAGCTAGCCATGAGGAATTTGGTGTATCTGCTATGCTGATTACCCTGGGGCAGTGGTAACAAGCTCAGCTCAAGTAACAACAGGAAGACAGTGATATACCTTCATTTTGAGGTTATTAGCAGGTCTGCTGTGCACAGTTCCATAGGGAGATGGGGTTTATCTCACCTACCATGAATCTCAACTAGCTGCCCAAACTCTTCTTGTAGCTAGCAGAGAGGAGGGGGCTTTTTCAGATTCATCAAACCTGTGTTAGTGTGGGTGAGAAATGCCCATTTCTACCAGCAGGCTTTACAGGGTGCCAATGGGGATTAGGTGGGACATTGCAGCTGCATTCGGACAGAAAACTCCTTTCCCAAAGTTACTGGTATGAACTTAATCCACAGCACATCAATCTATCAAATCCCAAGAAGTCCTCTACTACAAACCCACCCATTCCAGCTTCTGCTTGACTTCCCTAGGGGAATCAAAGTTATGCACAGATGCTTTAGTCTGACGCACAAGTGTTGTGCTTCAAACCTATAGAAAAGGACAGAGACAAGATGGGAGCAAGGAGGGCTGCAGAAGTAAGGCCACAGTCTACTTTCCCATGGCCAAAAGGAGGAGTGGAGTTTCTGGGGAGCTCCAGTCCAGCTCAACTTCATGCAAAAGTTAGCTACTACACTGCAGGCTTCTGTAAAAGCAGGAAGCAAATAGCTTGTCACAAACAATTGAGAAAGCTCACTAAACCAGTGATGTTTGCCGAAACCAGAATGAGCTTATTTCAATGTTTGTCATGTAGTTTGAACATTAGAACAAACACTCAAAGTGAATGGCTTGTTTACAATCCACTCTCCCATTAAAATCCAAGCTTCAATTTACATAACTCATCTTATTATTCATTCTTAGTACCCACGGGGGAGCCATTTGTAGTCTTTATTGACCAATGATGGTGGTTGCGTAAACATGCGATCGATATCAGTGGTATTAAGCTAAGATGACATTTGGGATCCAAGCAAGTTTCCAGCTTTAATTATTATTCTGGATGACTGAAGAGCCCAGATCACTTTGCCATGTCTGTCATTTCGACTTAGACTTCTCAGAAAAGTTGATTAAATAGATATGCATTATCGAACTAGTACATTACTGCTTATTTAGCAAAGCGTTCACTGAGGACAATAGCTGATCTGTCACTGGATGAGGGCTTACCCCAGTCCGTAAAACCCTCCCCTGCCATAAAATAGACAGCCATCTATCTGCATGGGACCTACAAGGATGCTGGAGAGGGACTCTTCATGAGGAACTGTAGTGATAGGACAAGGGATGATGGGTTTAAACTGAAACGGGAAGTTCAGGTTAGGTATAAGGAGGAAGTTCTTTACTGTGAGGGTCGTGAGGCACTGGAATGAGTTGCCCAAAGAAGTGGTAAATGCTCCATCCCTGGAAGCATTCAAGGCCAGGCTGGGCAGAGCCTTGGGCGGCATGGTCTATTGTGAGGCGTTCCTGCCCATGGCAGAGGGTTGGAATTGGATGATCTTAAGGTCCCTTCCAACCCAAACCATTCTATGATTCAATGACATTGTGACTTTGTGTCAGGATTATTAATGCTGGATTTTTTTGTTTATAATTCACATTTTTATTCAGAATTGCTACACCAGTGGTGTGTCAGGGTTTGGGACCCATTTCCTCATGAAAGGAGGGAGATGTTTGGAGTCTGGAGCCTCAAGAAATGTGGGTAAATTGGGATATCTAGACATAGAGTAGCATGATGATAGGAAAGAAATAGCTTGTTCCCAGGAGTCGCTGAGGCATTGCTTTGGGTATTGAGGTTTGAGAGAAAACATCTAACCAGTCCTACTCCTTTTTCCTGTTTTTGTATTGAAGACAATAACAACAAGGTCGGTTGAACACACAGTCATGAGTATCTCGGTCAGAGCTAACTAAGCACTTAGGAATAGAAATCATTTTTGCAACTACATCACTTGCGATGTAGTAAGAATAATGAATCCAGCTGTTCTGTCTCATGCACCCACGTTTGAAATGTTGGCTTAAATGTTAATGAATGAGCTGAGGCTTTTTTGGCAGAAACTCCAATCCCTGGAGCCAATGGGTTTGAGACTCATCAAAATAATGAAAGCAAGCTGTAGGTGATGGGTTTTCTGTTTTGCTTCAATCTTCCAGATGAATAAAAGCAGTGCTGGCAGCCAGAGATTGATCTCAATGGTGTAACTAAAATAAGTCATTCCAGCTGGAAATTGTGACAACACGAGTGTCTGCAACTTGGAAGGCAAATGTCTCAGTTGTCTTTATATTTCTTTTTGATTGATGACCTCCCCTTTTTCTGGAGCCATATTCTAGCAGCAACGAACAATTGCCCCATGACAAGAATTTAGTGTGTAGACACTACGAGGTCTCCCACCCTGACTGGGATCTGGCTGAAGGAGCTTTGCACAGAGGGAGGCAAGAACTGCCATCTTTCCTGCACTTGTAGGCAATCATCTCAGGAGCATCATGCATTAGAAATTGCCTTACTTGAGGGAGTCAAAGCCATTTTGGAAAACAAAAGCACATTGTGAAACAGTTGTCACCAGGAGGTAGCCATATACCAGCCTTGCGGTTAGGACTCTTGCCTGAGATGTGAAAAATGTGTGTAGGCTGTGAATCAGCAGAAGTTGGAAAAGACCAGTTATATCCTCAGCTGTGGGCACAAGCTAATGTTGTGTCTGGGTACTTTGGGAGTCCTGAGAAGGAGCAGTGATTGACAGCATGGGATAGGCAGTGTAGGAACATGGGTGCTCTGAGGCCAGGTGACCCAAATGCTACCTAGATCCCAGGTGAAGTGCAGCATCACTGATCCAAACATCTCCCTGAGTCATTATTTCAAAGAAAAGCTAAACTTGCAGATAAGATATAAAACATTTACCATAGAAGCCATGCCAGCCTTCCTTTCTTTCTGCCTTTTTCTTTCTTTACATGTTTTTCTCTCCTTTCACGTTGTTCCCACAAGGCCCCCTTTGTTCTCTGTCAATGGCCATGATTCATCAGCTCACCTGCTTTTATTTCCTTCTCTGTGCATTTCTATTTCTCGCTGTCTGTGGCCTCTTTGCTCCCCACAGTAGCTCAGAGCCTGAAACCTCTGCCGACAGATGGGCAGCTATGTTTGAAGGGCTTTGTAAACCCTCAGGTCGCAGATAGTGCAGCACAGAAGTGAAAAGGTGATGGGTATTTTGCTGATATCTGGGATTATTCTGACCTTGTGCAAGCCATGCAGGGCTTGTGTACCCCTACTTACTCTAACATTTGTACAGCCTGCACTGAGATCTAGTAGCAGCTTCAAAGAGAGTACTGAGACTTCCAGGGAAGGAGAAAGTGAGCATTAGCTGGTCCATTCTTGCTCACCCTTTCCAGGCTGTGTTAGGGCAGAAGCACACACTGGCTTCACTATTCTGCATCCTTGAAGGAGGCAGCTTTTAAGAGATATCTTGGGTAACATCTCCAGCAAATGAATTAGTGCTGAGAAGGAAGGAATGAGAAAGTGGGATGTTGAAGTCCAAGAAAGCAGCTCCTCATTCAACCCACAGCCTTCCCTTCTGATCGCATCCTATAGGCACTACATAGAGGCACGTAGCAAGTTGATGTGTAACCTGCTCAAATAACTTGTGTGGCTCCATAACACTTTAACGGAAGGGTTTCCTTCTCTTCCTCCACAGAGACTTGAAGCTGGACAATGTCCTTTTGGACAATGAGGGGCACATCAAAATCGCTGATTTTGGGATGTGCAAGGAGAACATGTTTGGAGATGCAAAGACAAGTACTTTCTGTGGGACTCCTGACTATATCGCTCCTGAGGTAGGTGTGGGGTCCAAGGGAGGTCAGCAAGATGCTGTGGGACAGAGAACATGTCTAACCTGCTTTTGGGCAGTTCCAGGCTGGAAACTGGATTACAATATGACTCAGAGTCTGTGTTGCTCTCTGCCATTGCATATTTGTGTGGCTTATTCAGTTTTTGTGCAAATGGGCCTGGGAAGCAAGTGGTGCTTGACTTAACCAAGAAACAGAATGCTTAAAGGAAGTTCAGTTTGGACTATGGCAGAAGCTTCAAGAGGTAGGTCCTGAAATTCAGGCAGAGGAACAGCATGAGGAATGGGAAGCATGTTCCCTAGCAAGCTACCAGTAGGAAGCTTCCATGTCTATAAAGGCTACTTTATAAGTGGTAGGGAGCTGTGGGCACTATTAAAGCGTGATGTTCATCATAACCTAAGAGAGAAAATAGAGAAAGGTGGGATAGAATGTCCATCTGGACCTGATTCTCCCTCCTCACTGATTGACCACCTTATAGATAAAGGCAGGCTGCGTCCATAATAAAGCAGAGATTGGGGTTCACCTTCCCCCTGAGATATGCTCTGATGCTTGAATTGGGATAGCACCCATAAGCTTGGACTTCTTTCTTACTCAGACAGGTTCTCAGCTGGCTGCAAGCACAGCCTGTATTGAGAGCATCCTCCCACAGGTGAATAAGACACTATGCTCTGAGGTATAACCTTAAAACTGAGCTCAGGCTTGAAGGTCTGCCTAGACAAAAAGCAACTAACAGCTGCTGATAAAAGGGATGGAGATGCTTAGAGACATAAACAGGAGGGTGGTCATACATCCTGGTTTTCACTCTCTAAATGCCAGCAGTTAGGAGAGGCATTGCTGTCTGGAGGACAAGTGGGAACTGACTTCTTAACTCTGGGGTTTGGATTACCTGCTTCTCTGCTTTGTCTATGCACAATGCCAGAGCACCTCATGTCACCACAGGAATCCATTCCTGGAGCACAAGTTGCCTCCTGGTGAAGGAGGCTCTAAAACTAAACATGATGGAGTTGTATCAAGGCCAGGCTGTGCTTGAGCTATAGAAGGAGAAGGCAGAGCTTGTGGCTTGTGTAAAGGTCCCGCTCTGTTCCCCTCTGTCAGGAAGGCTGGAGTTTGCACGAAGGGAGTCTCCAAGCTCCATGCAAAACCATACCAACAGTTCCTCTTCTGCAGTTGCTATCTACTGATACCTGGTGGAGAAAAGCTGAACTTGGGCTCCATGTACCCATGCAATAAAGTTGGGTGATCACAGACACAGACTTGCCCATCGCGAGGTCCTTGCTCTTCCCCTTATTTCGTTCCATACCTTCACAGACACAAAGTTGGGGTTTTTTTCTCTCCTTTTTTTTTTTTTTGTTGTCCTAGTAAATTTAAGTCTTTTGGACTAAATCCCTCCAGGAAGGAGAAAGCTTCCTTAACTTGGTGACGTCACACAATGATAGATCTTATTATGGAGAGGCTTTGGCTAATTAGGTGTCAAACTGGGGCCAAAGAAAGCATTTTTTACCTCAAAGAAGAACGTACGAGTCATCCATGCATCATGTCTGACATCACTCTGAAATCCATTTATTTGCCTTTCAAGATCTCATTTCCTGCTGTTAGTGTTTCCATGATGGATATCGGTACTTTCCCAATAGCTTTTAAAGCTTTTGTTTTTTTCCCCTCTCCACTATAATTCATTGATCTTTCACTGTGCACCAAGGGCTCGATTTTGAACTAGGTTACATCACTGCTGACAATCTCTTCAAATCAATTGGATTTGTATTGCCTAAGAGCAGACATAAATGTGCTCCGCAATCAAGTTGCAATTGTCTTTTATTCCACTTTAAAATGCTTTTATTTAAGAATAAAAAAGCTATTTTCCGATCCTAAAGAAAAAAAAGAGACAAGTGATAATCTATTATCTGTGATTTTACTTCATAGAAAAGAGAAAGACTAAAACAGCTCTGAGGTTTGTTTCTGCACCGTCATTTATTTTAGAGATTCAACGGGTGCATATGAAACATATTACCTCTAAATGGAAAGCACTGATAGAGTTTATGGATCATCTCTCCCACCAGAGGCAGGAGCACTGGACTTGCTGTCAGTGTTTCAGTGCAGCTGCAAGCACTGTAATCTGTTACAGACTCAGGACCTTGGCTAAAGCCACGCACATGAGGGTGCTTTGGGTCAGTACACAGGCAATTTAGGGGAGGTCATCACTCCAGCTGACTTCCCCCTCATCCCCACACACTGGATGTAGCCCTCATTTTATAGCTGAACAAAAAGGAGCAAACCAATGGATAGACTGAGGATGAATTCCCACCCTCTACTCAACTGGTCTGAAGAGGACAGATCAACAATTGCTTTCTCATGTTTTTCCTGGGGCAGGTTTTGCTGGGGTAGCTTCACACCATTTTACTGACTGATAGCCCTACGGTACCCTTACTCTTCCACATTTGTGATCTTAGAATACAGTGTGAGTTAAGTCCGCCCCAAAATGCTAGTGCCTGACCATTTGTCTCCTTGGCTTTCACAAACCTCATTTGAACCCTTAGAATAACTTGGAGAGCAGGCCAAAAATTACTTGTCTCACTTCTTAGGTTTGAGACCTCCCTGGTAGCCAAGGATTCATTCAAGTAACTTCAGAGGTACATGCAACCTGTTACCTGCAGTGTGAAGGACTGTTTAGGCACCCAGGGGTAGCTGTGATTTAGATGGAATTCCTTGAATCCCAGCCTGTGCACCACCAGTAAATGCTCTGGCTCATGCTTCAGGCAGAGGGAAGCATCTCTGCTGTCCCTCTCAGTGCAAAGTCAGTTGGAAGGTCAGGGTCTGTCCACCCTTTTGAAGCTGAAATACTCCTCACAGACCTTTTGCATCCGTCTTTGTCACTCCTCTCTTTGGGCAGATATTGCTGGGGCAGAAGTACAACACCTCCGTTGACTGGTGGTCCTTTGGTGTCCTCCTGTATGAGATGCTTATTGGCCAATCTCCTTTCCACGGCCAAGATGAAGAGGAGCTTTTCCAGTCTATCCGCATGGATAACCCATTCTACCCTCGCTGGCTTGACAAGGATGCAAAGGACATTTTGCTGAAGGTAAGGATTATCACACATGGAATGGAAGTCTTTTTGCATAACTGTCATCTCTGATTTGTGCATCTTCAGCTGTTGTTCAGAGAAGCACCTGTAGTGCAATAGGCCCAGAGAGAATCACTTTATTGTCTGTGGATCAAAAAGCACACCTGACCTAAGTCATGAGGCTGTCTTTGTGTTTTCTTTCTCCGGAGTGATGATGATGCCTCCTCACATCCAGTATGTAGGATCACAGGGTATCAGGTACCAGCAGAGATCAGTTTCTTTGCAGAGAAATCTCTAAGGTTCAAAGCATGGTAAATGCTGGAAAAGACACTCTGCCAGGCTTCAAACTAGGGGTTGCAGTGATTTCCTTGATAACTTTGGCTTTGAAGCAGTTCTTGTGCCTTAGATATGAGGGCATGTAGGGTAGATTGCTTTGGTGTTCAGCTTGATTTTCAGTAGAGGGTATTTTGAATCTTTGCACTGATCTAAAGAGCAAGAAAACAGAGTCTGAGCCATGTTCTGAAGTGGCAGAGCTGCTTAAGCTGGTAGCACCATGTCATCTGATTTTTGGCCTTGGATCTCCTACATACTAATGCATAGTATCCTTTCTGAGTAGGGCACTCTTCTGTATCCCTCTAATGGGCATCCTCCTCATCTTTTAGGTTCCCTTCCATTACTACTCTGATTTTTTCATTTCCTCTTTCTCAGCTCCATGCCATTTAGCATTGCAGCCTTTCTGGCTTTGGCATGCAAATTATTCTGGAGTTGCAAAATAGAAATGCAGTGAAGTCACAATCAGTATAAGTTCCCTCCCCTCCATTTGGCTTTGGACTGATGTTGAACATGATCTAAGCTAAGACGTAACTCAAGAGGAAGCACAGTAAGAGAGCATGTACAGAGTGTTATAATGGTTCAGCTGATGTGAGGTAGCTTGTTCCTCACAAGATTTTGGTTATGTTCAACCTACAGTCCCTACCTTCACTTCTGCATTTACAAAGTGACAGGACAACGTAGAGAATTGCGCTACCAAGAAATGGGGAACAGGAGATTATTTCAGCATCTGTGCAGTGCACAGTGGGGCTCTGGTGTTTAGGTATCGCTATAAAATGATAATGAAAACAATCAAAAGCAGTTTTCCAGGAAGATTTTTTGCATGTCTGTATGTGGAGCATACGCCATGTTTCTGAACAGCCGACCTGTACTTCTGTTAGGATTAGAGTTAGTAATCACCTCTACAGCAATCAATAAACTTCCCGGCTTAGGAAAAAAGAATTAAAAACTCCATTAAGGGCTATTCTCATTGCCACTGACATATTCCGCCCTGCTTAATGCCTGTATTATCAGCACAGAATTCAACCTATGGAATCTGCGTTGCTGTGTATCAGTTGCCTATAGGAGACTTCAGTTGTGGTGAGGCTTTGCCCACGGTGTTAACAAAAGCCCAATGCTTGGGTTTTTTTCCAGTCAGGCCCTCAATAATCCATACATCAGATTATTTTGCTGCCACTTTTGGCATCAGATAATTCTATTTGTCTTTGCTGAGTGGTATCTGTTGTACGCTCACTGTTGGCCAAATAAGGTAGCAAGCAACTTCTGCTGTATGTAACCCAGCTCCATTTTGAGGTGAACTGCAATAGTAAAGTGCTTTGAAGATTTGCCCTTACCCCTGCAGTAAGACATATTGGCTGTGTCCAGGTCCCCTGCTATCAAGTGTTGCCATTATTCCTCCCCATTGACTTTAGAGGGATACAGAATCTGGTGCTCTATGGGCCAGCTGCAGATGTAAAGATGAATTTTAATCTGTTCGTACCCACCATTACAGCAATGCTTCAGGATTACATCCTGCTCACACACTTTAAGAGGACTCTGAAGCATTTAACACTCCTGAAACTTTCCCCCAAAACCACTTCACTGCTTCCGGAGCCAAATGGCTCCTGCAGCACCATAAAAACATCTATGGCAAAACAGGCTGTGTTTACACTGAACTGAAGAGTGGGCTCAGATCTACATGTAGCTGATGGTGAGAAGGTGTGTTCCACTTCTAGCTTTTCCCTATCATCTTCAGCAGAATTAGTCATCCGCAGGACTTGTAGCCTGCAGTGTACAACAAACACAAGGCAGCTGCCTGAACTGGGAGTCTTTTAACAAAGAAGACTGTGTCAGCATCTGAGCTGGGTCAGTGGAGAGAAGCAAGCACTTCCAGGGTGTCTTTTACCTCATCTTTAAGTGTGTAAAGGAGGTCAGATGATTTGCATCTGAAAGATGACTGTTTTTCTTTATTAACTGCTTAGTGTCAAATACTGATAGTCCAAGTGTCCAAGGCTATAGGAGATGAATGCAACCCCACATAGTATTAGTCACAAATCGTGCTTATATTTAAACCATAAAAATATTTCTGAAAACAAGAAATTGTGCAGACAAACATTTACAAGTGCAGTGTTTCACCTCTGTAGCTGCATATTTGCATACTCAGACACGTATGTTGTTGCCATTGTAGCAAATTGTCCCCTTTCTCCAGCAAAGGTCTCTTAGTTTTGGCATGTTCATCTTAGAATCCAAACCAGTTCACCAATCAGAAATGCAGTAAGGTAGAAAAGTCCATACTCTCACCAACAGTGCTTGAGTTTGAAGTCTGAGACGCCATCTGGTAGGACCATCTTAATGAATACACTATTATTGATAAAAGACTAAGTTACTTCTCTTTCTTCAATATTCTAGCTTTTTGTGAGAGAACCTGAGAGGAGACTGGGAGCAAGAGGGAACATCCGCCAGCATGCCTTCTTCCGGGAAATAAACTGGGAAGCTTTAGAAGAAAGAAGGATGGAGCCTCCTTTCAAACCGAGAGTGGTAAGGATGCTTCTTCAAACTCCACCCATCTCATGGCTTTCGGTCCTAAATCATTCGTTCCCCAAATATTGAAACCCTCCAGGACATACCAAAACCCACGGTAATGTTACAAATCATCTCTTTAGGGGCACCGTCCAAAATATTCAGACATGGGTCTTTAATGTCAGAGACCTCAAATCCTGTTTAGATTCGTGGAGTTTTAAAGGTGGCTAAATGTCTGCTTTGCATTGGAACAGCTTTAGGTACCAAGTGAAGGCTTTCAGAATGCCCTCAAACTTTCAGAGTTATCTTCTGGAGTTGCCCTGAACATGAAGTGGTCTGACTAAAAGTGGATACAGGACCTTGATCTTGGGCAGGCAGAATGGAAAGTGTCTACTCTTACTTTGATGTCCAAATGCAGATTAAATTGTTCACAGGCTGTCAGTATTTAGTGTACTTCAGACACAAGCAGCTGAAACCATCCACAATTTGGATCTACTACAGCCTTACTCACTGTATGTTTGTTTATGGCTGGGCTCCCTGACCTGGTCGTCATGACTACTATTATGTGATGGCTATAAGCATAAGTCTGGTATGCCCTCACCTGAGAAACCGTAAATTACTCATTTTTTCAGTTACCATAGAAGGGATCTGGATGCCACTTTAAATACCTTCACTTAAACGCATAAGTACAGCCCATTCTGTCAGGATTATCTTTCATTGTACTGCAGAAGGTAAAGAAGGAAAAGCACTTCTGATAATGAGGTGATTGGCTAAGTTAGGATCCTCCTGACTATTCATAACAGTCATAATAAACTATCAAATTCCCATTAACAACAATAATAAAATTTAATGTGACAAGTGCATCATGCTTACATTTTACAGTCTTTCACAGGTGTTATTTAATTGATGGGTCTAATCTGCTGTGTTACAAAGCATCCCTGCCTGGCAGAATTCACGGATCACAGCCTCAGTGCCTCCTATATAGTATTTATTCCCATTACTACTTCAATAGGATTGTAATAAGCAAGTGATTAGCACTGGTTGCTGGATATTAAGAGCTCAGACAGAGGTTGACAGGGTGCCCAGAGAAGCTGTGGTTGCTCCATCCCTGGCAGTGTTCAGGGCCAGGCTGGATGAGGCTTGGAGCAACCTGCTCTAGTGGAAGGTGTCCCTGCCCATGGGAGGAGGTTGAAACTGGATGAGTTTTAAGGTCCCTTCCAACCCAAACCAGTCTGTGACTCTCTGAAGTTCACTGTGGTTTGATATCTTGCTGTGTCTCATTTGGGCTGGAGCAACTAATCATTGCGCAAAAGGCCAAGAGAAAAGTATTTCAGGTTCCCTGGCTGAGCTGAGCTTGCTCCCAGCTAGTTAAGCTGAGCCTATAGGAAGCAGCCTGATAGGGCCATTGTAATGAAGATCTGGATATTAGTGGTATGACATGATTTTTTCTTCCTTTTCTTGAAGAAATCTCCAAGTGACTGCAGCAACTTTGACAAGGAGTTTCTCAATGAAAAACCAAGACTGTCCTGTGCTGACAGAGCACTCATTAACAGCATGGACCAAAATATGTTCTGCAACTTTTCTTTTGTGAACCCTAAAATGGAGAAGATATTGTGCTGAGGTCTGCCTTACTGAAAGAACTCTAATGGTAAACACTCTGCCAATGAAGACTGTGCATGGTGTTTTTTACTGAGAACCATCCAGAAAAACACCTCAGTGAAAGTTTGTACCATGCCTGGAGGCTTCCAGCTTATTCCAGTCCATAGCAAATGCCAGCCACTCTTCATTATTGATGAAGTTACTTCGTGGTATCTTTTGGTCTCTCTTGCTCTTGAAGTTGAGAGCATCTGAAGAAGAGGTGCCAAAACCTGTTCCTCACTACTTGTGCACACAGCCAATGGGTTTCTCTGTAAGAGAAAAACAACTATATTTGAGTTTCTGGTGATGTCAGTGCCCATTTCTGCAGTTCTCACCTAAACCCACCTTCTTCTGAAGGACAAGTGGTTTGCTTGAAGGTATCTGAAGGTATCTGGGAAGCCTGGGCTGGATGTTTTAGTAACCTCCACTTGTACATGTGTAGAATTGTGCATGTATGCACAGTTTTAGGAAGCAATTTTATTCCCTACACAAGTAATGTTCACAAGTGTCAAGGTTCAATTTTGCTCTGCTGGAATAAAGACACTGTGCAGGTGCCTGTTCCAGCATTTGTACATCTCAATCAGGGGCACTGGTGCTGAAGACTCAACCCCAAAGGAAGATCGTCACCATGGCAAGTGTCAAGATCAATGCAGAAAGCCAGTGGTTTACACTTAGTACTTGAGCAGGAAGGATGTGAAATTGCAGACCAGCAGAAAGCCTTGAGAACCTCTGCTTTAACGCCTTAATTGTCCTTGCACACACCAGACTCAGAGCAAAATCTGGACTGAGCTTTCTGGACTTTTATCCTAAAGGTGGAAGAGTTTCCTCAAACCATTGTTAAAGTGTAGCAAAACTGGCCTTCCACTGGCAGCATTTCACTTGAAAGGTAGTAATCAGTCCTTGCAAAGGCTGGTATACTTTCTTTTGGCCTACATGGTATCTGAGCTCTTTGGCATATATGGTGAACGCAGGTCAACAGGCTGCACCCAACAGTCACAGGGTAGGGCTGCACATCAGGGGAGGGTGGTCTTGTTCTTCACCTCATGGCATTTTGCCGTGTTCTATCCCTTTGCAGCCTGGGGAAATGTAGATGAGGTTTTAGAAGTCTTTTCTGTGATCCTTTCATCACAGGATCCTTTTAAATAAAGATGTGCTGTTTTCTGAGGTTGGAGGGAGGTAGAACTGCCCGGTTACTGCTTGTCAAAGCCCAAATAGGGGATTCTGTAATAGCTTAGACTTAGGCAGTCACCCAAGTTGTTTGGCTCTAATTGACATGTATACATTTGGAGCTTCATTGCACCAATCCATTCAGTCCATGGAGAAGAGAAGTTCCAGAAGGCGATCCCAAAATCAGATTCCCTTCAGAGGTGCCTTTCTGACCAGGCTGTCACCTTGAATCTCTCACCAGGATGAACGCAGCCTTGCAGGCAGTGCTGGGATACCGCTGGCAGTGACTGCAAGCATTGAATCCTTCAGGACCAAGAGCGGAAGTGCCTAACGTCAACAAGAAGGTTTCAGTCCAGTGACTCTCCTGAAATCCTTGTTTGTGCTGTGTGAAACTCAGGGGGCATCTGTGCTCAGTTTGTGCAGCTGGTCACCGTGTTCAGTCGGAATGCTTAACGTGGGTTTTTCAATGCCAGCGATGTTTGTACAGTTTAATAAAACATTGTGTACAATTGGAAAATGGGCTTTGACATGATTAAATAGGAGGAAAGAACAGAAGTGCTTAGAAAAGCCATTGAAATGGCGCTGTGCTTTCTAGGGAATGTTCCTCAAGGGAATTTCAACTTATAAATACACAGGATCAGCAAGCATTTCAACAACTGTAACCACTTCACAGAGCAGTATCTATAACAAGCATTTGGTGCTTGCAGAGGTACCAAGAAGAAAGTAAAATGTTCTTTTTTGCTACCAGAAGGTGAAATGGCTGCAAATGGGGTCTGGTATCACAAAGGGGTTGCAGAGACAGATGTACAGAAGTCATGACTGTTAGAGGGTGATGCAGACTATCTTCCTTTGACACCTGAATGAGGCCGGATCAGCCAAGTCCTGGGCCACTCTACACATGCTATAGATGGAGTCTGGATGGCCTGATCCAGACTCGAGATTGCATCTCTAAGCATGTGAAGATTGGCAGTATCCCACTCTAAATGGCTGTTACAGATGTTTCCTTTGCAACGGCACAGTGGTTTGTGCTTAACACCAATGCAGGGACACCCCAAGAGTGAAGACTAAGGAAGGATGGTGCTGAATCACCTCTTGTGGTTAAGTAACTGAAGAGAAACAGGGTTTAACACCTCTCTGACCAGAGGCAGGGTTCTCTGCAACCCAGTTGTGGCCCTGTAAAGATGAAGAAGCCAAACATAAGAGTGACTTGTAAAGGAGGGCGTTGCTAGAGGAGATGCGGTGTTAGGCTTACTGCAGGGCTTTTGATGTAAGCCACAAGAAGTCTTCTCTCTGCAAGATGTCTTCAGCTTAAAAACCCAATAAACCCATTGGGGGTGAGGGGGAGGGAGATGTGAACGTGCATGCTCTGTGTCTCACCAGTGCCACAGCCTGAAAACCCTCCCAGCTGTGCCTGTGGTGGGTGAAGAGTGACGTGGTAAGCAGCAAGCGTCTTCCTGTGGTGGCGGCGATTGAGAGATAGGAGCTGGTGAGGGCTGAAAGCCAAACACCCGCATGGAAATAAGCAGCAGGCGGGGTACTCACAGAGATGTTCCTTTGCCTTGGATAAACCTGGCCCTCCATACCCTTCCTGTCTTTTGTTCTTATGTTCTTCATTCCCCTCCTCCTTAAAACATTCATTTTATGGCATGGTAGATGAGACTTGCCAGGTTTGGTTTATTCATTTAAGGAGGTGATCCTGCCACTCTGCTCTGCTCTCATGAGACCCCACTTGCAGCACTGTCTGCAGTTCTGGTGTCCTCAACATCAAAAGGACATGGAACTGTTGGAACAAGTCCAGAGGAGGCCATGAGGATGATCAGGGGACTGGAGCAGCTCCCATATGAAGATAGGCTGAGAAAGTTGGGGCTGTTCAGCCTGGAGAAGAGAAGGCTGCATGAAGACCTCAGAGCAACTTCCAGTATCTGAAGGAGGCTAGAAGGACATCAGGGACTGTAGCGATAGGACAAGGTGGGGAAGTTCAGGTTAGATATAAGGAAGAAGTTCTTTACTGTGAGGGTGGTGAGGCACTGGAATGGGTTGCCCAGGGAAGTGGTGAATGCTCCACCCCTGGCAGTGTTCAAGGCCAGGTTGGGCAGAGCTTTGGATGACATGGTCTAGTATGAGATGACCCTGGCCATGACAAGGGGTTGGAACTCGATGATCTTAAGGTCCTTTCCAACCCAAACCATTCTATGATTCACTGAAGGTCGAATTCCATTCTGGAGCCCCGCAGGATCACAACACTCCTGTAGGAGCCTGGTGCCTGCAAGCATCAGTCTGACCACCAACACCCTATGCTTCAGCTCAAGATTTGAAAGTCCTCACCATCCAACTTCTCACCCAGTCTTGGCTCTTCAACTGACTGATGCACAATTCCTACTTGTTGGCGTACACCAAACCAAACATGAAGCTGACAAACAGGTCAGGATAAGTGGGAATCATCAGAGAGTGACAGCCCTGATTCCAGTCCTCCTGCAAAGGCCTCCAAGTTGGTTTCCAGTAGAGGTTGGTTGGTCTCACAGCTCCTCAGCTTGCAGTCCAGGGGTATGGTTGCTTCTCCCTTAAGGGAGACCAAGCTCCATCCTGCACCCCGTCTTGCACTTTGCTACCCATGCAGAAAGAAAAGGCAACTTTGCCCAGTGGTTACCAGGCCCATCTTACAATGGAGAGATATCACCAGAAGTCCCTGTCTGCAAGTACAGCTCCAAATAGTGAATACTACAGGTAGATATACTCTTCCCTTTACTATTGTATTTGTATCTTGTACGCTTAAAACCCAAGTGAGAGATCACAGCTGGGACCTAAACTGCTCTCTCACTCCAAGAGATGCCAGCTCAGCAAGTGCAAAGCCTTCATCAGTTAAGATCATAATCAATATGTGGTCCAAAGCATGCTTTGTGTTGTGAAGACAATGGAGGTCTCAGTGCACACCACAGGAAGCCTTTCTACTTTTCTTGCTTACGAAGACATTTTGTCTTTGCTGTCTCACAGCAGCCAAGACAGCACATGCAGAGCTGGTGAAACACAGGAATTAATGTGTTTCTGGCTTTTCTGTAACTAGCATAGGCAAGCCAGTAGTCCTTTACAGCTCAGTGGCTGTACCTAATATAGAATCGTAGAATCATAGAATCATAGAATAGTAAGGGTTGGAAAGGACCTCAATGTGGGATCCATTCTGCTGTTTAGTAATGGGCATGATGGAGTCCTTTGTCCTCTATATTAACTTAATAGTTATATACACAAGGATATGAAATGATTAAAAAGAAAAGTAAAACAAAAAACCATCATTGAGTTGTAGAAGATGAAACAAGCACAGAAAAGGAAAGTAGGGAAGCAAGGAGGGGTACAGGTTGATATATCTTATACATTTCTCTTCATTTAGTGGTTTCAGTTTTAACTCTGGTGTTTTTCTTCAAAGCCACCAATCCGGGAGCAACTTTTGTAGCTGAAGCAAAGGATTTTGGAGATATCAGAGAATCAGACAGCCTGGGACTAGAAGAGATGAATAGCTCTAATCTGACCTCTTGGATAACAGAGCCGCCATCCTACCCGGACATCTTCCCCAGAAATCCAAGTATTTCTGTCCTGAGTCTGGATTCAGATCCCAGTTCAAATAACTGCATTTAGCTGTCTATGGCGTGGGAATGCAGTTTAAGAGTTCACTTTCAGTCATCTAGCATCATTGAGACACCCTGGGGTGTTTTCTGCTTTTGCCACTGCGTTGCAAAAATGCCACCTTATTGACTTCTGTCCTAAAAAACACCAGAGACAAATAGCCTTTTCCAAGAGGAAACCTGCCTCTGGTGAGCCTATGGCAGGCAAACTAGGTTTATATGCATGTGGTAGCTGCTTATGGGACATTTGCTGGCACTGAGCTACTGAAACAGCCTGAACTAGAGGCTGGCAATGTCTTCATGTTTTGATCCTGTTAAGGAAGAGCCTTCTAAGAAGCAGCATCAGGAATTAGTCATCAACGTGTTTTCTGTAGCTGCTAAAGAAACGTCATGGAGGAAATTCTCCATCCTCCTGGTGCATCCTCATGCAGATGATGCTGCGTTCCCATTCCCATTGACAAGCATCTTCCTTTCTCCATGCTAAAGCAGTGGTAACCAGAGAGGCTCAAAGCTCATTATTTATGGTCTTTGAAGAACTGTATTTGCTGCCAGTCTCCACAAGGACATTCAGTTTCAGTTTGAATCTCAGGATCTGGTGAGTCCAAAATTCAAAGCTCTGCCAGAAATCTTTGTCTACCTCCGTGCAAGTGGTGCAGAAGCTCATCGCAAAACCCTTAACACCTTTGAGGCTTCCTCAAAAGGCCAACAAGGCCTGCATGATCTTTTGGTGGCGTTAAGTTGGAGTAAAACTGAACAATATTCAGCGCAACTTTGCAGAGAGACGTGTCTTACGGGAAAGGCAAACCTGTGGTTAAGGTGCTATTGAGTCTTTGTAGACCTAGATTTATTTCCAAGGTCTGCTATGCATACCTCCTGTGGCCTGGTGCAGGCTATCTTGTTAGGCTTTCACTTTTCTTCCTCTATGGACGTATGTCTAGTGTATATATATAAGTATATAGAGTATGAGCATTAGTCGTACTCTGTTGCTTTAAGTTGTTCAGAACAGAGGCTTACGGAATGGAATTCAAGCCTAACTAACCAGAGTTGCTGAAAGTCTGTAATCTTTGAAGTTCATCAAAATTTAACTAGCTGCATCCAAACTAATCATCTAAATTTCCTCTATTATCAGTGGAAAGAGTCTAGAAGTATGATGAATCCTATTCTAAGTCAGATAACTAGAAAAGTAGGCAAATGCTGCCCTCTGTTACTGCTTATCACCTTGTTCATCACTTTGGGGTTCAGTAGGGCCTTACCTTCAGGGAGATACAGTAGCACTATTGTATAAATAAGGAGAACACAAAAATACCTCAACTAGCTGTGAATCAGGCTTGGTTCTCCCAAGACTGGTTCTGAACAGCTATGCTGTGAGTGTCGTGGGACTCAGGTCTCTGTTGTGGCACCCTGGTTTGGAGACCAGAGCTAGGAACAGTCAAGGGGTTGGTCCACCTCACCATCCCCCTGAGTAGTCTAAACTTCATCACTTTGTATGTAAGACTTCTGGACTGTGTTGCAAGCTTTGCTAAACTCAAGATGAGCAGCATCAGCTGCTCTCCTCTCTTTCACCAAGCTAATAATCTCACTGTGGAAGGTTTTTGTGCAGGTTGGTCAGACATCATCACACCTTTGTAAACCCATGCTGACTACTCCTCATCACCTTCTTGTCCACAGCAAGTTTTGAAATTGCTTCCCAGAGGATTTTCTCCATCAACTTCTTTGGGATGAAGGTGAGGCTTACAAGCCTGCAGACCACTTACTCTCCTCTGGCCCTCCTTCAAGATAGGGGTGACATTTGCTTTCTTCTTTTTCTTCTATTCTGCACTTCAGTTGAGGACCAGACTCATGATATAGGTCTTAATCCCTTCGAAATAGAAACCTCATACATGTCTGTGTGTCTGGATATAGCCTGGTTGTCATCTGCTTGCAACTTAGCTTAGAAAGCCCCAGCTATCAAGCCAGATATTTGCTACGGTCCATTGCCATGAGGAAGCTGAAGCCTTTTGGGAGTATTTGGTAAAGCCCTGGGACAGCTACTGGTGGGTTGGGATACACCACAACTGCTCATATTTGCCTTGCTTGAACAGAGGCTGGGTCCATGCTCAGTGGGTGCATTTGGGCTTTCTAGCTTCAGTGCAGCTTAACCTGCAACTGTACCCAAGGGTGACTGTGGGCTGTGAGAGATGCATTGGTCTTTAAAGCCATCCAGGACCCCAGCGTGACCGATATGTAGCACCCCATAGTACGGTCAATCACTTATCCTGAGATTTCTCATCAAAGCAATGATGTTGCCTCCAAAGCTCAAGTGATTGAAAGCTTGCCTAAATAACTTGAGTGTCATAGGAGATGCTCAGTTAAGATGAAGCTGTAGGAATGCTCAAGGGCACAGACTCCTTTTCATTCTGCATTTTCACATGTTCAACTAAAAGTCCCTGAATCTCCAAGAGGCAACTGGGTTCTGTCTGTCTGGCCCCCAGCTATCACTGATCTGCTGCCTAAACAGAAACCTGCCAGTACACAGCAGCTGGAGAGGTGAATCATGACTTTAATAATCACCTAGAGGAACATGCTGTTTGAGTGGAGAGAAAATAAAAACTAAGCATCACATTTAATTTATGATGTGGCCCTTTCTTGTGAAGGAACATAAACAGAAAATGAACAGACATCAAAGGAAAGATCTCAGCTTTCACTTCGAAATTCTTTTCATTATTGTTGTTAGCCTCCCGGTAGCAAAGGAAATGAGTTCTCCGGTAATCATTTCCATTTAATTTTCAGCTCCCTTCTGTTGATAGCATCGTGTATAACCCCTTTTCCAACAGTGACTTCCAATTGTATACTTTGATATTCCATTCAGCTGGTGGGGAAAGCAAAAATCAGTTCTAAAAAAGCCATTTTATCTGTGCTGTACGTGAGCTCAGCGGCGTAATGTGAGATATCTGAGAGTGTATTTATTTTGAAGCATTGGCATTTTCCACCAGGGTGAAATTCTTCAAGATATAACCTCTCATTCCCTCCCCAAGTGCCATTGGGCCAAAGTAGAGGAGGAAAAGGGACAAAATAGCAACCGTCATTCAAAAGAAGAAATAACCCACCCAGTGAATCAACTCAGTCTGCTCAGACTATGCAGAAAGAAAAGAGGAAAAAGAATGAGAAAATGGGGGAAATAGAGCATGTGGTTATCAAAAGGATAATAAATCCCAGACCGTGGGGGCATTTCTGAGATACCAGGGTAGGTGTCAGCAGTGACACAAAGTGACCTTTCTTGGAACAGGTGATGTTAAAACTTAATGCATTTCAGTTCTTCAGGAGATCCAGGAGCACTGAATTCAGGTGGGAGGAGGAACTTTAGCTGTTTCTTTGTGCTGGGCTGTCTCCACACCAAATGAGACATTTACTTCTCTTTCTTTGGGTGGACTGAAAAGAAGGGAATAAATAGAAAGAAGCCCCAGCAGGTTTGGCTGAAAAACATCCATCTTTGTGCCAAAAGCAATGCTTGAACCTGATAAAATGAGCCATTGCCTTAAGATTTCCATTAAACACCTTGTCTGTAAACCAGCAACAGTTTCACGTGGTTTAATCACTACTGGGACACATCTGTATCAGCTCAAGCTGCTATTTTTGCAGAATCAACCACCTTGAAGCACTTCCCATATTCTGTATGGAGGGTTTTCAATGCACCTCTTGGGAACTGTGGTGTGGAACAGAGGAGCATAGGGGGGAATAAGATTTCCTGTACCCAAAGTCTGACATAGCTGAGAAGGTGACCAGGAAGGTTCAAGATGTAGGCTGGGTCTGCAAAGGACCACTGCAAGAGAAAAGATGCATTTATTCTTGCTATAAAGAAATAATAAAGTCAGAGTGCTAACTATTTATTAGCCAGATAACAAGCACCAAAATGCTATGAAATAAACCCAGCTGCTGTGATCCCTCTGCTATCTCTGGCCATGGTCGTATGATAAATAACACCAACCGGCTGAAGATACTACCCCAGTTCCTCACTTCCTAGTCCTGCAATCTCCAAATGAGGAGAAATCAGCCCATCCTGAAGCGATCTCATCCAAGAGCTTCAGTGTTGTTATTCCAGGTTTATACTGCTGTAAATCAGGCCACAATCCTTTGGTTCCCATCATTTTGTGTATCAGCTAGGGCCTTGACAATGGCAGGGCAGCAACAGACTGAGACCTCTTCCCTTTGTATCATCCATCTGCACTTCTGCATCCTTCTGCATGCATGCAGATGCTCATCCGCTTGCCTTTCACCATGCAGAGAGGTGATTTCATGTAGCCAAAATGATTTCATAAGTTACTTCATGCCAACCGTGGAGCAGAGGGCCTGGAAATGCCCAAGTGAAGACCCTTTTTCTGCTCCAGGGCAAAGCCAAAAACCTCCAGGAGTCCCAGTAAATGAATTCAAAAGGAATTCAAGCAGCTTTAATGGATATGAGAATATTCTTCTTCTAACTTACAGGAGTCACTTTGATCTACCCCCAGACATAGCATCTTCCTTCAATGCTCTCAGCAGCATCCTCAGCAAGTTTATGACTTGGATCCACAATTCCTGAATGCCTGGCCATCTTGGACATGGAGATTTAGTTCCTATCAGTCTCTCTGGGGCTTTTTTTCTCTCATTCACTCACTGTGTTTAAATTACTCCTTCTTTTTTACTCAGTCAGCGGAGAATTGAAATCTGCTGATGTGAGGATCTCTGAACAGATGGGAGAGCTGTATTGATTATGCAGTTGAGAGTAGGACATAAAGAGCTTGTTAAAAGTAAATAATAATAGTTTAAGTGCTGTGTACAAACCTGTATGAAGCGTGGTGAAGCAAATCAAATAATCCTTGCAGAAATCTACCCAAGTTTTTAACAAGGTGATGAAATTCAAGAGCATTTTTCCACTTACTTATGTTAGTGCTGATACAAGAACTGATTGAATTAACAGTGTGGAACTGCTAGAGATGAGCCTGCCTTCAACATCCCAGCCAAATGAGGTGTTTGCAGCTGATGTGTGAAAGGGAAAAGAGAACTGATGAGGGGGAGAGAGCAGGAGGACAGGAGCTGTGCAGTGCAAGCCAGTTTTGTTCAGAGTAGAGAGGGAAATCTATCTTTCATCATTAATTCAGAGTCTGGACCCAAACTCACTCTGTTGTGCATGGCATGCAGATAGGGGTCAAAGGAAGGGCATGGTGTAAAGCCATGGGTGAAATGTATCCTTACTGATTTTAGTTCAAGTTTTATATGTATAAAGTCCTTCTGAACTGAGAGCATTGTGAAATCCATGCTCAAAATCCTCTGTCCCTCCGTCCACTAACCACACATTACCAACTACTCTGAATGGTCATAACTCTGAATGACCATGTTAGGTAGAAAGATTGATTAAAATTGTGAGGTTAGGCAACAAAGAGGAGATTTGGGGGAGGAAAAAGTAATCTGGGGCTTGGTCTGCCATATATTGCTATATGCAATGCTTTCCTTGTTTATCTGTGGTGATCAGCCAGTCTCAGGACAAAGTCTGCAGCAGAGACTGAGTCATTCCATGAGGAGTGTTCAAAGTGATATTAACAGCTCAAGCTGGCGAACAGGGTATTGTTACCAAGAAAGTGGCATTGCAAACTATTTGCATGGGGAAAGATAGGATTTTCCTGGGGACCAGTTCCCTGTTGTTTTCACATGAACCTATTTTAGCTCCAGATCAACCAACAACCAAGAGATAATTCAGGAGCACGGACATGTTCACATACACTCAAGCATGAGGACATGCACCTGTGCAGATGCACCCCTGCATCCACACCGATGCTGGCTCTTTCCCTTAAAATGCTAGAGATGCCTCCTCCAGAAAGACATTGCTTCCCTCAAGTGTTCATCACTGCTGCTGCAGGAAATCTGGATCATACTGCTTCATCTCCCCAGAATCAAGTGACTGAACAGAGCAAGGACTCAAAGCATACGAGGCTCCCCTAATTGCTAAATGAACTGAGCCATTTATCCTGAGCCCTCGTTTCCATCCACCATGTGGGGTTGGGCACCATGAAGTAGCTCCCTGCTTTGCTTCCCACCTCGACGGTATGAGCTAAGAGGAAACTTTCTCCTTTGCTCCTATGACATTTTGAATGTCTCAAACAATGGTTTCACACCATATGAAATATGGTATGAAATACAATACCATTATATTTCCATATACCATAAGCAGATTCTGATGAGAAATATCTTACAGATCCAAGGTGCTGTGGAAAAATCCCCATTTAAAGAAAAAGCAAGAGATTACAATAACAATTTCAAGCCAATTTACCCTTCTAATGCAGAGGTAAATATCTGACCTCAGGACTTCCAGCAGAAGCCACAACCTAGAAATCAGAGATAGGCTGAGAAAATTGGGGCTGTTCATCCTGGAGAAGAGAAGGCTGCGTGGAGACCTCATAGCAGCCTTCCAATACCTGAAGGGGGCCTATAGGGATGCTGGGGAGGGACTCTTCATTAGGGACTGTGGTGAGAGAACAAGGGGTAATGGGTTCAAACTTAAACAGGGGAAGTTTAGATTGGATCTGAGGAAGAAATTCTTTACTGTGAGGGTGGTGAGGCCCTGGAATGGGTTGCCCAGGGAAGTTGTGAATGCTTCATCCCTGATGGCGTTCAAGGTGGGGTTGGACATAGCCTTGGATGGCATGGTTTAGCGGGAGGTGTCCCTGCCCATGGCAGGGGGGTTGGAACGGGATGATCTTGAGGTCCTTTCCAACCCTAACTATTCTATGATTCTATGATTCTATATGGATAAGCTGGAATACAGATAGTGCAGTGAAGGAAAGATTCCTACACGCTTTCATCACAACAACAAAAATCAATTAAAAAATGAAATAACTTTGCATGTAATTAATAACTAACTTGTGGAACTCACTGCTGAAGGACAGTGTGGAATTTAACAGCGCACCAAATGTTTTAGCATTTCTAGTGGAACACTTCTGGAATAGGAAAAGAAACAATGAGAAAATTCATAGCTGGGTCAGATCAATAGCCCTCATCTCACAAATCATGGTGAGAAGCCTTTGCACAGGGAAAAAAATCTAAGAACAGAGGAAACCTCCCAATTTGTCTGCCCTTTTAGCTCCACATGTAAGTAAAGAAGGAATAGAATGATCAACAGCAAAGATGGCTTTATGACAGTGGTAATACACGAGGGTTTGGGGTAAAATATCCATGTCCCAGCTGTGCCAGCGATTCACAGGGGGATCTTAGCAAAGGGCAAATATTACCTCTGCACACTTCCCTTCCTAGAAAAAAGAGATGACAAGTCTTGTTTAAAAGGAATGTGTGGTAAGTATAGTGCCATAGCACTTTTGGGATGCTCTGCTATTACAGTGATGAAAAATACAGACATTACATGAAAAGGCCAATAAAGGAGAAGCTGTTTAACTCGTGTAACTCCTGATTCACATCAGGAATCGAAGGAAATACCCACAATGAAGAATTCTCCTTTGGAGCAGAAGGATGCTGTGTAACAACAGTAAGGCATCGCACCAACATTAAAGGGAATTGCTGCTATAAACAAGTTAGTTGAAAAACTGAGAATCTTTTGTTTGCTTTCATTATTTACAAGCAGGTGGTGGTTTTACTAACTTCTTCACTCAAAATAGTTGGTGTGAACATACTGTTGTCTTTATGATCAGAGGACCGAAGCGCTGTCCTCATTACTCCTTCCTGGCTATTTGCGCCACATGTTGGATATTGAATCGCACACCAGGGATGATGCTGCTACAGCTCAGCTGTCTTTAGGAAGAAAAAAGCCTTTCCTTTTTCCCTTTTGTTGGCAAATCATCTGCAAAAAGCTCAGCATTGTTTGAATGATAAAAAAGCTTTTACAGATGGCCACAAAAGCGAGAGGACTCTCATGAATATTTATTGTCAGCGATTCTCCTGACAGCTTCATTTTCTGCACATTCTTACACATAAACACTTTTGCACATAAACACAAGAAAACTCACAGATCGTGTGTTTTGAAGCACTATCTAGAGATCTCCCCCGGAGGAAAAGCCCTCTTGTGTTCAGCTCTTTGGATGCATGGATGAAAAATTACCTCTTTCCTGAGGAGCTTGAGGTGCACAAAATCTGACATGATACCACCCTTATCTTAGGCAAGGAATTGAGGTTGACTACAATGGAGAGACTTGCCCTAAATTAGATGGCAAATGGTAGAATCACAGAATTAACCTCTGCTCTCTCAGAATTCCCATCCTTGCACAACGTTCAGATCTAGGTAGTTTTTACCAGGCAGTGATTTAGGGACTTCTTAGTGTAAGGATTATCACCTTCACACTCTTCATAACTCCAAGCAATGTGCTACCCTATACAGGGTACCCTATATAACTACTTAATAGGTAGTGTCATAGAATCATAGAACAGTTAGGGTTGGAAAGGACCTTAAGATCATCCAGTTCCAAACCCTTGTCATGGCCAGGGACACCTCTCACTAAACCATGCCATCCAAGGCTCTGTCCAACCCAGCCTTGAACACTGCCAGCGATGGAGCATTCACAACTTCCGTGGGCAACCCATTCCAGGGCCCCACCACCCTCACAGTAAAGAATTTCTTCCTCAGATCCAATCTAAACTTCCCCTGTTTAAGTTTGAACCTGTTACCCCATGTCCTATCACTACAGTCCCTAATGAAGAGTCCCTCCGCAGCATCCCTATAGGCCCCCTTCAGGTATTGGAAGGCTGCTATGAGGTCTCCACGCAGCCTTCTCTTCTGCAGGCTCAACAGCCCCAACTTTCTCAGCCTATCTTCATACAGGAGGTGCTTCAGTCCCCTGATCATCCTCGTGGCCTCCTCTGCACTTGTTCCAACAGTTCCATGTCCTTTTTATGTAGAGGACACCAGAACTGCACTCAATACTCCAAGTGAGGTCTCACAAGAGCAGAGTAGAGGGGCAGGAGCACCTCCCTCGACCTGCTGGTCACGCTCCTTTTGATGCAGCCCAGGATACGGTTGGCTTTCTGGGCTGCAAGCGCACACTGCAGCCGGCTCATGTTCATTTTCTCATCGACCATCACTCCCAAGTCCTTCTCTGCAGGGCTGCTCTGAATCTCTTCTCTGCCCAACCTGTAGCTGTGCCTGGGATTGCTCTGACCCAGGTGTAGGACCTTGCACTTGTCATGGTTCAACTTCATCAGGTTGGCATCAGCCCACCTCACAAGTGTGTCAAGGTCCCTCTGGATGGCATTCCTTCCATCCAGTATATCAACTGAACCACACAGCTTGGTGTCATCGGCAAACTTGCTGAGGGCGCACTCAATCCCCCTGTCCATGTCACCGACAAAGATGTTGAACAAGACCGGTCCCAACATCGATCCCTGAGGGACACCACTCGTTACTGGTCTCCAGCTGGACATTGAGCCATTGAGCACAACTCTTTGCATGCGGCCATCCAGCCAGTTCTTTATCCACCGAGTGGTCCACCTATCAAATTGATGTCTCTCCAATGCACTTCATATCCTAGTCAAGGAAAAAATCGGAATTGCTCACTTCAGTGATCACGGGCTATTTTGCCTCAGGTAAATTCCACATTCAGTCCATGATTTTTGAAACAAAGGCAAAATCTTTTTGTGCACTGCCATAGTAAATAGTATTTGAATGGCATAGCGCATGGAGTGCGAGGCACCCAAGCAGGAGGGATGGAGGGCGACATATTCAGCTGAGCTACTTCTACCCCCATGGCTGTTCTACGTGAGTTGAATCACTGCAGATTATGCCTGGTTGAAAAGGAACAGTATATTCTGTGGTGTTTAAAGATGTCACACTCGTTGCAGGGCTTTTGGAAACCAGTGAGTCAGCAGGAAGGACACAATGCTGGTTCCAGCTATTAGGCAGTTATTTAAAACCAAACAGAAACAAAATAGAAAGCCACTTGTGAATTCAACAGATGCAGTGAATTCCCTGCTTTGCAAAGGCTAAAGTGTTTGCACAGAGGAGAGGGGTGCTTTTTTCAACATAAAGGTCACTGCAGTTCAATTCAAATGAATTATTCAGGACTTTCTTTTAATCTCATTAAATGTGAATGTCTGTAAACAAATTCTGAATATGCAGTGAAAATCAAAGCCCGGCAAAAAATCATGTGCCCTGATGGCAAAGCAGCAGGTCAGACATCTTATGGATGCACAAGAGAGCACAGCTAGGTTCTAACCCAACCAAAGGAACACAAACGAGAGCTCAAAATGCCAGCTGACTTCTTGTGAACCACATCCCTTCTCATGTGTCTCTTGCCTTCCCCATGCATGGCTGCCTTGCTGCAGATGTGTTTCCAGCAGTGCTTAGACAATGGAAGTGCCTATGGCCCACAGAACCCATCCATCACTGAATCTTCTGGATATCCAGGCCCCCAGGTGAAAACAGGATCAAAGTCACTCAAGACAGGACTAGATGGCATAAGACCTCCTCAACCCATGTGTCTCCTGTTTCCCAACGGTGTTTTAAAGCCTTCTGGGATGTTACCTGGTCAGAAAGTTTCATGTAATTAAGTAGTTTCATATAATTAAGTACATGTTTCATGTATGTAAGTATCATCCTGTAACTCGTTGCCTTGTGCTTCCAGGAGATTGAGTTGCTTAGCTTCCTTTAAATGGAAGCTGGAAACCTGAAGACACCTTATGATATGACAAAACGTAATTATCCTATGCTCTCTGGCACAGATCTAGTTTCTCTATGTCTATACATCTATAAAAACTCAGGACTCGGATGTACTCTGGAAACATAACTGGAACTTAAGAAATAAAGTTCTTCACTTTTCTGTACAAGTAACTAATGCATTGCAAAGACAGAAGCTCCAGAGCTGTTTGTACAACATCTGGTTGTTGGATCCTACTAAACCAATCAAAATACTAGGGAGGAAAAAAGACACCACAGTTCAAGAATTGTCTGTGCACAGACCTCGTTTTCACCAACTCATCACTCACAGTTGTTTGAGGAGGCCTTTGTGCAGCCATCTCATAGTTAATGTTTGTAGCCTATTCTTTTGCAACAAGTGCCTTCATTTGCACTCTGTTAGCCTGGCTGGGGGGTGGTCTCACTGTAAATCTTCCCTTCATCCCCTGGTTCTGGAGCCATAACACACTTCATTTCTAGGGAGTCCTATTTAGCTAAGAACTGGAACTAGTATCTCTTGGGGTTAAAAAGAACTCTCTATTTATAGGAATAACTATGTGCTATATCATCATATACTGCATTGACAATGTTCAGCTATTAAAAACTCTTGGTCTTATTTGCAGCCCTGCTTGAGCACAGAAGTAAACCTAAATGCGGGACTCATGTCCACTGTAAGCTTCTCTATAGTGTTCTGGTGGGTAGTAATTTAAGGCTTGGTACAGGTGTACCAAATTATTCTTCTCTGATTGAGAACAAACTTAAATCAAAAGAAGCATTAAACGAGCTAAAATGGCAGAGATTTGCTCATCGTCCATCTGAGCTTGTAAACAAGGGAAGGTCCCAGCGGGTCCGAAGTCTTGCAGATAACTTCTTATGAACCTTCTATTTCTTATGTGCCAGAGAAACGTTCTCGTGTCTTATACTCCTCTTCCTTGTAACTACAACTAGTTATTCACATGGCAATGGCACCAGCCTTTTATAGTTCACAGATATTAAACACATTGCAAGCAGATCACCCTTGTGCATGGTTGGCTCAGATCTAAAAATAACAGACAAGATCAAAACCAAACAATGGCATGAAAGAAGGGTCTCCAGGACAGAGTTGGCTCATAATCAATCATTTCCCAGTACAATTGCAGAGAAAGCTTTCAAGGACACTAGTCTCAACCATATTCAGCTGACACTGAATAGCTTCATCCTTAACCCTTTTGCATAGGAAACCCATCTACTGCCATCTTCTTCCCCTCAAAACACTGCTGTCTTAAATAAGTCTGAAAGTCTTAAATAAGGCTTACAAACCTGTTCTCTGATTTCTTCTGTCCATATCTCTTTCTTTGTACTCCGTTTAGTTTCTGGACCTGTTTAAAACAAAATGAATAGACTGAAAGAAAAGAATGCCTACAACGAAAGCCTCCATGGTCAGGGCCATTCCTGTAATACTGAGGTCCCATGCAACAACCTGTTCTTCTCCATCAAGATCAACTCTTTCACTTTCAAGAAAGGTCTCATCAAAACTGACTTTTGAATTGCCTATTGACCTGTGATAGGTTTGGGCAATGGTGTCTGGAAGGATGTCAGACAGCAACGGCTTAAAATAATAATAATAATTAATAATAATAATAATAATAATAATAATAATAATAATAAGTCCAGTGCCCAGGAAGGTCTTTTGCTCTTTGATTTCTTACTACAGACACAGCCACACAGACACAACAAAATGTGCTCACTCATGACAAAGGCACTAAGAGCTCAGCTATTGTGAGTTTTGCTTTGCAGCAGCAAACTGCTCAGTAAATATAGGCTGGCTAGTCAATAAGGTAATTTTATTGCCTGATTACTCCATAGTAATCTCACTGCTTTTGATCAGTGACAGTCTCAAAGGCCCACAGAATACTGACAAGTGAAGAGGAGAGCTTGTCTGGAAGAAGCTGGTCCTCACCACATTGCTCTAATGTGGAGGACAGCAGTAGCTACATAGAGAACAAGTGACCAGTAACCTCCTCAAATTGCTTCTTTCCCTATTTTCCCATACTCTTGGAATCAGTAGATGGTGATGTTTCTTCAAACTCGAACCCCAACTGATATTCAGTGATTGCCTAATTCCCTTGAATCATTCGTAGCTCTTCCACCAGCAACACTTTTGGACTGTCACGAACTCAAGTTCACTGTAGGTGCAGAGCACGAGTTGTGACCTGACATTTGGTTGCAAATAGCTCTGTCTTCATGGCCTTCTGCTACAGCTTTTTAGCAAAGCCTTTTGATAAGATAAAGAGGAAGTTAAGGGGATATTTCATTGCTCTGGGTGATTTGTGATTGCTGGCAGGCCATCCTCGTGAGACTGTGAGCCCAGCTGAAGTAGGTCACAGCATTTTCTATTGTGCCCACCTTGGTGACTGTTACACTTCGAGCATATGTCCGTCATGCTGTATTTGGTGCTTACAGATTTGAAGTCTGCTTTACTAATGTGTTGCTTTAATTAGCTATTTGATAGAGCTTTCTGCCAGCAAACTCATTTGCTGTAATAAGCGTGGCAGCTAAATGCAGGAGAATATCAATTGTGAGAGAATCTTGAAATTAGAGTGAATATTTATTTGACAGTAATTGCTATGATGTCGTAAATCTGGGGTATATTTACACCTGAAACTGTGATTCCTCAATACTGAAGGTTTCTGAGTGTGTTATATATATCCACTTCACTTCTAGAGATGCTGAATCCAGTTGAGATTGGCCATGAAAGAGTCATTTTCATCTGACACATGTTTATTGGTTTAAATCAAATGAGCTGGCAATCATAGCTAATTTCCTGCTGCTGAGAGGCCATACCAATAATTGCCATCCCTAACATCATTCCCTGCAGAGAAGCCTGGAGCTGGATGAGCGAGGGTGGTTGCATCTCAGACCCATAGTGTGGGAATTCTGCATCCTCTTAGGTCCCCTCTGAGCTCAGGGGGAGTGAGAGCTGCCACCGCTGCTTATCCCCCTCTGAATCGTTACATGATGATGCATTCTAATATAGGAGGATCATAGTTGATTTTCTCCACAAGCACCCCTCCCCCCCCCCCCCCCCCCCCGAGCCTCCTCTCTCCTGCCCTGTGCAAGAGGGAATACTGCAATTCGGTTATACTACAACCCTTTCTAATAGCACCACACACTCCTGGACCAGAAATCACTGCCTCTTACTCCTTTTTCCTTGCTGCTCATATCATGGGTAAGCATGACACCAGGGGTCACAGCATGGGAAAAGGCTGTTATCTCTGTCCTGCAGACTTCAATTGTCTGGGAAAGCCTGACTTCAGCAGAAGCCAGTGGCGAGACTCATGGTAAATGAGGGACACTGTGCAGGCTGGAAGCAAAACCTTGAAGTTTTGCTATGCTGCTCTCCGGCTGCTTGATCTTCTCCCACACTGACATGGTCCGGTGGGTAACGTGGTTGGCACCATCAGTGCAGAACCTCCTTCACACTCATCAGAGAGGGGATTTTAGCCTCTGGAGGGATGAGCTCTGCAGAGGTGAGCACAGTTTACTCAGCACCATCCTGTTGTGCAAGGTGCCTGCAGGCAGAGCGAAACTCCTGGTTGCAATGAGCAAAATTGCCTCCAGATGTGGTTGTGAAACCAGTTTGCACCCGAAAAGGTTGATTTGGAAAATGGATCAGTTTATCTCATGTTTCTCATAGAGTAAGATTTCTGGACAAAGAATGAGACAGGTTAGAAAACCTGAAGCTATTCAGAGAGATTAGGATGGATATAAGGTCATTCCCAAAATATTTCCCTGCATTTTCCCTGTTCCTGTATCAACTTCTTCTCTCCTGTTTTCCATCTGGATGATAAAACTTCCCATCTTTCCAGTGCACTGGGGTTAAAACCATCCACACTAATAATCTAAGTATGCCAGAGGATGCTCCCATGTGCTGGACCACTTTGCACATTGTGGCTTGGCTCTGTGCTACTGATCTTCCAGTCACCAAAACAAGGCAGTGAGCAAAGTGCCAGCTGGAAATGATCCCTGGACTGTACCAATTACCAAATGTGGGAATGGTTTGAGGGTGACTTAGTAAAAATAGACAAAGTTTGGCCCCGGGAATATCATAGAATCATAGAATCATAGAATAGTAAGGGTTGGAAAGGACCTCATATCCTAACATTTCAAAACATGTACAGTGGCCGGTAATGTTGCTGAAACACTTGACCAGTTACACCTACGCAGCTACACACGGCTGTATCTATAGTGGTGTAGGTATACCCAGGGGGAATCAGTACCCAGTGGGAATTCCTTGTTACACCTCAAAACAGATCGCATAGCAAACACATTAATAATGCATGGTCAGTCTTATCACTGCTTCAAAACCACAGTCTCTAATCTTGAAGCTTTCACAAACACCAGTTATGACACACACGTATGTTGCAACCAGCAGCAAATCTGTCATTACTTCAAATGTGGCCAAATGTCACCTGGTTTCTCTTGCAAATGTCTAATGCAGTCCTAGGTCTAAACTCAGGCACCTAGGTGGCAACATGATAGAGGTTACATAGAGTGCTACGTACAAAGACTGGTAGGAGAACCTTTTTCACATACATTAGATTCTGTGGGTAAGATTCAATCTGGCAGTGCTGGTACACACTTGGCTTTCTCATGGAGGTACTTTTCCAATGCAGAAGATACTGTTTTGTGATGCCAGGGTAGGAGGGAATAGAGCTCCAGCACTAGGATGAGCCTGGGAAGGTGCCTTTGGGCAGGGGGTGCCCCTAAAAGCTCAGGACCTCGCAGTGAGCTCTGCGCTAGTGGTGTAGAGCTGTGCCATGGTCCCATTGCTTCACACCAGCAGTGTGTTATGTGGATGTACCAAAAAGAGGGTTTCACACCTCTCTACTGCAGAGCTTCTCCAGGCACACATAAGATTATACATTCTTTCTCTGTGATGAAGTGAATCCATCTTTCTTACCATCATCTGCCCTAGGTCCTTTCCTCAGGCAGCCTGGTGATCAATAGATGATATTAAGAATCTCTTTGACCACATAGGTGAAATCTCACATGCTGAGGATGCGCTTACGTTCTGCTCCCTCCTTGTGTTCTGTTTTCCAGCACACATCTCAGTCCCTCCCTTTCTCCATCACCCCTCCATCATCATATAGAGATGCTTGCAATATGATTTGGTACATCAGAACTGATGTGTCTTGATGCTGCTCTGAAAATGAGACTTGATTCTACACAGAATTACAAGCTCGAGGGGGGGAAAAGACTTGAGACATTTATTCAAATATGCAAATGTGAAATAATAGGAGTCATTAATTAACCTCATTGTACCATATCTATGGCCTGAGGTAAAGCTTTCTTAGCACAAAGCCTCTTTTTAAACAGGCTCAAACTGTCTTTAAGTGTTCCAAGAGCTCTTTCTGGGAGGGAATTTCTGGTTGGATGTCATAACATGCGGTAATCAAGTCCAGATATAGCCCCTCAGAGTAGATAATACAAAGTTTCTATGCATTGAAACTTGACAGGGTGAAAAGAATTCCCGGATGCCTGATTTTAAAGGGTGTTTCCAGTGACTTGTGATATATATATAGAGAATAGATATACGGAGAATATGTGATAGAAATGAGTACAAAACTGAAGCACCTCCTGGGACACGAGCAGCACACACCTTTAATCAATTCTGATGTGCAAGCAAAAGAGAAGAGCTGGCTGGAGACCCTGGTTGCGATGGAGGCTTGCAGCCTGGACTTTTTGCCTCTGTCTAATCTTGATCCAGGGTTTGCCAATAGTTATTATTATTATTCAATAAGAAGTATTATTGTTCTTGCCAAAGAGATTGAGATTCTTTTCAGTGATAAAACCAGGCTCTGTCCCTTCTCCAGAAATGAACACAAGATGGTGCTGCCATCCACGGATAGCCAGCCTGGTGTATAGTTTTACGCTGTTTCTGCTTCTTAGGGTGTTTAAAATGAGCCCACTTCGATCCCTTGTAGATGAAGTCTTTGGGATACTGAGAAGGAGAAGCTGAAATGCCTCTCTGGCAGCACAGCTCAAATGAGCTGGGTTAAACCTATGGTTATTAGACCTGCAAGCAAAGATGCAATGATGAATTTCACAAAGACTCGTCCTAACTCTCATCCAGAAGAGAAAACTCCCCAAGGCACAATGACCGCGACAGTTGTCTCCTGTGGCAAGGCTCCATAGGAGATAGTGCTTACCATCCCTCTCCTAGATGAGCTGGGTTAATGCCATGTTGCCCCACAGAACTTAAAGAGTTTTAAACTAGATTTGAAGGAGGAAAGGGATAAAACCAGGCTCACTGGAGATAATCCTGAGGGAGCATACCAGTGTTTGAGGAATGGTGTGCTAGCAAGGTCCCTTGGTCTGCCATCTCAGTGGAGGTAGGGGATGGAGATCCATGTGGCAGCAGAGAGGTTATTGAAACCATGAAAGCACCTAAGAATGGTCACATAAGAATTAGGGCTTGTCCCCAAAAAAAGGTGACAGGATCAATAGCCCAACTGAAGTGCACCTACACCAATTCACGCAGCATGGGCAACAAACAGAAGAGCTGGAAGCCTTGTGCAGCAGGAAAACTATAACACAGCTTCCATCACGGAAATGTGGTGGGATGACCGCTACAACTGGAATGCTGCCATGGATAGCTATAAACTCTTCAGAAGGGATAGGTAAGGAAGGAGAGGCAGTGGGGTAGCCCTCTGTGTTAGGGAGGGGTTTGATTGTCTACAGCTTAATGATGGTGATAGTGTTAAGTGTTTATGGGAAAGGCCAAGAAGGCAGATATCATGGTGGGAGTCTGTTATAGATCAACTGATGAGGATGAAGAGGCAGACAGAATGTTCTATTTAGACTGGATATTAGGAAAAACTTCTTCTCTGAGAGGGTGTTCAAGCGTTGGAGCAGGCTGCCCAGGGCAGTGGTAGAGTTATCGTCCCTGGAGGGATTTAAAAGACATGTAGATGTGGTGCTTGGGGACATGGTTTGGTGGTGGACTTGGCAGTACCAGGACTTAATGATGTTAAAGGTCTCTTGCAACCTAAACAATTCTCTGAATCTCTGATTCTATGAAAATCCTCCTTAGTTCAGGCAGAAAGTGCCAGATGGCAAATGCAACACAAGCTGAGCAAAAACTAGCAGCAAAAAATGCACTGCCCAGGGTTATGCTGCAACCAAATTCAGATCTGCTGTGTCTGCACTGTTCCCGCCGCAGTCAGCGTTTGGGAAAGACTTCTCAATCCCCTGTGGATGCAGTGCAGACTCCCAGGATAGCATTTTGCTCCTCTGCAAGGAAAAACTAATGGCTGATGTATGAGACTTGAGCTACTGGACAAAGCTGAGCCAACATCAGAAAGAACAGAAGGAAAAGACATGCCATCTACCAGGGAGATGGAGCAGATGGTGACTCGCTGCTCCCAGAGTTATGTGTTTGTGTGAGACTCACTAGGAAATAGATGTGCCAGACTAATAGTTTTTAACGCAAATACAGGAATCCAGTTCCTCATAGGCTCAGAACCCCTCCTGGCACACCTTCTAATGGTGAACCCTGCGAGCACGTTATTGAGACTTTTATGAACCACACAATTCTGATCAATGCTCTTGCACAGGGCATCTTTGTGCCCAGTGGCTTTGCTTTCCCCTCATTAGGGGCTTATATGAGCCCTTAGAAACTCTTCTTTCCACTCAGCCACTTCCTTGCAAAATCCATGGGAATGTGAGCTCCTGGGAGACATCCCCTTCTCTGCTGAGCACAATTAAAACCAGCCAACTGGTTCAATGGTCTTGGTGGCACACGCAGCATTGAGTAAGCCTCTTCCCAAAGGAAAGGAGGCTAAAGGGAGATTTCTCGCACTCTTAAAAACATCATTCAGATGCCCTTTTCGTGAGGAGGCAAAGAGCTGCACCATGTTTTCAGACTTGGAGGCTCTCAATGACTAGCGCTGCTTTAGCCCTTTCCTACTCCTGATTTCTTCACTCCCCATTTAGATCATTTGCACGTCTACCTCCCTTCATCAGGCTCTGCTGTGGCAGGACTGGGGACTGTGACTTGCAGAGATGTGGCATTAATATTTTCTCAGGTGGTTTCTATTCCCATCACAACCTGAATGGTTTTCCCCTCGCATGTCCATGCCATTGGATCACTGGAGGTGATTCAAGTTGCCATCCGTGAATTGCAGTCCCTATGGATGTCAGCAACACAGGGAAGCCAGCAACCTGCTCTTGATACTTGTACAGCAGCTTGAACCAAACCAATCTTCTCCTCTCAGCCCCCACAAACTGGTTTGATATCATTCCTAGAAGTCTCTGCTCTGAGTTCCCTCCTACAACTCATAGATACGCATGACTAAAGGTCAGTCCTACTTTGGAAGTGCTATAATTTTAGGCTAGGCTCTGAGAATTGTTTGCAGTTTGATGTCGTATCAAGTTAATGGCTGAGTGGTTGTAGCTGAATAAACCAAGCAGTAGAAAATTGCAGTGTGGCTCAGATGTGCACCAGTTCTGTGGGTGGACTTTGAATACTATGGTCAAATCCTCACTCTTCTTTAGAACTCGACCTAGCCAGCCCTTACCTGCAATTACCTTGACTTTTGGTCATAGCCAACCTACTTCTTTGTGCTGGTTCGAATCATGGTTGCTTGTTTGGAGAAACCTGCCCCTCCTGGAAAGGCTGCTTGCCATTACCTGATACTTTTCCACTGTCACTCAAGCATCCTCCTTTCTGTCCCTATTTCTGTGACATCCTGTGCTGTTAAAACGAATATAGCACGAGTGGGGACGTGGTGAGAAGAGCCCTTCACAAGCAGACCCATACAGCTCACTAGTGGTTGATGTTTAAGCAGGTGACCAGCTTTAAGAAAGCAAAAAGTAGAGCAAAGAAAGCTGCTAGGGTGCAAATCACACCGAGCCTTGAGAACTTCTGGTGGTTTGGAGCGCATCTGCTTTTCTGGGTTACCTACTGGTACCACCTTAGCTTGTCAGGGACAGATGAGGAGGATAAGAATGTGCTTGGAAGTGTCCCATATCTTGCCATTTTGGGTCTAGTTCTGGCATTACAGGAAAGCTGCTGTTGAAGGGTAATACCCTCTAGCCTAATAAAGAGGATGAGGGGGCTACAAGCCCAAATTATCCCATGGTCAGGCTACAAGACTAGAGGAATTATCTGATGATGCAATGAAATAGGGCTAAAGCATGGAAATTCACAGCATGTTTGAGCAAGAAAAAATGAATACCAAGTCAAATGCCATCAGCTAGGGAGCTGGCCTGCTCCCTAGCCTCTTAAGGAGCCAGAACTCACCCAGCCTCGCAAGGACAGCTCAGGCTGAAGAAGACATAGAATCGTAGAATCAATGAATCATAGAATCAACTAGGTTGGAAAAGACCTTTAAGATCATCATGTTGGGGTAGAGACAGTAACAGGGATTTTCCAGGAGGAGACAGAGATGTGAACAGGGATTGGTCAAAAATTCAGGCCCTGTTTTGTCACCATTTGAAACCTTTGAGCCAGATGTTAAGCAGGAATATCTTGCCCCAGCCAGCCAAATGAGTCGAGGCATCTTTCCCCAAAGGTCAAACACTGCTGTTCTCCCTGCAAGCAGGTACCATACATCTGGGAATACTTCCAGCAGCAAAATGATGTATCCCACAAGTCCCCTTGGTTCTTAAAGGAAGGCACAGGAGCCTGACTCTGCGATGATATGGTCATTTTCTGTCCAGGACCATGCCAAGAACTGTCAAACTCATTCATCAGCTGCCTCTGTACAATTGGTAATAGCATTCACTCGCCAGAAGCTTGGCAGGGGTTGGGAGCATTGACCTAGAAGTTAAAGACTCTTTGTTTGTTACTAATCCCTGGAGCTATGCAGTCCCAAAGCCCTTCCCTTTCTGTGCAACACAAGACCAGCTTTCACAGCCTGAGCCCAGTGAAGTCAATAGAATGGCTGTCATTGTCTCTGGTGACCAATGCACTGTCCCTGGATTCTGCAACATGAGGCTGGCTTCTGCTTTTGTTGTAATCAATGCAAGTATTACCAGTGACGACTGCTGAATGCAAACGGGACCGTAGTGTGTGTCCCTCAGGAGTTCCAGTGATGCTGAAACCTGTGGTCACTCTTTTCTGATAAAAAGGCTTAGATTTTCAGTTGGTCTTTAATATTTTCTGAGTGCCTTTTACTTCAGGAGGGTTTCTTACAACCACACTCGGATCATGCAGTCTTTGTTCTGTCCCTGCATAGCCCTTTTTGAGAGCTCGCCTTGCATCTCCAGGGAGTTGCTCCTGGTGTGTTGTGAAACCACTACTGGAGTATGACAGCACCTTTTCTAGTGCAAAATAAAGCTGGGAAATGAGGGGTCAGGCAAACAAGCATCAGATAGTTGCTGTAAACCGGATAAGAACACGGTTTAGCATTACAAGCAAAATCACCTCCATTACATCCTTGAGCAAGATTTTTCCCATGAACTGTTGGAATCTCCTCTGCTCTCACTGGCTTTGCATCATTAATAGCATCACTGATACTAATTAGCCCTTGATAAAGATTAGAATGATTCTTGGATTTGGGAAAGAAAACTGGGCCTTTCCTGGAGGAGGCTTCAAGTGATGGAGAACTCTCACCAAGTTGTAGGGCACCATCACGCTACCAGGGATACATGGCAGGGGATTTGGGGCCTTTAGAGATGCAGCTGGCTTTCTGGACAAGATTAATGCTGTGACAATCTATATCCAGCATAGTCTCATATCCCCGTTGCTCATGACCCACTGCCTGTGGCTTTTGCCCTTCTACAGACCTACGTAGCTTTACTTGGCTCAGCCAACAGCTCTTTCCTCAGCCTCAGGTCCAAAGGACCCTGTTTAAGGGGAAAAGACACAATCCATATAGCCTTTCCAATGGCACTATCCTGTGTGAGTTGTTTCCACTACCACAGTTTAAAAGGAAATGTCTTCTTTCCATCTCTGGATATCTCTTGCTTCCGTTTCCAGCTACTGTGTCTCTTTGGAGAGAGGGACAGCCATGAAACCCTGACCCAGGCATCCAAGAGAGGGAGGATGAATTGACCCCTGGAGTTGTCTTCTCCGTATCATCTACAAGGAGAACCAAAACAGTATTTTAAGCTAAGTCCTTTTCAATGACAGAACAAAAGTGAAAACTAGCTCACTTAGGGCTAAGTCATCAATGAATATGACCAAACCACGTATCTTAAATTTCTCCTGTAGGGTTATGCTACAGTGTTTTGGGCCAGACGTTCCAGAACTTTTTTCAATTTGGGATAATTATCACAAGCAAAATGGCTTTTCTAGGATGAACTGGAGATCTGGGCACCAAAAAACCTTTGCATATTGTTATTTTCCACTTTTCTAGATTCTTTTTCACTGGAATTTTGAATGTCCAGAAATTATAATTGTCCTCTTATTGTCTTCGTTTCTGTTTCTTTTTTAATGAAAAAAGGGGATGAGTGAGTCGTTTCCACGCTGAGTTCAATTTGTTTAATGCATCAGCAAAAGGGCCCAAGCCAGATGCCGGTGGGGGGCTGGCATTCCCCTTTATGGCAGTAGATGGAGCTATGCCCCCAGTAATGTCCATTTCCAGGCAGGACTGCCCAGGAAAGAGGTTTGATGGTTGTACCGGTCACTTCTGTCATCCAGACGGAGATTAGGAGGACCAAGGAGATAAATAAGCAGGGTGGAAAGAATGAAATAAATGTCAGGAATTGGAGCAGCAGCCACTTTTTTAAGGACTTCATTTACCAGACATTTGCTAAGGGAGCTGCAACCCCATTTCACACCACCCATTGTAACACGGGGACTCGCAGTTGCACCTCCCCATAGCCTGCCTGCATCCAGCCCTGACACCACTGGGCTCCTCCAAGAGTTGTTTTGCTATCTCCTGTTCAGTGGGAGAGCGGAGGTTCTTCATTAAATCCAAGGGGTTCCTTGTATAATTGCTTGTTAAATGTCTTTACTAGCCCAAAGCTTCAGTGTCCAGATGTGGAAGACCCTCCTCCTCCTGCCATGGACCTTGAGCTGTTTTGCTGCTTCTTCTTTTCCATGCAACTGGTGGAGTCCTGCAGATCGTTTTACTTTATATGGGTTAAAACCTCCTCAGGTTTTAACCTTCATCATCGGCATTCCATAAATTCCTTCAGCATGCTCTTCCAGACCTATTACCATGTTTTCATGCATTCTCTCCTAAAGAAAAACAGAGAGAAACTTCTTCATCTCCCCACACCGGCAGAAGCCATCGTTTGGAATATTACTTCTTTGAAGTGGTCTAAACCAAATCATTCCATAGGCACAACACCTTATTATTATTTATGGGCAGGCAAATCACAGAAAGCCATAATAATGATACCATGTTGATCATCACTGTTGCACCAGCAACAGCTCCACAAGACTGAGCAGCTGCAGCCCAAGGCCTCCAGGCTATTGTGAAAGGCATCTATGGAAATGTAAGACCATCTCAGCCTCCAGCAGATACAAAGCTGGGTGGGGTAGGAGGGAAAGTTCCTTTGTTATTTCTAAATCTATGCTATTCTAATCAGGGCTAAAGAAGCTGTTCCTGGATGGCAGAACCTGCCTGGATTTGTTGGTTTGAAGCTCGTGGTTGGACTTTTGGTGTCTGGTACTTCAGATTTTAGTTTGAATTCTTCAGAGCCTTGTAAGGGGTTCATGGCACAGTCCTTCCCTCAATGGGGACATTATTATGTTCTCTGTCTTCATTCTGGCTTCCTATTTTCATTAAGCTCCTTGGAATGAGTACTACTGCAGCCTTTACCTCCCTGCCAAGTTCAATTTCAAGTCTGCAGCATCCTGAAGATATTGGGCTGGAAGGGCTCCCCTCAACTGTCCTGCATCCTGACAGCCAGAATTGATGGAGCTGGGAAATCTGGGATTTCGGCATATTCCACAGATAAGGCAGTTCCCATAAGTGTGTTAAGGTCATTGGCCTCATAAAGTGCAGCAAAAAAGTTAGATTATCTATGCATCAACTGCAATGGTTGCCTTAGTCTCTGATTCACCTTACATATCTGAGATGCTCCAAACTGGCTAGAGAGATGCTTGCAGAGAGGATTGCCCCTCTCCAGTGTATTTCTCCCTCTCTTTCCTTAAGGCCTGCCTCAACAGCAGAGACAAAGCGATTGCTCCCTGGTAATCAACCCACATCTCTGCATTAAAAAGGTAGTATCAGGCTTACATAGCTTTTAAACAATCTGGAACAAGTCAGGGCCAGGCAGAGAGAAGCAAGTGCACTGCGCTCATGGGAGAAGCTGGCAGACGTGTTTTGCCCTGTTGACAGATAAGTAGGGCACAAGCATAGAGACAATTTTGAAGGAGCCACGAGTCTGCGAGACACTCAAGGCATTTCCAGCCTGGAGACTTCCCAATCCCCTCCAGCGGGATTTAGGATCATGCGAAGAGAGGAGCCAGGTAAGAGTGGGAAAGCGGTTGTGGTTTTAAATCATCCCACCCACTACTGAGGTTGGGAAGCACCAGAAGCACATTTCATAGCATCTATAATGCTTTCCCCTCAATCATGGCTCTTGCACTCAGATAAGATGGAGCAGTGAAGAGCAGACAGGAAGCACTGACTAAAGATATCGTAGCTCACTCCGAAGCTCTTCAGTCTCAGGTAGGAGCAGTGTGAGAGAAACATATGCCATGGGAATGCAGGCAGAAGGGCCACCAGGGTTGGTCTTGTTCTTGCTGAGTCTGACCTGAAGAACAGGGGTAACTCAGGAGGACACGCTGTACCATGCTCCCTTCCTGTGTCCACCCAAAGGCACTTTATTCTTATGGCCCCAAAGCAAAATTAATTCCCCTGTTTGGCTCTGAACACAGAGTACACTGCAGTTAGGGAAGCCTTTGGTGTAAAATGCTTCCAGTGCAGAAAATGCTGGTCTTAAATGATTGTCAAGGGCTTGTCCCACATTATTCCTTATTGGCGTTCCTGGCTGTAGTAGAGGCTTTCTGCTGCCCTTAGGTGGTTTTCACCAATACGCTCACTGTGAGAAGGGACTTCTGCAGGGCTCACACTGCTGACTTCCCTTCACTTTTAAGACAGCTTGTAAATAGAAGAGCCAAAAATGTGGCTGGTGGGCCAGCAAGGTGCTCCCTTTCAAGCAGTTCTTCTTACTTTGGGGTTTCCCCAATGATCTGGCTTGCTCCCACAAAGCTCCTTCTGTCTGGAAAGGACTGTGGATAGTTGAATAGGGTCATGGGAAGGTCTGGGAAGGATCCCTGGCTGTGTTGATGCTATAGGGATGAGCTTTCTGCTCCACTGTCCTGGTCCTGCAGGCCATGGTGTCATGCTCTTGGCATCACACTGAAGCTGCCTGGACACAGAGGACTTACTTGTCCCAGCAGCCAGCAAAGATGTGTTGGTGGTGACCAGGGCTCCAAGGCAAACCATGAGGCTGCACTTGTGTCTACAGCATCTGGGTCTTGTATTGGAACAGGTCATTGCCTTAACGTCTTCCTCTGGAAATCAACACTGCAGAAGCTCATTAAACTACCTGATAAAGGCAACACAGGAGGTGCAGAGTTCCCTGCTCAAACTCACTTTGTCTCCTGCAGATATTCCCAGGGAATGTTTAAAACCCTTTTTTCTTTCACTTATATTTACAGGAAAAGGGAACAGGCAAGAAATCTGGAGATATTTATCCCTCATTATCTAAGTAGCACACAGAAACATTGGGCTGGCAGGAAATGACTCAGAATGAAGACGAACCTCTTACTAACATAATCTGAAGAGCAGGGTAAGCATCTGTCTATCCATCTGTCCTTCTGTATGTTGTAAATGCAGTAGAGATTTCTTGCTCTATGGATACTAAGCTGTCACCCTTCTCACTGTGATGGAACTCATCAAACCAACCACTTATAGATGTCTTAAAACCCACCAGGGTTAGGTTCCCTTCACAACCATTGAAGCTAACGCTTCTAGCCTGTAATTATCTACTACACATCTGTATTTAGAAAACTGAATCAAACATCCAGTCAATGCAGTTAGTAGTCTGGAGAGTGACATAACTCACCCTACATATGACTACCTGGACCCCTGACTAGATTCTGTTATCTATTTTAATAAAATCTCCATTGGGCTCACAAATCACATGGAGACATCTCTGTTCAGGCACCTATAGTGAGTTTCCTATTCAGTAACATGAATTCCATCACTACATTGGCTTTCCAAGGTGGAAGGAATAGCATGGTCATGAGCCCTGTGGGCTCTGACCTTCATAGAAAGTAAGGAAATAAAGGTAAATGGAAACTTGGCCAGCCTTGCAAATGTCCCTGGCATTTGGAGGTCATGAGTGCTTGTTCTATGGACACAACAAGGGGGGTCATCACCGCTGCAAAAATAGAAGTTGTTTTTATCCAGATTAGATTATCTCTGTGGTAGGTTGTTTGACAGGATTCCAACATGAGTATGCAAGAACTTAGTGTTTGTACTTCCTTAAAATGGCAGCACCTGAGAAAATACCTTGATATTGTCTCCTACATGAAAATAGTGAAGCCTGGAGAGGTGAAACTACAGCTCTCCCCAGGGATATTTAGTTATTTGGAAATGGTGGGTTGGTTTCTAAATAGGCAATAAGGACCAGGCAGGTCCTCCAGGTATCCCACATTGTGGATAACCACAGAAACTGCTCTCAGATCTGTTGTCACATCATTATGTGAAGAAGAAGGTCCTTCAGTGCATTTCATCCCTAACTGCACACAGTGCCTTGGGATCCTGGCCAGCCTGACTGCAAAACTTAAGACAAGGACCTCTGTGATCTTCATTAGAAGAATCTCTGCAGGCAGCTGGACTTTAATATGTGTAAATACAAGAAAGCACCAGCCCATGGGCGCCAGCTCTTGAAAAGCAGTCGTTCTGCTTATCTGGATCCAACTCTTCCCCACGCTGCCACTCCTCCTTCTCAACGGGATGGAATTTGCTGGCACTACTGCAAGTCTATGCTGTCTATTCGCAGTGCAGCATCCCAGGGTGTTGGCAGATACACTTTAGAGTAGGAGGGCATTGCTACGCAAGTGTTTGCTCTGAGAAAGAAAATTCCCCAGAATTATCATTTTCGGCCCTATTCCCAAAACAGGTCTAGACAGGGTTATTTAGGATGGGCCATATTATAGTGCTGTGCCCTAAAGAACTACCTACCTCTGAATTGGTTTTTATTTGCTTATTGAGGGTATTGCACCTAAAGAATCACATTCCTGTCTCCTGAGACGCTACTCAGAGAAAAAAAAAGCTTGAAGCACATGCCCCAAAGCGTGTGCAGCCTGAAAAAGATGAGATAAATAAAGAGAGGAAAGAAACAAGTGCAGAAAAATGCCAGATTCATTTGTTAAAGACTTTGCAGCAAGCACAAATGAATGCAAGGGCAAAACTCTGACTTTCCCCTGTATTTTCTCTACCCAACCCCTTCAGAATTCCCTTTCAGGGCAGGTCTTTGGCAAGAGGGGAAAGTATGAAAATAGTTTAGGTTTTGTGAATGCAAAGAACTCTCAAAACAAAGTGAAGCCGGAGAGCTTGTGAAACTGGGGGTATCGCGAAGCATTCCTCCCTGCAACTTCAGCCGTTGTTTGTATAAGCGAGATGCCCTGATTGGTCCCTTTGACTTTGCGACTGAATGCAAGACTTGTGTTATGCAAGCCGTAATTATTCTTATTTGGAAACAATTTTCTCTTTTATTTGCAGGATTCTTTAGGGAATAGGAGGCAGCTCAAAACAGCACAGTTTGCCAAGGCTAAACCTGAAAAACAGCTTCCAAAAAGTCTCATTCGGTTCTAAATCTGTATCCTCGCGGTTCTGATAAACTTTAAATGGGGCAGAAGAATGTCTCTTCTCTTAGTCTTCTGTTTGGTACTGAACATTATCCCAGCACTATAGCTTTAAAGTAAAATCCACCGGGGATTTAGTACAGATGAACAATTCAGTACCTGACTATTTCAAGAGAATAACAACAAGTTCTCTGAGATTGGAGAAACAAGCTCATTAACTTCAGGGTTTGCACATTTGACTGGAAAAATAAAGGAGTGAAGGATCTCAGGCTGGCTGGAACTTCAAGCAGGGCTGAATTCTAGTTAAAGCCTCCACACTAAGGGCTTGTCTACACTAGACTTCTGGTTGAAACATCATTCTCTCGCAGCCACACTTTGCACTCTGGTTTTGGTAGAAGAAGCACTCTGCAGCAAGACAGCAACACTTATTTTACCTACCATGAAACACTCCCCTAATAAAGTAGGATCATGACTATTTAGTCTTTCTGGTTTGAACTGTGCGATAGAGAGGAATAGGAGCATCCGGCAGCTGTTAGATAAGTTAGTCTTATAGACCAAGGGATGGAGGGATGATATTTTCAAGGTCTCATTCCACATCCCACTTCAGAGCCAAATGAGGATTGCGATAGGCAGTGGTTTTCCTTTTTGTTCAGGGTGAAACTAGACTCAGTTCAGCTTTCAGGTTCTTTCTGTGTTTGGTTTCTTCCCTATAGTGTACTTACAGAGTCTGAACTATGTGCACAGCCTTGAAGGCAGTCCCTGCCCTCAGTCACTCTGCTCCTAATGGCATGAAGGCAGTTTTCTGGTGAAAGCAGAAAGTGGGAGCACTGGGAATGTCTTAAAGGTTAACCAAGTTGTCTTACGTCAACCTGCATCTTGTTCATTAAGCCACTGTTGCACTGTGATGCTCTGCCTGCAGGCTCCGTTTGTACCAGACGACACTGACAGCTTGCTGGGAGAGCGATGCCTCCTCGTACAGACTGGGACAGACATAACCTGCTGTGGACAGGAGCATGATTGGTATGTGACTGTCTGAGCCACAGCAAGAGGCTGCAGAGGGAGACCCAGTGGCCACACTAAAGAGGAGCAGGAGCAGGGACTGATTCCCACCCTTTACCCCTTCTTCACCTTCCATCCCCTCAGGAAACACAGACCTGTAGAGGCAGCTGATAAAGGCTTTTTGGCTGCTGAGGTAATTCTGTTACCTCTTTACAATGATATAAACTAGGCCAGCACAAGCACTGCCAGCCTAATTACCTCGGCACTAGGGATTTTGCCAGGAGAACTGTGGTGACTCCAAGTTGAGATGCTCGACATTAGGATCAGGGTTGAGCCTGCCTGCAAGTAGGTGTCCAGATGTCCTGCCAAGCTGTTGCAGTTCTTTTCTTTCCCATTTTCACAGCAAGTAGTGAAAATACAAACCCTTCCCTACCCAGATCTTGGACACTTCCCACCACTACGCGCTGCAGATGGCTGTACACACCCAGACAGGAGAGGATAGTAAGATCTGGATCAGCTGCTCTGAGTCATGTTTTACCCACCCTGCTTGTTGTAGTTCCATCCAGCGTGTCCATGCTGTGCTTTGGAAAGGACACCCCTTATGCCCTTATATACCCCAAGATGCAGGACCAGGAATATTTGAGCAGACCAAAAACGGACAGCCACCTCTATGTTGTTCCATGCCAGGCTCCTTTTCTCAACCTCTGTCTGAGATGATGAGGTTTTCAGCCTAAGCAGTAAGTTCTCATGTACAGCCCCACACACAGCTGGTAGCGCAGGTATAGCCCCAACCCTCCAACCTTATCCCTCTGCCTCTCCTGGAAAATTACATCACTGTAGACAATTTGCTGTTAATCGAGAGGATTAAACAAAGCCAAATACAACCCCAAAAGAAACAGCTGATGAAGCTGTATCTTGTCAGCAATGAACGCCTCGATGTGAACGGGAGCATGATCTGCCTTTGTTGGCATTTTCTGCTTTGTATCTGACTAGCATTTGCATCTCCTAATTAAAAAAGCATGGACAACTGTATAAATATACATATGTCATTGCATTAAAGCTTCTGATCTATCTGACAGCCCAGCATGATGCAGCAGCATTAGTAATGTTTGTTATACTGTTTCAAATGACCCCATTTGCAGTGGAATTGCGGTCAGCCTGTGTGTATTCTAACCCAAACAGTTGCAGGCACATGAATTGTGATAGAAATGCATCCACTGAATTGCATTTGGTTATCCTTTTCTTTATAAAGGCCATGACTGCTCTAAGTAAAGTTAATCAGAGCCTGTGCAACTAGGTGCGGATTACATTCCTGTGTTGCATCAGGTAAGTGAACTTTCAGGTTATGATGGTAAGGTGTTGGAAGCTGACAGATGATTGATGCCCTCCTTATACACCAGGACTGGGTCTTCAGCGTCTTCTACCCCAGACATCTTCCTTCCCCCTGCACAGATTGAGCCACTTTTCAAGGATGGGTCAATGTTTTGCTTGGGAAGGAAGGAAAATAGGAAAGAAGCTAAAGTGGACAGGAGCAACTTGTTGTAATGTAAGGTAATTTTCTCCTGCAAGACCTCCTTCTGAAGAGGACAATTTCGATCAGTTCCACAAAGTTTTCCATACTATTTCCGTATCCCTTCTTTCCTAAGGAGCTGGGGCAATTCCAGGCTCATTTACACATGGGTCACTTTAGTGCAGGGCAGTGTCATGTGCAGTCCAGGCTGAAAACGCTTTTCCACTGACATCAAGAGTTGAACGTGGTCTAGAGGTAACTTTACAATTTCAGGAGTCATCTTTCTTCTCCACTGTGTGTCCTCCTTCGTTCACAAAGCGGCATGACCTGAGTCAGCTATTGCTTAGCAGCAAACAAAAAGGAAAGGAAGGACTTAGGTTTCTTGGCTTACCTGCAAACTGGATTTGGATTTCTTGGGTTACCTACAAACCGGTTCTTAGAGCATCAATGAGGGTGGCAACTAACCCTGCCCTTCCAGCTGCCAGTGTTTAAATATGTTTCTGAGTCTCAAAAGCAGGAAGCAAGATGATAAGTTAGATTATCTAATCAGTATCTGCAGTAAGGAGGGCAGCTGGGTCAGTATAACACTGCCCAGCGTGACAGCCAGTATATAAATAGGATCAGTGCTTACAGATCAGGAGGCTGCTGACCAAGGTTAAAATAATAACTAATGTATAAATTACCATGATCATTCCCAGAGCCTGCTTGTGTTTCCTGGATAATCTGTGCAGAAGGCTGAGCATTTGTAAGTGACCTTCTTATGAGCATCAGGGGATGTCTGAAGGCCTCACAGGCAGACAGGAGAGGGTTGGACAGCTGCCCAGATGAGGAGGCTGGATCTGAGCTCCCCATTTGCCATTGACTCCCTAGGCAATGATGGAAATCTGCTTTTCCCTCCCCCTGACCTGGAACAGATGCAGCACAGGATTGCCATGAGGACCGATTAGTTCATAAGATACCATCATCCCTCGAGCAGACAGAAACAGGAAACGATGCAGGGATGCGCTGCTGTGAAGGCAGGGATGCTGGCATGCATCTGGAGGACTTTCTTTGGGTTCACGCTTCAATGAAAGCCAAGCCAGCATGTCTTCTAAAGGTCACAGCACCATTTGCACAGGAAAGGGGCCATATTTAATCACAAAGACTGCTACAGCAACCATGAGAAATGGGCATGTAGTGATAGGACAAGAGGTGATGGGTTCAAACTGAAATAGGGGGACTTCAGGTTAGATATAAGGAAGAAGTTCTCTACTGTGAGGGTGGTGAGGCCCTGGCACAGGGTGTCCAGAGAAGTGGTGAATGCTTCACCTCTGGCAGTGTTCAAGGCCAGGTTGGACGGGGCTTGGAGCAACCTGGTCCAGTGTGAGGAGTCCCTGCCCATGACAGGGGGTTGGAACTGGATGATCATAAGATCCTTTGCAACCCAAATCATTCTATGATTCTGTGGAAGGGGAGGCTCAGTTTGCAGACAGTCCTCTACACTCAGTCGGCAAAGGCAGGGAATAAGGGTCAAAACAATCCCCAGTGACTTCAAGAGGCTTTTAAGCAGCTGAGCAAGGAGCTAAAGCACTATCTGCACAAGGCACTGTGCCTTGGGAAGCCAAGGATCATATTTTCCCTTCCAAAAGCCATTGGCACTAAGTGCATGTTATCACAGAGGGGTCAAGTCTGTGTATTTCCTGAGAAACCTCTGTGCCTTTGCTGCGAGCCATAGCCAACGAGCACAGCCTTAGCTTTCGATGGTGTTTTTCCATCTTTCTCTTCCCTCCCCCCGGAAATATTATATAACCCCATCCATTTTTAGAAACACAGACCCAGGGCTGCTGAGCAGATCGGGCTGATATTGATCATTCCGGCCTCTGTGACTCCAGAAAGCCAAACCCTCCATGGGGCAGGACACGGCTGGAGTCAGAGGAGGAGGAGGGTGAAAACGCAGCACTTAACGGGCACAGGCAGCACTTTTTTGTGTTGCAGCATGTGCCCTGGTGGAACAGAGAGCACATTATCCTGCTTGCACAGCATTCTCTGACCCGCTTGTGACCCAAGAAGCATTTGCATTCATAAACACTCAAGTCGTACCCATGGGAGGTGAGGGAAGGAGAGGAAAGGAAAAGAGTGGGTTTATCAAATCTGGGATCGCTGCAGGGCTTGGAAAACAATCTTTCTTCTTCTCTCTTCCAGCCCAATTGTAAACCAGCCTGCATCCAAGAGGGCTTGTTTACTAGGCTTTGGAATGGAGAGTTTCGGCCAAGAAAGCTCCCCAGTTGGTGACCTTTGGTTGAGAGGACAGTGAGACCAGGATTCACAGGCATGGGTCCCCATCATGTCCCCAGAAATATGCTGAGTGTATGGCTTAACCCTGAAGGACTTTACCCAGTGCTGCTGTTCTTTCTGGGAGAAAAAGGCCTGAGAAGGCTGCATATCAGAAACTACCCACCTCTCTATTTGCTCATGAGCCTGGAGAGACGGGAGAGCAGTTTGTTGTCCACTCAAGGTGGGTGGTGAAGAAGGACATTGGAAAACAAGAATGAAAGTCAGGATGTAACCAGAAAGGTCAGAGCACCACAGATATCCAGGCCCTTCTCCACATCTTGAATATGAAGCATAGTTCTTGTTCTCTAAAAAAGACAAGCAAACTGGAAGAGATATGGAGAAAAGTGGTAAAAAGAGGGTGGATCTGATCCTGCGTGTCAATAAATTAAGCGTTTTGGGTAGAAATGGGGTGTTGCAAGTGGAGTAAGGTGTCTAGAAAGTGTCCTGAAAGAGGTGAGTGGGGAGCGATTGGTTGATCATTGCTACTTCAGCCCTGTTATTAGCAGCGAGAAGATGGGGTACTCAAACAAACCTTTGGCCCCCCATACTCTGTCCACTTCTGTACTATGTTGCGATGTGCGCAACACATTGCATGGAGCAATCTCAATAAAGAAAAGCCACCAACTTCTACACAGAGAAAGCAGAGGAGCTATAGGAGATATCTGTGGAGACCCCAGCAGATTTCTTCAAACCAGCCCAAAAGAACACATCAGGGAACTAAAAGCAATGCTTAGGGCAAACAGTGATCACCGATCATTGATAGTTTGCTTTACCACAGGCTGTTAGACCAAATTCAAGGGGAATATCAATCCCATCTTCAGCTCCTGAGCCTTGGCCCTGTCCATATTAGACTGACAGAGCTGTCAGTCTCATATCAGTGTGTCCTGACAAGTGGTTACACTTGCTAGCATAAGTAGACCCATAGCAGAAAGATAATGGGTTTCCTGTCAAAAGTCATTTTATACCTGCAAGAGTAGCCAGGGCATGCTATGCAAAAGCAACCAGAAAGCCCTAGGGATGTACCTAAACGACATCTATTCGCTAAGCTAAATAAAGATCTTTAGGAACTTGCTCTTGCTATGGCATGGGAAGGTTGGAATAATCCAGATTGGAATGGTGCGCAAAGGAGAAAAGGGGAGAGGGCAAAGGAACTATTTTCCTTTAATTTATGTCTTTTCACCAGTGGGTTTAAGTCATTATCAGAAGCCATTATCAGAAGCCTCAATGCTTGAGGAAATCTGCCTGGAGCAGCTCAGTATGGGTGATGCCCAAAGGGAACTTTTTGTCCCTCTTCCCAGTGGCTACCACCAACTTTTCAACCAGTGCAATGGCCATCTTCGGAGTGCCAACTGAGTGGTGCTTCTTAACCCACTGAGCACCAGTCACGGAGCTTTGCTCTCACAGTTGCCCTCAGCTCCAAGGAAGCATTCACGCAGTGCTGGGGATGCTTCTTGGAGTCCTGTGGTGACATTTGTGTCTTGTTGAGTTCAAGAGATACTGTGGCTTTTGTCCAGGATTTAGCTAAGATAAGTGATAAGCAGAGATCTAAGTTCAATTCCTTACTTTCATTGCCGGTTGTTTCCTCTGGGATATTCGGTATGTCTCTCTTCACTCCAGTTTTCCCAGCAATCAAACAGGAGTAACTCTGACATCTTGTTTGAAGAATTGTAGAAGAGACGCAATAAAGACTCAAGATAGTGCTCTAACAGGAGCTGTAAAAATGCCTACAGAAAACAGAGAGCCCTTCATATTACCATTGGAGTTGATAACTAACTCATGCGTGTGTAAAAGGCAGATGACTGTTGGAGTGTCTCAGGCTCATTGGGATATTCCAGTAGCACGCAGCACCAAAATCAGATCATCTTGTTTCCCAGCCTTTGAGAGAGCAGCCACATGTTTACGTACAGCTTCCATTTTCACTTCAGACAATGCCATCTCTGCTTGGAAGCTGCTCTTGTGCCTGGGGAAGCAGCTCCCATCTGAACCCAAAATCCTTTTCACACATTGCAAAACAAACCCTGCTTGCACAAGATGTTAAACATGAGGGTGTGGGAAAATCTGATTTATCATCATGGAAATGTTCCTCCTGCTCTTTGCAGCTTTCACCGAGGTGATGGGCTCCATGCAAGGACACAGTCCTCAGTGCCCCATCATCTGCTGGGGACCTGGACAGGACTATCAGGCACAGTCCTGTCACACTTGAATGACTGCTATTGGATTTAGATTCTCTGCTCCACAGGAATTTTACGTGCGAGTAATTTACCATGAGACAATGTGCCACAAAGCCCAGCTGCAAAAAGGCACAGTCCCAAGCCAGGTAGCACCCCGAGAACGTAAACAGCAGAGCCCAAGCGCTTCTCACTGAGCTGAATGGAGCCTGAGGAAGAGGAAGGGATGCGCTGCAGGCTTGGGGACCGCCACTAGATGGGGGCACGAGCACACACGTTCATAGGGGCTGAACCCCAGGAGTATGAACACAAGGAGGTCACGCATCATGAACTTTCTCTGCCCCTTGGCATGGCTCAAGGCCTCTCCAGGGACATGGATCTGCCAGACATCCAATAGGTTCATCAGAGCTCAGCCATGCATGCATCCATGACCGAGATACCAGGGCACTTACAATCTCTCCGCTGGAATAAGAGTTGCCTGCGTTGTGGCTTTGTGTTTGGCTGTGTTAGGACTTAGGCTGGACCATGAACATCAGTAGGAGACCTCACGTGGCTACCATTTCAGATCATTAGTGAGCCATAGAGCTTTACTGTTGTGAGATCTGCTCCAAAAGATTGCTTTGCTCAATACTTCCAACCAGGAGATTCTCTCTTGGATTATAAAGAGGTGTCTGCCCACTTCTCTTCTCAGTTCTTCAAAGCCATCACTGGAAACAGCCTGTGGGATGCTCTCTGCTGTCTGCCTCTTGACAAGGTGTCACACACATTGGCTGCGATTTAAGAGAGCACTGCTTACATTGAGCCCAGAGGAACTGGAGTGTGTGAAAGCTCGCTCTGAACCCAGCATATTCTGTGTGACCTCTTGGTGAAGGAGCAAGTTCAAGAGGCTGCCAAACACATCAGCCCTGGAGCCTGAGCAACGGACTGAATTGGATGTGAAAATCTGTTTGGAGCTGCAGTTTATACACACACAGACATATTCCTCACTCCAAAATGAGCCAGGAAGGTGGAATTGGTCTCTTATTGGAATGCTAAGCCCTGTTTGGTGTTACCAGTTTCCCAGAAACATAAAGAGGCCTAAACAGATTCCACTAACCATGTGCCATCAATTAAACAGAAGCACGTTTTACAGGGGAAGAAGCTTTGGTTAATGTCCGGTCCTGATGAGATATCCATGGAAAGGATCCTTGAGCAAGTGCTACTTCATACTCACTGTGTGGGTTATGAAGTAGACAGTGAAACTACGTTGGGGACCACTTGGTTCCTTGACCCCATGGGTGGGCAAGACAGCTCAGTTTCTTGTCTTGGTTTCCTGGGGCTGCTCATGTTATCTGCAGAAACACAGCTTTTACAGGAGCCCATGGAGGGGAGCAGACCGTCTTCTGAAATGACTTTTCTCACCCCATCATTTCTTGTGGCATCGCTGAGCAAGTTTTCCCTTTGCTCTGATGCATGAGAATCAACACCATGCACTTTGAAAAACTCTGGGAATTTAGTGGTGTATAGCAAGATATGTCACACAGGGCTTACAATAAATCCACATCCCTTTTCATCCTCCAGCACCTCTTGATTACCATCATCTAGAAGCGTTTGAGCTGAGATTTGGGAGTCGCAAGTAAACCTGTCCAGGCATTTCCCAGCCAGCCTGACCCTTGATAGCCTCTGCCAGCTGAGGAAACAGTGTTTTGCAGATTATATTGTTTTCTTTCTGATTGAAGCTCCTTGTCTAACGCAAGAAGAAAGTTCCTTTCTTAACCAGTGGCATGTGGCAAATATATCTGCTGCTTCTTTATGCTAAGGCCCAGCTTCTCCTTCTCTGATAAAGGGAAATCCCTACAAACGCAGTCAACAGCACACAGTCTGTACCGCGTGAGTCAGCATGGCAAAGTTCTCCCCATTTCCCCTCTGCCAGCCCAAGGCAGCTGAAAAGATGCTGTTGCTGTTGTTGGGTTTTGTTTTTGCAGCTCAGCATTTCTGGAGCCTAATGCTTTGACCCTGTCTTCAGTTATGCTTGCGGTGTCCTCATGTGCAAGCATTGAGTAGGTCCAGGTCTACTTAGCATCTGAATTCAGACAAAACAAGCTGTTTTCAGTCCTTGGTGGCAGAGGACCAACAATCTCAGCTTTGCAAGTTGGCGCATTTTACTTCAGGGTGAAGTTAGAAGCAACTTTTCCTCTGAGACCTTCTCTTCCCTAGAAACACTCTTTTCTCTTTAGCCTGTTCTATTCCCTGCTGTATTGAGATACAATCTTTACTGCTGTGATGATTATGACAGCAGAGGATGGTGGCTTCTGTTGAATCTTTGGCTTGAGTCCCCTTCTTGATGGACTCACTGGGCTTAGCCCTGCATGCTTGGAAAGCATTTTACCCATAGCTAGGCACTCCAGGACAACTGCCTGGGCTCTGCGCCCTAAAATGGACAAAGACTTTCTTCTTGAACTAAGGAGTTCCAGGAGAGTGGAATGAGTTTATTTGGCCAATGCCACCAGCCTCTTTAGTCTCTTCTTTATATGCTGGCAGACGATAAATGCTGATTCAGCAGGTGCAGGAGCAACCATCGACAGGGATATATGCAAAGTGCACAGGCACTTATGTCCTTTATTTCTCTATTTCCTTGTTTCCTAAACCCAACAAGCATTTGAGACAGTCAGATTTGCAAACCCAGGGGATGCTCTGCTGAGATTTAACTTTGTCTATTTTAAGTTCTTCCTATCCCAGACCACAAAGGGTGTTGGTGACTGTGCCTGGAGACAAACTCAAACAAAACTAGTATTTCTCAAGAAATTCAGGACATGCCATAATGCAACCAAATAGAGAAAACAAAAGATGGCTTCTGTGAAGGTTTGTGTAGTCAGAGCCTGTTTGGTTTTGTTTTTTCTTGGTCTTCCCTGGTAGAACACAGAGAGTAGTGGCTAAAAAGAGAGGTTGGATCCACACACTTCTCTTGCAAGTCCTGAGATGGCATTCATTGATCCCTTCTGTGCTCGCCCCAGTGACCCACTCTTTGCCCTCCCTCTTGCACACTGTCCCTGTTGGCTTGCTGCTTGTATTAGCTTCCAAAAACAACTCTGTGTGAGCTGTCACAAGCTCATGGCAGTCATCCATCTGAAGGTCTTCATTAGACGTGTGTGTGCCCCTAACTGGCTTTAAGATTAAACTTCCAAATGAGTCCATGATGTCTTTCATTGTGTCAGTGCTCCTTCAGGCACGAAATGTCTTCTCCCTTAAACAAACTCAGATATTTAGGCTGGAAGTGAGTTTCAAAACATCAAGAGTTCAGTCAGGTCAGAGGGATTTGGATGACTCAGTCTCGTCAGGTGCATTAAAATACATGTCTTTGCTCCAAGTACTATAGCTGGAGCAGCAGGAGCAAGGCTGAGGTTTCATCAGCTGCAGGGGATCTCCAGGACGAACTTGAGAAGATGTTTTACTTCTGTATGCTTCTGTTTCCCCATCTGCAAAACAAGGATCTGGTTCCTCACCCTGCCCTGCCCTTGCTTTGTAAAGATTATTGAGATCAAGGGCTGAAAACGCCAGATAAAACCTTGGCAACGTTATTATTTACCTACACAAACAAGGGAGCCAGGCCTTGCAAAGACAACATTTGGCTTTAAGTCATTTCCCCAGACCTACAGGAAAACAGTCAATGCAGAGACACGGTGTCAGTCACATGAGGAAAACAAGCCATCAGGCAAGAGTTTTGCTGTCTTTTATCTCTACCTGCTCCCTACGTTCCCTGTATTTCCCTCAGGGAAACATTTTCAGCCACTATTGCTGCTGTTAGAGTATATGATTGCATGAGGGACTGACCGTTGCCTTGTTCCATCTTTGTTTTAAAACATAATGAAGTAGTGCAATGCTTGGTGTTTAGGCAAAAGAAAAAGAAAATGCTCAGAAATAACTGACATCCTTTTGGGTCTTACTTGTGGCAGCAAAGGTGCCTTTTGTGTGCATGAAGTATTTGTCTTTGCATTACTCTTTTCCATTCAGGTTCAAACTCAAACAGGGGAAGTTCAGGTTAGATATAAGGAAGAAGTTCTTTACTGTGAAGTTGGTGAGGTGCTGGCACAGGTCACCTAACGAAGTGGTAAATGCTCCATCTCTGGCAGTGTTCAAGGTCAGGTTGGACAGAACCTTGGGTGACATGGTCTAATGTGAGGTGTCCCTGCCCATGGCAGGGGGTTGGAACTGGATGCTCTTAAGGTCCTTTCCAACCCAAACCATTCTATGATTCTATATATTTCTATGAAAATACATTTCCTTTGCCTTCTCCTCTTCCCCTATCCTTGGATACCTGTGCACTGCATCCAACCTTCTGCATGGCTTCTGCATGCACTTGAAGCAATTAAAACTGAGTGGAGCTGTCCTCTGTCACCCCTGGCATTTGGAGCCACAGAAAAGTACTGCAGGTTTTAAGGGAATCAAAGGGCAAAGATCTTACATTTCATGAAGGCAGAACTGGACGGGCTCATTAGAAAATTGCCTGTTATTAATCCTGCTGAGAGTAAAACTGCTCCAGCGCAAAACAGCCCAGCAACAACCCTTTAATCCATCACACTGATTTATTCCAGCGTATAGCTTAGTCCAAACTCAATCACGGTCAGTGTTGCTGGACCCTTAGATAACAAATGCCAATCTGCCATGTGTGAAACATCTTCAGCTTGAACCCTGAGTTTTAACTGAAGTGAGAAAAATCAGCCTGGAGCTGAAACCAGTAATCTAATTTGAGAGGGAGCAAGAAGTGAGGAAGATGACAGGGGATGCAATGCTCTGTGGTGCATCTTCAGAAGCTTTTTCACACCCCTATGAGAATTTGTCAAGCCAGACCACAAATCAGACCCTGCTATACAAATTTTATCTGCTTTTGGCTTCAGGCATGTGCTAGAAAGGATCGCATGAGTCTGACTGTGTTATGTGCATCTTGTGAGATCCACAGTAGTTCTATTCAGACCTAGGCAAAAATACACAATTCACTGGGTTTTTTTCTGGTATCAGCCTGCAAGAAGGGGAATAAAATCAACAAAACACTGTAAAATCACCCAAAGCACCCTCGTTCGTTAAAAAATGAAGTCAGGTGACTTCATCATAGCTAAGTGACAGCCACTCTAGGTTACTTATCCAAGGCCAGAGCTGGAGAGCAAAGGCAGGAGGGGATCTCACCCCAGCTTGCCCAGGGCAGGTATTACAGAGCCTGTGATTCCTGTCAGTGGAGCCTGCTCAGGGCTGTTAACTTTGCTGCAGACAGTCAGGCTGGGGCAGACTCAGACAGCAACAAACCCTTATGAAAGCAGCTGGGAAACAGAAGCAAAGGAAGACATCCAGTAACCACCAGTTCCTGTTGGATGGATTTAACCCCTTCAGGCTGCAGCCTGGACCCGGCATTCCCAAACAACCAGTTTTCCTGATTTACACCCACTCAGCTCCTGCCTTCACCCAATTAAACCCCTAAATTCAATGTCTCCAGAAACACAGGGTTAGAGAGGTCTTCCAGGGACCATTCCACAGTCACCCCATAATCCAATCCTCACCTTAAGTTCGTACAGCATCTTTTTAAAAGCTGGTGTGTGCATGGGACAACTTCCCTACTCCCCGAGCTTGCTAAGAAGCTGTTCCAGAACTCGCTGCGTGGTGATTAAGATATCATACAAACCCAGAGTGGTTTGGGTTGGAAGGGACTTTAAAGCCCATCTAGTTCCAACCCCTTGCCACGGGCAGGGACACCTTCCACTAGAGCACCTTGCTCCAAGCCCTGTCCAACCTGCCCTCAACACTGCCAGGGATAGGGCATGTCCTTGTTCTTGTCAGGTCACACTTGGAAAACATGGGGAATAAGATCCAATGTTGCTTCTTTTCTCCAAGCCATGGGAGCTCCAGAACTGTGAGTCAGAATGGTTCCAGTTGTAGGTGATGGCATCAGTGAGTCAGAGGGTTTGACAAGACAGTAGGAAATTAAATCAGAGCAGAACTGAGGGAAGAGGCAGAGCTACCTTTAGGCTGCTTTAGACCATCTGCTTGGACTTTGAGCTTCTACTACAGTGTTATATGGTGGAAATCCTGGCTCTCAAAAGGACAAAGCACAGCACAGTTATTCTGAAGTGGGGTAACTCAGTCAATGCTAGACCAGCAGATGGATGGACAGAAGGTAACATCCGCAGTGTGACACTCCCATAGAGCATCCCCAGGAGAGAGCTGGTCCTGCATTAGGACTGAAAGCATATTTATGCCCATCTGTTGCAGATGGCACCATCACAGCTTCATTTCGCTAAGAGATGTTGGGTTAATGCAGCAACTTGGCCAGCCCTGCCAGGGTTTCTGTCCCTGGGGCAGGGGTGACCTCTGAGGAAACAGCAAACCAAGCAAAACCAAAGGGAGAAGTGTGGTGTAATTGACCACTACAATCACACCTAGAGGTGTCGGAGGAGCTGGACCACCTATGACATGCTTGGTTTACTGTCCTCAGTGACAACGATGTCTGTTCTCCTCAGCTGCTGTGATATCTCAGTCCTTGTGGAGGATCCCAAACCCAAACAGCATGTGGCTTTTTGCTGGAGCAGTGCCAAAGGCCTGGGAATGTTCTCCCACCTTATCTGTGTTGGTTATAGCTTATCTCTCCCATTTTATGATGTCTGAAACAGCTCACTCTGCCCAAGGACCACTAAGAGTGAGCACATGCTATTCTGTACTTGCTATCTACCCTCTGCTGAGGAAGCTGTCGATATTACAGCATCTGCTGAAAAACATGGAATTGTTTCTCAGTAGCAGGTCCTCATTCTAAATCCCAGTGCAGTGTCTCTTCTTCCTCAAAAAGGTACTCAATGAGATGTGTGTGCTGGATGATGCCTGGGGTCACACCAGGTATCAGTCTGCAGGAGGCTCTTCCACAAAACGCAAGTTTCATTAAGCATCCAGTGCATTGAAGGTACATCTACAGTACCAGGGCTTAAAAGATGAATCTGGCCTTACAGATAGATGAAAAGTTAACTATATTACCATATTTACCTATACACTATCATATATCATATCATATATTTCACTTTCAGATATCTCATGGATACATATACATACACATAAATGAGTGTGGTGTGTGCATATATATATATATATGTGGATGTGTCCATGTACCTCTATGTGTTTTCCAGGAGGTTTAATTTATTTGTGTCTAGGAGATGAGGGCTAATTGGGATCTGGGACTTGCCCTAGCACTTTCCTATAAGCCTTCGGGGGATTTCTGCATTCATCTTCCCACTCCCTGTGCAACATGTAGATGCAGCAAAACTGCGTTTTAGCACTTGGATCTACCAAAGAGATGCCACATGCTGATAAGTAATGTTCTGAAAATCTCATGTCATGATTGTACATGTATTAACATTGATAATGGCACTGATAAGAAGTCTTAGCTTAGCTTATGCACAGCCCTGTTTGCCAGCAGGTTGCAAAATGCTTCAGAGGGAAATCATCCTCTGATCCATTATTTAGGATGAAGGGATGTGAAGAAGAATGTCAGCAAGTAGTGCACTTGGAATAGGGGAGTCAACCCGTTTCTGCCTGATAGTGTGGTCACAGTGTGGGGACAAGATGCCAAGCTGCCTGCCTTTCATACTGTACCTTCAAAGGCATTGAGCCACCAGACACCAAGTCTCCTGGTCTAAGACAGACCCTTTCCCCATCCACTGGTATGAAGCAGCTGGAATATTTACTTTCATGAGCTTTCATGGGCTTATACTTAAACAGGGGTAGTTTAGATTGGATACAAGGAAGAAGATCTTTATTGTGAGGGTGGTGAGGCACTGGCACAGATTACCTAAAGAAGTGATAAATGCTCCATCCCTGGCAGTGCTCAAGGTCAGGTTGGACGGAGCCTTGGGTGACATGGTCTAGGGTAAGGTGTCCCTGCCCATGGCAGGGGGTTGGAACTGGATGATCTTAAGGTCCTTTCCAACCTAAACCATTCTGTGATTCTATGACTCTGTGCCCCTAGAGGTGTTTAGGATTGCTGTTAAAATGCCATGGAAGAGCCTGGCCTGCTCTTCTTCAGAAGGAGCCATTTTCCATCACCTCATAGCTCCTTCCCTCACCATCCTTGGTATGATGAGAAGAAAAGGCTTCCCGTGTGTGGAGAGCCATTTGGCTGTGAACGGGCATGTGAGCAATCCAGACAATTGCTTGACAATTGTAAGGTAGTGACCCGCAGGCACTGAGGCCTCGCCTGAGGGTTACTAAAGTTCGTGTACGTGCAGAAGCCTTGGGAAAAGTTAGCACGGAAAACTACTGAGAGAGATACGCAGAGAAGGAATGTTAACTGTAACCTTGAAGCATATGCTGTCATAGTTAACCAATCATTAAGCTGTTACTGAGTGAATCCTGTTTGGTATTTAGCCGTGTGAACAATACATGTATCCAATTAGACTTGTGTGTGTTAATGATAGACAAGTAGAGTGCCTATATATACTGAGCTATCTGCGCAATAAACTTTGGCACAGCCTGATCATATTGGTCTGTGTGCTGTGTCCGGGACTTCTGCGTCAACAAGTGGCGCCCGAACAGGGACCCTCAGATCGGCGTTGGATAAAACCGACGAGACCGACAGGAAGGAGGGGGCAGAAGCCGGTCGATATCGGGTGCTGCCCCGGCACTCGGAAGTCGCTAGCGCAAAAAGTTTGGGAATCTCGCCCTGATCAGGTGAGCGGCCGGGGAGGAGAGGGGGTCCACACTGACCAAGGAAGAGTCAGAAGTGGTGAAGCTCCTCCAACACATTCTCTCTATGAGAGCAGTGAGTTATGATGAGCCTGCCTTGAAGGCTTTGCTGTATGGAGCAAAGGGAAAGGATTTAATCCCCTCAGTGGATGCTGCCTTTCAAATCGCAACTTGGGAAAAAATAGGAGCAACGCTGTGGGAAGAGGTAAGTAAGGGATCCAAGGAGGCAAGTTAATACCCCACTGTGTGGAGACTATTTACTGACTCTTTAAAAAATAACCGATGGATGGGCCAGGGGATACGAATTTGCATCTTCCTTTATCACTTTCGCCGCCCCTGGCCTCCCTCCCCCCAGAGCCCGATCCTCAAGATCGTCAAGGTTGGGACAAATGGACAGGATTGTTAGCTGAGAAAGTACAGACACTTCATGACGGACTTACAAATTTACAGCTCTCCGACACGGCTAAGTCAAAGAATGAGATAGTGGAGCCCAAATCCCCCCACCCCCACCCCCCCCACCCCTCCGAACCTCCGCCAGTTGCTGCCGCGGCTGCAGAGGCTGAGGATGGCGATGAAGGCAATCCTTTTGCCCCAGACCCTGTTAATCCCGAGAAAAAGCCTACTCTCAGATCACCTGAAACCTGCGGGAGGAAATGTTTTAATTGCACTTGATAACACTGAAACTCCAGAACACATTAATGAGGAGCCTGTGCATTTTCATCAGACTGTTGTTGCTGCTCCTGAGATTCTGATGCCTGATAATTCTGATGCTGACCTGGATAGTCCTTTTGACCCGAGACCTGTTGATCCGGAAAAGAAGCCTGATTTAGATCGCCCAGATCCCCATGATAAATGGGCAGTTATAAAGGGAAAAGTAAGATGGGTGGGGGATGCAGATGTATTGTGTGCTTATAGTCTGTCTGTGATATTCATGTACTAAAAGTTAGCAAATGTAACTACGTCTGTGTTTCTATCGACCCTTGCAGACCCTTATAGATACTGTTGGCCACTTCTCCCGATGTAGGCTGGCCACCTGCATTGGAATAAGTGTGCATTTTGATCAGTACAAAAGCCCAAGCCTCATGCGATGTGAGGGAGGCAGAGCCTCTGCGGGGACGCCCGCTGAGATTGAGCCTGCCACCTTGCACTGCGATGATGCTGCTCGGAGCTGGTTTCTTGATTGTCTTCACAGGGTCATTGCAACTACATTTTGTACGTGGGACCATGTAGTGGGAGTAATGATTGTCTGCATTTTGTGTTTCACATGTTGTAGTTGTGTGGAGTGTGTTTGTGGGATCCCATAAATGTATGTGTATGTGTGTGTCTGTTGAGGGCAGACAGTGTTCTGTGTATTTTTTGTTATTGGGTTAATGTAAAAGTTTTTAATGGGTAGCAGATTAACATTTTGGGCAAGAAAGGGTTAATAGAAAAGTGGTGCTCCCTGCAGAGATTTATGGTTGCAGCTCAGCAGGCTGGCAGCTGTAGCAGCTGCTGGGCAGGCAGGCCTTTGTAGCTGCTGCTGAGCAGTCCTGCTTAGTGTGTTTAAGTTAACCTAGGGGAGAATCCAAGCTTTACCAACCTCCACCCAAACAGCACCAGGGTGGCAGACACAGAAAAGAAAAGGAAAAAAAAAAAAAAGGTAATGACGCAGCAAACTCCTTGACTGTTAACACGGTGCAGTTTGCTTCTGCATCTGCTTCACATTCCTGTTTCATCAGAATGCCTTTGCTTTAAGGAATCATTTTTAGCTTGACTTACTTCTCGAGAACTGATGGCATGGGGGAAGGGATATATTTGTGTTCTACCTACAGGTCCATGGAGGCTGCCTGCAAAGTTTCTCAAGCCTTGTCATGAGCTGGATGGACAAGCGGAAAAACCCAATGCCTTAGCTACAGGAGCTTGAATGTGTGTGCATGTAAAGTAGCTCTTATTAGAGGCTGTGATTTTGTGTATAACACCACCTGTACTTACTAGCCAGTTGCTAATAAGAAACTACACCTTGTATTGTATGGATTTGTCACTTGTAAAAGAGATGTTAGCGCATGCAAATTTGCAGCAGCTGCCAGAAGATGATAAGGCAAAACCCGCAGAAGTTAAGCCAACAGGAAGAGGTTATATGTTTGCTTACAGATCAAGGCATTCGGTGGATACCGGCTCGGTGGATACGGCCTGGCAAAACTCAGCAGAAAGCATCTCGTCTACAGCAGAAGATGTCAGTGATGATTAAGAACCTGTTAGTGGTTAAGCTGTTAATTTTTCTCTTTGTATATAATGCTGTATCTCTGTTACACGAAATTAATCCTAGAAAAAATTTGTGGGTAACATGGGCCAGTGGGAATGGGGTGTCGGAATTTTGTCTTGCTATGGCATCAGCCACAGATCCATTTCAAACATGTCTAATAGGAATACCTGGGTATAATAAGAACAGCTTTAAGGCATTTTCAACCAACAATTGCAGTAAGTCGACAAATGTTGCAAATTGCTCAGCAGAATTGATATCTGGATTAAAAAGAATACTCCCTTGGGATCCACAAGAATTAAATTTAATGGCATCGCAAGCAATTGGGAATAGCTCACAAAACTGGACACAAACCTGCATAATGTTTGGATGCAAATATGCAGGCTGCCCATATTCAGTCAACTCACCAGATGTTTCGCCCAAAGATAGCACCTATTGGTACGCTAATGAATATTGTGGGATAAATGATACGGCTGGGAAGGCAACAGCCTTTAAGGCATACGGATCTACTCACCGGCCTGAGTCAGTGCCCCTCCTTTGGAATAACAAATCTGCCAAGGCCCTACCACCAGATGTCTTTTTAATCTGTGGGGATAGGGCATGGCAAGGAATACCGAAAGACATTGTTGGAGGGCCATGCTATTTAGGTTCACTGACTATTTTTGCACCAAAGTTTACAGAATTGAGTAATCTTAGTCATATTCTCCGCTCTAGATCTAAGTGATCAATAGGACTCACCCCTGATTGTAATAACAATGTTCAACTACTGAGCAGAGCTGCTCAAGTAGCTCTGTCACTATTTGTCCCTGGAGCGGCTGCAGGAAATGCCCTAAGAACAGCAGCCCAGCTAGCTTGTTGGGCAGAAAAGCAGGCTAATGTAACTACTGCCGTTCTCGAAGAATTATTAATGGATCAAAATAGCTTAAGACACTCCCTCCTGCAAACTGCACAGCCATCGACTTTTTGCTGTTGGCACAGGGTCATGGCTGTGAGGACTTTGAAGGTATGTGTTGTGTGAATCTGTCTGATCACAGTAAGAGCGTTCACAAACAATTGACCTATCTAAAAGGACACTCACAAAAAATCCAACAAGATGTGAATCCTTTAGATGACTGGCTCCGCAACATTTTTTCAGGATGGGGAATAGGGACTTGGATTCAAAATTGGATAATTATTGCTTTGAAGGTTTTAGGCATTATATTACTAATTTTGTTTGCTTGCACCATTGTATTTACTATACTGAAGAAATTTGTAAACAGAATGCTAAATCAAACCTGGATTGCTCAAAAACAAGAAGAGGGTATTGTGGAAGCATTCCTTTCAGTTAACGGACATGTGAGCAATCCAGCCTTTGAATGAGAGAACTCCACTGGTAAGAAATTTCTTTGGCTGATCCCTCACTGCCACTAGCATCTTCAACATGCTGCTGCGCCCTGTAGTATATATATACTGCTAACGTAAATCTGTATGTGCTTTGCCATAGTAGTGACTTGTTACTGAATGAAGCAGGTGAACCTCTGCACTGACAACAAGGTGCCACAACTGACGTTGGCCAAATACCTCCTATCACAGTCAAGGGCAAGACTGGGTTGGCCTCTGTGTTTGCCACCAAGAAGAACCTTTAGCTCCGCTGCTGGCTGCAACCCAGCAGGCGTTGAGTGGTGGGGACACATGCCATGCCAGACCTTGATGTGAGGGATGGCCTCTCCTGTTATCAGAGAACTATACAGGAGAGAAAGGCAGGCCAAGCAGCCTGTGGTTGGCATATGTTGGAGATACGATCTAGTCCAAATCCTCTGCTCAAGTAGGGTCGTCTAAAGCAGGTATTATATATAAAATAAAAACAAAAAAAAAAAAAAAAGAGGGAAATGTAGGGATTTTCTTCAAACAGTTTGCAAAGCGTAATTTGTACAAAAACTTTTAAATTTGTCTAGTTTTGATTCTCTTTCTGCAATACAGCATTTGTGACATCTAACAGATGATTCCTTGCCCAAACCACCAGTTCTATATAAAGACCTACATGATAATGAGTGGAAAGGACCAGAACCATATCAAGTTATAGAATGTAACAAAGGATGTAATGTGACTGCAAGACTAAAGCAAAGTGTGCAAAATGATTCCAGTGTAAGTTTGTTATGCTGTTTTTAATGGCAATACGTATGTGACTATGTTAATACAAGTAGAAGTAAATTCTTTAAAAATATAGTTTTGTAGAATTGCAAGGCTTTAGATATATTAACAGCTCAAGTAGACAGAGTGTGTACTTTAATTAGTGAATCTTGTTGTACTTATCTTGATCAGTCTGGAAAGACCTTGAAAGATGTTAAAGAAATTTGGAAGCATGCGAAAGTACTTCATGATGTCTATCAGAACGATAAAATTCCTTGGTTAGATGCCCTTCTTACATCTTGGGACTTTAATGGTTGGCTCACATCTCTGATTAAAGGTATTGGAATGATTTTGGTAGTAATCTTGACCATAGTTATGATTGTACCTTGTATTTTGCAATGTATTCGTGATATGATTGAAAACCTGGTAAAACAGCTTTGGCTCATTCAAGAAAAGAAAAGGGGGAGATGTGGATGATTTCTTGTTAGAGAATGGACATATGCCTGCTCTGAATGAAAGCAAGTATGTGCAGCTGGCCATGTAGCAGGGGTAACTCCTGATTACCTCTGTGCAGCCGACTGTGGAAAAGAAGCAACTCCCGGACAGTTAATGAAACAAGAATGCAGGCCTGGAAGATAAGAAGGAGCTAAGATAAGAAGGTTGCTGAGCTGGACTGTAAATTTCGCTTGCTTACAAAAAACACACTTTAGGTTCTCATGAGTGCAAAAGTTACAAGTACTCTCAGAATGGGACTGGTTTCAAAAGCTGTTACAAGGTTGGGGTATTAGTGGTTGGCTAGGAGTACTAATCAAACAAGGTTTAACAGTTTTAATGGTATTGATTATTATTGTTTAAACCTTTTGTTGTTTATGGAAGTGTATTGTCAGTATGCTATTTCGTGCTGTGAATCGGGTCTGGATTGCTCAAAAACAAAAAGGGGGATTTGTGGAGAGCCATTTGGCTGTGAACGGGCATGTGAGCAATCCAGACAATTGCTTGACAATTGTAAGGTAGTGACCCGCAGGCACTGAGGCCTCGCCTGAGGGTTACTAAAGTTCGTGTACGTGCAGAAGCCTTGGGAAAAGTTAGCACGGAAAACTACTGAGAGAGATACGCAGAGAAGGAATGTTAACTGTAACCTTGAAGCATATGCTGTCATAGTTAACCAATCATTAAGCTGTTACTGAGTGAATCCTGTTTGGTATTTAGCCGTGTGAACAATACATGTATCCAATTAGACTTGTGTGTGTTAATGATAGACAAGTAGAGTGCCTATATATACTGAGCTATCTGCGCAATAAACTTTGGCACAGCCTGATCATATTGGTCTGTGTGCTGTGTCCGGGACTTCTGCGTCAACACCCGTGATGTGCTAATTCATCAGTGCCTGGCTAAAACACTCAGGAGAAGGCTCTTGGGCATAGCTCAGAAATCCAGATGTGTCCTGGGATGTCTCAGCACATGCCAGGTCAGCATGGTGAGAACGCACTGCTGGGATGTGCTCCTTGAGGGCAACAAGGGCCTCCTGATTGCGGGACCTCCACACCGCGGAGCTGCACTCACACGCTTGGAGAGGACTTTCAAGTTGTCTTGTTTACCTTTCCCACTTTCTTTCCAGTAAACTGGAAAATTTAACCAGCTGTCTGACAGCCACAGGAGGGTCTTGTTTAAATTCGCTGGAGCTAATTTGCCTGATGTGTGTTAGCAAAGCTAATGGGCATGAAGCAGCCAGTTATTGGGATATTTTTCAGCTCTGGGAGAGGTTAAGTGAGGACAACACTGAGAGCTGCATTGAGATTTGGCAGCCCCAGAGGGGAAGTCTGTCTCAGAGAGCAACCGCCTGTTTTTCAGCTGAAAGTGCATTTCCTCAGCAGTCTCCGAAAGTGAAGGTTAAACTTAATGTAAAGCAGAGCTTTAGCAGCCTGGGAAATAACATTAGCAGGAAAAAATGCTTCTTTCTCTTTTCTGCCTCTACAGAGATCATTTTCCTATCGTTGTCTTCTCTCCTGTCACTGTAACAGCTCCGTATCTGACTCTAACAGAGATTTCTTTGAATCTCAGCAAACCTGTCATCCAGCACTTCCCGGAAGAGCTTCCAGGTTTCCTGGCTAAAATCCAGGGAGGCAATTCACCCAAATACCTCTTGAGCTTTCAGGTTTTATTCCTGTTGACAGTGGCTTTTTATGCAGAGGAAGAACCATTCCCACCTCATAAGACGAATAAATAAAGCCAACACAATACAACAAGACAGGGTGGTGGGAATCACAGCCTGTGGTAACTGGAAACATGCCCGCAGTGGTGATAAACAGGGTGTGAGATGGGGTAATTCAAAGTGTTGTATTTTGCTGGGGGAATGAAAGGCAACGCCGTTGATCTGCTTGCACAGAGTCACATCCAGAGCAGAGCATGGGACCTGAACCCATCTGGAGTGGCCAGTGAAAGGGGGCAAAAGGGGATAGGTGAGGGAAAGAGATAACAGGCTTTTACTTGATCTTAAACTGAAGTATGTAACATCAGGTACTGTCAGATCCAACATGTCATGCAATGGGCTGATAAAGCCAGCAGCCTTTGCTGGAGCCTGCACTGATCATGATTACGGACAAAGTTGGCATCGAACATCCCACAGTGCATATGAGAAGAGAAGGGGCTTTTTCAAAGACTTTCCCCATGTAGAAAAGCTGACACCAGAAATAAAGCAACCACATATACAAACACACATAAAAAAAAGGAGGTAAGAAACTTAGAATTTGAGATTCTCCCCCCTTCCATCTATAAATATGTACATATATACATACTTATACATGTTCATCTGGGAATGTAGTGATAGGACAAGGGGTAATGGGTTCAAACTTAAACAGGGGAGACTGAGATGAGGTCTTAGGCAGAAGCTCTTCCCTGTGAGGGTGCTGAGGCGCTGGCACAGGGTGCCCAGAGAAGCTGTGGCTGCCCCATCCCTGGCAGTGTTCAAGGCCAGGTTGGACACAGGGGCTTGGAGCAAGCTGCTCTATGGAAGATGTCCCTGCCCATGGCAGGGGTTGGAACTGGATGAGCTTTAAGGTCCCTTCCAACCCAAAGCATTCCATGATACTGTAATTCTATGAGTCTATGATTTACATATTACCCTCTGATATAGCAGGAGGTCTTGCCTGATGCACACCACTGGTGTGTATCACTCAGCTCTGCAACCATTGAGTCTAACTTCAGCTCAGGCTGGATATAATGCACTGTGACAGTTGGCCTTTGAGATCTGAGACAAGCAAACGGCTCTGAATCTCATTAGGAGCGTGGTTTTGCCACTCAGCAGTGATTATTCACAGATGCAAAAGTTGGAGCCCAAGGGAGGGTCAAATTGACTGTCTTGTGACTCAGCCCTGCTGTCCTGCATGAGCTTGACCACTCCAGAGGAAAACATCTGGCTTGATTAAAGGTGTAGGGGTGGGACTCAGCAGATCAAGCACAGACAGCTTTAATCAGCGCCTGAGCTAGTTGTTTCCATTGTCAGTGCAGAGAAACAGCTGTGTTCAGGTTGTGGGTTATTTAACCTAAATAGGGCGAACAAATCACAATTCCAAGTGCCTGGTATTTTCCAGGGATTAAGAGGGGAATTGTCAGTGGTTAGCTTGGAGATGACGTCTGAGCAGTGAACATCAAGAGTGTAGTTCAGCTGCCTAAACACCATTGTCTAAGGAAGACAGGTCACACAAGTGCTGTCCCTACAGTTTCTGCATCATTTTCCAGACCATGGGTTCTTAGGCATTGCAGGAGGGTCAAGTGTTCACTGGGAGCACTGGATGGCTGGAAGGAAGGAGCTGGGAGCAAGATACCTGGGTTTCAAGCACTTCTCTGTTGGATTCCCAATGCTCCGTAGATTTTAGAAGGGAGATCCAATCTGTGTTTGCCTCCAGCCAGCTTCCCAACATCCCTTGGCCTCCCTCAGCAAGGACAGCATATAAGGAAACAGCCTTCCCTTGTAAGTGCAACCAACAGGTCGATGCATGGTCAACACTGGCTTCTCAGTGGAGATCCCTTGTCTTGGGTAGGGACGTAAACCACTTTGATGCAGTGGGATTACAAGAGAAGGAAGAGAAAACCTCTGTCTCTCTACTTCCCTTTCCAAGGCTCAGAATGCCTTCCCACCTCTTAAGAAAGGGAACATACCAGGTAAAAGACCAGGAAATACCTTTAAATCTTCTCCCTGATCCCTCTATGCCTGGGAAGAAAGAAGAGCTTCCCTCTTCTAGGGCATAGATTCAATTACAACCCCAAAAAGAGCTGACCCAAAGACCTTGCTGCAGTACTGAGAATACAGGGGGGAAATGACTTCTCTTCTGATAGGCGTGAAAGCTAGATTAAATTATCATGATGTTCCTCTCTGGCCTGCAAAGCTGTCTGTGATTATTAGAAAACAGCACTCCAAAGGCTGTTTGGAAAGGTCACACTTTCCACATATATCCATGAAGCAATATCTTATTTCAGTGCTGATGCGCAAAGAGCCTGACCCATTCCACCCATCACCCAGGATATCAGTTATAACAATAAAAAAGAAACCTTTGCCTTTCCTTCATCTAAGTGAGAGATGGGGTGGTTGCAATCACAGACTTGTGCCCATTGGTTTTAGGCGCTGGGAAATACGCAGGTTGATAAGGGAGCTATAAATCCTGGCAGTCACGAGTGTATTGGATGTGGCTGATAAAGTATTGATCTTTCCTTTTGCCTTGTAGCAAGTCAAGGCACTCCAGTGTCATAACACCAAGGGGAGCTCATGGCCGAGAGTCCTGGGAAGATGCGAATCACCTCCATCCAGCCCATAGTGAGTGATTCCAGACAGCAGGAGGGCTTTTCCAGGCACAATTTCTTCCTCGTGTTTCTTTGAGTCTGGCCAAGGCAGCTCCTGTCTTGTGTCTGTCTTGAGAACAGGGTCTATGGGTCCAGCCTAAGATGTGAGCTTCCCTCAACACCAGCATGCCAAGGCCTGAATATCTATGGGATGTTTCCCAGGAAAGATCTGCTGAGCACATCTGGGCAAGGCTGGATGTTGCTGGCTGCCAAAGGGCTGCAGTATTCAAGAGGGCCTTCCAGGTTTGTCAGAGGGCTGTGCAAGTGTATCTCCAGGGTCTGTGTAATCACACCATGCTGTCAGTGTGAACTACACCAGGCAAGTCACAGCATGGTGGGGAAGGAGAGCTGAAAGCTTCCCTAGCGTTGTCCACCCTTCTTCATCACTCCTGTAAATCCTATCTGAAATAGGAGAAAGTAGTGTTGCCTTTGGGTTTATACCCTCCCATTTCTTCCTTCAACCTCTTCTTTTAGACCCTCCCTCTTTACTGCTGTTCTCAAAACCCCATGTTCCTGTCCATCTAGAAGATTGTTGATGTTGGTTTTCTCCTCCTTACTGCCTTCCGTGTTGCAATTGAAGCTGAAAATCTGCTCTTCCTGCTGCATAAAGAGGCTTTCGTGACATTTATCTGTAATTTTCATTAATTTCTCTTGCATGCTCATGAAATTGAGCATATCTGAGCAATCCCATCACCACACGAGCTTAGGGATTGTCTACTCCTTCCTATAAACACAGTTTCTGTGTAACTGAAAGTTTCTATCATTTGCCTATGAATTCGAATGCCCACACATGCACTGAGTTTTGCTTTTCTTCCCTTAGGAAAAATGAAAACAAAAAACTTCATTTCTTTTTAAATTTACTTGGATCCATTTGTTCAGTTTTGCTCAGCAGAAAGGAAGTGTTTTGCTGGGGTCACGCTGACCTCATGCTCTGCCTGTTTTCATTCCAGGGGGGTTGGAACTGGATGATCTTAAGGTCCTTTCCAATCCAAACCATTCTCTGATTCTATGATTACACAGGGACTTCATACCAGTCCTTTCCAGTGTCTTGGACCTTTTTACTTCAGCTCTGAGGCAACCTTCCAGTATGGACAACATTTTCCATAGTACACCCTAGACCTTGATTCCCACCATGTCCATGTTCATCCAGCGAGAGAAGTGAGTGCAGCGCCTGGCCAAGGTTAGATGGGATACCGTTAAACCCAAACACAGATGGTCTCTGACAGCTCAGAAAGATTCAGATTATTTGCGATGGAAAATATTCCACCCAACAAAAAAACCCAACCAAAAATAAAAATCCACCCATAAAACCCCAAACAAACAGAAAATTTATTAAATTCAGGAATTTGATGATATTTCCTTTGGATGAGAAACACCAAAACAAGGTCTTTCCAGAGACGTGTGTTAGGGAAGGGATAGCTGTTCTGGAAATGCTAATATTTCAGTCTGGTTTTGAAATATTTGAGAAGAAAACAACAGCGTTCCTCTGGGCCTACAGTTCTTGTTTCATCTATTTGCAATGCAGCCCCACATCCAGCAGCTTTGGTACCTTCTGAGAATTGAGCAAGCCACATCTTTCATGAGAAATGCGATTCGACCAGGCCAGATTGGACAGAGCCTTGGGTGACATAGTCTAGGGTGAGGTGTCCCTGCCCATGGCAGGGGGTTGGAACTGGATGAGCTTCAGGTCCTTTCCAACCCAAACCAGTCTATGGCTCTATGACTTTTGGAGGCTGGTCCTGTCCTGGTGGGTGCAAGAGCTGGAACAAGGTTGAAGAAAGGATTGCAAGCAAAAAGGGGAAAGCAGATGATTGAGAGCATCTAAATCCAAAAGAGGAACTTATGAAAGTGGATTTCTTTTTGTACAAAAGGGGAAAATACAAGATGAAATTCATGTGTGCATCAACGATAAATTCCTCTTCCAGGATTATATGAGAGGCATGACTCACATGCTGTCCACATCTCTACCTTGGGGGACAAAATGCAGCATCACGGTTTGCAGTGCAGTCTATTGGAAATAATCTCTTCTGGACAAAGGTGTTGTTGGAAGTGGCTGCCATTTCCAAACGCCAGAGTTTGGAAGCGTGCAAAGAATGACAGTCACAGGAACTGGTATTTGAACAGGAAAACCAGTGCCAAGTGCTATATTTGGGCATGGTTAGTGCCATGTTTATTATTGTTATCACCACTGGAATTATGGTTCTGGTTGGAGACTGTGCCTGAGATCAGACCTCCTTTTAGCAAGGGCTGTCTGCAAATATTGTCCCTTCTCCCAGGACAAAAATAAACAAAGCTGTTAAAAAATACTCCTTTTTAGTAATAGCAAGGGTGCCCTATGTGTACAAGCAGAGTTGGCTTCAGGGTACGCAAGAAACCTATGTTAAGTGCAACCCAAATCACCCATCTGAGAGATAACTCCTCTTACCAAGGAGTTTTATCTCCTAGTAGACATGAGGTGGAAAGAGTGAGGTATTGCCATCCCCGTCTGAGGCACAGTGAGATGAAGCAACTTCCGCCAGAACCTGCAGGATGATGTCCCTAAACTCTGTCTTCCTAGTTCAGAAAAGCAGACACCTGGCTTGTTCTGAACTGGAGCTTGGTGGAAGGAGAGTTTGGTTACAGAGCCAGTGCCTGGGCCACCTGACTCAGGAGAACCCATCTCTTAAAATCAAGCTTTCAAGGCAAGATCCAGCTATGGTGGTCGGCCTGGTATCCTGAGGGGTGATCATAGGAGAATAGGGGCTTGATTGCATGCCAGTCACAGCCCCTAAATAGCAGGATAGTTTGTGCTTTCAGGTATAATTTTATAATAGACATCTGTTTTCTAGGCCACCCGAGTACTGGGGTATATGGGAGACCCTGACTGCCTAAAATAACACAGAGACAGGACTCAATTGACTAAACATAACCATCATGGGCAATTTTTTTCACCCCACAGTTCTCCAGCTGCTCTCCAAGAGCATGGATCTCTCATAGTCCTCTCTCTTATCTACTCTCCCCATGTGGGAACATCTCAGCTGACAACAGACACCTCTGTTTAAGCAATGGATCTTGCTGTATGTACAGATGTCTCCCTGTGAGGTGGCCATCCAACTTCATGTTACAGTCAGTGAAAACAGAGCTCTGCCAAAGGGCCCACCGGGAGGTCCCTAGAGCAAACTGAGATGCTCCAGCTTACCTGAAACATCTAAGCAGCGTACAAAGATAAGACATCAGACTTCATGAAACTTATTCTTCTTTTGAAGGGAAATCTAGAGGCTGGAAGGTACCATAGGACCTCAGGTATGGCATTGGGCACTTTTGTTGGGAAACTGAATCATGTCCATAACCTCTGAGCCAAATCCCAACCATCCAGTGCAGCCTTCCCTGATGGGTCTTGAAAGTGTTTCGTCTTCTGTCTTACATTGAGTTCTACTACTAAAAAAATAGCATAACATAAATGAGCTCATTTGTTGTAGTGACCGTTTTTCAGCAGGGTTCCAAATGACCCTTCAAAGCAAGATGAGCTATTTCATGGGTGAGGAAAGCGTGGCACAGGTAGGTGAGTGGAGATGCCTGTGGTCATTCAGAAGGCATAGCTGGGAACAAGGCCCAGTACTCTCAACCATCAAGCCAGGCCTCTATCCACAAGGTGAAATTGTGCATCCCAGCATTTGATCCTCAGATCCAGCATAGGAGCTGGTGAAGTCCAGCTGCTGGCTGAAGGTTGCCTCTTTTCCCATAAGCATAGGTTGAATCGTAGAATCAACTGGATTGGAGAAGACCTGTAAGATCAATCAAGTCCAACCATTACCCCAGGACTGCCAAGACCACCACTAACCTAAACTAAAATAGTGATGTTTCCAACATTCAATTGATCTAAGCCAACAAGCCTGGCCTCACTCTAGAACCTAGTGGAGATGTCCATCTCATGAACATTTTGAGACCCTCAGAAGAAGGTTTGGAGCACACGACCCTATTACACTGCTTTGATGCACAAGAAAGTCTCAGTTGCATTTGCTGCAAGGCTCTGGAAGAGTGGAAGTTCTCTCTGCCCATTCCCCTTCCTGGCTTTGTGCATTGATATTCTCCACCATCCCACTGCACTGGTGTGACTCTGTGCACTGAATTTCAATTAGGGGGTAGGGAATATGGTCCTCATGCAGAAATCCATTAGAAGCTGCCTGCTATTGAGGGGCAGTGAGGAGAGAAATGTGATTGTCTGTGAGCCTGAAAACAAAGGGAATGTGCTGTGATTTTACTGGAAGCAAGGTACTGTCGGTGGAAACAGGTCAATATAAAAATGACTCTCAGCTGCTGCATTGAAAAGGCTGGGAAAATGGATGAATAAAGAAAGCAATTTAGGTAGGAGGGGAAAAAGAGGGGGGAAAGGAGCTTTATTTTATCAAATTACAGCTGTAGCTTTCTTTTTTTTCCTTTTTTTACTTCATGGGGTGCTTAAAGAGAGGTCAGGACCCTCGTTCTTCAAAGCTGATGTTCAAGCCCCATGCACAGCAATTCAGAGCAGGGGTTGCCTTTTCACACTGCGTTTCCAATCTGTTGGGCATCTCTGGGGCTTTCAGCACATTTTCAGACTCTCAGCTTTAGCCAGAGCAACCAATTCTCCCTAGGTGAAGGTGAGTCAGATAAAACCTCCATAAACGCCTCTGGTGGCTGAGTTCTAACGAAGGTCCCACACCTCATTATCTCTATGGATCCAACCATTAGATTTCCACTTTTACCACCCTTCTGCTATGGAAATCTCTTGAAGAAGGGGGTACCCAGTCTCAATGGTCCTGTCTGGCCCCCAACTGCCAATCCCAAGGGCAGCTTTCTCCTGTTGTAGACTATGGGTCGTATATGCCAGCTCCACATGGATGTCTGGTACCTGGGACAATTCTGAGTGCATGAATCAAGGTCCTGAAGACAGACTGAGAGAGCTGGGCTGGTTCAGCCTGGACAAGAGAAGGCTTCTTAAGGGGAGACCTCAGAGCAGCCCCAGAGCCTAAAGAGTCTACAGGAAATCTGTAGAGGGGCTTTGGACAAGGGCCTGTAGGGACAGGACAAGGGGAATGGCTTTAATCTGCCAGAGGGGAGACTGAGATGAGCTCTTAGGCAGAAGTTGTTCCCTGTGAGGGTGCTGAGGCGCTGGCACAGGGTGCCCAGAGAAGCTGTGGCTGCCCCATCCCTGGCAGTGTTCAAGGCCAGGTTGGACACAGGGGCTTGGAGCAAGCTGCTCTAGTGGAAGGTGTCCCTGCCCGTGGCAGGGGTTGGAACTCGATGAGCTTTAAGGTCCCTTCCCACTCAAACCATTCTGTAATTCTAAGTGGGGTGAGACAATTGCCACCTCCAACCCGAAACATCTTTGGGCAATTCAGCTGGAATTGGTGGGTGCAAAAGTAAGGCAGAAAGCCTTGCCAGGAGCAAGTCCCACAAGCTATGCTGACATCTTCACCTGTCTGTTCTCAAAGAGCTATGATGTTCATTTGATTTTGACTCTGCATAATGCCTTTCAGTGGTGGGAAAGCCCAACTCCCAGCCAGGGCAGGATACGTTGCAAGCTATAAACTTACCCAGACTCATCTCTGCTTCATATTTCTGTGCCCTTAAAGCCTTAGATTTCTACTTTTCTGCCCAGCAGGCCCTATTTCACAGCCTTCAAATGATAGCCATTGCATAACATATCTGTCTCTAAGTATCACATCTATAACTTACACTTTGGTGCAGCACTCCAGAGCTTTCCAGAACTGTTAAACAGTGAGGATGTCTCTTGGTAAGTGAGGAAGGTGCCCATGCATTGATGTGTTTTCTGCACTGTGTCCTTCTTTGACTTTCCATTAGACTAGTAGGAAGGAAGCTTGTAGTTGCAACACAAAACATGTACCCAAACTGCCCCCTTCTCTGCATGGTCCACAGTGCTACCAGCTTCAGTGTTTGAAACAGGAAACAGTGCAAATGAGGAAGGAACCACAGAACAAGTGCAGAGGCCAACTTGTTTTACTGTCACAGAACTTTGCTCTTGCCATTCTGCTCTAATAGTTACATTCTCTTGCTGCCTCAAGTCTCCCTCCATCAAGATCCCACTAACCAGCTCTTCCAAGCAGATACAATCTACTGATGGTCCTCTCTGCTTTGTAGAGTTGGCTGGGACCAAATTCAGGAGCTTGATTAGGTTGGTTGTTTCAATAATATACATGCATCTAGTGCCATTTGAGACACCCTTGGGTGGCTGAACATCTGCAAAGGGCTTGCAGATGTGACACAGCACCTGTGGGAGACCAGCAACAGCTGAAGAAAGGGGGAAGCCACACAGGGTACAGCTCAAGTGGTCCTAGGTACTTGTGAATGGAATCAGCTTTCTGGATCCCATTGAATATACAAAGGGCAGGATGGAGTTGCTTAAACCTTTGGGTCTAGAAATAATTGCAATGCCCAAGAGTATCCAAAACATTTGCCCCAAATCAAGAGATGTGCTGCAAGATCACAGAGGACATAGAATCATGGAATCATAGAATCATAGAATGGTTTAGGTTGGAAAAGACCTTTAAGGTCATCAAGTTCAACCATTGACCCAGCACTGCCAAGTCCACCACTAAACCATGTCACTAAGGGCCATGTCTAAGTGTCTTGTGCATACCTCCAGGGATGGTGACTCCACCACTTCCCTGGGCAGCCTGTTCAAATGCTGAACAACGCTTTCAGTGCATAAATTTTTCCTGATATCACATCTAAACCTCCCCTGGAACGACTTGAGGCCATTTGGTCTCATCCTATCCCTTGCTCCCTGGGAGAAGTAATGAAGACCACTTGCTACTGAAGAACAGATAAATCATAATGGCTAAGGTGGCAACAGGGTTTTACACCTCAGTAACTGAAAGCTGCTGTAGATCTCCAATGGGTATTTCGGAGCTCAGACTCACATGAGGACAGTAACACTTAAGTATGGAAAGGGAGGTCTATAGATAACCTAAACCATACAAATAACTTTGTAAGCAGACATAAGTCCTACACATCAGAACAAAAGTAATGTGAGCCCCACCATTCATCCTGCCTGCTCCCCCATACTTCTTACCCAAAACGCTGCAGAGAGTATCCATCTTCTTCTGACTCTTTGGCTTCCATTTATCTTCTGCGTCAAATTCACCTTTCTCATCCTTCCCTTCCAGTCATGGCAGGATTACACATCTGCTCTCATTTCTTACCCTTTCCCGTACACACAGCCTTTGCTTCAGTAATAAAGCTACTGCATACCTCCATCCTCAACCTAATTCCTCCCTCGGGACTATCTGTTCCCTGCCTGGTATGTCTTCACCCAAACACCTCCTTAACACAGGCACTGGAGTTGAGTAACTGATGCATCCATAATAGAAACAAACAAAGGGGAAAAGTTCAACATAAATTAAACGGGGATCAGTGCAGAAGATCAGTGCATGATGTACCACCACTTGAAGGCTTGAAGACCTGGCGGTGCTTTGGTTTTAATCTGTTTTTACATAGAACACAATTGAATGGATGTTGATTTTACCTTTAAGATCACATGGTAAGGTATCTCCATGTCTTGTGGGTTAAATAAAAACACTGGTAAGCCCCTTATTGGTGACTGATCCTTTTAGATGTTCTGATCACCATATCAATCAAGTCCTGGTTTCACCTTCCCACCATGTAGCAATACACGGTGAGCCACGTGTTTAGGATCTCTCTCTTAGACAGAGAAACCAGAAATGCTGCTACTAACTCCCATGGGCTAAGGCAATGAAAGATAAGTCCGGGATTGCAGAGTGGCCAAGGTACCGGAGCAGCCTGAAGTCATGTGGCATTAATAAACCAGGGAGCTTAATGCTAAACTTGTCCTTTAATCATTAACCATCTTGTAAATAGCATTAATCTGAATCTTGAAGGAATTACTCTACCAAAGCTTTTGATCCCAGCTTTTTGGGGAACAAAGCCCTTTGGAAGTGACTTCAAGTCAATCACTTTCATTGTATCAAATATGATGAATTGCAGAGAATCAGCACTTCGCCTTATTTTCACAGAGCTTTAAAATAAGCCAAAGATTTCTCCAGAGTTAGCCAAAAAGAAAAGAAATTGCAAACACCTAAATTGTCCCTATTTTATCCAAAGTTTTTATTTCCACATGTCCTTACAAGATATAACTCCAACCTTCACTGCCTTATCCAGAGTCGGCTGTTACAGGAACAGACTTCCCAGAGTGGATCAGAAGCTGGCATGAGGCAGAGATAAGACCTCATCAGGGGTAAGAAGGAGTTCAAAGGAGTAAAACAAGGACAAAAGGCAAGGACCTATGATAGAAAACTGCAAATATATGAGTCTGAACAGAAAGGCACGTGAGATGCAGCACATGTGAGATGCAGCTGTCTCTGCTCACTTTGGACCTTGTGGAAGGGCAGGTTGTCTAGACTGTAGGAGTCAATTGAAGAAGGAGCCACATGTGTTAGGAGGAAGGGCAGCGGAAGAGGGAACAGCATCTGATAACAGTGACTGCAGTTGCAGACTGCTGAAACCCATTTACATCCACTCTTTCGCATCCCTCTGGGTGCACATTTGCCTCTTGCCTTTGGGATTGTGAAAGCTCTGGGATGAGGTTTGTTTTCTTAACCTGTCCAGTGGGATGTCAAAACAGTGAAGTGGTCTCTGTGCCGCAAGGCTCCCAGTCCTGTGACTATCAGTAGACACTGAAGGTACCATTCTATAGATGCACCAAAATCCCAGTGTCTGCATTTTGTAACCCTGCAATTTGTTGCCAAGTCTGTCTGTGGCTCTGGTTGGCATTTGCAGTACCATCAACCATGTCTTCAGTCTAGGTGACATGCAGTTTAGGCATAACCATGCTAACTGGGAATAAGGATATAATGCATGGCTTAGGCACCCCTGGCTCAGCGTAGCTATGGATCTGTGGAGCTACAGCATGTTAACCAAACATTTCCTTGGCTTCTTGGACAGATTTTGCAATTCACATAAGGTCCAACAGTTTCATTAAGAAGGTCAGAGTGTCCCACAGCTTCAGTCCACTGGGATGTGGTTTCTTCAATTGGAAGAGAAAGAGGGCAAAGTCTGTAGCCCTCAACGTGAAGATCTCCCATTCCTCCAAGCCCTGCACTGCTGAAACCACAGTCAGGGCACCTCTGTTTCTGGAAGACAAAGAGAGTTTGGTGACTTCACCCAAGGAAAAACGTAACCACCAAATTTTAAGTCTGAAGCCAAGAAAAAGAGAGGACAGAGCACCATTCTCCTCTGCATGACCTCTTTGCTGCAAGGAGCATGTGCCCACAGCATCACCAGGGCCTACAGGCCCCCATGGATGTGATCTCAGGGTCTTTGCATTGGCATGGTGTCTCTCCCAAGGCCATTCCTGGCTTTAGAAGTAACTGCTTGCTTTGGGACCTGTGGAATACAGATAATTACCATAGGAAAGATGCTATCAGTGAGCATTTAAATACAGTTGTACTCTAACCATCAGAAAGTTCAGCCCAGAGGAAATACAACCAAGAATTTTCACCAAATCACAGCATGAAGTTTGGGATTTCTGAAAGGTTGGAGGTTATGAAAAACTTCTCTCAATGAGTTCAGGAAACTGGAGGAAAAGTTCATCATTTCTGGCATAGGGTTGGGATTCTGGCATTGGGACATTCATCTCAAATTCGTCCACACACCACCCCACCTATTTATGCTTCATGCATATATCCCAAAGGGTCACAAGATACTTTCTAAGGGTGAAGAGCTTTTCATTTGAGACCAAAGAGAGTTAAAAAAGGCGAATCACGTGGCAAAGATGAATACAAAATGAGTCACAGTGCAAAAGGAGCACCTGAAAGGAAGCTTAAAACAGCAGCTTCCTCCTTGCTGCAGGCTGTAACGTGCTGCCACATAGAAAAGAGAGGAGAGTGAAATGCGTCCTTTCCCCTGCACAGCTGGTGTCAAAAATGAAGTCCTGAGTTCCTCCAATGCTCACACCCTCAGCCAAGGCTGAAAACCACATTAAACTTTGCTATGTGTCAGCACAGACAAGCAAAAGCTTCCTATCAAATAATACTTGATGCTCCAAGTGACATCAAACTCAGGCCATAGGCAAACCTCCCACAACAAAGTGAAACTTGAGCATCTTCAGCAGATCAGACTAAAACATGCCAGCTTCAATTGAAATCACCAGACAGATATCTTCTCTTCACTGATGCAGATCTCTGTTTACCCGATCCTCTGCTTGTCTGTACAAACCCCTTCATCGCTGTGACTAAGATGTCAGGAGGAAAACCTGGAATTTCAAATAGAAGAAAATTTAAAAGCAAAACAAACAAGAAATTGAGGTTTTGTTGTTGGTCTGGTTTAGTTTTGGGGGGTTTCTACTTGTCCAGAAGTCATGGTCTGCCTTAGTCTCTTGTGACTGCAGGCGCCCCGTCAAGTCATCTGGAACGCAGGCAGCACAGCCTGAATTTATACTCATGCAGAGCAGCAGAGCCTCATGGGTTTCTCTTCTTCCCCCTAAGATTTCCCCTTTTCTTTTGCTTATCTAACAGTAAAACCCCTCCCACCAATAAACTGGGTAAAAATGAGGAAGAAAAAGTGAGTAAAAGCACCCTCACAGCACAAGTCCTGAGCCTCAGAAGTCACTGGGATGTCAAAGCCCGCAGCACCATCCAATTGTAATCCGTATATTGCATCTGGTAGGAAATTCACAGAGATGGAAATGGGTCACACTTCCCTTCCCATCCCCCTGCAGAGGCCCTCATTGCTGTTTCGATTAGCGGAGCTGTGAAAAAGAGGACAGTTTACATTCCAGAACCGTGGGTCATACTTGAGCCTGTCATCTCCCTCCTCCTTTACATCCTCAGGCAATCGCAAAAGGGAGGCATTCTGCCTTAATCTGTTAACCGAGCTGAATCCTGGCATTTAACATTCGCTCTTAGCACCGACCAGCTTCTCCCAGCTCCATCCAGGAAGCTGCCACCGGCGCCCAATGTCTTTCACTTTAATATTGACTTCTTTTTCTTCAGCTGACATTTCCTGGCTCTGCATCTCCACGTGACTCAGTGATTTCCCGGACCCTGACTCTGGGCTGACATCAGCTCCGAGCACTGAAATGAATAAAACCACTCAGTCATCATATCCAACTAATTGCAGGGGAGGAGGGGAGGGTTGTTTGGCTTATTTTAGGGCAAGGATGTTGAGTTTCCTCTAAATCAGTATTTGGGGCTGAGCCGCAGCACATCTGCTATAAGGAACAGGTATGATTTTAATGACCAAAGGAGAGAAAGTAAACCATCATGGCTTGTTTTGCTCTGGGTATTTAAAGAGACAATAAGAGTACATAAAGTAAACAGTGCTGTGAAACACCTGGTACAGACATAAGGCAAAAGTCCAGCAGAGCTTCAAGGTGTTTTCCTGTCCTGAAGTCATCTCTGAAAGTGGCTGCACCTCCATGAGGCTCCATGACTTGCATAAAAGGAAGAAAAAGAAACAGTAAAGGTATTTGAGACATGCCTAGCATCTGCAGGCTCAGGCAAGCATTAGTAACTGTATAAACACATCTGCTTTCCCTGCTTGACGTTGTTCACTTCTTCCTCAAAAAAGAAGCATTTCTCTCATCCTACAGAAGCAAGGTGAAGCCAGCACTGATGCAGTATGTTAGTATCGACACTGTTTGTAGCAGGTCTTAGCACAGCAAACTTGAACCAGCCCGAACACAGCTTGTTTAAAATCCTCCATCCTTTTGCAGATTCTCAGTCACGTAGAATCATGGAATCCCAGACTGGTTTGGGTTGGAAGGACCTTAAAGCTCATCAATTTCCAACCCCCTGCCACAGGCAGGGACACCTTCCACTAAAGCAGGTTGCTCCAAGACCCGTCCAACCTGGCCTTAAATAGTGCCAGGGATGGGGCAGCCACAGCTTCTCTGGGCACCCTGTGCCAGCGCCTCAGCACCCTCACAGGGAAGAGCTTCAGCCTCATATCTAACCTAAATCTCCCCTGTTTAAGTTTGAATCCATTACCCTTTGTCCTATCTCTACAGTCCCTGATGAAGAGTCCCTCTCCAGCATCCCTGTAGCCCCCTTCAGATATTGGAAGTTTCCACTGAGATTCACTTGAAATCACAGCTTTTCTGTAGTTTTAAAGATTTCTATGTATTTATTTATCTTAATTCCCATGGTTTTTGGGTTCACTACCGTGAAATCTCACTTTTTCAGCCAGATTTCAGCAGAGTCGCTTGTACCCTCATCACCTTCTCTTTCCAGGACAAGGTGATCACCTGCCCATTGCAAGCGCTATCTGAGGCCATGACACAGCACCACTGGGAATCACGAGCCCCAGGACCTGCCATGCCACAGGGAACACACGCTTACACCCACACGGAGAGTGAATTATGGGCTGTCATGAGAACAAGGCACAAGCCCATTGAAAACACAAGCAAAGCAATGCCTCTCCCATCAGTACAGGAACCTAGATTATGGAGCCACAGAGATTCCTGCAGTGCCACACAGCCCTGTGTCAGGGGACTTTTCATCTGGTTTATCAGCAGGTCACATGAATTTCAACTGAGTAATTGAGTCTACCTCATCCTTTAAAAAAGACTTCATAACATAAGCAAGATGTTATGAGAAACACCCAAGTTCTGGTAAGGATATTTGTTTTTTCAGCCTGAATGCCTTTTTTTTTTCCCTTTCTGGGTGTGTTTTTTAATCTTTTAATAACTCTGTCTAGAGTTATTTCTCTGTGAAAACTGCCACCCTGCTCATAAAAGGTACAAATATTGCTCTCATGCAAACACAAAGGGTCACTTTCTTGATATTTCGATTTTTCTTGGTTTATAAAGGGGAATTTGGGGGTGAGGGATCAAAGCAGGCAGGCCCAAGTGGGGAAATCTTGCCCAGGGTTTGGCAGGGAGATTTTGGTTGATATTAAGCTTTCAGAGCAGGAGGTTTTCTGGCTTTTCCTCTAGGGCTGGTGCTGCTCTGGGCAGGTTTATTGACCAGGTCTGGCCATGGGTTAGCAACATGCATTGTCTGTCATAAGGCAATGCTGTTCTGCTTATGGATGCAGGCTGGAGTTCATCACCCCAGAGCTCTCCACATTTCTTGAAGGCAAAAAACCCACCTCTTCAGTGCATGCTAAGGGAAACCTGCCCTCTGTCCCAAGCTCTCAGCAATCCTGATTTATCCTTTCCAGTGCCTAATGTGGATACAACCCCCTCAACAGCAATAGCTTATCATACTGCAGGTCCCTATGAATTGCTCCATCCCTGGCAGTGTTCAACGCCAGGTTGGACAGGGCTTGGAGCAATCTGCTCTAGTGGAAGGCGTCCCTACCCGTGGCAGGGGTTGGAACTGGATGAGCTTTATTAAGGTCCCTTCCAACCCAAACCAGTCTCTTATTATAATATTCTGCACAGTCACTGCTGGATGGATCAGTGATGGTCAATGATGCTCAATGGGGACCATCAGTCTGATCCTACTTTCATGCTCATCGTGTTCATACACATTTATCTCCCTTAATTTCAGGGATGGCATTGGGTTGACCCCTTGTCATCCCATACTTGTGCTCATCTTGTGCACTGCACTCTGGAACCAGAGAACGCAAACACATGTGTTGTATTTTTGTACAAAACAACATAAAAATGCCTACACTACAGCCATGTAACCCAGTATTACAGTTGACAGCAGTGACCTAAGGGAAAATATGACAAGATAAACACACAGCCACATTTTTCCTGAATGCTCTCCCAGTGCATTCATCCAAATAACTTTCAAAACCCTGAAAGCAGCAGGACTCTGTCCATGGCATGTTTGGTGATGGAAAATATGTCCCTGGCAATGGAGGATATCCGCGGATACACACAGCTTTGCTTTAAAGAGACTGAGTCAAAGTTGCTGCAACCCCAGCAGCAGCATCCTCCCAGCATAAGGGTGAAGGTCACAGGGACACAAGACAGCAACACACAGCAAGGGAAATCCTTGGATGTTTAAACTATGCCTTTTCTATGGTCAGACGTGGGTTATCCAGGAATAGAATGGAACCTAATGGAACCACTGCTGTCAAATAAATAGGGTTGTGCCTGAGCTGTGCTATGTGGAGCAGCTCTAAAGCCAGTTCTGCGTGGAGCAGCTCTAAATCCAGTTCTGCATGGAGCAGCATAGGGTGAATCAAGCTGTTTGATGTGCTGGACAAGAAACTCTTTGTGTCCCCAAAAGTAGTCATATCCATATTGTATGTCCTCAGGGACAGATGTCATTTTGCTGCTGGGTGTGTTGGTTATTCAGTGTTTGGCTGCAGAAGAGAGGCCTCAACGTGGGTGTTTGTCTTGGAAAAAGAAGTCTGAGCCTTTAAGACACCCAAATCATTTTGGATTTTAAAGGGTGGAAAAAAGTCTTGAGGAAGGGTGAGAAAGGTACCTGCTTAATATGACATGATCAAAGATCAAATCTCTCTTCTTTTAACCTTAAAAACTACATTAAAATGACTAAAAATTTAAATCTCTCTTCCTTATACCTTAAAAAATACATTAAAATGACTAAAAGTTCAAATCTCTCTTATGCCTTAAGAACTACATTAAAATGACTGAAATTGTCAGGGCGCTGTCTGAACAGCAATGTCAAGGTTTGGTTCAGGCCCCACTGCAAGGGAAATACAAACACTGCGCACCCGTGTGATGAATATCTCGTTCTCAGCCAAGCTGTTACTTGAACAGAGCCTGCCATAGCACAATAGGTCCCCTCATACCAGCTCACTGCAGTAAGCTTGCAGAGGAGCCATTTTTACCTGTCACGCAGAAGAAAAGCAGAGGATTCAATGGACATAAGAAAAGCATCACTTGGAAGACCTTAGTAGGCCTGAAGTTTGGGTCAAGGCATAGTCATGGAAGCAAAATTGTCAGGGCAATGAGCTGGCCCCTACAGACTGATCAGTGTCCCCGAGGGTGCTTCACTCTCTCTGAAGCCAGCAAAAGTAGTCTGTAAATATCAAGAAGAACCTACTTCTTCCCATGGTATTCCTGGGCTTGGGAGGTGGTTTTCTCCAGGGGATCAGAGATCTGCATCACCAGTTAGTGCTTCTGTTTGGTACCCACCATCAGTGTCACAGAGATTTTGATTCCCATTCAACTTATTCAGGAGCTGTCTTTCCCATATAGGGATGGAGCATTCACTACTTCTTTGGGCAACCTGTGCCAGTGCCTTACCACAAATAACATAAATACCATAATAACACCATAAATAACACCTTCAGGCTGCAGAATCCACACTGGATGCACCCCCCCCACCCCCCCATTTACCCTCTCCAGTCTGCCCCTGCTTTGCAGGGCTGGAAGTCCTAATGACCCAGTGTGATCCTTGAAGGGGTCTCCTACTGGAAATGAATTGCTCTAGGTGGCAGGTTCTTTCCTCCTCAGGGGGAACATGGGCTTCATCCACCAATGTGCCCACCCAGTAGGGCTTAGGGAAGGGAGGCTTAATGGTTTTACAAGGTTAAGGTCTGCTCTGTTCCCAGTGTGTTCTCAGCAAGGGAGATATTGGGAAGGAAAAGCCTCCTTCCTGATCTCTGCTGGGCCCAGGGGAGCAGCAGGCCCATAGGAGGAGCATCTTGATGCTGCTGTACAGTCACACCAGGGTTTTATCTCTCAGAGGTTCACACAAGACTTCTTGCAGCAGACACAAGGTGCACAAAATCCAGGTAGAGGCATTATCCTTCCATGTGCTGGTTATCTCCAGGGGAGGAGCTCTCTCTTCCTACTCTCTTGACCTTCAACCCCAGGAGATTTCACAAAGCATGGGGAGCTGGACCAACTCCGTGGGGGTCAGTGTAGATGAGAAGGGAGCTTTGGGCTTTGCAACCTCTCACTTCTCAGCTCAGGTTGACAGTGCATTCACCAGGGAGGTGCCTGTGCCCAAACAACCTTATTTTCACCTGTGGGGTCTTGTGCAATGCCCAAGGGAAGGAGCCAGAGCAAACAGCCATTTCGTCTGATATCACCATTCCTACTGCAGATTAAGTGTTTCTAGTCAATGGTTCTGATGGGTCTTGTGAATGGGGGATCGAGAAAGACTTGCTGTAAGCAGGGACTGCCTTGCCTCTTTCTGCTTCTCCTGGGAATGTCACACTGACCATTTTGCAGTAATTGCTCACTCCAGCCCTCCCAGTGCTCTCCACAGCGCTCAGTGTGCAGAACCGGATTGCTGCAGTGACCAGTGCCTGGATGCCCTGGTCTTCACTTAGCAGGTGAATACACATGTGGAGATGCCCCACTGCAACTGCTGGGAAGGACCCTGTGGTGCTTCTTGCCAAAATAAAGAAGATCCTTTATCTTTGATTATTTTCTTTATTTATTATGTGTATATTTTATATTTACAGTATATTATTTATCACGCTATTTATTAATTATAAATTTACTACAGGCAAAAGAAACTGCAGTGTGGGATTGGAGCAATTCATGGCTATCGGCACCCTAAATCACTGCTCCAGTAGTCCTCAAGCCCATGCAATAAGCTCTCACATGCAGCCCAGACTGAAACTTTCCTCCGTGACCATAGGTCATAGAATGGTTTAGGTTGGAAAGGACCTTAAGATTATCTAGTTCCAACCCCCTGCCACAGGCAGGGACACCTCACACCGGAGCATGAATCAGGACTGACTACATTTTGCTTCTTGTTTATCAAATGCAGTTTTACTCTGGTTTTATTTCTGAAATTCCCAGTGTGGATGGATAAGTAAAAGGCAAAAACAAATAAATCGAGTCACCAAAAAAAAATAAATAAGGAAATAGAAAAAAAACCCAGCAAAATAGGAATTTGCTGTTATGCCTGAAAGTGGAGAATAAACATTTACAATATTCCAGCAGCCACCTAAGTCAGCTTCCACGCCAGGATATTTATTCACCAAGAGCAGTGTTTTTGTGCCTTTTGTCTTTGAGAACTGCTTGAAATGAAACCACAGGTTTTGCATCCCAGGCTGACAAATTATCTTCTTGCTTTAAAACTCCATTTTCAACTATTTTAAGCAACTTGTGACTAAAAGAGCTGTCAAAGTGACTAAAAGAGCTGTCAAAAGTGGTACAAAGTCCTCCCTCTAATGAGCAGATCACCCGGCATTGAGGATCAAATTCCACTGCTGCATGTGGCATGCAGCTCTCTTTTACCTTGCTACTTCGGGTGCCTGGAAGGCAGAATTTTAACTGATAGACATTATATTCTCACCCTTACAATATGTTTCATCCAAGGATTTTAATGTGCTTTAGAAATCATAGAATCATAGAATAGTCAGGGTTGGAAAGGACCTTAAGATCACCCAGTTCCAATCCCCTGCCATGGGCAGGGACACTTCACACTAAACCATGCCACCCAAGGCTATGTCCAACCTGGCCTTGAACACCGCCAGGGATGGAGCATTCACAACTTCCCTGGGCAACCCATTCCAGTGCCTCACCACCCTCACAGTAAAGAATTTCTTCCTCAGATCCAATCTAAATTTCCCCTGTTTAAGTTTGAACCCGTTACCCCTTGTCCTCTCACTACAGTCCCTAATGAAGAGTCCCTCCCCAGCATCCCTATAGGCCCCCTTCAGGTATTGGAAGGCTGCTATGAGGTCTCCACGCAGCCTTCTCTTCTGCAGGCTCAACAGCCCCAATTTTCTCATCCTATCTTCATACGAGAGGTGCTCCAGTCCCCTGATCATACTCGTGACCCTCCTCTGCACTTGTTCCAGCAGTTCCATGTCCTTTTTATGTTGAGGACACCAGAACTGCACACAATACTCCAAGTGAGGTCTCACAGAGCAGAGTAAAGGGGCAGGATCACCTCCCTCGACCTGCTGGTCACACTCCTTTTGATGCAGCCCAGGATACGGTTGGCTTTCTGGGCTGCAAGTGCACACTGCTGGCTCATGTTCATTTTCTCATCGACCAACACCCCCAAGTCCTTCTCCTCAGGGCTGCTCTGAATCTCTTCTCTGCCCAACCTGGAGCTGTGCCTGGGATTGCTCTGACCCAGGTGGAGGACCTTGCGCTTGGCATGGTTAAACTTCATCAGGTTGGCATCAGCCCACCTCACAAGCGTGTCAAGGTCCCTCTGGATGGCATTCCTTCCCTCCAATGTATCAACCGAACCACACAGCTTGGTGTCATCGGCAAACTTGCTGAGGGCGCACTCAATCCCACTGTCCATGTCACCCACAAAGATGTTGAACAAGACCGGTCCCAACACCGATCCCTGGGGGACACCACTCGTTACTGGTCTCCAGCTGGACACTGAGCCATTGAGCACTACTCTTTGTGTGTGGCCATCCAGCCAGTTCTTTATCCACTGAGTGGTCCACCTATCAAATTGATGTCTCTCCAACTTTGAGACAAGGATGTCATGTGAGACAATGTCAAACACTTTGCACAAGTCCAGGTAGATGACATCAACTGCTCTGCCCCTGTCCATCAGCTCCGTAGCCCCTTCATAGAAGGCCACCAGATTGGTCAGGCAGGATTTCTCCTTAGTGAAGCCATGCTGGCTGTCCCCAAGCACCTTGTTGGTTTTCATGTGCCTTAGCATGCCTTCCAGGAGAATCCGCTCCAAGATTTTGCCAGGCACAGAGGTGAGACTGACTGCTCTGTAGTTCCCCGGCTCATCCATTTTCCCCTTCTTGAAAATGGGGGTTATATTTCCCTTTTTCCAGTCGCTGGGAACTTCACCTGACTGCCATGAGTTTTCAGATATGATAGACAGTGTGAGGCTCTGTCCAAGCTAAACATCACACCTCTCCCTGAGTTGTTTTTGTTCACTATTGTTTCAAGCATCACCACATTAGAGTGCTCTAAACATCAGTGAGTGATGAGAAAATGGAAACTCCCTGTTTCGGATGACTTTGTTTCATGCTTGTGATTTGTTGTTATTCCCTGTGATTTCAATGGCATTCCTCACAGTGCTGCAAATGGTCACATCTTTGTAGGATCCCTGCGTAAGTGGGGATGAAAAGGCAATCCTACTTTGACTCATTGAAGACAGGGTGAAAGACACACTGCAAACCAAGTCAAAGTCATGTCCTGCAGGCTCTTTTGTTACTTTTATAGTTCTTCTACACATGCACAAGAACCTGAAAAAAGAAAATTAAAAGGAAAATAGATAGAGAGAGAGATTATAGATAGATAGACAGATTAGATAGATAGATAGATAGATAGATAGATAGATAGACAAATTGCTAAAGCACCACTAACAGCAAAGGATTAAGGGCGGGTGAAAGACATGAACCTGTGGTGAATGAGAATGGATTAAACATGTTCCCTTTCTCCCACAGGGGACATTTTAGCTGGTTTTAACTCATTACTTGGAAATGTGTATCTCCATAAGTCTGAAAACAGCAGTGTCTCTTGGAAGGTGGTCAGAAGCTGCAGTCTGACTAACTCTAGCTGTGTAAAAGAGAAGCAACTTCTGAGGGGAGAAATGCCCTGTGGAAACCACTCGTGGGTAGAGTCAACACGACAGGCACTCTTAGCTCAAATCAGGAGACCACATCAGCTGAACTGGATTGCTATGACTACTCATGAAGAAAGAGTCAGTTGTCCAGCAAATTAGAGCCTATCATAGAATCATATAATCATAGAATAGTTAGGGTTGGAAAGGACCTTAAGATCATCCAGTTCCAACCCCCTGCCATGGGCAGGGACACCTCACACTAAACCATGCCATCCAAGGCTATGTCCAACCCAGCCTTGAACGCCACCAGGGATGAAGCATTCACAACTTCCCTGGGCAACCCATTCCAATGCCTCACCACCCTCACAGTAAAGAATTTCTTCCTCATACCCAATCTAAACTTCCCCTGTTTAAGTTTGAACCCGTTACCCCTTGTCCTGTCACTACAGTCCCTAATGAAGAGTCCCTCCCCAGCATCCCTATAGGCCCCCTTCAGGTATTGGAAGGCTGCTATGAGGTCTCCACGCAGCCTTCTCTTCTGCAGGCTGAACAGCCCCAATTTTCTCAGTTAATATGTGGAACTTTAAAAATCTCCATCGCTGGCTTTAGAAAAGGGCAGTTGCCCAAGCTTTTTCTCACCTGGTTTCGGAGCATGTTCTACCAGAGGCATGGATGCCTTTATTCATGTTGGCTGTCATAAGCCAAATAAACATGCTATACCAGGCCCCTCCAGAGCACAGCATGGATGTGAGACCACAAATTGAAGCCACAAAGAGGAAAATTATAAGCAATTTTGCGTTCCCTGGCACTCAAGACTTCTGTAGTCATCTTAGAGACAGTAAGGAAACCATCCTTTCTGCAGAGTGCTCAGTATTGTTCTGGTTTCTGTGTGGGTAATGTGAGCCACAGAGATGTTAAAGTGTCCTGGACAAGGTCTTAGGAAGAGTCACAGTCACAGATTCAGGAACAGAGCTCAGATATCTCCTCTCCAAGTCCTGCTGACTCAGCACTATAAAACGTTTCTTATCCCATCAGCTAGGGTAGATTCCTTTGTGCTAAATCACTGGTAGTAAAAAGGATATAATAATTAGGATAATTAACTCCTACATAAGCGAGACATGATGCAGTTTACAAAGACCTCCAAGAACCACTTATCACCAGTTTGCATCTAGGTAAGTTGAAGTGCTGGGAAATTAGAATCATTCAATCCCAGACCTGTCCTTTTCAGTCATTGGTATATGCAGGATCATAGACACCCTGTAAGGGCACCATGTCCTCCTAAATCACAGCTCTCTGCATGCCAAGGCGCAGGAGTGCCAAAGAGAGATGTACTCCAGGACACCAAAGGTGGGTGAGAGCACGTGTTAGGCTTATCACATGCCTACAAGCAGTCCCAGGAAGGTTGATTGCAACACGTCATCCCTCAGGCATTCAGCAGGTGATCAAACACTTTGAAGCCTGTCCAAAGAAGGGCATTGGAGCTGGTGAAGTGTCTAAAGAACAAGTTTTATAAGGCATACAGGAGAGAACTGGAGTGGTTCAGCCTGGAGATAAGGGGGAACCTTATCGCTCCCTACAACTGCCTGACAGGAGGATGGAAGCAAGAGGAAGCTGGTCTCTGCTCCCAAGGAAAAAGGGATGGGACAAGAAGAAACAGCCTCAAGCTGCACCTGGGGAGGTTGAGATGGAGCTGAGGAACAATTCCTTCCCCAAAGGGTGCTCAGGCGTTGGAACAGGTGCCCAGGGCAGTGCTGGAGTCACCGTCCCTGGAGGTATTTAAAAGAAGTGTAGATGTGTCACTTAGGGACATGGTTTAGTGGTGGCCTTGGCAGTGCTGGGTTAGCAGTTGGACTTGATGAACTTTAAGGTCTTGTCCAACCTAAACAGTTCTATGATTATATCAGGGTCACATTTTGCATGCCAAATTTCCCAGCTGGAGACCTGGGTGATGCCCACTAGGAATTCGGAGTCATTTGCACAAAGGTACCCTTCTCTTGCCTTCCAGCATGCCTGGAGGAGGAACACAAGCACATTGGCTAGGGGAGATGTTGCTAAGCATTTGGTGAAAATCACAGGTTTTAGGCTGTTATCTTTGGTCAAGAGAAGTCTGTATTATTCGTGCCCTTCGTAGACATGGTCAACGGGACTGCCTTTCAGTAGAGGAACAAAGCCAAAGTTCCAACTGAGTCTCATTCCTGCAGAAACCACAGCGAGGATTTTGTTTGTTGTTTTTGGAAAAAGCACACAGGTTGCTATACACAGGACTCCTAATTTACCCAGCCATCTGCAGCAGAAGGCTGGTGGTGAATCAACACCAGCTGGAGCCTAGCAGAAGCATTTAGGTTGCATGCGAGGCTACGTTCTAAGCCTTCATTAGTGGGAACCACTGAATTGTTTCTAATATCCACTGCTTTCCTGATGAATCAGGCTGATCAAACCCATGCAAGAGGTCCTGAGGTATTAAACTCTCAGACCACACACACTCTTAGATGAGTACTAAGCAAACTGCTTTCTAATAAGCTCAATCTCCAGCTTTCTTGTCCAAAATCTCCCCTGTTTTCGGGTTTAAAGTTCCTCATAAGCTGAAGCTTCTGCATAGCCTTTGGCTGCATCTAGAGAAGAAGCGAAGTTGAATAGACTCGATTTTGGGTCTTCATTTTACAAAACTAGTAAGTTCCTGAACAGGCAGAGAGAAGCATATCTCTTTTGAACCACTCTTAACACCTGAGAGGGAGGAACATACCCCATAAAATGCCTTAGAATGACACCAGCTCCTAAATAGCTGAAGAGATGGTTTTGTGGCTGGTTGTCAAGGCTTTTCTCACATAGGTGAATTCCTGAGACACATCAGAGATGACTTGCTGTTCTGCTCCATAGGTTAGATCTTTCCTAAGCCTGGAAGAGCTATTTAACCTGGATGTTCTTCTACCTGGGAAAAGCACAAAGAACCAAGTTTTGCACTTAATAGAGGGACTGTAGATTCAGTGCAACTTAACTGATTTCAGCTGATTTGCTTCAAGTTGTTTGAAATTAGAACATGACATAGAGTCACAGAATCATGGAATCAGCCAGGTTGGAAAAGGCCTGTAAGATCATCAAGTCCAACCCTTACCCCATCAGTGCCAAAACCACCACTAACCCATGTCACTTAGGCCTCAGCTCCACGGTGTGTGAACACTTGCAGGGATGGTGACTCCAGCACTGCCCTGGGCACCTCTTCCAATGCCTGAGCACCCTCTGGGGAAGGAATTGTTCCTCAGCTCCATCTAAACCTGCCCTGGTGCAGCTTGAGGCCGTTTCCTCTTGTCCCCTCCCTTGTTCCTTGGGAGCAGAGCCCAGCCCCCTCCTGGCTCCATCCTCCTCTCAGGCAGTTGTAGGGAGCGATAAGGTCCCCCCTGAGCCTTCTCTTCTCCATCTGAACCCCCCAGGTCCCTCAGCCGTTCCCCATCACACTGTGCTCCAGGCCCTGCTCCAGCTCCAGTGCACTTCCCTGGACCAGCTCCAACACAGAGACAGATCCATTGCTTCAGCCACACCTTTCCTATCACAGGTTCACCTAACATTTGTTTGATGCTTCACATGAGAGATGTTTTGTGTCTGATCACTGGCAAGTCAATGAACCCATAATGATAACCACTTTATCTCTCTTCCCTCTGACCTTCACTGAATGGTCTACTTAGCCTTCACTTTATAACTTTACCTGACAGTGGAGAACATCCTATAGGCAGAAGCTGATTAGAAAGAGCAGCACTGTAGCTCCCAGCTATTGTTTCTTGCTTGGCTTTTGCTTGTTGCCATACAACAGTCTTTTTCTTGGCCTTTGCATGAATTCCTAAGGAAAATAACCCCACTTTTTTTTTGCTTCCAGACACTAGCATGACTTTTGACTTGTGCTCACCCATAGGAACAGCAGGGCAATAGATACAGCTGCTGATTATCCCCATCCTATAAGCCTGAAAGTATCCTCTAAACACATTCCCGGAGGGATGACAAGGGAGCCAAGACTTAGCGTGGCAGTAGATGGCGCTGAAGACCTTGAAGCCTATCAAGGAGCCTTGGTCACCCCCCAGCAACTTTGTAGGGGTTCCCAAACAGACTTGCCCCCACTCTGTTCCGCTCCTACAGTGAAACCACCACAGAAGAACAGAGGGAGACCTCATCCTTGAAACCTCAACCACTTTCAGAGCAGGGCAGGTGTTGGCTTATGCTAAGTTCAGAGATACCTTTACCAGAAGTGGGATGATGGTAAGAGGGTCTGACTGATGGTTAGAGAGCAGTAATCTGTGGACTACAGAGAACCCAGTTTCTGGACAACAGCCACATATAATGTCTTCTCAATAGATGTCATTACCAGTCTATTTAGAGGGTTGAGCACAGTCACAAGCAGCGGATGGCCTTCTTTCTCTGATCTCAGTAATCTCTCAAGAGGCAATTACATTTATAGCCTCAGAGGTGTGTCTCCAATTATAGAAGTGCTGCGGGTCAGCTCCAACACGCTGACTGACACTGTTACCATGAGACCTCTTGGAACTTGTGACAGCCTGTGCCATGGGATTTCAGGTCAGGAGCCCTCATACCTCCTCTTATCTGATAGAGCATGGTGTATCTTCAATGGCACTTGACACACCTGGCTGAAAAACCCACCTTGACCTCCCAGACTTCCTTGGTTGTTCTGATGGCTTCAGGAAAAAGGGAGAGGAAGGTCTTCTTTTGGCCTGCTATGTGACTGGTGACATACACTTCGTATGGCTGGAGAAGCACCATACGTTGTGGTGGCTTTGGTCTGGGACCACAAAGGTTTCTTGGCTGGAAAATGCAAAAGGATGTGATAGGACAAGGGGTGGTGGGTTCAGACTGAAACAGGGGAAGTTCAGGTTGGAGATAAGGAAGAAGTTCTTTAGTGTGAGAGTGGTGAGGCACTGGCACAGGGTGCCAAGAGAAGTGGTAAATGCTCCATCCCTGGCAGTGTTCAAGGCCAGGTTGAACAGAGCCTTGGGTGACATGGTCTAGTGTGAGCTGTCCCTGCTCATGGCAGGGGGTTGGAACTGGATGATCTTACAGTTCTTTCCAACCATAACTATTCTATGATTCAAAGATTCTATGTCTATTCCACTGGTGGGTAAGTATGCCTGTGGATGAAGAGCACATTAAGAGCCCACAGCAATAAACAGTAAAAGGATGACTTCAAGTGGGCCTCAAGCTGCTCCAGGGGAGGTTTAGATGGGAAACTAGGAAAAATTTCTTCATCAAAAGGGTTGTCAAGCACTGGAGCAGCCTGCCCAGGGAAGTGGTTGAGGCATCATCCCTGGAGGGGTTTAAAAGATGTGCAGATTAGGCCCTTAGGGACATGGTTTAGTGGTGGACTTGGCAGTGCTGAATTAACAGTTGGACTTGATGATCTTAAAGGTCTGTTCCAACCTAAACAATTCTATGATTCTATGAGTTATATTAAACCACTTTCTGCTGTGACTGAATTGTGCCTTCTATCCATCTTGAAACACAGGAAGCAGAGCAGATCTCCAGAGCTGCCTGACCCCAGCTCCCTTTCCAGTCAGTGAGTCAACAGCACATGAACACTTTGTCACCGATGTCTGAAGGCCCTGCTTTCACTGGGGGCTGAGCATCACCTGCCTTTCTCTTGCAGTTAAGCTGCAATGTGGGCACTGAAGCATATTGCAGGTGCTGCAGTGACATCTCAGTAAAGTCTTGTGTCTACTTAGCGAATTACTGTCACAAAGGCTGTAAAAGTCAATTGTCACTGATAAAGATAAAACATGTCCTTAATTACCTATGAGTACAGGGGCAGCCAGACTTGGGCCAGAACAAGAATCTCTGTGTTGTTTTAATGCTTCTCCAAGTTGCCAGTTCAAATTCTCACCAGGGCAATGGAGAATCACCTTTGAATGAAATGCCAGCTCCATAAAGTACTCAGATTAACCAAAAAATCCCCTCCCTTTAAAAGCCTTAAAGACACTGAAAAATCCTTCCTCAGGGGCTTTTTCCCCAGCCTTTAGCAGCCCATCCATCCTTATTCATCACATCGCAGGTCATCATGACCATTTTAGGCAGGAAACCAAGCTTCTTACTAAGCACCCTTATCTAATCGCCATGGTCAGGATTTCCAACTCACATGCCCTAAAGACATTTCCCCTAATGCCCATAAAGCTGGGACAGATCAAAGGGTAGTTATCACATGTTGTGTGTGCTCTCATTACCGAAAGCTTTCCTCCCAGGTGACACAGCTCCACATTTTACCTGCAATCTAATTCAGTCTGTCAGTGGGTGAAGCACTTTAGTGGCCATAGGGTCAACCAGGAACTTCTTGTTAGCTGTAAAGAGATGTTTCATTCTCCTCTTGGTAGTTGCATCAAGGTGATCAGAATTGATGCGTGCATCAGATTCATATGGATTCAAATACAACAAGCACATGACTTTTAATTAAAAGGTTCTGATGATGTTTACTATGACTGTGTGCTAGCTTAATTCCTTCACATTCCCGTATAAGAACATATTGGTTTTAAGCACACCTATACACTGGCATGTTCATAACTAGACAGATGGAGAAAAGATGCATATGTGTGTATGCAAAGATTTAAATGGGACCATGTGCCACGTCTTCACTTCTGCAGACATCAGCCTTATGCATTATTAATGCCAAGGCATCCAGATTATCATTTCCAGCAAATACATGCGCTACACACACATATTTATGCAAACATTTGGAAGCGCATGAATACAAATGGATAGACAAATGTGAGGTGATGGAGAGTGTTTAGTTGGAAGTTCAAAACTAAATATTCTTGTGCATCTAGACATCAAATTCCCAGGAATCCTGCTGTACTTATAGCAAATAAAGCAGTCAGAATCTCTTTTCTCCCCTGCCTTAGCAGGCAAAAGTGTGCCCAGGTTCACTGGGAAGGAAAGCACCTGACAAGCAGCATGAATATGAGTGTGTGCCCTTGTGACAAAGAGAAACAAATATTTGGATGCTGAGTGGTGAATAAATACTTGCCAGTGTTTATTCCACACCCCAGGGTGGGGCTGGCACTCAGGCTGATCAAATGAGCCCTCTTTTGTGTTTGCTTTGTCAGAATCTGGGGGGTTTCCCATCCTTTCCCAGCCCACCGGTGGGGTTTGGCTTGGGAGGAGGGTTTGGACTAAGCTTCTTGGTGACCAAGAAAAGCTGCAGAGGTGGGGATGGGCTGATCAGGGAGGTTTAATGAGCAGTGTGGGGAAAGGGGAAGCATCTCTCTAAATACAGAGTGAGTCAAACTCACCTCTGGGGAAGGGAGAAGAAAACCTGAAGCAGAGAAGAGGCGTTGATGAGGCACCAACTGTATGTGCTCTCAGTCACATCCTCTGCTGTTTACTCAAGCTGGAGGGATGTGAGCAGAAGTAAAACCTGATTTAGGTCACATATGCCGTTCTCTTTGCGCAGTGCTGGAGTCAAAACATCCCTTGGGCAAGAGAAGGAGGAGACAAGGAGCCAGTGTGTTGTCTGGGAGATCAGATAGGACCTGATGCACAGTCCTGGACTAGCAACCATGCCCTTTCTCCCAGCGCAGGCGCTCCAAGCAGAGGGTGGGTTTTGCATCTCTCTAAACACTTCTTGTTTGTTTGTTTGTTTTTTTGCCCGTGGACTTCATGGCAGGTTAGTTTGGCTGATCTGAGACTTGATTTTCATAGTCAAGCAGCTTTGCATAACTAATGAACACCAGCATGCTCTGTAAAGCAAGCATTAGCTAACAAGGGATTTGTTAGATCGATGCCCCTAAACAGTGGGTATGGTTTGGTTCCTCATCTCCTCCCCTTCCACCCACACTGCTTTCCCAGAGCACAGCCTCTGGGCTCTGCATAAACCCATCTAGATTGTTAATTCAGTGTGGCAAAGGCCTATCTGCAGCTCCACATCCACGCAAGGCCATGTGCAATAGCGATTGCGCCTTGGTCAGCCTCTGGGTATTGCCCTTACGGTTTAATGGGCCTGTAATTTGCCGACTTGAGGACTTGAGTTTCCAAAGGCCCTGGTGTCTTTGGGGGTGCCAGGAATGTCAGCCCGTTTGGCACCTCTGAGCATCCATCTGCTGAGCAAAGCCAGAAGAAGCTGTGCCAGGGGTCCTGTTGCAGGTAACCCAAAGCATCTCATGCAATTTAGATACGGGGCACTGGTAGGACCAAGTCCAGGTCCTCAGACATACAGAGCCAAGAGAGGAGTTCAGCCAGACCATCAGTTTAAGTGAATTACCTGTAAGAAACCTCTCCAGGAGATCGCACATAGAGACAGATTATAAGATCAGTGCTTCTGGTTGCTTCTGTTGGGGCAACAGCAAAGAAGTAAAAGGAGACTTCAAGCCCTGTGACCAAGCAACGGGCGAGCTATCCAACATCTGTCTGGTGGTAAATTAAGCATGAGCTTTGCCTAAGCCATGCAGCACGCACTGGTTACTGGAAATGTCTATCTGTGATATGTGGTGATACCCTTCCATTGCTTCCCCTCTTACCTCATGCTCACAGTTTGAGCAGCTGTGCTGCTTCTCGCCTTCAAGCCAGGCAAAGCTGCAAATCTCAGTCACTTCTTCCACTCACCACACGCGCGAGGACTGCGTTTACTGGCAGAAACTAACTACCCACAGCTTTAAATACCGCTGTACTCAGAGCCTCTGTCTGCCCCCAGAGTTTCTCCTGCAAGGGAGGAGCCAAACCTGCATGCTTTCTACAGGCTTTAATAGCAGAAAACAGACAAAATGCACCTGAAGTCCAACAACCTCACTGCTCAGGGCATCAGGCTTCCAACCTGGTGCAGAATGAGGCAACGCAACAATTAAGCTGCAAACTTTTACCAGCGATGGCACCAGTCAAACAAGGCGCAGGTCGTAAATCAAAGCATCATCACTAATAAACGCAATGTGAAGAAGCTAAAGACAGGGTAAATATCCAGTTTGGAAGCCAGTTACAGGTTCTCCTGTGTTTTATGACTCCACTGGTCCATCGACTGCCTCATTAGACATCACCTCTGCTTCAATCCCCCAACCCCAACTGATCCTGAATTAGAAGGTAGTGACTGAAGTAAGGTTGAGAGTATGAGGCTGATATGCCCTGTGGGAATGCAGTTTGCTCAGGATTGATTAATGCCAGTTCTCAGGGTTGCAGGAAATCCATAACTGGGACCATGGGGGAAAAACGGGGATGTTGGCATCAGGTAGGATGTGTTTCCACCTTGGCTTTCTTTTGGCAGATGCTATGTTTGAATGAAGAATGAGCTTCATATCTAAACCCTGGGTTTTGATGTCTTCCCCATACAGATTCACTGGTCATCCAGACTACTGGAGATCCAGGCAGGTATGTGACTCTTGCTGAAGGCTATAACGGAAATGCATCCCTGCAGGGAACAGTGAAGGATGCCTGGGGATTGCAGAACATGAGAAATGAGGCAATTTACTTCTTGTTTTCCCAGACCCCTCCTGGCCAAAGAAACCGGATGCAGGATTTGAGCTCCAACAGAGCAATACTGAATCCACTGTGCAGCCTGGATCCTTCTCTGACCCAATATATACAGATGAGCATGAACCACTCCCAGGCATAATAACACTTATAGTAACAAAGGCAACAATAATGGTAGTAATGATTCATATAATAATACAAGTTTTCCATCCACTGAGGGGCAGACCTGCTTTGGGGTGATTTATACACATAGGGGCTCAGAGACAAACACAACAACCAACTTCCAGTGGTACGATGGCCTCAGTCGTGCCTTTTTGGGGGCTGCTTTTGGAGAATGGAGATTGCACAGCCATGGTATGCATCACACTCACATGAGTCCCCTCTCTGCTTTTCATCCAGCTGCTCCCAGTCTTACCCATTTCATCCATCATGGAGGGACGTTGGCCCCCTGACAAGAGGCTGCTGCCCTCAGCTGTGTTCACTGACCCCATTATGTATAAACCACATAATCTTGCAGTCCACAGACTGCATCTGCAGGCAAGGTCTTGCTCAGTGTGCCTCAAATAAGGAGCTAATTTGAGCACTCTGATTTATTGTAGAAGAGTCCCTTGCGACAGGAGAATTCCACCCCCCACCCCCTCCCACCCCCCTGTATGCAGGTATGTAAGCTGGGCAGTGGGTATAGTGCAGCTGCATCCAGAGGAGGCCATGGAGATGCTGCGAGGGCTGGAGCAGCTCTGCTCTGGAGCCAGGCTGAGAGAGCTGGGCTGGGGCAGCCTGGACAAGAGAAGGCTCCTTAAGGGGAGACCTTAGAGCAGCTCCAGTGCCTAAAGGGGCTCCGGGAAACCTGGAGAGGGGCTTTGGACAAGGGCCTGTAGGGACAGGACAAGGGGAATGGCTTTAACCTGCCAGAGGGGAGACTGAGATGAGCTCTTAGGCAGAAGCTGTTCCCTGTGAGGGTGCTGAGGCGCTGGCCCAGGGTGCCCAGAGAAGCTGTGGCTGCCCCATCCCTGGCAGTGTTCAAGGCCAGGTTGGACACAGGGGCTTGGAGCAAGCTGCTCTATGGAAGGTGTCCCTGCCCATGGCAGGGGCTGGAACTGGATGAGCTTTAAGGTCCTTCTAACACAAACCAGGCTGGGATTATATGATTCTATGATAATCTAATCGCAGTGTCATGCTTTTCTATGACCCATGAGCCATCCCTGAGCCATGCTGTCCCCTGCACCCATCAGCCACAGCTCCCAGTCAGCCAAGGCCAACCCCACACTAGGGAATACACCAAAATACCACTGGCAGTCACAGCCCTTGCCCTGACCCTGTTGGTTTGCAAATACAAACACAGCCTGGCATGTTGCTGCAGAAAGCTTCAATTTCTGACAAACCAATGCTTTCAGCTAGGAAAAAAGCTCCCCCATAAGAATCCTGCCTGACTGCGTGTGTTCACAGCCCTACTTCAACACTGCTGATTTCTCCCAGTAACCACAACCCCGGCCATGCTCCATGCCTGGTCAAATAAGCTCTGCAGACAGCACAGCCATAAATAATCCCAGCCAGCATAGGAAGCTGCCTCCTTGACAGTTTTGTTCTCTTGCTGGCGTGACCAATCCACAATGATTTAATTTGCTCTTCCGGCACATTTGCTTTGGTCCCTTGGTTAATTATTGGAGCGAAGATGCTACTGGATTTCCACCCTGGTATAGATCTGTTTTGCAACTGGGTGCTTCAGTGTTGTGTTTTGTCTCATGTGCTGCAAGAGGAGGTGATGATTACCCAAAGTGGCGCTGCTGCAGCTAATGGGGTCTATCTAAAACACATCTGGTTCAACGGAGGAGAGCAGGCCTGATTCTGCAATAGCTATTAGTCGGGGGAGGATATTGTTCGGGACCACCTTAGGAACCTGAATGTATACAAGTCCATGGGACCGGATGAAATCCATCCAAGGGTCCTGAAGGAGCTGGCAAATGAAGTTGCTAAGCCACTGTCCATCATATTTGAAAAATCATGGCAGTCAGGTGAAGTTCCCGATGACTGGAAAAAGGGAAATATAACCCCCATTTTTAAGAAGGGGAAAATGGATGAGCCGGGGAATTACAGACCAGTCAGTCTCACCTCTGTGCCTGGCAAAATCTTGGAGCGGATTATCCTGGAAGCCATGCTAAGGCACATGAAAACCAACAAGGTTGTTGGTGACAGCCAGCATGGCTTCACTAAGGGGAAATCCTGCCTAACCAATCTGGTGACCTTTTATGAAGGGGCTACGGAACTGATGGACAGGGGCAGAGCAGTTGATGTCATCTACCTGGACTTGTGTAAAGCCTTTGACACTGTCTCCCATGACATCCTTCTCTCTAAGTTGGAGAGACATCAATTTGATAGGTGGACCACTCGGTGGATAAAGAACTGGCTGGATGGCCGCACGCAAAGAGTAGTGCTCAGTGGCTCAGTGTCCAGCTGGAGACCAGTAACGAGTGGTGTCCCCCAGGGATCGGTGTTGGGACCGGTCTTGTTCAACATCTTTGTGGGTGACATGGACAGTGGGATTGAGTGCGCCCTCAGCAAGTTTGCCGATGACACCAAGCTGTGTGGTTCGGTCGATACATTGGAGGGAAGGAATGCCATCCAGAGGGACCTTGACACGCTTGTGAGGTGGGCTGATGCCAACCTGATGAAGTTCAACCATGCTAAGTGCAAAGTCCTCCACCTGGGTCGGAGCAATGCCAGGCACAGCTACAGGTTGGGCGGGGAGGAGATTGAGAGCAGCCCTGCGGAGAAGGACTTGGGGGTGTGGGTTGATGAAAAAATGAACATGAGCCGGCAGTGTGCGCTTGCAGCCCAGAAGGCCAACCGTATCCTGGGCTGCATCAAAAGGAGTGTGACCAGCAGGTCGAGGGAGGTGATCCTGCCCCTCTACTCTGCTCTCGTGAGACCTCACTTGGAGTATTGTGTGCAGTTCTGGTGTCCTCAACATAAAAAGGACATGGAACTGTTAGAACAAGTCCAGAGGAGGGCCACGAAGATGATCAGGGGACTGGAGCACCTCTCGTATGAAGATAGGCTGAGAAAATTGGGGTTGTTCAGCCTGGAGAAGAGAAGGGTGCGTGGAGACCTCATAGCAGCCTTCCAATACCTCAAGGGGGCCTATAGGGATGCTGGGGAGGGACTCTTCATTAGGGACTGTGGTGAGAGGACAAGGGGTAATGGGTTTAAACTTAAACAGGGGAGGTTTAGATTGGATCTGAGGAAGAAGTTCTATACTGTGAGGGTGGTGGGGCCCTGGAATGGGTTGCCCAGGGAAGTTGTGAATGCTTCATCCCTGGCGGCGTTCAAGGTGGGGTTGGACATAGCCTTGGATGGCATGGTTTAGTGGGAGGTGTCCCTGCCCATGGCAGGGGGGTTGGAACTCGATGATCTTGAGGTCCTTTCCAGCCCTTACTATTCTGTGATTCTGTGATTCTGTGTGTTTCCTTCAGCGGGTTTATTCCTAAGTCATTGCAGCAAATGTTTCCTCATCCACAGGTATCTTGACCTCTGGCTTTTGTGTACTGAAGCATGTAATGTGGTTGTCAAGCAGCATGGGTCTCCCACGCAGCCTGGCTTTGAACATCCTCCTATGAAACTGGACCCAGACCGCTTTCAGCAATGGGTCCTGCAGCTGCTTATCTGAAATCACTGCTCCAAAACAATAGAGGGATGTGGCAGCTGCTTAGTATTTCATCTGACCTTTGCACAGGAGCAAATGCCTCCCCTTTTGAAGCAGATGGGCAATTTACTTGTGCCTATTACGCTATTTATCTATTAGCTATTGCTTATATTTCTTTTTGCAGTGATGATTTAGCTTTAGGTAGTTCAGAGGGGAGCAGAGAGTTGAACTCAGTGATCCTTATGGGTCCCTTCCAATTTGGGACATTCTGTGGTTCTATAATTCCATGACTTTGATCCATAACCTACAAGAGATCATAGGATCATAGAATAATTAGGGTTGGAAAGGACCTTAAGATGCATAGACATGAGAAGTGTTATCCCCCATGGATAACCCACATCCCAGTGGATGGGCTGGACATTATGGTTGTGTGGGGTCCTTCCTGTTCTTGTCAAACATCATGCTTTGCAACACCCATGTCTGTGCCAAATACAAGCCATGAAGCCCAATCATCTTTCCCAGACCAGCACAAAAGCCCACCAGTGCAACCAGAAAGGGAAATGTTGTGCCATGCATGGCACTGCTATTGACAAATACATGAGGGGGGGGTCAGATTTGCAGGTTGCCTGTGTGGGGTAAGTAAACCCATAAAAAGCTCCCACAGAAGCTGCAAAACTCACATTACAAGGTCAGACACACAACCAAGCTATTGAAACAGCAGCCCATGAGCCAAAGCCTGGCTGCCCAACACTATGGTCTCACCCCATGGTAGGCACAGGATTGCCTGGCTTAGCTTAACCCTCACAGCACTGCTGAGTCAGCATCTCTGCAGGCAAAGCAGCTTCACAGCCATAGCAGAAAGCCTTCCTGGGCTGGCTGATATCCTCACAGCCCTTAATCAGCACCAGTCCCATCCCTCCCAGCCCTTGGAGCACACAGACAGCATCAACTTTGCATGAGCAGCTTTAGAAAGAAGCCACAGACATGCTCAGAGCAGCTTAGCAGACAGGAAGGTGATTAATACCTGCATTGAAACCACTGAGGACAGGCAGATGGGCTTTCTGTTTGAGCCTAGCCCTCCAACCTTGATCGCTATCTGAGGCATTGCTGGCCAACCACCTCCAAGACCATTTCAAGGGGTGACAGCAAGATGCCAGAGACACCACACTGAGTCCTATCTGCATCCCTGAGCCCACAGCTCTCTGCTGGGTCTTCCAGGAGGTGCCTGAAGGTGACCTGTTTTGTGGATGAGGTGGGCATCCAGCCCTGTGCCAGATGAAGGCAATGAAAACTCCATCTCATGAGTGGTGAAGGGCCATCCCCCAGTCTCTCATCAGTGGTTCTTCTTCCTCCAGCATTACTACATGTCAGTCTAGTACGGTGTCCTATAACAAAGGAATGTTTCATCAAAAAAAGCCAACACTTTGCTTATAAAGTCTTCAGCAAAACAGGAAAAATGACATATCTATTCATGGGGTCAAAGGGAGCTTTGGAAATTCAGAAAAATATCGGTTTTACATCCCATTCGGACAGGAAGATACTTTTATTTTCATTTACATTTAGAAGAGAACACCTCTGGTGAACCAAAAGCCTTGGTTTTCAGCCAGCTTTAACCATGAGTCTTGCAAACACTGTTTTACAACTCTCCTGACTTACATGCACTTGCTTCCCTATTCCACCTCTCTTAAGGTTTGCTGACTCCTGGAAGGGATTTCATGCATGAGATGCAGATAGACCACTCTCACCCCCTCTACAGACCCAGACATGCACAAAACTGTGCCAGGAGAGGTCTCTGCTCAATGGTCACACATAGAAATGATCCCTATAAAGCTGCACACTGTTTTAGCAAGCCTGAAAAAGTATCTCAGTCATTATTACAAATTAATTGTGGTGAATATTAGTGTTCTATTATTTTATTATGCCATGTTTATACAGCACTCAGTCACCGCTGAGTAATTTATAGTCAAATGAGAAAATCACTTCCCTGTCCCAAGTAGCTTCTGAAAGTGGGCTTATCCATACCATTGGGGCCTGTAATGGTGCACAAATGTCATGGAGGATGTGCCCAAATGGATTATATCCTCTTAGGGAAAGCCCGGAGAAAATAGCAAAAAGATAAAGTGGTGGCTGGAAAGGCTTTGGGATTTTATGGCAATGACTCTGACACCGTAGATGGGTTCATCTCAGGTAGAAAGGGCGACCTCCTCCTCCAGGAGCCTGTCCTGGGGATTACTCTCAGGTCTTTTCTCTCACCTTTCTCCAGCAGGTTAAAGCCACCAGTGCAGACCCAAAATCCCTGACATCTTGCACCCACACAGCAGAATCTGTGCACAGGGAGCTGCTGGTGGTGGTTGAGCAATTAGAGCGGATTAACGAGCAGGGTGTCTGTAGTCTGTCAAAGCATTACAGATGGCCTTGGGGTACTGCACAAGGAGGACAGGTTTGGGAGATGCCTACACATAGCATGGAATATACTGGGCAAGAAGACCTGGTGCATTCACCTATGCCTAGTGAATGCTGGAGGATGAAGCAATTAGGAAGAGTAAGGTGGATGCATGGCAGGAGAGCACGTCTGCCACTTGTCACAGCTGAGTAAAAGCCGGGCAGAAGGAAGAGTGAGTGAGTCAGGGTGCTTGGTTGGGAGGGTGGTGTCACCCACCCGAGCGGGTGACATTAATACTGCCTGGCAGGGAAAAGAGCAGCCATGGAACAAGGTCATAGTCCTTGCAGCATCACCAGTGGGAAAGGCAGGAAGGAAATCAGACATTAACGCTTGTGCCAGCACCTTGTAATCTAGGTCAATGGTGTGATCTGCCTGTAGACACATCTCTGAGGGCAACATGCTTGCAGCACACAGTGGATGGGGGGACCAGCTATTCATATGAGAGCTACAGCTTCCTTCCCCTCCTTTCTTACAAGTGTATCAGTACCCTGGAGTAATGAGTGGGTACAGGTGGACCAAAAACCAGAGATACATGATGACATTTGCTTCTCCATGCTGCCGTATGGTGGGAATCCTGCTCATTCCAAGGACATGCCTCATTCCCGGCATTGTTCAAGGCCAGGCTGGACACAGGGGCTTGGAGCAACCTGCTGTAGTAGAAGGTGTCTCTGCCTGTGACAGGGGGCTGGAACTGGATGTGCTTGAAGGTCCTTTCCAACCCAAGCCCTTCTATGATTCTACGGTGATCAGTATATTTAGGTACCCCCCACCTCTCCTAAATCTCCCACTAGCCAGAAAGCATTCTTCTGTCTTCATCATGAAAAGGCAGCTCTGCCCACAGGTTGGCATCCAGCTTTGGTGGAGGCATCCAACGTAGGCTAACGCAAGTCTGGTTTGGATGACATTTATCAAAATGCTGGGTTTTCTTTCTGCTGATGCTGTGTCAGTCATTTTGGTGGATAAAGACGGCAAAAGCAATACCCAGCTCTGGAAATACCTCCTCGTAATGACCAAAATCACAGCTTAATTGTGGGGTTTGAGCTGCAGCTAGAAATCTCTGGATTTGGGGCTGTGCTCATCCTTGAGCTGCCCTCCACCATGGTAATTATTCGTTAGGTCTTAATTACTGTTTCTCTTCCTAGCTCCAATTCAGCCTTGCTTTTTGGTCACAACCTCTGCTGCCACCCACTTCTCTACGCACCAGGCCACCAACTGGTACAAAGTTTTGTCAACACTGATTTCAGCACAAAGAGCACTCAGATGCCTCTTGTAGCAGGAGAGACCAAGTAACATTTGCTGGGTGTCTGACTAGGAGTGGATGCAAGAGTCTGTACCTTGTACTAGAGGGAGAAGCAATTCACAAAGCCTGTGTTATCCTGAACGTTGTCTCATCGCCATGAGATCATGTTAGCTCCGAGTCTTCTTTGATCAGCAAGAACTTATATTCTCACTTTGCCAACAAGCTGGGTGGACATGTTTGTTGGTTGGGTTTTGTCTGGCTTGTCATGAAGCTCACCAGCCCCAGTAAGCTTGTCATGGTCTTATCATGTTGCAAATTAGATTCTCCTAAGGGCTGTGGGAGATAACATTCAAGAAGACTTCTCAAGGTATTTAGCCCATCATTAGTTGGGTTGGAGCTGCTGGGACCTCAAGTGGTGGCTCATGAGGGAGAAGCCTACCAGGAGATCTGAGGCCTGGCAACACTCAGTACCCCATTGACCGATTCCTTTGTGTTCTGTTGCTCTGTCTCATGTTGACACACGTTGACTGGTCCATCAGGCCACAAGGAAAACATGGAGCAAACCTTACAGTGAAGGTTTCCCAGGGCACAGAGCCCAGACTGGCCCCAGTGGCAGTAAGGACTGGTTTCCCCTATGACCAGGCACACGTCTTGGGGGGTGGACCACAGAGCAGGACAGAGCATCAACAAGATGCAGTGGGGCACTTTCAGAGGGAGCATGAGACATGAAGCCAACTTTGTGGATGTAGACACTACATGAATTTCAGGGGAGTGCCAACCATTCTGGTATTGACTCATCGCTATTCTTCCATCCACATAATGTAATTCCTTCTTGCACTGCTGACAACTAGATTCAGTTTCAATTCACTTTTTCTAACCCGCTCCTTCTCAGAACCGCTCCTGTGTGTTCACAGGTCACAGAAGCCAAGTGACCACACCTTTGAGGTCTCTCCTGCGTCCTTCCATGGCTGCATAGAACAGCAGCTCTGCAATCAGAGGCCATCCACAGAGAACAAGTCATACTCCAGGAGAAAAGATACTAGAAAGGAAAAGCACATGGCTGGGAAAATGACATGATCTGATTTCTCAAGTGACTTCTTGTGTGAAAGAAAAACCTCTGTATATAGCCAGGAAGTTGCAAGGGGCTGTCACAAGGTATAAGCCACTGCCCTAGCTATTTCTAAGCTCAAAGGCAGAAGTGTTTCTAAACAGCTCTGATGGCTGCTCCTCATTGCTGCACAGGGTGGGAGCAGGACCAGGAGGATGCTCTGCCACATCAAGAGGAGCTACAGATAGAGGTTTCTCCAGCAGGACCAACTCACAGGGCTCAGGAGCATCTGAGCAGGTCCAGCTGAGGACTGGATGGCTGTTGCTGGTGGCACGGCTCCTGTTCTTACCTTCTAGATGTTCTTTCCTTCTAGAGGAACCCTCTTCTACACGACCTCTTTTAAATTCAGAGAGGTTTTCGAAAGCCACGCTAAGTCTGTGTGGTTACTGGAAAGACCAGGCCTTCAGCCTGGTAGGTTTTTCCACCTGAGCCAAGGCATGCGTGGCCAGGGCTGGAAGAGGCTCTCAATGCCATTATGGGCAGGTGGGAAGAAGGGGAACCAGCAGCTAGTGGTGACTCCTTTGAAGATAGCTCAATATCTCTGATACTGAACACAGGGCCCAGAATTGAACACAGGATTCAAGGTGTAGCCTTGAAGGATGGGGCCAGTGTTGGAGCCTCGTCTACCCGAATGGGGAGGCTGACAGAGATGAGTGGTGCCAGGGCAAGGGGACCTTTCAATGGGAAGGGGTGAGGTGGGAGGAGAAGAGCTTCGGCTCTGCAGCAGGAGGGTTTTATTGGAGGCATGAAGTTGCTGGGAGCAAGTTTGCATCCCCAAACCCACACTGGGACTGACCACGTATGGGAAAAGGCTGTTTCACACCCGGGAGAGAAGACACGGATGCACACACAAGCAAAGGAAATGCAAGGGTCAAATATTCATGACCATGCAGCCTTCCCTTAGCCACAAATGAAGCTCTGAGCCTACTCTGGGGATGGCAAAGGGACCAGCCACTGCAGAGTTTAGGTGTGGAGCAGTGACATGATGATTTACACAGGTCTGTGCGCAGCTGCACAATAGATTTTCCATACTTCAGTAGACATATATGCCTTCCTGGGACATGCTTGCTGTAGGGAAACCGCACAAATGCATTTAGAAACATGGAGTTGTTGCAAACCACAGACTGGTTTGGGTTGAAGGACCTTAAAGCTCATCCAGTTCCAACCCCTGCCACAGGCAGGGACACCTTCCATTAGAGCAACTTGCTCCAAACCCCATCCAACCTGGCCTTGAACACTGCCAGGGATGGGGCAGCCACAGCTTCTCTGGGCACCCTGTGCCAGCGCCTCAGCACCCTCACAGGGAAGAACATTATCCTCGCAACAATTCCCATTAGAGCCTCAACCAGCAAACCGCTTCCCCCTGCAAAGCAACCCCCAAAATACCCATTTCTTTGTATTGCTTCTCATAAGTGGAAAACAAACACAGAAAAACTGAAGAACCCCCCTGCAATCCCGTGGTGTGATGGCAGTCCCTCCCCAGCCAGAGGCAGGTGAGCTGCTCTTCATCCAACATGTTGCATTGGAAAGGTTTGCCCATGCTTTATTTAATCCCTTGCACTTGCACGTATCAGACGCATTCCTGAGCCATCAATCAGAGCTGAGTCAGCCAGCGTGACTGGTCTGTCCTTTGCTGGTTTTTAGCCATCACAAGTTCTCTGGTCTGGTTTCCTAGCAGTGAGGTGAGGGATTATTTATCCTTCTAAAGTAAGCATGGGACTTGACTGGGAGCAGAGAAATGTTCCCATTGTCAAGCATAACCTTTAAAGCCACCCTGCCTCAAGGAATGTCTCTGCAATGCTACAAATGTGATGCTTCACATGGAGGAAAAGTAAAGGACACTGCCTGGGATGGCACTGGCCCATGAATGTTTGTACAGATCTCCCACATGAATGGCATGATACAAGCTCCATCACTTCCACACATGCAGAAAGAATCAGATGGGTTGGAAAAGCCCTTTAAGCTCATCCAGTCCAACCGTTCCCAGCACTGCCAAGGCCACCACTGACCATGGCACTGAGGCCTCGTCTCCATGGGGTGTGAACACTGCAGGGACGGTGACTTCAGCACTGCCCTGGGCACCTCTTCCAATGCCTGAGCACCCTTTGGAGAAGGAATTGTTCCTCAGCTCCATCTAAACCTGCCCTGGTGCAGCTTGAGGCCGTTTCCTCTTGTCCCATCCCTTGTTCCTTGGGAGCAGAGCCCAGCCCCCTCCTGGCTCCATCCTCCTCTCAGGCAGTTGTAGGCAGCGATCAGGTCCCCCCTGAGCCTTCTCTTCTCCATCTGAACCCCCCAGGTCCCTCAGCCATTCCCCATCACACTGTGCTCCAGGCCCTGCTCCAGCCCTAGTGCCCTTCTCTGGCCCCGCTCCAGCACCTCAATGTCTCTCTTGTAGTGAGGGGCCCAGAGCTGAACACAGGGTTCAAAGAGAATAAAGGCTTTTTGAAGGGGCTGTTCTCCCACAGGGCAGCCTTGGAAGTGTTGCCCACAGCCATGCTCTGGGAGGCAAAGCCTTCCCCTGCGCTTCCTTGACAAGGACAAGGTTATCACGGCCTCAGAACAGCCCAGGGAAAGCAGAGGAGCAGTGCTGCTGTTATGGCTACACAGAATCTCAGCCCACGGTGCCTGGTGGCATTATCAAAGCCCCAGCATCCCTGTGAGATTCTCTGCAAGGCAAGCGCAAGGCTGTGCTCATGCCCTAAAATAAGGCTTAGGTCAAGGAGACGGACGGGTTGCTGGAGCGTGAAAAGAGAGAAAATTGGAAACCAGTAATAATCTTGTGGCTTCTGGAGCACAGGCCCTGCCTGCCCTCAGGGTGCTTGCAGGGATGGGCATTGCCCTGAAGCCTCATCTGCGTGTACACCTAGGAAGAACCTAGTGCAGATGCCTCACGGCTAAAACAAAAGACACCTTCCCTCCCATATGAGGGTCCCTGTTGCATAGAACAATCAAGAGACGGAATGCAGATGGTCCCCAAGCATCCCGGCTGCACCACAGCAAGCCCATAGCAAGGCTCGACCTGCTCAGAAACCCAGGGAAGATGAGAGCAAGGGTTGCACATCAGCCAGCAGTGGCCAAGCACAGAGCCGAACTTCAGTGCACAGTGGCCCACACCTCTTTGCCCTTTTTGCTCCCAATAAGCTTTCAGATGCACAACTACTTGAGGGGGATAAGCATCCAACCACATCGGGAGCATTGACCCACGATGTGCTATGGAGCATCACTGCCAAGTTACACCTTTCCCTGTTCCTCCCCATCTTTCCTCTCAGAACCCAGGAAAGATAAAGGGCAACAACTACCTTTGCAGGGAATTAGTGTTGCTTGCAGGAGGCATGTTTCCCTGCCCTCAGGGCAAAGACAGCCCTGATCTCAGAGGACGGCTCTTGTGCAGCCCTTAGGCTTCTTTTAGCAGGTATTTGGTTTCAGGAACTATACTAGGTTTGAATAAACGGCTGGTCTTGCCTACTTGCCGCCTTGATGAAGGCCTAGGCAGGACATCACCTGTATGCATACAGTGCTGTAGGGAGTAGAGCCTGAGTATTTGCTAAGTAGGTGTTAATAATTGATTGGAGGAGTGACAACCTTAAGTCAACAGAGGAGCTCCTCACTCACCATAACAAAACCCTTAAAACTGCTGTAACATGGTCAGAAAGAAAAGATCAAGCAATGGAATCCAAATGGATCCTCAGAAAACCCGCTCTGGGGCAGGAGGGATTTATGTGGCACAGGAACAGACGCGTGAGGCAGGACTGGATGGACAAGCTACACACAAGGTAGGCCTGAGAGTGTAATTCCTCACACAAGGAAGAACCAGGTCATGTCTGTATTTCAACAAGATATTTTATTGGTCCAGCAACTGCAAAATATACAGATTTCTGAAAGGCATACCCTGTTTTTAAGGTGGCACAGCGTTATATCAGGCAATTATTCCAGATGTATATACAGAACAGTTCACATACCACGAATCAACACCGCCCCAAGAAACTACCCCCTTCTCTCCAAGCTTTGCAGTATACATTAAATAAATAAAGAGCGCTCTGCTATCAAAAACCAAAAGTTAAAAAAAAAAAAAAAAAATAAATTCAAGTATCACAAAGGAAAATAAAACCAAGAAACAAAAAAAAAAATGAGGTGGGGGGAAAAGAAAGCATTGGTGTGGTTTGACAAGTCCCTTCTCCCCATCCACCATCGCTGCCTGGTCCTTGGCTCCATTAACCTAAAGCAACGGGCAGTGAGCTCCTGGGGCAGGGCGATGGGATGTGGCTGACACCATCCTACCTCCTACCAACCCCTCCAGTATGAAGAGACCTTTCTGCTGCTCAAAGACCAATTTTTCCCTTGTTGGAAAAAGACACCCAGTTGGAAATTCATCTTTTTGTAGACCTATGGAGACTTCAATTATTCCCAAAGGGAGAAAGATTAAGGTCAATATTTTTTGCTGTTTGATTTCTTTTATGTATTTTTATATACATATATATATATACACACAAACAAATGCACGCCAAAACATCTGCAGAATTACATGTGTACAGGATTGATCACGGGGCAGCCAAACGTCATGTTTGCATTTGCCGGCTTATCTTTTCATAGCAGGAGGAGAAAGATAAAGACTCCCCAGGAAGGAGGCTGAAAAAAAAAAGCAATTTGCCTTCCAAAAACATTCATTTTTTTTCTCTCTCTCAAAGGCAGAGAAACCAAAAGGGCAGATGTCAACTGCTCACATAGGGAGATGGCTGCTTTTAATGTCGTTACTAAACTGAAAAGGGCAAGAGGAGAAGTGTTGTTTCATCTGTACAGGAATATAATACACATATGCACAAGCTCACATGGGCAGGGCACTGGAGACCATCTCCTCCGGTGGGATATAGACTGAGCGTGGTCCTGGTCCCCTCCCGCTGTTGGTGCTGCTTCAAGCATGAGGCTGAAGCGCTAGGCACTGTGGTTCACCTTTTCCCAAAGGAAGAACAGACCAAACCCCCCTCCAAAACACACACACATGCCAAAAAAATACATCATTTCTCCCCAGACCTCTCTGCTCCTGGCTGTAGGGATGCTGTTTCCTACATAAAGGGCTGAGAAAAGCTATAGGAAGGATGAAACCAAAGGGCTGCCCATCTCCAGCATAGCGCTGCAGGAAGGCTTGGGTCCCCTCACCTCCTGTTTCCAACTCAGCCGTGCAGCCAAGAAGCATGATGAGGATGAAGATGGTGCATATAGCAGCGAGGAAAGAAACCAAAACTACCCAAAACCCTAAAAAAAGAAGTTAATGTTCAAAATCCACAGATTTTGCACAAAGCAATAGTGGTTAATTGCTGTATAACTGCTGTCTCACAGCCTGAGACAGGCTGCCAAGAAGGGATCTTGCATATCAAACCACTGGGAGTTGGCTGATGGAGTCCAAGTCAGTATCTTGCCCGCAAACACACGCACACACACCTCGAATGCTGTAACTAGTTTTGTAGCCCCAGCTTTCCAGCATGCAAAATTGCCTGTATTCAGGCTTCCCCTATTAAGGGGCACAACTTGGTAGAAACAAAAATAGTTATGCTCCTGCCACAAATAAAGTGCAAAACCCAAGCAGTTGCTAGGTATACACATGTGCACGTGTGTACGCATGTATATACGTAAAATTAAGAGAGAACGCAGACAAAACTGTCCCTTCCTGTGGCTTTCTGCATCCCAGCCAGACCTCTGGCCACCTCCACAAGACCTGCGTGTCTGCAAAATGCATCTAGCTCAGCCTATCCACCGGCAATGGCACAGGAATTGACCCCTAAACCTCCCCAAACCTCTGCTTTCCTCTAAGGAAGAGCAAAGAGGAGAATAAGTACCAGCACAGCACCTCAACCAGGGCTCAGTTTCCCCCCCTCCATATCAACACATGCTGTAACTCAGACCATTCCTTGGTGCTCCCCAAGGCAAAAGCATCATCCAAACCACCACTGGTGTGGCTTCCCCTACGCTACTGGCAGCTCACAACCAGTTTTAGAAGCAGATCTACATTCTCTGCAAACCCCTTTAAGGTTTATTGAGTAAAACAAAGGATGTTTCAGGGTCTTTTGTCTTTGTTGAACCCAAAAGTTCTCACTGCGAAGGACTTCACAGTGCTCACAGGCCTGGTTGAGCCAGGCTTGGTGTGCGACAGGCTGTAGCTTGGCTAAAGGACTTCTTGAAAAGGAATTAATCATAATTATAATAACAATAATCATAAAAAACTGCAAAACCCCTTCATTCCCTCCCCTTCCCCCCATCTCTTTGCTAACCCCGCACCATCCACATATATACACACTCCACCCCCAGACGGATGGGTACCAATCGTCTCTACAAAATCAGAACTGCTTGCAGAAGGAAATTAAACTCCCGTGCACTAGGAAGCGCTTTACAGCTTGCTGGCATCTAACAGGACGCTGAAGAGGAGAGCAAATGCTGCAGCCTAAAGATCTGGTGGTGACCCCGGGACGCTCGGCTCCTCTCTGCTCTCCTGCATCTCTCCTCTCCTTCAGCAGAGCGGTTTGCAGATGAACGGGCACGGGTAGAGACAGCCGAGGGTCGACCTCGCCGCAGACGGAGGAGACTGGTTTGTAAGCAAGCTTTGGAAATGGCAATGGGATGGGAAGCTGGTGGCATCGCCAGTGGCACTGCCACAGTGCCAACGGAGTCATGACAGCTTCTGCGAGGTGTTCATGTTCTGCAACGAGAAGGGAAGAACCGTGGTTGGGGTGGTTCTTGGGTCAGACCCATCTTCTACATAGACATCAACAAGGGGACAACGGGGAGTAACTGAAAGCCACAGCACGAGTCACTACGAAAGCATCCATCACAGAGAAGAGGACATTGTCCACCCAAGAAGAGATGAGGGGGTGCACTGACTGGCTGCCCACACCCCTCAGGTTTAACTACAGGGTGGGAATTTGACAGATATCCCTAAAAACTGAGCCAAAACCCGAGGCAACCCTCCCACCCTGTCTGGTCTGCACTTCTGAAGCTGCTCTTTGGTTCATGCAAGACAAGGTGATGGAGACCACCAGTGTCAAGGAGCCCAACTAAACATCTCTCTTGCTCCCATTGAGGGTGGGCAGTGTCAACCCTCTGCCTGCCAAGGAGGAGGTTATCATTTATCCATCCCTGGCACTGCCAGAAGAGGCTGCTCCCACCGGCCTTGCTGAACAGCCAGCATGAGGACCAGACACCACTATGACAGCAGCACCTAACGACACCCCATGAGCTTTCACAGGCCCTAGAGCTGCTTTGGATACAACGCTGGTGGAGAGTGGTGACAGTGGGCACCCACCAGCATGCGGTGGGGACCACAAAACCAGAGACAACCAACTAAACACAAGCAGGACCAGTCCACAGGGTGGTGGCTGGAGGAGAAGCCCAAGGGGAGATGGTCACAACAAGGACACTTCCCAGTTCACACAACTACATCAAACAGGGCAGGAAAAAAAGGACTAGGAAACAGCTAGGAAGGTTTCTCAACTTCTTTTGCTTTTACTACCTAAAGTGCCTCTTACAAGTACCAGGAATGTGCACAACCAGGCTATGAGGCAGAGCAGGGTGAGCTGTTATCTAAGGAGACAGGAGGAAGGTTGGGAGAAGCCACATGCACCACAGCCATTTACCTTGGAAATATTAGTAAAGAGAAAACTTTGAGAAAGTGACAAACGGGTCTTCTTTAAGCATGAAAAGTGAAGGGAGAAGAAGGGAGGGGAATCAGCTCGTTGTCAAAAAGTGCACTTTGGATCACAAACCAAGCAAAAGGAACAGAAGTCATCATGCCAAGTAGTCCCACGACCCCAAATCAGCTCAATCCCCCAGCCAGGAGGACTCTGAGGTACACAACCATGTCCCCAGCCTCTCCAGTGTTCCCTGGTCCTCCTGGATGGGGGTCAAGACCCCAACAGTGAGGGCTGATACAACAAAGCGCCCACTGCCAGCCAAGTCCCATGGTACAAAATGAGAAGGAGGCACCTTCCACCTCCCCTGAGCCCATACACATTGTGGTGGGACACAGTGAGGGATGGTAACATGTACAAGACAACAGCCTCCAAGAGGTATCAGCAGTGTGAATGCCACCAAGCCTTTAGATTAGGGTATCTTCATGAGTCCCTCAATGGCAGCCTGAGTCACACACTAGGAGATGGAGGCAACCATCTCTGCCTGCTCCAGCAGAGCTCCTGGTCTAGCAAACCCTGGTGCAGTCATCTCCCAGACTCGGCACTGGAGCATGTTTTCAGTGTCCCAGCCAGCACTGAGGCATGCGCTGCTATTCATTACAATATGGATGGGAAAAGGGTGGGTGGAGGGATGGAGAAGGAAACAAAACTGCTTTCAAAGCAACCCACAGCCAGACACTTCATCATGGGCTTTTGTGCCAATGAGCAGCAAGGAAAGGAGCACAGGAATGCAGGCCATGCTGAGCAACTCTAACTCTACATTTGCCCAGGATAATGAGCGTGATGACCTTCCCCAACCCATCCACCAAGTGGAAGCTTCTGAACTTCTTGTTTCTCAAAACTGTGTACTCCAAAAGAAGAAGAAACATGAGGTTCACCAGTTGTTACATGTAAGCAGGGCTGAGCTCTGGGCTGGCCACATCATAGCAGATCCTTGCACCTTCAGCCCACAAAACAAACCAGGACAGAGATGCCCACAGGCTGATTTGAACTGGTCTATAGAGGGCAAAAAGAGCCCTGGGCACTGCCCCAGCCCCAAAGTCTGCCTGGTCTTTGAGAAGACATTTTAACACAGCTCATTAACTTCTGCTCTCAACCTGATCACATAGAATTAATGAAGTCCAAAGGCTTCAAATCTATCCTTATTACACAAAGGCCTAACAGCACTAAGTCAAACTGTCAAAGCCTTCATCATTTGTAATTAGCACATTAAATGCTCAAGGCATCTTGCTTTCTGAAGAGACAGAAGACAATATCCTTGCATCTACTCTGTCCAAGGCATCCAGCCTCACTGTTCCCAAAATCCAGGCTTGTAGAACTGCAGAGGCCAGGACCCAGGATCAGTCCAGCTCCAGGAAACAGTCACGCCAGTGACAAAATCCTGTTGGGGGCTGAGGTCAGAACCTTCTCCAGACCATTCATAGACACAAGTTAGACCCAGGAGGCCTGTTCTTCCCAAGGACTCTATCACCTACAGTACACCATGCTAGCACATAGCAGAGAACTCCAGGAAAATCCACCCAACAGCATCTCCCATCCTGTGACTAACCAAGGAGGAGGAAGGGAATTTAGGCATTATCAATAAAGGGCAAATGATAACTTGTTTTATTTCTCAACAAAATTAAGACATGTAATCAAGCTAGAATACCTAGAGGCTGGACAAAGCAGCACCCATCATCTTCCTCTTTATCCTTCCTAAGATGCTGACAAATCCCACACACACAGAAATACTAACTTCAAGAAGCCCATGCCTTGGCCGGGTTTCACAGCAACAACAGAACAAGCGGTAAGATGGCAAGAGACATGGAAAAGGGGGTAAAAGGGGGAATAAGATGCAAGAAGGTACTTACAGGCATGCCTTCCCTAGTAAAGGCTGCAGAGAGAGAGAACAGAGAGAGAGGTGTCAGAAACGCTGCGCAAGAGACCAGGCAGAAGACACCAGACAGAGCAAGGGGCATACCAATGGCAAGAGCTTCCAAACCCAAAGCTGGCAAAGGGTTTGGTGCAAGCCTCAACCAGCCCAAGCGAAGCCTTAATGCCTAGAGACAGACGGAGCTGCCCCTCTTGGTGTTTGGGGTGGGAAGGCTCATGCGATGCGGTCACCAAGCAGAGCAGTTGGAGGATCTCAGCAACTTTCCTAACCTGCCCAGGGTCTGGCCAAGAGGACACCAGACAACACAGATAACACAAAGAGGGGCTGAGTGAGGCAGCGAGATCCAACAGGCAGCTGGTGGGAAGGGCAGCATGGCAAAAGGGGTCATACATATATATAGGCTTCTCTGGTACCACCCCAGCTCCTTAATGAGCACAGGGAGGGGAGGTTTTTCCTGGACAAGTGTGAAGCAAGCGAGGTATCTCCTCCTGCATCCCTTCACAGGTGGGTGAAAGAGGAAAGGACACATGAGCATCATGGTAGCTAGCCATGGGGTTCACTCAAGGCTGCAGAAGGCAACTGGGTTCACTATACCAAGAGGCTCCTATTCATTTCTGGTCCATTTTGCCCATCATTCCAGGAAGTAAGAGACCCCTCAGCCAAAGATGAGTTTTGTCAGCTCCTTGAGAGAAGCACAAGAACATCTGCTTTATTGCAATGCCCAGGTCTACAGCAAAGCCAAGTGCATCCAGGGGGAAGGCACAAGCCCCACTCTAGATACAGCTCCTCAGGAGGTTGACAGCACAAATGTCAGATAATGAAGGCACCAAATTAACGCAGCCTGGAGCTTTAGGGCTGGTTTACACTCTCAAAACCCAAGAGAGCCAACAGTGACTGGATGTTCCTGCACCAACACAAGGCAGGGAGGGACAGCAGGCATGGGAGAAAGATGCATCAGCACAGGTTGCGACAAGTGCAAGCCGGTCCCCAGCTTCAGCAGCGACAGGAGGACAACAAACAACAAAACGACGAGAACAGCAACAAAACAAAGCAAACCAAAAGAGTTCAACTAACTTGTCCCGGCAGCTGCGAGGGCACTTCCTGAGGAACACAGCCTGGCAGGGCGGAAGAAACAGCCACATGCTCCTCAAAGCTGTTGATGCGAGGTTTTTTGGTGGGCTCTGGGCTTGCTAGAGGGGTAACGCTATTACGTCTCATGAGCGGGTTAGGTCCCTTCTTTCCTTCCTAAATTAAAGTGAGACAAAGAAAATAAAAGTAAATAAAAATAAAATAAAAGGTAAGAAGGCGACAGTTATAAAGGAAAAAAAAAATAAAGCAGGTTGGGTTTTTGTGTGTTTAAAGCAGCCTCTGCTTCTCCCCACAAATCACTGTCAATGTACAAAGGATGCAGCGAAAGGCTCTGGACACAAGGTGTTCAAGAACGCAGCATGACTGCCCAAGAAAGGAGAGGAAAATTACTAAGTGAGAGGCCCTGCACTGAGAAATGAGACAGGCTTTCTCCTCAAAAAGAGTAAATACAGACTGCCAAAAAAAAGCATGACTCAGCACAACAGAGAGGTGCTCATCTGTCTCCTCCTCGAAGCTCATCCCTCCAACCCAGGGAGAGGTGTGAAAGCAAGAAGAGGCAGGACAAGCCAGCCTGGGCTGATAAGGAAGACTGGGAAGTGAGGGCAGAGCAGCCAGCAATGGTCAACGCTACGCCAAGCTCCAATTCAAGCGAGGTGGAATGGAGGCGCAGTCGAGCAGGGGGAGTCAAGCGCTTCACACGTGTCTCACTCCATCCTACCCACATCCTTCCTGCCATCCCCAGCAAGGGTGGTGGAGCACATCAATGGCCCCCATGGCAGGGGAAGGACTGGCTTCCCCACCTAGGGTGCCTGCCAAGGCTGGGAAGTGAAGGAAAGGGGATGTGTGACAAAAGGGGACAGCTCCAACCACCCAACATCCAGTTGGGCTCCACCATCAGTAAGCTCAAGTTGGAAAGGCCCCAGAGGCTGGGACATGGGCATTACCAAGGTCCATTGGGTCCCTTCTTGGGTTATTGCCCAGCCCTAACATTGAGCTCGCATCCCCCTGCTCTGGCCTTCTAGCTCCTGGTGGACCACATATGGACCTGACCTTGCAGGAGTTTTCCTCCACATGAAGAGTCTCTCCTTTTTACACCAACCCCAGCTCACCATCACCACCCTGTACTCTACAGAATCCCATAGAACTGTGGGCATGCCAGTTAAAAAACCCATGAAGGCAGGAGATATTGGGCAAGGTGTTGAGCCCAAGCTCTGCCAACCAGCTGGGAAACCTGGGAGAAGTCACCTTCTCCATCTGTGGTTACATTCCCTGCTCAGGTGAGTGGATGACTGCACAGGTGAAAGTCAAAGACCAGGGAGAAGCTTTCCCTGGGCCAGCTTTAATCTGAGCAAACACACCGGGAAGCAGGCACATGCAATAGTCATTTTCCCTTGGAAAACCCTCAACAGGCCATATCTTTGCAGAGCAAGAACCCATCTGATGCTCTGGTCCTACAGCAGGACTGCTGAGTACCCAGCTGAGCAACCTCCCCATGCCCACCCTGGGCATCTTTGCTTACTGTAGGGGAAAGGAGAGGGACATCAAGGGATGGCTCTGAGGAAAAGCCACACTCACCTCTGGCCGATCCCTGTGGGTATTGACAGCTTCAATGTTCAATGAGATGGATTCCACCCGGCAGCCTGCAGAAGGGAGCACAAGGAAACAGAGAGGCCATCAGCAAACCCACCAGGCACAGGATGTTATGGCATGCTCCACCGCAGACCCCTGCTCTTCTCCCACAGGCAGCATGGATTCAGGAAGAGGGACAAGTTGAACCCTTTGGCATGTTAATAAAGCTTCCCTTACCATAGGCCACTGGGGTCAGCTTCAACACTGTGTGAAGAGGACATTTCAGGTAGGGCATTTCATCTGCAGAGAAAGCAAAGCAGGAGGGTTATCCCATCCCCTCTCCAAAAGCAGGCTTAGACTTCATCAATAGCTAAGGCCACCCAAAACTAAGAGATGCATGCTTCAGGACCTTAACAGACCTGAACACAACTCTTATCTCCTCGGAGTTCCATCTATCATCCCTCCTCCAGCAGGATCAATCCTCTTCCCAAGGACAGGAAGCTCACCTGCACTCTTATCAAGGAAGTATGCCAGGAGACAGCGCATGACAGCCTGGTGACAGATCACAAGGACATTCTCTTGTCTCTCCAGCTCCATGATGACCGGCTCAAGGCGCTGCACCAGATCTTGGTAGGACTGAGGCAGAAGAAAGGAAGGGAGATATGGCATAGAATCAAGAATCAATGGTCCTTGTCTTGGTACATCTATTGATTTCATGCCTGTGACCAAACCAACATAATCACTGCTAAAAACAAGCAAACTTACACAAATCCTCTTCCTCAGGCTACTCTGGTACACGGCTACTTCTTTGGGTCAGAGGAGAAAGAAGCCATTCACATCTTACTAAACTGTCTACGACTGCAACTAAGGTAAGCAACAACTGCACAGGGGCTTTGAGCAGTGTCTATCATACTGAATCTGATTTTCTACAGAATTCCTAAGTTCTGAAAAGTCCGAAGCAACATTAGAAAACAGGGTTTTGAGGGACTTCATGAAGAACCTGAAAGGCAGCCAGAAGGAACCACAGACACCTGAACATTCTTCTTTTAGACAGGCTGTCATGATATCTCCAAAGATCTTCTCCAAATGCCTGTGGGTGTGACCTTTAATATGGGGACAAAAAGCCCCATTCACAACCTGAAGTACCATCCAGCCTGCCAATTCCCACCTCATTGTGTCACACCCTGAACGCAGACTGCCAGGAGACAGAGGTATCAGTATCAACCCTTAGGGAATGATACTGAGAGCAGAGGTAGAAATTGCTTCTTTGGAAATGAAAAAGGAAACCGGGGCAGTGCAGCACTTTGAACGGATGTAGCAGAGGAAGTTGGACTTCGAGAACTCCCGAGTCTCATTCCACTACTAAACTCAGTGGGGCTACTTGTTAAGTGGTACATGTCTCAATGAGATGTACACATACCACGATTTCACGAGAGCTCAATGCAAAAGGTGCCCTGACCTTTCTTGATCCTAGTTTCTTGGAACACTTGGCTGTTCCCCTGCTCTGAATGTAGAAGACAGCGTGAGGACAAGAAGGCCAGGTTTAAAGTAAGATAAAGAGTCATATCTCTGAAGGCCTCCTTGCAGACCTACCTCCCCAGAAGGATAGCGGTAGTAGTATTTATCCTGATCACGTAAAGCAAATTCCTCTGGATGCTGCTCCCTGATTTCTTCATACGTCATTTCTTCACACACCCCCTGCCAGAACAGGACATCCATGAGGTTAAAGGACACGCTCAAGTTTAAAAACATCAGCACACCCAACACGCAAAACCTTCTCCAAAGCAACATCTACAGCCCTCTGAGTGGTCAGCTACAGCGCAGTTCCAAGCAAAAAGCATTCTGATCTGCTCATTCAAGCTAATCTTGAAGCACCTACACAAGGTAGAGCCAAGATAATTAGACAGGTTGCAAGTACTGCAGCAGAAGTACCACCCGTTCCAAGAGAAGGAAAAATCCACAAAAAGCAAGATTTAGGCAAAAGTGGAAAGGCTGATGCTATCACTCTCTGCCAAGCAGCAACCAGCATGACCCCAATACAAAGATACTTACAGCATCAATTTCATTGAGTGCCTTCCACTGCTCATAGGGCAACTGGAGAGCTTCTGCTGTTTGGATTGTCCTCTTTAGCTGGCTGGTCCAGACTTTGAGGTCCTTCAGGTTCTGCTCCTCAACAAACTTGTTCAGTGCCCGTGCAAACTGTGGTACATAAAACCAAGAGGTTGATTCCTGATCCACAGCTTCCCAATGGGCCACCTTAGATGCCTGGCTACCCTTTACCACAGCCCTGCTTATTTGTCATAGAGCTAAATTGATATCTCCTTACACAGTCACACCTCAAATGACTCCATCTGGGTTTCAAACTGGTCTGGCAAGCCAAGGTAGCTAGTAACTATCCTAGAAGCACTTGACCATGCCTTTGAAGAATCAAGTAGTGACCAACCTGAAAGCAACCTCAGAGTTGGTTATCCCTAACAAAGGGTGGCAGCAGGCCCTCTACATCCTACCTTGACTATGCAAGGTCTGAAGAAGCTCAATGGAGACACCCATACCCTTTTCTCCTAGAGATTTCTGTAGCCTCTGTTAACCCCTAACTACATGCAACATTGGTGGCTGGAATGTCTTGTTTTGAGGTGGTGCCTGAACCTGAATTTAACCAGCCCTATGGATAGATCACTTCACCCAATGCACAGCATCAACAGCCAAATCACTCCTAGAAGCCATAGAGCAATATCCCCTTCTCTCACCTTCTTGCCCCTGTTGGAGAGGCCCGAGTCACCTCCAATCTTCCCCTTGAGGTTGAACTCGCTTTCACCATGCCGACAGAGGTAAATGGTGCGGGGCTGGACATGGATGTTCATCAGGTAGTAAACAATCCTGCTCTGGATGTGATCCTGAACTCTGTTAACCAGGAACCGCCGGCCAACGTCGATGACTTTGATGAGAGAAAGCTCCCTAGGGAAAGCACAGCAAGGATGAGCAGATGCCAGTAGGGAAAATGGGAAGAAAGAAACGCCATCTTAGACAAACAGCCTTGTGAGGTATCCCAGTCAACATAATCACTCAGCTAAAAGGATTTCCTGCAGGCTATTTTCAACTGGAAGCCAACAAGTAACAGCCATTCATGCAGAGCAAAGCAACACTGGTATAATCATCATTCCTCCCTTGCAGCAGTAAAGAGGATTAAACACAAACAGCAGGAAGCATGCTCCTCCCCAGAACAGGGCACAGCAGAACTGGGGTAATCCACTCAGGGCACACAGATGCATTTGCGAGCAGTGGAAAGAGCCTGCATGGTCATGCAGGACAGCAAAGGTCCTCCCAGGGCACACAACTAGGCGGAAACCACAGGGCTTGCTCAACCTTGTGGTTTGAGCCTGCCCAAGCAGTCCTTCCTTTAAGGTGGACAGTGACAAAAGCACCTCAGAAATGCTCAAATCCAAATGTTTTTCCAAACCCTTTGTATTTAGACTGGTAGAACAAGGTTGAAAACAGCACATTTGAGCCCAGAAGAGCCTGAGACAAATTCAGCACCCAACTTCCTGGCACAAGGCTGGGAAAAACCAGCATTTTCAATGAAGAACCCTGAATTCATAGTGAGGCTTGGCCATATATTATTCTAGTGCAGCCATGTATTTGAAGACAAAGTGAAATACATTGAATACAAAGTGAAATACAGCTCCACAATTCATTAGTCCTCTCCTGGGAGAACAAAGGCATTCATGCCAGTTCAGAATTTGAAGTCTCTTACCGGTCATAGTCATCAGGGTCGAGTGGCTGGTAGCTGGCCTGGTAACAGTTGATCCTCTTCATGAAGTCCTCCATAGCATCAGTTGAATTACAGTCACGATAATCAGGGCTGGACAATTTTACTTCCTGCAATAAGGGAAAGACATGCCACAAGGAGAGGTTGGGAAACGTTCCAAGTCAGGCCATGCTAATCTCCGATTTCAAAGTCCTGCCAAGATCCAGCTATCAGCTGAGCCACTTGACAGTCATTGCTTATCATAAGAGAGAAAAGAAGCAGACTAGACTCAAAACTCTAAGCACATGTTGAGAAAGGCTGGTATAAACCATTGTATGACCGGTATAGATGCATATCAGTCCACCCATGCTCTCCTCAAGAATTGGGGTAGGACCTCACCACCCAACACAGTGGGAGAACTGAGCTTTCTTATGGCTAAAGCAAAGCATCAGTTTTAAACAGCCAAAGCTGAATTAAAAGTGCATGTGCTTAGATAAGATGCTTATCCTGGGCCTTGAGTGAATAAAGCTCCCAGCAGTTAGAGGTTAACCTGGATGTCTATCACCTGAGGCAGCAACATAACATTCAACCCCTTCCTGTGCATCATTTGCTAGAAATGATGCTAGAAATTGGCAGTGTGAATGAATATTCAGAACTCTCATGGACTAAGTTATGGCTGAAATACTCTAACAGGCTATTCTTCCTGAAGATTTGGGCTCGAGCAGCAGCATTACACATCCATAGCTTCGGAATTGCTTATGAAGTTAACAGGGTAACACAATCAAGTGACACACAGCAGCAATGGCATATTTTCCACACCAGCCTCAGCAACAAGAGCATCATGGGACACCAGCTCCAAGCAAGACCAAAAGCCATGTTCCAGCCCTGACCCAGCACCCTTTGTGGAGCCCACCCCAGGGGCAGGACAACACTCTTCTCACATACTTTCAGTATCTTGCAATGCATTCCCAGACACTATAATATGGCTCATAAAGTTCAGATGTACAACTGGAGATAAGGCTGGAGCACAGCCCAGTGGAGGAAGGATGCTTTCATACAAGTTAATCATGACAAGGTAGACCAATTAAAGTCTACCTGCCCTAGCCAAGCCTAGGGGGCAAAGGAGTTCTGCTGGTGGGAAATCAAAGATCCAACAACTCCCAAAGGAGCCAGGAAGCAATGCTTTACACTGTAGTCTCCAAGATTTTAGGTAAGATGATCTGATAGTCTTCTTAAAGCAGACCCCAGTAGCTTTTGGGAAGCTGCACGTGGGTGAAGACACCAAATCTGACAGCTCTCCAATGGAATTTAAGCCCCTAACCACATTAGGGGGCACCAGCATGGGGTTGGCTTTCCATGTTGCAAGTACACACTGCTGGGTCATGTTGAACTTCTCATCAACCAACACCTCCAAGTCCTTCTCTTCAGGGCTGCTCTGTCTATGTCCAGTCTGTGTTTGTGCTTGGGATTGCCCCAACCCAGGGGCAGGACCTTGCACTTGGCACTGTTGAACTTCCTGAGGCTTGCACAGCCTTCCTTACACAGCTTGTCCAGGTCCCTCAGGATCCCATCCCTTCCCTTTAGCATGCCAACCACACCACACAAACTTGCTAAGGGCACACTCAATCCCAAGGAGGAACTTGTTTATCCATGCAGGCCTCCTGGCATTTTTGCCTGACATCCTCTTTGCTGGGATGTCATTGCTCCTGAGCTTTGAAGAGGTGATCCTTGAAAGCCTGCTCCTCCTCAGCTCCAGGGTAGTGAGTTTGCTGCATGCCCTTCTAACCGCTTTAAGGAACTTGAAGTCCATCAGTTCATGGTCACTGCAGCCAAGGCTGCGCTTGAGCTTCACATTCCCCACCAGTCAGCCCCTCCTTGTGGGTAACAAGGTCCAGCATAGCACATCTTGTTGGCTGCCCTGTCACTCAAGGAAGGAATTTACCCTCAGCACATCCCAGAGGCCTCTTGGAATGCTTGTGCCCTGCTGCATTGTCCCTCCAACAGATATTGGGTGGATGAAGTCCCCCATGAGGAACAGGGACTGCGAATGTGAGGTTGCTCTTACAATATATATGAGAGAGGAAAAACAAAAGGAAGACACTTCCACACTTACCCTAACATTGCTGGCAACTACAGTGGGATCATTGCAGACAGATTCAATGAAGAACACCTGCAAAGCAGAGCAAAGCTCAACTGAAAGCCAGCAATAACGTTTGTAACATTCAACCAGCTCCTTGCTCAACCCAACTTCCTCCCTCTTTGACCAAAGGGTTCTCCCTCTGCCCCACACTCCCATCCTTTCCTCCTCCAGAGCTCGGTAATGGGAATGAAGGAAGAGTTTAACATTTGCAATCAAACCCATCAATGAAATCTCCCTTACACAGGAGCATTGTGAGTACAACACATTAGCAAAAAAGAAGATACCCCAACCATACACTAACATGGACTATGCAACACAAGCAGCAGCCCGGTGGTACCAACCTTGAACCCATTTTCTTTGGCAAAGTTTAGGATCATCCCTCTCCTCTCCCGTGTGGTATTGGTGGCATCAAAAACCTTTAGAAGCAAAGATTCTGATTAGCACCAAGGGTGCCTCATTTCCCAGCTAGTCCTCCCTCAGGGCACAGCGCCTTCAGGACCAGGACTGCTGTCAAGCCCCATGGAGCACATCTGAGCTTACCGCAATCTGGCCAGCCTCCTCCGTTAGGTACAGCTTGACATCCCTCAAGGCAGCCAGGGCACATTGCCTGCGTAAGAGGAGATACATGATCCTGATGTCCTCAGGGATGCTTGTGGCAGCCAGTTGCAGGGACTTCCACAAAGAAGGGCAGGCTCTGCAGCTCCTCCTCGTCACCTCCCCACCCCAGGGACATTAAGGAAAGACACACTGTTTGATAAAAAACCCACAACCAACAGCCCCACAAGAGACATGGGCTTAGCAGTGTGCTGATCTTCATAGCAGAGGCAATGGTAGATGAAGCAGCAAAGGCCAAACCTCACATCCTACACCACTAAGCCTGAAGGCAGATTTAGGGTACCACTGATGGAGGACGCACTGGTGACCCTGAAGCTACCAAGCCCGTACAGCTTCAGTTTTCAGCTCTTGGCACCCAAGTCAGGCCTCCTTGGGCAGACAGGGAAAACTGAAGCTAGAGCCCAGCCTTTTGCTTCACCACTCAAACAAGCCAGATAACCATGGGCTTCACCACCCATTTGGGACCCAAGTATGAGCATGCACACAGTGCCCACACATACCTCCTGACTTTCATGGCCTCCTCATTGTCAGGGCGGAAGAAGTCATAGGAGCTGTAATGCTTCACTGCCTCACGGCGATATTCCCCCACATTGAAAACTGTGTGGAAAAGGCCAAAACCATCAATACCAGGAGCAGTCAATCAGCATAGCCTCACTCAGCTGTGCAGCTCCTGCAGACAACACTTTCTAGTGGGGGGCATCCTTAGATCCCACTTTAGAAGTGACATCCTTACAGCAAAAAAGCTGAGGGACATCCCTTGGTCTTCAAATTGAAAGAACCTGACTGGGATGGGAGAACATGGATACTTGGCTCATGGGATCTTGGAAAGAGCTCCCACTACCTCACACCCTTCAAGGCACTGAGCTCCTAGAGCAACTCCTGAGGGCCAGAGCTCATACCTTCCCCTGGCAGCCAGTGAAAGCCTCACCTTTTGTTGGGACACCAATCCAGTTGAGGTAGCGAGTCAACTTCTTGGAGATGTAGGTCTTCCCGCGGGCTGGCAGGCCAACCATCACTATCACAGTGGGGGAATTGGCAAGCTGTGGCCCACAGGCTACAAAGAAGAGAGAAAGAGCAACATGAGCACCCGTTAACCCTCCAGCTCCTCTTATATCAAGCCTACAAGGCACTTGCTCTTGACCCAGCTTTCCCCCAGGACCTTCAGCAGCTATAGAAAATCCAAAGCCTCTGCTCCCCATACACATCACCTCTGCAGTATCTCCCATGCATCCCTTGCACACATCTAGACAATCAAAACCTTGAGTAGGTGAACCCATTGACTCATTTCTGCAATGGGATCTGATGGATGAGCATACGTCAGAGCATGGTGCACCACTCCACAACTACCCCCCAGTGTGACACAACTACCCCAGCTAAGCCATGCTGACCCAGATTCACCCTGGTGGCATGCAACAAAAGCGACAGGAGTCACATCCTGACAACCACAGCAAGGAGAACATCCTGATAGCTGCAAAGTGGGAAAGGAACCATCAACAGGCCAAAACTCCCTGCAGAACCCCTGTGCCTCGGTTTCCTCATTTGCAAACCGTGGTTTGGCCAATTCTGTGAAAAGCTAAAGGATGGCCAAGGGCTTTGGTCCAGTCTCTGTAGCAGCACACTTCAGACACAGCTGCCATGCTGAAAGGCCAGGTCTGCACCAAGATCTTCACCCACAAAGCGCCTTCCAGAAACTTTTGCTGGCTCTTTAGCTGCTATACATGCCAATGTAACCAACTGTTGTTTTCTGAAGAGCAGGGCATGAGGACTACAAAACCACCAGCATTTAAAAGTATCCCCTTTTCCTTTTATCCCCTTTCTTATCCCCCTTTATTCCCTTTTTCCACTTTTTATCCCCTTTTCCTCATAAACCCATTTTAAGCTAGCGGGAGATTTGTTCTTATTGTAAAGAGAGTCCACGTCAAGCAGCTGGAAAGAAATCCAGAAGCATCACCTAGTGATGCCTTGGCAAGTGAAAAGAAGCTTCTCTCCAATTCACCTGAATGGCATGACCAACATGCAGACAGATCAGCTGCCAGGATGCCCAGGTAAAGTGCTTCTCCCTCCTGAAATCCTTTAGGAAATAAATTCCTGGTTCACTTCAGAGACATTTGCTGAGGTTACAGGACAGGAATGCAGGTTGGGAATTTTAGTCCCCCACAGCCAGCTCCCAGAGCCATGAGATGTATCTGGACCACACACCCCATGGACCATGTAAACATGTGGCAGCATCCCTGCTCCTCTCCGGGCTTTGCTCTGCAGAATTGCTTCTCACATGGTGCTGCACGCAGGAAAGGCCAAGGCACAAAGCCAAGCACTTTAAATAGGGAGAAAGGAAGATCTCTACGATGCCTAATGGAATTTGGATTAGCCAGCCGCCTTTCATGCCGGGTGACACGCCAAGAGCCCTCCCAGCAAAGGCGGGATAGACGAGACCCTCAGGGGATTTCTCAGCCACCCTTCAATCCACCCGGTGAGCCTGGAGACCTCATGGGAAAGGAATGCAGGGAGTGAGTGGCTGGTGGCAGAGCCATAAAATGCAGCTTAATTACGGTCTGGGTAGAGCGCTCTGCCTGCCTTGCCCCAGCTTCCTGCAGGTGGGACCAGGGGAGAGCGGCAGTGATTTGGAGATGCAAGGGGCTCCCCACAGGTGGAGATGGGGTATACTACTCTCAGTGTAGACCTGGGAAGGGCAAACAAATGAAGAGGAATCCAGAGAGGATGCAAAACACATGGGATTTCCCTCTCCTTCTAAGAAGAAATAATCTAAGAGCTAAGAAACCAAGTTAGGGTTACAGGTTTGGCACTGGTACCCAGCAGGAAGGAAGAGCACAGCCACCCATCATTAGGTCACCAAAGCAGATACAGCAAATAAGATGAGAAAACTATCTAACAAGATATTTGCTTTATTTTCCCTCTAAATATTCCACATTCCTCAGGTTGGAGCTGCTCTCACACCCACTCCCTTTGTGTGACCTGCCCCCCCACTGCCACATTTCAAAAGCCCAAGCCAGCTCCCACTGCTTCCAGCAGCAGCAAGCAGTGATTTCTCTTGGTGCTGGGGTACCAAGGAATGGATCTAGACCGTGGACAATGTAACATGTATCCAGATACACGTGCAGTGTGTCTAGAAAAATACTGTTTTCCTCTCTAACAGCTTCCCATCCTCAACCAGCCTATGGATAGGAGTCTGCACAAAAAAACAACCACCTATCACATAAAGGGAGGGGGAAGAAATAATACCTGAACACAGACACTCCCCCTTTCCCTACCTACCCACAGACAAAGGATCTCGAGGAACAGAGCCAAGAGGATTTGGGGCCATTAAAATAACAGCATTCCAGGACAACAGAGATATTGCCAGGTACTGTTCATGTCCCTTTAACTCCAGACAGCTGTGCACACATCCCATCTCCAAAGGGTGCTGCAGTTAAACATCTGTATTTGAGGAATCTCCCCCTCGATTCGGTTTGCTGGCAAAAGATGCAGGTTCCCCTAGGACCGTGCAACAGCATCTGCTTACAGACCCGGGAAGTACCTCCCAAAACACCAGGGCATGGAGCACCGCCACTTTTTATCTGGAATCTGAGCCTAAACCCAGGTAAATCACAAAAGCCACCAGGAAACTTTGCATTGGGGTGAAACAGAAACCAGTGCTTTGCTTTCAGTGCTTCACAAAGATCTAATTCATCATTCCTTTTCACCACTTGCAGAAAGCTATCAGGGATTTCAATGCACATTCATTACTCATTATCGACATCTAACCAGGTAAGTCAAGGTCAGGGATGGCTTTTGAAAGGCTCAATGAGGGTATTTAGAAGTAGCTCAGACACTTGTGCCTTTTATCGGCTAGAAAAATCAACGTTGATGCGCTTCACCGGGGTGAGTGGAAAACACCAAGGGGAAGGAAATTCTCTTCTATAAAAGGCTGGATAAAAGCCACATCCTTACTCCAGGTACTTTTACTGTCTCCTAAGAAGAGTTCCCCACACCTCCCGCTCCCACAAGCCCACACCACATCCTCTTACATCCCCCCTCTTTTCCACCTTCTTCCCATTGCAATTCCCGGACACCTTGGCGGACGCACAGACAATCCGCTCCTGCGCTCCCGTCACAAACACGCGTGTGTTAACTGCTACCAGACCTGCGAGCTGTGGCTTTGCTGATGTGTTTTCGCCTACCCTCATGGAGCTGGAGCGATGGGAAGGAAAAAGGCTCCGGGAGCCCCTTTCCTGCTCAGCATCCCCCATCCCGAGCCCCCTCCCCTCGCCTGGACCTGCCCATCCAGCCGCTTGCGACGACTTGACTTTCCCAGCCCCTACGTGAGAGACGTGCAGCTTGACAGCAATTTAATGGATCGCCGTCAAAAGGCCACATGAAGGCATCGCTTCCCATCCATTCCAGCTGCCCTTTGATGAGGAAGCGGACAATCGGACTAATTATTCCCCACGCAGGGAGCAGCCAAGCGGGAGCTTGCTGAGGATGCTCACAGGGATGCTCCCACTCCTTCCTCCTCCACCCCACCCAAGCGACCACACTGACCTCGCATCTCCGTTATAGCTCCCATCCCCACCCGGCTTTGTAAGGCATTAACAGCACCTCGAGTTTAAAATAGCTACTTGGAGTCCAAAAATAACCACCCTGAAAAAGCCCATTAATGCTCCCACAGAACGCATTGAACAGTGCCCGACACGGCTTGTTCCCACCCCGAGAAAGCATAAGGCACATTATAGCACTAAGAAACCAATTGGTGCCTTAATATATTAAAGTATTAAGTTTTCTCCTCCGCCATGAGGGAATTCTCTCAGAGCTCCGAGAAACCGGGTGAATAAAGTGGCAAAAACCCCTCCAATCCGGCTCTGCATAAAGAAAGGATTCCTTTTAGAGGTGTCACTCCTCGGGAAAAAATCAGACCAACCCGCCCCATCTGCAAAGCATTAAGCCAGGAGACAGCTCCCCCCGCTAAACCCAAAGCCCCGTGGCAACCCAGATGTTCAGCCTGTTGCTGAACGCAGCTCCCGCAGCATGTGCGAGCATCGCTGCGCGCCCGACCCACAGCCACGGGGATAGTTAGTTTTAATTGTTATTACATCTTAAAGAGGGGGAACTGGAAACTTTCGGGCCAAGGGAAATAAATGGCTCAAGCGGCTTTGTTTCAAACGCCTGCCTCAGGAAAAACAGCACTGAAAGACTGATTCACCCAACTGCCCGAGCCGCTTCCATCCTTCGCCAGGCTGCCAAGTGCCACCTTCTCCGCCCTGGCTCCCGCAGCTCTGCGGATTCCTGTTTGGAGTTGCCCAGCTGGCAGGCTGTCAGTTTGGCTGCTGGGCGAGTTAAAAGAGCTGTCTCCTCAGCTTTAGCACTGGATTATGATTCATGAGTTGGTTTCTAGTAACACCGGGATGCCGAAGCATTGATTATTATTTATTCTTATTTTAAGCGCAAAGGTTGGTTTGAATCACTCCAGCCGCTTCCCAAGATTTGAAAAGATGGGAAATCACTGCACGGGTTCCAGCATTTTTAGCCCTCCCCTCCACCTGCCTCCTATCTCATCCTAAACCGCCTATCGCATTCCCCCATTGCCATGGCAGGGAGGGTGGAACTAAATGATGTTTACGGACCCTTACAACTCAACCCATTCCATAATTTTATGATTCCAAGTCTCATCCCAAACCCAGCACAGGGTAAAGTGATGAAGCAAAGCGGTTGGTGAGCATTCTTACCCTCGATTCACGGACCTAATCCTGATTTCCCCCTTAAATTAACAAATCACGTAGCAAGATGCCAGACACCAGGAACCCCAGCAGAAGTGGTACCCCAGTGGTCCATCCTCCCACGGATTGAAAAGAGGGGGAGTGTTGGGGTGGTGGACGTGGGACACGGAGACGGGAAGGAATTGGGACACGCGTGTCTTAACGCCTCCCGCTCTCGGGAAGCAGCGGCGCGATCCCTGCACCTTCCTCCATCTCCTCGTGCTGGAAGTGAGTCACGGGCTGGCAACGGGTGGGATGCGGACACGGGGATGATGCTGAAGGAGATATTTTGGGAAAGGGAAAAAGAGGGCATTGCATTGAGGCCTCCCCGGGGGCCGCTCCCAACATCCCCCCGTATCCCTCCATCCCTCAATGCCGTACTCACAGCGGCGGGGCAGCGCCGGGCGGTTGTCATTGGGGAGCCAAATCTTCTGGATGCGGCTTTGAGTCAGCTCCATGGGCATGGTTAACACGGAGGCAGCGGGCGCTCCGCGTGGTGCGAGTGCGGGAAAGGCCAAAAACGCGCAGCGAAAGCAAAAAGGAAAGAGGTTTTGTTGCGGGGAGGTTTGGACCAGCCGCTGCTGCGCTTTCGGATGCTCCTCGGAGTCGCGTTAAGGCTGCACGGCGGAGGAGGAGGGGAAGAAAGAGGAGGAAGAGGAGGGACGGGGCTTCAGCGCACAAAGCCGGCAGGAACGGTGCGCGCACCGCGGGGGGAGCGAGGGCGAGTCCGGCCGGAGCTCGTGGTCTGGATGCGAAAAAAAAGAATTAAAAAATGCTAAAAATAAATTAATTCCCCTTTTTGGGAAAAAAAAAATCAAAACCCAAACCAAAATAAATTAAAAGGGGTGAAAAAGAAAAATCTCAGCGTGAGCAGACGGGGAAAGGAAGGGCTGGGCCTGCCGGCTGCTGCTGCTCCCGCTCCCCGGCTCCACTCACGATGGACCGGCAGCGGCGGCGGCTGCTATTTGTATCCCGGCAGGCCGGGCCGCCGCTCCCGCCCTCCGGGGCGGAGGGAAGAGGAGGAGGAGGAGGAAGGGAAAGGGGGGGCCGCGGCCGGGCTGGTTCCGTCCCGCGCTGCCGCCTGCCGCCGGCCCCCCGCACTGCAGCGGGGACAAAGGAGGCGCCGGGCGGCCCGGGGAGGCTTTGTGATGCTGGGGAGGGCACGATACGGGCACACGGGGAGCAGTGCTGGAAGGGATGGAGATGGGTGAAGGATGGTGGAAATAAAGGGGGGAAGTTGAAATCGGTGTGATGGAGTGATGGGAGTGAAATGGAATGGGAAGGATGAAACTGAATGGGAAAGAAAAGCACATGGAATTAAAAAAAAAAAAGGAAAAGGGAAAAGAAAAAGGAAAAGATAAAGGAAAGGAAAAAGTATAGGAAAAAAACAATAAAAACAAAAGGTAAAATAAAATCAATAGCAAAAAAAACCCAAAAATACCATAAAAATAAAGCAAAAGGTAAAATTAAACAATATAGAATGAAACAAAAAAAATAAAATAAAGGTTAAAATTAAGGAAATAAAAATAATGAAAATTAAATGAGGAAAAAATAAAAATAAAATAAAAATTAAAAAGGTAAAATCAAACAAGTAATATATAATAAAAAATAAAAGAAAGGTAAAGTTAAATAAACAATAATGAAACAAAAAATAAAAATAAAGGTAAGATTAAATAAAATTAACAATTAATTTTAAAAACAAAGTAAATAATTAAGATCGAAAGGAGAAAGCAAACCCCAGGGTCACATCACATCAACTCAGCGAAGGGACCGCACAACGACACCACCCCGAGCGGCACCATTGGCTCGGGGGATGCTGCGGTGCCCGCTCGGTCCCGGCCGCGCTGGGCACCACCCGCGCCCGCTCCCCCGCCCCTCCCGCAGCCGCTGCCCCCCCCCCCCTCGCGGCCGGGTCTCCGCGCGCCGCACGTCGCTCACGTCGCGGGGGCCGGGAACGCTCCACAGGCCCCGCCCCCTTCTCGCTTGGCCCCGCCCCCCAAACCCGCGGTGGCGCGAACCCCCGGTGGGGGGGGGGAGCGAGTCAATGCGTGGGGTCTCCTTAACCAGCTTGTTACTGGGTTTATTGCTTTATTAATTACATTGTGTTATTCTATTATTATCTTTATTATTATCATTATTACATTTATAATACATCTTATCTTGACATTTGATATTTTAATTATGTATTATTTCTATTGCATTTTCTGTTATTATTTCAATATTTATTGCTTTCATCATTTTATTAATTGTTCCTTATTTTTATTATTTTGTTATCTACTATCCAGAGGATTTCACTACATTTAATTATTTTGCTATTTAATGCTTTTATTGCTTTATTACTTGTCCTTTAATAGTGTTATTATTTTACTATTTACCATTTCTATTCAATCATTTGTGGTTTATTAAATTATTAATTTCTCTCATTTCTTGTATTTTATTATTACCTTATTTGCTATTTTTATTATGTATTTTTCTTCCAATTCTTTTACTATATTTTACTATTATTTATAGCTTTTATCCCTTTATTTCATCTAAAATTATATGTAACAATAAAATACATAATAACTTATTCCGATATTTACTATTTATATTATCTTATTACTTTATTTTATTATTTTAATCTTATGTATATATTATTAACTACAATTTTTATTAAGTTCTTACTCATATTTTATTATTTTGTTACTTATTCCTTTTACTATTCCCTTACTTCTTTATTACCTTTATTCTTATTTTCATTATTTTAATGATTTTCATTACTTTATTCGCCTAATTGTTATTGTTCCCATGGCCAAGTTGCCCCCAGTTGTCCCCCCTTCAATCAGGCTGCCTCTGTCAGCGCAGCAGTAACACCATCCGAAGCAGCAGTGTTACTAAAGCAAAGTCTGCCTGTAAGTTTAAATCTTGATGAGTAACATCTCAGCTACTTCAAGTCTCCCATTGCTGCCTTTTTTCGTTACATAGGGGTTATATTTTTATACCAGATGTAGAAAGAACATATTCTGGGCCTTCTCCTTACATGGAGCCAAGATGGATGGAGTGAAAAAATGCACAATCCTTCCCTCTCCTACGCAGGGAAAGAGTATTCACGGGCAAAAAGAAGATCATGAATTAACTGCTATGAGGGAGACAGAGATTTGGGATGGAGGCAGGAAGATGGGGAGCAGCAGCGATGCTCTGGCTGGCAGAGGTGGGGATGGGGGGTCACAAACAGGTGCTGCCTGGACAAAATCCATCCTTGGGAATCATAGACTCGTTTGGGTTGGAAGGGACCTTAAAGCTCATCTGTTTCCAACCCCCTTCCATGGGAAGCGACACCTTCCACTAGAGCAGGTTGCTTCAAGGCCTATCCAGCCTGGCCTGGGAAAGGACAGGGTTTGTTATTCCAAAATCCCATGCGTTTTTTTCCATGGAGGGCAACAGAAAATCAGTTCCAGCTAAAACAGGAGCAGGAGGAATAAAATCGATACGATGCTGCAGAGGTTGGGCATCCTCCTTCCTCCTGCAGGATTTCACTGTGGAAACCACAACCGCCACAGCATGGAAAAGAGCCCGAAAGCAAAACCCTGCCTGAATGAAGATCACCGTCACTTCAGATTAGATCCACCTCGTAATTCTTGGCTTAAAAACTCCCCGATAACTGGAGCGGAAAGCTTTGACTCTGAAATAAATGGCCTGGTTTTCAAAGGCATGAACACCCAGCTGCTCCAAGCGAGGTCAGCTGGAAGGAGCATCCTTTCTATTTATAAGTAATGATGAAAGGGGTGGTGAGCACAGCAGCAGTAGGTAAGACACGGAGTGAGGGTTACCTGCCCCATCACAGGAACATGCAAGGATTTAATACATGCAAAGGGATTGAGGTAGAAATGTAATCATAGAACCACAGAAAGGTTTGGGTTGGAAGGGACCTTAAAGCTCATCCAGTTTCAACCCCTGCCATGGGCAGGGGCACCTTCCACTGGAGCAGGCTGCTCCAAGCCCCTGTGTCCAACCTGGCCTTGAACACTGCCAGCGATGGGGCAGCCACAGCTTCTCTGGGCACCCTGTGCCAGCACCTCAGCACCCTCACAGGGAAGAACTTCTGCCTTGTATTTGAGCCAAATCTGCGTTTTTTCATCTTAATGCCACCCCTCCCTTGTCCTATCAATACAGACTATTGTAAGATGTCCCTCTCCAAATGCCGGGGCTTGAAAACTGAGGGTCTTGGTGGTAGACAGGGAAAAAAATGACCTTGAGCATCCCAGGGATGCAGAGGTGCAGTGAGGTGCAGAGGGAAAGGCAGCACAAAGGAGGCGGGTCTGGGAGAAAAGGGTGAAAAACCCTGTTTCTGTCAGAATGGAACACAAGTTTCTTATGGGGTTTGCAGGTTGTGAACTTCCCCAAAGTATCAAAGCCCAGACCCCTCAATTCCCTTCTTTTTCCCCTGTTGCTCAAACACCAAACAACAACCCGTCCTGAATGTGGGAACTGAGCTACGGATACATCCCAAAATCACAATCCGAGGCTAAATTCCCCATCCCCTTTGGAGAACCTACCAAAACCAAGGGGCCAACTTCCCCCAGCACCCTTCCTTTGGCATCAAAATCCAGGCAACAGCAGTGATTCTCTGGCAGCCCCAACTCTGACTAAGCCATGATTCATCCCCCTTTTTCTTTCTTTGATTTTTTTTTCCCCTTCTAAAGCAAACTTGGAAGCAAAGGAGAAGTCACATTCATGTCTACGTTCAGTGCAACACGAACCATCTGCTTAAGATGTGTCATGCTGGGGATGCGGTGTGTGAGTCCTGGTGGGACCAGAGCTGCGCGGTCCAGCTCTGCACCTAGCGCAGTTTGGAGACGTTGGCTGGGAGCCATGCACACATCACCATAGAGCATCATAGAATCATTTGGGTTAGAAAAGACCTTCAAGCACATCCAGTCCAACCATTCCCAGCACTGCCAAAGCCACCACTAACCCATGGCACTGAGGCCTCAGCTCCACAGTGTGTGAACACTGCAGGGACGGTGACTCCAGCACTGCCCTGGGCAGTTCCAATGCCTGAGCACCCTTTGGGGCAGGAATTGTTCCTCAGCTCCATCTAACCCTGCCCTGGAGCAGCTTGAGGCCGTTTCCTCTTGTCCCATCCCTTGTTCCTTGGGAGCAGAGCCCAGCCCCCTCCTGGCTCCATCCTCCTCTCAGGCAGTTGTAGGCAGCGATCAGGTCCCCCCTGAGCCTTCTCTTCTCCATCTGAACCCCCCAGGTCCCTCAGCCGTTCCCCATCACACTGTGCTCCAGGCCCTGCTCCAGCTCCATTGCCCTTCTCTGGCCCCGCTCCAGCACCTCAATGTCTCTCTTGTAGTGAGGGGCCCAGAGCTGAACACAGGATTGGAGGTAGGGCCTTAACTCTCATAGATGCAGCCATACATGCGCTCCACTGCAGGGCAGCAATTTCCAGCACAGCCTCAGTTTACATGGACGTAAACAGTTCTCCCTACCCTAGGAGGAAGGGTGCAAAAGTCAGGCAGCAGCTGCCCAAATTCTTGTTAGTGCATCAACACCACCTTCTTGCAACAGAGCAAATCATTCCCCTGGGCTGACTGGGGGTATTTATACACTTATTTGGAAAAAGAAAGAGAAACCAACGGTAAACATCCAAAAACCCCATCAGTGGGATCCTGGAGAAGCCAAGAAAATTGCCTGCAATGTATGAGGAGAATCAGGGGCTTCCAGAAAGGTCAGGGAGGAAACCGAGTGCTTGGCCCTCCTCTCAGCTGCTGGATGCTGAGCTGGTTTTGCTGCTAATGGCACTTCTTTGCATGGACTCGGAGTTTGCGAAGCTGCTGAGGGTCAGGCTCACGGTGGGGAGGGTTTTGCAAAGGCTGATACAAGTGGGTTTGGAGAGGAAGATGGAGACCGTGGTCCATCGTGTCTGCACCTCCCCATTGCCCATCATGGTATATCAATTTCAGGAATACATAAACGAGCAGTGAAGTGTGACCTGCACCTACATCACTGGGGTATCACCACTCCCACTCCTCATCTCACCCTCTCCCTCTGCCTGCCCCAGCCCTGCTGCTGGTGGGACCACAGTGAGCTCCTGCATCAGCCCCTGTAACACACTGGGGGGGGGGTTCTGCCATGGAAAAGAGGTTTTGCTGTGAGGGTGCTGAGGCGCTGGCACAGGGTGCCCAGAGAAGCTGTGGCTGCCCCATCCCTGGCAGTGTTCAAGGCCGGGTTGGAAACAGGGGCTTGGAGCAAGCTGCTCCAGTGGAAGATGTCCCTGCCCATGGCAGGGGTTGAAACTGGATGAGCTTTAAGGTCCCTCCCAACCTAACCAGTATGGGATTCTCTTAATCAGACATTTTTCCTTCCTCATTTCTTGCCCTTTCCCCCCCTACCCTTGCAGTCTCACACTCCTTTTCCTCCTCAACAGCATCAAACCTGCAGCATTGACACCATTGCTGGCCAAAGCGCAGCAATGATCAAGCAAAATCATTTATTCATGGTGTTATTTCAATTCAGGGTTCCTGCAGTGATTATGGGATGCTGTTCAGTACTTGCAGTCCCCTACCCTGAAATCAGAGGAGAGCTCTGTTTTGACACCTCTCATGTTTGAAACTGGGAGCAGAGCAAGGCACATTGTGTGCTGGGGCTTCCCCTGAGCCATCCCTCCCTTCACCCACTGATGCAAACACCCATTCCCCTGCATGGGGACAAGCCATCCAGTTTTGAGGCTATTGCACTCTAACTGTACTTTATGTGCTCACCAAACGTCTTCCTTCCCCAACTGTACGGAACTATCTGTTACTACCAGCCGAGCACTGAAATACCATCAGAGCAAGCACTTGGGGCTGCCACTCACATGCCTTTACTTACAAATAGCTGCAAGCAGAGAAGGGGAAAATTCCCAGGGGTTCAGTCTCGGACATGGAGAAACTGAGCACCAGAGAGGGAATTCCCCGCAGAGGCTCAACCCCGCTGCATCAGCACCGGTCAAACACCACGCCAGGAGCTGATCTTGCCTTTCGTGGCAAGAGAGGCAGGGAAAACCATGGAGAGGCTGCAGAAATGCATGGGGCTGCGGGTCCCAACGCTTCAGCAATGGGCAGCAAGGATCGGCTCTTGTGCACATGACCTGGCTTACAATGATGGGCAAGTAAAAAACCCCCTCGATTCACTGTCCGCTGGCAATAGAGGGGCTCTCTATATTCCTTAAGTACTTTTTCAGCCAATTCAAGCCTCAGGACCTGTTTGCCACCGCCCTGAGCTCCCCTGTGTGCTGACACTGTCGCCCTCTGTTCAACACAGAAACTCTCTCAGGGACAGTAAATTCTGCCTGAAGTCAACCCTCTGTCATACTCTGCCATCAGAACTGCTAAACCCAATGTATTTCTTACAAATCCCTTTTCATTGAGGAGCCCTTCGAGCAGGAGGATGAGGGTTCAAACCTCGTTTCTTTCAAGCTGTCGATCTGCGCACTAACTAGAGGCATTTGGTTATAACTGGGTGACTTAAAGGTAGATGGGAAAGGAAAGGGGAGAGTTGCAAATGCATTACTGGCCTTAATGAATATGGGGAAGAAGGAAGGATGAGAGCCTGGATTTAATCCCGATTCATCAAATTGGAAGCAAAATCACTCAAGGATCCCTCCATTATCCCCAGAGAGAGGTGGGTGTCCCCAGCTGTGCTCAGGTGTTGAAAGGTCCCTGGGGATCATGGAGTCAAAGGATCACAGAATCATAGGATCATAGAATGGGTTGGATTGGAAAGGACCTTAAGATCATTCAGTTCCAACCCCCTGCCATGGCAGGGAAAAGACCCAGGAAAGGCGAAAGCTAGAGATGGGGAGGTGTAAAATGGGTGTTGAGTAGCCAGGATTGATGATCCCAAAATCAGTGTTATTTAAAATCACAGGGAAGAGAGTTCATCTATAATTTCTGAGAATTACATTCTATAAAAGCATAAACTTGGAAATAACGTTCTGAACCCACAACATCCATTGGAGGAGGGGCATTTCCCAACGTTGGCAAGTCTGCTCAGAAACAGCTCCAGGAGGATTGAGCAACGTCCTGTGAAAGTTCCTGACCTTACAAGAGTAATGCAAAACAAAACTCACCCCATAAACAGGGTTTGTAAGCAGGGCTAAATCATAAACATAATTGACTCCATGGGTTGTGAAGATGGGAGATTTAGATGAGATACAAGGAAGAAGCTCTTCCCTGTGAGGGTGCTGAGGTGCTGGCACAGGGTGCCCAGAGGAGCTGTGGCTGCTCCATCCCTGGCAGTGTTCAAGGCCAGGTTGGACACAGGGCTTGGAGCAACCTGCTCCAGTAGAAGGTGTCCCTGCCCATGGCAGGGGTTGGAATTGCATGAGCTTTGAGGTCCCTTCAACTCAAACCAGCTTGGGATTCCATGAAATATGTGGGTTCAAAAAGTGGTTAGAGGGTAATTAAATGGCAAGAGGTTGGGATATTCCAGTCGTGGGAATCTGATACTGGTTCTCCTTGAAATAAATCTGACTGCCCAATTTCAGGCTTGGTCCCAAAAGAAAGGGTGAGGATCAGTCAGAGAGCCACAGTTCAGGTTTTAGCACTGTCAGTGGCTCTGCGTGGCCAATATTCGCATTAGCCTGGCACTGGGTTGTACCTCCTATTCCCCGGTGCTTTCAGTTATGCGCAAGGAGCTCCCCATTTGCCCTGTGATGTTGGGGTGTGAAATCCCCCACTGAGCATCCTGGGTATAAATCTACTTGACTTTAGATCACCTCGTCCCTAAGCAAGATGCCACAACAACCTGCAACAAGGCACTGATCCAGCACGGAAATCCAACAAGTGTGTTTACAGCGTTACTCTATCCCAGCTGCCAGATCAGATATTACCTGTCCTGCTGCTCCTGGCATAAACCTGGCGTATGTTACCACAGAGCCTTTTCCAGATAAATCAGCACAAACACACAGCACACATCCAAAACACAGCCCCATACCAGCTACTATGAAGAGCATTAACTCTAGCCCAGCCCAAGCTAGCACAGTGCTGCAAAGTGCTGCAGCAAGTTGGAGATCCAGCAGGAAGGAGCTAAAATCACAGCCCTCCTCTAAGCACAGACTGTTATAGGAACCAATGTCATGGGGCTGCTTCAACGGTTGAAGTTCATGAAGAGCTTAATTCCCAGTCCAATGATGCATTTGTGATGAGAAGAAGCACGAGCAGGATAAAGGGAGGGGATTCTCCCCCTCTACTGTGCTCTGGGGAGACCCCCCCTGCAGTCCTGATCTGGAAAGCTGGAGAGGGGCTATGGACAAGGGTCTGTAGGGACAGGCAAAGGGGAATGGCTTTAACCTGCCAGAGGGGAGTCTGAGATGAGCTCTGAGGCAGAAGCTGTTCCCTGTGAGGGTGCTGAGGCGCTGGCACAGGGTGCCCAGAGAAGCTGTGGCTGCCCCATCCCTGGCAGTGTTCAAGGCCAGGTTGGACACAGGGGCTTGGAGCAAGCTGCTCTATGGAAGGTGTCCCTGCCTGTGGCAGGGGTTGGAGGTGAAGGAGCTTTAAGGTCCTTTTCAACAGAAACCTTTCAGTGATTCTATGGTTTGGGATGCAGCTCTCCTGCCTGCAGGGCCTCAGTGATGGATATGAACTCCCCTACGGATGAGATTATTCAACCCATTTAGAGCCGAAAATGATCACCATCTGGAAATCGCAGCCTGTCATTATCCCATGGACTTTGCTATTGAACTATTTCCTAACACTTATTAACACCCACCTTTCATTAAGAGCCTGGATCGTTATCTCATCGTTGCAGGTTATTAAATCAAACAATGGCAAAGGCAGTGGCCTTTCATTCTGGGGCTGACTCACCTCCTGATGCAACAAGCCCAGGCCAGTGGCAACCTCAGCATCGCCATGGTGACCAAGAGGCTTCTAAAGAGATGTAGGCAAGGATGGCGTGAAGCCAGATACCCAGGAGATGCTGGGGAATCTCTTCAAAGTAATGCAGAAAGCTACAACACAAAAGGTTTTGGGAAGAAAAGTGGTGGTTTGTATTCCTGCTGGTTGAGGAGGAGGTGCTTGTAGGAGCAGCATGCACTGGATTAATCACAGCCTAGGAAAAAGGGTACTTTTTTATCCCTGCTGTCATTCCCTGCTAATATTGGCTTCTGATATAGGGACTTTTGATCAAAGGGTGATGAAATGCCATCCCAGGAAGCAGCATCCAAGGAGTATATGCACTGCTTGGAAGGCTCAGATGGAAATGTTCCTTGAGGGATGCTGAGCAGCAAGGAGATGTTCCAGCCCTGAAGGGCTCCTGCTGTGTCTGCCTCCACCCTGAGTCATGTCACTTTGGGTGCCTGCAAGAAACTGGTCACTTTGGACTTCTACCATCTGCAGAGAGAAATGAGCACTCTCAGAGCAACACACTTGCCCTGCAGTGGATGTCGATCGTAAACCAGGATGAGATGTGTCCTAGAGATGTTTTTAGCACAAAGGGAGGCCTCAGTGCTCTCTGCATCCAAAGCCACCCAATACACATCTCAGGTGCTCCAGCACGAGGTGACACAAAGCACAATTCCTTGTTCACCCTAGAGTCTCGTGTAGGGAGGAAGAGTAAAGCTTTGTTGAGGAGATGCATTTTGAAACCATGTACGTGCTGAGGATCCTTCCACCTACACCCTCATAGGCAAGTCTGCCATATCGACACCCTGCTTAACCCTGCTTCCTCACAAGCCTGGGATGATACAGGCAATGGTAGGTGGTGGCTGTCCAATAGGGTCTGACACACCTCAACTCTGGCCAAGAAGAGCCACTCTTGAGGCCAACACCACTCCTCAGGCTGAGCTGTTCCTTGAATCAGACTCCCCAAGGGTTCACCTCTCCATTCAACCGATGGAAAACCACAAGGCATTAAGAGGTGAGGTCTAAATGACTGTAATCATGTGCTTTTAAACCTGAGACCTGCAGTAACTGCTTCAACACGACTAAGAAAGTGCATGGTCAATAGGTTGAAATGGAGAACACTGTGATTTTCCATCTCTTTTGCCGGAGATCTCTACAGTCAAGGCTTCCCCCAGGTAACCTTTCAGCTATCTGGTTCCCTAACAACCCTCCTAACCAATTTTTGGAGCCAAATCACTGGAATCAGATCACACAGGTTGCTGGAATGCAGAAGTTAAACAACCACATCCCCTTATCAGGGTTCTCTCATTTCTTTTCCTGCTTATAGGGCAATGATTTTCACTTATCTAATTCCTAGCAGCTGTTTTGAATTCATGCATTTCGTTCACTCTTTTCCATGCCACGGAGACCTGGCCTGGGAAAAATACAAAAAAAAAGGCTAAAATTATCCAAAAAAATCTCCAGAATTCCTCCTTTCCCTGATATTTTCCCATCGGACATGAGACAATATTAGCGGGAAATCTCTCTGCAATTTCGGGACAAGATGAAACAATATGGGGAGCTTCCTGCCAACGGATTTTCTCCAATGCATTTTGGTTTTCCAACCCACAGTGACAAGCTGCTAACAGATTCTGGGAAAAAAAAATAGGAAATGAAAAAATTCCCTTAATATTTAGCTTTCTGCCCTGGAATTTAACATGCAGTTGCAAACCAGCACTGGATGCAAACTGCATCCCCTGGCAATTTGATAGGAATCACAAGGGAAGATGCTGTGCTTCATAGAGCTAGGAAGTGCCCCATTTTCCTCCCAAGACCACTGCTGTTACTTGTTGTCATGGGTTCAGCAGAAGCAGTCATTTTTTTTTTTCTCCTACTTGGTAGCTGGTGCAGCTCTGTGTTTTTGATTTTGGGCCTGAGAACAGCGCTGATAACACCAGTGTTTTCAGTTAGTGCTTGGTGATGTTTAGGCTGGCCAAGGACTTTGTGAGCCTCATGCTCTGCCAGGGAGGAGGGGAAGCCAGGAGGAAGGAGAGACAGGACACCTGACCCAGACTAACCAAAGAGATTATTCCATACCACAGCACGTCATGTCCAGGATGTAGAAACGGAGAGCAGAGACCCGGAAGGGTGGTGAGGGTGCACGCTGGGGGATGCACTGGGGGGGGTGCACTGGGGGGGGGTGCACTGCTGGTTGAGGTTGGTGGTGAGCTATTGTATCTTTTCCTTGTATTTGCCTTGTCATTATTGTTACTGGTGGGGGTGCACTGTGTGGTCGGGCTTGATATTGGATGGTGAGAAACTGTATTCTTTTCCCTTGTATTTTCTCTTGTCATTATTATTATTGGTGGTAGCAGTAGTGATTTGTGTTATACCTTAGTTAATAAACTGTTCTTATCTCAACCTGTGGGAGTTGCATTCTTTCGATTCTCCTTCCCATCCCTCCAGGAGCGGAGGGAAGAAAGAGTGGGGAGTGAGTGATAGAGCGACTGCATGGGTTTATAAGCTTAAACCACAACACTTGTGCTAAGAGCCAGATCCATGTACCTGAAGGGGGCCTACAAGGATGCTGTGGAGGGACTCTTCATTAGAGACTGTAGTGATAGGACAAGGGGTGATGGGTTCAAACTGAAACAGGGGAAGTTCAGATCAGATATAAGGAAGAAGTTCTTTACTCTAAGGGTGGTGAGGCACTGGAATGGGTTGACCAAGGAAGTTGTGAATGCTCCATCCCTGGCAGTGTTCAAGTCCAGGTTGGACAGTGCCTTGGGTGACATGGTCTAATGTGAGGTGCACTTGCCCATGGCAGGGGGGTTGGAACTGGATGATCTTAAGGTCCTTTCCAACCTAAACCATTCTATGAGTCTATGATTCAATGCGGTGGTGGCACTGGTGAAAGCACATGTTTGCCATTCACCATGAGCTGCCTCCACCAAATAGAATGGAGAAAGGGGAAATGCTTTCATTGCATCTTTCTCAGTATTTCTGCCATCAAGGAATCCCAGCACAAACCCAGTGCCCCAAATAGGGTTCAAGTTTTTCTTCTCACTCTTTGAAAACCAAACAACTGACTCCAGGAGAAATGGGCTCACTCCATGTGTCCATCCCCACCATGCCCATGTGCTCCTCTGCCCTGCACCAGTGGGTCCGTGCTTCTCTACTTGCACCTCCTGGGCTGATGCCTGTGGCAACGGTAAGGTCAGAGGGAAGGTTCACATTTCCCAGCCTGGCTGTTTACCCAGTGCTCAGGCTGAATTAAAACAACTGCTAGAGACTGGCCTGAGTCAACAAGAGATCTGACAGGCACCCGACTCCCGGGCAGGCTCTCCTGCCAACTTCCCAATAAAGAAAGCGATCTGGGCTCGGGCTGAAGGCATGACCTTCCTTTGCTTCACGCTGTGCTTTTATCATCCAGGTTTGGATAGTTCCAGACACATAAATGATGGGCATCTCATTCCCACTGCTGGGTGAAGGTGTTTGTGATGCTTTGTAGGATGGTTGTGTCTCCCAACCTGTGCACTAAGCCACCAGGAGCTACAGTCTGCACCCATGAGGGTGCCAAGACCCATGGAAGTTCACATGGGTAGAGCCCAGAGCACTTCCCAAACCTGCCAGCTGTGCAAAAGCAAGGTCTTTCTGCTGTTGTGGCTAATGGGGATGCCACCAGCATGGGTTTGGGGTGAAGGCAAGGGTGAGCAGTAGCTGCAGTCCTCCATATCTGCAGGACATGCTTTGAGCATGGATGTGTTATGTGTCACCTCCTTGTGCTGCTTTAAACACAGATGCTCATTTCAGAGCTAAATAACACCGAAAACCCAAGTTTCCAATCCAGCCCCCCATGCCTGGACAAGCACAGCTCCCTTGCACATGTGCAAGAGCACACAAACCACCACCTCGATCCCTGGCAGCCCATGCCGCTGGTGCCTTCGGATGCTACTCAAACATCTGGTCCTTTTGCATTCATACAGAGTCAGTCATCGATGAAACAGGCTGACTAAGACTCAGTGCTGGCACATGCCAGCCTCATCCCACACTGCCTTGTCTTGTCTTGTTTGCAGCCGTTAGCCATCAAGGCCACCCAACCCCATTGCTGTACGCTGCAAGCACCACATCCAAAGCCAAGCCAGAAAAGGCAAGCTCAGGTTTTCTGACATTTGGACTGGTAAAGTCATACCCAGAAAAAAGACTTCCTCCCACCTTAATGCTCTCTGCCAAGAAGCTGCCCAAATTGCTGCTGTTGTAACGGCCACAGAACATTTAATGGCTTATTAAATTGCTCTCCTATCTATGGTGCCAATGTGTTTGAGTTGTGTCTGAGCAGCTCAGCTGCAGCCAGCAAGTATGAAAAGAAAGAAAGGGGGAAAACACTGCAGCAACCAGAGGTGATTTCATGTTTAGGAGGACCAAAGTCTTTGCTGGCTGCATTCCCCTATGTGCATGTTCTGCACAGTTGGAAGGAAGTAGAAACCCCTTTGCCTTTGGCAAATCAATCACAGAGAAACAAATAAACACAGAAATCACTGCTTGACATTTGCCTCTTCTGTCTCAACTCTTCCTGCTTAGGTCAGTTCAGCAACATAAAGACTTTGGCAGCAAAGTCACTTCCCACCGCAAAGCCTCATCCTCATCTATAAACAGGATCTAGCTGGGAAATGGACCCAAGTTGGAAAACAAGCCAACAGTTTCTTCCCCCCCCCCCCCCCCCCCCCTTCTTTATTATTACATTTGGGTTTTTTTTGCCAAGGGAATGGTGTTTTCAGAGCACGGATCCATCCCTGGGGCACTGGTGTTGGCACAAAGCAGGGCAGCATCCCATGGTGCTGGAAGTGGAGGGGCTTCATCAGTCTGCCCAAGCCCAAATCACAGCCCCAGCAGTGTCCTACCGCCCCTGCTAGAAGTCCCTTACTAATAAGGAAGAGTCATATGAAAATCAGTGAGTGGGAGAAAAAAGCAAGTCAAACCCCCCACTTTGTGCACCCGGCATGCCAAAGTCTCCTATTGGCATCAATGGTGGGATGTTTCCCTGGCAGTGCCCAAGGCCAGGCTGGACGGGGCTTGAGCAACCTGCTGTAGTGGAAGGTGGCCCTGCCTGTGGCAGGGGGTTGGAACTGGATGAGCTTTAAGGTCCCTTCAACCCAAACCAGTCTGGAAGCCTATGAAGGGAGAATTTTCCTCCAAATAAACTCATATTGGTGACCAAGGACCCTTTCCTATCTGCTTGTGCAGGGGAACCTGGCAGTGCCCGTTTATATTTTTAGGGACAGACTAATCCAGTCTCCAAGGCACAGAAATCACCTCTGCCAATCAGTGGCCTTCGAGCCACGAGCAAGACACGCGCAACACATCCCATCCTCCTGCCTATCCCGAAGCAGCCGGAGTATCCTGCCCAAAACAGGGAACTCGCATCCATTCGGGGGCTTGTAGCCAGATCTGTGTGCAGGAGGCGACACATCCGATTTCTCTCCCAGTACACCCAGGACACAAACACCTCCTGTCCCAGCCTGTTATCCCTGTTGTTTACCCATCTCAGCTGTTCTCCACGTTTCCTGGAAACACCCGGAAAGCCCAGCAGCCCCTCTGGCACCGCTCGTGCCCCTTTCGCATGCCTCTGGAGGAGGCTGCAGCTGCTTGGGACGGTTCTGGATCAGGCATGCAGAGCCTGGCAGCGTTTCCTCCCTTGCGTGCATGTGAATGGAGCATGCACAGCCTGTGCCGCTTCCCGGGGCTGCCACGTGCTCCGGCGTCCCCGGCATTCCCGGTGTCCCTGCGTGCCAGCGAGCTGCTGCTGGCCAACAAGTCATAAACACATCAGTAAAGAGGCTCAGCTCGCTGCCCTGCGTCAGGCTGAGCAAACAGGCTCCGGAGCCGAGCGACCGGCGCCAAGGAAGGGGATAGATCAGGTTGTCCGAAGGGTTGTAGCTGTTTAATACCAACCCTGCCGTGTCCTTGCTTGAATGCTGGCTGCCAGGCCATCAGGAGAGAGCAAAGTCAGGCTGGGGCTGTGCAAGAACATGGAAGCACCTCCTTCTCCCGGTGGATTTAGCATCACCCCTTCCCCAACCCCAAAGTAGCATCAATTCTCCCCAATCTATTTCACAAGGAGACATTTGCCTCTCCACCGCAAATAACCTATTCCAGGGCTGAGCAAAGCCTTCCCTGATTTCCAACCCAAATATCCCCAGCTGGGGTCTAATACCCTGCTCCGGCCCACATAGGTTGATACTGAAGCTCCACACTGCACTGTGGTAGGGTTTGGACCAGTGACGCACACCAAAACGTACCAACACTGTGTGAACACACTGCAGGATGCACTGGCGCAGCCAGGATTGATGCAAAGTGAGCTGGATCTGTGAATAAGAGCAGCTAAAGCCACAATCACCGTGGCCTCCAGCCTGTTGCTGCACCTCGCTGTGCCTCAGTTTCCCCTGAGTCAAGTGATAAAGCTGGAAACCATCCAGTGGAGGCTGAAGGACTAAGGAAAAGGGGAATAAATGCCTCAGCAGCCACCTATGAACAAGCAGCATGATGAACCTGGAGAAAATAATAACAGAAATCCAATGGGAAAGTCCAATTCTGGGCTGGTTTACCAGGAAGGTGGCATAGAAAGTGCAGGAGGGTGGGTTTTCTAGCCCAGATGGTGGTGGTTCCTCAGCACTAGGGAAAGGCATGTCCCACTCCGGGCTCCATGCTTTTGGGAACAGGTTTAATCTAGGATGGGCAGCACCAAGGAGATGTTTCCAGAATGCAATATGTGGGAGAGCACAAGAGTGATTTTGTGCCCCAGGAATGAGAAAACAGGAGTGGAAAATATGGGAATAGCTTTCAGGATGAAAAAGAATGCTATGAAGACAGTAATAGATGTTCTCTATAGCAAGGAATATTCAAGGCAGATAACAGGAAAACTTGCCCAGATATTAAGGGATGTCTAATGTGAGATCTCCCTGCCCATGGCAGGAGGTTGGAACTAAATGATCTTAAGGACCTTTCCAACACAAACATAGGGGAAAACCACAATGGAAATCTAAACCTGCTTGTGTGGGTTTGATCTTGATTCCCATCCAGGGCTTATCCCTCCTCCTATGCTTTTGATCAGCCATACAGTGGGGTTATGCAGGGCATAAGAAGCAGGGTGCCCTGCAGAGACGTGTGGGGCCGCGTGTGTGCACGCACGTACTGGGCAAACTGGGATCCCGCCTCCCGGCTGCTGGTTTGGAAATCCTCCCACGTCCTTCCACCCGTGCTCAGCTGATCTGCAGCCTTTGGTGCCATTCTTGTGCCGAGGTGAGTTTCTCCATCGCTGAGGGTGTGTTAGGGAAGGGTTCGGCATGCCAGCCGGCACAGCTCCAGTGCCAAAGAGAATGCCGGAGGTGGTGGGATGCATGTGGAGAGTGGCAGTGCGGGGGATCTCAGCACTGTGGTAAAGCCCAAGCCCATGCTAAGCTTCCTATGGAGGGCTTGGACCCTTCTTCATGGGCCAAGTGCAGCCAGATGGGCTTTTCCTATGAAGACAGGCTGAGAGTTGGGGCTGTTCAGCCTGGAGAAGAGAAGCTACGTGAAGACCTCAGAGCAGCTTCCAGTGTCTGAAGGGGGTACAAGGATGCTGGAGAGGGGCTCTTCAACAGGGACTGTAGTGATAGGACAAGGGGTGATGGGTTCAGACTGAAACAGGGCAAGTTCAGGTTGGAGATAAGGCAGAAGCTCTTCCCTGTGAGGGTGCTGAGGCACTGGCACAGGGTGCCCAGAGAAGCTGTGGCTGCCTCATCCCTGGCAATGTTCAAGGGCAGGTTGGACACAGGGGCTTGGAGCAAGCTGCTCTAGTGGAAGGTGTCCCTGCCCATGGCAGGGGTTGGAGCTGGATGAGCTTTAAGATCCCTTCTAACACAAACCAGTCTGGGATTCCGTGACTATAAAATGGCTACTGAGCCTGGTCTTCAGCTGGTGGCACAGATAGAAAGCACCAGGGTCATGCTCACAGTGTAAATACATCAAAGTCCTTCCCCCTCCATGCAGGAGGGAGGCAGGACACCAAAAGGAGGGTTTCTCCCAGCACCCTGAGTTACCTGGTGCGTTGCTGGCCCTGCGAAGGCAGGTTCCAGCCTTGTCTGCCTGCTCCCAGGGCAGGAGATGAGCATACGCTATCAGCAACTGCATCTTCACATGGTTTCAGCTCCCAGACTAAGGAAGTCTGAGAGGTGGGAACAACCCATCTCTCCTCACCAGAGGGTTTCTGGGGAGCAATCAGGGTGCCCAAAACCCCCACTGGACCTTACAGACCCATCTTTATGACAGTCTGAAGTCGGGTGATGGTTTCACCTCCAGCTGGTGACAGCAAAGGGTGTCCCCTTCCCACCACAGCTTGGCATGTCCTCCATCATGAAACAAGGTGGGCTTTGCTGCTTGCTGCACAACGCCAAGAGCATCAACCACTAATCACAGTGACTCCTTAAACCCATTAGAAGCTCTCCATAAGTAAATGCTAAAGTGTAATGCCAAAGAGGCAGCGGAGGGATCATGCTCACCAAGAGCTTTCTTGGAGCTGCAGGGCTGTGCTGTGTTAGGTGTGATAGGGGGACAGGCACCTGCTCCTTTGGGTCATTTACTCGTGTTGCACTCAAGAAGCCAGTGAAAGGGGATGAAATGAAACCAAAAGCCACAAGGAAAATACTCAGGCAAGAAACAACATCCAGGGTTAAAGCAGGACAACGAGGGGGTTTCCAGCCTTCCAGGAAAGGTGCTAACTGAAAGCAAGGTGATGGATTGACTCAGACATGAGCTGGTGAGTCAGGAGAGACAGGGCCACACGTTTCCTCCTGCCCTTTGAGCAGATGGCTGGGAGCAGACACCTACATCAGTGAGCAGGCATCTGCATCAGTGAGGAGACACTTACATCTGTGAGCAGACACCTACATCAGTGAGCAGGCATCTGCATCAGTGAGGAGACACCTACATCTGTGAGCAGGCACCTACATCAGTGAGCAGACATCTACAACTGTGAGCAAGCACCTGTATAAGAGAGCAGACACTACATCTGTGAGCAGACACCTACATCAGTGAGCAGACATCTATATCTGTGAGCAGGCATCTACATCAGTGAGCAGACATCTATATCTGTGAGCAGGCATCTACATCAGTGAGCAGACATCTATATCTGTGAGCAGGCATCTACATCAGTGAGCAGACACCTGCATCAGTGAGCAGACACCTACACCTGTGAGCATGCACCTACATCTGTGAGCAGACACCTACATCAGTGAGCAGACATCTATATCTGTGAGCAGACACCTACATCAGTGAGCAGACACCTACATCAGTGAGCAGACACCTACATCTTTGAGCAGGCACGTACATCAGTGAGCAGACACCTGCATCAGTGAGCAGACACCTACATAAGTGAGCAGACACCTACATCAGTGAGCAGACACCTACATCAGTGAGCAAGCACCTACACCTGTGAGCAGAGACCTACATCTGTGAGCAGACACCTACACCTGTGAGCAGGCACCTACATCTGTGAGCAGACACCTACACCTGTGAGCAGGCACCTACATCTGTGAGCAGACACCTGCATCAGTGAGCAGACACCTACATCTGTGAGCAGACACCTACATAAGTGAAAAGACAACTACATCTGTGAGCAGGCACCTACATAAATGAGCAGACACCTACACCTGTGAGTAGAGACCTACATAAGTGAGCAGACATCTACATCAGTGAGCAGACACCCATCACTGGGGCATCCCCAATAGGAACCTGAAGTAGGCAAGAGCCCCCCAAGCATATCCTAACACCCCCCCCACACACACACACACCCCTTGGCTTCTCTGCAACACCAGTGCTCAAAAAGCCTCCCCAGTGCCTTTGATGGGAAGCTCTGGATATAAAGCTGTCCGTGCTGCCAGGAAAGGACCTTGAGGAGCGGTGGGTGATTCGACCAGCAAGCGCAGCAGCACTGCCGACAAGCCAGATAGCATCCCAAAGTGGCAAAATTATCCTTCTTAATACCAAAAAGCTGCAGAACGGCAAAATCTCTGCCCTTTGCTGTAATCACTGTGCAAAAGCAGATAGTTTCCCATCAGAGGGTGCTACATTCCGAATATCTGAAGTTGTGGTATCAGGAAGCGCTCGATAGACAAGGGGATGCGCAGCAGGGACAGTAACATGTGGATGTGGTGCTGTCCTGCCCTTTCCCTTCACACTCATGTGCAAAAGGCACCTCTGCTCCTGCCAACAAGAACCTCCTTGATCTCAGCAAGCAGAAACAAGACCAGACGTTGTCATAAGTTCTGCTAACAGAAGGCAAAAAGGCTTATAAAGAGTAGCACTGTTAGTGACAGGGGGTGGAACTGGATGAGCTTTAGGGTCCTTTCCAACCCAAACCATTCCATGAGTCTATGATTCTAGGATAATACGTTCATGGTGTCATGCTTTTTCCAGCTGGGAAGCACCTTGCACCATCGGTCATGCCCTTGCCAGCTTGCTAATGGGAACCAGTGGCTCCCAGCATCACACATTCAATCTCTCCTCACTGGATTTCAGTCTTATCTCCAGCTCCTTCCCAGCCAGCAACAGCCCCAGGACCTCATTTGTCCTTCAGCAAATGACAGAGGTCCCACTCTCTGGCACTATCCTGCTGCTTATCACCTGCACCTCCCCGGCTGCCCTGTGCCAGCACAGGAATTAAAGCACATTATCCAGGCAGGGTGAAGGGCATTTTAGGTGCCAGCTCCCAACAGGTCCTGCCAGCAGAGCTGCAGCCAGGGATGGGGCTTTCCCAGGGTAACAGCATCACTGGGGGATCAGCGCTCCCAGCTGATGCAGTGATGCTGTAAGATATTAATTCCTGCCCTAAGCTCATTCCTTCTGTCTGTCCTTGAGCATCGCTGCTAGAAACACCTTCCTTAGCATCTGAAACTGCCAAATGCCTTGTGGTTGGCTATACTGAAACTGTTGGATAGACACAAAGTGCAGATCCTGGGGCAATGCCACTGGTGACGATGCCCCAAGAGAAAGGAGGCAGAACAGAGCCAAATAATGAGGATTTAGCACAGACTTGTCACAGAGAGCCAGGAAAGGGATGCCAAAGCTGCAAGTGGTGAGGAACTGGCAGAGCTAGTAGTGGGGTTTGCATTTTACTCCATGGGATAGTCCAGACCCTCCTCTTTGCAACCTGGATCTGGGGGGCAGCGAGTGAGCCCTGGGGTGAGATGCTGTTCCCAAAAGGCTCCCAAAGGAAAGGAATGGGGTGCCCAGAGAAGCTGTGGCTGCCCCATCCCTGGCAGTGTTCAAGGCCAGGTTGGACACAGGGGCTTGGAGCAAGCTGCTCTAGTGGAAGGTGTCCCTGCCCATGGCAGGGGTTGGAGCTGGATGAGCTTTAAGGTCCCTTCCAACCCAAACCAATCTGGGATTCTATGACAAAACCCATTCGCTTTGGCCTCTCCACCTCTCCCCAGGGCAGAGCTGCAAGTTGATGCACGGAGCTGCTGGCAGCTCCTCTGGCACTTCAAGGTTGACCTCTAGAGGAGGTTTGTAGATGAGCCATGTCTGCAAGCGTGACACAACGGCTGCGGTACAGAATTGCCCCTAGCAAGGCTTTAGGTTAGCTGTGTCCCAGGTATCCAGGGGTGACAGCAAGCACAGCATGGTGCCCAACAAATGGATTGTCTCCATTCACGGGTGCTGGGCAGGACAGCATGGAAATACATCCTCATTACTGCAAACCCACTGTGTGTCCCGGGTGCTGGAGACCTGCCTGTCATTTCCATCACCAGCTCCCTGCTGAGGCTGCAACCGAGCCACGCGAGCTCTTCTCCAGCATAAAGCTCCCCCCAGCTCCCCATGCTCACCCCCAAGGGCTCAGTGTCTTTAAATCCTGACACGCTGCTTTCTTCCACCATCCTCAGCATCTCTCCTGCTCTATACGAACCCGTTTGCCACCTAAACTTAAACCAAGACCTGAAGCTTGCTGCGCTGTCAAGATGCGAGGGTGTGAACACCTCGCGCTTCATTGAGCCTGAACAGCCCACGTAAACCTCATGTGAGCATCACATGGACAAACCACCGCACACCCAGGGCATCCTCCCCAGAGCAGGGTGAGGTGAGAATCAAACCCAGCCCTCCCTCCCCGGTTCTCATTCCCTTCCTGCTGCCCTTTGACGCCATGCAGCCTCGGTGGGTAACATCCCTGCAGTGGTACCCTCTGCCCCAGCACAACACCAGCCCAGAGACACTGATCCACTTCAGCAAAGCATCTGGGTTAGATGCTGAGCAGCACCTTCTCCCTGCATCCTTGCAGATCCCTGCTTAATCCTGCTTCCCTGGCTTTTGTGCCTCATGGAGAAGACTTTTCCCCTCTGTTTCTCCTCCCAGTATTGCTGCTGGGAGTAGTGGCTATCATGAGCTGTTTGCCACAATGCCTGCACTGTGATACCCCTCTGGGATAAGGAGAAGGTGACATTAAGGGCCTCTGCTTCACAGCAGCCTGGAGAGGACAGAAAACTCATCCATCCCCACTGCAGGGCAGTACAGAAGGAGCATCAGGGCTCTAGGTCTCATAGCTGGGTCCTTTTTGCCCCATGCTGCCAAGCCAAAGGATGGCAAAGGGGGATTGCTGCCAGCTGATGGGATGGAGCTTGGGGTGGAAAGAAATGGTTCGTGGTGCAGATCTGAGAGCTCCATGATGTGAAAGAGGGTTGCCCAGGTGGGATACCCCTCTCAAAAACCATTTACCTCCCTGGTCTCTCCTGCCCGGCTCCCAACAGCAGCTCCTCCAGCTGAGCATCCCCCAAGGCCCACCACAAACACCCGCAGGTTGCCAGTTCTCACCCTGCATGTCCAAAACAACCCCCAGCAGCATCCCCCTGCTTGGGAACATCATTCATTCTCAGCACTAGCATCGCTCAGAGCAGCTTACACCCCACGGCAAGGAGATGAAAACACCACAACTGAGGAAAGGCAGAGGGGAAACCACTGCCCTTTACAGGCTGCGTTTCTGCCCCATCCCCACCAGCATCACGGGGTGTCCCGCATCCTCCTCCGAAAGCCAGCGCTGCAGCAAAGCACCCGGTGCTCCCACCTAGCACCAAGGAGACACGACACAGAACCCAACCCCAGAGCCCTGGACCCCCAGATCCCCCCTCCAAGTTCAGGGGAGTCCCCTGTGATGCTGAACACCCCGATCCTACCTTTGCGGAACGGCATGGGCGGCGGGATGCAGGCTTCCGCGGAGGCGATGAACTGCTCTTCTCTGCAGATCTGTTTCTTCTTGATTTCTATCTTCTTTCTTCTTTCTTTCAGGAGGAAACGGACATATTTGGGCAAAGCCCGGCAGAAACCAGCGTCATTGGGAGGCAGGCACTGCAGGGAGGAGGAAGTGTGCTTGCCGGTTCGGAGCTTTTAACCCCTCGCTTCCCGGAGGCAGCAGGGCTGGGAGGGAGGTGACAGGGACAGAACAAGGAGCTGATGGTGTTAGAAAGGGGTGGAAGGTGCTGAGAAGTGGGGTTTGGGTTTGTCTGTGGTGGTGGCTTTTATCTTTCCTGGTAGGACCAAGAGAGAACTGTGTAATAGATGTGTGTGGGATAATGGGGCTTTGGCCTCCCACATCCCCTCTGCCAATCTTCTGAGCTCAGCAGAGCACCGATACTGTCTTCTCTATGGTAGTACTGGGCCAAGCTGGGAAAAGTCAACTGCTTCTAACAGGAAGGCAGAAACTCAGAGCCTCAGGCTTAGCGCCTCCTGCCTGCCCCTGCATGGGCTGGACCCCCCAAGGTAAAGGCAATTGAATGCAGCAATAGGATGTGGAGCTGTTTGAGTGAGTCCAGAGGAGGCCATGGAGACGCTGCAAGGGCTGGAGCAGCTCTGCTCTGGAGTCAGGCTGAGAGAGCTGGGCTGGGTCAGCCTGGGCAAGAGAAGGCTCCTGAAGGGGAGACCTTAGAGCAGCTCCAGTGCCTAAAGGGGCTACAGGAAACCTGGAGAGCGGCCTTGGACAAGGGCCTGTAGGGACAGGACAGGGGAATGGCTTTAACCTGCCAGAGGGGAGACTGAGATGAGCTCTTAGGCAGAAGCTGTTCCCTGTGAGGGTGCTGAGGCGCTGGCACAGGGTGCCCAGAGAAGCTGTGGCTGCCCCATCCCTGGCAGTGTTCAAGGCCAGGTTGGACACAGGGGCTTGGAGCAAGCTGCTCTATGGAAGGTGCCCCTGCCCATGGCAGGGGGTGGAACTGGAGGAGCTTTAAGGTCCCTTCCAATCCAGAGCACTCTGTGATTCCACGATTCTATGAATTGGAGGTTCAGATCCTGCCGTGCTAACCCCCACGCTGAGGATGTGCAAACCCAGCTTCCGGGATTACAGCAGGACTGAGAGCTGAGATAAGCTGAGAGCTGAGCCTAGGTATTTGGAACAGAGTCAGGTCTGTGTGTCCTGATCTCTACTATCCAACCTGTAGCTCCGGGTGCAGCAGGAGGTGAAGGTGGAGCACTATCACCTCTGGAAGTTGCTTATTTTCACTGTGGTTCCTTTACTGCCCTCCCTGGATGTGGAAAGAGGCATTGGCTTGGAGCTAGCTCAAGAGAAACTCCAGCTACACAGGTCTGGACCCCATCTTGGTGGTTAACAGCGCCTTTGCTGCCTGCAGGTTCCTCCTGCCAAGACCTTCCTCAAAGCATCCCTGTGCCAGTGGCTGCGGTGGTATAAAGCCTCCCTGCCCAGCTAGTGCAGCCTTCAGCCCCTTTGGCCTTAGTGGTGCTCAAGGTGAGTACTCTCCATCTGCTCCAGTGGACAGATTTGACTCAGTCTCCCCTTGGGGAAGCCTGTTTGAGCCAGTGGGTTGAGAGCACTCACAAAATACCCCTCAGGCCCTGTTATGAGAGCTGGAACTGCAGCAGGGACATCAGTGTCTTACATGGCATTGCTGCCTTTGCCTTGCTCTGGGACCGATGGCTGAAGCATCCTCAGCACCATGAGGGACAAAAGCACACCAGATCTGGTGGCATGGGCTGCTGGGCTTCCTTCCAGCCACTGGCACCAGTTAGAGCTGCTGGTTCTTCCCTGCCCCTGGAGAACACGGCAGGACAGGCTGCGGCTGGGACTCTGACAATGAGCAGGCAATCATTTTCTTGGAGAAAAATCCTCCAGAAATGGAATTTCGCAGGATATTTGGATCCGAATTGGTTTGCATTGAGCTGTCCCAGCTGTGTCTCGTAGGAAGCGGTCTCTAAAACAAAAGCATAATAATAACACTTTAGGCAAATCATATTTTAGAGGAGTCGTTTAGTTACAACTGACCCAACAAAGAGTCCTTTTACCTTTCTCCCAGGTTTAAAACCCCTATTTTACAGCTGAGATGCTGTGACTGCAGCCCTCAGCCTCATCCTTAACCCCCAAAACCCCCTCCTTGGCCAGGATAAAGATGGAGATTTAACTTGCCTGGCACGGAATCACTAGGTGTGCACAACCAGGCTTTGTATCAAGGGGTACAGGAGAGACCTACATGGCTCAGCACTTCTGCACGTACCTAAGGGAAGCAGAGGCATCTCTAGCTGTACAGAGAGGAATGGATCTTTGTGTCTGATTGCCCAGCCAGGAAATCAGTATTGAACTGACCTCCCTTTCCAGTTAGTGGTGAAATAATGGGTGGGAGCAGCCTGCAAGACAAGGATGCTTTGCTTGGGCTGGAGCCACTCAGTGCTTTCAGCCTGAGCATCACTCACGGGATCTCCTTCACCACAAGCAAATCATAATGCAAACAGCTCATTTCAAATATTCAGAACCTTTTGAATGGCTTGTGTGGCACAAGCCCAAGAAGGATGAGGGTGCTGGAAACTGCTGGCGCTGGGATGTCATGGGACACGCTCACACCATCGATCCGGCCTGCATAATCCTATCTTGTCCTTTATAAGATGTTTGAGTGCTCAGGCAGGCTCTGAGCCTCACCCCCTCGGTCACACGTTGCAGGGAGGTGCTGCTCCCCCTGCCAGCATCATGCCCATATCCCGCTGCTCAGCTCTTTTCTTGCTGAGATGATGCTTTTACACCTCAGCCAGTCTCTCAGGGCTGCACTTCAGTGACCATCAGTGGGTTGTTTATAGCCCTGAGGCTTCTGTTTTCAGCTCAAGGCCTTTGCTATCTCTCCCATAGCCCCAGACAGCTGGTATCCAGCTCCACATGTTGATCACCAGCTTGATGCTTCAGACTTGCAAACACAGAAGGGAAAGTTGGTTTGGGGCCTCTGGTTTGCAACGGCAATGCTGTTTCTGCTGGGAGAGCAGGCAGCACAACCAGGTCATCCGGGTTTAAGATGCAGCAAGGACTGGGAACGATAAGCTTTTGGAAGCTATAACCAACCTCCACATACCCTACAGCCTGACCTAGACAGATTACTTTTCACTAACCTCTGGTATTAGAGCTGGCGTCTTCATATCACTGAGATTAAGTGTTCCATAAAGGTGTCAAGACAAAATTGGATTAGAGAGATGGAGGTTAAAGACTTAGGACCAGGTGCTCTTGGTCCCTTGCAGAGCTCTGAGTCCTGCTCTCCTGTTTTGAATAGTTATCAGGGTTTTGGAGAGAGGGAAGGAAATGGACAGCATTCCCTGGGAAAGCCAACCGTATCCTGGGCTGCATCAAAAGGAGCGTGACCAGCAGGTCGAGGGAGGTGATCCTGCCCCTCTGCTCTGCTCTCGTGAGACCTCACTTGGAGTATTGTGTGCAGTTCTGGTGTCCTCAACATAAAAAGGACATGGAACTGTTGGAACAAGTGCAGAGGAGGCCACGAGGATGATCAGGGGACTGGAGCACCTCCCGTATGAAGATAGGATGAGAAAACTGGGGATGTTCAGCCTGGAGAAGAGAAGGCTTCGTGGAAACCTCATAGCAGCCTTCCAGTATCTGAAGGGGGCCTATAGGGATGCTGGGGAGGGACTCTTCATGAGGGACTGTAGTGATAGGACAAGGGATAATGGGTTTGAACTTAAACAGGGGAAGTTTAGATTGGATATGAGGAAGAAATTCTTTACTGTAAGGGTGGTGAGGCCCTGGAATGGGTTGCCCAAGGAAGCTGTGAATGCTCCATCACTGGCGGTGTTCAAGGCCAGGTTGGAGAGAGCCTTGGGTGGCATGGTTTAGTGGGAGGTGTCCTTGCCCATGGCAGGGGGTTGGAACTGGATGATCTTAAGGTCCTTTCTAACCCTAACTATTCTATGGTTCTATGACCTCCACACAGTGAATACAGCAGCAGCACCGTTCGCTGTCATGTACCTCAGTGGCTTTCCTACAGCAGGTTTCTAACTGTGATGTTGCTCTTTCCATGCAGGAAACTCAGTCTTCCCTCTCCATCAATTTCCATTCTTGAGCTTTTGAACACACCCACTTGGCACTGAAGGGAAAACATCACATTTGGAGAAACATCTCCATCTTTCCAATGCATCCAAAGCGACAATCAGTCAATGCTGTTTGACACAGGCAAATCCTTGCCATGTAGTTAATCCCTTTTCCTTTAAATCAGAAAAAAACCCCAACAATGTATGTATTGATTTTATTATGCCATAAATGCATTTTCATGGTGTCCTTCCTCTGGACTTGCTTGAAGTGGGAAGATGCTTAAAAACTGCTTTGGAAAAAAACCCACATCCTTCCTACATGAGGAATAAGTATCAGGAGAGAAGCAAGGAAAGCTTTAGTCACCCTCCTGGAAAAGATCATGTTTTCCATATAGCTGAGGTTGTTTTGGCCTTTAAGTATGTGCTGCTGGAAGCATCCTTGCAAAATCTCTGGTACCTGCTTTAGGCGTCCCTAGCATCAGCTGGCTTATCTTATAGTAAACAAGCAGTGCTGGAGAGATGGGCAGGCAGGCACCACAGCAGGGCAAGGAGGTGTCCTGCACACAAGATATGGTCCAATGGGACCAGAGCTCCAGTTTCTTGTCCCCTTCTGCCAACATCTACAGGGCTGAAAGCTTAGGGTGTGTTAATGCTGCTTGGACATAAGACATGAGGCTGAGCTCTTACCTTTCTGTACTAGCAAGAATGAAACACAGCTTGAATTCCTGAGCTTTGGGATTTCCCTGTTTCCTGATGCTAAAAAGAAAAGAAAGGAAATTCCATAAAGCCACACTCATGAGCTCAGCAGGGATCAGAAAACAGAGAGGAAAAATGTGCAGAAGTAACACGCTATCCCTTCTCCCAGTAAGTGCAATGCTTTCTTTGGCTCTCACTTCCCTGCTGTTCCACTGCAGCTTTTCCACCTCAATGTCCATTTTCCCCCCTACTCAAGCAGGACTTTGCTCACTGCTATGGAAAGCTGTGAGTTTGGTTCTGTGTACAGAAAGCCATGAGCAATGCTCAGTCCCACCACATACAGAGATCACTCCAGGAGCACAGCTCACTACAGGGCCACGTCTGTATTTCTTGTCAGCCACTGCATAGCTCTGGCTAAGCTATCAAGCACATATGGACATTGGCATCCATTGCTCTTATAAGAGTGGAAGACTTTGGCTTTGCCCACCTTTGTTCTCCAGCAGTTAAGTCTTGCACTTCCCTGCGTTGTCTCCTCCTTGCACTAAGTTGCTGAGTTGCATCTTGAGTGACACAAAAGGTTTTTTCCACAGTAAATAGGTAAAATCACTCAGCACATCCAATCCTCTGACCTGCAGGAACAGAAGGGTGATCTCACCAACACAAGCGCTCCTTTAGGGAAAGGCTCAGAGTTCAGAGATCCTTTGTTGAGGAGGAGAAAGGAGCAGCTCCTCATTTGGACACAAGATATGAGTATCTATAATAACATCCAGAGCTGCCCATGGGTTAAGGCCCATAGGCTGTGGAGGTGGCTGATGTTAGAAGCAGCTCCTGTAATTGCCAGGTTTTGCATCCTCTATGAGGCATCGAACATCACCACAGCCCTTTGAGGAAAAGGTTCATTTCCCAGCTCACTCTGCCGTGTGTTGATAAGAGCCTTCACACGAGAGCCGTTCCTCTCACATACAGACCAGTTATTCAGTTAGTACCTCAAAATACCCACAATCATCTCATGCATTACTCTGAGCATCATCACCCCTCCACCTCCTTAACTCAAACAGTTGTTTTTCCAGGACACTGCAGTGAACCAACATTCAAGGAAAGGAAAAGTAAGCGTTTTCATCCACTGAACTACATCACAGGTGAAACCACCCACCTGAAATGCAGTTCTGGGCCAAAGGAGGACAGAAAGGAGCTTCACATGCAATACACAGGTAAATATCATGTGTCCTGTCAGGAGCTGCCTGACTTTCTCCAGCTGGACTTCATGAAGTCCATTCTACAGCCATAAACTAGAAGCCAGTGGTGGTGTGTAGGAACTGCTTTGCTCCTCCACGGTTACAAGGCACCAGGGCTGCTCATGCTTTGTCCCCCTGTATGAATAAGCACAGAACATTCATGTTTTATGATAAACTCCCAAAACCACTTGGATCTGGTGTACAGGATTCCGAAGAAACCAGTACTGGAGTCTTGGACAGCAGAAACCTTATTCATAGAGCAGATACAAGGACCAACCTGTGTTTCTACTGCCTCATAGCTGCCATCATACTCTGGAGTATGACGCTGCCCACCAGTGCCTCACTGCCAATGGGTTTAGTCTAGCACTAACCTCAAAGCCTTCACAGTTCTGGAAGTCCATAGGGGGATTTCAAAGGAGAGCAAGGGCCCTGAGGATATGTAGGAAATAATGAAGTTCCACACAAACTAAACTGATCAGATGATAAAGGCTCTGGGATGCTCTTTAACTGCTATGCAGATAGAATAGCATCTTCAGCACCACAGGGCAAGAGGGAAGTCCTGTATTCCCAAGGCCAGGTGCTACTCACAAACCCCACTTTCCACAGCACAGCAGACAGCCACATCTCCTGGCTGACAGATCCAGGGTTCCACAGAACCTCCATTCTTCCCACTGGCACAGGGTGAAGCCTAAACTCAGGCACTGATTGCCAAAGAGCAGTAGCTGGAGCCTGGCCAGCGGGTGGTTCTAGGAGCAGTGGTGTAATAGCCCATGGATGCTTGACTCTCTTGAAGGGTCTCCTTCCTTACAGAAATGCTAATGGAGGTTTAGAAATCCAGACAGCAACAGAGAAACCACAAGGGTTTTCAAAGCAGCAAATAAAGCCTCCAGCTGCACACAGGCTGTATCCTTTCATCACTCAGCTGACAGCAAATTAGCAGACAGAGCACTGCTAACACAATCAATCCTTTTTCTCTCTTAAGGACAACTGCCTTCAGCACCTAAAGGCATGGATTCTCTGAAGGAGTCAACCATTACCACACAGTACTGCAGTCACTGGTACAGAAAGTGCTTGTAAGCAATATAAGAAGCTCTCGATTACAAGCTCTAGCATTATTGGGAAACGGAACAGGGTTGCAGTTGCAGCCGGTCAGGAACACATCAGTGCTAGATGCAGCTGTAAGCCACCCTCAGCTGGAGGGATGCTCTCGGTCTATTCCGGTCTTTAGAGAACTTGGATTTATTTCTAAGATTCTGGAGCAGCTCATCCTGGAAACTGTTTTGATGAAGGACGAGGATACCGTCAGTAGTAGTCAGCATGGATTCACCAAGGGGAAGTCACGCTTGACCAACTTGATAACCTTCTACAATGGGATTACTGGCTTGGTAGACAATGACAGAGCAGCACATAACGTCTGTCTGGACTTCCATAAATCATTGTCTCCCATAAGATCCTCCTCATAAAGAAGCTGTTGAAGTATGGGCTGGATGAGCAGGCACCGAGGTAGACTGAAAACTGGCTAGTCCCAGAGAGTGGTCAGTGGCACAAAGTCTAATTGGAGGCCAGTAACTAGTGGTGTGATTCAGGGGTTTATACTGGGTCCAGTCCTGTTTAACACCTTCATTAATGATGTGGGTGATGGAGCAGTGTAATCCTCAGCTGGTCTGCAGATAACACCAACCTGGGAGGAGTGCCTGATACTCCAGAGGGATCTTGACAGCCTGGAGAAATGGGCCGTCAGGAATGTCGTGCAGCTCAAGGAGAAGTGCCAAGTCCTGCAACTGGGGACGAACAACCTCAGGCCTGGGATTTGATTTAATTTAACCTGGGATGAATCCATGTCTTGCACCAAGTGCTGTAAGGACAGAAAGTACTCCCTCAATAGACTTCTGCTTGAGGAGCAAAACAGATTTAAGAGGTTTTAGAACCTCTTTGAAGCCTTCCACATTTTTCCTTCTACCTTTATTAAAGCTACATGAGGTTATAATGCACATTTCATCCTGCAAAGTGTAAAATACCCCAACACACTCAAGACAAACCTACCACAGGAGCCTGTTTTCAGGTAAGCACCTCAAAAGCCAAGCACTTACAGACTGCAGCACACAAATTCCATCTCCTTCCTCTCAGTTGAATCTGCTTCAGAATCCAAAATTCAAGGCTGAAAGCACATTGTCTGTGGTTAAAAATAAAAGCAGCTCTTCAAGGAATGTGGGTTTTTGCACGGTTGCAAGTATGGGGCAATAGGGTGCAATCCCAACTCCCCAATCAACCTTCTGCATGACCTTGGGCAAGACACTTTCTGTACCTGCCTCCCTCCCTTCTCGTACAGGCATTCAACAGCAAGTTCTCTGGGGCCACAACTCTCACTTTGCATATAACATTGGCCAAGCAAGCTTTGATTTTAACAGTAGTGATGTTAACTTGCCCAGAGAAGCTGTGGCTGTCCCATCCCTGGCAGTGTTCAAGGCCAGGTTGGATGGGGCTTGAAGCAAGCTGCTCTGGTGGAAGGTGTCCCTGCCCATGGCAGGGAGTTGGAGCTGGATGACATTTAAGGTCCCTTCCAACACAAAGCAGTCTGGGATTCTTTAATTAAAAGTGTTCCCGGTGAGCTCCACCTCATCAGATTTCTTTGGTCTGACACCCAGCAGGCAAGTGAGAAACTGATTCAACACAGGTTATGTGCAGAACAGCGCAGGTAAGAAAACGCTATTATAACCTATGCATGTAATGATGGGCTCCAAAATAGCTGCTGCCACTCAGTAATGAAACCCTGGGGTTACAACAACAACGCAAGCAAAGTCAATACTTCCCTACTGTTAAAATAGCAGCCAGTGTTATGAATTAGGAAGAAAATAAGGCAGCAAATGGTTATGCTGCTATGCAAATCCCTGTTCTGGAGACTTCAGGGTTAGTAACACACTAGGGACACCTCATTCAGCTCAGGCTGACACGTCCTACACACCCCTCTCAATTTGCTGTTAGTTTCAGGACACTGCCGAATCTCTCCTAAGTAGGCATCTAATCCCAGAAGTAATGAGGAGCTCATACTTAGCTCAACAGGAGACTCAGGTATTCAGAGAAACAGAGTATTTATGTGGGTACTTCAAACATGGTGAAAGCTTCACGTTAGGAAATCAGGCCTGAAAAATACCAAGGGCTTTACCTGAAGCAGCATAACCAAACCTATGCTGCCAATGAGGCAAATTCATCTTAATAAGCCATTATCCTCTTCATTTTCTTTACTTTTTAAGGCACCACACAAAAAGAGAAACTAAAAGATGGCTTCAGGCCATAGTTACAAGTACAAACCTTACAGAAAAAGGTGGCTGCACAATATCAGGTATGCAAAGACAAAGAAACAAGTAAAACTGTGTAGCTGCAATGAAGAACTCCAAATTAAGTGCTGCTGAGCCTTTTGAGAGGGCACCGATGAATCATGGAGGGGGAAAGAAAAGGATGTGTAAGCAGGAAGCACTGGAGGTGTTAATTCAAGCAGCTACTAGAAATAGATATAAGTCAGTGACAAGATTCCAGAGGTAGGAAGTAGAGAAGCTAATTCAGAACTCGGTTCTTCAAGGCATGCAAACACAGCCATACCCAAGAAAGACTGAGCCAACACATCAACACAGGCCAAGTGGAAGAATGTGCATCTGCAAAAACATGCTTCCGAACTACATTATCCATGATACATAAGGTCTGATTAAGGACCTCAGCCTTTCCAGGTTTCCACACCCCTTTTTAGGTGTGGAAACACCTAAGGACAACTGTTCACAAACCACCAGTGCCATGTATTTGTACAGCATCCACAAGAAGATTAAAGTACAGCAGTGCAGGTCTGCTGACACTTCTGCTGCCTTAGTGAGCTCATCGTACAGAGAAATACTTCATTTACAGCATGTATCTCCTATACAAAACACTACATGAACCAGTCCTCTCTCCTACATTCCCAGGGGTAAACTTTACCTGCGAGTCTTCAACCACAATAAGGAGCTTTAGAACTAAATGGTTCAAAACTTGCTAGTAAAGTAATTCTCAGCAAACGGAAGAGCTGCATCTCATCAAACTGGAAGCTCAGAAGCTGGATTACAGAGAAAGCAGCAGAACAGCTGTAAGAAGACAAAAAGTAGCCTGTATACATCAGGAAAAGCTTACAGTTAGTAACACCAAACAGAGATATTCGCTGAAATAAGACCCATAAATAAATCATGTTGCTTAAAGCTGAGTTATATTTCAAGCTAAGTTCAGATCACACTGAATGTTATCAGTGCTTAACTTTCTACAGCATGCCTCCCAAGTTATTTGACTCTTTTAAGTACATTTTTACTAGGTAATTTCTTTGTTTTACTACATAGAAGTTCTTTAGTATGAGGGTGGTGAGACACTGGAACAGGTTGCTCAAAGAAGTGGTAAATGCTCCACCCCTGGCAGTGTTCAAGGCCAGGTTGAACAGAGCCTTGGGCAACATGGTCTGGTGTGAGGCATCCCTGCCCATGGCAGGGGGGTTGGGATGGATGCTCTTAAGGCCCTTTCCAACCCAAACCATTCTGTGATTCTGTGATAGTAGCAAATACCTTAAAATGTTGCTCAGAGTCAAACAAGACAAAGAGCAGAGCCAACAACAGAATTTGGATTCTGTTATTGCCTCAAGTCCTGTGGTTTCAGTATTAGCCGGGCTGGTTCTTCACCCCTGCTGCAGTGAGGTTGTCTTAATGGTGGATCACAGCAGTGACTGACTGTGGAGTAGGCCCTGCGCAACACAAGAGGGTAGTAAGGAAGCCAACACACAGCAAGTAAAATACAAGGTTTTTTTAAAAACTGATTTCTGTTTTACAAGCAAGTGTTTGTACAGAGGTTGGTGGAACACAGGCAAAATAAGTGAAACACAAGACCAAGGGTTTCTCATATAGCTCTGCAGCCCAAACTTAACAAAAGGCCAATAACTGCAGATATTCACAGCGTTGATCAACTACAGGTCTATATCCCCTCCCCCCAATACATGTGTATAACAGCAAGAAGACATCCAGCATCAGCTTTCAAACAGCTCAAATGCCCTCAGAGCTCACTTCCACAGTAGTATCTGCATAACCCCAGGTGCAATGGAGCACAGAGACAACTGCCATCATTGCGTAGCCACAGCCCTTGCCAACTCTTTGTTGCATACTGTTTCCAAACAAAAAGCCAACATCAATCAGGAGCAGAGTGCTAGGTATGATTTTACATTAGATTATCACAAACTAGTGTTTAATAGTTTAGTTTATACTCTTCAGATTTACATATGAGAACTCTCCTCCATCACCTCCTACTTTGAAATGCTCCACTGGCACTCCTCAGAAGAAAAAACCTAACCCTGGTGTTATTTGACCTCCAATGTAGAAATATAGAGATACAACAATGGCCAGGTTAGAATCAATGAAACAGGAAGTTAGTTATGTGTGATGTTAGAGGAGCCGAGAATCTGAGACACAATTCCCTCAGTTCTACCTGAAGCATTTGGGTAACAACCTGTCATCAGTTAACCCTGGACATTTCTGCAAAGACTGTCTGCCAGCACAAAGCTCCTGCTAACAGTCCACTCATTCAGACTGAAATGGCTAAGCAGTTCAAATTCCCTCCTCCTTCCCTTTCCCTGGGTTAAACATGTATATTCTTTGGATCGGGGAAGAAAGACAGACTCATTCCTTGTTCCTTCAGTCTCCATAGAAAGCATGGTCCTGGAGTCAGGTAAGAACAAACTAGCTGCCAGCTGTCCAACAACCCCAAATCACTCTGGCGCGCAAGGCTGTAACGTAACTCTGAGAGATACCATCAGGGAAGAGAAGCATGACAGCACATAGTCCCTTTCCAGAGCTTCCCGCTTACTGTGGAGGCAGCACAGGGACTCCATGATGAAGCATCAGAACAAGGAAAGCAGGAATACAGACAAAGCATCTCCTCAGCAGTGGGTTTTCAAGAGAACCACGTCATTTGAAAGCTCCAAGGCAATCCAGATCCCCAGAGCAGTAAGCGGAATTGCGCAATTCAAAACCACACAGATGTGAATCTGACTTTCAAAGGGCTTTATATTACAAAACCAAAATGTAAGTCACAACGAATGTGAAAAATCCATTCAATGAGGCTTGTTTCCAGTTTGCTAGGAAAGCTGCTTTGCTCTTCCTTATTCCCAGCCTACTGCTGAAAACATGATTGCCAAAACAGTGCCACCTCAAGCAGGAGTTTTAAAATTAAACTTGCTCTGCCAGATCCAGTACTCGGAACTTGTCCAGGTTGTAGAAACAAGCCTTCACGACTCTGCCTCCGAAGTACCTTCCATTCAGATCCACAACAGCTAAAAGTGAAACCAATGACAGGTCAGCAAGCAGCAATTCAGTTCACTAATCATTTTAATCGGGGAGAGTGTTCAGTGTCTCTACAGGAGTTAACTCTGAGGCTCACAGGACACTATTTACTATCCTACCTTTGATGGCAGATTCAACCCGCTCAAACTCTAGGAATATTCTTACAGCTTCATCATCAGGGGCACCAGGAATCTGAAACAGAAAACAAACAAAATACCCAAACCCAGAATTAGAACAGGAGTAAAAATACTGTTTCATATTGCTGTTCTTCACAGAAGTAGTGAAGAGAACACACTAAGAAGGTTCCAAGAGCACAATACCCAGATTGCTGGATTTGGTGAAGACAGACTCATTCCTTGTTAGTCTTCACAGAAAGTATTCTCCTGGAGTCAGGTAAGAATAAACTAGCTGCCAACCGTCCAATGACCCCAGATCACTCTGGGATGCAGAGGATTTACAAGAGCAAGGCTGTCATATAACAGTTTCTGACACTAAGTTTGTGTTTTACAGATATAGAAAATCCAGGTTCACAACACAGCAACAAAACATGATGGAACACATCCACAGGAGGGCCACGGGGATGATCAGGGGACTGGAGCACCTCCCGTATGAAGATAGGCTGAGAAAATTGGGGCTGTTCAGCCTGCAGAAGAGAAAGCTGCGTGGAGACCTCATAGCAGCCTTCCAGTATCTGAAGGGGGCCTATAGGGATGCTGGAGAGGGACTCTTCATTAGGGACTGTAGTGACAGGACAAGGGGTAACGGGTTCAAACTTAAACGGGGGAAGTTTAGATTGGATGTAAGGAAGAAATTCTTTACTGTGAGGGTGGTGAGGCCCTGGAATGGGTTGCCCAGGGAAGTCGTGAATGCTCCATCCCTAGCGGTGTTCAAGGCCGGGTCAGACAGAGCCTTGGGTGGCATGGTTTAATGTGAGGTGTCCCTGCCCATGGCAGGGGGGTTGGAACTGGATGATCTTGAGGTCCTTTCCAACCCAAACTATTCTATGATTCTATGTGACATCTCCTAATCTACACCCCTTCTCCTAGGCAGTAACAAGCCAGTTGTGAGGGACTAGGGTTCAGTTTGGTTTCAGAGCAGCCTAAAAGAGACAGATTATCTCTTACCTCAAAGATGACACATTTCCCAACCTTGCCATACTTCTCACATTCCTCCTTAGTTTCAACTTCTAGATCTTCATCCACCTCCCCAGCACCAACCATGTTCTGAAAGTTAAAAGAACAAACCCAACTCACTGGGATGTAGTTGGTACAGACCATTATGTAGACAAACCACAGATGCATTCAACTGTGACCATAAATACTTTAAGCTTCTGTTCACCAGTAACAGCCACAGAAGGAGAGAGTTCCATACTACTCAGACAAGGTAACTGTATAAACCAAAGCACTATTGATTTACAGTCACAACTTGTACCTCAGACACGTTTTCACCAGGTAGATGCTGCTCAAAACCACTTAAACTGTACACAGCCATTGTACGAGGAACACAGACTTACACATTTCAATCACAGACGCTGCAAGCATGAAGACAAGTTCTCTTACTCCCAACTTACCCTTAGCAAGACCACTTTAGTTGGGCATTTCAGTATCTCAGTCAATGGGTTCGAATCCGCTTTCTTGCCCGTTTCTATGAAGACAGAACAGTGAATCATGGAATAACTGAAGATTAAAGCTCAACTGCCTGACAGGAAAATGGAGCCAGGAGGGGGCTGGGCTCTGCTCCCAACAAACAAGGGATGGGACAAGAGAAAACGGCCTCAAGCTGCACCAGGGCAGGTTTAGATGGAGATGACGAGCAGTTCCTTCCCCAGAGGGTGCTCAAGGCATTGGAACAGGCTGCCCAGGGCAGTGCTGGAGTCACTGTCCCTGCAAAAGCGTTCACACACCGTGGAGCCAAGGCCTCAGTGCCATGGGTTAGTGGTGGCCTTGGCAGTGCTGTGGAATGGTTGGACTGGATGAGCTTAAAGGGCTTTTCCAACCTGGTTGATTCTATGATTTAATCTTATCGGGGGGATTTTATCAGAATCTATTATCAAAGAATGGAATAAAAGCCACAAAATGCAGTTTCATATTAGTGAGGAACAGTCATTCAGAACTTGTAAGAACAGTAATTCTACTTGTAAGAACAATAAGAAATAAAATCACTTCCGCAAAATGTGAATTAAGCTGAACATGGGCAAGGCACTATTTCATAATAATTCATCAGTTCAGAACAGTATCAGACTCCCTAAGAACTAAAAATCGGATCTTCTGACTTCCAGCACTTGTGCTTAGGCACAGGTGCTGTTCTAGTAAGCCTACGTCTTGCCTTGTATCTAGATCAAACAGCAGAGGAATGAGAGCAGTATCTAAAGCATGTGACAGGGACAGAAGAGGGGAGGATGAGCTAAAAAACACATCACAGAGGACCACTTTAAAAAAGACAAATTCCTAGAAGAAGGAATATGAGCCATTCTTCCAACTCTAACCAGTATTTTCTGCAAGGATAGGTGGCAAACTAACAAATCCAGGAGCTTCCACTGAGCCCGAACTATTCTTTTTCCCCTGACCATTTCTCACAAACTTATTGGTGTAGGACAAAATTACCTTTCTCTGTAGAATCGCCAACAATGATCTTGCCACCCCTCTTGCTTGTTTTCTCTACTGAGAGTGCTGTGCTCAGCCCCTGTTCGTGCTTTCCCAGCCCCTGGCCCTCTCTGAAGCCATACTTCTGCATGATTTTATGAGCCACTGTGCCCCTGCAAAGAGAAAAAGCACCAGTTAGGAAAGGTTTCTTCCACAAAACATTAACACTGCATTTTTCCTGAGCGCTTGAACATTCTACCTCCTAAAAATCTCATTGCACAGAGCCTGAAAACATAATAGGTTCTATAAGACTTAACAACCCAGCAACAACAGCATCCTGTGAAGATGAGAAGTGTTACCCCTGAATTTGATGGAAGAGTTGTCAGAGAAGGTGACTTAATAAAATTGCTCATAGTTTTATAGATATAACCCAACCTCCATTAACAGTGCAAGTCAGCATCATACGCTATACAACCGTTTGGGTTAGAAGGGACATTTAAAGACCATCTGGTCCAACCCCATTGCCATAGCAGGGCACCTTCCCCTAGATCAGGCTGCTGACAGTAGAACACAAATGAGGTCAGATGAAGGTCTATTTAGTCAGGTTTCTTATCTTTGTCAGTGGCTGGTATCAAAAGCTTGAGAGAAAAGGCAGATGCGGAACAATCTAATTCCCACATTAATCAGATTCAGCTGTTAGTTCCAAGTTGGCATAAGCTCCAGAGTATAGAGCTTTGTCAGCCCATTCTCTAACAGACCTGAATATCTTAGGTATTAATTTAAACACATCTCATCTTTCTGAATTTTCAAGATTGTATTGAGGCAATAAAATCATAGAATGGATTGGAAGGGACCTTAAAGCTCATCCAGTTCCAACCCCCTGCCATGGGCAGGGACACCTGCCACTAGAGCAGCTTGCTCCAAGACCCATTCAACCTGGCCTTCAACACTGCCAGGGATGGGGCGGCCACAGCTTCTCTGGGCACCCTGTGCCAGCGCCTCAGCACCCCCACAGTAAAGAAGTTCCTTATATCTAACCTGAACTTCCCCTGTGTCAGTTTAAAACCATTCCGCCTTCAGCACCTTACAAAAAGCACCTCCACTGACAGGTTTTGAAATTCCTACTGAATGAATATTCAGAATCCAAATATACCCAAACGTGTTGACATTTCTTTGGAGACCACAGCTAAAGACACAAAAATGACGCCATGGTTTACTACTTTAAACCACAGTAAATATTCTGTGCTCACTCACCCCCATTTTATCAAGACATGTAAGATTACACATAAGATTACAATGATCCTGTGTAATCAGTGACTACATGAGTATTTTCTAAGCATACTACATGAAACACACAAAGACACCTTCAAAAGGCCACAAGCCTGGCTATATAATGATGAAAAGTTGAAACACTAAGTCACAGAATTAACAGTAGCTAATTGTGTGGTCAAGGTAAGGCAGGTTAGGTTTTGTATTTAGCACTTCCTTCAATGAAGGTCTGAAGGTCCTGTGGTATTGCTAACTAGAAGTGGTAACAATGCATTAATTGATCCAACAGTCCTGAGTTTCCTTATCCTTTTGCTGCACAAAGCGTTTCTATTATAAAATGCATTAAAAATCATCTCCAAAATGGAAACGCAGTGCAATGTTTGACTACACTGAGGCTGCAGTTCCACAACACCCAATGCAAGTGCTAAGAGTACCACATCTAACCACTCCACCTTTCAACTGAGATCTCAAGATGTTTTTAGCTATAAATTCAACTTCCCCTTGTAGCCACAGTAGGAACAAGATCTACACATGACGCTACTTCGAGGCAGAAAGTAACTGGGCAGATCTGTAGCCACAGCTGCTATATTCTTGCAAATCTGCTTTGAATTTCTGAAGAAACAAAGCAGAGCTGAAACGATTTGCCCTCTGGTATGGGCCACATTTAAGACAAAGCTGGAAAAAAACCCTAGAGGAACTAACATGCCATCTGTGAGTTCCTGTGTACTACATTAGATTGGCTTGTGAAAGCCATAAACACTTTTTGCCAGAGTGTGGCTTCAGAACTCGCTTAAAAGCAAAGCCTTGAATGCAATCACCTCAAATGCATTTCTCTCCATCAAGGAAATCCACAGCTTTTCCTGTACCCTGCCAATTAGAACTATATGCACTCTGACATGTCATGGCATGTGCTCTTCTCTACTGACAAACTATTTAAACTTTTGGTTTCCACCACCTTTTTCCACCAAATGAGCACAAGTCAATCATTTACCCCATGTTAGCAAGGAAAGAGTTGCTAGGTCCTGTGGGGGAACGAGGTCTTTCTGGCTCATCATACACTGGAGGAGGAATAGCTGCTTTGGAAGATGGTGGCCGAGGTCTCGACTCCTCTTCATACGGAAATGATGCTACAGCTGAAGAAAAGAGACATTTGGTTTTTCAGTAAAATACTCTGCATGATCTAACCTACTTGTTAAGAGCACTGGAGTACTGCGCCTTCAGTTCAACACACTCACACACGGCTATAAGTTGTACCTTCTTCTGCTTTGATACTAACAAAGTCTTCCACATAAAATCCAAATCGGAAGATTTCCTTTGCACATGCTGCTTTAACATCCCCTCTCCTCTCTCCCTCTTAGAAACAGGAGTTATCCTGACTCTCCTCATTGGATATAAAGCGAGTGTGTATCCACAGGCCTATAATGCATTTATTAACCTCTTATCAACTGGAGAAAAGAAACATTAAGAGGCCACCTGCACTATGAGTTTATCCACACTGAGGGCAAACAAACTTGAAAGCCTCATTCATCAAGAACAGAATCACAACAAAAACAGATCAATGCACACAGCTTGGGGGATGGAGGCTGGGAAGAAAAGTGCACTGGAGATGTACACAAAAGAGAAAGCAGTCTTTGAATGCAGCTCGAATCAAGGTATTTATACAATCTGAAGAGATCTGACAAGTCCTGAGTTGAAACTCTTCCTGGGGGGTGGAGATATATCTACACCTATCTCTGTGTCTATATATATATATATATATATATGTATATGTATATAGGTATCTCAATCATACTGATGAGATTACTGAACTACCTTCTACTGACAAGTCATAGAATAGAATCATAGAATAGTCAGGGTTGGAAAGGACCTTAAGATCATCGAGTTCCAACCCCCTGCCATGGGCAGGGACACCTCCCACTAAACCATGCCACCCAAGGCCCTGTCCAACCAGGACTTGAACACTGCCAGGGATGGAACATTCACAGCTTCCTTGGGCAACCCATTCCAGTGCCTCACCACCCTCACAGTAAAGAACTTCTTCCTTATAGCCAATCTAAACTTCCCCTGTTTAAGTTTGAACCCGTTACCCCTTGTCCTATCACTACAGTCCCTCATGAAGAGTCCCTCCCCAACATCCTTATAGGCCCCCTAAAGTCAAATGTAAAGAAAAAAAAGCCTATAGGACACTAAAGGAAATATGAGGAACACACTTTTCAACGGACTTAAGGAATTGCAGTCTGCCATCATCTTAGATTATTTCCTGCTGAAGCAGTAGTTGTCCCTTACAAATAAAAGGTCAGATGTAATGCTTGGGGATGTTGTACCAGCAAAACCCATCCCTGTTTAAGCAGCAGATGGACTGGTCTATGGGACTTCTGCTACAGCAGCGTTTTCTCAGGTTTTTCCAGCCCAGCTTTGAGCATTAAGTAATAAACCGTACAAAGGATTCCTTGTCAGATCATGTCCCATTTCAAAAAGCTCTCTCCCTCAGGATATTTCTACCATTTCCAGCCTCTATTTACTTTTCCTTGACACCGCTCAATTGCTCTTCATTATTTACTCAAAACAACCTCTTTCTGTTTTGAGTGTTTGCACACTTCAAATGCTTTCACTATTGCATCATTTGCTCATGCTGACAAGCTTCGGTTTTGGTAAAGTTGAATCTTTTCATGAAGAAAACCAGGACTCCAGAGGGACCTTGACAGCTTGTGAGGTGGGCTGATGCCAACCTGATGAAGTTTAACCATGCCAAGTGCAAGGTCCTACACCTGGGTCGGAGCAATCCCAGGCACAGCTCCAGGTTGGGCAGAGAAGAGATTCAGAGCAGCCCTGCAGAGAAGGACTTGGGGGTGTTGGTCGATGAAAAAATGAACATGAGCCGGCAGTGTGCGCTTGCAGCCCAGAAAGCCAACCATATCCTGGGCTGCATCAAAAGGAGCGTGACCAGCAGGTCGAGGGAGGTGATCCTGCCCCTCTACTCTGCTCTTGTGAGACCTCACTTGGAGTATTGTGTGCAGTTCTGGTGTCCTCAACATAAAAAGGACATGGAGCTGCTGGAACAAGTCCAGAGGAGGCCACAAGGGCGATCAGGGGACTGGAGCACCTCCTGTATGAAGATAGGCTGAGAAAATCGGGGCTGTTCAGCCTGGAGAAGAGAAGGCTGCGTGGAGACCTCATAGCAGCCTTCCAGTATCTGAAGGGGGCCTACAGAGATGCTGGGGAGGGACTCTTCATGAGGGACTGTAGTGACAGGACAAGGGGTAACGGGTTTGAACTTAAACAGGGGAAGTTTAGATTGGATATGAGGAAGAAGTTCTTTACTGTAAGGGTGGCGAGGCACTGGAATGGGTTGCCCAGGGAAGTTGTGAATGCTCCATCCCTGGTGGCGCTCAAGGCTGGGTTGGACAGAGCCTTGGGTGGCATGGTTTGGTGGGAGGTGTCCCTGCCCATTGCAGGGGGTTGGAACTGGATGATCTTAAGGTCCTTTCCAACCCTAACTATTCTATGATTCTATGACTCCCAAAGGAACGTTTCTGTGCAGAAGATTCTTTTCCCTTATTATTTTTTAACATACACCACACACTGTTCCATATTTTAATTGACAAATTTAAGACCATTAGACATGCAAAAAGAGGGAATGGGTTTGTTCTTATAGCAAGACTGTGCCATCTAGTGGTTAAGAGAAACCTGGTGCGTACACACTTCTAGCAAATAGTGTATCCCTCAAAAACTTACTAAGTTCTGTCTGCAGTACACAACCCCTTCAGAAAGATATTCATAAAGTACCTCCTAAAGCAGAAGGCAATAGAAAAATTCCCTCTCCATGCTGTGGAGGCTTCTAGTCTACCCAGAGGAACCTGTCTGCAACGTTTCTCCTTTCACATCACAAATGAGTAACTGAGCATGGCTATAACAGACCAGCTTGCCAAACCACTTCTCCAGCAATACAGAAAGAATCCTTTAGAACAGAGATGTGAAGCACAGTAGTGTTGCAGGATCCCCACAGCTTCCCCCATGAACAAAGAACCAGTACAAGTTCTTCTGCCCAAGAACTGTATGGGAAGAACATCAGGATGACAGAAGGCCGAGCGAGAAACACAGCCAAGTTTTAGAGAACAGGATTCCAGTGTACTTACGTTCTTTGTCCTTCTCAACAAGGGAAGTGGGTGGTGCAATGGCAGCTCCTCCCATACCTGTGAGCAAAATGGAAGATTACACATTTGTATGATTATGTTCTGCTGCTCGAAATAGCTTCACTGAATCTTAAGATAGCTGCTGGCTCCTCACTAGCCAATTCTTAACACACATCTCTATCAAGAGAAAAGCAGCAAGAGAGCAGTCTGAGAAGCTTCAACAGTGGTGAGCTAGATCTGAATGAAAAGCACATCAAGGGAGACATCAAACTGCAGTGATGTACTACTACACATCGTGTCTGTCATAAACATATTTCACAGGATTTCAAAGTTGAAGACTAGAGTGAAACGAACCTTTAGTTCTAAAACTGCTCAATCAAACCAAATGAGAAAGACGCTCTGTTCAAAATTAGCTACGCTTTCAAAACAGTAAAGTACAAAGCCTCTTAATGAACAATATTCTAATGTAATCTCATAACTTTCAAGGCAGAGCAAATATTTGTCATGCCCCCTGTCACAAATTTTCTTTTTTAGAGTAACAACAGCCCTGAATTATTTACTGTAACTTTGGTGCTGAAAGTTTAATTTTGTTTATAGAATCACAGAATGGTTTGGGTTGGAAAAGAGCTTACGATCACCCAGTTCCAACCCTCCTGCTACAGGCAGGGACACCTCACACTAGACCATGTCACCCAAGGCTCCGTCCAACCTGACCTTGAACACTGCCAAGGATTTACCACTTCTTTGGGCAACCCATTCCAGTGCCTCAGCACCCTCACAGCAAAGAACTTCTTCCTTATACGTAACCTAAACTTCCCTGTTTCTGTTCAAACCCATCACCCCTTGTCCCATCACTACAGTCCCTGATGAAGAGTCCCTCTCCAGCATCATTGTAGCCCCCTTCAGATATCGGAAGCTGTGCTGAGGTCTCCACGCAGTTTCTCTTCTCCAGACTGAACAGATATGCAAAGACCTATCTCATCACCCACATCCACATCATCTAACTAGTTCTAAGGGCAATAAAATAACAAATGCAGGGATAGCTTTAGTAGTGAAAACTCAACAGGGACCCTCTTACTGAGATTTTGTCTTGTGCTTCATCCCTTTCCTGGAACCTACACCATGCAGAATCTTAAACCAGGTTACCTACAAACTAAAGTAAAAAGAGGTCTTTCCACAAGTAATTCAGCCTGCATGGAAAGAACAGTTTTCTGCATTACAACAGTTATGGTTGCAATAAAATGCTAGGGCTATTCTAAAGGCTCAGAAATAGCAGTACACACCTCAGCTGAGAACAGAGACATACACACTCCATGGAACAGGATTGTGAATTCCCCCCATTTCTTTTTCTCCTCATTCCCCATCAAAACAAAACAAACAGCTCCCTTACTTCTTTTTCGTCTCTCCCTTTCATAATCTTCATCTTCATCAGAATCTGGATCTGGTCTTCTTGAAAAGCCACTGGCTTCATGTCTGTCTTTACGTCTTCTAGGAAATATAGTAAGTTAGAAACCATCAAAGTTAACTCTTTGCTTTAATCTGTGATATCACCTTTGAAGTGTGCATTATACTGCTCCACTCTAATTGCCATTTTATAACGTTTTCCATGAAGGCGTGAGTAAAAACCTCTACTTTTTGCTCCTTTGCTTTTATCCTCATGGAGTGTATTTTGTAAAATTAAGACAGATCCAAAGCAAGATCATTTTCCACTTGCAAGTCAGCCAAGAAGAACATATGAAATGAGGAAGCACCTGAATACATCTAGTCCAAACTGACTACGGTGACTGAATGACTACAAAGGAAGAGGTGTTGGGTGGGACAGACCACAAGATAAGAGACATTAATTGATCACCCTGCTTTGAACAGAATCCCTTCTACATTCCCCATCACGGGCTACACAGAGTAATATCATTTACTCAGTCGACTGAAAAAAAACCCCAAAACCATCAGATTATTGAGTAGCTTGGAGATTAAATAAGATTCCAACAAGTCTATTAAAACATATTTAACAGTGGGTGAGAAATGCTTCAAGAAGTGTTTGCACTTCAGCTGTTATTTAATGTGATCATGAAATGACTCACTTTAATACTCCAGAAAAAGGAAAAGTAGTTTTCCCAAACTGTGAGGAGCACAGTGTGGAACAGAAGTCAGATCTCACTGCCAGCACAGCCATCAAAACTGTGCTACAGGATGCTAAAAACAGCTCAACTGCTCTGAATGTCTGCACTGTGAATTTAAACCAAACCTACACCCTATTCTAACACCCAGGTTATTACAATGCACCCAGCTGATGCAGGCTTGGCTGAGATTGTTTCCCCAATTTTAAATGAGAGTGCACGATGTGTTTTTCACTTCCTCTCTCTAATGTTATACATAAAGACTACCCTTTTGGCCCACATACAACAAGCACAAGCATGACTGAACAGCCATCAACACTGAAGCTGTGGAAATGACAGCCTGGATTTCTGACATCTTGACAGAGAGCCTGAGGCATTCCTCCTCCACCAGATCAACGGAGATAGAACCAAGAGAGAACAGAGAAGGCCAAATGGCTAAAAATATCAATTTCTACAATCTAAAAAGGGCAACAGAATAACCCTCTTGTAATTCCCTAGACTTGAGATGACTCATAGCATGATGAAGCTGGCTTATTAATTTCACTTAAAATAGGCAAATATAGTCTTACTGCCTGGCTGGCAGATGTTTTACTACCTATTTCAATAGGACACCATATCTGCATTCAACTTCTTTAATATGATTAGAGAGATTTCTTATTCCATGGAAATGGTATTAAGGTAATTACAAGCAAGTAGTGCTCTCTTTTGTACAGAGACAAAGAAGCAATAAATACACAATTAACTTACTTGAACTAAAAGCAGACTGTTAATAAAGTGTAACTATGCTTCTCATAGGCTGTGCTAGCTACATCTTTAAAACTGGATGCATCATGTATCAGTTTGCAGTATTTAAACCCAGAAATGATGGTGTATCACTGAATGTTGGAAGGTATTTCTGTAGTCAGGTTATAGTGACAATACTCTAAAGGTCAAAGTCTGATAATGATGCATTAAGTACCCAAATCCTGCTGTTACTGTCAAAACAAAGTAGACATAGTGAAAGCTGTCACATCTTTCAGTTAGAAGCTGTTAACATGATAAATGTTGTCATTTTTGCACTATCAGTCGATTTAGCAAGAGTACTACAACATACAACATACTAAATCCTTGTGCTTGTTTCTAAAAGCACATTTTTCTTCACAAAAGCTTTAAGAATTTCCCTGGTTAGAGGGATAAAATTAAACAAATCGATATGTTTGCTCTTCATACAATTGCCACAAGTTGAAACAAAAGCCTTACTTTTCTCTTTCTTCAATCTCCTTTTGCCTCTCCAGCTCACGCTGCCTCTGTCGTTCCTCCCTTTGACGTTTCACCACTTTTTCATAGTCATTTGGGAACATGGGATCATACTCATCTGCCAAAGGAATCAACACATCTCCTGCAGAGAAACCACTGGGTACAGGATCCTGAAAGAAAGAAAAAGGATTTTCTCAGCCGATATCTGAAAGCAACATCCAGTTGGAAACCAGTAATTTAACGCTTCCTTCTCACTCTCAACACCATAAACCACAATTCCTGACTTCAGTAAAAGCAGGTAATATCCTAATCCCACTGGTACCAGAAGAAATCTTTGCTTCACTTAAAACTAACATTCCATCCAGGCTTTCACCATCTCAAATGTTTCCATGAACAAAAAATTGCCCCCACTCACTCCCCCTACCAAATACAAAGCAGCAGCACATCATCATGGACAAGGATTTTTCAACCCCCCCTTAATTCATTATTAGAAGCATTAGGACACCTTGCTCTTGCAACCATCTGCAAGGGGTCCTCCCACATAGTCTCATCAGTCTTTTTCATCAGCTGCTATTAATATAACACAGGCAGAGATTCACACACGGTTCTGCCCTCATCTGAAAGAACTATTTAGGGCCACGAGGATGATCAGGGGCTGGAGCACCTCCCATATGAAGAAAGGCTGACAAAATTGGGACTGGAGGACTCAGAGCAGCTTCCAGTGTCTGAAGGGGGCTACAAGGATGCTCAAGAGGGACTCTTCATCAGGGACTGTAGTGATAGGACAAGGGGTGATGGGTTCAAAATTAAAACAGGGAAGATTTAGGTTGGACATAAGGAAGTTCTTCCCTGTGAGGGTGCTGAGGTACTAGCACAGGGTGCCCAGAGAAGCGCCATCCCTGGCAGTATCAAAGGCCAAGCTGGATAGGGCTTGAAGCAACCTGCTCTAGTGGAAGGTGTCCCCGCCCATGGCAGGGAGTTGGAACTGGATGACCTTAAAGTCCTTTCCAATCCAAACCATTCTGGGATTCTACGATTCTATTTCAGAACCATCACCTTTGAAAAAGTTTCAGGGAGAAAGTTTCTTTTGATTCCTTACCATGAGAAATCCATTTTAAACGGTTAGGTGGCTTTTCTTCTTAAGTTGATTGATATACAGGCCCATTTCCAACACTGGCGCAATCACAATTACATTCATTATTAACCTAGCCAAACTGCTGTCTTGCAAAGTATCTTCGAATTGATCAGAAGAAATACACTAGGAACACTGTTTTATTTTAACTACATGTTAATATTGGTAATTCCACGCTGTATCACATGGAAGACTGTATGAAGCTGAAATGTTCATCAATTATGAGCAGAGGAAATCAATTTCAGAAAATGGTCATTTTTTTTGAGCACTAGGAAAGATGATGGAAAACTGAAAATATAGACTGCAGTCAAATAACTCAAGTTCTAAACCATTAGTTAACAGATGAACTTTTTAGCTGCCTTGGTTTTACCTTTAAGCCAGCTGCTACATGAGGTGGTGTGTCCACAATCTGTCTCTCATCAGAAGAGCCTCCTCGTTTCAGGTCAATCACTGGAGCAAGGACTGTGCTTTGCTTTGTTCTCTGACTCTGAAAAACATTACCAAACACAGAATGTCTAAAAAAAGAGAAATCAGCAGCCAGTTTTATGTATTTGTTGCTGGTTTCTCTTCAATTTTTGTAGTAAAAGGACGAACACCACTGTCCCAAATTCTTCACTGTGCAAAGCTCAATAAATCATTTCTCTGCAGTTTACCAAAATACAGTAATTTCTGCTCTCGTCAGACCTCACATGGAGCTCTGTGCACAGTTCTGGTGCCCTCAACATAAGAAGGACATGGAGCTGTTGGAGCAAGTCCAGAGGAGGCCACGAGGATGATTAGGAGCTGGAGAACCTCCCTTATGAAGACAGGCTGAGAACATCTGGGGCTGTTCAGCCTGGAGAAGAGAAGCTGCATGGAGACCTCAGAGCAGCTTCCAGTGTTTGAAGGGGGCTACAAGGATGCTGAGAGGGGCTCTGCATCAGGGACTGTAGTGATAGGACAAGGGGTGATGGGTTCAAACTGAAACACAGGAGAAGGAAGAAACTCTTTACTGTGAAGGTGGTGAGGCACTGACACAGGCTGCATCAGAGAAGCTGTGGCTGACCCATCCCTGGCAGTGCTCAAGCCCAGGCTGGACAGAGCTTTGGGCAACATGGTCTAGTGACCACAGCAGGGGGCTGGAACTGGATGAGCTTAAGGTCTTTTCCAGCCCAAACTGGTCTGGGATTCTGTGATTTGTAATGGTCCTTGACATGGATAACTAAGTTTATGTCATGTTTTAGTGGTGGCAAAGACTCTCAGTTCCGAGTCAGATGCTTGCCAACTGTGGTTAAAGAGCTGCTACACAAATACAGACCTGATGGAATATTTCAAAGAATGCTTCCATGAAACCAGTGCATACTTTCCTCTTTTTAAGCAAGTGAGATCAGACTTTGCGTGTGCATGCACTAGAACATACAGGGGGAGGTGAATGCTTCTAGGCTTGGACTAGGACCAGAAAGACACCTCAAGAATTCAGACAATCTTTTCAGATGAGTTTGAACCAAGTGGGTTTTTTAAGAAGGGGCTCAGACTTAGTCCAAAAATCTACTGTTCTTCATATTTTATCATTTGATAAAAGGCATTAATCTATTCTGAAACCTGAGTTTTCTAATTCTCTTCTATTAGTCTGTGCATATACTGATACCAGTTACACAAAGAATCTAACAGAGTAGTCATTTAGATTTCATTCATGCAGGTTGTTCCAGTTATCAATTAAATCCTGCTCTCCACTTCAGCAGCATAAAACAGGAGTAAGTCCAATGAAAAAACTGCTGTGCCTACTGAAGTGCTCAGTATCTAAGCTGCTACTTATTTTTAATCAAGTAATCTTGCTCTAGTACACACCACAAAGAACACACACATGTCCTGCCTGAACCAACATACCAATACTGCTTGAAGAAAGAGGATGAAATATAGCAATAAAAAGAGAAAATGGCTCTGTCACAGTTCAGGATCAGGGAATTGGCTTGAACTCTTTCTCCCTTTAGGTATACTGGAAATACGTTCTGCAGACATTTCTAATGCACAACAATTTGCACTTCAGAACCAAAAGCCTTAAAGAGCATAAAAGGCATAAAGTGATGCGGTATGTCCAACCATCAATCACAGTATGACCCTTACTTTAAATAAAACCCCAACTGAATCTCATTATCTTTAAAGTTAGATACGAAGATCAGCTTTTAGCTCTGTTACTTAAAAGATCTTCATCCGTTCTTGATGCAATTTTAATGTTAATTTTGCTATTTCCCTATAACAGACTTTAAGCAACTTGCACCTTGCCTCTCTTCAATTTTGTAACGCTCCTTGCTATAAACTCACAGCCAAATCCCAGCAAAAGTATCCCAAACTGGTACTCGAAGGTCATAAACCTTCCTCAGTGCTCCAAACAGAAAAGACGCTTTAATAACAAAGCAAAACCACAAAGGGACTATACCTTTGCTTGTGTGAGAGCTGCTTTCTTCACCTGCAGCTGAGACTGCAGTAGTTTGAAGTTTTTGGACCAGCCTTCTGTTTTAGAATCGCTGGTCTCAACTCCCAAGTCATCGTAAAGTGACATTTTCTCTTCAATTGAAAACTAGAAGACAAAAAGACAAATTCCAGATGACACAACAAACCTATGCCAGGGCTTATTTGCTACTAGCTTGTTTGTACACCATATTCTGATATTTAATTGTTTTTAGAGCCGGAGAAAATCTGAAGTAATCAAATGTTACTTAGGCTACTAGCAAATACACATTACTACAGTAAGGCTATTTAAAAGCAACTGTTTGAAAAGCAATGAATACTGTTCAAGCATTAACAAGTGATAGGAAGCTCCTAAAACTACGTTTGCAGCATTAGGTATCAGTAATTTCAGGTTTTAGAGAAGTGATGCTCCGTGCATCACACAAACCTTAGGACTTCAGAATCGAACACAAAAGAATTGTCTCTGCTGCCCTTAAAAACATATCAACATTACAATCATCTTATTAAATGTCACTAATTTTTGCATCACTGTAAAGGAAGATCTTTCTTATACTAAATACACTTGCCACAGTATTATTCACTATTTCCACATACTTCAGAGGCCCTTTTAAAGGCCTCTCAAATACACAGAACTTACATCTGTACATACACACACACCACACACATATGTATACACATATACATAAAAATTAGCTAGGCAACAGTACGAAAAACATGACACAAAAGGCATCACTTCGATATTGCATCTCAGGTGAACAGAAAAAGAGATGTAACTGTAATGAGAAGTCTATAATTTGTGGACCGAGCCCACTAAAAGGGTTTAAAGGGCCTTTTTAAAACTTATTATTCGGTCCTCTGACAGGCCTGGCTCACAGCATCTTCACCCTAAAACTAACCTCTTAATTTAGTGCAGGATCAAACAGGACTGATCAATGGTCTTGCAGATAAAGCTTACAGACTCATCGGTAAGATCTTGATCCCACAGGTCTGACAGACACTTATGTTTGAGGGAACCGGTATTACACATGGGAGATGATGGCTGCTGCAGATATATAACTTATATTCATCTAAGCCTGTGGGAAAAATCTCAGATACAGCAACTATATTATAACTCTAAACTAAAAACAAACCCAACAATTTAATCCTGCAATGGAATATAACAACCAGGGCTCAGCAGAACAGAGCTCACTGTAAGACAACGGGGGCTGCACTTACTGGAGATTATTAAACATAGGTGCACACAAGTGAAATATACAGAGGTACATTATAACACATACGGGCACAGGATGAGGACAGGGAACGACATGAATTCCCACCCACCATAGGGAATAAAGTCAACGAAGCAGGAACGGTGCTATTCTATGACACACGATGAATATATAAGATACATGATATGATGTATATATGGGGCATACGATGCACTTGGGGTACGCGATGCTACACTCATAGGGAATACAGGTGCTGCAACGGCGAGAAAGGGACTTTGTGCCTCAGCGCCCGGAAGGGATGGGGCGCACCGCGGGGAACACAGTGGAGCAGAACACAGGGGCCGCCAGCACGCCGGCAGAGCGATGGGCTCTTGTGTGCCCCTCAAGCGCGGCCGCGCACGGCGAGGAACACAGTGGAGCAAACCAGAGGGGCCGCCAGCACGCCGGCAGAGCGATGGGCTCTTGTGTGCCCCTCAAGCGCGGCCGCGCACAGCGAGGAACACAGTGGAGCAAACCAGAGGGGCCGCCAGCACGCCGGCAGAGCGATGGGCTCTCGTGTGCCCCTCAAGCGCGGCCGGAGGGGACGGAGGCCCGGGACGCTGAGGGGCCCTGACCACCCCCGCAGGCCCCTACCCCTCTGAGGGGAACCGCCGCACTGCCGAAGCCGCTGCAGAGGAGCCTGGCGCCCTCCTCCCGCTCCGCCCTGCGTCCGCACACGCTCCCGGAGCCCGGTACCGCCTCCCCGGGCTGGCACGCCCGGCCGCGGCCCGTAACCCGCCGCTCACCCGTCACCGCGCCGCCGCCGCCGCCATGAGCCGGCCGCTGAGGCAGCCGGGAAGGGGCCGCTCCTGCGCACTGCGGCCTGCACGCGCTCTCTCGACCAATGAGCACCAAGCGGCAGCGCCTCTATTGTACTGCCCCCTGGCGGCGGCGCAGCACCGCCTCCCTCCTCCTTCCCTCCCTCCCTCCCTCCCTCCCTCCCTCCCTCCCTTCCTCCCTTCCTCCCTTCCTCCCTTCCTCCCTTCCTCCCTTCCTCCCTTCCTCCCTTCCTTCCTCCCTTCCTCCCTTCCTCCCTTCCTCCCTCCCTTCCTCCCTTCCTCCCTTCCTCCCTTCCTTCCTTCCTTCCTTCCTTCCTTCCTTCCTCCCTTCCTCCCTTCCTCCCTTCCTCCCTTCCTCCCTTCCTCCCTCCCTCCCTTCCTCCCTCCCTCGCTCCCGCTCCGCCTAGAGCACCCCAGTAAGGCTCTGGCTAGGGGGGGGCGAGGGGGCGGTGGGTGGCCGGCCAGCCCCTGGTCGGGAGCCGTGGGGTGGGGGAAAGCGCTCTAAGCCAGAAAAGGAGGGAATGGAGGAAGCATTCAGAGTGCTGACCTCCTCCTGCAGCTCTGTTTACGGTGCCAGACCCGCAGCTGAGCCCTGGCTGCGGTTGTTCAGACTCCATGCACATCGACTTCCTAATGCTGCAAAGTAGGGGATGAGGATGAATTTGGCAGGGGCAGAAAGGTGACAGCTAGTTGCACGCACGGTTTTTCACCCTGGGTGGGAAGTTTGGGCTCCTGGCTTCCTTAGTCCCAAAGAAATACAAATTCCTTTTGGTTTTCATAATGCACATCGAGTGTTTGAGCTTTGTTTTCCTTCCTCACGCCTGGAATCCAGTCCCTGATGTGACTTGGGGGTCATGCAATGAAGCAATACAGTGATGCTGTGGGGTATGGGGTCTCCCACAATCGGTACCCCACCAGTTGTGAGTCCTGTGCAGTGGTGGGGATCACAGACCCGCTCTAGAAGAGGTGATGGGAGTCACTCATCTCACGGTCTGAATGTGATGTTTGGCTCTATAATGACCCCCTGCAATAACCCTTTTATAAGTGCATGTAACTATGGAAATGGAGACAAACAGCAATAAACACAAAGTAAAGTTTATTTTGGCAGGAGGATTTAACACCAAACAGCGAATACTGTGGGATAATCCATGCAGCTCACTTAAATAAAGCCACTTTAAATCCCAGTGGCAACAGCAACACCAATCCCTCATGTTAATTCTGCACTCATGATCTGAATGATCATTAAGAGGTTTTTCCAGTTTGAAAGCCTGTGTCACTGCTGAGGAGAGAAGAAATCATCTTTATAGCTGAATTGTGAGGGGGTTAGGAAAGAGATATCATATCATATGCAATATGATGGGCTGCCACTTACCCTTGTTTAGTTGGAGCTGTGCTGGAGTTTGAAGCAGATTTAGGAATTCGATCGGCAGAGGGCAGGACTGTATTTCTGCCCAACACTGTATTTCCCCTGTATATCACAAATCTCTCTACTGGATTTCTAACTCATTAAGAAATTGTGGCAGCTTACTGAATGAGTAACCTGACAGCTCATCTCCTTGAGCATTTCAGTTCCTTACCAAGCAAAGCTTAATTTTGGGGGGGAAAAATGGAGACAATAGCATGAGGCTCTTCTGAGTTTCACAACACAGTCATAGTGAAAAGTGAAAGGAAGAAAGAAAACTTACAGTCATTTCACATCAAGTGTATTCCAAATGTCCCCATCTATTATTCAGGCATGCTTGTTACCACTGCACTGTGCCATTGCTGAGCTCACCAGGTAATCATGCTATCGCAAAGTGTGTGGCTATTAGGAGTATTTACCCCATTATATCATTTTGGCCTAAGGTGGGCTGGATTGATTGATTTCTCTGATCATCTAGTTGCAGAAATTAGTTTCGTTTTCCAAAATAATCCCTAAGATGTTGTAGCTCTCTGAGCCTGGACGTTACCCAGCCACACTGATTTCCCATCTTCTCCAGGTAGCTCACCCCAAAGGCCTGCGCTAATGAGTCTGTGTTTTCTCTTTGACAGTGGCAAGAATGGCTTTTGTGTTTTGCTTTAATGGGCATGTGTATCTCGAATTGGGTGAGCTGAGATTTCTAAGAATTATGGCCACTTCCACTACGTGATAAAGTGATGGAAATAAACATGCAACACTGTCAGCAAAACAAAGCACAGCCTCCAAAGCAGATAGCATTGTCACTTCAACCTCAAAGTACTGCAAGCACTATCTGTATTCATCAGAAAGTCCTTACCTCTAGCATTGCTTTCCACTGTGCTACTATGCAGCTTGTTTCCCCATGGTTAGATGAAAAGTGGTGCTAGTAAGTAAAGCTACTACTTAAAAAAGATCTGATTTCAAGTTCTGGACTATACTAGAATCTTCCCCTCCTACTTATGCTGCTTTTTACTAAGGCAATCTTCCTAGGCAGTGCATTTACAGATGGGTCTGTTTTCATAATAACAGTGAAAGCTTCTTAAATATAGGAAGGAATTGTCTTAACTTTATTTGTGGAGGATGTTCCAAGTATCTTCCTTTGCTTTCTTGACATAGCAATGCCTGCGTTTTTAAAGGAAGGATTTATAATATTAACATATATATATATGTAACTTTGTGGAAGAAAAAAAAACAGCAGGACACTTGACTACTAATACTATAGTGACAGAATCCTGTTGAGAAAAAATCAAGTATCCTGTGTTAAAGGGAGGGATCAAACAGTTAATTGCATCAAAAGGTACAGAGAGAAATCACCATGGAGTGAAACGTCACAGAGCAATAGCACAGCGTGACAATCATTGCGAAAACTAAAAAGAGGTCAGAGTCTGCAAAGGTGGAAAACATCGTAACAATGGGAGATTTCAGTTCCTCCTAGGAGCAAGTCACAACAGGGAAGGCAAAGGCTAAATTATTAGACCTATAAATAACTGTCTATTAAACAAATGAATCAGATACTTCACAAGTAGAGAAGCAGCTCTTGTTTTACTCTGGGAAGTGCGTTAGGCGTGGATCAGAACTTATCCACCACAGCAATAACAGCCACAATACACTTGTACACACCCATATAGGAGCAATGAAGCCAAAAAAAATCCATCTCATTCAATTCAGGAAGGCTGCAGGCAGGAAGAGAAATCTCACCCAGCTGCCAAGTGTAGAGGTCCCGGACAGACTGGGAACGAGGGAGACATTTGTGGTCTCATTCCCAGCAATATGTATCCTGCAGGTAGGTAATAACTGGCTGAAATCTCTTTTTCCAGCAAAGGTTTTTCCACCATCTGCAAAGATAGGGAAGCATTGGCCAGCTCTGTGCCCTGCAACAGACCCTCAGTGATGCTGAAGTTGGCTCTTTCAACTGTCTTTATTGCTTTGTTTTTGGATTTTAAACCTTTCCATGTTGGTGTTTTTCCTCTTGAATCCCACTAATGATCGCCACTCCAGCAGTCCTACCTCTGTGCCTTCTTTCTTATCCCATCTGGCTCTGCTCTATACGTTTTCTTGCAGCTCTTTCTCCCAGCTTAGCAATTTTCTCAGTAGTTCGATGCAGCCGGGTCTCCTGAACTCCTTGGAGAGGAGAGGAGGGAGATTATGGAGATGGGGTTATGGGCAGAACGAGGAAGCTGTGAATAAACTCCTGATATTCACACTGCGAAAAGCCTGGGTTGGGACCCCCTTATTGTACCAACAGGCAACCTGGAAAGGCGACCAGCCAAGGTGATGAAACTTACTATGGATTCCAACATTATTCAGAATAATCAACCAAATGCAGAAAGTTGCAGAAGGATGGCATAATGCTGGCTGGCTGATGAGATGGCAGATGGGACCCAGTGTTAATGAATGCAAAGCAATGCACGCAAGAGAAAATAGCACTAGCAAAACACACACAGCACAGGCTCTAAATCAGCTGCTTCCATTAAGGAAAGAGATGCTGCATTCATTGTGGATCGTTTTCTAGAAATGCCTACTCAGTGCTCTGAAGGAGGCAAGAAAGCAGTGCTAGGAAGCATGAAAACTAAAAAGAAAAGGAGAAAACCTACTTGCAAATCTAACATTCATGTGCACCTTTTGGTGGCCATCTGCACTCCTGGGCATCTCATCCTCTCCAAGGAGCAGCAATGTAGTACAACAACTTAAAGAAATCAGATGTGTTGAGTGAAAAGAAACAGCTAAAGGGGACCTCAAAAGCATAAAGCATCCAAAATGGTATAGAAAAGGTAAATAAAGAGTTCTTATGTTTCTCTTTGATGGTGACCTCTAAGAAGGTGTAAAATGAAGCAATGCTGGAGAAGAAATAGGATCCTATAAATGCCTCATTTATTGTAATTTCCCTTAAGCATTGATAGCAGGTTTCACTGGATGTAGATCATTTCTGCTATATATTACAGATCTCTGCTGAGGATGAAGGTTGCTAATATGCCAAAATGGCATTAGAGGGCAGTGCATTGCAACCTAACTGGGAGGTCTTTGGGGTGGCAATCCTGATTGCAGAACACCTCCCCCAAAAAAACCCCATTGGGGATCAAAAGAACAGAGCAGTTCCAACCCACATAAATGGGAAATGGTGGAGACCACAATGTGGCACAAACGCAGCACATCAGGGCTGCTAGAGAAGTGTCGATCAGGTTAAAAAGTGGTTAAATCCCATCAGATGGTGGTTTCCAATCAGTGATGAAGGTCACAAGCGGAGATCCGACCCTGCTGCACACCATGTATATTGTGGTGGCCCTGGAAGCGCCTTCAAACCTTTCTGAACTGTTTTCTTGAGAGAATTCCTGTTTGATTGTCACTGCCATCTTCCCAACGACCTCCAGCATTGCCTGTGTGGCAAAATGAAGTATGAAGAGGAAGGTGCCAGAAGAAAATCTATTCTGCCTTGGAAAGATTGGCTTAGGTTTGCTGGCTCAAAAATATGCCAAAACTTGAAGGAGTAGTAACCTCAAAGAGTTGAAAATAGTTAGAAAGGCATTTGAAATATTCTTTCTTCTGCCAAGGGAACAGCTGAAAACGCAGCTATGAAAGCAATGAAGAAAATGGTGTACTTTACCATATATAGAATGACCCCAAACCCCAGCAAATAGTTGGGTTTTTTCACCTCGTTTTTATTTGCTTCACGTTTTTACCTAGTTTCATATTTGAGCTGAGTTCCATAATGAAAATGAGTGAGAGATGTCTCAGAACAGAAATATTTCATCACAGATGAAGTTTCCGACACCCGTGTCTCAATGTTTTTAATCACAACTAAAGAAAGCTCCGTTGCTATTGACGCTGCACCATGGGGTGTTTTTTGTTTGGCCAGCAGTGGGGACTAGAAATGCTATAAATGAGGAACTGACCGTTTTGTCCCACTGTCACTGTCTCAAGCTTGTTTGAAGAGCTGAGAAAACATGTTGAAAGTGTAGCAGTGAAAATATTACGCATGACTAGACTTGGTGCAGATGGAATGTCTGTCGTCACCCAGGGAAAAAATGGGTTGTGCTGCTCTGCTAGAGGAAGGATTTGGATGGGAAGTTATTCCAATCCCCCTACGTTAGTCATAAAGAGGGTCTTTATGCCAAAAACGCTGGTTTCTTACATGCTTAAAATCCCACTGTTTGAGGCATCAGTAAATAGGAGGGATTCAGCAGGTTTGTGCTTGCTGGGAGTTGGACTCAATGGTACTTATGGGTCCTTTCCAATTAGAGATATTCTGTGATTTTCTGATGAAGAAAGGGGGAAAGAAGACTTAAAACTCCATTCCATTGGTCATCAGCTCCAATAGCTTTGAGGAAGATTTTGGAAGCCAAAGCAAACAGTGAGGGAGGATTTGGAAGAGAAGGAGAAAATCAGCTTTACGAGCTGGCTTGCCTGCCTTCCCAACCATTACTGTGCTTGCCTGTGGTGAAAGCTTTCACTCCAGTGTCAACATCTTCCTTTTAGCTTTCCCTTATATCAGAGCCAAACCTGGGCTGAACAATTATCAACCCCAGATTTCAATAGCTTCCACTCCTTTTTGAATGAGGTGATGATCCTTTTTAACGATCAAGTGATACTTTTTGAAGATCAAGTGCAATGGTGGAGATGCTTTGCTATTAGACTTGTGTCCAGATTTGAAGTTTTTATGCCAGGAAAGACCATTGGTTAAAGTCACTGAACCTTTTATCATCTAAAAGGGCTGGTTCCCTTTTAGAATCCTTTAGCCCCTTCCATTTTCCTCTTCAATGCATTTTATATGGTTGTGAGAGCCTAACCTGAGACAGTTTGAAGGATTCCAGGCATCTGTTCTCTGCAAATGAAATTATCTTGAGTAGTCAAAACAGAAGGAGTCTCAGGCAGCAATTTTCACTGTCAGTTGAAAGAGCTGAATGAATTTACAGGTACATGTTTTGGACTGAAACACAGTTCTGGATTTGAGATTAAATTCTGGAACTGTGGGTTGTTCCTGAGTGGTACAGCATCTCTCTGGAGATGCATCTGTACTGATGATATACAGATAGGCAAGGTTACCCTTGCACTTGCTGCAGGTTTATATCGAATTCTTATGAACAAGCTTAGACCTAGGGCATCGCTTGTCATGCAGAGTGGTAAGCATAACATAGCCTAACCTATTCCGATTCTATTCTACTATAGCCTAGTGTGGTCTGTTCCATTCTGTCCCGTTCTGTTCCATTCCATTCCCTAAGCTCACCCTGAGCTGAATAACAATGAGACTGATTTCTTTGCACGTCAGGGGTTTTCAGTGCCAAAAAAACTTACAAGGACACAAATCACAAAATTTTCAAGTGGAAACTAGATTTTATTTTATTATTCCATTTGATTTTGGTTTGATTTCTTCTATTTCATGTTATTTTGGAATCTTTAAATCCTAGAATCATAGAATGGTTTGGGTTGGAAAGTACCTTAAGATCATCCAGTTCCAGCCCTGTGGTGTTGGCTGGGATGCCTCACACTAGACCATGTTGCCCAAAGCTCTGTGCATCCTGGCCTTGAACATCTTGAAGCTAAGATAAAGCTGTGATATTCAGATCCTGTTGAATGAAGAACTGCTGGTTTAGAGTAGTCCTAGAGGACTTACACATCAGCCCTTCAAGATTGTCTCTACCACAGGGGTGCGTGATGCAGAGACAGGTATATTGGAACATCCTCATCCTTGCTGTTGGGAATGGACCAATCTGGTCTAAATGATATGACTTTAGTTTAGGATTCTGACCCTCAGCAAGCCCCAGGCAGCATTTGCCAGCTGTTTAGCAGTGATACTTCCCATCTCAGAATGGGACTCTGCATATTGGATATATGAACACAGAAGATCAGGTAAGATGTTTTATACAATTCCAATACAACTAACTTCATCTAATTTTAGCTGTCTAAAACCGAGGTGCTCAGTAAGCTTTCAAGCATGAGCTATGGCCAGGAGGAGAACCATCTCTAGACAACAGTTCATGGAACAGCACTTTCTTAATTTACTGAGACAATTTCTGTATTCTGCCTTATGTCCTAGGAGACATTTTTGTTCATGGTTTTAATTTCACAAGAACATTTGTGTCCCTAGAGGCTTTTGGTAACTCTAAATTCACAACATCCTGCTGTAGTAAGAAACGAGGAGATGTGTATTTATTCACAGTATGCCATCTCCTGCAAGAGAGAAAAAGCTTTACCTTGTATGTTATAAAACAAGCCAGTGACTGGAAGTAAAGATGAGGTTAGGGACAAGGGATGATTAATCTGCATTGCTTTAGATAGGATTTCTTGGCTCTTCCTTTGGAGATAGAATCCTGGTTATTGGAAAAGGGCCTGATAAGCAACTAAATTAGTGGGTAATCTAGTCCGTAGAATCATAGAATGGTTTGGGTTGGAAAGGAACTTAAGACCACCCATTTCCAAGCCACTGCCATGGGCAGGAAACCTTCCACTAGAGCAGGTTGCTCCAAGCCCTGTCCAACCTGGCCTTGAACACTGCTAGGGATAGGGCAGCCACTGCTTCTCTGGGTACCCTTGGCAGTGTCTCACCACTCAAGTCCAGCCTGTCAACTCCTATGTTTCTTAAGAAAGGACACTGTAGTTAGAGATGAGTACCCCAAAATCGTTAATGACCTGGTCTCATAGCGTCATGGAAGTCAAATGAAGAAAACTGAACATTGAGCTCTCATCTGTTTTAAACATGACAGTGTTCACCACATCTCTTGTTTTTCCTTCTGCGGTCTTTCCAAGTCCTTAACCGTAAGTGAGACATGGCCAGGTGGGACCAGAGTCCATCCTTCTGTTCCTGAACAACAAGGAAGGCATCATTAAAAAAGCACCAATGTCTCTTCAGGTGACAGCCTAGTAAACAGCATTATCTTCACCGTCAGAGCAGACCACATGCACATAAAAGGATGTGTTATCAAAAATATCTATAATGGTGACCTTAAAAAAGTACAAGAAGTGCTAATGAATTTCTTGTTATTTCAGAAAGGGACTTTCTTCTCCGTCGGTACGGAGAGCTTCCTGAAGCAAAAACAAATGAAGCTCTTGTCTCTTTCTTTTTAAATATAAGGTTGAAAACTAAGCTTCTGCTCTGTTGTTTTCTAGCTGTTCACAATTAGGAGGTGATGCTCTGAATGAGGACTTTTAAAGTATTGTCTTTAATCAAAGGCTGCATGACATTTAGCAGGAGAACATAGAGGCATCTCTGTAGTTGCAATCATAGAATCATAGAATAGTTAGGGTTGGAAAGGACCTTAAATCACCTCAAGATTATGATCAACAATTTATTGTTATCAAGAGCTTACAGGTGTTAGGCAGGGGGAAGCAGGGAAGTGACATCCCCTGGCCACATTCGGAGGAGCCAAAATGAGGATGAGGTGCTCGTAGCTGTCCCCTCTGGGCTCACCTTTCTGATGCTTGTTGCCTGCAGCAGCAGGTCCTTCTCATGAAGCTCTCCCTCTCTTGGCTTATCTGGTTTCTCAGTTATGTTTGCTGGTTATGACTTTAAAGCCCTGTGTTGGAGCTGGATGTTTCTGGGATGGAGCCTTCCACGGGCAGAGCCAGGCTGTGCCACCATGGGTATGAGCTCATGGCAGTGCTTATGGTGATGAGTCTGTACCAGCAACTCTGCTTTGACCATATCACTTTTTGGGGAGCATGAGAAGCTGAGGTTTGGCTGTGCATGGCCATTTGGGATGCCATAGCAACCGGGGTGCAAACCCAATTGCATACAAGTGCAGTTGCTTCCTCCTTCCTGAAACCCAAAGAATTCTTTTCTTCTGAGTTTCTTCTGCTAAAAATTGCACCTTATGCTAACACTGGCTGGCACTGCTGGTCACACTGAGCCACAGCGAGAAGAGGTACTGGTTTTGTGCCAAACTGAAGCAAGCCGTATCTTGGTTCTTGTCCAGTGTCACCATGTTATCTTCTCCCTCCCTCCTGTATGATTGATTTAGCAAAGCTCTAGGGCAGTGCCCATTGGAGACACAGCAGAAAGACTCTGTCACACAGCAAAACTTGATAAAGTAAAAAAGGGAGCAAGCTATGCATAACAACATCCAGGCCAAGAACTGGGAAAGAAAACAGTCATTTTAATGTCTTCCCACAGACCTTGGGTTTCTTAATCTTTATTCCCCTGAAGAGAGATGAAACAGATATAATAATCTTGGTGGACATGGTTTGAATACTAAGCAGCCAAGCAGGTAGATACTATACTTCTATTATAATTTATATTGTCATGTGTTATCCTTTATCTGTTCTTTCTACAGCATCTGAGCTGCGCGTATCTGGCACAGCATCTGGAGTACTTTCCTCTTCTAACTTTAAATGAGCTGACAAAACACTCCAAATTGAGGAGGATCAGTGTCTGGTTTTTATTAGTCACATCAAATATTTCAGGCTTTCCACTTGCTTACCATGAAAACAGCTAATGAGGTTCCGAGGGGTTTTTGAGGGGTTTTTAGGAGTGCTACCATATGTATCATCAGATGTGATGAAGACGGTCATGAGGGCATCTGAGTGAGGGGCAATTACAGCCTGACTGATAGGCAGCAAATCAGCCCCAGGAAGTTTTGTCCTCTCTTCACTGCTTCAGCTCAAGTGACATGAGCCTTTGTGTAACATGAGGCCACGTTACACCCTCCCATATCCTCATTTTCACTGTATTCTTTCTTCTACTTTGAATAAAAGAATTTTGAGTAATTTCCTACGTTAAAAGAAAGTCACAGTTGCAAATCAAACTGCCCAGATGAGGAAATACTGACCTGTGGGAATTAGAAATGAAGAAATTTAGGAGCTTGAAAGGATGAACCAGCTCATGCTCATGAAGCATGCTCAGACAGAGCATGTAATTACAAGATTGTTCAATACTTTCTTCATAGGGCCCTGTTCTCCTATAGGGCTGTCTGCAGTTATCAACATGCAGTGATCAAAATCAACAGGACTTCAGAAGGGCTGAACTGTGATAATCAGAGGCACCAATAGAGAAGAGAGTGTGTGTATGTCCAGAAGAGATACAGAAGATCCCATGCATTCCTTTTCCATCCAATTCCTTGCCTGCAGTAGGTGTCAACATACCTTTTGAAGCATGAGACCATCGCACACATGGTGGGATTCTGTGGGGCAAAAGTGATCTCCAACAAAGTTTACGCATCTCTTTTGTGGTTGAGCAATGCAATCAGATTTAAAGCCAATTGCAGTCTCTGTCTGAGCTTGGAGTCTTGGGGTGAAGACCTGTTTTCAGCACTGAATGCTCTCTAATTGCAATGAGCTTTGTCCTAGCCTTTGGAAGAAAGTTGAAGGCCATTTGCCCCACATGAGTGGCTCTGCAGCCTCCAAAGCCAACCACCAGACCTGGATGGATGCAGATGATGAAGTAGGGTCTAGTTATAGTGTGGACAGTTCAATTTATGAGGATCAGAGGAGAACTTCCTCAGGGGAAGCGTAATTCTGTTGAGCAGCCTGATGAATTGTTGCTGGTTTATTGGAAGAAAAGCTACAGGGCATGAAATATGAACTGCTTAATGGAGGTAACTCCTGCACTTCATTACCTTGTTTTACAGTCAGCTGCATCCTGTCTAGGTCACCCTTCTTATTCCTTCTCCTCCTAAGCACAGGAGAAGCACGGAGCACTGTATGCCCTGAACAGCACAACTGTTAGAACTGGTGCGGCCGTCTTGGTCCTTTCAGTGCTACAGATTTACCAGCTGAAGTTCATTACTTTCACCTTTAACTGCGTTTACCTTCAAGAGTGAAGCTGCCCAGAGCTCAGCCCCAAAACTGCACACCACCCTAGAGAGATGGTGAGGTTGGTGATAGGGTCTGGGTCCAAGACAAATTGCTAGCTCATCCGAGTGAAGGGGATAAATCTGATGGTATGAAGGTTAATTTTGCCAAGCACAGCGAGGCGGTTATAGACATCAAGGCAACGAAGGCCAATTTTCACTGCTTATTGCAGGAGATGGAGTATGTTTGTTACGTTCTTAAACTAGGTGGGATGTTTGGTGGGAATCCTTAGACCAAATGTGACATCTGCAGCATCTGGGCATTTGGCTTGTCTGTGGCCAGGGCAGAGAAGCAGACAATTCTGTGGTGGAGTTCATCTTACCCTTATGAAGACAAGTAAATTAGGTGTATTTAGATGCAGGCACATCACAGCTGTGCCTAACCCTCTCTGTTAACTGTGATGGCAAATGGGTGACTAGCTCCAAAGTCTGCACTTACATCAACACCTAAACCTAATATTATATGAGGAAAGGTGAAAACCACCTTGCTGATCCCAAAGTGTTTTCTTGTCATGCTTCCCTCTAGAGAAAGAGATGTAGTGCTCTGGAATACTCAACAGGCCTTCTGGGTTACTCAGAGCTTTGCTTCTCATGGTCACTTGTTAATCCCAACATCTCCATCCCAACCCCACCTTTTTCCACTGCACAAATAATGCTTGGTCCATGCAAACAGTAACAAAATGGGTGATGGAAATCTAACCCAATGGAAAGGATACCCACCAGTAGATGCTATTTGTTTAATATTTCACCCATAACTTTCTCTCTTCCAGCTTTGTTGACTGGCATCAGTGCTCCCATTTTAGCCAGAGCAATGCTTAATTGCCCCGTTTTAGATGGCCTTTGTATACAACCCTTGGTTGCTGATTGCTACAATCCTTGATTTGAGAGCAAACGAATGTGTGTTAGAAAACCACTCTACAGAGAAAGTCCTCCAGCAACCACAGGAAATTAGGATCTTAAAACTATATCCCAATTCATAAGGTCTGACTTGTGTAGCATAAGCTCAGCCTGAGTTACCCTGGCAATAATGTGAAGGATTGCTCTGATACTGCAACAAAAGGCTTGGGGACTCATCGAAAAGATGTTGAGCCTCATTAGGAGCACGAAACAGGGCATGAACCCTTATTCTGCAGGGAATGAAAGGGTCAGATTTAATAATCTGTGCTCAAGGAGGAATAACTCTGCTTCTTTAGCCTGGTGGATGCAAAATGCATCCTGACCTTTCTACGTTCAGCTCTTCATTTTTTCACTCTCTGTTTCCTTCCTGAGGACCACACCGATTTTCTCACTCACACACTAACATTTCTTGGTTAGCGGTTAGATTTAGAAGCCTCCAAGTTACTCCAGCTCAAGAACTTTTCTAAGTATCTCCTACCAGTGCTGTTTGCATTTAGGAATTCTCCTTTTTCCATTTCTGCAAGGAATCCTCAAAATCTGTATGGTTCAGATGGGGTTTTTTTCACTCCCAGGGAAAAAGCACTAGATTAAGATCAGCCAAGAATTGAAACGCAACCGTTTACACTTAGTTCTGTGGCAGAGTGTTTAGCCCCAGTTCTTGGAACATCTCAAACAGCTTCCTATGAGGTGGTAAATTCAGAGCTGACTCAACAAACTTCATGCATTTGAGATTAACTGTGCCTTTACTGCAGGAACCTGCTGAACTGTGCCTTCCAAAACAGAAGCACCTAGTCAGCTCCTTAAACTAAAGGAGATGTAGAAAGATGCCTTATGGAATGCAGTAGAAAGATTTCTAATGGTGGTCTTCAAACATGGGAAGTTCACTTGGTAACATAAGAGTAAAGGTGGAATGGGAATGGGTTAATATGCTTTAAAACTTGATGGAAGTCAGGCTAATCTCCTCTGAATTTAAATGCCTGTGATGAAGGGTATTTATGCCTGAATTTAGCATCTAGATCCTCTTTATTTTCAACAGGGAAAACCAAACGCTTACATGACATGTCCCACCTATTTAAAACACCTTTTTTAAGATACTACCCTCGTTGTGCCTGCTTGTGTTCATTGATGGTGAAAGGAGTCTAGACAACCAGCTCTGGTGTTTGTCTCAATGAGAGTCTCTAAAGCTGTGATGACTCCCACCTTTAGTGTCTAGTTATTGGGGAGAAAGCTGCTTTCTTGGTTAGACAAAGGCAGATACTACATACCTGATGTCCAAGATGGATGTTATGTACAGTTTCTGTCTGACTTCTGTGGCAGCAATGCCATCGTGTTATTCAAAATGTGCAGTTGTTCATTTAGTCCCAGACCCCTTTAAAACTGAAGGCCTGGCTCTTTTCTGGGCTAAAGATGATAGAATTGGTACAAAAATCAGCCAGATTCCGAGACTGCCTGGAGATGGGTTAGGTAGTAAATAAGAGCTAAGGATAACACAGAAGGACTTTCTCTGACTGTAAATCATAGGGTTAGAACACTGGCTGCAGCTTGCTGGGCTGTGAGTGTAGAAACTGAGGGAGAAGAGCACAATCCTTACCAGACCCTAGAACCTGAGGGGTCACCTAGTCCCTGCCTATCAACTCCACCTCTTTCACTGCTGAAGATGGATACCTTGTCCCCTTCTCCACCACCATTCCTCAGAAAGCCTCAAGTTATTCAGTCTTTCCTTTTAGGAAAAGTTTTCTAGACTCCCTTGTCGTTCCCATTGCTTCCCTCTCATTCTCTTCTGCTGCTCCATGTTTTCATAATGTGTAGTGCCCACAACTGAGCACAGCATCCTATCCATGGTTTTATTGTCACAGCATAAAACAAGGGACTGCTTTGCATGTGTTACACAGCTCAGAATTAGATTTACACTTTTTATGTGTGCCATTGCCACTTGGTCTTCTGCCTGCAAGCCCTCATTTGTTTCCAGAAGAACACCTACTGAATCACTGATGCCACTGCTCCACTTCACAGGCTGTTTTATCCTGCCTATGTTTGAAACTTCAACTTATTCCTTATATTGCATCCTAATTTTCTTTGCCCAGTGTATTGAGGTCACTTGGAATTTCATTCCTGCACTCTAATATATGCACGGAAGTAAGGATTGTCTATATTCATCCTCCAGATAACTGCTGAAAATACCGAATATCCCAAGACCCACATTACAACCTGGGGAACACCTTTCGATACAGCCTTCTCTTCTGTAGTTAATTGATGCCACTCAATATGCTCTTCCATTTGACATAGTTGTGAACCATGTTAAGGCCACTTTATTTTCAGGGATCTTCCAATCAATTTTTTACTTACCTCATAATCCTCATGATAGGTTATATTTCCCTAACTTGACAGATAGTGTAAAACTTCTTATTAAAGTCAAGCAAAGTGACAGGGTGTCTCCCTACACCTGAGTAAGGAGCTCACTGCAGAGGCTGGCTCAAGACTTGTGCACTTTGCAGGATTAAATATACTTAATTAACTATAACTTGATGGTAATAAAAAGAAGGGAAGGAACAAGTATGATAGAATCATAGAATCATAGAATAGTTTGGGTTGGAAAGGACCTTCAGATCATCCAGTTCCAACACCCCTGCCATGGGCAGGGACACCTCCAACTAAACCATGTCACCCAAGGCTCTGTCCAACCTGGCCTTGAACACCGCCAGGGATGGAACATTCACAACTTCCTTGGGCAAGCCATTTCAGTGCCTCACCACCCTCACAGTAAAGAATTTCTTCCTCATATCCAATCTAAACTTCCCCTGTTTTAAGTTTGAACCCATTACCCCTTGTCCTCTCACTACAGTCCCTAATGAAGAGTTATAGAATCATAGAATCATAGAATAGTTAGGGTTGGAAAGGACCTCAAGATCCCCTCCCCAGCATTGTTATAAGCCCCCTTCAAATACTGGACGGCTGCTATGATCATGCAATAATATGCTTTATTCATGAGTTTCTTTTAATATCCTGAAATTTTCCTGCTCAGGCCAGATGAATGATGATTGCAAATAGGAATACCTAGAGAAGAAACTTATCCGTACTACGCAGCTGTATGTGCATGGGCAAGTATTAAAGAACCCAATGTAGGCACCTCTGTGCTCATGAAGTTGTGGCAACACTCACTACAAGGAAACTAAATATATCAAGAGTTTTTAAGCTGGAAGCTCAGCCAAACAGTACCTCTGAGCAGAATAAGATTAAGAACTTAGTGTCCTCCACATCTGCTCATTAGACCGTTCCATTGTAACAACAATGTGCTTGGTGTTTGATTCCCACAGGGGAATACTAAGGGATGTTTGGGGTTGCCGCAGACTAACCTGATGGTTTTGGAGAATGGCAGCAACAGCCAAAAAAGCCAGCATGATGTTGGGTGTCATTGCTGGGAATGAGCAGAGATCATTTTGCTGTCATATAAAATCTTGGTGCGCCTACATGTAGAGGAAATCCTGCCATTGTGGTCTGTGCATCTCAAAAAGGATAGAATGGAATTGGAGAAAGTGCACAGAAGGCAACTGAAATCATCACAGGACACAATCATGGAGCAGTGGCCTTACCAGGACAGACTGCAAAGGTCTAGGACTGTTCAGCATGGAGAGGATAAGGATGTGCGTAGGTTAACTGCATCACGGAGATGAGGGATTGCAGACCATTAGTCACCAGATCCCACAATAACAGAACTACAGGACATTTGGTAGGACATCAGTATAAAACATAAAAGCAGTCCCTTGTTTGCACAGTGGGCCCTTTAGCTTGCTGCCAGAGGAGGTTGTGGAGGCCAATGGTACTGGCAGGTTGTCATAGTTTAAATCCCAGCCAGCAGTGAAGCACCACAAGCTACTCACTCACTCCTCCTCAGTGAGATGGAGGGGGAGAGTTGGAAGGGTAAATGTGAGAAAACTTATGGGTTGAGATGAAAACAGTTTAATAAATGAAAACAAACAAGCAAATAAACACGATCATGTCATAGAATCCCAGCCTGGTTCAGGTTGAAGGGAAAGCTCATCCAGTTCCAACCCCTGCCATAGGCAGGGACACCTTCCACTGGAGCAGCTTGCTCCAAGCCCCTGTGTCCAACCTGGCCTTGAACACTGCCAGGGATGGGGCAGCCACAGCTTCTCTGGGCACCCTGTGCCAGCGCCTCAGCACCCTCACAGGGAAGAGCTTCTTCATCATTGGATCTATAAACCAAGGAATGCCCAGCAGAAAATTTAATACCACCTGGGTTCATTTGATGCAAAGGGGCCAACTCCTTTGGTACAGACCTCTGAATTTCTGTTTGCTCCCCAGCTTCTGAACGATTCTGCTTTTTTCCCATCAGACAAAACTGCACCAGATACACTGCACAATCAGCTTACAACCTCCGCTACTCAGACCTCCAGACCGAAAAAGTTTGTGCAGTGTTTTAAAAGCACTTGCAGGATTTCAGAAGGCCCTTGATAAACCTGCACCTAAAGAAGGCTGAAACTGTGTTTACTTCCTGGCAACTCCACTTCTGCCTCTTCCTTGGCATTGTACAAAAATGATCTTCATCATCTCATCTGTGGTGACCTGGCCCATGTGGCAAGATCTTTTCCTTCCTCTCCTAAGAGAGGACTTCTCTGAGCAGCAGAACTCTGGTGATCAATGAAAGAAAGACAACCAGCAATAGAGACCATCTTTGCCCCCTACACCTTCCCAGATGCTCAAGACGCTCCTATTTCTCTCCATCACTTTCCAGTTTCCACTGAGTTTTCACAGCACCTCCCCTCCTTTACTGCCACACACCTCTGTTGCTAACACCTAATGTTACATCACCGTAATTATAATGCTGATTCTGAGGGTTTTATCTCATAACCCCCTGTTTTTTCTGTGTCTGGATAACTTCCCCCCTTGCTGGGTCTCTGTTCTCACCTTCCCCTTTTCTGCCTCGCTCTGCTTCGCATCAGTCGCTTGCAGAAGCAGCACTGTTTTTTCCTGGTATCGTTGAGCAAGCTGCCCTGTTTCATAGAGCTGACCTAAGTAACTGCTCTCACAAGCAGTAACCTGCTTTTTTCCCTCTTCTGACCTTTAAAAGGTCTAAATGCCAAGTTTCGGGTCTTTCTCATGAAAGTTGTGCCTGTAGCAATTAGCCACCTGGGGTCACCGTGCCTTCCAGTACAACTAACTGTAGTACATCGTGTGCTCTTGCTAGGATGAAAACTCACCATTTCTAATCAAATCTTAGTGGCTATTATCCACCTACGCTGAGATTTGCTGCTTGAAAGCAAATGGCTGTGAAAGAGGGAGCACGTTCAGCTCATCTGCCAAAAAAAGACCTTTTCCAGCAAAGGACAAATTCAGCTTGTGGAGAATCCTAGAATCCTAGAATGGTTTGGGTTGGAAAGGCCCTTGAGATCATCCAGTTCCACCCCCCTGCCGTGGGCAGACCATAGACCATGTCACCCAGGCTCCATCCAGCCTGGCCTTGAACACTGCCAGGGATGGGGCATTCACCACTTCTCTGTGCACCCTGTGTCAGTGCCTCAGCACCCTCACAGGGAAGAACTTCTTCCTTATCTCCAACCTGAACGTCCCCTGTTCCAGTTTGAACCCATCACCCCTTGTCCTATCGCTACAGTCCCTGTTGAAGAGTCCCTCTCCAGCATCCTTGTAGCCCCTTCAGGTAGTGGATAGTTCATGGAATCATAGAACGGTTTTGGGTTGGAAGGGACCTTAAAGATCATAGATTCTGTGTGTGCAGTACAAACTGCTGACCTCTGCTCAGCGTTTGTGATCATTAACTGACCAGTAGGATTTTGAACAGCTGAGAGAGGCAGATTGAGCTGAAGGGCTGCAGAAAACATCCCCCATCTCTGTTTCCATCATGGAAATAGCTATAAAATTAAACTGTTTGATGAAGCAAGAAATAGAAGAGGATGTTGGGGAGTAAACCCCTGCACCTCCAAAGAACAGACCTCATGTTTAACGGGGGAAGGAGAAATTGTGCTTAAAAGTCTCTTATTTCTTTCTGGGCAATATATCAAATATGCTTTACCAACCCAGATGGCTGTGGTTCTGCGTATGCAGTTGTGCATCTCCAGATACCTTGGAAAAAGGTGAAGAATATGGGTCTAAGACTTGCAGACAGGACTTTCAAAAGCAAATCTCTTGAAGTCCTTCAGTGGGCTTTGGCATGAGTGTTTCCTGTTATGCTATTAAATATGGAAGGGGATTTGTTACTAAAGCAAGGGCAGTAGGTGCCTATGGAGCATGGAGCAGCCCCAGAGTGAGCAAAGCAGTTTACCCACAGCAGTTTCTCCATAAGCCTTACATGTTCTCTGTGCCCTGTTGCATTTGGGTTTGGGCAGTGATCTCTTGGCCAAAGCCTCGTTGGACCCTATAAGAGAACTTGTCACTTGTATCAGTGAAGCTGCACAAGAGCTTTCATGAAAAGGCTGAAGGGAGATTCATCAGGACAGAGATAACAGGGGCTGTAGCATCTCTTCTGTCTGCTGCTCTTATGAGCGCTGCTAAACCTTTTCTCACCTTTTCTCATGCTGGGGGAGAAGATGCAGATTGGTGCTTCTCCCCATAGATATTGCATTATTGACTCCTCAGGAAGGTCTGTTTTGGGTCTCCCTTGTGTCAACTGACTTTCACAGGGCCATCACCCTGCTGAGAGTGAGGACAGGAGAGTCTCTGAACAGAGATACTAACCCAGCATCCTCTATGTCTGTGTCTGTGAGTGATGAATGCATTTAAAACCATATCACATCTATTTCTTAGCATGCCTGTTAGGAAGACTTCATTCTTTGAAGGTTTATAAAGGAGAAGTAAACGTCCAGCATGTAATAATCATGTGATAATCCACAAACCCATTAAAATCTTGCCCCTTCTACTGACCTCATCTGTAGGGGAACAGCTCTGCAGTCAGCAGCTCTGATGTGTCAAACCACTTCCTCCACACAACAGCACGCACCACCACACTGAGCATTAAGTTTGATTTCCTGGATTAAAGCTACTAATACCTGAACAAAGAGCAGACTTTATTCTCTCTTGCGGAGCCAGCCCAGTGAAATGATGATTTGCTGACCAAAGAGCAAAGTCCTTGCTGTGCATACAGACGATGATGCTCCCCACCAGGCTAACCAAGCAGTAGAAGGCTCCTTGGCTTGGCTGGCACCAGCCCATCACTTCTAAGAAACTTCACCATCCTCAGTGTTTCAGAGAAAAGATGTGAACAAGTCCTATGGAGCTCAAGTGCCTTTTGATGTGGCTCTTGCTTGGATCCGTCAAGGGGAACAAGCCAGGTAAAAGACTATTTCTGCCTTTTGGGGAGGGAAAATATGATTCGCTTTCTTGTGGTGGCTGCTGGAGGATGTTCGCAACATCCTGACTCCTTTCAGGTAAGGAAAGATGTTAAGAGCTTAAGGAATTTATTATTGTAAGGAAATGAGAGAAACGGGGTTTGTGCCCACAAGCCATCAACTGCAGACAATGCAGAGCACTACAGGATGCTTTTTGTCTGAGTAATGCATGTATCCTCCAACCCACCACTGGGACAGTGGGCAGATCAAAGCAACCTTGTGCACCTTAGGTAGTTCTTTGAATTTGTAGGTTTTTTTTCCATTCTGCTTATAAGTTTAGGAAACACAAAAATAGACACTGAAATGTCAGTAACTGTAGGTAAAACTGATGGCAATGCTCTTAGTTGGAAGGTGCCATCCACGTTTGCTACGGGTGCTATAGATACCAAGTATTCTCTCAGCCACACCTCCCAACCAGTAGTGCCTATAAACTGTGAACGGAGGCAGCTAATTCATTCAGCATAATTTTACACATTTATAAATTGTGCTGCTGCTTATATTTGGCTTATTTATTGTGACAAGTGTGTGCTCCGAGAAATGGTCTGGTGATATATTAGTGTATTTGAGTTTTAATTGCTTTGTTCAAAGGGGAAGAAAAAACATCTTACATTCTCAGTGCTCTATAAATGGGATTATTTAGTAGACTCATAGAATCATAGAGTAGTTTGGGTTGGAAGGTCATCTAGTCCAATCCCTCTGCAATGTGCAATCCTTCTGTATCTGATGATGATGCCCAGGTTGAGAGGTATGAGCAGCCTAAGGCACGTTCTCAGGTATGCTGGTACTGTACCTTCTGATGGATCATCTCTAGCCTAGGGGATCTCAAGGGAACATTGTGTTGCTACAATCAAACTCATTAATGCAGGAAGCACCTCCATAAATATTTAACCTGCAGGTGAGTTTATTCTCATTAAAGTATTTTGCCAGTAAACCCTGTACCTTTTCCTCCAAGGGGCATTTTCATTGCCAAATGAAGCGCCAGTGCCCACAGCAAGCGTTTCAGTGCTGCGTGCGAGAGTATCACTGCAAGACGTTCAGCCAGAGATATGTAAATAGGATCGGTTCTGGGATTAGTCAGGTTCCCTATATCACACTTTCCATATTACTATGCATGAGATTTCTTGCTGGCAAGTCTCGTTTATCAGAAATCTTTCTGTTTTGTGGAAAAAAATGGAGGGGTGTCAGAGCAGTTGCATTTTGTGCTTTTCGATGTGATTTAATTCTCCGATGAGCGAATAAATGCATAGCTTTCCATTCTTCACTGTATCACTAAGATTTTCTTTCCTCAGCTGCCTGTATTTATTTTCAATGTCTCACCCAATGTTTAAACACAGTATTTATCCATAGACAAATATCTTTTAATTTCTCCATGCAAATAATATGCTAAGGTAGAAACACCAACTTCTACCAATATTTTTCATTGTAAAGTGCTGTGGCTGTAAGACCTATTGTGTTTAATTCCTTTGGGGGATCAACAGGGAGACCTGGGAACAGCCATAAGCAAAGAAAAGGGAAAGAGGCTAGGTCAAACTGGTCAAAAATCAGCTATGCCTCAGCACACACAGTGCTGTTTGCATTCTCTTGCCTTGGTCTTTCCAGCGCTGCAAGTTCAGGTTTGTAAATAGATCCTGCTGTAGAGGCTGTTTGGAAGAGGGTTTCTGGCAGAATACGCTATCAGGAATAAATACAATGAGGGGGAATAGAAAATAGAAGGTCTTTGTTTTACTGAACAGTTTCACTGCTGGATCTCAACATGCTTTGAGAGGGAAAAGTCTTCTAATATATACCTGGGGAAACTAAGGCATGGGATGATTATTTAGTATAAATTAAACTGCACCTTAGTGCTAAAGAAGATAAGAGGAATGCTGATTTCCTCAGATAAAGCATCACATTTATCTCATTTACTCTTCACAGCAGCAGTGCCTAGAAGCTGCAGGCATGAGTGAGGCTTGAAGTATGCTAGGTGAGGGTCAAACACAAGATAAAAGCTGATTTATGCTCCTCTGACCTTTCCATGTTGCTATTCATCTTACAGGAATACACTAAATAGATTTGCAAGTTAAATCTGAAAAGGATTAAATCTCACAAAAGAAAGAATTTCATTCAGCTGAATTTCATTCACACAAGATGGGTACCAGATCTCAGCCATTTAAATGAGAGGAATGTCTTCCCCATTATACTTGCATATGAGCGCTCGCTCCCATGGATTTGAAATGCAATGAGGAATAAATTAAAGTTGTCAAAACGTACAAGTGTTTCTCCTGAGGTCAGCCAAAGAGCAAATGCCTTTATAAACCTTCCAGCTACAGTGGCCCTCAGCAGCAAAGGGACCAATATACAGCTACAATTAAAAAGTTGCTAGTAAGTTGTGATCCTGCTGAGGATGTTATGGACAGAGATCCTGCAGTATCTGCTTCTGCCTTCAGATGGAGAAATCTTCTTCCTTCCTTATCAGAGATGAGATGCTATGCCCTTTCCTTTTATTACAGAAAAAAATGCACTCTAGTTACATTTAGAAAGTCATTAGCTTTGATTTTGCTTTGATTTTTGCCTTCAGAGTGTTGCAGTATTGGTCTCCCTGCATTCTACCTCGATCATAGAATCACAGAATAATTAGGGTTGGAAAGGAGCTTAAGATCATTTAGTTCCAACCCCCTTGCTAAGGGCAGAGATGCCTCACACTAGACCATGTAACCCAAGGCTCTGTCCAACCTGGCCTTGAACATTCCCAGGGATGGAGCATTCACCACTTCCTTGGGCAACCCTTTCCAGTGCCTCACCACCCTCACAGTAAAGAACTTCCTTATATAAAGCCTGTTCAGCTTTGTCTCTCCTGTTTTTCCCACTGCATTAATTGCATCTCTAAAGCACAGCTTTTGGATGTTTTCTACCCATGGTTTCCATCTCCTGATCCTGGTCCTGAATCTTGGAACAACCTGACTTACCATGTCTTTGCCATCTCCTCTGATGCTTCTCCAAATCTCACACTTCCAAAGCTCTTCCATGACTTTCTTCACTTGACAACCTGTTCCTCAGCCCTGCCAGGGTAGCAGCACTCAGTCATCTGCTGCTTCTTTTTTATCCTCTCCGTTTGTAAAGGTAGAGTATATACAGCCCTCTCTATTTGGAAAAACACTTCATGCATTACAGGGTCAGAAAAATCAGCAACACTAACAAATAATTTCCAGCCCATCCACAAGAGCTCCAGGAAAAAGCTTGATGACCATGCTAAGGCCGCAGGTTAAACGAGTCTTAAAGCCACATTTGAAATCAAGAGTCCCACCAGACCTTTTCTCACTGTTACCCAAGACTGGGACGTGTGCTTGCCAGCCAGTCCAGTTACCTTCTATGGCCCTCCCAATGCAACAAAAGGCAAAGCTGAGAATGTTCCAGCCAAAGAGAAAGATCCGAATTTCTGCTGCTGTTTTAAAAAGCAGATTTTGCTTCTCAGGAATGTGTTTTTCCCTTTAGATGAAAGCACCGAAGAGATGGTGCTGCTGAAGCCACAGATTAAAGCAAAAATGTATCCAAACCTGTTCAAAACCCAAATGTCACACTCCAAAACAAAGCTTTCATGTACGATATTCTCAAAACCAGACTCTGTGTTCTGCTACCATACCATGTGCAGTGGTTGTCTTTGAAGAGTTTGAGCTCTGTGGCTTTACCACGGAACTAAGAAGGGTATAAACATCCAGAAACAAAAGCAGAAGAAAACCAGATGTTCCCCATTCTCCACTTTGTACCTTTCCTATGCAGTGCACTCTGCTTGTCCTTCTCCCTGCCTTAGGAAACACTCTTCCTCTTTTTCAATACTCCTATTCCGCATTTGCAGTCCAAGTTCTCAGCCTCCTGCCAGGAAAGGTGTGAGGTTCATCTTGCTTAACTTCCGCCATCTGCACCATCTTCTCCATCAAGCCAGACATGTGGATCCCTTTCGTAACCAGGGGGAAGTACATAGCACTTTCAGGGCACAGTTGATCTACCAGATTGCAGATAAGGTGCTGTAAGTCATGTCCTGTGCCTTTCTAGTGATTACACATAGAATTGAAATGTCTGCTTTTTGCTGGCTGGGTGGCACTCAGTCCATGCCTTAAAACAGGAGTGAGCTGGAGATGAAGGGGGATAAATGGGTTTAAGAAGAGGGGAGTCAAGAAGCAGCTGGGTCAGCAGAAGACATAACAGCATCTGCAGGCTGCTTTGCTGGGAACTCACAGTGAATTGAGCTTTATAATGCTCTCAGTGCACTAGCTAAACCACACTGCTTATCGATGTGAGCAGGTAAGAGTGTCCTTACACCACTGTAGCTGATAAAAAGAGAGAAGCACCTTTAAGCATTGCTTTGGAGAGCTTAAGTTAGATGTTTGCTGTCCTCTAGAGAGGTCTGCCCGGTTTCACTTGTTACAGAAGGAGCTAAGAAGGCAGGTTCCTGAGGCTAAGTTATGCTTAGCATGACGAAAATTAGTCCACAGTCAAACCAAATCTTGCCTTGCTGTGTATGGAAATACTTTTGTGTTAGATTCCACTGCCTAGGTCAGTGGCAAACAGCTGGTTAGCATGAGTAAGACAAGAGATAAGTGCGTTTCTCCCCCATCTAATTTTCTATGGTCCTACAAGGAGTTACTGGACTGCTCCTGCTGGTTCATATTCCAGTTTATTTTACACTGTCTTTCCAACAGAGCCATCTTCTAGTACAGCAAACTCAGCAGGCATTGAACTGCCTAGTCCTTAGAATGGGACATGCCTCTTCTGCACTGCTAGGAACATTAAAACCCATTTCCTGCCCCATAAGGCTGCCTTTTGCATTAAAATTTGTGCCTACTAACTTCATCTGCATTGTATTTCTGTCCTCTACACTGCAAACTCATTACTACTGCCATGACTTGGTAGGATAATCTCTGTGTAATTGACAGTATAGCTAAACAAAATCTCACAGGCAAATTACCGTAAGTTTCAGGTCTGCACTCCATCCCCACAGCTGGGATCTATTGCTAGCTTACAAATCCACATAGATAATAAATGACGTTCATTAGCAGGGAAAGAGGAAGGCAGAGCTGTAGCTAGCTTGTTAACAGACCCTTTGGGAGTAAGGTTTGAAGTTAGAAAAGGTTTGTTACCATTTCAATCCAGTCGCTGATATCAATTCCTTCTCTTCACCCGAATCAGCTTCATCTTCAAGAGATGTGCTTTATTTGGAGAGCATGTAGTTCAGACTGCATATGAACCCCCAGGGCTGAATTAGCTTCTCAGGCACATCTGGGGAGATGTCTTCATCTTGGCTTGCTTTGATTTCTTGGTATCTCTGGGGAGAGGTTCTCTTCATCTCTGGACTGGGCAGGTTTGTGAAGTGGCTGGTTTCTTCCACTGCTTTTACCCACCTCTTCAGAGCATCCAATTTCCTACTGACCCCATCTTCCTGCCTTTGCATTTAGGGGAAAATGGTCCTTCTTTCGCACCTTGACGTTTTAACTTGACATCAGAATAATAACGTCAGCGCTGGTGACACACAGCCACAAGACAGAGGAAATTCTGAGTTCAGATTATCATTGCATGACTCACTGTCTGTGTTCATCCAATACTAAAAGCACCTGTTATACATTTTCTCCATTCACTTCTTCTGGACAAAAGATATTGTTCTGATGCTTTGCCTAACAGTGCTTTGCCAACTGAGATATGGAAGAGAAATAGGCAGGAGGTCCCATAAATCCTAATCCGGTATGTGTACTGTGAGCAGTTTTGTGTTGGGTCAGTAACGTATTTGAGTGGGAAACCTCAGGGAAGAAACCCAAGCACTGAAAGAACTGATGGTGATTTACCTAGTGGGTATCTCCCTTGAGCCTACATAATGATGCTAGATGCTGAGGGCAGCCAAAAGCTGGATGCTGAGGGCAGCCAAAAGCTGGATGCTGAGAGTAGCCAAAGACAGGCTTTTTTTAGCAGGGTATTCTGCCTGGCATCAGCCTCCTGTAACTCCTATCTGATATCTAGAATCATAGAATCACAGAATAGTCAGGGTTGGAAAGGACCTTAAGATCATCCAGTTCCAACCCCCCTGCCACTAAACCATGCCACCCAAGGCTCTGTCCAACCTGGCCTTGAGCACCACCAGGGATGGAGCATTCACAACTTCCCTGGGCAACCCATTCCAGTGCCCAGCTTATCTGCCAGCTTATGTGTATTCCCAGATGCTTTAAGACACCTCAAATGGCATCAAGCACTGGAATAGCAGGAATCCCACCTATATGGTGGCTCAGAGGACAAGGCGTGCTCAGAAAACTCACCGATCATTGATTTTGGAAGCACACCAGGAAATGCAATCAGTACTTTCTAATTCTTGTGTTTCATGGATGCCTATCATCTAAATTCACTACTGTCCTAATTCCCAGGGCATGTCTCCATCCCCTATATGATAATATTTGAAACCAGTTCCATAAATGCTGTAGGCACCAAAAATCCACTAATATGGGGAGAAATGTGGATTCCCAGCTGCCTTAGGAGACCTATGTGTTCTAACAATTCTGCAACCCATAGCAGTGCTAAATCAAATGAATGCAATTCCACTAACCTCTCTGTTTGCCCATTTCAATACATCATGTTAGTACCTCTAAGTGCTAAGAAGTGGAGTAACAGGGAACTTTTTGGGGGTAGGAGATGAGAATGGTAGGTGGAGGCTGATGGAACTTGTGGAAAGGGAGGACAGAGGACAGTGGGGCTGGAAGAGAAGGAAATAGGGACACACAGCACCTTGTGATGGGGATGGAGAATGGAGGATGTAGGGGGAGAAAATGAGGAGAGATTTAAAGGTGATGAGTGCAGTCCTTTAAACCAGTACTAGAGGTAGTGTAGCCCTGGAGCAGCTGTGGAGGGATGCAGAATCCAGTGGAAAGCTGGGCTGAGCAGAACTGTGCCAGCAGAGGCGAGGAGGCAGGTTACACCTACGTGTGCTGTACTTTTGTAGTGTTTTTGTTTCATATCACCAACTCAAACGTATTGAAACACTCCCAAAAAGGTTCAAAAAAGCAAAGTTAATTTCCCCTAAAAATGTAAAAAGTCAGAGATCTGGTCAAGAAGAAAATCTGCACTGCCATTCCCTAGCTCCCTGGTGCTGTGGTTTAACCCCAGCAGGCAAATAAGTACCATGCAGCTGTGTGCTTACTCCACTTCGTGGTGGGACAGGGAGGAGAACTGGAAAACAGATGAAACTCATGGGTTTAAGAATTGAAACAAGAGCAATGATAATAATAATGATAATAATAATAATGATGAATAAAGAGAGAGGAATAAAATCCCAGGCAGAGAAGTGATGCGCAGTACAGTTGCTCACCACCCGCCGACTGATGCCCAGCCTGTCCCTGAGCAGTGATTGGCTTCTTGTGCCCCTCCTCACTGTCAGAGCATGAGACTGGAAAGTCCTTGATCAGAGTAAATGGTACTCAGCAACAAGTGTTATCAGCACTGTTCTCAGACTAGATCCAAAACACAGCGCTGCACCACCTACTAGGGAGATAATTAACTGTCTCAGCTGAAACAAGGACACCTGGCTTCTTCTCATCCTTTGGCTCTTTTATCATCCATGCAGGTGGGATGTTGATGTTTTAGGGACAAACCATGCAGTTTCCTCGAGCACAAGGACCGACTGAAGTTCTAGGCCAGGTGGATGTGGTTCTGGACAATCTGATCTAGTTGAAGACGTCCCTGCTTGTTGCAGGGGTATTGGACTGGATGAGCTTTGAAGCTCCCTTCCAACCCAAACCATGCTATGATTCTATAATAAACCCCAAAGCTGATTTTAACATTTTTTTACTTTGATTCTCATATTTTTTATTTTGATTTTAATATTTTGGTTTTGATTGTAATATCAAACACATTGGTGAGGAGGTCTAGCTGGGGATGAGAAGCCAATGTTTGGAAGGTTATGCTGGTTGATAAGGGAAAGATTCTTGAAAATGGGAGCAAATATTGACAGTGAAACAGAAGTCCACAGAGAGAAGCAAGCAGAAGGTCACAATGAGACGTAGGAAATTCATCTTTCCAAATGATGATCAGTGACAGGAATATGGTTGTAAAGGCCAAAGAAGTAGATACTGCCGTCTCACTTGATGTGAGAAGACAAGAATTGGAGTGATGTGGATGAAATGACAAAGCTGGATCCTGGAAGCGTTGCGTGAGGTCCAGCTGCAACATGGATGAGTTGATTCAAGAGCACCAGCCTGATGAGTATTGCTCACCATCACCCATGTGCACTACTGCACAATCCTTATCTGACATGCAAGTTCAGAAGAACCCAAACTTCATTTGTTCATAGGTTAAAACAGCAGGTGCCCTTTATGATGAATAGACTCAATGCTGTGGGTTTTCTTAAGAAGAGACTAAAGAGCTGTAGATTTGAGTGGCTGGTGCTAAGATGCAGATCTGCAGTCTGCTTCAAAGAGGCTTTTGAAGTCTTGAGGGAAACGTGCTTTTAGCTTTCAGGGAAAGTGAGAGTACATGATCTCAATGTGCTGCTAATCTGATAGCTCTTCAATTTTAATCACCCTGACAGTCTGTGGTAAACCATGTGGTTAACTATTTCGGGTACCGTCACTTCTCTCGAAGCCGCAGTCTGATGTAGTTTACAAGGCAAACCCTTTGATAACACCAAGATACAAGAGGATTAACATACCCCTTGCACAGCTTGGCTGTTTAGCTGCTAACAGTTGTTGAGTTCTTCAAACTTCGTGACTTTTATTAAGCAGCAAGATAATGAAAAGTAGAAAGGGCAGAAAATATCAAAGTGAGAACATGATGGGTGGCTCTGGAAGAACAGTTGGTTTTACAGAAGAAAAGGGCATTGCAGGACTGGGTCTGGGAGTCACTGATTGGGTTGCTGTTGGTGAGGCTTTCGAGGAGAAGGCACTTTAGGAGTCAAGGGCAGACGCCAAATGATGAACAACTATTAAGGATTCAAGGCCCCTTTTGCAGTAATTCTTGCTGGTTGCTAAGGCTGCATTAATTATGGCTGTAGAAGATGTGAAAACATGATGACCAAGAATTTCTACTCGTAATAGCTGTTACGATTATGCATAAGCATAAAGGGCCATAGATCATGCACCCAAAGATCCCGAATACCAGCTCTAATGCAACCAGCCTGCTTTATCTTTTAATTTCTCAGCCTTTAGGCCTTAAATAATCATTAAGTAGTGCCTTTCTCAACTTCTGGGTCTCCAGCTCAGCTTCAGTGGGCTTTTCAAGTGCACTGAAATGATCTCACTTAGGTCATTACAACTATTGAGTAGTATATTTAGACGTGATTTGCTGATGACACAGCACTTCACGTCCTTGTTTTGGGACAAGTTATATTTAGGTTTGCAAACTTCTTTCACAGTAAGCTGCTCTTTGGTGTGCTCAGACTAAACTGAGAGTCTGCTTCCCCCTCCAATGTTTGCTTATAGATGATTGCAAGTTTTAATGACTTAGTTTTCCTTATTATGCCTCCCTTAATTAAGAAACCGTTGGTAGTGTTTCATGTCCATTTGCTGGGTTCAGAAAGGAAGGGCTCAACAGCCTGCTTTATGCAGGGGAACAGGAGCAGGCAGATAGACCCGGTGCCTTTTACCACTGCTCCCAGTTGCTGTAGAGCATCCATGCTCCAGCATCCTTTCTCCTTTAGAAGAAACGCAAGGGAGTCGAATCAGCCCCTCTTAACTAAGGAGGTGTGGACAAACACAGGCGCCGTGTCACTTTGTGGAGACACTCCCAAGGGGTTTTTCTGCAGCCTGAATAAATTTATACTTAGAAAATCAATGCCAACAACTAGCTCCAATGGGAAGGAGTTTTTGGATGGTGGGAGTTTTCTGAAATTGGAATATAAAATGTTCACTTAAAATAACTAACAGTTTCACCAGACATTCAGAGCCACTCTTTGGCTCAGAGAGAACCACGAAAACAATGCTTTGCTACCTTCATGCTCCATTCACGACATCCAGTTTCATCCCTCTGCTGTGATTTCAGCCCTGTGGCTGGGAGCAGAATTAGGCTTCTTTCACTGAGCTCTGGGCTTGATCTGCTATTGACAAGACAGAAGAATGTGGGAAGTCCTCAGTGAATAGGGTAAATGCACAGGCTGTCCTAACGTTCAGCTTTCTGTTTGCAGAAGCATGCCCAACTCTTCCAACAACCGAATTTGCTGATGTTACTGCTGATATGTATCCAGTGGGGACCAAACTGAGCTATGAATGTGACAGGGGCTACAGAAGAAGAAGTGGACAGTACTTGGGAATTCAGTGTCAGAGTATAGAGCAGGTTGCTTCTTGGGTCTACAAGGAATTTCAATGCGTTGGTAAGTGATGATTGTCCTTTTCTTACACTTGCAGAGGTGTTTTTCCGCTGAGTTGATGTAAGACACATCTGGGCATTGCTCTAACAAATGATCTGTTATGCTTGTCTTTGCTAATTAGAACTTGTAGCAGCTCTATTCTGGCTCTAGAAGTCTGGGTGCTGTGGCTTTGCTCTGCTATTGGTCCTGCTGTAATTCAGCAATATGACCTCTCCCGCAGATGAGAAAGTTTTACTGTCAATAGCTCCCACAGTGGAGTTAGATGTGACACAGAAGGCAGAAAGAGAAACACAGAAGACCGCTGCACCTCAGAAGCAAGTAAACCTTTCAGCATCTGATCAGAAAGGTAAGAGCCCATTCATTACGTTAACACTTCTCCCATTTCCATGGAAGCAGTGTAAGAATAATGACAAGTGATATGGTGTAAGCAAATGGGTATTCTATATCCTGACATATCCTGCTAGTCTGTATTTTGTAAGACCACAAATCATGTTTCAATAACAAAAGCAGTAGGTAAAAATCGATCTGCTTTAACTGTGTGCTGCCTTGTGATCCCACCAGATTTCTGTGGTCCTCCCAAGACTGTTCCACATGCCTCTTTAAGGCTGAACAAACAGTATTACGTGGGACAAGTCTTACATTTCAAATGCCAGAGTGGGTACGACAGGCGGCCTCCCACCTCCGGTACCCGTGAGTGCAAGAAGGTGAATGGCAAAATCGGCTGGACCCCCCTCGACATGCGATGTACCAATGACAGCAATGAGTGGCTGCCACAGTCTGTTGAGCCAGGTAAGATGGTTGCTTTGGCATCATATCTATGTTGTGACCTGCTCCAACTCAGCACATCAGTCGTAGGGAACAACCTGCTTGCGGTTTGGGGTGGAGAAATCAGGCACGTCATGGCTCTGACACTGATGGAGATGGCATTTCTGACTGATGAGGATGACATCTCCAGGGGTGATAGAGCTGCATCCTACTTTGTCATGGCCATCCTTTCATACTAACTGCAAAACTGCAGGAATTTGTGAGCAGATAGAGCCACACTGTTACATACTGGGAAGAAAATAGGAGAACAAGCCTTTCTCTTTCTCCTTCATCCTGGCAGCTATATTGTCTATTGTCGCTTCACAGTAAGGTGCTCCAAAAAAGTAGTATCAAAGCATTCTTAATGATTGCTTAGGGCTTTGGGATCTAGAGTTTAGTTAGTTCATAGCTACACCTGAGTAATGTTTAAACTGGTTCTTAGTTTAACACCCAGGGTGCTGTTTTGAACAAAGAGACAGCAAGAAGCCCACCAATATTGCACTGTACACTTTATGCCCCCAAATTCGGCAGGACATGTGCCATTGTGGGCTGGCATCTTGACTTTCACTGCTTTGGGAGCCTCTCAAGTGAGGCCGCAGAACCTCTGCCTCTTGCTTTTATGCCTTTAGATGTATTAATGGGAAAAAAAACCCAAACCCAAACCAGACCTTTATATGGCCTCTACTCCACCCAAACTATCCACCTTTTCTGAAGGCATCCCTCCTAACTCACAGTGCAGGAGTTCAATATACAGAGAGCAAACAGAGCCCCTTTCCCAAGTATCTGTGATAGCATTGAGGGTCTGGGGCTCTCTCTGGGTATCCGGCAGAGCTATTGATGATGAAAGGACCCAGATGCCCATCACCTCTACGGTCCTCAGCCTTCCATTACCCTTCCAACCTCCTCTGAGGCAGGGGAGTGTGATGGGCTGGGTTTTAGAGGCAGGAGCCAATGCAAAGTCAATGCAAGAGGGATTTCCTATCAACAGAGAGTGGAAAAAGCTGTTTTCCACCAGTACTTGGGACTTTAAGGGGTAATAAATCTTGCAGAACAGTTGATATGTACCAGATAGATGCCCACATCTGAGTTGGGCTGCCTTTATTAGCAACAGAGGGGACTGTAAGAATGAATCACCTTCTGCACTGGACACACTATTTATTTGAGCATTAACCCAGGGCTTTCTCTCCTTCATAGATCCATCTGTTTCCCTGTGGTTCCCGGTTCAGAGTGCTTCAGGTACAGCAGTCACAATTTCTTGTTTGGTTTTGCGTGGTCACCGCACTCATTTTTCCCCCATCGATCATTTCACTTGGTACTACCAGGATAAAGGCAATTCTTGCTATGATTGAGATAAACCATCAACATTCCAGTCCTAGAAAATGACACAACCTATTGAACAGTCAGAAACAGCAAATGCTTCAGATTTTAAAGTTAGGTTTATGGCGAACAGGAAACTGGATGATGAAATTGCCCTTTAATTCAACAGAACAAGAATTCGATTTCCCTGCAAAAACATTTGTATCTGAGCAAGGTCACATCTTTGTGATCAGTGCATCAAATACTGACACCCCCAAAATGTTGTCTTTCTCATTATTATGATGTGATTGTTGTCTGTAATGGAGCTGGATAAGGAATGTCCTCCCCTTTCTCAGTTCTTCCCCCAGCATTCACCAATAAGAGATTTATCAAGAGACATCTCTTATAGGGCCTCTTGTGAAGAAAACTGTCCATGTCTTGGAGTAGCTCAAGTTCAGAGATTCCTTGCAGGAAAAATATGATGAAACAGATAAGGGAGGAACATAAATTTCTTGCACCAGGGAATTTTTGGCTTATATTATAGGGAAAAAGAGGTCCTGTTTGAAGCTATGTTTTCAAATCTTAGCTTGGCACCTTGAAAGGCATCCTCCTCAGTCTCACATGAATAAAGGTCTTAGCTGGATCCCATTCCCTGGAAGATACAGTTCACTTCATGCCCATGATTAACGGATATCAGGATATCAGGTCAGCATATACATTGATATCCAGGCTGGAAACATATTGATGGCCAAGAAACAAACATGGCAATGATTAAGTCTTCTGTGCAGAGGGAGAAGAGCTGTCAGTCTCTACCCTCATCGCTGCTTCCATGCTGGAGAGAGCTGGCTCTTGCCTGACTCCGTCATCATCACTGCTTCGATGCTCTTCAGCAGAAGAACAGATCAATACAAACCTCAAGGATTTCTCTCTCTTCACAGGTTCTACTCATCCACCATTTTCCTCATCTGTGATACTGCCAGTGATAGGTATGGCACTTTGTTACTTGGACTCAACTTCACTCCATCCCCCAGAGCAGTTATTTTGCCTTTCAAACGGCTGTTCTGCCCATCTCAGCCCTAAGAGCTAATAAATACACTGCAAGAGACATCTACATCCATGTATTGGGTGAGAAATCAGTAAAGAAAGTGTAAACAGACACTGTTTAAGCAGTAAAGCTTTTTATAAAGGCGTTTTCAAAGATTCATAAGAGATATAACCCTAACAATTCTATGATTCTATGTAAAAGAAAACAGATCACACTAAAGTCTAGTTCTTAAACGAAGCAATTTTCAGATTCTTTCTCTGAGGCTTTCTGTGAATTCAGTGAATAACTTCAGCTGGGAAAAAATGTCAATATTTAAATGGTGTTTTTCTTTCACATTTTCAAAGGAGCAAAAAGAGATGGGCAAATAAAATATCTCCTCGCAGCTAAACTGCTGCGTTGAGATCAGTCTGAAGAGATTTTTCTTCTCCCCCTTCCTCACCCTCTATTCAGCCATTAGCTGCTAAAATAGAAATTGTCTCATACTGTGCATATACTCAAGACTTTGTACAAGGGCTCTTGATTCCAGCTGGAGTCTGATGATGACTGTAGTGAACAGTATAATAAGGAGGAATAATGGAGTGGGATAAAGGAAGGGAAGGAGGAATATTGCAAACTGTGCCACAGGCTGCAGCATCAGTAGTCCCTGGGTATTTGGCTGTGGTCAATCTCTAGTTGCCAAAACCCATCTGTCTGGGTCCTGTTTGTCCCAGGGAGCAAAGCAATGGAGCAATATGGAAGAACTCTTGCCTTTGGGCATAGGGGCAAGATGAGACCTCATCCCAGGTCTTGCCTGTTTCTCCCAGTTGGATTAAATGCAATAAGATAACACCGTAGAATCAGAATCACACTATAGTTAGGGTTGGAAAGGACCTTAAGATCATCTAGTTCCAATCCCCCTGCCACGGGCAGAGATGCTGGGTGCTAAGCATGTTGATTTTCTGTTTCAACAGCTATCTTTTTTGTTCTGCCTATCATTCCTGCTCTCTTCATGTGACTCACCAAGCAGAGAACACGGTAAGTGGGATGGAACCAGGAAAATGTGAAATCTAAAATGAAATTCCCGAGGAGTGGAAGAGCTACCAACCGGATCAGCCATCTCAGTAGTGCACTGCTTAGATTTCTGAATACCTCCATTGATGTTAAATAAATGACCCTTGATTTTGAGTTGTCTGGTGTCAGATACTAAATACTGGCACAAGAAAAGGAGAATCAGAGCTTTTGAAATCAAAAAAGCACGCTTGGTCCCTGCCAATGTGGAACTGAGAACGGCAGCTCAGATAATGGGTAGAAAATGAATGCTGTGGGGAAATTAAGGTTAATGATGCAAATACGCTGGTTTCAGATAGATTACACAATCAATCAGTCTTGTTCTCCCTGGCTAGCATGTGGGAAGGCTGGTGGAGCATCTGCCACCACGACCACATAGTTTTAATTCCTTCATCCCCCTGATTTCTCAGTCGTGTCATGACAGCTTTGTGCCTCAGACTTATTTTAGCCTCCTTGCTGTTTCTATTGCTACACTGAGACAAACCAAGGCTGTTCCTTTTCACAGACTCCACAGCCTACTTAATACAAGATGTCCCTACTTGACATTTGGGAGTTCTTTGCTAATCCTCATTCCTATTACTTTTCATGTTCCCTATTAATTAGTAGTGGGGTCTGCTTCTGAGGTCAATGGGGATTTTGCTTGAAAAGGATGAGGGGAGTCCTTGTGAAACCACATTTGCAGTGTTCTTATTCCAGTTCAAGATAGAATAAAGCCATAGGAAGTGTAGACAACAGTTTGAAACGTGTTTTAGGGAAGATGGTCAGCCATGGTGCAGATTGCCTGGGCCATTGTAGGGCTTCTGGGAATATGATAGGTGGAAAACTGTCAAGAATAGTCTACATTTCACTGGTGCAGTGGTGGAACAAGTGATAAAATAGCTGATACCAGATGAAATAGTAACTGAGATCTGAAGTGGTGTCTTCTGAGAAAAGCACTGTGTGGTTTCTCATAGTAAATATAGAAGGAATCACAGAAAATGTGCTTCTTCCCAGCTTTAGTAAAGTCTTTGTCCTGCTATAGAATTCAGATTGTGGAGCTCAGATCCAAACTCATGAAACTGATGACTTGACACAGAAGAAACCAGATTGTACGAGCGGCTCCATGACCAGCATTGGCAAACAAGGAAGAAGCATGGACATTCATATTTCACCAAGTGAAGGAAGCAGAAAATATTGCAGCTTAATTCTTATGGGGACAGAGGCACTTTCCACCTACAGAGCACTGGGGGGGGGAGTGCATCCCGTCACTGACAGATAGGGAAAGAGCCCTGTCTGCAACTACTTCCCAAACCCACCCTCTTCCTCCTACCATACAGCAGATGTGTTGCTAATAGAACTGCAGCCTTTCCCAAATGACCAGGCTTACATATGGACCACTTGCCCAAGCATATTAGGTGATGGCACCATCCATACAGCCCACACACCACCTTCTGCACAAAAAGAGATGCTGGACACCTGATATGTCCCTGTCCCATCCCTACCAGATGGGTCAAATGCAGTCACTTTTCTCCTTCTGTCACTGGATATCCTCTTGGAAACGGCAATTAAACCCATTTACCCTCTGCACATAAGTCGAAATTCTTACTGAACTTGAAATTCTTACTGGCCACATATATATACACACACAGGTATGCAGCTATAGTTTTATATACAGGCCAAATGACTTATGGTCTAAAGGCGCCTGATTCTCTGTATTGCCTCTAAATGATATCCATATTGAGTAGATTAGTTACATATTTTTACCTGGCATACGACAAAAGCAAAATGAGATGAATCCCTTCCTTATAATTCAGGAGGCATGGGATCTTGGTGTCGTTTGTCTTTTGTGATAGAGTGTATGTGTATGCTGTTCAGTGGCCTCTACTTCTTGTACAGGTGTAACTTCCTCTGTAGTATGAACTAGAATAATAAACTGTTCTGGGTGTTTGAAAGGCAGCTTGTTCTTCTTGTGATTGATCTACACCTTGAAAAATACATGGTCTATTTTCCATTGCAAAAGGTATTAAAAACTCGGGAACGTGTCCCAGGAAGGTTTATTCTAAAGAGCTGTGCTAGAGCTCACTTCACACGTGTAGGATCACAGCTAACCTTTAAAATGCTAACTGGAAACACTTAGGCAAGAGGCTCTCTGGCAAACAATATCTCCAAAATAGATAATAGAAGCAATTTTTACAATCTAAGAGCAGTGGAGCTCCCTTAACCCTAACCATCCCCAAGGGGTTATGGGGTCCTATCTCATGGCCAGGAACACAAGTGGGAGAAAATGTGTTTTTACAGAGGTCTGCATTGTAAGAATCAGCCTGCACAATGCAATGCATCATCCTATGTCCCTTCACACTGGTGTCTCCGTGTGAGCTGGTCCTGCCACAGTGGAGATAAGAGGAGTATACAGACATTCAGCCATCACATGCAGATGTCCACCCAGGCTGGGTAGTATTCCAGACCCCATGGACAGCATCAGCCATTGATTCCATTGATGCTACTGGTTGCTCAGACAGCAGCTCACATGGAAACACCCACAGATTGATCTGGCTGCCTGAAGACAGGTAGGTATCTGCTGTGACCTTCATCAAGGACTGTAGCGATAGGACAAGGGGGCACAGGTTCAAACTTAAATGGGAGATTTAGGTTAGAATAAGGAAGAAGCTCTTCCCTGTGAGGGTGCTGAGGCGCTGGCACAGGGTGCCCAGGGAAGCTGTGGCTGCCCCATCCCTGGCAGTGTTCAAGGTCAGGCTGGACACAGGGGCTTGGAGCAACCAAGAAATTCAGGGAAGATATTCCCTAATTAGATTTCATTTTTAAAGCTGTGTCATTCATACCCGTACCCACTATGACCCTTTCTATCAAGAGACTCTGGAGGTGTCATCCCAACACTGGGGAGGTCCATGTGAGAAGAAGGTGCAGCCTATGGCTGCAGGGCAAAGTGCTACTGCATAAATGGTTTGGGCCTTTTGCAAGAAATGAAACTGGTTCTTCTACCCTGCCGACAGCCTCCATCTTCCCCATCTTCCTAACGCAGCCCTTTCAACCACTTGAGCATAGGATCATCGAATGGGTTGGGTTGGAAAGGACCTTCAGATCATCCAGTTCCAACCCCCCTGCCATGAGCGCCTTACACTAAACCATGTTACCCGAGGCTGTGCCCAACCCGGCCTTGAGCACTGCCAGGGATGGAGCATTCACAACTTCCTTGGGCAAATGATGTATGGCCAGGACCCAGTTGTGCATTAATAGTGCATCCAGTAAGGATGAGGGCTCCAGATCAATGCTCAGACCCCAGCAATCCTTAGAGAAGCTCCTGGGGACATATCACCATAGTTATCCCCAGGAAGCCTCCACCTCCAGCAAACCTTCACCACCAGGATGCTGGTGGTAGCCATGCCACAGGCTGGTGAGGAGGTCGATTTTGCTCATCAGGTTGCAGGAGGTGGGTGTCACAAAGATGCTGCTCCAGCGTTTACACACCGATGTTCTCAGACTTTCCATCTCAGGGGGAATTTGGAAGCTCATGGCCTTTTGTTCTGATTCAGACTGAAAGCACAGTTTGAAATGACAACACTTCCCGTGCACGAGAAGCACTGTTTTCCAGGCTGCTCTGCTCAGAACCAAAGGTTTCTCCCCTTCAATTCTTACTGTGCTCGTGCTGCTCAAACTCCCTCAATCCCTCGTAAAGTTCTGCAGTGTAAGGTAACAAAGAACAAAACTGAAGGGGTTGATACTGTGCTTTTTAGCCTCAAGTCACAGTGCTCAGCAAAATGAAGACAATTCTATTTTTGTTTTATTGGATTGGATACAGTGGCACTGAGGTGACTTTGTAAGCTGATGTCAGTCCCAATCTGGTGCTATGAATGTGCAGAGTAAGATCTCAGAGCCCCAGGAGTAATTTTTTGCTTGCCATTTGCACACGTGGCAGTTTGTTAAAAGAAGTCTTCATTTACAAGGGGCTGTAGGGACAGGACAAGGGGGAATGGCTTTAACCTGACAGAAGGTGGATTTACATTAGATATAAGGCAGAAGCTCTTCCCTGTGAGGGTGCTGAGGCGCTGGCACAGGGTGCCCAGAGAAGCTGTGGCTGCCCCATCCCTGGCAGTGTTCAAGGCCAGGCTGGACACAGGGGCTTGGAGCAAGCTGCTTCAGTGGAAGGTGTCCCTGCCTGTGGCAGGGGTTGGAACTGGATGAGCTTTAAGGTCTCTTCCAACCCAAACCATCCTGGGATTCTGTGATTTGCTGAACTAGGAAAACGTGAGCACGTTATTTAGAAAGAGATTAGATTCAGATAATGTAACTGCCAAAAGACACACAGCTGTGTAAGTTCTCAGAAAAGGAGAGCTAATGTACATTGTAAGTGCTTTACAGCAGCCAATGTGATACTTGGAAAGCAAACATTAATTCATGGTAGGAGACCTGGCACCTTGGATCTGAAAATCTTAATCTCATTGGTACTATTATGGCATGTGAAAAAGAAGAATTCCCATCAATGTCCTGAGAGTGGTGTGAAATCGCACAGGCGCAGCACAAATTCTTTCAGCAGTTAACTCAGTGTTAACTCTCTTCCCCCAGTTTAGTGTTATTAATTCCTCCACATCTGATCTGAGATCCTCATAAGCTTTCAACAAACCTTTCTGCTGTCTCAAACCTTTAGTTCAGGGGCCCTTCTCTTTATCCCACACCAGGTTTTGCTCTAGAAGTTGCCAACCGTGCCTTTAGCCCTTTAAATCAAGAAAAGGCACTAAAGATCAGACAGAGGATCAAAGAATCATAGAATCATAGAATAGTAAGGGTTGGAAAGGACCTTAGGATCATCCAGTTCCAATCCCCTTCCATGGGCAGGGACACCTCATACTAAACCATGGCACCCAAGGCTCTGTCCAACCTGGCCTTGAACACCGCCAGCGATGGAGCATTCACAACTTGCCTGGGCAACCCATTCCAGTGCCTCACCACCCTCACAGTAAAGAACTTCCTCCTTATCCAATCTAAACTTCCCCTGTTTCGGTCTGAACCCGTTACCCCTTGTCCTATCACTACAGTCCCTAATGAAGAGTCCCTCCCCAGCATCCCTATAGGCCCCCTTCAGGTATTGGAAGGCTGCTATGAGGTCTCCACGCAGCCTTCTCTTCTCCAGGCTAAACAGCCCCAACTTTTTCAGCCTATCTTCATATGGGAGCTGCTCCAGTCCCCTGATCATCCTCGGGGCCTCCTCTGGACTTGTTCCAACAGTTCCATGTCCTTTTTATGTTGAGGACACCAGAACTGCACACAATACTCCAAGTGAAGTCTCACAAGAGCAGAGTAGAGGGGCAGGATCACCTCCCTCGACCTGCTGGTCACACTCCTTTTGATGCAGCCCAGGATACGGTTGGCTTTCTGGGCTGCAAGCGCACACTGCAGTCGGCTCATGTTCATTTTTTCATCGACCAACACCCCCAAGTCCTTCTCCTCAGGGCTGCTCTGAATCTCTTCTCTGCCCAACCTGTAGCTGTGCCTGGGATTGCTCAGACCCAGGTGTAGGACCTTGCACTTGGCATGGTTAAACTTCATCAGGTTGGCATCAGCCCACCTCACAAGCGTGTCAAGGTCCCTCTGGATGGCATTCCTTCCCTCCAGTGTATCTACCTAATCACACAGCTTGGTGTCATCGGCAAACTTGCTGAGGGCACACTCAAGATGATGTAGGGACGCAAAGATCCACGATTCGTTGTTCCTCAGCAATAACATTTCACATGTTTGGATGAAGAATTAGGAGGGAGAACTGGTTTTCAAGTCTTCAGGTTTTCCAGCTTCTTTGGTAACCTTGCAATAACAATGCCTAACGTGAAAATAGAGACGTTTGCTTTTCAATAAACTGAACATTCCTCTCTTCTAATACCTCCTGGCAAGATAAAGCAGCTGGGTTAATGGAAATGATATATATATCTATTCATTTTATAGATCCACATTTAACTGAAGAGAGCAAATCCCCAGTAGAACCTCCTATGAGACTCAGGAAGGACTCTCAAGTCTTTGAGCCTCATTTCCCAGGAAAAAGCCTGTCCCTGCAGGCTGAGATTAAGAGATGTGCACTCCCCCTGGACACCCAGCCTGAAGATCAGCTTGGCAGGGCCGCAAACAGCACATGTTCCATGTACGACCACACACGGTACATTTGCCTACATGAGGGAGACAGGCAAATCCAACAGCTTCAGTGCGCCCAACCTGGCAGATGGAGATGGCAGAGCCCCAGGAAGGTGTTCCCAGCCTGCTTTGCCCATATGGTAGCCAGAGATGCTCCTGCAGGGATTTATAAGTAAGCATATTGTATTTACTCTGGCAAAATGATATAGCTGCTCCAAATCTGGATGCATCAAAAGAGTTTTGCCCAGCTGCTTTCTCAAGCAGAGGCCAGATGATGCCGCTTGAGTGATTTTCTTGTTTCCTTCTCTTTCGGGACAGGATGTGGCAGCATGTTCAGTTCAAGGCGTTTGAACCACTGGAATAGGACTAACTAAACTGCACGATCCAGCCCATTGCAGTGAAGTGAACTTAGTGATAGGACTCTCTGCTAGCTGCATGCCCATTCCAACACCCCCAGCAATGGATGCAGTGAGCAACACGGCTAACGGGATTTAGCTCCCAGCATCCCCTTATAGCCTCTGGGAAAAATAGCTTTTCCTTTCTAAAATCCCAGCTACCCACTAGTAGTGAGAGCTCTCCCCAGAGATGGACAGACATGGAATTACCTTCCCATCTCAGTGCAGCGGACAGAGGAGCTTCCCACCCCACCAGGGATGCACACATGATGCATGGACTGGCCCTGGGCTCACCAAATATCCCTATTACTCGTTCATAGCCAGGGTCAGCAGAAACCAGAGAAAATCATGGATGTAAGGATGCTCCTGGAGCTGGAGCAGCCTTCTGCTCAGCTCCAAGCTAAGGTGCTGTGTGAAGCATCCCTCTTATCTGCTGGAAGGCAGCCTCCAAGCTGATTCATCCATTGTTTTTTTGGCTTCCCATGTATTTCACATGCTTGCTGTGGAGGGGAAGGCATTTCTGGGTACCACTGGGGGAAAAGGTCCTGGGGAGAGCCCAGGGAGCTAGTGGATGGGTGAGTAATGGAGGTGGTTGGGGAGTGGGGGATTTTAGAGGCTGGCAATGGTGAGGATGAGTGTGGTTTCAAGTCCCAGGAGGCATGAGGAGTTGGGTGAGTGAGTCAGAGGAAGCCCATGAGCAACCCCAGAGCTGTCTGCAGAGGTCCCTCAATCTGATGTAGCACTTGATGGTTTCACCCCATTGGTGGTCTATGGCAGCATGTGAACCAAGGAGCAACTTCAGGGCAGGGGTCCTGGGACTAAAAGGGCTACCCAGCAAAGGGGGCTGTGAGTGATGCTCCTAAGTTATTCTCCTAAAAACCAAAGCATTCTCCTACCTGAGAGCAGCACAGCTGGCATAAGTGAGTGCTATCGCTGCTCTCATCATAGCAGCTGGAGATACAGGAGTCCATGGTACTATTGGGAACTGACAGTGGTGTGTGTTGGGAGCTTCCCTGCTCTCAGCTGTTCAGAGCCACTGGAGATGCCCTTGGAGAACTTGCCTGTTCTCTGGCTGCAGGTATCATCATCTCAAGTGGTCCAGGATGCCTCTATTCATACAGCTGAGCCACTCCTGGATCTCTGCTGGCTGTGGTCAGAGCTCAGGTACCCAACACACATGGACATATCTGCATGTAGGGGTCTAACTGCACCTGAATGTTGCTATGCAGCCTCCAAAGAGGTTTGTTCTGGGCAAGGGATGAGACCCAATGGTGATGAATAGGGATGATGAACCCAGGGATAAGACCCGGCTGATGAACAGGGATGATGGACCCAGGGATGAGACCCAGCTGATGAAAGGCTCCTGGGCTGTGAAGTTCAGGCTCAAGCTGGTAGCTCTGTGAGACAGTTTGTATGAGCTGTTTGCACCATGATCCACTTAGTGGATGCACATTCATAGGAAAAGTAACTGGAGTCTTCTAGTGACACTTTTGTAGGTGTCACAGCACCTCCAGATTGGATGTGGACACCCTACCTCCTGCAAGGATGCTGTAGGTACTAGAACATTACTAGCAGTGGAAATTTCAGTGGGAAGCAACTTATGGTTTATATATAACGTGACCTTATAGTGTAGCAATGGAGTACAGTGTAGCAGTGTACCATATAAATACTTTATATTGCAAACTACTCAGGAACTCAATTACATGGCATACATTGACCTTTTACACCCATTGCATGCATTCAACAAAATCAGTTACACATAAATACGCAGGAAAGGTTCAGAAGCAGAGCAGAGAAGCAAATCATCCAAGCAGTGCATCGCAGAAATGTGTCTTCGACTGGTCAAAGCTTGCTGTACATCTGACCCCTGAGCCTGGCTGGCTGATACCTCAGCTCCTGCCCTCAAGGTACAGGTTCCAAAAGCAAGCAAACAACAACCTGCTAGCAAATATACATAAGCACAGTCGCTGTGCAAGCTCAGGGTTAGAGAGGATAGGGATTAGATGTAGCTTATTTCCTTCTTTCTCCATGTTCTATTTATTTACAGACCTCAAGAGATGCTGCTCCTGTGCTTAGTCGTATCACTTCTTCACCTTCTCTCCCTTTATCCTTTGCTGTTATCATTGCTCTATCCGTCAGAATGCATTTGTAGGATCATCCTTACAGCCTTTCAGCAACCCTTGGGCTCATTGCTTTCCTTGTCTAAAGATAATCACAGAATCATAGAATCATAGAATCATAGAATGGCTTGGGTTGGAAAGGACCTTAACACCATCCAGTTCCAGCCCCCTGCCATGAGCAGGGACAATTCACACTAAATCATTAGGTTGGGATGGACCTCTTGAGATACTGTGATCCAGACCCCTGGATCAGAGGAGCTCTGATCTCCTTGCCCATGGGCTGTCATCCAGCCTGCCCCTCCAGAGTGGCCAGGGAAAGTACTCCTTAAGAGCAGGAAAACCACTGGAGAAGGAAGCAGGATGGATGCTGCACAGGACATGTGGAGGAAGCCTCTGAGCCTTTAAGCTTGGGATGTGAAGTGGGGCTTATTTCCGGGGACAGCCACTGTCAAACAGAGAAACCCGGCTCCTCCCGTAGAGCAGGGTCAATGTGTCCTCCAGCTCCCCCAGTGTGAGGAGCTCCACCTCATCCCTATCATTCTCAGCAATGACCGCCCAAGTCTTCCTATGGCTGGTGTTCACCTCGCAGCAGGCGCTCGCCCAGATGTAGCTGGGTTTATTCACCCTCCCCTTGGCGATGTAGTTGTTCCCAGGCACAGCACCCACGACAACATAGGTGTTGTTACAGCCCTGGGTGTTCCTGATCATCGTCTGCTGCTCATAGTTGTTCCAGGAACCGCCGTTGAGCTTCTCATTCTGGGGCACGATGTTGGTGAGGGTGAAGGTCGCTGTCCTGCTGCTGGAGTCAGGGTGGTGGCTGCTGGGGTTCAGATGGCCCCGGTTCAAACCCGTCAGGTTCTTGTAGTCCTGGAGGACAGCCTGGTGCTTGCCGATCTCCTCTACACTGATGCTGAAGCTGTTCAAGAGGGTCCACTCTCTTTCCATAGTTTTGGGATAAGTTGGGCCAATCAGCTTAAGAGGTAAAGAAGAGGAAAAGGGGTTAGTGTTGGGAGTAATGGAGCAGGCTTCCCTGGAGCAGAAGTCTATGAGTGCTGAGCACTCATTTCTTGCTATCTCAGTGCATGAAAATGCCTGAATCAGAGAGAAATCATAAAGCTGCGCCTCCCCAAGAACACAAGCTTAGAATTTGACTGCTCTTGATTTGACCTGTGGCCTTTGAAATCTAGCCTGAGACTGTGGGTAGATGCATGACACAGTGAGCATTTTCCACTCCCAGGTTTGAAAGGTGATGTGAGTGAAACATCTCTGCCACATCTGGTTCCCTTTCCTCCCATCTCCACATCCCACATCTGCTCAGGGCTCTCCCCAGTGCCTCTCACCCCCATCAATCACATCCAACCTTCATCGCCTGCATCTGATCAGGCTATCACCAGCCCTGCTCCTTTGCTCAGGCTTTGTGAAAGGTTTTCATGCCTTTTTTAACCCAACCTGTCAACACCCTGGTGTTTTATGAGCTCAGGGGAAACGAGCACACAGATACCCTCTTTGAAGACTGTGTCTTAGGGAGTCTTTGAAGGTGGACAGGATGGGTCGAGGATGAGCAGAAGAGCCATGGAGCCTTCCACAGGGGAGATGAGAAGGACTCAGCCCCTTCTCCTCTCCTCCTCTTTGCTTCTCACTTGAACTATGTGTGATTGCTGCGGTACCACACTTCTGAAGCACCAGTGTTTGCCTCCTCTATAGCCATACACAGAGACGCGTTGGTAAACCAACCCGAGGTGAGTTTTCCCTGGAAGGGCTATAGTGCGTTGCAGAGATGAAGCTTTTTCACTCAGCAAGCAAAAAATACCCCAATGCAAGTGGGATCTGCTACTGCAGGGCTAACAATGTGTCTCAGGGCTGATGTGGGCCAGGGAGAACAGATGTGCTCCTTCTGCAGCAGCACTGAAAGCAAGTTGGGAATGATCAGCCTCTCAAAGAGGTCATAATCCCCCAGGAGACCTGGGGAACATGATATTGCATGAAACCTCTGCAGGAAGTGAACTAATTCACAGGTGGCCTGGGACCACGGTCCAGGAGGCAAAGAGAGAAGGCTTTATCCACCTTAAATGTGGAGGTTGCAGTGGTTGCAGTACCCTATTAGCTGCTTGAGTTCCTATGCAGTACTATATTAGCTGCTTGAGTTCCTACGAGTAGCAAGTGCAAATGATTTCTTTCATAACACCTTTTCATATTTAAGGAAACATATTTAGCCTTCCTCTGGAATAGGGCATATGTCTTTCTTTGGTGGCTTATTTTCACCTAAATTCCTGCATTCCAGCAATGACCTGAATTTCCTCTTCATCTGTTCTGTAATTTGCTTGGGCTTTCTTACTGAAGGCTGAAGTCTGTTAGAAGGACGTTTGGGAGGGCTTTGTAGCTTGCAGAGACCTTTGTGTCTGGTGGATGCTTCAGAACAAAGGCAATGGTGGTAAGCGGCAACTACAGCTGAATGGAGATCGTGCACTTCTGGCTTGAGTGATGCTGATTCTTACTCACTTCTCACTGCCTGAAATATCACTCAATACATTTACCCAGTGCTAACTTAACCCTGTCAGTGCTGAAAGCCTGTTCCTATACTTTTGCGCTGGGTCATCTCACCCTATACTGAGTTCCTCTGCGCTTCTCTCATGCCACTTACAAAGCCAGAATGAATCAATTGGGAGCAAATAAGCTATGTCAGGGATGCAAAAGAGATCAGAGCCCAGCAGTGTTCATCCCTCATGTTTAGGTGCTGTTGGATGTCTTTTCCCCATCACTTGGTCTCCCACCACAGCGTGGGACAGGGGTCATTTGACTTTGTAATGTAATGTAATGTAATGTAATGCAATGCGACTTAATGTTCCCAAGAGGTCAATGTGGCAAAATGGGCACCTTTAGGATATGACTCATCTCATCCTCCTGCTGATGTCTCAGATGCATCAGGGGAATCATGTGGTGAAGGTGTTTGAAGTTAGATGAGACAAATCCCATCCAGTGGTTTCATTTGCATGTGTGTGGGGTGGGTGGGTGGGAGGAGAAGGAAGTGTTTGATTAAATGCTATAGCTGATCTTTTAATGACTGTAGGGTGATGTGCTGCAAGAGAAGACACTCACCTGGGGCTCAACCAGCCATGTGTTGGGTCTCTTGCCAGCTGCAGGCTGGTAGAGGTAAGCAGAGTATACGGGAATACGCCTGCTCCTGTCGTACAGGGTGGCAAAGTAATACTGGTTATTGTAACGCTGGCAGATCCAGGCTGGGTTCTCTGGCTCCAGGGCTTCATTAGGGGGAGTTTTCTGGAAGAAGAACTGAGGGCATGAGCTTTCAAAGGACGTCACCACCTCACTGTGTCCCAGCCAGAGGCAGCTCGCCAAGACCTGCAGCAGCAGCAGCGACAGCATCGTGGGGAGGACTTCAAGTGAAGGGGCTCTTGCTCACCTGGAGGGCAATGCAAAGGTACAATCAACCTGGAGAAGGCTCATCATGGCCTGGAGTAACTCTTGTGCCTGTGGGATATGGTTGCAGAGGAGGGGACTATGAGAGAACAAGAAGGGGACAACTTCTGCCCTCCTGGATATGGAAACATCAACAGGGGAATGAAGGTGAAGTCTAAAATAGGTTTTAGGTGCCTAGAGGAGGCAGCAGTGAGAGAATTTAGCTTGTCCAAGGAGGGATCCAAACCCATCCCATGTCTAATCAGCTCACACAGCAAAGTTCTTTAGGGAACTGAGGCATGGTACTGGGACAAAACCACCTTTTCCAACCTATCTGTGCTAGCCAAGAGCTCAACTTTCCTATTAGCACTGGAGAAATAGGGCTGGAAGCTCCTATTTCGGAATACCACCTCACTCCCTTTGCTCTGATGACCTGCTCACAGCAGAGGACCTGCAGCTAGGCACATATTCTGCTCAGCCACCTGCAATGCTGAGCGGAGATTTAGTCTCACAGGGGATTTGGAAGGGAGATAACAGTGATGCTGCACTTCCTATGCGTCTCAGGCCCCATCTAAGTTCACACAGAGATGCAGCTCTTCTGTAACTCCTCTGTACTTGCAGCAGGATTAATCTCCCCTATAGCTGGGTCAGATGTTTAACCCGCAGTGGTCCAGCTTGGGGTCCTGAACGCCATTTTCCCCCAACTTGCATTTTCAGGGTGTCCAACCCCAAACAATGAACTTGCAGATACATGGATACGGAAAGAGAAAGGGATGAGGGAAGCATGAGGGATGACACCTGTATCTTATCAGCAATCTGCCTGTTGCTGTAGCAATGCAGATACCAAGGGGCAGCTCTTCCCATGGTTCACAGGATTCCTGCTGATCCACATCTTTAGCTTTGCTGATTGCTTTTTCCTGTACTGTGAAAGGCACTGGGGCAGGATTTTCTATTTCTCCAACGGAAGCAGGCCCTGTTTTGTCTTTCTTGGGGGTTGATGTGATTTTCAGCAGCCAGCAAGATCTTTCTTTTGGAGAGAACTGAGTAATCCCCTGTGATGCTGGCAGCGATGCAGGGTGCTTTATCTTCTCTCTGATGCTTCGGGGTAACAGTGATACTTCCATTTTAAAGCTACAGAGGACAAGGCAGGACAAGCAGCTAAAAGGATTCATGGAGAGAAAGCTGCCTTGGCCTCTAGAACACAAACCCCACCTTGGCTGGGAATGGGCTGAGCTGAGGACTACTGAAGGCTTGGAAAATTACCTTGCACATTCTTATATGCTTTTCCCTGACCCTCATCTATTAAATTCCACTGGATTCAGGGTACTGATATAGATACAGCCTTGCTCTGATGCAGGACATCTGGTCCTTTATCATTTTACTAGTTCTGGATTAGGAAATGTGATGACCAACAAGCTGAAAACAGAAAAGTGAACCGCAAGCATTGGCTCATCGCAATACAGTGCAGAACATGGCTGTATCTGCCCTAAATCAGGCAGAAAAGCTACTGAAAAGTCCTTCTTTCCCACCACCCCCTCCATGAGCTTAAAATACATCTAACTGACTTAATAACAGATATAGAGAAACCAACCTACCGTGTGGAAGAGCAGCACATAAAGTCTTTATTCACAGGACTCTGCCCACAGCCCCGAAGTGGAACAGGACGTTCCGATGCCTCTGCTACAGTCTGAAGCTGGCTGTGGCCTCAGGGTGGTTTATATATGGTCTCCAGGAGGGCAGAGCTGTTTGATTTCTCAAACAGGGCTTAAAGTCAGTTTATCCAAGGCTGGAGCCAGGACATGTGTTTTTCCAGAGGTCTTTTGCAAGGTCATGGATGGAGCTGTGGCACTCAATAACCTTCCTTTCCCCCCTCCCTTATTCAACAGTTGGATGTGACTTTTCCAGGTGACTTGGCAACTGAAATGTAGTTATTCAAGGTGCTGTGTGGCTATTTCTGATAACCTTGAATCAAGTCTTCCTGACAGCTTGGAGCCAGACTCTGTCAATAGGCCAAAATAAGGCCTTAAACCCTCCCTTTCCCAGTGTTGCACTTGAAGAGGGTACAAACTCAACTCCCATCTGCTTGGTGCATGCTGTAATCAATAGGCAGTAATGATAAGGGATGTCGCCAGATCAGTGTATAGGAGTTCCAGGTTGCACCCTCAGAGCAGGAGGGGACTCTGCACCCAGCATTTTCAGTGCATCTTGTACAACCTTTGGCAGACTCCTGTGCTGCAGGAAGGGGGATTCAGAGACAACCAATGCCTGGTTGTATCTGGTGCATCAGATACAAGCAATGCCTGGTGTTCACTCTTAGCTAAACAAGACCTTGCTGGAGCCTGGGCAATAATTCATCCTCGAGTTGATGTTCAAGACAGACAGGAGAAACTGCAACCAGCAAGAGGAATGATTGAAACGCCACAGCCAGACAGTATCTGTTTTCCTGCATTTAGACATCTCAGTTCATCACCAGGCATCTCCTTGTGCATCTGCTCCCAAGGCTTCCCATGCTGATCATTCCCTGAAGCATCCTTAGCCAGGTTCAACATCTGGCTGGGACAGAAGGGGAGCAGCAGGAACAGTGACACCACTTCAGAGCATCCCACCAGGTTTTGGTGACATTTCAGGATGCGTGGCACGTTGTCCCAGCTGCTGAGGGCTTCAGATCTAATGGCATCAGCTTCTGGGAGTGCCGGTTCATAGTGGGGCAGTATATTCCCATCGGGAATAGTGTTCCTTCTTTAAGGATTTGATCCAAGCATCACCAAAAGTGCTATTTTTTCCTGGATCCCACCTGATTCTATCAGGTTTTCAAAGACTGTGAGCATTATTAGCTCAAGTGGTGACAATTTCCAAGCTTTTTCCAGTCTCTTCCACCTCTGAATCTCTCTCATATTCTCCAGATCTTTACTTTTCTATTCTTGAGTTTCTTTCTCAAGTTATTCCGTCGGTCCTTGCCTTCCTTAACATAAAACGATACAGAAAGAGCTGCAAAACACAGTGCATGCAAACTCTCCCACTTTCTCCTTGGAAGGTGGATGTTAAAGCTCAGCAACTTCAGCCCACACTTTGTCTGATGTATTTATCCTGAAGCTAAAGAGGCACTTGAAGCACTGCAGTCAATGGTGAGAAAGGACTAAGGGCTTACCTTGAAGCAGGGTCTCAGGACAAGCAACTGAGCTGCTGCTTCCCTCCTCTTCCTGAAGGAACGGTTGGCTGACCCCTCAAGAGCCCCACTGCAATTTATACCCAGTCATAGATCTGCCTCTTTACACAGAAAGGGAAGCTCATAGAAAAGAGGGGGTTTCTGCTGTTCTTCAGGGGACGTTTGCTCCTGCCTGCCCAAACCCCGGCTGACGATTGCTGTTTGTTGTTTCCTCAGGGTTTCTTCCAAGCTTGCTTACTTGCAGCATCACGTGCCAGAAGCAGATAACGGTGTCTGGTGACTTCCCCTTCTGTTTCCTCATTCCCCATGGGGCACTGCCACAACTGGTGCGGCACTTACTTGTATTTCTCTTCCCAGCAGATCTCTGGTGGCATTAGACCCACTGGCCTGTCTCTGAGTACACACGGATGTTCATAGTCTGCTCCTATACAGCCTCTCAGAATAAAATCAATATGGCCAGGCTACGTGTTTTCCCTTGTCTGTTGCAAAGGCTTTGTAACTGCAGTTGTTAATGTCATCCTATAGATCCTGGGGGCACACCTCAGTCTGCTTGCTGGTGTACAGCCACTGCTGAGCCTGTGCTCAGATAGGATCCCAATGCAGCCATTGCTGAGCCTGTGTTCAAATAGGATCCCAATGCAGCCATTGCTGAGCCTGTGTTCAGATAGGATCCCAATGCAGCCATTGCTGAGCCTGTGTTCAAATAGGATCCTGATACAGCCACTGCTGAGCCTGTGTTCAGATAGGATCCCAATGCAGCCACTGCTGAGCCTGTGTTCAGATAGGATCCTGATACAGCCACTGCTGAGCCTGTGTTCAAATAGGATCCCGATACAGCCACTGCTGAGCCTGTGTTCAAATAGGATCCTGATACAGCCACTGCTGAGCCTGTGTTCAGATAGGATCCCAATGCAGCCATTGCTGAGCCTGTGTTCAAATAGGATCCCAATACAGCCACTGCTGAGCCTGTGTTCAAATAGGATCCCAATGCAGCCATTGCTGAGCCTGTGTTCAGATAGGATCCCAATGCAGCCATTGCTGAGCCTGCGTTCAAATAGGATCCCAATACAGCCACTGCTGAGCCTGTGTTCAGATAGGATCCCAATGCAGCCACTGCTGAGCCTGTGTTCAAATAGGATCCCGATACAGCCACTGCTGAGCCTGTGCTCAAATAGGATCCCGATACAGCCACTGCTGAGCCTGTGTTCAAATAGGATCCTGATACAGCCACTGCTGAGCCTGTGTTCAAATAGGATCCCGATACAGCCACTGCTGAGCCTGTGTTCAAATAGGATCCCGATACAGCCACTGCTGAGCCTGTGTTCAAATAGGATCCCGATACAGCCACTGCTGAGCCTGTGTTCAAATAGGATCCCGATACAGCCACTGCTGAGCCTGTGTTCAAATAGGATCCCAATGCAGCCACTGCTGAGCCTGTGTTCAAATAGGATCCCGATACAGCCACTGCTGAGCCTGTGTTCAAATAGGATCCCGATACAGCCACTGCTGAGCCTGTGTTCAAATAGGATCCCGATACAGCCACTGCTGAGCCTGTGTTCAAATAGGATCCTGATACAGACACTGCTGAGCCTGTGTTCAAATAGGATCCTGATACAGACACTGCTGAGCCTGTGTTCAGATAGGATCCCAATGCAGCCACTGCTGAGCCTGTGTTCAAATAGGATCCCAATGCAGCCATTGCTGAGCCTGTGTTCAGATAGGATCCCAATACAGCCGCTGCTGAGCCTGTGTTCAAATAGGATCCCAATACAGCCACTGCTGAGCCTGTGTTCAAATAGGATCCCAATGCAGCCATTGCTGAGCCTGTGTTCAGATAGGATCCCAATGCAGCCATTGCTGAGCCTGCGTTCAAATAGGATCCCAATACAGCCACTGCTGAGCCTGTGTTCAGATAGGATCCCAATGCAGCCACTGCTGAGCCTGTGTTCAAATAGGATCCCGATACAGACACTGCTGAGCCTGTGTTCAAATAGGATCCCAATGCAGCCACTGCTGAGCCTGTGTTCAAATAGGATCCCGATACAGCCACTGCTGAGCCTGTGTTCAAATAGGATCCCGATACAGCCACTGCTGAGCCTGTGTTCAAATAGGATCCCGATACAGCCACTGCTGAGCCTGTGTTCAAATAGGATCCCGATACAGCCACTGCTGAGCCTGTGTTCAAATAGGATCCTGATACAGACACTGCTGAGCCTGTGTTCAAATAGGATCCCAATACAGCCACTGCTGAGCCTGTGTTCAGATAGGATCCCAATGCAGCCACTGCTGAGCCTGTGTTCAAATAGGATCCCAATGCAGCCATTGCTGAGCCTGTGTTCAAATAGGATCCCAATACAGCCACTGCTGAGCCTGTGTTCAGATAGGATCCCAATACAGCCACTGCTGAGCCTGTGTTCAAATAGGATCCCAATGCAGCCATTGCTGAGCCTGTGTTCAGATAGGATCCCAATACAGCCATTGCTGAGCCTGTGTTCAAATAGGATCCCAATACAGCCACTGCTGAGCCTGTGCTCAAATAGGATCCCAATACAGACACTGCTGAGCCTGTGCTCAAATAAGATCCCAATACAGCCACTGCTGATTCAAACAGAATCCCAATCTGCCCATAAAGGAGGTTTGGTGGAGATAGTTTCCTCCCCTTAGGAATGCGTAAGAGAGATTTGGGGGGATGGATACAGAAAATAAGGCTTGGTAGGCTGTTCTCCTATGAACTCAGAGGTCAGAGGAAATGAGAAGGGTTGTTCTGTGTTCTCTCTAAGGACAGCTGGATAAAAGACACTGGTTTCCTATAGTATTTAGTGGGGTGGAAATGGGACTAAAGGTTGCAAATAATTATGACCAAACACCATCAGAAATGGGCATGACAAAAGCCAAGGACTCTAAGAAGGATCCCTTGTCCTGGGCTGCACGTTAGAGCAGAGTTAGAGGGGTCTGGCGATGTTTTGTATGCACTTGGATTAAAAGCTGCAGGGAACGTGACTAGTTCATTTCTATACAGACCCCTAGTCCCCAGGCCTCCTGCTGTGCATCTTACCCCAGATACTGAACGACAGGGGTTCATTTGCTTGATCTAGCAAATGCTCCCTCCTGTAGCCCAGTAAAAGCATCAAAGGGGAGCAGTTCCTTGCACTGGGTTTCACTCCCTTAGCTCTGTCCTTTCTCTTTGGGTCTGATACTGCTACATTCTGTTAGTGCAGAAGATTGGCCATTGAAAACATGTCTCAATATATAGAAGCAACGGGGTTCCGTGGCTCTAGTTTAAAATAGCATTTGATGGGTATTTCTGAAGAAGAATAGCAAAGTGCTGAGCTTGATGCCCAGGCAACCCTTGCTGGTTCTCTGCTTTCTCACACAGTGAGTATCAGGTCATGGTTAGAGCACTGCCACACGAAGAGTTGTTATGTAGAGGGAAAGGAAGAGGACAGACACTCAACACCATATTTCTTCTGTTTCTTCAGGAAGGACTTCAAATACCCACACTGAAACACTAAGCAGCCAAAGCAGATACTGGCTCTGATAATACAATCAATACCCAGCTGTGATACCAACACTGCAATGGAAACATGGAGATTTCAAAAGCCCTGATGGTGAATTCCCAAGCAGACCAATCTGCAGCAAGCCAGCCTTGGATAACAAGGACTTTTCCCATGGAGCTGGTATCAACAACAGCTGACCTGGGTTAACTCTTACAGTGAAACAGTTTACAATGCTTATGTGGGGGATTTTCTTTTGGAAGTGGAGGAAAATGAGTCCAGTTTGGTTGTGAACGAATGAGCAGTGGGAATGAAGCCAAACTCTTCCACTTGTCCACAGTTTAAATTAATCTGGGAAAACTTTCCTAAGTGTATATATATAAATATATATATATACACATAAACATGCATATATATATATATGAAAATATACTGTGCATAAAATATAGATAAGAGTCCAGGAATATTGCAACAAGGAGTTGCTTGTTATAACCAGAAATAACCAGAAAAGCCATGAACTTCTCCTTCTCCTGTGGTCTATCAGGTCATGCTTTTGCATTTCACTGGTTTGTATAAAATTCGTGCTTTAATGCTTAGTAACTGGCACTATTCTGCCTTCCACATCAGTGTAGGCAGTGCCTACATGAGCACTTTCTGCATGGAAAGGTGATGTGAGTGCTGCTGAATGAGGGATCCTGCAGGCCACCTCCCATGCGGTCTGGCCTGTAAGACAAACCTCCGTTTGTTCAACTTGCAAAGGTCAGTCATGGATAAATCCTGTTGGATCCTCCAGTCTTCTCCCAGTTGGGAGCCCAGAGATTTGTGCATGAAGTACTTCCAATATTTTTTCCATGTCATAGTTGAAAAGAAACAAAACTTGCAGCACTTATAAGGGAAAGTGTACTGAAGTGCAGATCTCAATTCTCTTTGAGGTTGTTCTCTTGGTACCTACCTCAGTTTTGTTACTATCAGATGCTAAAGACAGCAGTCCATCCTCATGTTCAAAGCAGGGCAAGCTATGTGGTAGCTGTCCAAATGCTGGGAAATGGAAATTCCTGGGTGCAGGAAAAAGGGGATTTTGAACCAGCAGCATCAGAGGAGAGCACTGTTTCTACTGCAGAAAAAGAGATGCAATGAAACTTCTCAAGTCTTTGGTCCCCATGGAAGTAGCAAATGAATAGCCAAAGAGATGATAAGTGGACTGAACATTGCAGGTCTTTAGGAATGACTAAATCACAGCATCAGAAAACAAATGGGCACAAGAAAACAAAATGTAAGGAAGAGAAATGCCACTAGGACACGGGAACGGAGGAGGCGCATGCTGTTCAGGACTGTTCTCCTTAGAGGGCAGCAAAGATCCTGGTATTCCATGGCCAGAGGCAGAACCTGGTGATGTCTGCATGCTGGACATGCCCTCATTGACCTGTGCGTCACCTCTGGTTTAGGGACATACTCTGGTGATGTGAGCGAGGACAGAGAGGCAGTGTAGACACCTCATTGCCAGCACACTCTTCTGCAACAGCCAGGATGCTGAGACACACACATCTCACCTTACCACTGTGCTAAGTATGTTCACCTTTGCGGGCATTCCAACGAGTGTGAGCTTCAAGTGACGGTTAAAGAGCTGAGCCAGATCAGACCGAAGCTTTGAGGTGCCCAGCAGAGGCAGAAGCTGCTCCTTCTGTCCCTCCCCAGTGTCCCAGAAGGGATCATGAAGCAGCTCTGTCCTGCAGCTCTCCATTAAGGAGCATGGCCCATCCCCTGTGCAAATAACACGGCCCTTGTCCAGAAGCTGTGGCTGCCCCATCCCTGGCAGTGTTCAAGGCCAGGTTGGACACAGGGGCTTGGAGCAAGCTGCTCTAGTGGAAGGTGTCCCTGCCCGTGGCAGCGGTTGGAACTGGATGAGCTTTCAGGTCCCTTCCAACACAAACCAATTATGACTGGCCAGGGCCACGTAAGAAGTAGTACATTTATGGAGAAAATGAGGGCAAAAGATAAAGATGTAAAAGATTTTCCGGGGTGCCTATTCCCTCCCAGGATTATCCTTTTTAAGCTATTTATCTTGAGCTATTCTTCTACACAACATGCTGAATGCTGGCTTGTGGCAATGCTTGCATTTTGGAGGGAGATGTGTTCAATCCATCCTTTCCCCATAAGGATCAACAGTGTTTTTAATATACTATTAGCTCAGCTAAAATATAACAACTATGTATCATATATATTTAATATAATAGTTCAGCTGAAAAAGTTGGCACAGGATCTGGGTAACTTTAGTTATATTCGCTCCATTAGACTGAGTGGCACGGTCCTTGTGCATGCAGAGCAGGTAACCTCGAGGTGACAATGGGGTCTCCTTCTTGTCACCGATGAAGCATCATCCAGGCACAAATAACCCACCAGCTGAGAGCTGTGGTGTTGCTGTGGTTACTTTCACTCTTTCAGTTCTGTTCAGCTTTGGAGACCAAAAATCAGCCCGCTACTTTCACTTTCAGATTCTCATGCAGCTGCACAGAGTCCACTGGGGAGGATTAGGTGATCACAGAACCCCCCTTGTCGCAGGCGCATGCCAGTGCTTCTGTGGGTTGGGTGTTGATGGATGAAGAGACAGCAGCAAGGAAAAACCAGGATATTTTCCCGGGAGTGGAGGTAAAATGTGGATGGAATATTGATGGAGAAGGAAAATAAGAGTGCTGTGAAACCTATGAAACATGGAGATCTTAATCTTATATAAAAATCTTACAAAGGAAGAAATAATAAGAGATTCCCATCCTCAAAATAGATGGGATTCATTCATCCTAACTCAAGCATTTGATTTCCAAACCTGCCCTTTATGTTCGATGGAGAGAAAAAGGTGTCTCCAGAGATGAGTTCATGTTAGCCCAAATTAAGCAAATGTATAATGTAAGACTATAAAATAGTTCAAATTAAAGTTGAGTATAAAGGCTGTCAAAGCTGATAGCTTGGTCACAGCTGTCTGACTTTTAGATACTTAAAAGCCTTGCACAGTGAATCAACTCCTCTCTTGATGTCTGGCTTTGGGGTGTATCTGCAGGTCACGTCACATCGTCACTGGGGTCACATCTTCAGGTTTCAAAGTAGCTCTTTCCCATGCACCCAGGTCCTTGTACTGTGGTGTGAAAACAAGCAGAGGACTTCTGTGTCTTTTGGGGACTAGAAGTGGTTGCAGATGCAGCGTAGGTTATGTCAGACAGATGGGTTTCCCCAAGGAATAAAATGTCTTTGCTCAAAGTTCAAGACACAAAACCCCGTGGCTCGGGGCAGGGGAGGGCTGGCTTCCTGCTGATCTACTGCAAGTGTTGAAGCGATGGGGAAATCCTGGCAGTGAGGTCAGGCTGGGTGGTCAGGGATGAAGAAGGTGCATGCTCATAAGAGGAAAAGGAAGGACCAAGCATGATGTCAGTAAGCACAGATCACTCCTGACTACATCTTCCTAGCAATGCCTCCTCACATGAAAGATTAGAACCAAAGGGGAGGTCTTAACAGAGCTGGGATCTGTCGTTTTGCATTTTCTAGGCTCACACGACCCCTTTCTTCCATCCGTCCAGTTTCCTTCTCTCTCGTAGAGCTCCCTCATTCAACTTAGCAGCACGTTGGCTTCACTGCTGTACTTGGAATAGCCAACCGCAGTCTTCAGCACAGCCTGTCAAGGTGATTCCATGAATAAATGCACTTCCCATGCAAGCTTGGAGCGCGTCTCATTCCAACTCCTTCAGGCTGTGCTCACCTCTATGGGCAGCAGATCACTCATCTCCAGCAAGTGTAAAGTTTACCTGGGGAAAAGCAGCAGCACCAGACTGATGCACTGCTCCAGTTGACTGCTGGCCTGGTTGACAGCATGGGAAATCAAAGGGTAGTAGGTAGGGCTGGAAAGTACCTCACACCCTTCAGTTTTTCTTCAAGTAAAATGGAAGTCCCAAGACACTGAAGCAACTCCGGAGCCTGAATTTGGGGGATGCCCTCCCTTCCACCACACAGTCATAAACACACATTTTTTCATAAGTTATAGTGTCCTGGTTCAGCAGCAGCAGTCATTTTTCTCCTTCTTAGTAGCTGGTGCAGTGCTGTGTTTTTGACTTTCAGCCTGGGAACAGCGCTGATCACACCGATGGTTTCAGTTGCTGCTCAGTAATGTTTACTCTGACCAAGGACTTTCTGAGCCTCATGCTGTGCCAGGGAGGAGGGGAAGCCGGGAGGAAGCAGAGACAGGACACCTGACCCAAACTGACCAAAGGGGTATTCCATACCACAGCACGTCATGCCCACTATATAAACTGGGGGCAGTCACACAGAAGGGTTAGATCGCTGCTGGGTCAGGCTGGGTATCGGTCGGTGGGTGGTGAGTGATTGTATTCTCTTCCCTTGTTGTTTCCCTTATCATTATTATTATTGGTGGTAGCAGCAGTGGTTTGTGTTATACCTTAGTTACTGGGATGCTCTTATCTCAACCTGTGGGAGTTACATTCTTCCCATTCTCCTCTTCATCCCTCCAGCAGCGGGGGGAGAAGCAAGTGAGCTATGTCGCTGACTGGACTTAAACCACAACATATAGCACCACTCAGATCGTGCCTTGATTTCATGACCATTCTGGTCTGTACAGAAATTAATCCATGCTGTGCTTTCACACAGATATATTCTTCAGAAGATGAAATATTTTTACTTGTTTAACACAACCTGTTTATTAAACCTTCTTTGACTTCTCTTCCTGGAAGATATTTGTATGTTAGGGCCAGGATTTCACCACAGACGTGGACTCCCAAATCCTGTTGAGACTTGGGCTGGTTTGGAGCTGTTCTGGGATATTTTGCCAAGGTGTTCTGAGGCATGGAGCACACATCTTTGGAAAATAAGTTGGGGGATTCAGGCTTGTTGAGCCTGGCACAGGGGAGGCGGAAGGCCAGCCCAGTAGCTGTCTACAGCTACTAGGAAGGGCAAAGATAAAGCCAAGCTCTTTGTGGTAGAGCCAAGCACTATAGCAAAGAGCAGCAGCCAGACTGTGCCTTGGGAAATGCAGGTTGGACAGCAGGATGAAAGGTGTCTTTAGGCAGATAGTACAGCCTGTGACAGGTTGTTGGGAAATGAGAACTAATGAATTGTGGACATGACTCAAGGTTTAGCTGGGTGAAATCACGGCTAAGCCAGACTAGAGCTGATAGCTCTTCTGCTCTACGCATGAGATTGAATTAGAGTCCTCCAGCTGATGCTGCCAACCAACGTTTCTATGACCCTATGGTAAATGCACCTCCCATCTTCTGCCCTACCCCAATACGTTCAATATTGTCTAGGAAGTTATAACAAGGCAGTCGGTGGCCAAATTCCCTGTGCCAAGAATTATGCATTGAAGTCTTTCTATGCCCCAAAGCCACAAAACAAACCACATACCTCAGAGAGCCAAGAGGAGGACACACTTCCAGATGCCTGGTTCAGAATCCTCTCAGGGATAGTCACCAACCAAATGGGAGGCCATCACCTCATCACCCCCCAACAGGGAACACTGATGATACCCAATGATCTGTGCACCAACTCAGTTCTTCTGCTAGCCATGCAACATCACCCCACCGTGAGAACTGTCTGGCAGCCCCAGGTTGTCCCTGTCTGCAATAAATACAGGCTGTGTCATGGCACATTCATTATGCTGAGGGTAATTAGTGGTTACGTCAACAGGAGGATTTCCAGTTACGCTGCTGGCTCACTCTGCATGAAAATTAGCCTGTTGGTGTGAGCGGAAATATGTCAGCGCAGACACCAGAGGAAAAGCCTCATTGCTATGTAGGAAAAGCAGCCCCTTTGCTCAGGGTTTGCCTTGGGTTGTGTCTGTTGGACATAGCATCACCCCCTGAAGCCCATAGAAGTGGTGTGGCAAGAAGAACCAGCTGTCCATAACGGACAACCCTCATCTTCACCCTGAAGGTGTCAACTGCGGTCATTCAGTGCTCACTGCCTCCAGCTAGAAGAGATGTGATAATGCTGCATTATAAGAGGGTGGCAGAGCCTGCTGATACACAGGCATAACCTTCTATTAAGTGACAGAAGCTGTGATTTAAGGGAAAGCCCTCAGAGATGCCGAAGCTGCCAGAAGAGACCTTATTCCTGTTAAGTATAATCTTAACTGTGTCATTCTGTATTTCTGTGGCTTTCTTGCTACTGCAGACTTACACTTACCTATATTAGACTTATGAGTAAAGAGATCCTTCATAAACCTTATTCAGTGCTCACGCTCATTGATTTCTGAACATATTTGTGCTAAAAGCATTTAGATGTAACACTTAGTTTTTGGGAAGGTGATAAAACCCCTGGGGCTTATGCGGGGGATCTCACGGACAATGCAGTACTGATCAATGTGATCAAACATTGCCGATTTATTAAACACAAGCACCACCTTTTATAGCAAAGTTGCAGAGTACTGGAACATTCAATAACATCTGATTGGATAACACCTCTGAGCCAACTGTTAGCAAGAGCTTAATTATTGGTTGCAGCTGAACAAGCAGGTTTGCCTTGTGGTAATGAAAGGTTGGATTGCTCACATGTCCATTCTCAACAAGAAACACTTCCACAGAAGTCAGCAGGAAACTCTGCATTTTGAGCACCCAAGACACAAGATGTTAATGTTTTCCTGTTGTCTTTCAAGAATGTGTATGTTATAGACTGTGAGTAAATCTAAAACCAACAAGAGCTGCTCTCTACTACCTGCTACTTCAAATTTACACCGGGAATATAAGGTGAGATGAGGAGAGCAATTTGACTGTGAATGGGCATGTGAGCCATCCAGACAACTGCTTGACAATTGTAAGGTAGTGACCCACAGGCACTGAGGCCTCGCCTGGGGGTTACTAAAGTTCGTGTACATGCAAAAGTCTTGAGAAAGTTGGCACGGAAAGCTGCTGAGAGAGATGTGCAGGAAGGAACTGATAACTGTAACCTTGAAACATATGCTGTAATAGTTAACCAATCATTAAGCTGTTACTAACAGTTAGCTGAGAGATATTAACCAATCATATATTAAGCAGGACACCAAGTAGAATGTAGGTGGAGAGCACTACGCATGTGGACAGAGGGTCTGAACGAATCCTATTCTGTATTTAGTCGCGTGAACAACGCATGTATCCAATTAGAGTTGTGTGTGTTAATGATAGACAAGTAGAATGTCTATATAAACTGAGCTATCTGCGCAATAAAGTTGGCACAGCTTGATCATATTGGTCCTGCGTGCTGTGTCCGGGACTTCTGCGTCAACAGTGAGAACCAGTGCAAACAGAAGGACAGCTCTCACAGAGGCCTGCTGCTGCATCCCAATGCGTGAGTGAAGGAAGCAGCTAAGACTCAAATCCTGGCCAGGCACATTTCCTAATTAAGCTGTATTCATTAAAGACCTGGCCTCCGAAGCCAGACTAACACAGGCAAACAACTGCAACAGCCCCTCTTAGCTCACTCCCATCACAATGACTCAGAGGCCCAGATTTGCTTCTGGAGCTCTGTTGGAATCCCCTAAGCAGGATTAGTGCTGATGAAAAGTTGGCCCTGAGCACTCCCTTTAGAGTCAGTAAAAGATGAATGCACATTTCCAGGACATGTTTCACACCGGGCAGACAAAGTGAATGAGACAATAAAAGTGCTTACTTCTCTCTGATGATGACTGCCCAGGGCCTCTCTGGCTGCACAGGGCTCAGGAACGCCCAAGGACTTGGGAAGCAGTGCTCATGAGAACTGGGCTCTCAGGGCCTTCTCCAAGGCAGAAACAGAAATTCTGAGCATTCTCTCAAAACCCAGCACCCAAAAGTGAAAAACAATCAAAGGCCCGAATCCTTCCTCTTGAGGCAAACGCTGCCTCAGCATCTTTCAGAAAGACCCCCTGCAAATACTGACAGAGTGATGTGGAGCTCTGAGCAGCCCTGAGCCACCCATCACCCATGTGAAGAGAAGGAAAGCAGCTGGATGGTGCTCAGTCCTCTGCAGAAGAGAGAGCACAGCAGTGGGCTGGGGCTGGGAAGTGCTTTTGGCATGAGGATGTGTGCTCCTGCTGCTCTTCCCACCCAGGTGCCCATTTGCCACTGCCTGCAGCAGCAACTGAGCATCCTCCTTCCACTGCTGCACTGCCCGGCTCCCCTGGCCCCACTTTAGAATCATAGAACAGAATCACAAAAGAGTTATGATTGGAAAGGACCTGAAGATCATCCAGTTTCAACCCCCTGCAATGGGCAGGGACACCTCACACTAAACCATGCCACCCAAGGCTATGTCCAACCCCACCTTGAACACCGCCAGGGATGGAGCATTCACAACTTCCAGGGAAACCCATTCCAGTGCCCCACCACCCTCACAGTAAAGAATTTCTTCCTCATATCCAATCTAAACTTCCCCTGTTGAAGTTTGAACCCATTACCCCTTGTCCTATCACTACAGTCCCTAATGAAGAGTCCCTCCCCAGCATCCCTATAGGCCTCCTTCAGATACTGGAAGGCTGCTATGAGGTCTCCACGCAGCCTTCTCTTCTCCAGGCTCAACAGCGCCAGTTTTCTCATCCTATCTTCATATGGGAGCTGCTCCAGTCCCCTGAGAGTCCTCATGGCCTCCTCTGGACTTGTTCCAACAGTTCCATGTCCTTTTTATGTTGAGGACACCAGAACTGCACACAATACTCCAAGTGAGGTCTCACGAGAGCAGAGTAGAGGGGCAGGAGCACCTCGCTTGAACTGCTGGTCACGCTCCTTTTGATGCAGCCCAGGATACGGTTGGCTTTCTGGGCTGCAAGCGCACACTGCAGCTGGCTCATGTTCATTTTCTCATCAACCAACATCCCCAAGTCCTTCTCTGCAGGGCTGCTCTGAATCTCTTCTCTGCCCAACCTGGAGCTGTGCCTGGGATTGCTCTGACCCAGGTGTAGGACCTTGCACTTGGCATGGTTAAGCTTCATCAGGTTGGCATCAGCCCACCTCACAAGCGTGTCAAGGTCCCTCTGGATGGCATTCCTTCCCTCCAATGTATCAACCGAACCACACAGCTTGGTGTCATCGGCAAACTTGCTGAGGGCGCACTCAATCCCACTGTCCATGTCACCCACAAAGATGTTGAACAAGACCGGTCCCAACACCGATCCCTGAGGGACACCACTCGTTACTGGTCTCCAGCTGGACACTGAGCCACTGAGCACTACTCTTTGCGTGTGGCCATCCAGCCAGTTCTTTATCCACCGAGTGGTCCACCTATCAAATTGATGTCTCTCCAACTTAGAGAGAAGGATGTCATGGGAGACAGTGTCAAAGGCTTTACACAAGTCCAGGTAGATGACATCAACTGCTCTAACCCTCTCCATCAGTTCCGTAGCCCCAACACAGAAGGCCACCAGATTGGTCCGTCAGGATTTCCCCTTAGTGAAGCCATGCTGGCTGTCACCAAGTACCTTGTTGTTTTCCATGTGCCTCAGCATGCCTTCCAGGAGAATCTGCTCCAAGATTTTGCCAGGCACAGAGGTGAGGCTGACTGGTCTGTAATTCCCAGGGGCATCAGGGACACAGGACACTCTGGGGACACAGGACACTCTGGGGACACAGGACACTCTGGGGACACAGGACACTCTGGGGACACAGGACACTCTGGGGACACAGGACACTCTGGGGACACAGGACACTCTGGGGACACAGGACACTCTGGGGACACAGGACACTCTGGGGACACAGGCTCCCAAATGGGGCTTGTGCAGGCCAGAGAATGCCAGGGGAGTGTGGCAGCTCGGGGGACACAGGCCCTGGGGATGTGGGGTGGCCAGGGGCTGCTCCTCCAGTGACATAGGGCCACAGGCCAGGGATGCTGCCGAGCCCTCCCTGTGCATGATGGGCAGATCCTGAGCCAGGGTCCCTCCACTCAGCCCACACAGGCACTCGCACGCACACAAGGATTTATTGATGGGATGCTGGGCCACCAGGGCGCCAGGGGTTCAGCCGGGAACCTCCAGGCTTGCTTGGATTCTGTAGTCTGAGGTCAAAGGACCAGGGCAGGAGGGACGGGATGAGCCGCGGTGACTGCTGAAGGCTGCGGTGGGTGAAGGCTCTCGCGCCTGTACTCTCCTTGCCCCTGAGCACAGGCTGCTGCCTGCCTTGCCAGCAGCTGATGTTGCTCAGCAGCTCTGTAGTGTTGTCATCATCCTGCTGGAAAAGAGAGAGGGGGCAGGCTAAAGCACGAGACAGAATTCCTCATCCCCAAGCAACCCTCAACACCAGCCCTCCTGGGGAAACTGAGGCACGAACCCGCCCATCCCAGATACTCAGCAACACAAAATCACCTTGCTCCTCAGCCTCTCCAACTCATCCTCCTGGCTCAACAGGAGGGAGTGCATCTGCTCCTGCAGCCCCTTCAAGGGCTGCTGGAGACGCCTCTCCAGCTCGCTGGTGTAACTGCATGTGGGGAGCATTCCCTGCCCCTCTGCCTGATCCTGCTCCGCTTTCCTCGCCATTGCCCTCAGCTCTTCCACCTGCATGAAGGGGAGGAGGAAGCATCTCTGAGACGGAATGGATGCATCCAACAACCCCAGGACCCATGCAGGCTCCATGGCCCCAGCCAGCCAGCCAGGGCATGTGGCCAGGAACCCTGCCAGGACCACCCCACTGAGCCACTTGGTGCTGGGAGCTCCCCCTGCACCTCACCTGCTCCTGCAGCTGCTGGGATGGGGTGACCAAGTGCTCCACTGTGGCCCTGGTCCCCTCCTGCTGCTCTGCGTGCTCCTGCAGCTCCTGCTCCTGGTCCGTCAAGCAGCTCAGCACCTTCTGGTCCCACTGCAGGGAGGAAGACCATGTGGTAGTGCCATGCAAGGGGGGGTGGCTGTCCCCTGGAGACAGATCCGGCTCACTGGGCCACGGGCTCTCAGTGCCTGCAGGACATCTGCAGCACGGCTTCAATTTCCCTCCATGCTGCTTGCTCCTACAAACCTTTCTGGGGGGGGAGCAAGGGGCTCCCACACCTTCCATTGAAGCACAACCAGCTGGGGGCAGGGGAGGTCCCGGCAGCCCCCTCCCGAGCCCAACATGCCAGCATCTCCTTAACTGGCTCCTCAGCTTCTCCAACTTATCCTTCTGGCTCAACAGGAGGGAGTGCACCTCCTCCTGCAGCCTCTTCAAGGGCTGCTGGAGACGCCACTCCAGCTCACTGGTGTAACTGCATGTGGGGAGCATTCCCTGCCCCTCTGCCTGATCCTGCTCCGCTTTCCTCGCCATTGCCCTATGCTCTTCCACCTGCATGAACGGGAGGAGGAAGCATCTCTGAGACGGAATGGATGCATCCAACAACCCCAGGACCCATGCAGGCTCCATGGCCCCAGCCAGCCAGCCAGGGCATGTGGCCAGGAACCCTGCCAGGACCACCCCACTGAGCCACTGGGTGCTGGGAGCTCCCCCTGCACCTCACCTGCTCCTGCAGCTGCTGGGATGGGGTGACCAAGTGCTCCACTGTGGCCCTGGTCCCCTCCTGCTGCTCTGCGTGCTCCTGCAGCTCCTGCTCCTGGTCCGTCAAGCAGCTCAGCACCTTCTGGTCCCACTGCAGGGAGGAAGACCATGTGGTAGTGCCATGCAAGGGGGGGTGGCTGTCCCCTGGAGACAGATCCGGCTCACTGGGCCACGGGCTCTCACTGCCTGCAGGACATCTGCAGCACGGCTTCAATTTCCCTCCATGCTGCTTGCTCCTACAAACCTTTCTGGGGGGGGAGCAAGGGGCTCCCACACCTTCCATTGAAGCACAACCAGCTGGGGGCAGGGGAGGTCCCGGCAGCCCCCTCCCGAGCCCAACATGCCAGCATCTCCTTAACTGGCTCCTCAGCTTCTCCAACTTATCCTTCTGGCTCAACAGGAGGGAGTGCACCTCCTCCTGCAGCCTCTTCAAGGGCTGCTGGAGACGCCACTCCAGCTCACTGGTGTAACTGCATGTGGGGAGCATTCCCTGCCCCTCTGCCTGATCCTGCTCCGCTTTCCTCGCCATTGCCCTATGCTCTTCCACCTGCATGAACGGGAGGAGGAAGCATCTCTGAGACGGAATGGATGCATCCAACAACCCCAGGACCCATGCAGGCTCCATGGCCCCAGCCAGCCAGCCAGGGCATGTGGCCAGGAACCCTGCCAGGACCACCCCACTGAGCCACTGGGTGCTGGGAGCTCCCCCTGCACCTCACCTGCTCCTGCAGCTGCTGGGATGGGGTGACCAAGTGCTCCACTGTGGCCCTGGTCCCCTCCTGCTGCTCTGCGTGCTCCTGCAGCTCCTGCTCCTGGTCCGTCAAGCAGCTCAGCACCTTCTGGTCCCACTGCAGGGAGGAAGACCATGTGGTAGTGCCATGCAAGGGGGGGTGGCTGTCCCCTGGAGACAGATCCGGCTCACTGGGCCACGGGCTCTCAGTGCCTGCAGGACATCTGCAGCACGGCTTCAATTTCCCTCCATGCTGCTTGCTCCTACAAACCTTTCTGGGGGGGGAGCAAGGGGCTCCCACACCTTCCATTGAAGCACAACCAGCTGGGGGCAGGGGAGGTCCCGGCAGCCCCCTCCCGAGCCCAACATGCCAGCATCTCCTTACCTGGCTCCACAGCTTCTCCAACTTATCCTTCTGGCTCAACAGGAGGGAGTGCACCTCCTCCTGCAGCCTCTTCAAGGGCTGCTGGAGACGCCACTCCAGCTCACTGGTGTAACTGCATGTGGGGAGCATTCCCTGCCCCTCTGCCTGATCCTGCTCCGCTTTCCTCGCCATTGCCCTATGCTCTTCCACCTGCATGAACGGGAGGAGGAAGCATCTCTGAGACGGAATGGATGCATCCAACAACCCCAGGACCCATGCAGGCTCCATGGCCCCAGCCAGCCAGCCAGGGCATGTGGCCAGGAACCCTGCCAGGACCACCCCACTGAGCCACTGGGTGCTGGGAGCTCCCCCTGCACCTCACCTGCTCCTGCAGCTGCTGGGATGGGGTGACCAAGTGCTCCACTGTGGCCCTGGTCCCCTCCTGCTGCTCTGCGTGCTCCTGCAGCTCCTGCTCCTGGTCCGTCAAGCAGCTCAGCACCTTCTGGTCCCGCTGCAGGGAGGAAGACCATGTGGTAGTGCCATGCAAGGGGGGGTGGCTGTCCCCTGGAGACAGATCCGGCTCACTGGGCCACGGGCTCTCAGTGCCTGCAGGACATCTGCAGCACGGCTTCAATTTCCCTCCATGCTGCTTGCTCCTACAAACCTATCTGGGGGGGGAGCAAGGGGCTCCCACACCTTCCATTGAAGCACAACCAGCTGGGGGCAGGGGAGGTCCCGGCAGCCCCCTCCCGAGCCCAACATGCCAGCATCTCCTTACCTGGCTCCTCAGCTTCTCCAACTTATCCTTCTTGCTCAACAGGAGGGAGTGCATCTGCTCCTGCAGCCTCTTCAAGGGCTGCTGGAGACGCCACTCCAGCTCGCTGGTGTAACTGCATGTGGGGAGCATTCCCTGCCCCTCTGCCTGATCCTGCTCCGCTTTCCTCGCCATTGCCCTCAGCTCTTCCACCTGCATGAAGGGGAGGAGGAAGCATCTCTGAGACGGAATGGATGCATCCAACAACCCCAGGACCCATGGAGGCTCCACGGCCCCAGCCAGCAGGCGGTGTGTTCATGTCCAAAGAGGCCTTGGTGGGGGCAGACTGGGCTCTGTTGCCCTCCTGGGAATAGGCGGCTAAGGGGAGCAGGTTTGAGTCCAGAAGCACAGCAGCAAGGGCAGAGCCAGGGCTCCCCACACTGTCCCCGGCCGCCCTGGGCTGAACTCGCACACTTCCTGCTTGGGACCCCCTTCCCACTCCTTCCTGGCTGGGTGGCCCCTGGGGCCGTAGGGTGATGGATGCAGGGTTACACAGGGAGTGGCTGAGGGCCCCAGGGACCCCAGCAGCAGCTCCCCAAGCCAAGCCCCTTCCCCACTGCCTCATTCATGCCGCCCATGCCCTCAGGGAGAGGCTGGGACAGAGCCATATCCTAGGAGAGGAGGGCGGCGGAGGCTGAGCCCCAGGGGAGGGTCCCTGCAGACCAGGGCCTGGGTCCCCAGCCCTGCCCCTTGGGACACCCGGGAAAAGTCTGTGCCTGAGCACCTCAGTGCCGTGCAGGGTGAGGCCCCTCTCCAGTGCCCCCCACTGCCGCCTTTAGCCCTGGGGTGAGCCAAGGAGACTGGAGGTGGGGATGAGGCCCATGAGGTGCTGACGGTGCCTCTCAGCTGCCAGAGGAGTGGACACGGTTCCCACCCGCAGGTCTGGAGTGGGGAAGGGAGGAATGGAGAGGACGGTGGGGCCAGAGCTGCAGGGCTGGGGGGCCCACGGGACTCGGAAGGGCGCCTACCTCTGAGCTGCTGCTGTCCATGGCTTCCAGCTCCTTCGGCTGCCCCACACTGGCAGCCACGCCCTCAACTCGGGAGCCGCTGGCAATGCCCTGCAGCGGGGCTGTCCTGGGCTGCTGCTCTGCTGGCTCCGGGGGCTGCTGCCCCACATGGTGGACCTGGGCCCTGACCTCCTGGGCAGGCTGCCCCCAGTCTGGGACAGGCAGGTCCCCGAGACCCAAGAGCCCCAGCATAGCCCGCAGCAGGCTGTGCAGCTCGATAAAATTCACATCTCCACTTGAGGGGTTGATGGCAGAGTCCAGCAGCTGAGACAGGCTGGGCGGTGCCATCGCTGCTGCTGTGCTCCACTGACCTGTGGGCAGGAGAGACAGCGGGCAGCCGGCGGCCTTCCTCCTGCCCGCGGGTCTCTGCGAGCCCGGTCCCCCCACAGCCCCCCCACCTTCCTTCCCGCCCTCTCTCCCGCCACTCCGCTCCGCAGCTCACCTGCAGCACCAACTGAACCCCCCCTCCCCCTGCCCGCTCTTTATTGCCTACAGCCCGCCGCTCCTCGATGCCCATTGGCTGAGCCCCTTGTCCGCGCTCACAGAGGCCGCGGCTGTTGCCAGGCGGCTGTTCCCGTCCCGCAGCTCCAGCGCTTCTGGGCACGTCGGCAGGCGCGCGAAGCCCGCGTTCCCGTTCCTTGCAATGCCATTCCATTTCCATCCGCAGCCTTAGGGTTTCCTTGCACTTTTTTCCTCTTTGTCCAAACAAAACAAGCTGGCAGAGCAAGCACAAAGCCCACAGTGACAAGATTTGGTTTACACCTCTAAGATTACACAAGGTCAGTCCTACTTTATGCCACCACCCCTATATACGTAATGTCTATTTTTTATTAATAAGCCAAATCATAACATAAAAATACAAAACATGTCCTTTTCCAAACCCCTTTCCTCATGAACCATGCCAAGCGCAAGGTCCTACACCTGGGTCAGAGCAATCCCAGGCACAGCTCCAGGTTGGGCAGAGAAGAGATTCAGAGCAGATCTGTGGAGAAGGACTTGGGGGTGTTGGTCGATGAGAAAATGAACATGAGCCAGCTGCAGTATGTGCTTGCAGCCCAGAAAGCCAAGCGTATTCTGGGCTGCATCAAAAGGAGTGTGACCAGCAGGTCGAGGGAGGTGCTCCTGCCCCTCTACTCTGCTCTGTGAGACCTCACTTGGAGTATTGTGTGCAGTTCTGGTGTCCTCAACATCAAAAGGACATGGAACTGTTGGAACAAGTGCAGAGGAGGCCACGAGGATGATCAGGGGACTGGAGCAGCTCCCATATGAAGATAGGCTGAGAAAGTTGGGGCTGTTCAGCCTGGAGAAGAGAAGGCTGCATGGAGACCTCATAGCAGCCTTCCAGTATCTGAAGGAGGCCTATAGGGATGCTGGGGAGGTACTCTTCATTTACGGACTGTAGTGAGAGGACAAGGAGTAATGGGTTCAAACTTAAATAGAGGAAGTTTAGATTGGATCTGAGGAAGAAATTCTTTACTGTAAGGGTGGTGAGGCCCTGGAATGGGTTGCCCAGGGAAATTGTGAATGCTTCATCGCTGGCGGTGTTCAGGGTTGGGTTGGATCAAGCCTTGGCTGACACAGTTTAGTGTGAGGTGTCCCTGCCCATGGTAGGAGGTTGGAACTGGATGATCTGAAGGTCCTTTCCACCCTAACTGTTCTATGATTCTATGATTCTAAGGGTAGACCTTGGATTCAAACAGCCCGTCTTCATTCATTCTCATGACCTTGGCATGTCAATCCATCAGGAATTTTAGGGTTGTTTTGTAACCCTCAGGAAAGACATGCTGCACTTGCAGCACCTTTCCTGCAGAGCAGGATGCTGTCCTGAGAGCACAAAGGAAAACAATCTGTGTAGCAAGGAATAGGAGGGTAGGATGCACTTGATGTAATTCAGTCGTAATGATCTTAGATTTTAATTGTTTGATGTGGTTGGAGAAGCCAACAGAGGCTGAGGACCAGAGGTAATTGTTTTCTTATTTCTTGCCAGGGATGGCTGGGTTAGAGCCATGCTCTGCAGGTTGCTCAAGCCTAAAGTAGCTGTTAGCAGTAGAGAATCACCAGTGTGAAGATGAGCTCATGCTGAACTCGCCGTGGGCTAGATGTAAATTTGGGGTGCTTAAGAAGTGAAGTCAGAAGCTCTTTGTGCAGGTGTCTGTCTCTGAGTCAGACCTCCTGCTAGACCAATAGCTAGCGCACAGATGCAGTGGAGCAAGTCGGAAGGCACCATATGCCTGCTCTGGGCTTACTCTTCCCCTTGTGATGCAGCCTTACCCCTCAACACTCCACTTCCAGCCCACGTAAATGACCTCAGAGAGCTGAGTACAACCCAAAAGGACCAGTGACACTTCCTTTGTGGCTTGGTTTTCTGCTTTATGGCACTTATGGAAATACCACTTCATGGAACATGGCTATTGCCAATAGGATACATGAGAAAATCCTAGATTTCAATGTTATGGATGCAGAACTCAATGCTCATTTTCACTATAACTTACTGTATAGATCTACCTTTGTCCATAATAAGCAGGTGGGGAAGTTTGAAATGGGTATTTCCAGCAGTATGTCAACAAGATGCAGTGAGACACAAACTGTGGTGAGCTAAACTCAGCATTTCCTTTGTTCTGTGTGCTTCTGCACCAACTTGGCTTTGAAAGTGTTGTATATGGGCAACACCCATCTTTCCAAGTAGGGAACAGGGAGGGCTGATGGGTCGGTAGGTCCAACTGGAGCAGGGTGAGACAATGAACCACAACAATGGGAAAATTCTTTGGTGATGAACAAAGATCTCCCTCACACAGAAGCAGACAGGAACGCAGCAAGGAAATGCAGAAACCTGCATGCAGCCAGGTCAGACCTCACCTCAGCTGTCTCTTTGATGCCCTTCCTATGACAAAGGCATTGCCCTCGTACACAAAATTCACAGTAAGCACCCACTGCCTGGACACATCTCTCAATGGGGGATATTTGCCAGGGCAGAGGAAGTAGCTGCTGATGTCAGAGAAGCCTTGTGTCAAGGCAAGCTGCAGCAGCAGTTGACCTGCAGTCCACCAGATGGGTCTAACCAGAGGCTGTTTTGCTCTTGAAAAGCAAAAGCAGAAGTATCTGCTGACACCAGCAAGGAAACCAGCCCAGCAAAACAGCTTTATGCAAGATGCATTTGAAATCCAGACTGGCTGATAAGAGCAGATCCCATTAGTAATAAATATTTGGAGGCTGTTTATGTGTTTCTGCATGTTTAATTTCCCACCCACAGCTCTTTTTTCTTCCTTTAACTCCTTTGTCTGCAGAAACTGGAAGTCCCTGTTTAAAGACAGAGCCTCCTCTGGAAAGGGACTTTTTACAAGGGCCTGTAGGGGCAGGACAAGGAGTAATGGCTTTAAGTTGAAAAAGGGGATATTTAGATTGGATGTAAGGAAGAAGCTCTTCCCTGTGAGGGTGCTGAGGCGCTGGCACAGGGTGCCCAGAGAAGCTGTGGCTGCCCCATCCCTGGCAGTGTTCAAGGCCAGGTTGGACACAGGGGCTTGGAGCAAGCTGCTCTAGTGGAAGGTGTCCCAGCACCCCAAGGCAGTGAGGGAGAAGGAGTCAGAGTGGAGTCAGGTCCAACTTCAACTGTCAAAAGGCAAGTCGATATGAAACCAAGGGCCATATGTAAAAGACCTGGACGGTTACTCAAAATAAGACCAAAATAGAGGTCAATGCAGTTAAGGCTGGATCAGTAAGAAGGTAGAAAGTATCAGGTCTACAGCTTGGTTTCTATGTCCTGGTTCTTGTTTCTGAGTCAGCCACAGACCTAAATCACTGAAATCAGCACAAAATCAGCTGATTTTTTCAGTGGTCACAGACATTTCTGGTAAATGCAGAGCTGTTGCCATCATTTACAGGATCCTGGGAGGTGAGATACAAGAAACACAGCACTGAGCACATGATGCTTACTTCTGGTACCACTCTCACACTTAATTCCCGGGTATAGAATCATAGAATCACGGAATAGTTTGGATTGGAATGGCCCTTCAAAGCTCATCTAGTCCAACCCACCTGCAATAAGCAGCAACGACTAGTTCAGGTTACCCACAGATATTCCCTGGGGATGCTTCATTTGGAAAGCACGTTGGGTTGGCACAAACTTGCAATAAAGTCCATGCTTTTATTTAATATAAACCTTTCAAAACATGATTCTTCTGCAGTCTTAAAGCAGGTAACACCCCTCGTTATTGCAACCTAGGGCAACTGCTCAGCCAGATTATTCCATTATAGAACTCATCTCCCCTAAAGATCACAAGTGCCCTTCAGCTATTTGGGTGTTAAATGTCAGTGCCTCTAACATGAAGTCTTCTGCTCATCCGAGATTCTTGCTCTGCATGTCATGCTCTATATTGAACTTTAATTTTTGATCTAGGAGATCCCTCATGTTCGGAAGGGAAAACAGTGCAGCAGACTGAAGGACACTATTTACTCTTAAAGTACTCCTTTCTGCTCCAAATTGCTTTCATTTAGCATCCATCAGGCAACTCATCCAAGTAGCCTTTGAATGGCTGCGAGTTGCTTATTCTCAGCCATCCAAACACATTCCAAGGAGGAACAATTTCTCACTGAAGATAAGTAAATAATACTCAGTAATGGCAGGTAAAAGCTCATAGATTTATTGCTTTCTCCACCAGTCATGGACTGGCTTTCTAGTAGATTAATTTCAGTGCAAGTTACTAACATTGTAATTAATACTTTTCCACTTCATGATTGCAGTTAATTGCATTAACGTTAGACAACGTTATAGATAAACTGAAGCATAACAGATAAAAAGCCAGGATGGAGACTTTCTTTATCTACCTTCAGCCCAGTGATGCTCAAGGGCAAAACACACAGACACAGGGTATTACAGACTGTGGGCTTTTTTGTTTTCTGACTACGTTGACAGCCTCAAGCTGCACCAGGGCAGGTTTAGATGGAGATGAGGAACAATTCCTTCCCCAGAGGGTGCTCAGGCATTGGAAGAGGTGCCCAGGGCAGTGCTGGAGTCACCGTCCCTGCAAGTGTTCACACACCATGGAGATGAAGCCCTCAGTGCCATGGGTTAGTGGTGGCCTTAGCAGCGCAGGGAACGGTTGGATTGGATGAGCTTAAAGGGCTTTTCTAACCCAGCTGATCCTCTTGTTTGAACAAAATCTATCCTCCAACTCCCACCTTCTCACCCAAAAGCTGTCAGGCTTTCATCAGTCTACATCAGGAACCAAACACAAGGCAACCGGCTCTTACTTTCCCAAAACCCCAGCTATTTTTAATACGTGCATTTCACTCCATCCCATCCAGGGCGCTCTGAAGACATCAGATGGGAGGCAGAAAATGCTCTTTGCATGGTGTTGAGATGTCTCACTAGGAAAGAGGCTTTGCCCAGGAGTCACAACCTTTGTGTGGTTGCAAATGGGAAAGCAGAACCAGGATGGTTTTTGGTCTTCTTTTTATTCTCAGGAGAAGCCAAGCTGCCCTGCTCGGTGTCAGTAACCCAGGTATCGGAAAGGGGGCTGTGTGCCACATTGAGTTCAGCATAGGAAGTGGTGCAACACTTCCACGAACACAACAGTTGCTGAGACCGCAGAACCTTGGTTTCAGCTGGGGACCCACATGAGCACCGCAGAGCCAAGTGTCTTGGATCCTTACCCCAAAGCAGAAGAGCTCTTTAGCTTTGAACTGAGCTACCCAAGTCAGCAGGAGCTGAATCGCAGGTGGTGAAACACGCTGGTGCTCACTTCACTTGCAAACACAGGGGACATTCTGTATGGGCAGTGTCAGATCTGGTTCTCCTTTGACTTGTCCCTGCTGTTATGAAGAACTCCCTGCCAGCTGCGGGAACAGGAGCCAGGATTTCCTGAGCTCCAACCTCAGCTCTGGCAGGGACTTGCTGAAGAACCATTGCAAACTCCTAAACCCTCTGTCTCAGCTTCCCTATGACACAAAACACCTGGGAGCTTCCCAAGCGTCCCAGACAGCACAGAAGAAGGACCTGGACAGGACAGTGAGTCCATCACCAGCCTCCTGAAGGGTTCAGTGCAGAGTACACCATTCCTGGCAGCTGCCTGTCCCATCTACTCACAAAGAACATACTGCAGACTCAACCACATGCCTGGGCAATGCATCCACCTGCATTACCTAACCATGCATTGTACCGCATTACCTAAGCACATTGGCTGCCCTTGCTGCTGGAATTGTAACTTTTCTGTCTGTTGTAAGTCCTAAAGTGGTTGTTACTGGAATTACTGAAAGGCTGCTTTAACATCCAGCACATCAGCACTCCAGAGAGGAACTGGTCAGCTTTCCCGTGCTATGAGTTGATTCAGGACAGCTCCACGGGTTCATAATTGAGAAGATCTTTTATATGAGACAAGCAACAGGGGAAAGAGCACACAAATTCACCCTCTGGTTTAGCTCCTAAAAGCTGCTCGTTCCCTGAGCGAATGATTTTAGGACTAAATGTTGTTGTTCTTTAAAAGTGCCTGTTTTTGGAAGAGCTTTGACAGTCAGATTTGCAAATGCTTCTAGCTGCACACAGTGCGCTTCCATACTTGGCTTGTTTCTCAATGTAAAAGAATAGTGACATCTCAAGTACAAAGTTCTCTAATGGGAAGGGAAGAAGCATCATCACAGATACAGTAAATCTCAAGCTCTCCATTGACCTCAGCATCAGGAGGAGGAATACAGAGAGTAGAAACTAGGTCAGCATCACAAAGATGAGCCCCCTTGTACTGAGCGTGCTCGGATTAAATCAGAAAGGCCAAACCACAACAAAAAACTGATCTGGAGCAATGGAAAAATCCCTTCTTACATGCTCTGACCATCATAATGTGACCAAGGAGGAACCTCGATCTGCTGCTTAGTGCAGAGGGTCGGTTACTGACGGGTGACACCTACAAAGGAGAAAGTACCCAGAAGCAGAAGATGCCTTCAGCTTGCCTGGATCTCAGGGGCTTTTCTGAGATACTTAAAAATAGCCACTAGATGCTGTCTTGGAGAACTTGAGATGCTGAAAGCATCTGAAAGATTAAGGGGAGAAGTCATGCTTATCTTCAAAGAATGGATCGGGATTAAATGATCGATCCTGGAACCTATAGACGAGGAAAATGAACTTCATTTCCTTATGGAATGACTGCTGAGACCAACTTCCTGCAAGCACCTGGAAAGTAACAGGAAAGAGGGGTTTGTCAAGACCAGGTTTTCTCAAACCAGCCTGGTTGCCTGTTGTGACCTGCTGAGACCCTGTGGGTAAAGGAGAGGCACATTTCATATCACTTCTCCTTACAGAGTCTTTGGATCATGTCTCCCATGGCATTATTTGAGAGACCGGAGTGCATTGGGATACATGTAGGAAGTGCTGGAGAACATTCCAAGGGAGCTGCCTTTAATGGTCCACATCAGAGTGGAAGAACATACCTACGGGTTTCTACTTCCTGAGGTCCTGTTCAGCATCTTCATTGGTAGATCAGCTGATAAAGGGGACCATATCCGTATCATGTCCTTATCAAATTCACAGGCTGTTCCAAGCAGGAAAGGAATCCAAGGACATGGGGAGTGGGGCTATCATTCTGTCCTGGGTTCAGCAGTAGCAGTCATTTTTAATCCTTCTTGGTAGCTGGTGCAGCTCTGTGTTTTTGATTTTGGGCCTGGAAACAGCGCTGATAACACCAGTGTTTTCAGTTACTGCTTGGCGATGTTTAGGCTGGCCAAGGACTTTGTGAGCCTCATGCTCTGCTAGGGAGGAGGGGAAGAGGAGAGGAAGGAGAGACAGGACACCTGACCCAGACTAACCAAAGAGGTTATTCCATGCCACAGCACGTCATGTCCAGGATGTAGAATGGGGAGCAGAGACCCGGAAGGGTGGTGGGGGTGCACCGGTGGGGGTGCACTGCTTGATACTGGGTGGTGAGCAATTGTATCCTTCCCTTGTATTTGCCTTGTCATTATTGTTACTGGTGGGGGTGCACTGGGTGGTCGGGCTTGATATTTGATGGTGAGCTATTGTATTCTCCTTTTCCTTGTATCTGCTTTGTCATTATTATTATTGGTGGTAGCAGTAGTGGTTTGTGTTATACCTTAGTTACTAAACTGCTCTTATCTCAACCTGTGGGAGTTGCATTCTTTCGGTTCTCCTTCCCATCCCTCCAGGAGCGGAGGGAAGAAAGAGTGGGGAGTGAGTGAGAGAGCAACTGTATGGGTTTATAGACTTAAACCATGACACACTCAAAGTGCTCAAATTAGATAAATATTGGGTGGGGGGGTGTGTGTGAGAAAGCACCTTGAACTTCATATGCATAGTAGGAGAGCCCTGAAGACATATCAAGTACTTATTCCCCTCCGTCTTCATTATCCACAGAGTTAACAAAGATCGGCGTTCAAGGTGGGGTTGGACATAGCCTTGGATGGCATGGTTTAGTGGGAGGTATCCCTGCCCATGGCAGGGGGGTTGGAACTGGACGATCTTGAGGTCCTTTCCAACCCTTACTATTCTATGATTCTATGATTCTATGATCTGAGCAGTGGAATGGGTCAGATAGAGACAGAGGTACCATGGAATCAGACCAGCCTGGGCAGCCATTGGAGGGCAGAGGACAAGACCCATACTGTAGATATCAGCACTGATCTGAAAGTTACAGTGCCTAAAGCTGTTGGTGTCTGGTGGTGATGTGGTGCTGACTATGACAGTGGTGAATCCTATAGTCCACCATGGTGCAGTATTCAATGGCATCATGAAATGGCATTTTGGCATGAGCTTCCTCAAAGATTCAAATGCCATTCCCAACATGGACACTAGTAGGGCCCCAGCTGGATTGGCAAGACCAGGTTTGGCATCTCATGTAATAAAATGAGTCAGCCAGAAGGAATCCAGGAGTGAGAGATCTCTGCTCTGAAGAACACAGCTCGTGATGAACAACTGGATAAATGCATTATTTCTTAAAGGGAGACTGGAGAGCCGGGCCGAGCCTTCAGGTGCACACATGGATTCTGCTCTCCCTGCCCATGCTGGACGAAACAACCATGGATTGAACTAAGCAAGACTCAGTGCACTTTGGGTTACACATTAGGAAGGTTTCTCTATCTTTCCAGGGTATTGGAACAGTCTCTGTGGGCAGGGAGTGGTGTCTCCATTATGGGACATCCTTTAGGTAAACCTAAGCATAATTTCTCTGTGGTTTGGTTGGGAAATGAATGGGATAACCTTTGAAGTCAGGCACATGTCTCTATCTCTAATCTTAGGACTGAGTTTGCTGTTGATTTATTGTGGGCCTGAGATCAAATGACCCAGCAGTTTGGAGATGTTTTCCTCACACCACTAAGTCATTGAACTGAAACTTGCTCAGTTACCCTGAAAATTATTAACGAGTGGAAATGTGCCCTGAAGGTGTGAAAGACTCCATAATTGCCCTGTTAAACACCATCTGATAAGCTCCTTCCTAAATGTTACAAACAGCATGATTAATCCCTGCTAGTTTCTTTCAGTTTAATGCCTTTGTAACTGCCATTGTAGATTTGGTCTTTAGATGGTGGGACACTGGCACAGGGTGCCCAGAGAAGCTGTGGGTGCCCCATCCCTGGCAGTGTTCAAGGCCAGGTTGGATGGGGCTTGGAGCAAGCTGCTCCAGTGGAAAGTGTCCCTGCCCATGGCAGGGGTTGGAACTGGATGAGCTTTAAGGTCCCTTCCAACCCAAACCAGTCTGGGATTGTATGATATTCCAATTATAATGGAGAATGGGCAATGCAGTGTTGTTGGATACACTGTGCGGCATTTGAGTGCAGCCAGACTCATGCATGCCTGCTAACATAGAATCACAGAATAGTAAGGGTTGGAAAGGACCTCAAGATCATCGAGTTCCAACCCCCCTGCCATGGGCAGGGACACCTCCCACTAAACCATGCCATCCAAGGCTATGTCCAACCCCACCTTGAACGCCGCCAGGGATGAAGCATTCACAACTTCCCTGGGCAACCCATTCCAGGGCCCCACCACCCTCACAGTAAAGAATTTCTTCCTCAGATCCAATCTAAACCTCCCCTGTTTAAGTTTAAACCCATTACCCCTTGTCCTCTCACCACAGTCCCTAATGAAGAGTCTCTCCCCAGCATCCCTATAGGCCCCCTTCAGGTATTGGAAGGCTGCTATGAGGTCTCCACGCAGCCTTCTCTTCTCCAGGCTGAACAGCCCCAATTTTCTCAGCCTATCTTCATACGAGAGGTGCTCCAGTCCCCTGATCATCTTCGTGGCCCTCCTCTGCACTTGTTCTAACAGTTCCATGTCCTTTTTATGTTGAGGACACCAGAACTGCACTCAATACTCCAAGTGAGGTCTCACGAGAGCAGAGCAGAGGGGCAGGAGCACCTTTGACCTGCTGGTCACACTCCTTTTGATGCAGCCCAGAATACGGTTGGCCTTCTGGGCTGCAAGCGCACACTGCCGGCTCATGTTCATTTTTTCATCAACCCACACCCCCAAGTCCTTCTCTGCAGGGCTGCTCTCAATCTCCTCCCCACCCAATCTGTAGCTGTGCCTGGCATTGCTCCGACCCAGGTGTAGGACCTTGCACTTGGCATGGTTAAACTTCATCAGGTTGGCATCAGCCCACCTCACAAGCGTGTCAAGGTCCCTCTGGATGGCATTCCTTCCCTCCAACGTATCAACCGAACCACACAGCTTGGTGTCATCAGCAAACTTGCTGGGGGCGCACTCAATCCCACTGTCCATGTCACCCACAAAGATGTTGAACAAGACCGGTCCCAACACCGATCCCTGGGGGACCCCACTCGTTACTGGTCTCCAGCTGGACACTGAGCCACTGAGCACTACTCTTTGCGTGCGGCCATCCAGCCAGTTCTTTATCCACCGAGTGGTCCACCTATCAAATTGATGTCTCTCCAACTTAGAGAGAAGGATGTCATGGGAGACAGTGTCAAAGGCTTTACACAAGTCCAGGTAGATGACATCAACTGCTCTAACCCTCTCCATCAGTTCCGTAGCCCCAACACAGAAGGCCACCAGATTGGTCCGTCAGGATTTCCCCTTAGTGAAGCCATGCTGGCTGTCACCAAGTACCTTGTTGTTTTCCATGTGCCTCAGCATGCCTTCCAGGAGAATCTGCTCCAAGATTTTGCCAGGCACAGAGGTGAGGCTGACTGGTCTGTAATTCCCAGGGGCATCCGGGACACAGGACACTTACTTACTTAGGGGACACAGGGCACTTACTTACTTAGGGGACACAGGACACTTACTTACTTAGGGGACACAGGACACTTACTTACTTAGGGGACACAGGACACTTACTTAGGGGACACAGGACACTTACTTACTTAGGGGACACAGGACACTTACTTACTTAGGGGACACAGGACACTTACTTACTTAGGGGACACAGGACACTTTTACTTAGGGGACACAGGACACTTACTTACTTAGGGGACACAGGACACTTACTTACTTAGGGGACACAGGACACTTACTTACTTAGGGGACACAGGACACTTACTTACTTAGGGGACACAGGACACTTACTTACTTAGGGGACACAGGACACTTACTTACTTAGGGGACACAGGACACTTACTTACTTAGGGGCACAGGACACTTACTTAGGGGACACAGGACACTTTTACTTAGGGGACACAGGACACTTTTACTTAGGGGACACAGGACACTTTTACTTAGGGGACACAGGACACTTTTACTTAGGGGACACAGGACACTTTTACTTAGGAGACACAGGACACTTTTACTTAGGGGACACAGGACACTTTTACTTAGGGGACACAGGACACTTTTACTTAGGGGACACAGGACACTTTTACTTAGGGGACACAGGACACTTTTACTTAGGGGACACAGGCTCCCAAATGGGGCTTGTGCAGGCCAGAGAATGCCAGGGGAGTGTGGCAGCTCGGGGGACACAGGCCCTGGGGATGTGGGGTGGCCAGGGGCTGCTCCTCCAGTGACATAGGGCCACAGGCCAGGGATGCTGCCGAGCCCTCCCTGTGCATGATGGGCAGATCCTGAGCCAGGGTCCCTCCACTCAGCACACACAGGCACTCGCACGAACACAAGGATTTATTGAGGAGGTGCCGGGCCACCAGGGCGCCAGGGGTTCAGCCGGGAACCTCCAGGCTTGCTTGGCTTCTGTAGTCTGAGGTCAACGGACCAGGGCAGAGGCAGGATGAGCCGCGGTGACTGCTGAAGGCTGCAGTGGGTGAAGGCTCTCGCGCCTGTACTCTCCTTGCCCCTGAGCACAGGCTGCTGCCTGCCTTGCCAGCAGCTGATGTTGCTCAGCAGCTCTGTAGTGTTGTCATCATCCTGCTGGAAAAGAGAGAGGGGGCAGGCTAAAGCACGGGACAGAATTCCTCATCCCCAAGCAACCCTCAACACCAGCCCTCCTGGGGAAACTGAGGCACGAACCCGCCCATCCCAGATACCCAGCAACACAAAATCACCTTGCTCCTCAGCCTCTCCAACTCATCCTCCTGGCTCAACAGGAAGGAGTGCACCAGCTCCTCCAGCTCCTCTAAGTGCTGCTGGAAACGCCTCTCCAGCTCGCTGATGTCACTGCATGTGGGGAGCATTCCCTCCCCCTCTGCCTCATCCTGCTCCGCTTTCCTCGCCATTGCCCTCAGCTCTTCCACCTGCATGAAGGGGAGGAGGAAGCATTTCTGAGACGGAATGGATGCATCCAACAACCCCAGGACCCATGCAGGCTCCATGGCCCCAGCCAGCCAGCCAGGGCATGTGGCCGGGAACCCTGCCAGGACCACCCCACTGAGCCACTTGGTGCTGGGAGCTCCCCCTGCACCTCACCTGCTCCTGCAGCTGCTGGGATGGGGTGACCAAGTGCTCCACTGTGGCCCTGGTCCCCTCCTGCTGCTCTGCGTGCTCCTGCAGCTCCTGCTCCTGGTCCGTCAAGCAGCTCAGCACCTTCTGGTCCCGCTGCAGGGAGGAAGACCATGTGGTAGTGCCATGCAAGGGGGGGTGGCTGTCCCCTGGAGACAGATCTGGCTCACTGGGCCACGGGCTCTCAGTGCCTGCAGGACATCTGCAGCACGGCTTCAATTTCCCTCCATGCTGCTTGCTCCTACAAACCTATCTGGGGGGGGAGCAAGGGGCTCCCACACCTTCTATTGAAGCACAACCAGCTGGGGGCAGGGGAGGTCCCGGCAGCCCCCTCCCGAGCCCAACATGCCAGCATCTCCTTACCTGGCTCCTCAGCTTCCCCAACTCATCCTCCCGCCTCAACAGGAAGGAGTGCACCAGCTCCTCCAGCTCCTCTAAGTGCTGCTGGAAACGCCTCTCCAGCTCACTGATGTAACTCCATGTGGGGAGCATTCCCTGCCCCTCTGCCTGATCCTGCTCCGCTTTCCTCGCCATTGCCCTCAGCTCTTCCACCTGCGTGAAGGGGAGGAGGAAGCATCTCTGAGACGGAATGGATGCATCCAACAACCCCAGGACCCATGGAGGCTCCACGGCCCCAGCCAGCAGGCGGTGTGTTCATGTCCAAAGAGGCCTTGGTGGGGGCAGACTGGGCTCTGTTGCCCTCCTGGGAATAGGCGGCTAAGGGGAGCAGGTTTGAGTCCAGAAGCACAGCAGCAAGGGCAGAGCCAGGGCTCCCCACACTGTCCCCGGCCGCCCTAGGCTGAACTCGCACACTTCCTCCTTGGGACCCCCTTCCCACTCCTTCCTGGCTGGGTGGCCCCTGGGGCCGCAGGGTGATGGATGCAGGGTTACACAGGGAGTGGCTGAGGGCCCCAGGGACCCCAGCAGCAGCTCCCCAAGCCAAGCCCCTTCCCCACTGCCTCATTCATGCCGCCCATGCCCTCAGGGAGAGGCTGGGACAGAGCCATATCCTAGGAGAGGAGGGCGGCGGAGGCTGAGCCCCAGGGGAGGGTCCCTGCAGACCAGGGCCTGGGTCCCCAGCCCTGCCCCTTGGGACACCCGGGAAAAGTCTGTGCTTGAGCACCTCAGTGCCGTGCAGGGTGAGGCCCCTCTCCAGTGCCCCCCACTGCCGCCTTTAGCCCTGGGGTGAGCCAAGGAGACTGGAGGTGGGGATGAGGCCCATGAGGTGCTGACGGTGCCTCTCAGCTGCCAGAGGAGTGGACACGGTTCCCACCCGCAGGTCTGGAGTGGGGAAGGGAGGAATGGAGAGGACGGTGGGGCCAGAGCTGCAGGGCTGGGGGGCCCACGGGACTCGGAAGGGCGCCTACCTCTGAGCTGCTGCTGTCCATGGCTTCCAGCTCCTTCGGCTGCCCCACACTGGCAGCCACGCCCTCAACTCGGGAGCCGCTGGCAATGCCCTGCAGCGGGGCTGTCCTGGGCTGCTGCTCTGCTGGCTCCGGGGGCTGCTGCCCCACATGGTGGACCTGGGCCCTGACCTCCTGGGCAGGCTGCCCCCAGTCTGGGACAGGCAGGTCCCCGAGACCCAAGAGCCCCAGCACAGCCCGCAGCAGGCTGTGCAGCTCGATTAAATTCACATGTCCACTTGAGAGGTTGATGGCAGAGTCCAGCAGCTGAGACAGGCTGGGCGGTGCCATCGCTGCTGCTGTGCTCCACTGACCTGTGGGCAGGAGAGACAGCGGGCAGCCGGCGGCCTTCCTCCTGCCCGCGGGTCTCTGCGAGCCCGGTCCCCCCGCCGCCCCCCCACCTTCCTTCCCGCCCTCTCTCCCGCCACTCCGCTCCGCAGCTCACCTGCAGCACCAACTGAACCCCCCCCTCCCCCTGCCCGCTCTTTATTGCCTCCAGCCCGCCGCTCCTCGATGCCCATTGGCTGAGCCCCTTGTCCGCGCTCACAGAGGCCCCGGCTGTTGCCAGGCGGCTGTTCCCGTCCCGCAGCTCCAGCGCTTCTGGGCCCGCGTTCCCGTTCCTTGCAATGCCATTCCATTTCCATCCGCAGCCTTAGGGTTTCCTTGCACTTTTTTCCTCTTTGTCCAAACAAAACAAGCTGGCAGAGCAAGCACAAAGCCCACAGTGACAAGATTTGGTTTACACCTCTAAGATTACACAAGGTCAGTCCTACTTTATGCCACCACCCCTATATACGTAATGTCTATTTTTTATTAATAAGCCAAATCATAACATAAAAATACAAAACATGTCCTTTTCCAAACCCCTTTCCTCATGAACCATGCCAAGCGCAAGGTCCTACACCTGGGTCAGAGCAATCCCAGGCACAGCTCCAGGTTGGGCAGAGAAGAGATTCAGAGCAGCCCTGAGGAGAAGGACTTGGGGATGTTGGTCGATGAGAAAATGAACATGAGCCAGCTGCAGTGTGTGCTTGCAGCCCAGAAAGCCAAGTGTATCCTGGGCTGCATCAAAAGGAGTGTGACCAGCAGGTTGAAGGAGGTGCTCCTGCCCCTCTACTCTGCTCTGTGAGACCTCACTTGGAGTATTGAGTGCAGTTCTGGTGTCCTCAACATAAAAAGGACATGGAACTGTTGGAACAAGTGCAGAGGAGGCCACGAGGATGATCAGGGGACTGGAGCAGCTCCTGTATGAAGATAGGATGAGAAAGTTGGGGCTGTTGAGCCTGGAGAAGAGAAGGCTGCGTGGAGACCTCATAGCAGCCTTCCAGTATCTGAAGGAGGCCTATAGGGATGCTGGGGAGGGACTCTTCATTAGGGACTGTAGTGAGAGGACAAGGAGTAATGGGTTCAAACTTAAATAGAGGAAGTTTAGATTGGATATGAGGAAGAAATGCTTTACTGTAAGGGTGGTGAGGCCCTGGAATGGGTTGCCCAGGGAAGTTGTTAATGCTTCATCGCTGGCGGTGTTCAAGGTTGGGTTGGATCAAGCCTTGGGTGACACAGTTTAGTGTGAGGTGTCCCTGCCCATGGTAGGGGGTTGGAACTGGATGATCTGAAGGTCCTTTCCAACCCTAACTGTTCTATGATTCTATGATTCTAAGGGTAGACCTTGGATTCAAACAGCCCGTCTTCATTCATTCTCATGACCTTGGCATGTCAATCCATCAGGAATTTTAGGGTTGTTTCGTAACCCTCAGGAAAGACATGCTGCACTTGCAGCACCTTTCCTGCAGAGCAGGATGCTGTCCTGAGAGCACAAAGGAAAACAATCTGTGTAGCAAGGAATAGGAGGGTAGGATGCACTTGATGTAATTCAGTCGTAATGATCTTAGATTTTAATTGTTTGATGTGGTTGGAGAAGCCAACAGAGGCTGAGGACCAGAGGTAATTGTTTTCTTATTTCTTGCCAGGGATGGCTGGGTTAGAGCCATGCTCTGCAGGTTGCTCAAGCCTAAAGTAGCTGTTAGCAGTAGAGAATCACCAGTGTGAAGATGAGCTCATGCTGAACTCGCCGTGGGCTAGATGTAAATTTGGGGTGCTTAAGAAGTGAAGTCAGAAGCTCTTTGTGCAGGTGTCTGTCTCTGAGTCAGACCTCCTGCTAGACCAATAGCTAGCGCACAGATGCAGTGGAGCAAGTCGGAAGGCACCATATGCCTGCTCTGGGCTTACTCTTCCCCTTGTGATGCAGCCTTACCCCTCAACACTCCACTTTCAGGCCACGTAAATGACCTCAGAGAGCTGAGTACAACCCAAAAGGACCAGTGACACTTCCTTTGTGGCTTGGTTTTCTGCTTTATGGCACTTATGGAAATACCACTTCATGGAACATGGCTATTGCCAATAGGATACATGAGAAAATCCCAGATTTCAATGTTATGGATGCAGAACTCAATGCTCATTTTCACTATAACTTACTATATAGATCTACCTTTGTCCATAATAAGCAGGTGGGGAAGTTTGAAATGGGTATTTCCAGCAGTATGTCAACAAGATGCAGTGAGACACAAACTGTGGTGAGCTAAACTCAGCATTTCCTTTGTTCTGTGTGCTTCTGCACCAACTTGGCTTTGAAAGTGTTGTATATGGGCAACACCCATCTTTCCAAGTAGGGAACAGGGAGGGCTGATGGGTCGGTAGGTCCAACTGGAGCAGGGTGAGACAATGAACCACAACAATGGGAAAATTCTTTGGTGATGAACAAAGATCTCCCTCACACAGAAGCAGACAGGAACGCAGCAAGGAAATGCAGAAACCTGCATGCAGCCAGGTCAGACCTCACCTCAGCTGTCTCTTTGATGCCTTTCCTATGACAAAGGCATTGCCCTCGTACACAAAATTCACAGTAAGCACCCACTGCCTGGACACATCTCTCAATGGGGGATATTTGCCAGGGCAGAGGAAGTAGCTGCTGATGTCAGAGAAGCCTTGTGTCAAGGCAAGCTGCGGCAGCAGTTGACCTGCAGTCCACCAGATGGGTCTAACCAGAGGCTGTTTTGCTCTTGAAAAGCAAAAGCAGAAGTATCTGCTGACACCAGCAAGGAAACCAGCCCAGCAAAACAGCTTTATGCAAGATGCATTTGAAATCCAGACTGGCTGATAAGAGCAGATCACATTAGTAATAAATATTTGGAGGCTGTTTATGCGTTTCTGCGTGTTTAATTTCCCACCTACAGCTCTTTTTTCTTCCTTTAACTCCTTTATCTGCAGAAACTGGAAGTCCCTGTTTAAAGACAGAGCCTCCTCTGGAAAGGGACTTTTTACAAGGGCCTGTAGGGGCAGGACAAGGAGTAATGGCTTTAAGTTGAAGAAGGGGATATTTAGATTGGATGTAAGGAAGAAGCTCTTCCCTGTGAGGGTGCTGAGGCGCTGGCACAGGGTGCCCAGAGAAGCTGTGGCTGCCCCATCCCTGGCAGTGTTCAAGGCCAGGTTGGACACAGGGGCTTGGAGCAAGCTGCTCTAGTGGAAGGTGTCCCAGCACCCCAAGGCAGTGAGGGAGAAGGAGTCAGAGTGGAGTCAGGTCCAACCTCAACTGTCAAAAGGCAAGTCGATATGAAACCAAGGGCCATATGTAAAAGACCTGGACGGTTACTCAAAATAAGACCAAAATAGAGGTCAATGCAGTTAAGGCTGGATCAGTAAGAAGGTAGAAAGTATCAGGTCTACAGCTTGGTTTCTATGTCCTGGTTCTTGTTTCTGAGTCAGCCGCAGACCTAAATCACTGAAATCAGCACAAAATCAGCTGATTTTTTCAGTGGTCACAGACGTTTCTGGTAAATGCAGAGCTGTTGCCATCATTTACAGGATCCTGGGAGGTGAGATACAAGAAACACAGCACTGAGCACATGATGCTTACTTCTGGTACCACTCTCACACTTAATTCCCGGGTATAGAATCATAGAATCATGGAATAGTTTGGATTGGAATGGCCCTTCAAAGCTCATCTAGTCCAACCCACCTGCAATAAGCAGCAACGACTGGTTCAGGTTTCCCACAGATATTCCCTGGGGATGCTTCATTTGGAAAGCACGTTGGGTTGGCACAAACTTGCAATAAAGTCCATGCTTTTATTTAATATAAACCTTTCAAAACATGATTCTTCTGCAGTCTTAAAGCAGGTAACACCCCTCGTTATTGCAACCTAGGGCAACTGCTCAGCCAGATTATTCCATTATAGAGCTCATCTCCCCTAAAGATCACAAGTGCCCTTCAGCTATTTGGGTGCTAAATGTCAGTGCCTCTAACATGAAGTCTTCTGCTCATCCGAGATTCTTGCTCTGCATGTCATGCTCTATATTGAACTTTAATTTTTGATCTAGGAGATCCCTCATGTTCGGAAGGGAAAACAGTGCAGCAGACTGAAGGACACTATTTACTCTTAAAGTACTCCTTTCTGCTCCAAATTGCTTCCATTTAGCATCCATCAGGCAACTCATCCAAGTAGCCTTTGAATGGCTGCGAGTTGCTTATTCTCAGCCATCCAAACACATTCCAAGGAGGAGCAATTTGTCACTGAAGATAAGCAAATAATACTCAGTAATGGCAGGTAAAAGCTCATAGATTTATTGCTTTCTCCACCAGTCATGGACTGGCTTTCTAGTAGATTAATTTCAGTGCAAGTTACTAACATTGTAATTAATACTTTTCCATTTCATGATTGCAGTTAATTGCATTAACGTTAGACAACGTTATAGATAAACTGAAGCATAACAGATAAAAAGCCAGGATGGAGACTTTCTTTATCTACCTTCAGCCCAGTGATGCTCAAGGGCAAAACACACAGACACAGGGTATTACAGACTGTGGGCTTTTTTGTTTTCTGACTACGTTGACAGCCTCAAGCTGCACCAGGGCAGGTTTAGATGGAGATGAGGAACAATTCCTTCCCCAGAGGGTGCTCAGGCATTGGAAGAGGTGCCCAGGGCAGTGCTGGAGTCACCGTCCCTGCAAGTGTTCACACACCATGGAGATGAAGCCCTCAATGCCATGGGTTAGTGGTGGCCTTAGCAGTGCAGGGAACGGTTGGATTGGATGAGCTTAAAGGGCTTTTCTAACCCAGCTGATCCTCTTGTTTGAACAAAATCTAACCTCCAACTCCCACCTTCTCACCCAAAAGCTGTCAGGCTTTCATCAGTCTACATCAGGAACCAAACACAAGGCAACCGGTTCTTACTTTCCCAAAACCCCAGCTATTTTTAATACTTGCATTTCACTCCATCCCATCCAGGGCGCCCTGAAGACATCAGATGGGAGGCAGAAAATGCTCTTTGCATGGTGTTGAGATGTCTCACTAGGAAAGAGGCTTTGCCCAGGAGTCACAACCTTTGTGTGGTTGCAAATGGGAAAGCAGAACCAGGATGGTTTTTGGTCTTCTTTTTATTCTCAGGAGAAGCCAAGCTGCCCTGCTCGGTGTCAGTAACCCAGGTATCGGAAAGGGGGCTGTGTGCCACATTGAGTTCAGCATAGGAAGTGGTGCAACACTTCCACGAACACAACAGTTGCTGAGACCGCAGAACCTTGGTTTCAGCTGGGGACCCACATGAGCACCGCAGAGCCAAGTGTCTTGGATCCTTACCCCAAAGCAGAAGAGCTCTTTAGCTTTGAACTGAGCTACCCAAGTCAGCAGGAGCTGAATCGCAGGTGGTGAAACACTTCACTTGCAAACACAGGGGACATTCTGTATGGGCAATGTCAGATCTGGTTCTCCTTTGACTTGTTCCTGCTGTTATGAAGAACTCCCTGCCAGCTGCGGGAACAGGAGCCAGGATTTCCTGAGCTTCAACCTCAGCTCTGGCAGGGACTTGCTGAAGAACCATTGCAAACTCCTAAACCCTCTGTCTCAGCTTCCCTATGACACAAAACACCTGGGAGCTTCCCAAGCGTCCCAGACAGCACAGAAGAAGGACCTGGACAGGACAGTGAGTCCATCACCAGCCTCCTGAAGGGTTCAGTGCAGAGTACACCATTCCTGGCAGCTGCCTGTCCCATCTACTCACAAAGAACATACTGCAGACTCAACCACATGCCTGGGCAATGCATCCACCTGCATTACCTAACCATGCATTGTACCGCATTACCTAAGCACATTGGCTGCCCTTGCTGCTGGAATTGTAACTTTTCTGTCTATTGTAAGTCCTAAAGTGGTTGTGACTGGAATTACTGAAAGGCTGCTTTAACATCCAGCACATCAGCACTCCAGAGAGGAACTGGTCAGCTTTCCCGTGCTATGAGTTGATTCAGGACAGCTCCACAGGTTCATAATTGAGAAGATCTTTTATATGAGACAAGCAACAGGGGAAAGAGCACACAAATTCACCCTCTGGTTTAGCTCCTAAAAGCTGCTCGTTCCCTGAGCGAATGATTTTAGGACTAAATGTTGTTGTTCTTTAAAAGTGCCTGTTTTTGGAAGAGCTTTGACAGTCAGATTTGCAAATGCTTCTAGCTGCACGCAGTGCGCTTCCATACTTGGCTTGTTTCTCAATGTAAAAGAAACAATAGTGACATCTCAAGTACAAAGTTCTCTAATGGGAAGGGAAGAAGCATCATCACAGATACAGTAAATCTCAAGCTCTCCATTGACCTCAGCATCAGGAGGAGGAATACAGAGAGTAGAAACTAGGTCAGCATCACAAAGATGAGCCCCCTTGTACTGAGCGTGCTGGGATTAAATCAGAAAGGCCAAACCACAGCAAAAAACTGATCTGGAGCAATGGAAAAATCCCTTCTTACATGCTCTGACCATCATAATGTGACCAAGGAGGAACCTCGATCTGCTGCTTAGTGCAGAGGGTCGGTTACTGACGGGTGACACCTACAAAGGAGAAAGTACCCAGAAGCAGAAGATGCCTTCAGCTTGCCTGGATCTCAGGGGCTTTTCTGAGATACTTAAAAATAGCCACTAGATGCTGTCTTGGAGAACTTGAGATGCTGAAAGCATCTGAAAGATTAAGGGGAGAAGTCATGCTTATCTTCAAAGAATGGATCGGGATTAAATGATCGATCCTGGAACCTATAGACGAGGAAAATGAACTTCATTTCCTTATGGAATGACTGCTGAGACCAACTTCCTGCAAGCACCTGGAAAGTAACAGGAAAGAGGGGTTTGTCAAGACCAGGTTTTCTCAAACCAGCCTGGTTGCCTGTTGTGACCTGCTGAGACCCTGTGGGTAAAGGAGAGGCACATTTCATATCACTTCTCCTTACAGAGTCTTTGGATCATGTCTCCCATGGCATTATTTGAGAGACCGGAGTGCATTGGGATACATGTAGGAAGTGCTGGAGAACATTCCAAGGGAGCTGCCTTTAATGGTCCACATCAGAGTGGAAGAACATACCTACGGGTTTCTACTTCCTGAGGTCCTGTTCAGCATCTTCATTGGTAGATCAGCTGATAAAGGGGACCATATCCGTATCATATCCTTATCAAATTCACAGGCTGTTCCAAGCAGGAAAGGAATCCAAGGACATGGGGAGTGGGGCTATCATTCTGTCCTGGGTTCAGCAGCAGCAGTCATTTTTTCTCCTTCTTGGTAGCTGGTGCAGCTCTGTGTTTTTGATTTTGGGCCTGGAAACAGCGCTGATAACACCAGTGTTTTCAGTTACTGCTTGGCGATGTTTAGGCTGGCCAAGGACTTTGTGAGCCTCATGCTCTGCTAGGGAGGAGGGGAAGAGGAGAGGAAGGAGAGACAGGACACCTGACCCAGACTAACCAAAGAGGTTATTCCATGCCACAGCACGTCATGTCCGGGATGTAGAATGGGGAGCAGAGACCCGGAAGGGTGGTGGGGGTGCACCGGTGGGGGTGCACTGCTTGATACTGGGTGGTGAGCAATTGTATCCTTCCCTTGTATTTGCCTTGTCATTATTGTTACTGGTGGGGGTGCACTGGGTGGTCGGGCTTGATATTTGATGGTGAGCTATTGTATTCTCCTTTTCCTTGTATCTGCCTTGTCATTATTATTATTGGTGGTAGCAGTAGTGGTTTGTGTTATACCTTAGTTACTAAACTGCTCTTATCTCAACCTGTGGGAGTTGCATTCTTTCGGTTCTCCTTCCCATCCCTCCAGGAGCGGAGGGAAGAAAGAGTGGGGAGTGAGTGAGAGAGCAACTGTATGGGTTTATAGACTTAAACCACGACACATTCAAAGTGCTCAAATTAGATAAATATTGGGGGGGGTGTGGGGTGTGAGAAAGCACCTTGAACTTCATATGCATAGTAGGAGAGCCCTGAAGACATATCAAGTACTTATTCCCCTCCGTCTTCATTATCCACAGAGTTAACAAAGATCGGCGTTCAAGGTGGGGTTGGACATAGCCTTGGATGGCATGGTTTAGTGGGAGGTGTCCCTGCCCATGGCGGGGGGGTTGGAACTGGATGAGCTTTAAGGTCCCTTCCAACCCAAACCAGTCTGGGATTGTATGATATTCCAATTATAATGGAGAATGGGCAATGCAGTGTTGTTGGATACACTGTGCGGCATTTGAGTGCAGCCAGACTCATGCATGCCTGCTAACATAGAATCACAGAATAGTAAGGGTTGGAAAGGACCTCAAGATCATCGAGTTCCAACCCCCCTGCCATGGGCAGGGACACCTCCCACTAAACCATGCCATCCAAGGCTATGTCCAACCCCACCTTGAATGCTGCCAGCGATGAAGCATTCACAACTTCCCTGGGCAACCCATTCCAGGGCCCCACCACCCTCACAGTAAAGAATTTCTTCCTCAGATCCAATCTAAACCTCCCCTGTTTAAGTTTAAACCCATTATCCCTTGTCCTCTCACCACAGTCCCTAATGAAGAGTCTCTTCCCAGCATCCCTATAGGCCCCCTTCAGGTATTGGAAGGCTGCTATGAGGTCTCCACGCAGCCTTCTCTTCTCCAGGCTCAACAGCCCCAATTTTCTCAGCCTATCTTCATACGAGAGCTGCTCCAGTCCCCTGATCATCTTCGTGGCCCTCCTCTGCACTTGTTCTAACAGTTCCATGTCCTTTTTCTGTTGAGGACACCAGAACTGCACACAATACTCCAAGTGAGGTCTCACGAGAGCAGAGCAGAGGGGCAGGAGCACCTTCAACCTGCTGGTCACACTCCTTTTGATGCAGCCGAGGATACGGTTGGCCTTCTGGGCTGCAAGCGCACACTGCCGGCTCATGTTCATTTTTTCATCAACCCACACCCCCAAGTCCTTCTCTGCAGGGCTGCTCTCAATCTCCTCCCCGCCCAATCTGTAGCTGTGCCTGGCATTGCTCCGACCCAGGTGGAGGACCTTGCACTTGGCATGGTTAAACTTCATCAGGTTGGCATCAGCCCACCTCACAAGCGTGTCAAGGTCCCTCTGGATGGCATTCCTTCCCTCCAACGTATCAACCGAACCACACAGCTTGGTGTCATCGGCAAACTTGCTGAGGGTGCACTCAATCCCACTGTCCGTGTCACCCACAAAGATGTTGAACAAGACCGGTCCCAACACCGATCCCTGGGGGACCCCACTCATTACTGGTCTCCAGCTGGACACTGAGCCACTGAGCACTACTCTTTGCGTGCGGCCATCCAGCCAGTTCTTTATCCACCGCGTGGTCCACCTATCAAATTGATGTCTCTCCAACTTAGAGAGAAGGATGTCATGGGAGACAGTGTCAAAGGCTTTACACAAGTCCAGGTAGATGACATCAACCGCTCTGCCCCTCTCCATCAGTTCCGTAGCCCCTTCATAGAAGGTCACCAGATTGGTCAGGCAGGATTTCCCCTTAGTGAAGCCATGCTGGCTGTCACCAAGCACCTTGTTGGTTTTCATGTGCCTTAGCATGCCTTCCAGGAGAATCTGCTCCAAGATTTTGCCAGGCACAGAGGTGAGACTGACTGCTCTGTAATTCCCTGGGTCATCCATTTTTCCCTTCTTAAAAATGGGGGTTATATTTCCCTTTTTCCAGTCATCGGGAACTTCACCTGACTGCCATGATTTTTCAAATATGATGGACAGTGGCTTAGCAACTTCATTTGCCAGCTCCTTCAGGACCCGTGGATGGATTTCATCCGGTCCCATGGACTTGTATACATTCAGGTTCCTAAGGTGGTCCCGAACAAGATCCTCCCCCACAGTGGGCCCAGGGTCCCCACCCTCACCGTCCCCGCGTCTGCCTTCCAAGACTTGGGTGGTGTGGTCAGAGCATTTGCCCGTAAAGACTGAGGCAAAGAAGTCATTAAAAACCTCAGCCTTCTCCAAATCCAGGGTAGCCAGTTCTCCCGATAGCTTCTGGAGAGGGCCCACGGTGTCCCTAACCTGTCTCTTATTGGCAATGTACCTATAAAATCCCTTCCTGTTATCCTTAACATCCCTAGCCAAGTTTAATTCTAAGTGGGCCTTAGCTTTCCTAACCTGGTCCCTAGCTTCCCGGACAACATCCCTGTATTCTTCCCAGCTGCCTGACCTTGCTTCCACCTTTTATAAGCCTCTTTTTTCCTTCGAATTTTGCTCAGCAGCTCCTTATCCATCCAAGGAGGTCTCCTGGCCCTCCTGCTGAACTTCCTTCTAGTTGGGATGCATCGCTCCTGAGCTTGCAGCAGGTGATCCTTGAATATCAACCAACAGTCTTGGGCCCCCCTGCCCTCTAGGGCTGTATCCCATGGAACCTTACTGAGCAGGTTCCTGAAGAGGCCAAAGTCTGCTCTCTTGAAGTCCAGGGCAGTGAGCTTGCTGCACGCTCTTCTCACTGTCCTGAGGATCTCAAACTCAACCATCTCATGATCGCTGCAATCAAGGCTGCCCTGGAGCGTCACATTCCCAACCAGCCCTTCCCTGTTGGTGAGGACGAGGTCAAGCATGGCACCTCTCCTTGTCGGCTCCTCTATTACTTGCAGAAGGAAGTTGTCTTCCACGCAATCGAGGAACCTTCAGGATTGCTTGTGCCGGGCCGTACCATCCCTCCAACAGATATCAGGGTGGTTGAAGTCTCCCATGAGAACAAGGGCCTGCGAGCGTGAGGCTGCTCCTATCTGCCTATGGAGCGCTTCGTCCAGCAAGTCCCCTTGGTCAGGCGGTCTGTAACAGATCCCCACAATAATGTCACCCATCGCTGTTCTCCCTTTAACCCTGACCCACAAACTCTCTGGCGACTGCTCACCTGTCCCCAGACAGAGTTCCATACTCTCTAGCCTATCCCTAACACAAATAGCAACTCCCCCTCCCCGTCTGCCGGGCCTGTCTTTCCTAAAGAGCCGGTAACCTTCCATTCCAACACACCAGTCATAGGAGCCATCCCACCATGTTTCTGTGATGCCTATGATATCATACCCCCGTAGATGTGCACACATCTCTAATTCCTCTTGTTTGTTCCCCATACTACGGGCATTTGTATAGAGGCATTTGAGCCGAGATCCATTTGAAGCTGGCTCATTGGCTGGAGCAGCTGGAATATCCCTACATTGCTCCGAACGTTTACTATAGGTGCTACCAACCGACTGGGTGTGTTGGGATGGAATGATGCCCCCCTCCCCCAACACATCTAGTTTAAAGCATCCTTGACCAGCCTGGCAAGCCTCCTACCAAATCCACTCTTCCCCTTCTTTGTTAGACCAGCTCCACCAGCCCCCAGTAGACCTGGCCTACTATATTGAGTCCCATGGTCAAGGTACCCAAACCCCCGACTATAGCACCACCCTTCTAACCATTTATTTACCTGCCCAATCCTCCTAGCCTTTTCAAGGTCCTGCCCTGTATCCTGGAGAATTGACGAAAAGACAATCTGAGCTCCAGAGCCCCTAACCACCTCTCCCAGAGCTCTGTAGTCCTTCTTTATGGTCTCCGGGCTACTGCTATCTATATCAGTAGCACCCACATGTATTACCAGGAGTGGGTAATAGTCAGTGGGACCGACTAGAGCAGGCAGCTTCTCGGCCACATCCCTGATCCGAGCCCCTGGTAGGCAACACACCTCCCTTGAGGCTGGGTCAGGCCGACAGATGGGTGCCTCTGTGCCTTTCAGATTAGAGTCCCCGACTACTACGACCCGCCGCTTTTTCCTGGCAGCACCAGCAGTGACCTTCTTTACCAGTGCACCAGCTGGTTGCGCCTGGTGGGAGCGCTGTTGCTCATCAGTCCCCTGCAGGATAGCAGAGCGCTGTTGCTCATCAGCCCCCTGCAGGACAGCAAAGCGGTTCTGGGTGGGGACAACAGATGTAGGAGGAAGCCCCTTGCTTTTAATTACCCTCTTCCTCCTTTTTTTGTTGTTTTTTTCTGTTACCTTTTCCCAGCTCCCTGGGTTAGCAGCCTCCTTTCCTGCATGGGCAACAGTAGACACTCGAGGCCCCGGAACAGGCTGCTCCTGGAGCAAGCAGCGCTGCTCCCCCTCAGCTTCCCTGACCCCTTTCAGCCTGGTAACAGCTTCCTGCAGCTCAGCCACCTGCTGCAGGAGGACCTCCACCAGGGAACGCAGAGTGTAGCCCTGCCCATTGCTCACCCTTCCCTTAGGATACCCCAAGCTCTGCACTACAGCCTCCCTTCCCGTCGGCTCCGTCTGGGTGCCTACGCTGGCCACCACCGGCGCAGCCAGAGCAGAGCTCCCAGACCGAGCCTTGCCCGCACGGCGAGCGTTCACCATCCCGCTCACCACCCCGCTCGCCTGCCCGCGCGAACTGCCTCGAGCCCGCCCTGTTCGCCGCGCTCCGGGTCGCTCGCTCCCTGGGGCAGGATTTTACCCAGTCAGCTCTGCCGCCGGGCCTCCTGCGCCGCCCCCTCTGAGTCAGCCGCTCGCCTCCGCGGAGCTGCAGGCTCCCGGGCAGGCCTTGTCGAGGACTTGAAGCTCCCTCGGGGCAAGTTGCTGCTCCGAGGTGAAGCTCGTAGTCGCCGAGCCTCCCCCCCGCCCCGATCAGGCGCTGCAGGCCTCTCTACTGATGGCACTGTGGCAAAAACACTACAAAAAGGCATGCAGAAATTACGGCCTGGCTTTCTACCCAAAATCCAGATTTCATTTTCTCTCAACATACTTCTACCCAATATCAGAATTCTGATGTACTATCCCCAACTGAGACTAGCCTGCATTCTGTAATGGCTAATGCTGCATTGGAAATGATGAAAATACATCAGCCTGCATATATTGTGGATACGGTGAACAGCCTTTTTCTCAAATAAGAAAGTCTCTAAAAACTACTTGCTATGCATCTTTAATTTACTGGCAATGAAAAGTCCCAATAAACCTGTAATACATACACACAACTCTATCATATATTACATATTAAGGCAAAGGCTATAAACAGGAAATAAGCACAATATTGTTTATAGCTGCTTATAAAACATGTCCATCTATTTGAGTTTTGCACACAGCACAGCGATATTGCAGGACAGTAAACTTCAGAGAATTACTGGGATTTTGAGCAAAATTATGAGCTATCCGCATATAAAGCGGTTTCAATTATGAGCAGCTTTGTTAGAAGACGTGCTTAGAAACACATAGGTTTTTTGTTTTCCTTGTAATTAAATACGTCGGGCCTCAATTTCAGAATCCAGGAAATCATCAAATCATTTATGACAAAAGGGATTAGAGAACATGTGGCTTGGTCAAGAATGTCATACCCCAAAGGATAATGAGACAATAATTTTGAATACAAACCGACTAAACCTCTAACAGCCCCAAGCACGCTTTCAGTGCAGTTACAAGCTGCTGCTACAGTACATTACACACCTGCCTGTTACCATTCATTTTAATCAAATACTGAAAGTTGTCCCAACATTCTAACAGTTTACAAAGGTATATACACATCAGAAACCCAAGTATATTATTAAACTACAGAAATACAAAATACTGGTTCACGGCAATGCTAAACAAAGGTGTAAAATCTATTGCACAACCTAAAAGGTCATTACTTGGAAAATCCTGAGCTAATGTGCTATTACCAAACAATTCAGGCACCTCTGTCTTGCGGTGGTTGTGAAAGGCACTCTTGGTAGTTTTAACCAGTTTCCGGGGCCGCGGGGCAGCAAGATGGTGCTCCAAGGGATTCGCAGCAGCGACGGCAGGCAGCGCTAAAGGCTCAGGCGGAGGCATGGATGGCATCACCGGAGATAAGGCTTTAGCCGCCGAAGCAGCTGCAGCTCTCTCCGATTTCATATCCCGCAGAGTCTCTCGGATAAGCTTCCATAGCGTAGAATATTTTTGGGCCTCACGCGCTGCCTTCCCCCCATCAGTTATAGTGTCCCAGAGCTGGACGCCTATCGCCTCCCATGTGGATATTTCAAATGCTGTTCCAATCCCGCTAAATAGCCCCTTTTCTTTACTCCACTGGAGTAGCCCTTTAAATACCTCTTCTTCATATTTAATCCCTCTCTTTGAGAGGATGTGTTGGAGGAGATTGAGGACAGATGCCTCTTCCATTCCTCCCCGACCGCCACTTGCCTTTATCGGAGTGGACCTTTATTCACAGAGACACTTTTCTTCTGCGGCACACGCGTGCTTCCTCTACATCGGCAGGGCTGCTGCCGGCTGCTTTTCGGTCGGCTTCCCACCTGTCAGGCCGGCGCTGATCTTCACCGCCGAAGCAGCTCTCAGGAGGCAGATCCAAAGGTCCCTATTCAGGCGCCACTTGTTGCAGGGGATCTCATGGACAACACAATACTGATCAATGTGATCAAACATTGCTAATTTATTAAACACAAGCACCACCTTTTATAGCAAAGTTACGGAGTACTGGAACGTTCAATAACATCTGATCGGATAACACCTCTGAGCCAGCTGTTAGCAAGAGCTTAATTATTGGTTGCAGCTGAACAAGCAGGTTTGCCTTGTGGTAATGAAAGGTTGGATTGCTCACATGTCCATTCTCAACAAGAAACACTTCCACAGAAGTCAGCAGGAAACTCTGCATTTTGAGCACCCAAGACACAAGATGTTAATGTTTTCCTGTTGTCTTTCAAGAATGTGTATGTTATAGACTGTGAGTAAATCTAAAACCAACAAGAGCTGCTCTCTACTACCTGCTACTTCAAATTTACACCGGGAATATAAGGTGAGATGGGGAGAGCAATTTGACTGTGAATGGGCATGTGAGCCATCCAGACAACTGCTTGACAATTGTAAGGTAGTGACCCACAGGCACTGAGGCCTCGCCTGGGGGTTACTAAAGTTCGTGTACATGCAGAAGTCTTGAGAAAGTTGGCACGGAAAGCTGCTGAGAGAGATGTGCAGGAAGGAACTGATAACTGTAACCTTGAAACATATGCTGTAATAGTTAACCAATCATTAAGCTGTTACTAACAGTTAGCTGAGAGATATTAACCAATCATATATTAAGCAGGACACCAAGTAGAATGTAGGTGGAGAGCACTACGCATGTGGACAGAGGGTCTGAACGAATCCTATTCTGTATTTAGTCGCGTGAACAATGCATGTATCCAATTAGAGTTGCGTGTGTTAATGATAGACAAGTAGAATGTCTATATAAACTGAGCTATCTGCGCAATAAAGTTGGCACAGCTTGATCATATTGGTCCTGCGTGCTGTGTCCGGGACTTCTGCGTCAACAGTGAGAACCAGTGCAAACAGAAGGACAGCTCTCACAGAGGCCTGCTGCTGCATCCCAATGCGTGAGTGAAGGAAGCAGCTAAGACTCAAATCCTGGCCAGGCACATTTCCTAATTAAGCTGTATTCATTAAAGACCTGGCCTCCGAAGCCAGACTAACACAGGCAAACAACTGCAACAGCCCCTCTTAGCTCACTCCCATCACAATGACTCAGAGGCCCAGATTTGCTTCTGGAGCTCTGTTGGAATCCCCTAAGCAGGATTAGTGCTGATGAAAAGTTGGCCCTGAGCACTCCCTTTAGAGTCAGTAAAAGATGAATGCACATTTCCAGGACATGTTTCACACCGGGCAGACAAAGTGAATGAGACAATAAAAGTGCTTACTTCTCTCTGATGATGACTGCCCAGGGCCTCTCTGGCTGCACAGGGCTCAGGAACACCCAAGGACTTGGGAAGCAGTGTTCATGAGAACTGGGCTCTCAGGGCCTACTCCAAGGCAGAAACAGAAATTCTGAGCATTCTCTCTAAACCCAGCCACCCAAAAGTGAAAAACAATCAAAGGCCCGAATCCTTCCTCTTGAGGCAAACGCTGCCTCAGCATCTTTCAGAAAGACCCCCTGCAAATACTGACAGAGTGATGTGGAGCTCTGAGCAGCCCTGAGCCACGCATCACCCATGTGAAGAGAAGGAAAGCAGCTGGATGGTGCTCAGTCCTCTGCAGAAGAGAGAGCACAGCAGTGGGCTGGGGCTGGGAAGCGCTTTTGGCATGATGATGTGTGCTCCTGCTGCTCTTCCCACCTAGGTGCCCATTTGCCACTGCCTGCAGCAGCAACTGAGCATCCTCCTTCCACTGCTGCACTGCCCGGCTCCCCTGGCCCCACTTTAGAATCATAGAACAGAATCACAAAAGAGTTATGATTGGAAAGGACCTGAAGATCATCCAGTTTCAACCCCCTACCATGGGCAGGGACACCTCACACTAAACCATGCCACCCAAGGCTATGTCCAACCCCACCTTGAACACCGCCAGGGATGGAGCATTCACAACTTCCAGGGAAACCCATTCCAGGGCCTCACCACCCTCACAGTAAAGAATTTCTTCCTCATATCCAATCTAAACTTCCCCTGTTTCAGTTTGAACCCATTACCCCTTGTCCTCTCACTACAGTCCCTAATGAAGAGTCCCTCCCCAGCATCCCTATAGGCCCCCTTCAGATACTGGAAGGCTGCTATGAGGACTCCACGCAGCCTTCTCTTCTCCAGGCTCAACAGCCCCAGTTTTCTCATCCTATCTTCATATGGGAGCTGCTCCAGTCCCCTGATCATCCTCATGGCCTCCTCTGCACTTGTTCTAACAGTTCCATGTCCTTTTGATGTTGAGGACACCAGAACTGCACACAATACTCCAAGTGAGGTCTCACGAGAGCAGAGTAGAGGGGCAGGATCACCTCCTTCAACCTGCTGGTCACACTCCTTTTGATGCAGCCCAGGATACACTTGGCTTTCCGGGCTGCAAGCGCACACTGCAGCTGGCTCATGTTCATTTTCTCATCGACCAACATCCCCAAGTCCTTCTCTGCAGGGCTGCTCTGAATCTCTTCTCTGCCCAACCTGCAGCTGTGCATGGGATTGCTCTGACCCAGGTGTAGGACCTTGCACTTGGCATGGTTAAGCTTCATCAGGTTGGCATCAGCCCACCTCACAAGCGTGTCAAGGTCCCTCTGGATGGCATTCCTTCCCTCCAATGTATCAACCGAACCACACAGCTTGGTGTCATCGGCAAACTTGCTGAGGGCGCACTCAATCCCACTGTCCATGTCACCCACAAAGATGTCGAACAAGACCGGTCCCAACACCGATCCTTGGGGGACACCACTCGTTACTGGTCTCCAGCTGGACACTGAGCCACTGAGCACTACTCTTTGCGTGCGGCCATCCAGCCAGTTCTTTATCCACCAAGTGGTCCACCTATCAAATTGATGTCTCTCCAACTTAGAGAGAAGGATGTCATGGGAGACAGTGTCAAAGGCTTTACACAAGTCCAGGTAGATAACATCAACTGCTCTAACCCTCTCCATCAGTTCCGTAGCCCCAACACAGAAGGCCACCAGATTGGTCCGTCAGGATTTCCCCTTAGTGAAGCCATGCTGGCTGTCACCAAGTACCTTGTTGTTTTCCATGTGCCTCAGCATGCCTTCCAGGAGAATCTGCTCCAAGATTTTGCCAGGCACAGAGGTGAGGCTGACTGGTCTGTAATTCCCAGGGGCATCCGGGACACAGGACACTCTGGGGACACAGGACACTCTGGGGACACAGGACACTCTGGGGACACAGGCTCCCAAATGGGGCTTGTGCAGGCCAGAGAATGCCAGGGGAGTGTGGCAGCTCGGGGGACACAGGCCCTGGGGATGTGGGGTGGCCAGGGGCTGCTCCTCCAGTGACATAGGGCCACAGGCCAGGGATGCTGCCGAGCCCTCCCTGTGCATGATGGGCAGATCCTGAGCCAGGGTCCCTCCACTCAGCACACACAGGCACTCGCACGAACACAAGGATTTATTGAGGGGGTGCTGGGCCACCAGGGCGCCAGGGGTTCAGCCGGGAACCTCCAGTCTTGCTTGGCTTCCGTAGTCTGAGGTCAAAGGACCACGGCAGAAGGGGCGGGATGAGCCGCGGTGACTGCTGAAGGCTGCAGTGGGTGAAGGCTCTCACGCCTGTACTCTCCTTGCCTCTGAGCACAGGCTGCTGCCTGCCTTGCCAGGAGCTGATGTTGCTCAGCAGCTCTGTAGTGTTGTCATCATCCTGCTGGAAAAGAGAGAGGGGGCAGGCTAAAGCACGAGACAGAATTCCTCATCCCCAAGCAACCCTCAACACCAGCCCTCCTGGGGAAACTGAGGCACGAACCCGCCCATCCCAGATACCCAGCAACACAAAATCACCTTGCTCCTCAGCTTCTCCAACTCATCCTCCTGGCTCAACAGGAGGGAGTGCACCTGCTCCTGCAGCCCCTTCAAGGGCTGCTGGAGACGCCTCTCCAGCTCGCTGGTGTAAGTCGATGTGGGGAGCACTGCCTGCCCCTCTGCCTGATCCTCCTCCGCTTTCCTCGCCATTGCCCTCAGCTCTTCCACCTGCATGAAGGGGAGGAGGAAGCATTTCTGAGACGGAATGGATGCATCCAACAACCCCAGGACCCATGCAGGCTCCATGGCCCCAGCCAGCCAGCAAGGGCATGTGGCCAGGAACCCTGCCAGGACCACCCCACTGAGCCACTTGGTGCTGGGAGCTCCCCCTGCACCTCACCTGCTCCTGCAGCTGCTGGGATGGGGTGACCAAGTGCTCCACTGTGGCCCTGGTCCCCTCCTGCTGCTCTGCCTGCTCCTGCAGCTCCTGCTCCTGGTCCGTCAAGCAGCTCAGCACCTTCTGGTCCCACTGCAGGGAGGAAGACCATGTGGTAGTGCCATGCAAGGGGGGGTGGCTGTCCCCTGGAAACAGATCCGGCTCACTGGGCCATGGGCTCTCAGTGCCTGCAGGACATCTGCAGCACGGCTTCAATTTCCCTCCATGCTGCTTGCTCCTACAATCCTATCTGGGGGGGGAGCAAGGGGCTCCCACACCTTCCATTGAAGCACAACCAGCTGGGGGCAGGGGAGGTCCCGGCAGCCCCCTCCCGAGCCCAACATGCCAGCATCTCCTTACCTGACTCCACAGCTTCCCCAACTCATCCCGCCTCAACAGGAAGGAGTGCACCAGCTCCTGCAGCTCCTCTAAGTCCTGCTGGAAACGCCTCTCCAGCTCGCTGATGTCACTGCATGTGGGGAGCATTCCCTCCCCCTCTGCCTCATCCTGCTCCGCTTTCCTCGCCATTGCCCTCAGCTCTTCCACCTGCATGAAGGGGAGGAGGAAGCATTTCTGAGACGGAATGGATGCATCCAACAACCCCAGGACCCATGCAGGCTCCATGGCCCCAGCCAGCCAGCCAGGGCATGTGGCCAGGAACCCTGCCAGGACCACCCCACTGAGCCACTTGGTGCTGGGAGCTCCCCCTGCACCTCACCTGCTCCTGCAGCTGCTGGGATGGGGTGACCAAGTGCTCCACTGTGGCCCTGGTCCCCTCCTGCTGCTCTGCCTGCTCCTGCAGCTCCTGCTCCTGGTCCGTCAAGCAGCTCAGCACCTTCTGGTCCCACTGCAGGGAGGAAGACCATGTGGTAGTGCCATGCAAGGGGGGGTGGCTGTCCCCTGGAAACAGATCCGGCTCACTGGGCCATGGGCTCTCAGTGCCTGCAGGACATCTGCAGCACGGCTTCAATTTCCCTCCATGCTGCTTGCTCCTACAATCCTATCTGGGGGGGGAGCAAGGGGCTCCCACACCTTCCATTGAAGCACAACCAGCTGGGGGCAGGGGAGGTCCCGGCAGCCCCCTCCCGAGCCCAACATGCCAGCATCTCCTTACCTGACTCCACAGCTTCCCCAACTCATCCCGCCTCAACAGGAAGGAGTGCACCAGCTCCTGCAGCTCCTCTAAGTCCTGCTGGAAACGCCTCTCCTGCTCGCTGATGTCACTGCATGTGGGGAGCATTCCCTCCCCCTCTGCCTCATCCTGCTCCGCTTTCCTCGCCATTGCCCTCAGCTCTTCCACCTGCATGAAGGGGAGGAGGAAGCATTTCTGAGACGGAATGGATGCATCCAACAACCCCAGGACCCATGCAGGCTCCATGGCCCCAGCCAGCCAGCCAGGGCATGTGGCCGGGAACCCTGCCAGGACCACCCCCCTGAGCCACTTGGTGCTGGGAGCTCCCCCTGCACCTCACCTGCTCCTGCAGCTGCTGGGATGGGGTGACCAAGTGCTCCACTGTGGCCCTGGTCCCCTCCTGCTGCTCTGCGTGCTCCTGCAGCTCCTGCTCCTGGTCCGTCAAGCAGCTCAGCACCTTCTGGTCCCGCTGCAGGGAGGAAGACCATGTGGTAGTGCCATGCAAGGGGGGGTGGCTGTCCCCTGGAGACAGATCCGGCTCACTGGGCCACGGGCTCTCAGTGCCTGCAGGACATCTGCAGCACGGCTTCAATTTCCCTCCATGCTGCTTGCTCCTACAAACCTATCTGGGGGGGGAGCAAGGGGCTCCCACACCTTCCATTGAAGCACAACCAGCTGGGGGCAGGGGAGGTCCCGGCAGCCCCCTCCCGAGCCCCACATGCCACCATCTCCTTACCTGGCTCCCCAGCTTCTCCAGCTCATCCTCCGGGCTCAACAGGAGGGAGTGCACCTGCTCCTCCAGCCTCTTCAAGGGCTGCCGGAGATGCCTCTCCAGCTCGCTGGTGTAACTCCATGTGGGGAGCACTGCCTGCCCCTCTGCCTGCTCCTCCTCCGCCTTCCTCGCCATTGCCCTCAGCTCTTCCACCTGCATGAAGGGGAGGAAGAAGCATCTCTGAGATGGAATGGATGCATCCAACAACCCCAGGACCCATGCAGGCTCCATGGCCCCAGCCAGCCAGCCAGGGCATGTGGCCGGGAACCCTGCCAGGACCACCCCCCTGAGCCACTTGGTGCTGGGAGCTCCCCCTGCACCTCACCTGCTCCTGCAGCTGCTGGGATGGGGTGACCAAGTGCTCCACTGTGGCCCTGGTCCCCTCCTGCTGCTCTGCGTGCTCCTGCTGCTCCTGCTCCTGGTCCGTCAAGCAGCTCAGCACCTTCTGGTCCCGCTGCAGGGAGGAAGACCATGTGGTAGTGCCATGCAAGGGGGGGTGGCTGTCCCCTGGAGACAGATCCGGCTCACTGGGCCACGGGCTCTCAGTGCCTGCAGGACATCTGCAGCACGGCTTCAATTTCCCTCCATGCTGCTTGCTCCTACAAATCTATCTGGGGGGGGAGCAAGGGGCTCCCACACCTTCCATTGAAGCACAACCAGCTGGGGGCAGGGGAGGTCCCGGCAGCCCCCTCCCGAGCCCAACATGCCAGCATCTCCTTACCTGGCTCCCCAGCTTCTCCAGCTCATCCTCCGGGCTCAACAGGAGGGAGTGCACCTGCTCCTCCAGCCTCTTCAAGGGCTGCAGGAGATGCCTCTCCAGCTCGCTCGTGTAACTCCATGTGGGGAGCACTGCCTGCCCCTCTGCCTGCTCCTCCTCCGCTTTCCTCGCCATTGCCCTCAGCTCTTCCACCTGCATGAAGGGGAGGAGGAAGCATCTCTGAGACGGAATGGATGCATCCAACAACCCCAGGACCCATGCAGGCTCCACGGCCCCAGCCAGCAGGTTGTGTGTTCATGTCCAAAGAGGCCTTGGTGGGGGCAGACTGGGCTCTGTTGCCCTCCTGGGAATAGGCGGCTAAGGGGAGCAGGTTTGAGTCCAGAAGCACAGCAGCAAGGGCAGAGCCAGGGCTCCCCACACTGTCCCCGGCCGCCCTGGGCTGAACTCGCACACTTCCTGCTTGGGACCCCCTCCCGCTCCTTCCTGGCTGGGTGGCCCCTGGGGCCGTAGGGTGATGGATGCAGGGTTACACAGGGAGTGGCTGAGGGCCCCAGGGACCCCAGCAGCAGCTCCCCAAGCCAAGCCCCTTCCCCACTGCCTCATTCATGCCGCCCATGCCCTCAGGGAGAGGCTGGGACAGAGCCATATCCTAGGAGAGGAGGGCGGCGGAGGCGGAGGCTGAGCCCGAGCCCCAGGGGAGGGTCCCTGCAGACCAGGACCTGGGTCCCCAGCCCTGCCCCTTGGGACACCCGGGAAAAGCCTGTGCCTGAGCAGCTCAGTGCCGTGCAGGGTGAGGCCCCTCTCCAGTGCCCCCCACTGCCGCCTTTAGCCCTGGGGTGAGCCAAGGAGACTGGAGGTGGGGATGAGGCCCATGAGGTGCTGACGGTGCCTCTCAGCTGCCAGAGGAGTGGACACGGTTCCCACCCGCAGGTCTGGAGTGGGGAAGGGAGGAATGGAGAGGACGGTGGGGCCAGAGCTGCAGGGCTGGGGGGCCCACGGGACTCGGAAGGGCGCCTACCTCTGAGCTGCTGCTGTCCATGGCTTCCAGCTCCTTCGGCTGCCCCACACTGGCAGCCACGCCCTCAACTCGGGAGCCGCTGGCAATGCCCTGCAGCGGGGCTGTCCTGGGCTGCTGCTCTGCTGGCTCCGGGGGCTGCTGCCCCACATGGTGGACCTGGGCCCTGACCTCCTGGGCAGGCTGCCCCCAGTCTGGGACAGGCAGGTCCCCGAGACCCAAGAGCCCCAGCACAGCCCGCAGCAGGCTGTGCAGCTCGATTATATTCACATGTCCCCTTGAGGGGTTGATGGCAGCGTCCAGCAGCTGAGACAGGCTGGGCGGTGCCATCGCTGCTGCTGTGCTCCACTGACCTGTGGGCAGGAGAGACAGCGGGCAGCCGGCGGCCTTCCTCCTGCCCGCGGGTCTCTGCGAGCCCGGTCCCCCCACAGCCCCCCCACCTTCCTTCCCGCCCTCCCTCCCGCCACTCCGCTCCGCAGCTCACCTGCAGCACCAACTGAACCCCCCCCTCCCCCTGCCCGCTCTTTATTGCCTCCAGCCCGCCGCTCCTCGATGCCCATTGGCTGAGCCCCTTGTCCGCGCTCACAGAGGCCCCGGCTGTTGCCAGGCGGCTGTTCCCGTCCCGCAGCTCCAGCGCTTCTGGGCCCGCGTTCCCGTTCCTTGCAATGCCATTCCATTTCCATCCGCAGCCTTAGGGTTTCCTTGCACTTTTTTCCTCTTTGTCCAAACAAAACAAGCTGGCAGAGCAAGCACAAAGCCCACAGTGACAAGATTTGGTTTACACCTCTAAGATTACACAAGGTCAGTCCTACTTTATGCCACCACCCCTATATACGTAATGTCTATTTTTTATTAATAAGCCAAATCATAACATAAAAATACAAAACATGTCCTTTTCCAAACCCCTTTCCTCATGAACCATGCCAAGCGCAAGGTCCTACACCTGGGTCAGAGCAATCCCAGGCACAGCTCCAGGTTGGGCAGAGAAGAGATTCAGAGCAGCCCTGAGGAGAAGGACTTGGGGATGTTGGTCGATGAGAAAATGAACATGAGCCAGCTGCAGTGTGTGCTTGCAGCCCAGAAAGCCAAGCGTATCCTGGGCTGCATCAAAAGGAGTGTGACCAGCAGGTTGAAGGAGGTGCTCCTGCCCCTCTACTCTGCTCTGTAAGACCTCACTTGGAGTATTGAGTGCAGTTCTGGTGTCCTCAACATAAAAAGGACATGGAACTGTTGGAACAAGCGCAGAGGAGGCCACGAGGATGATCAGGGGACTGGAGCAGCTCCTGTATGAAGATAGGATGAGAAAGTTGGGGCTGTTGAGCCTGGAGAAGAGAAGGCTGCGTGGAGACCTCATAGCAGCCTTCCAGTATCTGAAGGAGGCCTATAGGGATGCTGGGGAGGGACTCTTCATTAGGGACTGTAGTGAGAGGACAAGGAGTAATGGGTTCAAACTTAAATAGAGGAAGTTTAGATTGGATATGAGGAAGAAATGCTTTACTGTAAGGGTGGTGAGGCCCTGGAATGGGTTGCCCAGGGAAGTTGTTAATGCTTCATCGCTGGCGGTGTTCAAGGTTGGGTTGGATCAAGCCTTGGGTGACACAGTTTAGTGGGAGGTGTCCCTGCCCATGGTAGGGGGTTGGAACTGGATGATCTGAAGGTCCTTTCCAACCCTAACTGTTCTATGATTCTATGATTCTAAGGGTAGACCTTGGATTCAAACAGCCCGTCTTCATTCATTCTCATGACCTTGGCATGTCAATCCATCAGGAATTTTAGGGTTGTTTCGTAACCCTCAGGAAAGACATGCTGCACTTGCAGCACCTTTCCTGCAGAGCAGGATGCTGTCCTGAGAGCACAAAGGAAAACAATCTGTGTAGCAAGGAATAGGAGGGTAGGATGCACTTGATGTAATTCAGTCGTAATGATCTTAGATTTTAGTTGTTTGATGTGGTTGGAGAAGCCAACAGAGGCTGAGGACCAGAGGTAATTGTTTTCTTATTTCTTGCCAGGGATGGCTGGGTTAGAGCCATGCTCTGCAGGTTGCTCAAGCCTAAAGTAGCTGTTAGCAGTAGAGAATCACCAGTGTGAAGATGAGCTCATGCTGAACTCGCCGTGGGCTAGATGTAAATTTGGGGTGCTTAAGAAGTGAAGTCAGAAGCTCTTTGTGCAGGTGTCTGTCTCTGAGTCAGACCTCCTGCTAGACCAATAGCTAGCGCACAGATGCAGTGGAGCAAGTCGGAAGGCACCATATGCCTGCTCTGGGCTTACTCTTCCCCTTGTGATGCAGCCTTACCCCTCAACACTCCACTTTCAGGCCACGTAAATGACCTCAGAGAGCTGAGTACAACCCAAAAGGACCAGTGACACTTCCTTTGTGGCTTGGTTTTCTGCTTTATGGCACTTATGGAAATACCACTTCATGGAACATGGCTATTGCCAATAGGATACATGAGAAAATCCCAGATTTCAATGTTATGGATGCAGAACTCAATGCTCATTTTCACTATAACTTACTATATAGATCTACCTTTGTCCATAATAAGCAGGTGGGGAAGTTTGAAATGGGTATTTCCAGCAGTATGTCAACAAGATGCAGTGAGACACAAACTGTGGTGAGCTAAACTCAGCATTTCCTTTGTTCTGTGTGCTTCTGCACCAACTTGGCTTTGAAAGTGTTGTATATGGGCAACACCCATCTTTCCAAGTAGGGAACAGGGAGGGCTGATGGGTCGGTAGGTCCAACTGGAGCAGGGTGAGACAATGAACCACAACAATGGGAAAATTCTTTGGTGATGAACAAAGATCTCCCTCACACAGAAGCAGACAGGAACGCAGCAAGGAAATGCAGAAACCTGCATGCAGCCAGGTCAGACCTCACCTCAGCTGTCTCTTTGATGCCTTTCCTATGACAAAGGCATTGCCCTCGTACACAAAATTCCCAGTAAGCACCCACTGCCTGGACACATCTCTCAATGGGGGATATTTGCCAGGGCAGAGGAAGTAGCTGCTGATGTCAGAGAAGCCTTGTGTCAAGGCAAGCTGCAGCAGCAGTTGACCTGCAGTCCACCAGATGGGTCTAACCAGAGGCTGTTTTGCTCTTGAAAAGCAAAAGCAGAAGTATCTGCTGACACCAGCAAGGAAACCAGCCCAGCAAAACAGCTTTATGCAAGATGCATTTGAAATCCAGACTGGCTGATAAGAGCAGATCGCATTAGTAATAAATATTTGGAGGCTGTTTATGCGTTTCTGCGTGTTTAATTTCCCAGCTGCAGCTCTTTTTTCTTCCTTTAACTCCTTTATCTGCAGAAACTGGAAGTCCCTGTTTAAAGACAGAGCCTCCTCTGGAAAGGGACTTTTTACAAGGGCCTGTAGGGGCAGGACAAGGAGTAATGGCTTTAAGTTGAAGAAGGGGATATTTAGATTGGATGTAAGGAAGAAGCTCTTCCCTGTGAGGGTGCTGAGGCGCTGGCACAGGGTGCCCAGAGAAGCTGTGGCTGCCCCATCCCTGGCAGTGTTCAAGGCCAGGTTGGACACAGGGGCTTGGAGCAAGCTGCTCTAGTGGAAGGTGTCCCAGCACCCCAAGGCAGTGAGGGAGGAGTCAGAGTGGAGTCAGGTCCAACCTCAACTGTCAAAAGGCAAGTCGATATGTGTGGAATAATTAGGAAATTTGGGATAATTGGGAATTAAATCTATACTAAAAATGCAGCATTGTCCACACATAAGAGAAAATGGACTTTCAGGGCCTCTCAGGGCGAGATGCAGCCATACCTGGTATGCCAGGAATGTGCACTCCACAGTGGTTCCCGTAACAGGCGGAGGATACAGCGAGGTGGAGATTTCGCGGGTATGCTCTGTCCTAACTTCAGCAGATAAAACGGGAACTAGGTGGTACAAGAAACTGATAAGCTGCACACTTGCCATCCTGAGCCAGCGGCCTGTCATCTTTTTGACAAAATACCGTCCTAGTGTGAACTTTGCTTCATTATAATACTAAAATACACACCCCTCTCCAGTGCGACCCCCCCCGAAATAAGACCACCTCTCTCTGAGCATGCCCTCTGAATTTTTAGTCTCATATACCTTTAAATCGAGGCGAGAGAAATTTTCACCAATGGTAATAAAGGTATGTATGACTAGAGTCACTCAAGCTCCACCTTGAAGGTAAAAATAATATAAAATAGCCCAAGAGAAAGGGGGATTTTAGGGAAGATATCATCGTGGACGAGTTAAGGAAGATAACATCAACCGACTCCTGGGACCGGTCGACGGGCTGGACCTCTCTTCCCCCCCATAGGGACGCCTGTGGGTAAGACTTGCACTGTATCCAGTGCTTTCCTAGGAAAAACTTAGAATCTCTATAGAGTTATTCTTATTTGTCACCGGTATCTTTTAGAGCTAAGCTTTGTCAACTTTATCAAGCGCTTGTATTCATGTAACTATTATATGCACGTGCTTTTGCAGACAGTATTTATCACCGGCAATCCATAAGAACCTGTACCTGTTGCACCAATAAATTTAGTTAATAAGTCATACTGTTTTGATATCTAATTGTCACTATCGGTAAATCCAGACCATTAGAGGCTCGGTATCTGTTGCATTAATAAACTGCACTATCAGTGAATCCGGATTAATACGTGCCCGGACTGATAGTTGCATCTGATTGTACCCTATCAGTGAATCCGGAATTAATACGTGCCCGGACTGATAGTTGCATCTGACTGTACCCTATCAGTGAATCCGGAATTAATACGCGCCCAGACTGAATTATCAGTGAATCCGGAATTAATACGCGTCCGGACTGAATTATCAGTGAATCCGGAATTAATACGCGCCCGGACTGAATTGTCAGTGAATCTGGAACCAGACGCGCCCGGACTGATAGTTGCATAGTGAAGCCTCTCCTGGCCCCTCTAATACAGTAAGGGGTTCATTCTCCCCTTTCAACGCAACAATATGAAACCAAGGGCCATATGTAAAAGACCTGGACGGTTACTCAAAATAAGACCAAAATAGAGGTCAATGCAGTTAAGGCTGGATCAGTAAGAAGGTAGAAAGTATCAGGTCTACAGCTTGGTTTCTATGTCCTGGTTCTTGTTTCTGAGTCAGCCGCAGACCTAAATCACTGAAATCAGCACAAAATCAGCTGATTTTTTCAGTGGTCACAGACATTTCTGGTAAATGCAGAGCTGTTGCCATCATTTACAGGATCCTGGGAGGTGAGATACAAGAAACACAGCACTGAGCACATGATGCTTACTTCTGGTACCACTCTCACACTTAATTCCCGGGTATAGAATCATAGAATCATGGAATAGTTTGGATTGGAATGGCCCTTCAAAGCTCATCTAGTCCAACCCACCTGCAATAAGCAGCAACGACTGGTTCAGGTTTCCCACAGATATTCCCTGGGGATGCTTCATTTGGAAAGCACGTTGGGTTGGCACAAACTTGCAATAAAGTCCATGCTTTTATTTAATATAAACCTTTCAAAACATGATTCTTCTGCAGTCTTAAAGCAGGTAACACCCCTCGTTATTGCAACCTAGGGCAACTGCTCAGCCAGATTATTCCATTATAGAGCTCATCTCCCCTAAAGATCACAAGTGCCCTTCAGCTATTTGGGTGCTAAATGTCAGTGCCTCTAACATGAAGTCTTCTGCTCATCCAAGATTCTTGCTCTGCATGTCATGCTCTATATTGAACTTTAATTTTTGATCTAGGAGATCCCTCATGTTCGGAAGGGAAAACAGTGCAGCAGACTGAAGGACACTATTTACTCTTAAAGTACTCCTTTCTGCTCCAAATTGCTTCCATTTAGCATCCATCAGGCAACTCATCCAAGTAGCCTTTGAATGGCTGCGAGTTGCTTATTCTCAGCCATCCAAACACATTCCAAGGAGGAACAATTTGTCACTGAAGATAAGCAAATAATACTCAGTAATGGCAGGTAAAAGCTCATAGATTTATTGCTTTCTCCACCAGTCATGGACTGGCTTTCTAGTAGATTAATTTCAGTGCAAGTTACTAACATTGTAATTAATACTTTTCCATTTCATGATTGCAGTTAATTGCATTAACGTTAGACAACGTTATAGATAAACTGAAGCATAACAGATAAAAAGCCAGGATGGAGACTTTCTTTATCTACCTTCAGCCCAGTGATGCTCAAGGGCAAAACACACAGACACAGGGTATTACAGACTGTGGGCTTTTTTGTTTTCTGACTACGTTGACAGCCTCAAGCTGCACCAGGGCAGGTTTAGATGGAGATGAGGAACAATTCCTTCCCCAGAGGGTGCTCAGGCATTGGAAGAGGTGCCCAGGGCAGTGCTGGAGTCACCGTCCCTGCAAGTGTTCACACACCATGGAGATGAAGCCCTCAGTGCCATGGGTTAGTGGTGGCCTTAGCAGCACAGGGAACGGTTGGATTGGATGAGCTTAAAGGGCTTTTCTAACCCAGCTGATCCTCTTGTTTGAACAAAATCTAACCTCCAACTCCCACCTTCTCACCCAAAAGCTGTCAGGCTTTCATCAGTCTACATCAGGAACCAAACACAAGGCAACCGGTTCTTACTTTCCCAAAACCCCAGCTATTTTTAATACGTGCATTTCACTCCATCCCATCCAGGGCGCTCTGAAGACATCAGATGGGAGGCAGAAAATGCTCTTTGCATGGTGTTGAGATGTCTCACTAGGAAAGAGGCTTTGCCCAGGAGTCACAACCTTTGTGTGGTTGCAAATGGGAAAGCAGAACCAGGATGGTTTTTGGTCTTCTTTTTATTCTCAGGAGAAGCCAAGCTGCCCTGCTCGGTGTCAGTAACCCAGGTATCGGAAAGGGGGCTGTGTGCCACATTGAGTTCAGCATAGGAAGTGGTGCAACACTTCCACGAACACAACAGTTGCTGAGACCGCAGAGCCTTGGTTTCAGCTGGGGACCCACATGAGCACCGCAGAGCCAAGTGTCTTGGATCCTTACCCCAAAGCAGAAGAGCTCTTTAGCTTTGAACTGAACTACCCAAGTCAGCAGGAGCTGAATCGCAGGTGGTGAAACACGCTGGTGCTCACTTCACTTGCAAACACAGGGGACATTCTGTATGGGCAGTGTCAGATCTGGTTCTCCTTTGACTTGTCCCTGCTGTTATGAAGAACTCCCTGCCAGCTGCGGGAACAGGAGCCAGGATTTCCTGAGCTCCAACCTCAGCTCTGGCAGGGACTTGCTGAAGAACCATTGCAAACTCCTAAACCCTCTGTCTCAGCTTCCCTATGACACAAAACACCTGGGAGCTTCCCAAGCGTCCCAGACAGCACAGAAGAAGGACCTGGACAGGACAGTGAGTCCATCACCAGCCTCCTGAAGGGTTCAGTGCAGAGTACACCATTCCTGGCAGCTGCCTGTCCCATCTACTCACAAAGAACATACTGCAGACTCAACCACATGCCTGGGCAATGCATCCACCTGCATTACCTAACCATGCATTGTACCGCATTACCTAAGCACATTGGCTGCCCTTGCTGCTGGAATTGTAACTTTTCTGTCTATTGTAAGTCCTAAAGTGGTTGTGACTGGAATTACTGAAAGGCTGCTTTAACATCCAGCACATCAGCACTCCAGAGAGGAACTGGTCAGCTTTCCCGTGCTATGAGTTGATTCAGGACAGCTCCACAGGTTCATAATTGGGAAGATCTTTTACATGAGACAGGCAACAGGGGAAAGAGCACACAAATTCACCCTCTGGTTTAGCTCCTAAAAGCTGCTCGTTCCCTGAGCGAATGATTTTAGGACTAAATGTTGTTGTTCTTTAAAAGTGCCTGTTTTTGGAAGAGCTTTGACAGTCAGATTTGCAAATGCTTCTAGCTGCACGCAGTGCGCTTCCATACTTGGCTTGTTTCTCAATGTAAAAGAATAGTGACATCTCAAGTACAAAGTTCTCTAATGGGAAGGGAAGAAGCATCATCATAGATACAGTAAATCTCAAGCTCTCCATTGACCTCAGCATCAGGAGGAGGAATACAGAGAGTAGAAACTGGGTCAGCATCACAAAGATGAGCCCCCTTGTACTGAGCGTGCTCGGATTAAATCAGAAAGGCCAAACCACAACAAAAAACTGATCTGGAGCAATGGAAAAATCCCTTCTTACATGCTCTGACCATCATAATGTGACCAAGGAGGAACCTCGATCTGCTGCTTAGTGCAGAGGGTCGGTTACTGACGGGTGACACCTACAAAGGAGAAAGTACCCAGAAGCAGAAGATGCCTTCAGCTTGCCTGGATCTCAGGGGCTTTTCTGAGATACTTAAAAATAGCCACTAGATGCTGTCTTGGAGAACTTGAGATGCTGAAAGCATCTGAAAGATTAAGGGGAGAAGTCATGCTTATCTTCAAAGAATGGATCGGGGTTAAATGATCGATCCTGGAACCTATAGACGAGGAAAATGAACTTCATTTCCTTATGGAATGACTGCTGAGACCAACTTCCTGCAAGCACCTGGAAAGTAACAGGAAAGAGGGGTTTGTCAAGACCAGGTTTTCTCAAACCAGCCTGGTTGCCTGTTGTGACCTGCTGAGACCCTGTGGGTAAAGGAGAGGCACATTTCATATCACTTCTCCTTACAGAGTCTTTGGATCATGTCTCCCATGGCATTATTTGAGAGACCGGAGTGCATTGGGATACATGTAGGAAGTGCTGGAGAACATTCCAAGGGAGCTGCCTTTAATGGTCCACATCAGAGTGGAAGAACATACCTACGGGTTTCTACTTCCTGAGGTCCTGTTCAGCATCTTCATTGGTAGATCAGCTGATAAAGGGGACCATATCCGTATCATGTCCTTATCAAATTCACAGGCTGTTCCAAGCAGGAAAGGAATCCAAGGACATGGGGAGTGGGGCTATCATTCTGTCCTGGGTTCAGCAGTAGCAGTCATTTTTAATCCTTCTTGGTAGCTGGTGCAGCTCTGTGTTTTTGATTTTGGGCCTGGAAACAGCGCTGATAACACCAGTGTTTTCAGTTACTGCTTGGCGATGTTTAGGCTGGCCAAGGACTTTGTGAGCCTCATGCTCTGCTAGGGAGGAGGGGAAGAGGAGAGGAAGGAGAGACAGGACACCTGACCCAGACTAACCAAAGAGGTTATTCCATGCCACAGCACGTCATGTCCGGGATGTAGAATGGGGAGCAGAGACCCGGAAGGGTGGTGGGGGTGCACCGGTGGGGGTGCACTGCTTGATACTGGGTGGTGAGCAATTGTATCCTTCCCTTGTATTTGCCTTGTCATTATTGTTACTGGTGGGGGTGCACTGGGTGGTCGGGCTTGATATTTGATGGTGAGCTATTGTATTCTCCTTTTCCTTGTATCTGCCTTGTCATTATTATTATTGGTGGTAGCAGTAGTGGTTTGTGTTATACCTTAGTTACTAAACTGCTCTTATCTCAACCTGTGGGAGTTGCATTCTTTCGGTTCTCCTTCCCATCCCTCCAGGAGCGGAGGGAAGAAAGAGTGGGGAGTGAGTGAGAGAGCAACTGTATGGGTTTATAGACTTAAACCACGACACATTCAAAGTGCTCAAATTAGATAAATATTGGGGGGGGTGTGGGGTGTGAGAAAGCACCTTGAACTTCATATGCATAGTAGGAGAGCCCTGAAGACATATCAAGTACTTATTCCCCTCCGTCTTCATTATCCACAGAGTTAACAAAGATCGGCGTTCAAGGTGGGGTTGGACATAGCCTTGGATGGCATGGTTTAGTGGGAGGTGTCCCTGCCCATGGCGGGGGGGTTGGAACTGGATGAGCTTTAAGGTCCCTTCCAACCCAAACCAGTCTGGGATTGTATGATATTCCAATTATAATGGAGAATGGGCAATGCAGTGTTGTTGGATACACTGTGCGGCATTTGAGTGCAGCCAGACTCATGCATGCCTGCTAACATAGAATCACAGAATAGTAAGGGTTGGAAAGGACCTCAAGATCATCGAGTTCCAACCCCCCTGCCATGGGCAGGGACACCTCCCACTAAACCATGCCATCCAAGGCTATGTCCAACCCCACCTTGAATGCTGCCAGCGATGAAGCATTCACAACTTCCCTGGGCAACCCATTCCAGGGCCCCACCACCCTCACAGTAAAGAATTTCTTCCTCAGATCCAATCTAAACCTCCCCTGTTTAAGTTTAAACCCATTATCCCTTGTCCTCTCACCACAGTCCCTAATGAAGAGTCTCTTCCCAGCATCCCTATAGGCCCCCTTCAGGTATTGGAAGGCTGCTATGAGGTCTCCACGCAGCCTTCTCTTCTCCAGGCTCAACAGCCCCAATTTTCTCAGCCTATCTTCATACGAGAGCTGCTCCAGTCCCCTGATCATCTTCGTGGCCCTCCTCTGCACTTGTTCTAACAGTTCCATGTCCTTTTTCTGTTGAGGACACCAGAACTGCACACAATACTCCAAGTGAGGTCTCACGAGAGCAGAGCAGAGGGGCAGGAGCACCTTCAACCTGCTGGTCACACTCCTTTTGATGCAGCCGAGGATACGGTTGGCCTTCTGGGCTGCAAGCGCACACTGCCGGCTCATGTTCATTTTTTCATCAACCCACACCCCCAAGTCCTTCTCTGCAGGGCTGCTCTCAATCTCCTCCCCGCCCAATCTGTAGCTGTGCCTGGCATTGCTCCGACCCAGGTGGAGGACCTTGCACTTGGCATGGTTAAACTTCATCAGGTTGGCATCAGCCCACCTCACAAGCGTGTCAAGGTCCCTCTGGATGGCATTCCTTCCCTCCAACGTATCAACCGAACCACACAGCTTGGTGTCATCGGCAAACTTGCTGAGGGTGCACTCAATCCCACTGTCCGTGTCACCCACAAAGATGTTGAACAAGACCGGTCCCAACACCGATCCCTGGGGGACCCCACTCATTACTGGTCTCCAGCTGGACACTGAGCCACTGAGCACTACTCTTTGCGTGCGGCCATCCAGCCAGTTCTTTATCCACCGCGTGGTCCACCTATCAAATTGATGTCTCTCCAACTTAGAGAGAAGGATGTCATGGGAGACAGTGTCAAAGGCTTTACACAAGTCCAGGTAGATGACATCAACCGCTCTGCCCCTCTCCATCAGTTCCGTAGCCCCTTCATAGAAGGTCACCAGATTGGTCAGGCAGGATTTCCCCTTAGTGAAGCCATGCTGGCTGTCACCAAGCACCTTGTTGGTTTTCATGTGCCTTAGCATGCCTTCCAGGAGAATCTGCTCCAAGATTTTGCCAGGCACAGAGGTGAGACTGACTGCTCTGTAATTCCCTGGGTCATCCATTTTTCCCTTCTTAAAAATGGGGGTTATATTTCCCTTTTTCCAGTCATCGGGAACTTCACCTGACTGCCATGATTTTTCAAATATGATGGACAGTGGCTTAGCAACTTCATTTGCCAGCTCCTTCAGGACCCGTGGATGGATTTCATCCGGTCCCATGGACTTGTATACATTCAGGTTCCTAAGGTGGTCCCGAACAAGATCCTCCCCCACAGTGGGCCCAGGGTCCCCACCCTCACCGTCCCCGCGTCTGCCTTCCAAGACTTGGGTGGTGTGGTCAGAGCATTTGCCCGTAAAGACTGAGGCAAAGAAGTCATTAAAAACCTCAGCCTTCTCCAAATCCAGGGTAGCCAGTTCTCCCGATAGCTTCTGGAGAGGGCCCACGGTGTCCCTAACCTGTCTCTTATTGGCAATGTACCTATAAAATCCCTTCCTGTTATCCTTAACATCCCTAGCCAAGTTTAATTCTAAGTGGGCCTTAGCTTTCCTAACCTGGTCCCTAGCTTCCCGGACAACATCCCTGTATTCTTCCCAGCTGCCTGACCTTGCTTCCACCTTTTATAAGCCTCTTTTTTCCTTCGAATTTTGCTCAGCAGCTCCTTATCCATCCAAGGAGGTCTCCTGGCCCTCCTGCTGAACTTCCTTCTAGTTGGGATGCATCGCTCCTGAGCTTGCAGCAGGTGATCCTTGAATATCAACCAACAGTCTTGGGCCCCCCTGCCCTCTAGGGCTGTATCCCATGGAACCTTACTGAGCAGGTTCCTGAAGAGGCCAAAGTCTGCTCTCTTGAAGTCCAGGGCAGTGAGCTTGCTGCACGCTCTTCTCACTGTCCTGAGGATCTCAAACTCAACCATCTCATGATCGCTGCAATCAAGGCTGCCCTGGAGCGTCACATTCCCAACCAGCCCTTCCCTGTTGGTGAGGACGAGGTCAAGCATGGCACCTCTCCTTGTCGGCTCCTCTATTACTTGCAGAAGGAAGTTGTCTTCCACGCAATCGAGGAACCTTCAGGATTGCTTGTGCCGGGCCGTACCATCCCTCCAACAGATATCAGGGTGGTTGAAGTCTCCCATGAGAACAAGGGCCTGCGAGCGTGAGGCTGCTCCTATCTGCCTATGGAGCGCTTCGTCCAGCAAGTCCCCTTGGTCAGGCGGTCTGTAACAGATCCCCACAATAATGTCACCCATCGCTGTTCTCCCTTTAACCCTGACCCACAAACTCTCTGGCGACTGCTCACCTGTCCCCAGACAGAGTTCCATACTCTCTAGCCTATCCCTAACACAAATAGCAACTCCCCCTCCCCGTCTGCCGGGCCTGTCTTTCCTAAAGAGCCGGTAACCTTCCATTCCAACACACCAGTCATAGGAGCCATCCCACCATGTTTCTGTGATGCCTATGATATCATACCCCCGTAGATGTGCACACATCTCTAATTCCTCTTGTTTGTTCCCCATACTACGGGCATTTGTATAGAGGCATTTGAGCCGAGATCCATTTGAAGCTGGCTCATTGGCTGGAGCAGCTGGAATATCCCTACATTGCTCCGAACGTTTACTATAGGTGCTACCAACCGACTGGGTGTGTTGGGATGGAATGATGCCCCCCTCCCCCAACACATCTAGTTTAAAGCATCCTTGACCAGCCTGGCAAGCCTCCTACCAAATCCACTCTTCCCCTTCTTTGTTAGACCAGCTCCACCAGCCCCCAGTAGACCTGGCCTACTATATTGAGTCCCATGGTCAAGGTACCCAAACCCCCGACTATAGCACCACCCTTCTAACCATTTATTTACCTGCCCAATCCTCCTAGCCTTTTCAAGGTCCTGCCCTGTATCCTGGAGAATTGACGAAAAGACAATCTGAGCTCCAGAGCCCCTAACCACCTCTCCCAGAGCTCTGTAGTCCTTCTTTATGGTCTCCGGGCTACTGCTATCTATATCAGTAGCACCCACATGTATTACCAGGAGTGGGTAATAGTCAGTGGGACCGACTAGAGCAGGCAGCTTCTCGGCCACATCCCTGATCCGAGCCCCTGGTAGGCAACACACCTCCCTTGAGGCTGGGTCAGGCCGACAGATGGGTGCCTCTGTGCCTTTCAGATTAGAGTCCCCGACTACTACGGCCCGCCGCTTTTTCCTGGCAGCACCAGCAGTGACCTTCTTTACCAGTGCACCAGCTGGTTGCGCCTGGTGGGAGCGCTGTTGCTCATCAGTCCCCTGCAGGATAGCAGAGCGCTGTTGCTCATCAGCCCCCTGCAGGACAGCAAAGCGGTTCTGGGTGGGGACAACAGACGTAGGAGGAAGCCCCTTGCTTTTAATTGCCCTCTTCCTCCTTTTTTTGTTGTTTTTTTCTGTTACCTTTTCCCAGCTCCCTGGGTTAGCAGCCTCCTTTCCTGCATGGGCAACAGTAGACACTCGAGGCCCCGGAACAGGCTGCTCCTGGAGCAAGCAGCGCTGCTCCCCCTCAGCTTCCCTGACCCCTTTCAGCCTGGTAACAGCTTCCTGCAGCTCAGCCACCTGCTGCAGGAGGACCTCCACCAGGGAACGCAGAGTGCAGCCCTGCCCATTGCTCACCCTTCCCTTAGGATACCCCAAGCTCTGCACTGCAGCCTCCCTTCCCGTCGGCTCCGTCTGGGTGCCTACGCTGGCCACCACCGGCGCAGCCAGAGCAGAGCTCCCAGACCGAGCCTTGCCCGTACGGCGAGTGTTCACCATCCCGCTCACCACCCCCCCCCCCGCTCGCCTGCCCGCGCGAACTGCCTCGAGCCCGCCCTGTTCGCCGCGCTCCGGGTCGCTCGCTCCCTGGGGCAGGTTTTTAACCAGTCAGCTCTGCCACCGCTCCTCCTGCACCGCCCCCTCTGAGTCAGCCGCTCGCCTCCGCGGAGCTGCAGGCTCCCGGGCAGGCCTTGTCGAGGACTTGAAGCTCCCTCAGGGCAAGTTGCTGCTCCGAGGGGAAGCTCGTAGTCGCCGAGCCTCCCCCCCCGCCCCGATCAGGCGCTGCAGGCCTCTCTACTGATGGCACTGTGGCAAAAACACTACAAAAAGGCATGCAGAAATTACGGCCTGGCTTTCTACCCAAAATCCAGATTTCATTTTCTCTCAACATACTTCTACCCAATATCAGAATTCTGATGTACTATCCCCAACTGAGACTAGCCTGCATTCTGTAATGGCTAATGCTGCATTGGAAATGATGAAAATACATCAGCCTGCATATATTGTGGGTACGGTGAACAGCCTTTTTCTCAAATAAGAAAGTCTCTAAAAACTACTTGCTATGCATCTTTAATTTACTGGCAATGAAAAGTCCCAATAAACCTGTAATACATACACACAACCCTATCATATATTACATATTAAGGCAAAGGCTATAAACAGGAAATAAGCACAATATTGTTTATAGCTGCTTATAAAACATGTCCATCTATTTGAGTTTTGCACACAGCACAGCGATATTGCAGGACAGTAAACTTCAGAGAATTACTGGGATTTTGAGCAAAATTATGAGCTATCCGCATATAAAGCGGTTTCAATTATGAGCAGCTTTGTTAGAAGACGTGCTTAGAAACACATAGGTTTTTTGTTTTCCTTGTAATTAAATACTTCGGGCCTCAATTTCAGAATCCAGGAAATCATCAAATCATTTATGACAAAAGGGATTAGAGAACATGTGGCTTGGTCAAGAATGTCATACCCCAAAGGATAATGAGACAATAATTTTGAATACAAACCGACTAATCCTCTAACAGCCCCAAGCACGCTTTCAGTGCAGTTACAAGCTGCTGCTACAGTACATTACACACCTGCCTGTTACCATTCATTTTAATCAAATACTGAAAGTTGTCCCAACATTCTAACAGTTTACAAAGGTATATACACATCAGAAACCCAAGTATATTATTAAACTAAAGAAATACAAAATACTGGTTCACGGCAATGCTAAACAAAGGTGTAAAATCTATTGCACAACCTAAAAGGTCATTACTTGGAAAATCCTGAGCTAATGTGCTATTACCAAACAATTCAGGCACCTCTGTCTTGCGGTGGTTGTGAAAGGCACTCTTGGTAGTTTTAACTAGTTTCCGAGGCCTAGGGGCAGCAAGACGGTGCTCAAAGGGATTCGCAGCAGCGACGGCAGGCAGCGCTAAAGGCTCAGGCGGAGGCATGGATGGCATCGCCGGAGATAAGGCTTTAGCCGCCCAAGCAGCTGCAGCTCTCTCCGATTTCATATCCCGCAGAGTCTCTCGGATAGGCTTCCATAGCGTAGAATATTTTTGGGCCTCACGCGCTGCCTTCCCCCCATCAGTTATAGTGTCCCAGAGCTGGACGCCTATCGCCTCCCATGTGGATATTTCAAATGCTGTTCCAATCCCGCTAAATAGCCCCTTTTCTTTACTCCACTGGAGTAGCCCTTTAAGTACCTCTTCTTCATATTTAATCCCTCTCTTTGAGAGGATGTGTTGGAGGAGATTGAGGACAGATGCCTCTTCCATTCCTCCCCGACCGCCACTTGCCTTTATCGGAGTGGACCTTTATTCACAGAGACACTTTTCTTCTGCGGCACACGCGTGCTTCCTCTACATCGGCAGGGCTGCTGCCGGCTGCTTTTCGGTCGGCTTCCCACCTGTCAGGCCGGCGCTGATCTTCACCGCCGAAGCAGCTCTCAGGAGGCAGATCCAAAGGTCCCTATTCAGGCGCCACTTGTTGCAGGGGATCTCATGGACAACACAATACTGATCAATGTGATCAAACATTGCTAATTTATTAAACACAAGCACCACCTTTTATAGCAAAGTTACGGAGTACTGGAACGTTCAATAACATCTGATCGGATAACACCTCTGAGCCAGCTGTTAGCAAGAGCTTAATTATTGGTTGCAGCTGAACAAGCAGGTTTGCCTTGTGGTAATGAAAGGTTGGATTGCTCACATGTCCATTCTCAACAAGAAACACTTCCACAGAAGTCAGCAGGAAACTCTGCATTTTGAGCACCCAAGACACAAGATGTTAATGTTTTCCTGTTGTCTTTCAAGAATGTGTATGTTATAGACTGTGAGTAAATCTAAAACCAACAAGAGCTGCTCTCTACTACCTGCTACTTCAAATTTACACCGGGAATATAAGGTGAGATGAGGAGAGCAATTTGACTGTGAATGGGCATGTGAGCCATCCAGACAACTGCTTGACAATTGTAAGGTAGTGACCCACAGGCACTGAGGCCTCGCCTGGGGGTTACTAAAGTTCTTGTACATGCAGAAGTCTTGAGAAATTTGGCACGGAAAGCTGCTGAGAGAGATGTGCAGGAGGGACCTGATAACTGTAACCTTGAAACATATGCTGTAATAGTTAACCAATCATTAAGCTGTTACTAACACTTAGCTGAGAGATATTAACCAATCATATATTAAGCAGGACACCAAGTAGAATGTAGGTGGAGAGCACTACGCATGTGGACAGAGGGTCTGAACGAATCCTATTCTGTATTTAGTCGCGTGAACAATGCATGTATCCAATTAGAGTTGCGTGTGTTAATGATAGACAAGTAGAATGTCTATATAAACTGAGCTATCTGCGCAATAAAGTTGGCACAGCTTGATCATATTGGTCCTGCGTGCTGTGTCCGGGACTTCTGCGTCAACAGTGAGAACCAGTGCAAACAGAAGGACAGCCCTCACAGAGGCCTGCTGCTGCATCCCAATGCGTGAGTGAAGGAAGCAGCTAAGACTCAAATCCTGGCCAGGCACATTTCCTAATTAAGCTGTATTCATTAAAGACCTGGCCTCCGAAGCCAGACTAACACAGGCAAACAACTGCAACAGCCCCTCTTAGCTCACTCCCATCACAATGACTCAGAGGCCCAGATTTGCTTCTGGAGCTCTGTTGGAATCCCCTAAGCAGGATTAGTGCTGATGAAAAGTTGGCCCTGAGCACTCCCTTTAGAGTCAGTAAAAGATGAATGCACATTTCCAGGACATGTTTCACACCGGGCAGACAAAGTGAATGAGACAATAAAAGTGCTTACTTCTCTCTGATGATGACTGCCCAGGGCCTCTCTGGCTGCACAGGGCTCAGGAACACCCAAGGACTTGGGAAGCAGTGTTCATGAGAACTGGGCTCTCAGGGCCTACTCCAAGGCAGAAACAGAAATTCTGAGCATTCTCTCTAAACCCAGCCACCCAAAAGTGAAAAACAATCAAAGGCCCGAATCCTTCCTCTTGAGGCAAACGCTGCCTCAGCATCTTTCAGAAAGACCCCCTGCAAATACTGACAGAGTGATGTGGAGCTCTGAGCAGCCCTGAGCCAGGCATCACCCATGTGAAGAGAAGGAAAGCAGCTGGATGGTGCTCAGTCCTCTGCAGAAGAGAGAGCACAGCAGTGGGCTGGGGCTGGGAAGCGCTTTTGGCATGATGATGTGTGCTCCTGCTGCTCTTCCCACCTAGGTGCCCATTTGCCACTGCCTGCAGCAGCAACTGAGCATCCTCCTTCCACTGCTGCACTGCCCGGCTCCCCTGGCCCCACTTTAGAATCATAGAACAGAATCACAAAAGAGTTATGATTGGAAAGGACCTGAAGATCATCCAGTTTCAACCCCCTACCATGGGCAGGGACACCTCACACTAAACCATGCCACCCAAGGCTATGTCCAACCCCACCTTGAACACCGCCAGGGATGGAGCATTCACAACTTCCAGGGAAACCCATTCCAGGGCCTCACCACCCTCACAGTAAAGAATTTCTTCCTCATATCCAATCTAAACTTCCCCTGTTTCAGTTTGAACCCATTACCCCTTGTCCTCTCACTACAGTCCCTAATGAAGAGTCCCTCCCCAGCATCCCTATAGGCCCCCTTCAGATACTGGAAGGCTGCTATGAGGACTCCACGCAGCCTTCTCTTCTCCAGGCTCAACAGCCCCAGTTTTCTCATCCTATCTTCATATGGGAGCTGCTCCAGTCCCCTGATCATCCTCATGGCCTCCTCTGCACTTGTTCCAACAGTTCCATGTCCTTTTGATGTTGAGGACACCAGAACTGCACACAATACTCCAAGTGAGGTCTCACGAGAGCAGAGTACAGGGGCAGGATCACCTCCCTTGACCTGCTGGTCACACTCCTTTTGATGCAGCCCAGGATACACTTGGCTTTCCGGGCTGCAAGCGCACACTGCAGCTGGCTCATGTTCATTTTCTCATCGACCAACATCCCCAAGTCCTTCTCTGCAGGGCTGCTCTGAATCTCTTCTCTGCCCAACCTGGAGCTGTGCATGGGATTGCTCTGACCCAGGTGTAGGACCTTGCACTTGGCATGGTTAAGCTTCATCAGGTTGGCATCAGCCCACCTCACAAGCGTGTCAAGGTCCCTCTGGATGGCATTCCTTCCCTCCAATGTATCAACCGAACCACACAGCTTGGTGTCATCGGCAAACTTGCTGAGGGTGCACTCAATCCCACTGTCCGTGTCACCCACAAAGATGTTGAACAAGACCGGTCCCAACACCGATCCCTGGGGGACACCACTCGTTACTGGTCTCCAGCTGGACATTGAGCCACTGAGCACTACTCTTTGCGTGCGGCCATCCAGCCAGTTCTTTATCCACCAAGTGGTCCACCTATCAAATTGATGTCTCTCCAACTTAGAGAGAAGGATGTCATGGGAGACAGTGTCAAAGGCTTTACACAAGTCCAGGTAGATGACATCAACTGCTCTAACCCTCTCCATCAGTTCCGTAGCCCCAACACAGAAGGCCACCAGATTGGTCCGTCAGGATTTCCCCTTAGTGAAGCCATGCTGGCTGTCACCAAGTACCTTGTTGTTTTCCATGTGCCTCAGCATGCCTTCCAGGAGAATCTGCTCCAAGATTTTGCCAGGCACAGAGGTGAGGCTGACTGGTCTGTAATTCCCAGGGGCATCCGGGACACAGGACACTCTGGGGACACAGGACACTCTGGGGACACAGGACACTCTGGGGACACAGGACACTCTGGGGACACAGGACACTCTGGGGACACAGGACACTCTGGGGACACAGGACACTCTGGGGACACAGGACACTCTGGGGACACAGGCTCCCAAATGGGGCTTGTGCAGGCCAGAGAATGCCAGGGGAGTGTGGCAGCTCGGGGGACACAGGCCCTGGGGATGTGGGGTGGCCAGGGGCTGCTCCTCCAGTGACATAGGGCCACAGGCCAGGGATGCTGCCGAGCCCTCCCTGTGCATGATGGGCAGATCCTGAGCCAGGGTCCCTCCACTCAGCCCACACAGGCACTTCGCACGCACACAAGGATTTATTGATGGGATGCTGGGCCACCAGGGCGCCAGGGGTTCAGCCGGGAACCTCCAGGCTTGCTTGGATTCTGTAGTCTGAGGTCAAAGGACCAGGGCAGGAGGGACGGGATGAGCCGCGGTGACTGCTGAAGGCTGCGGTGGGTGAAGGCTCTCGCGCCTGTACTCTCCTTGCCCCTGAGCACAGGCTGCTGCCTGCCTTGCCAGCAGCTGATGTTGCTCAGCAGCTCTGTAGTGTTGTCATCATCCTGCTGGAAAAGAGAGAGGGGGCAGGCTAAAGCACGAGACAGAATTCCTCATCCCCAAGCAACCCTCAACACCAGCCCTCCTGGGGAAACTGAGGCACGAACCCGCCCATCCCAGATACTCAGCAACACAAAATCACCTTGCTCCTCAGCCTCTCCAACTCATCCTCCTGGCTCAACAGGAGGGAGTGCACCTGCTCCTGCAGCCCCTTCAAGGGCTGCTGGAGACGCCTCTCCAGCTCGCTGGTGTAAGTCGATGTGGGGAGCACTGCCTGCCCCTCTGCCTGCTCCTCCTCCGCTTTCCTCGCCATTGCCCTCAGCTCTTCCACCTGCATGAAGGGGAGGAGGAAGCATTTCTGAGACGGAATGGATGCATCCAACAACCCCAGGACCCATGCAGGCTCCATGGCCCCAGCCAGCCAGCAAGGGCATGTGGCCAGGAACCCTGCCAGGACCACCCCACTGAGCCACTTGGTGCTGGGAGCTCCCCCTGCACCTCACCTGCTCCTGCAGCTGCTGGGATGGGGTGACCAAGTGCTCCACTGTGGCCCTGGTCCCCTCCTGCTGCTCTGCGTGCTCCTGCAGCTCCTGCTCCTGGTCCGTCAAGCAGCTCAGCACCTTCTGGTCCCACTGCAGGGAGGAAGACCATGTGGTAGTGCCATGCAAGGGGGGGTGGCTGTCCCCTGGAAACAGATCCGGCTCACTGGGCCATGGGCTCTCAGTGCCTGCAGGACATCTGCAGCACGGCTTCAATTTCCCTCCATGCTGCTTGCTCCTACAATCCTATCTGGGGGGGGAGCAAGGGGCTCCCACACCTTCCATTGAAGCACAACCAGCTGGGGGCAGGGGAGGTCCCGGCAGCCCCCTCCCGAGCCCAACATGCCAGCATCTCCTTACCTGACTCCACAGCTTCCCCAACTCATCCCGCCTCAACAGGAAGGAGTGCACCAGCTCCTGCAGCTCCTCTAAGTCCTGCTGGAAACGCCTCTCCTGCTCGCTGATGTCACTGCATGTGGGGAGCATTCCCTCCCCCTCTGCCTCATCCTGCTCCGCTTTCCTCGCCATTGCCCTCAGCTCTTCCACCTGCATGAAGGGGAGGAGGAAGCATTTCTGAGACGGAATGGATGCATCCAACAACCCCAGGACCCATGCAGGCTCCATGGCCCCAGCCAGCCAGCCAGGGCATGTGGCCAGGAACCCTGCCAGGACCACCCCACTGAGCCACTTGGTGCTGGGAGCTCCCCCTGCACCTCACCTGCTCCTGCAGCTGCTGGGATGGGGTGACCAAGTGCTCCACTGTGGCCCTGGTCCCCTCCTGCTGCTCTGCCTGCTCCTGCAGCTCCTGCTCCTGGTCCGTCAAGCAGCTCAGCACCTTCTGGTCCCACTGCAGGGAGGAAGACCATGTGGTAGTGCCATGCAAGGGGGGGTGGCTGTCCCCTGGAAACAGATCTGGCTCACTGGGCCATGGGCTCTCAGTGCCTGCAGGACATCTGCAGCACGGCTTCAATTTCCCTCCATGCTGCTTGCTCCTACAATCCTATCTGGGGGGGGAGCAAGGGGCTCCCACACCTTCCATTGAAGCACAACCAGCTGGGGGCAGGGGAGGTCCCGGCAGCCCCCTCCCGAGCCCAACATGCCAGCATCTCCTTACCTGACTCCACAGCTTCCCCAACTCATCCCGCCTCAACAGGAAGGAGTGCACCAGCTCCTGCAGCTCCTCTAAGTCCTGCTGGAAACGCCTCTCCTGCTCGCTGATGTCACTGCATGTGGGGAGCATTCCCTCCCCCTCTGCCTCATCCTGCTCCGCTTTCCTCGCCATTGCCCTCAGCTCTTCCACCTGCATGAAGGGGAGGAGGAAGCATTTCTGAGACGGAATGGATGCATCCAACAACCCCAGGACCCATGCAGGCTCCATGGCCCCAGCCAGCCAGCCAGGGCATGTGGCCAGGAACCCTGCCAGGACCACCCCACTGAGCCACTTGGTGCTGGGAGCTCCCCCTGCACCTCACCTGCTCCTGCAGCTGCTGGGATGGGGTGACCAAGTGCTCCACTGTGGCCCTGGTCCCCTCCTGCTGCTCTGCCTGCTCCTGCAGCTCCTGCTCCTGGTCCGTCAAGCAGCTCAGCACCTTCTGGTCCCACTGCAGGGAGGAAGACCATGTGGTAGTGCCATGCAAGGGGGGGTGGCTGTCCCCTGGAAACAGATCCGGCTCACTGGGCCATGGGCTCTCAGTGCCTGCAGGACATCTGCAGCACGGCTTCAATTTCCCTCCATGCTGCTTGCTCCTACAATCCTATCTGGGGGGGGAGCAAGGGGCTCCCACACCTTCCATTGAAGCACAACCAGCTGGGGGCAGGGGAGGTCCCGGCAGCCCCCTCCCGAGCCCAACATGCCAGCATCTCCTTACCTGACTCCACAGCTTCCCCAACTCATCCCGCCTCAACAGGAAGGAGTGCACCAGCTCCTGCAGCTCCTCTAAGTCCTGCTGGAAACGCCTCTCCTGCTCGCTGATGTCACTGCATGTGGGGAGAATTCCCTCCCCCTCTGCCTCATCCTGCTCCGCTTTCCTCGCCATTGCCCTCAGCTCTTCCACCTGCATGAAGGGGAGGAGGAAGCATTTCTGAGACGGAATGGATGCATCCAACAACCCCAGGACCCATGCAGGCTCCATGGCCCCAGCCAGCCAGCCAGGGCATGTGGCCAGGAACCCTGCCAGGACCACCCCACCGAGGCACTGGGTGCTGGGAGCTCCCCCTGCACCTCACCTGCTCCTGCAGCTGCTGGGATGGGGTGACCAAGTGCTCCACTGTGGCCCTGGTCCCCTCCTGCTGCTCTGCGTGCTCCTGCAGCTCCTGCTCCTGGTCCGTCAAGCAGCTCAGCACCTTCTGGTCCCGCTGCAGGGAGGAAGACCATGTGGTAGTGCCATGCAAGGGGGGGTGGCTGTCCCCTGGAGACAGATCCGGCTCACTGGGCCACGGGCTCTCAGTGCCTGCAGGACATCTGCAGCACGGCTTCAATTTCCCTCCATGCTGCTTGCTCCTACAAACCTATCTGGGGGGGGAGCAAGGGGCTCCCACACCTTCCATTGAAGCACAACCAGCTGGGGGCAGGGGAGGTCCCGGCAGCCCCCTCCCGAGCCCCACATGCCACCATCTCCTTACCTGGCTCCCCAGCTTCTCCAGCTCATCCTCCGGGCTCAACAGGAGGGAGTGCACCTGCTCCTCCAGCCTCTTCAAGGGCTGCCGGAGATGCCTCTCCAGCTCACTGGTGTAACTCCATGTGGGGAGCACTGCCTGCCCCTCTGCCTGCTCCTCCTCCGCCTTCCTCGCCATTGCCCTCAGCTCTTCCACCTGCATGAAGGGGAGGAGGAAGCATCTCTGAGATGGAATGGATGCATCCAACAACCCCAGGACCCATGCAGGCTCCATGGCCCCAGCCAGCCAGCCAGGGCATGTGGCCGGGAACCCTGCCAGGACCACCCCCCTGAGCCACTTGGTGCTGGGAGCTCCCCCTGCACCTCACCTGCTCCTGCAGCTGCTGGGATGGGGTGACCAAGTGCTCCACTGTGGCCCTGGTCCCCTCCTGCTGCTCTGCGTGCTCCTGCAGCTCCTGCTCCTGGTCCGTCAAGCAGCTCAGCACCTTCTGGTCCCGCTGCAGGGAGGAAGACCATGTGGTAGTGCCATGCAAGGGGGGGTGGCTGTCCCCTGGAGACAGATCCGGCTCACTGGGCCATGGGCTCTCAGTGCCTGCAGGACATCTGCAGCACGGCTTCAATTTCCCTCCATGCTGCTTGCTCCTACAATCCTATCTGGGGGGGGAGCAAGGGGCTCCCACACTTTCCATTGAAGCACAACCAGCTGGGGGCAGGGGAGGTCCCGGCAGCCCCCTCCCGAGCCCAACATGCCAGCATCTCCTTACCTGGCTCCTCAGCTTCTCCAACTTATCCTTCTGGCTCAACAGGAGGGAGTGCATCTCCTCCTGCAGCCTCTTCAAGGGCTGCTGGAGACGCCACTCCAGCTCACTGGTGTAAATGCATGTGGGGAGCATTCCCTGCCCCTCTGCCTCATCCTGCTCCGCTTTCCTCGCCATTGCCCTCAGCTCTTCCACCTGCATGAAGGGGAGGAGGAAGCATTTCTGAGACAGAATGGATGCATCCAACAACCCCAGGACCCATGCAGGCTCCATGGCCCCAGCCAGCCAGCCAGGTCATGTGGCCAGGAACCCTGCCAGGACCACCCCACCAAGGCACTGGGTGCTGGGAGCTCCCCCTGCACCTCACCTGCTCCTGCAGCTGCTGGGATGGGGTGACCAAGTGCTCCACTGTGGCCCTGGTCCCCTCCTGCTGCTCTGCGTGCTCCTGCAGCTCCTGCTCCTGGTCCGTCAAGCAGCTCAGCACCTTCTGGTCCCGCTGCAGGGAGGAAGACCATGTGGTAGTGCCATGCAAGGGGGGGTGGCTGTCCCCTGGAGACAGATCCGGCTCACTGGGCCATGGGCTCTCAGTGCCTGCAGGACATCTGCAGCACGGCTTCAATTTCCCTCCATGCTGCTTGCTCCTACAAACCTATCTGGGGGGGGAGCAAGGGGCTCCCACACCTTCCATTGAAGCACAACCAGCTGGGGGCAGGGGAGGTCCCGGCAGCCCCCTCCCGAGCCCAACATGCCAGCATCTCCTTACCTGGCTCCCCAGCTTCTCCAGCTCATCCTCCGGGCTCAACAGGAGGGAGTGCACCTGCTCCTCCAGCCTCTTCAAGGGCTGCAGGAGATGCCTCTCCAGCTCGCTCGTGTAACTCCATGTGGGGAGCACTGCCTGCCCCTCTGCCTGCTCCTCCTCCGCTTTCCTCGCCATTGCCCTCAGCTCTTCCACCTGCATGAAGGGGAGGAGGAAGCATTTCTGAGACGGAATGGATGCATCCAACAACCCCAGGACCCATGCAGGCTCCATGGCCCCAGCCAGCCAGCCAGGGCATGTGGCCAGGAACCCTGCCAGGACCACCCCACCGAGGCACTGGGTGCTGGGAGCTCCCCCTGCACCTCACCTGCTCCTGCAGCTGCTGGGATGGGGTGACCAAGTGCTCCACTGTGGCCCTGGTCCCCTCCTGCTGCTCTGCGTGCTCCTGCAGCTCCTGCTCCTGGTCCGTCAAGCAGCTCAGCACCTTCTGGTCCCGCTGCAGGGAGGAAGACCATGTGGTAGTGCCATGCAAGGGGGGGTGGCTGTCCCCTGGAGACAGATCCGGCTCACTGGGCCACGGGCTCTCAGTGCCTGCAGGACATCTGCAGCACGGCTTCAATTTCCCTCCATGCTGCTTGCTCCTACAAACCTATCTGGGGGGGGAGCAAGGGGCTCCCACACCTTCCATTGAAGCACAACCAGCTGGGGGCAGGGGAGGTCCCGGCAGCCCCCTCCCGAGCCCAACATGCCAGCATCTCCTTACCTGGCTCCCCAGCTTCTCCAGCTCATCCTCCGGGCTCAACAGGATGGAGTGCACCTGCTCCTCCAGCCTCTTCAAGGGCTGCAGGAGATGCCTCTCCAGCTCGCTGGTGTAACTCCATGTGGGGAGCACTGCCTGCCCCTCTGCCTGCTCCTCCTCCGCTTTCCTCGCCATTGCCCTCAGCTCTTCCACCTGCATGAAGGGGAGGAGGAAGCATCTCTGAGACGGAATGGATGCATCCAACAACCCCAGGACCCATGCAGGCTCCACGGCCCCAGCCAGCAGGTTGTGTGTTCATGTCCAAAGAGGCCTTGGTGGGGGCAGACTGGGCTCTGTTGCCCTCCTGGGAATAGGCGGCTAAGGGGAGCAGGTTTGAGTCCAGAAGCACAGCAGCAAGGGCAGAGCCAGGGCTCCCCACACTGTCCCTGGCCGCCCTGGGCTGAACTCGCACACTTCCTGCTTGGGACCCCCTTCCCACTCCTTCCTGGCTGGGTGGCCCCTGGGGCCGCAGGGTGATGGATGCAGGGTTACACAGGGAGTGGCTGAGGGCCCCAGGGACCCCAGCAGCAGCTCCCCAAGCCAAGCCCCTTCCCCACTGCCTCATTCATGCCGCCCATGCCCTCAGGGAGAGGCTGCGACAGAGCCATATCCTAGGAGAGGAGGGCGGCGGAGGCGGAGGCTGAGCCCGAGCCCCAGGGGAGGGTCCCTGCAGACCAGGACCTGGGTCCCCAGCCCTGCCCCTTGGGACACCCGGGAAAAGCCTGTGCCTGAGCAGCTCAGTGCCGTGCAGGGTGAGGCCCCTCTCCAGTGCCCCCCACTGCCGCCTTTAGCCCTGGGGTGAGCCAAGGAGACTGGAGGTGGGGATGAGGCCCATGAGGTGCTGACGGTGCCTCTCAGCTGCCAGAGGAGTGGACACGGTTCCCACCCGCAGGTCTGGAGTGGGGAAGGGAGGAATGGAGAGGACGGTGGGGCCAGAGCTGCAGGGCTGGGGGGCCCACGGGACTCGGAAGGGCGCCTACCTCTGAGCTGCTGCTGTCCATGGCTTCCAGCTCCTTCGGCTGCCCCACACTGGCAGCCACGCCCTCAACTCGGGAGCCGCTGGCAATGCCCTGCAGCGGGGCTGTCCTGGGCTGCTGCTCTGCTGGCTCCGGGGGCTGCTGCCCCACATGGTAGACCTGGGCCCTGACCTCCTGGGCAGGCTGCCCCCAGTCTGGGACAGGCAGGTCCCCGAGACCCAAGAGCCCCAGCACAGCCCGCAGCAGGCTGTGCAGCTCGATTAAATTCACATGTCCACTTGAGAGGTTGATGGCAGAGTCCAGCAGCTGAGACAGGCTGGGCGGTGCCATCGCTGCTGCTGTGCTCCACTGACCTGTGGGCAGGAGAGACAGCGGGCAGCCGGCGGCCTTCCTCCTGCCCGCGGGTCTCTGCGAGCCCGGTCCCCCCACAGCCCCCCCACCTTCCTTCCCGCCCTCTCTCCCGCCACTCCGCTCCGCAGCTCACCTGCAGCACCAACTGAACCCCCCCCTCCCCCTGCCCGCTCTTTATTGCCTCCAGCCCGCCGCTCCTCGATGCCCATTGGCTGAGCCCCTTGTCCGCGCTCACAGAGGCCCCGGCTGTTGCCAGGCGGCTGTTCCCGTCCCGCAGCTCCAGCGCTTCTGGGCCCGCGTTCCCGTTCCTTGCAATGCCATTCCATTTCCATCCGCAGCCTTAGGGTTTCCTTGCACTTTTTTCCTCTTTGTCCAAACAAAACAAGCTGGCAGAGCAAGCACAAAGCCCACAGTGACAAGATTTGGTTTACACCTCTAAGATTACACAAGGTCAGTCCTACTTTATGCCACCACCCCTATATACGTAATGTCTATTTTTTATTAATAAGCCAAATCATAACATAAAAATACAAAACATGTCCTTTTCCAAACCCCTTTCCTCATGAACCATGCCAAGCGCAAGGTCCTACACCTGGGTCAGAGCAATCCCAGGCACAGCTCCAGGTTGGGCAGAGAAGAGATTCAGAGCAGCCCTGAGGAGAAGGACTTGGGGATGTTGGTCGATGAGAAAATGAACATGAGCCAGCTGCAGTGTGTGCTTGCAGCCCAGAAAGCCAAGTGTATCCTGGGCTGCATCAAAAGGAGTGTGACCAGCAGGTTGAAGGAGGTGCTCCTGCCCCTCTACTCTGCTCTGTGAGACCTCACTTGGAGTATTGAGTGCAGTTCTGGTGTCCTCAACATAAAAAGGACATGGAACTGTTGGAACAAGCGCAGAGGAGGCCACGAGGATGATCAGGGGACTGGAGCAGCTCCTGTATGAAGATAGGATGAGAAAGTTGGGGCTGTTGAGCCTGGAGAAGAGAAGGCTGCGTGGAGACCTCATAGCAGCCTTCCAGTATCTGAAGGAGGCCTATAGGGATGCTGGGGAGGGACTCTTCATTAGGGACTGTAGTGAGAGGACAAGGAGTAATGGGTTCAAACTTAAATAGAGGAAGTTTAGATTGGATATGAGGAAGAAATGCTTTACTGTAAGGGTGGTGAGGCCCTGGAATGGGTTGCCCAGGGAAGTTGTTAATGCTTCATCGCTGGCGGTGTTCAAGGTTGGGTTGGATCAAGCCTTGGGTGACACAGTTTAGTGGGAGGTGTCCCTGCCCATGGTAGGGGGTTGGAACTGGATGATCTGAAGGTCCTTTCCAACCCTAACTGTTCTATGATTCTATGATTCTAAGGGTAGACCTTGGATTCAAACAGCCCGTCTTCATTCATTCTCATGACCTTGGCATGTCAATCCATCAGGAATTTTAGGGTTGTTTCGTAACCCTCAGGAAAGACATGCTGCACTTGCAGCACCTTTCCTGCAGAGCAGGATGCTGTCCTGAGAGCACAAAGGAAAACAATCTGTGTAGCAAGGAATAGGAGGGTAGGATGCACTTGATGTAATTCAGTCGTAATGATCTTAGATTTTAGTTGTTTGATGTGGTTGGAGAAGCCAACAGAGGCTGAGGACCAGAGGTAATTGTTTTCTTATTTCTTGCCAGGGATGGCTGGGTTAGAGCCATGCTCTGCAGGTTGCTCAAGCCTAAAGTAGCTGTTAGCAGTAGAGAATCACCAGTGTGAAGATGAGCTCATGCTGAACTCGCCGTGGGCTAGATGTAAATTTGGGGTGCTTAAGAAGTGAAGTCAGAAGCTCTTTGTGCAGGTGTCTGTCTCTGAGTCAGACCTCCTGCTAGACCAATAGCTAGCGCACAGATGCAGTGGAGCAAGTCGGAAGGCACCATATGCCTGCTCTGGGCTTACTCTTCCCCTTGTGATGCAGCCTTACCCCTCAACACTCCACTTTCAGGCCACGTAAATGACCTCAGAGAGCTGAGTACAACCCAAAAGGACCAGTGACACTTCCTTTGTGGCTTGGTTTTCTGCTTTATGGCACTTATGGAAATACCACTTCATGGAACATGGCTATTGCCAATAGGATACATGAGAAAATCCCAGATTTCAATGTTATGGATGCAGAACTCAATGCTCATTTTCACTATAACTTACTATATAGATCTACCTTTGTCCATAATAAGCAGGTGGGGAAGTTTGAAATGGGTATTTCCAGCAGTATGTCAACAAGATGCAGTGAGACACAAACTGTGGTGAGCTAAACTCAGCATTTCCTTTGTTCTGTGTGCTTCTGCACCAACTTGGCTTTGAAAGTGTTGTATATGGGCAACACCCATCTTTCCAAGTAGGGAACAGGGAGGGCTGATGGGTCGGTAGGTCCAACTGGAGCAGGGTGAGACAATGAACCACAACAATGGGAAAATTCTTTGGTGATGAACAAAGATCTCCCTCACACAGAAGCAGACAGGAACGCAGCAAGGAAATGCAGAAACCTGCATGCAGCCAGGTCAGACCTCACCTCAGCTGTCTCTTTGATGCCTTTCCTATGACAAAGGCATTGCCCTCGTACACAAAATTCCCAGTAAGCACCCACTGCCTGGACACATCTCTCAATGGGGGATATTTGCCAGGGCAGAGGAAGTAGCTGCTGATGTCAGAGAAGCCTTGTGTCAAGGCAAGCTGCAGCAGCAGTTGACCTGCAGTCCACCAGATGGGTCTAACCAGAGGCTGTTTTGCTCTTGAAAAGCAAAAGCAGAAGTATCTGCTGACACCAGCAAGGAAACCAGCCCAGCAAAACAGCTTTATGCAAGATGCATTTGAAATCCAGACTGGCTGATAAGAGCAGATCGCATTAGTAATAAATATTTGGAGGCTGTTTATGCGTTTCTGCGTGTTTAATTTCCCAGCTGCAGCTCTTTTTTCTTCCTTTAACTCCTTTATCTGCAGAAACTGGAAGTCCCTGTTTAAAGACAGAGCCTCCTCTGGAAAGGGACTTTTTACAAGGGCCTGTAGGGGCAGGACAAGGAGTAATGGCTTTAAGTTGAAGAAGGGGATATTTAGATTGGATGTAAGGAAGAAGCTCTTCCCTGTGAGGGTGCTGAGGCGCTGGCACAGGGTGCCCAGAGAAGCTGTGGCTGCCCCATCCCTGGCAGTGTTCAAGGCCAGGTTGGACACAGGGGCTTGGAGCAAGCTGCTCTAGTGGAAGGTGTCCCAGCACCCCAAGGCAGTGAGGGAGGAGTCAGAGTGGAGTCAGGTCCAACCTCAACTGTCAAAAGGCAAGTCGATATGTGTGGAATAATTAGGAAATTTGGGATAATTGGGAATTAAATCTATACTAAAAATGCAGCATTGTCCACACATAAGAGAAAATGGACTTTCAGGGCCTCTCAGGGCGAGATGCAGCCATACCTGGTATGCCAGGAATGTGCACTCCACAGTGGTTCCCGTAACAGGCGGAGGATACAGCGAGGTGGAGATTTCGCGGGTATGCTCTGTCCTAACTTCAGCAGATAAAACGGGAACTAGGTGGTACAAGAAACTGATAAGCTGCACACTTGCCATCCTGAGCCAGCGGCCTGTCATCTTTTTGACAAAATACCGTCCTAGTGTGAACTTTGCTTCATTATAATACTAAAATACACACCCCTCTCCAGTGCGACCCCCCCCGAAATAAGACCACCTCTCTCTGAGCATGCCCTCTGAATTTTTAGTCTCATATACCTTTAAATCGAGGCGAGAGAAATTTTCACCAATGGTAATAAAGGTATGTATGACTAGAGTCACTCAAGCTCCACCTTGAAGGTAAAAATAATATAAAATAGCCCAAGAGAAAGGGGGATTTTAGGGAAGATATCATCGTGGACGAGTTAAGGAAGATAACATCAACCGACTCCTGGGACCGGTCGACGGGCTGGACCTCTCTTCCCCCCCATAGGGACGCCTGTGGGTAAGACTTGCACTGTATCCAGTGCTTTCCTAGGAAAAACTTAGAATCTCTATAGAGTTATTCTTATTTGTCACCGGTATCTTTTAGAGCTAAGCTTTGTCAACTTTATCAAGCGCTTGTATTCATGTAACTATTATATGCACGTGCTTTTGCAGACAGTATTTATCACCGGCAATCCATAAGAACCTGTACCTGTTGCACCAATAAATTTAGTTAATAAGTCATACTGTTTTGATATCTAATTGTCACTATCGGTAAATCCAGACCATTAGAGGCTCGGTATCTGTTGCATTAATAAACTGCACTATCAGTGAATCCGGATTAATACGTGCCCGGACTGATAGTTGCATCTGATTGTACCCTATCAGTGAATCCGGAATTAATACGTGCCCGGACTGATAGTTGCATCTGACTGTACCCTATCAGTGAATCCGGAATTAATACGCGCCCAGACTGAATTATCAGTGAATCCGGAATTAATACGCGTCCGGACTGAATTATCAGTGAATCCGGAATTAATACGCGCCCGGACTGAATTGTCAGTGAATCTGGAACCAGACGCGCCCGGACTGATAGTTGCATAGTGAAGCCTCTCCTGGCCCCTCTAATACAGTAAGGGGTTCATTCTCCCCTTTTAACGCAACAATATGAAACCAAGGGCCATATGTAAAAGACCTGGACGGTTACTCAAAATAAGACCAAAATAGAGGTCAATGCAGTTAAGGCTGGATCAGTAAGAAGGTAGAAAGTATCAGGTCTACAGCTTGGTTTCTATGTCCTGGTTCTTGTTTCTGAGTCAGCCGCAGACCTAAATCACTGAAATCAGCACAAAATCAGCTGATTTTTTCAGTGGTCACAGACATTTCTGGTAAATGCAGAGCTGTTGCCATCATTTACAGGATCCTGGGAGGTGAGATACAAGAAACACAGCACTGAGCACATGATGCTTACTTCTGGTACCACTCTCACACTTAATTCCCGGGTATAGAATCATAGAATCATGGAATAGTTTGGATTGGAATGGCCCTTCAAAGCTCATCTAGTCCAACCCACCTGCAATAAGCAGCAACGACTGGTTCAGGTTTCCCACAGATATTCCCTGGGGATGCTTCATTTGGAAAGCACGTTGGGTTGGCACAAACTTGCAATAAAGTCCATGCTTTTATTTAATATAAACCTTTCAAAACATGATTCTTCTGCAGTCTTAAAGCAGGTAACACCCCTCGTTATTGCAACCTAGGGCAACTGCTCAGCCAGATTATTCCATTATAGAGCTCATCTCCCCTAAAGATCACAAGTGCCCTTCAGCTATTTGGGTGCTAAATGTCAGTGCCTCTAACATGAAGTCTTCTGCTCATCCAAGATTCTTGCTCTGCATGTCATGCTCTATATTGAACTTTAATTTTTGATCTAGGAGATCCCTCATGTTCGGAAGGGAAAACAGTGCAGCAGACTGAAGGACACTATTTACTCTTAAAGTACTCCTTTCTGCTCCAAATTGCTTCCATTTAGCATCCATCAGGCAACTCATCCAAGTAGCCTTTGAATGGCTGCGAGTTGCTTATTCTCAGCCATCCAAACACATTCCAAGGAGGAACAATTTGTCACTGAAGATAAGCAAATAATACTCAGTAATGGCAGGTAAAAGCTCATAGATTTATTGCTTTCTCCACCAGTCATGGACTGGCTTTCTAGTAGATTAATTTCAGTGCAAGTTACTAACATTGTAATTAATACTTTTCCATTTCATGATTGCAGTTAATTGCATTAACGTTAGACAACGTTATAGATAAACTGAAGCATAACAGATAAAAAGCCAGGATGGAGACTTTCTTTATCTACCTTCAGCCCAGTGATGCTCAAGGGCAAAACACACAGACACAGGGTATTACAGACTGTGGGCTTTTTTGTTTTCTGACTACGTTGACAGCCTCAAGCTGCACCAGGGCAGGTTTAGATGGAGATGAGGAACAATTCCTTCCCCAGAGGGTGCTCAGGCATTGGAAGAGGTGCCCAGGGCAGTGCTGGAGTCACCGTCCCTGCAAGTGTTCACACACCATGGAGATGAAGCCCTCAGTGCCATGGGTTAGTGGTGGCCTTAGCAGCACAGGGAACGGTTGGATTGGATGAGCTTAAAGGGCTTTTCTAACCCAGCTGATCCTCTTGTTTGAACAAAATCTAACCTCCAACTCCCACCTTCTCACCCAAAAGCTGTCAGGCTTTCATCAGTCTACATCAGGAACCAAACACAAGGCAACCGGTTCTTACTTTCCCAAAACCCCAGCTATTTTTAATACGTGCATTTCACTCCATCCCATCCAGGGCGCTCTGAAGACATCAGATGGGAGGCAGAAAATGCTCTTTGCATGGTGTTGAGATGTCTCACTAGGAAAGAGGCTTTGCCCAGGAGTCACAACCTTTGTGTGGTTGCAAATGGGAAAGCAGAACCAGGATGGTTTTTGGTCTTCTTTTTATTCTCAGGAGAAGCCAAGCTGCCCTGCTCGGTGTCAGTAACCCAGGTATCGGAAAGGGGGCTGTGTGCCACATTGAGTTCAGCATAGGAAGTGGTGCAACACTTCCACGAACACAACAGTTGCTGAGACCGCAGAGCCTTGGTTTCAGCTGGGGACCCACATGAGCACCGCAGAGCCAAGTGTCTTGGATCCTTACCCCAAAGCAGAAGAGCTCTTTAGCTTTGAACTGAACTACCCAAGTCAGCAGGAGCTGAATCGCAGGTGGTGAAACACGCTGGTGCTCACTTCACTTGCAAACACAGGGGACATTCTGTATGGGCAGTGTCAGATCTGGTTCTCCTTTGACTTGTCCCTGCTGTTATGAAGAACTCCCTGCCAGCTGCGGGAACAGGAGCCAGGATTTCCTGAGCTCCAACCTCAGCTCTGGCAGGGACTTGCTGAAGAACCATTGCAAACTCCTAAACCCTCTGTCTCAGCTTCCCTATGACACAAAACACCTGGGAGCTTCCCAAGCGTCCCAGACAGCACAGAAGAAGGACCTGGACAGGACAGTGAGTCCATCACCAGCCTCCTGAAGGGTTCAGTGCAGAGTACACCATTCCTGGCAGCTGCCTGTCCCATCTACTCACAAAGAACATACTGCAGACTCAACCACATGCCTGGGCAATGCATCCACCTGCATTACCTAACCATGCATTGTACCGCATTACCTAAGCACATTGGCTGCCCTTGCTGCTGGAATTGTAACTTTTCTGTCTATTGTAAGTCCTAAAGTGGTTGTGACTGGAATTACTGAAAGGCTGCTTTAACATCCAGCACATCAGCACTCCAGAGAGGAACTGGTCAGCTTTCCCGTGCTATGAGTTGATTCAGGACAGCTCCACAGGTTCATAATTGGGAAGATCTTTTACATGAGACAGGCAACAGGGGAAAGAACACACAAATTCACCCTCTGGTTTAGCTCCTAAAAGCTGCTCGTTCCCTGAGCGAATGATTTTAGGACTAAATGTTGTTGTTCTTTAAAAGTGCCTGTTTTTGGAAGAGCTTTGACAGTCAGATTTGCAAATGCTTCTAGCTGCACGCAGTGCGCTTCCATACTTGGCTTGTTTCTCAATGTAAAAGAATAGTGACATCTCAAGTACAAAGTTCTCTAATGGGAAGGGAAGAAGCATCATCATAGATACAGTAAATCTCAAGCTCTCCATTGACCTCAGCATCAGGAGGAGGAATACAGAGAGTAGAAACTGGGTCAGCATCACAAAGATGAGCCCCCTTGTACTGAGCGTGCTCGGATTAAATCAGAAAGGCCAAACCACAACAAAAAACTGATCTGGAGCAATGGAAAAATCCCTTCTTACATGCTCTGACCATCATAATGTGACCAAGGAGGAACCTCGATCTGCTGCTTAGTGCAGAGGGTCGGTTACTGACGGGTGACACCTACAAAGGAGAAAGTACCCAGAAGCAGAAGATGCCTTCAGCTTGCCTGGATCTCAGGGGCTTTTCTGAGATACTTAAAAATAGCCACTAGATGCTGTCTTGGAGAACTTGAGATGCTGAAAGCATCTGAAAGATTAAGGGGAGAAGTCATGCTTATCTTCAAAGAATGGATCGGGGTTAAATGATCGATCCTGGAACCTATAGACGAGGAAAATGAACTTCATTTCCTTATGGAATGACTGCTGAGACCAACTTCCTGCAAGCACCTGGAAAGTAACAGGAAAGAGGGGTTTGTCAAGACCAGGTTTTCTCAAACCAGCCTGGTTGCCTGTTGTGACCTGCTGAGACCCTGTGGGTAAAGGAGAGGCACATTTCATATCACTTCTCCTTACAGAGTCTTTGGATCATGTCTCCCATGGCATTATTTGAGAGACCGGAGTGCATTGGGATACATGTAGGAAGTGCTGGAGAACATTCCAAGGGAGCTGCCTTTAATGGTCCACATCAGAGTGGAAGAACATACCTACGGGTTTCTACTTCCTGAGGTCCTGTTCAGCATCTTCATTGGTAGATCAGCTGATAAAGGGGACCATATCCGTATCATATCCTTATCAAATTCACAGGCTGTTCCAAGCAGGAAAGGAATCCAAGGACATGGGGAGTGGGGCTATCATTCTGTCCTGGGTTCAGCAGCAGCAGTCATTTTTTCTCCTTCTTGGTAGCTGGTGCAGCTCTGTGTTTTTGATTTTGGGCCTGGAAACAGCGCTGATAACACCAGTGTTTTCAGTTACTGCTTGGCGATGTTTAGGCTGGCCAAGGACTTTGTGAGCCTCATGCTCTGCTAGGGAGGAGGGGAAGAGGAGAGGAAGGAGAGACAGGACACCTGACCCAGACTAACCAAAGAGGTTATTCCATGCCACAGCACGTCATGTCCGGGATGTAGAATGGGGAGCAGAGACCCGGAAGGGTGGTGGGGGTGCACCGGTGGGGGTGCACTGCTTGATACTGGGTGGTGAGCAATTGTATCCTTCCCTTGTATTTGCCTTGTCATTATTGTTACTGGTGGGGGTGCACTGGGTGGTCGGGCTTGATATTTGATGGTGAGCTATTGTATTCTCCTTTTCCTTGTATCTGCCTTGTCATTATTATTATTGGTGGTAGCAGTAGTGGTTTGTGTTATACCTTAGTTACTAAACTGCTCTTATCTCAACCTGTGGGAGTTGCATTCTTTCGGTTCTCCTTCCCATCCCTCCAGGAGCGGAGGGAAGAAAGAGTGGGGAGTGAGTGAGAGAGCAACTGTATGGGTTTATAGACTTAAACCACGACACATTCAAAGTGCTCAAATTAGATAAATATTGGGGGGGGTGTGGGGTGTGAGAAAGCACCTTGAACTTCATATGCATAGTAGGAGAGCCCTGAAGACATATCAAGTACTTATTCCCCTCCGTCTTCATTATCCACAGAGTTAACAAAGATCGGCGTTCAAGGTGGGGTTGGACATAGCCTTGGATGGCATGGTTTAGTGGGAGGTGTCCCTGCCCATGGCGGGGGGGTTGGAACTGGATGAGCTTTAAGGTCCCTTCCAACCCAAACCAGTCTGGGATTGTATGATATTCCAATTATAATGGAGAATGGGCAATGCAGTGTTGTTGGATACACTGTGCGGCATTTGAGTGCAGCCAGACTCATGCATGCCTGCTAACATAGAATCACAGAATAGTAAGGGTTGGAAAGGACCTCAAGATCATCGAGTTCCAACCCCCCTGCCATGGGCAGGGACACCTCCCACTAAACCATGCCATCCAAGGCTATGTCCAACCCCACCTTGAATGCTGCCAGCGATGAAGCATTCACAACTTCCCTGGGCAACCCATTCCAGGGCCCCACCACCCTCACAGTAAAGAATTTCTTCCTCAGATCCAATCTAAACCTCCCCTGTTTAAGTTTAAACCCATTATCCCTTGTCCTCTCACCACAGTCCCTAATGAAGAGTCTCTTCCCAGCATCCCTATAGGCCCCCTTCAGGTATTGGAAGGCTGCTATGAGGTCTCCACGCAGCCTTCTCTTCTCCAGGCTCAACAGCCCCAATTTTCTCAGCCTATCTTCATACGAGAGCTGCTCCAGTCCCCTGATCATCTTCGTGGCCCTCCTCTGCACTTGTTCTAACAGTTCCATGTCCTTTTTCTGTTGAGGACACCAGAACTGCACACAATACTCCAAGTGAGGTCTCACGAGAGCAGAGCAGAGGGGCAGGAGCACCTTCAACCTGCTGGTCACACTCCTTTTGATGCAGCCGAGGATACGGTTGGCCTTCTGGGCTGCAAGCGCACACTGCCGGCTCATGTTCATTTTTTCATCAACCCACACCCCCAAGTCCTTCTCTGCAGGGCTGCTCTCAATCTCCTCCCCGCCCAATCTGTAGCTGTGCCTGGCATTGCTCCGACCCAGGTGGAGGACCTTGCACTTGGCATGGTTAAACTTCATCAGGTTGGCATCAGCCCACCTCACAAGCGTGTCAAGGTCCCTCTGGATGGCATTCCTTCCCTCCAACGTATCAACCGAACCACACAGCTTGGTGTCATCGGCAAACTTGCTGAGGGTGCACTCAATCCCACTGTCCATGTCACCCACAAAGATGTTGAACAAGACCGGTCCCAACACCGATCCCTGGGGGACCCCACTCATTACTGGTCTCCAGCTGGACATTGAGCCACTGAGCACTACTCTTTGCGTGCGGCCATCCAGCCAGTTCTTTATCCACCGCGTGGTCCACCTATCAAATTGATGTCTCTCCAACTTAGAGAGAAGGATGTCATGGGAGACAGTGTCAAAGGCTTTACACAAGTCCAGGTAGATGACATCAACCGCTCTGCCCCTCTCCATCAGTTCCGTAGCCCCTTCATAGAAGGTCACCAGATTGGTCAGGCAGGATTTCCCCTTAGTGAAGCCATGCTGGCTGTCACCAAGCACCTTGTTGGTTTTCATGTGCCTTAGCATGCCTTCCAGGAGAATCTGCTCCAAGATTTTGCCAGGCACAGAGGTGAGACTGACTGCTCTGTAATTCCCTGGGTCATCCATTTTTCCCTTCTTAAAAATGGGGGTTATATTTCCCTTTTTCCAGTCATCGGGAACTTCACCTGACTGCCATGATTTTTCAAATATGATGGACAGTGGCTTAGCAACTTCATTTGCCAGCTCCTTCAGGACCCGTGGATGGATTTCATCCGGTCCCATGGACTTGTATACATTCAGGTTCCTAAGGTGGTCCCGAACAAGATCCTCCCCCACAGTGGGCCCAGGGTCCCCACCCTCACCGTCCCCGCGTCTGCCTTCCAAGACTTGGGTGGTGTGGTCAGAGCATTTGCCCGTAAAGACTGAGGCAAAGAAGTCATTAAAAACCTCAGCCTTCTCCAAATCCAGGGTAGCCAGTTCTCCCGATAGCTTCTGGAGAGGGCCCACGGTGTCCCTAACCTGTCTCTTATTGGCAATGTACCTATAAAATCCCTTCCTGTTATCCTTAACATCCCTAGCCAAGTTTAATTCTAAGTGGGCCTTAGCTTTCCTAACCTGGTCCCTAGCTTCCCGGACAACATCCCTGTATTCTTCCCAGCTGCCTGACCTTGCTTCCACCTTTTATAAGCCTCTTTTTTCCTTCGAATTTTGCTCAGCAGCTCCTTATCCATCCAAGGAGGTCTCCTGGCCCTCCTGCTGAACTTCCTTCTAGTTGGGATGCATCGCTCCTGAGCTTGCAGCAGGTGATCCTTGAATATCAACCAACAGTCTTGGGCCCCCCTGCCCTCTAGGGCTGTATCCCATGGAACCTTACTGAGCAGGTTCCTGAAGAGGCCAAAGTCTGCTCTCTTGAAGTCCAGGGCAGTGAGCTTGCTGCACGCTCTTCTCACTGTCCTGAGGATCTCAAACTCAACCATCTCATGATCGCTGCAATCAAGGCTGCCCTGGAGCGTCACATTCCCAACCAGCCCTTCCCTGTTGGTGAGGACGAGGTCAAGCATGGCACCTCTCCTTGTCGGCTCCTCTATTACTTGCAGAAGGAAGTTGTCTTCCACGCAATCGAGGAACCTTCAGGATTGCTTGTGCCGGGCCGTACCATCCCTCCAACAGATATCAGGGTGGTTGAAGTCTCCCATGAGAACAAGGGCCTGCGAGCGTGAGGCTGCTCCTATCTGCCTATGGAGCGCTTCGTCCAGCAAGTCCCCTTGGTCAGGCGGTCTGTAACAGATCCCCACAATAATGTCACCCATCGCTGTTCTCCCTTTAACCCTGACCCACAAACTCTCTGGCGACTGCTCACCTGTCCCCAGACAGAGTTCCATACTCTCTAGCCTATCCCTAACACAAATAGCAACTCCCCCTCCCCGTCTGCCGGGCCTGTCTTTCCTAAAGAGCCGGTAACCTTCCATTCCAACACACCAGTCATAGGAGCCATCCCACCATGTTTCTGTGATGCCTATGATATCATACCCCCGTAGATGTGCACACATCTCTAATTCCTCTTGTTTGTTCCCCATACTACGGGCATTTGTATAGAGGCATTTGAGCCGAGATCCATTTGAAGCTGGCTCATTGGCTGGAGCAGCTGGAATATCCCTACATTGCTCCGAACGTTTACTATAGGTGCTACCAACCGACTGGGTGTGTTGGGATGGAATGATGCCCCCCTCCCCCAACACATCTAGTTTAAAGCATCCTTGACCAGCCTGGCAAGCCTCCTACCAAATCCACTCTTCCCCTTCTTTGTTAGACCAGCTCCACCAGCCCCCAGTAGACCTGGCCTACTATATTGAGTCCCATGGTCAAGGTACCCAAACCCCCGACTATAGCACCACCCTTCTAACCATTTATTTACCTGCCCAATCCTCCTAGCCTTTTCAAGGTCCTGCCCTGTATCCTGGAGAATTGACGAAAAGACAATCTGAGCTCCAGAGCCCCTAACCACCTCTCCCAGAGCTCTGTAGTCCTTCTTTATGGTCTCCGGGCTACTGCTATCTATATCAGTAGCACCCACATGTATTACCAGGAGTGGGTAATAGTCAGTGGGACCGACTAGAGCAGGCAGCTTCTCGGCCACATCCCTGATCCGAGCCCCTGGTAGGCAACACACCTCCCTTGAGCCTGGGTCAGGCCGGCAGATGGGTGCCTCTGTGCCTTTCAGATTAGAGTCCCCGACTACTACGGCCTGCCGCTTTTTCCTAGCAGCACCAGTAGTGACCTTCTTTACCAGTGCACCAGCTGGTTGCGCCTGGTGGGAGCGCTGTTGCTCATCAGCCCCCTGCAGGACAGCAAAGCGGTTCTGGGTGGGGACAACAGATGTAGGAGGAAGCCCCTTGCTTTTAATTACCCTCTTCCTCCTTTTTTTGTTGTTTTTTTCTGTTACCTTTTCCCAGCTCCCTGGGTTAGCAGCCTCCTTTCCTGCATGGGCAACAGTAGACACTCGAGGCCCCGGAACAGGCTGCTCCTGGAGCAAGCAGCGCTGCTCCCCCTCAGCTTCCCTGACCCCTTTCAGCCTGGTAACAGCTTCCTGCAGCTCAGCCACCTGCTGCAGGAGGACCTCCACCAGGGAACGCAGAGTGTAGCCCTGCCCATTGCTCACCCTTCCCTTAGGATACCCCGAGCTCTGCACTACAGCCTCCCTTCCCGTCGGCTCCGTCTGGGTGCCTACGCTGGCCACCACCGGCGCAGCCAGAGCAGAGCTCCCAGACCGAGCCTTGCCCGCACGGCGAGCGTTCACCATCCCGCTCACCACCCCGCTCGCCTGCCCGCGCGAACTGCCTCGAGCCCGCCCTGTTCGCCGCGCTCTGGGTCGCTCGCGCTCCCTGGGGCAGGATTTTACCCAGTCAGCTCTGCCGCCGGGCCTCCTGCGCCGCCCCCTCTGAGTCAGCCGCTCGCCTCCGCGGAGCTGCAGGCTCCCGGGCAGGCCTTGTCGAGGACTTGAAGCTCCCTCGGGGCAAGTTGCTGCTCCGAGGTGAAGCTCGTAGTCGCCGAGCCTCCCCCCCGCCCCGATCAGGCGCTGCAGGCCTCTCTACTGATGGCACTGTGGCAAAAACACTACAAAAAGGCATGCAGAAATTACGGCCTGGCTTTCTACCCAAAATCCAGATTTCATTTTCTCTCAACATACTTCTACCCAATATCAGAATTCTGATGTACTATCCCCAACTGAGACTAGCCTGCATTCTGTAATGGCTAATGCTGCATTGGAAATGATGAAAATACATCAGCCTGCATATATTGTGGGTACGGTGAACAGCCTTTTTCTCAAATAAGAAAGTCTCTAAAAACTACTTGCTATGCATCTTTAATTTACTGGCAATGAAAAGTCCCAATAAACCTGTAATACATACACACAACTCTATCATATATTACATATTAAGGCAAAGGCTATAAACAGGAAATAAGCACAATATTGTTTATAGCTGCTTATAAAACATGTCCATCTATTTGAGTTTTGCACACAGCACAGCGATATTGCAGGACAGTAAACTTCAGAGAATTACTGGGATTTTGAGCAAAATTATGAGCTATCCGCATATAAAGCGGTTTCAATTATGAGCAGCTTTGTTAGAAGACGTGCTTAGAAACACATAGGTTTTTTGTTTTCCTTGTAATTAAATACGTCGGGCCTCAATTTCAGAATCCAGGAAATCATCAAATCATTTATGACAAAAGGGATTAGAGAACATGTGGCTTGGTCAAGAATGTCATACCCCAAAGGATAATGAGACAATAATTTTGAATACAAACCGACTAAACCTCTAACAGCCCCAAGCACGCTTTCAGTGCAGTTACAAGCTGCTGCTACAGTACATTACACACCTGCCTGTTACCATTCATTTTAATCAAATACTGAAAGTTGTCCCAACATTCTAACAGTTTACAAAGGTATATACACATCAGAAACCCAAGTATATTATTAAACTACAGAAATACAAAATACTGGTTCACGGCAATGCTAAACAAAGGTGTAAAATCTATTGCACAACCTAAAAGGTCATTACTTGGAAAATCCTGAGCTAATGTGCTATTACCAAACAATTCAGGCACCTCTGTCTTGCGGTGGTTGTGAAAGGCACTCTTGGTAGTTTTAACCAGTTTCCGGGGCCGCGGGGCAGCAAGATGGTGCTCCAAGGGATTCGCAGCAGCGACGGCAGGCAGCGCTAAAGGCTCAGGCGGAGGCATGGATGGCATCGCCGGAGATAAGGCTTTAGCCGCCGAAGCAGCTGCAGCTCTCTCCGATTTCATATCCCGCAGAGTCTCTCGGATAAGCTTCCATAGCGTAGAATATTTTTGGGCCTCACGCGCTGCCTTCCCCCCATCAGTTATAGTGTCCCAGAGCTGGACGCCTATCGCCTCCCATGTGGATATTTCAAATGCTGTTCCAATCCCGCTAAATAGCCCCTTTTCTTTACTCCACTGGAGTAGCCCTTTAAGTACCTCTTCTTCATATTTAATCCCTCTCTTTGAGAGGATGTGTTGGAGGAGATTGAGGACAGATGCCTCTTCCATTCCTCCCCGACCGCCACTTGCCTTTATCGGAGTGGACCTTTATTCACAGAGACACTTTTCTTCTGCGGCACACGCGTGCTTCCTCTACATCGGCAGGGCTGCTGCCGGCTGCTTTTCGGTCGGCTTCCCACCTGTCAGGCCGGCGCTGATCTTCACCGCCGAAGCAGCTCTCAGGAGGCAGATCCAAAGGTCCCTATTCAGGCGCCACTTGTTGCAGGGGATCTCATGGACAACACAATACTGATCAATGTGATCAAACATTGCTAATTTATTAAACACAAGCACCACCTTTTATAGCAAAGTTACGGAGTACTGGAACGTTCAATAACATCTGATCGGATAACACCTCTGAGCCAGCTGTTAGCAAGAGCTTAATTATTGGTTGCAGCTGAACAAGCAGGTTTGCCTTGTGGTAATGAAAGGTTGGATTGCTCACATGTCCATTCTCAACAAGAAACACTTCCACAGAAGTCAGCAGGAAACTCTGCATTTTGAGCACCCAAGACACAAGATGTTAATGTTTTCCTGTTGTCTTTCAAGAATGTGTATGTTATAGACTGTGAGTAAATCTAAAACCAACAAGAGCTGCTCTCTACTACCTGCTACTTCAAATTTACACCGGGAATATAAGGTGAGATGGGGAGAGCAATTTGACTGTGAATGGGCATGTGAGCCATCCAGACAACTGCTTGACAATTGTAAGGTAGTGACCCACAGGCACTGAGGCCTCGCCTGGGGGTTACTAAAGTTCGTGTACATGCAGAAGTCTTGAGAAAGTTGGCACGGAAAGCTGCTGAGAGAGATGTGCAGGAAGGAACTGATAACTGTAACCTTGAAACATATGCTGTAATAGTTAACCAATCATTAAGCTGTTACTAACAGTTAGCTGAGAGATATTAACCAATCATATATTAAGCAGGACACCAAGTAGAATGTAGGTGGAGAGCACTACGCATGTGGACAGAGGGTCTGAACGAATCCTATTCTGTATTTAGTCGCGTGAACAATGCATGTATCCAATTAGAGTTGCGTGTGTTAATGATAGACAAGTAGAATGTCTATATAAACTGAGCTATCTGCGCAATAAAGTTGGCACAGCTTGATCATATTGGTCCTGCGTGCTGTGTCCGGGACTTCTGCGTCAACAGTGAGAACCAGTGCAAACAGAAGGACAGCCCTCACAGAGGCCTGCTGCTGCATCCCAATGCGTGAGTGAAGGAAGCAGCTAAGACTCAAATCCTGGCCAGGCACATTTCCTAATTAAGCTGTATTCATTAAAGACCTGGCCTCCGAAGCCAGACTAACACAGGCAAACAACTGCAACAGCCCCTCTTAGCTCACTCCCATCACAATGACTCAGAGGCCCAGATTTGCTTCTGGAGCTCTGTTGGAATCCCCTAAGCAGGATTAGTGCTGATGAAAAGTTGGCCCTGAGCACTCCCTTTAGAGTCAGTAAAAGATGAATGCACATTTCCAGGACATGTTTCACACCGGGCAGACAAAGTGAATGAGACAATAAAAGTGCTTACTTCTCTCTGATGATGACTGCCCAGGGCCTCTCTGGCTGCACAGGGCTCAGGAACACCCAAGGACTTGGGAAGCAGTGTTCATGAGAACTGGGCTCTCAGGGCCTACTCCAAGGCAGAAACAGAAATTCTGAGCATTCTCTCTAAACCCAGCCACCCAAAAGTGAAAAACAATCAAAGGCCCGAATCCTTCCTCTTGAGGCAAACGCTGCCTCAGCATCTTTCAGAAAGACCCCCTGCAAATACTGACAGAGTGATGTGGAGCTCTGAGCAGCCCTGAGCCACCCATCACCCATGTGAAGAGAAGGAAAGCAGCTGGATGGTGCTCAGTCCTCTGCAGAAGAGAGAGCACAGCAGTGGGCTGGGGCTGGGAAGCGCTTTTGGCATGATGATGTGTGCTCCTGCTGCTCTTCCCACCTAGGTGCCCATTTGCCACTGCCTGCAGCAGCAACTGAGCATCCTCCTTCCACTGCTGCACTGCCCGGCTCCCCTGGCCCCACTTTAGAATCATAGAACAGAATCACAAAAGAGTTATGATTGGAAAGGACCTGAAGATCATCCAGTTTCAACCCCCTACCATGGGCAGGGACACCTCACACTAAACCATGCCACCCAAGGCTATGTCCAACCCCACCTTGAACACCGCCAGGGATGGAGCATTCACAACTTCCAGGGAAACCCATTCCAGGGCCTCACCACCCTCACAGTAAAGAATTTCTTCCTCATATCCAATCTAAACTTCCCCTGTTTCAGTTTGAACCCATTACCCCTTGTCCTCTCACTACAGTCCCTAATGAAGAGTCCCTCCCCAGCATCCCTATAGGCCCCCTTCAGATACTGGAAGGCTGCTATGAGGACTCCACGCAGCCTTCTCTTCTCCAGGCTCAACAGCCCCAGTTTTCTCATCCTATCTTCATATGGGAGCTGCTCCAGTCCCCTGATCATCCTCATGGCCTCCTCTGCACTTGTTCCAACAGTTCCATGTCCTTTTGATGTTGAGGACACCAGAACTGCACACAATACTCCAAGTGAGGTCTCACGAGAGCAGAGTACAGGGGCAGGATCACCTCCCTTGACCTGCTGGTCACACTCCTTTTGATGCAGCCCAGGATACACTTGGCTTTCCGGGCTGCAAGCGCACACTGCAGCTGGCTCATGTTCATTTTCTCATCGACCAACATCCCCAAGTCCTTCTCCTCAGGGCTGCTCTGAATCTCTTCTCTGCCCAACCTGCAGCTGTGCATGGGATTGCTCTGACCCAGGTGTAGGACCTTGCACTTGGCATGGTTAAGCTTCATCAGGTTGGCATCAGCCCACCTCACAAGCATGTCAAGGTCCCTCTGGATGGCATTCCTTCCCTCCAATGTATCAACCGAACCACACAGCTTGGTGTCATCGGCAAACTTGCTGAGGGCGCACTCAATCCCACTGTCCGTGTCACCCACAAAGATGTTGAACAAGACCGGTCCCAACACCGATCCCTGGGGGACACCACTCGTTACTGGTCTCCAGCTGGGCACTGAGCCACTGAGCACTACTCTTTGCGTGCGGCCATCCAGCCAGTTCTTTATCCACCAAGTGGTCCACCTATCAAATTGATGTCTCTCCAACTTAGAGAGAAGGATGTCATGGGAGACAGTGTCAAAGGCTTTACACAAGTCCAGGTAGATGACATCAACTGCTCTAACCCTCTCCATCAGTTCCGTAGCCCCAACACAGAAGGCCACCAGATTGGTCCGTCAGGATTTCCCCTTAGTGAAGCCATGCTGGCTGTCACCAAGTACCTTGTTGTTTTCCATGTGCCTCAGCATGCCTTCCAGGAGAATCTGCTCCAAGATTTTGCCAGGCACAGAGGTGAGGCTGACTGGTCTGTAATTCCCAGGGGCATCCGGGACACAGGACACTCTGGGGACACAGGACACTCTGGGGACACAGGACACTCTGGGGACACAGGACACTCTGGGGACACAGGACACTCTGGGGACACAGGACACTCTGGGGACACAGGCTCCCAAATGGGGCTTGTGCAGGCCAGAGAATGCCAGGGGAGTGTGGCAGCTCGGGGGACACAGGCCCTGGGGATGTGGGGTGGCCAGGGGCTGCTCCTCCAGTGACATAGGGCCACAGGCCAGGGATGCTGCCGAGCCCTCCCTGTGCATGATGGGCAGATCCTGAGCCAGGGTCCCTCCACTCAGCACACACAGGCACTCGCACGAACACAAGGATTTATTGATGGGGTGCTGGGCCACCAGGGCGCCAGGGGTTCAGCCGGGAACCTCCAGTCTTGCTTGGCTTCCGTAGTCTGAGGTCAAAGGACCAGGGCAGAGGCAGGATGAGCCGCGGTGACTGCTGAAGGCTGCAGTGGGTGAAGGCTCTCACGCCTGTACTCTCCTTGCCTCTGAGCACAGGCTGCTGCCTGCCTCGCCAGCAGCTGATGTTGCTCAGCAGCTCTGTAGTGTTGTCATCATCCTGCTGGAAAAGAGAGAGGGGGCAGGCTAAAGCACGAGACAGAATTCCTCATCCCCAAGCAACCCTCAACACCAGCCCTCCTGGGGAAACTGAGGCACGAACCCGCCCATCCCAGATACCCAGCAACACAAAATCACCTTGCTCCTCAGCTTCTCCAACTCATCCTCCTGGCTCAACAGGAGGGAGTGCACCTGCTCCTGCAGCCCCTTCAAGGGCTGCTGGAGACGCCTCTCCAGCTCGCTGGTGTAAGTCGATGTGGGGAGCACTGCCTGCCCCTCTGCCTGCTCCTCCTCCGCTTTCCTCGCCATTGCCCTCAGCTCTTCCACCTGCATGAAGGGGAGGAGGAAGCATTTCTGAGACGGAATGGATGCATCCAACAACCCCAGGACCCATGCAGGCTCCATGGCCCCAGCCAGCCAGCAAGGGCATGTGGCCAGGAACCCTGCCAGGACCACCCCACTGAGCCACTTGGTGCTGGGAGCTCCCCCTGCACCTCACCTGCTCCTGCAGCTGCTGGGATGGGGTGACCAAGTGCTCCACTGTGGCCCTGGTCCCCTCCTGCTGCTCTGCCTGCTCCTGCAGCTCCTGCTCCTGGTCCGTCAAGCAGCTCAGCACCTTCTGGTCCCACTGCAGGGAGGAAGACCATGTGGTAGTGCCATGCAAGGGGGGGTGGCTGTCCCCTGGAAACAGATCCGGCTCACTGGGCCATGGGCTCTCAGTGCCTGCAGGACATCTGCAGCACGGCTTCAATTTCCCTCCATGCTGCTTGCTCCTACAATCCTATCTGGGGGGGGAGCAAGGGGCTCCCACACCTTCCATTGAAGCACAACCAGCTGGGGGCAGGGGAGGTCCCGGCAGCCCCCTCCCGAGCCCAACATGCCAGCATCTCCTTACCTGGCTCCACAGCTTCCCCAACTCATCCCGCCTCAACAGGAAGGAGTGCACCAGCTCCTGCAGCTCCTCTAAGTCCTGCTGGAAACGCCTCTCCTGCTCGCTGATGTCACTGCATGTGGGGAGCATTCCCTCCCCCTCTGCCTCATCCTGCTCCGCTTTCCTCGCCATTGCCCTCAGCTCTTCCACCTGCATGAAGGGGAGGAGGAAGCATTTCTGAGACGGAATGGATGCATCCAACAACCCCAGGACCCATGCAGGCTCCATGGCCCCAGCCAGCCAGCCAGGGCATGTGGCCAGGAACCCTGCCAGGACCACCCCACCGAGGCACTGGGTGCTGGGAGCTCCCCCTGCACCTCACCTGCTCCTGCAGCTGCTGGGATGGGGTGACCAAGTGCTCCACTGTGGCCCTGGTCCCCTCCTGCTGCTCTGCCTGCTCCTGCAGCTCCTGCTCCTGGTCCGTCAAGCAGCTCAGCACCTTCTGGTCCCACTGCAGGGAGGAAGACCATGTGGTAGTGCCATGCAAGGCGGGGTGGCTGTCCCCTGGAGACAGATCCGGCTCACTGGGCCATGGGCTCTCAGTGCCTGCAGGACATCTGCAGCACGGCTTCAATTTCCCTCCATGCTGCTTGCTCCTACAATCCTATCTGGGGGGGGAGCAAGGGGCTCCCACACCTTCCATTGAAGCACAACCAGCTGGGGACAGGGGAGGTCCCGGCAGCCCCCTCCCGAGCCCAACATGCCAGCATCTCCTTACCTGGCTCCTCAGCTTCTCCAACTTATCCTTCTGGCTCAACAGGAGGGAGTGCATCTCCTCCTGCAGCCTCTTCAAGGGCTGCTGGAGACGCCACTCCAGCTCGCTGATGTCACTGCATGTGGGGAGCATTCCCTGCCCCTCTGCCTGATCCTGCTCCGCTTTCCTCGCCATTGCCCTCAGCTCTTCCACCTGCATGAAGGGGAGGAGGAAGCATCTCTGAGACGGAATGGATGCATCCAACAACCCCAGGACCCATGCAGGCTCCATGGCCCCAGCCAGCCAGCCAGGGCATGTGGCCAGGAACCCTGCCAGGACCACCCCACCGAGGCACTGGGTGCTGGGAGCTCCCCCTGCACCTCACCTGCTCCTGCAGCTGCTGGGATGGGGTGACCAAGTGCTCCACTGTGGCCCTGGTCCCCTCCTGCTGCTCTGCCTGCTCCTGCAGCTCCTGCTCCTGGTCCGTCAAGCAGCTCAGCACCTTCTGGTCCCACTGCAGGGAGGAAGACCATGTGGTAGTGCCATGCAAGGGGGGGTGGCTGTCCCCTGGAGACAGATCCGGCTCACTGGGCCATGGGCTCTCAGTGCCTGCAGGACATCTGCAGCACGGCTTCAATTTCCCTCCATGCTGCTTGCTCCTACAATCCTATCTGGGGGGGGAGCAAGGGGCTCCCACACCTTCCATTGAAGCACAACCAGCTGGGGGCAGGGGAGGTCCCGGCAGCCCCCTCCCGAGCCCAACATGCCAGCATCTCCTTACCTGGCTCCTCAGCTTCTCCAACTTATCCTTCTGGCTCAACAGGAGGGAGTGCATCTCCTCCTGCAGCCTCTTCAAGGGCTGCAGGAAACGCCTCTCCAGCTCGCTGATGTAACTCCATATGGGGAGCATTCCCTGCCCCTCTGCCTGATCCTGCTCCGCTTTCCTCGCCATTGCCCTCAGCTCTTCCACCTGCGTGAAGGGGAGGAGGAAGCATCTCTGAGACGGAATGGATGCATCCAACAACCCCAGGACCCATGGAGGCTCCACGGCCCCAGCCAGCAGGCGGTGTGTTCATGTCCAAAGAGGCCTTGGTGGGGGCAGACTGGGCTCTGTTGCCCTCCTGGGAATAGGCGGCTAAGGGGAGCAGGTTTGAGTCCAGAAGCACAGCAGCAAGGGCAGAGCCAGGGCTCCCCACACTGTCCCCGGCCGCCCTGGGCTGAACTCGCACACTTCCTGCTTGGGACCCCCTTCCCACTCCTTCCTGGCTGGGTGGCCCCTGGGGCCGCAGGGTGATGGATGCAGGGTTACACAGGGAGTGGCTGAGGGCCCCAGGGACCCCAGCAGCAGCTCCCCAAGCCAAGCCCCTTCCCCACTGCCTCATTCATGCCGCCCATGCCCTCAGGGAGAGGCTGGGACAGAGCCATATCCTAGGAGAGGAGGGCGGCGGAGGCTGAGCCCCAGGGGAGGGTCCCTGCAGACCAGGACCTGGGTCCCCAGCCCTGCCCCTTGGGACACCCGGGAAAAGTCTGTGCCTGAGCACCTCAGTGCCGTGCAGGGTGAGGCCCCTCTCCAGTGCCCCCCACTGCCGCCTTTAGCCCTGGGGTGAGCCAAGGAGACTGGAGGTGGGGATGAGGCCCATGAGGTGCTGACGGTGCCTCTCAGCTGCCAGAGGAGTGGACACGGTTCCCACCCGCAGGTCTGGAGTGGGGAAGGGAGGAATGGAGAGGACGGTGGGGCCAGAGCTGCAGGGCTGGGGGGCCCACGGGACTCGGAAGGGCGCCTACCTCTGAGCTGCTGCTGTCCATGGCTTCCAGCTCCTTCGGCTGCCCCACACTGGCAGCCACGCCCTCAACTCGGGAGCCGCTGGCAATGCCCTGCAGCGGGGCTGTCCTGGGCTGCTGCTCTGCTGGCTCCGGGGGCTGCTGCCCCACATGGTGGACCTGGGCCCTGACCTCCTGGGCAGGCTGCCCCCAGTCTGGGACAGGCAGGTCCCCGAGACCCAAGAGCCCCAGCACAGCCCGCAGCAGGCTGTGCAGCTCGATTAAATTCACATGTCCACTTGAGAGGTTGATGGCAGAGTCCAGCAGCTGAGACAGGCTGGGCGGTGCCATCGCTGCTGCTGTGCTCCACTGACCTGTGGGCAGGAGAGACAGCGGGCAGCCGGCGGCCTTCCTCCTGCCCGCGGGTCTCTGCGAGCCCGGTCCCCCCACAGCCCCCCCACCTTCCTTCCCGCCCTCCCTCCCGCCACTCCGCTCCGCAGCTCACCTGCAGCACCAACTGAACCCCCCCCTCCCCCTGCCCGCTCTTTATTGCCTCCAGCCCGCCGCTCCTCGATGCCCATTGGCTGAGCCCCTTGTCCGCGCTCACAGAGGCCCCGGCTGTTGCCAGGCGGCTGTTCCCGTCCCGCAGCTCCAGCGCTTCTGGGCCCGCGTTCCCGTTCCTTGCAATGCCATTCCATTTCCATCCGCAGCCTTAGGGTTTCCTTGCACTTTTTTCCTCTTTGTCCAAACAAAACAAGCTGGCAGAGCAAGCACAAAGCCCACAGTGACAAGATTTGGTTTACACCTCTAAGATTACACAAGGTCAGTCCTACTTTATGCCACCACCCCTATATACGTAATGTCTATTTTTTATTAATAAGCCAAATCATAACATAAAAATACAAAACATGTCCTTTTCCAAACCCCTTTCCTCATGAACCATGCCAAGCGCAAGGTCCTACACCTGGGTCAGAGCAATCCCAGGCACAGCTCCAGGTTGGGCAGAGAAGAGATTCAGAGCAGCCCTGAGGAGAAGGACTTGGGGATGTTGGTCGATGAGAAAATGAACATGAGCCAGCTGCAGTGTGTGCTTGCAGCCCAGAAAGCCAAGTGTATCCTGGGCTGCATCAAAAGGAGTGTGACCAGCAGGTTGAAGGAGGTGCTCCTGCCCCTCTACTCTGCTCTGTGAGACCTCACTTGGAGTATTGAGTGCAGTTCTGGTGTCCTCAACATAAAAAGGACATGGAACTGTTGGAACAAGCGCAGAGGAGGCCACGAGGATGATCAGGGGACTGGAGCAGCTCCCATATGAAGATAGGCTGAGAAAGTTGGGGCTGTTCATCCTGGATAAGAGAAGGCTGCGTGGAGACCTCATAGCAGCCTTCCAGTATGTGAAGGAGGCCTATAGGGATGCTGGGGAGGGACTCTTCATTAGGGACTGTAGTGAGAGGACAAGGAGTAATGGGTTCAAACTTAAATAGAGGAAGTTTAGATTGGATATGAGGAAGAAATGCTTTACTGTAAGGGTGGTGAGGCCCTGGAATTGGTTGCCCAGGGAAGTTGTTAATGCTTCATCGCTGGCGGTGTTCAAGGTTGGGTTGGATCAAGCCTTGGGTGACACAGTTTAGTGGGAGGTGTCCCTGCCCATGGTAGGGGGTTGGAACTGGATGATCTGAAGGTCCTTTCCAACCCTAACTGTTCTATGATTCTATGATTCTAAGGGTAGACCTTGGATTCAAACAGCCCGTCTTCATTCATTCTCATGACCTTGGCATGTCAATCCATCAGGAATTTTAGGGTTGTTTCGTAACCCTCAGGAAAGACATGCTGCACTTGCAGCACCTTTCCTGCAGAGCAGGATGCTGTCCTGAGAGCACAAAGGAAAACAATCTGTGTAGCAAGGAATAGGAGGGTAGGATGCACTTGATGTAATTCAGTCGTAATGATCTTAGATTTTAGTTGTTTGATGTGGTTGGAGAAGCCAACAGAGGCTGAGGACCAGAGGTAATTGTTTTCTTATTTCTTGCCAGGGATGGCTGGGTTAGAGCCATGCTCTGCAGGTTGCTCAAGCCTAAAGTAGCTGTTAGCAGTAGAGAATCACCAGTGTGAAGATGAGCTCATGCTGAACTCGCCGTGGGCTAGATGTAAATTTGGGGTGCTTAAGAAGTGAAGTCAGAAGCTCTTTGTGCAGGTGTCTGTCTCTGAGTCAGACCTCCTGCTAGACCAATAGCTAGCGCACAGATGCAGTGGAGCAAGTCGGAAGGCACCATATGCCTGCTCTGGGCTTACTCTTCCCCTTGTGATGCAGCCTTACCCCTCAACACTCCACTTTCAGGCCACGTAAATGACCTCAGAGAGCTGAGTACAACCCAAAAGGACCAGTGACACTTCCTTTGTGGCTTGGTTTTCTGCTTTATGGCACTTATGGAAATACCACTTCATGGAACATGGCTATTGCCAATAGGATACATGAGAAAATCCCAGATTTCAATGTTATGGATGCAGAACTCAATGCTCATTTTCACTATAACTTACTATATAGATCTACCTTTGTCCATAATAAGCAGGTGGGGAAGTTTGAAATGGGTATTTCCAGCAGTATGTCAACAAGATGCAGTGAGACACAAACTGTGGTGAGCTAAACTCAGCATTTCCTTTGTTCTGTGTGCTTCTGCACCAACTTGGCTTTGAAAGTGTTGTATATGGGCAACACCCATCTTTCCAAGTAGGGAACAGGGAGGGCTGATGGGTCGGTAGGTCCAACTGGAGCAGGGTGAGACAATGAACCACAACAATGGGAAAATTCTTTGGTGATGAACAAAGATCTCCCTCACACAGAAGCAGACAGGAACGCAGCAAGGAAATGCAGAAACCTGCATGCAGCCAGGTCAGACCTCACCTCAGCTGTCTCTTTGATGCCTTTCCTATGACAAAGGCATTGCCCTCGTACACAAAATTCCCAGTAAGCACCCACTGCCTGGACACATCTCTCAATGGGGGATATTTGCCAGGGCAGAGGAAGTAGCTGCTGATGTCAGAGAAGCCTTGTGTCAAGGCAAGCTGCAGCAGCAGTTGACCTGCAGTCCACCAGATGGGTCTAACCAGAGGCTGTTTTGCTCTTGAAAAGCAAAAGCAGAAGTATCTGCTGACACCAGCAAGGAAACCAGCCCAGCAAAACAGCTTTATGCAAGATGCATTTGAAATCCAGACTGGCTGATAAGAGCAGATCGCATTAGTAATAAATATTTGGAGGGTGTTTATGCGTTTCTGCGTGTTTAATTTCCCAGCTGCAGCTCTTTTTTCTTCCTTTAACTCCTTTATCTGCAGAAACTGGAAGTCCCTGTTTAAAGACAGAGCCTCCTCTGGAAAGGGACTTTTTACAAGGGCCTGTAGGGGCAGGACAAGGAGTAATGGCTTTAAGTTGAAGAAGGGGATATTTAGATTGGATGTAAGGAAGAAGCTCTTCCCTGTGAGGGTGCTGAGGCGCTGGCACAGGGTGCCCAGAGAAGCTGTGGCTGCCCCATCCCTGGCAGTGTTCAAGGCCAGGTTGGACACAGGGGCTTGGAGCAAGCTGCTCTAGTGGAAGGTGTCCCAGCACCCCAAGGCAGTGAGGGAGAAGGAGTCAGAGTGGAGTCAGGTCCAACCTCAACTGTCAAAAGGCAAGTCGATATGAAACCAAGGGCCATATGTAAAAGACCTGGACGGTTACTCAAAATAAGACCAAAATAGAGGTCAATGCAGTTAAGGCTGGATCAGTAAGAAGGTAGAAAGTATCAGGTCTACAGCTTGGTTTCTATGTCCTGGTTCTTGTTTCTGAGTCAGCCGCAGACCTAAATCACTGAAATCAGCACAAAATCAGCTGATTTTTTCAGTGGTCACAGACATTTCTGGTAAATGCAGAGCTGTTGCCATCATTTACAGGATCCTGGGAGGTGAGATACAAGAAACACAGCACTGAGCACATGATGCTTACTTCTGGTACCACTCTCACACTTAATTCCCGGGTATAGAATCATAGAATCATGGAATAGTTTGGATTGGAATGGCCCTTCAAAGCTCATCTAGTCCAACCCACCTGCAATAAGCAGCAACGACTGGTTCAGGTTTCCCACAGATATTCCCTGTGGATGCTTCATTTGGAAAGCACGTTGGGTTGGCACAAACTTGCAATAAAGTCCATGCTTTTATTTAATATAAACCTTTCAAAACATGATTCTTCTGCAGTCTTAAAGCAGGTAACACCCCTCGTTATTGCAACCTAGGGCAACTGCTCAGCCAGATTATTCCATTATAGAACTCATCTCCCCTAAAGATCACAAGTGCCCTTCAGCTATTTGGGTGCTAAATGTCAGTGCCTCTAACATGAAGTCTTCTGCTCATCCAAGATTCTTGCTCTGCATGTCATGCTCTATATTGAACTTTAATTTTTGATCTAGGAGATCCCTCATGTTCGGAAGGGAAAACAGTGCAGCAGACTGAAGGACACTATTTACTCTTAAAGTACTCCTTTCTGCTCCAAATTGCTTCCATTTAGCATCCATCAGGCAACTCATCCAAGTAGCCTTTGAATGGCTGCGAGTTGCTTATTCTCAGCCATCCAAACACATTCCAAGGAGGAGCAATTTGTCACTGAAGATAAGTAAATAATACTCAGTAATGGCAGGTAAAAGCTCATAGATTTATTGCTTTCTCCACCAGTCATGGACTGGCTTTCTAGTAGATTAATTTCAGTGCAAGTTACTAACATTGTAATTAATACTTTTCCATTTCATGATTGCAGTTAATTGCATTAACGTTAGACAACGTTATAGATAAACTGAAGCATAACAGATAAAAAGCCAGGATGGAGACTTTCTTTATCTACCTTCAGCCCAGTGATGCTCAAGGGCAAAACACACAGACACAGGGTATTACAGACTGTGGGCTTTTTTGTTTTCTGACTACGTTGACAGCCTCAAGCTGCACCAGGGCAGGTTTAGATGGAGATGAGGAACAATTCCTTCCCCAGAGGGTGCTCAGGCATTGGAAGAGGTGCCCAGGGCAGTGCTGGAGTCACCGTCCCTGCAAGTGTTCACACACCATGGAGATGAAGCCCTCAGTGCCATGGGTTAGTGGTGGCCTTAGCAGCGCAGGGAACGGTTGGATTGGATGAGCTTAAAGGGCTTTTCTAACCCAGCTGATCCTCTTGTTTGAACAAAATCTATCCTCCAACTCCCACCTTCTCACCCAAAAGCTGTCAGGCTTTCATCAGTCTACATCAGGAACCAAACACAAGGCAACCGGGTCTTACTTTCCCAAAACCCCAGCTATTTTTAATACGTGCATTTCACTCCATCCCATCCAGGGCGCTCTGAAGACATCAGATGGGAGGCAGAAAATGCTCTTTGCATGGTGTTGAGATGTCTCACTAGGAAAGAGGCTTTGCCCAGGAGTCACAACCTTTGTGTGGTTGCAAATGGGAAAGCAGAACCAGGATGGTTTTTGGTCTTCTTTTTATTCTCAGGAGAAGCCAAGCTGCCCTGCTCGGTGTCAGTAACCCAGGTATCGGAAAGGGGGCTGTGTGCCACATTGAGTTCAGCATAGGAAGTGGTGCAACACTTCCACGAACACAACAGTTGCTGAGACCGCAGAGCCTTGGTTTCAGCTGGGGACCCACATGAGCACCGCAGAGCCAAGTGTCTTGGATCCTTACCCCAAAGCAGAAGAGCTCTTTAGCTTTGAACTGAACTACCCAAGTCAGCAGGAGCTGAATCGCAGGTGGTGAAACACGCTGGTGCTCACTTCACTTGCAAACACAGGGGACATTCTGTATGGGCAGTGTCAGATCTGGTTCTCCTTTGACTTGTCCCTGCTGTTATGAAGAACTCCCTGCCAGCTGCGGGAACAGGAGCCAGGATTTCCTGAGCTCCAACCTCAGCTCTGGCAGGGACTTGCTGAAGAACCATTGCAAACTCCTAAACCCTCTGTCTCAGCTTCCCTATGACACAAAACACCTGGGAGCTTCCCAAGCGTCCCAGACAGCACAGAAGAAGGACCTGGACAGGACAGTGAGTCCATCACCAGCCTCCTGAAGGGTTCAGTGCAGAGTACACCATTCCTGGCAGCTGCCTGTCCCATCTACTCACAAAGAACATACTGCAGACTCAACCACATGCCTGGGCAATGCATCCACCTGCACTACCTAACCATGCATTGTACCGCATTACCTAAGCACATTGGCTGCCCTTGCTGCTGGAATTGTAACTTTTCTGTCTATTGTAAGTCCTAAAGTGGTTGTTACTGGAATTACTGAAAGGCTGCTTTAACATCCAGCACATCAGCACTCCAGAGAGGAACTGGTCAGCTTTCCCGTGCTATGAGTTGATTCAGGACAGCTCCACAGGTTCATAATTGAGAAGATCTTTTATATGAGACAAGCAACAGGGGAAAGAGCACACAAATTCACCCTCTGGTTTAGCTCCTAAAAGCTGCTCGTTCCCTGAGCGAATGATTTTAGGACTAAATGTTGTTGTTCTTTAAAAGTGCCTGTTTTTGGAAGAGCTTTGACAGTCAGATTTGCAAATGCTTCTAGCTGCACGCAGTGCGCTTCCATACTTGGCTTGTTTCTCAATGTAAAAGAAACAATAGTGACATCTCAAGTACAAAGTTCTCTAATGGGAAGGGAAGAAGCATCATCACAGATACAGTAAATCTCAAGCTCTCCATTGACCTCAGCATCAGGAGGAGGAATACAGAGAGTAGAAACTAGGTCAGCATCACAAAGATGAGCCCCCTTGTACTGAGCGTGCTGGGATTAAATCAGAAAGGCCAAACCACAGCAAAAAACTGATCTGGAGCAATGGAAAAATCCCTTCTTACATGCTCTGACCATCATAATGTGACCAAGGAGGAACCTCGATCTGCTGCTTAGTGCAGAGGGTCGGTTACTGACGGGTGACACCTACAAAGGAGAAAGTACCCAGAAGCAGAAGATGCCTTCAGCTTGCCTGGATCTCAGGGGCTTTTCTGAGATACTTAAAAATAGCCACTAGATGCTGTCCTGGAGAACTTGAGATGCTGAAAGCATCTGAAAGATTAAGGGGAGAAGTCATGCTTATCTTCAAAGAATGGATCGGGATTAAATGATCGATCCTGGAACCTATAGATGAGGAAAATGAACTTCATTTCCTTATGGAATGACTGCTGAGACCAACTTCCTGCAAGCACCTGGAAAGTAACAGGAAAGAGGGGTTTGTCAAGACCAGGTTTTCTCAAACCAGCCTGGTTGCCTGTTGTGACCTGCTGAGACCCTGTGGGTAAAGGAGAGGCACATTTCATATCACTTCTCCTTACAGAGTCTTTGGATCATGTCTCCCATGGCATTATTTGAGAGACCGGAGTGCATTGGGATACATGTAGGAAGTGCTGGAGAACATTCCAAGGGAGCTGCCTTTAATGGTCCACATCAGAGTGGAAGAACATACCTACGGGTTTCTACTTCCTGAGGTCCTGTTCAGCATCTTCATTGGTAGATCAGCTGATAAAGGGGACCATATCCGTATCACATCCTTATCAAATTCACAGGCTGTTCCAAGCAGGAAAGGAATCCAAGGACATGGGGAGTGGGGCTATCATTCTGTCCTGGGTTCAGCAGCAGCAGTCATTTTTTCTCCTTCTTGGTAGCTGGTGCAGCTCTGTGTTTTTGATTTTGGGCCTGGAAACAGCGCTGATAACACCAGTGTTTTCAGTTACTGCTTGGCGATGTTTAGGCTGGCCAAGGACTTTGTGAGCCTCATGCTCTGCTAGGGAGGAGGGGAAGAGGAGAGGAAGGAGAGACAGGACACCTGACCCAGACTAACCAAAGAGGTTATTCCATGCCACAGCACGTCATGTCCGGGATGTAGAATGGGGAGCAGAGACCCGGAAGGGTGGTGGGGGTGCACCGGTGGGGGTGCACTGCTTGATACTGGGTGGTGAGCAATTGTATCCTTCCCTTGTATTTGCCTTGTCATTATTGTTACTGGTGGGGGTGCACTGGGTGGTCGGGCTTGATATTTGATGGTGAGCTATTGTATTCTCCTTTTCCTTGTATCTGCCTTGTCATTATTATTATTGGTGGTAGCAGTAGTGGTTTGTGTTATACCTTAGTTACTAAACTGCTCTTATCTCAACCTGTGGGAGTTGCATTCTTTCGGTTCTCCTTCCCATCCCTCCAGGAGCGGAGGGAAGAAAGAGTGGGGAGTGAGTGAGAGAGCAACTGTATGGGTTTATAGACTTAAACCACGACACATTCAAAGTGCTCAAATTAGATAAATATTGGGGGGGGTGTGGGGTGTGAGAAAGCACCTTGAACTTCATATGCATAGTAGGAGAGCCCTGAAGACATATCAAGTACTTATTCCCCTCCGTCTTCATTATCCACAGAGTTAACAAAGATCGGCGTTCAAGGTGGGGTTGGACATAGCCTTGGATGGCATGGTTTAGTGGGAGGTGTCCCTGCCCATGGCGGGGGGGTTGGAACTGGATGAGCTTTAAGGTCCCTTCCAACCCAAACCAGTCTGGGATTGTATGATATTCCAATTATAATGGAGAATGGGCAATGCAGTGTTGTTGGATACACTGTGCGGCATTTGAGTGCAGCCAGACTCATGCATGCCTGCTAACATAGAATCACAGAATAGTAAGGGTTGGAAAGGACCTCAAGATCATCGAGTTCCAACCCCCCTGCCATGGGCAGGGACACCTCCCACTAAACCATGCCATCCAAGGCTATGTCCAACCCCACCTTGAATGCTGCCAGCGATGAAGCATTCACAACTTCCCTGGGCAACCCATTCCAGGGCCCCACCACCCTCACAGTAAAGAATTTCTTCCTCAGATCCAATCTAAACCTCCCCTGTTTAAGTTTAAACCCATTATCCCTTGTCCTCTCACCACAGTCCCTAATGAAGAGTCTCTTCCCAGCATCCCTATAGGCCCCCTTCAGGTATTGGAAGGCTGCTATGAGGTCTCCACGCAGCCTTCTCTTCTCCAGGCTCAACAGCCCCAATTTTCTCAGCCTATCTTCATACGAGAGCTGCTCCAGTCCCCTGATCATCTTCGTGGCCCTCCTCTGCACTTGTTCTAACAGTTCCATGTCCTTTTTCTGTTGAGGACACCAGAACTGCACACAATACTCCAAGTGAGGTCTCACGAGAGCAGAGCAGAGGGGCAGGAGCACCTTCAACCTGCTGGTCACACTCCTTTTGATGCAGCCGAGGATACGGTTGGCCTTCTGGGCTGCAAGCGCACACTGCCGGCTCATGTTCATTTTTTCATCAACCCACACCCCCAAGTCCTTCTCTGCAGGGCTGCTCTCAATCTCCTCCCCGCCCAATCTGTAGCTGTGCCTGGCATTGCTCCGACCCAGGTGGAGGACCTTGCACTTGGCATGGTTAAACTTCATCAGGTTGGCATCAGCCCACCTCACAAGCGTGTCAAGGTCCCTCTGGATGGCATTCCTTCCCTCCAACGTATCAACCGAACCACACAGCTTGGTGTCATCGGCAAACTTGCTGAGGGTGCACTCAATCCCACTGTCCGTGTCACCCACAAAGATGTTGAACAAGACCGGTCCCAACACCGATCCCTGGGGGACCCCACTCATTACTGGTCTCCAGCTGGACACTGAGCCACTGAGCACTACTCTTTGCGTGCGGCCATCCAGCCAGTTCTTTATCCACCGCGTGGTCCACCTATCAAATTGATGTCTCTCCAACTTAGAGAGAAGGATGTCATGGGAGACAGTGTCAAAGGCTTTACACAAGTCCAGGTAGATGACATCAACCGCTCTGCCCCTCTCCATCAGTTCCGTAGCCCCTTCATAGAAGGTCACCAGATTGGTCAGGCAGGATTTCCCCTTAGTGAAGCCATGCTGGCTGTCACCAAGCACCTTGTTGGTTTTCATGTGCCTTAGCATGCCTTCCAGGAGAATCTGCTCCAAGATTTTGCCAGGCACAGAGGTGAGACTGACTGCTCTGTAATTCCCTGGGTCATCCATTTTTCCCTTCTTAAAAATGGGGGTTATATTTCCCTTTTTCCAGTCATCGGGAACTTCACCTGACTGCCATGATTTTTCAAATATGATGGACAGTGGCTTAGCAACTTCATTTGCCAGCTCCTTCAGGACCCGTGGATGGATTTCATCCGGTCCCATGGACTTGTATACATTCAGGTTCCTAAGGTGGTCCCGAACAAGATCCTCCCCCACAGTGGGCCCAGGGTCCCCACCCTCACCGTCCCCGCGTCTGCCTTCCAAGACTTGGGTGGTGTGGTCAGAGCATTTGCCCGTAAAGACTGAGGCAAAGAAGTCATTAAAAACCTCAGCCTTCTCCAAATCCAGGGTAGCCAGTTCTCCCGATAGCTTCTGGAGAGGGCCCACGGTGTCCCTAACCTGTCTCTTATTGGCAATGTACCTATAAAATCCCTTCCTGTTATCCTTAACATCCCTAGCCAAGTTTAATTCTAAGTGGGCCTTAGCTTTCCTAACCTGGTCCCTAGCTTCCCGGACAACATCCCTGTATTCTTCCCAGCTGCCTGACCTTGCTTCCACCTTTTATAAGCCTCTTTTTTCCTTCGAATTTTGCTCAGCAGCTCCTTATCCATCCAAGGAGGTCTCCTGGCCCTCCTGCTGAACTTCCTTCTAGTTGGGATGCATCGCTCCTGAGCTTGCAGCAGGTGATCCTTGAATATCAACCAACAGTCTTGGGCCCCCCTGCCCTCTAGGGCTGTATCCCATGGAACCTTACTGAGCAGGTTCCTGAAGAGGCCAAAGTCTGCTCTCTTGAAGTCCAGGGCAGTGAGCTTGCTGCACGCTCTTCTCACTGTCCTGAGGATCTCAAACTCAACCATCTCATGATCGCTGCAATCAAGGCTGCCCTGGAGCGTCACATTCCCAACCAGCCCTTCCCTGTTGGTGAGGACGAGGTCAAGCATGGCACCTCTCCTTGTCGGCTCCTCTATTACTTGCAGAAGGAAGTTGTCTTCCACGCAATCGAGGAACCTTCAGGATTGCTTGTGCCGGGCCGTACCATCCCTCCAACAGATATCAGGGTGGTTGAAGTCTCCCATGAGAACAAGGGCCTGCGAGCGTGAGGCTGCTCCTATCTGCCTATGGAGCGCTTCGTCCAGCAAGTCCCCTTGGTCAGGCGGTCTGTAACAGATCCCCACAATAATGTCACCCATCGCTGTTCTCCCTTTAACCCTGACCCACAAACTCTCTGGCGACTGCTCACCTGTCCCCAGACAGAGTTCCATACTCTCTAGCCTATCCCTAACACAAATAGCAACTCCCCCTCCCCGTCTGCCGGGCCTGTCTTTCCTAAAGAGCCGGTAACCTTCCATTCCAACACACCAGTCATAGGAGCCATCCCACCATGTTTCTGTGATGCCTATGATATCATACCCCCGTAGATGTGCACACATCTCTAATTCCTCTTGTTTGTTCCCCATACTACGGGCATTTGTATAGAGGCATTTGAGCCGAGATCCATTTGAAGCTGGCTCATTGGCTGGAGCAGCTGGAATATCCCTACATTGCTCCGAACGTTTACTATAGGTGCTACCAACCGACTGGGTGTGTTGGGATGGAATGATGCCCCCCTCCCCCAACACATCTAGTTTAAAGCATCCTTGACCAGCCTGGCAAGCCTCCTACCAAATCCACTCTTCCCCTTCTTTGTCAGACCAGCTCCACCAGCCCCCAGTAGACCTGGCCTACTATATTGAGTCCCATGGTCAAGGTACCCAAACCCTTGACTATAGCACCACCCTTCTAACCATTTATTAACCTGCCCAATCCTCCTAGCCTTTTCAAGGTCCTGCCCTGTATCCTGGAGAATTGACGAAAAGACAATCTGAGCTCCAGAGCCCCTAACCACCTCTCCCAGAGCTCTGTAGTCCTTCTTTATGGTCTCCGGGCTACTGCTATCTATATCAGTAGCACCCACATGTATTACCAGGAGTGGGTAATAGTCAGTGGGACCGACTAGAGCAGGCAGCTTCTCGGCCACATCCCTGATCCGAGCCCCTGGTAGGCAACACACCTCCCTTGAGGCTGGGTCAGGCCGGCAGATGGGTGCCTCTGTGCCTTTCAGATTAGAGTCCCCGACTACTACGACCCGCCGCTTTTTCCTGGCAGCACCAGCAGTGACCTTCTTTACCAGTGCACTACCTGGTTGCACCTGGTGGGAGCGCTGTTGCTCATCAGCCCGCTGCAGGACAGCGAAGCGGTTCTTGGTGGGGACAACAGATGTAGGAGGAAGCCCCTTGCTTTTAATTGCCCTCTTCCTCCTTTTTTTGTTATTTTTTTCTGTTACCTTTTCCCAGCTCCCTGGGTTAGCAGCCTCCTTTCCTGCATGGGCAACAGTAGACACTCGAGGCCCCGGAACAGGCTGCTCCTGGAGCAAGCAGCGCTGCTCCCCCTCAGCTTCCCTGACCCCTTTCAGCCTGGTAACAGCCTCCCGCAGCTCAGCCACCTGCTGCAGGAGGACCTGCACCAGGGAACGCAGAGTGCAGCCCTGCCCATTGCTCACCCTTCCCTTAGGATACCCCGAGCTCTGCACTGCAGCCTCCCTTCCCGTCGGCTCCGTCTGGGTGCCTACGCTGGCCACCACCGGCGCAGCCAGAGCAGAGCTCCCAGACCGAGCCTTGCCCGCACGGCGAGCGTTCACCACCCCGCTCGCCTGCCCCCGCGAACTGCCTCGAGCCCGCCCTGTTTGCCCGCCCTGTGCTGCCTCGAGCCCGCCCTGTTCTGCCTCGAGCCCGCCCTGTTTGCCCGCCCTGTGCTGCCTCGAGCCCGCCCTGTTCTGCCTCGAGCCCGCCCTGTTCTGCCTCGAGCCCGCCCTGTTTGCCCGCCCTGTTCTGCCTCGAGCCCGCCCTGTTTGCCCGCCCTGTTCTGCCTCGAGCCCGCCCTGTTTGCCCGCCCTGTTCTGCCTCGAGCCCGCCCTGTTTGCCCGCCCTGTTCGCGCGCTCTGGGTCGCTCGCGCTCCCTGGGGCAGGTTTTTAACCAGTCAGCTCTGCCGCCGCTCCTCCTGACACCGCCCCCTCTGCGTCAGCCGCTCGCCTCCGCTGAGCTGCAGGCTCCCGGGCAGGCCTTGTCGAGGACTTGAAGCTCCCTCGGGGCAAGTTGCTGCTCCGAGGTGAAGCTCGTAGTCGCCGAGCCTCCCCCCCCCCGATCAGGCGCTGCAGGCCTCCCCTCGCGAGACAGTCACCTCAGCAATGGGCCGGAAAGGGCTGATGATGCCCGGGTTGAATCTGCCGCCGGGCCTCCTGAGGCCGCCCCCTCTGAGTCAGCCGCTCGCCTCCGCGGAGCTGCAGGCTCCCGGGCAGGCCTTGCCGAGGACTTGAAGCTCCCTCGGGGCAAGTTGCTGCTCCGAGGGGAAGCTCGTAGTCGCCGAGCCTCCCCCCCGCCCCGATCAGGCGCTGCAGGCCTCTCTACTGATGGCACTGTGGCAAAAACACTACAAAAAGGCATGCAGAAATTACGGCCTGGCTTTCTACCCAAAATCCAGATTTCATTTTCTCTCAACATACTTCTACCCAATATCAGAATTCTGATGTACTATCCCCAACTGAGACTAGCCTGCATTCTGTAATGGCTAATGCTGCATTGGAAATGATGAAAATACATCAGCCTGCATATATTGTGGGTACGGTGAACAGCCTTTTTCTCAAATAAGAAAGTCTCTAAAAACTACTTGCTATGCATCTTTAATTTACTGGCAATGAAAAGTCCCAATAAACCTGTAATACATACACACAGCTCTATCATATATTACATATTAAGGCAAAGGCTATAAACAGGAAATAAGCACAATATTGTTTATAGCTGCTTATAAAACATGTCCATCTATTTGAGTTTTGCACACAGCACAGCGATATTGCAGGACAGTAAACTTCAGAGAATTACTGGGATTTTGAGCAAAATTATGAGCTATCCGCATATAAAGCGGTTTCAATTATGAGCAGCTTTGTTAGAAGACATGCTTAGAAACACATAGGTTTTTTGTTTTCCTTGTAATTAAATACTTCGGGCCTCAATTTCAGAATCCAGGAAATCATCAAATCATTTATGACAAAAGGGATTAGAGAACATGTGGCTTGGTCAAGAATGTCATACCCCAAAGGATAATGAGACAATAATTTTGAATACAAACCGACTAATCCTCTAACAACCCCAAGCACGCTTTCAGTGCAGTTACAAGCTGCTACTACAGTACATTACACACCTGCCTGTTACCATTCATTTTAATCAAATACTGAAAGTTGTCCCAACATTCTAACAGTTTACAAAGGTATATACACATCAGAAACCCAAGTATATTATTAAACTAAAGAAATACAAAATACTGGTTCACGGCAATGCTAAACAAAGGTGTAAAATCTATTGCACAACCTAAAAGGTCATTACTTGGAAAATCCTGAGCTAATGAGCTGTCTTGCGGTGGGTTGTGAAAGGCACTCTTGGTAGTTTTAACTAGTTTCCGAGGCCTCGGGGCAGCAAGACGGTGCTCAAAGGGATTCGCAGCAGTGACGGCGGGCAGCGCTAAAGGCTCAGGCGGAGGCATGGATGGCATTGCCAGAGATAAGGCTTTAGCCGCTGAAGCAGCTGCAGCTCTCTCCGATTTCATATCCCGCAGAGTCTCTCGGATAAGCTTCCATAGCGTAGAATATTCTTGGGCCTCATGCGCTGCCTTCCCCCCATCAGTTATAGTGTCCCAGAGCTGGACGCCTATCGCCTCCCATGTGGATATTTCAAATGCTGTTCCAATCCCACTAAATAGCCCCTTTTCTTTACTCCACTGGAGTAGCCCTTTAAGTACCTCTTCTTCATATTTAATCCCTCTCCTTGAGAGGATGTGTTGGAGGAGATTGAGGACAGCTGCCTCTTCCATTCCTCCCCGACCGCCACTTGCCTTTATCGGAGTGGACCTTTTTTCACAGAGACACTTTTCTTCTGCGGCACACGCGTCCTTCCTCTACATCGGCAGGGCTGCTGCCAGCTGCTTTTCGGTCAGCTTCCCACCCGTCAGGCCGGCGCTGATCTTCACCGCCGAAGCAGCTCTCAGGAAGCACATCTGAAGGTCCCTGTTCAGGCACCACTTGTGGCAGGGGATCTCATGGACAACACAATACTGATCAATGTGATCAAACATTGCTAATTTATTAAACACAAGCACCACCTTTTATAGCAAAGTCACAGAGTACTGGAACATTCAATAACATCTGATTGGATAACACCTCTGAGCCAACTGTTAGCAAGAGCTTAATTATTGGTTGCAGCTGAACAAGCAGGCTTGCCTTGTGGTAATCAAAGGTTGGATTGCTCACATGTCCATTCTCAACAAGAAACACTTCCACAGAAGTCAGCAGGAAACTCTGCATTTTGAGCACCCAAGACACAAGATGTTAATGTTTTCCTGTTGTCTTTCAAGAATGTGTATGTTATAGACTGTGAGTAAATCTAAAACCAACAAGAGCTGCTCTCTACTACCTGCTACTTCAAATTTACACCGGGAATATAAGGTGAGATGGGGAGAGCAATTTGACTGTGAATGGGCATGTGAGCCATCCAGACAACTGCTTGACAATTGTAAGGTAGTGACCCACAGGCACTGAGGCCTCGCCTGGAGGTTACTAAAGTTCTTGTACATGCAAAAGTCTTGAGAAATTTGGCACGGAAAGCTGCTGAGAGAGATGTGCAGGAGGGAACTGATAACTGTAACCTTGAAACATATGCTGTAATAGTTAACCAATCATTAAGCTGTTACTAACACTTAGCTGAGAGATATTAACCAATCATATATTAAGCAGGACACCAAGTAGAATGTAGGTGGAGAGCACTACGCATGTGGACAGAGGGTCTGAACGAATCCTATTCTGTATTTAGTCGCGTGAACAACGCATGTATCCAATTAGAGTTGTGTGTGTTAATGATAGACAAGTAGAATGTCTATATAAACTGAGCTATCTGCGCAATAAAGTTGGCACAGCTTGATCATATTGGTCCTGCGTGCTGTGTCCGGGACTTCTGCGTCAACAGTGAGAACCAGTGCAAACAGAAGGACAGCTCTCACAGAGGCCTGCTGCTGCATCCCAATGCGTGAGTGAAGGAAGCAGCTAAGACTCAAATCCTGGCCAGGCACATTTCCTAATTAAGCTGTATTCATTAAAGACCTGGCCTCCGAAGCCAGACTAACACAGGCAAACAACTGCAACAGCCCCTCTTAGCTCACTCCCATCACAATGACTCAGAGGCCCAGATTTGCTTCTGGAGCTCTGTTGGAATCCCCTAAGCAGGATTAGTGCTGATGAAAAGTTGGCCCTGAGCACTCCCTTTAGAGTCAGTAAAAGATGAATGCACATTTCCAGGACATGTTTCACACCGGGCAGACAAAGTGAATGAGACAATAAAAGTGCTTACTTCTCTCTGATGATGACTGCCCAGGGCCTCTCTGGCTGCACAGGGCTCAGGAACGCCCAAGGACTTGGGAAGCAGTGCTCATGAGAACTGGGCTCTCAGGGCCTTCTCCAAGGCAGAAACAGAAATTCTGAGCATTCTCTCAAAACCCAGCACCCAAAAGTGAAAAACAATCAAAGGCCCGAATCCTTCCTCTTGAGGCAAACGCTGCCTCAGCATCTTTCAGAAAGACCCCCTGCAAATACTGACAGAGTGATGTGGAGCTCTGAGCAGCCCTGAGCCACCCATCACCCATGTGAAGAGAAGGAAAGCAGCTGGATGGTGCTCAGTCCTCTGCAGAAGAGAGAGCACAGCAGTGGGCTGGGGCTGGGAAGTGCTTTTGGCATGAGGATGTGTGCTCCTGCTGCTCTTCCCACCCAGGTGCCCATTTGCCACTGCCTGCAGCAGCAACTGAGCATCCTCCTTCCACTGCTGCACTGCCCGGCTCCCCTGGCCCCACTTTAGAATCATAGAACAGAATCACAAAAGAGTTATGATTGGAAAGGACCTGAAGATCATCCAGTTTCAACCCCCTGCAATGGGCAGGGACACCTCACACTAAACCATGCCACCCAAGGCTATGTCCAACCCCACCTTGAACACCGCCAGGGATGGAGCATTCACAACTTCCAGGGAAACCCATTCCAGTGCCCCACCACCCTCACAGTAAAGAATTTCTTCCTCATATCCAATCTAAACTTCCCCTGTTGAAGTTTGAACCCATTACCCCTTGTCCTATCACTACAGTCCCTAATGAAGAGTCCCTCCCCAGCATCCCTATAGGCCTCCTTCAGATACTGGAAGGCTGCTATGAGGTCTCCACGCAGCCTTCTCTTCTCCAGGCTCAACAGCGCCAGTTTTCTCATCCTATCTTCATATGGGAGCTGCTCCAGTCCCCTGAGAGTCCTCATGGCCTCCTCTGGACTTGTTCCAACAGTTCCATGTCCTTTTTATGTTGAGGACACCAGAACTGCACACAATACTCCAAGTGAGGTCTCACGAGAGCAGAGTAGAGGGGCAGGAGCACCTCGCTTGAACTGCTGGTCACGCTCCTTTTGATGCAGCCCAGGATACGGTTGGCTTTCTGGGCTGCAAGCGCACACTGCAGCTGGCTCATGTTCATTTTCTCATCAACCAACATCCCCAAGTCCTTCTCTGCAGGGCTGCTCTGAATCTCTTCTCTGCCCAACCTGGAGCTGTGCCTGGGATTGCTCTGACCCAGGTGTAGGACCTTGCACTTGGCATGGTTAAGCTTCATCAGGTTGGCATCAGCCCACCTCACAAGCGTGTCAAGGTCCCTCTGGATGGCATTCCTTCCCTCCAATGTATCAACCGAACCACACAGCTTGGTGTCATCGGCAAACTTGCTGAGGGCGCACTCAATCCCACTGTCCATGTCACCCACAAAGATGTTGAACAAGACCGGTCCCAACACCGATCCCTGAGGGACACCACTCGTTACTGGTCTCCAGCTGGACACTGAGCCACTGAGCACTACTCTTTGCGTGTGGCCATCCAGCCAGTTCTTTATCCACCGAGTGGTCCACCTATCAAATTGATGTCTCTCCAACTTAGAGAGAAGGATGTCATGGGAGACAGTGTCAAAGGCTTTACACAAGTCCAGGTAGATGACATCAACTGCTCTAACCCTCTCCATCAGTTCCGTAGCCCCAACACAGAAGGCCACCAGATTGGTCCGTCAGGATTTCCCCTTAGTGAAGCCATGCTGGCTGTCACCAAGTACCTTGTTGTTTTCCATGTGCCTCAGCATGCCTTCCAGGAGAATCTGCTCCAAGATTTTGCCAGGCACAGAGGTGAGGCTGACTGGTCTGTAATTCCCAGGGGCATCAGGGACACAGGACACTCTGGGGACACAGGACACTCTGGGGACACAGGACACTCTGGGGACACAGGACACTCTGGGGACACAGGACACTCTGGGGACACAGGACACTCTGGGGACACAGGACACTCTGGGGACACAGGACACTCTGGGGACACAGGCTCCCAAATGGGGCTTGTGCAGGCCAGAGAATGCCAGGGGAGTGTGGCAGCTCGGGGGACACAGGCCCTGGGGATGTGGGGTGGCCAGGGGCTGCTCCTCCAGTGACATAGGGCCACAGGCCAGGGATGCTGCCGAGCCCTCCCTGTGCATGATGGGCAGATCCTGAGCCAGGGTCCCTCCACTCAGCCCACACAGGCACTCGCACGCACACAAGGATTTATTGATGGGATGCTGGGCCACCAGGGCGCCAGGGGTTCAGCCGGGAACCTCCAGGCTTGCTTGGATTCTGTAGTCTGAGGTCAAAGGACCAGGGCAGGAGGGACGGGATGAGCCGCGGTGACTGCTGAAGGCTGCGGTGGGTGAAGGCTCTCGCGCCTGTACTCTCCTTGCCCCTGAGCACAGGCTGCTGCCTGCCTTGCCAGCAGCTGATGTTGCTCAGCAGCTCTGTAGTGTTGTCATCATCCTGCTGGAAAAGAGAGAGGGGGCAGGCTAAAGCACGAGACAGAATTCCTCATCCCCAAGCAACCCTCAACACCAGCCCTCCTGGGGAAACTGAGGCACGAACCCGCCCATCCCAGATACTCAGCAACACAAAATCACCTTGCTCCTCAGCCTCTCCAACTCATCCTCCTGGCTCAACAGGAGGGAGTGCATCTGCTCCTGCAGCCCCTTCAAGGGCTGCTGGAGACGCCTCTCCAGCTCGCTGGTGTAACTGCATGTGGGGAGCATTCCCTGCCCCTCTGCCTGATCCTGCTCCGCTTTCCTCGCCATTGCCCTCAGCTCTTCCACCTGCATGAAGGGGAGGAGGAAGCATCTCTGAGACGGAATGGATGCATCCAACAACCCCAGGACCCATGCAGGCTCCATGGCCCCAGCCAGCCAGCCAGGGCATGTGGCCAGGAACCCTGCCAGGACCACCCCACTGAGCCACTTGGTGCTGGGAGCTCCCCCTGCACCTCACCTGCTCCTGCAGCTGCTGGGATGGGGTGACCAAGTGCTCCACTGTGGCCCTGGTCCCCTCCTGCTGCTCTGCGTGCTCCTGCAGCTCCTGCTCCTGGTCCGTCAAGCAGCTCAGCACCTTCTGGTCCCACTGCAGGGAGGAAGACCATGTGGTAGTGCCATGCAAGGGGGGGTGGCTGTCCCCTGGAGACAGATCCGGCTCACTGGGCCACGGGCTCTCAGTGCCTGCAGGACATCTGCAGCACGGCTTCAATTTCCCTCCATGCTGCTTGCTCCTACAAACCTTTCTGGGGGGGGAGCAAGGGGCTCCCACACCTTCCATTGAAGCACAACCAGCTGGGGGCAGGGGAGGTCCCGGCAGCCCCCTCCCGAGCCCAACATGCCAGCATCTCCTTAACTGGCTCCTCAGCTTCTCCAACTTATCCTTCTGGCTCAACAGGAGGGAGTGCACCTCCTCCTGCAGCCTCTTCAAGGGCTGCTGGAGACGCCACTCCAGCTCACTGGTGTAACTGCATGTGGGGAGCATTCCCTGCCCCTCTGCCTGATCCTGCTCCGCTTTCCTCGCCATTGCCCTATGCTCTTCCACCTGCATGAACGGGAGGAGGAAGCATCTCTGAGACGGAATGGATGCATCCAACAACCCCAGGACCCATGCAGGCTCCATGGCCCCAGCCAGCCAGCCAGGGCATGTGGCCAGGAACCCTGCCAGGACCACCCCACTGAGCCACTGGGTGCTGGGAGCTCCCCCTGCACCTCACCTGCTCCTGCAGCTGCTGGGATGGGGTGACCAAGTGCTCCACTGTGGCCCTGGTCCCCTCCTGCTGCTCTGCGTGCTCCTGCAGCTCCTGCTCCTGGTCCGTCAAGCAGCTCAGCACCTTCTGGTCCCACTGCAGGGAGGAAGACCATGTGGTAGTGCCATGCAAGGGGGGGTGGCTGTCCCCTGGAGACAGATCCGGCTCACTGGGCCACGGGCTCTCAGTGCCTGCAGGACATCTGCAGCACGGCTTCAATTTCCCTCCATGCTGCTTGCTCCTACAAACCTTTCTGGGGGGGGAGCAAGGGGCTCCCACACCTTCCATTGAAGCACAACCAGCTGGGGGCAGGGGAGGTCCCGGCAGCCCCCTCCCGAGCCCAACATGCCAGCATCTCCTTACCTGGCTCCTCAGCTTCTCCAACTTATCCTTCTGGCTCAACAGGAGGGAGTGCACCTCCTCCTGCAGCCTCTTCAAGGGCTGCTGGAGACGCCACTCCAGCTCACTGGTGTAACTGCATGTGGGGAGCATTCCCTGCCCCTCTGCCTGATCCTGCTCCGCTTTCCTCGCCATTGCCCTATGCTCTTCCACCTGCATGAACGGGAGGAGGAAGCATCTCTGAGACGGAATGGATGCATCCAACAACCCCAGGACCCATGCAGGCTCCATGGCCCCAGCCAGCCAGCCAGGGCATGTGGCCAGGAACCCTGCCAGGACCACCCCACTGAGCCACTGGGTGCTGGGAGCTCCCCCTGCACCTCACCTGCTCCTGCAGCTGCTGGGATGGGGTGACCAAGTGCTCCACTGTGGCCCTGGTCCCCTCCTGCTGCTCTGCGTGCTCCTGCAGCTCCTGCTCCTGGTCCGTCAAGCAGCTCAGCACCTTCTGGTCCCACTGCAGGGAGGAAGACCATGTGGTAGTGCCATGCAAGGGGGGGTGGCTGTCCCCTGGAGACAGATCCGGCTCACTGGGCCACGGGCTCTCAGTGCCTGCAGGACATCTGCAGCACGGCTTCAATTTCCCTCCATGCTGCTTGCTCCTACAAACCTATCTGGGGGGGGAGCAAGGGGCTCCCACACCTTCCATTGAAGCACAACCAGCTGGGGGCAGGGGAGGTCCCGGCAGCCCCCTCCCGAGCCCAACATGCCAGCATCTCCTTACCTGGCTCCTCAGCTTCTCCAACTTATCCTTCTTGCTCAACAGGAGGGAGTGCATCTGCTCCTGCAGCCTCTTCAAGGGCTGCTGGAGACGCCACTCCAGCTCGCTGGTGTAACTGCATGTGGGGAGCATTCCCTGCCCCTCTGCCTGATCCTGCTCCGCTTTCCTCGCCATTGCCCTCAGCTCTTCCACCTGCATGAAGGGGAGGAGGAAGCATCTCTGAGACGGAATGGATGCATCCAACAACCCTAGGACCCATGGAGGCTCCACGGCCCCAGCCAGCAGGCGGTGTGTTCATGTCCAAAGAGGCCTTGGTGGGGGCAGACTGGGCTCTGTTGCCCTCCTGGGAATAGGCGGCTAAGGGGAGCAGGTTTGAGTCCAGAAGCACAGCAGCAAGGGCAGAGCCAGGGCTCCCCACACTGTCCCCGGCCGCCCTGGGCTGAACTCGCACACTTCCTGCTTGGGACCCCCTTCCCACTCCTTCCTGGCTGGGTGGCCCCTGGGGCCGTAGGGTGATGGATGCAGGGTTACACAGGGAGTGGCTGAGGGCCCCAGGGACCCCAGCAGCAGCTCCCCAAGCCAAGCCCCTTCCCCACTGCCTCATTCATGCCGCCCATGCCCTCAGGGAGAGGCTGGGACAGAGCCATATCCTAGGAGAGGAGGGCGGCGGAGGCTGAGCCCCAGGGGAGGGTCCCTGCAGACCAGGGCCTGGGTCCCCAGCCCTGCCCCTTGGGACACCCGGGAAAAGTCTGTGCCTGAGCACCTCAGTGCCGTGCAGGGTGAGGCCCCTCTCCAGTGCCCCCCACTGCCGCCTTTAGCCCTGGGGTGAGCCAAGGAGACTGGAGGTGGGGATGAGGCCCATGAGGTGCTGACGGTGCCTCTCAGCTGCCAGAGGAGTGGACACGGTTCCCACCCGCAGGTCTGGAGTGGGGAAGGGAGGAATGGAGAGGACGGTGGGGCCAGAGCTGCAGGGCTGGGGGGCCCACGGGACTCGGAAGGGCGCCTACCTCTGAGCTGCTGCTGTCCATGGCTTCCAGCTCCTTCGGCTGCCCCACACTGGCAGCCACGCCCTCAACTCGGGAGCCGCTGGCAATGCCCTGCAGCGGGGCTGTCCTGGGCTGCTGCTCTGCTGGCTCCGGGGGCTGCTGCCCCACATGGTGGACCTGGGCCCTGACCTCCTGGGCAGGCTGCCCCCAGTCTGGGACAGGCAGGTCCCCGAGACCCAAGAGCCCCAGCATAGCCCGCAGCAGGCTGTGCAGCTCGATAAAATTCACATGTCCACTTGAGAGGTTGATGGCAGAGTCCAGCAGCTGAGACAGGCTGGGCGGTGCCATCGCTGCTGCTGTGCTCCACTGACCTGTGGGCAGGAGAGACAGCGGGCAGCCGGCGGCCTTCCTCCTGCCCGCGGGTCTCTGCGAGCCCGGTCCCCCCGCCGCCCCCCCACCTTCCTTCCCGCCCTCTCTCCCGCCACTCCGCTCCGCAGCTCACCTGCAGCACCAACTGAACCCCCCCCTCCCCCTGCCCGCTCTTTATTGCCTCCAGCCCGCCGCTCCTCGATGCCCATTGGCTGAGCCCCTTGTCCGCGCTCACAGAGGCCCCGGCTGTTGCCAGGCGGCTGTTCCCGTCCCGCAGCTCCAGCGCTTCTGGGCCCGCGTTCCCGTTCCTTGCAATGCCATTCCATTTCCATCCGCAGCCTTAGGGTTTCCTTGCACTTTTTTCCTCTTTGTCCAAACAAAACAAGCTGGCAGAGCAAGCACAAAGCCCACAGTGACAAGATTTGGTTTACACCTCTAAGATTACACAAGGTCAGTCCTACTTTATGCCACCACCCCTATATACGTAATGTCTATTTTTTATTAATAAGCCAAATCATAACATAAAAATACAAAACATGTCCTTTTCCAAACCCCTTTCCTCATGAACCATGCCAAGCGCAAGGTCCTACACCTGGGTCAGAGCAATCCCAGGCACAGCTCCAGGTTGGGCAGAGAAGAGATTCAGAGCAGCCCTGAGGAGAAGGACTTGGGGATGTTGGTCGATGAGAAAATGAACATGAGCCAGCTGCAGTGTGTGCTTGCAGCCCAGAAAGCCAAGTGTATCCTGGGCTGCATCAAAAGGAGTGTGACCAGCAGGTTGAAGGAGGTGATCCTGCCCCTCTACTCTGCTCTGTGAGACCTCACTTGGAGTATTGAGTGCAGTTCTGGTGTCCTCAACATAAAAAGGACATGGAACTGTTGGAACAAGCGCAGAGGAGGCCACGAGGATGATCAGGGGACTGGAGCAGCTCCTGTATGAAGATAGGCTGAGAAAGTTGGGGCTGTTCATCCTGGATAAGAGAAGGCTGCGTGGAGACCTCATAGCAGCCTTCCAGTATGTGAAGGAGGCCTATAGGGATGCTGGGGAGGGACTCTTCATTAGGGACTGTAGTGAGAGGACAAGGAGTAATGGGTTCAAACTTAAATAGAGGAAGTTTAGATTGGATATGAGGAAGAAATGCTTTACTGTAAGGGTGGTGAGGCCCTGGAATGGGTTGCCCAGGGAAGTTGTTAATGCTTCATCGCTGGCGGTGTTCAAGGTTGGGTTGGATCAAGCCTTGGGTGACACAGTTTAGTGGGAGGTGTCCCTGCCCATGGTAGGGGGTTGGAACTGGATGATCTGAAGGTCCTTTCCAACCCTAACTGTTCTATGATTCTATGATTCTAAGGGTAGACCTTGGATTCAAACAGCCCATCTTCATTCATTCTCATGACCTTGGCATGTCAATCCATCAGGAATTTTAGGGTTGTTTCGTAACCCTCAGGAAAGACATGCTGCACTTGCAGCACCTTTCCTGCAGAGCAGGATGCTGTCCTGAGAGCACAAAGGAAAACAATCTGTGTAGCAAGGAATAGGAGGGTAGGATGCACTTGATGTAATTCAGTCGTAATGATCTTAGATTTTAGTTGTTTGATGTGGTTGGAGAAGCCAACAGAGGCTGAGGACCAGAGGTAATTGTTTTCTTATTTCTTGCCAGGGATGGCTGGGTTAGAGCCATGCTCTGCAGGTTGCTCAAGCCTAAAGTAGCTGTTAGCAGTAGAGAATCACCAGTGTGAAGATGAGCTCATGCTGAACTCGCCGTGGGCTAGATGTAAATTTGGGGTGCTTAAGAAGTGAAGTCAGAAGCTCTTTGTGCAGGTGTCTGTCTCTGAGTCAGACCTCCTGCTAGACCAATAGCTAGCGCACAGATGCAGTGGAGCAAGTCGGAAGGCACCATATGCCTGCTCTGGGCTTACTCTTCCCCTTGTGATGCAGCCTTACCCCTCAACACTCCACTTTCAGGCCACGTAAATGACCTCAGAGAGCTGAGTACAACCCAAAAGGACCAGTGACACTTCCTTTGTGGCTTGGTTTTCTGCTTTATGGCACTTATGGAAATACCACTTCATGGAACATGGCTATTGCCAATAGGATACATGAGAAAATCCCAGATTTCAATGTTATGGATGCAGAACTCAATGCTCATTTTCACTATAACTTACTATATAGATCTACCTTTGTCCATAATAAGCAGGTGGGGAAGTTTGAAATGGGTATTTCCAGCAGTATGTCAACAAGATGCAGTGAGACACAAACTGTGGTGAGCTAAACTCAGCATTTCCTTTGTTCTGTGTGCTTCTGCACCAACTTGGCTTTGAAAGTGTTGTATATGGGCAACACCCATCTTTCCAAGTAGGGAACAGGGAGGGCTGATGGGTCGGTAGGTCCAACTGGAGCAGGGTGAGACAATGAACCACAACAATGGGAAAATTCTTTGGTGATGAACAAAGATCTCCCTCACACAGAAGCAGACAGGAACGCAGCAAGGAAATGCAGAAACCTGCATGCAGCCAGGTCAGACCTCACCTCAGCTGTCTCTTTGATGCCTTTCCTATGACAAAGGCATTGCCCTCGTACACAAAATTCACAGTAAGCACCCACTGCCTGGACACATCTCTCAATGGGGGAGGATATTTGCCAGGGCAGAGGAAGTAGCTGCTGATGTCAGAGAAGCCTTGTGTCAAGGCAAGCTGCAGCAGCAGTTGACCTGCAGTCCACCAGATGGGTCTAACCAGAGGCTGTTTTGCTCTTGAAAAGCAAAAGCAGAAGTATCTGCTGACACCAGCAAGGAAACCAGCCCAGCAAAACAGCTTTATGCAAGATGCATTTGAAATCCAGACTGGCTGATAAGAGCAGATCGCATTAGTAATAAATATTTGGAGGCTGTTTATGCGTTTCTGCGTGTTTAATTTCCCAGCTGCAGCTCTTTTTTCTTCCTTTAACTCCTTTATCTGCAGAAACTGGAAGTCCCTGTTTAAAGACAGAGCCTCCTCTGGAAAGGGACTTTTTACAAGGGCCTGTAGGGGCAGGACAAGGAGTAATGGCTTTAAGTTGAAGAAGGGGATATTTAGATTGGATGTAAGGAAGAAGCTCTTCCCTGTGAGGGTGCTGAGGCGCTGGCACAGGGTGCCCAGAGAAGCTGTGGCTGCCCCATCCCTGGCAGTGTTCAAGGCCAGGTTGGACACAGGGGCTTGGAGCAAGCTGCTCTAGTGGAAGGTGTCCCAGCACCCCAAGGCAGTGAGGGAGAAGGAGTCAGAGTGGAGTCAGGTCCAACCTCAACTGTCAAAAGGCAAGTCGATATGAAACCAAGGGCCATATGTAAAAGACCTGGACGGTTACTCAAAATAAGACCAAAATAGAGGTCAATGCAGTTAAGGCTGGATCAGTAAGAAGGTAGAAAGTATCAGGTCTACAGCTTGGTTTCTATGTCCTGGTTCTTGTTTCTGAGTCAGCCGCAGACCTAAATCACTGAAATCAGCACAAAATCAGCTGATTTTTTCAGTGGTCACAGACATTTCTGGTAAATGCAGAGCTGTTGCCATCATTTACAGGATCCTGGGAGGTGAGATACAAGAAACACAGCACTGAGCACATGATGCTTACTTCTGGTACCACTCTCACACTTAATTCCCGGGTATAGAATCATAGAATCATGGAATAGTTTGGATTGGAATGGCCCTTCAAAGCTCATCTAGTCCAACCCACCTGCAATAAGCAGCAACGACTGGTTCAGGTTTCCCACAGATATTCCCTGGGGATGCTTCATTTGGAAAGCACGTTGGGTTGGCACAAACTTGCAATAAAGTCCATGCTTTTATTTAATATAAACCTTTCAAAACATGATTCTTCTGCAGTCTTAAAGCAGGTAACACCCCTCGTTATTGCAACCTAGGGCAACTGCTCAGCCAGATTATTCCATTATAGAACTCATCTCCCCTAAAGATCACAAGTGCCCTTCAGCTATTTGGGTGCTAAATGTCAGTGCCTCTAACATGAAGTCTTCTGCTCATCCAAGATTCTTGCTCTGCATGTCATGCTCTATATTGAACTTTAATTTTTGATCTAGGAGATCCCTCATGTTCGGAAGGGAAAACAGTGCAGCAGACTGAAGGACACTATTTACTCTTAAAGTACTCCTTTCTGCTCCAAATTGCTTCCATTTAGCATCCATCAGGCAACTCATCCAAGTAGCCTTTGAATGGCTGCGAGTTGCTTATTCTCAGCCATCCAAACACATTCCAAGGAGGAGCAATTTGTCACTGAAGATAAGTAAATAATACTCAGTAATGGCAGGTAAAAGCTCATAGATTTATTGCTTTCTCCACCAGTCATGGACTGGCTTTCTAGTAGATTAATTTCAGTGCAAGTTACTAACATTGTAATTAATACTTTTCCATTTCATGATTGCAGTTAATTGCATTAATGTTAGACAACGTTATAGATAAACTGAAGCATAACAGATAAAAAGCCAGGATGGAGACTTTCTTTATCTACCTTCAGCCCAGTGATGCTCAAGGGCAAAACACACAGACACAGGGTATTACAGACTGTGGGCTTTTTTGTTTTCTGACTACGTTGACAGCCTCAAGCTGCACCAGGGCAGGTTTAGATGGAGATGAGGAACAATTCCTTCCCCAGAGGGTGCTCAGGCATTGGAAGAGGTGCCCAGGGCAGTGCTGGAGTCACCGTCCCTGCAAGTGTTCACACACCATGGAGATGAAGCCCTCAGTGCCATGGGTTAGTGGTGGCCTTAGCAGCGCAGGGAACGGTTGGATTGGATGAGCTTAAAGGGCTTTTCTAACCCAGCTGATCCTCTTGTTTGAACAAAATCTATCCTCCAACTCCCACCTTCTCACCCAAAAGCTGTCAGGCTTTCATCAGTCTACATCAGGAACCAAACACAAGGCAACCGGTTCTTACTTTCCCAAAACCCCAGCTATTTTTAATACGTGCATTTCACTCCATCCCATCCAGGGCGCTCTGAAGACATCAGATGGGAGGCAGAAAATGCTCTTTGCATGGTGTTGAGATGTCTCACTAGGAAAGAGGCTTTGCCCAGGAGTCACAACCTTTGTGTGGTTGCAAATGGGAAAGCAGAACCAGGATGGTTTTTGGTCTTCTTTTTATTCTCAGGAGAAGCCAAGCTGCCCTGCTCGGTGTCAGTAACCCAGGTATCGGAAAGGGGGCTGTGTGCCACATTGAGTTCAGCATAGGAAGTGGTGCAACACTTCCACGAACACAACAGTTGCTGAGACCGCAGAGCCTTGGTTTCAGCTGGGGACCCACATGAGCACCGCAGAGCCAAGTGTCTTGGATCCTTACCCCAAAGCAGAAGAGCTCTTTAGCTTTGAACTGAACTACCCAAGTCAGCAGGAGCTGAATCGCAGGTGGTGAAACACGCTGGTGCTCACTTCACTTGCAAACACAGGGGACATTCTGTATGGGCAGTGTCAGATCTGGTTCTCCTTTGACTTGTCCCTGCTGTTATGAAGAACTCCCTGCCAGCTGCGGGAACAGGAGCCAGGATTTCCTGAGCTCCAACCTCAGCTCTGGCAGGGACTTGCTGAAGAACCATTGCAAACTCCTAAACCCTCTGTCTCAGCTTCCCTATGACACAAAACACCTGGGAGCTTCCCAAGCGTCCCAGACAGCACAGAAGAAGGACCTGGACAGGACAGTGAGTCCATCACCAGCCTCCTGAAGGGTTCAGTGCAGAGTACACCATTCCTGGCAGCTGCCTGTCCCATCTACTCACAAAGAACATACTGCAGACTCAACCACATGCCTGGGCAATGCATCCACCTGCATTACCTAACCATGCATTGTACCGCATTACCTAAGCACATTGGCTGCCCTTGCTGCTGGAATTGTAACTTTTCTGTCTATTGTAAGTCCTAAAGTGGTTGTGACTGGAATTACTGAAAGGCTGCTTTAACATCCAGCACATCAGCACTCCAGAGAGGAACTGGTCAGCTTTCCCGTGCTATGAGTTGATTCAGGACAGCTCCACAGGTTCATAATTGAGAAGATCTTTTACATGAGACAGGCAACAGGAGAAAGAGCACACAAATTCACCCTCTGGTTTAGCTCCTAAAAGCTGCTCGTTCCCTGAGCGAATGATTTTAGGACTAAATGTTGTTGTTCTTTAAAAGTGCCTGTTTTTGGAAGAGCTTTGACAGTCAGATTTGCAAATGCTTCTAGCTGCACACAGTGCGCTTCCATACTTGGCTTGTTTCTCAATGTAAAAGAATAGTGACATCTCAAATACAAAGTTCTCTAATGGGAAGGGAAGAAGCATCATCACAGATACAGTAAATCTCAAGCTCTCCATTGACCTCAGCATCAGGAGAAGGAATACAGAGAGTAGAAACTAGGTCAGCATCACAAAGATGAGCCCCCTTGTACTGAGCGTGCTCGGATTAAATCAGAAAGGCCAAACCACAACAAAAAACTGATCTGGAGCAATGGAAAAATCCCTTCTTACATGCTCTGACCATCATAATGTGACCAAGGAGGAACCTCGATCTGCTGCTTAGTGCAGAGGGTCGGTTACTGACGGGTGACACCTACAAAGGAGAAAGTACCCAGAAGCAGAAGATGCCTTCAGCTTGCCTGGATCTCAGGGGCTTTTCTGAGATACTTAAAAATAGCCACTAGATGCTGTCCTGGAGAACTTGAGATGCTGAAAGCATCTGAAAGATTAAGGGGAGAAGTCATGCTTATCTTCAAAGAATGGATCGGGATTAAATGATCGATCCTGGAACCTATAGATGAGGAAAATGAACTTCATTTCCTTATGGAATGACTGCTGAGACCAACTTCCTGCAAGCACCTGGAAAGTAACAGGAAAGAGGGGTTTGTCAAGACCAGGTTTTCTCAAACCAGCCTGGTTGCCTGTTGTGACCTGCTGAGACCCTGTGGGTAAAGGAGAGGCACATTTCATATCACTTCTCCTTACAGAGTCTTTGGATCATGTCTCCCATGGCATTATTTGAGAGACCGGAGTGCATTGGGATACATGTAGGAAGTGCTGGAGAACATTCCAAGGGAGCTGCCTTTAATGGTCCACATCAGAGTGGAAGAACATACCTACGGGTTTCTACTTCCTGAGGTCCTGTTCAGCATCTTCATTGGTAGATCAGCTGATAAAGGGGACCATATCCGTATCACATCCTTATCAAATTCACAGGCTGTTCCAAGCAGGAAAGGAATCCAAGGACATGGGGAGTGGGGCTATCATTCTGTCCTGGGTTCAGCAGCAGCAGTCATTTTTAATCCTTCTTGGTAGCTGGTGCAGCTCTGTGTTTTTGATTTTGGGCCTGGAAACAGCGCTGATAACACCAGTGTTTTCAGTTACTGCTTGGCGATGTTTAGGCTGGCCAAGGACTTTGTGAGCCTCATGCTCTGCTAGGGAGGAGGGGAAGAGGAGAGGAAGGAGAGACAGGACACCTGACCCAGACTAACCAAAGAGGTTATTCCATGCCACAGCACGTCATGTCCAGGATGTAGAATGGGGAGCAGAGACCCGGAAGGGTGGTGGGGGTGCACCGGTGGGGGTGCACTGCTTGATACTGGGTGGTGAGCAATTGTATCCTTCCCTTGTATTTGCCTTGTCATTATTGTTACTGGTGGGGGTGCACTGGGTGGTCGGGCTTGATATTTGATGGTGAGCTATTGTATTCTCCTTTTCCTTGTATCTGCTTTGTCATTATTATTATTGGTGGTAGCAGTAGTGGTTTGTGTTATACCTTAGTTACTAAACTGTTCTTATCTCAACCTGTGGGAGTTGCAATCTTTCGGTTCTCCTTCCCATCCCTCCAGGAGCGGAGGGAAGAAAGAGTGGGGAGTGAGTGAGAGAGCAACTGTATGGGTTTATAGACTTAAACCACGACACATTCAAAGCGCTCAAATTAGATAAATATTGGGGGTGTGTGTGTGTGAGAAAGCACCTTGAACTTCATATGCATAGTAGGAGAGCCCTGAAGACATATCAAGTACTTATTCCCCTCCGTCTTCATTATCCACAGAGTTAACAAAGATCGGCGTTCAAGGTGGGGTTGGACATAGCCTTGGATGGCATGGTTTAGTGGGAGGTATCCCTGCCCATGGCAGGGGGGTTGGAACTGGACGATCTTGAGGTCCTTTCCAACCCTTACTATTCTATGATTCTATGATTCTATGATCTGAGCAGTGGAATGGGTCAGATAGAGACAGAGGTACCATGGAATCAGACCAGCCTGGGCAGCCATTGGAGGGCAGAGCACAAGACCCATACTGTAGATATCAGCACTGATCTGAAAGTTACAGTGCCTAAAGCTGTTGGTGTCTGGTGGTGATGTGGTGCTGACTATGACAGTGGTGAATCCTATAGTCCACCATGGTGCAGTATTCAATGGCATCGTGAAATGGCATTTTGGCATGAGCTTCCTCAAAGATTCAAATGCCATTCCCAACATGGACACTAGTAGGGCCCCAGCTGGATTGGCAAGACCAGGTTTGGCATCTCATGTAATAAAATGAGTCAGCCAGAAGGAATCCAGGAGTGAGAGATCTCTGCTCTGAAGAACACAGCTCGTGATGAACAACTGGATAAATGCATTACTTCTTAAAGGGAGACTGGAGAGCCGGGCCGAGCCTTCAGGTGCACACATGGATTCTGCTCTCCCTGCCCATGCTGGACGAAACAACCATGGATTGAACTAAGCAAGACTCAGTGCACTTTGGGTTACACATTAGGAAGGTTTCTCTATCTTTCCAGGGTATTGGAACAGTCTCTGTGGGCAGGGAGTGGTGTCTCCATTATGGGACATCCTTTAGGTAAACCTAAGCATAATTTCTCTGTGGTTTGGTTGGGAAATGAATGGGATAACCTTTGAAGTCAGGCACATGTCTCTATCTCTAATCCTAGGACTGAGTTTGCTGTTGATTTATTGTGTGCCTGAGATCAAATGACCCAGCGTTTTGGAGATGTTTTCCTCACACCACTAAGTCATTGAACTGAAACTTGCTCAGTTACCCTGAAAATTATTAACGAGTGGAAATGTGCCCTGAAGGTGTGAAAGACTCCATAATTGCCCTGTTAAACACCATCTGATAAGCTCCTTCCTATAAATGTTACAAACAGCACGATTAATCCCTGCTAGTTTCTTTCAGTTTAATGCCTTTGTAACTGCCATTGTAGATTTGGTCTTTAGATGGTGGGACACTGGCACAGGGTGCCCAGAGAAGCTGTGGGTGCCCCATCCCTGGCAGTGTTCAAGGCCAGGTTGGATGGGGCTTGGAGCAAGCTGCTCCAGTGGAAAGTGTCGCTGCCCATGGCAGGGGTTGGAACTGGATGAGCTTTAAGGTCCCTTCCAACCCAAACCAGTCTGGGATTGTATGATATTCCAATTATAATGGAGAATGGGCAATGCAGTGTTGTTGGATACACTGTGCGGCATTTGAGTGCAGCCAGACACATGCATGCCTGCTAACATAGAATCATAGAATCATAGAATAGTAAGGGTTGGAAAGGACCTTAAGATCATCGAGTTCCAACCCCCCTGCCATGGGCAGGGACACCTCCCACTAAACCATGCCATCCAAGGCTATGTCCAACCCCACCTTGAACGCCGCCAGGGATGAAGCATTCACAACTTCCCTGGGCAACCCATTCCAGGGCCCCACCACCCTCACAGTAAAGAATTTCTTCCTCAGATCCAATCTAAACCTCCCCTGTTTAAGTTTAAACCCATTACCCCTTGTCCTATCACCCCAGTCCCTAATGAAGAGTCCCTCCCCAGCATCCCTATAGGCCCCCTTCAGATACTGGAAGGCTGCTATGAGGTCTCCACGCAGCCTTCTCTTCTCCAGGCTCAACAGCCCCAATTTTCTCAGCCTATCTTCATACGAGAGGTGCTCCAGTCCCCTGATCATCTTCATGGCCCTCCTCTGCACTTGTTCCAACAGTTCCATGTCCTTTTTATGTTGAGGACACCAGAACTGCACACAATACTCCAAGTGAGGTCTCACGAGAGCAGAGTAGAGGGGCAGGATCACCTCCCTCGACCTGCTGGTCACACTCCTTTTGATGCAGCCCAGGATACGGTTGGCCTTCTGGGCTGCAAGCGCACACTGCTGGCTCATGTTCATTTTTTCATCAACCCACACCCCCAAGTCCTTCTCCGCAGGGCTGCTCTCAATCTCCTCCCCGCCCAACCTGTAGCTGTGCCTGGCATTGCTCCGACCCAGGTGTAGGACCTTGCACTTGGCATGGTTAAACTTCATCAGGTTGGCATCAGCCCACCTCACAAGCATGTCAAGGTCCCTCTGGATGGCATTCCTTCCCTCCAATGTATCAACCGAACCACACAGCTTGGTGTCATCGGCAAACTTGCTGAGGGCGCACTCAATCCCACTGTCCATGTCACCCACAAAGATGTTGAACAAGACCGGTCCCAGCACCGATCCCTGGGGGACACCACTCGTTACTGGTCTCCAGCTGGGCACTGAGCCATTGAGCACTACTCTTTGCGTGCGGCCATCCAGCCAGTTCTTTATCCACCGAGTGGTCCACCTATCAAATTGATGTCTCTCCAACTTAGAGAGAAGGATGTCATGTGAGACAGTGTCAAAGGCTTTACACAAGTCCAGGTAGATGACATCAACTGCTCTGCCCCTCTCCATCAGTTCCGTAGCCCCTTCATAGAAGGTCACCAGATTGGTCCGTCAGGATTTCCCCTTAGTGAAGCCATGCTGGCTGTCACCAAGCACCTTGTTGGTTTTCATGTGCCTTAGCATGCCTTCCAGGAGAATCCGCTCCAAGATTTTGCCAGGCACAGAGGTGAGACTGACTGCTCTGTAGTTCCCTGGCTCATCCATTTTCCCCTTCTTAAAAATGGGGGTTATATTTCCCTTTTTCCAGTCATCGGGAACTTCACCTGACTGCCATGATGTTTCAAATATGATGGACAGTGGCTTAGCAACTTCATTTGCCAGCTCCTTCAGGACCCTTGGATGGATTTCATCCGGTCCCATTGACTTGTATACATTCAGGTTCCTAAGGTGGTCCCGAACAAGATCCTCCCCCACAGTGGGCCCAGGGTCCCCACCCTCACCGTCCCCACGTCTGCCTTCCAAGACTTGGGTGGTGTGGTCAGAGCATTTGCCCGTACATTTGCCATTCAAACCCATGAAGGTTGCACAAAGTGGCATTTCCTGGACAGCAGCACGTGCTGGACACCTCCAGTCCGGGGTGTCCTCATCCCACGGTGACTGAAGCTCCCTGGGGCAGGGGTGAGAACGTGAATGATGGAGGTGAGGCTCAGAGGATGCTGAGATTTGAAGAGCAAGGCCTGGCAGAGGAGCAGAAGGGAGGGAACCCACAAAGCTCTGCAGGGGCTGGGGTGTGTGAAAGGGAAACTGCTGCATCCGTGTATGGTGGTTTCTCACTCAGAACTGGGGGAAACGTAGGGTTGTGAATCACTTTCTGCACAGAGGGTGCAAATCATCTTTGCAGAGGGTGGCATGGGGTAACCCACGTGGCTGGCGCTGATCTACTGCTGGGAGGGTTTGAGCTGCTGATCCTACCTCCTTGGGAGCAGAAGAAAGATGTTCGTTGTTCTGATGCCTGGGAAGCACGAAGGGGATGGTGCTTCTCTTTTCTTCTTTCCAGAAGAGAGGCACTGCTCGCGCACATCGTTCTGAGGAGAGGAAGCTCCTCTCCACATGACCCACATCCTGCCCGGGGAGGAGGCCTCAGAACCCATCATTCCCTGCAGACATGCCCGGAACTTGTTCTCACAGCACCAGGGAGGAGGAGAAGGGGTTTGTAATTCAATCCCCGCAATCCCTCATATCCCAGTGATTCCCAAAGTGGCTGCAAACCCAACCTTGTTATTACAGTACCATAATACAGACAGGGTCACTGACACTACGTTGAAACTCAGCACCCACGGGGATCTTCGGAGGGTTTCTCCACCATAAAGGAGCGATATGTTTCCATGCAAAATACAAAGGCATGACTGATGTCCTATATGGATGCAGTTGCTCGCTTAAGGTTCTTACAGGCTTGCTTGCCAGGCTTACTTGAGCACAGAGGAAGAGGGAGACTTCACAGAGCCATAGGATAGTTTGGGTTGTAAGGTGCCTTAAAAATCATCTAGTTCCAATGCCCCTGCTGTAGGCAGGGACACCTTCCCTGGGGAGCATCACTTCTCACTGGTCTCCACTTGGACATCAAGCCATTGACCACAGTGTTGTAGGTTTGACCATCCAGTCAATTCCTTATCCACCAAGAGGCCCATCCATCAGATTTATGCCTCTCTGGTTTATAAGCAAGGATGCCATGTGGGACAGTGTCAAACACTGCACAAGTCCAGGTAGATGATGTCAGTTGGTCCTCCCTTATCCACCTCTAGCCCCATCACAGAAGGCCATCAAATTTGTCAGGCATGATTTGTCCTTAGTGAAGCCATGTTGGCTGCTCCCAATCACCTTGTTATTTAACATGTACCTTAGCATCCTTTCCAGGAGGATCTGCTCCATGATCTTGAGGCAACTTTTCCCTCCTGTGCTTTCTGACCTAGAAAGGGCTCGGGAATGTGCATGGGGAACGTGCTGACTGCGGCACGTGGAGTCATCAGCATGGGTGCTTACGATGAGAAAGTGAAAAGCAGAAGCCAAGAAGGTCACAGGACCATTTCTTACCCCTGAGTGAGAAAGAACAGCGAATTCTCCTTTTAAACAGATGCCCTGGTGCAGTCAGGGCACGGGAGCAGCACAGTGCCTTGGTAAAGCTGTTCTGATCTGCCCAGTGCTGGCACTGAGCAAGCATCATGCCCAGCCATCTCCTGCCAAGCAGAGCCCTGCTTGGTGTGGGTTAAGAGCACAGGGGTACTTTGCCAGGCTGTTAATGCCTCCTGGGAGGAACCTCAGTGTAATTCTGCCCCTTTGAGGGTCAACCATCACAGGGAGAGAGAAGCAGTGCTTGGTTTTATCAGGTCATGGGGCGGGTGAAGCCCTGTGGGGAAACTAGGGGAGCAGATACGAGCCTTACATCCTGGAGATGGGAGACGAACCGGCACGTATCAGCCCTGCAGCACACTCACCATGCTGAGCATTGTTTTCCATCATCCCCTGGCAGAAGCTTTCTCAAGCAGCAGTGCCAGTGATGGGCAAACCCATGCAACACCTACAGCACCTCACGGGCTAGATCCACTGACAAAGAGATATCTCCCTTCCTACACTGAGGTGGACCAAGAGGACTCATCCTGGTGTAGAAAGAAAGGGTGTTCTCTGACTGACATCTGTGTCCCTGAACCTTCTCTGGTGGCAACCAGAACAGCAAGAGCCTTTCCAGCATCAGTCCTGCTCGCTGCCCCATGGGTTACTCAGCATGGGCACCAAGAGACATGAAGGGTCTGGTCTGGGCCTGTTAGCCAGGATGGAGAAGCAATCTATGTTCATCAGTGCAGTACCACAGAACCGGTTTTCAACCCGCTCATTCTCAAGGAGCAGAAGAGTTCAGAAGCCTCTTTCTGCACGAACCCCAGCAGCTGCCCTTGTTTTTGCTGCAGGAAGTTGTCCCCCGTGGGGAGAAACGAAAAGTTCCTTTTGAAAACAAGACCTTCGTCAGCACTTCTTGGTCTTTGCTTTGCAGTCACCGATGGAGCTATTGCAACATCGCATCCTTCTCTGTGCCTGTTGCCTGGCCTGCTGCTGCTCCAATGCACACTAGCATCCAGAGTCACAGGGACCCCCACTTCTCAGAAGCAAAGCACAACACTGGCTTCTCATAGACTCACAGGCTGGTTTGGGTGGAAGGGACCTTAAAGCTCATCCAGTTCCAACCCCTGCCATGTGCAGGGACACCTGCCACTGGAGCAGCTTGCTCCAAGCCCCGGTGTCCAACCTGGCCTTGAACACTGCCAGGGATGGGGCAGCCACAGCTTCTTGCAGTGATTTCTTTCTTGCCTCTTTGTCCTCCTCAGCAAGTCATCTTGCCTCGATGTCCCTCCCTCCTCACCCAAATTCCTATGCTGGCAGCAGTTTTTGGCTGTTGAGCTAAAGATCTAACAACAACTAATATTTTATCTCCTGTTTCCAAACCAGCATTTAGTAGCAGACAAACCAATCTCCTCATTGTAATGGTGTTTAATGAGCCATGAACCTGCTATCACACCCCCTTTGTTGGCAATCTTCCTTCCTCTCCATGCTTAACTGCTCTCCCAATGCAGAAGTGCTACCAGGAGGGACCAGTCCGGGTGACCCTGAGGCTAAATCATCCCATTGGATTCAAGTGTCTGTCTTCCGCCTGTCCTCACTTGTGACATCACCACCTTTATCTCAATGCTTAACCATGAAGCCCCTGGCCTCAGTGATGCTCCTCTTGGTTCTATGCACCAAATGACAGGCCAAGCAAACACAAGCAGTGTCTCAGCACTCACCAGCACGAGGAAGATCTGGAGGTCTGAAACCTCAAACCACAACTATTTATTTCACAGCAGGGCAGAATTAAGGTTTCTGCTGAGTGTTTAACCTGAAACCATGGGAATGGCGCATGGGAATAATCTTGCATGGGATGCATCTTGCCCTCAAGACGCAGCCATGGCTGCACCCACCATGGTGGCACTGGAGGAAATGTGCTCCTTTCATCACCTGAGAAACACCATTTCTGATCATCCAAGCTGATATTGTCATCTCGTGTCTTCTGCTGCCATCCTGCCTTCCCCCAAACCCCAGAGGCACCACGTGCATCCTTCTGCCCCATCTCCTGCAAAGGAATCATTGCAATTCCCATGACCGAGCAACTCTGGCACGATTTAGCTGACAAAATGCCTTCAAATTTCCCTGCAGGAGAGATGGAATTGGCAGAAACAGCAAATACACCTCTGCTCTGTCAGGTTCCACAGAGCTGTGGCCTTGTGCCGGCCAAAGCAGCAAGCCCTGGCATTTCCCAGCTGCCATGGGACCTCGCTATGGGAGCACTGCAGTGATTGAGGCTTGTGCTGACACGGGCCGGGCTCTGGCAGCAGGATCTGTTACTGAGCTGAACTCCTGCCGGCCACGGGGGAGGGTGACTTTGTGCCAGCCCCCTCTCAGGAGCAGCAGACAGGGGGAGAAGTTTGCAGGATGCGTTCGCTTCCAGACGTGATGGGAAACGATCCTGATCTCCACATGATGGATGCATGGAGGAGCCTTTCCAGAGATGCGGGTGGGCTCAAAGGGGGGGGTGGCCAAGCCAGCCCCATGGGGCAGCTGAGGGTGCAAGTGTGGCCAGTCCAGGTCACAAGGATGGGAGGGGAATCCTCTGCATCTCCAGAAAGGAAAAGACTCTCTCCAGGAGGAAAAGACCCTTGGTTGCTTGGCTTCATAGAGAAGAAAACCTTCCGGTCCCAAAAACTGCTCTGGAGACCAACGTCCTCCAGTGAACCCATCCCAGGAGGGTTACTCCCCAAGTAGGGTGGTGGCAGAGTGATGCTCCACCTGATGAGCACATTGTCCCCGGGAGCATTGCACATCTCCTCTGCACAGCCAATGGGGCTCAAAGCCCCCGGCCAAGCCTGTTGGCCACGATCCTGCACTATGGGGTGTCCTTGAACCCCACTTCAGCCGCCAGTGCTACCAATGAGAGGCGCTGCAAAGAGGGGACGTGAGATCCTGACGTACCCCTGCTTCATGGAATCATTTGGGTTGGAAAAGCCCTTTAAGCTCATCCAGTCCACCCGTTCCCAGCACCGCCAAGGCCACCACTAACCCACGGCACTGAGCCCTCGTCTCCAGTGTGCGAACACCTGCAGGGACATCCACAACCGGGCGGTGTGGCCCGGCATCACCCCCGTGTGCCCGCTCCTATGGCTTCCATCCATGACCCTTTGCCGGAGCCCAGCCCATGGCGAGGAAGGTGCCCCCTCCTTTCTCCCGCAGCCCGGATCCTGCAGGGGAATGCTTCTGCCCTCTGTCCCCACCACGCTGCGGGCGCAGAGCGGCTCCGCGGTCCCAGCAGCACCCGACCAGCTCCGCGCACATGGTTCTGCTGCCCCCTAGTGACAACGCGGCCGCACATCAGCAGCGGTGAAAGCGGCGGCGCAGCGGCTCCTCCGCCTGCAGGCGCGGCTGCGCTTCCCTCTGGCCGATGGAGATGGCCCTGGGGCCGGGGGGGGGAGCATCCCCATCCCACTGAGGTGCGTAGAGCTTGACGTGAAGGATTCTGTGTCCATGTGAACAACCTTCATTTCTCTGCCGTACCGGGACAAGAGCAGTCTCTATCCCAGCACAGTGGTGGGATCCTCGTGTCCCTTTTCCTTAAACAGCATCCTGGAGCAGCCGTGAGGAGATGGGTTGGGATGAAGCATGGGCAGAGCTGGACTGCAGTCTAGTGGCTGGAGAGCTCAGCTGGGAAGAAGCATTCCCCAAATCCTTCTTTTCTGATAAAACACCCCAAACTCACTTCCCAATCATGGCTCATTGCTCTTTCGGCTTCTTTACGTAGGAGCTCTCCTACAGCGGCCAAAAGCAGCCCTGTCCTAACAACAACTCTGTGCTTTCTGCAAGGCACAGTCTCTGCAACCTCTCTCTGTTTGAGAGGGGCTTTGGACGAGGGATGTAGGGACAGGCCAAGGGAATGGCTTTAACCTGCCAGAGGGGAGACTGAGATGAGCTCTGAGGCAGAAGCTGTTCCCTGTGAGGGTGCTGAGGCGCTGGCACAGGGTGCCCAGAGAAGCTGTGGCTGCCCCATCCCTGGCAGTGCTCAAGGCCAGGTTGGACACAGGGGCTTGGAGCAAGCTGCTCTATGGAAGGTGTCCCTGCCATGGCAGGGGTTGGAGCTGGATGAGCTTTAAGGTCCCTTCCAACCCAAACCATCTGTGACTCCAAGCATGCCTCATCCCATCCACCAAAGATGTTTTATGGAGCTTAAGGGGCTCCGTATCCTGGTCCCTGTGACCCACCACTCATTACATGGGAGCCCAACATCACCTCCTCTGCCCAGGGTACCTCAGCATTTGGAGCCCTCTTTTCCTTGCCTGAAGCTCCTTGTCCTCCCATCACTTGGGGACAGGCACCACATGTGGAGGGAGCACCTCGAGATGCTCCACATCCCCATGGCAACCCTGCAGCACCTCTGCTTGGTGGAGACACTCATTAACCGTTACTCCTGGTGCCCCCCCCAGGCTGCTCAGCAGTGATCTATCTGCCTGCTCAGCTGACCCCCTGCCTTTTGCTCACTGTTCCTGCCTGTTTATTCATCAGCAAACAGCTTCCCTTTGCCACATAATCGATTGTTTCTGCCTCTGCTGCACTTCTGCTTCATCCCGGCCGTGTTTCGGGAATTGAGGCTTTCCAGGGAGGTGATTCAATGCCCTGTGGGTTTTCCTGCACGCTCAGTCCACCGGCTGCCCCGTCCCCTGCCCTTTGTGGCTGCATCCCCACATGTACCCATTCCTCAGAGAGAACTGATTCACCATTGAGGTTTCATTCTGGCTTGCAGCTGTTGCAGCTGCCTCGAGCTGGTGCGTTCCCCTTTGCTCCCCCAGTGCCTCTCCTCCTCCTCATTTCCTCCTGCTGCTACTCCTGACCATATTCCTGCATCCTTTTCCCTTCTTTCTCCAAGCAATGCTCAGCTGTTTTTAATGTGCCTCACCAAGGATGAACCCAAGACAAAGAGCAGCAGCAATAGGGGGAGGTTTTGCACAGCAAAGGACATACGGGGTGAGCAGGGCTTTGGGGCCATGTGCCAGCAGCCTCTGGGTGCCAGGTTGAAGGGTTGCCATTAGGGTTCCAGGGTGAGCACACAGGGCAGTGGGTTATAGCCCATCTTTAAGCGCTCACCCGTGGGTTACCTCTCTACAGCCTCCCTTCCCATTCTGATTCTCTCCCCTTGTGTCCTCTGTATTCAGAAGGCAGAGAAGTCAGTAGCTGTGATTCAACGGACCTTTCACTGCATGCACAAGGCCTCCTGGGTGCCAGTGACACTTTGACCGTTGGGCTCAGGTCCCCACTATACCCAAAGGAGCTGCTGCCTGTGAGCTGCTGAACCCAGTGCAGTCACAGAAATGGGGGGGGTTAGGCAGCTTGATGCCAACTGCATTGCCTGAAGCTAAACCGTGGCTCTGTCAATCCCCAGCTCAGCTGCTGTGTAACCCCAGTGCTGCAGACGCCCTCGGGTGATGCTGCCCAGGCAGTGCGGGGGAGATCCCCTCATCCCCATTGTCAAACCTTCCTGGGTGTCCAAACTCATGCAGCTCTCAGTAGAGTCATTGGGTGCTCTCCAGGCCACAGGACTGGGGTCCCTTGGCCATGGTACATGGTGCTGGGCAGAGCTGAGCATCCTCACACTGAGCTCAGATTTACCCCTCTGGGAGACGTTTCTCCAACTTCCTGCTCATTCCCGGGTCTCTCTACTGAAATCCTTCCTGTTTTCCAGCTCCTTTCTGCAGTGTGGGCCCCATGCTCAGCACAGTGTCCCTGTGCCTCTCCCAGCACTTTGCCTGCCCTGGTTTGACCCTCAGCTCGGGTCACGCTCGTGCCTCCCATTCAGATGATTACTGACCTAAACCCGATGTGTTCTGGGGCCTTCCCATTCCCCAGGTGCGGGTGCCTGCCCCACACCATGCCACCCCACTCTGCAGGGCTCAGCTTCTCGTATCGGGCCATTCACCTCACCCACACCAGTGACTTTCTCCTCCCGTTTCACCCAGCAAACAGGATTCCAGGTCCTTCTGGGGCGGTGGGGAATAGCTGGGACCGCGGATCTGATCCCAAGGGCAGCCCTGTTTGCAGTCACATTGGTGCTGTGCTGGGTTTAATGTGCCCGATGGGGATGTTTTCAGCCTGTTCATGATCACTGAGGCCTAAGCCTAACACCCTCTAAACCCTGAACATACCACAGCCCATGCCCCCGCATGTGGCACCCCACACCCATCAGCTGCACCACCGCGGGTTGCTGTGGTCCAGCATCCCTCGCTACGAGACACAAACGCATCACCTCCTGCTCCCTCCAAGCCTGAGCCAGCGCTGCCATGAGCCTGCCCGGCTCGGTTCCCTCCACTAGGTTGCAGCATTAACTTTGCTTTTCCTATTCCATCAAACCGAGAAACCGGAGCCTCTTGGAACGGGCAGCTCGGCCTGGTCAGCCCGGTGCATCCTTCCTGAGCTGCATGGGGCTCCTGGGGGTGACTTGGTGCGTGGCGGCTGGGGCTTCCCTTAGACTTGGTTCTCATTTGCATCCAGAAGTTCCTATTCATTATGAATGTAGTTTAGTATAATGAGTCCAGTCAGCTGAATGGGGCAGAAAAGGAAAATGTTGTAATAATCATCATCATCATCACCATCACCATCAGCAGCAGCAATGATTACATCGCAAGCATGCAGCATGGAGGAAGGGATCAGTGAGCTCCCTGCTACCTCTCCTTCCAGACACCTTCACTCGATGGTCTTAAAGGTCTTTTCCAACCTAGTTGATTCTGATTCTTCCATCTATAAGCTCTTTCCCTCCAGTGCCAATGGTGAAGTTGCTGCTGTTTTACAGCTTCATCCTCATTTCCCATCCTGATGCTTCCCAGGTCTTACTGAGGCTGCACCAGACTGGGTCCAAAGCAGACAGGCCATAGCGATAGTGGGACATTGTGCTACGGGTGGTGTGTTGGGGACTGACCCAGCAGGCAGGGAAACACCTCAGGGGCACTTGCTCCCCCCCGCAGAGGAAGGGGGGAGAGAATAGGGGAAAGAAGGAAAACTTGTGGGAGAAGTCAAACAAAGACAGTTTAATAGGAGAGAAAATAATAACAATAATGATGATGATGGTGATGATGATGATGTACAAAGAGATGCCCAATGCAATTGCTCACCAACCACCAAACGATGCCCAGCCAGGCCCTAACCAGCGGCACCCAACAGCTTTCCTCCAGCTTTACATGCTGAGTGTGACCTCATATGGTGTGGGATACCCCTCGGATCAGTTGGGATCCTGGCTGTGTCCCCCCCCCCAGCCTCCTTGTGCATCCCCGGCCTGCTGGCAGGATAGGCCTTGACTCTGTGCAAGCTGCTCAGCAGTGACTGAACCATCCCTGTGTTATCACCAGCATTCACATGAGGCGCTGGCACAGGGTGCCCAGAGAAGCTGTGGCTGCCCCATCCCTGGCAGTGTTCAAGGCCAGGTTGGACACAGGGGCTTGGAGCAACCTGCTCTAATGGAAGGTGTCCCTGCCCGTGGCAGGGGTTGGAACTGGAGGTGCTTTAAGGCCCCTTCCAACAGAAAGCAGGCTGGGATTCTGTGATCCGAACCACAGCACCGCAGCAGCCAGGAAGAACATTGATTCTATCCCAGGTATAACCAGGACAGGTATCACCAGTGGAACATCAGAGGGGAGTCACTTGCGGTCCATCGCTGCTTGGCTACAACCACACCAGCGCATTGAACTGGAGACTGCCTGGATCTGAGGCACCCCAGCAAACGTGTGTGAGTGAACTGCAATGCAGGATGCTGTCTATAGAAGAGGAACAACATGAGCAGTGTTTCCAGCTCCTTCCCATGCCTCAGCCCTATTGCCATCACCCCAAGCCCAACTCTAAGGGCAGGATATGATGCTCTGGATGCTCTCTCCTGGGTCTACGAGGGTACCTGGGTTATGGTTGTTCCCTCCAGGGCTTCATCTCCCCATAGGTCACCATTCTGGGGGTGTCTGCCCTGCAGAGTGCAGAAAGCTGCCATTTGGCCTCCTCCACATGCACATAAAGCCACCAGCATGGGAGAGGAGGCTGAGTCCCATGGGAGATGCTTGTGGTGGAGCGACTCATCTCCTGCAGCTGCGTACATGGATGCTCATGGCTTTGGCAGGGCAGAGCAGGGTCTGAAAGGCAGTTCCTGTCCTTTTGCTATGAGCAAGTGGTGTAATAGGGGGGAGAAGGCCCTGCAAGGAGGCTGAGCTTGGAACTTCAAGGTCCCTTCCAACCCCAATCTCCACATAGACAAAAGGTGGCTGCAGAGACACAGCCAAACTCCTCCCCATTGAGGCAGGCTAACAAAAGGCATCAGCTGCAAACTGGGAAGCTGAGGTTGGAGGTAGGAAAGGCTCTCACTGTGCGGTACTGCTGCCCTGGGACAGACACCCCCGAGCTCGTGCGCCCTCCATCCTTAGGGGTTTAGGACTTGGCCAGACCAAGTCATGGGTGGCAGCCTGGCACAGCCCTGCTCTGGGTGGGAGGCTGAACCCGAGATGTCCAACATTTCCACGTGAGTTTGATGTACAATGATTGGTTTTCCTGGTTCCGAGGGGCCACAAGCTGCTTCCACATCATCTCCGCAGCCCCGAGCGCTCCTGCGTGCCTGCTCACGAAATAAGGATGTTTCCAACAGCAACAGTGATGCAGAGCTCCAGAGGTGAAGGAGGCAGCGAGGAGGAGCGCAGGAACCCTCTGCAGCAGCAGGAAAAGCTCCATTCAGAGCCATGCAGGCATTGCTCCGTCATTCCACAAGCTCTTCTCAGCTCCCTCCTGTCCAACCCTACATCCCAGGGGGATTCTGAGGTCCCAGCTCACTCATCTCTCATGCTACACTTGGGATATATCCCTTGTGTGTTCACAAGGCAGACAAACAAACCCACGCTGGTGCCAGGCTGGGACATCCCCATCCCATTGCATTCTTCAGGCCAAGCTGAACGCCAGCTCCTGAGGCTAGAGAGTGTTCTCAAATGTGGGACACAGGATGTGGCCACCCAAAGGCTGCCTGGGAAGAGGACTCTGCGGGCAGAAATGAAAGGTGGATGTGCTGGCACCGGCGGCTCCTGCTTGGAGGGAGCCCAGGACATGTTGTGTCCTTGTGTGAATGGATACGGATGTGCCTGGGGCAGCCCAGAGCACACAGCGTTCAGCACTGCTGGTCCCGGGGCTTGGTAACATCTCATAAGCTGCATTGTGGCTTTGCCCTCAGGGTTTTCCTGGAATTCACCCAAATCCCACAAGTACGAGCTATTCCCAATGCAACAAATACACATGGTACAGCCAGCCGGTTTTCCTTTGCGTTCCCATCCCTCCCGTGGCTCTGCTTCCATCTCCCCTGCACACAGCTGAGCACAGAGCATCGTGTGGAGGTGAAAAGCAGGTTTGCTATTAGAGATGCAGGCTCTTTGTGCTGCCTGATGGGGTCCATGGAAGTCACAGAGGGAAGGAGAGGTGAAGAGACCTCCACATCGCTCACGTCCTTAATGATGTCCTCTTATTTCCTCCCAGCCCTATGGCTTTTTACCTGCAGTGACCTCCCCTGACTCCCTGTTTACCTTGCAGCGAGAGCGAACAGCGGAGCTCAGCTGTGGCTTTTCAGCCCGCGAGCAAAACACTTGAAAGCCAAGAGAGCATCTGAATATACAAACCACAATGAGAGCGCCCAAGGGGCGGCCTGGGAGAGGGCACGGAATGAAGCAGGGCGGGTGGAAGGGAACAGGGGCAGGCATGAGAGGAATCCGTGCTTGCACATGGAGTCCTGAGCACCTTGCACTCGCTGCTTCAACCCGGGCACTCGGCATCAATGGATTCTTCGACCTCCACCTCTCGGTGCTCCGGTTCCCTGTTTGTGAAGCAGAAATGGCAGCAGAGCTGCTCAAAAAGGAAACAAAATCAGTGCCATGGCAGCAATTGCTTCAGCCAAAGCTCTCGGATGCTGCGGAGATGAGCGTGAAGAAGGGAAGTAAAACCCACTCCAAGTGAGCACCAGCATCGCCTGCATGGAGCGGGGCAGCATCCCATGGGAATAACTAACTTCCCATCTCGTAATAAGGCTGGCACCACAGCACGGGCACCCACAGAGCTGCCCAAAGATGGGGGCCTCCTAACTTTTAAATGCTGCTTCAATATGCAATATATGCAGTGCTGCTCTGCTGCATTAACAGTGTGTCTATACTGCAAATCACCCTCTCCCAGCAGAGGGAAGCCTGGCACGTATTCACCAACACAGCAGCGAGGCGGTGAGCTCTGGTGTGAGGATTTAGGTGCTGGGAATCGTCACCGACCACATCGTCATGGCACATGGACCTCACTGACAATGTATTATTGAATCCATTATAGAACCACGGAATTAACTGGGTTGGAAAAGACTTGGAAGTTCATAAAGTGAAGCCTTTACCCCAGCACTGCCAAGGCCACCACTGACCCATGGCACTGAGGCCTCGGCTCCACGGTGTGTGAACACTGCAGGGACGGTGATTCCAGCACTGCCCTGGGCACCTCTTCCAATGCCTGAGCACCCTCTGGGGAAGGAATTGTTCCTCAGCTCCATCTAAACCTGCCCTGGTGCAGCTTGAGGCCGTTTCCTCTTGTCCCATCCCTTGTTCCTTGGGAGCAGAGCCCAGCCCCCTCCTGGCTCCATCCTCCTCTCAGGCAGTTGTAGGCAGTGATCAGGTCCCCCCTGAGCCTTCTCTTCTCCATCTGAACCCCCCAGGTCCCTCAGCCCTTCCCCATCACACTGTGCTCCAGGCCCTGCTCCAGCTCCATTGCCCTTCTCTGGCCCTGCTCCAGCACCTCAATGTCTCTCCTGTAGTGAGGGCCCCAGAGCCGAGCACAGAATTCAGGTGCTGCCTTGCTGCTGCACTCGGATGTGAAGGAAGGTTAAAATCCCCATGAGAGCATCGTGCCCGGTTTGTGGAGCTTTGCTCCTTTAAACACATGTGGGAGGGAGGGAGGGCTGGTGAATCCTTGGACATTTTCCCTCTTGCCTCGGCTGGGCTGGGGCTCAGTCTGTTGTCTGGTCCCTTGTCATAGCTGCTGTGATAATGATTCATCCATCTGGTTTTCTGGGAAAAGAAACCGAGCTGGGAAATGGTTCTTCTCCTTTCCTTTCCCTCGGTTTTTGGCTGTTTCTCTCCTCAATCACAGCTCTGCACCCACGGAGGGGACGGAGCTTTGCACATTGTGGCTGGAGCAGAGCAGGGACGAGATGCCCATTCCTCAAACCCAGACCGTCACGGTGATGTCCTTCCCTATGTTTCCAGCAGCCAAAAAGGATCCAGGCCGCTCTCAGTGCGTGCACTGGACAAACCCCCATGCGGATGCACTCCAGGGGACCACAATGGTCCCCTGCCTCCAAAGGGATCCCCTCCATCCAAAGGGATCCCCTGGGTTTCCTCCTTCAGCTGGCTCTCTGCCTGCCCGAGCTCTCCAGCAATGCTGTGGGATGAACTGCAGCTTGGGAAGAAATCCAGGTGGAAAACATTAACATGGAGGGTTTCTCATTGGGTGTAAACAGCTGCTCTCATAACTGGTGTATTTATCATGTATTAGGTAATAACAGGGGGTGGGAAATACCCTCAGAGCTCACACTGGATGCTATTTAGTCCCACAGTGCAAGAAGCAGCCACACTGGTTTCTCCTTGCTGGTTTGTACTGGGCAAGGACCAGCATTGCTTAGTTGGAGACAACGCACCCATCCCGCTGGTAGCAGGGAGGTAACCCACCTCTGGGGTAAGGGAAGTGCCAATGCAGCCTCTCTTTGCCTGCAGCCCTCAGAAACACTGATTTAAACAAGCCAGAGACCTCCTCTCTTTCTCCCTCCTTGTTCCAGGAACACATCTTCCTTGGTCCAAGTTTGGTCAGAGGTTAGACTGGGAGAGCAGCAGCTTGTCTGGGAGCAATCATTCCCCCATGCAGACACTGACAGATTCCCAGCCAAGGGGTCATGTATCAAAGTTCTACTTCTCTATGCTGCTACAGCAAACCTTCCTGTGACAAATTCCTCCCTTTACACCACTGTGATGTCCGTTACAGTGAAATCCAGAGCCGCCTTGAACCCACCAGCACAGGAACTGCCCTCTCCCGGTCCAGCATCCTTCCTCTCTCATCCCCGTTTTCACTCCTAACACCTTCTGCTCCTCACCAGCCTCTACTCGCGTTTGCCCCTTCCATGATTTCATCCCAAGTGGGTGGTGAGTTTGCTCCCCCCCCCTGCGAGCAGCCTCTTCCCAACAGCTCCTGGGATCCCTGCCAGCTCCACTCCACCCACTGCTTCTGCTGAAGCAAAACCACGCAGCTCCTGATGCTTGCTGGGACAAAGGCAGCATTGCACGTCTGCTGGGATGGCTTGGGAAGGGGAGCTGACGAGCACCCACTTAGGTATGAGCTAGGTACGAGCCCCCATCTATCCTTCATCCCAGCACTTCCCATGTCTATTGCCCTATGCATCCCTGCAGCCGAAGGGATGCCCCGGCTTTCCTCCTGTTGTTGAAGTGACTTTTGAAGGCTCTGAAAGGGCACTGCAAACTCAAACTTCATTTGCAAAACAGCGGCGTGGATTCAATACTAAATGAGAACTGGCATCTACCAATCTATCCATCTATTCATCATCTATCTATTCATCATCTATCTATCTATCCATCATCTACCTAGTTACTCCTATTCAAGAGTAGGTGATTCAAGAGTAACCTAGCACAGGTTGCCTAGAGAAGCTGTGGCTGCCCCATCCCTAGCATCCATCCATCCATCCATCCATCCATCCATCCATCCATCCATCCATCCATCCATCCACCCATCCATCCAGTCTTTATCTATCTATCTATCTATCTATCTATCTATCTATCTATCTATCTATCTATCTGCCTGCCTGCCTGCCTGCCTGCCTGCCTACCTACCTACTTATGAGTTACTCCGGTTCAAGCATAGGTGATTTGTGCTGAGGCGCTGGCACAGGGTGCCCAGAGGAGCTGTGGCTGCCCCATCCCTGGCAGTGTTCAAGGCCAGGTTGGACACAGGGGCTTGGAGCAAGCTGCTCCAGTGGAAGGTGTCCCTGCCCGTGGCAGGGGTTGGAGCTGGATGAGCTTTAAGGTCCCTTCCAACCCAAACCAGGCTGGGATGCTATGACAAGCCAACTGGTCCCATGGCTTCAGAGACTGTTCAGCTGAACAGCACCCTGAAAAGTAGATTTGATTTGGATTTTAAACTGTGTCAAACCAGAGCATTACAGCCGAGCACAGGAGAGGTTTTCAGACCTCTTGGGCTCTTCCCCCCACTCTGATTAGCCACAGTTATAAAAAGGCATCTTTTGACTCTTCCTCTCGATGCCATTTCTGGGCTGGCAGCCGGGTTCTAACGCAGCGCACACAAGGACTCGAGTACTTTGCGTTTACACTCGCCCTGACCAAACGTTTTCGGCAATCTGGTTCCTCAGCTGTTTCCATTGGGGAATTAAAAGCTCAGCACCAGCACCAGAAAAGCTCCGGCACTGCCAGAAAGCGCTTCGGTGTGGTGACAAACGGAGCCGCGCTCCTGTAGTGCCCATGGGAAGGCTGCACTGGGCGGTACTCATGGGTGTCTGAACATTTCCAGGCTAATCTCAACTACAAAGGGGGGGGGGGTACCATTGTTCCACCTGTAAGTTCTCCAATGGGAATGCTGAACAGTGAAATCTGCACATTCACATGTACTGAAAGCACATGGTTGGACTTGATGACCTTAAAGGTCTCTTCCAACCCAGTTTGTGCTTCTATGAAGCTCTTCCTTTTATGAACACTTCAGCTGTGATTTCAGCTCTCACACTGGAGGTCTTTACATGACAGCTTATTTGAAAGCCTGGGAATCCATGATAATTTCCATTAATTTCCTGAGAAACACACTTTTCCCTGATGCATTTCTTGAGCAGATTCTGATCTCTGAGGATTTGGCACTTTTCAGCCCAAAAAGAAATGCCTTGGGCTGATTTCCCGTCAGCCCCAGGCAGTTCTAGCAAGGCAGAAGTATTTGGGACACTATCCAGTCTGCTCCACAGGAAGGACAGGCAAAACTAATGACTAAATAATGGCAAAATCCATGGGAGAAAATCACTTTGTGGCCATCCAGAAGCTATTAAAACACTGGCCACATCACCTGTGCTTACAGCTGTACAACTGCCGGGCTGGCTTAGAATCACAACCTGCAAAGTGGCATTTGAGCATCTTCCAAGTAAACCCATTAATTATATATTAATCCAACTGCATTCTGTATTAACTCCCCCGCATGCAGTGATGTGATGAGAGCTGAAGAAGTGAGGATGTCAGAAGGAAATGCTGTACATCCCCATGTGATGTCCATGCTCTGCAGTGCCATGGATTGCATGGAAACCCGAACCACAGCCAGCAATTCCAGCCTGTGCCCGACTTTACAGAGTGGCACCCAGGCAGAGAGATGCAGGGCTTGACATGTTCATAGAATCACAGAATGGTTTGGGTTGGAAAGGGCCTTAAGATCATCCAGTTCCAACCCCTGCCATAGGCAGGGACGCCTCACACTATGCCATGCAACCCAGCACTCTGTCCAATCTGGCCTTGAACACTGCCATTGCTTTGAAATGTAGAGCCCAAAGAAATCTCTGCAGCAATCCTATTAACAGCGCCAGCACTGGGATACGGACCTCAAATCCTCATGATTCCAAAGTTCACTTCTCCTTTTTGTGGCAAGCACCCATTAAAATCCTGTTCTTTGACACAAGGAGAAACTGGTTTCATGGACCTTCCAGCACTGAAGCAAAGTCACCTCCTGCCATAGCTGGTTCTCCAGAGAGGAAACCTTGGGAAGAGACAGACCATGATGCTGAGAAGGCAGCACTGATACAAGCTGCACTTACGACAACTCCATGGGGCAATATGGGCATGAGAGCAGGAGGCCCCACATCTCACCTTAATCTGATGTAGGAAAGCAAGACAAGGGCAAGAAAGTCATAGGGAGAGGCATGTTGCCCCTCATTTCAAGGACTCGAATGGGAATAGCTTCTGGGCAAAGGTCTGTGATCATTATACTGACAGCAGAACATACCGAAGACCCTCTTTCCTGCTCAACAGCAGGGGCAGCAGCACGTAACTGGTCCAGCTTCATGCCTGGAACTCTAAAGCTCTGGTTGTTCCAAGGGGCGATGCACTTGCAGCACCTTGTCATGGTTTAAGCTTCTATAAACCCATACAGTTGCTCTCTCACTCACTCCCCACTCTTTCTTCCTCCACTCCTGGAGGGATAGGAAGGAGAATTGAAAGAATGCAACTCCCACAGGTTGAGATAAGAACAGTTTAGTAACTAAGGTATAACACAAATCACTACTGCTATCACCAATAATAATAATGACAAGGCAAATACAAGGGAAGAATACAATAGCTCACCATCCAGCCCAACCAAGCAGTGCACCCCCCACCGTGTACCCCCACCATGCAGCGAACCCCCGCCACCCTTCCGGGTCTCTGCTCCCCATTCTACCTCCTGGACATGACGTGCTGTGGTATGGAATAACCTCTTTGGTCAGTCTGGGTCAGGTGTCCTGTCTCTCCTTCCTCCCGGCTTCTCCTCCCTGGCAGAGCATGAGACTCACAAAGTCCTTGGCCAGCCTGAACATCACCAAGCAGTAACTGAAAACACTGGTGTTATCAGCACTGTTCCCAGGCTCAAAATCAAAAACACAGAGCTGCACCAGCTACCAAGAAGGAGAAAAATGACTGCTGCTGCTGAACCCAGGACACACCTGAAGGGCACTGCTGGACAGAACAGGAGCCACCACTGTGATGAACCCCTTGCCAGCAAACAGGAGAGGCTGCCTTGAATGACACATGGGAAGAGAAAACATCCTGTGTATGCTGGCAGCGTAACTGAGCTTGCTTTGCCGTTTGCTTCATTGCCCTCACTGCATCTGATTTACCAGAGGAGATACCTAGAAATCATAGCACTGGTTTTGTTGGGATTACCCAAACAAGCAAGAATTTGCTCTCCCGGCATCTTTAAATTGCTGCGAGCTTTAACAGTGATTTAAAGCCTGCTTTATAGCGCAGCAAAGCTCTGCCAGCACAAGCCTCTGCTGTTTCATCCTTAGGAAAGGCCCCAGCTGGACTCAGCCACACTACCCGGATTCACTGTCCTTGTACCTCTGCTACCCATTACAGCACTGGAAATGTGTGTGAGGACACACCAGCTCCCTCCCCAACAGGTTATTTTTGGCTGCTAAGCCCCAAACAGGCTTGAACAAAGCAGGAAGCATCTTGTAGAATATCAGTCTTATTTCCTGCTCCTCTATCTTTTGTAATCACATTACACTGCATGTGTCATCAATGTAAGGATTAAGATGCTGACCCTCAGTGTATTGACCATGAAGACAAAGCAGTTCACCACTGTCATCCCACGCTCCTATTCAACATCAGCAGGGAATTTGCCTCCCCAGATGCCCACTATATAATGGATTTCACAGAACATCCTCCCACAGAAGCGAGACTCTTTGATATTATGATGCAAGCTCACTGAAGTTTCAGACAGATTAATGGGACAACTGGAATTTAGGATCTCCATAGCAAAGTAAATTGGTTTAATGCCTCATTGATAGCAAAGGGGTACACTGGAAGCCATTCCCGAAGCATTTTTGTGTCAAAGATTTCCCAGTATATACCTTCCTTCTCTCCCTCTTATCCCACCATCCAACACCTCTGATGTCAGTCCACAGCAGAGATCCTGGGGGAAGCAGCAGTTGACTTCCAGCCATTTCTGCCTTTGTTCAAGTGCCTATTTCAATTGCACATCACTCCAGAAGACCGGCAACTCGACAAAACTCTGCTGACCACGACGCAATCTCCTTGCACGTTACATTCAGTGATGCTGCAGGGCATCAAACCGCAGCATGGAGAGGACCTGCAAACAAACAGGGTAAGTGTAATACTGTGGTACGTGAGCAGCACTGTGAGACTGGTGCCATTTCCATAAGCAATGTCCTGCGTCCAAACCTGCTCTGTGAATGTCTTCTGGTAGCTTTAAAAAGACCAAGAGCTGGGAGCAAACAGGATCAAAACGAGGAACCCATTACCTCTGCTCTTTTCCTCCTCATAAATGTGTATCATAGAACCCCAGCCTGGTTTGTGCTGAAGAGACCTTAAAGCTCCTCCAGCTCCAACCCCTGCCATGGCAGGGACACCTTCCATAGAGCAGCTTGCTCCAAGACCCTGTGTCCAACCTGGCCTTGAACACTGTCAGGGATGGGGCAGCCACAGCTTCTCTGGGCACCCTGTGCCAGCGCCTCAGCACCCTCACAGGGAACAGCTTCTGCCTAAGAGCTCATCTCAGTCTCCCCTCTGGCAGGTTAAAGCCATTCCCCTTGGCCTGTCCCTACAGGCCCTTGTCCGAAGCCCCTCTCCAGCTTTCCTGCAGCCCCTCTCCAGCTTTCCTGCAGCCCCTTTAGGCACTGGAGCTGCACTGAGGTCTCACCTTCAGGAGCCTTCTCTTCTCCAGGCTGCCCCAGCCCAGCTCTCTCAGCCTGGCTCCAGAGCAGAGCTGCTCCAGCCCTCACAGCATCTCCATGGCCTCCTCTACACTCACTCCAACAGCTCCACGTCCCTCTTTTACACTGAAACGTTTGTGCTCATGAAGCATTTTTCCTCCTTCTTTCCCACTTTTTCTCCTTTCTTTCCCTGTTGCTGCATGAAAGATTCGACATGGAACAGGATGCAATCCTCTAAGCACAGGGACGCACAAGCAACAGTACTCACGTCTGAGAAGCCTTTTGCAACATCCAAGCACTTGGCAGCTCCATTGTTCCTTGCTATATGGCACAAAGAGAGAACATTACTACAGCTTAAACCCCTCTTACCTGTCAGTAATTGCAGTTTCCATAAGCTGGTGCTGTGGGATCACTGTCACCGGTTCTTCACCCAAGAAATCAGTCAAGCAATGGTCTGTATGGGAGCTACGTAAGCAGTGCATGTACTTCTAATACTATATATAGCTCTTAACCCCGACAAGACCAACCCCCCTAAAATATGTATGTGGGCAGGTGTCAGCTCTCTGCATCACACTGCAAAAACACATCCTGCCAGGCATGCTGTATCTGCAGTACTTTCATCATGTCTAGGTTAGGGCTAACCTACAGCCTTTTGTACTAAACACAGTGCTACCCACTTCCCAGAGTTGGACCTATAAAAGGCAGACAGATCCCGAGGGTGGATTTCAGAAAGGGATGGAAGTGAGAGACTTAGAAAGAGGCCACGTGCTTCCCACAAGAAGACCCTTTTGGTTGGTGATTATCTGATCCCTTCTTAATTAAACAGGTACACAACTAATGGGAGCATCCCTGGCAGTGTTCAAGGCCAGACTGGACACAGCTGTGGGGGTGACATGGTCCAGTGTGAGGTGTCCTTGCCCATGGCAGGGGGTTGGAACTGGGTGATCTTAAGGTCCTTTCCAACCCAAACCAGTCTCTGATGCTATATACCAATGAAGAGACAGAGGAGAGGGAAAGACAGATTTGCTGCCAATAACCAGCTACAGCCTTAGAAATGCCCCAATATACTCAGCTGTTCCAGTTGTTTTCAGCCTATAGCTATTTCTGAGCTGCCACACATGGAAGAGTGGGGAAAGGCTATTCACCAGTTTGTTTTCAGCAGTACACCTAGGAAAACAGCCCCTGCTAGAGGGATGCTTTGCTGCAGGTTGGTCTCTGTCATTAGCTCCCAGAAAGCTGGAAGAAGTATGACGAGCTGGTCAAAGGATGAGTTTCAGGAATGACCTTCGTGGATAATGAGATCCTGCTTCAATTTGGGACACGACCCACACTTTGACACCCCATCTATGGGCAGCTGTCTGAAGAGCTGAAATTCCAGAGGAAACTTCTTAGGAAGTCCTTGGGAAGACGACTCTGGTGTTTTGTGAAGGGTGCAAGAGGAGAATGCAAAAAGCTCTCAGGCTGGCAGTGAAACCTTTCACAACATCAGCATGTCCAGAGAACAGTAACAGGAGATGGGAAGGTTTCCTGTTGCCATCTTTGTGTTTCCTCATACCTCATGGATGGATCATTAAACCAACTGGGTGAGTCCGTTTTCTTTCCAGTTCACACTGATAATTCTCACTGGGAAAACCATCTCCCTTTACCTTCGCTCTCAGTCCCGTGTGGCTTTCCAAACCATTCCACCTTTAGACAGACGACCTAAATCAAGACCTTGTGTTACATGTTTTACATACTCTACCTACCAAAGACTGTCTTTTCTCCTAGGAAGAACCTCCAGCTATATAAAAGCACCTGAACATGCAGTATTTCTGCATTGAGCAACTCAGGTCACTAAAGAAACACACTGTCTTCAGTCCTACTAAAGATTGCCTCTGGAGCCTGTCGCATGAAAGTCACAAGGAGCAATTCCCCAATCACTATAACCGATTTCAAATGGTGCTAGAAAATATTATTGACTCTGAACACCAAAAGAAATCAGTCATCCTCTAAAGGGGTTACTGAGATCTGCAAGGAGGAAGAGTTAAAATGCTGGATGGTGTTTTACACTGGAGGTTCCCCAAATTCTTTTAAGTGGCAATGAATTACCTCTGTGGCATCATTCACTAAAGAATATTGTAAATACTGTTAAAACAAAGGTTTAGAAAGTGAAAACTTTCAACATTAATCATTAGCTACACACAGCTTTTAATAAAGCCAATCTGAAACACAGACACCATGACAAACCATCCACGGTCCAGTTCTCACACACGCTGGTGCTGGCCATTTCCATCAACTACAATGAGCATATCCGGCCTCGACACTGGTGAGTTGAGTCACACAACATAAATAAGCATATTTGGATCTGTCAAACATGCCACAATGAAAAAGCAAACACACAGCAGGGATGTCGAGAGCATCCAGAACTCCAGTGCTTAAATTTACCATTATCTGCTTTAAATTCTGTTGTGTGTCTTGTACAAGTACAAGGTATTTACACGGGAGGTAAAGGACTAACAACGCATCATCTATGTAAGGCTGAAACAGGTTTTGAGTTGAAAAGCAAGTGGAGCAAATGAAGTTCTCTTCCTTATCCCTCCCCATAGTGCTTGTACCAGATTTACATTAAGGTTTGCATTAACATCTTCAGTTCGGTGTTGTGATTCTGTATTACGCTTCCTTGCACTGTTCACTCCTCGTAAGCCCTTCTCCATTCCCAAAGCTGTGGCTCCCCACCTACAAACACTATAAACATGCTGGTGCCCAGCAGTATTACAGCGGAGATTCAAAGCACACACTGCATTGCTCTCTTCAGGGTCACCATGGCCATAGACCCTGCACTCCCAGCCTGCTGATGAATGCAGTTTGGTGGTGGAGCCAAGTGTCACAGCAGAAGCACGCAAAGAAGATCTTCACCTCCTCTTTGTTCCCATCAAGGCCTCCGAGGATCCCTTTGGCTGATGAAGGCAGGCATTCTTCCTCCAAGAACACTGATTTCAAATGGTGCTAGACAATGAATAGTTAAATCTAAACCACCATATGAAACCAGCTTCCTGAGGGAGCTTATTTCCAGCTGGGATGATATTCCTGAAACAATAAACTGGAAATGCCACAGAAGAATACCTATCCATGTTGGGTCTTTGAGTCTTCCTACTCAACAGTTGATGCTTTTTTCCTTATTTTTCCCCTTGATTTTGGTTTGAGTCATTATTTCTGTTTCCTATTACAGTGCTACCAACAGCAACAGAACTGCTTGCAGCAGTGTGGCTCTGAAGCCTTCAGTCAGGCAAGCCTGGACAACATGTACAAGCGTTTCACCAGAAAAGCAGGACCTTCATCCCTCTTTTATTACTGTCTTCTATTAACACACTGCGCCTGCTGAGCTCTGCCCACCACCAGACAAACCCCTTCGGGAAGCACAGCTCCGAACTCCCTCTAGTGACAGCGAAACGACGTGTGAAAGGTCTCCTGCAAGATATTAACACAGCTTATTTTTAACAGCAGCAGCGTGCGACGGAAGCTCCATATTAACGCTGAGATGTTGAATATTCATCCTAAAGGCCAGGCAAACAGCCCACCTGCCTCTTCTCACCGAGGTGGTATCTGCAACGTGAAGAGAAAAGCATGTGCCCGAAGCCCAACGTTAGGGACTGCATTAATTGCAGACTCTCCAGATCTGGCACTTACCACCTGGTCCCAGCACCACTTCCAAGAAGTCTGACACAGGCTTTTTTCCTGGAAGTCTGCTACTGAACCAATTTGCTCCCTTCAAACAGATGGATTTTTCTTGTGGATAACCTCCCTGCGACTCCTCATCGGAGCTGGCAGCACAAACACACCCCGATCACATCTGCAGAACAAGCCAGTGCTGAGTGTTTGAGCAGGCTGCGGGGCTCAGGGTGACATGTTCTGTACATCCCAGCCTTCCAGCAAGGAACGCAGTGCCAGGAGCAGCGCTGCACTACAGGCACAGCGTGTGTCGCGATGGCACAGGGGAGGCACAAGGAGACCACGTGCCCTAGGAGGGTGTCCAACAGCACTGCTTTAAGGAAACCAACCAAACCGAGCAGGCTGAGCCTCTGAACATGGGCAGTGGCTTCAGTTACTGGAAGAGCTCTGACCATGCCAGGCCACATCAGCGCTGGATTTAGTCTGCAGCTACTCCGTCCAGAAAGTGTCTGTGTGGAGCCGAGCAGTCAGGAAGCAGCTTGGCTGGGAGCAGCAGGGCTGAGCTGCGCTCGTGCCCATCTCCCAGGCTCTGTCCCCAGCACACAGCTCGCTGGGAATGCTCCACAAGGAACACTAATGCTTTAGTGTGGTTAAAATAAAGCAGCTTCAAAGTGCTTTAAACAGAACTGTTTCCTCCAGCCATTCAACAGCCTCACACTTTACCTTGCTGGAGTGTGCTCAAGAAGAGTGAAGCACCTTACTTTTTCCCTCTTGCACTCAGTGTGCATTGTACCTGCCCCTGGAAGTCCTGTGGAAGCTGATTTTAGTTGATTACAACCATCACCCAAGATGAACCCAGCTGTGGTCTCTTGAAGGCAGCCAAACATCCTCAAACTCCTTCTCTTCAGGGGGCAAACCATGTGAAAAACCTAACTCTGGAGGTTTCACTAGCTCCGGAGCTGCATCTCCCTTTCCATTTACCACAGTGACAATAAAACCAACCAGCTTAGACTAGAAACCCAACTGCTTAGATGGCTGAAGATAGAGGAGAGAGACCTCAAACTAGTGTGGACAGGTCCCATAAAGGGTATCTGTCAACAGCACAGCTACCACACGCCTCTCCAAGAAAATCTTCATGAGAACATCCAAGAAACCTGAGATCCATCTGGGAAACCAGGAAAGCGACGGCACTTCCCCACCAGCATCTTCCCTGCACAAGACAAGGCTGAATCACGCTGCTCCATCTGTTCCTGCGCAGCTGCATTCGTGGGGCACACGGGATCTGAAGCCAGGGTCCAGTTGGATGGATCCGTCTTTGCCACTAGCCCTAGAAGGGGTACAGACAATAGCATCCCTGACTATCCAGGGAGCAAATCCTTCCATTTAATATCATTTGCACTTTTGAAGAAAGCTTCTTTCAAAACTTGTAATAACTCTGCATGTTTCTAGAGCACAGATAATGAGAAACACTCTCACATTAGGGCTGTAAACTGTCATTTCTAAATTGGAAAAGCAAATGAACTGCAGATAGAGAGCTATTGTACTTCTCTGAGATGCCTCCTCCTAATTAGGTCCTGGAAGTCTTAGAAGATGAATTCAGATCTTGAACTGCTCTGTCCTTCCTTCATTTAATGATGAGAAAAGCTGAGAGCAATTTTCTTGTTTAACTGGAAGGGAAGAAGAGGAACAGAGGAGATAATGTCTTTATATTTATGTAAGAGCTTGGGAAACAGCAAGAATTCATAGACTTAGACGCAAGTTTTAGCTCCCAATTACACTTGTGTGCCTGTAGTTACATATAACACTGCTCTGCCATCTTCCAGAGATGACATGGCAGTGACTTAAGCCCTGATGTTAAATCCTTCGCAATTCACACGTTTTCCTTTGACACTGATGGGCTTACTTACAGGAGTTTTATCTGTGATGAAACCACTGTGAGATTAGAGTTTACAATGCCTTGGTTTTGTATTGAATAACTCTCATGATTTACAGGTGGTTTCACTGCCTGCACACACCTACCAGGTAACCAACCCTCTCTCTTCCAGGGACAAATCCCTGCTGTTAAGAACTTGGAATATGTGAACTGTGACCCTATCTTTAACTGCAAACGACAACTGTGGGCACTTTATCATGTTAATCAGGGATAATCAGGGAGAACATCCACTGGTCGAAATGCAGAAACACTTCCAACGGGACTAATGATCCTGTAGGAAATCCATGGAAAGTGAAGTCTTACAGCTCCTTTCCACGCTCTGCCATAACAGTAGCTGCCTCAATGGGTTTTGTTAGAGCTTTGCTTATGACAGCTTTACAATCCATCTCTGCCAGGCTAAAAGACCCAGTCAGCCTGTAATTTGCTGACAATAGCCCGCGAGTAGGTTCTGTCTGACAAACCACTCCACTTACTGTAACTCCTCAAATTCCTTTTTCTCCTCCTTTAATAAGACATGGAGCCAAGGGGAGATGACAGATTGACATCTCTGCAGAGAGCCCCTGCTTCAGGGGCACGGCTCTCGCATGGGAAGTGCCTGCGTGAACATCCTGCTGAACCACGTACCTCATTTACGAGCTGCTGCAGACACCCGATAGCATGATGAAGATGGAGGAGCCATTGAGAAATAATCTGTCAGCTGAAAAAGCAATTAATACTGACTGCAGTGAGGAAGAACTGCCTACCAAGATAGAAACGGAGGCTGCGAAGTCAGCTACAGATGTCTTTAAGGGATTTCTTTGCTCGGTCATTTTCAACTTGAACTTAAAACCGCAGCTATTGGGGAAAAGCTGCTTCATCCTTTAGTTTTCTGCACCATCAATCCCCCAGCGTTTTCAGCACCAGCTTAATGAATTCCAACTATCAACAGAGCTCATCCGCTCTGTAATTTGTCGGGGTTTTTTTTCTGTTGTTCACTGAACAAGCAGGAAAAGTGTTTTTCATTTGCAAGGCTGAATAAATACCTCCTGTGTTTGCCAGCACTTTATTGACATGCATGGCTGTCCACAAAGCTGACTGACTGCTCATAGACATGGCTTATCTCCTGAAGGAGAACCCCCCCACCAAACCTGCCCAAGCAAGATGTTAATCCTCCTTAACAAAATGAAATGCAATGAAAAGCAGTACTTCAATATATAAGACTGTGGAGAGTGAAACCCCTTCATCCAGGGTATGGTCCCAGAGCACATCTCTGTTGACAGCAACATCACTTCACACTGGGACACCCTCCAGTGTTCGCTGCTGCCTCTGATGCTGCAGTTAGTGTCACCTTCAGTTCTACTGCCACAACTGCCCATGGGCTGTGCTGTGCACAAGGTCATCCAAATCAAAAGAAAAACCTTACAAGCGCTTCTTTTCTTGACTGAGGCTATTTGCAGTCATCTGGTTTTCCACACAGTCAGGGAAGAGACAGCACCGCATTGCTGCTGAGCTGGAAATGAATGGCTGGGGGTAGGCAGAAACTTATTAAGCTGGCACTAGCAAAAGACATGAACTGTGGAATTACACCTTGGATAGCATCAAATCCCATCTCTCTTGCTCAGCTGGTCATGAGGAGTTGAGATGAGTTTCAGCCTGCAATGAAACACAGCTCTTGAACTTTCATAAGAAAATCAATACACGGAACTTGGAGATGCTCACTCAAGTTTTACTTGGGTTTTATGAAAGGCCCAACTTGCCCGAAGTCTTCCATTAAAGCTTTTCTCACTGAACAATCCTGTCCTCTTCAAATCGACAACGTGCAAGAAACAGTCGCAGCCTCCCCGGATGGAATTCAGTATGATCAGAAGGTCTGCGGTGGCTTCACATGAACAGGTAAGACACTTGGGTCATGTGGGAGGAAATGAATGATGTGACAAACCACCACTGGCACAATTTGCTACGCCGATGATGGGACTTCACAGATCTCTTTCCTCCTGTGCTTTGTTTAGCTGGATTGAAAGGAGCTACCAAGTAAGAGATGTGGGGAATGTTCCTCTGGAACAAGCAAACAGCCCTCAAATGCAGCCAGGCTGAGAGAGTTGGGGGTGTTCAAGAAGGCTCCTTAAGGGGAGACCTGGTTGTGTGGCCTTTCAGTTCTTAAAAGGGGTCTGTAAGAAAGATGGGGAGAGACTTTTTAGCAGGGGCTGTTGTGATAGGTGAGGGTGATGGCTTTACACTGAAAGAGGGGAGATTCAGGCTGGCTGTGAGGAAGAAATTCTTTACAATGAGGGTGCTAAACCACTGGCACGGGTTGCCCAGAGAGGTGGTGGATGCTCCATCCCTGGAAACATTCAAGGCCAGGCTGGATGTGGTTCTGGGCAACCTGGTCTAGTTGAAGATGTCCCTGCTCATTGCAGGAGGTTGGAACTAAATGAACATTGAAGGTCCCTTCCAACCCAAACGTTCTGTGATTCTCTGATTTCCCACTGTGGAACATCCCATTATGCATGCACAATAAATGGACCTTTTTAATTTCAGAAGCTTCTGAAAGCTTCCAGCAGGAAAGCTCTGATGGGTACATGGTATTAGAACACCAGCTGATGCCAGGAAGGGCCACAGATGTGCCATACCTCAGACAAAACAGCCTCCACAAGGTACAATTTTCTCCGTGTACTTCTGGAACAACTCAATATCAACAGGTTTGTCCTCAGAATCTGGAAGACAAAAACACCAGAAGCTGTTTGAATGAGTCCCCTCTTTGGGTTGTTCTACAAAGAGATAACTTAAAACACAACTTTGCAATGATTCTCTTTCTCCGGCCTCTTAAACCAGGTTTTTAGCCAGTTACAGCTCCTCACAATCTGAACTAATGTCAGTGCATTTATAGCCAAAACAGCCCATCAAGTTTTACCATGAACCCCACTACTACAATACAGCTATCGTGTCCCTGTGGAAGGAGCAATTTTCAATGAGAGCTTCAAACTCCATGGCAAGAAATCGCTGTTTCTGTTTCATACCGAGGTGTATGTGTAGATATTCCTTGACTACATCCAAATGGTCTCTTGGCAGGCCCTGAGGTGCAATACACCTATGCACTAATGCCATGGCAATGGGGAGTCCCCATGCCACGAGGAGGTAATCCTGTGTGGAGGAAGGAGCTGCAAAGAGCAGGTGGCAGGGGATCATGGAGCGCGTAGAGCAACATCCTTGACGTACAACTTGTGTCAGATTTACTGCCAGCTCTGTTTTGAAACCGCTTCAGGCTGATTTGGGGGATTATTAGGGAACAGAACTCCTAAAAATAGAAAAGCAGGCTTAACAACCCCGGGAAAAACACTACCATGTTTTAGTGACAAAGGCTTCGGTGTATGAATTATGCATCACTGAAAACTGACTTCAGCTCCTATGGAAGGAGGGAGATCTCAGCGCATCCGAATTCAAGCCCAACGGCGCAAGCTGCGCTGCAGGGAATTGCACGCAGTCCTGTGCAAACAGCATCCACTGGGGTATCTCACTCTGCTGTTTAAAAGCCTGAGTATTATTTTGTGTTGCTTGGGAGAACCTGAGGCAGGAACCAGCAAAATAACCTGCTCACTTCTTGAGTCTCCATCGAATGCCGAAGAGGCGACTGAAGCCATAAGGAAGCAGAAGTAATCTGGCTTCAGCCTCACCGCTATTTCTGTCCGTGTTCCTTGCTGTGCCCATCACCATAGCAGCTGACTGCTCCTCTGTCAAACACCAATCTTTGGGACAGCAGAGGCAGGAACACAGAGGGTTCTTTCCCCCCAGGGGATCATGATTTGCTGCAGAAAACCAGCAGCTATTACCCTGCAGAAGTCATGCAGGACAACCGGAATGAACAACAGCAATTCCTTGGTGCTTTCTAAGGTATGTTAGCCCAGAAGCCACCCACAACACAACTCACTGTTGCTTGTCTATGTCTTAACACTCTAAAACCATTTATGTTTGCATTCCCCCTGCTGTCTCACATATGCAAGAGTATCTCAGAGGGATCTGGGAGAAAACTGATTATCATTTGGGAAAGAAAGAAAAGATTTCTTCAGCTTGAAACACTTCTTGTGACTTCAAGCTTCTGCACTCTGAGGGATGAGCATCCTTTTTAGAAACCACCCTGGCAACGTAGCGTTATATAAATTTCAACAGAAGCACTAATCCCAGCGCTGCACAGAAATGCCCCTGTCATGGAGCACTCACGAAGCAGACCTGCTGCTTGTGTCCTTGCGCCATGCATCATGTCGCATCCACTTCTGGCTCTACAAAGGGAGCTCTTAAAACCAGGCGCTTGCAACTCTTTTGCCTCTCTGCTTATCTGGATTCCTTTATATCTCTACATACATGATGGTGTTAGTTTGCCAAAGGGTGAAAGGTGACCTGGAAAGAACTGGTTTTACATATAGCTTAAAAATAATAATAAACACATACAAAAATGTTTATTCCTTTGTATTTCTCCTCTGGGATAATAGAAACTCCAATGAAAGTCTCCACAATGACTGAAAAGGGAGGGAAACTAAACTGATCACATAGAAAATACAGCCATTAAGAGGGGAACGGCTGAGGGACCTGGGGGGCTCAGATGGAGAAGAGAAGGCTCAGGGGGGACCTGATCACTGCCTACAACTGCCTGAGAGGAGGATGGAGCCAGGAGGGGGCTGGGCTCTGCTCCCAAGGAACAAGGGAGGGGACAAGAGGAAACGGCCTCAAGCTGCACCAGGGCAGGTTTAGATGGAGCTGAGGAACAATTCCTTCCCCAGAGGGTGCTCAGGCACTGGAAGAGGTGCCCAGGGCAGTGCTGGAGTCACCGTCCCTGCAAGTGTTCACACACCATGAAGCCGAGGCCTCAGTGCCATGGGTTAGTGGTGGCCTGGACAGTGCAGGGAACGGTTGGACTGGATGAGCTTAAAGGGCTTTTCCAGCCTGGCTGATTCTGTGATTCTCAATGTGATTGTTTTTACTCCAATCTGAATTCCCACGCCTCACAAACAGACTGCAGAGGAGCTTTCAGCTGAAGTCACATTCTTTACTCCTCCCATCGCCTCTGACACTGCAGAAAAACCCCAGACCCAAGCCAGAAATATTTACAGAGCGAAACAAAGCACCCTTGAACTCTTCTCTGCTGTGCTGGAGCAGCGAAGAATCAGAAATGAACTCTTAGAAGATAACCACTTCCTACACTCTGGAGCTGCAGGGCGACAAACATAATATATGCCAGCTCTATTGACACAACATACTGCACAGCGGGAAGCATAATCAATGCAGAGAGACAATATTCCATCCATTTACTGGAAACAGCAATTATTTACCTTTCAGTTTGCATATATTTATAAACAGGTTTTCCTCTCAAACAATATGTTCCTTTGGCATATGCAAGGTGCTCTCATGAGATCAGCACCTGGAATCTGAAAAGTGGTATATTTAAATGTCTCATTTGCCTAACATTAATAGTATGTGCGTGGAATACCAGTTTTGTAATGCTTCCCACAGCATCAATGCAGGATTTGGTTTGGAAGGGACCTTAAAGCTCATCCAGTTCCAATCCCTGTCATGGGCAGGGACACCTTCCACTAGAGCAGCTTGCTCCAAGCCCCATTCAACCTGGCCTTGAACACTGCCAGGGATGGGGCAGTCACAGCGTCTCTGGGCAAAGATCCTTGTATGTCTTTTACCTATAGATTTTAGGGACTGATCAATGGCCTTTAAGTTGTGCTAGAGACTGGAAAGACCAGGAGATGAGAAGCATCTTCACTGCACATTGGGCAAGGCACATCTGGATCAACTGGCAGCACTGGAATTGATTACATCCACCTGACCATGCACAGCCTTATTCCTGAACCCCTTTTACTACTCAGTTCATGTATTCGATTACTGTTACAGGACAAACACATTATCAGGATAAAGACAGGGTGCTGAGGCGCTGGCACAGGGTGCCCAGAGAAGCTGTGGCTGCCCCATCCCTGGCAGTGTTCAAGGGCAGGTTGGACACAGGGGCTTGGAGCAAGCTGCTCTATGGAAGGTGTCCCTGCCCGTGGCAGGGGTTGGAGCCGGATGAGCTCTAAGGTCCCTTCCAACACAAACCATTCTATGAGTCTGATTTACTTTCCCAGGGACTTCTAAGGGAGGCACTGCAGAACTATTGTAGCAGGGCAGAGTCCTGCCATGGACCAAGACACTGCCCTCGGAGCTCCATATAAACAGAATGAAAGGAGCTGGGTTTCCAGTTTACTGCCTGATGCAAGGAAGAATGAAGAGACACAAAAAAAAGAGCAGGCGTAAGGAATAATGAGACAATAAAATCTGATACAAAGGCAGATGAACAGCCTGATGGCCTATCTCGGCATCACTGCAAGGTATAGCCTTGAAATAGAGGCTTAAATAAAGGTATTTTTGTGGCATTTACAAAGGGCTGGCACAGGAGAAAGCTCTTTTCTGCTGAAACCGCTCAGAGCTGCAGCTGATTGCCATCAATTCACATGTGTGCAGGTCAGGCACACATCCCAGATGAGAAATAAAGTGGTGCACAGAGGTGCAAATATGACACTTGACTGCACAGGGGTCAGATCTGTGTTTGCAGAGGAAATCTGGCAGAGAGAAGATGCAGAATGTGCACGGAGAGAATGTCATTGTGTACAAACCATTCACAAAGATCAGACCCCTGGAATTACAGTCACCCAGTCAGGATGGCATCTCGACCTGGACAATATGATTGATGGTGTGCAATGTTTGACCAGGGTAAGAAAGATAAGGATTAAGAGCTGGTGCTGACAGTTGGCTAAGAAAGAGCAATTGGAAACGTCAAAGCTTCCCAAGGAATTCAGCCTGGAAGTGATGCCAGATGGAATCACAAGGAACCCCAAGTTGCAAATGAAGGGTGTAACTTCCTAAATGTGGCCATCACCAGCCTGAGGGAAACTAAACCCACAGAAACCCCTAACGATACAGTGAAGAAGAGGGTTGGCTCTTAATTCTGCCAGCGTTTCCAGGTTTCCTATTCACAACAGACATGATTAAATTAATTCATCAATTACTAAATGAGTTCAGTTAGTTCACAGTGTGTAATTAATTTATTCCACTCTGTTAACAGGCACATCCTGGTGTCGCTCTGTAGTATCTTGTGAGTTCCATTTAATTTATTGGACGTGATGAGAAAAGGGGAACTTGAAAGCAGGCAAAGAAACTGTAACCAAGACAGATGCAAAACTGACTGAGATAATGCACAACAGCGAATCATAGAATGATCTGGGTTGGAAAGGACCTTAAGATCATCCAGTTCCAATCCCCTGCTATGGGCAGGGACACCTCACACTAGAGCACGTCACCCAAGGGTCTGTCCAACCTGGCCCTGAACACTGCCAGGGATGGGGCATTCACTTCCTTGAGCAATCCATTTCAGTGCCTCAGCACCCTCACAGTAAAGAACTTCTTCCTTATATCTAACCTGAACTTCCCCTGTTTCAGTTTGAACCCATCACCCCATGTCCTATCGCTCCAGTCACTTATGAATAGGTAATATAATGCTCTTCCAGTATGTAAGGGTGGCTACAAAGAAGATAGAGACTTGCTTTTGACAAGGAGTCACATGTGAAAAATAATGGGCACAAGTTACTCCCGGGGAGATTCCAACTGGACACAAGAGGAAAACCATTCACACTGAGAACAATCAGCCATTGGAATAATCTCTCCAGGGAAGTTGTGGATTCCCCATCACTGGACACCGTTAAGACTTGGCTGGACAGGGTGCTGGGACATCTAGTCTAGGTCATACTTTGCCTGGAAAGGTTGGACCAGATGATCCCTGAGGTCCCTTCCAACCTGGGGTTTTAGGACTCCACGATAAATAGCAGTAAGCATGCGTCAGGCAGGGCTGCTCCCTGCTCAGCAGGGCTGGCCATTCTGCACTAACAGCAGTGTGGTTAAAACAGGCCTGAGACGATGGACGCAGGAATGTGACATCTGCCAGCCCATGACGGTGTCCCCACAGCCACTTCCCTGCAGTTGGGTTTTCATTCTATACTCCTCCCTTTCAGTCCATTGCAAATAGTTTCATCGAGAGATTCATTTTTCACGGAACTACTTTGGATGTCTTTGTGGTTTCAACACCAGCCAAGGAAATTCACTCCAGATTATCCCCACAACTGTCTACTGCAGCAACTGGGGAGGTTAAAAGGACAAAACGGTCACAGTGATGACTGGGATAATAAAGCATGTGCTGTGTAATGCCAGCTGCAAAGGTCCTGACAAAGTGAGGCTGAGTAAAAAGAGAAGTCTTTAAATGTAAAACCTGACAGCTGTTCGAATGCAGTAGGTACATACATCTGCACAGGATCCACCTTGAGCAGCTTTGCTTCGGCACAAGCAGCGAAGGACACACACCTAACCAAGAGAGCAATCAGCTGAACCATAATGTTAAGACTACTTAAAGCCCTCAGGAGCAGGCAAATGAAGTTAGGTTTCCATCAGTAACAAGCCATAACATTCTTCTTGTATCAGCACAGAGCACACGACTGGAGCTCTGGGGAAGCCCCATCCTTCACTCCAAGGGTGATGCAGCGCTGAGCAGTCTGCAGACATCTGCCTCCCAGTGCCCTTTGCCACCAGAGTGGGAGGCTGCAGGCACCAGACACGTGGCATGCCTTTGGTTTGCCTACATTTGGCAGAATTTAGGTGCCTGGAGCCTGAAATGATCAAACTCTCTACTCCATAGCTGCCTGAGCATCAGCATGTTATTAGAGCCCGGCATTACCTGCTGCTCGTGGTTCTGCATGGAGTGAGGGAACCTGCTTCTCATCTAGACTCTGCTGCAAACCAGTTAGGCAAAAAGCAGCCTCAACACCATATAAACCCCAAACCCACTAAAATCCATGCCAGCACCAGAGCTCTCTCCAGAACAAGGCTGCACAGCAGCACTGGTGCTCACTGCCTCCATTGGAGTCAATGAAACACTAACCCAGAAAGCTTAAAAAGGAGAGCTCCTTTTTATGCCTTCTCAGCCTTCAGCTTCACACAACCCTGGAAAACCAAAGCAGCACAGATCCAACACATGAGGCTGCGCATCCCCTTCAACGACCACACTGCTCCAGGCAGAACAACCCAAGTTTCCCTGCTCACTGCCCTGTATTATGTATACCCTCAGAACGACTGATGCTCAAACAGTGGTCCAATGCACCACAAACGAGGTCCCTCTGAAGTGCCTCCATTGTGCTGGCTATTTTGATGCCAAAATAATGATAATTCATCACATCCACACTCCTGCCACCTTTCTAATCCCCAAAGTGCCCCTCAGCCTCTACAGCCTCAATCTGTCCCCATTCTGCTGAAAACTCCAGCTCTGCTCTGTGATCCAGCACTTCCACAGCATTTCCTAATGCTGGCCCAGGCAGTGAGCTCCACACCCAAGGGCAAAAATCCAGCACGGAATCATAAACTGGGCATCTATGTGCTTGAAAAGAGAACTCCAAACCAGCTCAGAACTGGGCATTTCAACAGAGAACAGATGCTGCATGCATAAGCAGACACAGCTAAGCATCTCTTTGACGTGAAGGTTAGAATATACTGGGTTTTCCCCTGTTACTGCTGTATTTTCATGGAAAAGTGATAATATTCCCCCCTATATGGGGGGAAAAATCAGTAATTAGAAGAATTTTGGAAGTGCTTACAAGGATAGGAACACAGGAGACAAGTGATTCAGTACAGCACTGAAATAAGGAATGACTGATGTCGTTTGAGGTACTGTGATTTAAGCAGAACTGTTACAGTGGCTCATGAATTCTGTTACTAATCATTATATCACACTTCACAGATTCCTTACGGATTTCCCTCCTAACAGCCCCTCCTTTAGCTGCGTGTTCTGCAAAAGGAATGACAGGAACTTATGCTACAAGGGAGTAATTGTGTCAGGGGGTTGGTGAGGAATATACTCACTTGCATTCCCAGTCTGAAGCAGTCTTGTGTTCGCTGTATTCTCTTACAACATCAGACTGGAACAGCACTCAGCCTGCTTTCAAAGGCTACAGAAGTTACATTAGGTTTCAAGTTGAGACGAGGATAATGTGTGTCCTGTCTGGATGTGACAAGATAGGCTAACATAGCTGAAATAAGTAAATACGCAAAGTGCACTGTACAGACCTATCCAAGAATGCAGACACAAAGCAGGAAGTCAGAAGTCTGCCAGACAGATTATGAAACTGTGAAAGTTCATTTCAAGCTGCGGAATTAAGTCCACACAACAAATAGTTCTTTTTCTCCTCCTTAAGTCTACCTCCCTCATTTTCAGTGTCAGTATTACCTATGTATTGCCTTGTACCACTGCCCGTAAATATGAAAACCTTACTTTAAATCTCATCTCTTTAGTACCCCAGATATGAGGAATGGAGGGGAAGGATTTCCTACTATCAAACCAATCTGTTTTCTCCCCCAGTCACTGCACACTAAAAGTGAGGTGCTGAGCAAATCTGCTGTATCACTCCTCCACCGCCACCAGCACTCCCTGCTCTTTACAACACCCTGCGGGGCAGGCTTCCAACACACTGTGAGTCCTGCGCAACTCCGCCTCTGACCCTTCCTGTCAGGGGCTCCGGAGCAATGGGCTTTATCTCCTTAATTCAATGGTTTTTAGGAAACTACCTTCTCCTGCCAGTTTTGAAACCCAGAGGAATTTTCTAGATGCGCAGTGACAGTGCATGAGTAATAGCTCCCTCATTAAACTACCAGGGAGTCATAAAACAAAACAAATTGTTCAGCTTCCCAGTGTTTTTCCGATTTGCTTTCCCTTTCCAAGCCCTGTAATGCTCACAAACATCCCAACTATCTCAGTGACATCATTTAGAGTCAGAATCCTTAAAGGAAACAACATGTCCTTAGCATGTTGCTCAATCCTCTGGTATTATTGCACTCATGCAGTTTCGCTCCGGGGCAGTTTCAAGTTGTTTTGATTTTGGAAACTGAGAGCTAGTTGTGCCCACATGGAATGTGTGTCCCCGAAGTCCACCATCAAAAGCTCTTCTGGTGCTAAAGGGGGAGCTGTGCGAGGTTTGCTGCTGCCTGGCAGCACTGGGTATGTCTCTTGTCTTCATGCCAAATGCTCTTAGTGCCCAAACGCAGGGTGGTGCAGTGCAGGAAGCTGTGATGCTGTGGAAGATGAGAACAAACCCTGCTCTCCCACCACGGCAGGGCTTGGCATCTGCTGCTGCAGCAGCCATGTGTACTGCTCCTCCTGAGCTTGAAACAGGGTCCTCTGTAAAGAAATGAGATATTCAGCCCAAACCTGTGCATACAGCTTGGCTTTATGCTTGCTGCAGGGCAGGCTCGAGTTAAGACATCATTCTGTACGTATTCAAAACAGAGGGGTGTAGCTGTGCTCCTAGTAACAAATGACAAGAGGAAACAGCCTCAAGCTGTGCCAGGGGAGGCTTAGACTGGAAATTAGGAACAACTTCTCCCCTGAAAGGGTGGCCAGGCACTGGAACAGGTTGCCCAGGGAATAGGTGGACTCACTGTCTCTGGAAGTGTCCAAAACCCATGCAGATGAGGCCCTTAGTGACGCGGGTTAGGGGCTTTAAGCGACCTGCTCTAGTGGAAGGTGTCCCTGCCCATGGCAGGGGGTTGGAACTGGGTGATCTTAAGGTCCCTTCCAACCGAAACCATGCCATGATTCTGAGTCTCCTGCATTTCTGTTCAGGATGAAGCAGCCTGTACTCAGTGCTGCTGCAGATGTAAATCCCTACCCAACACAGAACCACAGAATAGTGAGGGTTGGAAAAGACCTTAAGATCATCCAGTTCCAGCCCCCCTGCAATGGGCAGGGACACCTCACACTAAACCATGCCATCCAAGGCTCTGTCCAGCCCAGCCTTGAACACCACCAGGGATGGAGCATTCACAACTTCCCTGGGCAACCCATTCCAGTGCCTCACCACCCTTACAGTAAAGAATTTCTTCCTCATATCCAATCTAAACTTCCGCTGTTTCAGTTTGAACCCGTTACCCCTTGTCCTCTCACCATAGTCCCTAATGAAGAGTCCCTCCCCAGCATCCCTATAGCCCCCCTTCAGATATTGGAAGGATGCTATGAGGTCTCCATGCAGCCTTCTCTTCTCCAGGCTGAACAGCCCCAACTTTCTCAGCCTATCTTCATGGTACCCACCACTTCAGAATCTAAATCCTAGAGATGTCATTTTGTACCCACCTCCATCACTGAGTGCCTTGTACAGTAACATCAACAGCAAAGATGAGAACAGTCCCACATTCTTAACAACAGAAGGAAAAACTCCCAGCAAAGCAGAACAGGATGCCAAACTCTACCCTGATTGATAAACAGGTTTGGGAGTATTTGTATTTAACACAGATTGTGGTTAAGACTGCAAAATGCTACAAAACTACCACTGTTGTTAGCAAAATCCTTTCAAAGTGCACTTGTAACCCCCACATTACAGATAGCAAAGGAAGGACCGAATAAAGTCAGTGCAAAGTGACCTGATTTCAGCGTTCAGTGTTTCTACTGAAAAATGTGCCTAATTCAAGAGGAATTTAGCTCCTTTTGCCTAAACAAAACCCAAGAGCCGCAGAATGAGAACCACGTCAGACAGCCCTGACATCTCACACCACGGAGAGTCAGTTCTGTCTTCTAATGAGCAGCAGAAAGCAAAGGAATGAGATAAAGTGGGAGCTCCAGACCACAGCTCCCAACACTCCTGGCAGAGCAGTGAGGAGAACCATTCGATGGACCCCGCTCACTGACTTTGCAGGTTTCCCCAGGCCAGGGTTAGAAGATGAAACAGCTGAATGCTTCTTCCTTTGTCCAGAGAACTGCTGGCACCCTGCTCTCTTGTCTGCCTCCAAGTCGATGGACTGGATGCTGAGGAAGAATCAGCAGCTTTAAATACACATCTGAGACAAAGCAGAGTGTGGCTGCCCCATCCCTGGCAGTTGTACAGGGCTTGGAGCAACCTGGTCTAGCCGAAGGTGTCCCTGCCTGTGGCAGAGGGCTGGAACTGGATGAGTTTTAAGGCCCCTTCCAACACAAACCATCCTATGGGACTGTGATTAAAGCAAGCAAGAGACTGCTTGAGCAAAAGAGACCCCAGCCCAGAGCCTCGGGCATGTTCAAGAGCCTCACTGCTGATGGTTTCACTGTGAGTAAGGCATTCAAACACCTCTACGGACACAGGTTGTCAGAACTGGTGTCTTTACATTGACATATAATTAGCAACAAAGGTGGGAACAACTTGCCAGCTTTGCTTGTCACAGCATCCTTAGGAAGGAGTGTGGAGGGACCGACGAGGAACGGGGGTTTTCGTCAGGACTGAAATACGCAGCAGACACTGTGGCAGATGGCATGGGATGAACTGCAAGGGAATTGTAAAGTTCAGGGTATTTTAGGGAAGGTTCATTTAAGATCAAGCAAGGCAACAGCTTAAGAAATACAGACTAGTGAAGAGAGACGAAAGAGTACTCCAGTTCATCCCTCTCCTGCCATAGAGAGAAGGATGCATGTTCAGTCAGCTAAAGCCTTTATAAATACTTAGACATTTACACTATGGTCACAGCTAAAGACTGGTTGGTACTAACACACCAGCACCCGCACAAACACACCTAAAGCCAACGGTGCCCTGCACAGCTTGCAGTGCAAAGGGTAAGGGAATACTCTGCATTTGTTTAAATGCAAAGAATCACAGACAGGTTTGGACTGGAAGGGACCTTAAAGCTCATCCAGTTCCAACCCCTGCCATGGGCAGGGACACCTTCCATAGAGCAGCTTGCTCCAAGCCCGTGTCCAACCTGGCCTTGAACACTGCCAGGGATGGGGCAGCCACAGCTTCTCTGGGCACCCTGTGCCAGCGCCTCAGCACCCTCACAGGGAATAGCTTCTGCCTAAGAGCTCATCTCAGTCTCCCCTCTGGCAGGTTAAAGCCATTCCCCTTGGCCCTTGTCCAAAGTCCCTCTCCAGGTTTCCCACGGGCCCTGCTGGAAGCTGCTCTAAGGTCTCCCTGAAGCCTTCTCTTCTAGAGCCTGTGGCAAAGCCAAGAACTACAATGGGTTAAGAAATCAAGTCTCTGGATAATGAAAACATCCATGATTATTAGTTAGAGAGCATCAAAGAGTACAAGGAAACCTTCAAATCTGCGGTAATCATCCTCTATAAGGACTCCATCACCTCTCCCTAAAGTCTTTGGTACTGGCTGCTGTTAGGGATGCTACTGGAACCAACAGACCACAGGTCTGGGACTGCTGGGCCCCTGCTCCTACACTGTAACTGAGCTCTGCAGCTGACCAGCACAGAGACAAGCACAGCACTCAAACAGAGTTTGGGCAGCGCTTCCGAAGCTGCTGGGCCCACCAATGCTCCTCATTAAGCCCAGCAACAACCAAAGCACAACCTTTTCTTCAGGCAGGGAATGGCACCAGCGTGAGCCTGACAGCTTCCAGGGTGAGGTCACCTCCGCTTCCCTTCAGCACTGAAGCTACCAAGTACAATTAACAGCAATTAAAAACTCCTTTCACAAAGGGACACTGTACTTTGGTGCTCTCTTCTGAGGCCTAATCCAGAGCATCACAGTGGGCTTGTTGACTGCTGGCTTCTTTATAAACCAATATACAATAAAAGGCAGAAACCAGGAATTAGGAACAACCCCTTGTTTTCTTAGGTGCTATAGAATTATGGCTCAATATATATAGTCCCCTACTTCCCTGAGCGAATAACTCACTGATTACTAGTTAGCTATGGTAAAACATAACCAAAATCCTAATTTACAAGGAAAGTGCTTATGGGTAAATAAACATGGTCAGGACACTGAAATGTATATGGGAGGTGTAAGCAATCAGCTGTGATTGTGCTCATGATGGAAAGTTCTTGGCTTTGGGTCTGATGGTTTTCCCCTGCACAGGGCTCCAGCTGCATAAAAGCATCAAGTTTTTCACATTTCATTTATTATTACGAGTTCTGAGATGTTCACTGCACAGATGTGAACTGCTCTGGATTTCAAACTATTTATTAGTCCTGTTTGTTTCATCTTATGTGTCAGAGGAATAAAACCAGTGGTCCAAACACTGGAGATGATCCAGCATGATCGGGGCTGGAGCAGCTCCCATATGAAGACAGGCTGAGAAAGTTCGGGCTGTTCAGCCTGGAGAAGAGAAGGCTGCGTGGAGACCTCATAGCAGCCTTCCAATACCTGAAGGGGGCCTATAGGGATGCTGGGGAGGGACTCTTCATTAGGGACTGTAGTGAGAGGACAAGGGGTAATGGGTTTAAACTGAAACAGGGGAAGTTTAGATTGGATATGAGGAAGAAATTCTTTACTGTAAGGGTGGTGAGGCCCTGGAATGGGCTGCCCAGGGAAGCTGTGAATGCTCCATCCCTGGCGGTGTTCAAGGCCAGGTTGGGCAGAGCCTTGGGTGACATGGTTTAGTGTGAGGCGTCCCTGCCCCTGGCCAAGGGGGCTGGAACTGGATGATCTTAAGGTCCTTTCCAACCCTAACTGTTCCATGATTCTATTTCAGCAAGCAAACATTAATGTTTGGTGAGCAGAATCACTCTCTAGACTTCAGTGACAAATTGCATCTCCAGCAATTACAACAAGAGCCTGGATACTCAGGCCAAGATTTATCTGCTTGAACACAGCACGAACACCTCCTGTCATTTCAGGTGATGTTCAGTGTCCTGCCTGGCCCGAACAAAACTAACATTAAAACTCATGTTGTACCTGTCAGCCCTATGGGTATGTCCCAGACAACCTAAAGCATCTCAAAGGCATCAGACACCAATGTGCAGGCACCTGGATTCCACCCTCATACACTTGCAGACATGTATGAGCATATATAAATGATGCTGTCTGGTCTTTATACCAGAGCCAAATCCCACCCATGTATTGTGCTACGCATCTACAGTGTAACAGTAATTAGGAAAGCCTTTAAAGTGTATTTAGTTTTGCAGTGGACATTGAAGGTCCCGCAGCCCTTTATCAAGGGAACCATTCTGATACCTGTGCCTCAACCCGTATGCAGGCAGACCAGCAGAGCTTTAGGGTGCGGATTAAACCTCAGCACCTGGCTTTCGGCCAGAAACCTGCGTGCTTAAATCACTTCTACAGTGTGACTGCTTTGAAAAGGTTCACTGTCAGAACCCCAACGTGACCCTGCTGCTATGCAGGACATGCCAGGCACTGGAGGGCTGCCTACAGTGATCTGGGAAGCATTACATGGGCACACAGTCCCCCTGCTCCAGCAGCACAGGGGAACAGCTCCCTTGAGATGGAGATTTTCATAGGATCACAGGCTGGTTTGGATTGTGCCCTGGTTCAGCTGTAACAGCGAATTCTCTTCTCGGTAGCTGGTGCACTGCTGTGTTTTGGCTTTAGCCTGAGAACAGCGCTGATAACACTGATGGTTTCAGTTGTTGCTAAGTAATGCTTACTCTGATCAAGGACTTTTCAGCCTCATGCTCCGCCAAGGAGGAGGGGAAGCCAGGAGGAAGCAGAGACAGGACATCTGACCCAAACTGACCATATTCCATGCCACAGCACGGCATGCCCAGTATAGAACCTGGGGGGAGTCACTCAAAAGGCCCAGATCACTGCTTGGGTCGCACTGGGTATCAGTCAGCGGGTGGTGAACTGCTGTTTATTGTATTATTCCCTTTCCAGTTTTAGTTTCATATTATCTACCCTTATTATTTCCCTTATTATCATTAACAGTAGCAGTAGTTTCATATTCTACTTTAGTTACTGAACTGTTCTTACCTCAACCTGTGGGGTTTACACTCTTTCTACTCTCCTCCCCATCCTGCTGGGAGATGGGGGGGAGAAGTCGAGGGAGTGAGTGAGCGGCCGTATGGTGCTGAGCAACCGGCTGGGCTTAAACCATGACAGGTTGGAAGGGACCTTAAAGCTCATCCAGTTCCAACCCCTGCCACAGACAGGGACACCTTCCATAGAGCAGCTTGCTCCAAGCCCCTGTGTCCAACCTGGCCTTCAACACTGCCAGGGATGGGGCAGCCACAGCTTCTCTGGGCACCCTGTGCCAGCGCCTCAGCACCCTCACAGGGAAGAACTTCTGCCTAAGAGCTCATCTCAGTCTCCCCTCTGGCAGGTTAAAGCCATTCCCCTTGGCCTGTCCCTACAGGCCCTTGTCCAAAGCCCCTCTCCAGGTTTCCTGCAGCCCCTTTAGGCACTGGAGCTGCTCTGAGGTCTCCCCTTCAGGAGCCTTCTCTTCTCCAGGCTGCCCCAGCCCAGCTCTCTCAGCCTGGCTCCAGAGCAGAGCTGCTCCAGCCCTCGCAGCATCTCCATGAACTCCTCTGGACTCGCTCCAACAGCTCCATTTTAGGACACAATTCAGGTCCAAATTTCAGGACACAAAAGTAACTCTGGGGCACTGGATATGACAGTGTCCAGTGGCAAGCACGGGATGGCAGCAGGAAGCCCAACTGCCCTGTGCCCCCGCATCGCATGAGGATGGATGAGCAGTACCAGCCAGCAGCTGAGAATAGCAGCAGGGCAGGCGGAAGGGAAGGAAACACAAGGCATTAAGCAAGAGGTCAACCCAGTCGGAACACATCAGCACTTAAAGAATGGTCTTCCAAGGAACTGAACTCTGCAAATCCCAGCTGGAACCAAGGGGCAGCTCTAAAGGCTGAGGACCACGGACCAAGGATGTTGCGGTGCAAACGGATCATTCCATCACTGCTATTTCATATGCATTTACAGCTGGGCTGAGTGTAAACAGGGAAGTCACATGGCACTGAGAGTGTCACACTGTGACTTCCTTAATGTCACACAGGCTCAGAACATCGCCTTTAGCATCTATTACCCCACAGCTTTAAGCAGCTCCTATTAACAACGCCCATCTCTGCCATCCTCCATGACTCAGGAATACGTTTCTGGATGCTAGCGTGCATTTCCACATCCTTTCCCTGCAGTGTATGTAACAGAAACGACTCTGAATGCTGACACAGCCAGTGGATTGATTGCAGTATTTTGTTTTTTGGACTGAGTCCCACTTTGAGTCTGATCCAGCTCTCAGATAGGAGGTTGTACATTGTCACGTAGTTTGTAAAGGCAGCTCGACACTGATCTGACTAGATATGCGAGGCTCTGCATCTGCATATCTGAAAGGCAGATCGTGCACGCTGCAGATGCATCACGTTCTCTCAGAATGAAAAACTGGAGATACAGTGAAAACAACATCGAAATATTATGGGTTTCTTCCAAACATGCAGACAGAAATGCAGGTGAAATCTGCAGCGCTCGAATTCCAATCACTGCGATTGAAAAGCAGTTTGAAAACAAAATAGACTGGAACAATCCCGAGAGCAAGCCTGGGAAACAGCAGATTTGGGCTGATGTCCCCTCCTACTACACCACTGACCATGGATCATGTAAAACTCGCTTTCAGCCCATTACCCAAGTGACACATGAAGTTTCATGTGCTCAGCATCCAGAAGGTGTCACCACCCGCTAGAATTAAACACATTGGTGCTGTCTGCTCCCTGGCACGTTGAAAATGTGGCACTTGAAAGGATGGTTATACACTTCAAATGGGGATCTATTAATCAGTGCGTATCAGGAAATATTCCAGCAAATACACCAGGCTTCCAAGATCTAAGGGGGCTGCAGGAAACCTGGAGAGGGGCTTTGGGCAAGGGCCTGTAGGGACAGGACAAGGGAATGGCTTTAACCTGCCAGAGGGGAGACTGAGATGAGCTCTTAGGAAGAAGCTGTTCCCTGTGAGGGTGCTGAGGCGCTGGCACAGGGTGCCCAGAGAAGCTGTGGCTGCCCCATCCCTGACAGTGCTCAAGGCCAGGTTGGACACAGGGGCTTGGAGCAAGCTGCTCTATGGAAGGTGTCCCTGCCTGTGGCAGAGCCTTGGAACTGGATGAGGTTTGAGGTCCCTTCCAACCCAAACCAGGCTGGGATGCTACGAAACACAAGCCGTACAAGCAGATACACCTGAAGCACACCACCAGCAGCAGCTATCCCATTCTTTGACACTACTCTATTAACTTATTCAAACAAGACTGTGGCCTTGCCAATCTGAACGGCAGCATTACAATTACATGTTCGCTTTTAACAGATGCCCTCTTTCCAGAGAGTTTTTGACAGGAATTCCCATCCTATATAATGGAACAGAAGGCTGCGTGGAGACCTCATAGCAGCCTTCCAATACCTGAAGGGGGCCTATAGGGATGCTGGGGAGGGACTCTTCATTAGGGACTGTGGTGAGAGGACAAGGGGTAATGGGTTCAAACTTAAACAGGGGAGGTTTAGATTGGATCTGAGGAAGAAATTCTTTACTGTGAGGGTGGTGAGGCCCTGGAATGGGTTGCCCAGGGAGGTTGTGGATGCTTCATCCCTGGCGGTGTTCAAGGTGGGGTTGGACATAGCCTTGGATGGCATGGTTTAGTGGGAGGTGTCCCTGCCCATGGCAGGGGGGTTGGAACTGGATGATCTTGAGGTCCTTTCCAACCCTAACTATACTATGATTCTATGATATAACTTGGTCTGCACATACACCTTTAGACCAACCCCTTAGAGCTTCCAGGCATCTCCTGAACAACTGGAAGAAGGCGTCAGAGCCCCCACTCTGTGTTAGTTGGTTCACATTTTTTCCAGTAAATGAACCATAACAGTTTTAAGCAGACACATTACTCTCTCACAAATGAATTGGTTCCACAGGAGCAAGCAAGACATACAAGTAGAGAAAACTTACTTCTGGCAATAAATAATAAGCTGCTTTCCACTGTTTTTCAGAGCAGAACTGTTCACTAACACGTCCATGCATAGGAGGCTCCATCCAGAAAGCACGGTGATGTGTAAAAGGGATGCTGTGAGCCTTAGTACAAAGGTGTGTGAGCAAGCTGCTCTAGTGGAAGGTGTCCCTGCCTGTGGCAGGGGGTTGGAACTGGGTGAGCTTTAAGGTTCCTTCCAACACAAACCAGTCTGAGAGCCTATGGGAAGCCTTACAAACAAGCTACCATGCACACACATATTGTTAACAGTAGGCAGTGAGACATCTCGCACACAGCTATGGTCCCAGGGCAGCGATTGCAACTGAAACGTATGTCTGATTGCAGGGAATAAAAAGAAAACAGCAGAAAATTCAGACAAAACCACCGAATCCCAAGGGACGGGTGATGTATGTGTTACCACCCTCCTTGCCTTACCCCCTTTCAGCATTTTAAATGGTTTCAGCACGTTAATGAACAAGAAACCCAAATAACACCCTACTTCTTTAAGCTGTCTGGTTGTTCCAGACACTATCTCAGCTAACGGCGTTAATATCCTTTACTGACTACAAGCAAATGGTTCTCTTCACTTGAGCAGCAGCCAACCAGAAGGACTCCAGGTTAAGAGAGCATTGCAGACAGCACCTCCAGAAATAAACCCTGTTGTACAACAGCAGCAAACAAATAGTGCTTATTGACTTCGGACAGCCTGTTTCAATCTGGCGCTTACAAACCAGCCCTGAACTCTATGGGGCAGAGTGAACCGAGCCAAGCAAGCGCACCTTCTGACCACGTTCTGAACTTCACCCATAGCATCTAAACCCCACTGCTCCTCTGTATAATCCCAAGCCTTGAGAAAGTTAGGAGTCAGTAAACCTCCCCTCCGGCAGTGGCTTCCAGCACCTGCCCTTACAGGTAATAAAGAATTAGAAGGGTCAGAACTGCTTGGGCTCTCTTCCTGCCCAGCAAGCGGCTCAGTTCTTATTCCTCAAACAGGAGTGGCTGTGTTAAATCAGAAAGGGGAGGTAGAAGAGAAATAACACAATGAAAAGGAAGCACACACCCATATGGAGAAAAAAGGGCCAAAGATGAAGCATGCTTATTGCAAATGCTTTGTACCCTTGTCACTGAGAAAACCAAGCCATTCATCCAACAGAAGGGAAACAGGGAGGCTGTCGTTCCTGTCTATTCGCAGCATCTGCGCTTCCATCGAGGCTGCACGCTGCTCTGAGGATTTTGGGGGGTTATTAAGCTGCTACTAAGTTGGTATTGAGGTTTAATACCAAGAGGAACAAGAAACAAACTTCTTGTTAGGGTGTGAATGGGAAATACTTCCACAGTGTCCCTGCAAGCCCAGGGATGCAGTCTGGATGCAGCAGTTCAATTCGTGCAGTTCCTAAAGCACAGCCAAATGATGTGCAAACGCTACCAGGATTTCTGCTTATGTAAGAAATGAAAATCCAGGGCTTTGACAGATCTACAACCCAACAGGCTTGTATCAGACATACCCACACGCTCCTCCCTCCGCTGCTTCGCGCAGTTAGCACAGCGGTTGAACATCAGCAAGAGATCTGCCCTGATTTAATGGTAAGAACCATCTGCCTAAGAGCAGCAACTGATCTCTGGATGTGTCTGAGATGACAAATGAGCAGAGGTGACTACTGCACGAGCTGGCTTGGGGACAGATCCAAGCTTTATAGGAAATGTAGCTTGCCACAGGTAACCATGGATAAGGATGATTTTAGCCACTCCTTAGGGATACTTCCAGCAGTTCCCGGACAGGTTTTCCTGTGTAACCCAGTGTTACAGACTTCTGCCTGGCAATAAAACCACAGCAAGCACCACAGAGCTGGAGTCACCCACCCTCCTGAAATGGTGGGATGCCATCTCCTTCCCAGGACAGTTTCCAAAGCAACCACCCCGACTGATGGAATCTGTGCTAAACCTGCTGATGTAAAACACGACAGGGTTAAAGCGCTCCTCACAGGAGGCTGCTCAACACACCAGATCTTCATAGGATCAACCAGGTTGGAAAAGCCCTTTAAGCTCATCCAGTCCAACCGTTCCCTGCACTGCCAAGGCCACCACTAACCCATGGCACTGAGGCCCCGTCTCCACGGTGTGTGACCACCTGCAGCGACAGTGACTCCAGCACTGCCCTGGGCACCTCTTCCAATGCCTGAGCACCCTCTGGGGAAGGAATTGTTCCTCAGCTCCATCTAAACCTGCCCTGGTGCAGCTTGAGGCCGTTTCCTCTTGTCCCATCCCTTGTTCCTTGGGAGCAGAGCCCAGCCCCCTCCTGGCTCCATCCTCCTCTCAGGCAGTTGTAGGCAGCAATCAGGTCCCCCCTGAGCCTTCTCTTCTCCATCTGAACCCCCCAGGTCCCTCAGCCGTTCCCCATCACACTGTGCTCCAGGCCCTGCTCCAGCTCCATTGCCCTTCTCTGGCCCTGCTCCAGCGCCTCAGTGTCTCTTTTGCAGTGAGGGACTCAGAGCTGTCATCCTGCTGTCAAACCCATGTGCACACAAAGCAATGTAGTCTTCATCCAAAAGCAGGTCCAGCAAGGGAAAACTCTCAGCTATGGGAAGAAAACCCTGCAGGGACTGGTTTCTGGTAGGGTTTTTCAATACACCACCACACGTACTAATTTATTCCTTAGTAAATACACACCTTTTTGGCAGCTAAGATAAAGCCTGTAATTTCCTGCAGCAATCATTCGCCTCTACTGGGCTTCAAAAGGACTTGCTCTACTGCAATAAACACTAAATAGGTACCATGCACAACTTAATATAACTTAACAGGATAGCAGAGCCATTAACTTAAACAATAGCCTGCCTGTACCTGAGCACAGAGAGGTCACAGCTCGGGCTGTAACTCTGCCATAGTAAATGAAAACCAGGCAGGTATTAGTCACGGTGAACTCTGTCCAGCCCTACAGCAGTTAAAGGATCCCAATAAAAGCACCATCAGCCAAGGTCTGATAATGATTTAAAGTTATTTTACCTTCCCATCTCATTCATTAAAATGAAAGGACCTTCAAGTTTGGGAGCTGCCTTTATTAAGCTGATGTGTTGAGCATTTGTAATTCCAGCGTATCCCTCATCTTTGTACCTTCTACTTACCAAGTAAATCCCTTCACCTGCAGCTCTCAGCTCACTTCTGCTCTTGGGAACACCCGCTATGAACTGCAATGCTCCAGATGGACTAAAAGTGCTTCCCCTGCTTTCTCTGTGACTCTGTTAGAGCCAAAACCCTGCTAAATTGTAATGATGGTCTTCGATACGTCTGCAGAACACCAGCCAAATGCAACCATCTGACCAAGGAGAGGATTACTGTTCACTGCATGTGCAATGTGGTGCGGTTTAGCAGAGTAAATGATGCGACATCCATTCAGCTGGATGCACCAGTGGGAAGTGCTGGAGGTCCCGAGGGTCTGCCTGCTCACCTGCACACCCATCACAGCTCTGGCCCTTGGTTCTCCCTTCATGTCTCAAGCGGGGTGGTGGTTACCGGCCTTACAGGTCCCATCAGAGCCAGCCCACAATGCTGTTCCAACTTTACTACTGCATACCTACCCAACTACTCACCCCCTCCTACCTCTTCTCTCACTTGCCAGTCTCATTACCTGCCTACTCACATTTTCTCTTACTCACTCCATAACCCACCCATTTACGTGCTCTTCATTCATCTCCCTGTTCCTCAAACACCTCCAAGCCACTCTCTAGTAGTAACTTTACCTCCCATGATACGCCCGTCCTCACCTCTCCCACCAACATCTCTGTTCTGCATCCCAGCAAACCAAGTTAAACTACAAGAAACAATAAACAGTAGTTATGAAGTGAAGAAACTCTGATAAAATACAGGATAAAGGCAGGCTGGGTGGGGGGAAGGCTCAAATAACCACATTACAATTTCCACTGTCTCTGTTAGCAATGGAAACCTGCGAGACCTCCCTTTCCCCTGCAATGCCCTCTGCAGACTTGCCTGCACACATTGCTTCCCTGCAGTTTAAATGCCACAGCAGAGTTAAAAATCACTGAAGTCACACTGCTGTAACTCTCCTATATAAAAACATTTTCACTCCTGAGTAAAATTGGCCTTTTCAGGTAATTCAATAATTCCTCAAGTGACACCAAAACTTATATATGGGAGCAAAATACGCATCTGAAATGACACTATTAGCGGTTCGGTTTAAAACTTAGCTTCAATCAGTGTAATTTCCCCAAATCCTGCAGAACTGAGCGTGCAGCACTTAAGGTAAGTGATACATCTTAATATTCAAGAGCACGCAGTGCTGCTCCATTCCTATTTACAAGGCGGTTAACACCGCAGAGAGAATTACTCAAAGATGAGCATGTAGACTTGAAATAACATGGTAAAACAAAGACATGGAAAAATTTAGGCCCAATATCAGGCAAAGAAAATTCCTGCCATGAAACTTGGTGGAAAAGACTCCCGAAGCTCAAAGTGGGAGGCCAAGTTCTTAGAGTATCTCTAGCTACAAAGTGCAGGGAAATAAAACCTGTAGCAGAAAACATGTACTGGCAAGACGACGGCCTGGATGAGCTAATGCACTTTCCATCTCGAACATCTCTGATCCTGTAATTCCATAAGAGCGCTTTAGCAGAGGGTTGGCAAACTTCTGCAGCAGCTCAATAGTCTGATCACAGTGTGATAATCAGGGTTCAATTAAAGGAGGTGCTCGGAGCTGGATGTTGTAGATATGCTGCTCTCGTTCAAAGTCATGCATTAGGAGAACCTGCTCTGAATGGCACGTGTGTGGAATGACGGAGCTGTGGGTGACTCTCCTACATAGGCAAAACAGAATTCAAGGCATTAAAGAGACAATCACCATCTTCCTTGCAAAATGCCCAGGGTCAGCTTTTGACAGTGGATTTGGTAACACTGAGTTCAACTGCGTCAGCATTTACACATGCAAATAACTTTACTCATAGAGACGTGTAAGTGTTAGTGCGGTTGCATCTATATTATACAGCCTTTGGAAGTATTTACTCTTGATTTGTGTGCTGTGAAAATCCTCCCTTAGGGTAAAACACCCGCTTGCTTCTCAGCTCATGTGCTTTGTTTGCTATTTTAAAGCTATGCGGTAAGCAGAGATGCAAAAGGAGAAAGTGCAAAAGGACATACGGCACGAGCACGCGTTTGATGTTGAAAGCACAGGTATGAGAGAAATGGATTACAGCAATAAGGAGTTTCAGAAGCAGGAAGATGAAGAGAAAAATGCCAAAGTGAAAAAACTCCAAAGCAGAACAGGAAAAAAGAAGCATACAGAAAGAGAATCCTTTACACCATGGGGCTGGAATTCCACTGATGAGCCATCGCTGCCTTGAAATCGTCTTTGGAGAGGTGGGTTTGGGGGCATCTTGCCAGGTTTTCATTCATGGCGCATGGAAATTCTACCCCAATTTTGATTAGGATGGGGTAGGATTTGTGAGTTTATAGACAAAGGCAAATCTTGTGAATGGATGCATACAAGAACAACTTGTGATGCTGCTCGAACAAATACCAATTCAATCAATGTCATGAGCCCATCAGGCTCTATAAATACTCATAGTCACAGACTGGTTTGTGTTGGAAGGGACCTTAAAGCTCCTCCAGCTCCAACCTCTGTCACAGGCAGGGACACCTTCCATAGAGCAGCTTGCTCCAAGCCCCTGTGTCCAACCTGGCCTTCAACACTGCCAGGGATGGGGCAGCCACAGCTTCTCTGGGCACCCTGTGCCAGCGCCTCAGCACCCTCACAGGGAACAGCTTCTGCCTCAGAGCTCATCTCAGTCTCCCCTCTGGCAGCTTAAAGCCATTCCCCTTGTCCTGTCCCTAATTGCTGTTATAAATAGTAAAGGATAAACTCCTCTTTGCCACTGTACAATGTTATTAACCCTACTCTCAAGTACTTAGGCCCTGAATGGAAAACAGAAACACAAAAGCAGTATACTGACTACTTGCTATACTCAGAATTTAATTGCAGACACCTAAAATCCAGATGCCAAAGGAAAACAGGGAAGATGAAACCTCAATGCTTGTTTTGGAGAACAGGGTTAAATCAGCTCTTGCTGAGCTCCACAGTGACTAAGAAACAGGGGAGGTGCTGTGTCCTGAACAGGCTGAACTGAACTTCACGCAGGTGGCACTGAAAGGGACATTCCCACCTCCTCCTTTGCTCCTGGCCACGAATTCCTGCTCTGCCCCCATCAGCACTACCACCACTCAGCTATGTGATGAGTTGGATGAGCTCTAACTTCCCCAAAAGAGAATACTAGGAGAAGATAAATGTAGTCTTCAGCCAGATCAGCACCTTGAGGCGGCTCACCCCAAGGCCACATGGTCACCAGTGATGAGCATGGAAGAAGCTGACCTTGAAACTGCACATGAAACAACTGCAAGACAACATCTAACCGTCATGGTAACCCAAAACCATGTCCGTGGAAGACAGCGTTGTCACCTTCAAGTAGCAACCCAATGCTAAGAGCTCACCTGGGGAGCTAGGCACTCTTCACCCTGTAGATCCCACCTCCCACAAAGCCCTGGAAGCAGCAGAGCTTGGGCTGAGGTTGGTTTCTGCCCTTCCCACTGGAGCTGGGCCAGCTTAGATGGAATTCAGGATTCACCAAGCCACAGAACACAGGCACTGGAGGGCAGGTACGACTCCATAGGGAAGAGACTCCCAGGGGAAAGGGCAGAGCCTTGCACTCTGGTCCCTTCTGCAGGAATTTCTCATGCCTACTGCAGGGAAGATTAGATAAAACACATACACAGCTCCTTCTATACTTGAGCTTCAGAAACACATCCTATGAGCTATGTCAATACACTTGGGGGCCAGTGAGAGCGCTGCCCTAACAGGAGAACAGCATATGCCTACCTGTATTCTTGGAAGTCCTTTTATTTTGGGGGGATGAAAGCAAATCAGAGAGCAATGCTGAGATCTTCACAGCTATGACTCACTTCTGCCGACCTCATGTTTTGGCAATAAACCTGCATACAGACACAGCAGCCTGTAATAACAGGTCATAGAAGGAGTTTCAGTAGCCAGTTAGGTCCTTGAAGGTACAATTCAGGTGCCCAAGCTTCCATTAGGAGTTTGGAATGCCTCCTAGCTTCCATTCACTGCACTAGGGAAGCCCTGAAGTCACAGCATGGCCTGGCAGCACTGGCTTGGTTTGCCAACATACGGGAAAGAAGGGAGGGAATTAGATGCCAGAGATCATCACACACAACTCTACCTTGAAAACGCATGGATAAAAGTGGCTCCTATTCATACCCATGTTGCTGGAAAACATGCATTTTTATTTGGCTCAATGGGTATATACTTTGAAACACAGGTATTAGCACTCCGGCAACAGAAGAGGAAGCACTCCTTTCTTCCCGGTCCAATTCTGGGCTCACTGGTTTGTATGTAAACCTCAGGTGCAAACCCTGTGTTTGGATAGCTACAGGCCAGGAAGAACTCCACTCCAACAATGTACAAAACAAACAGCTCCAAAAAGCCAACAAATTCTCTGCACCTCACCTGTGAACTTCTGCATGGGAATCCCTCAGGAATCTGTACAAATGAACGCTAGCAAGACACTACACAGACCTGGAATGTCAAGCACTGGGTTGGTTGCATAGAACCAGAGTGGTTTGGGTTGAAGGGACCTTAAAGCTCATCCAGCTCCAACCCCTGCCACAGGCAGGGACACCTTCCATAGAGCAGCTTGCTCCAAGCCCCTGTGTCCAACCTGGCCTTCAACACTGCCAAGGATGGGGCAGCCACAGCTTCTCTGGCCACCCTGTGCCAGCGCCTCAGCACCCTCACAGGGAACAGCTTCTGCCTTAGAGCTCATCTCAGTCTCCCCTCTGGCAGGTTAAAGCCATTCCCCTGTCCTGTCCCTACAGGCCCTTGTCCAAAGCCCCTCTCCAGGTTTCCTGCAGCCCCTTTAGGCACTGGAGCTGCTCTAAGGTCTCCCCTTCAGGAGCCTTCTCTTCTCCAGGCTGCCCCAGCCCAGCTCTCTCAGCCTGGCTCCAGAGCAGAGCTGCTCCAGCCCTCACAGCAGCTCCATGGCCTCCTCTGTACTCGCTCCAACAGCTCCACATCCTTAAGGTGGGGACCCCAAAACCTCATTTATCTATGATTAAGGTGGCTGGGGTTTTTGCTTGTTTTTTTCAGAAGATCAAGACTTCCACTAACAGAACAAGCAATACTCTGATCAGAGCAAAGCTCTGTTATTCCTGCCTCCATGCGCTGACTTTTTTTCCCAGCCAAGTTAACCAAAAAAGGCATGGAAAAGTGTAATCTCTACACCATATATTTCAGATCCTCTCAATCAGATTAAGTGACGTTTTAAAGACTGCAATGGAATAGAGAGACTGCAAACACTCATGTACATAAAATCAGGAGTAAAATATGACTTGCTCCATCCCTGGCAGTGCTCGAGGCCAGGCTGGACAGAGCCTTCGGTGACACGGTTTAGTGTGAGGTGTCCCTGCCCATGGCAGGGGGTTGGACCTGAATGATGTTAAGGTCCTTTCCAACCCTAACTGTTCTATGATCTTCCCCATTATTATGGGTGCCAACCACCCCTCTGCACTGCATCAGTGGTACCAGCCTGGGCCCCAAAACAGACGCAGCAATTCCCTGTCCCAGAGGTGGCTGCACAACAGTGAACTGAAGATCTCAGACCCCTTCTCCTCAACCAGGGCCTGCCTGTAACCCCTTAGCAAACCAAACTGCTCCACTGTAAGCCTGAGGATTGACCGCTTCAATACAGGTTTAACAGTTAACAATTCAGAGGCTATAAAAACGTGCAACTTCCTTTCTTTTAATCAAAAACGATAAGGGAACAAGGACTTTTTTAATGGCTTTTTCTTGCTTAAAACCATACAAAGTGTCTCCTGAGGCCGTTTTGATGAGCTTCTGGTTAAATGAATGATTTTCAGAAGACATGCAGCTCATTCACAGAAATACTTCGCTAAAACAGATCTCTAAGTTCGAATATCTAATTCCTTCCCCTTTATTTAATTCAAGTCCAGTATTTTCCTCCACCCTCCCCTTTTCATAGGCTTTTCACACCCACATAACAACCAAGTGACTCTTCCCTGACCCGCCCTCCCACACCATTTGGTACAACCAGAAAGTCGCCCTGCGCCTCAGCTCTTCTCCCAGCATCCAGAGGAAGCGCTTATGGAAAGGAAATCCAGGGCAGTGCAAAACCTTCCCTTTTCCCCTCCGTTTGTTGTTAAACCTCTGGGCTTATTCCCAGGTCCACAGGGATTTGCGGTGTACGGATTGCTGCTGTTTTGGAAGAGGGGAAAAACCAACCCTGAGCGCCTGATTACAGCTGCTGATTCAATGGGTTTGGGAATGTGAGGAGTCTGGGTGTCACCCAGCCAGGGCAGAACAGCAGCAGTGAATTCCTTAGGACACAGCACCAGCAATTCCTGCAGCTGGTGTCTGGAAGAGACCCGCCACAGGGAATGATAAATCATCACTATTCCGCCTTCCTCATCTTCTAATAGCCTGTGCATTCAAAAAGATGTCCTGGAAATCCAGGAGCTGCAGCACCACGTATCAGCACCTAGATACAGGCAACACAATAATGGTGGTAAGTTAAACCCCAGCCTGGTTTGGGTTGGAAGGGACCTTAAGGCTCATCCAGTTCCAACCCCTGCCATGGGCAGGGACACCTTCCATAGAGCAGCTTGCTCCAAGCCCCTGTGTCCAACCTGGCCTTGAACACTGCCAGGGATGGGGCAGCCACAGCTTCTCTGGGCACCCTGTGCCAGCGCCTCAGCACCCTCACAGGGAACAGCTTCTGCCTAAGAGCTCATCTCAGCCTCCCCTCTGGCAGGTTAAAGCCATTCCCTTGTCCTGTCCCTACAGGCCCCTGTCCGAAGCCCCTCTCCAGGTTTCCAGCAGCCCCTTTAGGCACTGGAGGGCTGTTATCACCATCCTCATTTCACCAACAACTAAGAAGAAGTGACTTGCTCAAGAAGCTGCCCCGCTCCCAAAACTCCCTCCCCAAACCAGTGTCCCAGGCGAGAGCAGATTCAGGGTGCACAACTCCGTCAGGCAACGTGATTCCTGCCAGCCAATGTTAATGACCTGGGGGTTTGAGAAACCACTAAATGACAGCTTTTCCCTTGGGATTCACAGAGCCACTCACAAATAACAGTGTTCCTATTTTAGGCACAGTTTAGGAAAAGTACCATTCCATTTAATTCCAGGAATGGATATATGATTTTTTCATGTGAAATTCAACTAAACTGAAGTCTTGGTCATTCAATGCACTTTAACAAGAAAATAACAGCTCAGCAGTGCCTGTGGGATGATCCATCCCAAAGCTGGAGGGCTGCCTCAGCTCCCTTCCTTACCACCAACACTCCAGGTTAAAAATGGGTGGGAACAGCAATTTCCAGCTGCTTTCCTTGACCTCCTGGAGTGAGTTTCCCCCCTTAATTACAGCCTCCTGAACTGTGGCAGGCCAGCTCCAGCGACAAAACAAATCCACCTTGCTACATTCCCAAAGCTTGCCTTCAGTCCCAGTTAGTGAGATACCATCTTAGCACTGAAAAAGAGAAGTACATCAACTTACCAATGCATTACCAGCAGAAGTATCACACATGCAAGTGTAAGTGTTATTCAGCCATCAGCTCCTTCCTGGCTCTACATAAATCCCACAGGCAGCAGGTATTAGAACTCTCTCCTTTTGCTCCTCATCCCCGTACGCTCACAGACGTCTTCTGAAGCTGCCCCCAACAAAAGAAACCACAGGAAGACTGCTTCCCTAATGCTTCCGAACTGAGTCAGTAGGTCAACAATTCCTTCGGTTTAGGAGCCAGACCAATTCCCTTAAGCACCCCTTTCGGATGGAGAAGCCAACTGTCTCCTGCTAGTGGCAGCCCATCTGCTTCCAGAACAGAACCAAACAGCTCCAAAGCAACACCTCGCTTGGCGCAGGCACCCATCCTGACGCAGCTCCGTTTTGTCTGGGGAGAAACCAGGAGAGGAATACTTACAATGGGGAAGACAGGCAGGAAAACTGCTCCGTGTGCACCTTGCGCGCTGCTGCCGGCTCCCAGCCCACGTTCCCGCTTCCCATCCCTGAGATGGAGTGCCATGGAGAAGAGCTCTTCACGTGATCCCAGCCCCATCCCCAGCCTGCCTTGTTCCATTGCAGGCACTGAGTATCCTGTGTGTGCATCTCGGGCGCACTGCTCGAACAAAGAGAAGGCTCTGAAGCTGCTATCCCTCTTCCCGATCCATGACTCGAAACGGCTGGTTGGAAATTGGTTTCGTAATAACCCTTTAGTACCACCTACTCACATCACAGAGTGATTCTTGCAGCAAATGCACAGGAAATCACCAGTGAGTGCCAATGGAGCTACTATTCCAAGAACTAGCTCTTTCGGTTATTCCTTCATCCTTTGGAACCCGAGATGCTTTTACTTTCCCTATCGCACAAGGGGAGATTTGTTTTAAGGAGAGCTTTTAACTCCGATCCTGTAAAATACTTTTGTTGATAAATCACCAGCTGAAAACTTGCCCACTGTAAGAAAAAAAAAAAACAGGGAGAAAAAGAATTTCACAATACTCATTCCAGAAAATACAGTAATTCCTGTCTGGAAATAACTCACTGGACAAAACCCAAAAGGGCAGAACTGATTCGCAGAGGCAGTTTGCACCCTGCGGAGCACACAAAGAGGGGGTAGTGTGAGCCACGTGCCTTTCTGACCACCGCCAGCAGACCCCTGACTCACCCAACCACAGGATGAGTCGCTAGGAATGATTTCCTCTTCTTCCAGGCTCTCCCCCCGGCCTCGGCGTGCTCGGTGCCACCAGCATATCCTGAGCGCTTAATCCCGACTTTGATGGGAATTCCAAACCTCATCCCGTAAGGCTGTGGCCACCAGCTAACGATGCAGCCATCTGCTAGCTCCTGCTTTGAGTCACCTGTCAGCGATACAAAAGGAAATTACTCAGCAGCAAGCACGTGGAAGCCCCATTGCTCCAGTCGCTCCCTTTAGAGGAATACAGAATTCCGGAGAGCTCCAATCACCCTGAAGGAAAAGTGCTCTATTCTATAAGCAGTCCCCTTCAAAAGGAGTGGAACTTGGTTGAAAAGATAACGTAAGAAACGAGAGGAGAGCAGACAAGAGAGCGTTTTGGGGTGGGTTTTTTGATGCCAGCATCCCCGAGGCTGCCATGGGAAGGGGAGAGGGGGGGGACACACACCAAATAAAAGAAGACATTGCACAAACAGGAGCCCTTCACTGTGCGTGACAAGAAAAATAATGAAAACAACTGAGAGAACGATGTGTGGCTGCTTCGGAAGTTAACTCTTCCAAGGAAGCGATTAAGGGAACACAACAAAGCGTTATGTTGATCAAACAAGTAAACTTCGCGCACCGGAGCGCGTAAAGCTGGAGTACCGGCACGGCCCTCCCCGCAGGCACAGGTTTACACAGGGCTGCAATCTTATTGATTATGGAGCAGTGATTAAGTCAAAGCTATAAAGCTCCCGAAGTAATACACAGCACTGCTTTGCCACACCGCCACAACCTATCAGGCAGAAAGGCAGCCACGATGCCCTGTGCCTCTTTATGGCATTCCCTTCATCTAATTCCCATTCAGGACTAAATCCACGAGGATTTTCCCAAGAAGACCCTATTAACAGCTACAGCATTTACAAACCCAGTCCAGCAACAGTCAGTTTTTTGTTTCATCACCAATGACGCAGCTCACGGATCCAGCCCTCTGGAAACAAGACTCCCAACTTCTCCCCCAAAACCAGCAGGCAGTTACTACACCCAACACTTGGAATCTTCAGGAATTAATTAATACTAAACATCTAATTGTCTAACCTGCTTCTGCATGCAGAAAGGAGCCAGACCTGGTGCCTGTACGACGGGGGAGGGAGGCACTTCTTGTTCCTGTTTCGCACTTGACTTTTCTTCCTGCGCAGGAGATGATCTAATTATTCAACGTGTCAGTGTCTTGCTTCAGCCTCTCTTGTGTTCCTCCTCACATTAACATAATCTTTCACAATTCAGCTCGTTCAGAAGGAGCCGAGGAACAAAACCAGCAAATTATCCCTAAAACCAAATCCACCACAAAAGCAGGAGCCTTGCCGTGGTTTGTCCTGCACCTATCCCAAACTCCACCGGAGCACGCAGCCAACGATGCTGCGTGTACATCAGCAACAAAGCTCCCTAAGCCCAACCCTCGCCCTGCTCACATGCAAGCGTACCTGCTCTGAGACACAAGCCTGATCCGTGAGCTCTGTGAGGGAGGAATTTGGGGTCCTGCCTGATTAAGAAGGCAAAGAAACTCCCAAATGACAGCCCTTTATTGTTCCCAAATGTGCTGATGCTCAGCTGCAGGCACTGTTGGTGAGAGGGGGCTGATGGAGCGCCTGTGTAATGATTGGATATGGGTGATGAAAGCCAGCGATCCAACCACGTAATGCTGCTCCTGATCGACTTGAAATGCAGCTGAAAAACCCTAAAATCCAAATATAACATGTGCAGCACCTGCATTTGCATATGTAGGATGCCAGCCGAAGTTTCTGAGCCTGTTTTTACAGCAAAGAGCCTTTCAACACCCAGCCCTTGCAGCAGCTATGCATCTGAGAGATGTTCTTGTGTTTTAAACCTTGCCCTGAGTTACTACAACAGGTTTGCTCACGAATTAGCTCAAGCACAGTCCCTGTGGCCTGCATTAAATCCGCTAGCTCTGGGGAAGCATTTCTTCAGCAAGCTTTGTGTGTAATAGCAGTGCCTATATATAAACCTGTTTACGACTACTGCTGAAGAAGAGCCCGCTCTGAAGCAGCTCCTTTCTTCCCATCGAACATGCTGGATCCGTTCCCAGTTAAGGCTTATATAAGGCTATCAAGGAAGTAGAAACTTATTTTGCACGAAATCAAGCCTGGATAGTAGTAGGTGCAACGGAATTATCCTGTTACACATTAAGTTTTACTAATAAAAGACCTGCATTGCAGTCATAAAGCCAAACGCTGCATCCCAGTAGTACAGAATTAAGTGTTTACTGCTACAAAATCGGAACCTACTTGGCCAAAGGAGAGATAACAGGTAAAAAGCATCTGCTTTTCTTGGTATAAACCCCATCATGTTCCTTATACTAAAAGGCGTGCAGTAGCTGGAATGAATGGCTCATCTTCATTGCTTACCCAAGTCTGATTTAACTTTGGTTAAAACAATAATGAATTCAGCACATTCGAAATATAACCAATTTCAAATGCATGATGTGAAGTTTCTCAGCGCTCTTCTGTTTACAAGGATGTGGTTGGTGCTTCTGTTCCCCTGATCGCATCACTCCACCGGCAGGTCCATCCACTCTGTCTAATCAGTTACCTGCTTTCTGACCTGTGGCCCGCAGTACATCCGTGTTAGGTTGTTCCCATGGCTGCTGCATGGAGGGAGCACACCCAGGTGTGCTGGCAGGGATGGTTTGCTCCACAAACACTTAAGAGGACACAGTGCTGGTAAGCTCATATCCACGCTGGGCTCCCACAGCCTCACAGGGACATACAACACTGCTCCAGACAGATCTATGCTGCCCAGGACCACCACACCCAAACTCAAGCCAATCTTCTAGGACCAAAAGTTGGGTATGTGACCAGGTCTTAGAACTCCAGCTCTTGTACTCAGAATAAAACCACCAAATCGGCAGTCTGTGGCATCAACTGCTTTACAATGGAAAGATAAAAAAAGCCAAAATATCCCAAACAGCCACCAACAAAAAATCCCCACTAAACAAAGTGAAAGATTGTGATTACTGGCTGATCATGGAGCCCCAGCCTGGTTTGGGCTGAAGGGACCTTAAAGCCCACCCAGCTCCAACCCCTGCCATGGGCAGGGACACCTTCCACTAGCGCAGATTGCTCCAAGCCCCTGTGTCCAACCTGGCCTTGAACACTGCCAGGGATGGGGTAGCCACAGCTTCTCTGGGCACCCTGTGCCAGCACCTCAGCACCCTCACAGGGAAGAGCTTCTGCCTAAGAGCTCATCTCAGCCTCCCCTCTGGCAGGTTAAAGCCATTCCCCTTGGCCTGTCCCTACAGGCCCTTGTCCAAAGCCCCTCTCCAGCTTTCCTGGAGCCCCTTACACTGGAAGCAGTGGTTTTCATGCTGCACGGAGAGGCCGGGTCCAAGCCCCATATACCATCAGTGCAGGGAACTGCTTGTGCTAAGCACACCCATTTCTCACATGGGCTGGGAGCAGAGCACAGCTCCCTGAGCAGGTGCAGGCAGCACAAACAGAGAGCAAGACAAACACACACCACTTCCGTGCCATTTATGTGCCTACAGCCAAATAAATACATCGGTACAGGCACTCCACTGATAGCAGCAGGGACGTTCCCCCTCGGCCATGTCCCATTTTGCATTACCACACAGGGGTAGTTCAAGGCCTAAATCAGATACTAACTAAACATCTTGTTTCAATCATTATAGAGATGACACTGTAGGTACCTCACTCCAACCTTTCAGAGGTCCACAAACAGCACCGAGGTCCAGCACATAGCACCACACTAATACTTTCTCAGGAAAAACATGGCCAGGATGCCACTCACCTTTCTGCATCTTCCTATTGGCAAATCGCTCGCCTTGGAAGAGGGAGACACATTCCGCTCCCCCCTCCTACCCCCTCAGCCTCGCAGTGTGCTGTAGCTTTGGTACCACACGTTTAGGAGCTGAGTAGCGACCTCTCAACCCTCCTTCTGAATCACGCCGCTGCTCACAAAGCACATACAGGACTCAGAGTGAGTGAATATGCACGAACAGCTTGACCCTGACCCTGCGGAGAGGAGGACTTCTCCGGGCATTTGGCAGTCGAGGTTTCGATTGCTGTTCTTAACCCCCTCTCTGCATTGTATCCAGGCTGTGTAAGCACACCTCACGTCAGGACAGCTACACCCCCAGCATTCAGCACTGGCACACTTCTTGCTGGCCATTCTTAGGTGTTGAACTCTTCTTATTCCTTCTTCTGTATCAGGTTTGCAATTCCAGCATTCCAGGGTTCTTTAGATCTCATAGGCTCGCACATAAACCACATGCACAAAGGAGGAGCGGAGCTGCAGGAACGGCTGAATTCTGCCCCTGGCATGAAAAGGATGACTCCAGAGGCATGTGAAGCAGCAGAGAATCACTCTCCTGACTTACTCTGGTACCTACAACAGATGGAGCACATCACCCAAGCCAAACAGCGAGTTTCTTGGTAATAAGAGGAAAGGACACAATGACCTCTAGGTAAAAATCCCAGGAACAGCAAGCACACACAAACACCAACCTGAGCAAGTCGAGTTCAGCGCCAGAGCTCGAACTGAAGAGACCAGCGAAGAGAAACAGATCTAATTCAGACTGCGATTCCCCGCGCACGCATGCCCGACCGTGGTATGCACTAACACCCCTCGTCGCAAGGCCTATTCTTATCGTGGTGATGAACGTGGCTTCGGAGAAAGGCTTTTTTTAAGCCTTTTGCAATGTGGTGCAGCCCTTTTTGGCAGAGAGGAAGCTGGAAGCACGTCAGGTTACTCGCTGGGGTGGAACATGTCCTGCTCCCCATGTACAAACACAGGGTGTCCCGTGACAGGGCTCTGTTGGAGAAGCGCTGCGTGGCTACAGGCAAGCACGTTATTGTTGCCTCCTTCCCCCTGCTGCAAGGGTGTTTTAAGCTTTCATGTATTGTGTTTGGAAAGCTGATTTGGTTTCTCACAGGGGAGGCAACACCAGCACGAGCTCTGTCTTCTGGGTATGGAGGTGCAGACCTCTTAAGTTTAGTATACGAGTGATAGAACAGACTGAAGAATTCCCTGTTCCTCCTTCTGATTAACACATCCCTGAGGAGCTCATCACTCAGAAAACCTGGCAGGGTAGCAGGAGCCATAAATACTCATTTTCAGCCCAAAACAAGGGAGCATTTCACAAATAACACATATTGGGAGGAGGGATGAATTTGGGGGGGGGGGGGATTTCCTCTCTTTTGAGCGCTCTTAGTTTATGCCACTAGATGGCACGTTTGAAACTCTTGGCATCTCGGTGAAACCACAGCGAAGGCTTTGCTCTGCATCACCCCGTGTTTATCCTGCTCGCCTCACCTGGGATGGAAAAGTACAGGTAAAATGCTATCTCAAGAGCCAACGAGCCGAGATAGGCGGATGATAGCGTGTAGAAATGTGCCTGCGTGGGACACCCAAGTTCCAGCCCTCCTAACTGCAGTCCTGGTGTGACCTTAAAGCCTTGGGAGAGTATGTGAATGTGTGTGAGTTGGGACAAGAGGAAAATGGGAAAGGAGGGGGAGAGCTGGGCCTCTGCATGCACAACACTGCCTTCCACCACGAACTGAGCGATGGGCTCAGATCCCTGAGAGCTCAACAGACTCAAAACCCATTCCCAACGACTCCAACACATCACCGACATGACCTGGTGTAAGGGAGAGGATTCAGGGCGCAAGCAAACAACAGGGGAAGATTTAGCCAACCTCCAACACCATGTATTGTCATCACAAGCCCCAACGTCTCCGAAAGGGTCAAGCACTTCGTGTCCCATGGCAGATAAGCAAACACAGAGCAGCCCATGACCCACTGAGTCAGCTTCATGGGCAAGTCCCCTCTTGCGCTGGACACGTCTCGGAGCGTACCCAGCTGTGCCTTGCTGCACTGGCCTTGGCAGGGATGCCAGCGCTTGGCAGCACCGCTTCCTTCAGGCTTCCTGCTCGTTCTTGCTGCCAGTTCCTTAATTTAACTCAACCTACTTCAGAAGTGCATTAGCACAAGCAGGTATCCGCCCCAGCTGACATTCCCTCAAAGCAGAACAAGTCGGTTCAGCACCAACGTAAGGAGCGCGGGCACTCGGAGACGGTACTTGTCATGGCATCGCACCCCACATTCCCTCTGTGGGCAGTTTCAACAGAGGAGGATTAACAGTTTACTATATGAGTGCTTCAGCACCTGACTCAGTCCTTGGAATGGGCACTCATGGCAGTGTGAAAGTAACTGTCAATCTGAGCTGGAGAAGGAAAGACATTTTGATGACAGACCCCCCCAAGGGCAATGGCAAAGAGCGGATGGAAGGGGAAAAACCATCTTTCCCCTTCCAAGAAAGAACAGCTCAGCCCCAGCACTATGACAAAAATCCTTTGTTTTCCTTCCCTTACATAGGATTTAGCTCTGTAAAGACGCCCCAAACTAACTGGCAAAGACACAAAGTGCCCTCAGCATCATCAGCTTCACTGAAGGACCAACATGTGCTCCGGAGGCAGCATGGGAAAGCTCAGTACCACCATCCATCCTCTTTGGGAATTCTGCTCCTTCCTGATCCATTGCTCTGGCACTATCTGCGCATTCACGTATTTATGCTTGCATCCAATCGACCTGCTGGACAAATACTCCTCCAAATGCACCACAGGACGTTTCTGTGTTGATGTCTACAGATGCTGCCAACAAGGAGCCTATAGACATCAACACATGGCAGCAGTACCCTGCAGAAATATCCCAGCCAAGGCCTCTATTTTCAGTGTACAAACAACTCCAGAGAAACTCATTTCAAACATAAGGAGGCAATAACCTCACCTGAATCTTTCCATTCCCCTCATGCCTGCCCTTGGGATGCAGCTCCCTACTCCTATGAGATGGCAGCAGTCTCGGGGGACTACAGCAATCACTACAGTTTGAGCTCAGTTTTCAGAGCTGTAGGATGTCCCAGCATGCAGGCTTCCACTGGATGATGCTGAACCTCTTCCAAACACACACCTACCGTGATTTTGACTGCTCTGAAATGAAAACCACATGTAAAGTTGGTGAACACTTCCAGGAGTGCAGCGCAGGCTGGGATCAGCCCTAGTAGCAGCTCTGGGAATGGGACTTGTGGGTCTTGGTGGACACAAGCTCCATAAGAGTGAACAGTGTGCTGCTGTGGCAAAGAAAGCCAATAGGATGCTGGGGGGCATCAACAAAGGCACCACCAGCAGGGATAAAGCTGTCATTGTACCACTCTACTCAGTGCTTGTCAGGCCACACGTGGAATAATGGGTTCAGTTTTGGTCCCTGCTATACAAAAAGCTGTGGGCAGGCTGGAGAGGGTGCAGAGAAGGGCCACAAAGATGATCCAAGGACTGGGAAGCCGTGTGAGGAAGGGCTGAGAGAGCTGGGACTGCTGAACCTGGAGAAAAGGCGGCTCAGGGGAGACCTTATCCCTGTGTTCCAGTATTTAAAGGGCGGCTACAGAGAAGGAGACTCCCTTTAGACAAGGAGTGCCGTGGAAAAGATGAGGGGTGATGGGCACAAGTTACTGCTGGGGAGATTCCACCTGGAAACAAGAGGAAAGTTTTCACACTGAGAACATTGGAATAACCTCCCCAGGGAAGTGATGGACTCCATAATGTTGGACACTTAAGGCTCATCTGGACAGGGTGCTGGGACATCCAGTCTAGGTCATGCTTTGCCTAGAAAGCTTGGACAAGGTGATCCTTGAGGTCCCTTCCAAGCCGGGATTCCAGGATTCCATGATCCTCAGCATAATTACAAACTCCACTACAGAATTTGGTGAGGAAAAAAAGAGAAGTCAGATATCTATAAATTAACATCCCTGGAACTCTGTTCCAGAGTCTTTTCCTAAGCCAACAAAACCCCCAATACGCTGTGTCCCAGCAGGAAGCAAGGAGGAGATTTGACAAGTTGATTAATCTTGCTTCTATTTAAATACCTGCAGCACAGATGCTGGTACCAGCGTTAGTCACAGGGAACCCCTCTGCAGTGAGTGCATAGGAACTGCCACTTCCACGACATAATCCATCTGACTTAGTCCAGACAGTTCCTTGGGATGCTTTCCCTTGTACAAGGGAAGCTGGGAACTTCGCAGCCCTGTCAGATGAACGACAGTGATATCAACCCTCAATGCTGCTTTAAGCTACTGTACAAAGCTGCTTTTTGGTCATGACTTACAGTGTGGACTTCATCTACTTGTTTAAGTGGAAAACCACAAGTGATGTTGCCTGTTATAGCTTTCATTCAAGAATTGCCTTGCTCAAGTCTGCAAACTAAACTTTGCAGCACTGGTCTAGTACATAAGAGGTGGACAAAGAATTTGTGCCCATGTGCAAAGCGAGAGTAACTGACCCGTTTTCACTCTAAAATATATACTTTCAAAGTAAATACAGTAACTTAAAGAGCAGAAAGTGGATTTAACCATGCAATACCCTTCTACTTTAATAAAAGGATGGTTCTGAGGAAGGAGGAGTAATGGTTAAGGGCAAGATGTTCAAAGTGCACTACTGGCTCTGGACCGTCAGGTTAAAGCCATTCCCCTTGTCCTGTCCCTACAGGCCCTTGTCCAAAGCCCCTCTCCAGGTTTCCTGCAGCCCCTTTAGGCACTGGAGCTGCTCTAAGGTCTCCCCTTCAGGAGCCTTCTCTTCTCCAGGCTGATCCAGCCCAGCTCCCTCAGCCTGGCTCCATGACAGAGCTACTCCAACCCTCGCAGCATCTCCATGGCCTTCAACTGCTCCACATCCCTCTCTTTCAATTCTTTACCTCCCATCTGCACAAACAGACCCCCTCCACCCTCACCAGTGCTTGTAACTACATTCCTGTATTATAGTAAATTAGCAGCTTCTTCTGCAACACCAGCGGCACAGGATTTGCTGCCAGGAAAAGTCAACATCCTTGGTCAAAGAGCATCTAACAATTAATGTACTTCATTTAGCTGCCACCAGTGATGTCAGCCCCAGCAAAGTACAACAACAGAACTGACAGCCAGGCGGGACAGAGCTCCTCTCAAGTATTGTTGGAGCGACAGTCAAACAAACCCCCATTGTTCCGCTGCCTGTGGAAGCGGATGGCACATGAACAGCTACCTACGTGTTTCTCAACACATACAGGGAGATGCTGGGGCAAATGGAAGAGAAGAACGCATCCAGCAGCCTGCAAGCTGAATCATGTACATTTGGGTAAAGAGAATCCCATTAGAGCAGCAAAATTAACGTGAAGTGTATCAGATGAAAGATGCTGCTTCCACAGCCAGCGCCTGAGCAAAAACCCAAGCTACTTCGAAGACACTCAGGTCATCCAGACAATTACTCTAAAATGGCAGAGCGAGGCAGGCCGACGATCCATGCATGGAAACAGGAGCCAGCAGCTCTGAATCATTCATAACAACACTTAGCAGCTATATCATCGGCAGATCTCGGAGCTACTCTGCACGCTGGATATGAATCGCTGGCAGCCGGCTGTGGCTCCGCTGCGGTCGGTTGGCATCGCACCGGAGGGCTGGGGAGCATGAGGCTGCTTTCCAACCTGTATTTACAGCTTCTGTCCCTGTTTATCCACCTCCCTACCTGCAGCTGTGATTTAGCATTCCCCACTGCTGACAGCTGTGGCTGTATCCAACCTCCCTCCACACAGCAAAGGTGAAGTCTTGATGCAGTTCTGTGGTACCTCAGGCAAATCTCCTCTAGTTTAGAATCAGAGCTGCTCAAAGGAGCTGTGGTTTACTCCACACAGGCTTGGTGGACTCCTCAGCTCTGAGAGAGGTCTTTCATGCTATTCCTGCACCTGAGCTAAGCACAGGGCTCAGCCAAACCCACCTTTCCCATCCCTGCATCCCTGGGCTGCTTTTCCTCAGTCACATTTACAGACCAAAGCCCTCAGGTTTAGTATGCAGTAAAAGAAGGCCAATGCACAGAGAATGCAAGTGATGCGCTGAAACAACAGGGTGAACCTCAAAGGTAACAGCAGGCTCCACATCGTGGCTCTCCACCTTCTCCACCCAATGCCATTACACCCAGCTTGAACACCTATTTTGAAGTCACAGATGAGTCCTATACACTGTCAGTGCCCCAACACCCCTCTGTGCAATGGCAACAGCAGTTTCACAGGGCAGAAGCTGAGGCCTGAAGGGGTATTTTGCCTTTTAATCACAGACCACCTTGTTAACGACCCTGCATTGCTGCTGCCTGTCACTACCTGTTACAGCTGCATGGTATAGAACCAGAAGCAGCTCTATGAGGCTTCAGCAGCAGTTTACAGCCCCATTCTCGCTGTATCTATGTGCCAAACAACAAGGGTATTGACTTGACATCAAGTGTCCACGGGAGGTCCAAGTGCAGCACACTGAAACCTTAGGCAAATGAAACCCCATTGTCTGGCAGATGAAACTTCATCATAGGACACATTTCCCTGGAGAACTGGAAAGAAATGAAATTAAAGGGAAAAGAAGGCAAAACTCCAGGATAAAAGCCGCTATCAAAATGTTGTCTGTGATTTTGTGCTGGGTATGGAAGTCTCAAGCACAGAAGTTTAAGTCTCTTCCACGCTGCCTATATGGAGGGGGTTGGAAGTGGATGAGGTCCCTTCCAACCCAAACCAGTCTGGGATTCCATGATGGAATCAGAAGCAAAATTCCTCTGCAGGTTAAGCCTGAATTAAGAGGGGCAAAGATTGCATTAAAATGACTGAGAATGCACAGCAAAACACAGACATAACCCATTGGGATAAATGAAATTCCATCTTTTACACAGGGTTTGGGGAGCAGGACCCTGGGTTTATCCACAAAAATTGCATCCCACCTCCTGAGTTCCCTGTACCACTGCCTTGCAAATGTGTGCTTGAGATACTTCTCCCCCACAGCAAACACCATGTAACGAAGCTCCAACAGCTCCAAAGGAAGAGGCAGAGCTGAACACTCATTCACTGTCACCCGGGCACATTGTTATGAACTTGCTGAAGCAGAGGCAGTTTTGAGATCACCTTCTCCAGGCGTTGCCTTCAGAGAGATGTGAAGCTGCTTCCCCTCGACACTGCTGCAGAGAAAACCATTTCCTGCTCAAGCCCAGCTTGTGCCAAGACACTGCTCGGGTGAGCCCCAGTGCCAAGCCCTGACGAGCGCTGCAGCTCAGAGCAAGGACCCATTTTAACTCTGCAGCTTCCTGCTTTTCAAGGGGGTGATCTGAGCTCCTCTTCTTCCATACTGGCCGGGTACTGCTAAGACGGGTCATGTACCTCCTTCCTTCACTAAGTGTAGCCCTGCCCCTCCACTGCCCTCAGCTTACATCCAGGAATTACTCCGTCCTCTCCTCTTTAGCTCCATCAGTTACACAATAAAGTCAGTCTCTTACTGATTGCTCAAGTCCACCATCTGTACAGCGTTGTGACAAGAAACCTGGAGAGGTGCTTTGGACGTAGGGATGCAGGGACAGGCCAAGGGAATGGCTTTAACCTGCCAGAGGGGAGACTGAGATGAGCTCTTAGGCAGAAGCTGTTCCCTGTGAGGGTGCTGAGGCGCTGGCACAGGGTGCCCAGAGAAGCTGTGGCTGCCCCATCCCTGGCAGTGTTCAAGGCCAGGTTGGACACAGGGGCCTGGAGCAAGCTGCTCTATGGAAGGTGTTCCTGCCTGTGGCAGGGGTTGGAGCTGGAGGAGCTTTAAGGCCCCTTCCAACTCAAACCAGGCTGTGGTTCTGTGATTGATTTCATTTCCAGTACCATTTTAATTCAGTAATAATGGTCCTCAATCTTCACTGGGAATACTCAGACTTTCTGAAGTCAGCCCATTATGTCTAAACATGAAGTTAGGAAATGATGTTTTAAAAGGCATATAAAATTTGGGTAATTATTTCATTGCGCTTCTTTCAGTTTATGGAAGGAGTCCCACAATAAATGTTACTAAAGATAAAGGCCCTAATGGACATCTGAATTTCATGTGGATGACTGACATGTCTAAATGCTTCACTAGGTAAGGACCCATCAGAAGATCTCTAATGCTTCCAGTAACCCCAGTGTAGTCCAGCTGAGTCCGGAACAAAACACACCCCTGCTGAGAAAGGGAACTTCTCTGTCCTCCTGCCATTCATTTTCCCACCTCCACACCAACTCTCGCACTCAGTCTGCAGCTACCCAACAGCACAGATCCTGCTGCCAGCACAGGGACTGAGCCTGGGTTAAGGATAAAGATGGGGTGACATGGTCTAGGGTGAGGCTTGCCTGCCCATGGCAGGGGGGTGGAACTGGATGGATGACCTTAAGGTCCTTTCCAACCCAAACCATCCTATGATTCTATGATGGAAGCACGGACTCAGGCCTCGTGAAGGGGATGGTGAAGATACAGCCTAAGCAACCAGCAAAGAGAAAGGTTATGAAGGGAACAGAGAAGCACAGATGTGACCCAGTAAGCTACAGACTGCCTGGAAATGGGAAGAGACATAAAACAAGCTTGGCCTACAACCACCAGCCTAAAGCACAACACACAACCTTGCCAACACAGGGTACTCTGCATCACCACCATACTAAAAGGTTAAGAAATAAAAAAAGGCCATTAAAATGTGTTGAACTGGATATTTTTTCCAACAAAGCTCATTAATGCTGCCCACTGATACCGAAAACAAACAGGGAGAAGGCACATCAAGCTTAGTATGGTCACTCGAATCCCAGCAGTGTCACACCAATTGACTGCACTGACTCCTCAGTGAGGGGTCACAATACTGAAATGACTTACAAGTTAGTTTAGGGCATGTTTAGGTTAGAGAAAAGGCAGAAGCTCTTCCCTGTGAGGGTGCTGAGGCGCTGGCACAGGGTGCCCAGAGAAGCTGTGGCTGCCCCATCCCTGGCAGTGCTCAAGGCCAGGCTGGATACAGGGGCTTGGAGCACCCTGCTCCAGTGGAAGGTGTCCCTGCCCATGGCAGGGGTTGGAACTGGAGGAGCTTTAAGGTCCCTTCCAACACAAAGCAGTCTGGGGTCTGTACTTGGTGAGGAAAATCAATACCGGGATGGTCTGCTAAAAGAAGTTCATCACTGGTCTAATCCTGCCTTTACCCTCTCTGCCTCCATCACTGCTTTTGGAAAGGATGACAAGCGTGGCTGAACCATTTCCACAGCACTGACTGTAGCCTTTGTTCTGCCAGGCATTTGCTCACTACAATGACTAACTAATCACAACTACTTTTAAAATCCTATTTCCAGCAACGTTACAAGGCCAATGCCAGAGACAACGGATCCTGCTCTGAGCAGGCGGCTGGACTGGAGACCTCCTGAGATCCCTTCCAACCCCAATTATTCAATGCTCCCATGAAGCAAGTATCATGCTATAAAAATCCATGCAGGTTTGTTCATGCTTCTTAGGCCTCAAGAGGAAAAAAGAAACCACCACCAAGGCCTTCTCTGCTGCCAAAAGGCACAGAACTGGGTGGCAGCAGGAAAGGACCAACTTTCATTTACATTGGTAATGCTTCAAACTTGTCTATACTTCTCGGAGATTGTTTTTATCTCGGGATCTGAAAGCTCCCTGTGCGCCACTTGTTCCATTTCATAACACTGCTCATGCTCACGTGTCTATAAGCAAATTCACTCTGGCACGGGCAGGGATACCTTGTTTATTTTCCTGTGGATTCCTCTTTGGAAAGAGCAAGGCTCTCGAGCAACCAGGCGAGTACTGCTAAAGGTCACACCAAAAAGGCAGCATGCTCTTATTTACTATCCATGTTTGAGTGTTTAAGTACAAGGGAAAAACTGACTGCACTTCCTCCCAACCACACTGCTCTTACTGAATCATTATATCCACCAGAGTGCCAGGGCAGGCTCTTGGTCAGCTCTAACCCTGTGCTCACCCAACTTTAATCCAGCCTCTACCTCACACACTTACAAGTACACTGACCTTGAAGGCTGGTGCGTTGTATGTGTAACTCCACCATTCTGCTTTATGCCTTCTAAACTGCTCAACCCTTTGAAAACCAGTTCTCTTCCGCTTCTACTTCATGTGGAGTTCTCTACTCTACATGAAAGGAGACAGGTCTTAAACTCTTTAGTTGAACTTCCAACTGAGCGCAGGGATTTCACTCCCAGTACAGTGAGCACATTGGCTCTCCCATCCAGAACTCCCCACCAGCCCCTTGGCATGTGTCAGTTGCTTCTCCATGGCAACTGAAGGCCAAGGTTTTAACAGACAGAAGATCTCTCCAGGTTTCAACATGCAAATATACTGAAGGATGAAGGTTCAGGACTTTGAAGGTGTGTCAATGAAAGAGGAATGGATCATCAGCACAGTTCTGGGGACAAAGGTACTCTGCAGGTGGTCACAATTTCACTCTGTAGGGATCGGCAGCAAAATGCATTTTGTGTAATACCCTATTCCAGAGTCAGTGTAACCCAGATTATGCTGCAGTGATGGAGACAGGAGACCTTCTCTGCTTGAGAAACTTCCAGCTGGGCTCAGGTAGGATCTTCAGCCTGAAAAATCAGGCACTAGATTCAAATCCAGTCAAACCACACCAAGCCACACGCATAGGTAAGTAAAAGATTACACAGGTTTCCTGCAATAAAACCCACTGAATGCTCTTATCACCGTAAGAAAAAGGATTAGCAGCATATAAACCAGTTACAGAAGGAGACTGCAACAGTTTTACTGTGATATGCTGGTTAGCATCTGCAGAGGATCCGATTATAAAACTTCCAGCTTCCCATAAGGCACCCTCTGAGTAACATGTTTTGATTTACCCAGCAGCAAGAACTTCTGGTAGGAGATTTACTGAATGGGATCATCCAGGCCTGTCATCACAATGCATTTGGATGCACATCCTGTACGGAGAAAGGGAATTCTGCTCCCTGAACATTAACCAATTGTTCAATCGCACCAAGCTTTGAAGAAGTTAATACAGGCACTTAGATTTTGGCCGCAGTGATAGTCAAGGCTGGTCTCCCAAGGCATTGTTTGGATCAGAAGTGATAGTCAATGCAAGGCTATCACAAAGGAAAACCACTCAAACTCCTGGACCATGAAGCAGGAGAAAGGAACTCTGATACAACATAATACAGTCAACTCTCAAATATGCCTGATAACAGGAAGCTGGGGTAACCTAGTTAATGAGAAACCATCAATAACAATACTATTCTTTGCAAAGGCAGCTCCTGGCATCTCTGGGTGGTTTTATTAGCCTGGCTATGGCATGGCAGAAAGGCACAGGGCCCCAGAGCAACATGGCCATGTTCCTCTAACGCAGCACTGGCACCTTGAGGGCTTGCACAGAGCACTTTATGTGCCTTTGCACAGCCCTTTACAAAGCCTCCAACATGGGGTTGTTGGAGCCATGATCACTATCACCCTTCTGGTATTTGACCGCAGTAAAGTCACCATCCACACAGGCTGCTGATGGACGTCCCAGACCGGACTGCACACAGCAGACCACTTCAGCTCAAACAGCAGTAAAACTGCTCGTGTCCTGGGGCTGGGGTTATTCCTGCAGTGCATCAGCCTTAGATCTCCATGGAACACCAGTGTTTGAGGTCAGATCCTCTTAGGAGTAAGTAATTCTTACAGCAAGCAAGAAATGGTCTGTTTAAAGAAGTGGGGAGGGGAATAAGAAGGAAAAGCAGATGGTGACAGAGAAGAAAGAAGCCACTTTCACCCTCAGCTCTCATGCACTCCAAGGACTGCAGGTCCTAGTACACAGTGCTACTGAGTACAAAGTACAGCACTGCCCGTGTGCCAGGCAAACAGCAGCAGCCCTAAAACAATCAAAGCACTCAGCGCCCATTCCAAAGACACAATCCAAGTGAAATTTCCACCTATTTCTTTTCTTTTCTCCACGCTCCAAGCACCAGCAACTTGTACAACATTAGCAACAAACCCCAGGCTGTTGACAAAGGTGGAATATACAACAGTGATACGCACAGGAGTGGGAAGGCAGTAAACAAACCAAACTCACATGCAGATGGTATGTAGCTAAAGCAAACTGTATGGTTCAGTGCATGCCAGCAGGCCAAGGAGGAAGGGAAATTCCTCCTCGGGGTTTACGTGAACAATGAGTTTCCCTGAAAACTCCAGGAGGCCGTTCCCAGCTTCTCCTCTGGCACCAGGAATGGGAAAAGCAAATGCTGGAGAGGTTGTTCCAGCTCATTACTGACCTCAGGAGAAATGTGGGTACCGCTCAACTCCGGTGCGGATCAATGTGACCTCTTTGCTGCAGACTGGTGGTGTTACAGCATGAACAGGGCTGCTTTGGAAAGGAGGATACAGCTGTAGATGTGCCACCAGGCTCAAATCCATGTTCCTGCAGTCACAGGGGTCTGATCAAACCAAGTTCGATGTGCTGCTGCTCCATCCCATGCACAGCGTGTCAGCCAAACTCTATTCCGTGTTAACAGAGAGCACGATAAAGGGACAATGTGTAACTGTGCAACTGCAGGAAAGGGGTGAACCCTTGACAGCAGCAAGGTAGTCCATGCGAAAATCACCTCTATCAGTGTTCTGGATAAAATACACCCTTTGGGATACGGCTGTCACCCTATCTGTTAGCATGCATTTGACACCAGGGGATGCAAACACAAATGGATGTGCCTCTGAAACCCTTCCTTAAGACATGCTCCAACCTCCACCTAAAACCTCATTAAACATCTTCTAAAAGCAGTGACCCAGCACTATCAAATCTAACTGTTGTTCAAAACACCCCCCCCAGAGAACTGTGGCTCCTCTGCCACATTGCTCCCGATGCACTAAAATCTCAGTAATGGTTAAACTGAACAGGAGGAAAGTCTCCCCAGTTGAAAGCAGACCGCAAACCACGTTGTGAGATCCTGGAATTCTGCAAGTGAAGAGAGAAATGAACAAACATGCACACCAATAAAACGGCACAAGAAGAAACATGCCAGCTTCTATTTATTCTCCTTTGCTGCGTTCTGCCGTGGAGGAGGAATAGGGCTGAAGGAGCAGAGGTTTTGCTGGAGCTGGAGGTAAATCTGGGAGGTTTTCATGCAGGAATTTATCTTCTTTTTGGAAAGGGCTTGGATTCAAAGAGTGGAAAAAGTTAGGAAAGGATTCAGAACCTGGAAATAGGCAAGACTGGAACAAACATGAAGTCAGCTATGGATAATGCTCTCCAAACAGTCATTCCTACGCTCAGTGCTTTGGTTAGGACTTTGATGTGTGCTGTGGTTGAAGAGAGTTGAAAGAAAGGACAAAAAAGAGGTAGGTTCTTCAGCTGCATGTAGGTGCAAACGCATCAGTGCATCTATACTCAGATATAAAAGGGGCTCCAAAACACTGCACAAAGCTTTCCAGGAGTTTCCACCTCATGTTTTCATCTGATCACTCAAGAATTCCTGACCCTGTGAACAACTCCTTACCCTCATTTTACTGACAACAGGCACACCAAGTATGCACCAGGCATGACCTACCAAGCCAGGGAGAAAGGATGGAGTAGGGAACTCTGTTCTTCCCATTGCCACTTCTACACCAATCACCCTTCCCTCAACCCTTAGAAAGAAGAATAGCTGAAAAGCAATTCACTGAGTGACCACTTCAAAACCCAGCTGAAATAGAGCAAGAAGGGACACTATGACCTTGTTCACCTACAGTACACTCATTTCCTAGTCAGCTTCTTGCATCCTATTAAATGTGTCAGCACGTTTACAGCTTTTGAGCAAAGAGGCTGAAATCCAACCTTTCAATAGCTTTAAACAGTTATCTGTTAAGTCCAGAGTGATACCCACTAAAACACAACCAAACCAACGTAACCACAAAACAACAAAATGAAAAACACATAAAAACCACCCCCAAAACCCAACTGCAACTGATCACTGAACACGAGATAGCAAATCTATTTGTGAGATACTTTATCTTGGGTTAGTCACTGAAGGTGTCACTCTCCTACTGACACCTGAGTTCACAGAGCTAATCTAACGGCAGAAATACAATGGACAGCAATGTGTTACTGCACCATCATACAAGAATGACTTTAAATTATATTAATGTGTTTAATTATTAATAAATAATGTGCTTAATTAGTAAACATGAATAATAATATATAATCTTATTTAGCTGGTGGTAATGACCATCCTGCATGTAAACTCTTCTTGTTCTTCAACCAACCTAGTTTTAGGCTCTAATGGGCTTGTAACTCAACAGAAGCAACAGGGAGTAGTGGCATGAGCTGCTATAGGAATACAGTTTAACCACTGACTGTAACTAATCATCTATATTCATCAAATCTTTACAGTCACTTGGAAGGATTCCTGGCTGTAGCAAGTCCCAGCAATACAACAGCAATAGTGAATGAATTCGTTTTCATTCACATGGTGTGAAACACGGAGCGAGAAGTAGGTATTAATAATCCTCATCTTCCAGATGGGAACCTGCAGCACAGATGAATGCAATGCCATTGCCAAGATCGCAGGCAGAGAAATGTGATTTTAACCTGAAGTTTCTGATGCAAGTTTTCCCCACTCCATACACTGACCTCTGCTCTTCACAGCACGGGGACTGACGAACACACCTTTCACTGAGCACTTCAGACAAAGCTACATTAAGAGGCAAACTGACCTATATTTCAACCTAAAAACCTAATGCAAACAGTAGAAGCCATGCTTACATTTATTATTAGGGATGTAGTAATGTTTGCTAAAGCCAGAACACATAATAAGAAGGTCCTTCTGTCTCGGTGTGTCTTTAAGACTTGCTACCTTGCCCTTTCCCATAAAGCCACCGCTTCCTTTTGCCCTGTGCACAAGCAACACAATGCTGGGATCAACACTCTGGGAGTGTTTCACGTGAGGAAAACAGAAATACACCCAATAAAACACTTCTGGAAGGGTTCCAGAGGCATTTCTCTAAGGTTATATTAACAAAATCCGAGGGATTTCCGTCCGTCCTTCCTTCCTCATGCAAAAAAAACCCCTCGCAAAGGTGCTAAGGAGCAGCAAATGACCTAGTGACTTATTTAAGAGGCATTTTAAATGCTGCTGCTTCAGCCACCAGCCAAACAAGCCTTTCCCTTCGCCGTTCACACACTCCTCATCTCGGGACCGCAACACGACCTACGCTTGCAGCCGGGGACCGGCAGTGCTTTTGGTGCGTGGCGAGAACGCTCCTCTCACATTTAAACGCTGCGTTTTCAGTTTGTGGCGAATGACCAACAGAAGCACCAGGAAGTGCCACACTTCTGAAATGACTGCCTGAAAAGCATCTCATCCCACCAGAGAAAACAGCAGCACGAACTTGCTCATCAGCTCACAGCAACGTACTTTCCCCACAGCACACACAGACCTTCATCTCGGTGTGGGTATGATTAAACCAAAAACCCATTCAGAGCCTAAACGTTGGCTGCAAATATGCTGATGTTGGCTGGAAGCAGTTTTGCAACCTCCCCTGGAGAGACGTGGTGGTTTTCACCTGTGTAACCTGGATCTGAATCCAAAACCTCATTCCCCTGCTCCAGAAGGAGCTGGAAAAGGAGCTCGCCGAGATCGATAGGACATGCCCATCGGGCAGCTGTACATACAGTTAAAGTAGGGAAAATAACAGGTTCTGATACAAATATAAAGCCATTTCCTGATGGAATTAAAGCACGATTAGAAGGAAATAGACACACAAGGAATTACCTCTGTTCCTGCTGAAAGATGCGGAGTCAGAACAGGACAAACTGCCTGCTTCGAGCCGTTAATAAAAAGAAGAGCAAGCGACTGAATAGCTTTCGGATGAATCCAAACAGTTTTTGTTTCTCTGCTGCAGTTTCACCACTCCCACAGGGTAATTTCTACGTTCCCTTTATAACGAAAGCAAAGTACAGGTCAGAATAAGAAAGGGAGGAGACCAGAAAAACTCCACTGTATTAGTCAAGAGGCTGTCATTCTTGCTTTCCGATAGGGGAAACGGGGCTGGTGGGACAGGAGGAGATTGAGAGGGGGTGTTTCTGCCTAATAAACCAGAAGCTGGGTTCATGTGCATTCTGTATGACCTGACTGGTAAAAGCAGGAAGCAAGAGAACCTTTCAAGTGCGTGATTTATGGAAAGATTATCACATGATTAAAGAGCACAGAACAGGACGGGTCAAATTCAGCTGTCATTTATGTCCATGTCAAGCTCTGGTAACTGCTGCCTTTGACAGATTTATTCCATTCACAGTAAAATGGCTGGTGTCTATAAGGGCACTTTAAAGTCAGAGTTTACCCTCTGCTTTTCAACACAGCAACTGTTTGACACGTGCTCTATGCAGGCTTTCTGCGCTGGACAAGAACCACACCATCTATTTGCAGGGGGTATTTAAACCCATTTCAGCCACTTCTCCTCTATCACTGTCTCCAAACAACGCAGCTGCCCACCACTGATCTACACACTCTTGTACACTTACACACGCTCCTATGAATGTTGTAAACCCTCTTGTAAAAGCTTAAAAGGCAGGACTTCTAAATGCAAATGCATTGGAAACTCTGTTTCATAAAGGAAGCTGATGACAGCGTCCACTCTCTGGATCGAATAAAATAAAGGATGAGGATGCAACATCCAGCAGGGTATGGAAGTTTTTGCTCACGTAAGAATAAGAAACAGAAACACCCCGGGTTTTGCTCTGTTATCAGCAATAAAGTCTGTATTTCCATGCAAAGCTGGCAGATGAGATCAGTTACAGGCCATTCGGTCGCTGCCTCCCACACATGGACTTCTATGCAAAGAGGAAGAAGTGTCAGAGGTGAAAGAAAAACTACACAGGATTGTTTGTTAGGATGCTGCCTGAGTGCTAAAGAAAAAATGGCACATAAAGGGGCAAGAAACTAAGAGCAAACATCATGGATGCCACTGAGGCAGAACTGAGCCGAGGCAGCTTCAAAGCACGGCTGTCCCTTGAGCAGCTTGCTTGGATGGCAAGAGGTTAAAAGCACTGAGGAAAACCTGAATCATCTGACCTAAAAATGGAAAAGAGGAGAGAAACCCCCCAGTCTTCATGGTACAGCTCACTTCTAATGTGATGCCCTCTTTTAAATACTGAAGGACTGCGTTCCCTTTTGACAGATACTTGGTAAAACACACACACTGTGTGTGCCGGAAGTAGAACCATGACAGCAATTCATTCTGTCAGGCCAGAGTCAGAAACCTCATCTGGATTTCACACACTGCAGCAGCACCGGTCTGAATCAACATGGGGTTCTGTGATGCTGCGAAGTGTTCTGAGTGGAATCTAACCTTCCTGCGATGTTTAAAATGACACAGATCCAGTCATAACACTGGCATCTAATAAATAAGTAATGAGAGGCAACAAAAACGCTACAAAGCACGGATCTCTCTGTGCTGTCTGAACAGTAAGGCACAGTCAGAAGAGGACATGGAAGTAGGCAAGCATAAAACCTGGAATAGGTTGTGAATGCTCCATCCCTGGCAGTGTTCAAGGCCAGGTTGGACACAGGGGCTTGGAGCAAGCTGCTCTAATGGAAGGTGTCCCTGCCTGTGGCAGGGGTTGGAGCTGAATGAGCTTTAAGGTCCCTCCAACCCAAACCAGTCTGGGATTCTATAAGACTGTGTGTAATTGAAAATACAGCCCATGAAGTGGTTTTGGTAGCCTTTAATTACCAGATTTTCAGGTGTTTTCCTCCACTTGAGAACTGTCTCCAGCTCCTGTGGCAGCAACGCCAAGAAAGATTGAAAACAAGATAAAAATGTAGTTACAAAAAGCAGTCACTGTTTCTCATAGAGCCCAGGAAGTGGTTCCGTTTGAGAACTGCACACGGGTGAGCGCTGATTTATGAACCTGTCCTCACTGGAGTAACTCCAGCATCCTTCACCACATGCAGTGATTAGGATGTGGCGTTCACGTCCACAGAACACCTTCTGGGATGCTCTGCATTCATACAGTGACTGGATTACTGGTGAGTTAGCTGCTGCCAGGAGTGGATTTGTCTTATTCAGCTCCAGATGCCCCAAATTCAGGCTTCTCCTAAACTATGTTTGTCCCTGGCAGGTGGTTGGAACTGGATAATCTTTAAGGTCTCTTCCAACCCAAACCACTCTGTGATTCTATGGTACTCCTGAGCTGTCAGAAAGAGGCAGTTGCTGACGGTGAACCTTATAAAATTCCTTAGGAATAAGGATTTACATGAACACCAGAGAAAGAAACAGCTCCGGAAGTCAGCATGGCAGCGGAGCAGACTTCTGCATTTCCTTAGGCAAAAGCTACTGTCTCCAACTGGAATGCAGCTTCCCAAAAAAGAGATCTAAGCATGAAAAATCTCCAACCTGTTGCTTTCAGTTTCTTGCTCACTGACTCAGAAACTACTTGCAGATGAGAGGAAGAAGGGTAATGGAGCCACATACTCACATAGACGAATGTAACTGAAGCACTGGACAGAAAAGGAGTATGAGTAGAGAGTAACGACTGAAGAGCAGCAGTTGTGAAGAGCACAGGCTGTCTCTGATGATGCTACATCCCTGAATAACATGGTTTTAGGTGAGGAGCACAACTGAGCTCTGTGCAACAGCCAGGGACACTCACTGGAGATGCAGTGAGCTACGCTTCAGGTATCCTGAGCATCCTGGTACACCATGGGATACACGAGGCAACCAACCACCTCATTCTGCACAAACAGAACCCCAGACTGGTTTGTGCTGAAGGGACCTTAAAGCTCCTCCAGTTCCAACCCCTGCCACGGGCAGGGACACCTTCCACTAGAGCAGGGTGCTCCAAGCCCTGTGTCCAACCTGGCCTTGGACACTGCCAGGGATGGGGCAGCCACAGCTTCTCTGGGCACCCTGTGCCAGCGCCTCAGCACCCTCACAGGGAACAGCTTCTGCCTAAGAGCTCATCTCAGTCTCCCCTCTGGCAGGTTAAAGCCATTCCCCTTGGCCTGTCCCTGCAGGCCCTTGGCCAAAGCCCCTCTGCAGGTTCCTTGCAGCTTATTAAAAAAGTCTCGTGTTTTGGTTGGGGTATTTTATCAGCACCTTTTAATTTCTATTTTATTTATAATGTATTTCATATGTTATTTATATCAGCACCGTTCAAACGCTGAATGTCTCACTGGACTTTGGCAAGAATTAAAGTACAGCAGCAAAACCAACCAAGTGACACCGGTTGCTGGACCACTGAATCCCATCCCCGTCTTCTGCAACCATCTCCTTATAAATCAGAACCCTTCAGAAAAGATAATAAAAGATCTGAATGATCTAAAAACAATAGATTTCTAAACCCATGATGTTCTCCATTCAGAGTGAAGACAGCTCAGAGCTGCTTTGAGTTATGGGAAGAATCAAAAGCAGCCAGAGACCTAAAAGGGATTGTGCGTTTCAGTCAAGGAACTATATATCCGATGCTGCCAACCCATCTTTGTACCACACTTAAATAATGGCAAAGATGTCCTTTGAAGCACTACATTTGAATTCCATCATTCATTTCCTGAGGGTCCCCACCAAAAACCGGGGAAGAAAAGCCAATCTAACCAAATTCTAGGTTGATTACACACAGGAATAGGAAAAATAAATGCATGCCTGTCTCCTAGTTCATTCAAGACCAAGGCCAGACAGGAGGTATTAGTCACTCTTCTGAGCACAATATTAGGATGTTGAGTGCAGCCAGTCACGGAGGAACGTTGAGAATGGAGCCATCAAATTGGTTTCCTGGTCCCAAATTCACAATCAGAAGAGAGATTTCTCAAAGGGAGGGTTAAACATGGGAACAGAGGAGAAGAAACTGAGCCTCGGAAGGTGGTTGTGCCCCCAAGTTGAATTGTCATCCAAGTCCTCCAGAGGAAAGGGAGTGTTTCTCCATGACACAGCCAGCAAACATGCGAGAGTCACATCCTGGTGAAGGGCTGCAGCTGACCTTGGAGGACAGCTTTATGCATAGCAGCCCTTCCCTGAAGATAAAGGGTAGGAATGCAAAGGGAAAGGGGCTTATTTCCAGGAAGGAATTAGGAGGATATTGCTCTTCTTGTGGGAGAGGGCTTGTATCTGCATCCCCAACATGCATGTCAAAGGATGAGCTGAGCAAGCCTTTGCCACCATCCTTTGAAAGCCCAAGGCCACTCCTCACCCTCATGTAAGTGGTGCTGCCAGGCTGAAGAGCACAGCTCAGCAGCATCACTGAGGGTAAGCACAGTCCCATCAACCATCTCCCAGGCCCTGGCAAACTGCACAAGAGTAAAGAATTAAGGACAAACTTCCTATTCCATTACCTGCTTATGGAGGCTGAGATGTACCCAAACTGCTGCTCCTTCCACACTTCTGCAAACTAAATCACTTTAATAAGGCATTTCTATGCATAACAGTGTTGCAAATTATGAATCCATTTGAGTGTCTTCAAATGAATCTGAGGATAGATTTGACTCACTTCAGCGCAATCTGACTCACGCTTCTGGGGTATGGAAAAACCAGTTTGTGACTCCGGGAGGCCGTAAACTCTTGAGTCTCACTGTGTTTTACTTAAGAACACTCTATTCTATTTAAGAGCACTCTGTTTTATTTCAGCCATGTTGCCCTAACTCTCTTTCTCTATGCATCTGCAGCACTGCAGGAGAGAACAAGGGGAAAACAGTAAGCAGAGAGTGAGTGAGAGTAATTCCCTTTTGCTAAGGCAGCAGCACATGGTGTGTCTGCCTTTTTGAGGATGAAGCTAAGTATGTTTTGGGTAAAAAAGGCATGTTTCATTTTGCCAGAGATAAGCTTCGTGCTCAAAGTCAGACTAAGACAGCCTGTCAGTGTTAGGTGTCTGCTGAGCCAGTTCTGCTTCTGGATATGAAGGCCAAGCTTTCCTGTTACACACGTTGTATGAGCTTCTACCTCCTTTGATTTCCGAGGAGCTACTTCCCTATAGTGAATGACGATGGGCTCCCGTGAAGTTACTCTGTGTGCACACAAGACCCACCAAGTCTGTTCAAAGTCATTACACAAGGGGAGAGTCCCCCTCTGAACTCTTCGTACCGGTGCTCTCGGTTACGGTGAGGTTCCCTCTGATGGCATTTACACACACAGCTTCCACACACAGCTCCAACCACCACCAAACCCTCCTTATAAAGTCTTTTGCACTGTCAAATGTACTTCCCTAAAGGATAGGATTCCTTTTAAGAGCAGCTCATTCAAAGTGACACGAATGACTTGTAATGTCTGTGTGAACATCAGATCCATACTAAGGACGTACTCAACATGAGCTGCTTCTGAGAATCAAAGCTGTATTCATGCAAGCAGCAACGACCTCAGCACACAAAGTATGATTTTACTTGACACTATTTTCACTGAGCTGTTGGTGATTCATTGTAAACTCACGACCTCAAAATGCTTCATAATGCAAAGAATCTTCCAAGGAGGCAGACTCATTAATAAATGAATGAGGACTAAGGCAGAACATATGTTCAAGATCAGTCTGCTCTGTCTCCAGTGCCAGACACTTGGTTTCTTTGTGCCAGTGGACTTGAGGGGGTTTGCATCACATGCTAAAGAAGTCCAGAAAGTGTCAACACCCATCAGAAGCAGTATTTTGTCTTGAGAATGCAAACTCAGCTTCCTCCCAGCACTTCCATGGCCCAAGAGAGGAAGGGTGATGCTGAGAAGACTGCTGGGTTCAGCCTGCAGACTCACATAGAACACTGGTTAGAAGCCAGACCCTCAGCCCACTGGCTACCTATAGAGGCTATTGAGAAAATACATCCAGAGCCTGCCATGAGCACACAGACAAACAGAAGCAGCAACAGTCCTGAGCTGCAGTGAGGCAAGTTCTGATTAGAATAAAGTGAAAAATAACATCTTCAACATGAAAACACTGGAAGAGAGGAGGAGAAACGTTATCACCTCTCCTATGGAGCCAGGCTGAGAGAGCTGGGCTGGGGCAGCCTGGAGGAGAGAAGGCTCCTGAAGGGGAGACCTTGGAGCAGCTCCAGTGCCTAAAGGGGCTCCAGGAAAGCTGGAGAGGGGCTTTGGACAAGGGCCTGTAGGGACAGGCCAAGGGGAATGGCTTTAACCTGCCAGAGGGGAGACTGAGATGAGCTCATAAGCAGAAGCTGTTCCCTGTGAGGGTGCTGAGGCACTGGCACAGGGTGCTCAGAGGAGCTATAGTGATTACTACAACCAATCAACAACTCCCCGGCAGTCACAAGTTTCAATCTAGATCTGAAGCTGCTCAGCCATCTCCCAAACACAACAGTTTTGACACTGCAAGGCACCGGTTGCATGGAAATGTGCTGATTCCATCCAAGTGCTCTATAAAAGGCAGTAACTGGCGGGCAGGCCAGTCTGTCCAGCTTCCTGCCAGGCTGCCTGCCAGCCCCAGGGTGGGTAACTCCAAGCTCCCCAGTGCATAAAATAGAAGGCAGATACGAGCAGGCTCCCACGGGATGGGAATTCTGCTTCCTGGAGCTCTCTGTTTACAACAGATCCTCTATAGGGATGTGTGCGCTGGGAAGGACAGGGATGCTTCTGCTATCATACAGCACCAATGGCTTCTCAGCCACAACGTTTAAGGCTTGTTGTGTTTCAAAAGGCAGATGCCACTGCTGACAGCACAGGAGGGGGATGATGAGGCATCTCTGCACAAATCTGTGCGAGGGAAGACAATCCAAGCAGCAAGATGACAAATGAGAGGTGGGGAATCCCTGTCTCATCCCTTCTGCAGCATGTTTGCAGCTATTGTGTTGCATTAAAATACATTACAGCTAGCTTGTACACATACTGTAGGGGCTTTTACCACCCTGCGCTGAAACCCAGCAGCCAGCCTTCAGGAGTGCACTGTCTCTGTGCTGCTAGATGTGGAATACAGATGCTCTGTCACAGCACAATTGCAGCAAGGCTGACGGCTAACACAGAACAAAAGGCCCAAAGAGTTCTGCTTTTGTACTGTCTACTTCCTCAGCTCCACACATGGGATTCTTGCCAGGATGCTGGTAATGGCAGTGGCGAATGCAAAGCTGCACATCAGTGTGTTGGGCTGCTTCTAAGCAAGGATGTCTCAATGGATTTAACTCCATTCAACTCTTTCTGCAACACTTGGCTGTGTAAAATCGATGTGTTTTCCTGGTTAACCTCTGCATCCACTAGTTTAATATCTGCTTGAACACACTTGCATTTGAAACAGCAGCAGCATCTCAGGACAACTGTGCACAGAGATCCATACTTGCCGTGCTGTGCAACACGCGGGTGAGCTGCCCACTGATGCTGGATAACGGCATTAGGGTTGTGGTACCTCAACCCATCACTCCTGAGGTCCAGAAGGTGATGAGTTGCTTGGGAACGCCGCTGAAGTGCTGAGCCACAGCACTTGACAATGGTACAGAGTACACCGGCAGCACCATCATCGGGCTCCAGGCTGGCCACCCACCCGTGATGCTCCAAGCTCCCCTTGATCGATGCCAATATTGATGCAAAGTGGCCTACAAAGGTCGGTCAGGCCGGGAGGTTTTGCAACTCCAGCCTGCTATGAAAAACGAACAAGGAAATGCCTCTTGCCAAACCACACCCCCATAGAACCAGGGACACCGTGTACCCAACAGCGCTCTGTCGGAAGCTCTTCCGTGGCTGTTTGGACAGAAAGGATCTGTTCAACCCTACCTTAAGCAGAACCTTGGTCCATCAATACCATCCGAATGGATTTCTATTTACTCTCATCTTTGGGAAGGCATGAGTGGGGAGGAAAAGGATTTAAAGCAAGCTTACAGAAGCCTATAATGCTACTAATTGAAGATTTTAGAGTGCTTTACCCATAGCAAGTAAACCGTATGTATCTGACCGGAGAAATGAAGCAGGAAAATGCAAAGCACCTTGTCCAAGCTTAGCAACAGATGAGAAACACAAACTGCACGCAGAGCTCCAGCCTCCGTGCCTGCATCCTATTACCCTTTTATTTCATAAGAACACAATCCCATTTTGCATTGCAAGGTTTTCCACATAGTTTCAAATGTTAATTATGAGCTCCATCTCAGCAGCCTGATGTGATACTGTCTCACCCCTTATCTCCCCCTCTAGATACATACAATATACAAGAGATTCCTTATTTGAGAGCTAAGAAAGAGATGAGAAAGTCATGAATTTAAATCTAAAGGCACATTCCTTTTCACACAGGCATACTGAATGCAGGCTCGAAGCAGCACTGACAGTTCTTGATCCTACCAGGAGAGAAAACACTGCTTGCAAACTGTAGGAAAACTGAAAGTACTAAATATATACTTTCAGTAGCATCTTAAGACGTTTCCATTTCCTGCACTAATATGATGTATTGTGTATTTTATGTATTAACTGCTTAGCCATACACACACTTCACTGCAGGCAGACATGAAACAAACATCCAAACCCATCACCAGATGTTACACTATGAGGATGAAGAGCATCGCTCTAAGAGCATCCCTATAGTAACATACCCTTTCCTATAGCTTGGATGCAGGCAGCTTTGCACACACCAGCAGAGCAGTGGGTGGCAGGCTCCTGGAGAATTCACACAGCTTAAAACAGTTGCATCCAGAAGCATCAGCTCACTGGAAACGAGCTAGATGGGGTATCAGTAGTAGTACATGTGCCATCCGCACTGTGCTTCGCTCACACTGAAGTATCTGGCTTTCCAACGACACTGAAGAGCATGTGATAGGGCTTGTGGTGGCCACACAGCTTTTGGAAAGCCCTTGGGTTGTGGGCCCTGCTCTGCTGTACACCTCTCATTGCACCTTCACACTGTGAGTGCTCTCCCTAAAGCTCATCTCCCTCATCACAGGAACAAGCTCCAGAGTTTCCTGAAGCAAGCTTTAGACTGGTTGTACATAAGGCAACATGAAGTACTTCATATTGTTAGGGTCACTTAAAGATGCTGTGAGGGCTGGAGCAGCTCTGCTCTGGAGCCAGGCTGAGAGAGCTGGGCTGGGGCAGCCTGGAGAAGAGAAGGCTCCTGAAGGGGAGACCTTAGAGCAGCTCCAGTGCCTGAAGGGGCTGCAGGAAACCTGGAGAGGGGCTTTGGACAAGGGCCTGTAGGGACAGGACAAGGGGAATGGCTTTAACCTGCCAGAGGGGAGACTGAGATGAGCTCTTAGGCAGAAGCTCTTCCCTGTGAGGGTGCTGAGGCGCTGGCACAGGGTGCCCAGAGAAGCTGTGGCTGCCCCATCCCTGGCACTGCTCGTGGCCATGACAACACAGCAGCCAGGATGAAGGGGGATATGGAAGAAGCATTTCTGGTATGGAAGATGAGCAGCAGTCTCCCAGAAGAGGTGCTGAGAAGCTGGAAAGGGGGAGTGCATTTCAGACATGTCCACAACTCCATGTATCTGCAACGAATCTTAAAGAACAAAATCCCTTTTTTCCCTTCTCATACGAAGTTACATCTTGTCCCCACTACCTCCACTCCAGACTGAAAGCCCAAAGCAAATAAAGCTGTGAGATATAAACCTGCTATTATAAAACTGCAGGCTCAAGAAGGCAGAAACAGTGATTTCTAAGCTGGAAGTAAACAGGTCCTACTCTCTCCATCCCTCAGAGCCTACATGTTACTGGCTGACATGCAGGCAGAACCCAATGACTAAGGCTACTCACAAGGACCTGGTGTCTCCGCAAATGAAAATGGGTTTTCTAGTTAAAAGCCAAGGCTTCGAACATAGCTAGCCATGTCCATGTGTTAATAACCACGGCAGTACTGTTCTGTGTTCATGTGAATAGATAAAGTGAAAGAATATGTGACACAGTTGTGAGTCATATATAGCCTTTAGGATATAGGCTCTCACCCCTGAGTTAGAGAAATCGGCGTCAGTTAGGGGAAAATTTCATCTAAATACAGACTAGTAATGATTTTTTAGCCTCAGAGCTTCATGTTAAGTAACAGTATCATTAATACACAAGTATTTACATGGTCAAGATGATGGTTTCTCACCAGTTAAGAAAAGCACGACCCATCCTCTGCCTGATGCTCACTTCCCTGCACTAACAGACACATGCCTGTGACTTATACAGGTATAAAGAGTGCATTTAAGACCCTGTATTCCTCTTACTGTGTGTGGGACTGTGTGCAGATGTATTTGCCAGAGAGAACCAAACCAGACATCAGTGTAAGCACCACTGCAAGCTGGATACCAAACAGACCTGGAATTTACATTCCTAGGATCCAGGTAAACTCTGCATCCCTGAGATGTAAAAGGAGCTGAAAGCCACTGCTTTTATCTGCTTTTTGAGCAAGAAACGAAAGGAAGAAACCAAAGACTTTAGAAGCACTGGTGTCTTGCACTTTCAAACACTGAAAGCCTTCATAACACCGGACTTTTAGGGTATGCGACGACTGATTAAGAGAGCACAGGGGAGGAAGGCAAGAAAAGAAGGCTCAGGGGAGACTTATTCCTGTGCTCCAGCATTTAAAGGGTGGCTACAAAGAAGGAGACCCCTTTAGACAAGGAGTCCCATGGAAAAGATGAGGGGTGATGGCCACAAGTTACTGCTGGGGAGATTCCGACTGGGAACAAGAGGAAAGTTTTCCCACTGAGAACATTGGAATAACCTCCCCAGGGAAGTGGTGGATTCCGTAATGTTGGACACGAAGGTTCATCTGGACAGGGTGCTGGGACATCCAGTCTAGGTCATGCTTTGCCTGGAAAGGTTGGACCAGATGATCCTTGAGGTCCCTTCCAAGCTGGGATTCTGTGATTCTGCGATGATTAACAGATGCCATTTACCACTTAGCTTGGGAACGTATAAGCCAGCTCTTGTGAACACAGATATTCCAGGGGCATACTAACTGCCATGTTCAGCTGCTAAAACAGGTTTTCTGCAACTGTATTCCTATGGGAAAAGGGGAAACAGAAGATACAACAGCCCAGCTCCCTGGGGCCTCCTGCACCCTGGAACATGGCTGCAGAGAATCCAAAGCTGATCCATAGCCCATCCTTTAGCCCAACAAAGTGCAGTAAGCAAAAGGGATCGCTCCAGCCCACAGCTCCATGCGGCACAAGAGGAGTGCTCCTACAAGTGCACATGAAGATGTCTCAGTGTTACTGGTACCAGCATCCTGCGTACAAAGCCATCCTACCTCAGACACTGATAGGGTGGCAATGTGATTACCAGTCCTAGCACAGTCCCCCCGCAAAGCAGATATTAATTTACAGGTGCTTTCATATCTGACAAGGATTTAAAGTGCTCTTGTAAGAATAAGTTGTGTTTTCATGTTTCGAAGTCATGCAGAAGCCAGCACTGTCAAATGGGGAGTTTCTGTTTGAATACCTGTGCTAACGGCTACTCCACACACATCCAACAGCACTGACCTCTTGGTCGGCTGCCTCCTTTCATACTAGTGTATGGCATGAAAGGAGAAACCATTCACCTGAAGAGGGAAATGGCTTTCCTCACTGTTGCTGCCTGCACTTTTCAAACCCTCTTCAGTGTTCATCTCGCGCAGATATCAGACTGAACTGCAATAGAGACTCATAGAATCACAGAATGGCTCGTGCAGGGAAGGACCTTAGGAAAGGACCTTAAGATCATCCGGTTCCAACCCCCTGCCATGGGCAGGGACACCTCCCACTAAACCATGCCACCCAAGGCTCTGTCCAACCTGGACTTGAACACTGCCAGGGATGGAGCATTCACAACTTCCTTGGTCAACCCATTCCAGTGCCTCACCACCCTTAGAGTAAAGAGCTTCTTCCTTATATCTGATCTGAACTTCCCCTGTTTCAGTTTGAACCCATCACCCCTTGTCCTATCATGACAGTCCCAGATGAAGAGTCCTTCTCCAGCATCCTTGTAGCTCTCTTCAGATACTGGGAGGCTGCATGACACTGCTCACATATGTGCAACGCATGGGCTGGTTCATGAGGGCAGGGATTAGTCTATCTGGAGACTCAAACAGTAACACACACCACTGTGTCCAAACTCTGAAGCAGATACGGTGCCCTCATGTCACAGGTAGGGGTGACAACTGACAAAGTGACTGTGTGGAAGGGACATGAGCTGGCAGAACTTCAACTGCCAAAGAAAAGCTTCTCATTACCTGGTCCCTTTACTGGACCACTCTCCATCTGCACACGGACAACCAACAGCTCAAACAGGACTATGGCAGCAAGTGCTTCTACCAACCCTAAAAACGTCTGTACACACACATACATATATACACATATAGATGTAAAACCATAGAATCAACCAGGTTGGAAAAGCCCTTTCAGCTCATCCAGTCCAACCACTCCCAGCACTGCCAAGGCCACCACTGACCCATGGCACTGAGGCCTCATCTCCATGGTGTGTGAACACTGCAGGGACGGTGACTCCAGCACTGCCCTGGGCACCTCTTCCAATGCCTGAGCACCCTTTGGGGAAGGAATTGTTCCTCAGCTCCATCTAAACCTGTCCTTGTCCCAGTGGTCCCAAATATTAGTTTCTTCTGTAAGTCATTTACTGGAATTCACACGCTGACATGACACAACACGCTCTTGCGGAGGTCCTACAGTGCAGACATCATCTTGAGCCCACCTTGTAAGTGCAGAGTTTATTCTCTATCATGACAGCAGTATCCATGTACACAACAAAAGCTATTTTGGAGCAGTTTAAAGGACAACATTGAAAGCCCTACGGTTTGTGCCTTGCTGTAACAGGAACTGATTAAAGTGCGCGGTTTGAATGGAAATAATGAGGCAGACAACAAACCAGGACAAGGAGGAATGGCTTTAAACTGACAGAGGGGGGATTCAGACTGGACATTAGGATGAAATCCTTCACTGTGAGGGTGGTGAGGATCAAGTACCATGTATCCCAAAGCGCGACTACTTTAAGGAAATGCCCATGGAGGAGCTAACCCCAGAACTCACTGCTTCCCCCAGCGTAGAGCAACCTAGACCATGATTCCAGCATCTAATGTCCAAGTAGGAACCATCAAACAAAGAACACAGCAGTGTTGCAGAAAGCTACCAGTTTAGAGATGAAGGGATTCCGTGTCCCCTGCTCTAAAGCTGCTGTTGTCACCTGGAGCTCCAGCTGTGCAGAGGTTTGGCACAAACACCTCTCCCTTTTCTTTGCACACATGATGTTCCAGATGAACAACCTAATGGATTGCCTTGGAAACGCAGTACACAGAGCTCCCTATGGGCTCTTGGCAGCATTCCTTTCTTACCTGCTCCCAATAAGCAATGCCTAATTTTAACAGCCTTTTCCAGTTGCCAGAGAGCCACATGGGTTGCATCACGTGTGGCCACCCTCCAGAGACAGACAGAGCAGGTATCACAACCCAATCCTTGCATGCCTGACAATGCATTCAGTCACAGTCCACCTCAAAGACTGCACCGCTCACTTCAGTTTTGTCCTGCATTTGCTCCTGCAGCTCCCTGTTCTCCTCTGGTGACAACCCACAGGAGCCAGGCAACACAACAGACCCCATACTGTTGCTGAGGTTTACATCCATCAGGAAAATACAACAGCTATGAGTGCTGCTCAGCATATACAGAAGGAAGGTGTTAACAACTATCCTGGAGGAACCTTTTCTTATCGCATCAACATTTATGCCAAAAAGCCTACTGTGCAGAGCACATCATGCGCCAGCCCCCAGGGCAAATGGAGAGGGAAATTAAGGAAGTCTTTGGTAATATGAATTTTGAGACGGACCCCAGAGTGGTTTGGGTTGGAAGGGCCTCCCCTTCAGGAGCCTTCTCTTCTCCAGGCTGCCCCAGCCCAGCTCTCAGCCTGGCTCCAGAGCAGAGCTGCTCCAGCCCTTGCAGCATCTCTGTGGCCTCCCTAGACTCTTCCACCCCATCACAACTTCTGTTCTCCACCTCGACGAGGCACTTCTCAATGTAGTTTGGCATGACACTCCAATAGAAAACTGCCTGTACATCACCAGGAGAGGAATCAGGACATCAGGGAGCACTGAACAATGGGAGCTCTCCAGAACAAATGCTGGCAACTGCATTATCACTTCCAGCACTGACTATAAGCATTGCAGGGAAGAGGTTGACCTCATGAAGGACTTTTCTATTTCTAACTCTGATCTCTGAGGGAATGTGCTAAGGAAACAATCATCCTACTGAATCATCTCAGGAATTTTGCAGCCGAGAAGATTTATTACCATAAAACAGGTCTTGGAAACAAGAATATTTGAGGAGACTCAATAGCTATTAAATCAGTGCGGAAAACATGATGCTAAAGGAGCTGCATATGTCTGACACATGTTCTACCACTTTTTAAATAGAAAGTGCCTATAAAAAGCAAGTCTGTAGGATGACTTATTCTTTTCAGAGCAAAAAAGAGACACAGGTACAAATGCAAAGTAATACGAAAACAATATATAAAGCAGCACAAAAAGCCGTTTGATGAACTGGAGCCATCAATACTTTCCAAGCCTCTGTGTTAAACACATCCTCATCCCTCAGCAAGCTGAGACACATTCTGCAGCCATACAGATACTTTAAAGTTGAGTCAACAGCACACAGAAAGCCTCACACAAGCTTCTGAAGAGTCCACTTGTTAGCCAGTGCGAAACCAAGCCCAGAATAACCTGAGGTTTGGTTATTAGAATTGCAATATAGATGTTGCCATCACATAGTACGTGTTCAAGATAGCTAAAAGCATCCACCTTTGCCTTCGTTTATTACAGTGAATCAACAAGCCTTGCTATCTAAACTACCACTGAGAAACATCCTGCTCTCTTGACCAAAGTGGAAAAACCTCCTGCACTAAACCATCAACGCACACAGAACTCTCAGGTAAATGGCTCTGATACACCTGAAAACACTCAGCCAGAAATACAGCGGCCTTAAAGTAAAGTTAAAGCTTTTCTTACACCAACAGATACCATGGCAAGTACCAACAAGCTCTGGAGCCCAAAACCCCTTTCCAGCCCTTTGTGCACCCTTGCAGGCTGGCCTGACCCTCCAAATGTTACCAGAACCAGCCTAATAGATAAAGCCTTTCCCTGCAAACCTCTCCTCTCCACATCCTTGGACCGTCACTGCTATAATAACAGTAATAAAGCAACTACATGACACTATCTTGAACTCTTTTATGCTGACACAGCGATGAGAATGGGAAAGACATTATCTACCCAATGCAACTCACCCTGAACCACATGGCTTGGAACCAGGGAACTCAGAACAGCTCTCTGAACTGCACATGTTCCACTCACAGCCCAAGAAATGACAAGGCTATTTGTCTTCTGAATTCAATGACTGTCTTATAGAAGACTTGGCCCCCAGTCCTATAGAAGAGAAGAATAAGCATTCTTTGACTTACTTTCTGGGTTGTCCTGGTTGCACAACTCAGTCACTGTTTCTCCTTCTGCAATGAGAGAGAAGACAAATTCTGTTACAAGAAGTATTTGCTTGAAGTGAAGTTTGTCATTACATCGGTAATTAATGCTTCAGGTTTACTGTTTGCTGTCAGATAGCACTGGAAAACACTTCCATCATCCATAAATGCTCCATCCCTGGCAGTGTTCAAGGCCAGGTTGGACAGAGCCTTGGGTGACATGGACTAGTGTGAGGCATCCCTGCCCATGGCAGAGGGCTGGAACTGGATGATCTTAAGGTCCTTTCCAACCCAAACCACTCCATGATTCTATGACTTTTGTTTCTCTGATTTTGACTGCCAGACTATTCCTGTTACATGGAATTGCTCTGCCAAGATGAACTGCGGACACTGTCCCTGATTTCAGCATAACGCTGCAGAACTAGAACTGAATTCCCAATCCTACTGCAGACTTGACCAAAGAAATTCCTTACAGACACAGATAAAGTGAAGAAATGTAAAGAAGGATTTAATTGCTCAAAGATAATACACAGGGTGTCAGACTCTGTGATTGCTCCTTGTTGGCCTCCAGCATCTACTTCAGAAAGGTGATGTCCTTGCTCTGAAGCCATAGATGCTAAAGGAGGCTTCAGGCACCCTATGACATGCTGTTTAATATGAACAGGTTGGTTATTATGTCCTGCTCTGTGCTTTGGGCTCAAATCTGTAAGAACAGAGAAAGTGTACCTATATCTTGTGTGAATTGACTTGTGTTTGATAAAGCGTTTTGAAGGTTAAAACAAAGCAAGCAACCAAGAACACAAACCAGGAATCTCAGTAGAGTTATGAGAGCATTGTCCTTGAAAAGAATGCTCTAAAGCGACATTCTCTATTTAGCCACATAATTAGTAAACCTTTAGCAGACGCAGAGAAACTTCCTCATTCCCCCTCTATGCCAAGTAGTGACCTGGAAGAACTACACAAACCTCCATAAAGAACTGGTACGTATGCCAGATAATGGAATAACTACCAGGGGATGGACTGGAAAATGAAGTGCACAGACATCTCCTCACTCAAGGTCAGCACTGTTCTTGTCCTGAGACAATCACTTCCAAGGAAAGAAGAGATAGAAAGAGGAGGACAGTCAGAAAGAATCCTGCCCCTGGATACTGTCTGCAGACACAAGGGGGTAACAGAGCAATGAGTGAATGTTGACGTGGATGTGACAACCTGCTTAACTTCCCAGCAAGGTAGGGAGCCATGGGAGATGGAGATGGGGCAGTAATCAGGGCCTGAGTTTTCATGCGAGGTCATACTGTTTTCTCCTAGGAAAGAGAGTATCTCACCAGTTCTCCAGACAACTCTCATGCAGGGGTATCACACAATTGGTTGGCTTGGAAGGGACCTTAAAGCTCATCCAGTTCCAACCCCTGCCACAGGCAGGGACACCTTCCATAGAGCAGCTTGCTCCAGGCCCCTGTGTCCAACCTGGCCTTCAACATTGCCAGGGATGGGGCAGGCACAGCTTCTCTGGGCACCCTGTGCCAGCGCCTCAGCACCCTCACAGGGAAGAGCTTCTGCCTAAGAGCTCATCTCAGTCTCCCCTCTGGCAGGTTAAAGCCATTCCCTTGGCCTGTCCCTACATCCCTTGTCCAAAGCCCCTCTCCAGCTTTCCTGGAGCCCCTTTAGGCACTGGAGCTGCTCTAAGGTCTCCTCTTAAGGAGCCTTCTCTTCTCCAGGCTGCCCCAGCCCAGCTCTCTCAGCCTGGCTCCAGAGCAGAGCTGCTCCAGCCCTCACAGCATCTCCATGGCCTCCTCTGCCCTCGCTCCAACAGCTCCACGTCCCTCTTGTGCTGCTGCCCCAGAGCTGGATCAGGACTGCAGGGGGGGTCTCCCCAGAGCACAGCAGAGGGGCAGGATCCCCTCCCTGAGCTGCTGCTCACGCTCTGGGGGTGCAGCCCAGCACATGGGGGGGTTCTGGGCTCAAGCGCACACTGAAGCCGGGTCTTGGGGAGCTTCTCATCGACCAACACCCCCAAGTCCCTCTCCTCAGGCTGCTCCATCCACAGAACCACAGAATGGGCTGGGCTGGAAAGGACCTTAGGATCATCCACTTCCATCGCCCTGCCATGGGCAGCCTGTATTTGTGCTTGGGATTGCCCCAGTCCATGTGCAGGACCTTGCACTTGCATGACCGGGCCAAGTGCATGAGAAGTGCTTTCTTAATCTCAACCAACCTAAGTTCTACCACCTCACTATGAGATCAGTACATACATCGTCTGGGGGTATGAAATCACCCAACTCCTGTAACAGGGACACCATTAACCTCCAAGCTATTTAATTCCCCAGCACAACAATACAGCTTTATGAAGCGTTGCTTGTCGCTAATGACCCGACCACCACTTTTGTGAAGCTCGCCTCTAAAATGCACAGCCCATAGTTGTGGGTTTAAAAAATGACATTTCTTCTCTCAAAGCGTTGTTGGGAAGGAAGAAAATAACAATCCCGGAAGGAACTGAACTCCAGAGTACCATCGACCATACAAAGGAAAACCACACGAGTCCACGTTTCATCATACTCCTCCAGATTTTAAATAGATCAACAGATTTTGGAGCAGGGTGTGATTTTCTGCTAGCTATGCCCCTTCCAAATTGGCAACTCCACTGAATTCAGTAGCTTCTTATTCCAAATCCCAAACTCCGGTTGAAAATAGATCCCACAATGGAGGCCTACAGCTGAATATACTCTAGGGGAAAATAATCTCCTTTCATTTATTGCAAATTCATTTGCAGGACAGTATATCTTTAGCATAGACAAAACATATATATTATAGCAACAGACAGTTCATAGAATCACAGCCTGGTTTGGGCTGGAAAGGACCTTATGCTCAGGCAGTTCCAACCCCCCCGCCATGGGCAGGGACACCTCACACTAGACCATGCCAGCGAAGGCTCTGTCCAGCCTGGCCTTGAGCACTGTGAGGGATGGAGCATTTAGAAGTTCCCTGGGCAACACATTCCGGTGCCTCAGCACCCTCACAGTAAAGAACTTCTTCCTTATCTCCAACCTGAACTTCCCCTGTTTCAGTTCGAACCCATCACCCCTTTTCCCACCATTACAGCCCCTGATGAAGAGCCCCTCTCCAGCATCCTTGCAGCCCCCTTCAGATACTGGAAGCTGCTCTGAGTTGAAGAAACTCACATCCCACCAGTGAGATGAGCCTGAAACCTACAGCACAAACCTCTTGTTTTGTTGCTCTGAAACAGGAAAAGCCAAAACCCTCAGAGCTGTTAAAAGTCCAATCTGATTTGTTTAGATATCATGAGGTCTTAGCAGAACCCAACACAAACAGGATGTCTTGCACACCAGATACGTAAGGATTCATGTATGTATTTACTCCTAATATACCCACTCTCTCTCTATATATATATTATATTTACTCCTATATGCACCAGGTATATTTAGGAATAAATAGCTAACAACCGCCTAGTACAGACTAAAAATACACTGATGTAACACAACTCAAGTACAAAGAGAGCTCTTCCTACCTTCCAGATTATTAACAAACAAAGGAAGAGGGAAGGAAACTCGTACTCACTTTGTAACTCCCTCATCAACCTTGTTGTCCTGGAAACAATTCTTCTACCAGAGAAGTAGTACTTAACTACTAGAACATCTCCTGCTACTACTTTTTCTCTCCCCCAATCCTCTTCCTGCTCCCACACTGCTCTCCATGCTTGATAAACAGGCAGAAATGAATCTTTCCCATAAAATAGCACAGAAATTGCTCTCAGAAGAAAATATATCCTTCCATGTGAGTATGGAGCACTTATGGGACATCAGGTTTGCACGAAGCCTTTACAAAGGGTTGTAATTCTGTTGTTGCTGTTAAAATGACCCACTAACTGCATGTTTCATTTCAGGAGTATTTAGCCCTGGCAAAAGGTAACTGCTGATTGGAGAGCAGCACATTTGGCCAAGGGAGCAGAGTGAGAAATCCCAGCCTATGATCCACAGCCACAGAAATGCACAGCATGCTCTGTTAGAACAGCTCAGCACTCACTTGGAGCTGATAAAGAGCCCTAAATGCTCACAGACTGCAGCCCTGGACTGAAAAAGATCTGCTATATGGCTTCCTCTCTTGATCTCACCTACCATGAGCTTCCCTCCACTGTACTCACACAGACAAATGACACTGAGGACCCAGCTCTACTCTCAGTACAACTGATGTTCCCGAATACCCCATCAATGCAATGATTACTGCTTCCCCAAACGCTGCTCAGCTCTGACTGATCAGCCCAGAGGAGGACTTTGGGGTACCGGTTGATGAGAAGCTCTCCATGACCCATCTTCAGTGTGCACCTGAGCCCTGAAACCCATGTGTGGAAGGTGTCCCTGCCCATGGCAGGGGGCTGGAACTGGATGAGCTTTAAGGTCCCTTCCAATGCAAACCATTCTGTGACCCTGTGACTCAATGAATCCAGGTTACACACTGTCCTCTGGCCCACAGATCAGCCCCAGCAGCACAGCTGGTAGCCATGGGGTTAGACAAGCTTTCCTAGCCCCAAACAGGGCAGCCACATCCCAGCTGACCATCAGGAACAGCCCCAGCTCCATGCTGATCCCTAGGTGATGGCCAAGCCCTCATCAACACAGGCTGAAACCATGGCCAGGGGATGAATTACAGCATCCCGGTACCCAGAGCCATCCATGCCCTTCCCTTCTTCCTTTAGAATCGTTCCTTTTGAAAGTTCTCTCAGTGCTCCGGCTTGAACAGAAAACTTCACCTTAACTTTGACATGAAGAGCTCGTTTTAAGCATTCAGGTTTCCCCAGGAAACAGCAGCTTTGTTTCAGACCACAACCTCTCCCTCCACATTGCGCCGCCTTTTTGCTACACACCCCCTTTGTGTCAAGACACAGTAATTTGGCCTTACCCAAACTGCATCAATCCACTGCAATAAACACAAATACACTCATTTAAACACTTGCAAATTCTTCCTTTATAAACTGCCAATGTTTGAGCACATTTTGCCCTGACCTCTCAGCTCGCTGCCCATACACAGTGGTTTACAGTACAATGGCAGCATCTGCACTGCTCTCAGGTGGGAAAATCACAATACGCTTCCTTCTCAAATGAGAGCTGTTAATGCCCAAAGTTACTCCCTCAAATCCAAAAGAGGTTTGGTTGTTCCTTCGAAGCACCCATGGTTAAACAGTTACACTCTGCAGTTTATTCAGTGCAATATCTCTTAGTTCTTAACATCCCTCTGCTAAGGAGTAGATCTGTGTTTTCCTGTGACTGCCCCTAACTTCCAATGCGTTTAAAAGGTCCTCTCATGTTACCTGTTAATGCCAGTTATCCATCTATTTGCACTCTGGATTTTATGTAAGTCCTATCTGATAAGCTTTTGTATTAATTTTGAATTGTTTGTCCTCATTTCTACTTAACAAATGACTTATTTAATGTACGAACCTGATGCACCGCTCTCTGCCTTGTTTTGCTGTTGTGGTTTTATTCGAGATGCTGTGTTAACCCTTCGGTCTCCATGTATGCTCTTACTCCTTTGAGGATCTGCTCAAGAGATCATATGCTTATGGGTGAAATTAGCTGAAATCTCAATTAATTAAGATCTGGAGTTGCTGCCAATAAACCACCAGCACAAACAGGTCTCAGATCTCTCACAGACCCATAGGAGGGTTTCTTTTGGAAGGGGACTTAAAGCTCCTTCACCTCCAACCCCTGCCATGGGCAGGGACACCTTCCATAGAGCAGCTTGCTCCAAGCCCCTGTGTCCAACTTGGCCTTGAACACTGCCAGGGATGGGGCAGCCACAGCTTCTCTGGGCACCCTGTGCCAGCGCCTCAGCACCCTCACAGGGAAGAGCTTCTGCCTCAGAGCTCATCTCAGTCTCCCCTCTGGCAGGTTAAAGCCATTCCCCTTGTCCTGTGCCTGCAGGCCCTTGTCCAAAGCCCCTCACCCAGTCTTGAACTGCCTTTGCAAAATGCCACGGAGCATCTACCAGCAGAACCTGTCACACCATCAGGATCACAACCTCCCCCATGAAGGACCCAGTTGCTCAGGCAGCATTTCCTGCACAGACTCAGTACCAGGGTGTGCCATCAAGCAGTCAACACCTACTAAAGTCTGTCTTCAGGCATTAGAAACTGAGGGGGTTTGAGCAGCTTATCCCTCACACCACGCACAATGAAATTCCATGGTGGAGACAGAGGGGAGGAAGCTATTTGGAAACTCGGTACACGCATGTAGATATAAGATGATGAAAACTGTGGTGCCTTACAGCAGCAGCACTGCCGCATGTGTTACAAACACTGAATTCTGACTATTTCCAGCAAATGTATTTTTTCCCCCTTCTCAGCACTAGAAATTCCCCATGTATAACATCACTCTTCACATTCGAGCTCCAAACAGGACCAGGTTTAACAGCCCCCTCTTACAGAGTGTTTAGAGCCTCCCCGTGCTCTGGTACAGAAGCGCACTGCTATCTCAGGCTGGGAGAACATTCCTTCTCTAGATTTCTTCTTATTATTGCAGGCAAAAATTCCAAAGGAATTAAGGAGTTAAGGCAGGAAAAGGCTGATATCATGATTTTATCTAGGATTTGGAAGTGGTCAAGGCCAGGTTGGACACAGGGGCTTGGAACAACCTGCTCTAGGGGAAGGTGTCCCTGCCCATGGCAGGGGCTGGAACTGGATGCGCTTTGAGGTCCCTTCCAACCCAAACCATTCCATGATTTTTAGTGTTCAGTAGAGCTGAGTATGTTATTGGTGGGAGATGAAGGCATGGCGTGATGCAGCCACCACCACAAAGTAGGGCAGTGACAACAGCACAAGGGAAAAACCCTCAATGTGAAACCACTGATGCTGTTCTACCCTCCATACAAACCGAAGCAAACCCATCCCAACCCCTCGGACGGTTGTTTTTATGCTCAGTAACGCTATTAAATACCTACTAATGCTGATGCAGAGCCCATCTAAAACATTTCCTAACTACTCGAGGCTATTTTTCCTCTCAGCGACTCGCTGCAATGTCCATTTACCATATGAAATTACACCAGCTATTCCTTTCCATGGAGATATTTCCAGTGGAGTCAGCGGGGATTCAACAAGGCCATCATATAAATAGAAATCAGAAAACAGGAGTTCCATAAGAAACCACTCAGGTTTATTGGATTAAGAGGCACTTACGAGTGACTCACGCTGACACAAGCCTAGAGTGAATCCAATCTATTGGTGAGAAAAAGGAATCCAAAGGAAATCTTCCCTTTAGGAAGCCACCTCGGTGGGTTTATTACATGGAATCACATTAGCTGTTCCCTCCAAATGGGAGGACAAATAAATGAAAAGCTGAATTTTAGGTGTTTAATAGCATGAGTGCAGCACGTACCCAACAGCTGTAGCTGCCACACTGAGCACAATTAGAGCAGGATGGCAGAGCCCTGAGTGGAAGCACCGTTTTCCTATGTCAGTGCCACAATCCTGCACTCACATGTTGTGCCCAAAGGAGTGGGAAGAGGAGGAAAAGCCATTAAGCCACGTCACTCCAGTCTCCCTGGGAAAATACAGGTAGGTTGTATCAATTGACAAGGGGTGATGGGTTCAAACTGGAACAGGGGGAGTTCAGGTTGGATAGAAGGAAGTACCCTATTGGTTGAAGGCAGCCTTCTCGTATCTGAAGGGGGCCTACAAGGATGCTGGAGAGGGACTATTCATTAGGGACTGCAGTGATAGGACAAGGGATGATGGGTTCAAACTGGAACAGGGGAAGTTCAGTTCCCTGAACTTGCAGGTTGGAGATAAGGCACAAGTTCTTCCCTGTGAGGGTGCTGAGGCGCTGGCACAGGGTGCCCAGAGAAGCTGTGGCTGCCCCATCCCTGACAGTGTTCAAGGCCAGGTTGGACACAGGGGCTTGGAGCAAGCTGCTCTAGTGGAAGGTGTTCCTGCCCATGGCAGGGGTTGGAACTGGATGACCTTAAGCTCCCTTCCACCCCAAACCGTTCTATGATTCTATATATGATGGTAACTGTCGTGATTCCTTCTGCCTGTACACTGGGTCTGATATCCCATTTGGATATCCCCTTGGGGAACTCTGACTCGTCTCCAGGGGATGTTCCTGCATCTTAACATGCACTGAGGTGTTCTGGCACAGCCAAGTGAAGCAGCAAGGCTTTGCTGAAATCCTGAAGGATGCATTCACAGCTCTCACACCTCCTGTAAAGCAGGGCAGCAAGCAGGGAGGCTGCAACTGGTATGTAGCTTACTCCTATAAATAGCAACTAAGGAATTTGTTCTTTGCTACAATACCTCTTAATATTGCCATGAGGAACAAAGGTCTTTGAAGAAATGTGTTAGTAAACATTACATATGAAAGGAAAGTTGCAAATAGAAGCAAAGGGGACAGCGGACAGAGCATGAGGTTATGCACTAGGGACCTGGAATTGGACTGTCCTTTTTATCACCGATTGCTGTAATCTTAGAATCACAGAGTGATTGGGGTTGGAAAGGACCTTAAGACCATCCAGTTCCAACCCCTGCCACAGACAGGGACACTGTCCACCAGAGCAGGTTGCTCCAAGCCCCTGTGTCCAACCTGGCCTTGAACACTGCCGGGGATGGAGCATTCACCACTTTAGGCAGCCTGTTATAGTAATCAAACCCTACCTGTCTGCAAGGGTATTTGAAAGCCACATATCTGTGCCATCCTGGAAGCAAAGACACTGATCCATACACACAGCTGTAAATCACTGCGTATACAGATGAAAACTCATTTGTAGGAACCAGCTGCCCATGTGTGAGGCCAACCAAAGCTTACCAACCACAGACTGCAAGGCTGAAGTGACTGTCAGGTAGAGAACCACTGGCAGCTCCCACCCGTACCACCGACAGGTAGGATCAAGGACAGCACAACATCCAAGCACATCACCTGCAGGAGGCTCATCTTAGGCAGTTTTTAGGCACACTTTCCTTCTGGCATATGCACCCACTCTTACATTCCCATTAATGGCTGGTCTACAGTCCTAAAAAGCAGCACATTCTAGCCTAAGGGTAACTAAATTAGAGTGAGCCACGTTGAAGCTAAAATCAGAGTGAGAACTAAGTGCATTGCTTCTGCCTCAATAAAGATCTTCCCTCAGAGAGCCCCTGCACAGCCTAAGATCTATAAAAGAGCTTGTTACTTTATAGAAGCATGGGACCAGCTGGGTCAGGAAAGCCCTTCAAGCTCATCCAGTCCAACCATTCCCAGCGCTGCCAAGGCCACCACTAACCCATGGCAATGAGGGCCTCATCTCCACGGTGTGTGAACACTGCAGGGACGGTGACTCCAGCACTGCCCTGGGCACCTCTTCCAATGCCTGAGCACCCTTTGGGGCAGGAATTGTTCCTCAGCTCCATCTAAACCTGCCCTGGTGCAGCTTGAGGCCGTTTCCTCTTGTCCCATCCCTTGTTCCTTGGGAGCAGAGCCCAGCCCCCTCCTGGCTCCATCCTCCTCTCAGGCAGTTGTAGGCAGTGATCAGGTCCCCCCTGAGCCTTCTCTTCTCCATCTGAACCCCCCAGGTCCCTCAGCCCTTCCCCATCACACTGTGCTCCAGGCCCTGCTCCAGCTCCATTGCCCTTTTCTGTCCCCGCTCCAGCACCTCAGTGTCTTTCCTGCAGTGAGGCGCACAGAGCTGAACACAGGATTCGAGGCGCCAATCTCTCTGAATTTGGTCATGACCAGTTACGTCCTTGCCCAAGGACACCACGAATAAAGGTCAAAAATAATCCAGTAATCATACGTTTTAACATACAACAACCTATGGAGCACCAGAAGGGGCTGCAGACCTCAGCATGAAGAAATTCATAACAGATGACAATAGAAGTGCAAGGGGCAGCACACGATTTTGTCTGTTTGAAAGACAAGGTTAAGAAATCCCATCTTCTGTTGCAACGAGTTGGGTTTTGAAAGCACGACCTCCCTGCCCCTGCGCATTTGTCAGGTTTGGGTTTGGAGATATTCAAGGCTCAACATCACAGTAAAACACTGTAGAATCCTCAAATAGCTCAATTTTGTGCTAACCCTAATTCGTAATCACGCTGGCCTTGCAAGCATGGTGTGAAATGTGCTGAGCTAGACAGCTGGGAAGGGGTGGGTGTGAAGAGAGGGGGTGGTGTTGGGCTTTTATTATTATTGCACTTGTGGGATTCAACCCTTCCACTCCCCAAATCCATATTCAGGAGGCTGCAGGGAGGAAGAGGATGGGTTTACTGCAGATATTTGGTCAGGTTCTAAAAGCATCGGCACCTTCATTTGCAATGAATGAATTCGTCTACAGGAAACCTGGAGAGGGGCTTTGGACAAGGGCCTGTAGGGACAGGCCAAGGGGAATGGCTTTAACCTGCCAGAGGGGAGACTGAGATGAGCTCTGAGGCAGAAGCTCTTCCCTGTGAGGGTGCTGAGGTGCTGGCACAGGGTGCCCAGAGAAGCTGTGGCTGCCCCATCCCTGGCAGTGTTCAAGGCCAGGTTGGACACAGGGGCTTGGAGCAAGCTGCTCTAGTGGAAGGTGTCCCTGCCATGGCAGGGGTTGGAACTGGATGAGCTTTAAGGTCCTTCCAACCCAAACCAGGCTGGGATCCTACCATGAATCTATGATCTCCCTTCATAATTACTTTGTCACCACAATACATCTGTATTTCCAGCCTGGAGCCCTGAGTAAGATAAAAAGTTGTGCTGCTCGGACTATTTTGTCCATGTGGGGCTCTCTATAAAACTCTTAATTTCTTCAAAACCCTCCATAAGGTACCTACTGAGAAATGCTTTATAATGAACCCAATAAAGAAAATCCCCTGAGCTCAGAGTACTGCACAAAATTAAACCTTAACTCAAGTTCTAGGAAGGATCATCAGCTTTTCATGTAAAGCTGTAGTGAGATGACTGCAGCCCTCAACCCTACCTACCCATGCCTAGGTCTCATACTTCACTTCCTATCTCAAAGCAGTCATAACAGCAAGATGGGTTTGCTCTGTAATTTTCCTGATCTCAGTCAAACCCAACACAAAGCGTAATTCTGGTGGAACTTGGCTGTGGACTGAGGAAAGGAAAAGCATTGAGGCACTCTACCAAGTTTAGTGTGCTTTGACTACCTAAAGTATAGAAATCTCAGACTGGTTTGCATTAGAAGGGACCTTAAAGCTCATCCAGTTCCAACCCCTGCCACAGGCAGGGACACCTTCCACTAGAGCAGCTTGCTCCAAGCCCCTGTGTCCAACCTGGCCTTGAACACTGCCAGGGATGGGGCAGCCACAGCTTCTCTGGGCACCCTGTGCCAGCGCCTCAGCACCCTCACAGGGATGAACTGCCTTATATCCAACCTGAACTTCCCCTGTTTCAGTTTGAACCCATCACCCCTTGTCCTATCACTACAGTACCTAAAGAATAGTCCCTCTCCAGCTTTCCTTGCAGCCCTCTTCAGACACTGGAAGCTGCTCTGAGGTCTCCATGCAGCTTCTCTTCTCCAGCTTGAACAGCCCCAGTGTACTCAGCCTGTCCCATATGGGAGGTGCTCCAGCCCCTGATCATGCTCGTGGCCTCCTCTGGACTTGCCCCATTAGCTCCATGTCCTTCTTAAATGAACACTGGGTACTTGACACATGACGGATTGTCATCATGTGGTGTGCAAGCTTACATGGAATCATTTGGGTTGGAAAAGACCTCTCAGATCAAGTCCAATTGTTAACCCAGCATTGCCAAAGGCCACCACTGAACCATGTCACTAAGCACCACATCTACAGGCCTTCTAAACCCCTCCAGGGATGGTGACTCCACCACAGCCCTGGTCAGCCTGTTCCAGTGCTTGACTATCCTTTCAGGGTAATCTCCAGTCTAAACCTCCCATGGTGCAACTTGAGGCCACTTCCTCTTCTCCTATCACTTGTTACTTGGGAAAAGAGATGGATATAAACCTACCTACAACTGCTGTACATAACACAAGGAACATGAGCAAGTCAAGCCAGCGCTCAATGTCTTATGCAGCTATTGGTCAATGCTTTATTTTCCCCTCCTAATCTTCTACTCTCCACAGTACTTTAAAAGGTCACAACCCCACACACACCAAGAACTATGAAAAGCAACCCTGGGCTGTTTCATGGCTCATCTCCCAAGGTAACATGTTCAAGGGGACGCAATGCCACCGCATTTCAGCCTCTGTAATGGTTTCTTTAGGCAGGTACACGCTGTCTCAGATTATCTTGTGCGTGTCCCATTAATGAGATTAATCTGTTCAACACCTGATGATTCACTCACCCACACGCTGAAAGTCCACATGAAAATGACTCACTCTGTCCATAAGAACAATCACCTGGGATAGCAAAGTCCCCTCATCTTTTCCAGAGCAGGAAACTGCTTTCTTACGCAAAGCAAGTGGATGCTGCCCTGTTACACTACGAGTGACATGACAGAACAGCAGATATGGGCAATTTGTATAGTCCAGGCAACAATAAGATTACTTGAGAGGAAGTTTGTAAATAACCAAAGTATTGGCAGAGGAAACAGCAATGCTCCACAGTACCCCACTGGTTGAAGGCAGCCTTCTTGTATCTGAAGGGGGCCTACAAGGATGCTGGAGAGGGACTATTCATTAGGGACTGCAGTGATAGCACAAGGGATGATGGGTTCAAACTGGAACAGGGGAAGTTCAGTTCCCTGAACTTGCAGGTCAGAGATAAGGCAGAAGCTGTTCCCTGTGAGGGTGCTGAGACGCTGGCATAGGGTGCCCAGAGAAGCTGTGGCTGCCCCATCCCTGGCAGTGCTCGAGGCCAGGTTGGACACAGGGGCTTGGAGCAAGCTGCTCTATGGAAGGTGTCCCTGCCCATGGCAGGGGTTGGAACTGGATGAGCTTTAAGGTCCCTTCAACCCAAATCATTCTATGATTCTATTACTTTAATCCTCACACATCAAAGCCACCCATTTCCAAGGAAGGGATGCAGGCTCCTCCTCCATGACTTGGGACACTTCATACCCAGAAAAGGGCTCTGAAGTAACTGAATCACCCAGTATGGAATGCCAGTGCAAGGCAAAGCTGTCTTAAAGGCCTGGCTGACAATCGGCAGTGTTCTGAATCCCAAGCTAAATCCAAAGCTAGAACTTCATGTCCAGTTCTGACATCCACACTGTGAGGATGCTAAAGTACTGGGGAGCATTCAAAGAAGACCTCAGAAAACCGCTGGTCTGACTGGGATTAAAGGTCTCCTCTATTAAGCAGAACATGAGTGTTTGGACTTCGTTTTATAGGTACGTTGTGAATATGCTAAGTAACAACCAACCATGCAGTCTCTGGAGTGAAAGGCACAGCAAGATGCTATAGCTCGAAGCCAAACAAGCTCCAATGTGAAACAACTTGTCACTTCCCGGCAATAGGATTCTTAAATATCTATCCCTATTGGGTGTGTTTGGGCTGGAGAGCTCTCTAAAGGCACTCCAAAATGAACTGCTATGCAAAAATGCTGACCTTGCATACAAAGCCAGACTGCGTTACAAGCTTGGTATAGAGATATGCACCTAAACCGTGTCAAAAGCCAGCTAGGAAATCCTAGAACTAGTATTGAAGTTAATTGTAATGCTTCATTTTATTGTTACTGCTATGTAATGCCTACTGCTGTGTGCTGCCTGTGCTCTTTAAACTTGAAAGCAGCACTTTAAAGATGGTTTTCCTCCCCTTCAATAAACATAGCTGCAAAAATACAAGCATGGAAAACACCTGATCTGCTGTTTTCCTGTCACCTCATTACTTCATGGAAGCTAAAGACAGAAAGGAAAGGAAATATAGAACCTAAATAGGGTGAGAAATAAATGGATATTTCTGTATTATTAGAATATGAGGAGGATTTACGTAAAGAGAGGACATTAGTTTAGCCAAAAAAGCTATTAACAGAAGTGAACACAGACATGCTCGCTGCTTTCATGGCACAGCTCCCCCTTCCCTGCCCTCCCACCATCCAAACACCTTTTATTGCCATCCCTTCTGTCACTCCAGAGCCTGAAGCTGGGATGTACTTGGAGGAACGGGAGCGGACAGTACACACAGTTCAGTAACTCAGTAAGAGATCGGACTTTGAGAGCACATACTCTGCCTCCATCACTAACACGTGCACGGAGCATCCCGAGAGGAAAGGGGAATGGAAAGAACAAACTGATCAACATCACGACTGTGTTCTGGCAGATGAGTAACAGCAGAAGACACGCTGTAGGAAAAGAAGATTGTTTCTTAACTCAGAAATACAAAGGATATAGATTCTGAACACTGAAGCTGAAGAATCAAAATGAAAAGCACTGGTTTATATTTGACCCTTGATCTACACGGAAAACTATCGTCCTATAAACCACACTGTAAGCAGCATCTCTGATAGTGCTTATTGAAAACTCACAGGTTGTTCCTCAGGAACTGCCCTGTATGCATTTAACCTTAAATATTCATTATTGCTTATATATGCTGGGTCCTAAATCTTCAAACTCTCCGTTACAAAGATTCTGCCTTCTGGGATACCCAAACAGCTCAGGAGCGCAGCTCATTCCTCTGGTTTACTCCATCACTCTCCTGCCCTTATATCACATCCCTCTGAAACTATCACAGAATCACAGAATGGTTCAGGTTGGAAAGGACCTTAAGATCATCCACTTCCAACCCCCTGCCATGGGCAGGGACACCTCACACTAAACCATGTCACCCAAGGCTCTGTCCAACCTGGCCTTGAACACCTCCAGGAATGGAGCATTCACCACTTCTTCGTTCCTCTTCCCTGATGCATACAGCAAGTGAAATCATGCAGTACTGGACAAGGCACCCTAAACTTCCTGTTTTACTTCTAATTCTGTATTTTAAAAGATTAATTTTAACAGAAAAAGGCATAACTGACTCATTTTTGATTCTGACTCATCCTGAGGCTGTGGATTCCTATGTCAGACTCTCTATACTCTGAAGGTGGTCTCACAATACGGCAATTTCAAAGCAACTTTAGCATCATGACATTCACCAAGCAGGAAACAGTAACCGGTCACTATCTTCATTCTAAAGTGAGAAGAATGAAGCCCTCCTTCACTGAATATAGCAGGAGCTTTGTGCAAACAGAGCAGGTAAAATAAGGCACACTGCTTCACAGCAGATAAAAGCAGGGAAATTCCCCTCCTGGCTTGCACTGTTTGAACTACAGGCCTTGAACCTGGGGAACGCAAAACCCCTCCCCAGAGCAGGAAGAGATTAGGGCAGCTTCCTTCCCACAGGCCTGTGCTGGGGGCTGCACGTGGGACAGCACACAAAGCACATCCCAAAGAGGCGCCTGCTCCTGTGGTTTATTCCCTTTTAACACTCTGCAAAACCAAATACATGGGGCTTATGTAATAACTGCCAGTGTATCATTTACTCTGTGAGACTGAGTTTAACACCTTAAGGATGCAATCCGAGCAACCTAAGTGCATTCCAGCAGCCTGGAATACTAGTATTTCTGGGGAGCTTCATAGACTCATGGAATGGTTTGGGTTGGAAAGGACCTTAAAGCTCATCCAGCTCCAACCCCTGCCATGGGCAGGGACACCTTCCATAGAGCAGCTTGCTCCAAGCCCTGTGTCCAACCTGGCCTTGAACACTGCCAGGGATGGGGCAGGCACAGCTTCTCTGGGCACCCTGTGCCAGCGCCTCAGCACCCTCACAGGGAACAGCTTCTGCCTAAGAGCTCATCTCAGTCTCCCCTCTGCCACGTTAAAGCCATTCCCTTGGCCTGTCCCTACATCCCTTGTCCAAAGCCCCCCTCCAGCTTTCCTGCAGCCCCTTTAGGCACTGGAGCTGCTCTAAGGTCTCCCCTTACGGAGCCTTCTCTTCCCCAGGCTGACCCAGCCCAGCTCTCAGCCTGGCTCCAGAGCAGACACTGAAGCATTTAGCACAGTTTCTGAATATTGTAATTTTATGAGAATACTCCAAGTGCTCTGCATGTTTCTCCCAATTCTTGTTCCCAGAATTACCAGGTTACGTAAGGGATCTGGGGTGCCAATAATGGAACATTTTCTAGTCTCCAAGGTAGCACAGAAATGCCTGAAATTTGGCTGACATTCCTCCCCCCTCCAAAACCCAAACCTTAGAAGGCACAGAAAAAGATCTCTGAATGTTACTTATAAATAGTGTCATTAATTATCACAGAAGAAGCTCTGCCCCGTGAGGGTGCTGAGGCGCTGCACAGGGTGCCCAGAGAAGCTGTGCCTGCCCCATCCCTGGCAGTGTTCAAGGCCAGGCTGGACAGAGCCTTGGGTGACATGGTCTAGTGAGAGGTGTCCCTGCCCAGGGCAGGGGTTTTGGATGAGCTTCAAGGTCCCTTCCAACACAAACCATTCCATGATTCTATGATTGGAAAACTACAGGCTTAACTGTGCCCAAATCCTTGGTCAGAAACACTGACCGGCTCCTGCACTCCTGCCAGGTCTTTGATACCAAGGGAAAAGAAAAACAAGGGAAGAACAATAAGGACTGTTTGGCATCACAGCTTTCCAGCCTTTTCAAGATTACCAGCACCTGATGGGAGCACTAAATAAGTATACATTGCTTTAATGAAACATAGGAGCTAAACTGACACTTCCGTCTGAGATCACTGCAGCAAGCACGGTCAGATCAGCAAACAGTAAATCCTACAGGAGCACTTCTCCATGAATGACAGCAAAACACAGCTTTGGCAACTTACTGCTTCAAGCTCATTATGACCCTGGTCCAAAATGACTTTCAGTGGGAGACTTAGTGCTTTTCCTTAGCAAATGCCTACATTAACCATACAAAGGGCATCTTAACTACCTGTTCACAATGAAGAGGACGGTTAAATGGACCACAAGCTTTGTCCAAATACACAAATACATGTTAAAGGAACAACACACACACTGAAAAGTCCAAATACCCCCAAACACTAAATATTAGTGTCTTCAAGTTACTGTAAATCAAGAGCAGAAGATAACTGAACCAATGGCTACAATCTAAGCTATCAGAGAAGCTGCATGTCCAGTTCTGTATCCAAGCTTCTTGAGCTGCTCAGAACGCTTTGCCTTATGACTGCTTGTTATAGAGGAAGCATTGGGCACCAAGTCATTGCCCTGTATCTATACCTGTATGTATTTCTGGCACTGAGGACAAGTGTCACTGTGTAACCTGGATCCACACATCCCTGCCAGGATCAAAAGCAGCCTCCTCTTGTCCTCAAACTGGATGTAGCTCAGATTAGCTGGCCAAGCAGTGTCATGAGCGTGCTGAAAACTACAAGCGTGGATGGCCACAGGACACTTCAAACCCACTAAACCTTCTTTCCTTTAACAGTACAGGCACAGCTTGTTCCCATGTTGAGCACCAACAACTGAACAGGAAATTATGACCTACCAAAAGGGGTAATGACCAAGGAAAGGCAAATCTGCCATAAAGAAAAAGATGAATCCTGCAATGGACTGGATGGCACATACAGACTCACAGAGTGGTCTGCGTTGGAAGGGACCTTAAAGCTCATCCAGCTCCAACCCCTGCCACGGGCAGGGACACCTTCCATAGAGCAGCTTGTTCCAAGCCCCTGTGTCCAACCTGGCCTTGAACACTGCCAGGGATGGGGCAGCCACAGCTTCTCTGAGCACCCTGTGCCAGCGCCTCAGCACCCTCACAGGGAAGAACTTCTGCCTGAGAGGCTCCCCTCTGGCAGGTTAAAGCCATTCCTCTTGTCCTGTCCCTACAGGCCCTTGTCCAAAGCCCCTCTCCAGGTTTCCTGCAGCCCCTTCAGGCACTGGAGCTGCTCTAAGGTCCCCCCTTACGGAGCCTTCTCTTCTACAGGCTGACCCAGCCCAGCTCTCTCAGCCTGTTACATGCAGCCTTTAAACCTCGGAGCAGTGTTTTCTGCAATAGCAGTTTCATTGTCTACTCACCAAATACCTTCCCAAGCACTGGTACTGCAGGAATTCCTTTTCCTTCCTTCTCATCCCCTTCATCCTGAGCTCAGCCCCAAAATGTTTTGCACGGGCATGTGGTAAAACTAAGTTTAGATCTTTTGTAGAGTAAAAAATGGATCCAAAATGGATCCCTCTGCAGAATTAAAACCTCCAATTGCAGTTCTGTTCATTTATCTTTCAATACGGTTCATGTGCTGCTATTACAGTAACATATGGCAGGGTGTATTTTCTGAAGTTGGAAGATCTTCAAGGAAGAGAAGCAGCATCATTGTACAAAGCTGCTCATGCACCAAAGCAAGCTCTTTTCCAAGTGAATTCCACCTAAGAGTTTAGGATGCTAATCCTCTTCTACCAACACAAATACCCCTCCATACTGAGCACCAAGGTGTCTTTGCACGATTATCTTTAGACTGCTTTTCATGGCAGAACATCAAGAAATAACAACTATGAAGGAAGCTTAAGTTCTCCATGTAGAACAACGATGAGAAGAAGAGTAGCTCTTACTACTTGCTGTTTATAGAAGCACAGAATCACAGAATGGCTCAGGTTGGAAAGGACTTTAAGATCATCCAGTTCCAACCCCCTGCCATGGGCAGGGACACCTCGCACTAAACCATGCCATCCAAGGCTATGTCCAACCTGGCCTCGAACACCGCCAGCAATGGAGCATTCACAACTTCCCTGGGCAACCCATTCCAGTGCCTCACCACCTTACAGGAAAGAATTTCTTCCTCAGATCCAATCTAAACCTCCCCTGTTTTAAGTTTAAACCCGTTACCCCTTGTCCTATCACCACAGTCCCTCATGAAGAGTCCCTCCCCAGCATCCCTATAGGCCCCCTTCAGGTATTGGAAGGCTGCTCTGAGGTCTCCATGCAGCCTTCTCTTCTCCAGGCTCAACAGCCCCAACTTGCTCATCCTATCTTCATACAGGAGGTGCTCCAGTCCCCTGATCATCCTCGTGGCCTCCTCTGCACTTGTTCCAACAGTTCCATGTCCTTTTTATGTTGAGGACACCAGAACTGCACACAATACTCCAAGTGAGGTCTCACGAGAGCAGAGTAGAGGGGCAGGAGCACCTCCCTGAAACTAGTTTGAAACTACTCCAGCCATTAAGAGGCTCCCTTGAGCTCTCTGAAAAGTCAGACCTCCAGATGACATTCATCCTAATCCATCTGGATTAGATGGGTATAACCTTTCACAATGCAAGTTAAGTGAGATGAAACCCTCAGCTCCAGAGGGACCAGAGCTCCGAAGAGCTTCAGAGATGGTGTTTGCATTACAAATCTGGGAAGGAGTTACTGTAAACAAGGCACATACTGTATCACTGCCAACACCTCAACAGTGCTTCAAATCCTGCAACAAGAGCCTAAAATAGAAGATACTGGAAATGTCCTTCCTCAAACAGGCTCAGGACCCTCCCGAAGGTGAAAACAGACAATGTGAAGGAAGCAAACACGACCGTGATTTCAGTGAGCCCTGAGTAGTCCTCCCTCTTATCTGACCCACACTGGAGTAAACCTCTTCATTTCCAGGCCTCAGGAACAACAAATCCTGAGCATCAATGTCAGGCAGGTTTCTGCCTATGGAATGACTATGAGGTTGTTTCCTTGGGAATCATGGGAAGCGCTCACCATGGGACCTACAAGTTACTATAGTTGCTACAGTAACTATACAGTTGTATAGTTGCTACAACTCCTTGAATGAGTATTCTCCCAAACCACAGATACTTTGTGTTAATTTATCTTAATTATCAGCAAGCATTAAGTGGAAATACCCCGGATCTTCAGCATCCTGAGACCATTCCTGAGCATCCGTAGTCAATCTATACTTATTTGATGGGAACAAACTAACAGTGTGCTCTCACCATCCTTCAGTCCCCTAGAAAACACTGTCTTTCCCCAAGGGACCAGAGAACATCCCTGTGGAAGCAAACACCTGCATTCAGCCCTGGCTGTGGCATCGCTGGGTGGCCACAAGAGCATTTCCAGCCTGCTAGAACTGAGACAGATCAGCACTAAACCCCAGCTCCACACCGTAACCTACACAGCTTGCAGACCAGCTTGCATTCCTGTAGAGGAAGCCACACATAGGCCAAAAGGGAACAGAAAGAGTTCATTAACCTCAGCCCCAAAGGCTGCTTCTGAGTCTGTGTTTGCACTTAGTGGTATTGTCCATTCACCCACACACAAACCTGAGCCTGAGCCTTCTCATAACGTGGAAGGTAAAGCACCACAAAATTTCCAGCCAGTCAGATCAGTCGCTTGGATGAACAAGCACTAATTAATATGCTAAAAGACACACTCCAAAGGGGTTAGTTTGGGGCTTTATTGGGTTGGGGCTTGGGGTTTTTCTTTGGTAGGGTATTAATAACCCCAGACTGACACCAACTCATCTTAAAACCCCAAAACCAGCTCAATTGATACAGTGCCACTGATCAGACAGAGCAATCAGAATGCGGTAACACACAAATTAAACCTGACCTTTAAGGGCAGATTTATCTCACCCCATTTCTTCTGGTGAAGATGTTGGGGGTTTCCTCATGCATTTTAGCTCTTTGGGACACCCAGCGTGGAGACGGGCACTTCCAAAGCACAGCCGAGCCTGTTGATCCCATCTTGTCATGGCTATTCCATGGAGTGGAAGAACTGCTCTTTGGCAATACTTGTCTCTCTACACCTTTAAAGGAAGTAAGTGATTTTTAGAGGTTAAGCATGCCAAAACACCACAGTATACACAGAGCCTGGCTGGTCACCGATGGATCTGGATCTGGATCCTACCGATGCATCCAGATGCACTGCTGCCATCCCACACCTCAGCCACACAACCCCAGCTCTATCACTATTCCTGCGTTCCCCACACCTCCCAGAGGCCCTGCAGTGGGGTTGACATGGTGAGAAATGCAGGCAGGACCTGATTACATCTCAAGGTTGTGGATTTCTCCACTGATTTACTCCTAAGAGAGGAAGGAAAACCAGGCGAAGCTGCCAGCCACCCAAACCACACCGCGCCGCTCCTCACAAACACCATTTCCTTCGTATTTCACTTTAAATCTCACTCATTTTACCCTTTTAGGTCACAAAACTCCCTCTTTGTTTCACCCACAAGGGCACTGCAAGCCATCTCCTTGCTCTTCATCACGCCACAGTGATGCACATCGCTCTTTCTTAAGCACCCCATTGACTGACAACTGTCTACAAGTGAGAACACCAGTTCCCACTATTGAAACACCAGAGTGGCCTTCAATCCACTCAGCTTCAAATGTCTACTAGGGCTCTATCAGCATTCCGGGTGTCAATCCCCACTTGCCAACCGGGAGGAAGACAGACAGGGACCCCTCTGACCACATGGAGATGCTGATAGTAGGGTGAACCAAACTGCTCCTTCCACTGGCTGAGGGCAGCACCCATTGTTGAACATTAGCCTGGTGCCATTTTGGCTGGTGTAGAACATTCCAGCTGGATGAGAGCCATAATCCCATATGGAGAAATCCTCTGGCAGGATCCATGTCAGACTGATTTGAGTATCTCAGAGTGCAGGGAAGCTCATAAAGCTCAAACCCTCGTTCCAAGAAAGGACACAGAACCAAGCTCAACAGGACAAGGAGGCTTCCCAGGTCCAGCCTGAAGCAGAAAATAACATCATGGCCCCATGCATGGCAGCAGCAAGGGACAAACATCACCTTTTGAGATGTGCTATCAGTGACAAACATCACCTTTTGAGATGAAGGTGGCTCAACTGCAGGATTCAGAGGGCCAGATAAGCTCTCAGCATTGGCAGTGATGCAAACACTGCCTTTTTAAGACACCATTCATTACCCCTTCTTCAAATTCTCAACTCCCACAACAGAAGCAAGGCTTGAGCCAGCCCTGAACTGTGTGCACCATCTCCAGTGCTGGAGAGTGACTACAACACACTCAAGTTCTCTATTTGAACCGCCAGCTTTCTCTATTTTTAGTTACACAACTAAAAAATCCCTGCTTAAGCAGAGGGTTGGCCAAGATGACCTCTGGTAGAACCCTCCTAACCTCAAGCTTTCTGTGATTAAGAGAAAAGGAAGCTTCACTAGAGGAAACTATAAAGAACAGGCAAGAAGGTGAAGGTTTCGGGGGCTGACAGCTCGCTAAAGGCCTCGTGTTGCATAGGGAAGAACAGGGAAAGTGTAACTCCAAAAGAAAGAAAACGAAACATTAAGCATGCAAAAGGATGTCCTTCAGAAAGTGAACTCACAGGACCACAGAATGGGTTCGCTTGGAAAGGACCTTAAGGTCATCCAGTTCCAACCCCATGCCATGGGCAGGGACATCTCACACTAAACCATGCCATCCAAGGCTCTGTCCAACCTGGTCTTGAACACTGCCAGGGATGGAGCATCCACAGCTTCTCTGGGCACCCTGTGCCAGCGCCTCAGCAGCCTCACAGGGAAGAGCTTCTTCTTTATATCCGGGATACCAGGAAACCACAAAAGCCTCAGCAAATGCCATGCATTAGATTTTCCATGGCAGGGTTTTGGAGGGGTGCTGCAGGGGTGGTTCTGTGAGACGCTGCTAGAAGCACCCCCATGTTCAGTAGATCCAACACTAGCAGCTCCGAGCTGGACCCACCACTGGCCAAAGCTGAGCCCAGCAGTGATGGTGGCAGTGATAATGTGTTTAAGGAGAAAGTTGTTGCACAACAGCAACTGCAGCTGGAGAGGAGTGAGAACGTGTGAGAGCAACAGCCCTCAGACCCCACGGTCAGTGAAGGAGGAGGGACAGGGAACTCCAGGCACCAGAGCAGAGATTCCCCTGCAGTCCACAGAGCACCCCCTTGCCAGAGCAGGGGGATGTCCGAAGGAGGCTGTGACCCCATGGGAAGCCTGCACTGGATCAGGCTAACGGTAGGACCTGTGGCCCTGTGGAGAATGGAGCCCACACAGGAGCAGGGGAAGAGCGTGGAGAGTCCTCCCCTAAGGAGGAAGGAGCAGCAGAGACAATGTGCAATGAACTGAGCACAGCCCCCATTCCCCATCCCGCTGCACCACCCATGGGGTGGAGGCAGAGGAACTGGGAGTCAAGTCAAGCCCAGAAGAAGGGAGGCATGGGGGGAAGGTGTTTCAAGTGTAGTTTTATTTCTCATTACCCTACTCTGATTCGATAGGCAATAAATGAAATACATTTCCCCAAACTGAGCCTGTTTTGCCCATGATGGCAATTGCTGAGTGACTCCCTGCCCTTATCTCAATCCACAAACCTTCCATTGTGTCTTCCCTCCCCTGCCCAGCTCAGGAGGGCAGTGGCAGAGCAGCTCTGGTGGGACCTGGTCAACCCATCACAATCATGTTTCAATCTAAACCATAGGACACTGAGAACTGATGTGGCAGGAGACAGCTTCATCAAATACACTGAAAGTTAGAAGCTGGTCAGGAAGTCTGCTGGGCTGATAGGTGATAAAAAGGTACAAGATTCAACAAGTGACAGCCATGGGGAGGGGAAAGAACCTCAAAAACCCTTTCTTTGCCACAGGAAAACCCAAATGAATTCACCATTCAGTACGTAACAGCTTAGGGACCTTCCATCAGCAGAGAGGACAAGGAGAGGGGATCCTCTCCTTAAGACCTGTTACACAACAAAGCCCACCAGGGATAAACTACCCCGGAGAACATGGCCTCAGCCAGATTCCCAAGGAAACCAGGATGCCAAGTGATGGGCTGCAATGTGCAGGACACACACAGGAGGGCTCTGAAGCAGCTCTGATTAATGGCATATTGTGAGTCCCGGGAAGTCAGCAAGAGCTCCTGAAGCAAACTCGGCAGGAGTGCAGGAAGGAGGAAGGTGTTATTGATCACCAGCTCATGGACACAGAATGACAGAATCATAGCACAGTTTGGGCTGGAAAGGACCTTCAGATCATCCAGTTCCAACCCCCTGCCATGGGCAGGGACACCTCGCACTAAACCATGCCATCCAAGGCTATGTCCAACCTGGCCTCGAACACCGCCAGCAATGGAGCATTCACAACTTCCCTGGGCGACCCATTCCAGTGCCTCACCACCCTCACAGTAAAGAATTTCTTCCTCAGATCCAATCTAAACTTCCCCTGTTTCAGTTTGAACCCATTACCCCTTGTCCTATCACCACAGTCCCTAATGAAGAGTCCCTCCCCAGCATCCCTATAGGCCCCCTTCAGGTATTGGAAGGCTGCTATGAGGTCTCCACGCAGCCTTCTCTTCTCCAGGCTGAACAGCCCCAACTTTCTGCTGAGAACAGAGCTGTTTATACACACACAAAGCAGTAAACTCCTGTACAGGTCTGCAGTTAAGACCTCTCTCATTAAACCTCACAATTAGGATACAGTATGAGGTCTATTAAAGATAAAACATTAAGTGCATCAACGCAGTTATCCTCAGCCCTTTCCTTCCCGCTTGCTATTATACAGCGTGAGAGAGAAAATGGAACATGAAATTCAAGTGCATTAATGCAAGGCTCTGTGCTGGGAATAGCTGACTGCACATAGAAAATGATGGGCTCCAATTCTCCAATTTAGCTTTTCCTGATTAGGAAAGACCTCGAAGTCACTGTAGATCGCTTTCTGAAAGTGTGGTTGACACAGGGGTTGATAACAGGAGCACTGGAGAAGCAAACAGGGTTTCAGGAGTAATTAGGAAGGGGACACACACAGCATCAGGAAGCAGCAAGGTGACACTGCACATCCCTATCCTGAACTCTGATGGGTTGGACATCAGCATGGAAAGGGGGTAACACGGGGAAAGAACAGGGAAAATGGGACTTACGGAGTAGCGTGCACATGAGGAGAGATAGAACTGAGCAGATTCTTCAGCCTGGAAAAGAAAGGGCTGCAGGGTGATGGGTTCAAACTGAAACAGGGGAACTTCAGCTTGGATATAAGGAAGAAGCTCTTTACTGTGAGGGTGCTGAGGCACTGGCACAGGGTGCCCAGAGAAGTGGTAAATGCTCCATCCCTGGCAGTGTTCAAGGCCAGGCTGGACAGAGCCTTGGGTGACATGGTCTAGTGTGAGGTGTCCCTGCCCATGGCAGGGGGTTGGAACTGGATGACCTTAAGGTCCTTTCCAAGCCAACCCAAATCATTCTGTGACTCATTCGGGACTGGATATACAGAAGCACAACAGGAGCAAGAGACAGGCACCACACAAACACCTTGAAACAAGCATTAGCCTTCTTCTCAGGGCGAATACATACCCTGTGTAATGCACAGCTCTTGGACATCAAAGACAACAAAATGGGTTGACACGGGATTAATCCATGGAAGCAAACACGGGGTTGTGGTTCAGGGCTCCCGAACTGCAGGCTGCTGGAAGGCTCCGTGACTATGCCATGTGGAGCAGCACAGCATTCCCTTTTCTTCCATGCTTCCCTAAGCTGCAGCAACAGGCTACCATCAGAAAGAGTTTTATGCTACAGGTCCCTTTGATCTGACCCAGTTTTCTTAATACCACATTAAATGTTTGCTATGTTAATGTTAGAGAACAAGTAACAGTTCTATTGCTAAGGTAATTACCCCCACTTCATCATCTAAACCCAGCGCACATTTACGATTGTGAGATTTATTCAACTGCTTAATTTCCATTATTCAACATTATTTTGCCATATACTGGCAATGCAGAGAGAGATGAAAAGTTAAGCACCAACCACGCTGCTTTTGGAAGAGCCCATAAAATCAAGGTGCTATGCTGTGAATGAAGTGGGTTTGGCCCTTCTAAACATTCAGGCACCCAAAAAGGTGAATCCCTTCCCCACCAGATCTTTCTCAAAGGTGACATTCCAGATCCACAGCCTGATGATGTATCTTACATAGGAAATCATCCATTCCTCCCGCAATTTCCTACTATAACCCCACATTCCCAGTGACATGACTACAAATTGAGCTGTGCCCCCTGTAGAAGCAGATGTACCCACTTTTGGCAGGACTCAGTGCCATTTCAGCGCTTCTTTCCATTGGGATGTGTGCTGGGATCTGTTCCCAGCACTGTTCAATGAATTCAGAAATGACATGAAAAGGGCTCAGCAGTGAGATGTCAGCGTTTGTTGATGATACAAAGTTATTCACAGTAACAAAGACAGCAGATGGGTAGGACAAACTGAGAAAGGACTGGGCACACATCACTGCCTGGACAATACAATACAGCAGTGAAATCCATAAAGCACCTCAATGAAGTTAAGTGTGAAGTTAAGACATCTGGAGAAGGGGAAAGCGGTCCTGACTTCACCTACAGGTCAACAGGATCTGAACTGACTCTTAAACACATGGAGATAGCAGACAGGGATGAATGACACCTCTCCCAGTACAAGCAGTGTATTTTCAGTGTAGCTCAGGTTCAAAAGCTAACAGAAGCATCTGGTTCCTCACTCAACAGGCTGCTATGTCAGTTACGCAGTGGAACCACAGACATTACACCTAATACTCCTCACGGCTTGAAAGGGAGATTTCACAAGTCCTGAAGACAAGTCCAGTAAATATCACATAAGAAGACCTCCAGCTCAGTAAATCCAGGTACTACACATCTGGAGATCGAATAGCATTAAGGAGGATCCTATACTGTCATTCCATTCCTGCGCTCCCCCATTACCCCCCCTTGGCCACTGCTGCAGACAAACTACTGCTCTAGATGAGTATAGGAGAACCACTCCTACTCCTACAATCGTGTTGTCTAACATGGGTATAATATCCCCAAGAACTAAGTGCTAGCACCTCTTCTTGTCTGTTACAAATACCCCAATGTCCATTGCAGACAGCAGTTTAAAGCCACATTCCACCTCTCTACCAGATATGATGCTGTAATTCTTAAGTCTTACTTTTAATAGCAGGAAGAGGAAAAAGACATGGAGCCTAACATAAGGAATTCAAATCACAAAGGGGGAGACGTGAATAGATTAATACAAGCAATTCTACTTCTAAAAGTAGTATTTTATTAGTTACTTCATTGATTCCCAAGGCTAAACTGGTCCCAGAACGATGATAAAGCAGACTGACCTTTTCATTCTATTTTGGACTTCCTGAACTACACTGAGAAAGCATCTCCAAACTGCACAGCACTAATAGCTGGTGGGGAGAAAGGTATCTCATAACTAAGCATCAAGTCCATCATCTAGTAGGTAGTTCTATCTGCAAAGCCACTGAGATAGCAACGCTGATTTGATGCCCATAAACCTCTCACCCACCTAAGTGTGGTAAAACTGTTCTCTCATTTTGAAAGGGTGCTGTAACTGCTGTCACTGCTCTGAGCAGTGACTAGGCACTTGGATGGATACAAACACCACACTGGAGCACAATGCGTTTTACTCAACTTCCTTGGTTTTATAGTGGTACTGATAGGCAAAACTAGTGTCTTGCGTTGATGCATCTGGAACATGTTCATTATCACTTTGGGACAGGTGATTTTAGCTCTCTTCTGGTCTCCAATGAGCCAGAGATGGTTCTAAAAGCCTGTCCTGGGTTCAGCAGTAGCAGTCATTTTTCTCCTTCTTGGTAGCTGGTGCAGTGCTGTGTTTTTGACTTTCAGCCTGGGAACAGCGCTGATCACACCGATGGTTTCAGTTACTGCTTAGAATGTTTGGTCTGACCAAGGACTTTCTGAGCCTCATGCTCTGCCAGGGAGGAGGGGAAGCTGGGAGGAAGCAGAGACAGGACACCTGACCCAAACTGACCAAAGAGGTATTCCATACCACAGCATGTCATGCCCACTATATAAACTGGGGGCAGTTACCCAGAAGGCCCAGATCACTGCTGGGTCGGGCTGGGTATTGGTCTGCGGGTGGTGAGAGGTTGTATTCTCTTCCCTTGTTGTTTCCCTTATCATCACTATTATTGGTGGCAGCAGCAGTGGTTTCTGTTACACCTTAGTTACTGGACTGCTCTTATCTCAACCTGTGGGAGTTACATTCTTTCCATTCTCCTCCCCATCCCTCTGGGAGCACGGGAGAGGAAGGGGGGGAGTGAGCGAACAGCTGCGTGGTTCTGAGTTAGGGCTGGGCTTAAACCACGACGAAGCCTTAAGATACATAACTTTACATGGTGTCCCAGTGACCGATGCTCCCAGCACCATTCTAGTCCTCTGGGAAAGTGAAAATCTCTTCTACAACCTGTTAATGGGATGCTTGATGCGTCTGCCCAAAAACCTCCACACATCTAGGGGTCAGGTCACCAAAACACATCCTAAATAAAAGGGTTTGTTCATTATCAGAGTTCCCTCCTCCACTAACAGGAAGGTGACTTGCTGCTTATCCCTCTTTCCCTGCTTTTCCTCCCTATGTTTACTCTGGGCTCCCCTTGCCGAAAGGAAAACTCCCTTTGACAAATCCCACTGTGAAAACTCACCTGGATTTCCAAACAACAAGAAAGTGTTACCTACCCCAGGAAACAGTCCTATCTATTTAGCAATAGGTATTTTAATGGCACTTTCAAACTACCACATTGTAACTGACTCTTTCAATACAGTTGTTCTGACAGTATAGAAACACAAAAAAATGGCACCACTGTACTAAAATAACCTTTAGGAGAACCACCCTATCACTATTCCCACTCTCTTCCTCCCAAAAGGACATCAAGCTCCTCAAACGTGGAGCATAACGTGAATCTTCTGTTACAGGAAGCAGAGTACGAAGACAATATTACTTTTTATGGGTGCAAACAGCACTAATTCTTAATAGCCAAAGCCACAAAAACTCCTTCTATGCACTCAGTCGCTTACTGAACAAATCACTGCTCCTCAGTTTCTACTCCCTGTAGAACTTCTCAGGGACTCTTACAAGATAACCTATACACAACATCAGACATCAACCCTGCTTTGCCACTGTATTTTTCCTTCACACAGTCCAGCTGCCTAAATTTAGCCCTGATGTTTTTATTTCTATTAGGAACCATGTGAACAAACTCCATGTGGCTCTTCAGTATCCTTGATACGGAACCACGGGCTTGTATATAAAGTCTGGAAAAGCTGCCAGGGTAAAATGTCTGAGTTGGGATGAGGAGGAGGAGTACGTGGGATGTACCAGTAATCAAGTGCAACTCCACTCAGCACGGGAAGCTCTGGATTGGGAATGCAGTGTGGGGATAAAAGCACAGATGAGTACTCACATGAGTACTCTAGTTATGCACTGCAAGTTTGTGAAGTGTTAGACACTGATGCCGTATCAGTGGTCCAGGCTGGACCAGCAATGGGGAGAGAGATAGTCCTTTTTAGAGGGACCTTTCAGAGGTAAGTCATCCATCCCTTCAAGAGGGTCTGGAACAGGTACCTTCAGGGGGCTGTTCACCATCTGCTTCAGCAGTACCTGGAAACTGAAGTTTCAGATTAGAATCTAACCCTCAGTATTTGAGGTAAGACATCACAGAGGCATCTGCATGGACTTGTAGGGGTGTCCAAGAGGAAACTTCTCCTCTGTGTACGCTCTTGGGAATCCTGCACCACTTCACATCGAATTGGATGAGCTTAAGATCCTTTCCAACCCTAACTATGCTATGATTGCTACCTGTGTATTACATCAGTCTTACACAAACACACATACATGCTCTTTCACAACTACCCACTTCCATCTCTGAGTTACTCAGACTTCTTGGAAAGCAAACCGTGTGGATCCACACACACACCAACTACCCCCACTCTACATGCGCCACATCTCACTTTGGTTCATCCTCACTGTGCTTGGTGCAGCCGCTTCAGCAGCAAACTCCTTTCACATCTGAATCCAGTTTTGGGGAGACAAACACACCTTCCTCAGCTCCATACTGAGAGGAACTGTACAGCCTGAAGAATTACTTCAAAAAGAAAATCAATTTGGCAGCTCAGGAGTGCTGACAATGAACCAGTGAACTGGAAATGAAGTATTAAGGTTGAAAACTGCGCTTGTAACTCAGCTGCTACCTACAAGCGTAGCTTCTTAGATCCTCTAACAGCTGTAAAGGTGACAGTGGAGAGGTTCTATTTGTATCCCCTCCAATCACAAAGCTGCCACACACAGCTCCTACTTCTTGGACCCACCGTATCTAAAGCACAATGATTCTCTTGTGCTGTGGAAGGGATGGAATGTGAAATCCCATCCATCCACATCCCAACAGAATCCCACAAACATTTTGGCAGTTCCAATTTATTATGTAAAGCCCAGATGGCATCCCAAATATTTCTACTTCAAAATTTAGAACTTCTTTTTTTTGCTCAAAATAAACGACACAAAAGCATCACGCCTCAAATGAATGACACAAAAGCATCAAGCAAGGTATCCAGACTTAACTGAACAGCTATTTGGGCTATGGGAAGAACGTGAATGTGGCTTGCTCCATTTAACTTCACTGTCAGAAATGGAGATGATTTTCTCTATTCAAATACACTTGAATGACTGGCAAAGAAGGAAGATCTAATAAGCAGATACATCCAGGAACATACTTTGAGGAGAACACTTCCAGTTAGCTAAAGCCTCACATTGCTATCAACTTCTGGAGCCATGTTTCAAGCTTTCAGAAGCAGACTTGCTCTTTTTGTTGCTCTGACTCTAACAGACTTCCCCTGCTTACCTTTTGGGTTTCTCTATGCAATTTCAGTTCTGAATGTGGGCATGTGGTCTTCAAACTGCTGCTTCTCCAAAGAAGCTAAACCTGATTATCGATGCAGTTTCAACACCAACTTAATCTCTGTGTACCCTTTAAGCTATGGGATAAAGATCGATCCTTGATTCTGACAGTCATTTTGCAGTGAGCCCACTCCTACATTCCTTTTAGATCTATCACTTCACCGAATGCCAAAAGAAATCTCAGCGTACTTGGCATGAAGGCTGCAATTCCTATATTTATGCTCCCACTAATGTATGCTCCATTTTAGTCCTTACCAGCTTAAAATCACCCGTGAGGAAAGATGCTATACAGTGCAAAACAGTTCATGCAACTGTTTCACTGATGCGAAATACTCTTCACCCACGTTACCCTTCCATCAGCACCTTCATCCTTGATTTTCTCTTTAAATACCCCCAAGAAAAGGAACAGAGAAGGATCCATAGTAATTTTCTTAAAGGAGCAGTATACAGTCCCATTAGGGTTGCTGCTCCTACTCCAACTTGCAGCATCTCCAGAAAAGAAATCAGTACTTTTTAATTGTACTACCTTAACTTTGCTGGCAGAAGCACATTTGATTCTTCAAGACAGATGAAAACGAAGTGCTCTTTCCAGGCAAGAATTCCTTATATCTGGCACAGTAACGCTCCATCCTTTTTAATTATTCCACAGGTGGTTGCCTTGGAAACTGCCGAGTAGCTCTTGGATTTGAGGGATCCAGCACGCGGAAGCAGCAAGCCTTTGTAGCCACGGCATTCGCATCCGCGTTGGCTGCAGCAGCGGGGCGGCAGAACGGACGTGAAAACCTGAAAGAGATGCTTAAAATTAACCAGAGATTCACCATATTGCTCAATTCCCCCCAAAATAACATGTGAGGAATGTCGATAGCCCCTTATAGCAGTGGATACAAAGCACTGCTTCAGAGGAACACTGCGGATACAGCTTCCCAGCACTGAGCATCACCTTCAGGAGGACAGCACTAAAACACTGGTGCGGAAGGTGCTCAGGAGTTCAGCTCTTCAGATCAAGCAATATGAGCTTCTCCTCAGCTTGCACAGAGACCTTCCTGAGTGTCTGGTCAAGCCACTGCCTGAAATTCAGTGCTATTGTTTTTCTTTGAATAAAAATAGAGTCCCTATTAATAGCTCTCATCATGAATGCTGAATCACTGTATTTTGTATCATACAGCAAATTGCTTCCAACTTCATTTAGCCTTTAAAAGCAGGCAAGTTGTGTTTGCTTAAAGCACAATTAAAAGCCTGGCAAAGCAGCTGATTAATTCTGCATTCATGCAGCTTGTATAAAGTACACAAGAATCTTCCTTTTCCCCCCTCTCTGATTTCTCATTATTTCAAAAGCTGAATATTTGGCATTCAAAGCCACCCAGAACCAAACAGAAACCCCACCACAAAACCAACCCAAAACCTAATTACATTTCTTGTCATTGGTCAGAGTTATGAAATTCAGTTTTTCAAGCATCATTTGTCTCCTCACATTCACATCGCTAACACAAGAACCAGGTTAACAGTAAGCCTTAGGAAAAGGATATTCACTAAGGCTCTCAGTCACGCAGATGGTCCCTCCTGCACTCATAGCTGTAGGATAGGGAGAATCTGTGAACACATCCCAAGCTGACAGTGATTTCTCAAGCCCTCACACATAGGATCATAAAACAGGGCTAGAAAGGACCTTAAGACCACCCAGTTCCAACCCCCCTGCCATGGACAGGGACATCTCACACTAAACCATGTCATCCAAGGCTATGTCCAACCCAGCCTTGAACACCGCCAGCGATGGAGCATTCACAGCTTCCCTGGGCAACCCATTCCAGTGCCTTACCACCCTCACAGTAAGGAATTGCTTTCTCATATCCAATCTAAACTTCCCCTGTTTAAGTTTGAACCCGTTACCCCTTGTCCTATCACTACAGTCCCTAACGAAGAGTCCCTCCCCAGCATTCCTATAGCCCCTTGCAATGTAAACACTTTCATCTGCAGTATGAACAATTCTCCTGGCAGAGCCTAATGGAAGGCAGCTCCATGGAGGTGGGTTTGCCTGCACCTTTCCTTAACCACACACCTGAAGCCACAAGGATGTGGCTGTGCATTCCAGAGCTGAGTTTTATCAGAACAAAGTAGCTGCAGTAAATAAATACGTGTTTATCTCACAGAAATGAACAAAGGGAGGAAATAGAAAGGAAGGGTTTATGAATGATCTCGCTGTGGCCTTCTGGGGCAGGTTCTCCCCTTTAGGCTTGCTCTCAGCCTGGCAACTCAGCGCACTTCTGGTTTGCATGAACCATCACAGCCTGCTTTGGTCCCAGGGGGAAATAACTGCTCATGTGTCTATTCCTGCCTGTTCCATAGGCCTCCCTTCTACCACTCTGCTCCTGTAGACACTGCCAAAGTTACAGCAAACCTCAGGATCACTGAAAACCCATCTTTGAACTTCCTGAATAAGCAAACTGCATTGCCACCATCCCTCCTTCCTTCCTTCTTGAATCAGCTGCTTGAGTGACAGAATAGGAAGCAATTTTCCTTGCCTCCCCTCTTCATCAGGAACTGCAGCAACAGGACATGGGGTGATGGGTTCAAACTGAAACAGGCATAGTTCAGGATGGATATAAGGCAGAAGCTCTTCCCTGTGAGGGTGCTGAGGCGCTGGCACAAGGTGCCCAGAGAAGCTGTGGCTGCCCCATCCCTGGCAGTGTTCAAGGCCAGGTTGGACACAGGGGCTTGGAGCAACCTGCTCCAGTGGAAGGTGTCCCTGCCCGTGGCAGGGGTTAGAACTGGATGAGCTTTGAGGTCCTTTCCAACCCAAACCATTCCATGATTCTATGATTCAGTCTCACCACGGACAAAGCAGGTTTAAGTAGTCCTACACAGGTTGCCTCCTTCCTGGTGGGCTCTGTCATTTCTCTTTGCTTCCTCCTTTCCAGTCACATAACCTGCCCCTTTACGAGCAAGGTTTCTGAAAGACGAACTGACAAGAGCATGCATTTTCCTTCCCTCATTCCCCAGCAGTTTCAGAAGTGAGACCTGTTTAATCCTCCCTGCATGCAATTCAGGATGAACCCGAGTTTTCTCAACTGCCTTATTCCACCAGCCCAGGGTCCACTTCCCATGTACCTCCATCCTCCAGGAGAGGCAGCCTACGGCCCCTGCAAACATCAGGTCTGGTTTGCTTGGTGTCTTGTAGGCCATCTCCCTGCAGAGGTGCCACGCCAATTATACTGTGGAACACCAAGAACATTTTCTCTGCTCCTCCTCTTCACAATCTCTTGCATGTTCTGTTGATGCAAACAAAACCCTTCTTCCTCCCCATTTCTCTCGAGTGTCTCTGACAGTCTCCAAAGCCTCAAAATGGCCCTTTCAGCACAAATGTTTATGTTGCTTTTGAGGAAACGCAGGTTTTTCTTCCCTGCCTCAGGCACCTTGACCCTGCTGTCAAGCACATCTCACTCTGTACTCATCATCTCATTGCTGCCTCTCATAGGGCAGACAGAACTTCATCTACACTGCCAACCCAGAGTGTTAATGTACCACTGTTCCAGACCACACCTGGTACATGACCAGTTCCCCACTATTAGCCCTTATAACTCACTGAGATGCTTCCAAAAATAAGGCATTCAGTTCTCAATAGGCATTAATAACTCCCATTCTCACTTGCTTTATCCTCAGAGCAGTTTCATCCTGACATTATTCCAAAGGTGGTGTTACAAGGCTGCTTCTCCCTTGATTTCAATCCTTCTAAAGCCATCTCTCAATAAAATGACTTCTGGAGTCTTTACCTGTAGCAGGTGAGGGAGCTTCCCTATCCTCACCATCCCATAGCAAGTATTTCAAAGGCTCTAAGAGAGGCCTTGCTAGCATTTGATATATTTTGGAAACCTTTGTAAGACGTATTTATGTTAAACATATTCACTTTAACACATACTCTTCAGATACTCTTTCTGTGAGTAGCTCCACCTGTGCAGTGAGTCATCTTTGCCATACTCCTCCTGCTCAAGCTTCTTCATGCCAGTTCAGTCTCTGCCTATGTAGTGATCTGACTTGGTTCTTGTGCTCCTGGACCATCTTGCTGCTCCCTATAGATAAAGGTTACACATGAGAGCCATGACACTAATCCAATGCCTGACTTTGATTTCTCTTAGGCCCTGTAACACTCATCCCTCTCGGGTGCTATGAAGACACATGGATCTACAAGGAGCTCCACTAGCTGAGTTTGTGGCCAACCCACTGAAGCAAGAGAAGTCACACTCGCTGCAACTCCCTTCTAGATTGAGGGGATGTTTCTGTGCTGCTGCCTCTTCAACACGTAACTAAAACATCTTCAGGCTGGGTCTTCAGAGGACACATCTTCGCTCACCTCCTGCCTCAGCCCCAGTGCCAGGGCTGCCTTCGCATTCACATCTGGTCTCTAACGCTGCTGCTACAAACCCTGAGTCACCAAGTGTGTGGAGGAGCTGCTGCACTCATCTGCACAACCAGCACCATCAAAATGCTAAAAGCACTGTAAATACCAGAGCTCGGTGTTACTAGAGAAGTACATAAAACGTGGGATTCCTGAACAGTGAAACTAGAAGCAGGAGGATTAAACTTAAGTACCTCCCCCAGTCCACTGCAGCTGCATTTTTCTCCAGGCTTGTTCTCAATCCAGTGACAACCTCATTCTGCACAATCCCTACACATCCCTGTGTTTGAGCAGTTACTGAGACTGTTTGAGCTCTCCTCAGTCTCCATCCCTGACGCAGGCTCCTTTCTGATCAGTCTCGACCCCATCTTCTGAAAATCTCTCCCTAAAAACACACTCAGACACCCTCAAAAAACACATCTCCCTCCTTACCAGAGACTTGCACCTGATGGAGAACACAGCAATGAGGACAACAGTGACCCTGCCTCCCGCTGCAGTCAGTAAAGATGCAAGTCATTCATGCGCCATTCGTGATGCACCTTACACTGGGGTTTTCAAAAGGGACCAATGAAGGTCAGTCAGATTGACAAAACCTTAATTAAAAAGATCCAAGTTCTTAATCCCACCTTTTCTCCATAGAAATTCACAGACTCATGGAATGGCTCCGGCTGGAAGGGACCTCAAAGCTCCTCCAGTTCCAACCCCTGCCACGGGCAGGGACACCTTCCACTGGAGCAGCTTGCTCCAAGCCCCTGTGTCCAGCCTGGCCTTGAACACTGCCAGGGATGGGGCAGCCGCAGCTTCTCTGGGTAACTTCTCTTCCCATTCAGTTGACATCACTAAGGTACGCTCAGGGCAAAGTTTTTAGTTCTGTTCTCTGTTTCACTCACAGCCAAATCATGGACACAGCAATCACAGGAATTAACAGGACTGAAAACTTCACAACTAATGACTTGAAAAGTGTGGTTTCTTTAGCTACCATTTCTTTCCTCTTTGAGCCTCCAAACTTGGCTATGCACAAAACGGACACAGCCACGACCACATTTCATAGTGAACTGGAATGCTGATGTTTTCTTGCTCATTGTACTTTTAGCATCTGAAGGAAGCACAGAAGCAGCTTTTACCAAGCCCAAGACTTCCCTTTAATGTAATGCTTTGAATGTACTTTACAATACATATATCGTAGATCATACACTCCCCAGCAGAGAGGCACTGCAGTGAGAGTGAGCCTCACTGCCCTCCTGGGAAAATGAAGCTGAAGCCTCCCACTGCCTCCAAAGGCAGCCGAGTGGGTTCCAAAAGCCATTTGTCATCTGAGAGTCCTTCTAAGGGGGAAAACGGGAAAACCAAGAAAGTCTCAGCACTGTTTACTGATGTTCCCTTCTTATAGCCTTTATCTCCCATTGGAAAAGAAGTTACATGGGATTTTAGCAGGATTTTGGCAAAATGTGTCAAACCTAAATCCTTTTTTTTTTTGAGAAACCCTGTCAATAGGTGTGGATGTTTTACTATTTGCAATATAATAAGGGGAAAATAGCAGCAATCTTCTGGAAACTTATGGCTGGCACGAATCCCATCTTTCCAGACACAAGGAAAAGCCCCTGTGCTGTAAAGAAAGTTACTTGCTCTTCACTGTGATGGGGTTTTAAGGTTTACTTGCAAGGATTTGGTAAATGAAAGGCATTTTAAGTTATTCTGAAGTACAACCCTCTCAATGAGACTGCAGCTGAACTACTGCACCTCCAGCGAAGGTCACCACAACTGCAGACACCCTGTTCTGGCTTCAATAAACCCCCTTGAGTTTTCAATATGAAACATGGGAATTTCCATTATAGAAGTCCCAGGTGGCCAAAAAATCTGCACCCATGCTCTTCACAGATTCCACTAAGCAGAGGTACAGAGACTGATCAGGGCATGAGACACTTTGGGACGTGACTACTCAAGAACATGTGCCAATCAGCAACTGCGTGAAGGGAAAGAAGAAGATGGGTAACAAAGCTGGGAGGCTCAGTCAAGTAGAGATGGAGACAAGTGAATAACAGGTACAGCAGCAGAACATCCTTAGGGCAACACTGGGCAGCTTTGAGGGCCTTCATTTAAGATAGCCCAAAATCAGATGGTCAATTAAAGCAGTTTATGAGTTGAGTGTGCACTGGCAGTTGGTCACATATCAATGGGACTTGTTCTTACAGGTCTTTTCCAACTTAGTTGATTCTATGATTCAAGTGGTTTCCTCACTCTCCATCTAAACGGTGGCAACAGCTCCGATGCACTGGGCTGTTAGGAGCTCCTAAGCAAAAGAAGGAAGGATAAAGAACAGAGTCTTTGAGCAAAACAGGCCTTTACAACTACATCCATCAGCTCCCACATGAGAGTGTGGGATCCCAAATGGGATCTACACCAAGCAGAACCTATGAAGATGAGCTCCTGATCAAACAACACACTATCAGACTATCCAAAATCAAACCCATCTCAGAAGAGGGGGGAATTCAGTCTCAGGTAAATACAGGTTTTGCACCATGCTGCCAGAAGAGACATGGACTCTAAGCTAACAGATAGCGATTCCATGCTCCATCCGTTCAGCACTGTTGCCTGAACAACCCTGGAATCTTTTGGGAAGCAAATCCAGCACAATTTTATGTAACAACTTCCACTATAGTAAGCCACTGCTAAACCGAAATGCAAACAGAAAGAGGTATTTTGACAGCACTTAAAAAAATAAATCACTCAATGCTTTCAGCAGTAGCTGGAAGAGATTTTCTTTCCCTTATCTAGAGAACACCATCAATATGTGATGCTCCAAGACTGGCTCGTATTCCGGCCTTCTAGTTCATAGCTACACATGCATGCATAGGACAAATGTCAGTGTTCTGTGGTGACGCTGCAGGACTGGAGCCATTCCCTTGCCCACACTGGACAATCTTGTATTCCTGGGCTTCACTTGTCCTGGGATGCGGCTCTTCAGAGCTCCATCTCTTTCCTTCTGTACCTCAGAAAGCCACAGAGGAAGCACAGATGACTGACACAATGTACATCTCTGTTCTCTAAAGACTGATGATGCTCTCCTCTTATTATAAAGCATGACAGAGTACCCAGAACATGAGAGCTGGCACAGAGGTCTCCTATCAACTCCTAATGGAAACAAGCATTCAGCAGAGAGAGATAAAACCCCATTTTATTCACCAGGAAGTTCACCCTGCTCAGTATTAGCTGCTGGTCAATGGCTAGGTCTTATGTTATCCATTATCTACCAAATACCAATTGGTACCTTTCAGACTGAGCTTGGTTTTTGAGAAGAATGATTATAGCCACAGTTCTCACTCACTTTGAGTTTCCACTTTCAACCTGCCAACACTGAGACTGACTTGCTTCATATAAGCCCTGTAGTAAACTAGTCCAAAGCCTTTTCCCCCTGAGTATTAGCTGTCAATTACTACAACACAGATACTATGAATCAACATAGTTAATGTTAACGCTTGGACAAGTCTTGCTTCTGCTCTGCTTTTGCTACATCAAACAACAGCATTTTTACTCCAGGCTTCTGTTGTACACCAGGTTGTGAAGCCGTGCTGTTAACACCACAAGCATCAACCCACAGATGCAGAGACACGCTGCTGGCTGCGGAGCAACACAAGCCACTACCACAACACGAGCATTCCCAGCAGAAAATGGCCAAGAACCAGCAGCTCAAAGCAGCTCCGTGGTGTCACCATCTGCTGCTGGGACATCCACCTTCACCCGTTTCTATCCCCGATTCCCATCCCTGTTCCACCTCCTTGTTTGTACCAGTATTCCTCATGCAGCTGTGCTATGAGCCAGATGTTGGTCCTGGACAAACCTCGTGTTGCTGGGTCTGCAGTGGGTTCATTGTACAGCTGTAGAGACATCAGGCCAGGAGCAGGGGAAATGCTCCAGCTATGCCAGCTGGCACCGGAGCGGGAACCAGCGCCTGCTCCTCTCTGCAGCTCTGCCAGTTTATGCCAGCTTAAAATTCCTATGGAACTAGGGAAAACTCGACACATTCGAGTTAGAAATGCACTAAAACACCATGAGAAAGAAGAAAACACTGACTTGTTTAAGCAACAGAAGAAATTGGAGATGCTGAACTCTTCATTTCTCAGTAACTTCAGAACATTTCTCAGAACAGGGAAGAAAGGAATTTCAGCAAATGCCTGTGAATTTCCCAGTCAAACACGAGCTACTGAGCTCAAAACAGGGAGTAATGGTTGCATGTAATGACCTGCAGCCCCTGAATGTCACACTCAGCTATCCAACGCTTCCTTCTGCCTTCTATCTGCAACATCTCCATATTTCGGTTCTCTCCCTGGTTGTGTCGGCTCTGCTGGAAGCAAGAGTCATATTCAGTGATATCCCTGCTTGGAACACAGCCAGGGGGTTGAATCCCATGTCTTTTGTCATGTAGAAACAAGAAGCTCTAACATTTGATCTGACTTCGGACCTCGTTAGAAGGGAAGCAGCAGAAGCCTCACTTGTTCCTGCTACCAAGCTGGTGCTGAGGCAGAAGGAGCCGTGCTGTGCTAGAACTGGTTCCTGACCTTGCCACAGCCCTCAGCTGGGAATACCAGGCATGAGGAGGAATCCAGGCACTCAGAAGCACTAAGTATGAGGGTCAAACTGGACACCTTGGCTTTCAGCATCTTCCTCCATGCTTCAATGTGTTATGGGGACAGGAAGATGCTTTCTCTCTGCCTTGGGAACTGTGTAGTATTCCATCCTTACGAAAGGAATAAAAACCACCTATACATTTACAAGACTTGGCAGCATCTCCCGAGCGCTGAGTGACTGAGATGAGCTCATTTAACACAGTTTTGAATTCAATCTATTATCTTCTATAGCTAAGCCTATACATTCTGCATGGCAAGGGAAGAAGGAAGAGATGACAGAGCGCACGGCCTAAAGACTGTGGCCTGCTGCCAGTGCCCACACATCCTTGTTCTCCCTTTTTCAGCCTCTGCCATGTACACACACCCCCTGGGAAAGAACAAACCACTGAGGGCAAGTAGGAGCATTTTTCCAGCGCTGCCAACTTCTGCCAAAGGTCTATTTTCATTTAAAAGCAAGATTATGCTCATTTAAACCACAAGATACTTCACGTATGTAGCAGCATCTGTCAGGGAAGCAGGAATGCAGCAAGCAGGTACAGAGCAGGGAACTGGGATTCTTCCACATTCCCTCCTGCTTTCTGTGTGACGTGGAATTAACCCACACTACTGGCAAGCTGCCCTTTCAAATCCAACATGCAGAGAGAGAATATGGATCGGGAAGTGTGGTCAGGTAGTGGGGAGAACAGGTGTCAATACACAGGATGGGAAAGAAGTGCTTGGAGAGACATAAGACCATCACTGCTCACACCCGAGCGCTGCCTGGCATTGTACACCCTGGAAACCAACTGTGAGCACACACTGCGAGTGACACTGCACAGGAACATGCATCCCAACCACCACGAGTCTTTAAAATCCTGTAGGATGCTCTACAAATTCACATCCTCCCCTGTAGGTTTTGCTCTTTTAAGTGGCTCAGTTATAGAATCATAGAATCAGCAATGAAAAGCCCTTTAAGCACATCCAGTCCAACCCTCACCCCATCAGTGGCAAAGCCACCACTGACCCATGGCACTGAGGGCCTCGGCTCCACGGTGTGTGAACACTGCAGGGACGGTGACTCCAGCACTGCCCTGGGCAGCCTATTCCAATGCCTGAGCACCCTTTGGGGAAGGAATTGTTCCTCAGCTCCATCTAAACCTGCCCTGGTGCAGCTTGAGGCCGTTTCCTCTTGTCCCATCCCTTGTTCCTTGGGAGCAGAGCCCAGCCCCCTCCTGGCTCCATCCTCCTCTCAGGCAGTTGTAGGCAGCGATCAGGTCCCCCCTGAGCCTTCTCTTCTCCATCTGAACCCCCCAGGTCCCTCAGCCGTTCCCCATCACACTGTGCTCCAGGCCCTGCTCCAGCTCCATTGCCCTTCTCTGTCCCCGCTCCAGCACCTCAAGGTCTCTCTTGTAGTGAGGGACCAGAACTGAACACAGGATTGGAGCTGCAGCCTCACCAGTGCCCAGTGCAGTTGTGAGGCTTCAGCCACAGCTCCTCAGCAGAAAGACTTGTGTGTAGCTTCACTGGAAGCAAGCCCCAACAGCAAGAACATCCAACGCTACACAAGTTTCATCCTGTTGTTTATATCGATCAGGAATATTGACGAGGTTTCAGAAAGAAGAACTCCTTCACTGTTGTTTCTAACAACTCTAAACAAGAAAAGACTTTTCACTCTATAGAAAACACCCGGAATTACCAACCTGCAGGAAATACACAGACAACAGAGACAGCAGCAACCAAAGGATGACAGAGGAGTGATTCTTCTCCTGTTCAGTTCCAACACCGATTGACAGACAGTTTAAGAAGTCAGGACACGAGGCAGTCTGCTCGTGTACAGGCAATGCGCACAGGCTGATCTGTTAGGCTGAGAAACAGGACAAGTGAAACCATTTCCAGCTTGGGCCAATTTGGTTGCATCAACAACACAAGCTAAAACTACCTTGGCACTCACAGCACTGCTGTCGAGTAAGCACAGAAGAGAGCTCAGAGGCACAGATCAGCTTAAACCCAGTAGGGATCTACACAGGACTAACCACAAATACATACATTTAAGGACAAAGTAAGCAGGAAATTTATGTATATGGATGTATTTTAAAATATAGAGAATTCCTCCTCTGTTTTAGAAGCCAGACAAGAGTTAAAGGGATCCCTGTCCGATCACTGCTGACAATGAACAGATGCTACGGGAATTCGGAACTGCATCCGTGTTTATAGTCCAAGTAATGCAAAGGTCAGGAATGAACGTACCCAGAAAACAAAAGACACCCACTCTTACACATTATAGTAATATGTTTACTCCGTTAGTCATAAAGAAGTTAATCTGCCCCCTCGAATGACTGAAAATACCTTGAATTATTCCCATCGTCCCTCTGCTATACAATAATTACAAGGCTGAGTCAGTTCCACAAGAGAAATTCATTTCTGACCACAAGAAGGCAGGAGTAAAGCAAGACCTACTCATGCAGAAATACAGAATTACATTGATTTAAAGAAAACCACTTTGAGTAGCTGCAACTTCACAGAATTTTCCTAGTTTCAGCAAAAATCTATGCAAAACCACCTGATTTGAAACAAACCATGCCCTGGTGTAAGCACCAAAGTGGCACTCTACTACCACGTGAGTACCAAACTAACCCAGTTTTCCTTTAAGTTGCCAAGAGAATGCTCTTCCTTTTCACCCTTTGTGATGCCTTCAAAACCTGTCTCTGCTAGAAGCGGGAGGCTGAAGTCTGACCAGTAACTCTCCATCAGCAAAGCTCACTTTTTATCCCTAAAAAATTTAGGGATAAACCTATTTTTAAATGGAAGTACAAAAATTAAACCACAGTAGTCATGACAACCCCATTCCGTTTCCTTCTGCTCACCCATGTCATCAATGTGATACCTAAAATAATCCATGGTAATTAAAACTATTTGTAAAAGACACCAACTTGCATGGAAAATAACTCCAGAGGAACCAACATCAGCAGCTGTCGTGGTTTAACTCCAACCAGTAACTAAGTACCAGAGGGACCAATACCTCTTACTAACACCCTGCAGCGGGATGGGGAGAACTGGGAGAAAGTAAAACTCAACATGGGTTGAGATGAGTTTAATAGGCTCATGGAATGGTTTGTGTTGAAGGGACCTTAAAGCTCATCCAGTACCAACCCCTGTCACAGGCAGGGACACCTTTCACCAGAGCAGAGTGCTCCAAGCCCCTGTGTCCAACCTGGCCTTGAACACTGCCAGGGATGGGGCAGCCACAGCTTCTCTGGGCACCCTGTGCCAGCGCCTCAGCACCCTCACAGGGAAGAACTGCTGCCCAAGAGCTCATCTCAGTCTCCCCTCTGGCAGGTTAAAGCCATTCCCCTTGGCCTGTCCCTACAGGCCCTTGTCCACAGCCCCTCTCCAGGTTTCCTGCAGCCCCTTTAGGCACTGGAGCTGCTCTAAGGTCTCCCCTTAAGGAGCCTTCTCTCCTCCAGGCTCTCAGCCTGGCTCCAGAGCAGAGCTGCTCCAACAGGTTCTCCATGGGAAAATAAGGAATCACATCTCAAAACTTCTTAAAGCAGCCCTCTTCTAACAGTAAAGAGTCTGGAGTGACCTGCTCAGAGTCAATCCCCTACACGGCTGTTCCTAGAGTCTGGAGGGATTAGTCCCATTGGCAACTGCAGGCTTCTTGCTCCCAGGCTGGTTCAAAGCACTCTGAAGGCCAAACTCATATCCAAAAAATGACAACCTTGGCAACAGGAACATTTCCTTTGTACTTCTGGTACCAACCATTGTATACACAAGCCCAGAATATTAATTGAAGACACGATGACCCCATGGTTGTCAGCCAAGGCAATGACGCCAAGGACAGAGACAATCTGCCCTCTCAGTCTGACCACAACCTCCCTCTGTTGACAGGATGGTATTTCATCATTCCAAGAGAGAAATGAACCACTGCATGTGATTTCATTCCCTGGAGCTGCTGAGTCTTTTACACCCAATCGAGAAACGAGAGACAGACAAGGACATTAGAAGAAAGAAGCAATGAAAAGCAGGTAGAGAAGTACAAAACCAAGTGATCTGTGACCTCCCACACTACGGGCAGGATGGGGGAATGAACCTAAAGCATTCTGAAATAAGGCCCATCTTTACAACTAGGTAATTACATTCTAAATCTAGCCCCAAATTTTACCTTCTCAGATACTTTTTCAACCTTTTTTATTTTCTTCTTATGGCTAAACTATATTCCTACCCACATAATACAACATGTAGGATTAAAACACCTAATATTTTAGGCTGAGAAAGTTGGGGCTGTTCAGCCTGGAGAAGAGAAGGCTGCATGGAGACCTCATAGCAGCCTTCCAGTATCTGAACTGGGGCTATAAGGATGCTAGGAAGGGACTCTTCATGAGGGACCGTAGTGACAGGACAAGGGTGATGGGCTCAAACTTAAACAGGGGAGGTTTAGATTGGATATGAGGAAGAAATTCTTTACTGTAAGGGTGGTGAGGCACTGGAATGGGCTGCCCAAGGAAGTTGTGAATGCTTCATCCCTGGCAGTGTTCAAGGTTGGGTTAGACATTGCCTCGGGTGGCATGGTTTAGTGTGAGGTGTCCCTGCCCATGGCAGGGGAGTTGGAACTGGATGATCTTAAGGTCCTTTCCAACCCTGACTATTCTATGATTCTATGATTCAAATATTACTCTTGTAAATACTGTACTACTTCTGATCAGTATTTGAAAACCCAACCAAAAAAACACCCAAAACCAAAAATCCAACCACTCAAGTCAGTGCTTTCCATTCAAAACACCGCCAAATGTAAGTAAACTCCAAAGCTTTCTTAACCAAGTATGACAATTATGTATTACTGAGCATTTAAAACATGAAGATACAGAGAAGATCCTGAGCTGTTTTAACATGCACTTCATTGACTTTGATCTGGTGTCAGCACGGGGTTTGACTTCTCAAGTATGCACTATCAAGTCTGATCACTGCACTCCCTTCACAACTTCCCACCTTGTCATTCCTGTTAGTGATTCAACTGCTGCTCAAGTATTCTCCAGAGGAGAAAAAAATACCCTCAATGTCACCCTTCTTTTCCTGTTCAGGTGTATTTCTGTCACTCACCTTCCTCTTCCAAGATATTTCAAGACATCTTTTGAAATATGGAGCTATAACGCCATTAAAGCCATCAGTGCTGTGGTTGGAAGCAAGCTGTGCAAGCTTCACCCTCGGTGGCCAACAGCTCTGAGATAACTGATAACGAACAGTTGGAGAACACTCTACATCAATCTGAACTGCTTCTGGTGGGAGAAACACTTGACCAACCTGCCTGCACTGAACAGACCCCACTCCCCAGTTCTACACATGCATTTAGTCTGTTCATTTCTACACGAGCATTTATGCTATTTCTAATATAGAGGGATAAACGGTCCTTCCTTCATTCTCCCTCTTTTCTGCCACTGTTCCAACTGGAAATTGAGGAATATAGCAAGACTGTTGCCCTGATACCAGCTAAATGCAAATCAACACAAAAATGAAGGCCCTGTAATGGCTTCTGGATATATCCACTGCCAAATGGCTACAGACACACTAATGTACTTTTCCACTGCTCGTTAAAAGCTGCTAAGGCAAGTCACATGAACGGACAGGAAAGCCTTCCTTAATCCCATGTTGGTTCAATTACCTTTCATCTTCAGTAAACCAACTGCACTGGACTATAGCATGCATTTCCTATAATAAAACACTTCAAAACCAAGTATAAAATCACCCTTCTGCAAACCAGAGTGCTCTTTGCAACTCCTGTATCCTAGATCTCTATCAAAACTGAACATCACACTGACTGAGGTAAAGCATTTGTGCTATGGCAGCACATTGATTTCTTTGCTCCAGCCCTCAAACTATTTACATGACAATGCAGACATACGGCAGTGTTGAAATTGCTTTCCTGCTGTAACAAGCCTTTTTGGTCCAAGCAAAAGATGATGTTCTAACGTTGACAACAACACAACACACAGTTCATCATCATTCCCAAACTCATCATTATGCCAATACTGCTGCTGCTTGTGGCACTTCCAATTGGAAAATCCATTCAGCAATGAAAACCTGTTAGTTAAACAAGACTAAGGGGAGTTAGAGGAGTTAAACAAGAGGAGTTAAACAAGAGGAGTTAAACAAGAGGAGTTAAACAAGAGGAGTTAAACAAGAGGAGTTAAACAAGAGGAGTTAAACAAGAGGAGTTAAACAAGAGGAGTTAAACAAGAGGAGTTAAACAAGAGGAGTTAAACAAGAGGAGTTAAACAAGAGGAGTTAAACAAGAGGAGTTAAACAAGAGGAGTTAAACAAGAGGAGTTAAACAAGAGGAGTTAAACAAGAGGAGTTAAACAAGAGGAGTTAAACAAGAGGAGTTAAACAAGAGGAGTTAAACAAGAGGAGTTAAACAAGAGGAGTTAAACAAGAGGAGTTAAACAAGAGGAGTTAAACAAGAGGAGTTAAACAAGAGGAGTTAAACAAGAGGAGTTAAACAAGAGGAGTTAAACAAGAGGAGTTAAACAAGAGGAGTTAAACAAGAGGAGTTAAACAAGAGGAGTTAAACAAGAGGAGTTAAACAAGAGGAGTTAAACAAGAGGAGTTAAACAAGAGGAGTTAAACAAGAGGAGTTAAACAAGAGGAGTTAAACAAGAGGAGTTAAACAAGAGGAGTTAAACAAGAGGAGTTAAACAAGACTAAGGGGAGACAAAAGAGGTTTCAATGTGAAGTACAAAGACAAAAATTAGCACCTAGTGAGTAGAGCAATATGAAGACAAATTTACTTCTGGAAAACAGCTGAAATGAAAGGGTTATGATTACCAAATAAATTGTGGAATTCCTGCTTTATCCTTAGAACCTCTGAAAAAGATGAAGGCTATTTCTTAGAAACAGAATTAGACGGAACTGGTTTCTTACTTTCAGGGTTCCACCACAAGGAATGGGCAATGAGAGAGATGCAGCACTCAATCCTGCAGCACTCTACATCACCACAATCCAATTCTGTTCACCTTTACCACGTAGATGATATGAACTTCAGCAAAACACTGCTGCCAAGACTGTTTTCCGTCAGTGCTGAGGGAGTTCTGCAGTCCTACACCAAGGCAAACGAGTACCAAGTCTGATTACTCATGATGCCATAAAAATCCTTGTGTTTGCGGAGACAAAGAAAGCTGCCACTTATTTTTGGTCTCCTGGTTGGAGAAGAAAGAATGTTTTATCCTTGGTATATTCTGCAAATAAACCTGCAACCGATTTGGAGAAACATTTCAGTTTTGGCAACCAAGCTCGTATAGAACAACCCTCTCTTTCAGCACGTCTATACTTCCACAGACTCATTTCAACTGAGAATCCTTTTCTGCAGCTTGTATTGCAGGGCTCTGAAGGAAGAAGGCTGCTTCAGACTCAATTCGCTCTCTGTAACACCTCACAGGCTGCAAAATGCCAGCCTGGCAAATCTGTTGTAATGGAGTCTAAACGCTGCAGGATTTAGGATTCCATGTATGACTACACTCCTAGTGGTAAATGCATTCAGTATCCAGCGTGCTAAGCTACAAATACTAATACTCAGTAGTACTGCCATCTGCACTGCTTCCTCCTGCAGTGTCTGCCTATCAGATGGCTGCCTGCTTTAACCTCCTGCCTTGCTCCATCTTTCCCTGTCCAGATCCTTCTTCCAGTTCTGCACCAGCTTTAATCCATCAGTCTCACAGCTCAATTCATGAGACATTACTTGATTTTACTCACAAGATCTAAGTATTGATCTGCTCAGGTGACTCTCATAATCTTAATCCTGAATGACTTCCAAAGGACTCCCTTTCAGTCAAAGGTCACGAATTTCCATGTTGTAAAACAAAACCCTCATCAAATAAATGTGCATAATTCAATATAACACAGCAAGCGATTTTCTAGTTTAAAGGGTCTATAATCAAAAGCTTACTTCACACCCAATACAGTTCTGCCTTTTGAGAACACTGCAAATACTCTGTGATACAGAAATTACTCTGTGTTAATACTGATAGCACCACCACCACTCTGTTAGTATGAGCAACAACTATACTTCAGCATTTATTCATCCTGAGAGCAGTCTGTCTCATTCCATTAGTCCAGTGCAAGTCTTTAATACTCAGCTTTTCATCCACCTTTTTGGGGGGTGGAGGAAAAAGGAAGGAAAAAGAACAATAAAAACCAACCCTTTTGAACATTCCACAGTTATGAGCATTGTAGAATCATCCTCATTCTCCCTATTAAAGCAATAAGGATCACAGTCTTCTCTCGAGTGATTATAGGGGGTCACAGAGGTCTCATCTTTATCTTCTGTGCTGAACTTCACAAACTGTAGCCAGATCATTCACAAAAGCAGTGCAGACCTCTAATGACACAGCAATTAGTGTTAGCCAGTGCTGCTGCTCACACTTCCATCACTGTTTAGAGTATTCCTGACTATTTTTAGGTTAAGTGATTAGTAGGTCTTTAAAACACATCATAAAGACAGACTGAGGAGCCTCAGTCATTAAGACTTAGGTAAAACTTGAGCTACTTTGCTGAGCCAGGTCCTGCCCTGAGTATCCAGAGTGTCCTGCACAATGCAGAAAACCCCTGCAGAGCCCCCAACAGCAGCACTTCAGGAAACAGAGGTTTCCTTGACACACTTGTAGTTTAACTCGAATTATTTGACTTGGCAATCTTAAAGGCCTTCTCCAACCTAGCTGATTCTGTTCTATGAAGAGTTAAATGATCCAGCAGGGTGAAGCCCAGAGACCTTGTCCACACAGCCAGCACAGATACTCAACTAACAGGCTGGAATCAGGGTGAATCCTGCCTCCCAGCAATTAAAGGCCTTGTGCAGAACACAGAGTTCTTGTAGTAAAGAAGAGACTGATTTCCATTCGTAATGATGATAATGATAATAATAATGTCAACTAAACTGAGAGTATACAAATGGATGGGCAGGAACTACAGCCTGCAAGAGAATTAGAAAGCAGATTTAGCTGTAAGGATGAAAGCAACACAGTGAGTACCAGCAAATGCGTAAAACGTTCAACTGTGTTATTCAAAGATAATGAGGAAAAGGTGAACAAGTGTTTTCAAAACACAGCGATTTCAGTAAAGCATCTATGCAGCCATTCCAGACCGCAAGCGTTATCAAAGGGAGATTTGGTGGTTTGTTGTTCAGTGTAATGAAGTGAAACTATAGAAACACGCTTCTGCATTGAGGGAAATGTCTCCCAATGAAGCCTATGAACCTAGAGATGTAAAACCGTGTTCGTTTCACAAATGTTTTCTTTGTTAAGGTATCATCCAATCTCCCCCTGATTTACCAAGGCAAAACAATTACTAAGTTTCCCAAAATCACCTAAAACTGGTTTGTGCTTCTTTTTGTAGCCTCAGGGATCATTACACTGCAGACTCACAGGATGCATCTTCACTTCCATGCAACACAGCAACTCTTGAAGAAGAGTTTTGTGTCAGCCTTTAAGATTCTATTTGATACAACAGGAATACATCACACTTACTAATAACCTGCATCTTAGTTTCTCTTTCTCTCCATCTGGCGTTATTTCCATGCATCCTTCAGTAACTTTAAATTTGAAACCCATCTTTCATTCTCTCATGTCACTTTATTTAAAGCATATGCTTCAGTTAGCATCTTTGTCTGCATGTGTCGTATCAATAATGATTCTATACAGAAAGAGTCAGATCCTGCAATCCCCATTAGGTAACAGCTTGCCTCAGCGACACGGGCAGTCTACAAACTATTTAAATCATTAAGACTCATTTCCATATTACTCAACCTGATACAGACACTGCAGATCACAATCTAAGTAAACACATACAGACAACTAAAAGAAAAGCTATTTGCAAACACTAGCAGGCCACAAACATATTAAAGATGAAGATGACAGCAAACGCCGCATCAAACCCTGTGGTCCATCTTACACAGTGTCCTGCCCAGCAGGAACCACCACGAACACTTCAGGGAATGGTTTCAGGAATTCCTGCAATATAAGATCATTAAATAAGCACTGAAAATAGGGATCATTTCTACCTAAATGTCATCTATTGCTGGCTGGCGTTCGCCCTCGAGAACAAGCGCTCTTCTGGTTCACTGACAAAGTAATCGCGGTGAGGTTTCCAACTGTTATTGCACTCCTTTCCAGCCCATTACACAACTCCCTCCTTTAATTTCAAGTAAAATAAATTACCTCCACTAATACTTTATTAAATGGCACCTTTTCAACACATCCTGCTGGAGAACCAAAGCAGTTAAGGCAAGAAGGTAAACAATTAGTTCCTTAATAGCACGGTCTATGTGTCCTCCTAGTGATAACTATCTGAAACTGCACTGATCCGCCGCTCAGAGCTCCGGCTCTCTAATTCTTGATGGACTTCGGTTTACTTTGAAGTCAGGGAAATAGCAGCTGTCAGGCCATATACTTCTCACTTTACCCATGTAAATAGCTCAACAACAGGTACGCAGTGGACAATATAATGATGGGAAGATAACCAGCAACTAATGCCCTCCAAACGTAAAACCAACAAAACAACTTAGTGCTTCAGAAGAACGAAGTGCTTCAAGGCTTTTCAGCAAGGCAGAGAACAGACTCCAGCCCAGTTTTCAGCTAAGTCTATGTGCCAATGTTCCACCAAAGACACTTTAAATACGACTGAGCATGCAATGTCCTTTCAATTCAGTAATCACCAAAGATACATGAATTTCAATCCCAAGCCCATTTCTACAAAGCAGCTGTAGCTCAATTCTGTAGTCCAGAGGTGTTAGGTCGCTTAATCCTTATCTGTTACGGGTTATTGCATTTCATCTTCAGAAGGACGTTACCTGCTTTATTTCACCTCTCAGGCGAATAGATCGTGCACCAGATAACTTCTTCCTGATGTCTAATCTCAGTCTCCCCTCTGGCGGGTTAAAGCCATTCCCCCTTGTCCTGTCCATGCAGGCCCTTGTCCAAAGCCTGAAAACTGGTTGAAGGAAATATTCCCAGATTATCCCAGCTGAACAAACCAACCCAGAGGGGAATGCAAAACCAAGGGCTCTACAGACTGCCTTGAGAGTCCACCTCAAGTCACACAATCAGTACAACTTCACAGCATAAGTACTTAGCTCAAGTGCTGTCTGAATGAGCATCTGCAGTTCCTACCACCACACTGCAGTCTCCCCAAGATGAGAGGTAATGCACAGAGAGCAGTTACTCCATGTATCATGCAGTGCCATGACAGGAGGCTCAGATACCAGAAGCACAGTGTTCAGTTTAACCTATTAACTCCATCAGGATCCTCTGACACGCACAATGAACACCAAGTCAAACGCTGAAGCAGAAAGTGCTACCAGGTTTATGGCTTTCTTCTCCTAAAGTCCCAAATCTGCCGGTGCTGAAGAGTGGTTATTGTATGAGCTCTTACTGCTTCAGAAGGAAGATCAAAGCATGCATAGCTAAAACAAAATCACATGGTGGTAAGTCGTGACAAAGCAGCAGCTGCATTGTGAGACAGGGCCAAGTGCATCAATACCTCATATTAAGACACGTGAGCTGAACCTGCTATTGCAAAGTTAGAGCCTGATCCTGAGCAAATGCACACTCCCACAGCTCCCACTGCCTTCAGTGTGCAGCCTCTTTGATTTCCAAATGCACACAGAGACATTCTTCAATAATAAACACCAGAAATCGGCTGAGAGAGCTGGGCTGGTTCAGCCTGGAGGAGAGAAGGCTCCTTAAGGGGAGACCTTAGAGCAGCTCCAGTGCCTAAAGGGGCTGCAGGAAACCTGGAGAGGGGCTTTGGACAAGGGATGTAGGGACAGGCCAAGCGGAATGGCTTTAACCTGCCAGAGGGGAGACTGAGATGAGCTCTTAGGCAGAAGCTCTTCCCTGTGAGGGTGCTGAGGCGCTGGCACAGGGTGCCCAGAGAAGCTGTGGCTGCCCCATCCCTGGCAGTGTTCAAGGCCAGGCTGGACAAAGGGCTTGGAGCAACCTGCTCTATGGAAGGTGTCCCTGCCTGTGGCAGGGGCTGGAGCTGGATGAGCTTTAAGGTCCCTTCCAACACAAAGCATTCTCTGGGTCTATGTTGATTCTATAGCCAAAAGCTTGGAAGTCAGACAAGAAGAATGAGGAAGAACTGTACTATCACGAGCACAGTGAATACCGGCACCTCAACTAAGTTCAAACCCTATTTTTCTTCATACGGAGGTGCTAAAAGCCATGAAGCTGAGGTCTGAACTGTAGTTTTAGACATCTGCAGTCTGATTGCTACATGGGGAGCAGAGCTTGGAGACATGGAAGCATTTTGACAGACAAGCTATTGACAAATGCTAATGACCAATAAAATTACCATGGGAATTCATAGGAATGTGGCCAATTGCTGGCTGACAGGCAGCATGTCTTTCTGGAGATGGAGATTTATAGTTGTTACAAACAGCACGCTGACTGGCCAAACCCAAATTATTGCAAATCTGTTTGTAAAAATGAAGACCTATTTGTATTTAAGAATGTCACACTGTTGTTATTTATGTAAAGCCCAGCGAGCTTCAATTGATCTGCCATGGTCAAACAAAACACCCTGATTTGAGGAAGTCTTATTATTAAACCCAAATATTCCTGTTTATGCTTGAGCTTCAAACTGACACATGACTTTCGAGCACTCCTTTTCACAGCAGCAGCTCTGGATCTTCATATATGGTGAAACTTAGCACGTTGTGAATCACCCCTTTATAAAGCTGTTCTAGTGAAGAAGTCAGTCTCCACTGCGCTCCTTTACAAAGCTGTTATAGTCAGTATTTACTGCGCCAGCCTAGATTTAGTCTTAACTAGAATTTCAGCCCATTAATATGAAGGGGGGGAAAAAACCCCACCCCAAAACTCAACCCCAAAACATCATCCACACATTTCAGGATTTTGCTGTTATTTAAGATACACACACACACATTGGGGGGGGGGTTGGAGCTGGATGATCCTTAAGGTCCCTTGCAACCCAAACCATTCTGCGACTCTAGGGCTTTTAGACTATTTTAGTTCATCCAACTTGGTTGAAACAGCCTAAACCAAACAGATATCATTCTTTCAAAGTACCTCAGAACTCCCATTTATCCTTCCGACATCCTCTCCATCTTTCCCGGTTCCCACACGCGCTGACCCGTCACAGTTCAGTTGATTTATATTGCTCCATTACGACCAGATTTCCACATTTTAAGGAACACATGTTGGTTGGAATTATGATTTATAATATAAAACAGATTATGTTATACAACCAAAAATATGTTCTGTGTTAAATAAGTACTAAAGCATAGCTGCTGGCTTCCTTTTCACACACACACACACATACACACACATGCGCTTGGTTTTCTCTTTACTGCCAAATCCTCGATGCCTTACAAAACGCGATGGCTACTTCTAAAAGCTCCAAGTTTAGAAGCCACTGACAGCATGAGAACTGTGCCTTCAAAACCCCACAAAAAAGCATCTTTTAACAAGTGATGCCAGAAAGTCACTGCTTTTTACATATTGGAACTCAGCTGGAAAATGAGAACACAAAATAGTTGTGCTGCGGCGGGTTCTACCTCATTATTTTAAACCTAATCAGATCATATGTCAATATATGACTCACAGTTTACTGAAGCTTGAGGCTGTCAATACGTCCTACGTGTCAGACTGTGTGTTTAAGCTGTTTCCATGCTACCACTGACTGCACTGGGGTTCGTGGACTCTGTTTCTCTGCAGCATCTTCACTGATACAGCCTGTGCCCTCTGCAGCGTTACTCTCCATCACCAGGTATCCCTATTCTGCAGCAGTACGTAAGCTCTGGAGTAGAAACAGAAGCAAGGTGGGCAATGAGAAGCAAGAGAAGAGAAAACAAAAACCAGCTGAGCTTTTCTAAGAACTCCATTTTTAGGTTTACCATGTAAAAGGTGGTGTTCAGGAAGTGGCTCCTAGCGGAAGCCAATGACCTCACAGCTCCTTACAAATACCACACCATCACAAACTGAAAGCAAGCAGGATTTCTTGCTCCTGCCTTCTTTTCATGTTCAGTGTTAACTATTGTTAACTCAGCGCTTGCCAATTATGAAAGCCAAAGTGCAGGCAAAAGGAACAGGGGGTTTACGGGTTTAAAACACACGCTGATGCAATACTTGCGCTGTTCCAAGCAGTGACCCACCATTCATCTGTCGTATCATAATCGGGCGATCTAAACACCTTGTATTCTCCAGCAACTTTCCCTACCTTTCTCCTTCTTGGCCATCTGGTCACCAACACTAACTCTTATAACACACATTATAATATACATATTTGTCATACACAGCCTAAATGAGACTTTTCTTGATAGATTCCTATCAAGAACCCTACCAAGGACCAGGAAAATAATGACCTTTCAAAAAGCAGTTCGTGCCAGATAAGGTCTCAGGTTATTTTAGCATCATTTACTTCTGGTAAGATAACTGCATTTTCTTTATCACATACTCAATGTCTCGCTCTCTTCTGAGACTTCAGATGACTACTGAAGCCATGCAAAGAGGATGGACCTGTCCAAGTCTTTTCTGCAGCTTACCCGTTCACTTGAACTTCAGTGCTTTATCATAGGATCCCAGCCTGGTTGGGGTTGAAGGGCCATAAAAACTAGTCCAGTTCCAACCCCTGCCACGGGCAGGGACACCTTCCACTAGAGCAGGGTGCTCCAAGCCCCTGTGTCCAACCTGGCCTTCAACACTGCCAGGGATGGGGCAGCCACAGCTTCTCTGGGCACCCTGTGCCAGCGCCTCAGCACCCTCACAGGGAACAGCTTCTTCCTAAGAGCTCATCTCAGTCTCCCCTCTGGCAGGTTAAAGCCATTCCCCTTGGCCTGTTCCTGCTTGCTCTTGCAAAAAGTCCCTCTCGGGCACCATTTCTCCCTTTAGCACCACTCCCTTTTACCTCTGCCTCAGTTTCTAACCCATCATGTCCATTAACGATCCTGCCTTTTCCCCGTGTCCTTACAAAGGACCGACCCAATGTTAAAATGCCATCACCCACAGTGACAGCTCCACTTCCTAATTCTAGTTTTTATCTGAATGACTGAAGAATCTGTTGATATTTATTTATCATTGCTTTAACACTCTAACATGTGTTGCAGTGGCTTGAAGGTTCTGTTCACCCTCTCATGTTTTCCAGGCCTTTCTCCACTCTTTTATTGTTTACTCTTTCATGTACTCACCCAAACACTTGGATCTGAAGCCCTCACTTTTTCTACCCAACTAATACAAAAACATAAGCAGTCTTACACCACCGGTTGAATAAAATTGCCACTTTTACACTCAGATCTGCACGTTCTCTCTCCTGTTTACTCCACCACGTTCTCCAGTAAGCTGAAACGCCTTCAGGAAGAATCAGACCTCATCATCTGCTTTTCAAATCCACCACCATATTCTGGGCTGTGTTTTAAATCTTGATAGAAGAGAACACACCAAAATCCAACCATTTTTCAATACCTGGGCCGCGCTAAGTCCTCCACATGCAACTGCTCATGGCATTTGTGATGTGCAAGTGCAGACACTTAGAATGACAACTTTATCAGCCAAGTTTCAATTAGTTTTGGTGTTTGTTTTCACCATGAGTAATCCTGGGTTTGCTGATGGTTTTTGATAGAACGCGGTTAGGAAAGGAGCACCAGGATACTGTACAAAAAGAACTGCACAACCTCATCAACTTGGATAATCTAAGTGGGATGAGCTTCAATAGCAGACAATGCACAGTCATATATACATATATATAGATGCATATAGATATAATATACATTCCCACTCGGTAAACAGCTCCTTAATTTGGAAACTATGAAGAAGGAAGAAGCCAAGCCCATTACACAGTGACCATGGGTCACTTTGTCGTCAGTGACATACCAGTGATACACAAAGCAATTGTGGCCCCCATCTGTGGATGTCTAGAAAATTAACCCAGTTATTGTGTGTGCCCTGTTTCAGAACAATGAATTCAGACTTGAGCATGGAAGGAGCAGCACTTTCAGGCAGCAGAAACGGCAACAGAACGTAACCCCTGCCTTCCAACTGAGAGTTTAGTGCCTGCCAGAATGCACTGACCTGGTCCACTCAGCCACGAGCTTAAGAGAGAATAAAGCACACTGTCTTATCACCAACAGTAGTCTCAGACCAAGACCTACTATTTCTCAGCCAAGACCAGTGACAGCAGCCAAAGGATTCACTCCAGGCCATGAGTAGAAAAGAGCAGAAGAGGAGCACTGATATAAATGGAAAGCATTTGCTTGCTCTTGCTGCCTCCCAGCAACGACAGATGCCTGCCTGCACGAGCTCGGGCTTTGTCATTCTCTGCTCCATCAGTGGTTCGTATTAAACCGTTCCAGTGCAGGAATGAGCTGAATGAAGCACAGAGAAGCAGCACCTGCAGCCTCCACACTGGTCTCAGCTGGGAAATGACACAGCAGCAACCGGTTCCAAAATGAAAGGCAGGACCATGAAGTTTGTGAGGCAGGAAATGGAGGCCGATGCGAGCGGTCCCTCCACGCAGCCTCAGCTCTGGAGCAGCAGCAAACAACAGCAAGAGGATGCAGAAGAGTTCTCCTATACCATGTTTGTGCTTTGATGAACGATTCCAACCGCACATCAAAGCCCAGCTAACTCACCGCAGCCTTCTGACAGGCTGGAGGATAAGAAGAGATGCTCAGGGACACTGTGTCCCCATGCTGTGTGGGCAGCAAGCAAACCAAGGTGCTAATCCAGCTCAGCTCAGAGCCAAGTTTGCAGAACAGGCACAGTTTGGGAGGACTGTAAGAATGGAAAAATCAGTACTGGGAACACAGACCAGGAGATTTGTGTGCTTACCTGACTGAAGAGGTTGGAAGTGATACAATTCCTGGGTTATAAAAGCATTGGAGGAATAAACATGAGCAGAGAGAGCTGCCTAAGATAAAACCTGCAATTATCATTACAGAAGTGGTACGAAATGGCCCTTCAAAATGTTCGGATGGCAATTTGAAGATTTCCAAGACCCTGGATGCTCTGATGGTTAGAATCTTTCTTCTAGCTCTAATAATGGAAGTAAAAATAACTGTCCTTCAGATAGGGTTTGATTAAAGTACAGGTTATGGAGCAATTATACAGCATCAAGCTTCCTGTGCCAAACGACAAGACTGAGAAACCTGAAAAGCCATTTCCAGTTCAATATTCTTACTAGAATTTACCTGCAATTCTGCAGGAATATCAAAACCACCATCAGCAGAGAGTATTTCAGGGCAGGAAATCAAAGAATTACCGAATACTGAAGAAATAAGGAACAAAACCTGACCCACAAGTTCTGCTATTCGCAATGACCCCTTCAGCAATAAAACAGTGGCCAAAAACCTCAACACAAGCCTTCAGAAAGCACCTAAAAGTCTCCTAAGCAGACAGATATTCTAGTTTCATGATTGTAAAGAAGTATCTTAAGGAAAACAGAAATACATGCTTCAGAATGCAAGAAGAAAGGGAAATAATCACTACCCACAATGGAATACCTTAGTGAGAACAAGGTCTCTTCCTGGTTTTCTCCAGCCTGAATTAACACTACTAACAGCAGCTATAGCAGCTCACACGTTACTCCATCAGCACACACCACTGCTGCTGAGCCAGTCAGAGCACCTCTGAACGCTGAACACACTGTAAGCAGCACTGGTACATACAACAGGCTTTAAAAGTCGCACATGTAGTAGGGCAATATAACCTCACTGAAGTCCTCAGTTAGACTAATGCATAAGAAATAAGACAACTGGCAATTTTATGGGCATACAACCTAACAGATTTCTTCAGAAGCTCAGTCCTGGAGGAATGTCTGCTGCACTGGCAGCAAATCACACCTGAGTGCCCCAAATCCTGGCAATGAAAGGGCACAACAAATCCTCTAACAGAAAATAACCACAGCTATAAAGGAATGGTAAGGAGTCCTGTAACAGGAAAACACGACGTTTCCAGCATGTGGCCAAATGCTGCGATGGATCCCACTGGTTTAAGGTCCAACATAAGAACAGATGAGTTTTAAACACTTGAAGCTAAGCCCTTCAACAGCCAGCATTACCGTGGGCCAGCACATTAATCTACTGGCAGCACTATGCCATACCTCTCCAAGAAATCCATATTGAACAGGTTTCTTTAGGATTACGGAAGATCCAAGCAGAAATTCAACATGTAGGAAGCTGGGTTAGCAAAAGGTGAGACTTCAGATACTGCTACGCTGTCATATAGCCAAGTATGGGCTGGCAAACCTGCCTGTGTGAAGACATGCTACCTTCACCACCCAGGAAATAGGCAATATGATAAAGAGCATGTGAAATTCAATTGATGGGCCTCGGCAGTCAGCAAGAGGGAGTTCAGCCTGGAGAAGAGAAGGCTTCTTAAGGGGAGACCTTAAAGCAGCTGCAGTGCCTAAAGGGGCTCCAGGAAACCTGGAGAGGGGCTTTGGACAAGGGCCTGTAGGGACAGGCCAAGGGGAATGGCTTTAACCTGCCAGAGGGGCTTTAACCTGCTCTAGTGGAAGGTGTCCCTGCCTGTGTCAGGGTGTTGAAACTGGATGAGCCTCAATGTCCCTTCAAGCCAAACCGGTCTGTGACTCGATGCAGAGCGCATAACAACATGTACTAGGAGCATGAATTCCTAATAACCACATGAAATACAGGGAAGTTTAATGAGTTGTTCAAATTTTGCTACAGAGAAAACATTTTTGCTTAGCTTTTCATCCCGAGCTTTGCCAGAAGAGACCCTCACCTACATCTGCCCTCCCCATGCTGGTCATCTGCCTCTTCTTCACAGCCTGATCTTCAATCTCACCCAGTCCGGGTTTCTCCCTGTGCTCTCAGTCCTCTCTTAGGAACTGCTGCCCACAGACAGCTCCCCACTTCCTCGCTGCCTCCCCTGCTGTGCCCACTTTGCTGGTGATGCTAATGCACACATACCAAACACCCCACTACGCAAGCTGACTGTGGATGTATCGCAAGACAGTTAGAACCCCCCCCTTCCCCTCAGGGCTCGGGAATCCCGTTCCCAAATGATAGCAGACTCCTTCTCTGGAGTCCCAATCTCTCTTACTCACAACACCCACGGGAGATGAGGAACTTAAGAGGAGAATTGCAAATACAAACAACTTAACTCCTGAGCTATCAGTGAAGCTGGTTAACATAATGTAATACTTAAATATGCTCTCTTAAACCACAGGAGGGATTCAGGAGGAGATGGTGCTATTAATATAAATGGAATTTAACAGAGCCCCCGAGAGCCACAGAACATAGAAGTAGAGGGGTCAGTTAAAAAAACCCCACATCTTTACAACCCTCATCCATTTCAACTAAAATAATGCTAAAATTAGACTCCAAAGCCAATTCTGCTATGAAGTCAGCCTTAAAACTAAGCATTCCGAGCACATCCATCTCATTCACACAGAGGAGATGCCAGGGAAATACAGACCTTATAACCACAGGATGCGAAGTCACTTACAGGTCTACACACAAAACAGGTCTGACTATCCCATTCCTCAAGCAAGAAAGCTTTAAGTTATGAACCACACAGCTGCAGCCCATAGGAGTATTACCTTGAGCACTCCTAGGAGCGCAAGATGGATTTTGCATTCATGTTCATGCCTGAAGTACCAGGCAGCAGTGAGGGGCAGGAAAAGCAGGAAACATGACTGAAGGTTCATTTTGGAGTCTGACCATGCTAAACTTCATACAACAGGACAGGAGCCGTATCAGGCCCACCACTCACAGCAAGCATAAGGCATGAACACAGCCTACCTACTGCTGCCCTTCCTTGCTTCAATTTCTGCTCTCTTGCAGGCTCTTTCTTAACACTTCCAGAAGCATCAAGCCACTAAGATAACCAGGCACTGAGCAAGTAGGCAAAGGAAAAGGCAGAAAAACAACCCAGGACAACAGAGGAATCATGAATGTCACCCACAGGAAGAGAATGAACTTCTTCACCCCTATTTGTTTCCAAAGCAGCAGCAGGGCAGACCCAGTACAAGCAGTGGCAGCAGGCACAACCATAAAGGAACAGCTGAAAAAGGGATAATAGAACAACCTCTCCCAAACACTGGATGCATTTCTGCCCACATTACTGAAAAGAACAGTTTAACAACACCGGTTCATCTCTTCGCAAAGATTTACAGCTCAAATATGAAAATGAATAAGCTGAGCATAGTTTGCTCAGGATAAATTTTGCAGGCCCGAAGAGATGCCCGTTTATATGGCACCATTAGGGGTACACACTAATTCATGGTGACACAGCTACCAAAGAGACTGCATCTGAAAGGCTCAGAGCTGACTTCCAGTTCTAACCTAGCCAGGAAGATTCTTGCAAAGTAGCAGGATAAGGAAAAGAGATATAAATCAAAGTCCTTGTCTATTAGGCACGGTATGCACATCACAAACCTGTTTTTCGGAGGAGACCTCATACACTCTGGTAAATACAGTTTTTAGTGGCAACTGATCCTGTACGGAACTGCCAGAAAACGCATTTACTACTTTATCAGCCCCCGGCATCTGGAACAGAATTAGAACTGTTGATGATAATAGGAGTACTTTGTCATTTCAAAGGAACACATCAACAAAAGGCATAAAACCAGCCAGCTCTATCCCTCAGAGACTACACCAGGACCACATTTGACATTACAAAATGTCTTTATTGATATTTACCTGATGCAGGAATTAGGAGAAGCATCTTACCTACACCTCAAAAGTCACTTCAGCCACAGGAACACCGAGTTTGCTTCACAGGAAAAGGCAAGCAGGGTTTGGTTTTTAAAGCAGTGGTCTGTAAACTACAGGGGCACGCAACACATCCTGCAAAGGGGGAAGGGCATGGAAAAGTTAAGAACTACTGGTTTAGAACAAAATAAGGGCTATAAATGAACAGAACAGCTTATCTGCAGATGTGGCATGTGCAGAACGCAAGGGAGAGAGAAGAGGTATTTATACTAAAGGACACTTAGAGAGGAGCAGTGAGAGCTTCAATTTGGAGCCTGAAAACAGTTGCAGAGACCATGCTGCATGTTTGCCTGCAGTAGTGGAGGACTGGAGCCTGGCATCCAGGCTGACCCCTGACAACCTATTTTCCATGCCTCTGTAATAGGAGTGCTCCAAAAGATGCTTCTCTCCCATCACAGTGTCAGGGGCCTGGGTTAACCCATCAAGCATCTCTAACAGCATTTTTTGCCCTCCTATATTATGCAATTTTGCTCTCAAATGCATATTGTTGTCACTTACAGGTGCTATTCATTCACTACTGAAGTAATACTGCTTTTGAGTAAGTCACCTTTACTCAGTAAAATCATTTCACAGAATCATAGCCTGGTTTGTGTTGGAAGGGACCTTAAAGCTCACCCGGCTCCACGGGCAGGGACACCTTCCACTAGAGCAGGGTGCTCCAAGCCCCTGTGTCCAACCTGGCCTTGAGCACTGCCAGGGATGGGGCAGCCACAGCTTCTCTGGGCACCCTGTGCCAGCGCCTCAGCACCCTCACAGGGAAGAACTTCTGCCTCAGAGCTCATCTCAGTCTCCCCTCTGGCAGGTTAAAGCCATTCCCCTTGGCCTGTCCCTACAGGCCCTTGGCCAAAGCCCCTCTCTGGGTTTCCTGCAGTCCCCCACCCTTTAGGTATTTCAGTTCACAACTCACTGTTACTTCTCCCCAGTTGCCACCTCTTTTTCCTCTCTCCACTGTTCAGCAAGAACTTCCTCACAAGTGTCAGCAATTCCATCAACAACAAGGACCAGGAGAACAGTTTCCCACTGAACTCTGCCCTTGTTAACTCCCTTTAGCCTCAACACCAGGAATGCATGAAAAGTGCAGTTTCTGTAACACACAAAGGCAGCATCCTCCTAAGCCACCCAAAAAACCCCAAACCAAACACACACAAAGAAGAAAAGAAAGAACTCCAAAATACTCCAGACGATAGTGCTATGGTCCAGGCTTTCCAAACTGCAGATGTATTTGGTATTAGTGAACTCAACGCTGTTCATACAACACGGAACTGGAATGAGGTCAGGCCGCTACTCAAATTTAAAGTGTCTTTTAAGTTCAGGATACTGATTTCTATGTCAATATTGGTTTAGAGGTATCTTTGCATTACCAAAACCTGAAAGGTTTAATCCAAGGATTAAAGCTGGTTTACTTCCTTTTCTATGGGAAGTGTGCACACTTCTCCAACAGATCTAACAGAAGTAGTTGTGTTTCCAGGACAATAATCCTTGGAGAAACAGTAGGTCCCATAATACTGTATCCACAACGCTTTCTGTTTATATGAACAACCACAGATGCCATGGACACAGATAAGAAGGGAAGAGATCAGACGACCCAGCTTGAACAGGGGCCATGCTACAGCTCTAGAAGAGAGCCCACACCTTTGAACTGGGGCTAACGAGGAAGCTGGAATGGGAAGCGAGGCAGGAAGTCCACGCAGGAGCCCACGCCATGGCTTGGGTGGCCCTGGCAGCGGGGGCCCAGCACGGAGCGCTGCACTGCGGGTCTCCTCCCGGCAGAGGGCAACGCCACTCACCCATCCCACTGCCGCGCTCCAAAACCTCTCTGCCGCCGGCGGAGCATTCCATGGAATCGCGACATCAGCGACATCCGCCTCCCAGCACACGCAGCATTAAAGACACGGCGGGGTTTGAGCCCTGCTGCTCCACTCGGGGTTCTCTTACACGTGTATTTGCTGTATATACACCTTACCAAGAAAAAAGAAGCACTTACTGCTTTTCACAGAGCTGGAATCCTGCTATCAATCGGATAAAGGTAATCCCGACTATTCCAGGTCGTGGGACACTGACAGGAAGTCACAGAAACTGTAATAGCAACATGCCCCAAGAAGTACAGATGACACAGCAATATTCAGTGGATGTTAACAGAATAACATGTGAAGTTCTGCTAAATAAAGCAAGCGGGAGGGAGGAGGTGACACACTAAAACTGCAGAACTCACAGTGATACAGCAACTCCCCCTTGTTAAAGGCACTAACAGTGCTCTCCGTGTACACAACACACCCGAACAATAGCCAGAAACGTCCTATTCCTCCCCCTGCTGAACGCAAACACCATGAGACGCATCTCCTGCCTCCCAGGAGACTTTCCTGCTGGGTAGAGCAAGGAATCTCCCAAAAATCAGAGCACACAGATAAGGCTCAGCTCCAAAGCCGAGCTGTCACCAAGCACCCGTGTTTGGCCCCAGGGAAACACCTCACTGCTGATACAACACTCAAGGTAACACTGAGCAAATGCTTTTGCTTTCAGATGAAGCTGAATTTGAGCATCGGTTCGATTCTACCTTATTCCCTCTGTAATTTATGAAGCCAGGATCTGCTTTCACTTTGCAGCTGAAGCTCCTCCAGTAGCTACGATGGTGATGCTAAAATTCAGTAAGCTGAACATAACAGAGTTATTATTCAAACCAGCATATTCTCCAGGTATTCCACACGCAAGGAATACAAGGACCATCTTTCTGCTCTCAAAATGTGCATGTTACCAAAAAAAACCCACACTTGATGACAACACAGATGAAAAAAGCACAAGCCCCAATACAATGTTTATTTTGCAGTGAGATCCAAACTCACTGTGCTGTACAGGGAGAAGTTCTGCAAGCAATGTGCTACCCAAATCAATAAGCACTATGAACAAGTAAGGATTCATTCAGGCTCAGAATTACCTGCCCCCAAAGTGCTGTCTTTTGGTGTAGCACGCAGATAAACCAGCACGTTCCTGCGTGCAAAGAGGGGGGCAGAAACACCTTGATGCTGCAGTAGTAGAGCATGACACTCACCAGGTTTTGCCTGCTCACCCCAGCTTCCCACCAGGCAACTCACTGCTGCTTCTGACCATTCTGAGATGACACAAAGGGGAAAATACAGATCTATATTAAGCAAATCTTGTTATTGACATACTGACTTCACAAGCTGAGCATTCATGAAAGCACATCGTGGGTTTGGTTGCAAAGAGAGTACGATTTGAACTACAGGACAGAGAAATACGTTAGTACCTCTGCATTTACCTACTCTGCTTACTTTATACTCAATAGCACAATTTATACTCTTAAATAGCACCTGCTCCTTCAGACATATTCAGAGGACTGTTCCCAAAATCATGGCTTATAAATGGTGGTATAAATGCCCTTTGAACCTTTTGTTTCTCAGTTTATTTTGTTAATACTTTGGTAACAAGTTTCCAGCCTAGCAAGAAACCCTCACCATCAGCAGCGCTTCATTAATGCTTCATAACATAGTAATTATGAGAAACAACCAGAACTCAACAGCACACCGAGATTTAGCACTGTGAAACCCAATTCCAGAGCAGCAGCTCTCCTCATCCACAAAACCTCCCACATTTAGACTACAGCGTAGTCTAAAACATAATCATCTATAAACCATATGACATAAAATGTAAGTCATAAAACAAACCATTGACAGTCTTCTGACATTTTTCAATGTCCACACTGATTAAAACTCTTTAAAAGAAGCCTATTAAAATTATCCCTGTTTTTCTGGTCCTGCCAAATACATCACTTCATAAAAGAGACTTATAAAACGTTTTCAGCTTAACTTCTTTACTCCCATAATGAATATTTTTGCTATATAGGTATCAGCCTTCCCGAGATGCCCAAACTTTTGCCAGTGAAGCAGCACAGTACTGGAGGCATTTAACAAATTCCCTCTGGGATTCAAGGCAGTCCATGAAAATTCACTCATTAGGGACCCTTTAAGTGCCCAGATCAGGAATCTCCGGAAGGATAAAAATCTCTGACCTTGGTAAGGGTAAAACTCGGAACAAACAACTCCGATTTCCAGCCTTGCTGTGAGACAAGGCTACGTCTGCAGCACCCCGAAGGACTGACAGGGCATTTTATACCATGTTTTCCATGAAATCCAACCCCAAACCAGAAACCTGTTCATGCTTTAATTCGTGACAAACAGCCCCATTAATTCCATCTCCAGTCAATTAGAAAGCTACGGGGCAGGACCCAAAATTATCAGCAAACTGACTTGAAAGTACTGCTGGGCAGAGTTTATTTGCTTAACTTTGTGTTTCAGCATTCCTGCCTGCGAGAACTCTCACCCTTTACATTATGGCACTTTCAAACTCAGGCTCTAGTACTACCAGTACTTCCAGGAGCAAGATGCTTATGGAAAAACACCATGTAAATACAGCGTGATCAAGTACAGTTGTACTATACACCAGAGCACATGAAAACCCCCCGTAACTCCATGTTTTCACTTTGAAACTTGAAAGAAATATAGTAAACACGTGATTACAGCAATTAAAACCAAAAAATCTAGCCTGGATTAAAGAGATCCTCTTAATTTTAACCACGTAACAGGCTACTAGTTGCGTAAACAAACATGTCTTTAAAGGTAAGATCACAATTTCCCTTATTAAAACAGACAAAAAGGTTTCCCTACTTCCTATTGCAAAACCACTGCAAATACTAGCTTAGGTACTTCCTTTTCAGCTGCTTTTTAAGTCCTGACGAAAAGTACAATAGCAACCTTTTTGCTACTGGAATTTGGCAAAATGAAACGCTGGGGACCTCCTAAAGAGATAAATCAGTTCTGTTCTATGTAAAAAGGGGGGAGAATTGGCACGACACGTATTTTTTTGTAGCCCTTTTCTCATATACGGTGTCTTCGTCACCACAACAGCTCTGCAGAACACAGCGTACAGCACACATTGTGCCTCGTCATGAGCTGACAGCAACCGAAGGGAAGGTGAACCAAGTTACAAAATGAAGTATTTCTGCCTCTGTCTGGCCGGGAAGATAAATGATCTTGGTGATATTAAAGAGCAATGGGATATGGGGATCCAAAGAGCTCATTTTGCATTAACTGCATCTCCCCAACAAAAACAAGAGAAAGCAATTTCCTGGTGCATCAATTCCACCAGCACTTCCACGTACACTCGCAAGTCAGAGACGCTGGCAAGCTCGCACTGCGCACCTCCTGCTAGTCTCAGATATCTAACAAACCAACTGCTCCCTATTCATTTCCTATTTTAAGCTAGGTTTTTCTTCCCCCCCCCCCCCCAAAGATATGCAGATACGCCCATGCAAACCAATCAGCTTTAATAAACATCTTCCTGCAAGTTAACAGCGTTTCAAATGACTCCAACACAAAACATCAGCTCCCCCAGTCCTTTCACCATCGCAGTGCGTTTCAGAGCCATTACCCTTCCCGTTATTTTAAGGCCACATTCCCCCCTCGTCAACCCCTGTCAGGACCTGGAAACTCTCATCATTTCACATGCAGAAACACTCTACTGATAGAGTTACGATGGAAAAGAAGTGAAAGCACGTGAAACATCATAACCTGTCCCCCCATCCATTTACTCGACTAGACAAGCACAAAGCTGCAAACCTGATGTATCTTTCCACCCTCCTCCTGATGGTCTGTATTTAGGGGGTATTAAAGTCCTACTACTCCTTAAGAAGACTCCTTTCTTCTACAACTCCAAACCAGTTTTAAATACCCTTGCACGCTCCTCATCATTAGTTACGAAACCATCTCCCCTCTTCTTGACCTATTCTCGTTCATCTGCTGTTATTTAACTCTTAAAGGCTATTTGACAGTCACAGTGTCACCAATCACGATGCAGTTCTTAGAAATACATTGCATTTCACATTTTTAAACAGCACAATAAGCATATACACAGCATAAAAACACAGATACAGGGGGGGTTTCACCCCTCCTCTATTTGTTCTAAACCAAAATCCATTGGCTATCTAGAACAGCAATCTTTCACGGCTTTTTTCAGCTCATCAGCCCCAGAATCTTTAGTAGTGCAGAAATCAGTGTCAGGAACATAAGCCCATAGAACACACACGTCCTCTGCTTCCTATCGACCCCAAAGAAGTTGTTTGCAGACAGCCGGGGTCCACTCCCTGCGAGCCGAAAGCCACCGATCTAGAACCAAGTATCCTCTTACTGTTTGTTCTGCTACCCGAGAGCTTCCATTAAAACGGCATGACGCTCGAGCTCCGAACCGACCAGTCTTTCCACGCACAGCCTGTATAACACCCATTCCTCCACAGCTTCCCCTAAAACCCCATTTCCAGGCACAAAGGCCGGCAGAAAACACAACACCATCGTTTCAGACATCTCATTTTGCTGCAGGTTTGGACGCGGCACAAGTCCTTCATGCTAAAGGCTGCCCAACCTACCTATAAATAGGCTCAAAGCTTCAGGCTCAGGAGACCGACAGCTAAACACGATCCTGCGCTACCTACGTGTGTAACAACGCCGGGGCAGGCAGGTACGCAGCTGGTTTCCATCGGAAAAGGGGTGGGGAAATAGACAGAAAAGATGTAAAGTAACGACTGGGTATAACCAGTCATGTTCTGACGGGGAAAGCCTCTCTCTGGGTGCCATGGCTTGACCCACGAGGTTTAAGGGGCACAACCCGAAGCGGGTACAAACCAGAGGCTCCCTGCTCCCCGTTCCTCCCCCCTTAGGTCAGGAGGGGGTCTCGAACCCGCGACCCCCGGCCCCCCCCCCCCCCCCTTGGCGCGGGTACCAGCGGCCGGGCGAAGGGGGCTGCTGGGCGGGGCGAGTCCGCGTGACCGGCTGAGCCGGCGGCACGTGGCCCCGACCATAACAAACAGGCGGGTGGGCGGGCGCGGGGCTCGCGCCATGCCAAGGGCGGGCGGAGGGGGGGGGGGGGAGAGCGGCTGAGCAGCGCGCTGATTGGTCCGGAGGGGCGCGGTGGGCGTGGCCTCACGGACCAGAAAGGGGGGGGGGCGCGGCTGTCCCGCCGCCTTGGTGCAGTGCTGAGGAGGCGCCAGGCGGGGGCCGCGCGCGCTTCCCGCCCAAAGACCGACCCCCCCCCCCCCCCCATTACTGTCCCCCTCACGGCCATCCCCGCACCGCGCCCTCACGCCCGCAACACCCGCGGGCTGCACCTCTGCCCGCACCGCCGCTCCCTCGCTTCCACAGCGCCGATCTCCCCCTTCTCCCGCCTCAGCAGCCTCCCTCAGCCCTGCCCCTCGCGGCGAGCGCTTCAGCCCCGCGCCCCTTCACGCACGCACCCACCTGTGGGGCCGCCTCCATCACCCGCGCAGGAGCTGCGGGAGGGGAAGCGCTAAATATACCCCGCTGCCGGCGGCACCGCCTGTGGCACGGACCCGGGCGGGCGAGCGGCGGCGCGGCCCGGCCCTCCCCGCCCTCCTCCTCCTTCCCACCCCCCTCCCCGGCTCCCCTCCCGCATCTTGTTTTCTCCATACGCACTTCGAAATGCGGACCGGCCCCCCCCCACCCCCGGCGTGTTTTGGGGGGGATCGGTGCTATTTTGGCTCCATTCGGGATACCCACGCAGCGAGGAAAACAACGCAGTCCCGTTTCTCCTCACACACCCCCCTTAGCAAACCGCAGCTCGGCTGTCACTTGGCTTCTCCCCCGCACACACACACACATCGCGACAGGCAAGGCCCCGCCATGTCGCGACAGCGGCCCGCGCACCTGCCGCGCACCGGCCGCCGCACACATACCCACAGTTGCTGTCTCCTACCAGCGGTGCGGCGGGCAACGGGGATGCTCACCCGGCTTCTCCCTTCCCCTTGCGGGAAGGCGAGCGGCTCCCGCAGCCCCTGCAGAGCAGCCGGGCCGGGGGTGCTGGGTGCCGGCAGCCCAGGTGCGTGAGGGGTCGGCGGGCGGGGAGAGCAGCGGCGAAGCGAAGAGGGCGCCGGGAGCCGGGATGGATCGAGCCTCCCTTTCCCTCCCTCTTCCCTCCTCACACCAACCCCCCCCCCCCCCCCCCCCCCCGCCGCTTGTGTTTACCTCAAGTTTGAATTTTATCTGCGCAACATGAGCTGGAATGCGGACATGGAGGGCGCGCACCCCGCCCGCCGCTCCGCGGGGACCCGCGGCACCCCCGCTCCGTCCTCTCGCACACACGCACCCCCTCACCCCCGCGCCCCGACACAACCACCCCGCCGCTCCTCGCACCGCCACCGCGCAAACATGGCGCGGCCGCCGCGCACCGCCACCCCCTCAGGCGGGCCCCCCCCCCCCCCGGCCCGCGTCCCGCCGGTAACTTACCTCCGAGAGCGGCCGCTGCTCCGCCGGTTCTAGTCCTCCTCCTCCGGCTCCTCCGAAGGGGGACGGTGCCACACGCCAGCCCCATCAGCGGGCCCGCCACGCTGCCGGCCGCTGAGACAGGTGCAGGCGCGGCGGGCGGGCCGGGGTTGGGACCCGGGGCGGTCCCGGGGAGGGGGGTACCGCTTCTTCCCCGCCGCCTCCCCGAACGCTTCCCTCCCTCCGCACAACGTTGTTTCATTATATCATGTCCATCATGTGACGCCCGGAGGCCTCTCTATGGAAACTTAAAGGGGACTTCCATGTGACGACGGACACCGCGGAACGGACCCACCGCGTGTAAACGCCGCGCCGCCCCGCAACTCGCCCGCACCTCCTCATACCCCACCGCCCTCAGCCTTGCCGGTCAAGGCGAGTAGCTGCGCTTGCTTTGCGGTCATTATTACTGTTAATGAGAATAGTTGGAGCGGGTTTGTTTTGGGTTTCCTCCTCTCTTTACACCGCTGGTCGCTAACGGGAAACAGCCGAACGGGCACCTCTAAGGGGTGGACTCCGCTCCTGGACGGTGCGGGACATGGTGCGCGGTGGGTGCTGGGACCGGTTGGGACATAAAGAAATAGAAAGGAAACTAAAAGGGGGGGGGGGAACATTGAGGCGGCTGGAGACGGGAGCGATGCCGTGCGGGGCGGCCGGAGGCGGTGGTTAACCGCCGCTTGGCCGGGGAGCGATTCCCCGCTCTCACCTGTAACACCGCCGGTTCTCCACGGAGGGTTGCAGGCACTGGAAGGAGCCGTACGCTCGCCACTGCAACAGCACAACCCCCGTGTACAAAACACAGGAGCGAAAAGGGGAAGAACGGAGCCGTTTTCCGCCCCTGGAGCAGCCCCCGGGGTCCCGCCGCCTGCCCGCGTTCCTCAGGCTGCTGTTCCGCCTGCGGTGCTGAAGTGGGTTTGTTTTCCCAGCTCTCCTTCTGCCCCCAGGATTTGGGATGAGATCTGGGACATGAAGCCCACCGGCTCCAGCGCCAAACCTCTGTCTGGCGATGCGCAGAGGGGTCCCGGGTTTTTCTCTGTGGAGTGTAGTGCATGTTTCCCGCAGGAGCTCCCGGAATTCTGCTCCCGAAACAGTAGGATCGTACTGGTCAAGTGCAAGGTTTGAGGATCTGGCTTGTAGGGGGGATGGGTTTGCTGTTAAAAACTGAAGGAGGGCAAGGTGCCACATTCATTCCCTCTTTACAGCTTCCACAGAAGTCGCAGCCCCTGCGCAGGTTAAAGCGTGACGCACAGGTGTAATATATTTTTAACTCTGAAACTTCAGTTCTTCAGTGTCCCACCGAGTTTTCTCTGAGGGAGTCATTTAACCAATCATTTTACTGTCTGCAGCTTGACACTGATGCCCATCACATGTACCATAAGCCATAGGAGGGACCAGAGCCGCCCAGACAGACCTCCCAGGCCCAGTTCTGGTATTGTCGGCAGGTAAAACCCCTTCACTCTCCCATTAAAGCTGTTGAAGTACCTGTGCTCCACCCCACTCATTTCCAAGTGCCTGTGCACTGTATATAGATACATGTGTAACTGTATATCATAGAATCAGAGAATAGTTGGGGTTACCTCTACTATTATTTTTCAAGTTTTACAGGAGTTTTGTAGGAATTATGAATTGTTTTAGCTCAAAAGAGTTAACTAAGTGAGGAACAGTTCATCCTCCATTCCTCCCTTCTTCCTAGAGTCTTTCCACTATCCACCCCACACTCCATCTTTTTTTATCCATCCTTTCCCATCCAATTTTGGGAGGATTTCTACCTCAGGGTTCCTTTCTACGATTTTATCCAGGTTGTCCCACTGCCACAGAGTCAAGCTCCAGTGTGCCTCGCTTTCCACCCCCCTGGACCTTATTTCCCTACCTCACTACGCCTCTTTTTATTCCATATTCCCCTCTCCAGATCAGCCTTAAAGGAGAAAGAAGCTAGAGCTGGGATATAAAGTAGTCTTCTAGGAGTACTGCCAGAGCCGATCTGTTTTTACTCTGCTGCTGCTGCTGTTGCTGTTCTGCTGTGTCATGGGAAGAGAGTTACCTAGCCCACACCAACCCTCAGAAACAGCAATGAGCCGCTTGCTGCAAACCCGAGCTGTGTTTTATAGAGCTGAAGGATGAGTTTTCCTGGTGCAGGATTTTGGCTGGAAGAAGAAGGATTCGCTCCCTTGCTGGGCTCTGACAGGGACATCGCTGTTGGGAGATTTGGAGGAGGCAGAGTGGCGGCGGCAGCACTGACAGCGCAGCATCATGCAGCTTTATTTCATGTTGTCGAGGCAGAATGCTTTCGGTTACAGCTGAGGAGAAAAACAAAATGTTCTATTTCTGTAAATAGGGTTCTTTTTCCTCAGTTTACTTTAAATTCTTGCAAGGTCTTGTGCTAAGAAAGAGCAGGAATTCTGCCTCCTCTTAAAAAACATTGTTATAACAGCTTTACAATCTCCTTCCATCTGAGCCTGTTTTCTTCAGACACTTTCAAAAACAAGAGGTTTAAAGGTGACTCTTCTCTTTCCCTTCCGAAGTTTATGTTCCTTGGAAAGGCCTGAAGAAGCCAAAGGCTGTGTCTGCCTGTGAATGAAGAAGTTTTGAATAAACACCAGCATGCACATACACACACATGCGCAGGATTTAAAGCATCCCGTTGAAGTGCACATATAGGAAACCCCTTCATCATATGGTAGGCTTTGATACATGCCTTAAAATTAATCCCTGACTGATGGACTCTGTTGTGGCAGATCACAGGAGGCTCAGTACTGATGTTCCTCTGCAGGTTTTAAAACAGCCAAGTAAAATCCCCCCCTTTGCTTTTGGATTAATTTGTGGTTTAACAGCAGCTACCTGGGAAATGCTCATCTTGTGAAAGCAAGTAAGAAAACTTTGTAAGGCTCCAGTCCTATTTTTTCCACAACGAAATAAAGACCTCTCTTGTGGGGTCGGGACGAGATCTGATGCTATTCCACAAGGAAATGGTTAAAGCACCCTGCAGAGTTCTTCAGTTCCTCTGTTAGAGGTAACACCCCTGGGTTTTATTTGAGCTCGAGCTTCGGACATGGTTCTGGTTACTTCTCAGCATTGTCTTTGCTTCATTTTGATTCATTTTTGTCACTGAAACCAAATCTTCTCGTTTCACTTCTCTTTCTAATTCATTTCACTCTTTAGTTCCCACGTGTTAGAAAGTGCAGTTTCATTTCGACTCTTGACAGCAGAAAGCCCCATTCCAGAAAGCAATTTGCAGCAATGTGTTTGCTTTGCCACTTGCTGCTCAAACAGATCTAAGTATAAACAATGCTGACAGGCCCTCAAAACCAAACCCAAATTGTGAAACTGGGGCAAATAGCCCAGAGAACCTGAAATGTTCTGGGTTTAAAACGCTGCCTGGTGTCAAAAAGAGGGTAAAATAAAGCTTTGTTTACGTGTACAGTGCTGTGTTTGTTGATCAAGTTTCTAAGGTGATGTAGCAGGAAGTACTGATCTTAGGCAAAATGACATGAACAAAGCATGAAACTATAATTCAGCAGCTATTTGTCAACTAATAATAGGAAAATAAAGGATATTTAAAAAGCAGGGAGGGGTTTGCATTGAACTTTCCCTCTTCCTTACTGGTGAATATAAAGGCAGCCTCTCACCTGCTCTGCTCCTGTATGTAACTGTTTGCAAGAGTAGAGTTAAATCACTTGTCAGGAGGAATGTTTCCATGGGATGCAAATACTTAACACTGGCTGCTCTTTCTACGTCATGTTACGGACAAGCCTGATGCTCCAGCAAGGTTATAATGTACCTGCATCTTCTCCAGCTTGGTGCCAAGCTTGCTGAGTCATTTTCCCTGTTCCCATTCTGCAGTCGGCTGCTCGCTCGCTTTTCCCTGTTATTTGTGTGGGTCGTAAGCTCAGCAACAGATGAAAATAAATGCTTAGATTTCTTCAGGCTGCCTCCCTAAGGAAATAAAGGCTCTGCTGTGCTGCTTCTCTGTTCACATCCGTGGCCATCCCCCTCTCCCCAAACCTTCTGAACCCATTAATTAATTTCAGATGAATTTGGGGAGAAAACAGGTATTTCAATGACACACTCAGATTCCTGCAAGTTGCACATGGGCAGCAGGGAGAGATCTGGATTAGAAATTGAAGCAGAACTTAGCCATAGCACATCAGGGCTGTCAGCCACCTCCCAGCCACCCAACCTGTATGTACCAGCTAAGTAGCCCACACGTGTGGTTTTTGCTCTCAGACAAGAGATATCATGACGAAGCAGAGGAACCAGGATAATTGAGGGAAAGAGCTGTTTTCAAAGCAATACAGTAGAGGGTTTTAAGGAATACCACAGTATGCAAGGGAAAAATTAGTGCCTGGGAATGCATTTATGGAGTTCTGGGGAACGATCAAGCTTTTGTGTCACTCCCAAAGCAAACTATGGCAGAGGATCCGAGTTGGGCTGTTCTTTGAGCTGGCACAGCTTTTCAGTCTGGTTGGTCTTGGCACTAAAGCTGTAGGCAAGGATCCCCCATCCACACCTCTTCAGATGCTGTCAGTAGATGTGTTGCTGTATGAGATGCCAGCATCACCAAGAGAAGAACAGCCCCAGCCACAGGCTTCACCCTGCTGAGTCCTACAGCCCCATTCTCCCATCTACCTTTCTGGTCCAGCCTCTCTGTAGCTGAGGCTCAGAGAGCATCAGCAAGCCTGGGGTGTCTGCTTATGGATAGAAAGGGAATGTGCCGAGTTTCTACCTAAGCTGGAGCCCTCTCGACTGCCCAACAAAGATTGTGGCATGGCAGAGCTCTAGCCCTGCATCTCCACCTCCAGTTGTGCTGGGAGGCAAGCACAGGGATGATGGTCATGCCAGGACCGGAGGACAGGATCAAACCCATTCCTACCTGAGAGCACAGGCTTAGTTTGTACATCTTTTCTCTCCCAGCTGCACCTTGCTGAGGCCAGCCCCTGCAGGACAGCCATCCTAACACTGCATGTAACATATGCTCTCATCTCAATTGCAATTAGTTTGATGCAACAAACAGTTTTAGTGTGACAAACTGCAGGCTAAAAAAAGCTGTGCCTTCATGTGCATCAACTGGGTGCACAAAATACATGTTGTGTGTCATCTCCTTATGTCCCGTATTTGTTCCTGCAGCAGTAACAAATGGCGTATGCTCCAGGAATACCGCACGGGATGAATGGACTCCTGGAAGTACAGGAGTGATCTGGCACTGGAACTCTTTAAAACTTGCTCAGCCTGGAGAAGAGAAGGCTCTGGGGGGAATAACAGTCTTCCAGTACCTAAAGGGGCTGACAAGAAACCTGGAGAGGGGCTTTGGACAAGGGCCTGTAGGGACAGGCCAAGGGGAATGGCTTTAACCTGCCAGAAAGGAGATTGAGATGAGACATTAGGAGACAGAGAAGCTGTGGCTGCCCCATCCCTGGCAGTGTTCAAGGGCAGGTTGGACGCAGGGGTTTGGAACAACCTGCTCTAGTGGAAGGTGTCCCTGCCCATGGCAGGGGTTGGAACTGGATGAGCTTTAAGGTCCCTTCAACCCAAACCAATCTGGGATGCTATGACACTATACTAATAGTTGTTCTACCATGAGATGCTGTTACGGACCTCTTCTGGAAGGAAGACTTGCATACATGTTAAGATTCATTAACCTCTGATGATTATACAACTAGAGCCAGCCTCTCCATCAAGGAGCACGTTATTATCTGTTCCAGCTCCTAGACACCAACTGAGATCAGGTGCCTTGCTTTCCAGGACACTCTGTAGTCATACCCTAGGAGATCACCTTTGCCTTGAAGGGCTTGCAAAACAAAAACACAACAGAGTGAGCAATGTGACACTCAGGCAGAGCAAACAAGGTGACCTTTTGCAAATGCCAAGCTAATACCATGATCTGGAAGTGAAAGGGGTTTAACAGACAGTGAATGGGTCAATAGGGATGGGAGACACTTGGGGTTAGGGGTTGAAGCGAAGGAAAAGCCATAGAAGAAGATGTTTGGTATGAGATGGAGAGGAAGAGCACACAGAGCGTTCTATGGCAAATTGGCGCATCCAGGATAAAAAACAGGGAGGAAGAATGGGTCTGATGACCATGCCCACAGTATAACCAGCTCCTGCCTGTAGCCTCTTTCCAAAAGGCACACTGCCTGGAGAGGGGAGATGGAGAAGGCAGGGGGTGGACAGCATGGTTCCTCCTCCATGCTGGTTCTGCACAGGCGGCCGGAGGTGTGACAACCCTGTTTTGGGGTTGTTTCTCACTGTGGCTCGGCCTCCTGCAGCTGTGTTTGTTGCAGCTGAGCCTCAGGGCTGCAGTGAGATGTAGTTCAGTGCTCCAAGTCCAGGGCAGCACATAATGGAATATTAACAGGAACAGCTCCAGGAGCTACTGGGACTCAGGAAGTCACAATTCCTCCTCCGCTGCTCCTACGTCTTAGTGGGAGGTGATTGCTGGAGGCCTTAATGGATGTGAGACATAATATGCTTCCCTCACATTAGCTCCAGTTAGCAAACCGAGGCTTTAACCACATCCTACCCTCTCTGAGCATTTCCTCATGCACCTTTTCAGCAGCAACACATGAAGTGTTCTAGCTGCAGCCACCTCAGTGTCCCACAGGCGACCAAGCGAAGCAATGCAGAGACCATATGAACAGTGATTTTATACCTTATTTCTCCAATGAAAACAAAGGGGGTCTCACCTTTAAGGCTTATCAAAGTGTGCCAAATATAAATGATGTAACTCTTTGTTTCATCCTTCTGAGATTACAAATAATTTATTTGCTGAATGAGGATGAGCATCTTAGAATCATAGAATAGTTAGGGTTGGAAAGGACCTTAAGATCATCCAGTTCCAACCCCCAAAGGTCTATAAAGTGATTTTTAAATTGAAAACCATTGGTATCATGCTTTTGGTAAATACTCAAGCAACAAATTCATAGGTACTGGTGACTCTCCATGACTTTTTAGTGCTGACCAGCACTAAGTAGCTCCTACTCAAGAAGTACGGATGGACATCGTTCCCTCCCAAAACCATGCTGCGCATCTACATGGAGAAGTTCACGCTCGCATTGTTACCTGTATGGAATAAACAGTGTTTTACAAGAAGAAAGATGCCCGCAGAAACCTGGCCATTCCATCTGATCATGAGAACTTGGTGCTATTTAGGAAGGGAGAAGGTAACACCTTCAGAGTACCAGAAAATTTCCTAGCACCCAAGGGCTGTGCTGAGAGCAGTCAAACTCTTTAACTCCTTCTTCCTTTTCTCTTCTTTCTCACTTTAACATTGACAACGTCCTTGATCCTGATGTATCATTCTCCTCCATGTCTACCAGCGCTTGTTCATTGCATGACCCTTTTAGCTTTCAAAAAGCCCTTCCTCGATCCCCTTTTGTCATCAGTTGATGCACAATAGACTCTACCATGGGACTGCTTCTGGGTTTGTTTGCTTTCTCTCTTCCTTTATCTCTGCCCAGAGACATCCAGCAGCTTCTCTCATCATCTTCCTAGAGTTCAGAGAAAGCACATTCCTCTTTTTCCTGCCCTTCTCGAGCAACAAACTGGCAAACTTTATCCTTATGTTATTCCTTTGTTTGCAAAATAGGAGTTCCTTGTCAGGGGAAAATGGGAAATGCCACTGTTTCCCTGCCATGCAATGTGTGGTTTGCACAATTCCTTTGAATTCCAGCACTTTGGAATTTCTAGCCCCTGGAAGTGAGGACCCCAGCACCACATTCACCCCCCTGGCATCCACATGCTGGCTGTGGGAGATGTGCAGACAAGGAGGTTCTTGCCTCTGCTTATATAGAGCTATATTTGTACGTTAGGAAAGCAAAGTGGTAAAACTGCAGCAGAGCAGAGGGAGGATTGATTTTGCTATTGGACAAGGAAAGCTCCATGCTTCACTCGGTATCGCTGCCTTCCTCCTGTTGTTGGATAATTAATTAACACCAGCAGTGTGTCTGAAGCTCTTCTAAAGCACAAACACAACATTTGCATCAGTGCTTTGTGTTCTGGGCAGGCACAGGGCGCATGGAAGCATTGGCACATCTAGAGAGAGGACACTCAGAAAAGGAGAGATGGAGAGAGCCCTTGGTGCCCTGAGCAGAATCCAGCCATCCCTGAGAGCAGCTAAACGACTTCCAGACAGGAAAGAAATGTGAATTAATTCAGGAATTTTAATTCAAACAAATTTGCTTTGAATCAGAAATATTTTGGGTTTGATTTTTGTTGGTTTATTTTTCTTCCCCAGGTATCTGGTAGCACCAATCTTTATAGGAAATCAAGTCAATTCAGTTGTGTTGTACCCAGAACAAGTGCCAGGACCCTTTTTATAAATCTCCTCTGTCCTGGATTTCATCTTCTCATGAAATTTTTTTCCCCTGTTCTGGATAAAAAGCAATGAATATCCTCCACGGTTTTGGAACCATTTACAACCCTTGCTGCCTTCCCCTTGCCCCTCTACAGTTTGCCTGCATCTTTCCCCTACCTTCTCCTAGCACAACATCCAAACCCAACCAAATGTGGTATTTCAACCAAGCCCTTATTAAATTGCTTCTGGTGTTCCACACCCTAGAATAAGATTTGCCTTCTTCTGTAGCAGCTGTGTACTGTTCAGTGTCTCATTCGTGCCTCTCTTCCCTTTGAATAGCTGCTTGAACAGTGATTTGCCGCTTTGCGCTGACGTATTTTGTTGCTCATGAGCATCATGAACCACATCTGGTTGATTTCATACTATGACTGCCATTTCCCAGCAACATTTTTGAGCACATCCTCCAGAGTAATTCAATATTCTTTATTTTGTCATCCAAGTAACTAATGAAAATATTGGAATCAGGTCCAGCAATGAACCCTTTGGGAGCCCATTTGGAAAGCTCTCTGAATCCAAAGGAAAAGAATTAGTAATTCTTGTCTGAATACAGGTGTGGTTTAAGATGATTTTACAGAGATCATAGTTCCCCCAGCAGTTTATGGGAATGTCATATAGAACAATGTTAAAACCCATGTTTATTTCTAAAGAGATGACATATAGTCCTGACATATAGTCCCTCTCCATTATTCTACAACACAGTTGCTGGGTTCAAAGATGGAAATGAGATGGTTTTAACATCACCCATTTATAACAAATCCAGTCTGGTTGATGGTATGTTTTTCTATTAGCAGTCAAGTGCTTAATAACTGATTGTTTAGCAGTTTATTGCATTATTTTTCTGTGTTACATGCTAAACTGCTGTATAATTCCCTAAGTCCAAGTCCTTCATTCCTCTTTTTAAAGACAGGCACTATGTTTGCCCTTCTCCCCTCCTCTGGGATCCCTCCCGTTCTCCATGAACTCTCTCAGATAATTACTAATGAGTCAGAGATTGGTCTGGTTAGTGCCTGCAGTGCTCTAGGGGGGACCTTCATCCAGTCCTGCTGACTCGAATTTGTCTAACTTCTTTGAATGATTTTAAACTGTTTCTTTTGCTATTTTGGATCGTCTTATCCCCTTGGTAAAAGTGCTTCTGATAAATAGCAGCTCATCATTCTTTTATGTGTTTCCTCCATGGCAAAAGCATAACAAATAATGAATGGTCCAGTCTTTTCTCTGTTGTTATAGACTCACAGACTGGTTTGGGTTGGAAGGGACCTTAAAGCTCACCCAGTGCCAACCCCCCACCACGGGCAGGGACACCTTCCACCAGAAAAGGTTGCTTCAAGCCCCGTCTAACCTGGCCTTGAACGCTGCCATTGTTATTCCTGTTCCCTCATCTTCTGTTAATTCACTTATGTGTAATTTCCATTGCTTTCCTCTTATGATACCTTTAGAGAACATTCCTTTATCACCCTCTATACCCTTTCCTGATTGAGACTCATTTTGTCCTGTTCTTTTTCATCTTGGTCCTCCATAATCACGCTGTTCCTTCAGAGGCATCATTTCCTAGTCGTGTTTCCAGTCTTTGCAAGGATTAGTGTCCTTTCTCCTTTCCCTGTTTCCCTCACTCCTTCCCTTCTTCAGAGGAAAACACTCCATCATTTTGTTATCTCTTTCAACTTAATTAACCTCCACCTCCCTGTTCTCAGCAATCTCCTCCCTGTCAGCCAGAGCCTAATCTCAGAGAGCTGCAGTCTCCTTGTCCCACAGGAACTCTGCTCTATCGTTTGAAATCTGGTTGCCAGCCCCCTGCAGACGCAGTTTAAAGCTCTTCGGCTGGGCTTGCAAGGCAGTTATTGTGCAGTCCCTCTTTGCAGAGCACCCATGGCTCATTTGCCAGGTAAGAAACCATTATTCAGATTGCTCTATTATTGCAAATCAATACTAGTAATCAATTTATCTCTTCAACTCATCCCCACCTCTGCAATGTGCTGCTTCTTGCCCTGACTTTTGCTTTCAGCCGGAAGGATGGAAGAGGACATTTCCCATCCCCTCATCTCCTTCCTCTTCTTCCCTCTAGTGCCTAGATTTAGAGTAGCTAGGAGGCTTTATTAAAACTCTGTTTAGGATGGTAGATTAAGATGATGGTTGCTGTAAGCAGTACAGAGGTCACCTGCATGCTGAGGCACCCCTCTCCAGCTCAGTGGGAGACTGAGTGGGCATTAAGGAAAGGCAATTAAGAGGTCTGAGTGTACTGTGCATTCAGGCATCCCTTTGCCCTTTGAGGTTTATGACATCCAGCATGCAGATGGCATTTTTTTCCCCACCAAAAACTGTGCTGATATCTTTCAGTAAATCAGACAGCAAACCCAGGCACATATGAAATGGATTAAGTTCAGTTCCCAGCTTTTTGGGTCACTGTTCTTCATCAAATGATTACATCTGTAAAGAAGGAAGAACATAAACCTGCAATGTGGCATAAGCAGCAATTCCACCTACGTCCACCTACTTCTTCTTTCTTGCTAGCTAGATACTGGTGACTGTTGCTCAAGGCTTTCCTTAGGCTCTCTGGACTCCCCAGCACAGGTACAAAGACTTAGGTAGCATTTAAGCCAGGCTAATAATGCTGTCAACTTCTCTTTTGGCAGAGAGCAGAAAATCACAGAACCCCAGACTGGTTTGGATTGGAAGGGACCTTAAAGCCCACTCAGCTCCAACCCCTGCCACAGGCAGGGACACCTTCCATAGAGCAGCTTGCTCCAAGCCCCTGTGTCCAACCTGGCCTTCAACACTGCCAGGGATGGGGCAGCCACAGCTTCTCTGGGCACCCTGTGCCAGCGCCTCAGCACCCTCACAGGGAACAGCTTCTGCCTCAGAGCTCATCTCAGTCTCCCCTCTGGCAGGTTAAAGCCATTCCCCTGTCATGTCCCTACAGGCCCTTGTCCAAAGCTCCTCTTCAGCTTTCCTGGAGCCCCTTTAGGCACTGGAGCTGCTCTAAGGTCTCCCCTTCAGGAGCCTTCTCTTGTCCAGGCTGACCCAGCCCAGCTCTCTCAGCCAAAATAAGTAAGCAGATAAGCAGCTCCCAGTGTCTGATCAGTGTGTTCCCCATCAGTGGGGCTACTGGTGAAGGTGAGCATTTTGCTGTGTTGGAACCAGCAGGTTCCTACAGTGCTGAGCCCATGGAGAGCACTTGGTTGGACCCAGAAGAGTCGAGGTTATTCAGGCTTAAGGTGATAAGGCTTAGTGCTGTTTTTAACTACCCACAGGAGATTATAGAAGAGACAGTGACAGGTTTTTCTTGAAGGTGCACAGTGCTCGAACAAGAGGCCATCAAGGCCATCAACCCACATTGCAGCAAAGGACATTGTAACTAGATATTAGGGAGAAAAACCTGCAATTAATGTGGTCAACTGTTGGAACAGGAGTCCAGAGAGGTTTTGGGGATCTCCATCCTTGCAACGCTCCATTGGGTGAGAAATATGATTGAAGGGTGATGTGAACCCTGCTGTGAGAGGGGATCCTGGGGATCCTTGGATCCCAAATAGTTATGTGACGCTGGGACCCTGCGTGGATGGGTCTGGGCTTGTTGTATTGCTGCTCATTCCAGCTGATTGCCAACAAACCCGAGCGTGTTGCTTCAGTGTGCCTAAATCTCTAAGAACACTCTGTGCAGAAGCCAGAGGACTCTGTTTCATACAATAGACAAATCCCAGGTAATTAGGAATTCATTGGTTTAACCCTGATCCCAAATAATATCAACGAAAATCTGATACGGGCTATGATTAGTAATGAATTAAAGGATGCTAACCTGATTGATGTGCCCGAGCAGCTTTATGGCAAGCCTGTCATGTCAGAAAAATGAATGTTTTTTTAATGAGAATCTAAGTTTTGTTAATAAAGATAAGGCTGTTATAAATTATTTAGGTTTCTGCAAGTTATTGAACAGTTCCTGAACACAGTCCCAATTACAGAAAAATGGTACAAAACCCAATCTGGTATCTACTAAGTGGATTAAAAACTATTTCAGCAAGAGATCTCATAATGTAATTTGAAATTCAATTATAGCAGAGCTCCTGAAGTCTTACATTTATTTATTCTGGACCCTGGATTGTTCAGTGTCTTTAGGATTGACCCAGAGGAAATGATGCAAATCATCACCAATAAACTTGCAGATGACGTGAAAGCCAGTGGTACCAGAGCCATGGGAGGAGAGCAGCGAGGAAACAAGATTAAATGCAACAAAATGCCGTGTCACTGTTGTTCAAAGTATACATCATGTTTGCAAGGCAGAGGGCAGCGGCCCAGGATGTGGGAGTAATAAAATAGCCCAAATCATCCACTAAATGGGAACATGCTGAGAGTCAGAGAGAATTTTGCAGCAGGCGCAGCTGCAGTAAGAGCACGGACAGGTTTTCTTTTTAAGGGAAAAGGCTTCATGGTGTTCTTGAAGATGGAGAGGACATTGATTTGCCACCCAGGATGGCAAAGGGCCCTTGCAAGGAGGTACAGATCACCACCATGCGGGGGTTTATATCAGTACAAGAGGGGTTTATGTCAGTAAAAGAGGGGTTTGTGTCAATACTGCTGGAGCGAGCCCAGAGGAGGCCACGGAGCTGCTGCGAGGGCTGGAGCAGCTCTGATCTGGAGCCAGGCTGAGAGAGCTGGGCTGGGTCAGCCTGGAGAAGAGAAGGCTCCTGAAGGGGAGACCTTAGAGCAGCTCCAGTGCCTAAAGGGGCTGCAGGAAACATGGAGAGGGGCTTTGGACAAGGGCCTGTAGGGACAGGCCAAGGGGAATGGCTTTAACCTGCCAGAGGGGAGACTGAGAAGAGCTCTTAGGCAGAAGCTGTTCCCTGTGAGGGTGCTGAGGCGCTGGCACAGGGTGCCCAGAGAAGCTGTGGCTGCCCCATCCCTGGCAGTGTTGAAGGCCAGGTTGGACACAGGGCTTGGAGCAAGCTGCTCTGTGGAAGGTGTCCCTGCCCGTGGCAGGGGTTGGAGCTGGATGTGCCTTAAGGTCCCTTCAACCCAAACCAGTTTGGGATGCTGTGATTCTATGAAGAGTAGGATATTGCTGCTACCCACCTCCTCTTGCAGGCATGTGGGAACCAGCTTCTCTGCTGTGGCTGGGATCCAGGATGCCAGCCAGCAGCTGCAGAAGGGAGTGAGCCTCCATGGCACGCTTCATATTGCTCTTCATCATCCCCTTTCCTCACTTGCCAGCACTCGGCATCAAGTCGTCGTTGGTACAAGGGAGATTGCAGCCTCCTTCGGCTGTCACGTCCTGAATCCCGGCCAGGTTTGTGTTGCAAGAACCGATGCCAGTGTTTTTAACCCAGAGTGAATCTGGCCCCTCGTGTTCTCCATGACATAGAATAAACATTAGGGAGGAGACTCAGGCTTCAATCAGAAATGCTTTCCCATGATACGTTTCCATTTTGGCATGCTCACAGTTCATGATGAAAGGATCCTAAAATAATTGTATTAGATGAACCGTCTGTTCTTCTTGCTTTGGGGCCAGTACAGCATGACATTTCAGAGATAAAATGTTGTGGAACAACTTCTGACTTATAGCCCAATGGAACTTTTCCGAAGCCATTCTTCTTTCTGCTTTTATTTGCTTGAGGTTTATAACCTGAAAATGTCAACTTTGCAGCCTGGTGTTGCCAAAAGATCGTCCTGTCCTTAAATTATCACCAGATTTAATTCTTCTTCAGAAGGCTGATTCATGAGCAGTCAACTTCCCAATGGAAAAAATAAACTCCTCCCTCCAATTCAAAGGAATTCCAGGATTATACTACGCTTCCAAGAGGAGTCTCTGTCTGTCCTTAGGAGAACTTAGTTCATGTGCAAGTTCAAGTGAGTCTGCAGGACCTTAAATCAAAGGAGACCAGTGCCAGATCAGTTGCTGTGTAACTGATCCTGACCATCACATCCTGACCAGCTGGACGAATGACAGCAACGGTTCCTTGGGAGAGTATCTGAAGTCTTCTGCCTTCTCTTTCCCTGTACTTAAGTCATGGCTGCACCTTAACAAGGGGAAATCGTGTTGCAGACAGATGGCTTCGTACGATGTCCTCTGGATAAAGGTATGTGATGCTAAAACCTCTGAATCATTGTGCACATTGCTTAGATCACTGCAATTGCAGGGAAGTGAAGAGAGCTCCTTGCCAAGTGCTTTGAGAGTCACAGGTGAAAAGCGGCTAGCCAAAAGCCACATCATTCATGTTGGGACACATTCTGCCTGGGCTCCTTTGGGAAGTGCTCTGTATCTGAAAACAGGAGGGGAAAAGGTTTAGCGGGTCCTTGCTGTTATTCTCCATTGTAGACTCTACAGTGTGAAAAGCGTTGGGATTCCATCACACTGTCCTCAGTGCATCTCGAAGGAGTTCAAGGCCATGCCTCTACCCTCATCAGGCCACCCAGCAGCAGCACTGGGGGACGCAAGCTGTCCCTAACATCATCTATGGCATATGATGCACTTGGGAATAGTCCCCTTTGCATGTCCCTGCAGCTCCTTTTGCTGTAGGCAGTGACCACAAAGGGCACAAGCTGAGCCATGACCGGCTCAACTATTTATGCTGCCCTCACTTGGGAGAGCCAATTCATAGCTGAGATTTTTGAAAGCACTCAGGAAGTGATGAATGGAACATGATGGAATCATGACAAGCCCTAAGAGCTTGAGGACTGGCACTTCTGGCTGCACCTCAGCAAGGAAACAGGACAAACCGAGCAAGGCATTTTTTTGTTGGATCATTTATTTATTGTTCTGTGCAAAGCACAGGGTGTAACTATCACCAGTCAGTTTTGGCTATTGAGCTAGCACCAGACATCACTGTGTTGCTATTAGAGCAAAACATATTAGCTAATGGTGAGTTTACTTTTAGCCACGCTGGCAGCCCGGCTTTCCTGTTTCTGTGCAGTGAGACACATCCACAGTCCCAAATCCCTCCTGGGTGGGGACTTGCTGCTTGCAAACAGCCCCATGGGTGTGGGGAAGTGCAGGGGAGCATCGCTGGAGGTTGTCTGTTGGACTGGCTGGACCTTGGTGGGATCCAAGAACTGCTTCTATGCTAGTGACTAAGTAGTGCCAGGGCACCGGGGCAAGTGTTGCCCACACTGGTTTTAGTGTGGTCCCTGGCATAGTTTTGGCTAAGGCTGTGCTCCCCCAGGTCCTGTCAGAGCACACTCCTGAGCTCAACACTCTTAACACTCCTGATGGGCCATTTGACTGTAAAGTCCCTGTTTTGGAGAGTAGAAGAGTTTATCCTGGTGGCCAAATGCTGCCAGTTGGACTCGGAGCCAGGGAACACAGCCAGTATGGTTGTACTCAGTTGTTCTTCCGTAGCAGTTGCTGTCAAGAAGCATTACTCAGGTGTGCCCCAGTCCTTTGATTTGCCACAGATTTTAATGCAAAGAAGGCATGTATCTCCTTAATGCTTCATGGTAGATTTCCCCAAAATACATGGAGATGCATTAACCAGTCCTAAAGAACTTACTTATTCTTTAATTCATCCTTTTATTCCAGCATCACTTTTTCTGCTCTCATACAACTTCTTTAGATATAGGGGTTGCCAGCACTGAGGTACTTGAAAATACTCGGTGGTTGGGGTTATCATAGAATCATAGAATGGTTCGGGTTGGAAAGGACCTTAAGATCATCAAATTCCAACCCCCTGCCATGGGTAGGGACACCTCACACTAAACCATGCCATCCAAGGCTATGTCCAACCCGGCCTTGAACACCGCCAGCGATGGAGCATTCACAACTTCCCTGGGCAACCCATTCCAGTGCCTCACCACCCTTACAGTAAAGAATTTCTTCCTCATATCCAATCTAAACTTCCCCCGTTTAAGTTTGAACCTGTTACCCCTTGTCCTATCACTACAGTCCCTAATGAAGAGTCCCTCCGCAGCATCAACTGCTCTACCCCCGTCCATCAGTTCCGTAGCCCCATCACAGAAGGCCACCAGATTGGTCAGGCAGGATTTCCCCTTAGTGAAGCCATGCTGGCTGTCACCAAGCACCTTGTTGTTTTCCATGTGCCTCAGCATGCCTTCCAGGAGGATCTGCTCCAAGATGTTGCCAGGCACAGAGGTGAGACTGACTGCTCTGTAATTCCCTGGGTCATCCATTTTCCCCTTCTTGAAAATGGGGGTTATATTTCCCTTTTATGTCCCAAAGCACAGCCCTTGGCAATGTGGCCGGCATATCTAAGCCATGCTGGGACATAGCCCAAAGCACTTGCCTGCTCTTTCTTGTGGTGTGGTTGGTGAGGTTCATGACTCCTAGGCCAGCTCCTCACTCTTTATGTGCCCTTGAGACAGCCACTGCTAAGGGACATCCTTCAGGGCTAGCACCAGCTCTCCAGCTCCCCAACCAGACTCAAAAGCCACTGGTGGGGAAGGAGTTACTGAACCCTGCAGGTCTTGCATGACCCATGCTGGAAGTCATGCACCGTGCCACCTTAACGTAGATGTTACACACGCTTCTCTTTCATTGGCACTTCAGTTTCCCTTAATCTGGGGTAAGCAAGCTTCCTCCAGCAGAATAAGCTGTCTTTTGCATTATGCGAACTTTTTTTGCTGATGTAATATAAAAAGCACATGGGTTTTGCTGATGTTGTTCTTCCAGAAAAATGTGTGAGCATGGGCTTAGCCGAATTCTTTGATGATATTCCCAGACTTATTACATGTAATGAGCAAGCACAAGTATTTCAGTGGCAATCTCTGGGTTGGAAACAGACGCAAAGATATCATTTCTATTCTCTGCAGCACCCTACCTGCTCCTTTTTCTCCCTGATGGCTGTAAGATCACCACTTCCCTAGAAGGTTTCCTTACTGTGTCTTCTACATTAAATAACCCTCCTGTTTGTTCTAAAGCCCTTTCATGTTTGCGCTTTGAATTGTCCACGGTACACCAGACCAACAGCCCACAGTTTCTAAAGATCAACCTTCCTTAGGTTGCCCGAAGAAGTGGTAAATGCCCCATCCCTGGCAGTGTTCAAGGCCAGGTTGGACACAGGGGCTTGGAGCACCCTGCTCCAGTGGAAGGTGTCCCTACTCATGGCAGGGGGTTGGAACTGGGTGAGCTTTAAGGCCCCTTCATCCCAAACCATGTTGTGAGTCTCTGATTTTAAGCGATTTTAATGCCTTTCTCTCAATAGGCATCTGTGAATGCTTTATAAGACTTGTGTCATGCTACAGATGTGTTAGTACTATTAATTGTGTATTTTAATCAAGATTAAAATAAGCTGACAGGCAGTCCACTCACAAATGAAAATCAACTGCAATTTTAATGTTACATAATACAACTTTATGGGGAAAAATCTTGTAGATTTGGGTAAGGAAAGAAAGCAGTGGGAGTCAATAGAAATTTAACTCGGTTTTATGGCAGTTATTTTAAACCACTGTAGAGTTAAACAGGGAGTAATTTAATTTTCACAGGGTTTTTAATAACCTCCGAAATTCTATTGCATTGATTTGAGATCATCCAAGAGCTCAGCAGAAAGGCTGAATTTCCTGCTAAACTCCATAGGATCGTAGCGTAGGTTTGTATTCCTACACAGAATTATACCCACAAAGACAGCAGCTTCGCTGAGCAGGAGACTCTATCACCCCATGCATTTCTCTGTAAGATGCTTTAGCTTCGAAACATAGAATCACAGAATCACACAATGGTTTGTGTTGGAAAGGACCTGAAGATCATCCAGTTCCAACCTCCAGCTTCAGATCCTTTTGCTTGCATCTTGTTTCAAGTATTTAAAGCACTGGTGATCCTGCTCCTCTACTCTGCTCTCGTGAGACCTCACTTGGAGTATTGAGTGCAGTTCTGGTGTCCTCAACATCAAAAGGACATGGAACTGTTGGAACAAGTCCAGAGGAGGCCATGAGGATGATCAGGGGACTGGAGCACCTCCCATATGAAGATAGGCTGAGAAAGTTGGGGCTGTTCAGCCTGGAGAAGAGAAGGTTGCGTGGAGACCTCATAGCAGCTTCCAGTATCTGAAGGGGGCCTATAGGGATGCTGGGGAGGGACTCTTCATTAGGGACTGTAGTGATAGGACAAGGGGTAATGGGTTCAAACTGAAACAGGGGAAGTTCAGATTGGATATGAGGAAGAAATTCTTTACTGTAAGGGTGGTGAGGCACTGGAATGGGTTGCCCAGGGAAGTTGTGAATGCTCCATCGCTGGCGATGTTCAATGCCAGGTTGGACAGAGCCTTGGGTGGCATGGTTTAGTGGGAGGTGTCCCTGCCCATGGCAGGGAGTTGGAATTTGATGATCTTAAGGTCCTTTCCAACCCTTACTATTCTATGATTCTATGATTATACCTCTGTACTGTTGGGCAGGATCAGAAGAAAGAAGAGGTTGCCGATTTGTGTCTTGGTTCGTCTGCTTCATGAACTCAACATCTGTCCCTCTTTACCCAAATCTCTGCTTTTGGAAGCTCCGTATCGTGTCAGAAATGCTACTTGTTTGGACAAGCAGAGATTTACTTATGATGCTGAAAGGACTTTTTGTGCTCCCTGCCTCATTTGTGGCATTATCACCGATTGATTTCTCCTGTACCTATTATTGACTTGCCAGTAATATTCCAAAGGAAGGTTAGGGCTATGTCAGAAAAATTTGGTGCCTTACACTGAGCCTTTTCCAGTGCTGCTGACTCAGTATTGTTCCTCTCCCCAGCTCCTGCTCCAATAAACCAAACCAGCTATCTGTTGTCTGCAGTGAAGAGTGATTGGAAGCACCGTGCCTGCTTCTTTCAGCACAAGTAACTATTCAGCCATTTAGGGCTCCTCTAACGCTCCTGAACGCTGAGCTCCTAAAATCTTGGCTCCTATTAGATAGGAATATTCAAACTTCGAGGCTTCTGGCAGCATTCACCTGCGGGCTGCACAAAGGTGGAGCAATCAGACCAAAATGAGACATGGGATTGGGATTACTGCATGCAAAAAGCTGCTGGGCAGAGACACAGCATCTTACCTGAGCACTTCCTAGCCTGGGATTTGCCTGGCGCATGGCAATTAATAAAGCCTTAAAAGTGTCCTCCGGTAAATACCTGCTATAAGTTCTCTCTTGAACTTTCTGGGGTTGCTTTTTGTTCTCTGCCTTCATGTAGACCCCTTGTGATGGCCTCCAGGTTTGAAGTGTGAGCTCCAGGATGCTGCTCCAGCATGAGCCAAGGATGGGGAATGACATCCAGATTTCATGTGGGACACTGAAGCTTCAGAGGGTTGAATGTGGGAGCCTGGAATCACAGAATCATAGACTCACAGAATGGTTTGGGTTGGAAGGGACTCTCAAAGCTCATCTCGTCCAACCCCCTGCAATGGGCAGGGATACCTTCAACTCAGTCAGGTTGCCCAGAATCACATCCAGGCTGGCCTTGAATGTCCCCAGGGATGGGGCATCCACCACCTCTCTGGGCAACTTGTGCCAGTGGTGTAGCACCCTCATTGTAAAGGATGTCTTCCTCACGTCCAGCCTGAATGCCGGATGTGGCCGGATGTAAGGCTGGGACAGATCCCACCGGGGCTGGGTTGCAGCCTCCACTGCAAATACTCCAGTCTCTACCCCCAGAGAGAAGATTTCAGGACCTCAGTAGGTAATTACATTGATCAATAAACCCAAGCAAGGGAATCCTCTGCCTTAGGTGACAAAGGGGATGTAAACCCATCACCCTTCCCCAGCAGCTGGCTGTAGCTCGACCCTTGGCTTCCTCTCCTACCCGTGACTTGTATTTGCAGGGTGATGCCACCTTCTTCTTGCCTTTGACCACCCAGCTCAGTGCCCATGACATGCCCAATGCAAAACTCTCCTCCACTTCCGTCTCTTTGACCTTGGAGCTCTCTCCTATTGTCTCTATATCACAGGGACACTGTGTCAGCAGTTCTCTTTTGCTTAGGAAATGTTATTTCAGTCTCTAAACACAAATGTCTTCTGCCTTTTCAGGAAGACATGGGCATGGCATGCTGTTCAGGTAGTGGGTCTCCCTTGTTTATCCAGTTGAAATGGTGCATCACAGCATCCTTTGATTTGAGGGGATGGTCAACTACCATGAGTTTCAATGGGGAACCATCTAGAAATGTTTTTTCAGCTCAACTCATTGGCAGTGAAGATCCATGAAGCTTTCCCAAGGAAACCTCTCCAGTACAGTCTGAATCCCGATTGTATTGCTTTTTCCAGGATAGAAACCCAAGGTCCAGCAGGAACATAGAGCACTAGGGACTTGGATTTTGACAGGGTCTAAATAAACCCAAACCATGGAGTTTATACTTTGCTTTTGGACCGGGAAATGTGGAGCAGCAGAACCCAGAGGGATAATGGGTGGGCAGATGGGCCCCTGTGTCAGAATGGCACAACGCTGGCACCCCTTCCATCCTGGGCATCCCACCAGGCTACACTATACCTGTGCCCAGGCAGGAAAGGGGAAACACCAAAGCCTCCGGGAAAAGCCGCCACCAATTTCATTACTCACATTAATTAGTCACAGAAGGTGTTTAGATACTGTAGTGATAGATAAAGCATGAGGATGGAGAGGGGGATACAGGACACCATCAACAAACCACATCTGATAGCACAGCACAGACTGGGAGCTTGGCTCCTCTTCTAGACTAAGCATGGGCACATATTCAGGCAATAAAGATGGTGATGAGGTTATTTGACTCTTTCAACAGATGATTCCCACCCAACATTGAGTATTCCCATCCACCATGCAAATATGGGCGAGTTAAACAGCCCAGCAGCCCAACGAGGAAAACAGGTGTGCTTTTTATGGATAACATGGAAGGAGAAGCTGGAGACGCACACACAGCCCTGCAGAGCCAGCAGGGATTCTCAGGGAGGTGGGGGTGTCCTGGCTCTGCCAAAATAGATGGAAACCCTGCCACCGGCTTCACTGGGATCTCAGCCCAGGACTTTTGGATGCTGTCTGCATACTTCTTATGCTGCCTCTGCGTGATAGAGTGAAGCTGCAAGAGGCATCAGATTGCATCCCAGTTTGGTCTTGTGCTTGGGCATCTCCTCTGCCACTGGAGTAACTTTTGCCACCTCGTGTGGCACATCTCTTTGTTTTAAAGTGCACCTGGCTGGAATAAAGGCATCTTCTATTATATCCTATTGTATTAGTCCCTGGAGGTGCAAAGTGGTACTGGGAGAGCAGTAGGGCCCAGCTGCAAGAGGTGTTACAGCCCATGAAACAGTACCCTCTGGGTGTGAAAGGTCAGACTGGACTCTCCATCAACCTCTTCATTATTTAGAGTGGTTCATTACAGGATTAAGTTCATGCACAGAAGGCCTCCACCTTCCACCATGGTGGGTGATGCCTTCAATGAGACAACACAACCTGCTTGTATGGGGCAGGGAGAAAATCACCTCTCCTTCCTCACGGAGACTGCAGGGCAATTGCATCTGCGTGGCCACATTCCCAAAGCATGCCTGAAGAAATGAACAGATCCAGCCAAGAAGATTTGGAAGAACAAGACCTGCTGCCCATGGCCAGCACAGTTCTTTCCTACCTTCTACATATGCTGCTTCCTGGGGATCATCATGCACCAGATGTTATAGAAAGGGAAACTGAGGCAGTACAGGGGGACAAGCATATGGATCTGCTACCACCCCACACACTGGGCATAGCAGGAATGGAGCATGTTCCTTCTGCTTGTCCATGACCCCTCGTGCCATCTCCCTGTCCCTGCTCCCCAAGCTCCCCCTCACACCAGGCAAGAAGCTTCACCCGTTAGTTTACACACAGCACTTCCCAAAGCATCTGCCTGATCGTTGCCAATCTTCCCAAGCTATGAGGAGCCTAAATCCCACTTTGCAAACTGGACCTGGTGATGCCACCACCTTCTGACGCATCCAGTTCTTCCTGTGGTGGGAGAGCCCTGGGGGGGGAAGCGCGTTTTGAGGCAGATGACTTTGAAGAGCATCCTCCCTGCTGAGACTGGAGGTGGCACAGCTCATCCCCTGCTGAGCTGAGCTGAGCTGTCAATAGCAGTCACAGGGCTGGCAGTGGGACAGGGGCTGGCAGCACCCAACCGCAGCCTGCAAACCCCAAACGTCAGTGCTGGTGTGAGCCGGCATCCTTCATCCCAGCCACCGGCAGCACAGCATGTTGCCAAACAGCTCCCAGTGCTGGAATTCCTGCAGCAGCCACTGGCAAAAGCATCTGTCGGGATTCAGGGAAATGTTACGGCTGGAGCCAGAGCTGGTGCAAGGAAAAGGTCCAAACCCTGAACCCACTGATGAGCAGTCATTAGATGTACATGAGCATCGGGTCAGGGAAGCTGATGGATCATGCACACGAGGCGCATCCCTCCGTGAGTCAGGTCCTCGTCAGAGACGTGTGACCGGGAGCAGGGGAATGCTCAAGAGCCCAAAGTGCTGGAGCACATCCCAACAGTGAGTGGGGCACAGCTGGCTCAGGGGAGGCACTGCTGGCTCTGCAGGGCTCGTTCTGCTGATGCAGAGCTCCCCTTTGAGGGGGCACAGCCTTGGCAAGAGCCCCGTCCCAGGGAGGCATGTGGGGAGTTCATGCGCAGTGCATGGGATCACCCTTCTGAGCTGATGTTTCCCTGGCTCACCCAGTGTGGGGGCCCACAGGCAATGCCCAGCAGAAGCTCATGCTCCAGCCCAGAAAAACACCATGCAGGGAAGGAGCCACCATTCCCTTCACCACTCGTTCCAGCGGTAGGTCAGGTTTCCTGCTATGGTCTCGAAGCTCTGCTCTGATTAGAGCTTGTCTGGCCTCTGCTTTGAGTCATCAGTTCTTGCTATGACGTTTAAAGGGCCCATGAGAGCCTAATACCCCACATCCTATGGAAGTACACATGGAGAGCAATCTTCTGCCCAGCTTCTGACCAAAACTAAAGCTTTCTGCACCAATCCCTCTAAGTCTTTGCCTCCAGCCCCTGAGCAACATTGATCATAGAATTGTAGAACCATTTGGGTTAGAAAAGACCTTTAAGATCATCAAATCCAACCATTCCTCAACACTGCCAAGGCCACCACTAACCCATGGCACTGAGGCCTCGTCTACGCGGTGTGTGAACACTGCAGGGATGGTGACTCCAGCACTGCCCTGGGCACCTCTTCCAATGCTTGAGCACCCTTTGGGGAAGGAATTGTTCCTCAGCTCCATCTAAACCTGCCCTGGTGCAGCTTGAGGCCGTTTCCTCTTGTCCCATCCCTTGTTCCTTGGGAGCAGAGCCCAGCCCCCTCCTGGCTCCATCCTCCTCTCAGGCAGTTGTAGGCAGCGATCAGGTCCCCCCTGAGCCTTCTCTTCTCCATCTGAACCCCCCAGGTCCCTCAGCCGTTCCCCATCACACTGTGCTCCAGGCCCTGCTCCAGCTCCATTGCCCTTCTCTGGACATGATGTTTCTCTTCTCTTCCTTTCACCCCTTTTACAGCCATGAGCTGGGCTGAGCTCCTCACCATGTGTGGAGAGGAAGATGTTCTTCCTGTAGAAGGTTTGCATTAGCCATTTTGGCCAGTGGGAGCTCATGCTGAATGCCTTATCTCCGGAATGACTTCCACAGTTAATCTCCCCACAGTATAATCCTGCAGCAGAGGGGGATGACCTGCCGTCCTTCTCCTGAGGTGGAGAACTTGCCATGGGCGGCTGTTTGAGCAAGCACATCTTGCACAAGGAGCCTGAGTCAGACTATTCATCCAGCCACGTGTCATCTGAAAGCAGCACATCACCAGCAGTGGCTTTGTATTGGCCATCAGACCTCCCGATTCCTGTGGCACCTCGCCTTCAGAACTGCATTTGGTGGCAGCCCCCAGCTGGGGCTGGGCTTTGAGGTCTGGTTTGAATCCATTTCACAAATGTTTCTTTGATAGTTTAGAGGTTTTGAATGAGAATGTGCCACCAGTAAGTATGGTGTCATGAGGGACTGTAGTGATAGGACAAGGGGTGAGGGGTTCAAACTGAAACAGGGGAAGCTCAGGTTGGATATGAGGAAGAAATTCTTTACTGTAAGGGTGGTGAGGCCCTGGAATGGGTTGCCCAGGGAAGTTGTGAATGCTTCATCGCTGGCGGTGTTCAAGGTGGGGTTGGACATAGCCTTGGATGGCATGGTTTAGTGTGAGGTATCCCTGCCCATGGCAGGGGGGTGGAACTGGATGATCTTAAGGTCCTTTCCAGCCCAAACCATTCTATAAGTCCATGATTCTATGATAGACGTTGATTATATTCTTGTTGTCCAATTCCATATGGATTGAATCAGGTCATCATTTCCATCATTTTGCATGGCACTGTTGCCACAGCTCTGGTTACCTGTGCTGTTCTGCTTGCATCTTCACCAATGCATTAGCCTTCTCCTGGCCTTCAGGACCTCCTCCATATGCCAAAGCTTGCAGGTGTATTAACACCAGCAGTGCATGGACCTATGGAGGCACCTCTGAAGGACCCCTTGATGCAAGTTCCCTTGCTGTCAGATCTAAAGCTATTTGTCTGTAGTAGATATACAACATCCTCCTTGGTTCTACCAACAGAAGAGATTCATCTCACCTAATTTTAGCTGCTGAGAAGGCAGGTGTTAGGTGTGAGCCAAGTGTCTAGCCTCCCCCTCTCTAGTCAATGGAAGGAAGCACTTTTAGAAAGCAGCTCATCCCACCCATCTCTGGAGCGACTGAATCACCCTCCAGAAGAGCTGTCTCTCTCCATCAACTGCTTAGAAAGGCAAAATAGCTGGATCAGGCACTGATGCTTGATGGCCCTCTTCCCTTCAGTTTCAAATCTCCACTGCAAGGACTCCTTTTGCTCCTCACATGCCTTAAAAACTTCTTCTTACCTTCCTGATCCTCCTCAGCCCACCACTGTGTTACCTCTCACACCTACAGTTGCCCTTATTGTTCACTGCAAAGAGCCATAGAACGGTTTGGGTTGGAGGGACCTTATAGCTCACCCGGTTCCAACCCCTGCCATGGGCAGGGACACCTTCCACTGGAGCAGGCTGCTCCAAGCCCCTGTGTCCAACCTGGCCTTCAACACTGCCAGGGATGGGGCAGCCACAGCTTCTCTGGGCACCCTGTGCCAGCGCCTCAGCACCCTCACAGTAAAGAGCTTCTGCCTTATCTCCAACCTGAACTTCCCCTGTTTCAGTTTAAACCCATCACCCCTTGTCCTATCACTACAGCCCCTGATGAAGTGCCTCTCCCCAGCATCCCTATAGGCCCCTTCAGATACTGGAAGGCTGCTATGAGGTCTCCACGCAGCCTTCTCTTCTCCAGGCTGCACAGCCCCAACTTTCTGAGCCTGTCTTTCTTTGATGCCTTCTACCTGGTGTCTGTATCCCCCTTTCCCCCCGATTTTTGTTCACTATACCCTGCTTTTCAGTCCTTCTTGCTGCTTGCATCTTGCTGAACCACATTGAACACTGTCATTTTTCAGACATCCCAAAACCCCTCTTCCTCGCAGCCTTCTCATTCCCATCCAGTGGATTTCATCTCAATGTTTTATCCCATTTTCCTCCACAGCTTTGGGAAACTTACTGTGCTACCAGCTGCTGCATCCCTCTCTGAGTCTGTTCTCTCCTAGCCCGCACCACATGCTGTCACAGGTGATGTTCACCAGCCTGTGAGCAGCCACCAGCTTCCAGCCCAGTGGTAAGTATCATTTTATCTGTCATAATGAGGTTTGAACCAATTGGCTCGTGTTTGATGCAGGACCATTTGTGTCAGAAATGATCTCCTTTAGTGTTTAGAAGGCTTTGTGGCTGTTTTTGTCTGCTGCCTGCCTGAAGCTCATCACATACCTGACTCACGCTGACATCCCCCTCAACAACAGATGTATTCTCTCTAATGCATTATCAAGATGGATTCACATCATCTCAAATGAAAACCTCGTTTTACTCTGCTCTCTAACTCCATGGCCCATGTTGATTTGCAGATGCTACAAATTCTTGCTCTTGGGCTTAATCGCAATCAGCCTGGCTTGGTTTTAAAGCTGAGAGGGTATAGAAGGTGTATGGACCTCAAGAACAAACCTCTCGTGGTGTTTTATCAGTAACTCACAAAGAAACCTTGAGACAAAGCCCTTTTTCTCCGCCTCCCCATCACTACAAGGGCAACGTCACCTCTGCTTTCAGGAAGTTCTGTGCTTCTTGGACGCAAGAAGTTGCACAAGTACAGTTACCCCTGCAGACTCATGCTCGTAAGAGCTGTGTTCAGCTTGGAGAGCATTCAGATCCAGCTCCACCTTCAAATAAGCTGGCTCACATGATTACCTCTGTAATGAGCTGGACCCACAGGAAGCACCCTGTAACTACCAGAATTCAGAGGAAGCATTAGTCCAAGGTTGCCCCCATAAATGCCCCAGAGCCAGATCTACAAAGGCAGATAAGACACGGCCTGTAAAACACCAAGCATCAAGTCCAAATCGGAATTCTCCTGGGACTCATATGGATTCACTTCTCCTCCCTCATTCCCTTTCCTCCTTCCCTGCTGCCTTTGCCAAAGTAGATGAGCTGGCCACTGTTAATGGTATCATCCTGCACATTTCTCATGTTGCAGCACCGAGGCTTGTTAGAGAAAATCACTGCGTAATGGCATTACTTTGCACTTTTAGACGGTACCTTTCAGCTGGGAGCCCCAGCACCATCCACAAGCACCAATCGATAGAGCCATCACCCACCTTTGCCAATCGCCATGCCAAAACTCAGTCTGCTTCACTCACCCCATGCTGCAAACCCATGGTGGGGTCAGGACACGAAAGCAGGGACTGCTTCTCCCACCTTTCTGTCTCCCTCCATCCACAACCTGGCTAGAAGTGGCCAGCAGAGCTTCTATTTGCAGTTCAAGGGTACTGGTGGGGAGCAGCCACAAAGTGGGAGGAGCAGGATGATTCCTCCCTGCTTTGGGATGTTCCCTCCTCCTCTCTCCTCCCAGTCGGGGGCACTGGGAGGAATAAAACGATGGCCCATAGGTAGAGAGAAGCTTTCTGCATGGGGGTCTTGGTGGTGGGAACCCATGCAATGGGTTGGGGGCTGGACAGATCCAGTGAAGGTGCTATCAGGGTCCCACCATTGCCAAGCCTATTGGGATGGAGGAGAAGCATCCCTACAAGTCCCGACCCCAATCTTCTGCTCAGGGACCCGGCTCCTTCCCTTCCACCATAGGAATTGCTTGTGCGTTATACAGGAAAGAGTGCATCTGAGCAGATCCTCCCTGTCCCTCCCTGAAGTTATTTAGTGTCCTACAGGAGCAGATGACCCCTGCTAAGCAGACTGTCAGGAGAGCAGCAGCCTTTGATGCAGTAATTGGAAATTTCCATTCTTTGCTTGCAGCCTTGAAAAACAGAAGCGTCTGAGATAGTGGGAATTCTCCATGCTGAGCCAGGAAATTTCCACCGTGGAAATTTTTAATGTATTCCCTGGCTTTCAACTCTTCAGGTTGATGAGGGTTTGGGGTGGTTTAGTTCGTGTTTTTGCCCTGTGTTTGAGGCTTGTGGTTTGGTTTTGTCACTGTTTGCTTGTTTGCTTTGCAATTCGCTTAAAAGAATCAATGAATGGCTGTGGGAAGGGCTGGAAAAACCAGGCAGACCGAAGGAAAGCGATGCATTTGCAGCAGGAGCACGTGCAGGCCTAGCAAGGCACCTGTAACACTCCTCACCGTGTCAGAGCTAATGGGAACCCGTGTTTTAACAAGGTGATAGCTGCCAGCGATGTGGCAAAGGACAGCAATGACTCTGCAAGAAGCTCTGCAGCACAGCTTGGAAAGGTTGGGGCTGTTGGTGCTCTTCCCATAAAAAATCCCTGGAGTCCAGAGCGTGGATTTGCCTTTTCCCACTCGCACACTTTGCACACACAAGAAAGCAGGTAAAGAGCGGAGAACCAGCTCTGAAGGGGTACATGTGTGAGCCTTGGGTCTAAATACCTGGCAGCTCTCGCTGGGGCTTTGAACAGAGAGTTCTCAGGGACAGAAAATACAGGAGGGAATTGTCAGCTGTGCTGTAAAAATGGTGATGAGGAGCTCGTAGGAACGAGGGTGGGAGGACAGCAAAGGAAACACATTGGAAGCAGAGCTACCGCCTTTCCTGAATGCAACGCTGAGGAGCTGCTGCAAACCCATCCCAGGCTGCAGCCTCGGAGGCTCTGCCAGAACCCGACCCAGCTCCCTGCACGTGTCTCATCCTGTCACATACAGATGGTGGGGCTGCTTCTGCACAGTGGTGAATGCTCCGTCCCTGGCAGTGTTCAAGGCTGGGTTGGGCAGAGCCTTGGGTGGCATGGCCGAGTGTGAGGTGTCCTTGCCCATGGCAGGGGGATGGAAATGGATGATCTGAAGGTCCTTTCCAACCCAAACCATTCCATGATTCTATGTTGAGCATCAAAATGCAACGTAGCTTTGACATTGCAGAATAGCAATGTGAAAATGAGACTCTACCAGTGGCAGGGATGGGGAGCAAGGGACACAGCCTGACCCTTACCAGAGGCTCTGTTTTCGGTCCGGAGGGTCCTTGAGGGCTCAATGCACAGGCACAAGCACCTCCACAAAGCCAGGCTAACCCAATGGGAGCTTCTTGGCCGGCTTGTTTCTAATGCCCCAAAAGGTGTTTTCTCCCTTTGGCCACATGCCCCAAAGTGCATTCAGGATGTCCCTACCACTTTCCAGTGTGGAGAAACTTAAAGGAGACATTAAACTGGGATGAATGGGCTGGGGGAGCAATCAGCTCTTCATGTCCAAGCACACAAAGCCAAAAAACAAACCTGTGGCACAGCACGGAGCAGCAGGTTGCACTGAAATATCAAAGTCCTTATTTAACTGTGCTCTGACAAGGCCTTTAGATCTAGGAGAAGACACTGGCCAAGCGGCAGTGGGTGAGAAGAAGTAGGACTGGTCCTTCTGAGCATCAGTCCCTTTGCCACTGGGTCATCTTGAGAGTATCCTCAAGATTCCCATCATTTAAGCCCTAAATACAAATGAACCAAGGCACGAAACCAAGTTACCTCTTAACGAGGAAGGAGCTCAACTGTTGAGCATTTGCATGGTGCATCTTGACTACAGATGACAAACTCATAACTAAATCCTGCTCTGTGTCTACCACTGATGCAGGGAAGTACATACCCCCAGGGCACAATTCATCTCCTTGCAAAGCAGACATCACACTCAACCAGAAGTAAAATTACTGAGCTTGGAGTCTGGCTCTACAACACACGTGGGTGGATCCAAGCCTCACAGACTACAGAAGTGGGTGACTTTGGCTAGACAGATGGCTTTGTCACTGAAATCTCATATTCATTTATCTGTCCTTAAATCGGAGTCCATCTGCTGTCTCCTGTGTTAAACATAGGAGGTGGAAGCTGTCATTGGGGTAAGGTCTGTCCTTTTGCTCTGGATTTGCACAACCATACACAGTTGTGGTCCATACACAGTTGCCAGGTACAAGAAGAATAGGAACAGTGCTTCGCTCTGGGATTGATTGTTCAACTAGGATAAGGATCTTACAAAGAAGCCCGTAAAACCTCCTCTGGGCTTTCACTGTCCTTTACTAATGACAGTGTCTTTTCTATTTTCAAGGATTTCATTATTTCCTCTTCACGCTGCTGCCAAAGAGTCACTTGAGTCATTTCCTCCATCCTGGAGCCCAGCCAAGCTCAGGATCAGGTCTCCAAAATCAGGACCATGTCTTTGAGTGTGAGATGGGTCAGAGCCCAGGTCCTGGTGTCCTGAAGCCAGGATGTGGTCCAGCCACCGCAATGGCATTGGGGCATGATTTCAGGCTGATGCTCACTGTGTTCCTTTGCTTTGCAAGCTCAGCTTGACCTTGGAGTTCAATTCACCCCTGATTGGTGAATTCAACCTGAATCCAAGCCAAGATTCCTACAAAACGGGGCTCTCACCTGAACTCTTTGGGCTCGGGGTGTCATTCATCCCAAGCAGGGAATACTCCCCCAGGCTGGCTAATTGCTACTTCTGGCGCGCTGCAGATGGAGAGGGCAGAGGGAGGGCCAATAGTGGCTGTACATGATGGCAGAACAAGCAGCCTGGCTTTTGGACATCCTTCTCTGTGGTTTTATTCCTGAAAATGATTTATTAGCACTGTCTGTTTGATTTAATGCTCTATCGGTAACGCTCGAAGGGTCACAGAAGTAAGAACTGATGCAGGGCCTTCAGCAAATACTGCCAATGGTATTTTGTCCACATTTCCTTCCACGTTCCAAGAGGTTTGTTAGATTCGTGTTGGCATGGGTAGGGGTTTTTTAGCTCATTAAGAGTTTTACTGGTCTAGGTCAAGTTTTACTGGCATATAGAAACTGTACATCGGATTTACAACCGGAATATCCACAGCTGAGAGGTTTACATGGAGGCCGAAGCTGTTTGAATCATCAGTCAGTTAAGGAGCAGCCATACTTCCTGGCCAACCAGAACAAACCCATCCAAATGGGATCAGCTCCAGAGCGGCGCCTGGTCCATGCAAGTTAAGCAGTTGAGGATGCTGAACACCGTCAGGAATTGTGATGTCTCCATGTATATTTCATGAGCATAATAAGGAGCCACATTTGTTAAGGAAGCTGGTGCTTATGAATGATGCACTTTATCGCTCCGCCATGGTTATCTTCGTGCTTCTCCCAGCCTCCGGAAGATTACCCACATTATACATTCGACAGGGCTTGCTCCAGCCATATCCAAAGTGAATTCTCCCTGCTCCCTGTTAGCTTGGCTTCCCAAGGAAGCAAGGCTTGCTTCCTGAGCAGCATGCGTTTGGGTTCATGCTTATATACCTGTCTCTCCAACTCCTCTCACAACTGATGAACCCTTTGGGCATCTTTGACGGAGGGATGGAGAACTCCAAAGAGCCAAATTCCTGGAAGTTTTACGAAAGCAAGCAGGCAAAGGGGAGCAGTAAGGAAGAGAAAGACTGCAGGCTGGCTGCAGCTCTCCTGGGAAGCCAGGTAGAAATGAAGTGTTGTAAGACCTTTGCCTGCAAGCAAGGTGAGCCTGAGCTTCCATCCTACAATGCACTGGAGAATCCACACACAAAATGCATCCTTATTGTTGCAGCCAGGACCACTGCTGGTGTGTTTATTTAGAAGATGCTATTTTAAAGGAATAGGTACCTTGTGGTGCAGCATCAGAAGGAAAATGCAGCTAGAGACACCATTACCAGGTGGAGCTGAGCAGAAAGCACTGCCTCCCATTGTGATGCTGTGTGGTACCGAGCCACGGAGGAAGCAAGTGTTAACCAGGCTGTGATATTGGCTCACAGCTTAAGCACAGGCCTGAGGGTTTGGAAATCCCAGGATCAAATCATGTCCCTGGTAACAACTCCTTTTATTGCCTACAAGCACTGGGGTTTTGGCTACCTGAGCTGAAAGAAGAGGGAATAATCAAGCCTGGCTCATAGGATTGTTTCTGTCCAGCGCTCTGTAATCACTTGATGCGCTCAGAGGATGAAATGTACCCCGCAGTGAAATAAAAGGCACCAGCCATCGCTCCTGGAGGCATTCAAAGCTTCTCCCTACCTTTGACAGCTGCCATGCTACGGCAGAGATTGTTCTGCTCAGCCCCAGCCTCAGCATCCAAATTTAGAACGTGTCCTATGACAGGAATCATTTACATGACAAAATCTGCCTTTCTCCAGATTCCTCTCATTAAGTCCTGCCTCCCGCGCAGGCGAAGCAGTTCTCGTGCTGGTGGAGCACTGCGGGAAACCTGGATGGCAAAAGCAGCGTGTCTGTCTGCAGGATGCTCTCCTGAGACCAGCGACATCCATCATGGGGTGCTGGACGCCCATCTGTGGGATGCTGTGTGGAGACCGAAGGATGTATCTGGGTGCTGGGTATCTCAGGGGAGCTCAGATAGCCAGGAAGGGGTGAGGGCTCTTCTTCCTCCTGCACTGGGTGCAGCCACACCATTCCTTACATGAGAGTGGTGAAACCCTGGCACAGGTTGCCCAGAGAGGTGGTGGATGCCCCATCCCTGGAGTTTCAAGGCCAGGCTGGATGTGGTTCCGAGCAACCTGATCTAGTTGAAGATGTCCCTGCTCAGTGCAAGGGGCTGGATGAGACCTTTAAAGGTCCCTTCCAACCCAAACTAATCTATAATTCTATGACTGAGCTGCAGGTATGACTAGAAGGAGAGGGGAAGTCTGCCCTTGAGATCATTTGTAGGGCAGCAGTAAAGCTGCATGGATGTGGGGATCTGAACAGAATGGCTATTGGTGAATTTTCAACATCTCCAGGGTCTCCACTGAGTATCCAGAGTGCAAAACCCGTGCTCAGTGACAATTCCTGCCCTCCAATGGATGCACCGAGCTGCAACGTGCCTGTCAGCGCAGGAATCAAAGCTCTGTGGTCACACAAGCGAATACCAATGCATCCCTTCAGGATTATTTTAGGAGATTCCACGTATCCTTCAACCTCGTCTGGAAAACCAAACTTCTCCAGCATCCCTCTTGGGGTCACCGAGGATGTGTGGGTTACTTGCAGCACAGGATGGTTTCAAAGGCTTCCTTCTCGAATAGCTGCTCTCGCTCCTGCTGGGAAGATCTATATGTGTAACCGGCAGAGGAGCTTCTTCCTCCCACAGCAGGGATGTGCGTGGAGCCTTCGTGGTACTCCCCACCTCTGCAGCTCCTGGCAGAGGATCAGACCTCACTTCACATCTTCCACACTGCAAAGATCACTCTGCTGCGGCACCCAAAGCCGCCTCGCTGCCTGCTCTGCCTCCATGTGCTCTGCAGCCTGACAGCGCTCGGATACGGGGCAGGGATCAAAGGGTTTGATGTGCCATTGGGATTCGGAGCACAGGGATGGGATGGTTGCGGCCGCCAGTAAAACACAAGAGGAAGGAAGGGCGGCACTGGGAGCTCCAAGTGCTGCAGCTCGTCTGGCTCCGTGAAGTCTCAGTGAGATGGGGCAGTGTTTGTTATCTGCTGGTGGCGCAGCGCCATCCCTGCAGGCTCTGGGCGTGAGGTGATGTTGCCCATATATCTCCGCACAGGGGCACATAAGCAGCTGGAGCAAGAATAGGGAGGAAGCTCCGGGAACCACGAGGCCATTTGCCAGGGATGCAGTTGGAGATGCTCTTCCCGGGGAGCAGCTCTTCCTCCACATGCCAGCACGGATCAGCTTTCAGATGAGACAAGCTCCATGCCCTCAAACCCGGCACCGGCTCCAGGAGGGACGCTCCAATGCTCCCTGTGAGGACAGAGTGTTCCTCCCCATCACCCACCCAGTGACCTGAGTGCTCTTCACCCATCCCTCCATCAGCTTCACACTGACAGCTGTGCACAGAGCACGTGTGGACAGCCCAGAGCAGCTTCCAGGGTCTGAAGGGAGCTACAAGGATGCTGGAGCGGGGCTCTTCATCAGGGACTGCAGTGATAGGACAAGGGGTGATGGGTTCAGGCTGAAACAGGGGAAGTTCAGGTTGGAGATAAGGAAGAAGCTCTTCCCTGTGAGGGTGCTGAGGCGCTGGCACAGGGTGCCCAGAGAAGCTGTGGCTGCCCCATCCCTGGCAGTGTTCAAGGCCAGATTGGACACAGGGGCTTGGAGCACCCTGCTCTAGTGGAAGGTGTCCCTGCCATGGCAGTGGTTGGAGCTGGAGGAGCTTTAAGGCCCTTTCCAGCCCAAATCATTCTATGATTCCATGGCCAGGAGCAACATCTGGGACACACTGGGTGTAAATAGGGACTCCAGTGAGCTTGATAGATGAGATGCTGGACCCTTGGGAGCTCAACCACTCTGCCTGTGACAGCTCACAGTGTATTTATCTATTGGGAAATGCCCTTAAACCTTCCCCTGAACCTGCTACCCCCTTAGCAGCATCTTTTTGTGGTGCCAGCAGCAATCCCCTGCCCATCAGCCACAGCTTTAGCACTTGGGCACTGTCATAGACACAAAGCTCCTGCCAAAGGCGATCTGTCATCCCGAATAGGAGCACATCGGTTGCACCCTCTCAAACTGTGCAGGAAAAGGGGTCATTTCACTCAGCTCTTTCTGCCAGCTTCCACCACAGTGATCACAACTCAGTGGCTGTTTCTGTGGCGGATGCCAACCACATAATGCTCTTCCTCTTGGTAATTGTAGTTTGTTAAAGGTTCCTGGAAACAGGCAACGTGGCTTTCAGAGGAATATAGAGACAAAGATCCCCAAACTCCAAGTCAGGGAGGAAATTCCCTCAGTGGATCGTGGCTGAGAACAAACATGCTTCTGTGCTTCCAGAAACTCGGCAAGCCCGACAGTGCCATTGTTTGTGTAAGGGGGATTTCCACATTTCAGGGAACAGCTTGGAAGCCGCTGCAGCAGCTGCCCTGGGGAGAGCAGGAGATGATAGGGAACCAGCACTGGGAAAAATCACAGCGGGTTACAAATCACGGGTTCCTATGCACATTTGGGTTGTGCTTTAGTGGGGATATGGTTTCCCATGGCCGCTTCCTGCACCTTTAGGGGCATGTTTTCCTCTTCCCTTGTAGCATGAGGACCGCAGACACTATTTTTGCCCCAAATAAGAGCTCCTTGTCACAAAGCCTCGTGACCCCGGGCACCCTTGCGTCAAAGATGGCATGAAATGTCACAAGGTTTATAATGAAGTGACACAAGTCAGCAACGCTGAAAGCTGGGGCTGGAGCAGCTCCCGTATGGAGACAGGCGAGGAACATTGGGGCTGTTCCTCCTGGAGAAGAGAAGCTGCGTGGAGACCTCAGAGCAGCTTCCAGTGTCTGAAGGGGGCTACAAGGATGCTGGAGAGGGGCTCTTCGTCAGGGACTGTAGTGATAGGACAGGGGGTGATGGGTTCAAACTGAAATGGGGGAAGTTCAGGCTGGGTATAAGGAAGAAGCTCTTCCCTGTGAGGGTGCTGAGGCACTGGCACAGGGTGCCCAGAGAAGCTGTGGCTGCCCCATCCCTGGCAGTGTTCAAGGCCAGGTTGGACACAGGGGCTTGGAGCAAGCTGCTCTAGTGGAAGGTGTCCATGTCCATGGCAGGGGGTTGGAACTGGAGGAGCTTTAAGGTCCCTTCCAGCCCAAACCATTCTGTGATTCCATGGTTCTATGATCCAGAGGCATAGGAAATTAGGATAACCCAGTTTTGTTCTGCTGTGTATTGGGAGGAAAGGGGCTCATCTGCAAGGTGTCTGCTCTCAGCATCCTTCCCACCTGATCCAGGTGGGTCCATGGGGCTGCAGAGCATGTCCTCTTCTGCATCCCGCTGTGGTGTTGGAGGATGGGCATCTGCCAGCACCATGCGTAGCTGCTGCTTTGTGGGACATGGTTTCACCCCAAATGTGATTTCACCACAGAGGTCTTCACAGCGGGCCAGTGATCTCCAGTGCATAGATGATAACATAACACTGGGGTCTTCTGCATCTCAAGAGAGCATCCATGTCCCAGTCTGGGGCTAGAGAAGGTTGAGTGGCCCAGCAAGACCCACTGATCCCTCTGGTTTCTTGTCCGGATTTGGGGAATGAAGTTTTGCTCTCCCAGTGTCCCCATGTTGCCTTCACATTTGCTACCTAGAGTCACAGTACCCTTCCAGATGAAGGACCTCATGGAGACCCCCTGTAAGCTCTATCACCCTGGGAAGGTGAGCAGGAAGCACCAGGCTGATCCCATTAACTCTGACAGGTCTGAAAGCAAGGATCCAGCATCTGCTGTAGGTATGGGAAACCGATAGATCTTAGGTAGTTCTTCCCTGTGAGGGTGCTGAGGCGCTGGCACAGGGTGCCCAGAAAAGCTGTGGCTGCCCCATCCCTGGCAGTGCTCAAGGCCAGGTTGAACACAGGGGCTTGGAGCAAGCTGCTCTAGTGGAACGTGTCCCTGCTCATGGCAGGGGTTGGTGCTGGATGAGCTTTAAGGTCCCTTCCAACCCAAACCAGGCTGGGATTCTTCGAAATCCAGGCTTGATTAAGGCAAACCCAGAACTTCCTCCTGCTGTCCCCTTGCTGCCCAGTATTTTATCCCTTTTAAATGCCACAAGACCAAAAACCATTCAAGGAGACTTGGGATTTTGTAGTCCTCAGAAGTGAAGGGCTCAGGAGGCTCTTGCTGCCCCAGGCAGGGACCAAAGTCCAGGCAGAGACAGAGCCATGGGGAGGGCAAGCAGGGAATGAGAGGGAGAAGGGGGAGAAGAAGCCATAAATCTCTATCCTGTCTTGCCATCCTTCATCTGCCCATGTGGATGGATGCTATCACTCGAAACACTGCAGTGAGATACTCCAGCCTCAGCTGATTGCCCTGCCCGATACCACTTGGGAGATTACCGTATCCCCTGGCTGGGCTGCCTGCCAGGAAAACATGACTGGGAGGGTGATAAGGAGGGTGCTTTGCTGGGGAAGGCGGTGGCATCACTGCTGACGGGGACCTTACCTCATCCCCTCTGAGTAAGCACCGTGTGGCTATCCCGAAACAGGAACACGGGGTGGCACAGGGAGCCCTGGGAGCAGGGACAGGGTCGTGTTGCTGCTGTCACCGTGGAGGAACCCGTGACAAGTATATGGTGGGATGGTGCTGGGGATGTGCTGCTGGGATGTGTGCTGTCTTGCTGCAGGATGGCAGTAAGGAGTGCGGTTGTTCTTATGCTGAGAGCATGAAACCTCTGCCTTGCCATGCTCTGTGCGGGGTGTCTGAGTGATGTGAGGTCCTTTATGGGCCTGGAGAAGAAGAAATGAGTCACAGGATGGTTGGGGCTGGAAGGGACCACTGGAGGTCATCGGTACCAACCTCCCTGCTCCAGCAGGTTCACCTGCAGCACACTGGATGTGAGGAAAAGCGTTGTCACAATGAGGGTGGTGAACCACTGGCACAGGCTGCCCAGAGAGGAGGTGGATGCACCATCCCTGGAGACATTCAAGGCCAGGCTGGAAGTGGTTCTGGGCCACCTGATTGAGTTGAATGTGTCCCTGCTCATTGCAGGGGTTTGTAACCGGATGACCTTTGAAGGTCCCTTCCAGCCCAAACCGTTCCATGATTCTTTGATTGTGTCCAGACAGCTCTTGAGTATCTCCAGGGCAGGACACTCCACGTCATCTCTGGACATCCTATTCCAATGCTCAGTCACCCTCACAGTAAAGAAGCTCTTCCTCATGTTCAGCTGGAGCTTCCTGTGGTTTAGTTTGTGCCCACTGCCTCTTGTCCTGCTGCTAGGCACCACTAAGAAGAGTCTGGCCCCATCCTCTTGACGCCCTCCCTTCAGACACTTACACACATTGATCAGATCCCCCCAAATCACTGTTGTTGACTGTTACTAACAACAGACACCCACATTCCCTTAATCCTGGTACTTACTTTACCAAAACTGACGTGAAACCTCAGTGGATAATCCCAGAAGCTCTCACCCAGGCATGTTTTTGATGGAGCACTCTCACCAAGCAAAGAAGAGCAAACACAAGCTGGGAAGACCCTGCCATCCATGCTACTTGCAGTGATCCATCTCTTGTGGGTAAGTCCTGATAGCCCCTAATCACACACTCCTGTGCTATTATTTGCCTGCGCTCAGGATGTGCCATGCTCACTAATGGGCAGTAAATCAGTGTTGTCCTTTGGCTGCTTGCTGCTGACCCCACAGAGCTGGACAATGAACCACACAGCCCTGGCAGCACAGGAGAAGTCCTGCTCTAAGTAACCCAAGTGCAAGTGCTACCCTGAAGTTAAAAACCATACATCTTCATCACCCAATAGCATTTACTGCCCCAAAGGAGATGGCACTTAGCTCAGGTCACTGCCAAACAGAAAGGGGAATGCTTCCGAAGATTCAGTTTCCAGATCAGACTCAGGGGTTTTTCCATTCTTCTTCCCCAAAAGCTCTTTCAAACAAAGAAGCCATCAAAGACACCAGAAAATCACAGCATTTTGTGTCTTTAGGCTTTCTGGAGAGTTCAGGAGACGAAAATAACCATGAAACCATCAATAAACCTTGACCTCAGCCTGATGAAAGGAAGGACAATGAGGAAATACTGGAATTAGAAATACCTGCTATAAGCACAGAGATGTTTGAGTCTTTCCATACATCTTACAGTCCCGCAAGTGTATGGTCTTGGTTTGGAAGGAGAGGTTTTCATCAAGGCATTAGCCATGAAGATGAAAACTGAATGAAAAGGACGAGTGATGTTTTGTGGCTTACCTGAATAAAGCCATTCAATCCTAAAAGTTGATAATGCAAACCATCATTCTCTTGCACTTCCCAGCACACTGGATGTGGCCCATGAGAGTCCTACTGGGCTCCCTACAACCCTATTCCTCCTCCATGTGGCAATGCAGAGCCAGCATCACTGCAATACAGAGGATGCCTTGGCCAAATTGAGAGATCCCAGTAGAACATCTTCCAACAAAACCATCTCCTTTTGTGATCCCCCTCTGCACAGTGGATGTTGACCAACTTCATGTCCACTGTGCCAGAGGCAAAACCCAAAGGATATTAGAGATCCATAAGAAGTGTTTGAGGCACAACATACATGAGGCCATGAGCTTTGCTTTTCACAGTGCTCTCTGATGAGGCAGAGCAGGACTGGGTCATGGACTTTCTGATTTACGGTGCCGAACCCACCAATCTTGAACTGGCCATTGTTGTAATAGCTAAGTGGAGATACATCCCCCAGCAGTGAAAAGCTGCTGTAGGGATTACCTTGGTACCGTCCCTTGAAGTCGACAGCCTCGCTGTACCCCTTAAATGGATTCTTTGGCATGTTAAAAGACCTGTGTGTATTTATGGGACAAGTAGGACCTATGCAAATGGTCAGGTTTCATGGGTGGGCTGCGGAGTGTCTGACTGAAGCACCTTCATAATACACAAGAAACAAAGACTGTAGCATTATAAATGCCAATTGCAGTAATAGGGCTTGATTTGCTTCATTTTAGGGCTGGCATCAAAAATGATGAACCATTGTCTTGATCATAGAGTCCCACACTGGTTTGTGTTGGAAGGGACCTCAAAGCTCATCCAGTTCCACGGGCAGGGACACCTTCCACTAGAGCAGGATGCTCCAAGCCCCTGTGTCCAACCTGGCCTTGACCACTGCCAGGGATGGGGCAGCCACAGCTTCTCTGGGCACCCTGTGCCAGCGCCTCAGCACCCTCCCAGGGAAGAGCTTCCTTATTCACTACTTTCTTATGCTTCTTGATGCACATGTATCTCTCCATTAGTGGGTGACTAAAGGGAGCTCGGGGTGATGAGCACAGTGGGTGCCTGCTGCTGACACCCACAGTTAGAGGAGATGAGTGCTTCTCCTTTGGTTGTGGTGCGGCGCGGTCCCCCTGGGATGGAGGAAGGACATTGCTTCCTCATTGCACAAGGGAAAAGGTCAGCCGTCGGGCTGCAGCGGATGCTGACCAACGCGTCACCGCCTGCTCCCGTGCCAGCTTCGCCCCATTGCCAGCACTCAGGCACTGCTGACTCGCCAAGAGTGCCCAGAACAACCCTGTTCCATTGTTTGGACACTGAACCTTGTCCTGGACCAGCTGCAAAGACAGAGCAGGAGTAAAGTCCTCCCCCTTGGTCTGGCTCCATTGCCTTGGGATGGCACCAAGAAGTTGCCTTCATGAAACTGTAAGGGAAGAGGCCATGGGGGCAAGGGGCAGCGGCTCTGCAATACAGCAGACGCCTGGAAAACTGGCATTCCCTGTGCCATTGGCTCGAGAAGAGCTGACGCATCCGTCAGGAGTCACTGTCATCAGTGGAGAGACCTTCACTGCCCTTGGCTCTGCGGATGGTGTGGCTCCTATTGGTTACTCAGCACAACACCTGGGAGCTGCACTTGGATGCTTGGAGGCAAAAGCTGCCAAACTTGGTCTCTCTTCCTCCTGGATGGAGACCAAGGCTCAAACCTGGCAGCGGGACAAGTCATGCATAATATCCAAGTGCATAGCTCTGCTGTTGAGGGAGATGAAGAATGAGTTTATCTCAGCTCAGAGCAGAGCAATCCAGGCAGGTGTTTGCTGGACGTGGTGTAGAGCAATGTCCTTGATGGGCTTGCTGAGGAGGGTATGGGCTAATACAAGCTGTAATTTGACATGAAATGCAGCAGTAATAGACCCTCATCCAACCATGCTACTATCTGTCTCCAAGAGAGAGATGCTTCTGAAGTGACTCACAGGTGCTCAAGGTATTTCATCTGAGGTGCCAGCATTATTCTTCTGCTATGCTGCAGTATGATTGGTTAATGTGTGAAGTCAAGCACGTATCAGGATTTGGAAGACGTCAGAGTTTTGCAGGTGTTGGAGCCAATGAATCACATTCTTGCACATGCGGCATGTTTGGGTAACCCACGCAGTAGACAACACCTTTAAATCCACCACAGAAATCTGGCCAGGCCAGATTCCAATGTAGTCAAGAAACTGTGCTCAACCTTGCATGGTTGAAGAATGGAGGTCACCAAGGCATCACCTCTCCCGGTCAGAGAGGATTTGGCAACCATGGATCTGGCCACCACAGCCAGACCTCAGCGATGAGGGTGTTTGCTATGGCACATCTAATTGATGGATGAAGAACCTGAGATGTAGACCATTGAAGCAACATGCCCATAACCACAGAAGGACATTTCAGGGCTAAGTCATGGCTGTTGGTTTGGTGGTTGGTGCGTGTGTCCACACTTTGGAATACGCAAGTCTGGTTCCCTCCTTTAACAGGCTGCCTGGGTGTCCTCTGGGAAGCAGTCCTGGGAAGCCGAGCTCCATCACGGCTGTGGGGTCCATAAAGAGGTCCTCCAAGCCTGACAAATTTGCTTCAGAGCCCACTGAGATAAAAGGGAAGACCCAATATCTCAGTTCACAATATCCATGTTCGCAGCCCCAACCCTCCTGCAGAGTACGGTGCCCTCATGCTTTGCCTTTATAATGCACCAGGGTACCTGGTTTTCCATCCCAATGGTTTGTCTGGAGGGAGCACTGTATCCCACCCAATGGGGAAGCAGTCCCACCTTGCAAGCTGTGGCAGAGGCCCTTGGTCTTTCTTTGTCTCGGTTTCCCAGTTGAAAACCAGGTCTTGGTATCTTCCTACCCCTGCAGAGCAGTGTGAGGATAAGTGTATTAAAAGCTTGGATGTCATTCAGGTTCTAGAGTACTGGGAGCCACTGAAGTGACTTAAAGAGATGGTTTAAAGTCAATTAAAGCATAGTCTTAACTCTGAACATAGAAATAAGAAAGGAAAACAGGTCACTCAGCCCTTGTCCCTGCCAGCATAGGGCTGATCTGTGTGTTTACTGGTCTTCAGCATTGACGAAGTGTATGTGCTGGGGGCATCTTCCAGTCCTTCCACAAGGAAGGAAGTCAGCATTTAACCTAAAGAGTTCCTCTCTTCATTTCACTCCTTTATTCCTGTTTATCCCCTTGGCCCTCCATCACAGAGCTTGCTTCCAAGCTAATAACAGGGGAGTTAACAGCAGCACTGAGATAACGTTAAAGGGATGGCTGCTACCACGTCTGTTTGGCCTGGGAGCATTGCTTGGCTAAATAAAAGCTCCCAGGTGCCTGAGCTGATGCAGAACGGGTTCCTTGCATGAGGTCCCCTCCTTCTTCATGCTTGGCCAGGGCACAGTGTAGGGTTTCATTCATCATTGGATGAATCTAGTCTCCTTCCCGTTATGCTTGAAGGTGGAAAAAGTGTGATAAATGCATGCAAAGGGTAAACGTTGAAACACTCCTGCCCAGAAGCCCGCAGCAAATACACCTGGCATCGCCCATGCCATTGGCTTGAATACTGCACCTAAGATCCTGTGTTCAGCTCTGGGCCCCTCACTACAAGAGAGACATTGAGGCGCTGGAGCGGGGCCAGAGAAGGGCAATGGAGCTGGAGCAGGGCCTGGAGCACAGTGTGATGGGGAACGGCTGAGGGACCTGGGGGGTTCAGATGGAGAAGAGAAGGCTCAGGGGGGACCTGATCGTTGCCTACAGCTGCCTGAGAGGAGGATGGAGCCAGGAGGGGTCTGGGCTCTGCTCCCAAGGAACAAGGGATGGGACAAGAGGAAACGGCCTCAAGCTGCACCAGGGCAGGTTTAGATGGAGCTGAGGAACAATTCCTTCCCCAGAGGGTGCTCAGGCATTGGAAGAGGTGCCCAGGGCAGTGCTGGAGTCACCGTCCCTGCAGTGTTCACACACTGGAGCCAAGGCCTCAGTGCTATGGGTTAGTGGTGGCCTTGGCAGTGCTGGGAACGGTTGGACTGGATGAGCTTAAAGGGCTTTTCCAGCCTGGCTTCTTCTAGGAGTCTGTCAAAACAACGGCACTGCCTTCTCACCATTGAGCCCTCACCTCAGTGCCCAGGTCCCTCGGGTGTAAATCTGCCTTAAACTCAATCTGTTCCTTCTCATTTACCTTCTCGTCTCATTTTGACTCAGACTCTGCAGACACAAACCCCATTTGTATTCCACGTCTTTACAAGCGGCATTTTCTTCGCAGCTTTCATAAGGTGTTTTTTGTTCGTGGTGTCTCTCGGGGGGGATGCTGGCTTCAGCAGCTGAGATGATGCCGTTCAAGCACCGTGAGCTGCTGAGGACTTCACTGCATTGCTTTTATGCGGCACATTCTTTACTTTCACTCTAATGACGTGCATCTCAGGCCAACAGATGAAAGAGAACGGGGTATTTTGGTGGCTTTTCACCCATGTAAAATGAGCAAAGCTCCTCAGCACCACCCTGGGAAAGCATTAGCTCAAGATGCACAAGAATACATGCACAGGCAAAGCTTTTTGTTGCAAGGAAATGTTTCTCCAAGCCCCATCCATATGTGTTTTTTTGCCATTTACCTCTTTGTTTAAGCCCCAGGTAGGACTGTTACCTAAATACCCAAATCATTGTGGTCTACAGCAGTCACGGGGCACAGGACCAGAGGTGTGGGCAGGATTCGAGCCTGATGTGACGTGGTTTGCCCCGTGCTGGAGGCTGCCTTGACGCGTGTGCTGCTTTGAGATTGTACAAGCATAGAATGGTTTGGGTTGGAAGGGAATCTTAAGGTCATCCACTTCCAACCCCTTGCCTGAGCTGATGCAGAATGGATTCCCTGCATGAGGGAATGGTGTCGAAGGGGTGAATGTCCATTGAGGATTCTAGAAGCCTAATTCTGTTCTTGCCACTCTTATTCATGTTTCTCCTCTGCAAACTTCAACCAGCCATGGGGTTGTTTCATTTTAATCAACATCTTCTCATGGCATGCTGGACCTCATTGTGCAGCCTTAGAAATGACACCATCTTTATTACAGAAAGCATTGTTTGGAGTCACCCTCCTTCAGTGGGGCTTTTGAGAGAAATCTGTGGCCTCTTTGACCACTACAATGGAAATGATTTCTACGAACAACTTGACTTGTCACCCTTTCCTGTGTGCTCACTGATGACTCGAGCCATTTGCCTCTGCTCATCCCACCCATTCCCTCACATCCTGAGAGGCTTTTCCGTCAACTTGGATGACAACAGCAGGTCCAGCTCCCGGCAGTGACAGCGTCTGGGGTTGGATGAGGCCATAAACCTCTTTGAGTTGGCTCTTCCAGCACTGCTGATGCAGGTGCTGCGTTTTGGGAAGCCCAGCTCAGACATTCATCCCTCGCTTGCACATCACCTCTGAGAGTACAGCCTTCGACCAAGCTCTGAATTCAATTCAACCACGACCTTCTCCTGCCTCACCAAAAGCTGCTGTTTAGCAAGTCTAAGCTGATTCTGGTCCTCACCCGAATAAAAGGCATCCCATGGACCGGCGTGGCTGTTGCTGTGTTCTGTCTGAAGCGATACCCACTGCATCAGTGTGATGCTGAGTGCAGCTAATTAGCACTGCCTCATTGAACCCATTTCTTCACTGGGTACTTTCTGCAGTCACTTGTTGAGGAGCACATGCTCTCCCATTGATTGGTCCTCAGCACTGGATGCAAAGGGCAGGAGGGATCCCAGGGTCTCGTTGATGCTCCAGCTCCAAGCATCAGCAATTAGTGGTACAGCAGCCCAACTGAATGAAGAAGACAGGCTTGGCAATGTGCTCTGTCATCCAAAGCCTCCCTTGCTATCCTGTGTGCCATTTATTCTGGTTTATGGCTTGTAAAGAGGCAGCAACACAAAGGAATGAGGCCCCTGTGGTGCTGCACTAAACCAGGACAAGGGAATGTCCCTTGTCACAAGCAGTCAAGACCCTCCTGGGTCACATCCTGTCCCCACAGTCTGGTTTTAGCTGACCACTACCCAGGATGAAGGATCTGTATGCACATCCCATTGCTCATAGCCTGTTCTATAGGTCTTGGTGGACAGAGGGCCAGTGGGCTGGTAAAGCCTGAGCTATACCATGGTTGCCTTGGGAGGAGAGGAGCTGGAGTAGGCTGGGATCTGCTATGCCTCTCTCTTTGTCTCTCTCTTCCCTCCTGTGCTGTTAATTTTCCAATGCAGCTTCCATTAAAGGGTAGCATGAGGATGTTGGGGACCATAATCAAGCTTGCTTCCCTACATGGGGATGGGGATGGGAAAGGGCAAAGAGGTGGTCTCTTGATTCTCTGTCAGCATCTCCAGATGATCAGTGCCTTTGGTTTCCATCCCTTCACCTCTGACTGTGTCTGAGGAGCCAATGCTCACCCATGGAAAGTAAAGGAAGCTGGAGAGAAAGAAGGGGGCTGTGGGAGAGGTGAGCATCCTGCCCAATGGTCCCTTGAGCTGAGCTGCCTCCTTGCCTGCACCTTGCTCATAAGCAGCACCCCAGCTCCCCAGAGGTCTCCCAGCACTGACAGACCTTTGCTGCTTATGAAACTGCGCAGAGGAGGCTATGAGGAACCTGCCTGTGAAAAATGGGAGGTGGTTTCTGTCCTCCTGCCCCACATCTCCAGTTCTGCCTCTCTTCTTCCTTGTCTCCGTGCCCGTCCTTTGCTCCCACCATCACCCACAAGCATCCAGCGCTGCAGGGCATCACCATACAGTATGGAGTAAAGATGCTAAAACCCTGACCTGAGTGTGGGTGATGAGGCATCATCTGCTCTGCTTCAGCAACCCCAATAACTGCACATGGCAGCTCCCATAGGAATGCTGAGAGATGATAGCATCCATCTCAGTCAGGAGGGCAGCAAAGCCTGGTTCCTGCATCTGCCTTTCTGAACTCCTGCATCCATACGTGCAGCCATGTCCTGCTGCATCCCTCCTTTCCCCACCCATACCCCACTTCCCTCTTTGACCTCCTGCCCTGCTCCATCCATAGCTGCTCCATCCATGCTTCCATCCATCCATCCATCCATCCATCCATCCATCCATCCATCCATCCATCCATCCATCCCCATCTCCCTTTCTTTCAGCTCCCCCGGGAGGAAGGAATCATTTCTCCAGCTCAGCAGTTCAGGTGGCATCTCAGCTGGCCTGGGCTGAACCCAGTGGTGAAGGAAATACAAACACATCCACAAATGAAGTCCCCAGGGCGCTGTCAAATCCCTACCAGCACTGCACCTGCTCTGTGCCATGCATGCAGGTGCTGTCTATAGGCCCCCAGGCTGCAGCTCCTTGCTTTCCAGACTACAGACCAGTGGGGCAGAAGACGTTTTGCTCAGCATTGACACAGGGATGCTCTAACAGAGGTTTTGGGTACCCCCAAGCCACCCAGCATCCCCAATGAGCAGGAAGGTTTTCACCCCTCATTTTCGGGATGCTTTGGAGCAGGACCCACATTCACCACAGTGTTTCTCTTCCTCAGGCACAGTGGTAGCAACGAGAGCACTGGAAGTAGCTGATGTTTCCTAATGACCAATTAGTGTGCATTTTGAGGTCTGACTCTCCTCTGTCCCTTCTCGTGTTGGTTGTTGAAGGGCTGTTGTGCTTCATTTGCAAGCAGCATCCTATGGGCTGCGGATAAATGTGCTTTAAGCAGGAGAGGGGCAGTTTGGGCTGCAGAAGGGCTAGAAGCAGGGAGTTGCTGCCTCCACTTACCCATCATAACCCCCATGTACCCACCCTGGGACACATCCAGGCCGAACCAAGGGTCACATCCAAACCACAACCACTGCTTTTGCCCCTCTGCCCCTAACAGCACTGTCTGCCTTGGGTTACACCTCACCCTCTGCCTTTTCCATCGCCACCAACCCCTTTCCTTCCAGCGAGGGTTTGCGTTTTGCAGCCTAACCTTTGTCTCGTTGAGCCAGTGACTCATCCCACTCATTAGCTGAACTTTGAATATCTCTTTATCCTCTGGATCCCTTTCAAGCTCGTTCCCTGGCAGCGGAAGCGCCTTCGCTCTGCTCTGGATTGCAGGGGAGCCGCCTGCATTGCTCTTGCAGCAGCATCTGCCTCCCTGCCTGAGGCACGCTAATAGAAGCCGATGGATTGCAGCCCATTCCCTGCCTTCCCCTGCCCCAGGGGTTAATCGCTAAGAGGCTGCCCTGACCATTTAGGAAGCACATCCCCCCCCCCCCATTCCAGGGTTTCAGTTGGCACCTCTCTTCTTCCACCCACTGCCTCTGTTACTGCTGCAGTTTGTGTTTGCAAGGAGCCGGGATCGCTCTGCAAGCTGCTTGTGCTCATGGCTGGGTGCTGCAGAGCGTGGCAAGAGCTGCCTCCTCTGCAGAGGTCCAGATCCTTCCTTAGTGGCCTTCTCTGCTGTTCCCCCTTTGCTCCATGCACAGACCTCCCAGCGAGAGCAGGGATTGCCATGTAGGGAGGAAATTCCGGCTCTTGCTGGTGTATGGACAACGTGCTCTAGCGTGAGGTGTCCGTGCCCATGGCAGGGGCCTGGAACTGGATGATCATAAGGTCCTTTCCAACACAAAGCATTCTGTGATTCTGTGATCTCAGGGGAAGAGCAGGAGAGGCTACGGGTCAGGTGTGAAAGGGCATGGATGACTTAAAGGAGCTTAAAGCAGATTGGAGTGATTTAGTGACCTCAAATCACTGCTTCTGACACGCTCCTTTTACCTGATCAATAGGAGCAGAGGGTGCTCCATCAGAGGGACAAACCCTTCCCCACTACTCCCTTAGAGGTGAACAGGAGATGACCACCATCCTCCCTCATGCCCTGCTGCCTCATCCAGCTCGTTTAGCAGCCACCCATTATTTCCCTTCCTCTGTTCTCTTCATTTAGCAGCACCAATCACCTCTCCAAATTGCTGCGCACGTGACCCAGAGCATCTCCTCCAGCATCCTCTGTGCCTGCTTGCGTGCATGGCAGTGATTTGTGCCTCTCCAAGCCAGGGAGCTGGAGAACTCTTCCCTACGAGGAGCTGATGATTCACGTCCCCAGCAAAGGGAATCAATAAAGCATGACTAAGGCAGCCCTGCATCAGGGTGGTGATTAGAATCTGCCTCCGCAGCTTCGTCCAGAGTGGCAATTTACTGATGGGCTTGACAGCCTTTGTCCCGTGGGGTCTTTGCCAGGCTTCCAGCAGCCTTTTTTACTCAGGCATTTGGTTTTGACTCCTGTGTAGGGTTTGGATTTGCTGCCTTGCTGAGGATGGGGAACTTGTGCCGACCTCCACGTTTCGTGGTGAACAAGTGGGAATGGTAATTCACACTGCTCTGCACCAGCCCAAACAGAGAGATGGGCGCTATAAATCACTGCTGCAGGGATTGCTTTGGGGTAGAAGGCTGCCTGAGAGCTTTTGATTAATGAATTCGCCACCAGATGTACCAAACACACCAGATGTACCAAACAAAGTGCACTGGACAGGGAACCGATTACATACTATTGCAGCCAGGAGATGGTACATTAATGTTCTGCCATGAAACAGAGGATACTTCACACCTTTTGCAGCCCAGCTCCTAAGGGTACACACATGTAGATGCGGGTACGCACATGTACATGCGGGTACGCACATGTCCACTCAGGTACTCCATGTCATGGGGATGGCTTAATGCTATTTAAGCTGACAGAAGGGAGACTGAGATGAGCTCTCAGGCAGAAGCTGTTCCCTGTGAGGGTGCTGAGGCGCTGGCACAGGGTGCCCAGAGAAGCTGTGGCTGCCTCATCCCTGGCAGTGTTCAAGGCCAGGTGGGACACAGGGTTTGGAGCACCCTGCTCCAGTGGAAGGTGTCCCTGCTCGTGGCAGGGGTTGGAGCTGGATGAGCTTTAAGGTCCCTTCAACCCAAACCAGTCTGTACGAATCTGACTCTGTTCCGCAGTGCTCCCCCAGTTCACCGTGTGCTGAAGCCTTCTAGGAGCAACGTGTGGATGCAGGAATGTACCTGATCACCAAACCATCCCCACCATGGCTCCAGGAGCATTCCTCTGCAGCTTTGCCACCCAGGCACAGCCTGGCAGGGTTTTCCTTTGCCGGGTTATTTCATGCTCTATCAGTTCCCAGCTCAGATCATTACATAGCCCTATGGCAGTGAGGGGAAGGATTTGGCGACTGTGGGGCTGATAAATAGGGAATGGCAGCCTCAGCTACAGGTTGTGTGGGGAAGGGGCTTTGGGCCACTGGCTGGTGCAGGAGGCATCAGAGAAAGGTCTTCTTGTGAAGAGGGGCTGCATGGAAGACCCTCCATAAGGATAAGGTCCTGGGAGAGGGGGGTACAGAGATGGCTCTCACCCCCTGATGCCATGGGGAGCAGAGACCCTGCCTCAGAGAAGTCCCCAGCGGCTGCAGAGGTGGTGATGGGGAAAAGGGAAGCCAGGAAGGAAGAGACACTTCCCTGTGCACATGATTCCTGGCACAGAGGTCGCAGCTTCCAAAGCAGTCCCTGAGGCTCAGCCTGGCCTCCCTAACCACAGGGAGCTAAAATACCTCCCTAATACCTGCTTGTTATCCTTATGCCATCCAAGCAGTGTCCAACAGGATAAAGTGCTCAAGGGATGGGTGAGCACAGACATTAGCTTTAACACTGGATTCAGGCTCTGCCTCGTCCTATCCCCAGTCCATCACGGTCCCTCCTACCCGAAAGAGCTGCTTTAGCATCCCAAAAGGACAGATTTCTCCCTGCAGCCCTTCAGATGTGCGTTTGAATTCCTCCCTCCGCTCATCCTCACATTCTAACTACTGGCAGCATCTTCGTTACCTCCGTCACGGTGCGTGGGGCTGCCTCCAGGGGGCAAGCCAGGATGCCTAAATTAGCTATAGGGAACTCTATAGGTGACTTCAGCCTGTCCAGCAGCAGAGAGGCATTCCCCCATCAGAGACCGAGCCTCCCTGCTCTGCTCAGCCCACTGCAGTCCCTGGCTTTATGGGATGCTCTGGGCGAGAGCATCTCCTACCGGATAAATAAGAAGAGGAGATACCAGCAGTACCAAAGCACGTTGCTGATGGAGACCTGGGTTTTCAGTGGCCTCAACTCCCTGCTCCCTTTTACCCTCCTCCTAGATTCATGGGTGCTCTTCCAACAAAAAGGAATATAAAAGCCAGATCCCAGCTTGGTACTGTAGAGGTGGGAGCACCACTGTGCCTGGTGTTCACGTTCCTGAGTGGGGACACCCTGGTCCTGCTGGGGACAGTGACACTGCAGGTGAGGGTCCTGCCAGGGATGCTGATGCCATGGGCAAACATCCTGCTGAGGACAGTGGTGCTGCAGGCAAAGGTATCGCTGGGAATGGTGATGCTGCAAGTGAGGGTCCTGCTAGGGGTGGTGATGGTGCGCCCCCACTGGGGACAGCTATAGGTGAGGGTCTCGTTGGGGACCCCCGTATCCCCATCCATGGCACTCGGCTGCAGGTCCTCCTCGCAGCCCGCCTGCGAGGCTCCAGCTCCTGGTGTGTTCCCAAGCCCCAGCCAGATGACAGGGTTATTTACTAACGCTGGCAGGAAGGAAAGGCCATAAATTCCCCAGATATAACGGCTGAGTCAGAGAATGAGGCGGCCGCAGCCAACTCCGCATGGCCTGGAGGAGCGGCCTAAAGGGAGGGGACAGGGTCAGCAGTGGCTCGTGCTGTGCCCCCCTCACTCGGGAGGTCCCTTAGAGGCTCAGAGGGATGAGGAGGTACCAGGCTGCCGGTCCTGCCAGCATCCCGGAGCTGCTTTCCCCATGCAGGACACCCTCTGTTTGCTTCCCATGCTGGGAGGCAGTGGTTTTCTTTGGTCTCCTGCCCTCTTTGAGGATCCCAGTGTCATTGAAGGGCCTTGCAGCTTCTCCTTCCACCCCAGGGACTGCTGCTTCGCTGGCACCCGAGCAGAAGGTTCAGCCTTAGGGGGACGAAGACCACTGTTATCTCCTGCAGGGGTTTCCACAACCCGGCGGGGTTTTTGTTTCAAGCAAGTAATAGCACGTTCCTAAAATTAGCCCTGACGTGCTGCAAACGCCGAATCAACACATTTCATTAGGGGGAATGAAAAAGCCGCGCCATAAAGAAACATTTGGATCCATCCACATGCGTTCTCTTTCCCCTCTGTTTGTTTGGTTGTTTGGGAGGGAATTCTCCAGCAGGCTTCAAGCAGCCACAGACCCAACTGGATAAATACTGTCATTCCAGAAGGATTTGTCCTGTGCTGCCTGCTCCCATCCCTCCTGGTGCACAGGCTCCGTGGTTCACCCACCCAGACCCCATCCCCAGTGATTCTGCTCCTGGTCCCCTCATCCATCACTGCATCCATTATTTCTGCTCTCTCCAGGTTTATTCCTGCTCCTTCTCAGGAGAACTCTGGACCTCCTGGGAAGGAATTCCAGTGCATGATCATGGAGTATCCTACAGGTTTGGATCTCCTGCCTGCATTTAAGGCTTTAAAAAGAGTTAAGAATTGCAAAATATGGAGCTTGAGGACCAGATGCCACCACATCTCCAGGCCTCTTGGGTGTCACTGTTGTGTTGGCAACCCCTCTTCATGCCTCCTGGTCCTGGTGTGGTGCTGATGTCGAAGATGCCATGGTGCTGAGACCGCAAGGTTTACTGGTTAACTGCTCCAGTTGGAGCATCTCCTACAGACACAGCCAGGAGAGAGGATGAGGTGCTGGGACCTGCTGTATTAACCAGGGGCGAGAACAGCCCACCTCCTGCCATCTCCACCTCTTCCTTCTGTCCCTCACACCTCCATCCCCAGCAGATCCTGGGAAGGCTCTTGGAGCGACCTGCTCTAGTGGGAGGTGCCCTGCCTGTGGCAGAGGGCTGGAACTGGAAGAGCTTTAAGGTCCCTTCAACCCAAACCAGTCTGGGATTCTATGATTCTAAGGTTGATCAATGAAGGTCTCCTCTTCCCGTTGTGTCTCCTGGTTCCCTCATTGAGGGTAACACTTTTCCCATCACCAGCCCGATTTCCTTGCACCATTGAGCTTTACCCATGAGGAAAGACAAAAGTCACTAAATCAGCCCAGCAACAACCTGTGTTCTTCTGGCCTCTTACAGGATGCTCCCAGGTCTCTTGTCCTCCACTCTGCCCTCTCTCCTGATGGCCAGGAGAGCCCCACTCAGTGCTTTCAGGGGCATGGCCTATGGTACTTGAGCCATTCACGGCTGTTGCTCGAGACCTCATTGACTGAAAGGTCTTAAGCAAGAGCCATGAATGGCCCAAGTAGCCAAAGAGAAGGCGGTCAGAGGGGTGTGTAGGCAAGCACAGACCTAGGAGGTTTCTAGTGGAACCAGTCTAAGCCACATTAGAAAGGTCACAGCACTGGAGGCAATGAGATGGGGCACACATTTGAAGGCACAGTGCTCATCACCAGCCTCTCAAGAGGTAGGTGGGGAAAGCAGGCAGGTAGTAAACCTGGAGAAGACGGCTGCATTCAATGGGCTGCTGTGTTTGCTCCAAAATTGGATCTCTACACATCAAACCAGCTAAAGGAGAGCTGGGCATCAGAAAGACCTGCGAAAGACACCCCAGAGTATATTCAGAGGGTTAAAGAGACACTGAGTGGGCTAAGTGGTGAGTAATGAAGATGTCACTCAACAAGATGAGATGTTTCAGTGCTTTATATTAGGTGGAAATTTCCAGGTGTTTGGAACAAAATCAGAGAAAACTCTTGGTTGTTGACAAATCTGCTCCAAATTTACTGTCCTTTGTGTGCCCCATTTTCTACTGGAGGGCATCGTCCTTCCAAGATCATTAGCAAAGATGTTAATGAAATGTGATCTTTAGCCCTGACTCTTGCTCCTCCCTGATAAATGCGCCTTGCTCAACGTAGCACATTCTAGGATTACTTACAGCATCCCAATGTGTTTTCACTTTGTACAAACCACAGTTCAGACCAGGGCATTTTTTTTCCCTAATTTTTGTATTTCCTAAGACAAAGAAGCAAAATGCATTAGTCAAAATCAAAACACATGTTCCTAAAGGCCGGGCTTGCCTTCATCCTCTGGCTGTGCCATTCTCTAATGGCATTCCACTTCACACCAAGAAGAGCTGGAAAAGAAGCAAACTGGGAATTTTCTGTGCCCAGCATCCCTTGAGCCTGACTTTCATGGCAATTTTATTCAGCATTTGGCTTCTGCAAAGTTTCTCCCCATTGACACTATTGTGTGGACAGACCCGAGCTCTAAATACTTCATCATGATTTTGTCTTAAATATTCCTTCTATTATATTTATAGGCTGATGATTGCCAGAATTATTTTTTCCCCTTTTTTGTTTTAAATCACTGTGGCATTTCCTTTCTTCTGCCTCTCAGGATCATATTATCCAGAGACTTCAAAATAGAGCCACCTGAGGATCAATACGTTCAGCAGCTAACCCCGCTATTAGCACCTCCAAATGAACGCCGGGTGATGTCTGAACATACACAGATTGATTCCTTACATATAATATGTCTCAAGAACCCATTTTTCCTCTTTATCACTCCCCTTTTCCTTTCTCCCTGCACTCAGAGGACAAGATTTTAAGGAGCACTCAAAGCGCTGACCCTTTTGGCTTGTCGATGGCGCCGTTTTCCTCTTCACTCACCTCCCTGCCACATTTCTGGGTGTCAAAGCCCTTAATTCTTCAATGAAGACCAGCTACCAGCGACCCTTCACTGTCTCAAAAGGCTCCCCCCTGGTTACCCCCCTCTACTCTCCAGCCAAATGCAGATGCTCACCCGCAGAGGGCTGTGCCAGCTGGAAATGTCACCGTGGCCCAGCTAATTGTTAATGTCTTCAGCGGGAAGAGACAGTCTGCACCACTCCATCAATGGCAAGTTTCATCCTGACCCCAAATCCGCTGTGGCTGCTCCAGCGAGCGATGCTGCTCTGTGTTAAATGGGATGGAGCAGCTGGTGGGTGGGGAGGAGTGGCTGGAAGGGGAGCACATCCAGTGGCACAGCTGGATCCAGGAGCGCACATCTGTCCACAGCTCCCCCATCCTTGAGGAGCCTCTTGAGACTCGGCCTTGGCCAGGTTTACATTGGACAACCTCCTGGCCTTCAGCCCTGGGTAAAGCCTTGCTTGGGATTTTCCATCCTCCCTCACCACTGGCTTCCCTTCAAGCATGGATTTAAACCCCCCAAATCCCTGTTTTGCTTTCTAGCCCTGTGCAATTCATTCCATGCTAAACTCCATTCACAGGCTGCATGTCCAAACTTTCCCATCCATCCCCAGTCTGTAAGAACCACATTTAGGAGTGTCTTCCAAAGCGTAACTCGTCACATGAGTACATGCAGCAGGCTTGCATTGGGATGAACAGCTGAGTTGGAGAGAAGCAGAGAGGGGGTGGAGGATGGGCTGGAACACCAGGATAGCTCAGCACAGTCTCAAAGCAGCAAGACAGCACGACCCAGTAGTTTGAGGGAGGCTGAGGTGGTCCTTCAGCCCTGCGGCAGGAGCTGCCTCACACTGATGCTGCAGCGGATGGTGCTGATTAGCCACGGGCTCCTTTTCAAAGCATCGTGCCATCCTCTGGCCCCAAGGAGCTGGCAACTCAGCCTCACGCCACGCAGCCCTAACCAGCTGTGACAGCTTTGATTTTGCCTGCGCTGCCTCGGGGCTCTGCTGCACCACCCGAGGAATCAGTCCTCACTGACAGCTTGGTCACCTCTGGCTGCCTGCAGCTCCGTGCTCCGATGGCAGATGCTGGCCACGGAGGCTCCTGAAGTAGCAGGGAGGCTCCTGGCTCTGGGTCTGATGTCCCTGCAATGGACTTGCTGTGGGGGATGTACTTAGTGCTGGTGATTCTGCACTCGCCATCCAGATGTGCATCTGTGGGAGGGGAAAGGTGGAACGTGTCAAGTGCAAGAAGCATTTCTCAGGTCTCATCCCATGCTCAAAGCACCACTTACATTCCATAGAGAGCACATAAATGGGAAAAGCACCCCACTTAAATCACTATCATGAAACCAAACACCCACAGTGATTTGGGATCCCACTGCAGCCCTCCCATGGGGAATAATCGCTGTATCACACGGACTCAAGGGTCATCGCCTTGCAGGGCAAGCAGAGGTGCAGACGCCAGCCTGCCAGCCTGCATTCCCTATGGGAATAGTGCGTTTTAGCTTTCAGGTCTTGGTTCTGCTCCAGAGCGAGGCTGTGAATGGAATTCTCTGAAAGCAACTCAGGAACTGCTTGTGCCCATTGGGTCCTGGCGTGCGACGTGCAGGAGCTCATGCAAAGCCCTCGAAGGTCTGACTATTTTATCTGCTTATCATGTAGCCAGAGGAGGCTAAGCAGGAAGGAAGGTCACAGGCTTAGGGGATCCTGGCAGGGACAAGCCCGGTTTGCTCATGCCACCCTGGCTGCAGCTCTGCAGAAGCCATCCCTGGGCAGAAATCACCTAAAGCAGGGTCTCTACAGCCTTTTTCTCCTGCACAAAGGAGTTATTGCCCATAGAAATACCCCCGACAGCCCCTAAACACCTCATCCCTCCTTACAAACTCAGCCATGGTAGGGATGCTCTATTATCATTCAAATCACAGCGATTTGCCTTTCCTCTCCCATGTCCATAACAATAGTTGGTCTTTAAAGGGTATTTTCCTTGCATTTATCCCGTGCCAGGGAGCTCTGTAGTGGTTTTTACAGGGGAATACTGAAGCAGAGAGACAAGGTAAATGTGGTTTTCAGTGCCTGAGCTCTCAGGAGTTGCTGCTTCTTTGGACCTTCTATCCCATTGACCTGCCTGAAATCCCTTTGGAGGAGAAAACAGAGATATTTGGATGTGACATCCTCATCCTACCTCCAAAGACATTCCCCCATGCCCTGGGCAAGCCACTGAGTTCATTTGTGAGTCAGAAATAACCACACCGCTCAGCAGAATGAGGGTGAAGAAAGGAGAACGTGGCTTAGCAGCGCTAAAACCCTATTGTGCTCCTGTTAACCCTGGATTTCTGAACCTCCTCCTTGGTGCACTTTGCCAACACGTTCATAGTTGCTGCTTATTGGATACAATTAGCAGCAAAATAATTATATAGAATTATTTTGCAGTTTAATGGATAGAATCATTGAGCAGCAAAAGCTTTTCCTCATGGGGTTTCAATATCTGCCTCTTCTCCAAGAGGTTTTTGACTCTGTGATGGTTGTGCGGCTACAACTTGCTGCCTGCAGCCTGCAGCCATCGATGGAGGAAGGAGCCTCAGACGAAGCAGTTTTGATACGTAAAGCCCAAGGGCCCAATGTACCCCACCTGCATTCTCCAGGCTGCAACAACACTTATTAGTACCGAGAAAGTGGTGAAGTTTCCACTATGCTGAAGCAAGGCCTACAGATGGCAGGGAGCCGAAACAAGACGGACGGCTTTGCAAGCGCAAGCCAAAGGTGGGTGGAAAACGCATCTTGGAAACCATCGTGGTAGCACTTTGCTGCCTTCTGAAGTCTTCCTGGGATGTGCAAACGTACCTGGCGTGTTCGCAGCTGTGCAGATGCTCTTCGCAGCCATGTACATCCCTTCCAGCTGCGCAGATGCGACTCCTCTTGGTGCTCTCCTGGAACAAACTCCCCCTTTATTTTCCTCGCTTCCAAAATAAACTTCCTTCCCTGCCCTCCCACAGAGAACCACCACCGGGAAGAAAAGCTGTGCCGTTTTGTACCCAGCAGATTGCCTCTCTCCCTGTTCCCTCTGCCCTGAGAACCTGAAAGCAGAGCTGGGCTCCTGTTTACAGCAAACTGAAGAGCATTTAAAGATGCCTTGTTTCTAAATGCATCCATTTGTGATTGAAAGAAGCTGAGCTAGTCACATCGGAGGAGCTAATTAGAATGTAAACCAGCGTCGCTTTTAATTGCTAGTGCTAAAATTGTCATTATTTATTTTGAAAGTTGAGGTGCAGGAGAATATGTGTTTAATTGCAAAAAGGAGGAGGTGAATTTTAAACGTACTTTGGAGATGCTGCAGCCTCAGCTCTGGATGGCTGTTTCCATGAGAAAATGCTGGGGGGGGGGGTTCACCCTGCAATTTCTTCTATGCAGACACATAGAATCATAGAATGGTTTGGGTTGGAAAGGACCTCAAGATCATCCAGTTCCAAACCCCTGCCACAGGCAGGGACACCTCACACTAAACCATACCATCCAAGGCTCTGTCCAGCCTGGCCTTGAACACTGCCAGGGATGGAGCGTTCACCGCTTCTCTGGGCAACCCATTCCAGTGCCTCACCACCCTCACAATAAAGAACTTCCTTATATCGCACCTGAAAATCCCGTTTCGATTTGAACCCATCAGCCCTGGTCCTGTCACTACAGTTCTTGATGAAGGGTCCATTCTCCAGCATGGTTTAATATATTTTATTTCTCTTTCAATGCATCTCTATGTTTGGCCTTTCCTGTTTGCGATCCTATTTCCCATCTCCTGCAATTCTCACTCTTGGAGGTGTCGGGAAAATCATTCCACATCCGTCATTATTGGATGTTTTTCTGTTCACGCTGGTAAATGGCTCGATTGTGTGCAATTAGTTAAAGATGGGAAGTGCCGACTAAGTGCTAAGCAATGTTACAGAAGTGTGATGTACGGCAGACACACGTGCCACCAAAAAAGCATAATGCTGTTTTGCACTTAAGTAGCACTTTTTAGCCCAGGTTGGCAGAGCTGCTTGCTATCGCTGCTGGAGGTTGTCAGCACCCTGGCAAATTGGGTTATTGTCTTAATACACATTTAGAGCTGAGAAAACTGAGGCAAAGAGCAGTGAAGTCCCCATTCCCCTGGTGAGTCAGCAAATGAGCCTGCAGCAGAACATCCCAAATCCCACTGCTTCCGTTAGGAGTGATGCTCCATAAACTACATGGCTGCTGCCACGCTCACTGTTGGGAAAACCTTGGGTCACAGCCTGAAACAAGCTGGGAGCAGAGGAGGAGGATGTTTTGGATGGACTCTGCGGTCATTGCAGCCCACCAGTGCTTGGGGAAAGGACCACTGGGTCAGTGCATGCCCAAAGGGAATGGTTGTAGTGTGCTGAGACAAGTGGCTCCTGTCTTCAGAAAGACTCCCATCCTATGAAAGGATGGAGACCTCTTCTCTCTCCATGGTCAACTGCTTGTTAGAAAGAGCAATTCCATCTGAAAGCAGCAGGGTTATGTGCTTTTGTAGGGCTTGCTATATTGAGGAAGGAGAGGAAGAGCAGTTTCATCTCTTGCTGCTGGCCTCACGTCATGTCCCAGCTCATGCTCATTGCATGGACACACACCAGGCAAAGCTGTCCATTAACTTGTGGACTTTCTGCCTACAAAACACAAGTAGCCATGCAGTGAGCCAGCAACATGTCAGGACATGATGGAGCCATGGCAGGCCACTGCTCTGTGCCTAAGGTCATAGAATCATAGGATCAGAACTTTTTGGGTTGGAAGGGACCTTAAAGCTCACCCAGTTCCAACTCCTGCCACAGGCAGGGACACCTTCCACTAGAGCAGCTTGCTCCAAGCCCCTGTGTCCAACCTGGCCTTGAACACTTCCAGGGATGGGGCGTCAGCCATGAGCCGGGATTTGCCACATCCATGAGATGCTGGTCCAGGCCCAGCCCCTGGAGGGCTTTGGCCAGGATGTTCACCATCCCTGCTCCGTCCCACTTTGCACCATATCCCTCTCCTTCCTCTTGGTGGTGAGCAGAGGCCTTGCAGCCTCTCCCTTCCTCAAGGCTTTGGATTGCTTCTGTAACTGTGCCCTTTCTGGATTTCCAACATCCTCTGGAAAATCTGATTTCACACCATATTTGTATGTTTAACAGAAACAATTCCAAACACCAAAAACCAGGCCGTGCCCTGCCTGGCGTTGCGTAGCATCTGTGATAATTGGATTCTCAGAAAGCCAAGCACTTTCTGGGCTTTAATGAGATTCAGACTTTAATTACTGCGTCCCTTTCCCAGCCATGCAATGGGAGCAGGGAGGAAAAGGACCATAATCAGGTCCTTGGTATGTTGCAAGAGTCAGCCTCGATGGATCGCACTTTGGTTCCTTAATGAGGGGCTGTTCTTGCCACCCACAGTTGGAAAGCCAGTTTCTCTGCAGCGTGGCCTGCATAAACACCCTTTAGGAGTTGGGCAACAAACCACTGCTGCATCATCTCAGAAGGCAGTTCTTTACAGATGGAAAGCCAGCAGAGGTGGCTCTTTGGACCTTCAGGATGAGACAAGGACATGTCAGGGGCTGGTGCACACTTTCATTAAGGTCTTGAAGGTAGAGTCACAGAATCAATTGGGCTGGAAAAGCCCTTCAAGCTCATCCAGTTCAACTGTTCCCAGCACTGCCAAGGCCACCACTGACCCATGGCACTGAGGCCTCAGCTCCACAGTGTGTGAACACTGCAGGGACGGTGACTCCAGCACTGCCCTGGGCACCTCTTCCAATGCCTGAGCACCCTTTGGGGAAGGAATTGTTCCTCAGCTCCATCTAAACCTGCCCTGGTGCAGCTTGAGGCCATTTCCTCTTGTCCCATCCCTTGTTCCTTGGGAGCAGAGCCCAGCCGCCTCCTGGCTCCATCCTCCTCTCAGGCAGTTGTAGGCAGCGATCAGGTCCCCCCTGAGCCTTCTCTTCTCCATCTGAACCCCCCAGGTCCCTCAGCCCTTCCCCATCACACTGTGCTCCAGGCCCTGCTCCAGCTCCATTGCCCTTCTCTGTCCCCGCTCCAGCACCTCAATGTCTCTCTTGTAGTGAGGGGCCCAGGGCTGAACACAGGATTCGAGGTGCGGCCTCACCAGTGCCCAGCACAGGGGCATGATGATGATGATGATGATGATGACTGAAGAGTGGTCCTTGAGCAGGGTCCAGGGACCACCATCATCTTCCTGCAAGCCCTCAGCAGGGCTCTTCTCCCCCTGCTCAGCACAGATGCCAGGCGAATCCTGCCCCTAAGGCTGGGAATGACTCACTTGCTGGCTTTCTCACTTCCCCGCCTCCATCCTGGAGGATTCGGTGTTTTGTCACATCTTATCTGCACTGAGGTTGGAAGAAGCAGATGAATGCAGTGGTTTCATGTCCGCAGAGTGACAGCCTCAATGGAGGGATGGGGTCATTGGCAGAAACACATAAATTTCATCTGGGGAGGAATCAAGATAACCTCATGGTCATCTGAGAGGACCTTTAAATGTTGAGCCATGTGATGATGTTCACATCCAAGCCAAGAGGAATTAATTAAAAGACAAAAAAAAAAGGGCTTTGTTAGACACTACATCAAATTCCTCACAAATGAGTTGATGCATTGCCTTACAGCATTCCCACATCCACTCATTTCAGAGAACGATAAGAAATCTCCCTATCTACACGCTCTTGATGGTCCCACGGCTTAACATTTGTTATTGCACCATCCTGTAGATGGTCAGAGATTTATGTCACATCCTGCCTTTCCCTTTGCTGTATTCAGGAATGAAGAACTGCCCTGTTAAAATTTCCAGGATTGCTCTTCTTTCCATTTCCTGACCTCTTTTCCAAGCTCCCAGCTATCTCCCTGGTTTTCCATCACTTATAAAGGTCACCGCTGCTGCTTCTTTCCTTCTCTCAGCAGAGTACACGCTGTCCTTGCCTAGTACATGCAAGCATTTTCTTGGAATTACCTTCTTTGGAATCGCGAGCTGGTTTCACATACAGTCATGTACTCTAGATGCCTACACAGTGCGACGTGACCGCTTCTTGCTGGCAGCAGGGGAAGCCAAGGTCTAAGCGGGCAGGAGCAGTGGGTGGCTTGAATCACTCTTGACATGAGACCCCAGCAGTCACTGTGGGCAGGTTTGGCACCTCCGGTCTGCCTGCGGTTGTGATCTCCATAGGGTCCTAATGTTATCCAGTGCTGCTTGCTCTGTTGGCTGGATGTTGGCATCTCAGCTGGCTTAGGAAGAGGAAATCCTTGCTCATGGTGTGGGGTTAGCATCCAAAGAGCCACACAGGGATCTGGGGCTGATTGGCCTGGTACTGCAAGGGGAAAGCCTTGGATGGGGCTCAGAGCATCCTATGGTATGTGTTCAAAGTGGCCATCCTCTCCAGCACTGCCCAGGCAATGTCAGGAAGAGCAGATCCCCATCTTCTAGCCCTTACCATGTCTCTTTGGAGCTTCTCGGGCTGTCCCTTTTGCAAGCCCTCTAACTGTTCTACAGCATCAGTTCCCATACTTTGTAGTTCCTCTTTCCCTACCTTCCCTTTCTCATGCAAACCCTTCTTGATTCATGCTTTCTTCTCTGCTTGCTTTGCCCTTTTTCATTTCCAGGATAAGTTATTTTTATCCTTGGCTCTGTGCATTCCTGGGGGAGCCACGTCTGCTGCTGCTGTCCTGCTGGAAGATGCAGGGCTGTTCTGCTTCCCTTAGGCTCATTCCTAGGGCTCTGCAGCAGGAATGGGTGGTAGGTGCTTCCCAGACATCCAGGGGCTCGGGAATCATGGGCAAATCCATAGCTTTGGGATACATGTAGGGATCTTCCATGACGTTACAGCACAACCTCAAGGTTCTTCCAATACTGCATGGAGCCGGACTGCCCATCTTCGACAAAGATGATGGGATTCATGGCAAAGGGCAGAAATTAGGGTCTCGGGGAAGATAAGAGGCGTTGAACCGGAGCGCTCCCACAGGCTCAGGGCCTCACCTTGCAGAAGGGCACAGGCAGCCTTAGGCCTCACTGAGACAAATCCCAGGAACAAAGTGTCTGCATAAAGGCTCTTACCCTGGGGCTTATGCAAAGCAAACTCCTTCCCTCGCTGCAGTGACCAAGGACCTTGAATTTCCTGCACCTGAGTCTGGACAAACTTGGATAAATAACTCTTCCAGACGAAAGCAGGACACTGCCTTTTGCAGGTGTCCATCCTGTTACCCCCAGGACCAGGAGAACTTGGGATCTGCTTGGTTGGTGGCATGCAGCATCACTTCAGGACGCAATTTGAGTGTTTTCCTATGTCTCAGTCTAAACTAGCAAGGAAAACTCATGCTGGATGGGGTTAGAGGAAGTCTGTTTTATTCCAGGCTGATATTCCCTGTACTGTGCTTTTCCAGGTGCCAGTGTTGAAGGATATGGTGACTTGGATCATTCTCCCGTCTCTCTTTGGCTTTGGTTATGGTATCCTCCTCCTCTGGCACATCTGGAGCAGGAGTCTTCATTCTGAGCTATGCGGGGAGGCCCCTGAGCCCTGCATCAACCCATGGATATGGGAGCAGGGTGGGAAGGCAGCATGGATGGCACTGACACAGCCCACAAACCTCTGAGCTCTGGCTGCCAAGCCCACACAGATGCCTGCCCATGAGCATGAGTCCATCCCAAGCCTTCAGCACTCACAGGGCCGTCATCTCCCTCCTCTTCTCAGGAAGCAGATTGCAAAAGCATGTAACCACAGAGACCAGCAGTGTCTGAACAGGCTCAGGCACTGGTCCATGCCCATCTGTGGCTCCTGGGAAACTGCTTCCTACAGGGCAGGAGAACTGAGCTTGGTGACAAGCAAAGCTTCCTGCTGGGAATGCAGCTCTTCTGTCTCCCCACATAATGGAAACACTGTCCTGCAATGGACTGGAAACTTCTGGATCTATAAGGAAAAATAGCCCCCTTCCATGTGTTATCCCAACACCTCCCTAAACAGCCTTTTCCGTGGGGATAGCTCTTAGGATTAGGCTCTGGATAGTACAGAGAAGGCTATTTGGGTGTGTTTGCTGCTGGGGCAACCTCTGGAGAAACAAAAATGCAACTTGAGATTCCTTGAATAACTTGCACTGAGAGAAGACTCTTATTCCTTCACATAATGTTATTCCTGTCTTTGCTTGAAGGAAAATTAGTCCCTCTTCACAGGAGCAGTGTGATCCCTTTATTTCCCACTTGAGCCTGAGTGCTGAAGAGGGTCTGAAGTGAGGCATCTGGCCACGGCCTGGAGGGTGATATAATGAGCGTATCCTTCCCAAAGCCCTGCCTTTCCCAGAACCGCTGCCAGTATTCCCACCTACTTAGTACAAACCCAGGAGCAGACACAACAGGAAGCAATCCTCTAGAATAAAGCAGCCTTTCTGAGCCTTCAGGGAATGGGCACAACCTCTCCCTAGGGAGTGCTGGGATGGGGCAGTGGGTTTGGCATGAGGCTGTCTTACAATGGGCAATGCACCATGACAGCATGGCCACAGAGCTGCATTTCATCAGGCCTGGCAAGCAAAAGGATGCTCTGCTTTTCCAGAGGTCAGGAATTACTCCTCCTTATGGAGCTCTCTGCAAAGATTTAGGAACCTAAGTGGTGGAGAGGATCAGTTCCAGGTTATCTGTGGTTTCTCCCCTTCCTACTCCTTGCTCTGGAGATTGTGAGTGACATGTCCATAGAGGGTGCAGAGCAGTTGGCAGAAGATGCTGAGACGGTCTGTGGCTGGCTGAACCCCTCTAGGGAAAAGAGATGGGAGCTGGCATCATCTCCACGTGGCCTGTGGCTGGACACTCAACAGGAAACAGGGAGAGCCCAGCATCCTCGCTGGCAATGTCATCTTTTGCGTGGATCAAAGCAAGAGGTTGTCTCCAGAATGAGAAAGTAAATAGAGAGCATGAGAAACGTCTGGTCATTTAGAAAAGAGGCAGAGGGAGAATGCGCTTCCCTGGATTGGGCTTGTATATTGGGTGTACCCCGGGCGGCATCCAAAGGAGCGTGGACAGCAGGTCCAGGGAGGTGATCCTGCCCCTGTACTCTGCTCTGGTGAGACCCCCCCCTGAAGTCCTGCTTCCAGCCCTTGAGTGCTCAGTACAGGGAAGACATGGACCAGTTGGAGATGGTCCAGAGGAGGCCACAAAAAATGATCAGAGGGCTGGAGCATCTCTGTTATGAGGAATGGCTGAGAGAGCTGGGCTTGTTCAGCCTGGAGAAGACTCCAGGGGGACCTTATTGCGGCCTTTCAGTACTTAAAAGGGACCTATAAGAAAGACGAGAGATGTTTTCTAGCAGGGCCTGTTGCGACAAGATGAGGGATGATGGTTTTACACTAAAAGAGGGGGGATTCTGTCTGGCTGTGAGGATGAAATTCTTTACAATGAGGGTGGTGAAACACTGACACAGGTTGCCCAGAGAGGTGGTGGATGCCCCATCCCTAGAGACATTCAAGGCCAGGCTGGATGTGGTTCTGGGCAGCCTCATCTAGTTGAAGATGTCCCTGCTCATTGCAGAAGAGTGGGACTTTAAGGTCCCTTCTAACCCAAACCATTCTATGATTCCATATTGCCCGGCAAGCAAAAGAGCCAGGCTTGCAGAGATAGGACAGATCTCAGTGATGTTATCAGGAGGGCACTGTGACAGCACTGACATTGATAATTCTCATATACAACAAGAATAGGTTAAAAACATTTGTTTGCAAATCTGGAGCATAATTAGCAGTGAGTCATGGAAAGTGTTGTTCCAGCTACTGTAAAAGCAAACCGGCGCTGAAGGGTCTGCTGGTCATTTGAAAGCATGGAGAGAGCTTCAGCCCGAGATCCCTCCCTTAATTGCACCACTCGCGGCCACTTGCTCTAAATTAAGCAGACGGGAGCACAAAAGAGCTAATGCACTGCTCTGAAAGACAAACTATTAACCAAAGTGTCTCTCAGATGTTTAACTTCAAGGAGGCATGATTGAAATCTCATCAATTATGATCAGCGGACATGAGAAGGGCTTCGAGTTCATCCATAACGTAATTTGCAGAATAATACAAATTAAAGATGTGAAATCTCTTTTAGGTTGAGTCTATTGCAGTCCCCAGGGTGAGAGAGATGGGTCTCTGTATCATGCTTCTCGCTGTGCTGTGTGCATGCAATAAATGCAGTGCAAGAAGAGGTTCCCCAATGCAGTTTTGGTACTCAGAGGATGTTGCTATTGAATATTTCAACTTGGGGCTTGGAGCAACCTGCTCTAGTGGAAGGTGTCCCTGCCTGTGGCAGGGGTTGGAACTGGATGAGCTTTAAGGTCCTTTCCAACTCAAACCAGTCAGTATGTGAAGGAGGCTACAGGGATGCTGCAGAGAGCTCTTCATTAGGACTGTAGCAATAGGACAAGGGGTGATGGGTTCATGCTGAAACAGGAGAAGTTTAGATTGGATATAAGGAAGAAGTTCTTTGCTGTGAGGGTGCTGAGGCACTGGAATGGGTTGCTCAGAGACGTGGTAAATGCTCTGTCCCTGGCAGTGTTCAAGGCCAGGTTGGACAGAGCTTTGGGAGATATGCTTTAATGTGAGGCATCCCTACCCATGTCAGGTAGTTGGAACTGGATGATCTTGAGGTCCTTTCCAACCCAAACCATTCTGTGATTCTACCAGTGTATGATTCTACGATTCTACAGTTACAGACACAAGCATGCTTTGTGCCTATCCTTGGCATATTCCCTCCTTTTGTCTTCATTGGCAGATTTCTCTCTCCAAAACCCACCCAGTTGTTCTCACATCTCTTCTCTTGGGTTGCAGACAGCTCTCTGACGTCCCTGGTATCCTCTTCCTTTAAACACTTTGCACAAGTCCCCTGCCCTCCGCAGACTAGTCAATGGGAACAATAAACTTAGGGAAGACCGTGACATTCCCAATTGGAAACCAAGATTGAGTCCTTCGCTTCCCACTGTGCCTCCGACAGCAATACTACTTGGCACTTCTATCCTGTGACGCATTACCCAAACATTAGCTAATTATCCTGCTGACTCCTTAGAAAGTGGGCAATTAAATAGTTACTTCCATTCTCCAGATGGGAAAACCGGGATGCAAAAGAGGTTAATAAGGGAAAGGCCAGTCCTACTGTGTAGGGTGGAGAGCATCCTATTGTTTGGAGGAGCAATGGTGAGTATGGGGCTTGTTTCACCCATCTCATGTCTGCATTAAAGCTGAGCTTCTTCTTGCATAGGTATAAATAACCAGCACCTTGGGAGAGTGATTCAGCCTCACCCGAGTCGTGCCCCATTGTGGTGGCTGAATCATCCTGTAGGAAGAGCTCTCACGGACTCCACCTTCTCCATAGTGCAGAGGGCAAGAGAAGGGGGCCTATAAGGATGCTGGGGAGGGACTCTTCATGAGGGACTGTAGTGATAGGACAAGGGGTAACGGGTTCAAACTTAAACAGGGGAAGTTTAGATTGGATATGAGGAAGAAGTTCTTTCTTGTGAGGGTGGTGAGGCCCTGGAATGGGTTGCCCAGGGAAGTTGTGAATGCTCCATTCCTGGCGGTGTTCAAGGTGGGGTTGGACAGAGCCTTGGATGGCATGGTTTAGTGGGAGGCGTCCCTGCCCATGGCAGGGGGGTGCAACTGTATGATCATAAGGTCCTTTCCAACCCAAACCATTCTATGATTCTATGACCTGGGAAGGTGTGGATGCCCCAAGCAGGCAGTGTGAGTCGTTTCCAAACTGCAGACAGCACTGTTGGCAGGATCAGTGCTCAAAGAGCTCCTGGATCCTGGGAAATGTTTTGCTGCTGTCATTAAGCCAGCTTTGATGTGCACTTTGATGTCTTGAAGTGCTGTGACAGAACATGGGCCACAAGCTCTGTCCTTCCTACTATCAGTTTGGTGACCAGTGCTCCACTACAACCACAAATTGAGGTTGTCTTTGGAGGGAGCAAATGCTGAAATAACCTCTTTTTAATGAACAGAGAAAGCGTTGAGCAGAAAGGTCTTTAAAATAAAGCAACAGAAGGAGTCCAAACCTAATAACAGGAGCTCTAGCCATTGTGACTAAGTAGTTCATAGAATGTGTAATTATGGCACTATAGCAACTATTGAATTCCAAGGCACAGTTTGCATCTGAAACACAGGACAGAGCATCCTCTTTGGGTGATTCAGAGAAATCATCGCAGCACCCCAAGTGTAAGGAAGGGGGAAGCACTGAAGTGTGTGATGAGCAGCGGAGGCGCATCCTGATGGGATCGGCGCTGCCCAGGCTGAGCACACCTGCCTGGGGGGGAAGAGAAGAGCAAGTATTTTTAGCCTGCAGCACAGCTGTGAGCATCTGAGCATCTCATCTGCTTCCTACGAGTGCTCGCTGCAGCGTGGAGCCGAGCGAGCGTGGGGGCACCTAATGCTGGTGGGCATGGAGAGGGTGACTTGAGGGTATGTTAGAAAGCTCCAATTTAAACAGGGGAAGTTCAGGTTAGATATAAGGAAGAAGTTCTTTACCGTGAGGGTGGTGAGGCCTGAAGCTGCCTAAAGAAGTTCTCAATGCTCCATCGCTGGCAGTGTTCAAGGCCAGGTTGGACAGAGCTATGGTTCAGTGTGAGGCATCCCTACCCATGACAGGAGATTGGAACTGGGTCATCTTAAGGTCCTTTCCAACCCAAACAATTCTGTGATTCTAAATTTTACCAAAGCACTGAGGGTGTGAGTACGATCTGTGATGCAGTTCCCATCTCCCCAGCTCTCCCTGCCCCTGGGTGCCCCGTTTCAGTTCAGACGGGGCCGAGCACACAAGGGTACCAAGAAGATCTTCTTTCCTCAGCATGGCTTGAAGCCACTTGCATCCCTTAAAAGGCATCTTCTGACTCAGATACACTCTCCCCCATTGTCTGGGGCATGTTGTTTTGCAGCTGGAGTCTGGTGAATGAAGCTGAGTTACTGACCTTGATTCAGAAAAAGAGAAAAAGCATGCTTGTGCTTTGTAAAACAAGCCTTTTAAAGCCGCCTTTTATGCAAAGAATTATGCCAATGTGCGTATGGAGGCGCTGGTATTTCTGGTCCCTTTCAATCTTCTGGCTCGTCAGTGAGCTCTTTCACTGATTTCAGCCTTTAACCAAAGGACGGATGCTGCAGGAGGTGGTGAAGAGGACTCAAGCAGGTATTGAAGTGCGTAGTCTGGGAGCAGATGCTTGGATCAGCGCCTGGATCAGAAGAGGTATTTTATTACGTTGAAGGAGGCATTGTTTTGCTCATGAGGAGGCACAGATGATCCCTCTCCCTAAAACCTCCCTGTAAAGGTTATATTTTCCCTTTAAGAACAAAAGGAAAATACAACCTTTGAGGCTTTCTCTCACCTCTTTTCAGTGTGGATACGCATTGTGGCCTTGCAGAGAATGGGTCTCCATCAGCTTTGCTAGGTTTTTTTCCACTGTGTCATCAAAATGAGAGTGAGCAGCCTGGTCTATTGGAAAACGTTCTTTCTGGGAAAGAACAGGGTTGGCAGGGGCTGGAACTGGATGAGCTTTAAGGTCCCTTCCAACCCAAACTATTCTATGATGTGTGAGACCAGTTTGGAGAAGTTTTTGCAGTGGTCCCTGATCCTGCTCCAGCCTTGCACACAGATTAGAGGTATATTTCTTAGAAGATACTATGGCAGCCAGCACACGTTTGGCTTGGCAGGTCGAGGGAGGTGATCCTGCCCCTCTACTCTGCTCTCGTGAGACCTCACTTGGAGTATTGTGTGCAGTTCTGGTGTCCTCAACATAAAAAGGACATGGAACTGTTAGAACAAGTCCAGAGGAGGGCCACGAAAATGATCAGGGGACTGGAGCACCTCCTGTATGAAGATAGGCTGAGAAAGTTGGGGCTGTTCAGCCTGGAGAAGAGAAGGCTGCGTGGAGACCTCATAGCAGCCTTCCAATACCTGAAGGGGGCCTATAGGGATGCTGGGGAGGGACTCTTCATTAGGGACTGTGGTGAGAGGACAAGGGGTAATGGGTTTAAACTTAAACAGGGGAGGTTTAGATTGGATCTGAGGAAGAAATTCTTTACTGTGAGGGTGGTGGGGCCCTGGAATGGGTTGCCCAGGGAAGTTGTGAATGCTTCATCCCTGGCGGCGTTCAAGGTGGGGTTGGACATAGCCTTGGATGGCATGGTTTAGTGGGAGGTGTCCCTGCCCATGGTGGGGGGGTTGGAACTCGATGATCTTAAGGTCCTTTCCAGCCCTTACTATTCTGTGATTCTGTGATTCTGTGATTCTTCAGCATGGTTCTAGCACAAACAGGTATGTTCAATCCCCTTGCACCATAGACTGAGTTAAAATGAAGTCCCTGCCTCTGCAGAAGGAGCTCGGTTAGGTGAGCATCACCAAACTCTGGTACGACAATACCCCCCCAAGCCAGCGCTCTGCTTCCGCTGGGGAAACAATAGGAGTTTACACAACTGCAGCCCACTGGAGGCTTTGGCCTTACTTTATGGCTGAGCAAAGAGACCCCAAATGTTACAGCTCTGCCTCATGTCCTTGGCTCTGTCGTGCTTTGGAAGGAAACACGCTGCGGCCTGCGCTGCCAATGCTATTTCCTCTCGCTTGTGCTTTAAAGGTCTCTTTTCCCAACAGCTGATGGGCTCTGCAGCTCCGGGGAGGACGTGAGATCCGGCTGGCCCACGATGTAGCTGGTATGGCCCCGTGCCATGTTGTTGTTTGTATTGCTTTCATTTTTCTGGCATCACTTGGCTCTTCTACGCAACTTGTTTTCATCCTGAACTATGTGCTCATTCCGTATCCAAACACCCACGCCGGTTTTGCATGAGGAAACTCGAAACACACGCGCAGTAGAGGAGCGAGTTTGTGATGGGGAGAAGGAGGGGGGGGAAGGAATGAGATGTTTGTCCCGAGGCACACACAAACAATTGTCAAACCCCCGAGCTGCCCGTGGCTGGATTTCCAGCTTACTGACAACAAGCATCTCCTGGCGAAGGGATGCGGGGCACATCTCTTGTGGTCACCCTGGCCTCTCACAGCAACTCTAGCTACTGTCCAAGGCACCCAGCCAGGGACCTCCTTGCTGTCTGGCATGCTATGCCCTGAACACCAAAGGGACCCATTTTTGCTGCTTGGAGAGCTCACACTTCCCCTCTGTGGCCTCATCCTCACAAAGCAGCCAGCCACAGGCAGCACGGATATACCCAGCTCTGGTCCTGGAGGCACCAAATCATGCTGGAGGGTTCATAGGATCATGGAACGGTTTGTGTGGAAGGGACCTTAAAGCTCATCCACTCCCAGCCCCTGCCACAGGCAGGGACACCTTCCACTAGAGCAGCTTGCTCCAAGCCCCTGTGTCCAACCTGGCCTTGAACACTTGCAGGGTTTCAGCAAGGCCCTGAGCAAGGGGGTCAGGAACAGGACTGCTCTGCATGGTGTTTGCCTCATAAGTGCCCTCTTTGGGGTTCTCCAAAGCAGTGGATCTGAGTCTTGGGATGGTGTTGGTGCCGTTGGGCTCCCCAGGTTGCATGGATTCGGTGCTTCATTAGCGCTGCAAACACAGCATGACCCTGGACTAGCAGAGCAGGGTTCAGATACTCATGGTTTCTGAGTCTTTCCTATCTTTATGGCCCCACCGCTGCTGCAGTTGGGGATGCAGAGAGCTCAGCTGGAGGCTCCAGGCTGTTCAGACCTGCAGGATGCTGCTCCCCTGCTCACCACGCTCCTCCTCACCATGCTGAGTCTGCTCAGAGCATGGAAAAACCCTCTCCCAGTAGCTGCATAGCAGTGGGGAGGTTGAGAAACCAGGAGGACTCTTGCTTGCAGCTCAGGATTGCTTTGCTTCCTCGCAGCTTTCCCTGCTGCCTATGCTGCAGATGAATAAGGGCTCTCCAGGGCTGTCAGTACTGTGTTATTTCACCAGCATTCACTTTGCTTTGAGTCTGAAATGTGCTAAAAATAAGCTGGCTTGGCATCCAGGTCTTGATTCAATTGGTAACAGGATACCAGGGCAGAGAAACTCCTGGGGTGGTTTGCACCATGCAGTGGTGAGCAAGGGGCTGCTGGATCTCCTTCCTCCTCTTCCTCTTCCTCCTCTTGGCTGCTATGGGACTGTCATTCACCACTCACTCACAAGTCCCTGAATTTCATGTTTGGAGGTCACAGGTTTTGTATGGCATTGCTCCTCTTGGACTGGTTGTTAGAGAGGCCCCAACACTGATGTGGCACCTCTGCCTCTGCGGTTGGGAGTGTATCGTTAGTGAGTACCTTAGTAAACTATTTAATGCTACATCCCTGGGGAAGAGAGGCTGGGAACTGCCATAGAGAAGGACCTGGGGGTGCCGATTGAATATGGGCAGCTTGTGCCCAGGCAGCCAAGAAGCCCCCAGCATCCTAGCCTGTATCAGCAGCAGTGTGGCAGCAGGGCCAGGGCAGGGATTGTGCCCCTGCACTTGGCACTGGTGAGGCTGCACCTCAAATCCTGTGTTCAGTTCTGGGACCCTCACTACAGGAGAGACATTGAGGTGCTGGAGCAGGGCCAGAGAAGGGCAATGGAGCTGGTGCAGGGCCTGGAGCACAGTGTGATGGGGAAGGGCTGAGGGACCTGGGGGGTTCAGATGGAGAAGAGAAGGCTCAGGGGGGTCCTGATCGCTGCCTACAACTGCCTGAGAGGAGGATGGAGCCAGGAGGGGGCTGGGCTCTGCTTCCAAGGAACAGGGGATGGGAAAGTCTTTTCCAACCCAGCTGATTCTACAATTCTATCGTTCTATGATTTCTTTTAATACTCCAGTGGTAATGTGGGGAGGGGGATGCCTACAGGCAGCAGTTTTGATAAGCTGAAATGTCAGGGGAAGGCCACAGACTTCACAAAGCCTCATCGCTGCATCAGTGAAGGGAGATGTGGGTGTTTGTGCCTCACATATGGACTCTATAGCACCACTGCAGAACCATGTGGCTTTGATAGCAGTGAAAACCCCGCGAGCCCCTCTCCTGGGAAGGGTCTGGAGATGAAGCTCTTGCTGCTCCCTCTTGCTTTTGATAATCCCCCGTTGATGCTCGGCGCTCAGGGCTGCGGCACAAGTGTTCCATCCACAGGCAGATCCTGCTGCCACATTCTCGCTCGCTTGCCTAAAATAAAGGGGGAAAAAAATAAAAAGAGCCTTGTGCTAATTTAATCAAGGCAGGCATCGCTGTCCTGCCTGGTAAGACCTCCCCAAGCTGTCATCCCAACACACAGCTGCTTGTTTGTTTGGCTTTATTTTGGCTTTATGTGTTTTCTGCCCCACTCTTGAAATATCTCCTCTCGCTTCTCAAGCAGCCCCAGGGATGTCCCAAACCTCCCCATTGCTTTGGTCTGGGGGAATTACCTCCAGGGGAAGCACTACAATAACCTCAGACAGAGAAATGTGTCAAAGGATAGTGAACGTAGGTGCTGGTTCCATAGGTGTTTGGAGCCAGCCTCCTGGCATGCAGCTATGCAGTGGGACAAAGCACTGAACCTGGTGCAGGTCTGGAGATCCTCAAGGGTCCCTCCAAACTGAGCCTGGCGCTGCAGTCCCAGAGAGGTACCAAAGCTGCCAGTGAGTTATTCAGCAGCATCAACAGCAAGGGAGGATATGGTTAATGCTTTAGTAGCTGTTTAGTATCTCCATAAGTGATCTGAGGGTGTTGAGGCGCTGGCACAGGGTGCCCAGAGAAGCTGTGGCTGCCCCATCCCTGGCAGTGTTCAAGGCCAGGTTGGACACAGGGGCTTGGAGCAAGCTGCTCTAGTGGAAGGTGTCCCTGCCTGTGGCAGGGGTTGGAACTGGATGAGCTCTAAGGTCCCTTCCAACACAAACCAGGCTGGGACTCTATGATCAAGTGCACCCTGATGAAGTTTGCTCATGATACCGAACTTAATGGGGAAGCTGACACTTAGCAGGAAAACCTGGACTGGATATTGGGTTAACAAGAACCTTGTGGAGTTCAACAAGGACAAGTGGAAGGTCTTGCACCTGGGAAAACACAATCCCGGAGTGTAACACGGGCTGGGATCTGCCCGGGGAGCAGCGCTATGGGAAGGGACCTGGGGGTCCTGGGGGACACAAGCTCCATAGGAATGAACTGTGTGCTGCTGTAGCAATGAAATCCAACAGGATGCTGAGGACCATCAACAAGGGCATCACCAGCAGACATAAAGATGTCATTGTCCCACTCTACTCAGTGCTTGTCAGGACACACGTGGAATAAAGGGGTTCAGCTTTGGTCTCTGCCCTACACATGGACAGGCTGGAGAGGGTCCAGAGAAGGGCCACACAGGTGATCCAAGGACTGGGAAGCTGTATGAGGAAAGGCTGAGAGCTGGTTTAATTCAGCCTGGAGAAGAGAAGGATCAGGGGAGACCTTATCATCATGATCCAGTATTTAAAGGGTGGCTACAGAGAAGATGGAGTCTGTCAAAAGACATGGAAAAGATGAGGGGTGATGGGCACAAGTTACTGCTGGGGAGATTCCAACTGGACACAAGAGGAAAGTTTTCCCACTGAGAGCACTGGAATAACCTCCCCAGGGAAGTGATGGATTCCGCAGTGTTGGACACTGTTAAGATTCATCTGCACAGCGTGCCGGGACATCTGAACCTAGGTCACACTTTGCCCGGAAAGGTCGGACCAGATGATCCCTGAGGTCCCTTCCAACCTGGGGTTCTATGATTAAACACATGTTCAGTCCTAAAATCCACAGCAAAAGAAAGGAGATTAATGAGTTATTAAACACGACACAATACGTGGGAAAACACTCGTGCTCCTTCCCACCGCCGGGACCTTCAGGTCGCCTCTCCATGGAGCACACGGATGAGCTGTTGGAAAGAGTGACCCAAGGAAAAGAGCAGTCATCGGTCCTCAGTTTGCAAGTGCTTTCAAACACGACTGTTGGTCATACGCTAAATGTGGGCATCGCTTGGATTTCACTTGTTATTTACTTGAATTTATCTATTTACTGTAATTTACGGTGGCTTTAATGGCTTTAACTCCTTCTCAGGGACACAAACCCCCACAGCCAAACCCACCCAGTGCTTAATCACTGGCAGAAGTGTCAAAACAAGCTTCTTGGGAAGTGTGGGATTGCACAGGCAAATATTGGGCTATAGAGGGGAGAAGGGGATGGTAACGTGCAACCCATGGCACAGGGGAGGAGCGGCCTGGGATCACATCCTGTTGGGTTTTCCTAGATCCCTTTCCCAAGCACTGACCCACGGCCATGGGAACATCCCATTCCAGCCAAATGGTGCATCCCCCTGAGCCCCACAGCCCAATGCAGCCCCATGGGGCATCCCCCTGACCCCCACAGCAGCCCCATGGGGGATCCTCATGAGCCCTATAACCAAGTACAGCCCCCATGGCATATCCCCTGAGCCCCACAGCAGCACTATGGCGGATCCCTATGAGCCCCACAACCTAACGCAGCCTCATGGTGCATCCCTTTGAGCCCCACTTCAGCTCCTCAGGGCATCTCCCTGAGCCCCACAGCTCTCCTCAGCCCCACAGGCATCCCGCCTTCAGCCCCACAGGCATCCCCCCTTCAGCCCCACAGCAACCCCATGGGGGACACCCATGAGCCCCACAGCCCAATACAGCCCCATTACACCTCTCCCTGCGCCCCACAGCACAACGCGACCCCCACGGCCCAAGGGGAATCACCCTTTAGACCTCACAGGCCTCATACCCCATTGGCTGCCCCACAGCCCATCTTCCTCCGCTACCCCGGGCCCCATAGCACCCCAACGCGCCCCACAGCCGCCGCGGCCCCTTTAAGAGCTGGGTCCCGCCCCTCGCGGTCGCTGCCGGGGCCGCGGCTGCCGCGGCTGACAACAAGATGGCGGCGGCGGGCCCGGCGGGCGCCGAGAGTCGGGTGTTGGGCTACACCCTGCACCGCTGGAGCAGCTTCTCCTCCACCTACCTGCCCGAGTGAGTGTCGGCCCCACGCCGCCGGCCCGCGCCCCGCGCCGCGCTGCTCCGCTCCTCCCCGGGCCGCTGCGGCCTGTGCCGGGCCTCCGCCTGGGGCCTTGCGCGGGGAGGCCGCGGCTGTGGTGAGGGGAGCGGAGCAGGCGCTGGGGCCGGCGGTGGGGAGGGGATGGGTTGGAGGGGTGGGGGCTCGGTCGGTAGGCGAGGGTGGGGGGTTTGTGTGGGGAAGGGTTGGTTGTGGGGCGCTGTGGAGTTTTATGTGTGTTTGTGTCCACAGGATTTGGGGGGGTGTGTGTGTATGGGAAGGGATGGTTAGGATTTAGGGATCTTCGTGTGAGAGGGGGGTTGTACAGTAGGATTTAGGGGGTTTTGTGTGTATGGGGGTCTATGCAGCAGGATTTGGGGGTGCTGTGTGTGTGTGGAGGTCTGTGAAGCAGGGTTTGGGGGGTTTATATGGCAGGATTTAGGGGGCTGTGCGTGAGGGGGCTCTACATTAGGATTTGGGGTGTTTGTGTGCATGTGGGCTGTGCAGAGCAGGGTTTTGGGTGTCTGTACATTAGGATTTATGGGGTTTGTGTGTGGGGGTCTGTACAGCAGGATTTGGAGGGGGTTGTGGATATGGGTCTCTATAGCAGCATTTAGTGGGCTGTGTACATGGGAAGGGTCTGTGCAGCATGATTTAGGGGTTCCGTGTCTGTGTGGATGCTCAGCAGGGCTGGGAGGGTGTTGGGTCTGTGGCTGAGCATCACCTCAATGAGAGATGTGTGTTGTGTTTGGGGAGCGGTTGATGAACAGATCTGGGGGGGCTTTGTGTGCTATGTGGGGGGGTCTGAGCTGCAGGTTTGGGGGTGAATAAGTGTGGGGGGGCTGGCTGCTGTGTTAGGGTCGGGTAGGAGCCGGGGGCAGAGATGGACACTGTGTGTGAGAGGCTGGCCACCACGTGAAGTGGGGAGAAGGGTCAGTAAACCTTCCCCCTGCCCTGCCCTGCCCTGCAGGTCTGGCTGTGCCAGGTGCCTGGGGCACTGTGTTATTTGGCTCCTTCTCCTGCCCCTGACCTCTGAAGCACTGGGCTCCCATCATCTGTTGTGTGTGGGTTTGGGGAAAGGGGGTCAGCTGCTGCCCTCGTATCCTCTCTGTAGTTTGGGGCTTGGCAGAAGGGGACTGGAGCTGTTTTACAGCCATCAGTTTGTGCTGCTGCACCAGTGTGAACCCATCCTGCATAGAAAGCTTGGCTGCATGGCCTGTTAAATTCCTTTACTTGCTGAAAGTAAGATTTGGAGTGACTATGATGTGGTCTGGTTGTGCTTTCAACACACCTCTTCAGGCAGTTGGCTTCAGTGTTGGAGGTCAGGAGGACTTGAGGGTTACAGCTGTTGACCACCTCCGTCACTGCAGAGTCCCGTCTAATCATTGATGGTGCTAGATTTAATAACCTTTGCTTGAATCCACAATCAACAAGTGACAGGGTTGGATGTTTGTGAATAATTCATGACAGGAATAATCAATCTCCACTTTCCAAAATGAAGTGAACCTTTAACAAAACCAGGGTTTTCCTGGCTAAACTCCTGGTTGTTGTGTCTTTCTGTGTATTTGCTTTGTTAGGTATTAAAAAGAACAGGATTCTGGTCTGTTTGATAATCTTTGGTAGTGAAGTAATCCCTTTACCTTCCTTATTAACAAGACTTGACTTTAAGGTGGTTCAGCTCTGTGATCACGCTTGTAGTTTCTTCCAGCACTTCTGGCTTTCAACAGCATATTAGTGTTGGTCCCTGAATAGAAGGGTGGCAGCCCATTATTGATCTCACTGCTGTGATATAAAAAGATGATTCTCCTCAATATTCCTTTCCAAGGCTCTCATTAGTCCTTTTTTGCTGTAGACTTAGGTTGGGAATTAATGTTCACGTGATATCTGCAGTGCTGCCCAAAGCCCTTAATGCCATTGCCTTCTGCAATACAATTCCCTTTCCTGTAGTAGGGATGGTGTTCTCCAAATGCATGACCTTGCATTTGGCTGTTTTATGGTGTTTAAATGTGCTTATCACCAGTAAAAACAATGTTAAAGGCTTTTAAGCAGGTTCAATAATCTCAGCAATGGGGCTGTTCTCCAGCAGGCTGACCTTGAGTCTGAGGAATGCTAGTCCTATGCTGTGTGTTGTCTTCTATGAAAGCTTTGGGTTTTAACTTGCTGTCTGTTAACTTCTGGTTCCCATGTTCTGGAGAAGAGTTTAAATGCTACATGAAATAGAACCTGTGCTTGAAGATGAGATTCAGAAAAGGAGATGATTTATAAAGGAACACATGGGAGGGTGGGTTTTGGGGGATGGAGGGAAGATGGAAAACTTCTAACATGCTGGGACAGGAACATAACGTCCTGCAGGATGAATATGCAGATCAAGCTGAAAGTTGGTTTAGTATTTAATCTGCGGAACAGAATGATGGTTTTCTGGAAGGATGCTGGAAATTCTGCTTATACTTTAGTTTCAAGTTTCCTAGCTAGGAATAAACCACATTAACCTTGGAGGAGAGGAACTCTACCATAATGTGTATAGGAATATACTACTTGTTAAATCATACTGCTTGTCGTTGGGAGCTGTGGTATTGCAAGCAGAGTGCTTTTGGAAGAGTAGCAGAGTGGATTAGCTGTGGTCTTTGTCAGCTAAGTGCAATTTAAACACACTTCTGAAGTAGTTGTATGGTTTGAAATGTGAAACAAAGCCATGAAATATAAAGCTTTCATCATCACTGTCCAGGGGAGAAATGACATGCCCAGTAACTTCCATCACATCTGCTTGGGTGATGCTGAACTGCTACTGAAGCTTTCCACAACACTGAAATCACCTGATAACTGTTTGTTTTAATTAAAACAAAAAACCCCTCAACCAACCAACACAAAACCCACAAGTGTTTTGCAAAGACGTTTCTGGTCGTGATCTAGTTTGGGATCAGTCTGTAGAAAACCACTTCTTTTGTTGACAGAGAAGTTTCTTTTGGTGAATGCCAGCCTCTTTCCTGTTGTTTGGTGGTCGTACAAGGGGATTAGTGCTGGATCCAGTTTCTGGCTCTTTTACCAGTGCTGCAGTTTACCTCCATGTTTGCAAAGGCCTTTACAAGCATTAAGTGGAGATTGTCCTTCTTGAGTCAGCCAAGGAATAATTCCTTTGTTACCCAAACTGCTGGAGTTGTCCTCTATTGGCCGGTAGCTACCAGCAGGAAGAGTGACTTGGGTATTTGTTTTAAAAGCTCTGTGGGTAGAAGTCAAAGAGCTGATTTAGTTCTCATGTCTAGGTGTAGTGTCTAGTTCAGTAGGTTGTGCCTTTGGGAAGCAAGCTGATCCAAGAGGAAATGTGCTCTTGAAACATCTGGTGTTTCCAGACACACTCTGCCTGTGTGGAGGTAACCGTGTGTGGAGAGGCTTTGGCCTGTCCAGCTTGGAGAATGTTCAGCCCAGCACATCGCCTGAGACTCCTCTGTCGGATCTCTTCCTTTGGCTCCCCGTGGTTCCTCTGTGAAGGAATGGAGCCATTGGGAGGTTGTTTGTTCCCTGATGGCTCACAAAGGATCATCCCATAGATTCCCCTACCCCAGTCACTTCACATGAGTACACGTACTTTAGACATATGCTGAGGGAGACCTGGACTTCATTCCCCCCTTTTCTTTCTGCAGAAAGCGATGAGCTCAGTCACTCCTTGTTTTTGGACAAGGAGGGAATAAACAACTTACAGAAGGTAAAACCCATGTTCATACTTGGATTATTTTCTGTAACAGAGAAAACCAAAAGCCATTGCTCTGCATTCTGGCAGAAGCACTTCATATCCTGCTTTTTTCAGTAGCCCCTTTTTGTGCCTGCTCCAGTTGGAACTGAGGTGAATAGGAGGGTGAAGCATTGTGCTGTGTGCATGGCAGTCGTGTCTCCTCGATTATTGTATCCCAGGACCATGGTTTCTAGTGCTTGTGTCAGACTTGTGACTCATGGCATCTTGTAGTTGGCTGATACACTGAGGTCCTTCCGTCACTGTTTTGTGCAGCTGAAATCCCTCTTCGGAGACTAATGAGCTTTTTGCTGTGTTATCCTCGTGTACCTTTGTGGGGAAGCTTCATCCCATTTCTATTGCTCAGACCTTCAGAGTCACTCAGGTTTTCCTGTTGGATATTGTCCTGGGTTCAGCAGCAGCAGTCATTTTTTCCTCCTTCTTGGTAGCTGGTGCAGTGCTGTGGTTTTGCCTTTCAGCCTGGGAACAGCGCTGATAACACCGATGGTTTCAGTTACTGCTTGGAATGTTTGGTCTGACCAAAGGCTTTCTGAACCTCATGCTCTGCCAGGGAGGAGGGGAAGCTGGGAGGAAGCAGAGACAGGACAGCTGACCCAAACTGACCAAAGAGGTATTCCATACCACAGCACGTCATGCCCAGGATGTAAAAACGAGGGGCAGGGACCCAGAAGGGTGGGTTCACTGCTCAGTCGGGCTGGGTATAGGTGGTGAGCGATTGTATTCTCTTCACTTGTATTTCCCCGGTCATTATTATTATTGGTGGTAGCAGCAGTGGTTTGTGTTATACCTTAGTTACTGGACTGTTCTTCTCTCAACCTGTGGGAGTTATGTTCTTTCGATTCTCCTTCCCATCCCTCCCGGAGTGGGGGGGAAGAATGAGGGGGGAGTGAGTGAGCGAACTACATGAGTTCCGGCTTAAACCACAGCAGTTCTTTCTATAGAGGAAGATTGGCTGTTCCCTACATTGGTCTTTATGATTTTTATTGCTATTTTGTTCAACTATTTCTTGTGATCAGGTTGTTATTAAGAATATAAACCAAGATTGGTTTCCTGGCTGATAATTAAACGCCATTAGCAACCTCCTCTAATTGCTATAGGTTAATGCAGTACATTTTTATCTGTTTCACTGTGGACTTGATAATTCTAGGCTTTTCCATTTTGACACCTCGCGTGATGCTGCAGCAAGTGCTGAAGGCTGGAAGGCTGTTCTCTTTCCTAGAAAGCACACTGGAACCCAGAAAGATCCAGCTGATCTGTTACGATACACTTCAAATAGATGTGTTTTTGCTAGTTTTCTCTATTTCCATCAAACCAGGGGAAGCAAATGAAGTGAAAGATACTTTGTTAATAAAATCTGAGTGCCTTGTACCTTTCCAAAATGAGAATGCAAGTGTTTTCTTTGCTTTTTAGTTGGAGAATGTGGCAGTAAGTTCCTGCCCAGTCTAACCAAACATCCACTGTGTTGTGTTTACTCTGAAACAGAGATGTATTCTCCTGTGCCTTCAGCTCTAAGGTAGTGCAAAGCATTAGTAAGAAGGTGCTGAGGGCATCTGTGCTAAACTTTTTGGGCTAAAGTCCATAAGGATTTAAAAGCAACTGCTGCAAAACCAGCCAGAAAATAGCCTGAATTCCAGCTACCCTGTTCTCTGTGATTTCTGTAACAGAAAACACCATGTATTTGTGGCTAGTGAAATGTGATTCTCAGGTTCTCCTCCTACCACATGAAGCTTATGATTCAGCTGCATCAGGTTCTTAAATCTTGTTAGAGATGCAGCCAGATCTCAAAGAATCTCATGTTCAAGTTGAGATCAGTGATGACTAATGTAAAAGTTTGGTTTTTCCTGTTCCGTTTACTCATAATGGTCTCTGCTTGGTAAGGTGAAGATACTTCTTTTGAGGTCTCAGCAGTTTAAAGCTGTCTAAACCAGACCTAATGGTGGACTAGCAAAGTGTGCTTCAGAACTTTTCTGGCAGGGTGATCTGTGTTCACGGTCCATACACTAGAAGTCTTCATTATGCTCCATGATCAGAGGCTGGAGCAGCTCTGCTCTGGAGCCAGGCTGAGAGAGCTGGGCTGGTTCAGCCTGGACAAGAGAAGGCTCCTTAAAGGGGAGACCTTAGAGCAGCTCCAGTGCCTAATGGGGCTCCAGGAAAGCTGGAGAAAGGGCTTTGGACAAGGGATGTAGGGACAGGCCAAGGGGAATGGCTTTAACCTGCCAGAGGGGAGACTGAGATATCTTTCTTGGAGCAATGTGATCTAGTGGAAGGCGTCCCTGCCAGTGGTAGGGTGGAAATGGATGAGCTTTAAGGTCCCTTCCAACCCAGACCACCCTGTGATACTGCTTGTGTCTTATGGTTTCTTACATTAACATGGTAGTGGTGATTTCCATTTAGATATAGAACTTTGACTTTGGTGTTTATTTTGCACATACAAGCACAAATGTAGCTGTTCCAACTGAAACAGCATTTGTAGCTTTACTTGAGCATTTTAATGTAGCCAGTTCACTTGCCATGTTGTAATTGCTTTGCCTTGGGCGATGGGAAGATGAAGGGCACACCTGCAGGCTCTCTGGAATGACGTGTTTGTGATGTCTTTGCAATGCAGATCAATACTTGTAACATTGACTAAAATGAGCTGGGAGTGCAAACACTGCCCAGTAACGTGAACTGATGGACTCTGTCACCGCAGGTGAACCCTGTGTATAGAAATGTTTTCACTTCTGCTTCTGGTCCTTCTCAGTGTCCAGTGGAAAATAGTTTTCTCCCACTTGTTTGTCCAGAAACATGGAGGAAATCCGTAAGATCTCATGTTATGACAGGCATTTTCTTCCTTCCTTACATCACTTCACCTAAAATTAAGCACTTAAAGAGCAAAAGAGTTCCACAGAAAACCAAGTTATCAACAGGTTGAATATGTATTAGGTGCTTCTCTAGTGTGAGAAGGGGATGTGGAGAGAAAGAAGAAAATCAGGGAGGTGGAGGGAGTGAAGAAATCGCGCATGAATGCAGTTATTGGCATCAAAAGTCCGACAGCTTTTTCTTCCCAGGTAAAAGCTCAGATGCTGAGGTCTGAGAAGAAATCCCTTTAAGCTCCTGTTCAGCCAGCCATTGCAGGAGAGGTCTGGTGGAGTTTTGTTCCCTGGCAGAAGGCTGAAGGTGAAATGCTAAAAGCTTGAGTTCCCTGGTGTTCCTAACCTGGTAGAACCTGTATAACTCCAATGTACAACCTTTTCTGGGATGGCATTTTTGGGGAACATGAAGAATGTGAAACTTTCATACGAGCTGTTAACATTATCACATTATGGATTGTTTGTTCTTGATGTGATTTTATAGCTGGGAAGTTTAATAAAGGCGTTCTAGCTCCTGGTTGCTCATTACTTGAAGACAAAAACACATTCAAAGCAGAGCACATCTTTGGGATAACTGTTGGTACTGCTCAGACATGTGTAGTCTGATTTGTGTTATTCATGGCAAAGAATATAGTTTCTTATTCTGCACATTCGTCTTTTTAGGAGGTCACTGTTAGAATGCACTGTTGGGTTTATCACATCCCCTGGTTTTATGAAGTGATCATGATTTTTAAGTTGAAGTTAAGTGGTGTGTGCAGCATTGAATCAGTCAGTTATCTAGAGGTCAGGGTCTCCCACTTGCAGTTCTGTGTTCAGCTCTGGGACCCCCAACACAAGAGGGATGTGAAGCTGTTGGACAGAGTTCAGTGGAGGCCATGGAGATGCTGCAAGGGCTGGAGCAGCCCTGCTCTGGAGCCAGGCTGAGAGAGCTGGGCTGGGTCAGCCTGGACAAGAGAAGGCTCCTTAAGGGGAAACCTTAGAGCAGCTCCAGTGCCTAAAGGAGCTCCAGGAAACATGGAGAGGGGCTTTGGACAGGGCCTGTAGGGACAGGCCAAGGGGAATGGCTTTAACCTGCCAGAGGGGAGACTGAGATGAGCTCTTAGGCAGAAGCTCTTCCCTGTGAGGGTGCTGAGGCGCTGGCACAGGGTGCCCAGAGAAGCTGTGGCTGCGCCATCCGTGGCAGTGTTGAAGGCCAGGTTGGACACAGGGGCTTGGAGCAAGCTGCTCTAGTGGAAGGTGTCCCTGCCTGTGGCAGGGGGTTGGAACTGGATGAGCTTTAAGGTCCCTTCCAACCCAACCAATTCTGTGATTCCATGTTCCAAACTTCCAAAACAAGCCAGTATTTGACTTGCTTTCATTCCCTATTAATATAAGCTTGTAGAACCAAATGTAGTTTTGCTTTTTTGGTTGTGGTCTGTTGAATTGTGTAGAACATTGGGCTATAAGTTCAGCCGGGTCTGAGATTAATTATATGCAAGTTACTGGAAAGAGAAGAGGGAGTGCAGAAGATGGTTTGTTACCTTAGGTAGCTGCTATTTTAGTCATTACTTGAAACTCAGTATGCATAATGTTGGATAAATTATTTCCTGGATCAATTTAAATCAAGGAGCACAACCATATATTTAAGTTGAGGACAGCAGCCTGCATGTCTGACTCCACACTGCAACAGCAAACTGGTTTCTAGCACTTGCTCCTGCTCTGCTGGCACGTTCTGCAGTTCCTGGAAAATGGCATGATTTGGTAATGGAGGAAAATTACCCACTTTGGATTTGGTGGTTTCCTCAGCCGTCTCTGCCTTTTTTCCCCTGTTTAACTCCTGGGTTCATAATGTCACTCTAAAGCTGTGGGAATGTGCCTGAAAACATTGCTTAGGACATGACCTTTGTCTTTTTGAATGCTTTTCTCTAGGTACATACGTTAAGCAGCATTTGGTTCTAATGGTAACTGTTTAGATGCTCATTTCTTCACCTATTCTACATGTGAAAGTTGTGGTAGTAAAGAGATGCTTTTAACACAGGGGCTTAAAATGGAAGAAGAAAATTTGGGCTATTAAATTGACCTGTGAGTAAGGAATTGCTGAATGAGTTCTTACCCTGCTCTTTCAGGACAGTATGTTACTGCCTTTTGTCTCCTAAAAATCCTGCTTTTTGGTACAGGGTTTGGAAGCTGCCAAGTATGAAAGTGATGTTGGCTTGGGGACTGGAGGATTCTTTAGCAGGAATTGTGTATAGTGCCTCAACATGAGGAATTATTCCATAATGCAGCTCCAGGGACAAATGTTTCTGACTTGTAACACAATTCCTCACATAACTTGTGCTTAAGGACAGGCTGATATTTCTTTGCTCTTCCCAGGTCAGTATTTTCTCTTCTGGATTCCCTGGATAGAGTTGCATTGGTGGTAACACAGTCTTGATCCTGAAAGGAAAGTTGATACAGTGAAGATTGTCCCACCTGGAACCAGGCATTTTCCATAGAGTTCTTAGGGACAAAGCTCAATACCTGATGTTACTTTGGGCCTGGGGGGGCTTCAGTCTCTTTATCAAATATGCATTCTTTTAAGGGCATCATTTTTGGGTGAAGTTGATACTGAGTGAGCAGTTAGAGTGCTGATGAGTATTAAAGTTGTGGTTATGGCTCACATGAGGAATTCCTCATCTTTAAGTGTGATCACTCTGTTTTTGTGGATTCCTCTTTTGAGTGGAAATATTCCTAACTTTGTGGCATGTCAGAGCGTTGTTGGAATGCTGTGAAATCATGGAAGACCCAAATCTACTTCCTTTGTAAAATGTTTCCATATGTGTGTTAGTCAAACAAAAATACTCCACCAAGCTTGTGATGCTTCCAAAATACAGCACAGGGGATTTACATGGATGCGTGTTAGGTATTGCTTTCCTCTAGCCTTCTTGTGAAGGGGCTGTTGCTTTCCAGGAAACTGATTTTGGAGATGAAGAGCAGTTCTATTCCACCAGTATCATGGAACATTTGTGCATCACTTTGGACAAGGGCCTGTAGGGAGAGGGCCAGGGGGAATGGCTTTAACCTGCCAGAGGGGAGACTGAGATGAGCTCTTAGGTAGAAGCTCTTCCCTGTGAGGGTGCTGAGGTGCTGGCCCAGGGTGCCCAGAGAAGCTGTGGCTGCCCCATCCCTGGCAGTGTTCAAGGCCAGGTTGGACACAGGGGCTTGGAGCAAGCTGCTCTAGTGGAAGGTGTCCCTGCCTGTGGCAGGGGGTTGGAACTGGGTGAGCTTTAAGGTCCCTTGCAACCCAAACCATCCCATGATTTGGGAAGCGTTCTTTTGATGGCTTTTCTGGTGCTGGCTGGTAGTAGAAATCCCAGTGCTCACACCTTATCTAAACTCAGCAAGATGTGTCATTTGTTTAAAATGAAAACTGAACTTTCTCACAAAGTGGCCGTGGCTCCTGATGTCTTAAACGCCAGCAGGTTTTACTGCAATATTTTCATATCTACTGGCTACGAGTCCAATCAGCTGCAGAATTTAATCTCTTTGACTTTTCCCTTGAATATTGAAGGGTAGAATTTGTGCTATTCTTGGGCATGTTATTAAGCCAGGGATTTATTTCTGCTCGGGGAACCTCTTGGAACCTCATCCAGGCTCAGTGGAGTGCTTGCCGTGTCACTTGTGTTAGTGCTTTATGCATTGCTGAAAAGACTGCATTTTAGATATCGTTGTGTCTTAGACATGTAGAATGCGTATGAAATAAGCAAAAGAAACTATTCCAGATAATAAATGTATAATTGGATGGGGCTTGGAGCAACCTGCTCTAGTGGAAGGTGCCCCTGCTCATGGTGGGGGATTGGAACTGAAGGAGATTGAAGGTCCCTTCCAACCCAAACTAGTTTGTGATTATTATATATAATAAATATATTCCTATCTACAACATGGTCATTCACTAATATAAGTTCAGTAAGGACAGCAACATTTTTGTTTTCTTTTCAGAAAGCAGATAGACACTAAGTACATGGGAAATATCAGTTTTAGTGATGCAACAGTTATCTTTAAACCCAAGGCTGGTGCGGAGAGAGAACAAACCTGATAATCTTTAAGTTTCAAGGTTCAGCATCACTTACCAGTTAAGTTGCATCTAAACTATCATCCCTAAACATTTAGACTGGTGATCATCAGCAATGTGTGAAGTGACAGTGATCACCAACATACCTAACTAAGCGTGACTTTAGTTATTTTCCTCTGATTTCTTTTTCCTCTGTGCTAACACTGTCATAGCCACCCTGGAGCTGTGGAGTTCTTGCTGCAAAGGATTTGGTTTGCTTAGCGCTGTGATACAGTAAGAAGTTTAATCCATGATTTAGGGTTGCTGAGTGTCACTGGAATGGAAGTTATTCCGCAGGCTCTGATGACTTGCTGGGAATTCATCACCCTGCTGCAGTTTTAGTCACTCCTGGTGACATTTAATTCCTGGCGTGTCAGGAGGAAGCTCTGAGGAATCCAAGTATTTTGTTTAGAGAAGTCTTAACTGGGTGGAGGGAGAGAATCCGAAGTCCTTTTTAACTGGTGTTACTGGAAATGGCTGCAGCAGTGTTGGTTTGTGGTTAAGAAGCAATTTGTTTTGTAAGGGCTGAAGCTAAGTGGTGTCTATTTTGTTGTCCAATGTAGTGAGATGTGGTCTGGTAAGGTGATTTCTGAGATCACTTTAAATCACAGAATGGTTTGGGTTGGAAAGGACCTTAGGATAGTCCCGTTCTAACCCCCTGCCATGGGCAGGGGCTCCTCACACTAGACTATGTTGTCCAAGGCTCTGTCCAGCCTGGCTTTGAATAACGCCAGATGAGAAGATACCGCAGAATTTGTGCAATAAAGGTAAAAAACCCATAAATCTGCCTGTTCTAATGGGTGAGAACCAAATCAGAACAGTTCTATGAGGGAAAACTAACCTCAGCAAACCCCAACACAGCTCTTGAAGTAAAGTTTCACTTGCTGTGAAGTGCATCAAGACAAAACAAGCACAAGCAATGGCCAGACATGGGAGCGGGATGGACTGTGGATATATAATTTGGTTTTGATTTTTACCCCTGGTTCAGTGTTTTGATTTGTTTGGCATTTTTTAAGGTACCAGACTTCCTATAACCCCACTGCTGAGAGGCGCAGCAGCGCCTCTTGCATCGTAAACCAAAGCTGGAGTCAAACGTGTGCAACTGTTCAGTTTCAAATGCGGTGTTGTCATGGGATTTGCCAGCTTACTTAAGGCTGGGCAGGAGTGTCTCTGTTGCTGATGCTTTGTACTGGCTGGTGTGATGCCTCTGCAGGTTTGAAGTAGTTGGTCCGCCACACCTTGCAACACTCTATAAACTTGCTTCCAGCTCCTCAGCAGTTTCGCACCCATCCGGTAATTATAAGTTTACCTGGGCTCCTCACTGCAAAAGAGACATTGAGGTGCTGGAGCGGAGCCAGAGAAGGGCAATGGAGCTGATGCAGGGCCTGGAGCACAGTGTGAAGGGGAATGGCTGAGGGACCTGGGGGGTCTGGAGAAGAGAAGGCTCAGGGGGGACCTGATCCCTGCCTACAACTGCCTGAGAGGAGGATGGAGCCAGGAGGGGTCTGGGCTCTGCTCCCAAGAAACAAGGGATGGGACAAGAGGAAACGGCCTCAAACTGCACCAGGGCAGGTTTAGATGGAGCTGAGGAACAATTCCTTCCCCAAAGGGTGCTCAGGCATTGGAAGAGGTGCCCAGGGCAGTGCTGGAGTCACTGTCACACACTGTGGAGCCAAGGCCCTCAGTGCCATGGGTTAATGGTGGCCTTGGCAGTGCTGGGAATGGTTGGACTGGAGGAGCTTGAAGGGCTTTTCCAACCCAATTGGTTCTATGATTCTGTCAAAGGTAAAATAGCAAATCAAGTGCAATGTAGAAAAATAAACTGATTGCTTTAGAAATCACCTTACAGAAACACACTTACCAGGTCACAGCTGACTCTATTAGACAACAAACCAGGTATCACTTAGCTCTGGCTTAGAAATAGCTCTGTTCAAACCAGTTTCTCACTGATTTCTTTCAATGACCAGTTTACTTTTGGTTCTTTTAAGCTGCCTCTCATCGCTGCAGCCTGGTGATACACAGAGGGCTTGACTAAAAAACAACCTACTGCTTTACCACACAGTGATACTGCTGCAGACATTGCAGTAACACAGGTTAAGAAGTACTTCTTTATTCACTCCCCATAGTTAAGACTTCTTTAAGGCAACCAAACTCAAAATCCCTTCTTCCCTGAATATATCTGTGCACTGCATAGAACTTGTGCACGTGTTAGTGTCTCAGGAAAGAAATGTTTATGTGTTTATGCCCTTAGGCCATTTGAAGTAGAGAACTTTTCCAATAGGAAGGAGAGAAAAACTTCGTAACAGACTCTAGAAAGCTTTTTTTTGTACTACTTTAGGGGAGATCCAGTGGCCCATTGAGCTTTTTTAAAACGTGGTTTGAAATCAGCATTAGTTGCATTAAGTGTATGGGAGTTGCATGAGGGGAAAATTCCATAGTTCTTTCCAGATCCATGAACTGGCCTTTTTGCTGGTGGTGTTTCTCCCTTCTCCCCCTTGTTTTTTCTCGCTTAAGGCTGTGTGTACATTCCAGTGCCATTTAGGCTGGGCAGGAGTATCTCTGTTGTGGATGCTTTGTCCTGGCTGGTGCGATGCCTCCACATGCTTGAAATAGTTGGTTCACCATGTCTTGCAGCCCTCTGTAAAGCGGTTTAGTGGTGATTTTAGTGCATTCTAGTTGCTGTGTCCTTGCTGATCTGTTTTGGGATGGTTGTAAGAAAAAATGAGGAAGCATCGCATGGACAGCCCTGAAGGAAGCGCTTTGTCCATTTTCAGTCAGTCTGGGCTTTGTAGCATTCCAAACGCAGTGTAACGCTGTGGTACCTCCTCTCCACGAGCTGTGTGTGAGTTCCAAGTCCTCTCAGAGCCGTGTATGCTCTTTTCTGCACAGCTGCTCTCTGAAGAGCACTTGGGATGTACCAAGCAAAGCTGGTGTTTTGAATTTGTTTATTCTGAAGGACTTGTTCCTAAAGTCCTGGGTTTCTTGAGCAGCAGCTTCATGAAAATATTTAGGTTGGATGCAAATTATAGCAGCCTTAAACCTTATTTCAAGTGTTTTCTGCAAAGTTATCTTATTCCTCCCTTTCATCCCCTCTGAAACAGAGAATAACTCCCCCTTAGTGACTGCCATGTCTGAAACCACAGAGCTGTTTGCACAGAGAGGTCCTCTGGTAGCCTCAAGCATGGGGACATCTCTCCAACTCCAGCAGAGAGCAGTTGGTACAACGGATATGATGGTTTCTGGGTTGGTAAAGGCAGAAATGCTCTTCCAGCAGTTGCAAGACAAGCGTCTACAGGGGAAGAAAGAAACTTCCACTGTGGTCTGCCAAGAGGGCTTTCTCCATAAGGCTGCCACTTCTCCTACTCGGCAGTGGGAATGCTTACAAGAAAGGCTTAGCTACTAATAGCTGGGAAGGAAGCTGGGTTTTGAATTTAAGGCACATCAGTGCCTCTGGACATGTTATTGTTTGTGCTGCAAATAAAGCGTCTCCTTCTGCTTAGCATTTAGTGCAGGATCACCCTCAAAGTAGCAGGGCTACCATGACAGGTATCTAAGTTCTTCAGTAGCTACTTGCCAGTGTTGGAGACTGGGAGTTCTGTCTGAAGCCCTCATCCAGATCCAGCTGCTCATCCTTTCCTTGTCCTTTTGTGCTGGCACCAGTAGGAAGCTGAATTGGAGCAGATCTGACTAAAGGAGTTATTTATGCTGCTGTTTATTATAGGTATGAGGAGGGGGAGGATCAGGCATGAGGAGGTGGAATGGTCCCTCTTGGCAGTGTGGATTGATGCTGGACTAGATCTTGGATCTACAGTTGATGGTTATGAGTTCTCTCTAACCACATTTAATGTGTTGCTTTTTTTCACAGGGAAAGCTTGCATGAAACTATTTGGTGCTTGTGGTAGCTCAAGGGCTTACAAATACCTTATTTTAATGCCTCGTGAAAATTCCATTGAAAGTCATTGAGTTAATGGAGTTTTCTCTTCTAAAGCTTCTCAGATGTTAATCTAGGTGTAGCACAGGACCTCCAGGTACTGTGGGAGAGTTTTGTGATGTCCACAAAGAGTGCTTTACATGGAAAACAGCATCTCTCACTAGGATATGCATTTGTTTCTTACTATCGCGTGACTTCTGGAATGCTTGAATTCCTCCAAGCCCATAAATTTCCCTAAAACAGTGCAATAAATTGACTTTTTACATATGGACTTGTCTTCAGTGTTTGTTTAATCTTCATAAAATAATAAACCATGTGTTTTTAAACATTTATAACTCCATTGACATTGCCATCTTCATCTTTTAAATTGCTTTTCAGCCTTAATTTTGGGTGAGCTGCCTGTGCCTCTCCTCTCTCTTAGAGGCGGATTTTATCTTGTCTCCATGTACTGATTGAGATCCTCTTTAGTTGTGGCAAACTGAGCTTTGACCTGGAGAAGCAAACAAATCTACTGTTAAAAATATGATCTTTGGGATCTGTCCCAGTTATAAAATTCCTCTTTCCAGCAGGGCATTATCTGACCATGTACCAGTGCCAATTCCTGCAAATGTTGCTCAACATACGAAGAGCTTATCTGTTGTTTAAACAAATGTAATAGCATCATAAATAAAACTTCTTCTGTAGGGTGAGTTGTCTTCTTGCGTGCTAGGATTAAGTTCCACAAAGGAGAAAAGCCACATAGTGGTTCTTTGTCCCTTCATGTCCCTGAAGTATTTAATATGATACAAATCTCCTTCAAGTACAGCTGTTTTTCCTCTCCCCAGATATTTAAAGGTGTTAGGAAATTAATAAGCATCCTTTTGCCTTGCCTGTGGCATGGTATAGCAGGCTGCAGATATGGTTGTTCTCAAAACAAGTGTGTTTTGGTTTCTAGCGCTGACTTTCTAGTTTGAGACTGGCAACTTCTATTAGAAATCTGTGTCTTATCCTAGAATCAGATGGTTTGGAAAAGATCTTTAATACCAACAAGCCCAGCTGTTGCCCAGCACTGCCAAGGCCACCACTAACCCATGTCACTGAGGGTTTTGTCTACACAGTTTGGAACACAGTTCCCTTCGGCTTGGTTGGTTCATGCTGGCTCTGTTACAACTAAGGACAGCAGCTAGGTTTTCTCTTGGAGTTGAGCCTCTTTGTGCTGCAAACTAGATATAGTTGGGTGTTTAATTATACAGAAGTGATGTTTAATGGTGATGGGGTTAGAGCAAGAGAGTAGTGTTCAAACATGTTGAATAAACGTGACTAAACCAGCTGCATGGCTGTGATGGTAACCACCATGCTATGATGGAAACCAGCTAAAGGAAGAGGGAACCTGAGTTTTGTTTCTGTGCTGTATTAATATCCTGACATATCTCAGCCAGCTCTCAATGTGTGTATTATTTTGGGCCACCTTGCTCTGGCTCCTTGCTCTCGCCCTTGTCACAGCACAGGACTGCTTGGATACCGTTGCTACTGTGGTGATCCTGGTCTGCCCAGTGTGGAAAGAGCGAGCTAATAACTCTGTCTGTTAATGCTCACCCTCTGACTTAACCTCTTTCCCTTCTGAGCTTTTATATGAGCATTTTTTCCTCCAGTTCTTTAGAGTAATCCAGATGCTCATGTTCTTTTCCTCCTACACAGCAGATGGAGATGGCATAAGCCCTTTGATGATAGCTTCCTTCTTGCTGCATAAGTTTTATGAGCTGGCAAGTTTGTTAGTTGGAGTGGGTAGAGCTCCTAAGCCTTGTCCAGCAGGTGATGCTTCACTACCCCACCCATAATTATAGATATATATTAGTGTTTATATATATTTTAGTTTAATCTTTGAGGTGGGCTTTGCCACATGGTTATAGGAGAGGGAAAGGCAGGTCCCTCATCTGACTGTTGTGATGAATCATAGAATAGTTGGGATTGGAAAGGACCTTAAGATCATCCAGTTCCAACCCCCTGTCATGGACAGGGGCGCATCACACTAGACCATGTCAACAAAGGCTCTGTCCAACCTGACCTTGAACCCTGCCGGGTATGTAGCATTTATCACTTCTCTGGGCACCCTGTGCCAGTGCCTCAGCACCCTTACAGTAAAGAACTTCTTCCTTATATCCAACCTGAACTTCCCCTGTTTCAGTTTGAACCCATCACCCCCTGTCCTATCACTACAGTCCCTGATGAAGAGCCCCTCTCCAGCATCCTTGTAGCCCCCTTCAGACGCTGGAAGCTGCTCTGAGGTCTCCACACAGCTTCTCTTCTCCAGGCTGAACAGCCCCAACTTTCTCAGCCTGTCTTCATATGGGAAGTGCTTCAACCCCCTGATTATCCTTGTGGCCTCCTCTGGACTTGCTCCAACAGCTTCACATCCTAAAATGAATGTGTTTCATTTTAGCCAAGAAGCCTATTCTGAATTCATGTTAATTACCTGAGCTTGTAAGAAAGCAACTTGGAGGTGTTTTTGCTGGGTTGAAGAGTTGGACTTCTCTTCTTTTGTTGTTCTAGGCTTGTAGCTCACATGAAAAATACTTGTTAAAAGTTGGCATGAGTTGGATGGTCATCTTACACGCTCTCAAGTATGTTTGTAGCCCTCTCTTAGTTCAAGTCTCGCCTGCCTAGTAAAGAGCAGTGTTTGGCTTTCAAAACCATTTTACTGCTCATCATTTTAACCTTAGTGAAACGTTCTTCTCCCACTGAGGTGAATGAGCCCATTCTTTCCGCTTCACTGTGGACCAGAGCCTGCGTCAATTCATCTGGTTTACATTGATTTCACAATTTGGCTTTGATTTTGCAACGTGGAGCTGCATTTCACAACCACAAGGGTTTGGAGGCGGATTTTGATGGGTCCTGTAAAACAGCAATGTAGAAAACCTCAAATAAGAGGGGGAGAACCTTAGTCTCTGCCCAGAGATGTAGGTAGTTGCGTGAGAGTCATAGAATCATAGGGTTGGAAAGGACCTTAAGATCATCCAGTTCCAATATTACCGAGCTGCATGTATGATATGTCTTACTGGCGATTCAAATACACCATGGCTGTTCCTTAAATAACTTCTGGTTTCTTGTTTTCTGTTTTAGGAATATCTTGGTGGATAAGCCCAATGATCAATCCTCAAGATGGTCTTCAGAAAGCAATTACCCTCCCCAGGTAAGCAGCTGAATCTCTGCAACTCTGTAGTCATTGTACAGCTTGATATAGACTGGATATACACTGGAATTCTTATTAGGCTGCTACTATTTATATTGACAGCCTTTAGGGGCTACCTTCTCTCTCTCAAATGCAGGTTGTTGCTACATGAGGTGTTTACATTTCCAGCTGTTTATTTGGGATCTTTCACCAAATGCTTGGGTTTTGGGGAGGGAAGGTTCATGTTTCATCCTTGACAATAACAGTTGTGCTGGAAATCATCTACCTTATGGTTGGATTAAGCTGCTAATGAGGCGTGTGGGTCCCCCTTTGTCAGTGCTGCTGGAAGCTGCTGGAGATTCCTGCCCTTCAGTCCTGGATCTAAAGAGCTTGTGTTTGTTTCTGCTAATAGCACATTTAGAAATGTAGACTATGTTTAAAGAGATTTGAATGTCACCTCTTCTGTTTATTGAAGTAAGATTTGTATTGAATTTTAGCCTCTAATTTGCTTTTCCACTATTAATTAGATTATCCAGAAAAGAGTGATTATCTTTTTACTTATGTTTTTGCTTCCAGTAGAATGTTATAATTCTCTGTTTGCTAGTTCTATACCTTATTCCTCTGGTGCTGTTTAGGAATTCCAGACTGGGTTGGGTTGGAAGGGACCTTAAAGCTCACCCAGTTCCAACCCGCTGTCACGGGCAGGGACACCTTCCACGAGAGCAGCTTGCTCCAAGCCCCATCCAACCTGGCCTTGAATGCCGCTTATTCTAGATATTTTTGTTTAAAACACCGATCCAAAGTGTTTATCTCACTCGTGCAAAGTTCTTTTACTTAACTACTTATTTAATCTGGGTATTCCTCATGAGTCAAGTCATGCAGAGTATCTGTGTAGGTAAATCTTACTGCTTTGTTTTGAAAGTGTATTAAGAATGTATAGTCCGGACTGGTGGCTTCCTATAGCAGCCACTCATGTCATCCAGCTGCAAAGCGTTCATCTTGATATTCATGATAAGGTATTTTATACTGTTATGTCTCTAAAAGTGGGTTTTTTAAGGAGGAGATGCAAAACTCCCCTATTGATTCCATTTACATGTTTCATAAACGTACTTGTGAAGACTGATTTTGATCCTCTGGGTGCCTCTGTGCCTCTACTGCTCTTTTAATTTGATGTTTATGCATGTATTTTGATAAACAGCATAGACATTTAATCCATAATCTTGAGCAGTTTTGGTCTCTCTAGGAACTATTGATTTCAGGGTAATGGGTATTGAGCATATGCTGCATCCTAGTCTGTGCCATCCTTTACTCCTTTCATGCAGGAAGCGCATGTTTTCCTTAGGGCTTTCTTGTTCACAAAGCAAGGTTGGCTCGTGGCACAGCTTTTGAGTAGGTTCTTCACCTGAGGTGCTTTTAGTTGTGGCTAAAAATTGTTCTTTGATTTTTCTAAGCCATCCTGATTATTTTGTGCCTTTAAAAACCTGATTCTAGCTTGGGAGTGCATCTCTTGTAACTGGGTGCTTTAGAATATTCCTAATTTATGCTTAAAGCTGACGAGCAGGGATACAAGTTACGTAGATGAATCAGGGATTGATTAGAGTGATGGACCTCTTGTACAAACCGCATGAACCTGTTAGAGATGTCTTCCAACAGGTTTCATAGAATCAAAGAACGGGTTGAAAAGGACCTTAAGATCATCCAGTTCCAACCCTCTGCCATGGGTAGGAGCACCTCATGCTAGGCTGTTGCCCAAGGCTCTGTCCAGCCTGGCCTTGAACACTGCCAGGGATGGAGCATTTCCACTTCTTTGGGCAGCCCACTACAGTCCCTGATGAAGAGTCCCCTCTTCAGACACTGGAGGGCTGCTCTGAGGTCTCCACGAAGCCTTTTCTTCTTCAGGCTGAACAGCCTCAATGTTCTCAGCCTGTCTTCATATGGGAGCTGCTCCAGCCCGTGATCATCCTCGTGGCCTCCTCTGGACTTGCTCCAACAGCTCCATGTCCTTCTTATGTTGAGGACACCAGAACTGCGCACAGTGCTGCAAGTGGGGTCTCATGAGAGCAGAGCAGAGTGTATGTGTATTGGTCATGTCCTGAACGAAGATGCTTTTGCAGAACTATTGAATCCGGCCCTTGAGAAGTGGGCACTGCCTCACATACTAAGCAAGGCGTTGAAACCAAACTTTTGGAGAGAGGTGAATTAACATTATCATATATATCTACCTATATATCTCAGATCAACCTATATATATATATGTATGTGAAGTATCCAGATTTGAGGTCCTTTCATCTGATTTGCAAAAAGTTCCTCTTTGTAGTGGTGACTGAGATTTTGCAAGACAATATTTGAGTTTTATGAAGTGTTAAAGACAAAGCCAACAGGAAACCTGGCTGCCTGAGTGGAAAATGCTGAATTCCTCCTGCCTCAACCTCTGTATCCAGCAGGGAGAATATGAAGTGCTGTGTAATTGCGCATGCATTCAGCAAACCCAATCCTGAGCACTGAGCGTGATGATGTATTTGCGCGTCTCCAATGTGTACTTCAGCTTATTCTCATGCTTCTAACCTGAGAGTTTAATTATTCCCATAAAGCATTTCTTTATAGTGTAAACTTCTCTGTTGAAAAGTTAACTGGAAAGAGGGACCAGGAAATTGCAGCTTGCAGAGTCTGGTGTGCAAAGAATGCAGTTGTTGTTTCTGTGTATAGAGTTCCAAACTGTGTTGTCTCACAGTTGACAAAAGAACTTCAGATTTAGGTGCGTTTTGCTCAAAACAGTGACTTTTTTGCACCTTGACCATTGAAAAACTGCCACATTGTAATGCAGGTTAAACTTTATACAGGTTTTCTGCTTCCTCATTCTTGCAGATGCTGAAGGTCTTAAAGTGGATTCTTAGCTTGGGAATCTTCAGTTGAAATAGTGGTGATTGAATTGTAGTTGTGGTTGAGAAGTTGGGGGGGAAAGGAGTTGCTTTGTTAGAAGTTGGCTATTTGCAGAGAACTGATCTATGCACATAACTTACTCCCCAGAGTAAACATGGCGTTTTCTATGGAACATGAAGTTTCAAAGTGTTTTATGGTTTGGGTGTTGGCATCGCTTCATTTAAGAACTGTTCACTTTTGTGGTGACGTGAAACAAGTGGGTGGCTTTAATAGTCCAGGATAGGAAGTGAACTAAAACTTGGGCAAATAAAGCTTTCCTTGTTCCCAGCTGTGTTGGCTGACCTGCGGGCTAAGGCACAGCACAAGGACTTGTGTCAGTCATGCTCGCTGGAACCTCTGCAGCTCTCATTGCTGCTGTTTGACCCATCAGTGTCTTATCTTAATGGAAGGGTTTAGTAATTCCCTGCTGAGGGGTAGGTGCTGTGCTGGCTTAGAGATATAAATACAAGGTTGATGAGAAACTGAATATGAGCTGCTTCAGTGTGCTCTCGCACCCCAAATACCAACCGTATCCTGGGCTGCATCAAAAGGAGCGTGACCAGCAGGTCGAAGGAGGCGATCCTGCCCCCCTCTGCTCTGCGAGACCCCACTTGCAGCACTGTGTGCCATGCTGGTGTCCTCAACATAAAAAGGATGTGGAGCTGTTGGAGTAAGTCCAGAGGAGGCCATGAGGATGGTAAGAAGGCTGCATGGAGAACTCAGAGCAGCTTCCAGTGCCTGAAGGGGGCTACAAGGATGCTGGAGAGGGGCTCCGCATCGGGGACTGTAGCGATAGGGCGAGGGGTGATGGGTTCAAACTGAAACAGGGGAAGTTCAGGTTGGATATAAGGAAGAACTTCTTCCCTGTGGGAATGGTGAGGCCCTGGAAGGGGCCACCCAGAGAAGTGGTAAATGTTCCATCACTGGTGGTGTTCAGGGTCAGGTTGGACAGAGCCTTGGTTGACACGGTGTAGTGTGAGGCACCCCTGTCCATGGCAGGGGGCTGGAACTTGATGGTCCTAAGGTCCTTTCCAACCCATTCTATGATAAGTGAGTCTGTGAACATTGATTTATTCCCTTTCTGAGTGAAACCTTCCAGGCACCTTGTCTTTCAGAGCATTCCCCTTGCTGGGATGAGCACAAATCAGAAGAACATAGGAAAGAATCTTAGAACGTGTTCAGTGGCTCAACACAGGCGCATGCTTGGCAGTAAATGTGGCAGAGTCCGTATTAAACCCCTTTGAAAAGGGAAAGGAACTGAAAGTGGAAGTCTGGCCACTTGAAATGCTGCCATGTGACTATATTTAGCAAAGGGTTTCCCTAACTTTATGGGGATGGGAGAGTTAAATAATTGCTGTGGCCCTGAAAGCCACCAGTTGGTTATGAATGAGTGCCAGGGATAGGAAATAGAGATGACAGCTGCTTTTCTGTTTATTAAACTAGATATCTTTCTCCAGTTGAAAATAGAATGACCCAGAAACTATATATTTAATAACAAACCTGTTATGTAGTAACCTATTCAGGCAGAAGAGGGCTGATGGGTCTATTTATAAACTAGTTCTAGGCTTACATAGGAAGTGTGAAGCTGGTAGTGCTGCAGACCTGTCATAAATGCTCATCCTGATGGCTCCAGTGATGGTCTCACTTGGAAGACTGAGCGCAGAACAACGCTGAGCTTCCCTGGGTGGCTTGGTTAATACTGTGGAGAACAAAAGGGGCTTCATTGCAAAGGCAATGGGTGGGTTTGTGCAGCAGCCCCAGTTATTTTGTTGGTTTGTTCAGTACAAGTTTCACTCCTCCCTAATGAAATCCTTGAGCAGAGCAGAGCAATGAATAGAATTCAGTGTGACTTTAATTGCACTTGCAGCTTGCAAGGTGCAGTTTGAAATCTAAACCAGTCTATGTGATTGGAGATGGAAGTTCTGCCCAGTTAAGGAGCAAATGTCTAAAGTTAGGGGTACTGTGCAAACAACTGGTTTGTTTTGCATCTGAGAAGACCAGTTTTCCCTCTCTTGATTTACATCCTGCTGTGTCAATGGTATCAGGAACTAATTCAAAGTCCATTAATAAAACTTACACCCAGTTGTGTGATGCAGAAGCATTGCACATGGCTGTCATCAAATAGTAAGCACGTACTAGAGCTTCAAAGGAGCTTGGAGTTGGCTGCAGCTGCCTGTGTGACCGGGCTGGATTTGCTTGTCGGTATTGGGGTGTGTACCCTAACAAGCTGTTAAGGTGCCATACGTGGCTTGCACTGCTCTTTGGGCACCTTCACTTCCAAATGTGTTTAATCATAAAGCAGAAGCTTTACTCTCCTCACGTTTTGTAGCATCATTGTAAGTGTTGTAATTTGAGGCTGAGGTTTTAGTGCAGTTACTCACATTCGTGTCTGTGCCAGGCTTCTAATGAACAAACTCTTCAGTTGATAAGTCAGGGCTTTCAGAATGCTTCATGGCTACTGGGGCATGAGACATACTGATCTTGCTTATAGAAATAGGATGGAAGAGTGTCAAATAGCTTGGTGTGTGTCTGAAATCTCCTAGACTTGTTCTCACCAGGTTGAATAAATCAGTCGATTTTATGTACACTTGTATCGCATCCTTCAGAGCTATAGAGAATAGTCTGACACATGTAAAAGCCTGGTAGCAGTCCAGAAATCTCCACGCAGCCAGCTGTTTGCAGCTCTTGAGGCAAGATACAGCATGGAACCCAGATTGGTTTATGTTGGAAGGGACCTTAAAGCTCCTTCAGTTCCAACCCCTGCCATGGGCAGGGACACCTTCCACTAGAGCAGCTTGCTCCAAGCCCCTGTGTCCAGCCTGGCCTCGAGCACTGCCGGGGATGGGGCAGCCACAGCTTCTCTGGGCACCCTGTGCCAGTGCCTCAGCACCCTCACAGGGAAGAGCTTTTGCCTAAGAGCTCATCTCAGTCTCACCTCTGGCAGGTTAAAGCCATTCCACTTGTCCGTCCCTACAGGTCCTTATCCAAAGCCCCTCTCCAGGTTTCCTGCAGCCCCTTTAGGCACTGGAGCTGCTCTAAGGTCTCCCCTCCAGGAGCCTTCTCTTGTCCAGGCTGCCCCAGCCCGGCTCTCTCAGCCTGGCTCCAGAGCAGAGCTGCTCCAGCCCTCACAGCATCTCTGTGTTCTCTGCACTCAGTCCAACAGCTCCACGTCGCTCTTGTGCTGTTGCCCCAGAGCTGGATCGGGATTGCAGGGGGGGTCTCCCCAGAGCACAGCAGAGAGGGAGAATCCCCTCCTTCGACTGCTGCTCATGCTGTGGGTTTAGCTTGATGGAGCAGTTTAGCACACGCAGATTGATGCTCACGGCACTTTTTGCTAGTTTCTTCTCAGGAATCTCAGGAAGCATCCACATGCATGCAAATCCCCTACTTAATGTTGATAAAAGGCTGAAAATCCCGCATCATGTCTGGTTTGGCAGCGCTGCTGCTTGGAGGAAAGGGCCACCAGCAGTGCCTGCAGTGGGAGGTGTCCTGCAAGGCTTGATCTGCTTGTGCTGTACCCTGATCACAGGGTTTTGTAACAAAATCCAGCAGGATGAGTAACTGTCATTCCGCACTTCGCCTCCTTTCTCTGTTGTGCACTGCTTGTTTCTCAGAAGTCAGGCAAGAGAATTAAACACACTGTTCTCAGGTGTAAAACACGATGTATTCTGCAAACCAGGATGTCTCCAGGTTCCTTCAGTAGACCTGGTTTGTAGGGGGAAGTTAAATAAACCTGGTGCTTGGTGCTTCCTGAGGCATGATGCAGGTGCTTCTCTATGCAGGCTTTTCCAGTGGAACAGAGCTTTTCTTCCATCAGTGCTGGTGAAGCTGATAGCTGGGACTTGAAATAATCTGACTACTTATACACTGGGGGGGATGGAAGGGGGGAGTAAATGTTTGCAAGGGAGAACATCATCATAGAATCCCAGACTGGTTTGGGTTTGAAGGGGCCTTAAAGGTCCAACTCCCTGCCACAGGCAGGGGCACCTTCCGCTGGAGCAGCTTGCTCCAAGCCCCATCCAGCCTGGCCTTGGACGCTGCCAGGGATGGGGCAGCCACATCTTCTCTGGGCAGCTTCTTCCTCACAGTAAAAAACTTCTTCCAGGCATCATTCCACCTGTAAAGCCCTTTCTTGTCTGTTAAGTGCTTGGGTATATTTGCTATGGTTAAGAAGCAGTTGGTTCCTGTGTTGGCCAGACATCAAACTTGGTCTGTGTTCAGTGGTTAAATAGTGTCAGCCCAGAGAGTAAAAAGTAATTTGATGTTCTCTTAGCATGTGGAACATACTGTATTTATCTAATTGTGTATTCAGTTTAGGTTTCATTTCAGGCTGGAGTGGGTGTTTGAATCATCACTTTGTGTAGTTTGATCCTATTTGCCAGATTTCAGGAAGTCTTGCATCCAACTTGAAGGAATGTATGCAAGCCCTGAATAGAAATGCTATTTTATAGGTATAGGTGGTTCAAGCAAATATTTTTCCTGGATAAAGTGCTTTTAATGTAATATTCCTAAAAAACCTTTGTTTAATCCCAGGATAAAATATAATAATGGGGAGGAATCATCATAACTTTAATTCTTTAGCTCTGGAAACTGACTGAAGGCTGTAATACTTCTCCCTCAGTGTGTTTTGTAGCCTTGGCTTTACTATTAAAACTCACTGTTCTCTCTTCCACAGTATTTGATTCTGAAACTTGAAAGACCTGCCATAGTCCAGAGCATCACGTTCGGCAAATATGAGAAAACACACGTCTGCAATTTAAAGAAGTTTAAAGTCTTTGGTGGAATGAATGAGGAAAATATGACAGATCTCTTATCCAGGTAAGATGGGATTTCATCAGCTATGAGCATCATAAAAGCTGGACCAAAAGGCTTTTCCCCTTCACACCCCAGCAGACACATGGCTCACACAGTAGTAGAGCTGTGGTTGTGATTCTGCAGTTAGTTATCCTTATGTTTATGGACAGGTCAGAGAGCAGCAATCCCCAACACTTGCTCCAGGAAGCTTTCCTTATCCTGCTCTAACCACAGAGGATTTGTGGAGAGCAAATTCTTGGAGACTTGGAAGAGCTGAGAGCAGGGTTTGATGTTGCTGGGTTGTGATTCCTTTCTTCTGTGTGCTGGAGGCACAGGAGAAATGATTCCCCAGGTGTGGGTAGCTTAAAGTAGCTTTTAAAAGCCCAAGGAGCCTGCTTATGGCAAGAGCCTCATTGCAGCTGAGAAGGCCTGAACTGGTCAGCTGCTCTGCCTGTCTTCTAATGGGTAAATACATTAAGTAAGCAGATGGAAAAGCTGTGTTTTCCTGTGTTTAGTTTGATAGTTGCACTGGTAAGGGCTTAAAAGAAAATACCTTTCGGTTATTCCAGCTATGCAGAGCTGAGGAGTCACTAATGTAAATTGACAAAGGCCTTCTTGAGGAGAAGAAAGAGGAATCGTATTGAAATGTCTTAGGAATGCAGGAGAAATGAACAGCAAGAAGTAGTCTATTTTTGGAGGCCAACAGAAGGAAAGTCCACCTCCGGGGAACGTATGGGTGTATATCATCTGTAGTCAAGTGGAGTAGCCATGGAAAAATGCAGGTTCTTTGTTGCAGAAGGCCTTCAAGACCACATAGAAACTAGGCACAGCCCTTCCCACCCTTTTGCCCTCTTTAGATAGAGCAGCCTTGCAGTTTGACTTCATTGCTGCTAGAATAGTGATTGTTGAGACCTAATGTCATGTCACTTGTACTGAAGTTGAATAAAAATCCTTATTTTGGGTCCTGCACTTGTATCTTCAGTAAAAATCCTTAAGCTTTTTGATAAATGACACGAAATATTTGATTTTTATAGGAAGCAAAGCCCATCAATGGCTCACAAAGCACTTTGGTGGTGTGGTAACAGAGAGCTGATCCATCCTCCCTCTTGACAGTGCGGTTGAGGCAGATCCCTTCCTGAAGTCACAGGGTGACAGGCACAGATGAGCAGCATTGACCCCATGTCAGTTCCCTCCTAAACCCACTCCCCAGTGCTCAGGAGATAGAAGGGAGATAGAAGGAGGTGGAGATATCCCAGGGAGATAGAAGGTGGTGGAGAGGAATCCAGGCATTGGTCCAGCATGCGTACTTATGATTCATAGTAACGTGAACCGTTTCAGGCATGACCTAGATTGCATTTATTAGCTAGTTCTAAAATACAAGGTAAGATTTAGTAACCTTATTTATTTTTTCCCACAGTGGCTTAAAGAATGATTATAACAAAGAAACATTCACCTTGAAGCATAAAATTGATGAACAGATGTTCCCCTGTCGATTCATTAAGATAGGTAAATGCATTTTTTCAGCATTCTGAGTAGAAATTAATCTCTTCTTATACTTGTGCCAATCTTGGCACTTGTGACTTCATTGTACTCAGGCAAAGTATCCACAAGAGCTGTTCCATTTCGTGATCTTTTAGGCTGGTTAGATTGGAACCTAGTGAAGTCCTGTTAATAAGAAATAACAGCTTCATAATATAAGTCCTGGGGAGTGAAAGTGAAATACAGTCATTGTCAGAAATAGAGTTGTTGAGTCAACTAGTTGCTGGAGAAGCTGCTTCTGCCCTACTAGAAATTGCTATCTAGAGCTTTAAATAAATCATTAAATGCTGGTATTTAATGATTTACTGGTACTGGTCAGCATTGGCAGCCCTAGAGTTTGAAAGAGGTTGAACTCTTACTCTCAGACACTCTCACAACACATAGAGCAACAGCAAAAGCCTTCCTTGTTCTCTTCCTGGTACTCTAATAGTTATGTCTAATCTCTGACTGAAGATGACATCCAGGGGCAAAGAGATGCTGTCTAGTGTAGTTTCTCTGGTGGAGCTAAAGAAGGCGGGTTGCTGTGACCTGTGATGGGAGCCAGGTAGGGAGCTCTCTTCCTTGCTTCAGCAAGGCCAGAGAGAACAAGAGCCTTACAATGGCCATCAGTGGATTTAATCCAAGAATTTAGAGCATTTCAGCTCTTTGTAGCTTCATAAATTTATCTTGCCCTTCCTATACTGAGGTAGTAAAAGAATGAGGTTGGTTTTAAACTGGCTATGAGGTTAAAAATAGAGCAAAGAGATAGCTGCTGAAAAATGAGATGTGTTGACTCATTTAAATGAATTAAGGAATGTTTTGAGGCTTTGCATAATTCCTTTGCCAAGACTTGGATGAGCGTGGCTGTGCAGGGGCTCCCCTCAGAGCCCTCTGCTCGTGTCTCTACGTGGCTTTCTGCATCTCCTCTCATGTGTGCTTGTGGAATTGAAAGCTTCAGGCTGGGAATCAAGCAGTTGTGTTTGTGCCATGAAGAGTGGGGTTTCTGTTCTTCGAAGAGTAGAGAAATCGGTTGTGCATTGGGCTTGTTTTTGGCTGCTGCTTTTGGAAGCATCCGTAGCACTTGGCTTTAGGAAACCTCAAGAGGTGCAGAGGATTAGAGTTAAAGGTTGATGACAACAGGAAAGTTGATTCCTGAAGCTTTCTGCTTTAGGTTTTTAGGAAATGTTATTTTTCACTGGCTAGAAACCAGCAAGTAGTTACTAGAGGGCTGAAGGGGTGGATGGAAAGATGGAAAGATTACCAGCTACTTGTCTGGATGTGTGAATCCTGTCCAGCAAAATGGCTTGTAACGTTATGAAGTGCTAGCAGCAAGTTGAAACATGCGAGAAAAGTGAAATGCTGGTTAATTTCTACTACTAGAATTTTATTTTCTCTGAGTACCATTAGTAGTTACATGGCTTGTTCTGTTGGGAAGTGGTTCCACACATAGCAATAGGGATCGAGGCCAGGTTGGACAGGGCTTGGAGCAACCTGCTCTAGTGGAAGGTGTCCCTGCCCATGGCAGGGGATAGAACTGGATGAGCTTTAAGGTCCCTTCCAACACAAACCAGTCTGGGATTCTATTTTATATACGTTAACATCACTTTTTATATCTGAAGGGGGCTACGAGGATGCTGGAGAGGGGCTCTTCATCAGGGACTCTAGTGATGGGACAAGGGGTGATGGGTTCAAACTGAAACAGGGAAGTTCAGGTTGGAGATAAGGAAGAAGTTCTTTACTGTGAGGGTGCTGAGATGACGGCACAGGGTGCCCAGAGAAGTGATAAATGCTCCATGCCTGGCAGTATTCAAGGCCAGGTTGGACAGAGCCTTGGGTGACATGGTCTAGGGTGAGGTGTCCCTGCCCATGGCAGGGGTTGGAACTGGATGATCTTAAGGTCCTTTCCAACCCAACCCATTCTGTGATCCTATGGTGTGTATGCATTAAACACAAAAAAGATCTGTATTTAACTGTCACGTGCTTAATAGTTCGAGATGACTTCTCCTTTTCAGTTATCCCTATAGCCTTGTATTTCTTGACGCTATCTCCTATGAAGAAATCCCTGTGCTAGGACAGAAATGAGAATCTCTTCCTTAGCAAAAGCTTAATAAAGCCTCCAGCTGATGGGTTGTTTCATTTTGCTTATGAAGTTCTGAGGGTGTTCTTTGCTGTGACACAACTGCAAACCCAGGTCACGAAATGGTGTTGTCTTCTAGCGACACAGCTTGACAGTGTTTTGGGTTTGTTAGAATTTCCAAGCTGCTAGCCAGAGGAGCTCACAAATGTGCAGCACCGTGCTATGTTCCTGGTAATGCTGCCAGGAAACAGGAGGCCAAAATCTGCCCCTTTGGACTTGCAGAGACCGACACGGCTGAAGTTGCTGCTGTTAGTGAGGTTTGTGTATTTGGAGGAGGCATTGCAGTGAGTTGTGCAGCAGCTTCCATCAGGCATTTGCTTTCTAATTCCACAGCTAAACATACTGTTAATAACACAGCAGTGAGGTTGTTGTGTGGGGACAAGGCAGGAGGAGCAAGACATGAGAAAGCTCAGGGGGACCTGATCGCTCCCTACAACTGCCTGAGAGGAGGATGGAACCAGGAGGGGGCTGGGCTCTGCTCCCAAGGAACAAAGGATGAGACAAGAGGAAACGGCCTCAAGCTGCACCAGGGCAGGTTTAGATGGAGCTGAGGAACAATTCCTTCCCCAGAGGGTGCTCAGGCATTGGAAGAGGTGCCCAGGGCAGTGCTGGAGTCACCGTCCCTGCAGGTGTTCACACACCGTGGAGATGAGGCCCTCAGTGCCATGGGTCAGTGGTGGCCTTGGCAGTGCTGGGGAATGGTTGGACTGGATGAGCTTAAAGGGGTTTTTCTTTAAAGATCTCTTCCAGCCCTGTTGATTCTATGATTCTATTATTTTATGCGTTGTGTGTGTGAGAGGGGAAAATACTTCCTACTCCTACAACTTCAATTGCTCTCGTAGTAGAGAAAGCTTCAGATTCATAGAAAGCAGAGGAAATAACTTCTCACTCTGTCAAGAAAAGACTTACACTTCTTTGACTTAAATTCGTTCAACTTCAGCTCCTGTTGCTCTGCAGGCTTTTGGCCTCCGTGACAAGTAACTTGTGCCTTTCATGTCACACCTCATCTAAGGACTTGGGAGGGGAAAGAAGATACTTATCCAGACAAAATACTGAACAATAATCATTTTAATGCCTTTGAGCTTTGTTTCTGGCTCTGCTTTTGTGGTTACTCAGTGTAAAGCTTTTTCTTTGTACCGTGTCCTTGAAAGCACACGGTGTTGTAAAGACTGATTGCTGTGAAGGGGCTTGAAGGACTGCTGGTGTAATTCTCATGCCAGTTTGTTACTAGCATGGGAGTTACTAACAAGGCTTCAAGGTTTTGAAGCTTTGGTGTGATAGAAATGAGCCGGACTTTATTTATGGATGTTCCCAGTGTTTTTACACACCCAATTTGTTTGTCTGCACTGCCTGGAGAGGAGGGACGCAGAAATTACCTGGAGAGAGGTATTTGAAATGACTCTACTGTGCTTAATGCCTCTGCTGCTGTTTTCTCTAGTACATAGACTTGCAGTCCTTGCACCCAGGATCTTACATTGCTGTTGCCTCCAGACTCTGTGCGGAAATAGAGATGAGATTTGTGTGTCACACTGACAAGTAATGCTTGTCACTGTGTGTGTGACTGTTGCTGCTTCCTTGTTGCACTTACTGTCTCCTCCTTCCCGGTCGGAGTTAGATGTGCTCTGAAAGGGGATGTGTCAAATGGACACCTCAGAAAAGGGCAGAGGAAAGGAGGAGGTGTGGCTCCTTCCTGTAGCCCGGGATCAGGGAGTCGCCTCAGAAATGAGGAGATGATCCGGCAAAACACATGATCTTTCCTAATTGGTATAGAAACCGCTTTGCAGTTTCAACCCTTCTGTCTGTTGCTTTTCTGACTCCTATGGAGTAGTTGTGAAAGATCCGCTTCAGTTTTCTGTGCTTTACAGCGCTGGGGAAGAATTTATGTTGCGTTCCCTGTGTAACTTGAGGACTATTTCAGGCTTTCCTTAAAGCAGGTATTCACACAACAAAAATCTTGATGCTAAAATCACTGTTTGTGGTGTTTTGTTTCCTTAAAGTGAATAGAACTGTTGAAAGCTCTGAGTTAACCTGTGAGAGAAGTGTTAGCACGTTGATGGCTTTGCATTGTTGCTGGTGATAACAAAGGTGGTAGCTGCCCAGGGTTCTTGTGCACATCCCCAGGATGTCTTTAGTGTTGTGTTTGCTTACCAAGAAGGTGAATTGTGAAGTTTTTCTGGGAGAAGCTCATAAGATCTGAGACAAACTGTTGAAAAGGAATCCCAGACTGGTTTGGGTTGGGAGGGACCTTAAAGCTCATCCAGTTCCAACCCCTGCCATGGGCAGGGACACCTTCCACTGGAGCAGGTTGCTCCAAGCCCCTGTGTCCAACCTGGCCTTGAACACTGCCGGGGATGGGGCAGCCACAGCTTCTCTGGGCGCCCTGTGCCAACGCCTCAGCACCCTCACAGGGAAGAGCTTCTGCCTAAGAGCTCATCTCAGTCTCCCCTCTGGCAGGTTAAAGCCATTCCCCTTGGCTTGTCCATACATGCTCCTATAAAAAGCCCCTCTCCAGCTTTCTTGTTGGCCCCTTTAAGCGCTGAAAGATGGACATTTCTTTGTGTTTTTCTGGAATACAGTGTGACAATGGTAATACTTACCTTTAGTTTTTCACCCAGTAAACTCAGTGTTACAAAATTGCCCTCAGGTTCACCATCAGGAAGTTTATGGCCTTGGTCCATTTGAGGCGGTCTGTGGTTTGGTGCAGTGTTTTGGTGCAATGAGCTGATGGGTAGGCTTTGATTCTTTATATCTGACCAAATACCAAATTTAACTTCAGTTTGGTCTCAGTCTGTGTTCAGGCTGAAGACAGATCAAAGGTGTTACCCTTCCATATGGTATTTTGTCAAGTCCGCTGCCTTAATAGGTGGAATACCCCAGATTAAGTTGTTTTGTGGTATTAAGATCCCATATTTGCAGCACTCGTCTTGTGCTGGGGCCAGAACTAAGCAGGAAAGAGGTTTCTTGGGCAGAGCATCTGCCACATGAACAGCAGTTAAGTGACTTCTGGTTGTTGTGACCAGTTCAGTTCTCTCCTGGTTCCACACACATGCAGCCACTGGGAATGCTCTGAAAGCAGCTCACTCTGTGCTGAACAGTCAAACAGAAAACTGCTTGAACAGGATGGTTTGAGAGCTCTAACATAGAAAGTGCCTACGTAGGGGTAATAAAATCAGTTGAGTCCTATATTCAGAATCTCTTTGGCTCTTTTCTAACAATCTCTTCCCTTGATGACTGTTCCCAGAAGTTGTCATGAGTCTTTAGCAATAAGGTTGTAGAAACCCCTTTAAAATAGAGAAAATCATGTGTTTGAACATATGCTTTGTGCCCAAACGCATTGCAGAAAGTCATAGATGTTGCTTGATTGAAGTATAAATACTTAAGATCCTTGAAGAGCCGAGGAACAACTTTAAGGGACGTGTTGGGTGTTATTTCCTCAAGGAGTAGGTCAGAAAACCCCATAATTCACCAAGTAAATCTCCGTGGTATTTCATGGTGGTTTGAAAGTCACAAGGAATTTCCCTCTTGTAAAAATAGCTTCTGTGGAAGGGAGGAAGTAGTGGACTCCACGCTGTTGCTGGGAACTCCTCATTCACCTCTAATACTCTCTTTTCCTGTTTATCACTTGCAGTCAGCTGAAAAGGAAACAGAGGTATCTGAAATGAAAGCGCTTGATTTCGCTGCAGTTTGAAGGAGGTGGTGTTGCTTCAACAAGCAGAATCAAGCCTTAATCTGCAGCTTAATCAATAAATGAGTGCAAGACTGTAGGTGCTCACAGAGGGAAAGTGAAGCGTTAGGTGAGAGGCTGCAGTGTGTGTTTCATGGGTCAGTTAGTTGTGCTTGTTCCAGTACATAGATAAAACACGAGCCAAAAAGCTGCCCAGATTTAAGCTTTTTTTAAGTAAAAAGAGGAGTAGATGTAGTCTCAAAATAGAAAACTGACAGTTTTCCCTCCCTCTCTCCTCCACAACTTGCAGATGTTACTAATTCTGTCCCATTGAAACTACCCAAGCTTCTTGTCTTCACCATTAGGGGGAATAATTGTTGCTGACAAATGGGGAAATAAATGTACTGTGAGGAGCAAATACTGTCGCTAGTGTGCTCGTGATTCCCATCCATGTCAAAGCTTGTTGCCTCTTTGAGCTGGTTTAAATGATAGGATTTTTGCTCTTTTTGCTTGAAGCGAGCTTCTGCTTTGCAATGATCTGCTGTGTTAATGCTGCTTGGCACAGGTTGCTTGAAATGACAACTTGAACATGATGTATTTGGTAATTCTCCTCAGCTTGCTTGAAGGAGCTAGAATTTATGTCAAATCAGAACTACAGAGTTTTGTGTGTAACCTGTAAAATCATTCTGGTTGAAATAGTACTGTGTATGTAGCCTATGATGAGATTAACACAGTGGTACTTTGATGTTTATGCATCCTTTTTTTTTCTCCTTTTCCTCTCTTCTCCAGTTCCACTCTTATCCTGGGGACCTAGCTTCAATTTTAGTATCTGGTATGTTGAACTTAATGGCATTGATGATCCAGAGGTGGTCCAGCCGTGCCTCAACTGGTACAGCAAGGTAGGCCTGCATTTTAGATGCCTGTTTGAAGATGTTTACTCTCAGAATCTTGTGAAACTTCTTTTACTGGAATGACATGACCTTTTCATTCCTTGGAGTATCAGCTCTTGAAACAACAAACAGGCAACTCGAACCACATGGTTGAGTTTTTGACTCGGAGTGAATCCTGTTGGATTGTAGCTGCTTATTCCCTTAAACCCAACAAAACACACCCCAAAAACACTGCCAAAAATCCCTACAAACCTCCTCTGCTACACAGACATCACAAGAAAGACAAAAGAAAGACTGAGTCAGAAAGGACAATATGGGTAAAATAGGACTTGTATTGCAAGGGAAATGAATGTTAGCAAACCCACATTCCATTTCTCCTGCTTCTTGCCTTTTGATTACTCATTCTTTTACCATTCCAGCCCTTCTGTAGAGCTATATGTGAGCCGAGAGCCTCTTGGATCCCATATGCAGCTTTTGTTACAGGACATAAAAATGAGCTTGTTCTAAAGAGGGTCACTTGGTGTCTTTCCTGTTGCAGCTCCTTGTGCTTCCAGTGTTTCCCTCTTAGTATCTTCTTGCTGAATACCCTGGAACAGAGGGGAGCTGATGCCACTGACCTGTGGGATGAGCCGATTTATGCCATTTGTCATTTTGATAGACAGAGAGGTCAAAGGGTTCTAAACATGAGTTGTATAAACTGTATGTAACTGAGTACAACAGATGCCCCTCCTGTGGGAGGGAAGCGCACATAGACAACCGGAATTCATTTTGTTGCTGCTTTTTGTGCACAGATTTTTCTGGACCAATTTAATGCAATTCATATTGTGTTGCAGAGAAGATTTCCTTCCCGGATAGAGTAATAGTGAGGAGTGGAGCAGCATCTCTCTGCTTCCAGAAAGAAGAACTTAAAAGGGAATAAAGATTGTGCCTTGTAGTACTGGGACTCCCTCACCAGTTATAGTGCTGCCAGTATGTTAAAGAAACCCTGTGGCCTCTGCTGCTCGTAACAGCATCAGAAGCTGCTTCATGGAGGATCCAAAACTGCCACTGACAGCCTCAGTGGAAGTTGTAGCTGCTTTATGATTAAAGCGATGCTGATGCTCCTTAGTCTTCTGGTTATGGATGTCCAGTTCTGAAAGGTCCAGTTGCTGATGGGTTTCTGTGCTTCTTTCTGCTGCCTGTGCACTTGGTGGTGTCTCTGGCATTTTGGACCAGATGCTGCAACCAGGAAGCTCTGGCTTTTGGTTTTGTTGTTTTTGCTCAGAAACCATCTGATGATGATGATATCACCATCTGGTTTGTTCCATCTTAGCCCATGGAATTGACACTTGTTGTGGTCAGCATATATGTAGTGACAGCTTCTTCAGGGGGTGCCAGCATTGTTCTTCTAAAGCTTCGAGCCCTAAAGCAGCCAGGCAGAGACTTAGTCATGATTGTTTGGGCTTTACTAGAATCAGTTGCCAAGTTTTTGGTGGCGAGAGCGTGTCTCACTGGTGTTCTCCTCTCTCACAGCCTTGAGAGGCCACTGTTGCTGGATCCACACAGGAAGGATCTGTGTTGACCCATATTTGGGGAAAGGTTGACCTGTTTCTTCCACTTCTTTGAGCTGGTGTGAATATTTTCTTCTTGGGAGTCTCAAAGGCTTTGAAATCCAGTAATCCTTTACTGCCTGAGACATCAGACAGGAATAAGGTTCTACAAGAAGTTCCCCATCCTTCTTGTGTGTGCTTTAACCAGCAAAACGCTCCCTTTAAGAGAGGAGTAGAGTTGGGGATAACAGATACGGACTCAAAACAGGAAGCACACTCCTCCTTCTCTAGGGCTCCGCTACTCCACTGCCTCCCTACTGCTTTCCCCTTGCTGTCCAGCTCAGCCTACTGCCTCCTAACGCCTCACCACTCTGCTTTTACTAAGAGTGGGTATGCTTTAGCAACAGAGTGGCAGTTAAGTAATGGCTATCACTTTGATACTGAACACTTAGATGTTTCTACTAGTGTATTTGACAGTGTTAATATCTTAGTCTCATGTTCTCATTACACTTTTAACCATAGGAATTATTTACAGCTTCAAATCAAAGCTATTGTTTGGGTTGTCATCTCTGACAGTGTTTAAAAAGGAGCCTTTTTTATACTTTTTATATCCCTTTTTGCATTAAAATAAGCTTTTTACATTCAACTTCTGAAGTATTGCTCCGGTGTCAGTGAAATAGAAACTTTAATATTGCATTGAGTGGCCAACCTGTATCCAGCAGTCATTTTGTGTTTTATAAACCCACTCTGTCAGTCACGAGAGGCTCAGTGGAAATACGCCAAGTCCGAGTTTTGTCTCATGTCTAAACTGAAGGAGCTGAAATGCAGAAGCTGGTTATTCCTGGCGTGCAGCAAATCCTTTTGCTTGCTGTCTCTTTGAGCAACGAAGAATCTAAGGTGGTTTTGGCCTGGAGTAATGTGAACATTCGCTTAAAGACAGTGTCTAAAGTATCTCTTGAGAAGGAAAAAGAAGTTGTTGTTTTCTGGTTGTGCTGCAAAACCTCTGCGTTAGCTTTCGTATTCCTTTGCCACAGTCTTGCATTTTTATCAGTACATGTCCTTGGCCTTTTTCATGTGGGCTGGGAGCTGCTCTTCTAAAAATGCATAGTTCTGGCTATTTGCAGCTGTGAAATACGGATGGATTAAGATCTAAAAATACAGCGCATGGCCGTGTTTCTTTTTAGCTGCTTCAGTGTATGAGGTTCCTGCTGTTCAGACCACTCACATTTGGTGCATGTCAGTGTTGGTTCCAGGTTTTCAGGAAGATGGTATTCATTTAAATACCATAAACTTCACTTGGAGCAGTGGGGTCTGTTTAGGAGTAGAGTCTTGTCTGTAACTTCATTAGTTTTACAGGTGCTTAAAGTTACATTTGCTTTTTACCGTGGTAGATGTGTGTTGCAGATGGAATTGGGATTGTTTGTCTTCATGTCCTGCTTAAACCACGACACTTTAATGCTTTGGCATTTAGGTTTGAAGGGAGTTTATGTAAAATAAGTGGCTCTGCTCCTTATCAGCTTAAAAATCTATTACTTATAGTTAGCAGCTTTGAAAACACAGTGGATACTTGGTGCGTTAAAGCACAAGCTGCCGCTCTTGCACATGGTTTACCCTCCTCTCACGTTTCTGTGCCTGGATGTTTGACCCAGCTTGGGTTTCTCACCCCTTCCCACAGCCGAGTGGGAAATGGGCAGCTTTGACTCATCCATGGTATAAAAGCAGAGGCTCTACTTCAAGATGCAGGGGGGATAATTGGGAGGTAACACTTTGGCATGCTCATCAATCGGTGCTGCCATCGATCCGAAAGCTGCAGGATTTGGGGGCAGGAGCGCTGGTCATTCCAAGTATTCCTGTTTCTCATGTTTAGCTGTTTCTTCTTTCCTTCTGCTTCTAGAAAAGCTGCGACCTACTTTTCCAAATTATTTTGTTATGTAAGAGTCATACAATCAACTTACGTAACGCTGAGAGCAAAGGCTTTTTCCTGCTCTGCACTTTGTGTAGGCCTTGAGCAGCGGATGGTGGGGAAGTGATGGTCACTCCAGAGATCTGGGGCGCTGTGGCTCTCTCCTCCTCTGCTTATTAAATGGGATGATACCACCTTGTATAACTTCTATACACTGTTGGCAAGTAAATCCCTGCACGGCTTATGTCTTTCACGCAGCGTTCCTCTAAGCTTGTGAGCAATTTATGAGCAGCATCTGTAAGCTTCTGTCTCCAGGCATGTTCCCAGGTACAGTGGTGGTAAAAGACAAATCTACATGTCTCATAGGTTTTCTTGTGTTCCAGTAGTACCGTGAACAGGAAGCCATTCGCCTTTGCCTAAAGCATTTTCGTCAGCACAACTACACGGAGGCTTTCGAGTCGCTGCAGAAGAAAACCAAGATTGCTCTGGAGCACCCCATGTTGACAGACCTGCACGACAAGCTGGTGTTGAAGGGAGACTTCGATGCTTGTGAAGAGCTCATAGAGAAAGCTGTGAATGGTAAGAGATCCAGAGGGGTCTGGTGTGTTAGTTAGAAAAAGCATTGAGATGTTACTGCTTTGAATGTTGATAGACTTAGTACTTCCAGTGCATGTCTTGATGAAGAAAGGATGGGCTTCTTCACTCTTAGGAGTGAGAAACACTCTTAGGAAGGTATCCCTGCCCGTAGCAGGGGAGTTGGAACCCGATGCTCTTTAAGGTTCCTTGCAACCCAAACCATTCTGTGTTTAGTAGTAGCATAGTCCATGTGCTGTTTCATATCTAGCATGGTGTACTCTCAGCTTTTGGACTTGTGAGTATGCGTACGATGAAGGCTAAAAACTTAGCCATGAAATGTCTCATCGCTGCTACTTTTGGAGTCTCTTTCCCCCGGAGATGACACCATGGTGCACTTGAGGTAAAGATAAGCTCTTCATATAAGCATCTGGCGAGCTGAAGGAGGGCCTGTCTGTCACAAAAGTCACTGGAGTGGTGAGCAGGGTAGCGTCAGACTTCTCAGTAGTGATCTGTGCCGTGGTTTCTGATTGGAGCTTACAACCTAATTGGTGTTTCAGCAGTTTTCAGTGTTTGGATGAGAGTGCTGCCTTTGCTTATGTGGAAAACAGTCCTTGGAGAACGGTGTAGTTGTTACAGTGACCGGAGGCAGAGCTTGTTTTCCCTGCAGAACAGGAGCTTGGCAGCAGTTTTCATTGGAACATCTATTAATTTTTTACTTGGAAACTTTCAGCTCGGAAGCACCGTGTGTAAACACCTCTCAGCTCCTAAAATGGGGGATATGGACTTTCTGTTGATGGAATGCGATACAGAACGAGGTGGGCTGTTGTACTGAAGTGTCTCTCAAGCGATGTGCAGTGGTTTTGGATCGCGGTCTGATAAAACTGAGGTGTTCTTGGCTGTGGTGCAGTTGTTCTTTGTGGCATAAAGAGAGATCGTGTTTGATGCCACTGGAGTTAGGGGCTAAGTGGACCAATTCCATCGATGTCTGGCACTAGAGATGTTTCTTCTAGTTGTGGGCTAATCAGTCATTTTGTGATACCATTTGGGTAGGTGCCAACGTAGCTGCTTGACTCCATCAGTGTGGTTTGTATCGCTGAAGTTGGAAGTGGTTCTTGAGATCTGATAGAAATGACAGCTTGACAGCCAAGGTTTGTCTGCTGTGAAAATCCACCATCTTCCTTTGAATAAGCCGCATTCCTGGCTGTGTTCAAGGCCAGGTTGGGCGCAGGGGCTTGGAGCAAGCTGCTCTAGTGGAAGGTGTCCCTGCCCATGGCAGGGGGTTGGAACTGGATAAATGTTAAGGCCCCTTCTAACACAGAGCATTCTATGATACTATGAATAAGCTATTCCACTAAGCACAATGTCATGGAGTTTACCGCAACAGGTCATCAAAACCCGCAGTAAATGCCTTTCTACAGCTTTTGGCCTAAGGTTTCTTGACTCTCTAGATGAAACAGCTGAGCTCTGCCTTGCCCTGAGCTCCCTGAGCAGCTACAAGCGCTGAGACAGAGAGCTGCCAGCGTTCATCCTGCCCTCCTGAGACAGCGCAGCGGTGTTGGCTGGGCCGGCAGCGTGAGCAGCTTCCTGCAATGCAGCGGCTTTTTGGAGCTGGCAGCCTCCTCCCGAGGCCTGCAGGATGGGAGAGCAGCAGGGAGGGCTGGCTGGCTGGCTGCTCCTGCCTCTGCAGTGGCTCCCAAAGACAGGACTGCCGGGGGGGAGCTGGTGAGGCCACCAAGGTGAGGCAGGATCTGCTGCGAGCCGGAGCGGTACTGTGTGCTGATGGAGATGATTTTATCGATGTCTGCTGCCTCGGTTGGGGCTTAATCTTGTCAGTGCCTAGAGGCTGTCCTCTTTCTACTTCAGTGCAGGCTGTAGTAGAAACTAGTTCTCAAATGAAATGGCACTAGAAGCATGCTGAAAAGGTTCCCTTAAAAATGGACTTTTTGTTTTCTTGGCCACTACTGAAGTGAATGTTTGTGCCCTGATTTTTTTGTGCTGTTACATGTTAATTTCTTTTATTATTCAGTATAAACACACAGCATTTATTCTATCCAGCAGTTTTCCCCTAGGATTTGAAGTGTTTGTTTCCCATCCTATGGTAGGAGTGGGATTGCTGTCTGCAGTGCTCAGCTTTTCCACGTGTGGAAGTGCTGGCAAAGGACTTGGCAGGTAGAAAACCTCCTCTATTGGAAGGTGCCCCTGCCTGTGACAGGGGGTTGGAATGGGAAGTGCTTTAAGGTCCCTTCCAACGCAAGCCAGTCTGTGATTCCATGATTTCTAATAACAGACTGTGGATAACGTAGCAGGAGATTTTTCAGGTAGCATCATTGTGTGTTGTCACTGTTTCTGAGGGGCAGAATGATACACATGAGGATATTTATATGGCTTTCTTTCAATGTGGCATTGGGCTGGCTCAAGTTAAAGGTCAGTGCATGCATCTCCTGTTGCTCTGTTGGTCGTCCTGAATGATCCTTGCTTGTGGTTGAATACAAGAACCTTCCCCCAGCCTCCTGCAAGTCTTTGTACTGACTTCAGCTCTTGTACCCATTTATAGCTCTGTTGCCTCCCAGCAGCCTTTGGAGGAAGGTGCCGTCTATCCTGTGATACCAAAGCTGTATCCCATGTTCGCTTTAAGTTGACACAACTGCAGGTTTTACTAACTGGGTCAATCCTGCCCTTCCTCAGGACAGTGTGTCCCCTGTCCCCTCACTTGCTGGCACCAGTGCTTGCGCTGCCACATGGCAAACCAGGTCAGGGAGCTGAGCTGTGGTGGGGGAGAAGACAGGACAAACCTCTTCTGATGGCCACAAACTCCCTCAAACTGCGGCTGGAAAAGATTGAAGCTTTACAAGGGGACAGTTGAATGCAGCTGGTATTTAACAGCTGGATCCTTCTGTTTGGTAGGATGGGAATAGATGTTTTCAGCCTTCAACATAGCTTCTGCAGTACTGCTACCATCTGCTCCCTGTGGTCCTCCACGGTTAGCTGTCCTTCCGCAGCTCTGCGTCTCTCCAGCTCAGCACCCAGCATTTTACTGTTTTGCTGTCTTAGCATCTCCATAGCTTGCTGCTTAGTCTCTAAGGTGTGGGTGTTCTTACGACTGAGCTCCTCTCTGATGTGCTGTTTTCCCAGATTAACTTTAATCCTGTGTATGGTCCGTGTGGTGCAGTTGAAGTGTGGAGTTAATTGCGATACGCGTATCCTTGCAGGATCCCTGAAAGCATTCAGCGAGTGAACTGTTCTGCTACACGCAGGACATGAATATGTGAACTTGTGACCTCTGGCTGATCACAGTCCTCATTGCCTTAAAGAAACAGAAGTGCAGTGAGATGGACAGGGATCCTGCGCGCTCACTTCAGCCTAACCCATCTCTAGAGGCTGATGTTTGCAGCGCTGGGTATCTGTGAAGCGAAACGCACTGCATCTCTTCACAGGCTATTTCCGTAGGCTTAGTCATGGAGAGAAAGAGTAGGTGGTCAAGAATTAGTGCTAAGCAGAGAGCTAACTCCTGTTCTTTTGCATTGCTAATGCTGAACGCTGTCTTCCACCTCGCAGCACCAGATGATTTCTTTTGAGCGCTCGGTGGCAGGCAGCCACGCTCTTCCCGCAGATTCTTTTGACTTGTGCATTGCACTTAGAAAATGGGCAAATGGAAACTCTGGCAGCTGCCTGACTTCCTCTCAAAAAGGAGAAAGGTTCCCTAAATCTCAGCTGCTTCACAGACTCGCTTCAAATGCCGCACGTTTGGATTCATTCCTGTAGCTTTCAGATGGCCTTATATTATTGAAGGGGGGGAAAAAATCAGCTTAATATTCCTCCAAGAGGGGCTGTGCAGTGCAAATGACTCAGTTGAGCTGTTTGCAGCTCCTGTAGACATTGAAAGCTGCTTGGAATGGGTTGAAGATCTGCTGGCTTCATATTAGTATTCTAGGGACTGAGGTGTTGCTTCTGGCAGGTCTCCTGTCACTGTGTGATGTGTTTATCTGTTGACACATCAGCCCCATATGACAAGGAAGAGGTGGTGATGCACAGCCTGTGGGCCCGAGTGTCTCCAAAAACTTGGGATGCACGCACAGGAGCAGTTGTATTCTTCTGGAATAGCTCTAGACAGACATACATGCCTTCCAGTACTGAAGGGGGCTACAAGGATGCTGGAGAGGGACTCTTCATCAGGGACTGTAGTGATAGCACAAGGGGCGATGGGTTCAAACTGAAACAGGGGAAGTTGAAGGTTAGATATAAGGAAGAAGCTCTTTACTGTGCGGGTGCTGAGGCACTGGCACAGGGTGCCCAGAGAAGTTGTGAATGCTCCCTCCATGGCAGGATTCAAGGCCAGGTTGGACGGGGCTTGGAGCAACCTGGTCTGTTGTGAAGTGTCCTTGCCCATGGCAGGGGCTTGGAACTGGATGATCTTAAGGTCATTTCCAGCCTAAACCGTTCTATGATTCTCTATATAAAATAAGCTATATATACGCCTTAATTGTACTGTTAAATATGGTTAGATTCAGTTCTGAGAAAGTGTGGATGCTGGCTTGTTGCTCAGTGGGACTGGAATATATGGAAAGGAGAGGCTTTGCAGGAGACCCAGAGGCTTTGCAAGCGGATGCAAAACCAAGTAGATGGCAGGGTTTGTGTCAAAGCAGCGTGTCTTGTAGGGATTCGAGAGCAAACCTGATTTCTGTTAAGCAGAAATATTATGGCTTTGAGGCTGGAAAACCTGTGTGTATTTCCTTGTTGCTCCCACGCCTTGAGGAATCATTGAGTGATGGCTGGGGTTTTATCTGCTGTCAGGTTTGTTTTCTGCTTTTCTTTAGGAGGAGTTTGGTGACTGCAGAAACCCTCAGTCTCTTTGGGGGTTTTGGGTGCTTTTCTTTGATTCTAGGAATGTCTTAAACCCCAACACCCAGAATTCAAGGGCTGCCTGCCCACTCCAAAGTGTTCTCAGCCATTGGTAGTGAACAGATTTTAGGAATCCTGTCTAGAGATGCGTGTTTAAAAAGAAACTTAATACAGCTTTTACTTGTTCCTGAATGGCTTCGGCGAAATACATTTGTCTGTGGTGTTTATCCTAATCCTTTCTGGGTAACCTGTAATTCACAGACAAAATCAAGGCTTTGGTTATCAGGGAGGTGGAATTTACTGAGCTTTAACCACTGTGAACTCGATGTTGTTACATCCAAAATGCGTCACAACTTGTTGCGAAGGGCTTGAAAATAGCACAGAAGAAAAGCGCTGGGTTTGGCTGGGGTTTTGGAGAGTAAACACAGGACAATGAAATGAGAGCAAAGGAAAAGGCTTCCTTTAAAAGCTTCCACTTAACACTTTGTTTTCTATAGGAGCCTTGAGATTTAAACTGATTCTTTGGGAAGAGCTTGGCAAACCTGAGCAGGCCCACATCATCAGTGCCTCCAAAGCAGAAGCTTTGGAGACCTTTTGCTCTGCAGCGTTATCCTGGCAAGAAACATAAGTAATGCTCTAGGATAGGGCTGCCATCGGATGCAGGATCCACCTAGAAATCCACCTTCATTTCCCTGGTGGTGTCGGACAGGTGGTGATTCAGCTTCCAAACCAAGCTGCTGCTGGTTCGCAGTGCGAGTAGGATGGATGCGGAACTGCTCCCAGCAGAAAGAAACAGTTCTGGGAAGCAAGCTGGAGTCTTTCCAAACCAATGTCCCATGGAAGACAAGAAGCATTATTAAGAGGCTTGAAAGCACAGTAGGGGAGAAGTGTCATATCTTGACAAGTGCAGTCTGTGGGTGTGGAGCATGAGAGAGAGGTTAAATCACCCTTTCACATGGTATGGGGTGTAATTCATCCCTTTGAGCTATTTATGTCTGGTTATCTGTTGGCTGCCATAGGGATAAATACAGTTTTGCATTCTGTCTTGAAGACAGCAGATAACCAAAAGGCTGGAATTCTGTCTAGGTCTGTGGCTAGAAGAACCTGCCTGAGTCATAGACTCATGGGATGGTTGGGCTTGAAGGGACCTCAAAGCTCATCCAGTTCCAGCCCTCTGCCATGGGCAGGGAAGCCTCACACTTGGCCAGGTTGCTCCAACCTGGCCTTGAACACTGCCAAGGATGGGGCAGCCACTGCTTCTCTGGGCACCCAGCGCCTCAGCACCCTCACAGGGAAGACCTTTGTCCTTATATCCAACCTGAACTTCCTCAAGTGTGGGATTTCTTACAGCTCACACATTTGTTCTGTTGGAAGTTGGCTTTTCTGCATCAGAATTCACAAACTCTCAAGCTTAAAACCTCTCGCGTCTGGTCCCAACTTGGCAGATGCTGAAGAAGTGGGAGTTTGGAACCCTCCTCTTGCAACCAAAATAAACCACTTTCCTACCGACGTTGAACAGACCTTTGGCTTCCCTCAGTTACCTTGTGCTGGGAGAAAGATGCTTTTAGCTCGAAGGCAGGTGAAAGAAAAACCTGCTTTCCTAGATAGAGCATTGGATGCGCAAAGCTGAGTTTAGCAAAGTTGAAAGCAGTTTTGTGTTTTAACACCAAATTCAGCACATTTCAGGAGCTCTTGAGTGCCCTGGTTTTCCTATTAGAAGCTCTCTAAATAGAGGATTCATGTTCTCCCAGCAAGCACTTGCTGGCTTGGGTTTTAATTAAAACCTGGATTTTGGTCATGGCAAACTCCAGGATGCCAAGAAAACGCTTTAAAATATGATCTGAACGTTGTGTTTGTGCTTAACAAAGATTTTATTTTACCTTTTGTTAAATAAATAGGGATGTGTACAGGGAGGATTATTCCTTTTCTGTCTGTCTGCCTCCCAAGGGATTTTCTATAAATAAATAGAGGCATTGGTAATCTGTTAAATCGTTCCCTCAAAGCCACAATTACTGGGGTCGGAAGAACTACGAAGTATTAGATGCAGTTTGGTAACTTCTGTTTTCCTTTCTCTGCTCTGGAATGTAAGAGTGGTTCCTGAGCAAGTCTGCAGGGTAGTGTTGTACCAAAGAGCATGACTGTTGTGGTGGTGCTCTGGTCCTGGACGATGATCTGTTGGGTGTTAGGTGATTAAGGACCCCGGATTGCATCCTCCATCAGAGCAGTGTATGTGCAGTGTACTGTTTCAGTACAGAACAGTGTGAATCTATCATTTGAGTCCTCAATCTGCCTCTGTTAGTTGAACTGGATGTCTGAACTTCCTTTTTTTCCAGGTAATGCATAAATGTAGAATGTTTATTACAGGCTCAGAGAATGGTATGGGTGGAAGGGACCTTAAAGCTCATCCAGTTCCAGCCCCTGCCATGGGCAGGGACACCTTCCACTAGAGCAGGTTGCTCCAAGCCCCATCCAACCTGGCTTTGAACACTGCCAGGGATGGGGCAGCCACAGCTTCTCTGGGCACCGTGTGCCAGTGCCTCAGCACCCTCACAGGGAAGAGCTTCTTCCTTATATATAACCTAAATCTCTCCTCTTTCAGCTTAAAGCCATGAAGAACTTGTGTCTGGAGGCTGTGGGGTGGTTTTGGATGGGATATAGCCAGTGGGCAAGAGGCTGGCCATTAGTGGTCTAATAGTTTGTTGTGCCGGCAGAACATAAGGTAGGTTTAGCAGAGACATTTGGAGAACAATAGCAACAAGTTCCCCAAATGAAGCCCTTCCCAGACTGAAGAGCAGCCCCAGAGAACGTGGGTGCTATGAATCTCCTTCTCAAAGGATTAACGTTGATGTGATATTCTGGTAGCATGTAACCAGAATTAGGAGCTGCCTCTTGACGCTGCGGAGATGAAATGTGGTAGGTGTACAGAGGGAAGGAGACAAGAGAGCTTGGATAGTGCTGGAGTTACTGCTTCATACAGAGGTGCTGCAATTGGTGTATCTGGCCACTGACCTAAAGCATCTTCTGCTTCTCCTCTTGCTTAAGTCTGAAGAGAATGTAAACTATTAGTTTGCTTCTCATCCAGGGCTTGGTGTTGTCCCATATCATAGCATTTAAATAATCTGCTTTGCTGCCCTTTTCTTAGCTGAAGCTCCAGAGATGATGCCTGACCGTTTTAACTTAACATGTACTCAAATGGTTGAATTTTACATGCACTGGCGACTTCCCTTGTGCTTAAATAAAGGGGAGGGATTCTATTCTGCATTAAATACACTGCACAGGGGATTTGTAGACAACTGGCATAACCTGGCAGGCAAAGTGAGGAGTATTCTTTTTATTTTAGTGCTTACACATTTAGTTCAGTAACAAGTTTAACAAACTAACTGATATATAGAGAGAATTTGCTTCAAATGAAGGGTTTGGAGTAGCGTTCTCGGTTCAGGTAGGCTGAAGTTACCTGCATTAAAAGTGATTCTGCTATAATGAAAGTATAAATCATAGAATCACAGAATGGTTTGGGTTGGAATGGACCTTAAAGCTCATCCAGTTCCAACCCCTGCCACAGGCAGGGACACCTTCCACTAGAGCAGCTTGCTACAAGCCTCATCCAACCTGGCCTTGAACACTGCCAGGGATGGGGCAGCCACAGCTTCTCTGGGCACCCTGTGCCAGCGCCTCAGCACCCTCACAGGGAAGAGCTTCTGCCTCATATCTCATCTGAACGTCTCCTGTTCAATTTGAACCCTTCACCCCTTGTCCTCTCACTGCAGTCCCTGATGAAGAGTCCTTCTCCATCATCCCTGTAGCCCCTTTCAGATGCTGGAAGGCTGCTCTGAGGTCTCCACGCAGCTTCTCTTGTCCAGGCTGAACAGCCCCAACTTTCTCAGCCTATGTTCATAAACGTTTCACAAAGCATAACTTGTGTTTTGCAGATGGCTTATTCAATCAGTATATCAGTCAACAAGAATACAAACCTCGCTGGGGGCAGATCATCCCCAAAAGCACCAAAGGTAAGGACTCCTCTTAAGAAATAACTCATGCATTGCCAGTTCTGTCTTGTACCTTTGAGGATGTTGAGTAAGAAAATAAGGCAAGAAAGCCTCCTTTAGGACAGGGAGTGGTTTCCTCTATGAAAAACTTGCATTGCTCTATGAAGTTGGTGAAATGCAGCCTGGTTTCTGGTTGAATAAGGAACACTAAGGAGCAGTAGCTGTAAGTTCAAGGATAGCTAATCAGTTCAGAACCTAATCTCGGAATATAGGTTAAGCATGAGAGCAGTTACCTGTGTGACTGGATTGAACACGTGGAGTCAGCTTGAATGTACAGCAAAGAGTGGCAAATAAATACATTATCTTAAGTGGGAGTATTTGAAGTTAGATGCATCTTTTGAAGTCCTGGTTTGTTACACAGTTAACCTAAACTGCACAGTCTCTTTCCGTTGCTTTTTGCCTTGGAAAAAAGCAATGGGAAGAGGAGATTCTTAGCAGCAGCCGTGAGTACAGAAATCATTGTCATACAGCACATGTAGGTTTCCAGGTGTGACAGCACCCAAACCTCTTGGGAAGGGTTATCTATGAGTGCCGACAGAATGTGGGTTATCATCCTAATTTTGCTTCCCATAGATGACACCTGTCCTGAATGCTTAAGATACCTAAAGTGGTTGGAAAGCTGCTTTAATGGGATTGTTGGAATTCCCTTCTATGTGAGAATAAGTAATTAGCGCAGAGCTATATCTACACTGTTACCTCTTTGCTTCCATCCATGGGTACATACCCTGTCCTTTGAGTGTCTGGTCTCACTGCTCAGCTTTCAGGCAGCTCTCAGCTGGGGAAAGATGGAAGGAGGGCAAAAGGTTGTCTGTGTCCTCGCAGCTGGAGAGCTGCAAAGGTAGCTCAGACCTCATTTGTGCAGACCTGCATGCTTCAGGAGCTCGCAGGCTCCTTTCCAAGGCTCTTGGAATCACAGCAGAGCGCTGAACTCACTTTAGCTCTCTGTACTGTCAGTCACCAGGTAATTCAGTATAAAGCTCCACACTTTCACAATGCCCAGAAGTATTTTCCCTGGGAAAAGTGTTGTGCTAATGCTTAAAGAATGGTGAGTTATTAAGTTACTCAGCTTCCTTCTGGATGGTATTTAGGCCATATGTGAGGTTGTAGCTTTGATTTTGAAGTCTTCTAATGGCAAACTCTCCCTTCCCTCTTTGTTAAAGGTGATGGAGAAGACAGCCGACCGGGGATGAGAGGTGGCCATCAGATGGTTATAGATGTTCAGACAGGTGAGCAGTTGTTACGTTGGTTATTTGATCAGCCATTTTTCATCTAAATATGCAAATATGTTTTTCTTCAGAGGCTGTTTCAACTTCAGGTTTTGAGGAAAACCAAAAGGACTTCCTAATCGCTGGATTAAATCCTCTGCTTTCCCTCTGGAGCTATACTCCAGCTGCCATTCCCAACCCCCTTCCTCCTGTTAGTTCTCTGTTACACCTTAGTCATTGTCTTGACTCAACCAAGAAACCAAGAACAATTGGTTTTAATTTGCTGTCCCTCCTACCCTCTTTGAGCAGGAGCTTAAACAAGAGAAGAGGAAATAGGGACAATGATTTCCTTTATCTGCTATGTACTATGCTCTCTGCAATAATGCTCAACAATAGATCTGATGTGTTGAAACATGCCTTGGAGTGGCTTTAGATTTCTACACTGTGCAAGAAACACTGTGTTAAATATAAGTTGTTAAACATTTTTCTACCAGCCCGTTTCCTTACTATGTTAGAGAGTGGTTCAGCCTCAGAGAGCCAGCAGAGAAAAGAAAGGGAATTGTGTATGTGTGTGTAACAGCTCCTGGGATTGTTGTTCCCCATAATTTCCTTTATCTTGCTATTATTTAATCAGATTTCTGTGGTATGTCTTAGAATCATAGAACGGTTTGGGTTGGAAAGGACCTTAAGATCATCCAGTTCCAATCCTCTGCCGTGGGCAGGGACACGTCACACTAGGTCATGTCACCCAAGGCTCTGTCCAACCTGGCCTTGAACGCTGCCAGGGATGGAGCATTTACCACTTCTCTGGGCACCCTGTGCCAGCGCCTCAGCACCCTCACAGTAAAGAACTTCTTCCTTATATCCAACCTGAACTTCCTCCGTTTCAGTTTGAACCCATCACCCCTTGTCCTATTGCTACAGTCCCTAATGAAGAGTCCCTCTCCAGCACCCTTGTAGCCCCCTTCACTCCTTATTAAACTAAGGAATGCATCTGCCTGCATCTCTGCTAAGTAAATAACTGTATGAGTAAAAGGATTGTTCTCAGGGAAGGAGAAACAAGATCAAGGGGTGAGCAGCAGAGAAGGATACAGGCTGGCATTGAGAGAGTTGGCAACAAATTGCCATGCCCGTATCTGTTGTGGTCATATGGATGGGGAGTGAAGCATGTGACGGGATCGTCCCTTCAGGACTAATTTGCTAAGTCACAGTGACCAAGCAGAAAAGCAGCAGTAGCTGCAGTCCTTGGCTTTTACTCAGCGTGTAGTTACCGCTCTGGAGGAAGCACTTGAGTTATTTTGTCTACGAAAGCAAACTGGGTTTTTTCTCCTTTTGGTGGAAGGGGTTTGAGGCTCATTAGAATAAACGGCTGCTGGAGCAGTGCAGGGGTTTGCCTACAAAGGAAGCTGGGGACGCTCCCTAGTGGCATCAGCGGATACAAGTACCCGGTGCCTGTTTGACGAGAAACAGGACACTTGTCAAACTGGGAACGGTGTAAACCTCCTGAAAACAAGATCGTCATGGTAGTGTGAGGCTTCATGTCCACTCCTGTTGGCTTAAGTCTGAGTTAAGTGTATTATCTCTGCCTTTGACTCCAGTTTTCACTCTGCTTTAACAAGGCAGCTGAAAGCATCAATATTTCTTGCCCAGAACTGGCTGGAGAGCACCTGCTGAAGTAGTGTCACAGTGTGGGAGAACTGCACCTCCTTCTGTCCCACCACTCCTTCCTTCCTGCAGCTCTAGCCACTGGTGGCTGAATGCCTTCAGAAGGGTTCTCTGGGGGTTATATGGAAGTTGCTCTTAGTTTTACTTCCAGGCTCACTGTGGCTTGTAAAAGCCTTAATTTCAAAAACATTATCGCTTTTGCCATTCAGTTTGGCTCATGACAGGCCAGGGGAAGTTCGTGGTGCTGTTCTTAAAAGCAGCTGTTGCTGATCACTTGACTTGAGTTTTCCTTTTGAACACAGGGAGTATGTAATGAGACTGTGGGAATTCAGCCAGTTATGTCAGGATGTGTTTTACAGACTGGAGCTGTGAAGCTCCCTGGTTAACCTGTAGCAGATCTAATGTCAATGGAAAAAAGAGCAGTGGAGTACTCTATCCTTCAAAGGCATCCTTCCTTCCTTATAGAATCACAGAATGGTTTGGGTTGGAAGGGACCTTAAAGCTCATCCAGTTCCAACCCCTGCCACAGGCAGGGACACCTTCCACTAGAGCAGCTTGCTCGAAGCCCCTGTGTCCAACCTGGCCTTGAACACTGCCAGGGATGGGGCAGCCACAGCTTCTCTGGGCACCCTGTGCCAGCACCTCAGCACCCTCACAGGGAACAGCTTCTGCCTCAGAGCTCATCTCAGTCTCCCCTCTGGCAGGTTAAAGCCATTCCCCTTGGCCTGTCCCTGCAGGCCCTTGTCCAAAGCTCCTCTCCAGCTTTCCTGCAGCCCCTTTAGGCACTGGAGCTGCTCTAAGGTCTCCCCTTAAGGAGCCTTCTTTTGTCCAGGCTGCCCCAGCCCAGCTCTCTCAGCCTGGCTCCAGAGCAGAGCTGCTTCAACCCTCGCAGCAGCTCCATGTTCTCCTCTGGGCTCACTCCAGCAGCTCCACTTCCCTCTTGTACTGGAGGCCTCAGAGTTGGACACAGGACTGGGGGGTGGAGGGTACTCGCACCCACGCACTTGAGTTGTTTCTTTCAACTCAACAGAAGTCTTTGGTAACTGAACAAGAGTGTGCTCACTTTGTGCTTTGGGTTAGAGGGGTGAGGTCCTTTTCAAACATGAATATCTTCTTCTTCAGTTGATCAGAAGTGAAATGGAACACCAAAATCATACACATAGGGAGGTCCTGAAGTTTCATATCGCACAGAATAAGTGTTGGAAGCCAATAGTATTCTCTGTTGTCCAGACCTGCTGTAGCTATAACTGATCTGTGAACAGCTTTGCTTTTTGATTAATCTCAAGGAAATATTAACCAGTTATTACTGACTACAGGAGTCTAAGTTCATTTTGAACTTACTCAGAACAAATAAGTTGGGTGGTGATAGCGAGCCTGCTGGATACACGTGTTAGTGGTGGGATAAAGGTACGTGTTGGTAGCAGTTGAGATAGATCTGAAGCTACTGATAGTGTGTTAAGTCACTGAGACTCTGTCTGTAGGTTTCACATAGAATGTAGCTTAACTGCATCCAAACTGCCTTTTCGTATGTTTTGTCTTCCAGTTCGGGTAGGCTAAAGTAACTGCAAGAGCAATTCTGGGATCTGTGCTGCCAGCAAGTAACTTGTGCTGTTGCTCATTTCCATCTGATGTTCGCACCCTTAGTGCCTGCTGCAGCTGTCTTAAGTGTAGTCATCTCTGCTTTACAGAGCTCTGAAAGCAGTTTGGAATGAATGTGTTGGGCATTTCGGGATACAGAACTGTGAATGCAGCCTGAGATGTTTATATATAAAAGGAGTTACTGAGTCTTCCATGCTTTTGATCATATTAACACTGGGACTGGAATGATGCTGATGGCAGAATTAGGATGATTTTGGGATGCTTATGCAGAAACATTTACCAAGAGGCATTCCTGGTTATAGTTGGAAACCACTCGTATGTACTTTAAAGCTTTCGCTGTAAATGAAAACGGAAGCTTTATGTTGTTTCTGCTTTTTCCTGCCAGGTGCGTGTCTGTATGTGGTTGTCCATTTGGGAGGCTGAGGGTTTTCTGCCCTTTTCTACAAGGAAAGGGAAGTATTTGCCTGGTCTCAACCCATGGATTAAACCGAAAGTGAAACCAACCCCAAACTACGCAGGAGCACACTGTGTTAAGTGTGCTGAATGTCAGTCATGAAAACCTACTCTGCTGTTTATGTAGGCTCTGGTGAAATACTCCAGCAGTAAATGTTGGCTTGTGTGTAATACTGTGTTCCCTGATGCATTAAGGCCTAATGCAGTTTTGGATGAGGATGCAGGCATCTAGCACTGGTACATTGATTAAAACCACGTTGATTGTGCCCTCTCAGACCTTTATAATTGAGATGTGCATGCATTTCAAAATACTAATGCTTATTCTGGAAGAAAGTGGGAATAGGGACTGCCAAATTCCAGTTCTAAGGAATAATGTTAGTGCTTTAGAGGAATGTGTGTACTGTGTTGCAGAGATCTGGTTTTATAATTCCGTAGTTAATGTGGAATTGATCTTCTCTGCTCTTACAGGGCAGATACTTCTTCCTTGTATCCACCATGAGCTTGCCCTATTTCAGTTTGAGCCCATAAACACCAGCTAAGCAACCAGGATGACTTTTCGTCTGCATTTCTCTTCTCTTTGGAAAGAGAAACATGTTTTGAAGGAAAACATGAGTGAAATGGTCTGTATTGATGTTACCTTTGTTCACTCACTGATGTGAAGCTCTTCTGTCATTTTAGTTGTACATCATTTTGCTTTTCCTTTCTCAGAAGGCAATTGTGCTTATTTCATTCTATTAGATAAGTGCCAACAAATCTAAGTTGGGAGCAGTGGGAGATGCAGAGCAGTGGGCGCAGTGTGCCCATAGTATATGCCAGCAACATAGTGGAAATGACGAGCCTGGCTCATAAGCAGCATGGAAAGATGAAAGCAGCAGACATGAAGGATGCTGTTTTGCCTGAGGAAAAAACAGTGTTATCCATAAGATACTTAAAGACAGGACTTGTGTACAAGATGAAGAGATCTCTGAAACAAAACACAGATGGCTTCTGAGCTCTGAAACGCAAACAGCTGCTGAATCCTGGAGGTTACTCAACTTCATGGTGCTTTCACATTTGAGAGGAAGAGTGTATGCCTGGAAAAGCTTATATCCAGCCACCATCTACACTGAACTGTGGTGTGATACCTGAAGAAAATCTAAGGTGTGGCTTTATAGTTGTGTTCTAAGTGCTCCTTAGAAAGTGGCTGATGCTGCTGTGGATAACTGTATCTGTGGTTACTACATGGGGAAATGATGTCCTTCTGCAGAAGGCTTTTAACTTACACCTAGATAGTAGGACAAAACCACCCTAGAAGTGTACCTTATATTATAGAATCACAGCCTGGTTTGTGTTGGGGTGGATCTTAAAGCTCTTCCAGTTCCAACCCCCTACCATCGGCAGGGACACCTTTCTCTAGAGCAGGTTGCTCCAAGCCCTGTCCAGCCTGGCCTTGAAGCCTGGATGACTGGTAGGAGACTGAACGTGGGATGCAGTACCTTTGGGCAATAGTGTGGGCTGGGGACTGACTGCATGGAAAGAGGATTTGCAGGGTGGGAGACTGCTCCATGTCCTTGTGGCAGTGAAGGCCAACCTTCTCCTAGGCTGCATTAGCAGAAGTACACCCAGGAGGTTAAGGAGATGGATAATGTGGCTTCAAGCATGAAACAGAGGAACATCTGGAGTGCTGTGCTCAGTGTGGGCTCTCTGGTACAGTAAGAATGTTGCCAGTCTGAAGGTGAGCCCAGTGAAGGGCCACCAAGGTAGGCAGGGGCTGGTGGGGAGCACATGACATATGGGGAGATGCTTATGGAGGTGGTTTTGTTCAGCATGTAGAAGAAAAGCCCTCCTTCCTGTACCCATGGAAGGAGCTCAGAGCTGTCTTCAACTAGCTGGTGGGAGAGCATGGAGAAGGATGGCTGGGCTTGTTCTGGGTGGTGAAGACGGGTAGGATGAAGGGCAATGGATTACTTGCAGCAAGGGAAATTCCACTTAGACATTAGGAAGAATAATCAGCCATTGGAGCAGGGATCCAGAGCCTGAAATATCCATCTTTGGAGATACTGAAAGTGTACCTGGATACTTCCCCATGCACCCTGGTCTGTTGCTGTAGTTTAGCTCTACCGTGAGGGGTTTGGAAGATGACTGATGGACTGAGTGACTTGCAGAGGTGTTTTAGGTCCTTAATTCTTTCACAGGCATGTTAAATTTGTCACCAGGATTGGAGTGTGTTCATTGTACCTATCTATTAGGAGGTAAAACCCAAGATGCTCAGTCTTATCAAGCATCTATTATCAGCCTGGCTTCAGCAGTTTGCTGTGGAACACCCATTGGATGATGAGAGACACCCACTGAAGCAGAATCCCACCAAGGATCCCACCATGCGGAGAAGATGGAGTGAACAGGAGTTAGAAAAGCTGACTTGGAGAACATGTGAACCCGGGCTGAAACTACTCCAGGATTTTGGTAGTGAACAGGGATTGGAGAAGGCTGCTTTGCGTTCTCTTCTGAAAAGGAGAAGTTAAGGAGAGGTTGACAGGAAATAGGTTAATTTTTGGGAACATAAGTTCTCTAATGATGTGAGGAATGCTCTTGCACCTTCTGGGCTTCCAGAAGTAAGGGAAGAAAAGAATTCAGACATTGTAAATACATTTTAGGCTGAGCAAGCAGTTTAGAAATAGTCACAAGAGCATCTTTAATTCAAAGTGTTGAATTTGTGTTCAAAAATAAATGTAGAAGAGATAAGGTTAAGATGCTGGAGAAGGAATTGGAGTTCCTAAATGTAGCTGGTAAAAGCTGTGGGTAAATATAACCACTTTCATATTTTTCTTGTTGCCTTGCAGGTAGGATTGAAAATCCTTCTGCTCTGTCCCTAAAGCAGAATGGAGGTTTGCTTTAATAAAGCAGCATCAATATTGCTGTGTTAAATATTGCTGGGGTACAAAGAAAGAATCCTTCCCTCTGCCAGAGCAAGATGCCCTGCTTGCATCTTCAGTTCCCCAGTGCTACTGAAGTAGAAATAGTTCTGTTGATGTGAGACTGTTGTGCTCTCCTCCTGCTGCCTGGAAGTTTGTGGTCTCTTCCCTGCATCTTCTTCGGGTATTGCGTGCAGGGTGAAAAATAACCTTAGAATCATCATAGAATCCCAGCCTGGTTTCTGTTGGAAGGGACCTTAAAGCTCATCCAGTTCTAATCACGGGCAGGGACACCTTCCGTAGAGCAGGTTGCTCCAAGCCACTGTGTCCAGCCTGCCCTTGAACACTGCCAGGGATGGGGCAGCCACAGCTTCTCTGGGCACCCTGTGCCAGTGCCTCAGCACCCTCACAGGGAAGAGCTTCTGCCTAAGAGCTCATCTCAGTCTCCCCTCTGGCAGGTTAAAGCCATTCCCCTTTGCCTGTCCCTACAGACCCTTGTCCAAAGCCCCTCTCCAGGCTTCCCTCCGTGTAAAATCTGAATTAGATGGAGCACAATGTGTGATGCTGGTTGGGGAGCAAAGTGAAGTTTGACTTTAAAACAAAACAAAACCCCCCAAAACCCAGAAAGTCACCAAACTATTCTCCTTGTACCACGAGAGAACAATTGCAAGTTTAAACCCCATGATAAATGATTTTCTTGACATGACCAGGAGATGCATTTGTGCACTAAGAAATGTGCCTTTAAAACCACAAACCCTCTTATAGAAATATGTATATTGTTCTGTTACTGCATCATAAGACTAAAAAATGAGTCATTCTGAGTCTGGGTCCTGATGGAGCTTGTCTTTCATCCGAACTACAGTTTTCCATCAGGCTGAAGCCCAAGTTTGGCACGCTGTTCATGGCACTCGTGTTATCGCTGTTGCTGTCAGGCTCTAGGGATGCTCGCGGTTTACGCTCGCTGTAGGTTTGGACTCCTCTTTCAGCACTTCCATGCTCTTGAATTTTGTCAGCTCCCTTTAGGTAACTTTCAAAACTGAGAGTTTTCATCAGATTCATTCAGGTTTGCTATTAAATTTCATGTGAGACTACAAAGCCTTCACAGGCAGGCATGAAGTTTGGCAAGGCCCCAGTAGGATACGTCGCTTGGTGCCAAATCCTTTCTTTTCCCCGGCTATCAATGAAGCTGTTGTGGTAATGTGGGTTTTGTGAGCTGTGAGAATTTATGTGCACAAAGGGACCTGCTCTTTGCAGGGAACACTGGGAGCCCTGAGTCCAGGAGGAAGGGTAATTAAAGTTAATGAACCAGGGTAACCTTTCCATGGTGATGACCACTATCCTGATGGTAGGTAAGGGTCAGGGACTATTCCCATTTTATGCTCATGCTTCTAACTCTACTCTTTAATTGGGGTTGGATTAGAAATTGGCTGTTACCTCCCTAATACAAGTGGTTTGTGGATTTTAAAGGGAGTTTTTCAACGCTCTACAAGTCTTCAGTGGCTTGTTCTTCTTGGACTCGGCTTTGTGTTGTGTTTAAACGCAGTCTAAAAGCCAAGTATTTTTAGCATTTGAGACCAGATAATGATGTTTCTATAACAGGAGCAGCTTTAGTTATCTCTCCGTGTCAGGGCTGAGATTCCTTCCTTAAATGCTTCCCGTGTTCAGAGGCTTCATCTGGTTTTATCAGTGACTCTGAGGAGCCTTAGAACTTGCTGTGCACGGCGCAGTTGTGGGTTCAAGGTGTCAGGCTCTGAAGATAGGCCTGACTTAAATCTCTGACTCTTCTACTTCCTTGCTTTTGTGGCATCAGGTAAGTTACTTTAGGCAAGGCATATATTTCCCTTGAAGAGAACTTCATAGCTGAAGTGAGCTTTTCTATCTAAGGGATAGACTAAACAGCAAAGCTTTGCTGCTGCTCTCTCTGAAGTGTTTCTAATGTAGCGATCTTGCACCAAACTGGGTGCAAGCTGAGCTGTCACTGATAGACTGCAATGCACAGTATCCAAAATGATAACTATTGTTCTGTCTTGACTGTTAGCCAGGAGGCTGTGGGTTTGATTGTAAATGTAGAAGCAGCAAATGACCCCTTGAGAATTGGCTGGTCATCAATCCCAGCAACTTCCTTTACTTAACCAAACCATGTTTCTTTGTCCTGGTGACTGGTTCCATTCAAAGTAAGAATAAGTTTCAGTTTCTCTTTGGTTTGTCTTAAAACAGGTCAATACCTCCCAAACACCTGGGGCATCTTGTAACAATAAAATCAATGTGTTCTTTCTTTTTATTTCTAGAAACTGTCTATTTGTTTGGTGGCTGGGATGGAACTCAGGATCTGGCTGACTTCTGGGCGTACAGTGTGAAGGAAAACCAGTGGACCTGTATATCCAGGGATACTGAGAAAGAGGTAAGTTCTGCCAGCATCCTGTTGTTAATATATGAATCATTGCACGGAAAGATGCTGTGCTGGAAGGGCTTGTATTGATGTATAACACGCAGTGAGAGCCACAGAATACAGACCCTTGAGTTCTGAAGGCTTCTGAAATGCTGACATGGGGAAAATATGAATGTGAAGTGTTGAGATGACTGGAGGGGAAAGGTTTATTTCTCAAGAGTAGGTCGATGGGCCAAGAATCACTTCACTGAGCAGAACTCGAGGTAAATAATTTGGTAGGGACTGAACACACAGACTTGCTGATCAACATTTCAGACCTGATGCTGGTGTCGAGCTTCAGAAACAAATTGGTTATTTCTTTTCTTTAATCTCCTGTCAAAAAGGAGGAGAAATGGACAACCAACAGCTGGAAGTCTCTAGAGTAGCTGCCAGAGGCCACACAATCCCAAGAGCTTTTGTGCTATTCATTTGTGCCCTTTTCCTTGGCCTGTTTTGCTCAGTGTTTGACGTATGAGCCCTCTGAAATGAAGGTAGCTGGGGTTAGAGGAGGTAACCAAAAGAAGGTCCAAGACCTTTGCCTTGTGTAATTCATTTTGCTGTACACAGTGAAATGTTAAAGTTCTATGTGGTTATTGTGTTTAGAGTTCTTCCTTCAAGTGCGTAACTTCACGAGCTTCATGCAGCCTCTTCTTGAAGGCATGAGAAGTTGGAGATTCCACCACTCTGCGACAAATTCAGCACCTGATTTCCTCAACTCCTTGCAAAGTCTCAACCCACCTTATTTCCCACTTGTATTCTTCCAGTTTCTTGTCACAACTGATTCATGAGCTTCTGTCCCAGGTTAAATGACACTTCAATATTGCCATTTTTTTCCTGGCAAAGGTGGTTAGAGGTTGTAATCAAGTAGGACACATAGCCTGAGCTGAAGAAGTCTCCCAGTAAGGCACTTCCTGTAGCCTTCAAACCTCTGTGTGTGTGTCGTGCACTTACTGAATGTGACATCCTTTACAAAATGGGCAATAACAAAACTGAGCTGACATTCCAGTTTCCATCATAATAGAGCTGTATGAAAGTAAAATTGTCCTTTCATTTCATACCTTTGGAAGTTGGTTTTAGTCTCATTTTAACTTGTTTTTTTACTCTTAGTCCTTTCATCATTGCTTGTGACTACTTTATAGGGTCATAGAATGGTTTGGGTTGAAAGGGACCTTAAAGGTCATCCAGTTTCAACCCCCTCCCACGGGCAGGGACACCTTCTTGTGTTTAGTGGTACAATGCTGAAGGTGGGTTTAGCCTTCAAGGCTCCAGTCCCCATTTTGTTGCCCCTGTTTGTTGTGAACCATGGGTTTTCCTATTTTCCTCACTGTTTACTCAGTAGGTAACCTATTTTTAAGATAAGGAGGGGTGTGTGAGTGACAGAATACCAAGTGGAAATTGGGACTCATCCCTTTTCTCAACTGTATGGTAAAGATGAACAGCTGGACCTTCCTTTCCTTTGCCTCCCTGTATGAGGAGGCTGGGAAAGTGAAGAGCAGGTATAGAAAAGGTGGCACAACAATTGTCTCTTCTTTTACTTCTTGCTCTGTAGCCACTTAGTGTGTGCATTTGTCTGGCTCGGGACACAGTGAAATAGGGCCTGCTGTCAAAGAGGTGTTAACCACGTTTTCTTCCTGCACAAATCACTGTGGGTAGTTCTAGTGTTTAAGGGATTGATTTCCTTGCTGGGATCCTGACACATCCAGTTGGGCTTTCGTAAAGCTTGGGAGGCCTGGCTGAGATGCAAGGCATCAGCAGTGCCAGCAGCAGGGTGTGTTTGCTCTTGGAGTTCTTCCTGTCTGGCTTTAGCAGGGTGACACTGGGATGCGAGAAAGAAGGAATGTGTAAAGGAGGGCTGCAGTGCAAGAGTTGGGTTGTTACAATGAAGTGGCAATAAAGAGATCTTGGAGGATAAAAAATACAGGGTGCATGGAAGGTCAGGAAAGGAAAGTGAGAAATGGGAAGAGCTTTGAGCTGAGAGGAAGCAAGACAGGGGAACTGGAAAAAATAGGGAGAGTGAGTTGCGTGTATGGGCAGTTTTGAAGCAGAGACCTGCTTAGTGGAGAAAGGTGCAAAGAAACGTGTGTGGCTTTGGAAAGGAGACCTAGAAGGACTTTCTGCATGGATATAGTCTACAGTGGTGTTCAGAAGAAGAACCTAGCCCAGGGTGGTGGTGACTGAAGTGGGGAGCTGATCACTCTCTACAACTGCCTGAGAGGAGGATGGAGCCAGGAGGGGGCTGGGCTCTGCTCCCAAGGAACAAGGGATGGGACAAGAGGAAACGGCCTCAAGCTGCACCAGGGCAGGTTTAGAGGGAGATGAGGAACAATTCCTTCCCCAGAGGGTGCTCAGGCATTGGAAGAGGTGCCCAGGGCAGTGCTGGAGTCACCGTCCCTGGGAGTGTTCACACACCATGGAGACGAGGCCTCAGTGCCATGGGTTAGTGGTGGCCTTGGCAGTGCTGGGAATGGTTGGACTGGATGATCCAAAAGGTCTTTTCCAACCTGGCTGATTCTATAATTCTATGATTCTGCACTTGCAAACCAGCAAGTGGTTTTTTTCCTCTTCCTGAAGAGGTCTGGATAGAACCTGATGTAGAAATGGAAAAGGTCAATCTAAACATTGAGAAGTAAATTCAAACCCAAAGAGTCCAGATGTTTCTCTAATGGGGACATCAACTGCTCCCAAACAATTTGCTAAAAGGAAATGTCTGCTGACATGGAATTTGAAAAACTATTCAGAGTGGGTTCCAGTAGAACTTAGTCTTGGTTTTATGTTTGCTTGTGCTGGTTCTGCTTCTGGCTCTTTGTGTCTAATCCATCAGTGGCTGTGGCTCAGTCAGCCACTCAGTCAAGTTTGGACAAGAGCAGGATATGGGGAAAGTTGCATTTTACCCAGTGTTTTCATAGAGGTAACACACAGCAACACTTTTGGGATAAAGGTGCTGGGAGCTTCTGTTGCAATGTGTTACGAGAAGCTTGTGTGACCTTTTCAACAACCTCTGCTGCTGTTGTTGTTCTGAATTTGCCAACGAGCTGAAGAAACGGCTCTTTGTCTCCTGGAGTTAACAGTTAGACTACCAAAGCTTATTCTCCAGAGCTGTTTTATGGCAGGAACAAGTGCTCGCAGCACTGTTGGAGTAGCTGGTGACTTAAGAGTCTTCAGAGGGTCTAGAGGACTTGCTTGCAGTGTTGGACTGAACCTCCATTGTGCATACCATAAAGGACAAAGAGACTTGAATGAGAACTTCCTACCGCCCCTTCAGCATATGGATATGGCAAAGCTCCTCCAGTCACGGTCAAATCCTCCTTCTTCTCCAAGCTTGCATCTTTCTAAGGAGCTACACTCTGGAGCAGCTCCTGACCTTTCAGCTGTACCCACAGCTTTGCCCTCTGTGGGGTTCTCAAGTACGCAACAGCTCTGTGGCTCAGCTGGCATGAGGCGCAGCCAAAGCTTGTTTAGTCTAAGAGCCTGTACGGGTTTTCACCCTGAAGCAAGTGGAACATTCTGGCAAATGCTGTTGTCTCCAGGGTTTATCAGTGGTGGTAGATCAGAAGATCTTTTCAGGATTTGGGAATAAGTAGTTTTTGAGTAAATAAACGTTGTCATTCCTCGGGCATTTTGATCCCAGGCCAGTGTCAATGAATAGAGAAACTTGATGTATGTGTTTTGCTGTCTTAACATTTTGAGTTCCTAAGCAGCAACTTCCTGTCTTGAAGGCTAATTTAGTGAAATTCATAGAATCATGGAGTGGTTTGGGTTGGAAAGGACCTTAAGATCATCCAGTTCCAACTCCCTGTCATTGGGGAGGGACACTTCACCCTAGACCATGTCACCCAAGGCTCTGTCCAACCTGGCCTTGAACACTGCCAGGAATGGAGCATTCATAACATCCTTGAGCAACCCATTCCAGTGCCTCACCACCCTTACAGTAAAGAACTTCTTCCTTTTATCCAACCTGAACCTCCCCTGTTTCAGTTTGAACCCATCACCCCTTGTCCTGCAGTCCTTGATGAAGTGTCCCTCTCCAGCATCCATGTAGGTCCCCTTCAGACACTGGAAGCTGCTTTGGGGTTTCCACACAGCTTCTCTTCTACAGGCTGAACAGCCCCAGCCATTCAGTGCAGAAGTACACTTGGAGTGAACTGTTGGGCAGACTTTGCTTGGTGAAAATTCATAGTTGTGTGCCCTTAAAAATAGGGTTAAAATGCTGAGAGGTGTTGAGGCCTCTGGAGATCTGGCAAATGAGAATAAAGCAACGTAGTAGTTGGCGTATTTTGTATGTCACTGGTATTCCTGTACCTTGTCTCAGTATTCCCTAGAGACATGAGGAGAGGTGCAGGCTCTCCCTTCAAGCAGTGTGTTGCTGCACAGATCGGTGTCTTCTAGGGTGTGTGTTCGTAACTGTGGTGTGTTGACTCATTTTGGCTTTTCTAGAGGAAAACCCTGCTCACAGACCAGCTCCTTGAAGGACATGGAAATCGTGTAAGTGGGTTAGGTTCAGGTGATGCTCTTTCTTCAGAACTCTTCAAGTGTTTCATGGCAAAGGTAGAAGTGAAGGGCTTGTCATGGTTAACCGCTTGAGAGGAGAAACCATTCCTCACAATGAAGTGTAGGTCAACAAGTACCTGCTGTTCAGCAGGTTCAAAACGATGCAGAGAATTGGTGTGTTGTGAGGTGACAGCTTGCTGCCAACACCAAGTGCTTTTCCAGGGTGCTGAAAGTAGAAGCTGACGAGTGTAGAAAGATCTCATAGGAGTGAGAGTCAGGGTGAATTTCACCTGCTATTGTGTTTCCAGTTCCATTTTCTGTGGTGTCTGCATGCATCTCTTTACATTTGTTGACAGGGGATGAGTTTAGCCAAAGCTGCCAACGTCACGTTACCACTTGATGCATCTATAAGCGTTTGTGACATCTATGACTGGGGTTTCTTTGGGTGTCATGCAGAAATATGTGAGCTTCTCTACGTAAAGCTTTTACCCTGTGCTGTTTGAAGTGTAGGAACTGAACTAGTCTCAGATATTGACTCCTTCCCACAGATGGTGGTAGAGTTTGGAAGACGCTTGTAGCAACTTGAGTGATTTTTGTTTCCAGTACTGTGGTGTTTATGGACTCGAGGTCTAATACACTGCCTGTGCCATGTCTTCCTTGTGAGTAGTTCCAGTTGTATGGATTCTCAGTTGTACGAGATGCCTGGTGCCACAAAAGCGCACAGGGAGAAAGTGCTGTCCCAGAATGCCTCCGAGAGCAACTTGGATGCTGCAGATACCCCTCGGAGCCAACTTCCTAAGTAGCGTAAATGCCTGCAAAAGGAGGAACATAGGAGGCAGATGCTGAAGGGAACCAAATGAAAAGTATTCCAGGCTGATCCTCAGTATCACATGCTAATGTTTTATTTTCCTCCCTCCTTAGTGGCATAAGGGGTTTCAACTGTTCCAGCCAGTATTCTTTCCCCAGGAGGTTAGAGGTAGACTTTGAGGTGCCTGACCGACTTCTTCAGGGATTGCCACATAGGCAGCCTACACCAAGAAGACCTTGTTGAGGGAGGAGTATCTCCATTATTACTATTATTATCATCATCATCATTGTTATTGATAACACTAATATAAATGTTTTTGGGAAGGTTTTCAGCTTTTCAAGGTCACTCTTTATTTGCTTGTGCTACTTTGTATGCCTAAGGAGCTCTGTCCCCTCCTTTACTTACCCTTTTTAACTTGTTCTTAAAGAAAATATCATCCCTATTTGCAAACAGCTCCGGGCCATTAGTTACTCAGTCCCATCACTGGTGCCTGTAGTTCTTGCTTCCAGTTTTATGCTGGAAGGCACAGGAAAGCAGCCAAACTTCAGTTATTTCTACCACCAGATGTTTCAGTGTGTGGAGATCCCTTTCCTCCACACATTGGTAGTGAATTTGGTCTCAGAAAGAAGGGAGTGCTTAAATAAGTACATTATGTTCTGAAGGCAGTCCTGGAGCTTGTATGCGCCAGTCTTTAGTTTATATGTGGATTTCCAAACTATCTGAAAGCCTTCAGATGCAAAGGGTGCAGCTCCTAAACTACTTTTACCCCTTGAACTAATGCATCATGCATAGATGATTTGTGGTGTTGAGTGCTGATAAAAATCACCGCTTCAGCTTGAGCTTGTGATGAGTTTACTGCTCTGATCCTCATCTGGAATGCAGCTTTATTTTACTTATATGGCTTTCTTAGGAAGTTACTGCATCATCCAGTTCCCTGTGAATTGCAGATGAGGCAGTGTACGGAGACACGCTGGAGTGGTTGTGAATGCAGCCCAGGGAAGACGACACATTATTCAAATGCTTAAAGCATTATGGGGTTTTTCAGGTAAGGATTGAGTGAAGCAATGGATATTGGTATAAGGAGCACTGATTTATATCCTTTGGGGTCTTAAAGACAAAGAAATACATACCTGTAAGGCAAAGGCCAGCTGGAATCCCTGGAGCCCTGCATTTCCCACTGAATGGATGTGGAAAAAGGACTTTAAAGAAACAGGGGAGTAGATGGGGGTAGAAGGAAAGATTATTCTCATGTCATCCAGGTGAAAGTGACTTCACACAAGGGGCTTTAAGGACAGGCCAAGGGGAATGGCTTTAACCTGCCAGAGGGGAGACTGAGATGAGCTCTTAGGCAGGAGCTCTTCCCTGTGAGGGTGCTGAGGTGCTGGCCCAGGGTGCCCAGAGAAGCTGTGGCTGCCCCATCCCTGGCAGTGTTCAAGGCCAGGTTGGACACAGGGGCTTGGAGCAACCTGCTCTAGTGGAAGGTGTCCCTGCCCATGGCAGGGGTTGGAGCTGGATGAGCTTTGAGGTCCATTCCAATCCATTCCATGATTCACACACGAGTCAACTCTGCCTTGGGAGTAGAGTAGTCTTTTATTTCAGCTAGGCTGTGAAAGACTTGCATTGCATTAACACTCCTCAAGCTGTACAAATACAGAAATCCCTAAAGAAATAGCAGTTATCCCAGTACGGTAGCATAGGGGAAGCATTCTCGAGTAGTATCATGGACAAATGCATATATAAATTGTCTGGATAATTACATGCTTGAAAGTGTAGTAGGTTTTGTGGACCTTGCTGCTAATAGTTTATTTCTACCGATGGGTTTTGGACATAATAAGGGCTTAAACTTTCTGGACCGTCTCAAGAGCATGTAGTGGCAGAACAGGTAGTGCACTGATAACATATCAAGTTTTCAGACCTGAAAGAGCTTCATATGCTTAATAGCACTTAATCTCTGAATTTTCTAGGGCATGTATGTGATGGGGATTTTACTGTTACTGGGCTTCAGGAGCTATTGGCTTCTAGTACTTGCACTGCCCTGTGCATACTTTGGTTTTAGTTCTCTTGTCTTTCTCAGCTCCTCCACATGTGATTGCTGCCATATGTTATGCTTGTCATAGAATCCCAGACTGGTTTGTGTTGGGAGGGACCTTAAAGCTCATCCACCTCCAACCCCTGCCACGGGCAGGGACACCTTCCACTAGAGCAGCTTGCTCCAAGCCCCTGTGTCCAACCTGGCCTTGAACACTGCCAGGGATGGGGCAGCCACAGCTTCTCTGGGCACCCTGTGCCAGCGCCTCAGCACTCTCACAGGGAAGAGCTTCTGCCTAAGAGCTCATCTAAATCTTCCTTCTTTCAGTTTAAAGCCATTCCCACTTGCCCTATCTCTTGTTGTCCTCCTATTACATGGAAGAGAAAGGTTAAGCCTGGCGCTTCCCACACCTCCAGTGAACATGCTTGCGCTGTGTCTTGGCTGATTTTCCTCTGTGTAGATCGTTGCAGTACTGAAGATGCTTTGTTTCTGCAACTGTGCCACAGCAGAGACGAGCCATGTGCTGCACTTGCAGTCATAGTGGATGTGGTTGCTGGAGCTGGATAACTAAATGATGTTCTGAGAGTAGCTGAAAGGTGAGAAACAAACCTCAGAAGATGCAGCTTTCATTACGTGTCTCTTAGTTCAATAGAAGGTATGGCAGTGTCCACAGTTGTGTTTTTTGTATGCCCAAACCACTGTGTTCTGATGTTTTCCTCTTGCCATGTTGCTGTAACAGCTAACAGAGGAAGCCTGCATTAAACGCAGTGTCTGTATCCCTCAGGTGCAATCCCATAGCCATGCCTTAGCCCAGGGGGACAAATTATACAGCCACTTTTATGACTTTCCAACACTTGGGTACAAACTACCCCTCTGTCACTTGCTGGAGGCTGTTTTCCTTTTCCCAGAGACGGCCTGTGGCTCTCAAAGCATTTAAACTTCTAATTTCATGTTTATCTATCACCAGCTTTTCATGGACAATTAATACAAGGAAATCTCCTTTCCAGCCTTCTGGCCTTGCTGCATCCTCATCTTTGTGGCTGAACAGTTTATAAATGACTAGTTAAAATGTCTTTTTTAGCCTGTTGATCCGAAGCTAGGCCCAAGAGTTTGCATCTATGGAAAAATCTCTTCTTGGCTGGCCCTTTGCTAGTCATTGTTCCTGGTAATGAGAGGACAGGGTGAACTTCTGATGCTTGCAGAAATGACCTCATTCAACATCCTGCAATTGTTAATGGGGTTAGTTAAATTCGGCACACGAGGGATGTTGTCCTCAGGGCCCATCTCTGGGAGCTGCTGAGAGCTCTGGTTCTGTGGTGGCTCGTCTGTTGTGTTTCATCAGTGGTACTGAAAGCAGAGCTCAGCAGCTGATGTGTGACAAAGCACCAACTTCGTTGTGAAATGGAAGAAGCTCTGGTTTTAGTCACAGGGCATCACTGGGTTTGCAGGTAGATCGTGGCTTTTGGTAGAAATGGCACAGTACTGATGCCCTTTCGCTGTGAGGTTGTCCTGCAGTAGGGTATTACTTCAGTGCTTCCCTTGGTTGCATTTCTAAGTGAATCACATAGGCTGGATGACTCATTTTGGACTGCAAACTGAAGCCTGGACAATGTTTTCATACATGTTCCTGCAGCCTTCTTCACATAGATGAAAGCATTATTTGCACACTTGAAGCTCTGGGAGGCTTTTTTCCCTTTTCCACTATACCACTTGCTTGCTTAGACGTTCTCTTGGTCATGGGATGCCTTGGTTTATTTACTGCAACATGAGACCCACCGTGTTACGCATTGCTGGGAGGCCTTGCTGATACCTTGGTGTGAGAGCACATAGCTCATAAATGACCCAGGATCATGGCTCCCTGTGCTGGCAGCAGCACAGGCATCAGTTGCCAAGGGTGTTTCTGCACTGTAGGTAAACTCATGCACCACAGCTGTCAAAAGCAGAGTATTGGTGCTTTAGGAAGTTCATGAGTGAATTCATAGGGCATGCTTTATTTCTTTGCAGGTGTATTCATCAGGGTTCATCAGAACCCAACTGATGATGTGCTGGGTCATTTCTTTATGAAAATACCCTGGGATTAGTTGTTGTTGCAGGCAGGTCTGCAGGGAGACTCATTTTTTACAGGTTATCTCATGGGAACAGAGCATTAAGAGCAGTAGAGTGTGGAGCATCTCTTCTTTTTCATAGCAGTGTTCATGTGCTGCACTGAGTCTGTGCTGTGATGAACCTGCACTGGTGCTTCTGGGAGCAGCTCTGCTCTGGAGCCAGGCTGAGAGAGCGGGGCTGGGTCAGCCTGAAGAAGAGAAGGCTCCTTAAGGGGAGACCTTAGAGCAGCTCCAGTGCCTAAAGGGGCTGCAGGAAACCTGGAGAGGGGCTTTGGACAAAGACAGGCTGGGAAAGTTGGGGCTGTTCAGTCTGGAGAAGAGAAGGCTGCATGGAGACCTCTGAGCAGCTTCCAGTGTCTGAAGGGGGCTGCAAGGATACTGGAGAGGGGCTCTTCATCAGGGACTGTAGTGATAGGACAGGGGGTGATGGGTTCAAACTGAAACAGGGGAAGTTCAGGTTTGATATAAGGGAGAGGCTCTTCCCTGTGAGGGTGCTGAGGTGCTGGCACAGGGTGCCCAGGGAAGCTGTGGCTGCCCCATTAGTGGCAGTGTTGAAGGCCAGGTTGGACACAGGGGCTTGGAGCAAGCTGCTCTAGTGGAAGGTGTCCCTGCCCGTGGCAGGGGTTGGAACTGGATGAGCTTTGAGTCCCTTCCAACGCAAACCAGTCTGTGATCCCGGAAGGATTGAGCAAACCGTAAGTTAAGTCCTATGTAGGACTTGAAGGGATGGCCCTTCATGGGGAGCCTATCGTAAGGATCATGTTGTTTGATCTCTGACCTTGATCAGTTGGCTTACAAGCTCATTGAACTGTCTTTCAGAAATAGACCACCGGGGTGTTTATTTTTTGCTTCCAGTCTAAGCAGGGAAAGTCTCTCTGTGAAGGTTCAGCTGGGGCCAGGAAGTATCAGCAGTGAGGAATTGGGACTATCCCAAACGCGTGCGGGCTTTTAGGAAGGATAAAAAGCCGCACTTCATCCTGTTTATTTCTGGTTTCCCACCTTCGAGAGAACTGTGTGCTAAAACCTGCCCCTGACTTTAATCTGCTCCATCATGGCTGAGTCAGATGCTCAGAAAGGACTTTGCAACTAAATCTGTCTGGTTACATTGCAATAGGAGGGTGCTCGTAAGCAGATTAGCCGTAGCTCAAACACTGTGTCAGCTGCCTGACCGCAGGCTGTCTTCCTTGTCTTACCTGTGGCTGCACATACTCAGGGCTTACTATTTGCAGATACTTGTTAGAAGCTTTCTGATATCCAAACCTAATACTTGTAAGACATGTAAGTGTTTTGTGTGACAAATGCTGTAGACCCATGGCATTCCAGTACTGGTCCTGGGGCGGTTTTAAACGTTGTGATTTTTAGCCAGGTTCTGATCTGTTTAATTGGCTTCCCAAAATGTTTATTGCCAAAACATATTAACTTGTATATTCTCAACGAATATTCTTTATAGCTGGTACAGCTGTAAAGGTATGTTGGAATATCTGTTATCTTTCATAGAGATGAGCAGGAGTATCTTACAGTGGAAACCTGTGGCTGCTGATGTGGTGTAGCTGGGAGCTTCTTGTGCTGCTTGCTGCTTTAAGCTTTTAAGGCAGGCTTGCAGAGTAATTGAATGAATGCAGTGTACATTTATCACCCAGAATATGTTTCCTGGAGCTAGCTCCCATCCTGTGTTCCAAGAAACATCTGAGAGCCCAGTTTAATCCTTTGCTGTGTGTACCCTATGTGACATTTAAAGGTTTCTAAGTCTATTGCTAGGGTTGTCAATTCATAGACATCAAATGACATGCACAGCAGTCGCCCGGAGAAGCTGTGGGACCCTGGCAGTGTTCAAGGCCAGGTTGGACTTGGAGCAAGCTGCTCTAGTGGAAGGTGTCCCTGCCCATGGCAGGGGTTGGAACTGGATGAGCTGTAAGGTCCCTTCCAACCCAAACCAGTCTGGGGTTTTGTGGTTCCTGCCATCATAAAGAGGAGGATAAAGTAGCTGGAATATGCTCTTTATGGGAGGGTCTTGCACGCTTAAACCCGTGTAGACAGCACACCTCCCATGCCGTGTGCCTTGCCAGGCTGCTCTGACCACAAACATGGTCATGATGCTCCTATTGTGTGACCCGCTCCCTCCTATGCCGTGGTGCTCTTGGCACATGGTCAAGGATTGCGCAGGCGTTAGAGCAATACATCAGCCGTGTGCTGTGTGATTTGGGCTGCTGGGCAATACAAATATCCTACGCTGCTCTAAAAACCAAGAGATTCAATGATTTTGTTAGGTTTCTGGTTGAGGAACTTAAAATGCCTTCAGCGAGGACCTTGTCTGGGGTGAAAGTGGGTTGTGTGTGGTTATAGTAGTTTCTCTTGCTGAATTTACTACGCATCCAGAGTAAAGCAGGTCGTTTTGAGCCACAGCTTCGATGAAGCAATTTGGGAAGACTCGTTAGCTAAGCCTGGCATTGATAAAGCACTAACAAGCTCTCATCGCAAAAAGCATATAGACTTGAATGAGCACCAAGAACAATCTGCATTTCCTTTCATTTCCAACATGAGGAAGAACTTTCCCTTTTTTTTGGGATGGGGGTGGGGTGGAGGAGGAAATGAATTCTCCTCTGGAACTGGGAAATGAGAGCAATTAATCTCTGCAGTTGTGTGTAGGCAGGAGGGACTATTTGTTGCCTGACAGCCTGCTCTCCGCGCTGGAAACAAAGTAGGTTGTTTGTGTCTTTTTATGTCCTTGTCCTAGTTTGCTTTAGGACAAGAGCATTTACCTCATGGTGCTTATTTTTGAACTTTATACTGGAGGCACTATTCGCATTCCATTCAGTCTTTTACAGCACCAAGAAGGGAGAATTAGTCAGCTGTTCTTTGTTTTGATTGCCCTGGCTCTTGAACAGGCTCCAGGCTCGCTCCTGAGGTTTTTCATCTGGATCAGGCTGAATAAAACAGATCATCTTGCAACTGAAACCCCTTTTTCTGCAAAAGGTTATGGTAACCACAAGAGGCCAAGCTCCCCGAGGTTTTGTCTGGGGAGGTGGGATGGGAAGTGGAGCTGGCTTCCTCTGGTCCTGGTCACATTAAATCAAGTTTATAGGTTCAAACTGAAACAGGGGAGGTTCAGGCTGGATATAAGGAAGTTCTTTACTGTGAGGGTGCTGAGGCACTGGCGCAGGGTGCCCAAAGAAGTGGTGAATGCTCCATCCCTGGCAGTGTACGAGGCCAGGTTGGACAGAGCCTTGGGCGGCATAAGCTAGTGTGAGGCATCCCTGCTTGTGGCAGGGGGTTGGAACTGGATGAGCTTAAGGTCCTTTCCAACCCAAATCATTCCATGATTCCATGGTTATAGGACATTTATAGAAGAAAAAGTGAAACAAAAAATGAAAGCTGTCATGCCTGTGCCTTAGTGGATGCCAGGATGCTGTTGCTAGGATGATGCACGCTGATTCTGGCATCAATAGTTATGTTGAGCAGACCCGCCCCTAAGGAGTTGAGTCCCAGTCCGTTCCCTCCTGTATAGGAACAAATCAGTTATTCCAAGGAGGCCGTGTTGTCTCTCGGTGCTGTTGTGTTGCCTTTTGAAAACGTTTTGTAAGTTAGTCCTTAAGTGGGATAATTGCTTTCAGCATTTGCAAGTTAAATGAAGAAAGCTCTAATTAGATTTGATAAAGTGGCTTAGCATGGGGAGAAGGCTTTTCATAAACTATAGTGTGTATTCACTTGGCGTTGCACAATTGAATCTCGTGTAGCACTGACGGAACCAAAAAATCCTATTTGGCCATGGCTGCTCCTTGGTGATTAAAGGCTTGGAAGCCTGTTGTACGTACTCCTAGTTGTAGATGCTCTCTTCCTTTCTCTTATTATCCCCCCCTCATCAGGGCATTTATCTGTATTTGAGAGATTGGAGGAGTTGCATCAAGACCAACCTGTTTGAGGAAGAATATTAGAGCAGGACGCAGATTGTAACGCTGGAGAACAGGGCCATGGCACATAGTGTTTAGTCTGTTGTAGGCATTATTATGCTGTGCTAATTGTACAGCGGTGCTGGGTGGCAGAGAGCCATTTTGTTCAGGTTAGTTGTAGCTCCATGTAGGCACTTATTGAGTTCCCCAGAAACTGAACAGTGCCCATGCTTAGTAATGTTTGGTATTGTTTGGTGTCCTGTGGGTTAGAAATGTGATATGCTAATGCTTTACTATTGCCATCACAGCCTTGGCAGAAGCACAGGGACTGGCCAAAGCAGTGTAGCACATTGCTTGCCATCTGAATAAGAGCTTAGCCTGGTCACAAGCTTCTTTCACGTGTGGTTTCTGCACTGTGTGTGCCAGGAGCTTCCTAATGAGAACTGGGAAGAGTCCCCAGAGCGGGTGTTTGTTCAGATCACTCAGGCTGTTGCTGGACGTGACTTACTACAGCCTGTTTTCACAGAACCAGTGGGGTTGCAAGGGACCTCTGGACATCATCCAGTCCAACCCCCTGCAAAGGCAGGGCCACCCAGAGCAGGTTACACAGGAATGTGGCCGTGATGCGGTTTCAGTGTCTCCAGAGAGGGAGACTCTGCAGCCCCTCTGGGCAGCCTCTTCCAATGCTCTAATGTATTGAAGTTCACCTCATGTTGAAATGAAACTTGCGTTTTAGTTTATGGCCATTGCTCCTCGTCCTGTTGCTGGGCACCACTGAGAAGAGTCTGGCATCATCCTCCTGGCACCTGCCTTTGAGCTATTGATCTGCATTGATGGGATCCCCTCTCAGGCTGCTCTTCTCTGCATTAAACAGGCCCAGCTCCCTCAATCTGTCCTCATAAGAAAGGTGCTCCTGACCCCTGATCATCCTTGTGGCTTCTGCTGGACTATTTCCAGTAGCTCCTTGTCTTTCTTGTGCTGAGGAGACTGGTTTTAACCAAGGCACTGCAAGGAATACCTCTACTAAAACAGGCAATGGTTTCTTGGTGCTTCATCTGCCAAACTGTAGATCCCACATGCGAATAACTTTGAAGATAAGTTTGATGATATTAGATCTAAAGACAAGTACTTAATGAGGAGCCTTGTGTTGCTCTGTGGTGAGTTCAGATAACCATAGAAGCAGATAAGTGGGAACTGGTCAGAACTGTTGCTTGTCTTCTGCTCTGTTTGAGAAGACTTGGGCTTGTTTAATTTCTCTAGTGGTTATCAGTGTGCAAGTGAAATTGTCATTAGCTGCAGATATGCTTGGGAATGGCAGTTGGCATGTTTAGAGGAGCAGCAAGTAAATACGTTTGGTGCGTCTGTAGTTCATCTTTGGTGATAAGGGCCAAATTTGCATGTGGGTATAGAGATCTTTAGTAAGATCCACTTACCTTGGGCCATTAACTGCTGGTTCGTCAAGCAGCCTGTATCCTGGCAAGAGGGGACAGAAGGTTGCTCTCCTGCTCTCTAGCCATGCGTGGTCTCTTCAGCTGTAGAGTTGAACTGCAAGAGTCATGTCTATCGTACAAGATCAGTGGGAGTGAAGAGTGTGCTGCTGTGACAAAGAAAGGCAGCAGGGTGCTGGAGAACATCAACAAGGGCATCACTGGCAGAGGTAGATGTCATTGTTCCACTCAGTGCTTGTCAGGCCACGCCTGGAATATGGGGTTCAGTTTTGGTCCTTGCTATACAAAAAGGAATTGGGCAGGCTGGAGAGGGTCCAGAGAAGGGCCGCAAAGATGATCCAAGGACTGGGAAGCCGTGTGAGGAAGGGCTGAGAGAGCTGGTTTAGTTCAGCCTGGAGAAGAGAAGGCTCAGGGGAGACCTTATCCCCATGGACCAGCGCTTACAGGGTGGCTACAAAGAAGAGGGTGATGGGTACAGGTTACTCCTGGGGAGATTCTGGCTTGGACAGAAGAGGAAATTTTTTCACATTGAGAACAATAAGCCATTGGAATAATCTCCCAGTGGAAGTAAGTGGTGGATTCCTCAATGTTGGACGCTTAAGATTGAGCCGGGCTGTCTGAATCTAGGCTGTGCTTTGCCTAGAAAGGTTGGACCAGATGATCCTTGAGGGCCCTTCCAACCTGGGGTTCTGTGCCTCTGTGATCCTGGCATGGTCGGTTTTTCTCACTTGTTGCTTATAAGGGGTCAAGTTCTTTGAACACTTCTGGAATCAAACTCTTGCTGTTTGAATTTGGTGGGTCACTTCCTCCGTGGCAAGTTGTGGCAGTGTGTTCTTTGTGCGAACAACAGGCTTCCTATTGTAACCACATGAAGTACACGTCTTTCATGAACAGTCACAACCACCCACAGGCTCCTGATTCACTTAACCACATGTGCCTTGAGGTGTTTTACTCATTCTCAGTGTCTGCCCATATCTGTCTCATAAATGGACTTTGTGTCCTCCTTTGAAGGGCTTCCATGGTCTAATTAAGTGAACACAAATTTAAGCCTTTCTCATCTTCTGTCTCAAATACCAAACCAACGTGTGCCACCGTTTAGGGGAGTTACTTACTCAGTGATAAATGTTGGCAGGTTCTATGTGGTCTTGTAAGTGCTGTGCAGGAGTAACTCCAGTTTCCTTTGAGGAAAGGTTATGAATTGCATGGGGTTTTCTTTATTACAAGAGATGGTTCATGCTGTGACAGGCTCTGCAAGTTGGTAGAGTTGAAGCTCTGAAGTGAACTTGGATGGGATAAAACTTCTGTGCCTGTATAGGTAAAATGATCAAACTTAAAGCCTTTAATAGCCCATTTTAAAAAGGCAAACATTACTGTGAGATGTGACCGGTGCATAGGAAGAGATGGTTTTCCTGAGTTCTTCTCTCATTTTGACGTAGGCTTAGGAGTTGAAAGTGGTATGTTGTGTACTTAACATAAGCAACTGTGCTGTTGATGCCCATGGCTTGAAACTGGTATTGTAGGTGTGAAGTGTCTCAGCCTCATATCTGTCCTCAGGCAGACTTCAGTTCATAGAATCACAGAATCAACCAGCTTGGAAAAGCCCTTTAAGCTCCTCCAGTCCAACCATTCCCCAGCACTGCCAAGGCCACCACTAACCCATGGCACTGAGGCCTCGTCTTGTGAACACTTGCAGGGACGGTGACTCCAGCACTGCCCTGGGCACCTCTTCCAATGCCTGAGCACCCTTTGGGGAAGAAGGTTTGCACTCATGTCCTAATCAAATCATACACACTGAAGGCTTTATTGCTGGGGTTATTTTACGTAACTATGCCAACCTTCCAGTTCCAACCCCCTGCCACAGGCAGGGACACCATTCACTAGACCAGGTTGCTGCAAGCCCCAGCCTGGCCTTGAGACACTGAGGAAAGATACTTAAATCAATAGGTTCAATTCAAAACCTGCCATGACCTTTGCAAAGGGGAGAGAGTCAGAAAGCACAGGTAGTTCCGAACGTTTCATCTGCAAGGCAGCTGAGCCAAGGCAAATATGTGCTCTTTGGCGAGGGAACAATGGCATATCCTAAAGTGTCCCAGCTGTGTGCCTGGAGGTGGACTTTGTCAGCTGGGGTTACTGTCCTCTGAATCGGGGGCAGCCTTTGTGTATTCACAAAATCAGTACTTTTCAGGCAAAGCAACTACTGCGGGTGTTTGGAACAGGGTCCTCTGGAAGGGACAGTATGATAGGACAAGAGGAAACGGCCTCAAGCTGCACCAGGGCAGGTTTAGATGGAGCTGAGGAACAATTCCTTCCCCAGAGGGTGCTCAGGCATTGGAACAGACTGCCCAGGGCAGCGCTGGAGTCAGTGTCCCTGCAAGTGTTCACACACTGGAGACGAGGCCCTCAGTGCCGTGGGTTAGTGGTGGCCTTGGCAGTGCTGGGGAACGGTTGGACTTGATCTTAAAGGTCATTTCCAACCTGGTTGAGTCTATGATTCTAAGGTGCTATCTTGTTTTTGCTAGGAACAAGGCAGAGTATGTTGCTGGCCTCCATACAACCACAGGCAATGGATGAATTTCTGCTGCATTCCAGGATTTTATGCTCATATTTCACTTCTGTCAGTGTTTTTTCAGAAAAGAAAATGATCTTAATTACTGTCAAATAACGGCTTATAATAACCTGTAAGCCACATAATGCTTCCTGTTTACAAACTAGGAACAGTTCACCTCTTCAGATTGGCATTTGTTGCTGTAAACAGCTCCCTGTAACAGATGTTTATTCAAGAAACTGAATTCTGTAACATTAATACTGAAGTCTTTTCACTGCCCTTTAATAGGGTTGTGTTTTGTCTTTCATACTTCAGTCTTCTGTGCATCTTCCTGTTCTTTGTCACTTGCAGTCAGTGTTCATGTTGGTTCCCAACCCCTCGAAGTTAGTTAGCCAGCCTTGTTCTGCCATTCTTATTTATGAAGCACCGAAACTACACAAACTTAGGCTGCATAGCTTTGTCAGAAGCTCTTCCCTGTGAGGGTGCTGAGGCGCTGGCACAGGGTGCCCAGAGAAGCTGTGGCTGCCCCATCCCTGGCAGTGCTCAAGGCCAGCTTGGAAAAGCTTGGAGCAAGCTGCTCTAGTGGAAGGTGTCCCTGCCTGTGGCAGAGCCTTGGAACTGGGTGAGCTTTAAGGTCCCTTCAACCCCAACCATTCTATGTTAAACTATAGAACTCATCTATAATTACAAGGGGTAACGGGTTCAAAGTTAAAGAGGGGAAGTTTAGATTGGATATAAGGAAGAAATTCTTTACTGCAAGGGTGGTGAGGCCCTGGAATGGGTTGCCCAGGGAAGTTGTGAATGCTCCATCCCTGGCGGTGTTCAAGGTGGGGTTGGACAGAGCCTTGGGTGGCATGGTTTAGTGGGAGGTGTCCCTGCCCATGGCAGGGGGTTGGAACTGGATGATCTTAAGGTCCCTTCCAACCCTGACTGTTCTATGATTCTATAAACATAAGTTGCCCCTTCTTTCTTCTCTTGTTTGTCTGATATTTTGCAAAGACATTTTGCAGTGTCATATCTTGCCTTTGCACATCTTGATTTCTGTTATTTTGGAGTACAGCTGTTGTGGTTTGAAACCAGGACAGCAGGAATATCACTCCCATGCTTCAAGATGCATGTACAAAGGCTCACAAAACCAGATTTGGGAAGCAGAAAGGTTGCTGCCCAGCACCACGTAGTGTCATCTTAATGTCATTGACTGAATCAGCCTGCGATTGAACTTGAGCACTCCTGGATGGATGGATGGATGAGCACATAATAACTGGACAGGGCCTCTCTGTGTTTCTCTTGAAGATCATAATTCATGGTAGTTCTGTTTACCATGGGAAACTTCCTGGATATCATGTCTGGAATGGCCTTATCTATTTGGGAAGGACAGGGGGTGCTTTTGTTACCTTCAGAGACCCATTATGGGCTGTGATTGCTTGTGGGAGTGTCTGCTTATGAGCTGTTAGAAAACAGCCTATTAATAAGACAGAGCTTCTTGTAATAGAGCACTTATTAATCTTCTTCCTGTGTGGTTATTTATAGACTGTGACATCTTAATTTGCCTCTCATGTGCATCAACCTGTGTTATTTTAAAAGATCAAGTAGCTTTCGCATGCCTCTGAGGATCACTTCTGGAGGCAACAGGCTGTTTCCTAAGGAATCTCACAGGCTTCAAGGCTGAAGTTGTAAAAACTAATGTTAAGGTTGTTGCTGGTGGCTTTCTAAAGGACAAAGAAGTTATGGCATGTGCAGTTATATAGATACTTATATATTTACCGTGAGGGTGGTGAAGCATTGGAACGGGTTGCCCAAAGAGATGCGGGCGACATGGTCTAGTGTCAGGTGTCCCTGCCCATGGCAGGGGGTTGGAACTGGGTGATCTTAAAGTCCTTTCCACCCCAAACCATTCTATGATTAATCCTGTATTTGATTGCAAGGAGATTCCTTAACTTCTCAAAAGCTTTCCCGTTGCTGATAGTGCTTCCTTGCCCGTAGTGAGTGTGCGATGACCTACCTGGAACGATATTAAATGCCTAACTCTATTTTTGTGGTTGTGTTCTTTATTAGAGCGGTCCCAGTGCCAGATCCTGTCACAAGATGTGCATTGACATTCAACGAAGGCAGATCTACACGCTGGGACGCTACCTGGATTCCTCTGTGAGGAACAGCAAATCTCTGAAGAGTGACTTCTACCGCTATGACATTGACACCAACACATGGATGCTGCTGAGTGAAGACACCGCAGCGGATGGAGGCCCAAAGCTGGTGTTTGATCATCAGGTCAGTTACACTGATACTCCTATTGCAAGTTCTCAGTGTTCATGAATCAGTTTTGATTGTAGTATCCTGTGATTTAGAGGTGCTCCACCAGGCAACAGCAGTGATAAGGAAGGCTGTGGTCTACACTCAGTTAAATCTTTATAGCGCCGTTGTCTCATGCCACTGACTACTGGTGTTCTAATCAAATCACATAGGAAGGATCATGAAAACCTTTGCAAACAGATTTATTTTATTAAGACACGTTTTATTAAAGCTCAAAGCACAGTTCATCTGGTTTTAATCAGTGGTTGAGCTGGGTTTGCAGATCTGCCTACTCAGAGGGCACCGAGGAACAACTTGCAACGCTGTGTATGATACCTTCAGAGGAAAGCTGTAAGCAAGCTGCTGAAATGAGGCCAACAGGATCAAGATTCTTCCAACATTTATCTTTTACACTTTGTAATATGTTCTTGCTTTGTTTGGGCTTAAACACCTTTGAGTAGTGGCTACTAATCTTTAAAAGGCCATACCTCTCCACGTATTCAAACCAAATACTCCTTTACTTGTGTGTTCAGTGGCTGTTGCGCACTTGAAAAAGGTATTTTGCCCTTAATTGATTTTTGCAAAGCATGGCCAAGAAACAGCACAGCAGTACTCATTCTTAAACCAGCCCCAGACCTGCTTTCATTAGGACTAGCTGTTTTGTAACCAAAGCTGTTGTTTGCCAGCGCAATACGGGCTTCTGCTGACACCGAAAATTTAGGATGTGTCTTGTCTGCAGAACAAAAGCCAGTCAGTGTTTCGTGTTCTATTAGTAACAGATACCAGTCTCCCAGGTGTTGGGGCAAAGGCAGAAGTAAATTGTCAGCTGGCAGGGCTACTCTGGGTACCTTGTTTGTTGCCTCTGAAATGGTTTCTTTTTCCCCCTGCTGTCTCTTTGGAAAGTATGTTCTCCCTGAATTCTTTATCAGTCTGCAGCTCTTCCTCTCCCTCGCTACCTCCTGCGATAGCGCTTTTTGTTTAACCTTCAGAACACGTGCTGCCCTAGAAGCGTTTTGTGGAGGCTTTGCTGAGTAGCATCTCTGTCTGATTGTAATCTTGCCTTGTTTTGTGGTGTTCTGTTTCTTTCTTTTCCTTCCCCATGGTGTTTTGTAACCCTCTGCCTTGCACCGCGGCTGAAAACATCACCTGGAGTCAAGAAGATTGCTGTTTGATTTGTACTGCAGTGCATCTCTTGTCTGCCATAACCTGAATTCAGGTTTTGGGGATAAACATCTTCCTGCTGCAGTCTCATCAAAAATCCTTGGCCAGGTTATACTCCTGCTTTGTGTTGAAACAGTGGGGGTAGCAGTCAGTGTGTGCTTAGGATGGAATCTGAGTAACACATCACAGGCTGATTTTTGGATTGTTGGAGTGGAGGTCAGTGAATTAGCAGTGATTTTTGCTTTTTTACCCTTGCATAGCTATTGTCAAAGGTGCCATTCTATTAACTTGCTGGCAGAATTAGTTACAGATCTTGCTGAAAGACTCTAAAATGCCTTTCCTTTAAATCAGCAGTTAAAAACAAGGTTTTTAGGTGGTGAAGGGTACGTTTAGTGTTTTATTTCTTTTTCCCTTCTTTTGCTTATTTTTTCTTATTTAGTAAGTTGAAATTAGACACATTTAGATCAGTTTTCACATTGACGGCGAAGATGTGTGGGTTCTATTTATTAGAGGCTCAAGAGCTTTGCAAAGTACCATCTAACGTAGCAAGTATCACTTGGCAGGGGAGGGATGTTTAATGTTAGAGTGTTTAAGTCTGAATATGTTGGCTTAAAACTACTTCTCTCTTTCTCCCAGATGTGTATGGATTCTGAAAAACACATGATCTATACCTTTGGAGGCAGAATCCTGACCTGCAATGGCAGTGTGGATGACAGCAGAGCCAGTGAACCACAGTTCAGTGGGTTGTTTGCTTTTGACTGCCAGTGTCAGACATGGAAACTTCTGAGAGAGGATTCCTGTAATGCTGGACCTGAGGATATCCAGTCCCGAATAGGACACTGTATGTTGTTTCATTCTGTAAGTACCCACACCATACTTGGCTTTATGATGCTTGACTTGAAGGAGAACATCTGGGTTTGATTTTTCCTTGGAAGTTTACAGCTCTTTAGTCTCCCAAGCGGTGTGTTGGCTGGATGTGTCTATGTTTGCTGACATTCTGTTGCCGCTTTGGTAAGTGCAGGTGGTATTAATTCAAGATTTGGAGCTTTCAGGACTTGAAGGGAGTAAAATTCCAAGTGAAAAACAAGGTGAATTTTACATGGTTGATTTAATAGAATAATTATAAATAGACCCAAGGGCTATGGTTCAGTTTGAGCTTTTCTCTTAAAGTTGGTAGAGTGATTTCGAAGCTTCTCGTCTGGTAGATAATCTACATAGTTAATAGAATGGAAACCTGTCTAGTGCAGAGGCTTCCTAGGTGTGTATTGAGATGCACAGGCTTCCTGTCCCCTTGTGCTGAGCCCCTTGCTGCTGCTGGTTGTCTTGAGCAGATATTAACAGCTGGGCACAGCTATCTGTGTGGGCACTTCATCCAGAGGCTGATGGGAAGGCAGAGGGATGGGACAGTGAGGTGTGTATATAGCATTTTATTTAGTATTGGGTATTAAAATCCACCTTCCATTGCCTTTCCAGTTGGGAACTACAAGGGGAAGGTAGTCAGGGAAGGTGGTTACTGGCCTGTGTGTTCTGGGCTGCCTTTACACGTAGGTGTTCCTAGGGGAGTAGCACAGTACAGAGGAGATTAGCATCAAGTAGGAAAGCTTACATGGTGCACTGGCTTTTCTGCGCTGTACATGGAGCTTCTAAGTGGTAATAAGTGGAGTTTGTAGAGTTTTGCTTACATTAAACTCTGACTCAGAGGTTAAGGAGAGAATTAAAGTTATTATTGTGGTATTCAAGTGTATACTGATACCACCAATTCAGACCTGCCCAGTTTGAGCAATTTACTGGGTTTATTACTCTTTCCCTTTCAAATGAAGGATCGGAATTTTTATAGTGAATAGCATGTTTTCAGTGCCTTCAGTTTGATTTTTTGCTTTGAATGGCTCTCTAAAATCTGGTGAAAACCATATTGCCACACAGAGGTCTGCGCAGGTACCTGAGGGTTCTTCAACTATGTGTCTGCGGCGAACGTAAGAATACAGGTTTCTATAAGCGCAGGTCCTGGCAGTTCAGTTCCCTTACTGTTTTCTCAGCCATTTGAAAGAAAAATAATCTGCCTCTTAGAGACTTTCCACTTGGCAAACCTCAGAGAAGTAATAAACCTGTTATTCTTGGCTTGCTGGTTGCCGCTTGCCTGCTCTGAGTTTAGTAATGTGCTGGTACCTGGATGATGTTCCTTACAGTCCATCTTTTATTCCTGTTTGCTTTTATTTAGCAGTGAAGTTATAATCTAAGGGGTTTTAGACATGAAGACTAATTTAATTGTTTAATATTGAACTTCAGAAATGAATTGTTCTTTCAATGTTCTGAAGTTGTTGCTGGATCAGGCAGAGCTATAATAGTTAACTGTAGAATCTGCCTAGTCACTGTGGAGCTGCAACCGTTGGATCCAGGTTTGTGCGCTCATACAGCTCATGAAAGCTCTTTATAATTGCACTTGCAAGAGGCTTTTTGGGTTGGAGAAACTCTAAGCCCTTAATGGTTTAGCCCTTGAAACTGAGAAATCATAAATTCAAGACAGCAGACCAAGAATTCTTAAGGTTTTTACTGAGTTTGACAATGATACTGTTGGGAATAATTGTTCCCTCTGAATCTGTGTGGAGATGGCAGTGAAAGGTACTGGTAGACCTAATAGCTAAGGCATGATTTTAAACTCTGAAGGAACATATCTGTTACTCTCTGATGCGTTAATGCTTCTATTAATGGTCACAGTTGGCCAACATCCTTATGAAGACATCCTTTTGTTTCCTTCCTAGAAAAATCGCTGCTTATATGTATTTGGTGGCCAGAGATCGAAGACTTACTTGAATGACTTCTTCAGTTACGATGTAGACAGCGATCATGTGGATATCATATCAGATGGCACGAAGAAAGACTCAGGGATGGGTAAGAGAATAACTACATATTAATTGATAAATGCTACAAATGAGAACTATATTGTTAAGTAGGTGAAAGGCCAGCTTCAGTGGCCTGGGGTGTCAGGTTGGCATCCTTAACCAGCCCTCCGCATGCAAGTAAACTCCACGCTATATAGGTTAAACTTATGCCAGCTCTTCTGTCCCTCCTGTCATTTGACACTCACCATCTTCATCACAATACAAATAATTGATGTGTGAAACCACATAGCACCACAATAGAAAAAAGTGCAGCAAAATAAGAACAAAAGCCATCTCCTTCAAAACTGCAGCAGGGAGAAAAAAAAAACAGGCTGAAAAAGACATTTTCTTTAAACCAGGAAAGGAAAAAGCAATTTTTTTCCTAGTTTTCTATCAAGTGAAAGATGCTGTAAAATAGAAATAAGCTGCTTGGTTTGAGATGCAGAAAGACAGCTTGGATGCTCAGAGAATTGGAGTAGAGGGACAGAGGTTATTCTGCATGTCAAGAGCTGAACACAAAGATGAGACCTGTTGTCCTGTTATTCTTGTACTGAATTATCATAGAACCATAGAATCAGCTGGGTTGGAGAAGACCTTTAGGATCATCAAGTACAACTATCAGGGAGAGGCAAAACAATGGAGGAGAAGGGAGCAAGATTTTGGTCCTGTTCAGTTCATATCATAGAGCCATAGAAACCAGGCATAGTTCTGTATACCGGAAACCTTTAAAAGCAACCAAAAGCTGTTGCAACAGAGCCATCAAGAACTGATTTTACACCTTTTCTTTCAAATGATGTGGAGAAGAATGCTCTTTTCTTTTTCAAACAGGATTTCTGCATGTGTGATCTTAAGGTTCTTTCCAACCCTAACCATCCTGTGTATAAACACATAGTTGTCTTCTTGCAGATACCCTGACCTGCAGCATGCAGCTCAGAAGCTGAAATCTATGCGCTGCTATAGGGCACAAGTTTTGAATATTTCTCATATTATGTATACTTAGTCCTGATTTTTTTCCTCTTCTCGCAGTTATCACAATCCCAGGAAGCTCATTTATCTTGAATTTAGGCCTCCCTCTTTCTTTTGATCAGCCTTTATTCTTAGGAAGCGGTTCTGCTGAACTTCTGAAGGTGAATTATTGATGGTTATGAGTTATTGTTTGCTCATTCAGTTAGTTATGCCAGGGACGGAGAAGAGTACCCAAGCTCTTATTCTCTGGAGTCATTTATTTACTTGAGTGCTTCCAAGAAAGAGCCAGCTTGTATTGTTGACAGTCTCCTTTATTAAGGTGCCTGCATGTTGCCTGTTGCTGCTTTACACACACCCACACACCATTTGTTGGCCTTAGAGCTTTTAAAGGCTTGATTATTTTTTTTCCTCATGAAATTGCATTCTACCTTTTTGCTTTTTTAAACCTGTATTTCTTTATAGCTTTAAAACATGTGGCTTTAAGCTGACTCTTGTCTGCCTCCGAGATGCCGAGCTCATTGTAAGGCTGAAGAATCATAGAAGGGTTTGGGCTGGAAGGGACCTTAAAGCTCATCTAGTTCCAACTCCCTGCCACGGTCAGGGACACCTTCCACTAGAGCAGGTTACTCCAAGCCTCTGTGTCCAACCTGGTCTTGAACACTGCCAGGGATGGGGCAGCCACAGCTTCTCTGGGCACCCTGTGCCAGCGCCTCAGCACCCTCACAAGGAAGAACTTGCGCCTAAGAGCTCATCTCAGTCTCCCCTCTGGCAGGTTAAAGCCATTCCCTTGTCCTGTCCTTACAGGCCCTTGTCCAAAGCCCCTCTCCAGGTTTCCTGCAGCCCCTTTAGGCACTGGAGCTGCTCTAAGGTCTCCCCTTAAGGAGCCTTCTCTTGTCCAGGCTGCCCCAGCCCAGCTCTCTCAGCCTGGCTCCAGAGCAGAGCTGCTTCAGCCCTTGCAGTATCTCCATGGCCTCCTCTGGCCTCACTCCAACAGCTCCACATCCCTCTTGTGCTGTCGCCCCAGCGCTGGATCAGGACTGGAGGGGGGGGTCTCCCCAGAGCACAGCAGAGGGGGAGAATCCCCTCCCTCGACTGCTGCTCACGCTCTGGGGATCAGCCCAGCATATGGTTGGTCTTCTGGAGAATACGCTGAGCTCTGCTTCTCAGCAAGTACATTAACCTCGAGGTTGGGTTGAGCAAATGAGATGATAATATTTAGCCCTCCTCCCCATTCCCACAGGCCCCAAACTGGTGAATAGTAGACTTTGTAAGAAAATGACTAATTGGAAATAATTCATGAGTCGATTTTCAGTTCACTGTTCTCCTGTGTGTAGAAAGTCAACAAACAGATCCGAATGTTTCCCTTGCCTTTGAAAGAAAACGAGAGGATTATTTGCATTTTAACAGGAAGAGAACAAAATGCTTGTGCCATTCAGTCAGCAAACGTTGACAGCACTACTTTCAACCTCCAAAAGCAAGTCTTTATTGTGCTCAGTTAGGTAGTGCTATACCATTTTGATCTGTATGAACAAAGCGATTCCCTGTCTGGTCGCTGCGCAGTTTCAAGCTGCTCAGTGTGATGAGTCGAGCTGAGGATGCCTGACCTAAATGTTCCTCTAAAGTCCCATGATTACATTTTGTTCCTGGCTCGCATGTGGCGTTCAGTTCTATTCTTAGTGGAGCTATTTTGATTTTTACCCTTCCTAAAAGAACTTAATTGTGCATTTGTGCCATTAGAGTAGTGAGAAGATTTCTATAGAACTAGTAAAAAGGGTAGTTAAGGATTATCAGCAACATGGGGTTGTTACAGTGCTAGAAAACTATGGTAATATTAAGTTGGTTTTGCTGTTGTCATCTTCTACGTGAGGTATTTATGCTGTTTAGTGTTTCTTTGCTCTTAGTTGTGCATTTATTGGATGGGGAACCAGTTCCTTGTATAGGTGATGTGTTTGAGAATATTGGGTGATGAGTATCACTTAAATCTTCATTATCTGAAGTAAAGGACTATAATTGTAGCAAACTTCTTTTTAATTCCTGGAAAAATTCACATTGGATCAAGAAAGTTTCTAAAACGCATGGATTTGCCTATACTAAACTTGTCTCCTTTCTTGATCTGCCTTGAAACATAGGTAGGCCTTGCAGCACATGCCAGAGTGGCACCAGATTATGGAATCACCATCCCTGGAAGTGTTCACAGTCCATGTAGGTAAAGCCTTAGTGCCATGGGTTAGTGGTGGCCTTGGCAGTGCTGGGGAACGGTTGGATTTGATGAGCTTAAAGGTCTTTTCCAACCTGTGTGATTCTGTGATTCTATGTAAAATCCTGGTGCTTTCTCTTCTCTGACGAAGGAGGGCACTACAGTGAAATTAGGCCATTAGGGATGATTATCTTTCTGCTGCTTGGTAATTGTTGGGAGCAACCAATTTGTTAGTTTAGCTAGAGAATGGACAAAATGGGACTGAGGAAAAAAGAAAGCAGTAGTGGTACAAACTGGAGGCAGTGTAGTACAAACGAGCAGATCCTGTGGTGGGAGGACAGGCGGAAATGCGTGCACTGATGGACATACCCTTTTAAAGCAGTTGTATACTTCTAGTTACTTAAACCCCAAACCTAACAAACAGTAACACACAAACAACAACAGCAAGAAAACTAAACTGTGCTTGTGTATGTCAGAGTGTATCTCTGAAGCATGCACGTGGTCTGGAGATGCCACCAGTATCAGTACACCTCCCATCCCTGGCAGTGTTCAAGGCCAGGTTGGACACAGAGGCTTGGAGCAGACTGCTCTAGTGGAAGGTGTCCCTGCCCGTGGAAGGGAGTTGGAACTGGATGAGTTTTAAGGTCCCTTCCAGCCCTAACCCTTAATGATTCTATGGTCAGATGTCTTCAGCTATATTGCCAGCTTGCATGACTTGCTTAGCACGCAGCCCATGACTAAATCATGGGCAGTCATTTCAGGTCCACAGGAACTAACGGGAACTCTTGTGGTCAAGGTTCCTGTGATAATCCTTTTATGACTCAGGTGATGTATTAGAGCTGTTGGTCAGAGGGAGAATTTACTTCTGTAAGAGAATCACGATCGCCTTGTATCCTTTGGCATCGATTGCCTTCAAATGAAAACAAGCCTTAAACATTCTTGCGGCTCCTGTTTAAGGTGAAGTAGGCCCTATGGGCAAATGGCAAGTATTTATAGCTGCTGGTGAAGGTCCCATGTCTCTTTGTGGGGCATATGCTCATTTGGGATACAGATTCTATGATTCTATGTGTGCCCCTGGCAGAGGGGAGGTTTCATTGATAAGTACCACGGACAGAGGCGACACAGCCCAGCCCAGGAAATGCTGCTCCAAACCAAGACTAAGTCAGAAACACATGAATCAAAGGAGTTAGATAGCCCAGCTCAGTATGGCCAGGGTGCAGTCTGAATATCCCATTTTGATCATCTCCTTGTGACACCCGACATGTTTTGCTCTTGTTCAGTTCCAGTTCTAGCTTGCCACTAGCTACCATGTCTCTTGCTATGGCAGCTCTTAGTTTTGTGAGGGCCCTTATGTACTCTTCATCTGAACCAATCTCAACATGCTTTCGTCTGACTGTGAAGGTGAGGAGGAGAGTGGGCAGTCACCAGATCCTAAAGATGCTTCACAAAGATGGCACAGCAGCAGCAGAATTCCATTCAGATTTGCTAGCTGACCTGTTGTTTCCAACATCTCATGTTGCTTGGGAGACAACTGAGCACTGGACATCGGGTTGTTGCTTTTTCAGTGTGCCAGCTGCCCTGTGTGCTATCCCTCACTCATCCAGGCTTGCTCCATTAAAGTTCAGGGGAGGTGCTGCTTCAGATTTATATGGATTATAAATTGTGGTATGGAGTAGTTTGCTGCCCTGCTGCTTTTTGAAAGTGAATCTGAGGGGGAGGTGCCAAGTTCTGGTGAACAACAGTATCCATGTGATGGAGCATCTTCCTGCTTTCTAATCACAAGGAGGTAGGATGCTAATCTCAATGCAATTGATTTGCAAGTAGTAACATGTTCTGAGGGTTTCATAACTTAGGTGGCACTGAAGGACTGTCAGTGAAATTGCTTCTCTTGATGATCCTTCACAAAGCCTTCAGAAGTGGTCTGTAGACTGCAAGTGCTGTACCATTGTTTTGCCAATGGTGTGCTTCAAAGCATGTTTAAAAAGATGCTCTAGTATCCCCTCAAAGGGGAGAGGTGAGATGTAATTCCCAAACTTCTCTCTAGTGTGATGAGAATCACATCTGTGAACTCTGATTTACTGCTTTGCAAGCTCTGCCTCTGTTTTCCTGCTTGGATACAAGCAGCAGCCAACACTGTGCTTTGAAACAACTGTGTTTGCACACAGAAGCAGCCAGAAAACATTCAGCTTGCTGAATGATCATTAGGATCCAATAAATGCCTCGGAGTAGGGATGGTGGTAGTGGGAATGTATCTGTTTCATGATTTGGTGTCACTTCTGCAGGAAAGCTTTTCCCACGCGTTATATTTAAATGGGAATTACATTGTGCAGGGTTACACAGCAGCTTATCAAAGCTTTCTCAGGAGTTATTCCTTGTTTATGTAACTGGCTGCTAACTCAAGGCCTGTGTGGCTGGATATTGTTTTCACATATTGAGGCTGTGAGCTCTTCACTTTTGCTGTATGAAGATAAATGAAAATGTAAAGTTCTGGAGGGAGGATTCCGACCTCTTATTTCCAACTAGTTACTGCGCTCCTACCTTGGACTGGTTAATGAGATTACAGTGGCAAAAAGTAATGGCACGGGAAAAGCATTCCCCATCTAGTAGGGTTTTGGGGATTGTATTGCTCTTAGTAATTTCTCTCTACAGCTTTTCCTCTTCAATCAGTCATGTATTATCACAGGAGCCAAGTTAATATCGCATAGCGACAGGCCAGTGCTGCGTTCAAAACAACCAGGGCTGAGTCCTTACTCGCTGCTTTATGTCCTTCAAGCTGACCTGAGTAATCCCTGGCCCTGAGACACACTTTGGAAGGTGTGAAATCTGTGGAGATAAGCTCCGAAGCTGACTTAACATTAATGTTAAGAAGCAGAAGAGTGAGGGACTTGTATGGAGCCACTTTTACCACTTCATGTCCCCCTTGGATCTACTACACTGCGAATCATAGCCTTTGCAGCACAGTGCCTTAACGTGTCCTATTCTTACCCCTTGCTGTTTATGACTTTGTACTCTTTAAAACATAAATCCTAAGCAGTCGTCTGCTGTCACAGCTTCAGTTTTATCTCCTATGCAGAATTAAATTTCCTTCCCAACGTACATTTTGTTACCTAAATATCACAAGTACTTTTCTCAGGTTTACAGCCCGTGTCCCTCTCTAATGTGCTGACCACAGTCGTTTGGATTCCATCCAGCAGTTACTGCAAGTCCCCGGCAGTTGCAGACCGTGATGCTCTCTTACCCCCTAGTGGAAGTATTTGTAAGTCAGGAGGATTTTATGCAGCTCTTTTGCTCTGTCAAGGATCAGACTTCCTTGGCAAACAGCTTTTGGATGTTTTTGTTGTGTTTAAAATATCCCAGCGTTTCCTGCTTACTGTGTAGGAGCTTGCCTTGGTTTCTGTTTATTTTCAGGGACTTTTTAACCAAATCTGTGTTTTGTTGTGTTTTGTTTAATCCTATTACATCAAACTTTGCAATTCTGTGTGGAAGACTAGATGTCAACTTTGTCTCTAGCCCAAGGCACTACTTAAACATGCTTTCTGCACTGTTGTTTAGATAGGTCCAAGAGTTTGTGGAAGTTGCTCCTCATCTTAAGCCCTGCTAAATGTAGGGATAATACATTTTCTGATATACTATTTTTCTGTCCTTTCTGCATTTCAAACAGTCTCAAGAAGACATTGATTTACAACTGAGGGAAGCCTGAAGGACTTGTCTTGGATTTGGTTTTGATTGCAGCTGCTGCAGATAAATCTGTCCTTACTACCAAGAGTAAACAAGAAAAGAGGCACTGAACTTTAGTGGCTTTTTCCTCCTTCATTCCTGAAATAATCATTTTAGCTTCAGGAAGTCCAGAATAAACTAGATACAAAATTCATTTATTTAACACCATGGGCATGGAATTCCATAGACAAGTTTCATACTCTTTCTATATCAGCATTAATATAGCAACCATATTGCTCATGATATAACAACATCCATTTCTATGAGCCTCAGGTGTTAATGTTGTGAAGATTTCATGCTTTTCTCTAAAAACCTGGCATGGTCTCGACTGTTCAAAGCAGCAAATAGGGTTACGAAGACATTTTCCATGTGCATTAGCGCTGCTGCTCAACTTCAGATGGTTCTCCTGCCAGAACTGTCTCAAATCAGCCTTGAATTTAATCCTTTAGGGTCAATGCAATGAAAGAAAGCACATAATGATGCTCTTCAAAAAAATAACTGTAGTCTATCATTGTCTTTCTGTTTAATCTGTAAGTCTCTTTTTGCTCTTTATTTCCTTATTGGGTGACTTTGAGTCTTTATTAGTCTTACCCAAACATTTCTTTGTGCTTTGCAGGTGAAACACGGTATGTAGTTGTTTTACCGGCGTTTTGTTCCCTGTTCTTTCCTCTGCTCTGCCACCCATTTGCTTATAAACCAGCTTAATTTTCCTTTGAAACCCCGTGGCAAATTTGGAGGTGGAGATAAGCAGGTTTAAGCTGCTGAGGGCTCCAAAGGCTCTTCCTCCTGCTTTGCCATAGGACCATAAGCAAGGATTTTGTTGACGGGACTCCAAGAATGAATTATCCCAATAGATTTCGGTTCTTATTGAAGTTTACAGAAGAATTAAGCATTTTTCTTCAAGAAATAGGTAGTTTTTTTGGCTTTGTTAAACATTTCAGCAGGGGTTTGAAGTGAAGAAAATCAAATCCTTCTCTGAATTCTTTTTAACTGATGCTTGGCCTACCCAATGAGAAGTATGAAACCAAAAGCTATTGTAGAGCAAGCTGGGGAAATACTGTTTAGTGTGTTCTTAAACAGCAATATTATCAGTTTATTAGAGCTTGTTTTCTGGGCTCTGTGTGCAATTTACAACTAATTGCAGGGAAGAATTCGCAAAATACAAGAGTTGTGAGCATTTTTCATGCCAAAATCTTGAGCGAAGGCCAAGAACCTTCACCAGCCTTTGTCAACTGACCCAGAAAGAGAAATGAGGCAAACAGGATCTGTAAACAAGGATCACGTGCCCTTCACAAATCCATTTTGGAAGGATGGTTGCCTAGGGAAACAGGAAATGGGGAATTAGGCAACAAACAAAAAGGATTTGCCAAACAAATTTGCTGACCTTTTTTTTTTCGGGGAATTATGATGAAAACTGTTGGAACGCTCAGGATTTCACCACATTTCTAAAGCTGAAGGTGGAGCAGAAGAAGAGCTTGGTAACTATACCACAACTATTCAGAAAGTATAAAAAAAACACCACTTCCTTGACATCTTTGTCCTAAAGGAAGCAATGGGAGCTATGGAATCTTGAATTCATCTGGAATTTTGTTGAGTTTCCCGGCTTTTCCAATTAAGCTTTTTGGAATCAATGCTTTCTTTTACAAGTGAGACAATAACAAAGTCACTCTGTTTATATCTGCACGGATCATCTAGCTCTATCTTCTGCAATTTAATCCTCATTTCTGAGCTGGTAGTCTCCCAAATAGCTCTATCCATACCAACTTTCAGAAGGGTTTTTGTGCTTCCAGAAGTCACAGATGGGATGGGAACAAGAGATTTTGCACTGGGCTTGTCATTAACAGGGAAGAAGTCAGCCTCTGGATGATGTTTCTTCCTCTTCTCCTTCTCACCCTGCTTTAGAGGGCATGTGCAAGAAGGAAGTTGGTTGTGTGGTGACTTCTGCATGCCTCTGAGAATGGTTTGGGTTGAAGGGACCTTAAAGTTCCTCCAGTTCCAACCCCTGCAATGGGCAGGGACACCTTCCACCAGAGCAGGCTGTTCCAAGCCCCTGTGTCCAACCTGGCCTTGAACACTGCCAGGAATGGGGCAGCCACAGCTTCTCTGGGCACCCTGTGCCAGCACCTCAGCACCCTCACAGTATTCTCCATTGTTTTCAGTGTGTAACTTCTCTTTTCTTTTGTCAGTTCCAATGACAGGTTTCACTCAAAGGGCTACCATTGATCCAGAACTGAATGAAATCCATGTCTTGTCAGGGCTCAGTAAAGACAAAGAGAAGCGGGAAGAGAACGTAAGGAATTCCTTCTGGATTTATGACATTGTGAGGAACAGCTGGTAAGTTGATGAAAGGGGTGCTGTTTCTAACACCAGTGCTGACGTCCTTTAGAAAGCAATCCTGTCTCCCAGGTAATCCATGACCTCTTAGAGCCATGGGCTGGTAATGTTGAAGACAACCGAGTTCCCTTGAGGCACCTTGTTTTCCCCATGGTCTTTCGAGACACCATAGCAGTAAGCCACATGAGGGAGAGACATCATCATAGGAACTTCTTTATTGGAGGCAGGTGGAGGGATGAGGGGAAGTGAGCCATTATAAGAAGCTTTTCCTTTAGGTAGTCTCCAAAGCCAGGATTCATCATCAGTGCAGCAAATGCAGTCAAACATAAGTTGTTAATAGCAGCCCACATGGTAGGAGGGAACTGCTGCATGAACAGTGGTGGCTAAGTCTTCTTGCAAGATCTGCTAGCTCTTTCCATGCTGCATTGGGGTACTTCAGGTAGCTACTAGATCCAGTAGTGTCTGAGAAAATATTTCCTTATCTATTTGCTGTATTGTATTTGGCAGCTGCTTCCCATTGTCCCTGTCCAGAGCTGGCAGCGTTTTTGCATTCAAGGTCTCTCCTCATGTGGGGGCAATCACTTTGAAAGGTGTGAATGTTGCTTATAAAAATGGGTTTTCATTTACAACTTAATTCCGCTTAAGTCAATGCTGGAAATGTTAGCTTTGCTCCAGTCTGTGGCCTGTACTGCTGTGTCCAAGATGGTATTCTCCATAATGAGAAATACTTCATGCTGATAATTCTGCTGGCAAATCATGCAGCATCTAAAGATGCCTCTAAAGCTCATGACATAGAGTTTTCTAGAACTGTTTTCTGTTTGGCTTGTGATTGAGGATTACGTTCAGCCAAAATGACCTCTGCTTGTTGGATGGAATTCTTTGTAGTGCTAACTATATGGATGCGGTTTCCTATTGTCCTCTATATAGGCAATATATGTCCTCTATATGGAGGACAATATGTAGAGAAGAAAGAAAGTCTTTGGTGTTACGTATTAGGCAGTTCAAGTTGACATCATTGGTATTTTAGTAACCTTTTCTGCTTCCTGTAGGTACTGCTAATCATTACTTCCTGCCTTCTATTTCAGGTCTTGTGTCTATAAGAATGACCAAGCAGCAAAAGAGAATTCAGGTAAAAGCCTTCAGGAAGAGGAGCCCTGCCCAAGGTTTGCCCATCAACTGGTGTACGATGAGTTGCACAAGGTATGAGGGTCCAGTTTACATATACAGTGGTTTTAAGTCTCATTACTCTTAAAGTGTAATTTCTTTTTCAAAGATGGTACAATGAATATAGCTTCTTATATTGTCTTAATGTGGAAGGTACCTTTCGTTTAACTTGTTCTAATCTTTTGCAATCAGGTGCTAAGCTACTTGTTGTGTCAATGTGAAGTAAACATGAGAGGTCCTACATGAAGTAAACATGCAGACAATGGGATATACTAAACCTGTATGAAGTTATCAGCCAGCTAGCTCCTATCTGTTCTTAACTGAAGCTTCCTTTGTTATCCTCAGGGACTTAATGTCACAACCTGTTGGTGACTAAAAGGTCACAGGTGGTTACCCGTGTTTCTAGGAGAAACTCTGTTTGAAGGAGCTAATCACTGTGAAGAATCTGCTCTACCACAGGTGCCTTCCTCTGCGCTGCACGTCAGCAGCAACTGCCATTCTTCAGCACTGTCTGACTTGAATGGGCACGTTCATGCTAAGATTGATTTAAAATGGTTTATAGTGTACATGAGTGCTCACTAAACTTAGGGCTTTGTGCACATAAACCAATAAAGCAAAACCCCATGGATTAGATACCAGAATTGTATTAACCTATGAATTCATGTTACTGTGACACGTTTACTTAATCTTTCACAGATATTTTGCAATTGAAAGAAACCTTTTCTTAACCTCCTGTTTAGTCTGAATTGAAAAAGACAAATATACTGTAGTCTTATCATTTCATGGGATGTTCATCAAGTTTGGGAAACCCAACTAGCCCAAGGGGATAAGGGGGCTTTTAAGGAGGAATAGCTGCATCTGTATGGAGAACTTGTTTTGTTTGTCATCTTCACAGACTTTAATGATAGACTGCAAATACTGTTCTGCCTTCAGTGGCTTAATTCTAAGTGTAAGAATAGAATAGAATCAGCTAGGTTGGCGAAGACCTTTGAGATCATCAAGTCCAACCATTACCCCAGCACTGCCAAGTCCACCACTAAGGTACTAGGAGATTGAGAGTAGTATTTGTAAGTTACTGTGAAGGTTGCTAAATCATGGCAGTTGCCCAGCTTTATCTGAAGAGCTGTTTGATGTGCTTGTTTTGAAGAGCCTTATTTTTAGAAACCTCTGTTCAAATGACCTTTCTCAAATCCTCTGATATAAATAAGGAGAGCCTACATCAATGGGATGCAGAATACATTGTTTGGAGTGCTTATTTTTAAAGCTGTGGAGAAAGGTAGCCACTTGGACTTCTTGAGCCCCCTCACTATTTGAAGACCCATGTGGCATGTTTAGTATCAACAGTTCAGAGTTTGAAATACCAAATTGATGTGCAGGGAAAAAGGTGAAGAAATAAACAATACTTCTTTAACACTTCCACTTGAGATGCGCCTCTCCCGTAAGTCTAGCCTTGCATTTCAAAGGTGGTGTGTCCTGGAGCTGTTGGAATGGTGTAAGAGTGCTTCATTTGAGCTGCTGTGAATGCAAAATGAATTTTGGGTACAGATATATTTAATGTTTCCATGTTTGGCGTCTCAGCATTGCTAGAACCTTTTCTGAAGGCAGTCACAGTGGTGGTTGTGACTTCTAATTCTAGATAAGATTGGTGTTTTCATCCTCCGTTGTTCTTAACATTGCATTTTGTCTTTTTGGTTTACTCTTTATTCAGTTAACTGTTTCCTATGTGCCCAGGTAGTGTATTTAGCATCTTGTAGCATCTCTGCTGTATTGAGATGAGACAAACCTGCCCTTCCAGAGACCATGGAAATACTCTCTGCAAGTCAAATTAAGGCTCTGTGGAGTTTATGGGACACTTGGGGACGCAGGCCTGTTGGTCATCTCTCAACATCATGTCACTTTGAGCATCTCTAGTACTTCCCACTCACTTTATCAGTGACCCTTGTCTTTGGGGAAGATAACGGTCTTCACTGCTTGTCTGAACTGTGGTGCTTCAGTAGTGCAGCTTCACCAGCAGTGCTCCGATGGGAGTCAGAGCATTGGTTTGCAAAGTGCCTTTTGTCTGAGCTTTCCTAACAAGCATGGAAATGTTTCTTTTTCAAAGAAGATGTGTGATTGCTGGAGTCCTTTCACACTATATGGGTGTAATCTGCTTATCCCCAGATTAAAGACAGGCTTAATGAAGGTTCTTTATTTACCCTCTTTGATGACAATGAGAAATTGGGGTCTTTGAGAACAAGATTGGAGAAGAGGTTGGAAATCCATCGGTTTGAGTATTGTTCGCATCAAGGATTTTGAATGGGGCAAAAAGAGTTGGCTGAGATCCTTCTTTTCTGCTCATATCGTACATGCTGAAGGGTTTATCATGCTCATGGGTTTTTCCTAAAGAAAGAGATGGAATGGTTTGGGGATGTTTGTGAATACCTCAGGAATCTCCTAGAGGGAGGTTTTAGCAGTGCGGCTGTTTTGTTATCTTAAGATGTAAGCAGTTGAAGAGAAGTTTCTTCATCTCCTAAGGGACAAAGTAAGGCTAATAGTAAGATGGAACAGCTTGTCTGCAAGGCAGAGTTATCTCCCTACAGAATAAACCTCTCCAAAGATGCTGACATAGTAAATAGCCTTTGATGTACGCAAGCAGTCAACTTTTTGCTCTGCTTCTCATTTGCTTAGGTTCATTACTTGTTTGGAGGGAATCCTGGCAAGTCCTGCTCTCCAAAGATGAGATTAGACGACTTCTGGTCGCTGAAGCTCTGTCGACCTTCAAAGGAATACCTGCTAAGACACTGCAAATACCTCATAAGGAAGCACAGGTACAGAAACAAAAGGGGGTTTGCACTTTAGTTTTCCAAAATGTCTGTTTTTTCGAAGTCTTGTAAATGGCTTTGGGAAATATCCCTTTGATGGTTGTGAGTGGTCTGCCGGTTTCTTGATTCTTTTTAATTAAAAACCCAAGTTTAATGACAGGACAAGGGGAATGGCTTTACTCTGCCAGAGGGGAGACTGAGATGAGCTCTGAGGCAGAAGCTGTTCCCTGTGAGGGTGCTGAGGCACTGGCACAGGGTGCCCAGAGAAGCTGTGGCTGCCCCATCCCTGGCAGTGTTCAAGGCCAGGTTGGACACAGGAGCTTGGAGCAAGCTGCTCCAGTGGGAGGTGTCCCTGCCTGTGGCAGGGGTTGGAACTGGGTGAGCTTTAAGGTCCCTTCCAACCCAAACCCTTCTGTGATACTAAAAAGCAGTGGGGTATGGCTGAACTACCAGATGAACTTCATTCTGGTGTTACTATGTTATTCTAAAACTGGAAAAATCTGGGTATTGTGTGGGGAGTCATGGGGGGATTTTTAGATTCCCTTTTCACTCTGCTGCTCATCAACATGTGTTTCGGTGCTGTCACCTCCCGAGGAAATGGAATATGTTTCTGAAACACTGTGCTAGGAGATAGTAACAGCTCGCAAGGATGCTAATGAAGTCTGGGGGCTGGATGCCTTTGCACATCTGAGACTCAACCATGGTGAGGTCGTCAGAGTTTCTCATTCAGAATCACTTGACAGATCTCACTTATGTGGAATTCAGCTATGCTGTGACGCTTCCTGTACTGTGGCTGTTTCAGAGCTGCCTTATATTTGCTATTTAGGGCAACAGCTTTTTAAAATCAAGCTTATGGTGTTGCATTAGGCAAGAAATTGCAGCAGTACGAGAGCCTTTCAAGACCCAGCAAATGATTTGAAGGCAGTAAATAGCTCTTTCTGCATTCTTGGTGAGAATACTTTGTTATCAGGTTCTGCCAAGTGTTGGAGGTTAGTTTTTACTGATGATATTTTACTTCTGAGGCAGCAAGCAAATTGCTTTACCTAACTCACAATCACTGTGGCTTGATGAGGTCTTTTGCAGATTAGCCATGCAGTAGATGAGAATACCTACAGGAATGAATAAAGGTCTTGCCCAGTAATCTGGGAGGTTTATTAAACCCACATGTGGTTGTATGCATATTCAGCTGTACAGCCTCCAGAGGCAGCTCTGGATGACTTAGTTATTACTTCCTTAAATTGCACTGAAAGGAGATGTTACTGCATGTTATCTGGCAGACGTTTGGGTTATACACCATGCTCCCTCTTATTGGGGTCCATAGGAGGGAGCCAAACAGGACCAGCCAGGGGCTGGTATGATGGGTGCTTTGATGGAATTCATGTGCCTGGCAGGGCTGGAGCCGAACTGCTGTAGAGTCACTTGGCTGCCCATTATCTGCATTCCCTCAAGCTCTAGGTGCCAGAACAGGTACTTGACTTGCAAACCCACTGTATTTGCTGGAGCCCTGTTTGGCCTATTAAGTTAATACCAGTCAAGCTATAGTGAAGAAGAAGAGCAGTGAGGTGTCAGTGGGTCCATTTGTTTAAGATACTTCAGCTCTCTGGATCATGTTGATGTCATCTAAGAAAATCTGTGTGAATATTGGAAGAAATCATACTTAACTACCAGAATGTCATGTGCATCAGGTAACAGGCATAGTCTTTGTGCACTGCCTAAATGCACGTGCATCTTTAGGTGGTACCAAATTTGGGCTACAAATGTCCGCTGCATTATAAACAGCCAAGTAGATGATCCAAATGAAAATATAACATGATTAAATCTATTCAGTGTGACTTTTCTCAGTTTGACAAGCTACAACCTCTTACAGGTAACTGAAATATATAATGTATAAAATAGCTTTGTGTTTCTATAATGCAGTTGGTACAAGGCAGTTAAGTAACTGAGAATGTGGGTTTTAGGGTCCTCATTTCTGCAATCTGAAAGTGTCTGAGCTGTTTTCCTGGAAAGGTTTAATGCTGTGTATTGGTGATTCAGAGGATGACAGTGTGATACTGCGCTCGGTGGATAGGTGATAGGAGAAAAACAGAGATGATTTTAAACCTCATCCTTTCCAGGCTTATGCACCCACCTCAGAGCTGCAGGGAAGGAGCTCTGCTCACTGAGGATGCTGAATCCAGAATCACTTTCAGCTCTGTTAACTTCATCAGGGAATTCATAGGAGTTACAATTTCTGCTCGTTAAGAGAAAATGAGGAAATAAGTTGGTGGTGCATAGGATTTCCATGTACATGCGCTTTTCCCAAAAGTGGGAATATTAAGGCCCAGTATTCACTGAATCTGGGTGTTTTCACCTGCATCATCCCTTTTTCTCTTGTTTGCCAGCAGCAGGGAGCTATCTCCATCCCTGTACTCCCAGTTACGCTTCTGCATGGTCAGGAAGGTAAATATCCCTGGACACAAGTTCTCAAGGCTTGCCTCTGTCTGAGCTGTGCTCCTCAGATGAGGTGCTACTCATACCTTACTCTATTTGTGGAAAACAAACTGTACTAAATGGGTTATATTTCTGTATTAATCATAGAATCCCAGACTGGTTTTGAGTTGGAAGGGACCTTGAAGCCCATCCAGTTCCAGTTCCCTGCCGTGGGCCGGGACATCTTCCACTGGGGCAGGTTGCTCCAAGCCCCATCCAACCTGGCCTTGAGCACTGCCAGGGATGGGGCAGCCACAGCTTCTCTGAGCAGCCTCTGCCAGTGCCTCACCACCAATGAAGAAGTTGCTGTACATACTCCTTTGAATACTTTTAGTAAGAGCGTAATGCTTTGCCCTTATAACTCCCATACACCTCCCCCAAAACACCTCCTCTGTATTTCAGCTTGTCTGGAAAGCATGTGCTTCAGTGAATGCAAGGCCAAGGTGCCATTAACGCTGTTTTGTGTGGAAATATTGGGCTGAAGGTTTTCTTAGATGGCTTTTTCTCTCTGTGCAAATAGTAGTAGTCCTGGAGGAAATGGCTGTGTTCAAGTCTTCTGTCTCCTCTTTTCAGGTTCGAAGAGAAAGCTCAGACTGACCCTCTTAGTGCGCTGAAGTACCTGCAGAATGACTTATATGTAACTGTGGATCACTCAGACCCCGAGGAGACAAAAGAGGTAATGAAGAATGATCCCTGTTTTAGTTATAAAGAAAGGCAAACTCATGTGAGAGTTCTGGGCCTCTTGAACCTTGTTTTTTATTCAAGTTGAAAAGCTCTACAGGTGTGTGACACTTTGCTGTATCATCTGTTTCTCTGCACCGAAGATCATAGTGCCTTAGCAAACAGTCATTTTTACAACTGCAGTTCCAGATAAAATAGCTTTTGTACTCAAAACAGTGAAGAACTAGGCCTTTGTTTTAACTCCAGGGTACTGGTGTGTATTTTGGAAGCTGTAATTGAAATGTAAACTCTGAAATGTCAGGAGTCTGTAGTTGGTTGTGTAGTAGAAAGTGAGTAAGAAACTCACACTGCCTTTTGGCTTGTCAATATTAAATAGCTCTGGGGGAGGGAAAGAGGCTTCTTCTCTAGTAGATAAGTATTAAACAGGGGAAGTTTAGATTGGATATGAGGAAGAAATTCTTTACTGTAAGGGTGGTGAGGCCCTGGAATGGATTGCCCAAGGAAGTTGTGAATGCTCCATCGCTGGCGGTGTTCAAGGTGGGGTTGGACAGAGCCTTGGATGGCATGGTTTAGTGGGAGGTGTCCCTGCCCATGGCAGGGGGGTTGGAACTGGATGATCTTAAGGTCCTTTCCAACCCTAACTATTCTATGATTCTATGATTTCTGGAAGCAGAGTGTGGTATGCATTGCTTTCTAGCCTTCAAATCTTGTTTCCTCTGCCTTTTTTACTATTATCTTGTAGGCATGTTCTTTTATTTGTTCCCATTTCTGTTTAGATTCCATGACCGCAGTATGTGTCGCTGTACAAAAAGGATCAAAGGAAGAGTGAAAAGTGTCAGATAAGGTGGTTGGCTGGACTCTCTGCCATTAATTTGCACATGGAACTTGGGGCAGCTAACTAGATGCCCAAGCGTTCAGGGTAGAGGAGGAAGAGGAGATCATGGTTCTCACTCTCTACTTGTGTTAATGACTTGGGAAGTGATTCGAGAGTGCCTTCTATAAAGTTGTGATAGGGGAATGGGCGCTGTTACTCCATGCTGAGTCTCTGGATTAAATCGCTTTATCTCATAGTTCTAACTTGTTACTTTATGTAAAGAAAGGATCCTTATCCAGACACTAAAACCTTTTGGGGGAGAAAATGCATCTTGCATATGTGCTGTATGGAGTTGTAGGGTTGGAGGAATTAAGAAGAACATATTTACTCATGTCAGTACCTTGGAACTGATCACACTGGTCCTAAATTCTGGTTAGTCTTTATAATAATCTAATCCAATAAAACATCCAGGTGCTGTGCCTGTAAATTCACTGTTAGATGGCTTCTTAGTTCAATACAGAATGATGAAGGGTCCTTAAAGCTCACCCAGTTCCAACCCCCTGCCACGGGCAGGGACACCTTCCACTGGAGCAGGTTGCTCCAAGCCCCATCCAACCTGGCCTTGAACATTGCCAGGGATGGGGCAGCCACAGCTTCCCTGGGGAACATGTAGTTTCACATCCTGTCTAGACCTTTCTAGCATAGGAAAGGTAAGAAACAGATAATCCTGCATTATTTCAGGTAGAAAAGGAGGTACTTTTTTTATCGCTCGTATGCAGCATGGGGATCTCAGCTCAATTATGCCCCATCTCCCCAGTGTGGTAGCACTTTCCTCTTTATGATTGAACTTGTAATAACCTCTAACATAAAATAACCATTCTGCTACTCTCTTTATCCCTTCTTCTCCCTCCCACCCACTCTTAAGGCCATGTCCTGTGTCCTCTGATCTCCCATGTTTTCTCTCTGTGTGTTTCTAGCCTATGAAAGCCATGTTTCTCTTTGGCCAGTTACTCCTAAAGAGACCTTATGTCTCATGGCTTGCTGTGTCTTTTTGTTGCCTGAACAGGAAACATTTGGGGTGTGATCAGAAAGCTCCTCTCCTTTTAGATCATGCTGCCTGCTGTCACCAGCAGACCAGAGGCACTGCCATAAAGACTCCACGTTGTGGACATCTGGCCCAGGAAATCCTTTTAATGCTCTGCATTTGATTTACCCAATTCAGTGTGTGGCATTTAACTTGGCCACCTTGTAAGAATGAAGAATTTACCTGACTGCATGGGCTCCTCTGAGATTTTGGGGAAAACTCGTAGCTCTATCGTATAATGTAGAAATAGGATATCTATTATCCCTTTTCACAGAGCATACTAGTATTGTGCACATTAATGATGTAGCCTATGAGCCTAAGGTAGCTCAGTACAGCTGAGGGAATATATTGTGAATCATTTCTCTGCAGGCTTACTGCCTGATCCAAACAAAATTGGATAGCTTCTGTCTGGTCTGTCGCATCAACACGTACTGTTCAAGCTCCCATTCCAGTGGTCTCCTAAAACCATGTCACAGTTTCCGGGAGGCTTTTTTGTGTCTTTGTTTTTCTTGCTCATTTTTTAATACCATTTTTAATTGTGCTGTTCCAAGAGCTTTAACTTCCCAAGCTTTTTACACTGGAGCAGATCTGGCAGGGATATGGCACCGAGCCAGCCTCTGCACTGGTACTGACTGGGTGTATTTCCAGTTGACGTCAATTTACCTTCCGGTTATCGCATTGAGTTGGCTTTTTGCTCTGGCATCACGTCTTCAAATAGCTCTTGTGCTTTCCAAAGGACTGACGCAGGCTTTTTGGATTCCATATCAAATTTCAGGCACCAGTTTGGTTGTGTATCTCGGCCCAGGCACCTACATGCGCTGTCTTTAGTTGCATCTGAGATCGTCTTAACCGCAAAGGCCGTGTATCTAATCGGCTTGTTCTGGGCTGGTTACAGCCGTTGAATCATAGCATCAGAGAATAGTTAGGGTTGGAATGTTGCAAGGCTTCTTAGCATGGCAAATCCTAAGGGAATTGGCTTCTGCCTGTTGTTTCCCTTCTTTTTAGGCCAACTGTTAAACTTGGGAAGGGCCAAGTTGAATAGGTTTATCCCAAACTCCATGCTGTTGTGCTTTTGGAGGCTGGTCTATATGGTTTCATGTTTTATGGACTGGTATATGGGTAATCTTGCAAGCAGAATTTCACTTCGAGGTAAGCTGACTTGCTTTATAAGAGAATTTATTCTAACTTAGTTAGGCAAGTCCCTTCAGCTGTTTTGAGTTGGGTGCCAAAGAAAACAAACAGGCTGTTCTTGAAACCTGCTTTGGTGTTAGTAACCAACTTTGTTTAAAGTAGCACGAATGATTGATAGTAGGAACAAACTCCCAGATTTTTCCTCCTTTGTTATGAATTTTAGGTATGTTAATAGGATTATAGTTGTGTTTCTGGGGGTTTTATTGTTCCAAATGAAGTAGATGACTGCAAGTAATGGGTATCGTGCAGTGCATGTTTTAGTGGCCATAGGCTCTATGCCAGCTCTGCCTCTGCTGTTGTCCATAAATGCAAACCCAGTTCTTTTTGACTGTGATTCTGCTTGAAATCATAGAATCATACAGGATTTGGGTTGGAAAGGACCTTAAAGCTCCTGCAGTTCCAACCCCTGCCACGGGCAGGGACATCTTCCACTGGAGCAGCTTGCTCCAAGCCCTGTCCGACCTGGCCTTGAACACTGCCAGGGATGGAGCATTCACAACATCCTTGAGCAGCCTGTTCCAGTGCCTCACCACTCTCCAAGGCTCTAGATGATGTTCCTTGAGCACATCGTTCCCAGACATACCTTGCTGAGTGGGCTGTAGAAGAAATGAAGATGGTACGAAAAATGGCCAGTGCTGTCCACGTAAAGGAGAGCAAGATGAGATTGTACATTGAAATTCAGCTCCCGGTGAAGCTCAATCCCATGACTGCTGTAAAACGGATACAAAATGCAAGCAGAACTTGCAGTGTGTTTTTCTTGGAACATGGTAGGAGAAGGAGCAAGGACCTGGAGGCCAATTTGAGGCCTGACTAGCCTGTAGACTGAGTCAGGAGGCTCCTGTTCAAGGCTGCTTCATACTTTTCCATTCTTAAGACCTTGTCTCCAATAAACTTGCCAGATAAAGCCAGCAGGGCCCAAAAGTATTGTTTGAGTCTGCATTAGACTGATATTTCTGGGAAAATTGAAACCCAAATGGGAAAAATAGTTCTAGGAAGGAGCTAAGAAAAGCATGCGTCTCCTCTTCGTGTCCTGCTGTGATTCTTTGTAAAGCTGCAGAGGCTGAGTGCTGCAAGAGGAGAGGTTTTGGAGACAAGGAGCCTTTTCAGAAACAGCATTCAGCCCTCTCGACTTCAGCGAGGGATGGCTCCTTCCTCAAAGGATTTGAGCCTCTCTTTGCTGCTTTGAGCCATGCTACGATAGAACTGGTCAAAGCTGAGGAACTGTTTTATGCTGTGATCTGAGCACTTACTGTATATTACAGAGGAGGAATTACGTCTGATTCATCCAACCTGCCGGGTATCCCAAGCAGGAGTTACTCACTCCCCTTTAACTTTATCATTTGGTAGAGACATGCAGCAAATATACCAAGACTTCTGTATGGTAGAGTTGCTTTTTTGCTGGAGGTAGAAACAGCTTTAAGTACACACAGCTGGTAAAAGAACAGTATTGTTGGGAACAGAAAGGCTATAGCTTGGAAAGTGCCAGATTTAGTATTACTCATATCTTAATCTGGCCTCTCTGTGAATGTGTTTGATTATATTCATTAACTTTATATTAGCCAGATACGCATAACTAATAGATATATAACTAATTTAACCCTGTATTAGTTATCCGGATAGATGTATCTGCAAGGAGCCCCTGCTTCAGTTCAGAAGGTGGATTTGGGCTCTGAAAGAGAAGTTAATTGTATAACAAAAGGGACCTGTTGTCTTCTGAGCAGGGCCTTAATTTGGAGTGGATGAAGGCAGCCAGGCAGAGGGATCGTCAGCAGAAAATGGGTGGTGCTGTGATCAGAGAGCACTTGGATGCTTCTGCTGGATAACCGAGTTCTGCTCTTGCTTCTGTAGTGGAGTTGCTATGTGACGTTAAACAAATGGGTTTTCCTGGATGTCATTTATTAGATCTTTCAGTCTGGGGCCTGATGGGAGAGATCTGAGGTGTGATTTGCTTGAGAGCTTTGCTCTTCTGGCTGCAAGTGAATTCAGGAGCTGTTGCATAATCCTGTGTGTGTTGAGAAATCAGGTTCTGGCTGTTTCAAATAGGGGGCCCAAAATTAATCAGGGTTTGAAGGGTGTCTGTTGTGATAACAATTAATATGATGGAAAACCTGATGAAGAAATGAATTCCTTCTTTAGGGCAGAGTTTGAACTTTATTGGCAAAAACACAGCATTGGCTATATGCTGTGAACAGTGTGTGGGAAACCTGGTCTTGAGGAAGCAGTAACCCTCCCATGTGTGGGAAAAAGAGATGGGGTGCTTTGGGAGAGCATCGTGGGATTAGTTGGCATTGTAATGCAAATGCAGAGTGAACCAGCTTAGGCTCAGTGCTGTCCTTAACTGATGCCCTTAATTTAGGTGCTAGATTTCTCTGTCAGAAAGAGCCTTTTAAATGTGAAATGATGCATAAACTATAACTTCAGAACAAACAAAGCGACAAACCTCAAGGTTAACTGAAGTGCAGTGTCATCAGTGAAGGAGGAGACTGGATATTCCTTCCCCACACAGCTGGAAGGAAACTGGTAGCCGTGAAAATCCATCGTGCATGGTGCAGATGAGGCTGGAATACTTGGCAAAGGATCTTTGCAAGGGATTTTTGGTCTCAGTTCAGCGGGTTGCTAACTGAATCCTGCTTCGATGTTCTCTTAGCTGGTCATCCTGAGCCCCAGCCTCAAGCATGGCTTGCTTTCTGTTCACAGCAGGATGGCTGTCCCATTGCTGGGGGAGGCAAGAGGACCCCTCAGGGCATGGGGATCCGCTTTGTCCCAGCAGAACCAGCTTCATGTGCTACCAGGCAGTTGGCAGCGGGCCTGTAAGGCAATTGTGTGGGATGGAAAGATGGCCAGGACATGGCATTTGCTATGAGAAGCAGCATGGATTTAGCCACAGGTTCTATTGGAACTTTCTGAGCTATTTATGCTGGGCATCTGGTTAAGTACATTGCTGATTTGGAGCCAAGTTAAGCTAGTGGTGAAATAACACGTGTAGCACTGCAATCCCCTTTGATTTCCTATAACCAGACCTCCCACTCGAGGGTACTTAGTCAACCTCTTCCGCCTGTTGTGCAGTTTGTCAATCCTGTATCTGCCTAACCTGTTCTTAAATACCTCTGTGGTGTTACCTGCATGCTGTAGCCTCTCCAGAAGATGCAGACTGATTCTGGTGCACCGCTGGCCTTATTTTACACCGGATTTTCTCTTGGTATCGTGTTGAAACTGATCTTGCTGAAGTGTTCTTGTGGTTTCTTGAACTTAGGTGTGGATTTACCTTTTTGTAGCAACCTTTTGTATTTGTGACTCTTGCAGTTTTCTTCCTGGGTATTCTGTGGTGGTTCTGCAACATTGACTCCTTCGAACTTTCTTGACAAGAGCTTCATTTTTCAGACCAGTTGGTTATTTTCCTAGTGCTTTCTTTGTCTGTTTCTACTTCATAGAGAGCATCCAAAAGCGGTTGCCTTGTAGATGAGACTTACAAGCCTGACAGCAGGAGTACTCAGTGTATGTGAAGATCCCACTCCTTTTCATGCATTTTCTATGCATTTGTCATTTTTGCTATAGGATGATGGTAATCTATTTTAACTCCTAAATGTGTTTTCACAGAGCGTGTGCACCCCAGCCTGTTTGGTATAGCTGATTATTTTCCTGTTCAGGGTGATTTGCACTTGGCCCTAGTGAACTGCACCTTGAGCTGTCATTGTAGCTTTGGATAAGGGTCTGTAGGGCCAGGCCAGGGGGAATGGCTTTAACCTGCCAGAGGGGAGACTGAGATGGGCTCTTAGGCAGAAGCTCTTCCCTGTGAGGGTGCCCAGAGAAGCTGTGGCTGCCCCATCCCTGGCAGTGTTCAAGGCCAGGTTGGACACAGGGGCTTGGAGCAAGCTGCTCTATGGAAGGTGTCCCTGCCCGTGGCAGGGGTTGGAGCTGGAGGAGCTTTAAGGTCCCTTCCAACACAAACCATCCTGGGATTCTATGATTCTGTAAGCTGGATGAAATAAAGAAACAGTCTGCAGCCTGTCTGCTGTCATGCTGTCAGTCTGAGTGTGGTGTGAGGTCTGTGGACCCGGTGAACGTGTCCTGTTGTGTTCAGGAGGTTCTCACTGAAAACCCAAAGTGATGCTGACCCTGGGGCGCAAGTGAATCACTTGTGATTCATGGCTCCATTTTGGTGTCAAGCCAGTGATGCCTACCCCCGGTAAAGTCGTTTGCCTCACTTGCTGTTCCCTGTTAGTTTAATCTAGATGAGGCTATGATAATTTGTCTTAAATACCATATAAAAGCATCACGAGTCCTGTGAAAGTCAAAATGTACAATGTCTATTGCCAGGTCCCACCCGTAGGGCCTGCTGCCTTGCAGAAGAAATCAGTTTGATGTGATACAACTTGTCGTTGCCAACTCCGCATTGGCTGCTACTCGTCACCTTCCTTACTCCTACATGCCTGCAAATTGTCTGTGTTCCCATTTTGTCTTGCAATTGAAATTAAACCGATGGATATGTAATTCCTGGCTGTCCTTCCCACTCCTTCCCTGAACATATTTGCTTCTCTTCTGTTTTCTTTCCCCCCCTCTTCTTTCCTTCGGGCTGTGTGCTGTAAAGACATGCACAGAAGAGGCAAAAGATTATAAGCCTTTAAGGAATATTCTAATTCTTGAGGGAAACATGACAAAGCACAAAGCTTTGTCTCTATGTGGGTAACTGAAAACAGCAGCCACAGGCAGAGGAAGATTCCGTGTTCACTGTCTATCAGTGAGACAAGAAAGGAGAATAAAACTATGAATGTGTTACCTAAAATGTTTTTGTTCCTGATCCTGATGTTCCCAATGAAAGATTTATTTTGATGGGGTTTCTTTACTTAAAAAGACATTGTGATATGAGTTCTCTGGCAGTTCAGAAAGGTTGTGGCCCTATAAAGCTTTCTCTGTGTTCAAGAAGTTGATGCTGCGCTCTAGCAGTTACCTGTTCCCATGTCGCGTAACCCTTGCTAAGGCTGTACCACGTTGTGGTTGTGTGCAGGAGGCTCTGCCTTCCTCCTGCTCTCTGGTATCTGCCAGAGAGGCAAAAAAGAGTATATGAAGAATCAGCGGTTGAGGCTCCCGGTCAAGTACCTTTCATTGCTTCAACACTGCTCTAATTCTAGGAAAAACCATCCAGCTTGCTCTGCCAAGGTGTCAAATTGCGTTGCTCATATGAAAGTTGCTGCAGTTATTCACATGTATGGCACAGGAGCTCCAGGGACTGTGCAAAGAGAGCTCAGCAACTCCAAAACCGCTCTGACATCTCTGCATCTTTTCGTTTCTCTCCTGTGTGCTGTTAATAACACTTTTTTCTTTGTCCCCCCTCTCCTGCAGTTTCAGCTTCTTGCCTCAGCATTATTTAAGTCTGGCTCGGATTTCACCACTCTCGGTGAGTATTGTGTATCAGAAGAATTAGGCTGTGTTCCCTGTGAGAATTGCCATTGGTTTCTGCTGGTTTTCATATCAAATGTTACAGTTCACATGAGCTCTTTTTGGTTTGAAAATGCAAAATGCCACTAGATAGACTTTCGAGAGAGTATTTATAATGACCAGTGCCCAATGCCCCTCTGCCACCAACGGTTTTAAACCTGTGCCTCCTGGGCTCATTTTGTGGCTCTTATTACAGTTGGTGCCTCACCCAAATAAACAGCAGCTTTGGTCAGAATAAAGCCCCTCCTGTCTTGTCACTTGGGAATGTCACAGCGTGGCTACAGCTCTGTTTGCTGTGATAACTGCAATTCCTGGAGCAGTTTGGTTCGCCCTGTTCTTTGCAGAACTAGTTCTGTGGGCAGAATGTCAAGAGAGCAGAGAACAGTGGTGTGGAGGGCTGGAAACAGGAGCTCTGAGCCAAAGCCACAACTTGTTTCACTCTTCTGTCCAGTTAACTCTTCTGAACAGTCGAGAGATTAATCCTGGGCAAGCTATAGGAAGGCTATAAGCATAATTTACATCTTATAATGTGTTCTCCGCAAGTCACCGAGCTCTTCTAAGGAGCATGGGTACCTTCAGTTTTTAATGAACCAGCAATTCCCAATCTAAGCAATTGATGGAAGGAAAGAGCCCACTCCACTGTCAGCCCAGCTGGATGAGGAAGGTCAGCTGAGCTTGTGTGATTTGGAAGGTCTTATTTAGTTGATGTGATACGATGGATTCTTTAAAGGAAGAAAACCTAAGTTTCAGAACGTTGTTCTCTCCCCTAGTTTTAAGTGTTCTGAAAGATGGATTGCTTCTTGACACAACACTTTGTTCAGAGGTTGGCTCTACAGATACATATATCAAGTGGTGCTTCTAAAATACAACAAAAAAACCCCAAGCCCTCCTTGATTTGATTAACTTGCTTGACTTTGATTAACTGAAGAGTGAGTTCACTGAATTAATAAGCATTCCTTGGAGATCCCACTAATGGAAGTCATACAAAGCAGAGGAAATAGTTGTATAGCCCGCTCTATTGTTCTTGCTGTTGATGGTTTAAGTATGAGGATTTGGATAAGCAATGCTCCACGCTAAACCCTCCCCTGTTGGGAGGCAGCACTTCACAAAAGGGGTTTGTAGAGCACCCTTGTGCCAGGATACAGCTCTGATTCGGGGCTCCTACCATCAGCAGAGCTTGTCTAGAAAAGAACTGCAAGCAAGACGAGTACCAGTTCTGGGTGAGACAGTCGTGAAGATAATGAGGAAAGCCTGAGGACAGAAGAAATGAGGCACAGATAAAAATAGCTGCAGAGATTTTGTTTTCCAGGACATCAGAGCAGCCTCCTGAGGATTCTTGCTTCCTGCAGTTCTTCAGGGCTGTCAATGAGCTTGACAGCCATTTGCTTATTACTTTTTATGTAGTTTGATTGCAGCGTTGGCCTGGGGTAGTGTGGTCTGTGTGTGTCTATGATAGTAAAAGGACAGAGAGCTGGGGCCTTGGTTGTTAGCAGAGGTAGAAGCAGCAAACAGGTCGAAGGAGGTGATCCTGCCCTTTTACTCTGCTCTTGTGGGACCCCACTTGCAGCACTGTGTGCAGTTCTGGTGTCCTCGGCATAAGAAGGACATGGAACTGTTGGAGCAAGTCCAGAGGAGGGCCACGAGGATGATCAGGGGCTGGAGTCCTCCTTTATGAAGACAGACTGAGAAAGTTGGGGCTGTTCAGCCTGGAGAAGAGAAGGCTGCGTGGAGACCTCATAGCAGCTTCCAGTGCCTGATGGGGCCTACAGGGATGCAAGAGCGGGACTCTTCAATGGGGACTGTAGCAATAGGATAAGGGGTGATGGGTTCAAACTTAAAGAGGGGAAGTTTAGATTGGATGTAAGGAGGAAGTTCTTTACTGTGAGGGTTGTTAAGCAGTCAGACAGGTTGCCCAGAGAAGTGATGAATGCTCCATCGCTGGCAGTGTTCAAGGCCAGGCTGGACAAAACCTTGGGGTGACACGGTCTGGTGTGAGTTGTCCCTGCCCATAGCAGGGGGGTTGGAACTGGATGATCTTAAGGTCCTTTCCAACCCGAACTGTTCTATGAATATATGAACATCTGTCCAAATGGACAACCAGCCTATTCCACATTTGGAGCAGTGAGCACTGACTTCATTTTCCCTTTTCTTTCTCCTCCAGGATTCTCAGATGTCGACCACACATACGCGCAGAGAACTCAGCTTTTTGACACGCTAGTCAACTTCTTTCCGGACAACATGACCCCTCCTAAAGGCAACCTGGTGGACCTCATCACGCTGTAACAGAGCAGTCACTGGACATATGGAAGAGGGGAAAAGCATCCATTTTCAGTATTTTCATTTTTTTACTGCATTGATTGACTGCTGGGATGAAGTAATATAGTAACCCCTAGGTGTTTGCAAGGGGTTTTATACTTGTATGGTGAATCCCTGGAGCTTTTCCCTTGGAGTAGGTTAATAAAATGTAACTGACATACTTCTGACTAAATATATATATTTTTTCTGACTTTGGATTTTCAGTTAGCAAATGGAAGATTGAAAGAAAAGGTTTGGGGGGGGGGGGGAGAAGATAAAAAATAAAACCCAATCATGCAGTGATTGCCTATAGGGGAAAATTGAGATCTGTGGGTTGTCTGGAGTTAATGATGATGGATTTTATTTGGGGGGTTGTGAGGAAGTGGGGAAGGTTGTTCTTTGCTCATTTGTAGCTAGTCATGGTATATTGCTTTATCCTACAACTCCATCCTCAGCAGCTGAATAACTCGGAGGCAGGACACTGGCACGTGTTGAGGTGATAGTAATGTTGTGTCTTGAGTCTTGTATTGCAGTGTGTCTGTGAAGGGGAGCACGTGTTAACAACCTACGTGTCCCCTCGTCCCAGAATCAGGCTGAGTAGTGTGTAATTGCATCTGGTACCCCATTTAAACCTGAATACCTGCCAGCCTGTCTTCTGTTCTGTGGAGCTTCCACTTAAACCTGCCAGGCAAGTGGAAACCTCAGAGAAACCAAGGGAAAACAGGAGTGCAGTGCTCATCTGCCCCTTTTCAATGGATGTTCTGGTTTTGCTGCTGTACTTTTCCAGTGGGAATCCGTGTGGGTACTGGCAGGACTGGGTCTTCCATCACACACATCCCAACCTCTGCAACCTGGCTCTGGGTTGCGTGTAGGATATCTGAAGCAGATTGTCTTTGTTTACATGCACCTATGCTTCTGTGTGCAGTGTTTGTCAGTGTGTAAATGTCAAGAGGATTGCTCCCAACAGCTTGTCTGCTCCCTCTACAGTGCAGCTCATTCACTTCTAAATGCATTTTAGACCTAGGTCTGAAGGTAAGGGCGGCCTTTTTAGCGTCCATCCCTTTGAAAGCAAGCTGATGCATATGTATAGAATATGTATTCTTCCTAGCTGAAAGCCTTCTTTATAAACAAGGTAAGGGCTTGGTGCTGCACTGTCAAGTGGAATGAAGGATACACATACCCAGCAGCAGAATCTTTTTGCATTGCTGTCAGTGCAAACTGGCAGCTGTAAATATTGATATGAGACTGCAAAGCTTTGTGTCTAGAGCTGTTCATGCCAGTGGGGTTTCGTTGCTGCACCCACTGTGGCTACACGACTCCTGTTGAACTTGATGGAAGTCTTGTGTGTGCAAAGATGATTTGGACTCTTGAAATAAAAAGAGTTAGTGAAGTGTCTTTTTCAGAGCTCTAGTGTCTGCTTGCTTTGATTGCATTGTATTGCCTCTTGATTATGTCCTTTGTGTGACTTTTGGTAGTCCTGGTATGTTAGAAATAGATTTATAACCTCATATTAGTGTTTAATCGCTTAGAAAGGAACAACATGTTGGAGGCTGGGCTTTGCTTGGGCTTCAGGGAGGGCCATACAAACAGTGTTTTTTGGTAAGCTGTAACTTAAGGAGACTGTTTAGATGTTGTATGCTTCAGTGGACGGCCAATCCGATGTCTGGTGGGAGAATCCACTCGGTACATAGTGCAGTAAAGGAAATCTGTTGGAATTGCTTCTTTGAGCCGTTGCCATTTGATTTACTTTCCAGTGACATGGAAAGTTTTACGTCACTGCTGGGCTTTATGATGTGTTACTTTTGATGCTTTGTTAACTAAAGTAGAGCTTATGTGGTACGAATGGAGATGCTGGTGGTGCTGGAGGTGGTTTTCCATTGCGATTGAACTCGGTACTCTTAATGCAACCAGCCTAAATGCAGCCCTCTAGTACTTCAAATTGTAATGCTGCTATGCTCCTCCATCACTTGTTCTCGTTCCCTGTGTATTCTCCAAAGTCAGTTAGATGGTAAATCGTGCTTTTGGTGACAGTTTTCTACTCGACCAAGCCCTTCATAAACTTCTATGTGTATTGGCTACACGAGGCTGAACCCAAAGGGTGCAACCAGACTGAGGAGGAGCCATGGCGAGCAGACAGTACTTTCAGAGCGCCAAAAGCTTTGTGGATGGTGGTGCTGTTGAGCAGAACATTGTGTCAGGCTTGATTACTGTTACAGAAGTTCAATCAAAACCCATTGTCCTCTGCATCAGGGTGCATGTGAAGCCTGGCAGCTTATGTTCTTGTAGCACGGCATAAACGGATGATTGTCTGAGCGAGGTGAACATTGCTTCTGCAGGACTGACAACCCAAGCTAATGAGAGCACTTCGGGATGATCAGATACTGACCTACCTTTATCCCAAGCAGATCGATTTCAGCTCGCACGACTGCAGTTTGGGGGTTACAGCTGGGTATTAACCAGCAGAAGCTGTTTGCTCAGCTTTAGCATGTTTGTGGAGCAGCAGAGGCACCCTGTGGCCAGAGAGGTTAATCCAGAGTTGAAAGCTTTGTGGCTTTGCCAAGGGTCTTTCCTGCTTCTGTGTCCTTTAAGAGTCAGAATGAAATGATTACTCTGCATTGGTGTGTGCTGCACTACCTGCTTTAAAACCTAATTAAAACTTGGGAGCACTGAAGTATAAAGTTCCTTTCAAAACAAGCCAGTTATTGACAAGCAGTGACAGGGAGAGTTTGAATGTAATTACATGCAGCTCTTTTAAGATGCTGGTGATGTTCCAGGAAAGCGTTGGATGTGATCAGGACAGAATTAACTGAAGTACAAACTGCAAAGAGAACCTGAAAATGTTGCACAGCCCACTGCATGCAGTGGTATAAATAGCCAAGCTCTGCGTGAGAAGCCTGAACCTCACTCTTACTGCTTGCGGGCTGGAGCAGAGACTGCTTTTTAGCTTAGATAAGGCTATATATGCCTCTACCTTATACTATAAAGTGACTTTGTGTATGGATTTAACACCTCTGCACTCTAGTGGTTGATCTCTAAGTGAAGCGTTAATTTGTAAATAAGGGTATTGCAAAGAAAGGAGCAAGGAGGGGACTCATTTATGGTGACTAGGGTCCTTAAAGCCGAAGTTACAAGGTTCTGATATGGTTTTTAAAGCTGTGTGTAGTCAGGGTGGGATAAACTTGTTACAGACAAGACTTTAGTCCTGATTTAGCTTTTGAGGTCTATGAGTTTGGTTCTTCATTTGGCACTGGCTTTCAGCATAGCTGCCCTTACAATATTAATCAGTAGATCATCTCTTTGGAAAACTTTATTCTGTATGCAAATGTAGAATAATAGTCTATATATGCAAAGTTGTTCCTCTCAATTAATGCATTCTTCCAGAGAAACAAAGCCCTTCTGATTAGATTTTGGGTCTCTGGGATTAGGCATAATTGAGTTCCTCAATGTTAGTCTTATACAACCCCTGATAGTAGTCATGAGGCAGATAGTCCTTAAGAGTTCTCCCCAGATGTCTTCTCTAAGCAATGCTATATATCACACACAGTGTGACCCAACATGTTTTCCTGTGGCAAGTGGCAGCAGAACCTACTTATATGATGCTAAAAATGAGATTACAGCCACCTTCTTGCCCTTTTTTACTTTGAGGATGCCATTAATACTGATCCTGTGGAGGCAAAGCGGTTGTTGAAATACAGCTTTTATCTTCTGGCTCTTTTAAAGGTGTGACATTTGTGACATTTATTCTTAAGTATATGTTCCTTTTGCAGAGTATAATGAGGAAGGAGAACTTTGTCTTGGAAGAGTTTAGCTTGCCCTTTCTCCGGACAGCATCCTGTATGTGTAGTTTAAGTAGTTCTATCCAGATGTAGGCATGAACATCAGGGGTTTGGTGCTGTGTGTCCCAACATGGCTCTGTGTGCGCAGGTGCGAAATAGCTCCAGGATCAGAACATTAATAGCAAAATGCCACTCTCATTTTGGAACATCAATCTGGGAAGACCCAGTTGGAAAAGCTTTTTCTGTGGTATTTGCCTCATGCAGTCACAACTAGAGGGAAATTAGGAATCTTTCCTAAAGAGCATACTAAAGCTTCCCTGTATGCAGCTTGTACCAGAACACGGATGCAGTGCCAGGCTTCAGTTATTGCTGGAACGTTTTGGTCACTGATGGTAATAAAATACCTGGAAATATATGTAATGACTTAAGGAGTCGGTAAGCAAATGAACTGGAGCCACCTGTTTGCAGGAGGGCAGGCTCTTTGCAGAGGGCTGGTGGCCAGGGATTGTGATGGCTTCATCTGTGTATTTAATCAGCAGCCACAGGCGTCAGGATCTCCATTAGCAGTTTCTTCTTCCAGAAGAGACTCCTTCCAAAGCAGGGGAATGACTCTGGAAGAGCGTTTTCCATAGGGCTTTGTGGGACAGCTGTTTTCTGCATCATTTTCCTGATGCGTGCAAGTTTTTAGAAGGGAGTTTTCTTCGTCACAAAGTTAAGCGCTGATCATGCGCTGCCATGTGAGTGCTGCCGACAGCGGGTGGTAAAGCCAGAGCTGTGTTCTGTCTTGAAACTTGTTTACTGCTCTTGTTGTAAGGAAGATGAGCATTAATGCTGCTTGTTTCAAATGCAGGAGGGTGGCAGGTACCTGCAGCTAGTAATTCTCTTGCTGCCTCCTGTAGTCCAGAACTGAGAAGGAAATGTGTTTATAGAGCATCTTGAGTGAAACCTGTAGTACGAATTAGCCCTGTGCACCCTCGAACTCCATCTCTGTACACGCAGTAATTCTGAGGTGTCATTCTATGCTGCTTCTGGGGAAAATGGCAAAAAATCATTAGATTTCCGTTCATTTGTGAAGTAGACAAATGTCTTGTGCAGCCTTGAGCCCCAGTATGCTTTGAATTCTTAGTTGGCTGGCAGCGAAGGAATGTTTGGCTATTGCCAAGTGAAGTCCTGACAGTAAAAACAACTCATGTATGTCTCTGGAAGTGCTTGTGTTTTTTTATTACAGAAACAGAGGTGAGGCCAGTTGAGATGAACGTGATTGCTGTTCTCACAAGGGGGGGAGATTGTGGAAACTCTGAATGAACCTGGCCGAGTGGATAAGTACATGTGATAATTTGGAGATGGGTCTCTTTTTTGTGAGCGTTTAAGAGCAACTGCATGATTTGTTCCTAATACAGATTGATAGTAGTATGTAAGCTGTCCACAGTGTTGAAAGGTAAATGTACTGTCAGAAGCTTGTTAGTGTAGCTAAATGCCTTTGGGTATGGTAGAGTTCATCATATCCTTTCATGGGAAAGGTTAGGCTGGAAATGGTTCAAGTTGTGGTCATAACTTATAGGCAAAATCCCTGTTTTACTGAAAGCCTCTATTATAATGAAAACTTGGAGTGGAAAATGTAGGTTTACTGCACTGGAACCATTAGAGCAGTCCATGGCTCAGGGCTTGGATAAATTGACTCCAGATGCTTTTATCTGGAAGCAGTGGATCCAAATGCAGTTACAGAGGGGAAGCTGGTTAATGACCTGCTTATTGCCATTGGAGAGTCCCATAAGAAAGCAGCACAGTTGATGCCAGCAGGTATGCTCTTGGCATTCCTCAGAGGCTAAAGAACAGGATGGAGTTCTGGATTATCCACTGATTCTTTGGCTCTATATGTGGACCTCTGAGGAGGACAGTGATTGTGTGGGTTGTCTGTATCACCAGCTGTATATCATAGGGCTAGAGGTCTGCAAGGCAGCATCTTCCCCAGGCACAGATCCTTGAGGTAACATATTGCTGCTGTCTCCTTTGCTTCCACCTACTTGAACTCAATTTGTCAGCAGTGAACTCCAGATACTTGCTGTGACCCAACTTCAGTGCTCTGCTTCCAAATATCTACAGCCACAGACGTGCTTACGCTGCTGTCAGTGTATCAGTTGAGTATCCCGAAATCTTAATTTATACTTGGTGCAGACAGAGGTACACGATGCCTTGGCTTCCAGCTGTTTGCTGTATGGCAGCACAGCTTTTACTTACTGCCTGGAGACTGTAAATACCTGAGTGCTGTCAGAAATCACTTGGCTCTGTTCAGCTCTAATGTGACATCTCAGTTCATCCCTGGGAGAAGTGCTGTGAGTGAATAGCTCGGAACCGGCTCTACCAGGTTAGGTGTTTGGTTTTGCTACTCATTTGAAAGGAGTAAGCTATCACTAGCATAGATGCTGACCAGCATGATGGTCGAGGCATGGCCCCTTGGGTATTCCCCCTCTATTTTGACTTTCTCTTCCCTGTGTGACCGTTCACTGCTGTTAAAATGCCATGTCTTCAGACTTCACAAAGGTTAATGGAGTACCACTGAAGAATTAAAGGTTAGAGATGTGTGGTGGTTGTTGAGGCAGCAGTTTCTCCATGTGGCATCGTATTCCAGCTGCTTCCTTTGCAAAACTCCTTACTGCTGCCTCTGAAGCAGGAAGGATCCTGGGGATTCACATTGTTCTCCCCAGGGGCTCTTCCTCCTCCAGGGTAAGGATGGGGGTATGTAGGAGCTGATTTTCCTGCAGAAGGACTTGTGCCCCTCCATGAGCCACACTCAGTGTTCTGATGAGCTTCCCCTTCTGTCTCTGCAGGGTTTATTTTGCTTGGCCCCAGGAGTGTGATAGCTGTTTGTCAGAAGAAAAAGGTGATGACACCAACCCCAGCTTTCTGCCACTTGCTTTCACCATCCCAAATCTTCTGTTGGTGAAGATAAACAGCTTAAGGTTGAGGTGTTTGGGTTGTTCTGCAGTGTAGCAAAGGGAATGGGAAGAGAAGAAGGCTTGGGGATAACCTGGTGGCTCATGGGAGCTGTGTTTAAGATGTGGTCTGTCTTGTTGAAGGATGTGAAGATTTAACAAGTAGTTCTGCTGGTTTTTATTCCAGCAAGCTGGATTCTTTGGCTCTTTCTCAAATGGGAGGGATGCAATACCAGGATCTAGTCCTGGAGCTTCACCTCGAGCTTTTGCCCTCTCCACCCCAGAGACACCAAAGAGAATAATACAAGTCCTTTTCCCTCCTCAATCCCCTTTGTAACAGTGGCAGTGAAGCCTGCTGGGCTTAATATTGCTCAAACACAGTGGTGGCTGTGCAGCACAATCAGCTATCAGAGCAGGCCTTAAGAGACTGCTAAAGCCTTTTCTGATGAAAGCTGCCAGTGAGATTAATGGAGATTAGCTGCTTTTTAATTGCGGTGATGGTGGGGAGGCTGGACCACAGCAGTGGCTCAGTGGTTGCAGTCTGCTCCACGTCCTAAATACCAATAGACAGGATTTTCTCCCTAATGATGACAAAATATGCTTTACATATCCTGACTTTGTAACTGGCTCCCAAGGGATCCAGTCAATTATTTTGTGTTTCACTTACATAGACGAGTGTGAACGGGGTCTGCCTATTGAAGGAGGCTGAAAAGTGAATTCATCAGCCCAAAACTCAGCTTTTAAAAGGGGCAAAAGGCTCTTATCAACCCTAGGTGCAAGTCCGTGAACTCTGCATATAGTCCGGTCCTAACAGCAGATGATGCTTCTACCTCTGCTTGCCCTGCAGTCAGAAGGTGACAGCTTGATTTCCTTCCCCAGGCAGTGTGGAGACCTCCCATACTTGAGAAGACTTTTATCTATCCATGGAGGAGATAACCCTTGTTGCTGAGTCATTTTCCCTTTCTCATCTGCCACTATAATTGGGAAGGCAAAGGAGCAGTGGAGGCTGAGTTTTGCCTTCATCTCTCCCTCATTCCCTCTCCTTCCTCCTGCCTCCCTCCCCTTGATGTTTTGATGTGCAAAACACTTTTCACTTCAGAAGCTGCTGCGCTGGGTAGTGGAAAAGAAAACAAACCCCTTGCATCTTGTTACTCTTTACTAAAGCTGTATTTTCTGCTGTGCCTTCCAGCTCACGCTCCTCCACAGCAGGAAATGAGGGGATGCTGGAGAGACCTTTAGGAAGAGAAAAGAGTTTAATTGCACAAATAAACCTGTTTGTAGGAGTTCTTGCGCCTTGGAGGCCCTGACCTTGCAGACCAGGGTAGAAAGTTAGAGCCCGTTGGCTTGTTCTCAGTTAATGGGAGATGATGACCCATCCTTGTGGGCTGGGGCGATGTGCATCCTGTACGTTTAGATGCTGCAATGCAATGTGCCTCATTTAGAAGCATTGAGCCTCAGCATTTTCCCTTTGAGTATTTGACTTTGCTGAAGTAATTTCTCTTTTAGATGATAGTATACACAGGATTTGGGTAGTTTGTGGTTAAACACCAGTATCTGGCTGGCTGGACACCATCACCTGCTTAGGGGTGGTTTTTCAAGCTGTTTCTATGACCTGTTGCCTCTCCTCTTACCATAACACTGTATTGTGTGGTGTTTGTATTGTGTGAGGACCTTTAATGTTCATTATCTCGTCCTCTACACCCTCATGTGGTCCCCAAAAGCTGGTTTTCCCTATGTAGTGCTTGGAGTCGTGAGTGTCCAACCCTTGTCCACAATTTGGCCTTTGTTTCCTGTTGTGGCATCCAACACGAAGCATCTCTCCAGCAATCCCACAGACCGGTGTCCGTCTGAATTCCCTTTGGTCTGTGTCCTGCCGTTGTTGTCTTGGGTACCTGACCACAGGAATGCTGAACCGAGGGGGGCAGACAGCCCTGGGCTGGAGAGGAGCATCCGTGGGGAACACTGTAACCCGCGCATGTGTTTTAACAGGCCAGTCAAATACTGACTCGACCAGAGCCCGTGGTGGTTACAGGTGTCATTCCTCGGCTCTGCTGATTCCCCATCCTGCTCTTTCCATTATAGATGATCTTTGTTCAGCCTGGAGTGTGATATTTTCTTCCTTGGTACAAATCATCTCTGATGGTTTCTGGGTCGATGCGTAAGCGCCATGCTGTACATAAATGAATGAGTGACACAAGGAATATTGCAACTGTAGTTACGTTGTATGTAATGTACATAAGGAGAGAATGTATTTTGTTCATTTTTTTTCTTAATAAAAATGTATATGCCAGCAGGGGTGTGTGAGAGCTGTTCATCCTAACAGTGCTAGCTGCATCCTTCGGGAAGAGCAGCTGGAAAGCTGCTCATGGAAAAGGAGCTGGGGGGTGCTGGCTGAACACGCACCAGGCAGCCAAGAAGCCACCAGCATCCTGGCCTGTATCAGCACCAGTGTGGCAGCAGGGCCAGGGCAGTGATTGTCCCCCTGTGCTGGGCACTGGTGAGGCTGCAGCTCCAACCCTGTGTTCAGCTCTGGGCCCCTCACTGCAAGAGAGACATTGAGGTGCTGGAGCAGGGCCAGAGAAGGGCACTAGGGCTGGAGCAGGGCCTGGAGCACAGTGTGATGGGGAATGGCTGAGGGACCTGGGGGGTTCAGATAGAGAAGAGAAGGCTCAGGGGGGACCTGATCGCTGCCTACAACTGCCTGAGGAGGATGGAGCCAGGAGGGGGCTGGGCTCTGCTCCCAAGGAACAAGGGGTGGGACAAGAGGAAATGGCCTCAAACTGCGCCAGGGCAGGTTTAGATGGAGCTGAGGAACAATTCCTTCCCCAGAGGGTGCTCAGGCATTGGAAGAGGTGCCCAGGGCAGTGCTGGAGTCACCGTCCCTGCAGTGTTCACACACCGTGGAGATGAGGCCTCAGTGCCATGGGTTAGTGGTGGCCTTGGCAGTGCTGGGAACGGTTGGACTGGATGAGCTTAAAGGGCTTTTCCAACCTGGTTGATTCTGTGATTTTAAGTCTGTGAAGTCCGTGTTAGAGGTGGTGTCAACCAGGAGGCAGGTTATGCCTGAGTGGCTTTCACTGTTGCTGCTAGGGAAGCCTCCTGTGTCCCTCCACAGCACAGAACAGCTGTGAAAACACCCTGTTCCCTGCAATCCTTGATGGGCTGGGTCAGTATCCCATAAATCCAGCCTGTGCTGAGCAGTTCCCAGAACTTTTATTGAGGAGGAACACAGAACACAGGCCGATGCAACCCATCAATGTTCAGTCATAGAATGGTTTGGGTTGGAAGGGACCTTAAAGCTCATCCCGTTCCAGCCCCTGCCACGGGCAGGGACACCTTCCACTGGAGTAGCTTGCTCCAAGCCCCATCCAACCTGGCCTTGAACACTGCCAGGGATGGAGCAGCCAGCCCTGGAATATTGATATTTGATTCAAATCAATTCTTTCCTCTTTCTTTTTCTGGGTCCTTTGCATAAGTGGAAACTTCACCTGGATCAAAATGCTTTATTTTGGGCACTTGAAGGTAAATGGAGCTGCTCAACTGTCCATGCTGCTCCTGGAGGAGATCCTGCTGTTGCCCTGGGTGTCCCTCCTTCATCAGGGTGTTTTGGCTTAGGGGTTTGAGGTTTGATTCCCTCCTCTACAGCCTGACCCAAGTGTAAGGAGGGGCTGCAGGCTAGGTTTGAGTTAGGATGAAGTTCAGAAACAAGGGCAAGCTCCTCCCTTTCCCTCCATGGGCTTAAAGGCACCAGTAAGTCAAGCAGATGCTCTGGTCACGGTGGGGCTGCTCTCACCCCCATCCAGGGAGCATCGCACCCCTCTGAGCCTTCTGTGTTTTGAATTGCGAGACGTTTTTCACCCCTATGTCACTTCCTTCTGCATGGGAAATCACAGAATGGTTTGGGTTGGAAAGGACCTGAAGCTCATCCAGTTCCAACCCCCTGCCATGGGTAGGGATGCCTCACACTAGACCGTATCACCCGGAGCACAAGTTCTTCCTGCATCTGAAGGACTGGGCTGGTTTTGCTCCTTCTCCTCCAGTGTTTTCCCATATTCTTTGCTAGGAGAAGCCTGCAAACCCTGTGCTGCATTTCCAAAGCTCAAACCACATCCAGTGGCAGCACCTCCATCACTCAGCCAAGGAAAGAGCCTTTTACATAAGAACGTTTATTGACAGAAATACATGATGCTTTCAAAATATATTTGTAGGAAAATGCAAGAATAATCTCTACAATCCAGTTCCTCAGTGAATTCCAGTGTAAATCAGACTCCTGTCCCCGTGAGAGATGCTGCTATACGGTTCGTAAGAGCTCTAGTATATGTGCAAGGTTCAACGGGCAGCCGCCTTTGGGAAAGAGGTTCTCCTTCTGCAGTCCCTTATGGATTATGTCTTCTCCTGCCTGTCTTTTGTAGGCAACGACTGTCACAGTATCAACCTCAGCGCTTGGGTCGTGGCACTGTGAGCGGGAGAGAAATGGTCCTTAAGTATTTACAGTTCCATGTGGATCTGAAGATAGAAAAGTCTCCTGCAAGGACATCTGAGCTGCTTGCGAAGCTCCCACCAGGAGGTAAGAGCAAGAAGCTCTTTGTACAACGTGTTGGGTGTTAAAGCTGGTTGGGGGGAGAGAAGAGGAGTGTGGGGAAGGGAGGAAGGAAACGCTGGGGTAGATTTGTTTTACCTGTTAAATGTTATGGCTACAGTCTATAACGGAAAGGATTAAGGCCAAAGATGCTCAATCACTGCATTTCCTACCTATTTATGTCTCTTTTTTGATCCCAAAAAAGAATGTTCTCAACATAAAAAACATACTGGTTTTATCTTTTTTTTTTTTTCCTCATGGAAATAGTTCTTTAAATAGGGGGAAGGAAAACTCTCCTATAAAACATCAGTGGTTTAAAAATGTGGTGTCTGGAAAAATAAATAAAAGTACAATTCCCACTCAAATAGAAATCACTGTAAGCACTTGCTGAGCAGTCAGCATCTCCACTGGGCTCTGCAAGGAAAGACCTCAGCTTGCTTCACCTCAAGCCTTGTGAAGGATTCTCTTGGAAAGGCTTTGGACCTGATTCATTAAAGCACTTTGGCATCTCTTTGCTGGGATGGGGGATCTTTAGGCACGTGCCCAAATGCCACTGCCTGGAGATGCTCTGCCAGGGGCATCCCTACAGCAGCTCCTGTGGCCAAACCCCCATCCTTTGGCTGCATTTATCCCATGCCAAGAGCAGGAACACGGAGCCACCGTGTTCCCTGGGGCAACAGGGAAGCGAAGGCGCTCGGAAAGCAACTGCAAATGCCAAGGCCAAGGTTCTCTGAGCCTTGCTGCAGTGTTAGAGGTGAGCTTGGTGCTGCCTTGGCACAGGGTTACGGGGGTAGCAGGTGTTCTCCTGCTTCGTGTTGAATTGGATCCCCTCCCACACTGGCCTTTAGCTTTTCCTTTCCTTACTGTTTGTCTTTTAACCCCCCTCCCCTCCGGAATGACTTCCCCACAGTGCAGTGCAGGGGCAAGTGAAGGGTGCTGAATACATTGCTGACGAGTAGCAGGTCTATTTACATACAAAAATACATAGGTTTGAACACTTCAAACTCACTGCCCTGGGGTGCAGGAGAGAAGGGAGAAGAGATCTTCTGCCAGCTTCTGTCTCACCCCAACCCTCTCCTTCACGTGTATTCCCAAGGACCGAATCGATCCAGGTTTCTCCAAGCTTTCCATTGCTTGGCTCTGCTTCTCCCTGCGTTCAGGGCAGCCATGGGGGCAGATCCCCATCGTGTTGACTTGGTGGCAGAGCCCGAAGGGAACGGGGTGTTGTGCGTTGGTGAATGCCTGGTTTATGGCAAGCAGGGGAAAGGAAAGGCTGTGCTCAGGCATTGCTCTTCATCTGCAGCCCCGATGGCTTGCGGGGGGCTTGGGACCACCACATCCTCCTGTGTTGGTTGGTGCTCTCACCCAAACGACCTTCCTATCATCCTCCCCTGTGTGATGAAGGATGGAGCCCTGCTCTGATCCCTGCCTCTGCCAGGGCTGAGCTGCTTCCCCGAGTCCAGAGCTAAGGTGGGAAACTCTCCTCATCCTTTTAGAGCCATTCAGGAGCTGTGATGGGGAGCGGGAAACCAGAAACAGCCTCAGTCCAACCACTTTCTGCTCCTGTGTATTCTTATCCCCTCTAAAGCAAAGGGAGACCCAGACAACAGAGCAAGGGTTGCAGGACAAGGCTCAGTCTCACCATTGCTGCTGGTCTCTTACTTTACTGGCTATTGAAGAAGAGCTTGAGGGTGTGGGCTGAGCTTCTAAAGCAACCACCAAGGGCTGTACCAGTGGAAAACCTGGAACACCACCAAGCTACCTGGCTCGTGCTGCTGTTCTTTTCCCTCTTCTGCTGCTCATGCAGGAAAACATGACCACAAGAACCACAAATCATCGTGGTGCATGTAACCCACAGCCTCAGGGGAGGATGGATGTGGGCTGTGAGATGCTGCTGTGCAATGACTGGAAGGCAATCACTTCTGCAGGGGAATGCGGTAACAGTTAGTCTCCTGCACCAGGAAGCATGGAATGGTTTGGGTTGGAAGGGACCTTAAAGCTCATTCAGTTTCAACCTCTGCCACAGGCAGGGACACCTTCCACTAGAGCAGCTTGCTCCAAGCCCTGTGTCCAACCTGGCCTTGAACACTGCAGGGATGGGGCAGCCACAGCTTCTCTGGGCACCCTGTGCCAGCGCCTCAGCACCCTCACAGTAAAGAACTCCTTCCTTATCTCCAACCTGAACTTCTCCTGTTTCAGTTTGAACCCATCACCCCCTGTCCTATCACTACGGTCCCTGATGAAGAGTCCCTCTTTGACATCCAGAACCCCCAACCTCATGCCTTGACCAGTGACCAGGCATCGCCCTTGCTCTCATTTCACCCTTCCTCAGAGGAGTGAACTCAAGGAGTTACTCCTTTTCCTCTCCCTCCCCTTTGCATCAATACAAGGAGCTGCTGTGCCTCTCCTGGTCTCCTACTGTGTTCAGGATCCATCCCACAGGATGGAGCATCCCTTGGCACTGCTGCATCCCTCCCATCCAACCTGGTCTGGATGTGTTCATTTGCCTATGGCACAACACAGGGTCTTGTGCGTTTCAGCTGACAGTCTATGGGGAGAGGATGGAAACTGGATTAAAACTCAAGGAACAGGCTGGTCCACTCGATAGCCAGGTGTTGGGAGGGCAGAGCGATGACTAAACAGCGTGGGCCAAAGGGCTTCCTAGCTCTGCTTGCTCTTGGGACATGTGCTTCCTCTCCCACCCTATTGACATCTTTCTCTTCATCTCTGAGTGATTCGGGAGCTGGAGGATGCAGTTGGTGTGGTTGGGCATGGGATGGGAGGGGACACGCTTGGAGGAGACACCAGCAGCTCTCCAGGAGCAAAGCCACCCCATGAGCCCATGCCTGGTGTGGTAGGTCCTGCTGAGCACCCATAGGTGATGGAGATGCTTGTCCAGATGTGGCCACCATAGTGGATTGTGTTGACGATGCACCCCAGAGGTGTCTTCTCGTGTCCCTTCCTCTTCCATGGCACAAGGGGCCATGATGAGTTCATGAATTAATTTCTCTGAGGTTTATTGGGAATTCTGCCTTGGTTTGGAGTTGTGTATGTGTGTGTATGTAGGAATTGTGGGGTTCTTTTGGGGGGATTCGTGGTTGTTTGTCTGCTTGATCGAGTTCTGCATCCTATAGATGCGTGTCCTCCTCTTCCTCCAGGTCCTCCTTCATTAGCGTGTCGAGAGGCACGATCCAGCTGTCCCCCAGCTCCCCATTGAGGTTCACCTTCTTCTCCTGCATCTCGGAGGAGGTCTCCATCACCTCCAGCGTGGGGTTATCGTGGTACCCGTTCTCCATCGTCTGCAGCTCCTCGGTCAGGCGCTGCTGCGAGGAAAGAAAACCCAGAAACCCCCATGAGGAACAGCTTGGCTGTGCTGTGTGTGCCACCTTGGGGCTGTCACCCCCCAGCTTACCATGACCACTGCCCCGTACAGATGGCTATAACCACGTATAGAGCCTTTCGTGGTGAGGTTGAGGCTGGGGGCTGCAGTCAGTGCCAGCGCAGCGAGGGGATAGCATAGAGCTGGCAAGAGAGAGACTCTGCTAATGGTGGAAGGGAGGAAAGAGCAGCCAGAGACGTGTGGAAAACCTCCAGGAGCAGTTGCCAGCTTCAGCCTGGCCATGGCTTGGTCCCTGCTGGACCTCGGGAAGAGGCTGAGCATCGTTGCCTCACCCCAATCCTGCATCCCAACCCCTGTATCCTCACCTACACTCTGTTCTATCCCTCCCCTTTATGCTGTCCTTTTTTAGCTGCTTTATTGTTATTCTCTGCCTTGCCCTGGGGCAAGATGCTGCCGGCCCATTTGCCCCTCCATAAACATCATCCCTCCTCATTCTGGAGCTCATGGTGGAAATCAGGCAGGGAGAGATGAACCAGGCACTGTATCACCCTCATCCTTTGGTACACCATGCTCCAGGCTCCAACCCAGCCCTTCAGCCCATGGCCCTTCCTAACTCTGCATTCACCGCCGTGGCTTCTTCATGCCCATCCTGCCCTGGAGTGATTCACCAGGGAGCTGCAGTCCTTGGTCAGCCCTTTCTGGGAAGCACAGGGCTCTGTCTGGGTACCCCTGTTAAATTCCACCTGGATTCACAGCTTGATTCATTGCAGCGCTCCTAATAAACGTCAGGAGACAGGAATGGAAGGGAATCCACGGAGAAGGAAAGGGATGGAGAAGCAAAACTGCAGCTTTGGCACTAGCAGAGGGGGACTGCAAAGGTGCTGCTGGGGGTCCCCTGGGTCCCTTTTGGCCAGGGATGGTGAGATGCTCGAAAGCTTTTAAGGGGCTGTTTCGCCCCAGGGAAATGCTGGTACCCCAGCATGGATGGATGCTTGGGCAGCGCTTCCTCCCACCATGGCAATGCACCCCCCCAGCGTGCAGCAAGGGGAAGGGGGTCTTTAAAGCTGGGCTTTAGTAGGCTTTAGTCCTGTTAAAAGCTACTGACTCCTACCAAGCACTGGGGGTGAGAGCTGGGGTGTTATGGATGCGGTGCCCGCCCCTCCGATCCCTGTGTTGGAACTCACATTAAAGATCAGGGCCACATGTCCATCATCAAACCCGGGGAGATCAGGGTGGATGTGCTGGTTATTTCCAAGGTAAAACAGGGTTTAAAAGGGGGGAGGGAGGGAAAGGGTTGGAGAAAAAATAAAAATAACAAAAAACTTTCAAGTCATTTTTTGGACAGAAGCAGGAGGAAAACCAAAGAAACCACCCAAAAGCAAACGCAGAGAGGAGGAAGGGGGTTGGTTTGTCTGAAAGCCTTTTCCTATGGTCTGAACAAGAGCTGTGCTGAGGAACCATCAGTTAGGGTTGGAAAGGACCTTAAAATCATCCAGTTCTAATTGGCCGCCCCTTGCTTTGGTTTTGATACCCAACTCTGTGACTGGTGGGTACCGGCCTCCAGAGCATCCACCAGGGCTGGGACCTGTTCCTCTGCACCATGTTACATGAGGGTTGCACATTCCCATCACTGAAACTACCCCATTTCTGCCTGTGTTCTGAACAATACAGGGAAAGAAGAGTGTTGTGCTTCTCCCTGTCCATGCTGGGATGTTTTTCCCCCTGTTCAGGGACATTTCAGCCAAGAAAAGCTGTGAAACCCCATCAGCTCCAAGGGGATCACAGTAAGGGCCAAACATCTACTGAGGTCTTGCATCCTCTCCCATTCCCTCCCCAAAACATCAAGACTGATGCTGCATCCATTTCTTCTTCTCTGCCTCCTGTGTTCATCTCTTGCAATGCAAACACTTAAAGCAAAGGCTGCCTTATTCTTCAGCATCACACAGCTCCTAGGGCTGAGGTTGGAGCCCCATGGGGAGGATGAGCTGGTCTGGGGGGAAACGACTTGAAGTAGGATGCAGGGGTTTGCTTCTCCATCAGGTGGGTACGCAGGTGGATACTGCACTAAAATCACCCAAAACTGCTTCCTGAGGTGACAATTATAATGATTGGGGTTTTTTCTATGTCTGTTCTTCCTTAAATCCCACTGCTATGAAACTGGGCTCTGGCCCAGGTCTCCTAAAGGCTGAACCGTGTGGTGTTGATGCCCTCCTGTGGCGGCTGTGCAAGCACCCTGCACCAAGCCCCTGGCACCAATGAGGAGGAACCGGGGTGATGCTGGGCGTCCAACGCTGCTCCCCTACTCATAGAAGTACTTTAAGGGGGGTTTTGGGTGGGTATGGATGGGTTTGAAAGGGGATTTTGGCTTGGGAAAGACTTTATGTCGAAATCATGAGCCAAAGATGCAGCTCATCTGCCTTGTACGTTGGGTGGCAGCAGGGATGGGTGCTGCTGGGTTTATCCTACCTCAACACCCCTAAAGAGCAGCTCCTCCCCTCCAGAGCACTCACAGCGTTTACCATAGAATCCCAGGATGGTTTGGGTTGGAAGGGACCTTAAAGCTCATCCAGTTCCACCCCCTGCCACGGGCAGGGACACCTTCCACTGGAGCAGCTTGCTCCAAGCCCCTGTGTCCAACCTGGCCTTGAACACTGCCAGGGATGGGGCAGCCACAGCTTCTCTGGGCACCCTGTGCCAGCGCCTCAGCACCCTCACAGGGAAGAACTTCTTCCTCATATCCAAGCTGAACTTCCCCTGTTTCAGTCTGAACCCATCAGCTCTTGTCCTGTCACTGCAAAAGAACAGGACTTGGGCACCCCTTGAGCAACATGCAAGGATGGTACCCGCTGGACGCACCAGGATATCTCTACCTGTAGAGATGGTAACAGGGATGATCTTCATCTGAAGATGCCATTGGGTCAAAAAGGCCTCAGGGTCCCCATCCCACCCCTATCCCACCCTACCTGGTCCTTCTTCTGGGAGAAGCGCTGGTGGCAGCAGCCATAGATGGCAGCGATCAGCAATAGGGAGCCAGCCAGGGTGACGATGGTGATGATCAGGGGCGTGCTGAACTCATCGGTGATGACCATCTCCCTCTCCATTCTGTCGTAGGTGATGTTGACGATGCCAAGCTGCCACAGAAAGGATGCGTCAGGCCTCGAGGAGGACTTTGTGCCTCACCCATCCTGGTGAGGATTCCCGGGATTCCCTGTTCCATAGGGAATCCACGTACCTCCTCTAACTTGTCCTTCTTCTCCTTCAGCTCCTCGAGGACTTTTTCAGGGTCCAAAGGGACTGGGGGAAGAAAGAGGCTGCAATGAGCATTAGGGGAGTGGGGCAGGTTGTGCCGCCATCTCTGTCAGTGGGTGACCCTCATTCTGGAGGAGGGGGATGGAGATGTGCATGAACGAAGCCAACTCTATCAGGTGTCTCCACTGTTAGACAAGGAACTGGGACCTCTGATCCTGGAAGTGGGTTATCCCCAGAGATCCCAGTCCCCAGCCCCAGGCTCTGCCCACAGTGATGGGGCTCTCCAATGGGCCATTTACAAGTGAGACCAGTGAGGGACTGTAAACAGCTACTCCAGGCCATGATGAAGTGGTGTAGGATTAGTCCTCAGCACCCTTCTGCCCTGCTCGTGATTGGGTAATGGAGGTTGGACACTCCCCCCAAGCCCTTGCTTTGATGATGATGAGGATGCAGCTGGGTCCTCATGCTAGAGCAGTGTGATGTCTCCATCCTCCCAACACCCTGGTACTAAAGCAGTGTTTGGGCACCCCTGTCCAAGCTGGATTTCCCAAAGGGCTCCAACATGGGCAAGAATCACACAATGGTTTGGGTTGGAAGGGACCTTAAAGCTCATCCAGTTCCAACCCTGTGCTATGGGCAGGGACACCTTCCACTAGAGCAGGTTGCTTCAAGTCCCGTCCAACCTGGCCTTGAACACTCTATAATCCCTTGGGGAAGGCTGTAATCTGGACACTGGATTTAAGCCCCTTGGGAGGAATTTTTCCTCCTGGAGACTGCTCCCTGCCTTGACCCATCATGGGTGAGAGAGGGATCTGGTGCATTCACTGGGGAGCAAAGCATTGCTGGGATCATTGTGCCTCTCCAAAGCCATTAAGGATGGGGCAGCCCAAGGATGGGAGCCCCTTAGCTAAGATCCAGGATACCTCATTCAAGGCCAGGCTGGATGTGGCTCTCGGCAACCTGGTATAGTTGAAGATGTCCCTGCTCATTGCAGGGGGTTGGAGCTGGATGAGCTTTAAGATCCCTTCCAACACAAACCATTCTATGATTCCATGATCCGAGAGCTGTGCCATCCCCACCCCAGGGTCCCCAGTCCCATCCCGCTCCATGCAGGATGCTGGGATCGTACTCACTGTGTATGACTGCGTGCACAGCCCAGTACTGGAGGCTGGGCTTGTGGGTGCTCAGTGTCACCGTGCACGTCTCCCTGCTGGCATTGAACACGTGCTGGGCTGTGGAGCAGAAGCTCTCAAAGAAGGACACGTTGGTGCTGGCGGCTCTCCAGTCCTCCTGCAGGGACAGCCAGGGCTCAGCATGGTCCCCCCAACCCCAGGAGCATCCCATCCCATCACCAGGGATGCTGTCTCCATCCCCATCCCATCCCATCACCAGGGATGCTGTCTCCATCCCCATCCCGCCCCATCACCAGGGATGCTGTGTCCATCCCCATCCTACCCCATCACCAGGGATGGTGTGTTCATCCCCATCCTACCCCATCACCAGGGATGCTGTGTCCATCCCCATCCTACCCCATCACTAGGGATGCTGTGTCCATCCCCATCCTGCCCCATCATCAGGGATGCTGTGTCCATCCCCATCCTGCCCCATCACCAGGGATGCTGTGTCCATCCCCATCCTACCCCATCACCAGGGATGCTGTGTCCATCCCCATCCTGCCCCATCACCAGGGATGCTGTGTCCATCCCCATCCTACCACATCACTAGGGATGCTGTGTCCATTGCCATCCTTCCCCATCACCAGGGATGCTGTGTCCATCCCCATCCTACCCCATCACCAGGGATGCTGTGTCCATCCACATCTCATCCCATCACAGGGATGCTGTGTCCATCCCCATCCCACCCCTTCCCGCTGCACCGCCTGGAGGCTGCCAATCGTTTCCAGGGAACAGGAAAGGTTTAAGAGGAGTTTCTACACAAGAAGCCAAGCTCTTGGCTGACATTCCCCACCGGGGCCTGCGCCAGCCTTATCTGGGAGCTGCAGCTTTTGGCTTTACAGGAATAGCAGGTTCCCAAGGGAAGTGGGGCATGGAGGACCAGGGGCCATGGTGGGAGCAGGATAGAGCTGTGCAGCTGCCCCTGTTCCCCCATGGGCATCTGCAGCCGTCCCAACCACCCGCATTTCTACCCTCTGTCCCCACCAACATGGGTCCCTGTCCTCCCCAGGGCTTCTCCATGGCTCTGCAGAGGCGAGAGGAAGTGTTTTCTTCTCGGATAAACTGGAGCATCACTGGAAGAGTTTAGCCTGGACATAGCTGCAGGGGTGGTGGAGGGGTGGATGGAGCCAGTGTCGCCTCTGAGATGTTCCAGAGGCTTTTTGCATCTGCTTGATGCTTTGTAGCAGCTGGGAGCTCACTGAGGTAGAGACAAGCACCGGCTGCATGCACAGCTCCTGTGTGCACAGGTCCTGTATGTGGTGGTGCTGTATATACAGCTCCTATAGAATCCCAGACTGGTTTGTGTTGGAAGGAACCTTAAAGCTCATCCAGTTCCAACCCCTGCCATGGGCAGGGACACCTTCCACTAGAGCAGCTTGCTCCAAACCCCTGTGTCCAACCTGGCCTTCAACACTGCCAGGGATGGGGCAGCCACAGCTTCTCTGGGCACCCTGTGCCAGCGCCTCAGCACCCTCACAGGGAAGAGCTTCTGCCTGAGAGCTCATCCCAATCTCCCCTCTGGCAGGTTAAAGCCATTCCCCTTGGCCTGTCCCTACAGGCCCTTGTCCAAAGCCCCTCTCCAGGTTTCTTGCAGGCAAATCCCACCCAGGGATGCAGCTGGGATGGTGCAGACTCTGTAGAGGAGCCAGAGGGAATTTTCTCCCTGTACAAAGTGAAAGGACAGGCAGGGGCCATCGGTGGTCCCCAGGGACAGCCACGGCCTCACAATGCTGAGCTCACCCTTGCACTGTGCCTAGGACCGGTCTTCCGCCCCGGCAAGTGCATCCTGTCTCCACTGCTGCTTCCCAAATGTTTAGATAAGATGGGGTGAGATTAAGTGCCTCCCTCATCCAGGCCTCTCCCATCCTTGCAGTGGAGCAAGTGGGATGCTGACGGATTGGAGTGAGCAGGACCCAGCATGGATGGTTTGGACGGGGCTTGGAGCAAGCTGCTCTAGTGGAAGGTGTCCCTGCCCATGGCAGGGGTTGGAATGGGATGAGCTTTAGGGTCCCTTCCATCACAAACCATTCTGTGACTCTATGAACCCTGCCGCAGCCCTGTGCCAGGGCAGCCCTTGGGCAGCAAGGCAAGACCTTAGTGTGGCAGCATCCCCCTGAAAGTTCATCCCCAGCAGGACAGGGAGGAGAGGTCTATGGCTCAGGGCGGTGCTTTTATCATCTTCGGACGCTGGGTTGTGCTCCTACGCTTTAAACATCCTGCGCTTCACCAGCCCCTGCCTGTGCTGCCTTTTCTGCTCAGCAACGGCACGAAAAGCCTCTCTGCATCCCCCTTCCCCAGGTTCTGCCGCAGCTCTGCCTTCACCCAACCCTTAATAACGCAGTTCTCCTCCTACCACCCCATGGGGGAAGAAAAACCCCTTCAAAATGCACCTTTTTTGGGTAGGAAGTGAAATCAGATGCGAGGCTAAAACCCAGCTGAGCGCTGAACCGCTTTGCAGTGAGCAGAGCCTAAACCCCTTCCGAGGCTGATCTGGAGCGATTTACCCTTTCCAGGGCACGAAAGGCGCATGGGGGACCCCACTGCATCCATCGGGGATGCCCCATCCGCAGTGCCCCGGCCCTGGCAACTCTCCCCTCCCGCCGCCGGAGCCGCTCGCATTCCTTGGCCCGAGTTGAGAGGCGCTGCCGAGCAGCTCGAATCCGGTTCCCACACTGGCGGGGACCTAAAACCAACATCCCCGAATGAGGTAACGGCGCTTGAGTCAACAAAGCGGCCCCAGCTGCTGGACGGGGCGAGGGACCGCGACCCTGCACCATGAGGGGTCCCTCTGCCTGCCCAGGGACCCTCCTGCTGGCCCCACACTGGTTGGTGTCACACAGCAAACGCCCTCGGGCACGGCTCCGGGTGGTCCCACTGTTGCTTTTGCATCCCCTGGCAGGAGCAGGCTCAGCATCCTTCAGCTCAGCTCGCTGGGCGCATCCGTGTCCCTGCCTGGGACATGATGGAAGAGGAGGATGGCTTCCTGGCTGAAGCACAGCTCCAAAGACACCAGACACGCCAGAAATCACCGCCTCTCACTTGACGCATTTTGGGGTTGGGATGAGGAACAGAGCAGCCATCTATCTGTCTGTCTATCTATCTATACATCTATCTATCATCTATCTATCATCTATCTATCTATCTATACATCTATCTGTCATCTATCTATCATCTATCTATCTATCATCTATCTATCTATCTATCTATCTATCTATCTATCTATCTATCTATCATCTATCTATCTATCTCTCATCTATCTCTCATCTATCTATCTATCTATCTATCTATCTATCTATCTATCTATCTATCTATCATCTATCTATCTATCTATCTATCATCTATCTATCATCTATCTATCTATCTATCTATCTATCTATCTATCTATCTATCTATCTATCATCTATCCATCCATCCATCCATCCCAAGGCTGGAGCACCTGGAGCAGCCAGCACCCCACTGAAAATACACTTGTGAGCCACACCTTGGGAATGTCATCCTATGGAATGCAAAGTATCAGGCTAATAAGTATCATTAAGAAACTTCGCAAGATCCTGTTGTAATCAAAGGAAGGAGAAGAGCCAAAAGGGAGGGTGGGGGGAACATGGATCAAACTGTTAAGCGTCACCTGAAGAGGAAGGATGTTGGGAGCTAACTAGCCCATAAAATACCTTCGGTCCACAAAGTTGTACCAACCATATATTTGAGGAGTTTTGTAGGATTTGCCTTTTCTTTTTGGCTTTTGGGGGAGTTTTGGGGAGGGCTTTTTTGACCTTTACATTCACTGCAGGTGGAGAAACCCAGTTCCTGGGTTCAGTCCCAACCATTTCACTGGGGTCCCAGCATCACAAGTGCTGCCCCATGCATGGAGTTGGTCTGCACCGCCCTCCTCCCTCTAATCTGACCGCATCCCCACCAACACCCGTGTCTTTGATGCTTCTCAAGCCCCACTGTAGCTGAGGGAAGGGAGCTAACTAACAGCATTGTCAGTACAGCGCTGCGCTGACTCCGGCTCCCTCTGGAGCACCAGGACTGGATCCATTTCTGGAACACTCCTCCCTATAGCATGCACTTTCCTGTTTTCCCACGGCTTGTGAAATGCAAGGGCTTTCTTCACTTTGCTGTCAGGGTTTGGCCAGAGCCTTGTTTACCGTCCCTACAAAGCAGGGAAACCAGATAGTGCCACTCTGTTATCTGCTCGGCCCCGGAGGCATCCGAATCTGCCGGAGTTCAGGAATACACTGAGCGGAGCATTAACGTTGAACGGGTGGGAGGTGTTCTGGCAGCCGAGGAGCGCGATGCGATGGAAGGATGCACCCTCTCAGGCTGTTTCGAGCTGTAATTGGCATTTGGTACTAACAATGCTTTGGGTCGTGATTGTGCCCAGAAGAATTTAAGGGAAGCAGGGCAGCAGACTCGCTGACTTGCCAGCACCCAGCAGAGCAGGCAGGCAGGAGGGATGGAAGCTGTGATGTCTGCACAGCGCTCAGCTCTTGCACTGGGACTTCCCAGCCAAACCATCCCTGCTGCTCCCAGAACAGCGCCAGTGAAGCCATGGGGAGGAGAGAGCATGAGATAGGACAAGGGGAATGGCTTTAACCTGCCAGAGGGGAGATGGGATGAGCTCTTAGGCACAAGTTCTTCCCTGTGAGGGTGCTGAGGCGCTGGCACAGGGTGCCCAGAGAAGCTGTGGCTGCCCCATCCCTGGCAGTGTTCAAGGCCAGGTTGGGCACAGGGGCTTGGAGTAACCTGCTCTAGTGGAAGGTGTCCCTGCCCATGGCAGGGGTTGGAAGTGGATGAGCTTTAAGCTCCCTTCAACCCAAACCAGGCTGGAATTCTATGATGCGATGGCACTGGCTCCATCTGCACCCAGAAGGAGAAGAGAAGCATTAAAGAGCAGCATGGTCATAAGTCACCCAGGTGCTTTAGGCTCCAGAATTAGATTTTCAATCAACCTGATGAGATTTTTTTATGCATCCAATATAAAACTCTATGAGAAGCTGCAGGTTCAGACATTGCACAAAGCAGGGCAGGGGATGGTATCAGGAGAGGCCATCCTGCCTTGGACATGGTCATCACTGTAATAAGCTCCTTCTTTGGAGTCATCCTCAGTGTTAAGGGCAGCACCGCTCAGAGCATCGTCATTTCTGTGGGTGCACAGGCAAGGATGGTTTACACCAAGCAAAAGCCAAAGCAGGAAGGTGATGACCATGAGATGACAGCAGACCTGTGCTTCTCCTCCTCCAGGAGCACAATGGATGCTGTCATTTTGCACCCCAAAAGTAGTTGTTCTCATTTTGGTGAAATCACTCTCATCTCTACAGGCTCACATGCTCAGGGTACCACGGGTTAAAAGCTGATCTCCAACAGCAACACAGCTGCCGTAGGGTTCCACACAGAAGTCCCAAAGGGTGGTAGTGGTACTTACACAGGTTTTATTTTCTTTCAGGTATATGATGGGCCAAGTATTTTGCACTTGGTCTTTGCAGATGACCTGGAAGGACAGAAGAAAAGCAACTCTCACATCATTGACATAGGTTGGAAGGAGAGTTGGTCACTGATACAACACACTACCCCAAGTCAGGAGACATCTCAACCAAAGCTCTGATCCATTTGGAGCCGTTCGCTCAACTCTTTGTGTGTGGAAGGGTTTTCACAGGTAACTGACAGGGCTGTCTGCGGGATGTTCATAATGCACTTCCCAAACCATGTTTAGGATTTGCAGTATGGGGTAAAGCAGGAATTGGCTTGGACAGTGGGAAGATCCATGCCAGTGGGCCTGATGCAGTCCTGCTCTACAAAAGTGGAGTATCTAGGAGCAGGATCCCCTTCCTTCCTTCCTTCCAAGCACTTTATTTATTGTGGCTTGTGTTTTGAGACCCCCTACTCTACCAAACCATTTTCTGCTAATAACATCCATGCATAGTTTATGCTCATTGAATTCTTTGCCCTCTTGTCAAGTCCAAGTCTACCCCAAGGCAGCTTCTGCTCTACGTAATGGTTCCCTCCCTCTTCCCATATTATACTTCTTCCCTGTTCAGCACCCAGATCATAATCCACTTCACCTCCATCCTCCATCCTCCATGTCTCTCCACTGGAAAGCAACAGGAGAAAGGGGCTGGACTAGATGACCATTAAAGGTCCCTTCCAACCCAAACCATTCTATGGTTCTATGATCTAGAGTTATTTTGCTGCCCCGTGTTCTCCTAAGGCAGATCTCCCTGTGCAGGGAGAAGAGCTGCAGACTCCACATGTACACGGGATGCCAGTCAAACATCAACAGACACCGCCTCGAAGTGCCCACCTTCCCTTAGGCTTCATTACCTCATTTTGGAATGAAATGTTAGGGTGCTGGTGGCCGGGACTGCAGCACGCTGTAGTCCCCAGGGATGGGGATGATGGCTGTGCACTGGCAGGGCTCTGGTCAACACTTGCAGGCTTGGTTGATGGAGGAATTCTCTGGTCTGGGTCGCCAACAGACACCAAAAAACAAGCAGACAGACACTGATACAGTACAGAGGATACAGGTGACACATCTCCATTTGGGAAGCTCATGGTGCCAAAGCTTGGAGAGGCTTTGGATTGCTCTTTTTGGTTTAAAAATTAACTTTGATAAGGAAAATGTCTTACTGCTGGCTTTATTTTCTGCCGGTGAAACCCACCAGGCTGTTGTGGAGAGGTGAACCCAAGGGCAACGTAATGACTGTGTGTTGGTAGCCGGGGGATCACTTTAAAGAGGAGTATTGCTGGGAAAATGGGATAGCCCTCATTTCACTTTATCTAGGGGGGATCCCATGGAGGTTTCTACAACAAACATAGGATACCTGAGCTGGTTACCGAGATCTCACAGTGAATGGAGGTCACCGTGCAATCCCACTGACACCTGCAGCCACTGCCGTTAGGAGGGGATGAAAGCCCATAACCACCATTGGCTGCATCTCCATCAGCTACGGAAGAGGCCCAGGGTGACATGCTTAGAAGTAGTGGCTGGTACTATGGGAGACAGTCTGGGGTGGCCTGCCTGCCTGCTACTCCAGAAGGGCACATGCCCCACGTCCACCAGCCCAATGGAGGTGCCTCAGATACCTGAGATCGCCTCAAATGCCTTTTTTGAGGTCCATAGCATCTTACAGTGCAATGAAGGCAGGGCACAGGGCAAAGCAGCCCCCTGCCTCCCCAAATCCTTCTGAAGAAATGGATCTCCATCCCTGAGTTCCTAATTAATCTTTAACTGTTGACAAAGAGAATCAAAATGCTGCATCTCTTTCACATCCTATTTGCTTTTGAGACTACTGCTTCTTCCACAGAAAAGATGAGGGATATTTCTTTCCCAGACACATTCTGAAGGCTCCAGGAGAGAATGCATTTCAAAGCCATCTGCTTCTATGCCTTCTCTCACCTACTTATTAAATGCAAAGGGGTTTTTAGACCTCTTCATGCTCAATGCTTGAGGTCAAATTTGAATTAACACGATTTCATGTCTCATCTTTTAATAGAGAACAGCCCTGTGGAGCAGGAGGGGAAAGAAACATCCTTCATGAAGATACCCACTTCACCTCCTCATGCCTGCTGGCTTGCTCAAAACATGACATGAATGAAGCCAGTGGAGGTGGTCTTGCATGAAGTGATGCTGACATCTGAAGGCTGAGGGGGATGGAGATAGCTTTCGAGTGGCTTCTGTATTGCAGGTAACTGGAAATTGGGTAAAGAACAACATTGTCCAGGGGAAGTTAAGGAAGGGCTTCAGTGTCATCACAGCTTTTATTCAGGGCCAGATATGAGCTGATCCCACAATCCCACCCAAGTCTGGAAGACTCCATGGAGCCCTCACAGTCCCACAGTGTGATTCCAATGCTACCAGGCAAAATGTCAACAGGGAGCCTAAACTGTGCCTCGCCAGGACATTTAGGAACTAACATGACGCTGCAAAGCTCCAGAGAAAACGTATTAATGGTGTTCAGCAAGATCCCAAACACCACATGGGCACTCATAATGCTGCTCAGACCAAAGCCAGCAGCCAAACCCCCTGCAGTGATGATGAGTATCCTACCTAGCTACTTAGGCACTCTAGAGCTTGTAGACTCAGAGTTCAGCCACAAAATCTCTTTAGTCATCTAAAGCTTATTTTCTGTGCATGCCCAGACAGCCTTCGCTAAGCTGTCAGCCATACCAGGGGTCTTCTGCAGTCAGCATTTGTATGCTGTCAATCTGTTTCACCTCTACAATGCCCACACCTCATTGCTCCTGGCCCCCTTTTGCAGTCACTGAAGATCAAGTCACTGCAGTCGATGGTGCTTTGGGCACAGTTTGATCCATCCCAATCCAATGTCTATGTTTCGGGAGTTGATTCATGCCTTGAATTTCATTAACTGCATTGACTCGATCTCCAGTGATGAAAACAGGGATGTAAGCACCCAGCTGTCACAGAGACATGGATGCTGGGAAGTCCTACAATGTGACAAGGAGATGACAGCCCATAATGACAGGAAGTAGCCAAAGGAAAAGATCACAGAAAGGTTCTCGTCTTCTGGTACCTGCTGCAGGAGTCAGCGTGGTGGCTGCCTCTGAGACCTTGTCGATGCTGCCAGGTGGTAAAGTCAGAGGTGCTTTACTAGTGATAGGGGACACGGATCCACCAAAAGGGGGAACAGAAGTGTTGATGCTTCCAGGACTGGTGGAAAAGGCCAGTCCCTGGCCTGGGGAACTGGCAGAAGAGTGAGGCTGCTTGGTAACAGATGTGGAAGAAGGGGCACCATAGTCCTTGGACCCAGGGGAAGGGATGCTCCCTGGGACCATGGTGCCTGCAGTGGTAGTGGTCACCTGAACCGAAAGCTGGCTTCCCTGTGTTTTCACACTGGGAGAGGATGCGACAGCACTTCCTATACTTCCTGTGGAGGCTGTAGAGCTGCTCATGTGTGTGAGCACAGGACTTGCAGTAGCGGTGGGTGCTGAGCTTCCCAAGCTGACTGCAGGGCTGATCTTCCGCTGTGTGATACTGGAGGTGGTGGCAGCAGGGGTGGCTGCTGAGGCTCTGGAGCTGGCTGAAGAGCTGACCTGCAGAGATGTCTGGGGTGATGCTGTAGGCAAGAGTGCTGGGTTTACTGGGTTCTTTGTTGAGGTGGCCCCTTCAGTTGAGGGGGATGACAACATAAGGGTGGGCGATGAGTTTCTTGGGTTGCTTACAGGGGTGGTCGCTGAAACTGTGGTGGGTGATATCACAGGGGCGTGTGTTGGGTTTTCTGGCTTCCTTGTAGTGGTGGTCTCTTGAGCTGGGGTGGTTGATGGCATAGAGGTGGATGGTGAGCTTCCTGATTTGATTGTAGGGCTGGCTTCCTGCATCTTGGTGGCGCCTGTAGTCGTGATGATCTGCTCAGTTGCTCCTGTGCTTGGTAGAGATGCCTTTGCATCATCCTGAGAGCTGACACCTAGGGAAAAGTGAAAACGCCAAGATAAACTTTGAACTAAGGAAGCTACCCTTGGTTTACACCCAGAAATAAAAGCTGACCAGAAACCATGAGTCATTCACTCAGGGCTTGTCTCATGCTCTCAAGACTCGTACCAAATGCTGTGTTTTGGTATTGCCGTGTCAAGCAGAAAGCAGAGCAGAGGAGGAGGAAGAGGAAGCCTGAGGAACCTCCACAACAAATGTAAAGGACTACAGGGGCTCAAAATCCTAGGGCTTCAAAGGGGTTGGAGAGTGAGCAGGAGGGAAAGATCTGATGGTTGCCAGCAGGCAGTTCTCCCTCAGATGGGAGGTGCACGTGGCAACCCTCAGCTCTGGGCTCTTGTTGAGATTCAACCCAGGAAAGGTTCAACCAGTTTTTCCTCTATAGGAACCATGGGCTGCACTGAGCCTCTTCATCCATAGATCTGTCCGGATTCCAGACAACAACCTGATTTGGGGGGGGATGTGTTCTTCCGTTTGATGACTGTGCAGAAATGACTATTTTCTTTTGCCTCATGAAACACTTTCATGTGATTTCCACTCCTCCAGAACAGGAGTCACACTTCCAAGGTTTGGTTTTCAGCCATATCCTGATGCTGCTTCTTTCCTCTGCCCTGGCACACCGGCAATGTATTTTCTCTTACAGAGCCTGTTTATTAGCACTGGTTGTGCTTCAAAGATCTGATGAAAGCTCTTGTTTCTGAGATTCATACTGCTGGGGAAAGCTAACACCATTAAGATGTGAGTTTAACTGAAACCAGCAGCATGAATTATTTGAGGAAACCCTGGGCTTGTGACAAAGCATCGCCACTACATGTACAGGAAAAGAGCTTTTGTGAAGGTAAGTCATATTTCCTATAAACTGACCACTGTCATAGAATAGACATCATATAGAACAGGTATCATAGAAACATAGAATGGTTTGGGTTGGAAAGGACCTTAAGATCATCCAGTTCCAACCCCCTGCCTGTCCTGAATCCTTAGTGATGGTTGCGCCAAGCTAGAGACCAGGCATCCAGTTAGCCACAAACTGGGACAGTCCCATAAACAGGGCTGTGAAAGTCTGACAGAGGTTTAGACAACAAAGAAGGTAAAAACCAGAAGAATAAACCCTTTAAAGGTAGAAACAATGCAAAATAGATGTAAGTAAAGAACGGGTCAAAAGGAAGGTGAAGGAAATCCCCCACTGCTCCCACTTCCTTTTCATGCCCCAGCCCCATCCCAGAGAGGCAGGAAGCAAACAGGCACCAAAGGAGAGGTAGAAAAGGCAAATCAATTCAGCTTGGTCCAAAAGAGAAAGGGGCAGGGCCATGTTTTGTCTCTGAGACAGCCCCCATGGTCAACTGGGGCCCTGGATGCCAAGAAATGGCATCCCTGCCCCAGCACTTCCTCATCCAACCCTGGGGGGCTGCAGGTGTGTTTCTACCACTTGTAGCAAAAATTGGGTGATAAAGCACAAAGCAAGGGGTTGCTTTGCTGATGGACAAATCTGGTGGGATACTCCAGGCTTGCCCTGGTTGGGATGATAGCAGGGCCTGTTTCAAGCCCATAAAAGGAACTGGGGGAAGAACCAAGACTCAAGTTGATGCCTGCAAAGCTTACTAGTATTTTATCTTTCCATATCTCTGCATCCTTAGCACTCTTCGCACTACTCTCCTGCTAAGGTCAAGAGATGATAAAACATCAGTTTATTCTTATTCAATAAGCTAGGACCAGTGATTTAAATGGGCTCAGAGCAACCTGAGGAGCCAGCACACTCCTGTTTGGAAGTGGTGAGGCACCATGCAGGGGGTGGATGGATGGTTGGATGGATGGATGGATGGATGGATGGATGGATGGATGGATGGATGGAATGAATTCAACAGGTTGGACAGAACCTTGGGCAACATGGTCCAGGGCGAGGTGTCCCTGTTCATGGCAGAGGGTTGGAAATGTATGATCTTAAGTTCTTATCAACCCAAACAATTCTATGATTCTACGATTCCCTTTCCCCCATTTGCTCTTCCATAGCTGCCTGAGTCAAAGCAGACTATTTTGAAGAATTGCTGACTGAAATGCAGTGGCTGTGGTGAACAGCAGCCATGGAGATGGCCATGGGAAGATGAAATCCAGGCAGGTTGCAAACTTGGCACTCTTCAAGACAACGTGGGGTCCCCAAAACAAAGGGGACGTGGACCTGCCCGAGAGGGACTTTTTACAAGGGGAAATAGCTTTAACCTGATGAAGAGGAGACTGAGATGAGCTCTTAGGCAGAAGCTCTTCCCTGTGAGGGTGCTGAGGCGCTGGCACAGGGTGCCCAGAGAAGCTGTGGCTGCCCCATCCCTGGCAGTGTTCAAGGCCAGGTTGGACACAGGGGCTTGGAGCAAGCTGCTCTAGTGGAAGGTGTCCCTGCCTGTGGCAGGGGTTGGAACTGGATGAGCTTTAAGGTCCATTCCAACCCAAACCATTCTGTGATTCTGTGAACGTACACCACTGTGGACCCACAACACACCAGCAGAGACCAGCCGAGGCTATGGCTGGGTGAGATCTTCCTTCCAGGGGGGATCAGCAGCCCCATCCATCCCCATACCTGTCTCACACATTTTTGGGTACCCATTTGAGAGCCAAATTTACCTTCTCTCTCCAGTTCCATTCAACTAAACGGGTTCCTCACCACTGTGGCACAAGGAGCCAGATGCTGCTGCAGTCACAGGCTGCACACCTTTCTGCAGTATTATTACTCTGGGCTTAACAGCAGTTGTTTGTCCAGGGACTCTTTCTCACTGCAGCAATGGGGAAGAAATGTATTTTATTTCGACTGAGGAAAATCAAATCATGTTTTTTGGCAGCTTCACCACCTGCAGTGCAGAAGACCTGGCTTATGCGAACTCATTGCTCTCATTTACAGAGGCCTAGCAAATGCTTAATTCCAAAGCAGAAACAGAGTGAGAGCACTGCAGGCCCAGGGGCCACCGCTTTCCTTCCACACGTGCTATATATCCCTTTCCAATGCCAGATAAATAGTTTTTATCTCTTCCTCCTTAACTGGCCACTCGTGCCAAATCTCGGTGTCAGACCCAGGGGTAATAACTGGTAATGAGCCCCTGTTTGCCTGGGCTGATAGCCAGAACTGCCTGATGACTGTGTCCTCCATGAACGAAATGAAAAGGATCTGGTTGAAGGAGGAGAAAACCCCCGTAACCAAAGACTGGTGGTACAAACACCCAGACAGGACAGGATTATATCTGGTGGCCGTTTAGCATGAAAATTAGTCACAAAAGATACAGTATGTCCTTTTGCAGGGAACAAATTACCCTTTCAAGCCATGAACCCTGGAGATACAAGGATTTAACACATGCTGTGAGAAAGAAGGAGGGTGGAAAAGAGGTCCTCTAAGCTATCACTCCCTTTACCAGGAGGAGAACCTTTCCAAAGGCCCTGTTTTCCAGAAGGCAGAAAATGCTATGTGTCCCTGACCTTCCTGGCTGCATTTTGGCAGGGCAAGGCTACTTACGTGATTTCACTTTTGGACCATCATCAATTCCTCAAATTAAGGGAAATGAGGGTAATATGGCAGCTATTGACAGCACTGGTTGCAGCGAGTCTAATGCTTTGATCTGCACCTCTCCTCTTGCATGTGTCACTCAGAAAACCCCAAACCATGTGCTGGTTGCAGGGCAGACCCCCAGGAGGAGAGTCCAAGCCCTCCATGCATGCATCCGTGTGCACTGTGGCCAAACAGCCTGGAGGAAATGAGTCCACTGCAAAAACATGATTTCATTTCCGCGTATGTGTATGCGATGACCGTGCCTCTGATATGGTGTCTGCAATGGGGACAGCCCCAGAGGGGAGAGAACTTTCCCTTATTGCTGGCTATAAAGAAGCTGTGGCTGCCCCATCCCTGGCAGTGTTCAAGGCCAGGACAGACGGGGCTTGGAGCAAGCTGCTTCAGTGGAAGGTGTCCCTGCCCTTGGCAGGGGGTTGAAAATAGATGAATTTTAAGGTTCCTTCTAACTCAAACCATTCTATGATTTTATAAGCAAGATGGGCTTGTTCATCCTCCAATAAGCAATATTTGGGACGGTGGGAGTGCCACTGTTGGTCCCTGCTGATGTGTTCTCTCCTGGACAAGACCGATGTAGGAGCTGCTGGGAAGTGAAAAGCCACCCAAAATGCAAAGGGAAAGGAGGGCTGGTTTGTGCCAGCGCAGCTCTTTGTGGTTATCAGTGGAGGACCACAACTTCGAGCCGCTGTGCACCACCACTAACCATGCCATGAAGTGATGCCCTTGTCATAACCTCACTGCAGCAGGTGCGTGATATTCTGCAGGCTGAGGAAGAAGCTCAGGGGATTAACTTGCTCAGAAAGGTCACAGCTTGGAGCACAAGAAGAGAAGCAAACCGGTTCTAAATGCAAAGCGAAAGGACATGTCCTATCCCTCCTCCCATCAGCCCACTCGTAGCCAGCACCTCTCCACACGCAGTTCCTCTGATTAATCCCCTGCCCAACAGCTTCCCGCTTCCTATCTCGGTAACGCCTCCCCCCTCCTTGCATCCACCTTGTTGGAACAGCTCAGATATTGGCTGGAAATCTATTAATAGTGAGAAAAGGAAACCCAAAAGAATAACTTAGGAAATGGTGGGTGACACACCCCACGCCGGCGGGCTGAGCCCGGCTTGGAGCCTCACGCCAGCTCCTCCCAAGGCGGGATGAGAAAGCCAAGAAGCCCGAGCAACCCAGGGAAGGGGAAGGGATGTGAGCCAGGCCTGAGGAAGTTCCTATTTTCCTCCCCTTTTTTGCAGCCTTTCCTGATTAAAGAGGAGCAACGGGTTGAGGTTGTCAAAGGGAAAGCGGGGGTTGTGCCTCCAGGGGTGGCCTTTGCTGGGGGAAAGTATGTGCCAAAGAGAGTAAAGAGGCTCTTGGCCTTTTGTTTGCGTTGTAAGACACTCATGGGCGAAAGGAGGGCTTATCCATCCACTGCAATGCAGCTGTGTCTGAGCTGGAGCGCAGAGCAGTTACTACAGAGGACAGGAAATCTGTCACCTCCTTTTCAAGCTGTGAGAGTGATCAGATTGGCAGAATATCACAGAACAGTGTTATTTATCCTGGAACTAAGCTGGGCTACCAGAGCAGTGGTTACCTCACAGGGCTTTTTAATTTTGCCTCTATAGAGGCTTTCTCCCTTCTATCTGCTTAGGGAAAGGTGGGCTCCAAACAGCATCATCCTCCCTAGCTACCTGATGACTTCGGCCAGGGATGTGGCACAAGGATGCTGTTTGACCCTTTGCCCTTGCAAAGAGGCACTCTCCACATCAGAATACACGCTTCCAAGCTGGCATCACCCATCCCTTTGGCTGCCAGTCTCACCATCAGCATTATGAAAAGGTTTCATCCAAGCCAAAGAGCAACTTGGCTTCCTGGGTGAGAAGATGGGGAAAGGCCCAACAGCGCTACCGAAGCATTTTCAGACTCTAACCCATCAGTCCAATTATGCAGTGCAGGGATGTCAATCCTCTCCAAACCCCTGCCAGAATAAATATGCTGCAGAACAGGCTTGATAGAATTGCTCTGCAAATATATTAAATATGAGCCCTAATAGCTGCATCTGATTTGTGCTACAGTATTGCTTGGGAAGGAAACACATGGATTCTGATATAACGCCATTGGGCTTGCTTTCAGCAGGGAACCTCCTTTACCCCACTGAGAAAAGGCTCTATTTAAAGAGTCCTCCAGATCAGTGCTGTTTAGATCTCGCATGCAAGTGGCAGCAAAATCAAGGCAATAATACGTGGCCTCTTCTCTGCTGTCAAATGAAATGAACCTGCAACCACAGCCTCCGTCCTGAAGGTCATAGCCAATAAGCCCTTCCTGGCTGTGCATGGAGGGGTAAAAAGGATGTGCTTGAAGCCCTGAAGGGGTTTGCTTCATCTCCAGATGGAGAGAAGCATCCAGGGCTTCCTCCTGCATGGCTGCACTGCCAGCCTGGAGATAGCCTTTGACTGGAGCTTTGAGGCATGTATCTGCATCATCCAGAGGACTCTTATCAGTCTGCAGAGTTTTGCTGTCACTCACAATACTACAGCAGCCAGAAGCTGCTTTGCTTTAATTCAGAGCTGGGAAAATGTTAAGTTGCCCCATTTTACCCAGGGGAAGTAACCCTGAGGCTCAGAGAGCAGGACTCGGATCAAACCTCAGGCAAGCTTTGGCAGCTCTGTCCCTCCTGTTTGATCCGCTTCACTTCATTTTATTCACATGGCAGCCTTTAAACCTCCTTGGTTTTGACCAAGAAATCCATCCACAGCTTGAGACATCTTTCCTGCAAGGACTGCAACACACATACCCAAAGTGTACGTTCTGATGAACTGGCATTTTCTGTTGAGAAACTTGCTTCATTAACAAATTCCCCATCAGCTCTTTCTGCAAATATTTGAGCCAGCTCAGCTTGTCTGCTGTTTCATTTGGAAGTATGACAAATATGAAGAATAATCATCCCAAGGCACATCTCTCCACTCAGATGCACTCCCTGCAGCCCTGACGCTTCTCCTCCTCACTCCCTCGGTCCCTCTAAACACATCTGGGGAGGTAGAAATGGGTTCATTTGCTGTACTAATTAAAGACCAGAGAGTGGATTTGAGGGAGAAGAAGCATCTCAGCACTCCTCACTCCTATTGTCGTTGAATTGTCTTCCACGTCATGCTTGGACCTCTCCTGAATTTCTCCTCAAAGACTGGTTATTGCCAGAAAATTGGGATTAGAAGCGTATTTCACCCAAATGGACCCAACTGGTCCATCCCAAGAAGTGCTTCATCCCAAGGCCAGCTCTGTCCAGAGAAAAGGGCTGCCAATGGTGGAAGAAGCACAATTCCAGCTTCTTGTATGGATAAACATAAGACATCCTATTTAGGACTGTGTGTCCACAACTCTTGCCATGGAAAGTCTGTTCACTAAGAAGTGAAGGGAAAGATGAAAATACAATCAAAAAGAGACAGGAAGAGCAATGTGGAAAATGAAAGCTGCAAAATCCTTCACAAGAGGTTGTCAGGGAGGCAAACAAACAGACACACACGCACGCCTCTATCCACAACACCCCACACGTTTATCATCACTGAGCCTGGAAATATCCTCTTTCCACTGTGGGCTGAGAGGACTTTAAGGGACCTGGCTCCAGCCCCACACCTTTCCCAGGCTGCAAAGTGAAGCATGGGCTCTTTGCAGCCCAAATAGAAGCAGCTCCATTTTGCAGGAAACGATAGCGGAGCTGCTGGACCGGGTATGTAGGGAGCACAAACCAAAAGAGCTGCACGTCCCAGCCCAACCAGGCCCTCCAAAGGCACACTCTGCCCTTCTCTTACCTCCTTTATGCCATTAGTGTGGAGTTATCCCATGGTGACCTTGCTGCTCTGAAGAAAGATTTGTGGCAGTAAAGCCTATTCCTGTATCAAGCGAGCATCAATCACCCATTGGCTGAAGGACACCATGTCTGGTACATTTAGCACTGAGACCCCTCTATTTATGCAAAAGTCACCCAGGGACTTTGGAAGAAACTCAAGGTTTACACCGAGGAACGTGCCAGAAAAGTTGCTCTGCAGCAAGGTAAAGCCCAGCTGCATCTGGCCCTAAATCATGGCCATGAATCGAAATGACACTGAAAATCACAAGAAAGACATAAGACCACGCGACTTTGTTATACGCTAAACATTTGGGATTTTTCTGGTTTAACTTCTATGTTATAAGTAAGTCATAGAATCATAGAATAGTTAGGGCTGGAAAGGACCTTAAGATCATCCAGTTCCAACCCCCCTGCCATGGGCAGGGGCACCTCCCACTAAACCACGCCATTCAAGGCTAAGTCCAACCCTGCCTTGAACGCCGCCAGGGATGAAGCATTCACAACTTCCCTGGGCAACCCATTCCAGGGCCTCACCACCCTTACAGTAAAGAATTTCTTCCTCATATCCAATCTAAACTTCCCCTGTTTAAGTCCTTAAGATACTCTTTCAGGCTTTCGTCTGTGAACACGAACGCTGAAAAAGCCTGTTTCTTGAAGAAGTAAATAGATTAAATAATAGATTTGTCCAAATTCGGAGAGGAACTACAGGAAGGACTGAGGTACTAAGACTGCCAGATTGGCAATGCCACCTTGAGTTCATTAGGAGACCACTCAGCTTCACAACCTCGCTCCAGTGAGGGCTGAAGACTGACCCATGGACTGACTTTAGCAGTAAGGCAAGGTGGTGGGAAGGAGACCTTCAGAGAAGCCAACATGAAAAGCTGCTTGGCCAAAGCCGCCGCTTTGCTCTTGAGGGCTGAACTGTCACATCACAGCAGCCCAGACCTTCTTTCTCCAGCCCTGCTGCAGAGCTGCTGCTCAATGTGCCTGGGGGACAGATTTATTCATTAAGACCTTGCAGAAGTTCCTCCCCATGCTTTTCACCCCAGAAGGATGCATCATCCCTCGCTGGCTTTTCCTGGAGGACATTACTCCAGACAGCTTGGGAAGTAGCGAGGACATGAGCCCGCGAGACAGGAACCGAGCTTTATTCAGCCTGCTAGCTTGTCTGCACAGAGGTACTCAGGAAAATTCATCTACAATTAAAAGAAGGTATGGTTTCAGAGTGGATTAGTCCAAGTGCAAACAACCCACCAGGTGGCCACTCTTGTTCGGCTTGAAATCAGCCCTCACTTCATTTAGCCCAAATGAAGTAGGTTAAATCAAATTAAAGTCTCCTTAGCTCTGAAAGCCTATGAAGGGGAGCTGATGCAGTGTGATAAGGTTAATTCAGGAGAAATCTGGTGATGGTGGCCACATAAACAAGCCCCTAAATGTCCCATTGGGCACTAACATTGGCCAAACATCAGAGATGGGGCATACCTCCCTTGGCAGCTGAAGTTGGTCTTCCCTGATTCCTGTACATGGAAAGCTCTGATTGATATCAGATTTGATGTCACATCAGCAGCTCTTGCTGTTTGACCAGCTTTTGTCATGGAGAAAGGCAGGACAATAAGAAGACAGTGGACAGGCTCTACCGTAGCACTGGGGAGTGGGTGCACGGTGCAGCAGGGTCCATCCACTCTCTGCTGTCTTCTAGGACAGCACAAGGCAAGCGTACAGAGAGACAAGGTGGGTTTACCCATTCACAGCAAGAAGCACTCTTGCTGGGCAGCATGGGGAGGCTGAATTCATCACCTTGCCCTCCTCTCCAGCTGCCTGGGTTCATATCTGGGTTCATACTGAGCAGTATTGGAAGGAGCTGGCCCTGAGCTACTCATCCTGCCAGCTGAACCTCTGCCAGCTGGCCAGCACCAGGGGAGAGTTGTCACATCTAATATCACTCAAGTTAGGCGGTGTGCATCGGCATTGAGTCTAGACTCTAGCCATGAGAGATGAGGGCCACAGGGGTCTTGCAAAGCAAGAAACATAGACTCATAGAATCATTGAATGGTTTGGGTTGGAAAGGATGTGAAGATCATCCAGTTTCACCCCCCTCACATTAGACCATGTCACCCAAGGCTCTGTCCAACCGTGCAATGTCCAACTGTGGGTAGGTTTTGCAGCCAAAAAGCCTCCCACTTTTCATAAGTATCACACTAACTCTTGTAATGAGGAAGGGCAGCAGAGGAATTATGACCCTGTTTGTAGCTAAGGCTCTTCCTAAAGGGAAAGAGTCAACCCCAAACCTTAATAGGGACTATTGGCTTCTCTGTGACCTAGCAACCAACAAAGCCAGGCCACAGAGGGGCATTAAAGCTGGCATTAGCAGCAAGGGATCTAATGCCCAAACTTTAGCCATCAAACTGAGGATGCCACCTTCAGCTGGGGGCCTAGCATGGAGGACATCCAAGCAGCAGCCCTAAGGGGCAGAAAAGGAGAGGAAAGACTCCAAACCTAGTGAAATAAGAAGACCTCAGCCTGCTCACAGGCAGCTGTGGCAAAAAGGGAAAGAAATGGAGCTGTGTGACTGGAAGGTCAGTTTGTGCTGGCACACAGCACCACTGTGGTGTTTCAAAGTGCTGTCCCCCATTCTTGCACCTCCCTTTCCTCCACACCTCCCCTGAAGATTTACAGCAGGAATCACCCTCCCGCAATAGCCTCAGCCTTCTCCTGCCACCGAGGCTTTCAGTGGGGACACTGCCAGCCCCCAACGCTCAGGGCAGGACCAAGAGGATGCTTGTCCACCCGGAGGGCAGAAAGGGCCAACGGAAAATCGATGGCTCCGAGGCGATAAGAGTTGAAGCCTCACCCTCCTTTGTGCGCCCAGAACCTCCAATGAGTCACAATCCAGCCCAAATTTACGCCCTCCTGCAAGAAACTTTATATTTAACCTTTTCGGAGTCATGAGTCAAGTTGCCTTCCGCATCCATGCATCACCCACCACTGAGACAGGATGGATCCAGACATGGTGACTGAACATGTCTTGGACTGGATGATCCTTATGGGTCACTACCACCTTGAGACTGTTAGTGAGTCTATGATCTTTGGTCCATAAAGACTCAAAAGTGCTGTGACGTCTCAGAATCATTAGAGTTGGAAGGGATCTCTGGAGACCATCTAGTCCAACCCCTCTGCCAAGGCAGAGCCAATGTCAAGTGGCTAAAGACATATGTGATGCCAAGTGATGTAGGAGCCACCTCCATGAAGTACTGGTGGCCTCCTCAAGCATCCATCCCCTCTAAGTAAGTATGTAACTCTCTAAGTAATTTTGATGATTCCTAGTTAAATACCCACTCCCCAGTGCCATCTCCTTTGCTGCTCTGTTGAGGACAGGTTTTCTGCAGCACATCTGGGACACTTGAGAACCTTCACCAACAGAAAAGCTGCCACCATGTGCCCTTCACCCCATGTTTTTACAGAAGAACCAAGCTGGATGGCAGGATCCATCCCTCTGCTGTACTTGGTCCCCCATGACCTCGGCTAGCCAAGGTTACCAAGCCAGCAGCCTGGAGATTTCCTGTTAACGCCGCAAGGAGGGCTCCTCATTTCCTTGGGATCCTTTGTGTGTCGGTGCTATTTTGGGTCCCACCTCTTTTCCTTCAGCTCCCAACCCACATCTCCTTCAGGGTGGGGCCTTCCCGGATAATTCAGAGCTCTATATATACACATGCATATACGTATGCACCTACATATAGCTGTGCATGTGAGTTGAGCCTTCGGGCATTGAGTGAACATGGGGGACTTGGCAGGAGGCTCGGTGCTATTCTTTAGGTGGGGAGAGCCTAGGAAGGGAAGGACACAGCTAACCCTCCCTCCTATTCAAAACTATTTAAAGACTGTCTGGCACAGAGCTGCTTTCCCACCAAATGGCTCCAGTGACGATCTGGCTTTACAGGCTGTGTAATCTGATCAACTTCTATTGTTGGCAAATTCATAATTGCCTCATTATTTAACTCTCCTGAAGCAGTCGGGTTTACAGAAAAGAAAAGGATATCCATATTTGCTCTTTTCTTTTGGATTTATTTTGTTTTTCGAGAGCACTGGGACTCAGTTTCCATTTGAAGAACAACTGTTCTTCAACAGCTCCTGCTCTTCCCCTCCTGAAAATAACACGCAGGATCATAGGAATCACTGATGAAAGGCACAAACAGTAAGAGATGACCTTTTCCAGTGCTGCTCTAGCACAGGATTCTCCAGCACAGCATATTTATTACCCAATGGTCTCTTATGTGTAGTTGTGAGCAGCACAAGTGGAGGAGCTTTAATTATTTCCCCCCCAGAGGGGAAGGATGCTCATATAAGCACTATGCATTGGCTTGCATCCTTGCTCAGCCACAGCCCTCTGAAACAACCCTGGTCACATTTCTTAACCTCTCCCTGCCTCAGTTTCCTCCATCCCTACACGCAAGAGTGGATAGATTTTGGATAGAGGACCTGTCTTCATTTACAGCTGGTCTGGCACCTTTCTAACCGGAGCCCCAACTTTGGTTAGGTGCCAGAGCAATACAAATAATTACTAATAGTAATCCCCGAGAGAGTCTATTACATTATGGTTGAGCTTCCTCCCAAACAATTGCTCCTCTTCCTTGCTTTGTATGTTCTTCAAAAGAAGCGGCTGCTGTGCTTTAGGGCTGGGACACCAGCCGTGGTAAACATACACCCAACGTTCCTGCTCCGCTGGGCCTGGGCAGCAAAGAGAAGATAAATCTGATTCAAGACAATCGCATTGTGGGCAGGAAAAAAGAATGGAGGGTCTAATGGAAACGGCAACCTAGCAGCACTAAACAGCGTTGATCCTGAGAAGTCCCTCTGGGCACATTTGTTCACTATTTACAGGATGGTCTTATGCAGAATGGCAACAAGAACAAGAAGCATCAAGAGAAGAAGTGCCTGCTGGTCTCTGCACTCAAAACGTCATTCAGTGAGTGGTAGAAGGTCTCAGCACTGCAGGAGCACTGAGCTGAGGGAAGTAGAGATTTACTGTGAACATGTACTTGGACACTTCCCTGCTTTCTACCTACACTGCAGGCACCCGAAAGGTGCATAAAGGGAAAAATGACCCATAAAGGAGAAGAAAAGTTCCTCTGGTCCACAGCCAGTCCTGGGCTGAGGTTGACCCATCCACTGGGCGTATGGGTCAGGCAAATGGTCTGTCAAATACACACGGTACAGGAGCACCCCAATGCTATAGGTTAAGGTGCAATATCAAACTCCTATGAGAGCTGGGAACCCAAAATATTGAGTGTCCAACAAAAGGTGGGATGGCAATGCAGAGAGGCCATCCACAATGGTTTGAGCTGGGTCATGTTAGAGCAGAGTCAGCTTTGGGTGGACTCTCTTGAGGCCCTTGGGTCCTCAGTCAGTTAGCTTGCTCTGAAACACATGGTGGCACATCTTGGAGGAGGTTTTTCCATTGCCAGGACTTGGAATTTAGGCCTACCCAGCAAGTAGCAAGGTGGAGAAAGAAAAAGGGTCTCACTTATTAGTTGGCCAACTGAGCTGACTTAATGCTGACCAAGAACAATGTGCATTTTGGTCACCCCTTCCAAGATGGAGCCTGCAACGGCTTTAATTAGTCAATTAAATGTGGCTTTGTCATAGGAGATGAGACACAACCGGGATCAGCCAGCTGGGTTCTTGGCTGCTGAATGACATTGTCGTTCCAGCCCAATGACCTCATTGTTATGACTCAATAGGGGAACAATGTTGTCCACCCAGCTGCCCAGCAAGGAGCGAGACTTCTGCGTGGTTTCAGATGAGCAGAAGAGCATTGGGAAGTTGTGGGATGTCTCTGGGTTGGGGATGCAGCGCTTTGTGCTCCATGGTAGGTTTTAATGGCATGGTTGCATGCTGAGAAATTCCAGCAAAAAATATAATATGTAATATAAATATAGCATGAAACAGTGTCAGATTCAGCTCCCAAAATCTTCCTGGAAAAGTAGGCCCAGGTAGGGAGTTTGAGCATCAAGGGACTCGCTGGTTAGGCAAGGAAATCCTAGTGGAAAGAGAAGCTTGCAGCATTCAAGTGCAGGGTTATCTGGATGGAAAAGACCACTTTTCCACCAGGGAAATGTCACCTTTTGAGGTCAGAGCTTCACTGCTACCAAAACCCTTCTCTCCAGGGCAGTGTCTGGAGGCTGTGCCACAGGGCAGGCCATGGCAGGGCAGGGGAAGGGAGCAAAGGAAACAGGAAGGAAGAAGGAGCTGCATCCCCTCCCTGCTGTTAATCATCCTCCTCTTTCTTCTAAGAGAGGCCGGCAGGTCTGCACACCCCACAATGGGCTCCCACCTTGTAGGGGACCAGGAAGGTGACCTCTGGGGGGCAGGAGGGGGATGCAGGGCTGGGCTTCATGATAATATCCAAGTTGCTCTGCTCCTGGGATGGCAGAGACTGGATCCTGGTTTTGGCTCAGCAGTGAAAGTCTGGCACATCAGCGTGGGCATCTCCTTTAGAAAACCAAGCTGGAGTCAGAGTGGGGTTGGAGATGGGAGGAGAGGGCAGGGACCACAGGTCAGGTCCATGATGGGATCCACAGAAGACCATCTGAGATAAGAGGAGTGTGAGGGAGAGGGCACTGAACTGGGGTTCAGTGGATGCTACTGGTAATCCTGGAGCTGAGGAGTAAATATGCGGAGGGTGAATGAGAGCAAATGCAGCCCCATGTTGGGGATGTGCTACAGTGGTGAAGGCTGCAGCTGCGTGAACAGCCCTATCATGTTTGCAAGTGATCACTTTCAAATCAAAGGATGGCTTTTCTGCAATAACTACCCTATTTTATGAGATACAAGAAAAAGAGTCCCTGATTATAGAAAGGCAGAAGAGAGAACTGAAAAATCCACACACAGACTACAAATCCAAAGGACAAAGGGCACGAAGCCACTGCGAGGAGCTAATGAGCCTGTTAAGAAAGGATACTGAAGGAAGAATCATCTCTTCTTGTCAGACAGGATCATATCACTGTGAGGGTGCTGAGGCACTGGCACAGGGTGCCCAGAGAAGCAGGGACTGCCCCATCCTTGGCATTGTTCAAGGCCAGGTTGGACACAGGGGCTTGGAGCAACCTGCTCTAGTGGAAGGTGTCCCTGCTCATGGCAGGGGTTGGAACTGGAGGAGCTGTAAGGTCCCTTCCAACCCAAAAACCGTTCTGTGATTCTGTGATTTGGAGAAGCACAATTAAACATACAAAAAGACCCCCTGTTGCCAGAGCCCCATCTCATCCTGACATCAAGGCAAAATGCTCCTGGGTTCTGGTCAGGGCAGCTCTCAGAAATCAAGCCCTGAGCCTGCTGACCATGGAGGCAAGAGCTGCCATCAGCAACAAATGGCAACTTTTAGCAATGCTTCCTGATGAATCTCAGTAGTTGATTGTCATGTTATTGCTTTAAATAATCCATAACTAGCAAGCCTCTCTACTCCAGATGCTGCTCTCTGTGCAAACATGTTCCTGGTCCCTGTTAGCTGCCATTGCTCTGCTTGTCCATCACCCGCTCCTTCCAGTATCCAAATCTCTCTGTGAGGACCACAGGGTCATGGATGAGAGGTTGAAATGCTCGAATGATGCATAAACCAGCATCAGGTCCTTTGCCCAGCAAGTTCTGCACAGCACAGTGGCCAGATAAGTAGGACACACATGCTGGTAGCCAGGTATTGCATTTTGAGACTGGATGGAGCAGAAGGCCAAGCCCTGTGCTGCTGCAGGAGCTGAACCAGCTCTCCCAAGCGGGAGCAGAAGTGGTGGAGAAAAGCAAGAAGTGGAGCATATCCCCATTGTGCAAACATGCAGACAGCCCAGATGCATGGAAGGCTGAACCTATCTCTGATGGAGATGAGTTACAACAGCAGGGCATTGGGCACTGCACGTGCAGACTCTCACCCTGGGAAGCTGGCACAAATCCTGATCCAACCAGACCCAAAAGCTGATATTTATTAATGTGAAACAAAGGCATTACTACTAGTAATTCCTATATTACCAAGAACAGGGCTCCTCCTTTCCCAACTCTTGGTAGTTTCATGGCGACAGCCATGGATTGAACAGGCTAGACCCTTTGACTTTGGGAAGGCCTGTGAGGCCTGGGTAGCACCAAGTTGCACCAAGTGACAAGCCATTCCCTGCCTTCTGTAAGGAGGAATATGGGAAATCTGCCCACAAGCACCTCATACACATCTGTCCATCTCAGTACAGAGCAGTCTTGTTGCCTAAAGCAGGAGCTGAGAGATCTGAGAGTCTTTCTCTGCCTCTATGAAGTAAATTCCTGCGGCAGGAATACTTTTACCTACTTCAAAGACAGGCTGTGAGCATCTGCTCTCATCAGATGTGGGCAGAGGCAAAATCTGATTAACCCTTGCTCCCTCCTGTCCCTCCATGGGGTGCATGCCTCTGCTCTGAGGCAAAATCCTTGCAGAAACAGCTTGTGGGCTGCACTTTTCTTACCCTTCCCCTGCTGTGATGAGCATCAGCCTTCAGGATGGGAGTAAATAAATAAAGTGCAATCCTAAAAGCACTTTCCAAAACCCAGCTTCAAAGCCAGTTCACCCACAGAGGTTTCCCAGTGCTTCTCCCACTCACCCGTCCTCCTTATCAGCCCCCTTCTTCCAGTGCCTCCGGGTACCAGTTTTCCCAGCCAAGACAGAGATAAACCCTTGCCTCCAAACTGCTTCTGAGCTGGATTATTATAGGGAAACCCTTGGCTGCAAGGCCAGCTGGGCTGTGTTCACCGCTCTCGGGGCGCCTGTTCCCAAGGAAAGCAGCTTACATCCCAGCATCGCTGCTGCCGTCCCCCTGAGCGAGCCCCTTCCTAATCAGATTGGAGCAGCTCTGCCAGACACGCAAAAAGCTCTCGTGGAAGACAAAGAGTAGAGCTGCAGCCCTCCTCCACCAGCTCAAACACAAACACAGCCCCTAAATAGCCGGCATTCCTTTGGCACGGCTGTCCCCCAAGCATTTCGCATCAAATCTGCAAGGCACATGCAGCTTCTTCTTTTGGTGGTTTCCTGGCTTTGGTTGCTTTTCCAAGCAGATTTTACAGGTTACCTTACTGGGATTGTTAGTGGGTTTTTCTGTGTAAGAGCATAGCTGAGATGTAGAGAGTTGTGTGCACTGGGACCTCAGCAACCACCGCACCAGAGCTTGGGTCTGGGTCTTGTCCAAAATGCACCAGCTCTCTGCGGTTCTCTCTTGAATTTCTCATTAATAAGCATCATGCCAGGACTCTGTACACATCCTGATGCCTGTCCAGTTGTTCACAGCATGTTCTGCTGTGACAGGAGGTTCTGCACTGGCCAGGGAGTGAATGCAGAGGGTCCTGCAGGAGCAGGAACGGCTGGTGAGGCCGATAAGATGATGATGACATGCTGTAATACCCATTGCTAATGTGATCAGGGGATGGAGAGCCCTGATCCCAGTGGCTGTGCCACTAAAACACCTTTAAGATCCCCAAAATGTTACCCTGCTGTTAGCTCCTCATAAAGTTTCCTAATAGAAACACAAAAAAAGATGGATTTTATTTTAAACAGAAATAAGGCTTTTGTTTATCAACTCATCAGTTTGGGCTTCAGTGTTTCCCTCCTTAACCCACAAAGGGCATTCATAAAGGGCTGTACAAGGTACACAGTGACCATGAGGTCCCCTGTTTCTCTTGCTGACAACCCAATCTTATGTGCCCACCGTGATTTGGAGGACACTGACATGGGGAACATGGACACTGATGGGTGCTTTGTTGTGAAGTCCACAGTGATGGTTATATCAGCCATCCTTGTCCTCATTAGGAACAGCTTAACAGCACCCCATCAGCTGTCAGCCTTCTCCTGGTTGGAAAACTCCACGGAAAACAGGGATTTGGTGAGATGGTAAGTTATAGGCCAGACTTTGATAATCACTCACCATGGCAGAGCTTCTCTGGAGCATAACTATCATGGGATATTGCTCCTCCTAACAACCTGAGAAGGAGTTGGCCTAATGAAACACAGAGTGAGGGCTGCAGATCTGGCCCATCTGCATGATGTTAGTGCATCCTCTGCCTTGAGCTGGGCCTAACTCTAGAGTATCAGACAACTTTATCAGACTTAACTGATGTGTTGTAGCAGAAACAGATGTGTCCACACTGTGGAGGTGATACCCCAATAGCTATAATGGCTATGGACATGAACATTGATAGCAGGAGTGGCAATTGCAACTGTCTCACTGGCAATGGTTGCTTGCAGCAGCTTCCTGACTTGTGAAGATGCCCTTTGAAAAGTGAGGAGCTCAAAACACTGCACCAAGAACATGTCAGTTGTCAAGAGGTTTGGGTTTTTTCCTTCTTTTCCCCTCTGATGGTTGCCTTAAACTGCAATGTTTTATTTGTCAAGCTTGTTGGAGAAAGAAAGGAGATGCATCTAAATAAGCCAGATGAGTGGATCCAGGCTTCACCAGGCTCTGCAGAATTGTCTATTAATGCTGATTTGCTTTGGAAAGAAGAGGGGGGATTGAGTTTATCACTCCCATCCTCCCCATACTCTCATGATAGGCATGCAGTATAGACAGATGGAGGTCCACCAGAATCTGCTAAGCTATGTTTCTCTCTTGGACACAAGAAGGATTGCCCTAAGCTGGCCTCATCGCACTGGGAGAGGCTGTGTGCACTGCCATGGGCCTCAATCCATCGAGGCCAAATCTCTTCCTAATTTGTGAAAGACCAAAGTGAAGATTAAATCTATTGCATACTAAACCCAACTAAGGACACCCATGCCTCTTGGAGAACTTGGATTTTCCAATACTAAACAGGACTGGATTTGGATGTGAGACAAATCCGAGGCAGGCAATTAAAGGAAGCTTCATTAATTCTTGCTTTTCTTTCCTACAGTTTCTGTCTGCTCATGTTATGGGCAGATACCCAGGGTATCCAGACACTAAGTGTCAGTTAGATGGGCAAAAGTTATATATACCCTAGGATATAAATCTCAGCTAGCCATTTACATTCCCTTTGCAGCTCAAGGAGAGACGCAATCAGCCGCTCCAGCAATAGTTAATCCTAAATCACAAAACCAAGTGGAAACTGGCAGCTGAAAACCAAAATTGCCTCTTCTCCCCTTTTAAACAGTAAAAGTGAGTTTTGAGAGAACGATTCCTGCTTATTCAAAACCCTTGAGGAGCACAAACTGATTCATTTCAGTCACTAAGTCCATCAAAGATCGACGCTTGAGATTTGCTCAGTGAAGTGTTTAGCATTAAACTCAAAGGTATGTTGAAAAGTTTATGCCATAGGTATCCAGGCCCTTGGCTACGTGATGTCTCTTCAAGGAATTTTAAATGCTGTTTTGCATCTGTCAGTTTAACAGATTTCCTCTGCGGGTAAAGAGCGATTGCCACCAACAAGCCCCAAATCAATTAGAAATCAAAATAGAGCAGTGGCAAACTATAGAACAGCTTAAACAAATGTGTTTGTAGTGTGTCCACCTGGGTAGAAAACACAGTTGAACACCAAAGAGTGGGCTGCAAATCTCCAAGTTCTACAATAAGCAACTGGGGAGAACCAGCCCTGATTAAGGGCTATAGTTATGAATTGTAAATGAAAAACATGATTAAAATCAAATCATTCAAATTAAGGCTTTCTTCTTCTGTATTTTAAATGGTGATTAAAATTCATAATTTAAGCCACATCGATTTAAATCAAAGCACCCTCCCATAAAAGGAGGTTTTGAACCCTTTGTGAGGCTTTAATGAGAAAAAAAAAGGACATTCTTCTGTTGAATGCAGTTGATGGGGTTTATTGGTACAATTTCTGGGTAGGAACTCTCTTAGAAGCCTAGAGAATTGCATAGACTGAGAGTCCTGAGGGCTTTTTTTGAGCTGTCTGGGAAAACTCTCAGGAAACAAGATGATTTTCTACACTAAGGTGTTGTAATAAGCTCAAAACTTACTTTTCTGCAGTATTCCACATGACTGTTCAGGGCAGGAAAATTTATCACTTGTGCCAAAGAGGTCAGCACCTCTCATTGCTTTTTTGGCATGGGAATTACCCCGAGGCTTGGGCAAGTGTGGAGGTGATGGTGAGCTCAGATTAACTTCTACACGCTTGAAAAGTAGGGTTAAAGGTGTGATTTTTACTTGATGGCTTTAAGCCAATGTGATACCATGGTCTGTTTTGCTTATGTTTTGTCCCAGTTGTCTCTTGGCTGGATCAGGAGCCCCACGGGAATTGCTGGTTCATCCCATTTTCAGCACGCGCATCGCTGCTGCCCAGCTTTTCCTTGCCACATGTGATTTTGGTGTGCTTATGGCATCGCTTTGCTTTGGAATCAATTCATATGCCCTTTGAAAGAGGCAGTGGAGAGAACAAACACTTCATGGCATTGTGTCAAACCAGATCAGGGGGCTGATCCATCTGAAAACTAAACCAATATTACAAGAAAGAAATAGAAAAAGAGGAAAATAAAACAAGAGGGGGTCATTTCATGCTTTTACTGCACTTTGCTACTCTCTCCACTTCACCAAGAGAAGCCCATGGGGGCAAATGTTTATTCCTTTATTTGTTATTTTAACCTGTGTAGGCTCTGAAACCAAATAAGGTCACCAGCAGCTACAGTGGGGGACGATGGCTGAAAACATGAGTGAATGGGAATGCTAGGCTTGGAGTCTTACAATCACAACCTGGTTTGAGGGTGCTCCTTATTAGCTGGCCTAGTGCCTGGTAGAAAACTTGCTTCCCTTACCTGTGCTTTAAATATTTCTTCTGCTGCTTAATAAATCAGAAATGTCCAATAAGGTCAACTTTAAACCTTTAATTCCATATATATATATATTTATATATACACTATACATATATATCCAGGACATTGGTTACTTGATGTTATTCCAGTATAGCCCCTGCTAACCGGATCCATGCTGGGGAGCGCAGTGCATCCCTTTAACTCCTCTGCTTTTTCTCATAGTCAAGCATACAGTATCTCGATAAGCAGCATATAATAGTCACCCTGAGACCTATCCTTTTTCCACAGGCCGCGGCAGGATCATTTTCACTTTCCCATTTTTTTCTCCCCATTTGTGTACGTGGTGGAATGTCTTATCTCACCCTCCTGCTTTAGACTCCAGGGAGGAGAAAAACTGTTGCTATTAGGTTTCAAAGGAGGACTTTCTCAATTACAGTTTCTCCAAACCCTTCTGCAGAGTCTTTCAAGCCCCCTTTGATGAAGTTGGAAATCTGGCTTTTTCTCTTTGCCATTTAGAGCAAATGTCTGACAAGGTTGTCTTCTCATTTCTCTGCAATGGATTTAATAGTTCTTTGAGTACTACAGCTTAACTCTAAGCCAATTTTTACCTCCTCCTCCAGTTAAATTTACTAAAATCTATTGAGGATGAGAGGGAAAATTTCAGCCTTTGCCACTAATAACTAAGGCCTTATTCTTCCCCTGCAAAATGACCTTCCTCCTCTGTTTCACCAGTCTCGTGAGCCATGTGGCACAAGACCAAAGCTCCCTGCGCACAGGGCTTGTAAGACAGAGGAAAAGCCACTGGATTAATCCAATTTTTATTAAGGATGCTAAGAATATGAGCCAGACCTCAAAGCAACATCTAAAATGGGACTAACTCAGAAATAAAATATAACCTTTTTCCATTTTGGAGGAGGTTTTAATACAAATCCTGTCTGCCCTTTTCTAAGGCATCTGTCCTGTACCTGCCTTCCAACAGAGACTTGGTTTTTAAACCTAGAGACTGTGTTCTTCTTATCTGCCTTTCCATTTTGCAGCCTTTAGGGTGCACTCCTGACCCACCACCAAGAAGTTCTTCCAAACCTTGAAAACCAAATCTTTTCGACCTTTTTAAGCAAATACAGATATTGTTATGCAATATAAGTGCATCCAGGGGCAGATCCTGCGTATTTCTGGTGTAATATCAGACCCTGTTAGGTAGCATGTATGGAGAAAACACCTCTAGGGGCTAAGTCATCCCAAAATGCATCTACATTGCCTTCAGAAGATGCCCATTTCTCTCCGACTAACGGCAGCTGGATTCAAGAACTACTCAGCTCCAACCTCAAACAACTTGGTTAAGTATCTCAACCTACATGCCATTACCTTGGGTCCTTCAGTGGGAGGCAAAAGCAACTTGCCCACAGCTGCAGAAGAGCTGGCAACACCAGGACTCCCAATTTTCCCTTTCTCTGCAGGGCAGCTCATTCCAGCTTGTCCAAATGGGGGCCCATTCCCCTTCTGCTGCCACCCAGCCCCAGCACTACGCCGAGACACGGGACCTTGGACATTGGAAGCCAAATCTCAACTGGCATGCTGTCTTCCTGCAGCTGGTTTACTGCAGATGCACATCGAAAAGCAGCTGAATTCCAGCAGCCCCAAATAAATCATATAGAACCACTGACTGGTTTGTGCTGGAAAGGACCTTAAGGCTCATCCACTTCCACACCTTCCACTAGAGCAGGTTGCTCCAAGCCCCATCCAACCTGGCCTTGAGCACTGCCAGGGATGGGGCAGCCACAGCTTCTCTGGGCAACCCAGAAAAGGTTCATTCCCTGTGTTACCCCTTCTTCTCAATGCTGGGCATTGAGGCATTGCACTGAGTTAATTTGAATAAGTCATTTGCATTCTCCTGCCTCCTTGCAATACTTTGCCACCAAACTGTCACCAGTGTCTGCTGCATGCTGCTGGCCTGCAGCCAGGCAAGCCATGAGATGTATGTTATCTACGGGACAGAAAAGGTGCCTGCAACATGCAGAGCAGAGCGTGCTGCAAAGATGCAGAGATTTGCAAAACTGCCACATTTAGTGATGAGGAAAATGTCAGCAAGAAGAGCTGGGACCCAATAAATGAATTATCATTTGAGGATATCGATGCCATTGGGGTATGGAGTAACTTTACCTCTTGAAGGAGAGAGGGTTTTTATGTCTTTAGGGTTGATGGGGCATCCGGGTGTTTGCTGGTTCCCAATAGCTTTCAGCAATATTCAGTACTGAAGGCTAAATCTGAGACACAGTAAGGCTCACTTCAAGTGAATATGTGCATGAACCCCCAAATAACCCACCACAGAGCTTTGCCCAGAAGGCAGTAATGCTACTACTGGCTCTTTCCATGACTCCCCCAGGCACTCACTATTTCTAGCACTATTTGCACTTCAAAGCCAGCAGCTAAGGTGAAGCAGGCTAAACCTCAAAGAAACCTGGAGACACTTAATGCCATGTTGGATGTGGTTCTGGGCTACCTGATACACTTCAAGATGTCCCTGCTCATTGCAGAGGGCTGGACTTGATGAGCTTTGAAGGTCCCTTCCGAGCCAAACTGTTCTATGATTCTGTGAAACCTTCTCCCTTAGCTGTGGATGGAGGAGAGAACGCTAATACCCACGATCTGGAAGTGTGGCTAGAAGAAAACTAGCACTGCATCAGCATGGCCCAACATTCTCCCACTGTAAAGGGCTAGAAACCAGCAGTGCAAAGTCAGCAGCTCCTCCTGAATCACAGCAGAGGGCCCAGCTCCAAACTCATTAAGTGTCATGATAAAATACCTCTAAATGTCACTTGTCACTTCTCCCCATGCAGCACCATGAGGTTGCTTCTGGCCATGGAAAGCCGCTGCTGCATTATAACCTCCTGCTTACCAGGTCTTTGTTGATGCTGCAGCAGCCCCAGAGATCCCAACTGAGAGCATCTCCCCATCCATAGACACTCACCACAGGGTCTCCCCGCCAAACAGCATGTAGTCTAAGCAAACACATGCAAAATAGAGAGAGAAACTGTGGCACAGCCAGTCCTTTAAGCAGCATTTCAGCTCTTCGGCTCACAGCATATCATATATGATTTAAGTACAGTAACCGTCTCCTCAGCTCTGTCTGCCTTCTCAAACAGGGCTGTTAGCTCAAAAGTAACACATTTTCAGGTAAAAGCTAATCCCAATGCTTAGACACCTTGAAACTGGAGCTGTGGCATGGGCAGAGCACATCCCTCCTGCCTCTGCTCTGTTTTAATTGGATCTACATATTCCTCAAGGACCTCTTGAGCAAAGCACCACAAGGCTTGAGTCCAGCCTACAACACGCAAGCATACAATTAGAGCTGTTGGCACTTAACAAAGCACAGATGAGCTGTCCCCATCCCTCCCAGAGAACAAAGAAGCTGCAGCAGAAAGCACCTCACCCCATGGTGTGGGACACCATCACACCAGGCACTTTGGGGGAAAAGATGGGGTTTTTTTTAAGGTTAAGCCCCAATGGCATGTGGGAAGGGTTTTGGGGGAGATGGGTTGTGCATCTCCAAACCCCATTGTGCAATAGGACCTGCAAGGTCCCCATACAGAATTAGTCTTGAGCTTGGTTGTCTCACAAGCTGCAAGTCTCATCATCAGGGGCTGTAGTGGTAGGACAAGGGGCAATGGGTTTAAGAGCGAATTCGCTTGGCAATCCCAAGACCACTGCATCTCTGCAATGGAGTATGCATCAAAGCACTGGGGTTAGTGGTGAACTGAGGCCAGGTAGCCGGAAAACAACAAATGCCAGATGGCTGCATGGTTTAGAAGTGAAAAAAAGCAAGGTTGGGTCAGCTCTGTGTGACGGAAAGGGCAGGCATTGCAAGAATTCCAGAACAACATCCTTAGGTGGAGGTTGGCCAGTTATGGCAGAAGCTGTGCATGTAAACAGGCTTTCGAGAAGGAAGTTGGCAGAAGTATGTGAAAAGGCTTCGGATGGGTTGTGAGATCTCACATGCCTGCACACGGGGAATGGACCAAACCGGGCCACCTGGATTCCTGCAAAGGGCAAACCCTCTCGTGACGTTGAGGTTGGCTGTGGAGCAAGACTGAAGGTGAGGTGGATGCTCAGGCTGTGTGTCTCTGCCTGTGTGTCATTCCCCATCAGATCAACAGCTAGAAAGGACGAATTTTTGTGTCCCCATGGGTGTGTTGTTCACTACGTGCTTGGTCCTGCTACTGCTTGGACCACATGGAGATGTAGTTACTGAGCGCACCCAGGCTTGGGGCTTGGGAAGCACAGAGCAGCTCAGCTGGATGTGATGAAAAAGGTTAGATTGAGGTTATATATTAGGCAGCAGTTCTTCCCTGTGAGGGTGCTGAGGCGCTGGCACAGGGTGCCCAGAGAAGCTGTGACTGCCCCATCCCTGGTAGTGCTCAAGGCCAGGTTGGATGGGACTTGGAGCAAGCTGCTCCAGTGGAAGGTGTCTATGCCCGTGGCAGTAGCTGGAACCAGAGGAGCTTCCAACCCAAACCAGCCTGGGATTCTTCAGCAAGATCTCATCTCCCCAGAGCATCACCCTATAAGGATGAAGCTGCATTTGCCCCATCCTCCCTGGCCCAGGAGAGCATCACAGGGTTCTGGCTGCTGCAGTGGGTCCTTAGAGACGGGGCAAAGGGATCACCCAGTCCACCATCATGGAGAAGGGGCAAAATTAAGGGCAGGTATGAGTAGGTGGGATGAATGGGGTCCTGCACCTACCCCAAAGATATCCTCTTGTACAGCACTATAACACCCAGAATAACATGGGGGGAGGTGGGAGGTGTGCTATTGCACAGCCTGAGGGATCCTCGCTGGCTATAATCAACCTCCATCAGTCCCTGCTGCCTGAGCCCCAAAATGCCCCAGAGCTCGTGTCAACAGGCTTAGGTCTTTCAAAGGGTGCAGATGGGAAGAGAAAATGCATGATTTACAGGGCAAATAATAACCCAAGCACAACCCCGACCTCCCTGCAAATGCTGAGAGCAGATATTCCCAGCCAGTCTCCCATCAATGACAACATGAATGATCACCATCCTCCTCCTCATAAGCCTTTAAAGCAACTCTCCGGAATTAAATCAGTGCATTGCATGGTTCCAGCTCCTTTCATCCCAGGATCTTCAAGTGCTTTACAAACAATTCTTTAATTAAGCCTTCTAAACAGACCCCGGGGTATGGTTACTGTGTCTGCTTCACCACTGGGGAAAATCAAAGCGCTGCACTGCTGAAACAGCTCACAAAAAGGTTGCAAAAGCCTTATCGAAGTTCCTCCAACAGCAAATCCATATGGAGATACGCTCTGCTTCGATGCTGATTTTAAAACCCTCTGGTTAACAACGGTTTTTCTCCTCCTGTAGGCATGGCCTCAATTGCCCTCCCCTGCCCGTGTCAAGATTAGTATTCAGTGGATAAAATGGGGTTTAAAAATGCACATCTTTGACAGGGTGTCTTGGACAAACACAACTCCCAGTGCCCCGGAGCCAGCACAGCTTTGGGAATGAAAAGAAGTGTTTTGGCAACAAGGATTTAAACCCCATCAATCTGTTTGCTTTGAGCTGGGCAAAGGGTTGAGCTCTGGTTAAACCCCCATCCTGCCTTTTTCTGCCCCCAGGACAGGTTGGAGCTGTGGCTCTTTTTAATCCCCGGAGAATAAAAGTTATCTTTTTCTCTTCCTGATGCAATTTGGCCAAAATACCCAGTATGGGATAGAAGATGATGTATGGAGAAAGAATAAATAGAATCAAACGTCCTGTGAACACGCTGTAATGGATGAATTTAAAGATGTTATTTGCTCGATGTCATGTTTGCTGCCTCTCGTACACCCTGGCTGTGACTTCTCTGAGCCTGATTCCATTCTGATTCACAGCAGGGAAATAAAGGGAGAGCCTCTCCCCATACAGACCTGGGAGCTGGTGTGTCTAGTGAAGTAGCTGTACCCAAAATACCTGCCTTGAAGAACTTCAGCAACCTTCGGCTGAGGCTGCTCTGTTGTTACCCCATGACACCCAAACCCGCTCTCCGAAATCCCAACTCCCTGCTCACGCACCCATTTCACATCCAAATCATGAGGACTTCGTCCCAATTACTGTTAAGATACCCAAAATCTTTCCGTTTCTCTTGCAAACCCATCTTCTCCCTATTTTAGCAGGTGAATTTCAGGCTTTGAGTAGCTCAGACGGCTGCACCAGATACCAGCCTTACAGTTAAACACCGCTGGACTCCGACCCCTAACACCCAGCAGAGCGGTGCCTATTTTGGGTCCCTAAGGAAGAAAATCCTGTTGCCAATAGCCGGGGAGCAAAAAAGCACCTCTGAGGAGCTCGTTTTGAAACCTCGGAGCAGCGACACATGGCAGAAAACACCGTTTCAAAGGATTTAATACATTAATTTCCAAGAAAAATGTAACAGGATCATTTGAGAGTGCTCCAGAAGCAGGTCCCACCACCACCCTCCTGCTAAAAGCCTGGTTTGTACCCATTCCAGCCTATTTTGAAGAACAAAACCATCTCAGAAGGCAAAGTCAGCTAAACTCGGCTAAATTTTGGCCAGCGCATGAAAAATTGCATTAACAGCCCCTACTTTATGCCAACACTAATGAGGTTGAGGCTTCCTAAGTTTTCATAGGAAGAGAAACCTTCTCTTTTAAAGCCCAAGTTGGCATCAGGGAGAGATGGGCACTTCCCACCTGCTCTTCCTCCAAGCCCTGGCATTGGGAGGAGCAGGAGCAAACCAGGGAGGCAGTGATTCCAGCCAGAGCTCTGTGAATTGCCCCATAGTTAAACCTCTGGGCCCTGCCTCCACTGTGCTTCTACCTCCGGAGTGTACCCCAGCTTTTGTTTCCCTTGAATGAAAGCACCTTCAGCTCAGCAGAGGCTCTGCTGGGAGACGAGACCTGCGGCAAGGTTTCACCTTCATTTCTATATCATATTATATTACATTACATTATATTATATTATATTATATTATATTATATTATATTATATTATATTATATTATATTATATTATATTATATTATATCCTGTTCTATCATATCCTACTCTTTTCTATTGTATTATCCCATTCTATTCCATCCTATGCTGTTCCATCCCATTCTATTCCATCCTATTCTGTTCCATCCCACTCTATTCCATCCTATTCCACCCTATTCTGTTCCATCCCATTCTATTCCACCCTATTCTATTCCATCCCACTCTATTCCGTCCTACTTTATTTCATCCTATGCTATTCCATTCTATTTTACTCCATCCTATTTCACTCCATCGAATCATAGATCCTATTTTATTCCCTATTTCCCCCCTCTCTCGTCTTCCCTGAATACAGAAAAGAAATACCCCCCTCCTCCCTGCCTTTATTCACTTTGGAAATAATTACTGCATTCCCTTTCCCCACTCCTTTTTGGCACAGTTTATGGTAATCTCTCCAACGAAACACCCCACCAGAGAACAAGACCTTTACCACCTGCAGCTCCCTTAACCCCAAAACTATTACAGGACCCCCCACACTGCTTCCAATGCCATTCCCAAACACCGCCGGCATGACGCATCCTGCATGGGTCCCCATCCACCCCACACCGAAGGATCTCCAGAAGTTTACCCTTTTTCCAATTCCACCATCAACTTCCATCAGGGAATTGCTGTTTCCCACCAGCTTTTCCCCCCTCTTTTCCCACGCTATCACGGGTGAGAGCTAACATTCAACACGCATTGGCACACCGGACCACGCTAAAGTGGACGCATCAAACCCAACCAAAGATCCCCCCCTTGCTCCATAGGACCCCAGAAGATGAGTGTGAAGCTCAGCACTTTGCACATCAACCTCCCAACAGCCCAAACCCCTGCCCAGGGGCTTTGTGAAGCCGGATGAAGGAGCGAAGAAGCGGCGCGTTCAGCTCACACCGCTGCATAAAGAAACAAGCACTGCGGCTCTCGAGCCTCAAGTTGAGCTGCTGCGGACGGCTCGATGTGCTTAGTTGGTAAATAAGCAGGTAAATAAGCCCGGATTCGCAAAGCGAGTGTGTATGAAGTGTATTTTCCACCTTTCTACCCTGTTTGCTCCCAACTAGCGAGTAGTAAAGGGGAAAAGAGGGGAAGGCGAAGAGGCGAGGGATGTTGGAGGGGGTCCGGGGGGCACTTACCGAGCAGCAGCAGCGGCAGCAGCAGCGGTGCCCGCATCGTGCCTCGGTGCCGTCCCCACCGCGGCTCCCGGCGCAATCCCGGCGGGGCGGGCGGGCTCTGCCCTCCCCCGGCCCCGATCCCCCCCCTTCGCCTTCTCCCGTTGTCGGGGGAGGGACAACGCGGCCCCGGCCCGCCCCAGCCTCCGCCCCCCGGGAGATGGAGGCAGGGTGAGAGGTGGGGGGGGGCATCAAGGGGAACCCGAGTCCCTCATGGGATGGGGGTTTGGGGGGGGGATTTGGGGTTCTCAAGTGCATGGGGAGGATTTGGGGGTTTCATTGGGATGGGGGTTTAAGGGGATTTCGGGGATTTCGTTGGGATGGGGACATGAGGGGGGATTTGGGGTTCTTATTTGCAAGGGGGGATTTAGGAGTTTTGTTGGGATGGGGCCTGGAGGAGGATCTGGGAGTCCTGCCTGGATGGGAGGAATCTAGGGGTTTTGTCATGGTTTAGAGGGATTTTGGGGGATTCGCTGGAATGTGGGATTTCGGGGGGATTTGGGATGCTCATTGGGATGGGGACTTAGGGGAGATTTGGGGTTCTTAACTGTGTATGGGGACTTGGAATGTTCATCAGGATGGGGATTTGGAGGGGGTGGGGTTCTCAACTGCATGGGGGGATCTGGGGTTTTAACCAGGGTAGGAAGTTTGGGGTTTTTTTTGGCATGTGGGATTCCCCCATTGAATTCCTCCTCTGGAATGGGATGGTGGATTTGGGGATTTTGTTGGGGTTGGATTTTGGATTTTCATCGGCTGAGGGTTTGGGGCGATTGGAATTCCCGCCTGCATTTGTGGGGGATTTGCGGTTTCAAACAGAGTGGGGACTTGAGAAGGACTGGGGCTTACCATCTAGATGGGGGTTTGTAAGTTGATTGTGGATTTCCACCCACATGGGTAAGGATCTGGGATTTTCATCATGATGGGGACTTGGGGATCAGTTTGGGATTCCCACCGACATGGAGGAAATTTGGGATTTTTATCAGGGTGGACATTTGGGGGTGGATTTGGGATTTTCAGCTGCGTTTGATTTGAAATTCTCACCCTGCTTTAAAATACCATTTAAATAAATTAATGTGCATTTGCATCAGAAGTTTTCTAGGAAAAGTTTGGGAATGTCTCGAAGGAAACAACATGCCCAAAGGACTAAGGACAAGATTATCCTCAAATCATTGCATTCCTTGTGGCAAGAGGGAAGGGTACTGAAAGTCCCATATCCGCGTTCAGGCAGTGAGCGCTCACTGCAGCTGGGAGGGGACCCAAAATAAGCTCAGGGTTTTGCATTGAATCCTCCTTGCACCAACAAACCCATGAACCAGCGTGGCCCCAGGGGTGGTAAAATCACCCTTCACTCCAAAACGGACTGTTCAAAGGTGGTTTTCTTGATGCCTTCAGTTAAAGATGGGCTGACTTCTTGTCGCAAGGTCACCTAGAGGAGACCTGGTGGGAAGCTTGGGTTAGCTCGCTCAGCCCTTGCTTTGAGTGTTGTCCCCACTAAAGGCTTCTTGTCCTGAATTTAGCTTCTGGGCCAGTGCAATGAGACTCTTTGTGTCCCTCAGCCCAGCTTCACCTCCTCTTGCGATGACTCTGCATTACACACTAGCCAAAAGCCATGAAACTGGAGTTGCAATGAATGAATGTGTTGATGCACATTATTAATCTTGCCAGCATCAGAGAGGCAGTTCTTTCTATCCCTGTGCAATGTTCTTAATAACAGATCACATTTCCCCCCACTACACACACACACTCTCTCCCAGTCAGCATATTTTGGTGTTAACTGCCAAGTCAAGACAGCCTAGGGAAAAACCTGAGCTGCATCAGTATAACTGTTCCTGGGGTGGAGAAGAGGGAAGTGATGCTCTGTTTATTGCACCAGCACTGCAAAAACAGCCCATGGCACGTTGTTGTGGGGTAACAATGACTGGGAAACTGGGGCTCCCTGGGGTGTGTTGGGTCTTCATGTTGAGTGAGTGCTGTGGTAAGGACAGGAGCAGAGCTCCCTTGGCAGCAACCAAGATAGATCTATGGGAAACAGAATGGCCTGAAATCCACTTAAAAATCAGGCTGGCTTCAATGGCTTTTGGTTTTACGCTGCAATGATTGTACTGAGAGTTAGGAGGAGAAGAAATTCATCTGGCTGGTCCCATCAGCAGTACTGGTCCTTTCGCCTTGTGCAGGGAAGAGGGAGTCTGAGCATTTGATGCCTGAAGTCTTTTTAGATCACTGATCTGGGCTGTAGGTTTTCTCTTAAGTTATCACAACAGACACCCTGCCACTTACATAGGGAGTTTTGTCAGTTCTCAACAGGGATGCCCTCAGCATGTGTGTTGGACCTCCTTTTGCCTTAAGATACACGCAGGAGAGCACAGCCACCACAGGGGAAGGAGGATGCTCTGCAGAAAGCTTCCTTTGAGGGCTCTATGGTTATCATTGGATACTGGAATCATAACAGCTCTGCCATTTGTGCTGGGTATTGCTTCTGACTGCAGCTCCTCCCTTTGTGCAAGCCTTGGTTGCTGGCAATTGCTATGGTGGTTAAAATAACAGCACAAAATCCACTTCTTGGGAACACCAATTCATCCAGAAACATGGTGATGGTCTTGAGGGTCACAGAGTCACAGACTAGTTTGGGTGGAAGGGACCTTAAATCTCATTCAGTTCCAACCCCCTGCCATGGGCAGGGACACCTTCCACTAGAGCAGCTTGCTCCAAGCCCCATACAACCTGGCCTTGAACACTGCCAGGTCTTTTCCAACCTAGTTGATTTGTTGATTCTATGATTCTATGGTGTTAAACCTCCTTTTCCCATGGGGTAGCAGAAAGGACTCACATTGTTTTCTGCTGCTTTGCTCGATTGTGTCGGCTCAGAACCTGCCTCTTGTTTCTGCTGCAAAGGGGATAATTACTAAGAGGGTGTCAGATCGAGACTGTGAATCATGAGCAGCTGCAGGAATAAAGGAAGGGATATTTAACATGACTGCTTCAGTATCTGGATGTCTATTAGAGCATATCCCACTCCGATGCCTAACCGTCTGCTGGGGTGGAAGGTCAGAAAAAGCCCTGACTCTGAGAACTGTGCTTCTGGGAAAGCCAAAAAGTGTTTCATAGAAAGAGGTGAACCCTCTTCTGCATCCGAAGATATGCAGCACTGCTAACTGGGAGCTTTATCACAAGTGACCCAGCTATGGAGGTTTTCCTAAGTGCCAGCATCATGGGGTCAGGAAATTAAGTAAAGGCTTTGGCTTTCAACTCCAAGCATGAAAAGGCGTGTTCAGAGGTGCAGAGAAACCCTTTGGGGGATAGTCTGCATATCTGCCTGAGAAATGGGAACAAAAAGAGAAGAATTTACTCTAAAATTCATTATTATTATTAATAATTATCCTTATAAATCTCATGGTCTCAAGTCAGTCTATAATCTTGATATTGATTTGCACAGATTCATGTGTAACTGGTTTCTGTGTCCCAGCTCTGTATTTATCTAAGATTGTGAAAGAGCAGGACAAGGAGCCAGGGGTTTTAAGGTATGCAAGTCATCTGCAATGAAACTGCCTCAGGAGGAGGAAGTTTTCACATGACACAAGGTTTCTTTGTTGGGGAAATCCTAATGTGCTTTCACTGTTTCTCAAATGCTATGGAAACCCCATTTCTTTTGCAATGTAAAAGTAAACTGGACAAAGGAGAAGAAAACATAAAGCAGGAGATGCTCCTGTGTCTCACAGCACTGGGATGAATTCCCAAAGACCCCTTTCCTTCTCTGTACAATGTAATTCCTTCTCAGCTGTGATCAGATTTGCCATAACGTTTGACTGACGTCTCCACTCATCCTTGCAGTATTTACCTCTTTACACAGAGAATGACTGAGGAAAACCTATGCAGCATGAAAACCCTCAGGCTGAGATCCAGCTTAGGATCATTAAACTTGCCAGGAATCTGGTTTTATTGGATGTCATCACACATCTTCCTTGTACAAAGTAATAACGTTTGGAATTCAAGTTTGGGGTTAAGATGGGAAAACGAAGGGCAGGGCATAGGGCTGGCATTTCTGGTGTGAGTAACTGTGAACAGCTCCTGGGGTAGAGATCGCCAGTGGCTGTTTCAGGAAGGAAAGCATTAAACACCTTCCAACCTCCCCTTCCTTCGGGAAGAGTCAAAAATCATAGAATCATAGAACAGTTAGGGTTGGAAAGGACCTTCAGATCATCCAGTTCCAGCCCCCTGCCATGGGCAGGGACACCTCCCACTAAACCATGCCATCCAATGCTATGTCCAGCCTGGCCTTGAACACCGCCAGAGATGGAGCATTCACAACTTCCCTGGGCAACCCATTCTAGTGCCTCACCACCCTTACAGTAAAGAATTTCTTCCTTATATCCAATGTAAACTTCCTCTGTGTAAGTTTTAACCCATTAAAAATGCCTGGTTTTGATGTCTGATGGTCTGATGTCTTCCTGACAGCCCCAAGGAAACAGGACCACTGATGGAGTGAAGCTTGCCGCCAAATCTGAAGTGAGGAGAAGCAGTGATTTGTGAGAAAAAATACAGTGAAACAGTTTGTGGTGGATATGGGATGGGGAATGGAGGCAATTGCCTGCTATTTCAGAAGATGGGGAGTTGCAAGTGTCATGACAGGGACTGTTTCTTAGCCTGGACCTGACCCAGCGGGAAGAACTGAAATACAGCTTGCCTCGGGATCAGGAATCATAAATCATAGGGACCTCAAGGATCACCTGGCCCAGCCTTTCTAGGCAAAGCATGATCTGCACTAGATGTCCCAGCGCCCTGTCCAGAGGAATCTTAAATCTGTGTCCAACACTGGGGAATCCACCACTTCCCCGAGGAGATTGTTCCAGTGGCTTATTGTTCTCATGGTGAAACACCTTCCTCTTCTGGGCAGTTAGAATCTCCCCAGCAGTAACTTGTGCCCATCGCTCCTCTTTTCCACCTGAATCCTTGTCAAAGGGAGTCTCCATCTTCTTTGTAGTCACCCTTTATAGGCTGGAACGTGGAGATAAGGTCTCCCCTGATCCTTCTTTTCTCCAGCTGAACAGTCCCAGCTCTCTCAGCCTTTTCTCACACGGCATTCCAGTCCTTGGATAATCTTTGTGGCTCTTCTCTGGGCCCTGTCCAGCTTGCCCACATGCAGAGCAGGGACCAAAACTGAATCCAGTATTCCAGGGTTAGACATAGGTGCCTGGATGCATCTCAGGTGATGAAAATGTCTTCAGGCAAGAAGCATACTCCCAGAGAGATGTGGAGCTGCAGCATAGGATATTAATGGTGTTGCATAGCAGATGCATTGGAAAGGATAACATGGAGAGGCAAAACTCTACCCACTGGGGCTGTGTTCATAAACACATCTCGAAGTCTCGTATCACATTTGTCTCTCATTGTCCTTCATACAGAGCTCACCTCATGGTTTGTATTGAAAGGGAGGAGGGAAGGGATGCAGGAAAGAAAAACAAACAGCCCTTTAGGAGGGGCAAGCAAACAGCTAGACACATTTTCCACTGCTAGAAATAGGCACTGGTGGAAACCTGTCACACTGCGTGTCTAGCTAAATAGAATAGAATAGGCTATTTCAGTTGGAAGGGACCTCAAACAACCACCTAGCCCCATTGTCTGGTCAATTCAGGGCTGACCAAATGTTAAAGCATGTTGTTAAGGGCATTGTCAAAATGCCTCTTAAACACTGGAGCATCAACTACTTCTCTAGAAAGCCTGTTCCAGAGTTTGACATCCTCTTGGTAAAGAAAAGCTTACTCATGTCCAGTCTGAACCCCCCTGGTGCAGCTCTGAACCATTCCAATGCATCCTATCACTGGATCCCAGGGAGAAGAGATCAGCACCACCTCTCCACTTCCCCTCCTCAGGAAGCTGTGAAGAGCAATATAGTAATCTCTTTTTCAAGCCCAGAGTGAGTGGAGAATTGCCTCAGTTCTGCCCCAAAGCCACTTCTGTTCACCTTCCCCACAAACTCCTGCAGAGGTCTATGGGCTGGAAAAGATCAGTAGGAGACCCTTACGATAGATTTGGGTGGATTGCTCCCTTTTGCTGGACAATGGGCAGGTATTATTTCCTTCTGGAACTCCTTGGGTTCCCAATCTCCTGGCTTCAGTGGGTGTTTCCCAAGATGATCCTTTGGCCCTTGGCATTGGGTTCCTCCAACCCAACTATATTCTGTGCCTCCCATTTGGATGCAAACTCCAAACACCAACTCTGCATCTCTTCCCATAGGCTTTGCCACTTTCTCATCCCTCTTTGACAAGGATTTGCCCCGAAACAGCCTTGGAGTTACCAGGGCAACCTGCAGAGGTCTGGCAGCCTGGATCACTGTTTGGGACTGCAGCTGCCCCGAGGAATTCACTATTTGTTTTAGAGATAAAAGCTGCAACTTCCACACATTCTTCTTCCATTTCACTCTCCATTAACTGCATTGCCCTGTCATAACAAAGCTCATTGAATTATTAGAGATGAGGGCTGGGAAAAGGGATGGGGGAGAGCTTGTTGCACGTGATTTTGCTTTGTGGGCCCTCTCCAGGAAGCATCCATTGGTAGCAGGGTGGGTTTAGGATGTGGTTACAGCTTTGTGGGGGTGCATGGGGGACAGTGAGGGTTTCCAAGTGTTGCAGTGAGCCAGGAGTCAGGAGGGGAGCGTTAACGATTGGATTGAATAAGGTAGTCTTGAACAAGTCCTGTTTGCTTGTCTGTCTGGTCCTATCCCGGATTGCAAGCATTTCACTTCACGTCCTGCTTTCCCTTGTGCCTTTTCAGACATGGTGGAAAAACAAAGGGTAAAGAAGGGGTCAAATGGAAACCTCATGTCTGAGAATAGTGGTTGACCCCTCCACCTCCTCCAGTACCACCAACAAACTCATACTCTCTCCCTTACTCCATTGTCAACTATAGGGATGATGTTCCCAGCTCATCTACTGAACAGTTTCCCTTGTGTCTGGTGAAAACTGCAGGTTGCTGAGTATGAACCACCAAAGCTGGATTCCTTCCTCCCCCAAAACTCTTTTCTGGGGTATCAGCATGGCAGAGCTGGTGTAAATCCTGTGTCACCCCAGCACCCACATCCTTACTCTTTCATTTACTTGTGGTAGGCTAAAGTGAGAAATATGCTTTTTGTGAGGGGAATTCACTTCTTCAGTGGGAAGCCAAGTTAGGTCAGAGCAGTCACTTATTGCAGCCAGATGAGGTGAACCACATTGTTAAGTCTCAGTTCTAACACTGATGCTGGTTTAGTTTTTAACACGTGTTTCTCTCTTTTGATGCCCCAGTTTTCAATGCAAGCTTTAAATTGCATCCTGTATCTCAACAAACTTAATAGGACGGTATTGGCCTGGGTCTATGAAAGGTTTTGAGATCTACAGAAAGAACATGCAGCAGATGTAATAAGCATTTTTATTTCCAAGAACTAAAGCTTTTCCCAGATAAACTCATTTGCTCTTTTTGCTTAATAGTTGTTTTGGTATTCAATATATTTATTATGGAGCTCCCTTGCATTTAAAGACAAGACTAAAACCAAACTGGAAGCTAATTGAAACACTGCTTCCCTTTTATTTCCCTACTCCTATGTTTTAGTGAAGATTAATTTAAAGGACATTCATCCAGTTAGTGGAAATGCGTCATTCTCATCAGCAGTAATGAGAATTACAGAAGGACATTGGTTGCACAAAGAACCCCCTTAAATCCCTGCAGCCTGAGGAAGAGCAATACAAATCACAGCATGTTTCAGTTTTATTTGTCATGGCTAATGGACAACAAAGCTTAACTGCATCAGCAAGACATGCTGGCTCACTCCTTGGCACGTATCTTAACAGTAGCTGGTGACTCTTGGCTGGGGCAATGTCTTTCTGAGGCAGGAGAAGAAATTAAGTCTGTCTTAGATGAATGCAGCATCGTTTAAGAATTGACAAGGATGGAGATACAAGTCCTGCGTTTTCTCGCTGGACAAGTGCAGAAGAGACAGGAAAATTCCTGCTTTCATCACAGCACATGGCCAAAATACTTTACAGTGGAAGAGAGCTGAAGCTTTCTATCTTTCTTGTTGCAAAAGAAACCACCACAGTAAATAGACAGAGGTTTAGTGAATTTAGCTTGCTTATGAGAATGGAGAAAATAGGGACTGATTATACCCTGATACTGGTATAGTCAGGAGTCCTGCTGAAACCGGGCCCTGTGTGACATGCAAGATCCTTCAAAGAGTAGTTACACCAAGATACCCCATAGATTATCTTCTGGAAGCAACTTCTTCAGGTTCTCTGTCTTCTAAGCACATAATACCAATGAACATCCAGGTACCCAGCACTGCTCCCAAGCCTGGCTCAGGAGAGGACTTCTAACACAGTTAACAGTGCTTTTTTTCACCTGTTCTCCTTCCTTTCAATCCTGCATTGTAAATCAACCCAACCTAACTGTCCTCTGTGCCCCTGTCCCTTTACTGGAACAAATACAGGCAGAATGGAACTACAGGCAGAGCAACAAGGTGCTGACCTGGGTACACCCTGAGAAAGGTTTATGATATGTTTCCCTGCTGCAGATGGATCTTGGGCACCAGTTTTTTGTTTAACTTTCTAATGTTCAGGTCTAGGACAGGTTGGGCAGAAGTTATTAACCCAGATCACCCCAAATGTGGAGTCAGTGTTGATTCAGCTTAAGCCACTTCCAAATCTACTGCCTGGACACTAGGAAATTGTTGCCAGGAGACCTTGTGCAAATATTTTACCCACTTGAGACCAAGCCAGCCTGGAGGGAGTTTGCTTAGAGCCTTGTACCAGTAAAAAGATATTATTCTTTTATCCTGGGACATTGGCAAAGAAATGGGACTTATTAGAGCTAAGGAATTCATTCGTGTGCTTTGGATCGAACTAAGAAAGCTCAAATGGATTCAAAGCTGTCTTTTGCTATAAGCTATGCAAACAAGTGTTGGAGAACATCCCTGTCCCAGCATAGAATAAAGCCACATAATCTTGGCTGGGTTAAAGATGCTAATTAGGTACCAGGGGAGCTGGTGTATTGTGATTGTTCCCAAGCACCCTAAAGGAGAATTAGCAGCACTCACAATTCTTCACCCCAGTATCTTACATCAGGTACAGCCCTGCTTTATGCAGCAAGTACCTCAGTTCTCTGCTACCTGCAAGAGGAGGAGTTCAGCTCACACATGCAGGCAGCAGTGTCAGAGGAGTTGCTTTGTCCTTAATATGCCAGTTTTGCCTCAGAGGTTGGGAAGCCTCGAGGAGGGAGCTCTGCAAGTGCACCCCTACACTTGCATCAGCCACACACGCATCCACTTAACCCCTGTTCTGCACTGTGACAAACTACAGCTTTACTAAGGTAATAAAGGGAGGAGAGTTAAAAGCCAGGGTGGGGACAAACAGGATTAACAAATAAGGCAATAAATGCTCAGTAATCTGTAGCATGTGGTTTGCTCTCTCTCTGGGAGTCCTTGCAGCAGAGTAGTTGTAGTTCCATGAGGTTTACAGTATGGATCCAGCAAGCTGGAAGGGTGCACATCACATCCAACAACCCCCCTTTGCCCTTTGTTGAAATGCAACCACTCCTGGGGCACAAATTAAGGGTGGAGCGTGATTCAATTTGCCAGTTTTTTGGACATTTATCCATAGTAGCAGATATTTTCCCGTTAACAGAGGAGAAATGTGCCCTTTTGGAGAAGTAGCTGGAAGCCATGGGGGATTCTCTGGGGCAGCTCAAATGAATGCTCTATTGAGGAGACCAGAGAGACATCCTGTGCACCTGGAGGTAAAAGATGTGGCTGCTTTGTTGGTATTTCTGTATTTAAGAGATATATTTATACAAAGCAACCTGTGCAGTGGTGCATGCACGTGAAAGGGCAGAAGATGTGAAGATACTGCAGAGAGACATGAAGGGCTTTGCAGTATTCAGCTCTGTGCCAAGTGCAAGATAGGGCACAGCAAAGCAGAGCTCTTCTTCTAGTTAAAATAACAGCTAGCCAAGGAGGCAGTTTGTGTGTCTCCTTCCAGAGAAGGGGCTAAACATCATGAAGAAGGGCTGCTGGTTATAAAGCCAAATATCCATAAGAACACGCCAGCTGAAGTCTATGTTTCACACTGTTGAGATTAACAATAAAAGGAAATTCCGGGAAGAATAGCAGGCTGGGCTGGACCTGCTCCAGTGTGCTCACTAACTCTATATTGAACACGGTGGGAATGCCCTGTTGTGGGGACCAAAGGAAGTTGTCATTACAGCTACATCCTGAATGCGAGCAAGCTGTGGTCTGCTTGGGAGAACATCTGCAAAAGATGCGAAAGGACACAAAAGACTTTGGCCTCTCGATAGCTGGTTGGATGTGATGGATTCACCTGCTAAGAAATGACAAATTCACTCAAAGAAAACCTGCGATTCCTTCCCAACCGGCTTGCGAATAGCCACAGTTAAACTCACCACCAGCACTGATCACGCTGGAGAGATCCCATGACTCTGATGGTTGCTCACGCTTATGGGTTTGGAAAATCAACAGGGAAGAAAGAGGGGATGCTTTCTGTGCTTTGGCTGATTGACCTACCCTATGATTAGAGCTAGCCCCCAAATATAGGAGGAGCGGGGTGGAGCTGGGATCTGTACTTCAGTCTTTCTCAGTGGCTAATGTTAGATGAGGCAGAGTTACCCTCTCATGCCCCAGAAGGTAGTGGCATGCTAATTTTCTTGGTATAAGGAGATATTTGGGATGCTAAGTCAACAAAGAAAATGTAAGTCTGCTCTATTTCAATACTCTAACCGCTGGGTGATGGGCTTTAGCATTGAGATGACTAATGAATCACTTAGGTGAAGTCATGGTTGCCCATCCATGTGCATTGTCCATGCAGGTGATACTCGGGAGCACTCGGTAGGAAGGCTGGGGAAGCAGGTGGGTTCACAAGGGTAAGGGTGCTGCAGCACTGTGAAGTTGGTAACTTTGCAAGTATTTTCAGCCCTTTTGCCTCCCAGATCTTGAGCCCAAAAGGAATTCCTACATAGACTCCAGAAACCCCATTAGTTAATGTATAAAGCTTCATGTGGATCATTGCAAACTACCTTCTGTATAACGGGGAAAAACCTTTCTGAAACAAGGAATGTGAAAACAACTGCTGTCCCATAAGAATAAACCCTGGAGAAAATGTTCAGCTCCTTCAAAGCAAGTCTGAAGTCACAGGGTAGATGACAAACATAGCTGTTGACTCTTAATGTTGCTGTTCAAGACGCTGGATTAAAGAAGAGGTTGGTGCTGTAACATTATAGTTCATGTGCTGAATCACAAAAAACATTGATCTGCAAAGAGCCTTCTTGTCCTCTTCAAACTCTGCTTTCTTTGTCTCTTTAATGTGTCTGCATGTGATGGCATTAGGGAGCAGCTTTGAGTGCTGCAAAGTGCCCAGCCTGCAAGTAGTCCTGGAAGGCAAGCATGGAAAACAGGCTGGGAAACATTTCTGACTGTTTCCTACAGATAGCAAAACAAGCTGTGGGAGGCCTGAACTCACTCTCAAACTTGGGTGAGCGGGTTCCCAACATAGCTGTCTTTTATGAGTGTTTAACCTCAGGTAGGTGAGAACCAGAGAACCAAGCCACAGTGATGACTAGCCCAAGCTCGGATCTCTCTTCACCTCTTTCGATGAGACATCTCTGAGTCTGCATCACCCACAGCACCATGCAGGATAGGACCAACCATTCCTTATTAAATAGCACAGGGATTAATCACAGGAAAGAATGAAAAAGAAGACGGAAGCCTGGAGCCTCCTCTGGTGCATCAGCCACAGTCTTTCCTCTCCGGTGAGGTCTGATTTTGATAGGGGACATTCGATTGTCAATGAATGAGATGCTCTGCGGATCTCACTCTGCAGTGCTAGTGCATCTGTTGAGCGTGGTCAAGAGAGGGCCAGCTGTCCCTCCAAACCAGTCAAAAGCAAAAAGAGGAGTAGGGAAGGAAAGGTGCAAGAGGTGGTGAGGAGCTTCCAATTTCCTTGAGGTCACCCTTGGCAGGAGACAGGAGCACAAGACAGCACGTATTCAGGGATAAATGAAGTTCTTCCTGCCTTGGTTCCGTGGCTGTTGTTATCTCTCATTTACCAGCCAAAAGCTGAGTTACTGTCACGGCACGTATTCCACCCCACCTACCTGTGCTGAAGAGCAACTCTATATTTAGCATTCACCATCTTCCATTGTGCAGGCAAACACACTCCTGCTGGGTGCTCCATGGATGTGCCGAGGTGGGGCTTGGTGATTTCTAATGGATGCTCCCTATTTTTAGCCATCGGATGACATGTGGATACGGTGAATCATTGTAATTCTTTCCGTGTGACAGATCTGGACAGTTTATAGCTCCCCATGATGCAAAATCCCACATGTTTTTCCCTTCTGGTGCCAAGCAGATGAAGGAGTGGAGAAGGACTGGGAGCTGTGTCCTTCAGGTAGCTTGGATGGAGAAACACCATAATTGTGTTTTATTCCCATCTGCTTATTTAACTTGTGTTAAAGAAAAACGAAAGCTTTTCTGGAATTACTGTTTTCTGCCTGTGTTCAGTGCTGGTTGTGTTTTCATTTGTTCACTCTACAATTTGTGTGTACAAAGATTATTGTAGAATCACTTCATGGTTTCGGTTGAAGGGAGCCTAAAGCTCATCCAGCTCCAACCCCTGCCACAGGCAGGGACACCTTCCACTAGAGCAGATTGCTCCAAGCCCCTGTGTCCAACCTGGCCTTGAACACTGCCAGGGATGGGGCAGCCACAGCTTCTCTTGGCACCCTGTGCCAGCACCTCAGCACCCTCACAGGGAAGAGTTTCTGCCTTAGATCTTGTCTGAATCTACCCTCTTTCAGTTTAAAACCATCCCCCCTTGTCCTCTGCCTACAGGCCCTACTAAAAAAGTCTGCATCCTTCTTATGGACCCCCTTTAAGCACTGGAAGACTGATCTAAGGTCTCTTCAGAGCCTTCTCTTCTCCAGACTGAATAAATCCAACTCTCTCAGCCTTTCTTCATAGAAAAGTATATATATATACATTATAGATCCTATATATTAATTCCTGTAATTTCTATATATTCACATAAGACAAGATGACTCCTCCTATGAGAGGCAACTCGGGCACAGCTCAGGGAATTACCTCAGTGCTCAGGTCTTATGATGCTAGGCACATTCATCTTCTCATGGGATCATGTAGATTACAGGAATACCTCTTGTGGGAATGTTCCCTCATGGGCACCAGAAAGATGTAAGCTGAACATCAAAAGTGAGGCCACCCTGCTACTGTGGGCTTTCTAACCTCTTTCGCTGGGCTCTGTCAAAAGTATGGGTGAGATCACACATGGGCCACATCCAATCTGATTGGTCTGATCCAGTTCCCGAGAAGACCATCTATAGTAGTATATTCCCAGTGCAGAATATCCTATATTCACAAGCTGCAGTGGGTGAATTCAGTGCTCAAAACTGGGGAAGAAAGAGCAGGAAGGCGTGCCTGATTTCCCCAGTAGAGATGTGAAGAAATCCAGCCTCTTCTGGTCTTGTTCTGCTCAGCCTTTTCAGCAAAGAAAGGTGAATAATGAAACCAGTAGAGATTCACACAACGAAAGCTCAGCATGAAAAACTGCAGAAGGATTTTCTAGTCTGCAGGAAGTGAGCAGGAAAAGGCACAGTCCACGTTTGATGTGGAAAAGTGTAAAAGTCTGCACATGGAAAAAAAAGCAGCCTGGCCACACATGGGCCCCAAATTAGCCATTCCCAGGGTGACACCTTTGTGAGTGAAGAGCTCCATGAAATGTCATCACTGCGCTGAGCCAGAGTCAAAAAGGTCAAATGGAAGTACTGAGTTTTCAAGAAAAGAATAAGGTTAAAAAAACCCTTACCCATGGCATTGAGTATATCTCTAGGGCATAGACTTCTTGCACGGTGTATACAATGCTGATCCCCCCACTTCAACAGGCTACAATAGGACTGGAAAAGGTAAAAGCAGCAGGAACAATTATAGGCCCTGAATGACTTCTGTGTGAGCACTGCCTAGGGAATAGACTGGGACTCCATTGTCTGCAAAAGAGAAAGCTGAGCAGGAGAACAACCCCTGGGTCACAACATCCGCAGGGATACGATGTTGAGTGGGAGGAGGCAGGAGCATTTGCTCCTTCCCGTAACTGCTGGCAGGGGAGCTGTATCCCTCAGCCAAACAAGAGCCAGGCAGAGTTCAGGTGCAGCTCTCGGGATGCAGGGATCAGAAGCGTGAATAAAGCTGGAAAAGGAACAGAAAGCTTCATGAAGTCCAGCAGTGAACACAGTGATCTGGAAGACATCCTCATGCCAGAGCTCCTGGGGAGCTGCAAATCGCACGCTCCTCCCTAGGAATATTCCTCTTTTCCCTATGCCCACTTTCCTTCTTTATCCATCTCTAGTTATACTGGGGACATGGAGGTGGCTTAGACCAGGCTTTGCTCTGACCCACAGTGGTTACCATTCTGCCCTAAGGAATGTGACTAGCTGGGCTCTGACAGTGAAACAAAGCAGTCTAGCATCATCTCACAAGGGGAGCCAGAGGACCTCCATCAGATGGCAATTGTAAAGCTAAAGCAGACAAAAAACTGAAGGGATTGAGCCCCCAAGAATGTATGGAGAAGATCTCAAAGGTGCATGGAGAAGATCTGAAGAGGGCTTTCCTACGGGCATCAAAAGTGGTCAGTGTGATTGAGGGAGATGGCAGGGAGACCTCAGAGTTCCATTGGGAGCTGCGTCTCCTACAAAAACCCCACCACATTTGTAGGTTCTTTCCTTGGAAGCCTACTAGGGAAAGGGATAAAAGGGCTCTCAGTTTTGCAAGTGCAATCCCTTCTCTGCTGGAGGAGGCAGGAGGCTTAATGCAGCTCCGCATCCCTCCCTTTCAGTTCAGTCCCTAGACACAAAGGCAGAAAAATGCCAGGAATTTCCCAGCGCCCTCCCCAGACCGGCTTCCATCTCCCTTTCCCCCCCTCCACCATCTCCTCCCGGCTGAGAAGGAGGAATACTAATGAGAAAACAGGGATCTTTAACAGGCCCCTTGCCCAGTCACTTGGAGGTTGAACTCTGAAAGCGATGGACGTGACCGATCATAAGGAATTAGGCTTCTTCAAGTCTTCGCTTTTCTTGATTTTGTTGCTTTGTTTTGTTTTCCTTTCCCCAATTTCTCCCCCCTTTTGCTATGCTGAAAAAATTCCACTCAGCCCCGCTCCTCTGTTTCATTCCCCTTGGAGTCATGCAGCAGCTCTAATTACTGCTGGGAGATTAGCATGTGAACGGAGAGGGGAAAACAAGATCTTTATTGGTGGCTTGCGGAGCAGGAGCAGCTGTCTGGATGGATGCTGGCTCCTGTGCTATCCTCACCACCACCACTGATCTCTTTCATTGTGAATGCTTTCCTGTAAGAGCGGGCAATACACCAAAGAAGGGCAGAAAATGGGCTGAGGATGAAAGTCAGAGCAGGTGGAACTGTTTTTCACGGGGGAAAAAGAAGAATTGGATTCTTTTCCAGCATTGAACTTGGAACATAAGGGGGGACAGGGACTTCTGCGCTGTGCCGAGGGGATGACAACAGGAATGAAAGGATAATTTATAGTGCTGACCTCAATAGGAGCGGGAGGCACAACACTGAGTCCTTTGATGAGATGAGGCTGGGGATGGAGGAGGTGGCTTGAGATGGAGATTGGGAGGGGAGAAAAGGGAGCACCACACGTTGAGGGGTGGGGGGGACAGTGGGGTAGGGAACAATCCTTTGCCAACCATCACTGTCCCCTGACAGAGAGATCTTGGCCAGTGGGAGATGAAGGGCTGACAGGTAGATGGCATCATTTTTTGGCTCACCCTCACCAAGTGCCTTGACAAGAGACAGCATCTGCAGAGCCTGGTGTGCTGGGCAGGGTAAGGAGCATGTAGGCAGCCTGGTTCTGGCAGATGGGCCATCTCTTGCTATGGTGATTAAAACCTAGCTAATTAGAAACTAAGCCTATTTAGACTTAGATGAGATATTTAGATGAGATATTGGGAAGAAATAGATTTAGATGAGATATTAGGAAGAAATTCTTCGCTATACCCAGAGAAGCCGTGGCTGCCCCATCCCTGGCAGTGCTCAAGGCCAGGTTGGACACTGCTTGGAGCACCCTGCTCCAGGGGAAGGTGTCCCTGCCCATGGCAGGCGGTTGGAACTGGGTGAGCTTTGAGGTCCTTTCCAACCCAAACCAGTCTATGATTCTATGAATTACAGCTTGATCCTGGACAGTGATTCCAAAGGGATATGCTGCTGGAATGAAAAACACTATTTGTTATTTGTGATGGGAACACCAGTGCTTCTGGGGTGGGTATTGCCTGCAAGCACCAGAGCTGGCCGTGCTCAGCTCCTCCTCCCATCGCCCCAGGTGTTTCCTTTCCTGAGCTCGATAATGAAATCTGTGAGCCTGAGCTAGGTTATATTTAGTTTCCACCGCTTCTGGCGGGTTGCTGGTGCATAACAAACAGCAGCAAAACACCCCTGGTAGGTGCCTAGACCATGAGGTTCAATCGTCCTTCATACCCCAATTCCTGCTTACATGGTGGGAGGAGCTGGGGTATGAAGGATGGGGCCTGGCAGGATGGTGCTTCGCATACTGCTTGTCATGCCGTTAGCCACTGCTGTGGACTAGTCCCCCACAAAGCTATGAAATCCAGACCAGTTTTGTTTTGGGAACTGTCTCTGGCTATGCAAACTAATCCCATATAATGTCTGGTATTCCTGACCTGTCTCTGATCCCTTTGTGAAGAAGCTCTCAGCCAGTGCAGGTAGCTCTACATCTTCCATGCCACTTGTTCTTCAAGCTGATCATCATTGAGACTACTGCCCATGCCACCTGACGTAGGTGGGATTTGGATGCCTAATCATAGATGTATTTGGCATCTGAGTTGTCTCTGTATCTGGTACATCTATAAGCTTGTCTATATCTCACACATCCTAGAGCATCCCAGCTGGTACTAGAGCTCAACTCATTTGAGCCCTCAGTCTCCATTAACTCTCATGGGAGCTTAGATACCCAGCTCACAGCGATACACCCGATGCAGGTGTCTTAATTTGAATGTGAAAGTTAGGATTCTGTTTCCTAAACAGAGGTGCCCAGTGCAATGAGATCCACTTCGTGCTGTGTGAGGCCTACAATCTACATGGGGCTCACCAGTATGACACAGGACCTAGAGAAAAGCCATGCCTTTTTGGACAGGCAGAAGAGGAATGACTGTAATACTAAAAGAGACACTAAGAACTTGCTTCCTGAGACCTGGATATTCCACAGAAAGTTTACTCTAAGGCACAATTCTGCTATTTCTGGCTAATTCTCTGAAGATGCTGCTGCTGTGCCACTGTACCTACCGCACATTCAGCTGGTTGTTTCAGGTTAGGTCAGAAGATAACCTAGTCGGGCATGCAGCATCCTCTATACGTCCTTCCGAGGTGGCACTTGTGTTTTGGATTGCTGATGGCTTTGTTCCCTGGTTGCACCCTCTGCACATCCTCAGAGGTGAAGTGGGAAGAGGTAATGTGCATATATAGATTCTGATTGACATCATAAGATCATTCTTAACACAGTTGCTTCTTCCTGAAACCTTTAGGGTATGTGTCCCCAGCCTGTACACAAACCTTCTGTCATATCCTTCCCCAACCAAGGGCAATACTTCTTGTAAGAACTCAATTGAAGTGGGAATCATTTAGAACAAGCGAAAGCAGAGGTCTGGACAGTGCTGCCCATGGGTGCTATAATTTCAAGTGGTATAAAGCTGAAGGAAAGGAAGCAGGAAGTGTAGGTACTAGAAGGAAGGGTCAGAAGTGGGAAGAAGGGAGAGAAAAAAGGGAATAAATTACATGGGTTTCTAGAGGTGCTGGTCAGGGAATGGGACAGTGTGAGATAATTTGCACAGTGCAAGGCCATGATGGACAGGTCTCTGATCAACCTGATCTAGAGGAAGGCGTCCCTGCCCGTGGAAGGTTTTGGGACTGCATGAGCTTTAAGGTCCCTTCCAACCCAAACCATTCTATGACTCTATGAAAGTGAGTGATGGAGCAAGTATGTCAAGCTGGAAGGACTCTGATTCAGGAGTGAGTAATGGATGGCCTGGAAGGGTCTTGAATGTCTCCAGGGTGTCCTTTCTGTTCTGGCACTTCCTGTTCCTGAATGCTTGTTATTCATTTGGCTTGTAAGTGCACACTCCTTTTCTGTGCTATTCTCTCGCTGTGCCCTGCCTCTTCCTGCAGACCGCTGTGTTCCCTGCCCACTTTAACACAACCACACTGTGCACTTTGTCCATGCTCCTGGGAACTCCCAGCTGCAAGGCAATGCAGAGCTCCAGTGGTTGGAGGCAGCCAGCAGACAGATGCTCTTGTGCCTTCTGAAGAGATACTTGCCAGTCACTCTCCCCTCAGCTATTGCTGCAGCATCATTTTGACATGGCTGGACTAGCACTGGGGCAATGACGGAAGCAGGCAAGGGGAAGAGGGGAAGAAAGAGAAGAAGGACAAATGTTGATTCTCGGGGCTATACCAGACTTTTTCTGGGGAGGTTGATAGGATTGAAAACCATGGAATTTGGGGGAGAATACATAGCAAAAAATATTTCTCCTGTATCACTAAGCAGCCTGAGGCTGCATTGAGCACCATCTGAAGTACAGCGTATCTCAGAAACTCCCAACACTTGCCTCATCCACAGGGAAGTCTGAGCAGCTGAATCCCCATCACTTGTAAAGAAAAATTAAGTTATCCACTGTTTTGCCAAGATTTAGGACCAATTGGACCAAGTGGTCTTTGGAAAACTGTTTCTAGGGCATGTTTTGATTCTGACCACAGGAAGCACTTGGTCTACTGGCATTCTGTGGGATATCTTGAGCTCAACAACCAGGCAGGATAGAGAGGAAACTTCTGAGAACTCGATCCTCATATCTGCTCTTAAATCATCTGCTTGTGGTTCTGTAACTCACTGGCATTTAAAAATTTCTTTCTAGGTTTAAATTAGAAACATCATTGAAATTAATGGACATTGAGCAAGGAACTCTTGATATTCCCAGAGTATTTGTGGCACTGAAAGTCACTGTGAGTGATGGAGATGAACTACTGCAACAAGGTTATTTTTCAAACCCTTCTGCTGGAAGTAAGCTAATGCCTTACAGTTGCAGTGACTTCTATCATAGTAGATCCTAAACCAGAAAGACTGTTGGGTCAGGAAATCTGACACTACTGATTAGGTCAGAAACTCTTTCAGCATGTGTTTAGTGCAATGGTGATGTGATGCTTGTGTCTCTATTTATCCGCAGAAAGAAAATTCCAGCCATGGGGGCAAAAATGCTATGTGTTGACTCATGTATTGATGTACGAATGCACTTCCACTTATTTTAAGGTAATATTCCTCCATCTCAGTACCTAAATGGCACTATGTGGCTTTCATGACCAAGCAAAACATCTGCAGAATCAAATTTTAAATGCCGAGTTGTTTGCAAGGAAAATTACTACCCTGAAAATATCAAACCCAACAAAACTCATCCAACAACACTACGGGTATCATAAACCAAGGAGTTTGGGCAGCAAATTCCCTAGCCATGACTAGGAAGAATTGCCCAGTTCAGAGCTGAGGCTGTGCTAGCTGTGTGATGGGACTGCTGAGATCATCTCACCCACTGGAGACCCCTTACGGAGGGTGCATCCTCAGGAGTCTTGCTGTGTGTACAGTAGTCCCCAGGCAAAATATTGCAGCAGGCAGCCTACTGAACCTGAAATGGGGATTATGTTCATGCCCAATTCTGCTAAAGCATTGGAATTGAGATATTTTATCTTATACTAAGTTCAAATAGATCTAATGTCATGAGTTCTTAAGACCCTTGATGTTTTTCTTCATTCTTAGCTAACAGCTCCTGTGTTACTGTCTGTTCAGTGGCCTGGAAGGACAGTGAAGTGCATTGTTCGTCCTCAAAGACAGAGCTTGCCATGGGTTTGAGCCCATCATGCAATGCCAGTGGAGACATATTTTTGGCAGGAGCATTGACGTTTAAAGGAACATCCTTCTTGATGAATTCTATAGATATTTCCATTAAAAAAGGACTTTTGTTTAGTCAGGGTTTCCATTGTGTGCTCACATGCTCTTGAGAGTTGAAGAACGTAATGAAATGCATTGTTAAATGAAGCCTTTGTTTTAGTGGAAACTGGTGGATACAAGCTACTTGAAAGAAGTTTAAAACTAAAAGGTAGTCACTAGAGTTTTCCTTCTGGATAAATTGAGAAGACGCCCTTCCTAGTGCAAGAGTATGGGGAAACAAAAGGAACACATTGATCACCGAGACCACGTCTCCACTTTCACAACCTTTTACTAAAGGAATCAAATGAAATTTGCTTCGTGAGGATGAAATAGTTTATACCCTCTTTTTGCAAGGGGAACCTCTTGAGAAATCCAGAGGTAAGGCCACAAAACTAGAATGAGTTTTGCATAGTTGATGTGTCTGAGAAGTGGGCTGAGAAGAGGAGTTTTGGGGTAGGCTTATGAAGCAGTAATCACAACAGCGTGGCAAATAAAGCCAAGTGAGTTCAAAGCTCACAGGAATCAAGGCATAACATTTTCCACACACCTATAACACACCCATGATTCAACACTGCATAAATGGTTGAGGAAGACATCCAGAAGAAGCCACAAAGAACTTTTCATGCTGCCAGGTTGCTGATGGATTCTGCATGGATTCTCTCTTCTTATATTGGCCACACAAGCATGGTGGAACACAAAAAGGTAACGGGTGAACAGTGACCATTGTGTTTCTCTAGGAAAGGGCATGTTAACTTTCAGGTGGACATCATATAAATAGCATGGAAGTTAGGAGTAGGATGATCAGGCTGTACCTAAGACATAAGTGTGTATTTAGAATATCTAATGGTGAAAGTGGGAGGTCTTGAAAGAGACAGCTGTGGATTGACATGGAGCTGAGGAGCTGGATAAGCTGGGCTTTCATCCTGTCAGATCTGGATGAGGCACATGTCCACACTGGCCTTCCCTTGTCTGTAAATTTGCAATGGTGATGTTTACTCTAAAGGCAACCAGAACACTACCCAGTATGCTGGCCTGGAGTTGAAGAAGCAGAGCAGAACTACCATGTGTGGTTCTTATCTGTCTTCATTCATCAGATGACCAATGGAAGCAGCCTCAGAAATGGGAGATTCCCATGTCTCTCAAGCTGATCCCACATCTCTTGATGTGGGATGTTATAGTCCTGTAGGGCAGAGAGGTTCTGGGGAAGGGAACAAAGCCTGGGTAACAAGAAGAGCAAAGCATAAAGCAAGTGAATGGACACTGTGCAGCAAACTCACCAACCTGAATGTATCCTCTCTTGCCTCTTCCCGTACGGATGGGGCATCAGCACCCCTGTGCCAGAGGCACCATGCAAGCCCTTCTACTACTTTATACCTACAGGCCTCCTCATGAGCTTTAGAAACAGAGGATTTGAGGGCAAAATTGAAGCCTGGCTAAAGTCTCTGCTGTGCTGCCCTGGCACGGGTGAGCCAGCTTTGTGCCAGTGGCTGCAGGAAGCTAAGAGGGTGTGATCCTGCATCCGTTGCTCTGCCAAGCATTGCGGCCAAGCACTGCTGTGAGCTGCCTGTTTGCTGGAGCAGGCTGTGAGCCACCAGATGGGGAGAGCTGAGCCCAAGGGTCTTGATATTTCTTTGTGACCACTCATAAGGCACGTCCCACCTTATTGTCTCTTTGCTAATTCATGAGGCAGCGCTTGGGTCTACACTGCATGCAAGGTGGATGCTAAAAGCGACCAGGAGTCAGGTTCAGAACAAGAATCTGCACTCTGTTTGCATAAAGGAAAAGCAAATAGTCACTGATGTTATCCTTCTTCCAGGCAAATAGTGAGCTGCTTGTGTGTCTCACCCTCAGAGCCCTGCACTAGTCTAGGCAGGGAGTGAAAGTTATAACAGACACCATCTTTTCTCAAAGAATTGACCATATCTTCTCCAGTAGTGCTGCAAACTCAATTTTAACTCCATAAGGGATTCATATTTTAAAACAGCTCAAGCACTAAGCATGTATTCGTATTATGCAGCTTTCAAAAGACACCAAGGAATACTTGCCAGTGATTTGTTGCGGCAATTCAAGGGCTGGGACATGGTTTGGTGACAACAGCATGACATTTCTGCTCTCCAGATGGACTTGCAGTGTAATATTTGAGCGCACATTTGTAAGTTTGATCCCAGAACTTGGGCTTAGCTGCTTTAAAGTGTGTGTGGATGTAACCAGGCCAGACACAAATTCCTTTTATTGAACGTGGCATGGTCTAGTGGGAGGTGTCCCTGCCCATGGCAGGGGGGTTGAAACTAGATGATCATAAGGTCCTTTCCAACCCTAACTATTCTATGATTCTATGATAACCTGGTTTTCTTCCTGAAGTATTAACTGAAAATCGTTTCATTTTTGCAGCTGAACCTGAGTGAGTTGGAATGTGAGAACCTGATCTAAGGTCCCTCTTGGAACTCATGACACAGCTAACAGCTCTTAAGCACTTGCAGTTTTCAGTGCATCTTCAAGGCAGTCAGCCTGTGAGATATGCTGGTTGGAAATAAAGTCAGTAAGTAGAGTCAAATAGGAAATAGATTTAAAAGCAAGCAAGATACAGAATCATATAATAGTTAGGGTTGGAAAGGACCTTCAGGTTATCCAGTTCCAGCCCCCTGCCATGCGCACGAACACCTCACAGTAAACCATGCCACCCAAGGCTCTGTCCAACCCGGCCTTGAACACCGCCAGGAATGAAGCATTCACAACTTCCCTGGGCAACCCATTCCAGTGCCTCAACACCCTCACAGTAAAGAACTTCTTCCTTTTATCTGTTGCTTGGGGTTTCAGTCAGTCTTTTGAGTTGGATCATTCATTTTCATTACCCTTCCCTGGAAGACCTTGGGGGTACCCTACATGGAGGTGTGTCCACAGAGGGTCATCCACAGCAGGCTGAGCACAGAGGTCTGTTCCAGGAATTTAGGAGAGATTTCTGATTTTCGTTGATGATGCAGGGAAATGAAGTCTCCCATTTTTTATGGGTAATTGCCCAAAACATCTACCTAAATGTAGAAGATTTCCATAAGAACAGAGAAACAGTGTTATAGAATCATAGAATAGCTAGGGTTGGAAAGGACCTTCAGATCATCTAATTCCAGCCCCCTGGCTTGGGAAGGGACATATGTTCAGTGTTTATCATCTGGTAGTCTGCATTAAATAGTAGAAAAACCAGAGTGTCAAAGAAATGCTCAGAAAAGGCACTCAGTTGAAATAAAACCCCTGGTATTGGTTGAACCAAAAGGAAATGTTTTCTTTTTTTCCTTCACAGAGAAGTTCTTTACTGTGAGGGTGTTGAGGCACTGGAATGGGTTGCCCAAGGCAGTGGTAAATGCTCCATCCCTGGCAGTGTTCAAGAACAGGTTGGACAGAGCCTTGGGTGGCATGGTTTAGTGTGAGGTGTCCCTGCCCATGGCAGGGGATTGGAATTGGATGATCTGAAGGTCCTTTCCAACCCTGACTATTCTATGAGTCTATGAAATCAAAAAAAAAGCAAAAATCGTGTCAGGTTTAGTCACCACTTTGGTTTTATCTTAAAATTAATCCCTTTGTATTAGAATGAGGTGGCTTTTTTTTGCTTATCTCTGCAAACTTGAAAGAAAGGTCAACTGAAATCACAGCCAGTTTCACAATTTAACGCTTCAAGCTTTCAGTTTGGAAAGGAATAAAAAAATCATGTTTTCAAACATCTCCAACCTTTAAATGTATTTATTTTGCATTTCTTTTCTATTTTCTCTTGCAGAGTGTTTCTCTGAGCAGTTCACAGGCAGATCTGTGGTACCCTCCAACACTGCCCTCACCAGCACAACTCATTTTGGAGGGTGTCCCCTCCACTGATATTGGACCATGTAAATTTACCAGCTTTCAGATAAACCTGTGAGAATAGCACATTTTTGACCCCTGTTTTCATACGCAGTAACTTAGGCAGCTACAAAAGAGAACCTGTCAGTATTCAAAGCCCAAACTCCAGGAGTCATGCCAATGAGCTCCCATGTCCTTTCCAAATGAGAAAAAAAAGACAAAAAAGACACATTTTTGGGCATTCTGGTAGCAGAGAAGAAAAGGACATGGAAAAAGGACAATTATATCTCCTGTCACTTGTGGGTGAACCACAAAGTACTCTCTTTGGAAGAAAAAAGACTAATTTAGCATATCTAATGGTGTTTTCTTTTGGGGGGGGTGTGTGTGATGGGGAAGTGACCAGCTGATAAATGCTGACCTTTATGCCCAGTCCTACTGCAGTGAGAAGCCAAGAGAGCACAAGGAGCTGGAGGAATGGCTTCCCAGGGTCTGCATCATTTCACTGCAGAGCAGAAGCAAACCCCGGATGGGGAACACACCTCAGAAGTGTGACCTGGCTCAGGGAAGTTCTCAAGGAGGTATGAAGACCCTGCTCAGTTGATAAGGCTTACTCACTTTGTACATATCTGAGCAGAGCACAAAGTGTACTCATTTCTTTTGCGCTGTCAGCCCTAGCTGTGAGGAATGTGATCCTCCTCTCTCTTCCTTTTATCAGCACTGTAGATTTGCAACTGTCTTGGATTTGCCTTCATAATCCTAACGCAAACTCATAAGATCCGTGGGGTGAATTATTGCTTTAATTGGGACACTCTTCTTGCCTCTCCTTCCACATGCTGATTCTGTAGTGATGTCTATCTGTGTTGACAGTGTCCTTCTCAATGTTATTCCAACCCATCTCAACTCCTCATCTGATGGCTGAGACAGCTTGAAAACAGCCATAGAGAAACCTTCAAAATTCATCAGCATAAATGGACGTGTAAATAGTTGTGGGGCAGTGAGGAAGGAATAGCTGGGACCTAGCTCCCTGCTAGGAGAAGCCAGTGGTTAGATGTATATCATTTGCTGATCATCTAGCCCAGCCTTGTCTATCACACAATCTTTGGTGAACCATGTGTGGTAGCCAGCGTCTTGGCATGGCCAAAGAAGGGCTCTGCAAGGCAGTTGTGTGGGTAGAGATGGGTCACACTGTGCACACATCTTATACTCAGAGCAGCACCGATATGGACCTGCTGGCAGGAGTTTGGCCCCTTTGGGCAATAGTTCTCTGAGCATTGACCCTCTTTCTTTTAATGAGAGACATTAGAGATTTTCAGGAATAGATCTACTATGAAGACTTCTATTAATTCTATACATTACATCTTTGTAGGTTATGTGCTTTGCAAATACGCAATCCAGTCACCTAAGACACAAATAGATATCTGACTGTTTGCAGTGGGAATCTCTCAGATGCAGGCACTGGGGAGGAATGGAAAGGAGATGGAGAAATTACCTTCATGCTAAGAAGCTGAGTCATTCTGGGACTGAACTTGCTTATCAGGAGGAACTGGTACATGGTAGAACGTTGTTTAAACATAGAATCCCATCTGTGTCAATGAAGCAGGAGAACATAAATGATGAGGAGTAGAGGGAGGGGCATGTGAGAAGGCAGATTTCAATTTGAATTCAGACCACAAAGAGAGAGGGCTGAATTTGAGGCACCAGCACTGGGGCTGGGGGAAAAGAAGGAACTCAGCACTGTGGAAAGAGGAACAGATCAAAATTGTACTTATGTTCTTGCTAGTATTGATCCATATTAGTAGTGGAGCCCAGGAGCTCCAGACATGGTTCTCTGAGCAAGCATAGGTCAGACCTAACCCTCCTTCCAACCCTGTGCAGATACAGAACCAGATTATTCTTTAGGGTATAAGCCAATTCAGGACCAAGGACTGAGTTACACCAAAGTAAGGATCTGATCCTGCAAAAAGTGACAAGCAGGATGAACTACAGCAATAATTCTTCCTCCACTCTTCCAGCTCAGCTTTCCAAGCAGCACATAGTTGTTGCATGCTGGGTTTTAATCCTGAAGCATGGGTTGAATGGTAACTGATGGATAAGACTCTTTGTCCTGCAGCAGTGATGAAGAGGTTGCTCTTCTTCTTGCCCCCTACTTAGTGTTAGGGCTGGGTTGCCTGTTGGTAGGGCTCTCTACAAAGACAGCTCTGCTAACTCCCCGACATCTGTGGGAAAGTTTAGCATTTACTGAGCATGTAGCCTTGTACAACATGTTGAGAAAAACAGCTTGAGCTCCAAAAGCAGCAGCTGATATCGTCATCAGGTATTCCTTAACTCTGTTCAAGTGATGATGATATTACACAGAAAAGCTACCCTTGCTTAGAAGTGAGTGTGTCTGATTAAAACTGCTTCAGGAAAAGGTCATAGAGGCAGCTGCTTTCTCCATTGTCACAAAGCTATATAAGACTATTTGTATGGAAATAACGAAGGTACATGGCGCTTTCTTTGCATCAGTATTTGCTGGCAAGTTCTTCTCTCAGGTTTCCCAGATATACCTGCCTCATAGGAGGGGAAGAGAGATACTACCCAGACCGGAGGAAGATTAAGTTAGGAACTATGATGGTAAGCTAGACATGTACAAGTCCATGACAGAACACGTTCAAGGGGGGTGAGGGAGTTGGCCAATGGCATTGTGATGGGCTTTTTGTTGAATGGCTGTGGCAAATCCAGGAGTTTCCTGATGGAAAAAGGCAAACATCACACAGCTTCAAAGGGGCAAATAAAAGGGCCTAAGGAACTTAAATCTCAGCTTTTCATTTCAGTCATTGGGAAAATAATGGAACAAGTCCCAAAGCAAGTCAATTCCATGCAGATGAAGGACAAGAAGGTGACTGGGAACATTCAGCATGATTTATTGAGAACAGATTGTATTTGGACAACTTCTCTGACTTCTGTGATGAGCTGATTTGCTCTAGAGACAGGCAAGAGCAGCTCATGTCCTGTACCTCTGCTTAAGCAAGACTTTTGACATGGTCTCAGTGTCTTTATATGCAAATTGGAGGGGTGTGGACTGTATGGGTAGGCTATGAGACTTATACAGAAGATGGAGATAGACTTTGTTAAGAGAAGAAACTCTTCAAAGGTGAACAGTGGCAAGAGACAAGCAAAAAGTTGCAGAAAAGGAAATTTTGGCTGGATTTAAGTTGCAATTCTTCACCATAGGCATCACTGATGATTTCAACAGCTGCAGAATCTCCTTCTTAGAGGCGTTAAAAGACTCACTAGATGAGATCTTGCATAGCTGAATCTAACTTTGAACTTGACCCTGCTTTCAGCAGAAACCTGGAGCAGAGGCCTTCAGAGCCTAGTCTTTCCAGGCTATGATTGAATGATGGTCTATGGATATGCCTCAATGCACCCTTATCAATGGCTGTCAGAGTCCACTGATTTTTCTGCTCCCTACCAGAGGTATAAAAATAGTTAAAAAAAGCTATGCAAAGAATGATATGATATAGGAGAAATCACAGGATTTTATTTCCTTGTTCCTGAAGACTGAATTCCAGCAGCTTCCAAAGGCATCCTGCACTGTACTGTGGTAGCAAATATAAGGTACATAAGCTCAAATACTTGCAAGAAAGGAAAAGATGAAAGAGTCTACTAATAAAACTTTATGTCCAAAAGGGGTTTAAGTTAGTTAAAGGGGGAAGCTTTCAAGAAGAAACTGTAAGAAACGGCAAAAGATGCAAAATATCTACAGATGGCACAGCAAATACTTTACTTTGAAGGCAACAAACTGGAAACACAAAAGATAAACATATAGTATGTGCTAAAAAGATTTTGAAAAGGGCTAGGCCTAGATAAATAAGTTGCTAGCAAAAGACTAAAAGTGATTGAAGTAAAAAGACAATCCTGAGAAATATTTAAATGAGAATGAGGAACAGAAAGGAACTTAATGTCTGGAAGTTAAACGTAAAGCGTCAATGAAGCATGCCACAAAGATTTTGAGACCCATTTTACTAAACGAATGAAATAGTAATAAAACCTTTCTCAGAGTTATTGGTGAAGAATCTGACAGGGACACTATGGGATTTTGACGTAACTGGAGTAAAAGAGAGGTGCAAGGAAGACACGGCCACTAACTACAGCAGATGGACTTGATGAATTCTTCCAAACATTCTTAAACTAGGAAGTAGTTAAGGTGATTCCTACATCAGCATTTATCTTGAGGAGGAAGAGGGAGTGGGCCGATCAGAGGAATGACTCCTAACAGAAGGGTTAATAAATTAAACTGTAAAAAATCAAGGAAAAGAAAGGAAACGTGATTCAAGAGTTCTAGGGGGATGGGGACACCAAACTATTGTATTATTAATAGAGGTATGGAAGTTCATTTCAATTAGACTTGGCTGCAGGGGAATATAAAGTAAATTGTGTTATGAATTTTTGAGAAGGGCATCATGAAGGAATTGAGAAACTGTGGTTCAGTAATGCTGACACTGTATTAACTCACTGGTAGGGTTTACAAGAAGGAACAGCATCCATGATCTCAGGGCTTAATGCAACGTTTTGAGGAAAAGAGACTTTCAGAGAAATTATTCTCCATGAATCATAGAACCATAGAATCCCAGACAGGTTTGTGTTGGAAGGGACCTTAGAGCTCATCCAATTCCAACCCCTGTCACGGGCAGGGACACCTTCCACTAGAGCAGATTGCTTCAAGCCCTGTCCAGCCTGGCCTTGAACACTGCCAGGGATGGAGAATCGAACTGTTTTGAATGACTCTGGACTTGTGATAGAATGATCCAGCTGGTGCAGTGGAAATGGAAAAGTTCTCAGCAAGACCATTCAACAGAGGCTTCAAAGAATGAAATCGTTGTGGGATGGATTACTCTTGTGGGTTATTAATTGATTAAAAGGTAAGAAACAATTGCCTGGTTTTGATAATGGAAAGCACTGCCAGGAGGGTCCTGCAGGGTTTTCCACTGGGAGCTGTGTACTTGAATGCACTTGTAAATGATTTGGAGAAGATTGACGATAGAGGAGTGATAAAATTTACTGATGACAAAGAATTATTCAAGGTAATTGAAATGAATACTCCCATCAGGAGCTGTAGGAGCATCTTGAACTCTTGAGACCGCAGGCAATAGAGACAGGTGGAACTGAGTGTTAGTAAATACAAAGTAATGCAAATGTGGGAAATGCAGCCCTAGACATTTGTACACATTGATGGTCTCTAGAGTATCTATTTCCACTCAGGAAAAATCGGAGCTCAGGGGAACTGAATGTTAGGAATTACTGAAAGAGAATAATGAACAAAACAGAGAGTAACAGCATGCAGCTGCTTCAATCTGTGGTGTATCCGCATCTTTTGTATAGCATCATCCTAGCTTCTTTTCTAAAATCACATTTAAAAACTATGAACAGGGGGTAAAGAATGGAGAAGGTGAGTAGGAAACAGTTACTCGTAACATTCATCACACAGGAATTAGGAAGCACCAAGCAAAATGAACAGGACTCAGACTGGAAGACAAATGAAAGGAAATACTTCATCACACATGCCCGTATTAATGCAATTCCTTCTCTCTGAGTCACTAGGGTGGGATTCATCTGACCTAGCTTCAAGAGTGTATTCACCCCACTTGAGCTGGACAACTTTTGCACTGGAGGCCACTTCTCAGGTGGAGACTGAGGCTTCAGCTATAGCCAACTTATAGTCAGGAGTGGCAGGCAAGTGACTCACCTCACCCACTACAGACATTTGTGTTAGCAGAGGATGCATCATAACTCCTTGTACGCTGACTGTATTGGTCAGTTCCCTAATGTGTGCATAGAGCTGTGGAATCAGAATGATTTGGACTGGAAGGAACCTTTAAACATCCCCCAGTTCCAACCCCCTGCCACGGGCAGGGACACCTTCCACTAGAGCAGGTTTCTCCAAGCCCTGTCTATACTGGCTTTGAATACTGCCAGGGATGGGGCAGCCACAGCTTCTCTGGGCACCCTGTGCCAGCACCTCAGCACCCTCACAGGGAAGAACTTCTGCCTGTTATCTAGTCTAAATCTATCCTCTTTCAGTTTAATATTGTTGTCCTTTGTCCTGCCACTACAGGCCTTGGAAAATGTCTTTCTCCATCTTTCTCATAATCCTCCTTTATATATATTGAAAGGCTTCTCTTCCCCAGGCTGATCCAGCCCAGCTCTCTCAGCCTGGCTCCAGAGCAGAGCTGCTCCAGCCCTCGCAGCATCTCCGTGGCCTCCTCTAGACTCACTCCAACACGTCATGTCATTCTTATGCTGGGAGACCTAGAGCTGGATGCAGTATTCCAAGTGAGTCTCACAAGAGTGGAGTAGAGGGGGAGAATCCCCTCCCTCAACCTACTGCTCATGCTGCTGTGGATGCAGCCCAGGGCATGGTTGACTTTCTGGGCTGCAAACACACAATGACAACTCATGTCCAGTTTTTATCCACCAGTGTCCCCAAGTCCTTTTCTACAGGGCACAAAAGGACTCTTTTCTTGCTCGTTCAGCTGTAGACTCATTGTGGACATCAGCTTTTAGACAGCTGAACCCAAGCAAGTACCATGCTGGCACAGCAGCTGAGTGGGTTTGTCTGCAAACAGAGCTCAAAATGCTTGGGTTACGTGTTCCAAGGGGAGGATAAAAGGCAGGCAGAAGTCCCATTCCCCAGTGAGTGCCATGATGACAGGCATGTCCAACACCCCCAGGCTGCTAGTGAAAAAACAAAGCTTAAAAATGCTGCTTCTATTCTTCTCCCTTTTTTTTTTCAGCAGGTTGACCTTAAAGGGCAACTTGCTCCACTCTGTCTGGTTTACAGGCAGATAAGAGCCGCATCCTGACTCTGGGTGGATGAAGGGGAAGATAAGTTGCTTTCATGGATGTGTCTGGGAAAAGGATAAATTATCTCCTTTATGGGCTCTTTGTTGCTCCTTGCCCCATTCAGGGCTGTATCTCTGGCAGAGCAAACATGCACTTGCAACAGAGTGAAGCGCTGTACATCACAGCAGGCCATTACTCTTCTGACTGGACTGTACACTCTGTACTCACGGCAAATGTCAAGAGAAAACGGATCAAGATGGGAAACACAGAAAAAGAGGGTCAGTGTTTTTTCTGCTGCTTTTGATACTGGTAGTAGAAGGGGAGGTGAATAATTGTGTTTATAGAACAGAAGCATCAATGAGATAAGGAAACCTGGTGCTCATGCAAACAAGTGTTCTTCCTACAAACCATATCTACCTATTTTTGTCATATGCCAGTCCTTCCCTTCCTCCAGCTTTTGATTCTATCACGCAGGGTAAGCAAGAGAACAAAGCAACAGGCTGCCAGGGAACCTGGATTCATCCTTTACCTCTACCAGTGATCTGTCAATGCCTGCATGCATCACTGTTTTCTTTTCAATACTTCTTCTGTCCTCTCAAATATGAACAGCATTTTTTCTAAGCCTCTAAAGCTTTCTGGGAGCAAGCTTCACTTTTATTATGCTTTCATATACAATGGAAACATACTCTCTCTGGGGCTACTACACACTCCAGCCTTATGAATAGTATTAGTTAGACAAGAAATGCACAGGGAAGTAGCAAATCCCAGTTCAAATGGCTCCCAGCGATCCCTTACTCAGACTTGCTCAGCGTGAAACCTAAATCTTCTTTTTCCAGAGCCTGCCTTTCACCTCCATGCATTTGCGCGATGCAGAAGATTATTAGTTTCTCCAGTCAGAGCTCAGCAGTCTTTTATCAATGCAGCAGTGACAGAAGGCACACTCACCTTCTACCTCTCACTGTCTCGATTTCTTCTATGTCTACATACCCATAGTGCTGAAAGATTATTGATCAAGATCAGCAGTTATGGTTTTGTATGTGCAGCTGTGTTGGCACTGGTTGTATCTCAAGTAGCCGATCTCTCAGAAGTGTGTTGTGATGCCTTAACCCACAGCATTCCTCTGTGCATATTAGTAATGGTGTTAAGTGCTTATTAGTAATGTTATTAAGCCAGGAAGTGCAGGATGCAGTTAAAATTGAGAGTGCCTTTATAGAATCATAGAATCAGTTGGGTTGGAAAAGACCTTTAAGCTCATCAAGTCCAGCCATTCCCCAGCACTGCCAAGGCCACCACTAACCCATGGCACTGAGGGCCTCATCTCCATGGTGTGTGAACCCTGCAGGGACGGTGACTCCAGCACTGCCCTGGGCACCTCTTCCAATGCCTGAGCACCCTTTGGGGAAGGAATTGTTCCTCATCTCCATCTAAACCTGCCCTGGTGCAGCTTGAGGCTGTGGGATACACAGCACTAATATATCTATATAAAGCACTGTAGCACTTGCTTCTAGTGCTGCATATCCTACTGGCAGGTGTGGGTAGCACATACGACTGCTCATCCCAGACGAACTTTCTCACTCAAAGGAATTTCCCAGGTGTCTTGGGCTGACAGCTACACACAGGGTCTGAAGTCACTGAGGGGACATGGCTCAGAAACCTATTAACCATCAGCTCAACCTCCAGTAACTGCTTGTACGAGTGGTCTGAGCCAGTCCTGCCATAGAGCAGGCTGATGCACTTGGGCAATCCATATGTCTTAAGACCACAAATGTGGGTAGTTACATACTGCAGACCAGATGATGGGTTAATGAAAAAGGTTTTACTCATTTTTAACTCCAGAGCTTGCAACAGTGACCCCACCCTTCCTAGTATTTTTTTTTGGAAATGACTTCCTCCAAGAATAAAGCATTCCTGAACACACGTACTCCCAGTAGCCTGGGAAGGATGTGTCCCTGTTAAAGCAGAAGATGATTCACCCTAGTGAGGGCTCTTTGCCCTCTACATAGATCTTTCTTAGCCTGAAGAGTGCTTTTAACCAGCTCCTGACAAAGACATTAGCTGAGTGAAAGCTATTTATACCAATGGGCTTATGGCTTTACCTCCCCATCTAGTCTGCTGAACAAGCACATTTATAACAAGTGGGACATTCATTTTGTTTTAATAGAAAATATTCAAGAATCATAGAATCATAGAATCATAGAATAGTAATGGTTGGAAAGGACCTCAAGATCATCGAGTTCCAGCCCCCCTGCCATGGGCAGGGACACCTCCCACTAAACCATGCCATCCAAGGCTATGTCCAACCCCACCTTGAACGCCGCCAGGAATGAAGCATCCACAACCTCCCTGGGCAACCCATTCCAGGGCCCCACCACCCTTACAGTAAAGAATTTCTTCCTCATATCCAATTTAAACCTCCCCTGTTTAAGTTTAAACCCATTACCCCTTGTCCTCTCACCACAGTCCCTAATGAAGAGTCCCTCCCCTCATCCCTATAGGCCCCCTTCAGGTATTGGAAGGCTGCTATGAGGTCTCCACGCAGCCTTCTCTTCTCCAGGCTGAACAGCCCCAATTTTCTCAGCCTATCTTCATACGAGAGGTGCTCCAGTCCCCTGATCATCTTCGTGGCCCTCCTCTGCACTTGTTCTAACAGTTCCATGTCCTTTTTATGAAGAAATATTTGGCCTTGTTCTCCCTGATTGGTATTTTCAAGGGCTGCACTGCAAGAAACTTGTAAGTTCTTCTTAGGAGGCAAATGAGCTTTTAGTCTTGGCAGCTTAATGGCAAGGGGTTTGCTTTTACTAACTTCAGATTCCTCTATCTGATTTGCTCATCTCTGATACCTTAGTATTTAAAGGAGAGGAACAAACACTTTTAGCGATGATTGCCCATACGGGTTTGGCTATCTGTTGTAGTATGAGATGAATTGCATTTTGAGTTGCCCATTTCACTCTGTGCAGGGAGTCTAAACGATTGCCTTATTGTCCAGGCAAAAACCATTTTAGCTTATAAACAGTTTCAGGGACAGTATTGGGAGAAGCAGATCCATGAGGTACAAGACAGTCTGCTCTTGTCTTGAGCTTTGGTAGGAGTCAGCGCACAGAATCACACACTAAAGGTTGAGAGGGACCTCATAGAGTCTGCTCCTTATGGCATCATTAACTCTAGAATTGGCTTTGAAAATAGAAGCATTGCCAATAGATTGAGCTTCCTGAAAAAGTGACATCATGAATTAGTCTCTTAAGGCAGCAAAGACTGGCATGCAAAGTCACCACTTTATTTGAAGGTGATCTTGATGTTTACTGATGGCTGGCAGGAGAAACACACCACCAGGAGCTTTAGAAGAAAGGGCAACACATCACCTAGTATGAAAACCAAGTGGAGGTCTACTGGCATGTTTTATTCTTGCTTTCTGTAGCATTAGTAGGGAGTTAAAATCCTTATGTTCCTGAAAGAGTCTGAGAAACTTCTATGGTCTTTCTGATATCCCCAGGGACTGCTGGCTGGTTAACCTAGCACAGATGCTTTTCAAGAGTAGATGCTGATAGTTTTGCCTACATTTGGAAGAACAGACTTTGTCTACACAGCCATGAAAATAGGCTTAAATATGTGAACACCCATGATCTCTTTGCTTTCCATCCACAACAGCTATTTTCAGCCTGGTAGTAGTTCAGATTCAAATGTTCTTTTAGGAACAGAGTGGAGGAGTCCCTCAGCTCAGTCCAGATCTGGCCTATGAAGAGTACACACGCCCCGAGCAGAATGATGGGCTCATTACAGCAAGTGGAAATACCTCTGCTGAGGTCTTTCATGCTACTATGAGCCATAGAGAGGTATTTAGAAGCGTATCTTTCCAACCCAAGAGTCACATTATCTGCTTGCAAAACTGTTTTGCAGGGATACCATACTCCAGAAGGAAAAAATTGTGGCATCCTGACAATGACACCTGGGTCAGCACTGGGTTGTGAGCTGAGGCAGAAGTTGTTGAGATATTCAGGCTGTGTTTGCTGCCCAGACAGCTGCCTGCTTGCCCCTGGATAAGATGCCAAAACAGGTTTAACTGTGCATTTGCAAGCATTGGTTCAGCTTGTATGTGTATATATGTGTTTATGTAGGCCACTGAATGACCTTAAGGTTTTCTATAGCTTCAGAACTGCTGAGCTAAGCCCTTTCAGTGGTCTCAGTCACTGGAATATTCATGCATCTGCCAAGGCAAATCAATGGGAATAGCCAAGTGGTGGAGCCAGCCTCATGCTCTAAATGGGTTTTTGCCACCGGGACTTGAGGCTGAAAAAGGTTGTAAGTATTGGATGTGTCATGCTTATGACAAAAGGTCTATCTTCAGAAACAGCCATTTTCTCAGAGCCTGACTCCATTTCCTCTGGGTATTTGTTCTTTAACCAGTCCCCTTGATCAGAAATGCTCTGCCTGGGAGCTCTCAGGCACCTTCTGATCTGCCTTGTACCACTGGAGGAGGAGCTGTGATCCATAAGATGGAGTTTGGTCTTTAAGCAGCAGGGATAGAATCCATGATTTCCTTTGAAAGTGATGACTCTGACTTTCAGTTGGCATTGGAAATGGACTCTCCCTGACTTCAAAAGACTCAGAGGATCTCTTATCAAATATCTTCAAAAACTGTGAAAGGAAGACAGGGAAATGCCAGCCAATTTCCTCTGTTTTTGTAGTAACTTGTTTATGTTTTTCAAGTTCTACTCGGGAAAAGCAGTTGGCTTGAATTAATATGCAATACATTTGGGCTTTGCTGTTCATGTCTATGTGCACTTCATTTGATTCCCAGAGGTTGCCTCTGCCGTGTTTTCTCAGAAAGGATCAAATAATTTATTCTGCTGTTATTCTGCATTACTGTGCTCATCTGATGCAAGTTCTTATTTCTCCCCTTGCTGCAAATGAGAGCTCGATCAAAAATAAAAGGAACCTTCCCCTCCTTCTATTTCCTATTTTGAAGCAAAGAACAACACTCCCCCAGAACTGATGAGAAAACTGAGACTGGTTGTGATATAATAGGGTAGGGTCTACCTCGAGTGGTGGTGGAGGAAGGGAGCTGTGTATCTTGATTCATGCCTATGAGTTGCAAGGGAGGGGTTGCAGGAATATTATCCCCTACATCCACTTACATTCTATCAGCCTTCAGTTCAAACTGGTTGGTTCTTTCTACTTGCAGGGAGGGGAAGATGTGGCTGGTAGTGAACGAGACTGTACGTCTTTCTTGCCTACATCTGCAGGTTAGAGGGAGAGTGGAGATGTCTATAACTTGGTGGTCCAATCCCTTTCTTGGTGCTGCAACTCTTCTCTGTAGGAGGTCACCAAAGGTGGGCTAAAGATGGGCAGGAACAGGGTTTCCAGGGGAAGGAAGGAAGAAACAGATAGCCACAACCCTCTTGTCCTCTGTTAACAGCCATGCACTTCTTGCCAAGTTTTGGGAAGCAGTTGTGGCACTGATATGTCCCTTCTGACCCAAGGACCAGCTGCATCTGGGGGAAGACTCAGTAGTGGAAACCACTGGACTTTCCACTACTGCTGGATTAACTCAGGGTGGATTGCATAGGAAAAGAGAAAGGAAGCTGGTAGGTGTGGGTGCAAAGCCCTTCATCACCTCATGATGGAGAAGCAGTTGTGTGAGTCTCTGCACAGCAAGACCTGCCAACGAGATAAGGCTGTCTAGACACTAAAAGAGCTGAATAATAAGACAAGGAACTAGACAAATGGGAATAATGAAGGAGTGAAGAGAGAGGAGGGAACGGGGAATAAAGAGAGAGATGCTGGAAATACCTTTGATGGAACAACGCATTTCCAGCATCTATGAGTAGTCAAGGTCTTATACTTCATGATGAGGGGGTAGAGGGCTTCTTTCTTCTCTTATCACTGTCCTTCTTCCATATTTTTAGTTCCCAAAGGGATAACTTTTCCAGCTTTGCACCATTTATCTTCATTCAGGTTGCTATGTATGAAAACTTCACCAATCACAACTGACCCAAAAGTGCTACTGTCTTTTAGCCTCTGACTTAGCTTTCTGGGCCAACCAGCCTTGCAAATGGCACTGTGGTGATATCAGGCCTTCAGGTACCAGACCTTCAGAGTGCTGCAATGAAATGATGTAGAAATCAGTGTTTCCCACTCCTTATCACCAGCCTTACCCCACAGTCTTTCCCAACAGTTTCATCATTCAGGATAATGTGTCCATTGAAGCTGTCAGGTTGAGTTACTTTTCTTTGGGGTTTGTGCTATCCTCCATTTCAGGGATGAAAAAGAGGACCCCGCAGCAGACTTGAGGCTCAGAAACCCCACGTGGAAGTCCTCAGTCCAGTTTGATGGGCTAAAACATCTGAGGTGATGGGGAAGGGAATCCTCCAAGAACATTCCTTGAGTTCTGGTGTTGGACAAGTGTACTGTCCTTGCCCCTCAAAAAGGCAAATGAACCATCCTTGTGAAGCCACACCACTGAAGACAGCATTGCTTCACCTGATTGCACACTGTGCTAATGTTTACACCAATTCTTTCCTCCACATGACCCAGGATATGACAGAAATCCTCTCCCTAAACCTTTCAGTTAGAGAATTCAGCCTTTTTGGTGAAAAATGTATCTTCCCCCCTCCCCCCCCCCATTCTGGTTCAATTCTGACAAAATTTGAGGAAGAAGGGAAAAAACGAGCTCTGAGTGATGCTGCCCACAGCCCAAAGTACGAGAGGTTGAAACCCCACAGGAAACCTTCAGAGATAAAGGTCACCCAGACCCCCCATGAAGGGAATCAGGTTTCAAGTAGGTTATTACAGATTTCAAGGAGATTCTAAACCCCAGTGAAGTGAAGTCAAAGTTTTACTGACTTAAAATGCTGACTGTGCTGATTTATGGGGCTCTGAAGTCTTGCAGGGATTTAGCCAGTATCTTTCTCCATCTGCTCCATAGCTTACACTGTCCTCCGCAGACTATGCATGTCTTTATACCATATGTTTCCATGCAATTTCCAAACTCCAAACTTGAGTTCTATTTCTTGGGATTGGTAATGAAGGAATCCTCTAGTTTTCTTTAAAACAAAACCCCTTTTGCAGTGGATGAGCACAGGATCTGCTTTTGGACACCCCGGGAGCTGTGGACCAGCACCAACTTGTACCTGCTCACCTTGTGGGAGTGCATGTGTAATGGGGCTGGTTTATTTGCTTTCCTTGCAGTCATTTCAAGGACAGCTTTCTGATCTCCAACAGAGCATTAATGGCCTTCTGGTACCTCAGAATGGCAATGCTTTGCTATATCACTGTTTTAACACAGCAGCTTTCTGGCGTGGCGAAGGACAAGCTCAGTAGGGTTGCATGGAGGAAAGCATGGGTGGGGGATAGATCCTGGGGCCCTAATGAGACACAGGGCTTGTGAGGGGCAGAGAAGTGCAGGATAGGGGCTGAGAGAAGGAATTACCAGTAAAATAAGACAGAGTGATGCATCTTCTAAAACACTTTAGAGGGTGATTTGCCTTTACTCATGGCCAGGGATGTTTTAGCTATCACCGAGCTGTGTAAGTGGACTCATAGCTATATTTAATCACCCAGGTGTATTAGCTCACAGCCATCCATAAAACACCCTAGATGGTGCTTATACTTGTAAAAAAGCTCTTGCAGGGCATATGGATATTTTCACAAGATAGTTTGCAGCATCTTTTGACCTGTGTACTTGCTGCAGTGCACTGTCCTTTCTGCCAGGCTGCAACCACTTGCTGAGGTCCTGGTTGCCCTTTTTCTTCACCTCTTTATTTATACCTCCAAGGACTCAGGGAATAACAGGATGTCCTTGTCAACCTCAGCCTTGGCAAGAGAACAAACCAGGGTGGGAGATCCCAGCGGCAACAGGGACAGTTTCTGTTCCCTTGTCCTTCCAGGGCTCCACCTATAGCACAATTTGGCAGCCTACCACCTGCTTGGACACATTCAGGAGCATCTGGACTTTAAGCACTAATGTATTTCATATTTTTGCCCTTTCCCTCTAGTTTTTTCCCTTCTTAGAGAGGTCCATTTGGCTTTATAGGCAGCCTGATCCTGTCTGTAAGAGGAAAGCCAACAGAAGAGTGTCTGCAGACAGGCTCCAATGGAGGTGTCCAAGCAGTGAAGGCACATGTAATACCCCTGTCCCATTATTCTCCATATTCCAGTTATTTTCAGTGGTTTGTCTAGCTTGTAGCCCCCAAGGAATCTCTCTTTCCAATACTTGTCTTCTAAGGTATGAGACCAGACGTCTCAAGTGGAGACACAACCTCTTCAGCATTCATATTTAATAACACTTCTTTTTTAACTCCATTAAAGCATGCTGGAAGGTGAAGTCTCTTTACCAAACAGTGGGGAAGTGGTTTAATTGGGGCAGACATCCAGGAGGATGACCGTCAGGCAGAGATCTGAGCTGATATGTGGGTGTTACGGCTTCATCTTTAACCTCTGTCCTTATGGAGCCAGCTGGGAGATGAGTCTGGGATTAACCTTTCCCCATTGCAGGACGCTCACAGCTATCTGCTTACTGGAAAGTTTTCTTCTTTGACTTTTTTAATTACAGTGATTTCATGCAGCTGTTGGCATCTTCCTGCTCTTCCTGTTAACATGAGATTTGTAAGGAGGGTCTCCGTTCAGGAAGGCAGCTGGTTCTTCTCATTCTTTCACTTAATTAGGATATGAACTTCTAATGCAAAAGGTGTCAGAAGTCACATCGGGCTCCACATTAAGGAGTCATCTGAATTAGAGGTCCCAAAGAGAATAAGTGATGTTTAGATCCTGCTCAAGGGTTGGGGTTTGCATGGTGCAACCATCTGTTGGATCTGGTAGCAGTTTATTACACACAGAGATGTGTTATTTGACAGGTTTCCTGCATTCACAGAGGTGGCTGTGACATTGGCTTTGGCACTTATCATCCTCAGAGGTAAGCACCCAAAACAAGAGCTGAATCTAACCATCCCCATAGACAATATCTGAGATCTGACCTTGGGCCTGGAGCAATGGACAGTAAAATCAGACAAATAGAGCTATGAGATGTTCCAAGGAAAGTGGTAGAATCACCATTGCTGTAAGTGTTCAAAATCCATATAGATGATGCCCTCAGTGCCATGGGTTAGTGGTAGCCTTGGCAGTGCTGGGGAATGGTTGGACTTGATCTTGATGATCTTAAAGGCCTTTTCCAGTCTACCTGATTCTAGGATTCCATGACTCTTTCTCCATTTTAAAATCATCTAAACTCTTCCTATTTTCTTCTGCATTAGTACCTGTGATGCTGCAGCTCTTCGGAGCTGGCTGAACCCCTTAGGACCTCATTTGTAAGAGAACAGCGACAGCAGCAACAAGAAAAGCTACCCTTTCAGTGCTGCATCCCTTTTTGCAGTCAGCTGGAAAATCCAGTCACAGGGCTCTGCAGAGGCAATGTCTGGAGCATCTTTTGAACTCAAAATGTACCCTGAGCTCAAGGGAAAAAATCACCTTTTGTTGCTTATTGAGGAAAGCGGAGGCAGAACATGGTCCATGCCACCAGATTGTCACAGGTCAGAAACAAGCTGGTGAATCATGATAGCTGAGAAAGGGGGAACTGAGGTAGCAGTACCGCGGGTGTTGCTTCCAGCAAACCCTGATGTACTTCTTTAGTGTTCTTGTTCATGCTGATGTGACTGAGCTTCTTGGGTTTTGTTTGTAAAGAATTGAGGATTTCTAGGAAAAAACATGGAAAGTAATGTAACATTAGTTTCTAAACCCAGTGAAGTCAATGCTGACTTATGTTAAATGCTGACTATTCTGAATATGAAATAGTGGTGGATTTTCATCATTCAATGGTTTTAGAGCCACCCAGTGTTTTCCCCACTGTTTCTTAACAGTGCTGAGAACAGAGATGGAGGAAGTGTGGGAAAAGAGGAGAAATCCCCTGCCTTTACTTGGCTTTTTACTATGCTTTTTTGGCATGGTCCATGCCCCACTCTTCTTTTGGACACTCTTGCATTCCTGGTGCTCTTGTTCATCTGGGACTTCACTGTTCTTCAAGGCATTTGCGTCTGGGGTGTGTATTTACCCTGGAGTCGTGGTCTCCCACCAGCAACACCCAGTCCAAGAGGTGTATTTGCAGTTGTGTGACACAGCCATGGCCAAAGTTCATGTCCCCGTGATCTTTCATTCCCATGCACGCATGACCTTTGGAAATAGTCTTGTTGGTTCATTTTAGTTGAGCTTTTAGTGTTTGTGCCTCTGAAAATTGTTCCTGTCATGAAAAAACAGGTTAGATTTAGAAACACAGAGCCCATTATTGTCATTGTGTGAAGAGGCACTTGACCTGTGCTTTGAAGCTGAAAAAAAGGCTGTGAAGGGCTGAATTTCCACATAGGCAAGCAAAGTGCTGTGTCAAACAGTGTTTCTCTGGAAAGACAGGGACACGATGGTGTCAGGTCTCTGCAGTCAGCTTTTCACCTCTCAATTCACCAGTGCTCCATCTGTCAGTGAAAAAGGCTTTGCTGGGAAGGGAAGCACATTTCCTTAGGGAACAATCTGACAGGATGATTAGATGATGCCTACAGGTGGGTGGGCAAGCTCAGAGTCATGGTTTATGGAGGTCTTTAGTGTGGATTCAGACTACAAACACCCTGATGGCAGAGTCACAGCAGAGAGTTACCCCAACAGCATACCCTGGGGAGCAATGTGGAATTCCAAGCTCAGGATCCCTGTCGTGGTCTTGTAGGTGCAAAGGCTTGGACTTGTGAGCTTGCAGGCTGCCCCTGCAATGGCAATTAATGGGGATTTGTCCTTGCAGGCCATTTTGCAGGAACCTGACCTGCTGTGCAGGTCACTATGTTTCCTGTGGAACTGTTATACCCGACATATCGGGAGTGCAAAAAGAGAGGATAACCATCTAGCATGGACTTCCTTGGATGGGGGGACAGAGGCAACTACTAGGTCACTTATTGCCTCTTCTTTGGTCACTGGAAGTTCATGACTTCATCACTCTCCAGATCCCAAACTAAACTTCCCAAACTGCTAAATTCAAGGAACAAATGCACGCGCCATAACTTCTAAGGGAGAAGAGTGGGAATGATTCACACCACTTAATAAATGACATTGAAGATCTCTGATCCTATGCAATGGAGACAATATCCAGTGGAGCTAGGGCAGGACAGATACACTGGTCTCCTATGCATGGCTTCTGTCATCTTTATTTTCTTTAAGGGTCATACAAGTTACACATGGTTTAGTGGTGGACTTGGAAGTCCTGGGATAAAGGACTTGATCATCTTAGAGGTCTTTTCCAACCTACTTGATTCTAAGTATGAATACCCAAAAAGAATGCTTTGAAAGCTGGATTCACCCCTTTAACACAGGACGTGCTCAAGAAGAAATGACTGCAAACTCCTCCAGATCTCCCTTTTTAGCGCAATTGGCTTTCAAAAGCTCTCCTCCTCACCACACAGCCTGAAGAGGTTAAACACCTCTGAGGAGGTTGCAGGGAGGAATGTTTTTAATCCCACTGATTTATTAAAACAGTCTAAAGATAGCCAGCTGCAATAGATAAAACTGCTGCCCTCTGCACTTCAGAGAGGTCCTCCCTGACCCAGCTCTGCATGGAAAGCATTGCTAATGGCTTAGTGACCTCTGGGAGATGGTGGTACCTGCCTGGCAATTGCTGGCCAAATCCAGCCTTCCTGCATCTCCCCTGGTCTTGGGGTTCGTGGGGAGAGGTGTTGCAGGAGCAGTGGGGGTAGGCACCGAGCTCACTGAGCGAACTGATCCCAGAAGGATTTCAAGTTTTGGCTGAGAGCAGCAAGAGCAAGAAACAAACAACCAAAAAGGATCCTGGTAAAGGGAGACAGAGGGATTTCTATTTTTCCCTTAAACTACTTATTTTGGGGTGTTTATGCATGTGCGTGTGCAGATGTACACACTCATTTGGGGTCTCTACCTGAGAGTTTTGAGCAACCTGCTCTAGTGAAAGATGTCCCTGCCCATGGCAGGGGATTTGGAACTGGATGGTCTTTATGGTCTCTTCTAAGCCAAACTATTCTATGATTCTATCATTCTTTGATTTGATGATCTGAACGCATAAAGGATATTCATGAAGATTTTTCTGTGCTTCAAATCCCTGCTATAACCAGATCTTAATAGTGCTTTGCTCTTCCCCTCCCAGTTGCACTCCCTGGACCACCAGAAGAGCTCTGGCCACGTCAGTGTTGCAAAACCTCATCCTCCAAGATTAGTGTTTGAGGATGGGGAACCAAGCAAAAGAGGCATCTGAATTTCTACCCCACACCTCTCCTGCCCATAACAAATGGTTGCAAGAAGGCAGGGTTCAGAGATCTCTGCACTCCAGGCCAAAGCAGGGCTCTACAGGATGTGACAGCTTTGATTTGTGCCTGTCCAGGGCCCACCAGAGACAAAAACCAGCATCAAGAGTAATTGAATGAGTGTGGCAGGCAGGCCCAGCATCGCTCTTATCAGCTGGGGGAGGCAGAGCAGGTCCGAGGAGCAGAGCAGGTACCAGGAACCAGATCCTAAGGTTACATTCCTCACATACGTGGGATTTCCTGCGGTCCCCCCCAAGTGTTCTTTGTAAATTGATTATCTAAAATCTGCAAGAAACAGATGAAAAGAGTCTTATTGAAGAAAAGTAATTAATTTCCTGAGCTGTGTTAATGTATAAAGTAATACAGTATAAAGAAACCCTTAGCCCAAGCTAGAGGGAGTGTATTATTTAAACCCCAAGAGAAGTAATGTTTAATTTAATTTCACAGATAGCTATTCTGCAAAGCCTCTGAGGGAGGAAACTCTTCCAATGCCACCATTCCAAGAACTTGACACAATATAATTCATATTGCCATTGTGCTAAGAGACCTCAGGATGTTGCACACACACTTGGGCACCCACACACAGCCACAGAGAAACCCTCCTGTGGAATTCCAATGTAAAGACACAAAAGAGACGCATGGAGAAGAGCAGTGGAATTGGCCAAAGCCTGAACACAAGTTTGTGATGAGCCAAGAGTCTGGTATCCCATGACTCTGTCCTGGATGTTCCCTTGGGATCACAGTGTTCTTTTGCCTGCCTATTTTCACAAGGGTTAGGAGACAGTGTGTACAGGAATGCTGGTTTTTAATGTCCTTTCAGAAGGAGTAAACCTACAGACAAAGCATATACTTGCTATTTGCGGCCTGACTGAATGTCACAATCATGCCAAGACTGCACAACCTCTTCTAGCGCTAAAAGGCATTGCTCTGAAGGGTAAAAGAGAGGCTCTCCAGGTACCATTCACTCTCATTTCAGCTTCTCATCCATTCCAGTCTTGATGGAGGTTGCAGTGAATAGCAAGAGGTTTCAGTCTGCATGGACAGAAAGTACCAATAATGTTACGAGAAGCCTGAAACTATAGTCCAAACCCCAAGGGTTGTAGTGGTTCAGTGCTTTCTGGCTGAAGTTTCATTTCATTAACTCCCCTGGGCTCTGATCTAGCCTTAAAACAAAGTGAGAAGAGCCTTTTTCCCATGTTGTTCCCATCAGTCACTGATCAGAACTGACATCTCTCACGCATGGAGTGATGGACTTGCAGAACTGACTCCCTCTTTCTCTCCTGCTGTTATTGCACACCTTTTCCTTCAACAGCCCACCAGTCAGACACTGCAGGCTGGGATGGGAAGTGATTTGCATCTCCTTTTCATGTTATGATGATGATGACTGAGAAGGTTTGAGACTATAGCATGCCATCAACTGATATGCCATCTAACTAAATCCCGGTCCCATGTAACCCCTGGAAAGGGCCCATTTCTCAGGCACAAGCTTGTCCTACACCCCAGGGTACAGAGACCAGACGCTGCCCTCCCTTGTTTCACTGGCCTGTGATGTGCTCTTCAAGCAGCTTTCACAGGAGCTTTTTGCCAAGATCCATGCGGAGATCCCACCAGCTAATTTGGATCAGGGTGGGACAACCTATCCCACATCAGTCACTCCACTGGAGGAGAGATACCCAAGGGACAAGGAGTTTATGGCTCAAGGGCTTCCACTTAGCTCCGGTAATCCCTTTCCAGTTCAACAGCTGTCCCATGGCACTTTGCCACCCATGAGCTTGTTGAGTGTGAAAGCCTCTTGCTTCACAGCTAGCTTTGCAAGATCTACGTTATTAGGATTTCAGAGAGTTGTTCCTGGTCCAAGATAAACAGAGAAACAAGCAGCCCTGCGAGACCGATCTCCTGAAGGGAGAGACTTGAGAGGGCAGATTAGGAAATAAAAGGAGAAAGAAATGTGTAAGCCGTGGCCAAATTATGACTAAGGCAAAGATAGGATAACGGCTTTCGGTTCTTTGAAGGACGTAAACACCACGATGTGAGAGCAGATACAGTTCAATGAGATGGATGGGGTTGAACAGAGAAAAACATTAGCTGTGCGTTAAGACAGGATTTGAGGCCGTTGTGGAGGTTATGGGTTATTTAATGGCAGGAGCAGAAGTCCTGTGGCTGTTGTCCATTTAACATGTATAGGAAGCATGCCCAGATGGCGTGGCAGTGGCAGGCTGACCTGAAATCAGATGGGAGACGCCAGTGAAAGGAGGGAGTTGTTCCTCTGGGATTTGTGTGGTTTCTGAGAATAGGGCTTGGTTTACTTATTACATTTGTGTAACCCCATATCCTGGGCTGCACCCCCAGAGCGTGAGCAGCAGCTCAGGAAAGGAATTCTCCCCCTCTGCTGTGCTCTGAGATGACACCCCCTGCACTCCTGATCCAGCTTTGGGGAGGGACACAGCTTTGGGAAGCAGCACAAGAGGGACGTGGAGCTGTTGGAGAGAGGCCAGAGGAGAACACGGAGATGCTGCGAGGGCTGGAGCAGCTCTGCTCTGGAGCCAGGCTGAGAGAGCTGGGCTGGGTCAGCCTGGAGAAGAGAAGGCTCCTTAAGGGGAGACCTTAGAGCAGCTCCAGTGCCTAAAGGGGCTGCAGGAAACCTGGAGAGGGGCTTTGGACAAGGGCCTGTAGGGACAGCGAATGCTTTAGCCTGCCAGAGGGGAGATTTGAATGAGCTCTTAGGCACAAGTTCTTCCCTGTGAGGGTGCTGAGGCGCTGGCACAGGGTGCCCAGAGAAGCTGTGGCTGCCCCATCCCTGGCAGTGTTGAAGGCCAGGTTGGACACAGGGGCTTGGAGCAAGCTGCTCCAGCGGAAGGTGTCCCTGCCTGTGACAGGGAGTTGGAACTGGATGAGCTTCAAAGTTCTTTCCAACCCAAACCAGGCTGGGAATCCATGATTCCATGATACTATGATAAATGGCATGGTTAAAGCAGGGCCACAGAGAGATGTAGATTTTGCTTTCCATGGTACCAAATCAAATAAAGTGAACTTAACACAGAAAAGAACCTCCCAGTATTTTCCAGCTCTAAAGAAAATCACCTGGGAGCATTTGTGAAACCTGCCTTCGCAGCCAAATCTGTAGTCTAAGCTCAAGCATCTGTCAGCAGTTTCACAGGTAATATATCACAGTGAAAATTGTTTCAGCCAGAAAGTTAATGTAATACTGTAGGAAATAGAAGAATTGCTTTTGCAAAGCGTTCCCATTCGATCATGGGTATGTGGTTTTAAGGCGACGCCCCAGCTGCTTTAACAACGGTTTGTTGCGGGATTCTCAGTCACATTGCAGTTGTAGCACGTTTGATTGCAGAGAAAAACAGCAAAATACAACAGTTTCACTTTCAGGAGGCAAATGAATGTCTTGGGCATGGTGTCAGCAGTCTCCTTCAAGTAAGGAATGCCAAAACTAAACTGGGGGTAGAGGAGCTGCTGTCCCTAAGGTAGGAAACACTGCAGATGGGGATGAACATCAAGATAACAAAGTGTCATATCAGACACTGGCCAGGGGGTTTTCCACCAGCTATCAGTGTGTGCATAAAGAGTTCCTTGCCAATTGCCAACCTCTTTAATCCTAGGTTAAACCAGATTAAATTATCCATGGTGGAATGAGAGCGGATGGAGGACCCCAAGGTGTTTGGGAAACTGCGCAACATCCGCTTTCATCTGAGAGCCATTCCTTATAGAAGCACGAAGCAGAGCTGTTAGTTCCATTTCAGCAACACATACAGGGAGAGGTGGAGGTCAGGTTTACTGAAACTGCAGATCTGGGGAGACCACTGTAAGGCAAAGTGTGCAGAACAGGGCAACAGAATAAGTAGCATCGTACGTTAGCCTGTGGTAGGGACAGAAAAGCAGCTGACATTTCATTCGCACTTCTCACCATCAGATTTCAGGGAATGGGGCTCTGTGCCTTGAGAAAGCAAAAGCTGGGCCCACTTCTGCTGCCAGACAGGTCCTGGCGGAGCCATATCCTCTCCTGCATGTTGACAGGGTTGTGAATTAGAGGCTGTGATTTGATGCGAGGCGAAGACAGCCTAGAATAGACTCTTTTCCTCACTGCAAAGGTATTAGCGAATTGTTTCTGCTTTCTACAGCCTGGGAAAAGAGCAGCAGCAACTGCTTTCCATGGGAGCAGAGCAGTTCTCTATAGCTTGGGGTAATGCAGTGCAACTGAGACAGCGTGGGAAAATCCTCCCAGTTACCCCAGAGAGACGAGGAGTAGATAGCTGGGGGGAGGATGTGAGCCTTCCTTTACAGGAGGTCCTTAAGGGCAGGTTACACAAACATCTGTCAGTGGGGCCATAGGAGAGCTGATCCTGCCTTGCAGGGATGTAATGAACTACGTGACCTTTTCAGGTCCCTTCCCACCCTCTGAGGCTGTGGGCAGTGGTAGGGGGAGGAATAAATCCTTTATGGCTATATGGACGGATGTGTGTGTACGGCTGTACTTGCCTGGGTACAGGCTGCACCATCATGAAAGCTATAGTATAGGCTGAGACCTGATTTGGGTGCAGTTCTTTGGGTGTCGTCTGTGTCTGCTGTCCTGTTCAGCTGCCTTTTGTGTTTGCCCATCACTTCTTTGCTGCATTAAGCATGGATTTAGATCTGGAGAGGGTGGGCTGAGACATTCACAGAGGGAGAACTGAGGCAGGGAGATCCTAATCTACAGATAGGTAACTGGAGACCACAGCAACTTCCCTGGGGGTTGTGCTGTCTCCTATCTTCCCGTGACAAGCTGGGCATCACTTGTGGCTGAATAGAGAGCTAGAACAGGACCAGAACCAAATGCAGAGCAGGAAATTGGGGAAATCTCCCTACGATTTAGGTGTTGCCACCGAGATTAAATGATTTGACTAGGATGAAGAACAGGGTCTCTATGGCAGAATCACAATGCATCTTGTGATCCAAAGTCACAAAGGGTCTTGTGACCAAGGCTATTTCCCAAACCACCAGGTCTTTTTAAAAGGCACCCAAATGCTACAGGAGCATTGATCTGAAATTACCAAGGGTCTCGGAATCCCTTGGGACAGTTGGCTGGGATGTGTTACCTCTCTAGGAGCACTTTAAGCAACTGCAGGAGAAACTTCTGCTGATTTTGTGAATCAGAATCATAGAATCACAGAATGGTTTGGGTTGGAAAGGATCTTAAGATGATCCAGTTCCAACCCCTTGACAGGGGCAGGGACACCTTCCACTAGAGCAGAGGTTGCTCCAAGCACTGTCCAACCTGGCCTTGAGCACTTCCAGTGATGAAGCATTTACAAGTTCTCTGGGCAACATCTTGCAGCCCCTTACAGCTTCCAGCACAGAATTTCTTCATTATATCCAACCTAAATCTCTGCCATTTAAGTTTAAACCCACTGCCCCTTGTCTCATCACTACAGTCCCTAATGAAAAGTCCCCCTCCGGCATCCTCGTAGGACCCCTTCAGACACTGGAAGCTGCTGTGAGGTCTCCACGCAGCTCCTCTTCTCCAGTCCCAGTTTTCTTACCCTATTAAAAGGGAAAATTCCTTTTATTGGAAATTAATGGATCATTAATGGATCATTAATTGCTCACAGCCACCATTAATGATGATGGCTATCAGCAACAGCATCTATGAGCTTGGAGTAGCCCCCACGCAGGTTCCACACAGGAGCTAACTGAGGATGTCCCCTTAGATGGACAGGCATCCGGGCTGTGCATGTGCCCTCATAGGGAAGGAATTCAGGGTGGAGCCCAGGGAAACAATCCCAGCTCCGTAGTGATGATTAAAGCAGCCATTAGATTACAGCACTGAATCAGGTCAGATTAAACAATGAGGTCAGATGACGGAAAGGAGCCATCTGTGCACTGCAGAGGGCTGGGATCATTGAGGGGACAGAGTGTGACCCGACATCCCACAGCTCATCACTGGCGCTGAGGCCACCGCTTCCTTCTTGCTTTGTCAGGTATCACTGCAGGCTCCTCACTGCGGCTGCAAGGAGTGCTCTGCCTAAATCTAATCTGCTTCAGATACCAGAATACCCCCTGCTGTGGAAGGGGAGGTCCTGTGTCGTCCCCCCCCCCCCGCCCCCGTCCTCTTCCCTTTCTCTGCTTCACTTTTCCCCTATGTGACTCAGGGATGTCAGGAACTATGGGATGAGGGTCTGGTTTCCTTGGGACACTGGGCTGTAAGGGTGGGAATTTGACCATGGCCAAGGTATTGGAGATGGGCAGGAGGGTTCGTGTTCACAGTAAGAACAGGAAGCACAAAGAATTGCAGAGATGAGAGAAGCATTTTCTACAGAAACTCCTGCTGCAATTTCCAGCTGCACCTCTCACCTTTTAGTTACACTATATCTATGAGATGCTCCCTGGAGTCACGAGGTCTTGTCATTGCCCAGCCTTCAGCACATAACCTGGAAGAAGATGTTAGAATTAAGAGGATATTTCCTACCTCCAAGGCTCTCCCATGCCCTTCTGCACCCTGAAGCTCCAGCCCTGGTGAACAGCGGGAAGATGCCTCAGGGGGTGGGAGGTCACTGTGCTCTGTTACTCCTTCCATTTCCCTCATCCTGAATTTATTGCTGTGTTTATCCATCATCACTGGTCCTTTTGTTTGTTCTCCCTTACTTGGTTCTCCAGTTTCTGTGCCCCAGGAAGAGCTGCAGGCACTTGACCAAGGCACCTGTGCAGAGCTGTCTGATGCCACTGGAGGTATCCCAGGGTACCTGTGATGTCCACACAGGGCTAGGAAGACCCATGGGAGACCTGCATCACTTAGGGTAGCAGTTGGGTGCTTGGTAGGACCCTGGGCATCTCCAGTGACACTAAGCATGTCTCTGTTAGCAAGTCAATTATTTAATGTCCTTCTAAATTGATTTTGATAGTGAGTTTTGTTGGGTTTACTTCTTTTCCGCTTATTTTTCAGGGTCAACTTAGGTCACTTGAGGGAGGAATGGGATGGGGAACAGCAAAGGCAGATGCAGATATGGTACAACCGTCATCCTCCTCCCTCATCCCTCCCCTGGTCTAACGTTGATCTCTAACCGTTGTGACAGCTTAATTCTTCGTGTCTACAATTGGCAGTTTTCTTCTGTCATTAATCATAACGACTCCTGGCTGCTGGCAGGAGCTGATAGATTGAGGCTGGAGTTTCCTAAGGAGCACCACAGGGGTCCCAATAGCTTTGAATTAGCAAAGATAGCAAAAATGCTTCTCTAGAGGACAGCCCAGGGAGGTGTGTGCAGATCAGTGAGGATGTTAGTGATGACCAGGATTAAATCTGCAGTAGCAAAGACTTTCTTTCCTGAGGAACTAACAAGTAACCACGAGTTCAACACAAGACTTAAACATGAACCATCCCCTGTCCCACTGCTCTTTCCCATTTTCTGCAGGGGGAACACGTGTGGTTGCTTGTAACCCAGAGCTCTGTTGCTGTGGGGATTATCGACTGCGAGGTGGACTGGAAAAAGCCCTAATCTCTTTCCTGCCAAACTTTGTGCTTATCTGCAACCAAAAAGGCCACGTTGGGTTTTTTGTTTCTGTTTTTTCTCTTCTCTTTGGGGACTTTGGTGATTTACGAGTTCGCAGAGTTACAGCTTTTTGCTTTCTTCATTTGCCACCTCCTTTGGCATGGAGTGTGAGCCCGCTGCTCTTAAAAGGAGGAAATCTTGCTTGAGGTCTCTGTAGTTTCAAGGTGTCTTTGGGTCTATCAAAATTATATAGAGGGGCTTTAGAATTATAGAATCACAGGTTGGTTTGAGTTTGAGGGGCCTTAAAGATCATCCAACCCATTGACATGGATCACCTTCCACTAGAGCAGGTTGCTCCAAGGCCCTGTGTCCAACCTGGCCTTGAACACTTACAGGGATGGGGCATTCACAACTTCTATACATTCACAACTTCTTCTTCAGATGTTCCCTAAAGTTCCAGGGGCCTTCTCCTTCCAGCTTCCATCTGGCTAAAGTAACAGTATAGGAAATAGAAAGAGGTTGGCTGTAGAAGAATATCAACAACTTCTCTTCTTTGGTGTCAGGAAATGAGGGACAAGGGAAACCTTGGCTTGCTTGAAATAAACTCATGGAAATGCTTGAGTCTTCATCCTTCAGCATGCACAGGGGTGAGAAGACAGGGCTGGGAATGGCTCCAGTCCACCGGAGAACAGAAATGGGCCCTTCCCATGCCTGTCCCACCATGACAACACCAGCACCTTCCTCCAACTATCCCTGCATAGGTTGTAGGAAGTGCCTGTGGAATGCCCATGGCATCCATGTCCTGTAGCTTCCTGAAACTGCCTCCTTGCTGCTATCTCCCCACTTCCATAATGCAAGTATCATGGTGGAGTTTGGCTGGAGGTTAACCCACCCCTGACAGCAATTCCCCAGACACCATACAGACGTGTACGGACAGCACGACACAAGACAGTGTTTGCCCTCATTGCTGGACCCTCACTGCCCTGATACCTTGCAAAATGCACTCGTTTTTCCTTCCTTTCTCATCTTCTGACATACAGCCTGTTAATAATCCTTATGGCCATTTTACAGGCACCTTCTTACTCCAGTGCTTGCATTCTTAGGGACTGAAAGCCTAAGAGCTTAAAACACTTCATGTTTTCTCCCCTTTATTAAAATAGGCTTGTCCTGGCTGTTTGTTGATCAAATACTGAACTTTGTCTTAGCCTATGTCTCTTGGAACATGCATGTTTGTTTAGTTTTTCTTCAATTTGAGTGAAGCATTGCCTTGCCCTGGTGAGGGTGACACTGTGATTGATTGTGCTAGGCACAAATGTGAACTGAGCTAATCTCAGCTGCTGGGAACTACATGCTGTAAGAAAGAACAAGAGGCTGAACGCATCTCACTCCTGCAGGCAGGCACCATAGGATGTGTCTTAGATGTACCTTTCATCACATAATAAAAAGGCATTCCAATGGGATGTGCTCCGCTCACTGCTGTGAGGTAACTACACATGGATGACACCTTTTGAACAGTGTCAGCCAATGTCATCCTCTTGTGCAAGGGGTTTATTGCTCTTGTGAGAGCACCTTCAAGGTGCTATGTGTGTAGATGTAGCATACATAGCGACCCCAAGGCTTTCAATTAGGCAGTATGTCAGAGGAAGCACAGAGGAAGGGAAATGGCTGGGGAAGGGTGGGCTGAATTTCTTTAGGTCATTGTTCAGAGCTGGTTGCCAGTGCTCTCTGGTCCTGCCCTCTGCTTTCTAAGGCATCACATCTCAGCAGTTGCTCTATACCTGACTGTCCCTTACACATCTTACAAGGACTGAATGCAGGAGAAAACCCCTGGTGAATCAGGAGCAACTCAGACCTTTCTGATCACAAGAAGCTGAGGGGAAGGCCTAATGCACAGGGCAGCTTGGTTTGAACTTGCTGATGTCTTGCCTAACTCAACTGTGCTCCTTCAAAGCACCTGACACTGCAGAGGTTTTGAGACATCTTCCATCAAGGCCGTCATGCTGCTTGACATCTCTCCATAAAGAACATCGACCTCTGAGCAAGCTTTAAGTTGTTTTGTCCCCTAAATCGAGAGAGTAGCACAAAGAGCTACTATGGAGGACTCCTGTGTCCCCTTTATCAGAGGACACTTCTGCATTGACCCTCAGAGCACTGAAAGAACTTTCCCATCATGACACTGTAGGCTGAAAGCCATCCTCAGTGGTGACTGAGTTTTGAAGAGACAGTGTAAAAAAGGGCAGAAGATGAAAGAAGATGTCTAGAAGCTGCTCTGTTGGGCGGATTCATGAATTACCCTCTAAATCCTTCATGCTGGCTATACAGTAACCTGTGACTTCTCTTCTTTTTCCCTATGACTCTAAATTTACCCCGTTGCTGCAGGGGTAGATCTATCCCAGCCTATCTCAAGTCAATGTGATGCAGCATCTATGAACACAGCTGGATCTCAAGTGAGCTTCATCAAAGAGAAACCACAAAGACTTTTGAAATGCTGGCTACGTCCAGAACACCTCGGGTATTTCCTCTGGTGCCCCTCCATCACTGCACACATTGTGGTTTTATATTGCACTGGGATTTTCCTTTTTTTCCCCAAGGAAAAATCATTATGGTCTTATTATAAACTGATTTTCTATAGGACCAATTGCAGTGCTACACAAAAACTAATACACATCTGCTGTTTGTTTGCAGAAGAGCTCATATAATATGACTAGTCATTTTCCAGCCTAAAAGGAGGCACCCATAGGGAGAAATTTACTTCCATAATGCTACAACAAAGGAAACGGCACTTATCTTGGGCAGATAGATGTCCTCCTGCATAGACAATGAGTAGGTAAGGTGAGAGCAAGGGTGTCATCTCTCTCTTTTGAGGGCATAGACTGGATCAAAGGAAATGTCAACCTGCTCTCCATCACTCAGCCTTCATTCCCATCCTGGAGATCTCTCCGCGTTGTGGGCTCCCCTGGTTTTAACTTGGTGGATCCCTGAGGATGGCATGTAGGAGAGACGTTCACTGTTATTCCTTCAGCCTACACAAACCATTCCTGGGGTTGCCTGATGCTAATCTGCTTTCATCATTTTGCCTCAGTGTGGTGCCAGGAGGAGATGACGAATCTCTCCGCAATAAACTGCCAATTCTTCTGTTGCATGTTTATCCGTCTGTGGCAGTTGCCTGATGATTTCTTTCTTATTTGGATGGAGCAGCACTACAATAAATCATCCTCTGTTATCTTGGGGTTTGCAGTGACTGGATGCACCCCTTTTCTTCCCCTCCTAGCCAACGAATTAAAACCACACCATCTCCTGATCCACATATTGCTCTATCAGAGAGAATGGGTTTTGCTCCAGCACTTAATTGCTTAACATGCTAAGGCTGGTGCCAGATTCACGCCTCTGGTACCCAGCCAATTGCTCATGCTCAAGCAAAGTGGGTGTCAATTGATGATATTCCTGACTAACTTGCTGGGACAATCTGCACATCTGGGGCACTGGGGAATCAGGCTTAAGGCTGCACAAATTCAGCCCCTCACTGTCAAATGACACAGACGGGGTGGTGACAGTTCACCAGATTGGGCTCTGGTCTATTGGCACATCTGCTGTGTACGGATGGTGGCAAGTGTGGGAGGATGCTGAATGGTTTGGTAGATGAAGGCTTGGTTCATGGCAAAACACCCTTTCTCTCTGGAGAGGTGAAGGAGGATTTCTTCCAGAGGGTAATCATATTCACAGAGCTTAAACACACCACTTCTTCAAACTCTTTAAAGGCACCCCGGGGAGAAATCTGGGCCCGGTCTTTAAGGAGAGGTCGCAGGAACAAGTTTATTTAATGCTATTCACTGATACTCCTTCTCTCTCCAGAGGTTGCCATTGCAAGGCTGGCATCCTCGCTCAGGGCTGAGAGCTTGGACACATCAGGGTTATAGTAGTGCTACAACCACCAAAAGAGACCACTCTGGTTCTTCCTGCCGATCTCTGCTCCGTGAAGGCAGGTCTTTTACCTCCACTGGGATGTGAACGCACAGATCAAGGGTCCAGGGATCAGCAGAAAAAGACACTAGCCAGTGCTGATATTTAACCCATGTGTGTAATTCAGCTCCTACAGAGAGATATTCTCTCCCCATCCAGCGGTGACTCCATCAAACAGCAGCTTATAAATCTGCTTCAACTTCTGGCTACCAAAATCAGCTTATAGGTTGCTCTAGGTACCAAAATCTGCTGTAGGTGTAAGAGCCAGAAGAATCTGGTTTTTGCCTGTTGGAGATGACTTGCTCAGGAATACAACATAACACACACCTCTTATTCAGCAATCATAACATTAATTATGTTTGTATTAGCCAAACACGTTCAGTGTTCACAATTGAGGTGTGGGAATACTGTTAAACCCAACCTTAACAATATTCCTATAGCTCCAGGCATCCTTGTTGGAAGACATGTAATGATATTTTTTATAATGGGGCTATATTTCATGGTCATAGAATGGTTTTTGTTGGAAGGGACCTTAAAGCTCATCCAGTTCCAACCCCGGTCACGGGCAGGGACACCTTCCACTAGAGCAGCTTGCTCCAAGCCCCTGTGTCCAACCTGGCCTTGAACACTGCCAGGGAGGGGGCAGCCACAGCTTCTCTGAGCACCCTGTGCCAGCAGCCAGCAGAGCAATATTACCTCCAAGGGACTTCAACCAAACTAAAGGTCTTTTTACCCTGGATCTGGGAGGTCAAAAGGGGATTTGTAGCATGGGAAGATGGAAGAGGCTGCCCTCGCGTGGTAGCTTTCCTTTCTAACATCAGGGAACATCGCTTTCTAACATCTGGCTTTCCCACGCTTAGGGGATTCCCAGGGAAAGATAAACTCTGGAGGGGTGTTCCCTGGGTCACATTTTCATTCAGACCAGAGGCACTGAAGATTGAAGAGAGGAGTGAAGGGATATCCTGTTCCTAAGCTTCACACAGTTGCTGTGTAGGAAATAAACACATCTCCAAGATAGTGTTAGTCACATAATAATAATAATAATAATAATAATAATAATAATAACAACAACAACAACAACAAACCCTTAAGGACATGCCTCCAAAAAACCAAACCACCAAAACATTGAAGAAGGTTCACAAAGCGAAGCCAGACTCCATCTCAGTGATGAGGTGAAACTTGTTCAGGTCACAAGTACCACCTTGTGTACCCAAAGATACCAAATCTTCCGTGCAACCTCTGCATTTGTTATTATCTTGCTATATCCTGGTGCACCAGGTATCCAGCCTGCCTCAGGTTTGTCAGAAGCTGTCATAGGAACTGTCAGTGCTCTGGTACCATTTTATCCTCTGTCCCTTGAATAAGGCTTCAGCTTTAGGACTTGCTTTAAGAAGTTACTATTTTTCCCTGCATCCCTAATAAAAGTTAAACAGCATTTCCCTCCATTCCCATAGTAGACACAACATGGAACATGCCTTTGTGAAGGCATTGCCTTCATCTGCCCTCTAATTCTGTCTGTCAGTGTCTGCGCTTTCTGTATTTGACCCCATCTGGGTGGGTGGTGAGGGAGGACTGCCCATGGTGCTGATGGAGCTGCTGGGGTCAGCTTCTCCCCACTTACATTGCTCAGAGCAAACATGGGAAAATGCTTCTGTAGAGACCTGGTTTGGAGAAAGCTCAGCTGTGATTCCTCCTCTGCAGAAGTCCAGAGAGGAGAAAGGGCTGAGGCTTGGCTTGGTCTCAAATGGACCATCCTGGTATCTGCAACATTGGCTCTCAGGCATCTTTATCTGCCTGCACTGCCTGATATTACCTCCTGGGAACATGACCAAGCAGTCTGGACAGCAGAAAAACCAGGCTGGATTCCCTCTCCACATCCACAATGACTCTCTTCCTAGTGACAGACATCTGAACACCGCAGGTACTGCTGGCAGTGTGGCTGAGAATCTCTGTCCCCACCATGAAGGTGCTCATGGCATTCCCAGGCAGTGCTTTGACAGCTTGCTTATCAAGGTGGAGCAGCTTCTGTCCCCCTCCTTAGCAGCAATCTCCTGCCACGCTCTCCCCAGGGACATCTACTTTACATTCCTTCCCTTCACCTCCAGCTGTGAGATCTGCAGAACAGCAGTTCATGACCACAGATGGTGCTGTCACAGGAGCTGTCAGCACCAGGGATGTGGTTGCAGGCAAACCGATGGCAGCTATTCCTGCCCACGACCCATAGCTCCTTTCATAATGATACTTTCTCCTCTCCACAGTGATAGTCTTAGACTGAAGTTGTAAGGGGGGATCTCAGCTATCTCTTACATAGAAACCTACCTGCTTTCCTTCGTAGAGATGCCTGGTGGGGGTTAGACAGGATGAACAAGCAACACAGATGAATGCATTGCTCGGACTTGGTTGTGCTCCCTAGGTTGCTGCTACCAGCTCAGTAGCAGGACCCTTCTGTGGCTGAGCTAGCTTAGGTCTACATAAGAGGTAAAAGCATCAGGAGAAGGCATCAGAGCCCTCAGACTTTCAGGAACAGACCCTTCTATTCTTCCTTCTCTGGGACAAGGAGGGCTGTGCCCTGCAGCCACTTCACTGGGACTGAAAAGCCTAAAGTGCAGGAGCGTTGCCCTTACATTGGTGCTTTTGCCATAGAGTCTCTTATTTAACCTCCAGCTTATATTTCGGAAGCAAGCAAGGCTCCTGTAGGTCCTGTGTTGTATCCACTAGGCCCAAGGAAATGTTTTGGATATGCTACAGCATCTCAAAGGGTACCAGAGAGTTGATTCAGTTGCTTAAACACTGCTTAAGCGCCTGTGGTCGAGATCCAGCTCACAGATGAAGATGCTCACGGTGTCTCCATGCTCACCACCAGGTGAGACTACATCCATGTAATCTCAGTATGATCTCCCATTACTGCCAGAGAAGATCCAACCAATGTAGGTGGTGGGAATGGGGAGGGCTGAGCACATCATTAACACCTACATTTGATCAGCTGATTCTCTCCTGACCCTGCAGTCACTGGTTTTCACAGGCTGTAATGGGAGCTCAGTTAATCAGCTCTTGTGGAGGTGCCTCTAAGTAGATACACACACTTATGCCTCTCTCTGTGAGCTTAACACACCCCCCCCCTTAAAGTCCAGTGAGACAAAGGTTATTCATGACTATTTGGTGTATTCAAGAGACTTGGCAGCATATTTGAAGAGCTTGAACACATGGCAGGGCCTGAAACATCTCCAGGTTATGTATGGGACAGACACATTAGTACAGACAGATGCTGAGTCTGCAGATCCTAGCGCCCCTGCTCTTGCCAGGTCCTTCCTGCTGGAATTCAGACTGCTTTTCCCACCACAATAGGGCAATGGGGAAACCCCCTGAGCAAGCCAGTGTGACTTTAAAGCTGCCCATGCTTTGACCTGAGACCTTGAGAACCACAGAGTCATTGAACAGTTTGGGTTGGAAGGGGCCTTAAAGCTCATCCAGTTCCAACCCCCTGCCATGGGAAGGGACACCCTCCAGTACACCAGGTTGCTCCAAGCCCTGTCCAACCTGGCCTTGAACACCGTCAGGGATAGGACATAGACAACTTCTCTCCTTTCAACCTGTATTGTTTTAGGAACACTGTATTTTACACGTCCCAAATTCTAGGAGCCCTTACCAAGCAGTGGCTTCAGCCCCACCGGGGTGTATTGTGACTGTCTTCTGAGCTGGTACAACCTGAGGCATGCATAGGAACACCCACAGCAGCACATCTGAAGGTCTGATGGGAACTGGTCATGACCCAGACCACCAGGAGCAGCAGCCAGGGGCTGTAACTGTGAATAACCATTTGTTGTTCATCTCCATATCCCAAAGGTCTTTCCTGCAACCGCTCCCAGGCAGACACGGAGACTTGTGCTGCGCTTTCCCAGCAACATGGAGGGGTCTGGTCTCACTGGTTACCCAGGTATAGAATCACAGAATCACAGAATGATTTGGGTTGGAAAGGACCTTAAGATCACTTAGTTCCCACCCCCTGCCATGGGCAGGGACACCTCACACTAAACCATATCACCCAAGGCTCTGTCCAACCTGGCCTTGGACACCACCAGGGATGGGGCATTCACAACTTCCCTGAGCAATGGGAAGCATAATAATGTCTTCATTTCATAGGTAAGGGAAACTGAGGCATGGGAGAAAGGTTTGGCCCAAGAGCTGGGAGTAAAACAAATGAACCCTGAGGTGCTTGTTTGATGATGTTGCATTTACTGATATCGATTTTTGACTTTATTGAGTTGCTGGGTTCCTTTCACTAGAGCACCTATGCAAAGATTTACTGGGAAAACTGAAGTTCTCAAGTTTTCCAAACAACCCAGCATGGCAGAAACCATGTGAAAGACACTTCCTTTTTCCTGGAGAACTGCTCCAAAAAGCCTACTTTTAAGACACTTTTTAATCATTTATATAATAATGATTTATATGTGGACCTACAATCAGACTTGGGGTACCCCATGTCCTCTCAGTTTCAAGTCACCATAATGACATTGAATAAGGATGTTGCTGTAAATATATTAATGTCTGAATAATACTGCAATGCTGATGCAACCAAACTCATTAAACACGTTTTGCGGAAGGATTTTTCCCCATCCACTTGTCCATGAGTTGATCCCACACAGTTTAGTGCCCCATGTTCTGGGAGCCCACACTATACACTGCTCTTGTCAAGGGTACATCGCTCTTTTCCCTCTGGTCACCATCAGAGTTTTACAGCTCAGACCTTGGTTTAACAAGTTCTTTCCACACTTCCAATGCTTTCCTTGCTAACTGTAAAATCTTAATTGAAAGTTAATACAGATCATCACGAAGAGCCCCTCACTGAGCCCCAGCTCAGCCTTTCTCCAGTCTCATGTCCCCAGCAGTATCCATGTCTCCATTAATCGAGGTTAGAGAGGGCGGCATTAAATGGTCTTTGGGTGTTGCTGAGGGGAATTCTCCTCTTCTATTCAAACCGACTTTGGCACTCGGTGCGATTTAGGAAACTCTTTGCATTGCGATGTGCAGCCAGCTGAGGGCAGGAGAAGCCCATGCATTAGGTGAATGTGTGTGCATGACTGTGACTGCGAAAGAGGGGGAGAAGAGGGAAGGAAGAAAACAGCGCTGCCCTGAGCATGTTTCCTGCAGCAATTCCTCCTGTTTCAAAGGATTGAACTCCACGGCTGAGTCTGGTCCCAAAAGAAGGACTAGAGGGAGGCTGGGATAGGAGGTGGTGACGTTGAACACCCCAGAGCTAGAACTATAGAAGAGAAGGGGTGCTGATGTTATGCACTATACCAGTCCCAAGCATGAAGAGGAGTCCACACAGACCTCAATAGTCAGCTTCCAAAGACCCTGGGATGGAATGACCCTGCTCATGGACTCAGGCAGGTGAGGGACCACTGCAGTGCAGCAACCGGTGGATAATGAGCTCCCTTCAGGCAGGCAGACGGGAGATGACATCCTTGCACTTCCTATTCTGATGGAGGGATGCTGTCCAGGCAACAAGGAAGGTTTCTGTGATGGGCAATAACTGTCATTAAGCTGTTCCTGCTGACAGTGCCTATGACCACTCACCACATACACCACAATTTTTCACATGACTTCCTGGGTGTGCTGGGTACTTCAAATCCCCTTTGCAGTAGGGCTGAGATCAGGGCTGGTGAGCAGCACCAGTTTCCTCCAGACCCAGCTTCGCGTCCAGCCCTTCCTTGACAGTTAATAGGTCTCATGCTGAGCTTGTTTGCTGCAGCCTGAGGTCTGCTCTCTGAGTCCGTCCTGCCCATCCAAAGCTCTTAATGACTTTTTGTCATTTGAAGATTTGAAGATACATTACCTGACACCACTATGCCATGGCCACCCTTGCATCACACATTGCCAAACCATAGATCACTCAGTTTCTCCTTTGTCAGTCCAGGACACAGTCTCCATAGGGTGACAAGGGACAGTGTCATACCGGGACATCTTTTTCTAATGATGTCTTCAGACCTTCCTGCTCTGGTGAGTGTGTGGAAAACCCAAACATTAGGAGAAAGTGGGAATGCTGCAGAGAGTGGGATGATCTGAGTGCATCTCAGGCAGGCTGCTTGCACACTGGTGATAACTGGGTTTACTCTGATCATAGAATCATAGAATAATAGAATGGGTTGGGTTGGAAGGGACCTTATAGCTCACCCAATTGCAACCCCCTGCCATGGCAGGGACACCTTCCACTAGAGCAGGTTGCCCCAAGCCCTCTGTCCAACCTGGCCTTGAACACTGCCAGAGATGGGGCAGCCACAGCTTCTCTGGGCACCCTGTGCCAGCACCTGAGCACCCTCAGATAGGAAGAACTTTTTCCTTATATCTAATCTAAATTTCCCCTCTGTCAGTTTAAAAGATCATCCCAGCTTTGCACAGTTCCAAACTAACCTCTGATGCATCTGTTGACAGTGTGTCTCTGAACCCTTGCCTTTAGTACCTGCAGTATCTCATGGTCCAGTCAGCCCTATCACTTAGACTCCTATTTTCACTATAAACTTCTTTTTGCTCCCTTCTGCATACTTTTTATTATTATTTATTATCGTGCCTTGTGTCAAAGTTAGGCAGGAGCCTTCATGGCTTTCATTTTCTGTTTAACGTGTCTCTAAGCACAGACACGGTGTTCTGAGATGCAGTTACTGCGTTTCCCCTCGGGAGTACTTAATATTGCTTCATTCCAGTTGGTTTTCTTCCTGTAAAATAAGTATTACTGCTCATGTAAGAAAACCAAAGTGCCTTGGGGTGGCTGAAATGACTTTTCTCCCTCCAGACCATTCGCATGGTTCATATAGCTTCTGCAAACATTTTGCCTGCCTCTTCAGGTTGGATTGATGGATACAGCTATGTCATAAACTCATAAACGGGACAGAGAAGTGGTGGGGCTTCAGCATTCCTTTCCCTTCCCAACATGATGTACAAGAAAGGTGCTTTACATTTGCTTCTGTGCCCTTAATTTTAAGCCTGACTTTTAAAGGGTTTTGGTGGGGTTTTATGAGTATCTTAGACTATGTTTTGCCTTCAGAATTGGTTCGCAAGTCTCATTTTCTTTGAGATTTCTCAAAGCATGTTTGCAGGAGCCTTATAGCTGCTTTTCGTGAGTATTTTCACCTGAGCAGGAAGCAACAGCATTTTATATCTCTGACAAAACATATTCCTTCTCCAAAATCCTATGCTGTGCCTTGTCCTAATTAAGAAATCAACCTAAATGAAAGGGGTTGAGTTTGCCCCCAAAGCTCTATCTGCAACAATTTTTCACCATTCTTCTTATGTACTCTTGCAAAAGCACATTGTCTTGGAAAGATCATCTTTTGAATGCTTCATGCAACATTCCTATTGTCTAATTTTACCCACCTACAAGTTAAGCAGCTATATTTTAACCAACTACGAAGTAGAATCAGAGGAGTGAATTGAATTGTGGGTTGATCGGTGCAGAGAAGCCCTCCTATTACATGCAAGGGCTGGAGTGATGTTTGTTATTGGCTAGAAAAAACAGTTGTGATACCTATATAACTGTATAACTATATTCTTATGAGAATATAAATATATTCTTATAGAAATATAAGATACATATATATGACAGTTATGAATGAAGAATTGATTTTGGGTTTGAACCAAATACAAAGGCAAACTGCAAGACTAATGTAACCAGAGCAATGCAATAGCATGTGCTTGAAATAATCTGTGTGGTCAAAACCAGCATAATGTTTTAATGCCTGAGCTAGAAGTGTTAAGAAATTGCTATGAGAAAATAAGACAAAGAAGAATGTTTAAGAAGAGGTGGCTTTTGGGAGATTTCTGGGCAACGTTTCTGGATGCCCTGAGGATCTCAATGGGAAAAACCCCCACATATCCTAACCCTTGACTTCAACAGAGGCAATCTCATGGTTTTCTGTGGTGAATTGTAGCAAGAATGGCCCAAGCTACAGCTAGAACAAGATGGGCTCATCAGATCTTTTTAATGCTTCCCTGCATCTGGTGGACAGTATCCCACCCAATGGCCTAGCTGCTGAACACCGGACTACTGAGCTTTTCTCAGTAGTCCGGCTTGGAAATCTCCACACATTCTGCAACAGGTATTCACTTCCCCCAAATCTCTGTTTTTGCCAAGACCCGGTGTTTCAGGGTATTTTTCATAGTGAGGGTGCTAAACTTCTGGCACAGGTACCCCAGAGAGGTGGTGAATGCACCATCCCTGAAGACATTCAAGGCCAGGCTGGATGTGGTTCTGAACAGCCTGATCTAGTTGAAGATGTCCTGCTTATTGCAGGGGGTTGGACAGGATGACCCTTGAATGTTCCTTCTAACCCAAACCATTCTATGACTCTATGTCCCACCAGGCTTCTGGAAGCTCTGGGGGTCAAATGATCTCGGTCTCATCCCATCTCACAATGCCTAATGGGCGACTGTGGTGGCAGAATTTCCCATGTAAAACATCCCTGCACAACCCAAGTGATGCTGCATCCTGGCGACAGAGCAGCTCAGCACAGTCAAGTGTGCAGACCCATCTCCTTGAAACCCCTCTGCCAGCCGGCACCTAGGGATAGCTCTCCTAAGGAATACCATTTGCAGGTACAACACACTGCAGCAAGTAGCACTTGTAACACAAACCCAAATACCTATGAAAAGCAGCCAAACCACAGCCCCAGAGCTGCTTGCCACCCCTTCAAGCATGACTTACACCCAGCCTGTGTCCCTGGTGGTACACAGGCAGGGAGAAGGACATCTGCATAATCTGAATATGCTTGATTAGTTAAATCACCTCTAGCAAATAATTTGCTTTCTCTGTTAGCACAACACAGCTAACTAACACAGTCTGTTAGTGATAGAAGACTGGTCCCCAGTGCTGGAAATCCTGTGCTTCATTAAAGAATTTAGTCTAATCACTGCAGAATGGGTTAAAAAGCCACTGCATTCCTCTCTTAGAGTTCTTTTGAGGATGCAGGGTAGGGATTTCTTAGAGCAGAGAGCTCAGTCATTCAGCAAGGAAAAGGGTAATAAGATCCCTGCAGCTGGCATCCACAGCAAAGAGAAACACATGTAAGTGTTTAAAACTGGGGCCATTACTCTTTCAAACCATTTACCAATGGAGGGGAGAAGAGAAAGGCAAGAATAGGGACCAGGTGAATTCTCCTTCTGGCAAAGAAAGCCTGGATATCTTTTTTGCACAGATCCTCTTGTCCCAACCCAGGCTCTGGGCTTATCACAGGGATGCTCAAGGCAAAGCCATCGGGACATGCAATGCGGGAGGTCAGAGAGCATGGTTTGACTATGGGTACGGGTGTGAGCCTGCAGGCAAAGGGCAAACTGCTCAGATTAGAAGTGAAAGAGGAGGGTTTTTTTCTTTTTTCTTTTTGGATTCACTTTCAAAAATTGAATTAAAAAGAAAAAAAATAGAAGAACAAAAGAACGAGGGAAGAATGCCCGAAATACAACAAACACAAGAGCACAAGTCTGCCTCCGTTTAGGGCCTGGCTGGAGATGAAACCCAAATGTTTCTGAATTAGAATAAGCCCCGCAAAGTGAAGGACATTGTGTTTTGATGGGTTTCATTTTATCCTTTGATAATTTTTCATTTGTATCCAGCAATGACATTTCATTCGGGGCTCTGCCTCACTGCACATTTTATTCTGGAGCTTGATTTCACGCTATTGCTGCATACATCAGTGGCTCCAGAGATTCGGTAACTCGGTCCCGCTCCTTAGCAAATAGACACGTCTGTGGTGTGCTTTGCTGTAGATACTTTCACAAGCCATTTCCCCATTGTGCAGGCTCGTAAGTATTCCTCCAGCATGTTTTTTTCTTCCATAGGAAAAAACAACAGCAGCGAAACTGAGAGTCAGAAACAAGTAAGCATTTGTCAATGGCATCTTTAGACAATTAAAAATCCTTGCTTCTCTGCTTGTTTTCTCTATCCTGAAGAAGAATAGAGAAAACTGAAGATGATGTACAAGGAAATGTACTTGCTGCTCATCTGACTTAATTAAAATCCAGGAACTTGGGGAAAATTGCAGAAGTGCTTCATCACTGTTGGTTTCAAACAAACCGAAACAACTGATACTGATATCAGCTGGGAACATCAGGGGTATAGTGCGTCTTGGCCTTGAGCAGAGGGAACAGTTTAAGTGATCTTGCCAAATCCCTTTAGGCTCTGCTGTTTGCTGATCCTATTTGTTGCGGATTTGGAGAGGGGGTGAAGCTGTCTCAAACCATGAGTGAAGTGTCCTGTGTCTCAGTTAATGCACCAGAAAAAAGAAGATGCAGCCCTCCAGTATCTGAAGGAGGCTACAAGGATGCTGGAGAGGGACTCTTCATCAGGGACCGTAGTGATAGAACAGGGAGATGGGTTCAAACTGAAACAGGGGAAGCTCAGTTTAGGCATAAGGCATAAGTTCTTCCCTGTGAGGGTGCTGAGGCACTGGCACAGGGTGCCCAGAGAAGCTGTGGCTGCCCCATCCCTGGCAGTGTTCAAGGCCAAGTGGACAGGGCTTGAGCAACCTGCTGTAGTGGAAGATGACCCTGCCCATGGTAGGGAGTTGAAACTGAATGAGCTTAAGGTCCTTTCCAACACAAACTATTCTATGATTCTATGATTCATGACACAAGGAATTAGTCAGGGTTCAAAACCCCATGTCCTCTTTCCAAGAGGAGATGCTGAAAAGGGTGTGTTTGATGCACAGCAGTCACTGAACAGTGAATGTACACAAGAAGGGGTAAAGGTTTGCAGAAGACTTTTTTGTCTTTGCAGCTTTAACTTTCTGCAGGGGACCAGCAACTCTCTTAAGTTATTATCAGGATCCCATTCAGAGGAAGCTATTTCTTCAACTTCTCTGTCCTGGAGATCAACTTCTATGGTACAGAGAACTTCTGAGATTGTAAATCCAGCAGCAACCTCCATGGCCCAGCCTTAGGGTTGTGCTGTCCTGAGGCTCAGCATGCTGCCTCACCTCTGGAAACACCACTTTTGAGGGATGCAGTGGGTTGTGAAGCACTTTCTTTGGGGATAATCCTCTACACAGTGGGGTATCTGCTGTATCGCAACATTCAGAGCCAAGAAGGGGAGAAAATGTTAGTGGGAGAGGAGCAAAGCAGATACATAACACATGGGAAAGAGCTGTCCCTCCCCAGTAATGCAAATGTTCCCTTCAGCGTGTCCCATAGTGTTTGGCCTCCCTGAAGCTGAAAATATCTCCAGGAACAGCTGCTTCCAGCATTTCCCTTTGAAAACAGTCATGTATCCAAGAGGCTTCTAGGGAGTTTTTCCCAGACACCTAATATTTTTGCTCCACAATGTTGCCCGTTAACCTGTTAACCCCTTTCATGTTTTACGAATCATCCCACTTCCTCCATCTCAGGCTGCCATTGAGATCTTCCCTTAGTCATCTCCATTTGACCAAAGCACATTGCTTGGTTCTGCAGGGATGCACAGCTGGCTTGAACCCAGATTTGTAGCTTCAGATTCTTTCCCTTTTCTGCTAAAAACTGACCCAAACCAATTTTCTTGAGCTCAGGATTTCTGTTTCCAACCTGAAGAAAAGATTCTGTGCTCTAAGCATGTTCCTTCTTTAGATACCATTATTGTGCTCTTTCAGAAAAGAGCCCTTCATATAAATCATAGAATCAGAGAATGGTTTGGGTTGGAAAGGACCTCAAGATCATCCAGTTCCAATCCCCTACCATGGACAGGGGCACCTTCCACTAGAGCAGGTTGCTCCAAGTCCCTGTGTCCAACCTGGCCTTGAACACTGTCAGGGGTGGAGCATTCATCACTTCTCTGGGCACCCTGTGCCAGTGCCTCACCACCCTCAAAGTAAAGAACTTCTTCCTTATGTCCAAACTGAACTTCCCCTGCTTCAGTTTGAACTCATCACCCCTTGTCCTACCACTACAGTCCCTCATGAAGAGTCCCTCCCCAGCACCCTTGTAGCCCCCTTCAGATGCTGGAAGCTGCTCTGAGGTCTCCACGCAGCTTCTCCTCTCCAGGCTGAACAGCCCCAATGTTCTCAGCCTGTCTCCATACAGGAGGTGCTCCAGTCCCTGATCATCCTCATGGCCTCCTCTGGACTTGCTCCAGCAGTTCCACGTCTTTTTTATGTTGAGGACACCAGAACTGCACACAGTGCTGCAAGTGGGGTCTCACAAGAGTACAAGAGAGGGTCAGGATCACCTCCTTTGACCTCCTTCAACCATCCTGGTTACAAGCAATGTGATCACAGTTGCAAATAGCTAATGCCAGAAAGTGAAATTTCTTTTGGCTGAAATGACAAAGGATGGGGCTTGTGGGCCAGGAAGTGGTGTGTTATGCTGTTGTAGTTCAGCATACGCTGTTTATTGTGGCTGTGATTTACAGCCTGCTAATGGGTGTAGTGTGGGTACTCGGTGTTGTACTCTATCAAGAAAGGCAATCTGTGTCCTAAAGAAATGACCATCTAAATAGAGAAGCCAGTCTGGAAAGAGGGAAATAATTTACCCTTTCTGTTAAAATCAACCCCTTGAGTTCTGCAATTAATAGACACAAAATAGGCTGTGAACCTGTAGCCAAGCAGGGGTCTGAACCCAGGTCCCACCCCTGTGCTGCAATCACAAAGCTTTCCTTCCTCTATTATCGGTGCACTAGGAAAAGGTCTTTGTGACCTAGAATGATCTTTAAATGACTCACTTTTCAATCTTTCAGCATCCCCTTTGAGGGGAGGAGGGATGTGAAGAAAGGCAGAGCTTTGGTTATTGTTGTTTTCCATCTTTTTAATTTGCAGCTACATTGCTTGTTAGTCTAAAAGCAAATTGAGACAAGGCTGAAGTAACCATCTCAGCAATAAAAGCTCTCTGCTGAGACAGAGCAAACACTCTATGAAAGTGCAAGCAAGGGTGGAAAATTGGCTGCTCGAGCTAAACAACTGCTCAGGTTGACTTTCAAAGGCAGTCAAGTCTCATGCCCTCAGTGGGGCACACACACACAGAGCCATGCCCCCTACGACCCCCTTCCTACACACATTTAGAGCCTTTTTCCTGCTCTAAAGGAACCTCACGTTGGACACAGCACGGGGACCAGACCCATGCTGTACTAGCAGCAGTGTTTTGCCAGGTCTTTTGTCTAGGAGGGGAGAAGGATGCTGATCAAAGAATCCCTAATGCTACCATGCAGGGGATTTCCTTTTCATGGGGCCTGAGGGATATGATCCTGGGTCACCTTGGTGGGGAACCCCTTCATGGGAGTGAACCTGTAGTCTCACATGTGGGAGGGAAGAAAATGGGGGGGTGAGGCACTGGCACAGGGTGCCCCGAGAAGCAGTGGCTGCCCCATCCCTGGCAGTGTTCAAGGCCAGGTTGGACACAGGGACTTGGAACAACGTGCTCCAGTGGAAGGTGTCCCTGCCCATGGCTGGGTGAGCTTTAAGGTCCCTTCCAACACAGAGCACTCCATGACTGTGATTCTATGACTTTAGTGAAAACAGCCCCTCTGCAGGAGTTACAGATAAAGGAGAGGAAGAGCTCAGCATCCCCTCTTCTGGGACCCAACAAACTATCAGAGGTTAATAACTAACCTTTAATACATGAATGTTGAAATTTCCACCCTTTCACCATAGCCACGAGAGCCAAAAACTTGGAGATAAATACAGAAAATCTGAAAGTCTGAAATTATCCACATAACTCCAGAAGTGGAGGCTTTGAGAAAGCCACAAGAGTCATCATCCACCAGAACTGGGAACATTGCCTTTAAGCTCAAGCGTCTTAGGAAATATAACCCCAGAGGTGATGCTGTGGTAGGAACTGAAGTGGTGTTTTATTTGGAGCTCTCCATAGAGAAATAGTGAATACTCAAGTGAAAGGGTGAAAGGAAGAGCCCAGGAAACCTTTCACAGCTCAGCCAGAAGTGCTTGCTTCCCTGCAGGGCCGCAGGATGGAACCAGACCCACTTCAGTGCTGATGTCAGGATCTGCTCTTGGGTTAGAGGCTTTTGTTCAGCGCTATCTCCTGAACATAGGCTGCATGTCATTAAAATATGTGAGCTTTTCCAGACTTATCTGTATTGAACCTCTCAAGGCTCCCTCACTAAACCCCTTCTGTCTAACGAAGTAATTGGATTAATAGGCAAAAAGCAAATCAGTGTGCTTAATTGATGTTCCCAGGTAAATCAGCACAGGTAGTACTCATGTTTAAGGGCTGCTTCTGAAGGGAAAGCAGAACTGAATGAAATCCTTTTCTCAGCTTTCTTACAATGCCCGAGACTGATGTGCAAGGTTGTGATTTTCTCTTCTTTTTTGCCTTTTGCACTAGGAATCATCTGGATCTCTCCTGTCCTGTTTGTATGTATCCCATAATCCTGAGAGATACCACGGGTGAGTGGAAAGCTGATGGAGCTGCAATATTGAACACTGAGAAGTATGAAGAGACTAATATTTAGGGATGGAGGATTTTTTCTTATCCTTGGTTTAATTTGTACTCTTCATTTACCTGCATGTAACTGAAATGCCTGTTAAATGGTTGGGAGGAGAAGCACTTCTGCTACAAATCCAGCACGCTGGCTCTTTGAGTGAAGGGCTATGCAGGTATCAAGGGCTTCTGCCTTTGGCCTTCCAGAGGAGGGCAGACCTTCATTACATCCTGCTCTTCCTCAGGATTAAACAAGCAAGGGAAATAAATCACAGATATGAAAAGAATACTGTTAAAGGGAGAAACAAATACTGAAGACTTTTCTGATTTCCTTTCCAGCTCACTGTTACAGGCATAACACAATGAAGGTCTTTTAAATCAGGGGGCTTCGTGATGCATTGTGTCTTCAGTGGCTCTGGGTTGCACCATGGTAGCTGGACCTCTGTGCTCCATCATAGACACTCAGAGGGAAGGATAATGATGAACAGAAGACAGTGAAGAAGAGAACCAAGATATGGGAGTAGCCTGGATGAACTGGTTTATAGACTGACATCAGAGAGAGCTAAGCAGGGCAGAGCAAGGCTATCTATTCCTTACAGGGATTTTCCCCATCCCGAGAACAGGCAAAGACTATTTGTAATGGGATACGAGGGGTTTCCACAGGGTTGTGCGACAGCCTACACTGTTTCTTGGGGTATTTTAAACATTATGAAGAATGGCTGAGGGACCTGGGGGGTTCAGATGGAGAAGAGAAGGCTCAGGGGGGACCTGATCGCTCTCTACAACTGCCTGAGAGGAGGATGGAGCCAGGAGGGGGCTGGGCTCTGCTCCCAAGGAACAAGGGATGAGACAAGAGGAAATGGCCTCAAGCTGCACCAGGGCAGGTTTAGGTGGAGCTGAGGAACAATTCCTTCCCCAAAGGGTGCTCAGGCATTGGAACAGGTGCCAGGGCAGTGCTGGAGTCACCGTCCCTGCAGTGTTCACACACCGTGGAGATGATGCCTCAGTGCCATGGGTTAGTGGTGGCCTTGGCAGTGCTGGGGAACGGTTGGACTGGATGAGCTTAAAGGTCTTTTCCAACCTGGCTGATTCTATCATTCTATGATTCCACTATTCTAAGTCAGGGTGGCTCAGAGCCTGTGCTAGGGAGAGCACAGACAAAACTGACTGACGGACCTTTTTGTCTTTGGATCTTGAGTGTCTTCTTGCAGCCCCTTACGTACTTCTGCAAGACCCCATGAATGCAGAGCTGTCCCCGTGCCTGCTCTGGGGATCATTTAGCGCCTCCGCAGCGGCGCCTCGGTGTCTCTGCTCCCTGCACGCAGCCTCTGCCTTTGGGCTCACGGTGGCAGCATCGTGCTGCAGCAGAGCGCAGTCGGAACCCGCGCGGTAGCTTCCCCCACCCGGCCTCTTCCCGAATGATCCTGACCCTTCCCTGGGGCACATCGAGCGGCATCGCAACTGAACCTGTCCCAGGGACTGCACTACAGGGCTGGGGTACAGAGAAAGCCCGCACTGGACAGAAGATGGGACCTTGCCTCCTTGCTTCAAGTGGGGGAGCTTTTTGCATCGGTCTTCTCCCATCTCTCAGGATGTATCCAAAGGGTTCCTGTAGCTTGGCCTCTTATTTTCCCAGCTCCTGAACTTAAGGTAGTGGGTAACTTTGTGTGGAGCCATGGTGAAATGCCCCATTTAGGAGGTCCACAACGAAGGGATGTGGATGCCTGGCACCAAAACCCTGTTTCACCTGCACTTTTGCATAGGCAAGAAGAAAGGGTACTTGCTTGGAGGAGAAAACAGCAACACCTTCTATCTTTGGTCTAACTTCAATGTATCTCACTGTTGAACACAGGTTCCTGAAGGTTTATGCTCTGTAGTGCCCATGTGTAGCAGGTCTGTTTCAGCAGCAGGACTGGGACAGACCCCATAGAGCACCTTCTCCCACCATCCTACTGCATGTATCTTCTGGCTAGCGCAATGGTGGGACCCGAACTTGCTTTGGGAAGAGGACAAGGATGCTGGGGGCACAGGAGGGTTGGTTTCTGGCCTTGCCTTTACCATTGCCTTCTCACCTGCCCGTTCATGTGCTGTAAAGCTTTCTCCAGTGTTTTCTGTGAAAGCTGTGGGCAAAATTGGAGAGGTGGGTCCGGAGTTTGGGAAGCATTTTGCACAAGGTAGGAGGGGTTACGTGGGGACTCCAGGCAGCCCTGGAACAGAACTGCATTAAATCAAAACCATATGTCTACAGATTTACTTCCCTCTGATCTGGTGTGGATGTTTGCCTGGCCCTGTGCACAACCAGTTCAAGACATTAATCTGTTAGAAAGCCTGTTTTTCTCTTGGTTGGATTTATTCTATTCCTCTTTAGAGAGCTGAGCTGGCACACTGAGGTGTTGTGCAAGAGCCAGAGTGACACCAAGGACATGCTGTGAGTGAGGAAAGGGGCAAGGCCACAAAGTTTGTAGACCAGCTCTGCTGGTTTTGTGAATGGCACTTTCACAGGGCCAGGATGCTGCTGCCTCCAAGGGTTTGCTCGTCTCTGGATGCTCAAATGCAAAGACAACCCCACAAGAGCATCACATGTAAGCTGAGTTGGTTAATGTAAACCCTTCCAAATAACAGTGTCACAAACCATGGGTGACTGACCCCCCATGCATCAGACCTCTCTCCCAAAGACATGCAGAGGCTTCTTGACTCCTCTACTTGAAGGAGCCTTAAATCACAGCCAGCAGTCGTCAGAAATTGCCCATTGATTTCATGCAGCTTTCCAATGTGGCAAGTGGCACCGAGTTGATGCTGCAGATCCATAATTAATGCTTTGTGATCCCAGATCTGAAGGCCCTTTCACAGGCAGAGGGACTGTTAAACTGCCCTGAAGATGAGGGATAAAGTTGCAGAAGGGATTAACAGCCAAGGCAGTAAATGAGCTTGGAAAAACACAGGCATAGGAGATGAAAAAACATAATCTGAGCTGTGAGTGAAAAACATTCATTTATGAAGGCTTTTTCTTTTGCAGAAGGCGGGTGCTTCTGAAGCCATCTCAAGGGCTGATATTCTTGCTGCTTGTTTGCCTGTGAAAGCTTGAGTCAGACAGTTTGGAGCACAAACTTCCCAAGACTTGCTTTGGGCAGATCAAGCTGGAAGAAGGTCTGGGACTAACACTCTCTATCCGGACAGCAGAGCAGTGACACTGGTCTCCAGTGAAGGATGAAGGGTCTAGTGCAGAGCCTGGAGCACAGTGTGATGGGGAATGGCTGAGGGACCTGGGGGGTTCAGATGGAGAAGAGAAGGCTCAGGGGGGACCTGATCACTCCCTACAACTGCCTGAGAGGAGGATGGAGCCAGGAGGCGGCTGGGCTCTGCTCCCAAGGAACAAGGGATGGGACAAGAGGAAACAGCCTCAAGCTGCACCAGGGCAGGTTTAGATGGAGCTGAGGAACAATTCCTTCCCCAAAGGGTGCTCAGGCATTGGAAGAGGTGCCCAGGGCAGTGCTGGAATCAGCGTCCCTGCAGTGTTCACACACAGTGTAGACAAGGCCCTCAGTGCAATGGGTAAGTGGTGGCCTTGGCAGTGCTGGGGAACGGTTGGACTGGATGAGCTTAAAGGGCTTTTCCAGCCCAATTGATTCTGTGATTCTAGGAATATGCTGCAGTGGGAACCTGCTCTGTGGTGTTGGCACCCACTGTGAGCCTACCCATGCTAAACGGGCAGATGCGTCATTTTAGATGTCCACTCCTTACCAAGATGGACGAAGCTTGGTAGTGTGAAGCCTTTTCAGACCTGGTGATGGATATTCACTGGGACTTGAGCAGAAAATACAGACACACACATATATATATATAGTTGTAGTATCATAGTATCATAGAATCACAGAATGGTTTGGGTTGGAAGGGACCTTCAAAGCTCATCTAGTTCCAACCCCCTGCAATGAGCAGGTACATCTTCAGCTATATCAGGTGCTCACATCCAGTCTGGCCGTCTCCATGTACGAAGAAATATATAAATATATGTGCACACATATACATACATTTATACATATATATATGTAATCATAGAAAAGTTAGAGTTGGACAGGACATTAAGATCATCTTGTTCCAACCCTCCTGCCATGGACAGGGATGACTGTGTCACCCAAGACTCTTTACAATATATATATCATTTTATACAGGCAAGAATACCAACATTCTCATATGTGCTAGGATAAAAAGCCCCATTAAATGCAGTGAGAGCCAGGGAAGAGGTCTCAAGGACAGATGCAATATCCCACTTAGGGATATCGGCTGTCTACACACCTTGAAATAAAGCGGGATTTGTATCAGCTGGAACCTATAGGTAGATAAAGAGCCCACTTCAACAGGAAAAAGAAACCATTATCCATTGCACAGTTAGCTTATGAGAATGAAAAAAGAGCATTTGGAGAAAATATCTGCCCATTAAATATGAAGTTAAGAGCTTGGCTTAGGTACAGAAGGGGAAAAAAAGCCTTTTGATTAACCGGTAAAGCCAGTGGTGATGTTGAGATTATTCAGGGCTTATTGCTTTTATGAAGAGAAAAAAAGGAAAGAAAAAAGTGGAAACAAAAGAGGGAAAGGGAGAAAATGAAAGAAAAGACAGCCTGTTTTACATTTTTGGAGACATCAGTAGATTGCTCTTGCCAGGGTAATAAACAGTAGCTTTGATGCATCATGCAAGGCTGGTTACGAAGATGAAATATGTTATCTCTTTGGGTTTAAAAATGGTTAGAGGCATCTTAGGTGACAGTACAACCTTCTGATGCCTCCATGGATGGAAGATTGACTGCAATGGCCTTGCTTGTGGTTACTTAATCTCAGTGTGATTCTTCTTGATGGAGCAATGGGAGGCCTTCAGTTTATGACATTTAGATGGACCCTTTAGAAAGAATCAAGAGGAGAGTGATCTCCATGAAGAGAAGTGGAAGAAGTAGGAATGTTTTTTCCACTGAGGGGGCGAATTTCCATATGTAGAAGGCTAGCAGAGGGGAAAGGAATACGCTTTTCTCCATAGTGTGAGACATTAAGCTCTAATATGAAATCGAGGGAGGTTCAAATAAAGAACTGAGAGACATTTCCTAATGGGCTAGATGGTGTGTGGGAGGGACAGAAGGAGACTCACAGCAGGTTAGATGCACATTGATCTGGAACAGTCCAGGCAGGGTTGAGGCTTGGCACTGCACAGTAACATGTCAAGATTCCTCTAAGACTTAATTATCAAAATCAAAGCTGTAGATCGCATAAGAATTGGGGAATCATAAATGTAAATGGACAAACGAATAGGATACAACACTGCAGAGTATCCTGCTTGTGCCCCTCTTATAGCTGGTCACTAAAGAAAAGTCACAGCTTCCTGGAAAGTGGACATAGGTGATAAATAAGGGAAATAACTCTAAAGATTCCTTTTGAGACTGTTGGAATAATCTGCAATTGGAGTCACTGGATGCCTCATCCCAAAGGGACTTTGGGATTGTCACCTAGTCAAAAATGGATGTAAAAGGAAGTTCTGGAGTGATCAACATAGTTTATGGAAATAGCACTGACTCTGATTTCCTGCTATGGGTAATACAGGAACTCAGAGTGATCTGAAAGGTCCTTTCTAGCATTGAATTATTCCCCTGTTCCACCGAGTCCATCATCTCTTATGTCTGAGTTTGCTTCAGCCAGAGATTTTCTTCATACTCAAGACATCCATCACGCAAAACTGGACCGTGGCCATGCCCCGTGTGCAGACAGGACTTGGCTATGGCAGACACCCATGACAATCAGAGCCTGTTACAAAGAAGGATTCCCTTGTCTAGTCTTTTGGCTGAAACCTGATGAGATTTTAGCTCCGAGTTCCCTTATTTCAGCATTTTATTTTTTCTTTAAGGCTGGAATTGCATCGGGCTTGTTCTGAAATGACTTCCTGGGAGCATCCTTTGAGACACTAGAAATGATCACTGCAGAAATCTAGTTTTCCTTTGCTGAGTAATAGTTCAGAGGGAAGAGAATGGCCCCATTTCACTTGTTTTTCGTCTGTCAACTGGAGAGGGCAATTCCCTACAACAGGTTCCTGGAGGTCCATGAAAACATCATGAAAACACCCACGCTCCTGAAAACATCATTTCCATAAGAAAGCTCACACAGGACACCGTCAAGAAGTGGTGATCCATTGCTCAACTCAGTCCTCTTGGCCCCTCATGTCCCAGCATTCAAGACCCTCCATTTAGTGGTACATGACTAGTGGGATGTGGGACTGATCCCTAACCCTGCGTCACAGCCTCATCTGCCTCTCATGTGGTGGGAGAAACTCACAACCCCTCAGTGAGCAATCAAGATGTCCAGGAGGACTGGGGTAGATCCTCCTGTTTCCAACATGAACATTCACTCCCAGCTCTCTGCTTAGTGCTGTGGAGGGATTTCAGTCTTGACCTGGCTGCTCCATCCCACTCCCATTGCCTACACTCTTCCTCTAATCTCTGTCTGCTTTCCCAGTGATTCCCTCCAGCCATCAGGAAAAGCAGGGGCTGTGTGTGCTGCTAGGATAATTAGAGTGCTGCAGGGTGCTTGGTATGCAGGCAGTGGCTGTGCTATTGCTTAGGGACAAAGAAAAATGGGAAAAAAAAGAGCAACTGAAAAAAAGCCCATTTGCTCAAACAAGCACTTGATTCAACCTGATCTGAAGGGAAGGTTGCAGGGGGTTGGAACTGGATGAGCTTTAAGGTCCCTTCCAATCCAAATCAGTCTGGGATTCTATGATTCTCTGCTTCAAATCTCTGCAGAGAGGCATTTCTCCTGGTTGCTGTAGGGGAGAGCTGTCCTTGGATGTATAACCAGGCATTTGTCCCACAGTATGTCAATGCTATCTGCTGATGGCTGCACAGATGGCTGGAAGGGGCTCTACCCTTTGCCTTTTGCAGTGGAGAAGACCGCAGAACCACAGTTCCTTCAGGGGTGGCATGCTCTGTGCTCCCTTCAAAAGAAAGTGCTGTGTTGAAGTGTGATGGAGCTGAGATGTTCTAGGTTTGCATGTTTAGGGATAGCTATGTGATGCAGACATGATTCCCTTTTGGTGTCGTCCGTCCTGGGTGGGAACCAGGACTGATATTAGAAGGGCTGAAGCAGAATGCAGACACAGAGCCAGGAATACAAAAGGGAGCATCAGGGGAGGGAAAAGCAGGAGATGCCACTCACCAGGGGCCATTTCCACAACGGATGGCAAGTACAAGGCTAGAAACTGTGTGGGTGCCCTTGTTTAGACAGAGAACAGAGACCCCACCCTTGGCAGGCAAAAAGCAATTACCACCTGCCTATTTACCTGCCACCAGCCTTCAGTTCGCAATGCCCATGGTCGTCCCTCATCCCTATCAGACTGAATCCAGCATAAAACCTGTGACTTCCCACTAAAAGTGTCTGCTTTTCAGGTGGAGGTGGAAGGGTTAAACTTTTCCCTTCACCTAAACCACATGCACAAGGCAATAATAGTAACAGCAGGGATTACAGCAGCACTTCAGAGTCACAGGCAAGGCTGAAGCACAGCACCTGGCACACAAAGGCAGCAGGAAGCATTCCCCACCCGAAAACCCCATGGGCTTCAGGGACAAGAGGAAGGGATGAGAAAAGGCACATCATCCTTCTATTTTACAAGGCGGGAGACAAAGCACAGAAGGGACCAGTAGCATGGCCCATGAGCAAGTTGTGGCAGAGCTGGTTTCACACAAGGGCCGCATTATCTGAACTCACAGGGCTGTTATCTGAAGTGCTCTGCTGCAGATGTACTGTTTCTCTCCAGCTCAACGCACCCAGTACGAATCAAACCTGGGCACAGTCACAGGAAGACCATGAGATGTCTAGTGCTGTTCTCATAGCCCCAGCAGATCCTGGGGGATCTCAGTATCCTTGGGTATTCTTGAGAAACCAGAGGATCCAGAAAACACAGGACAGGAAAAGACATTATCCCACAGCCTTGTATCATGTACCCTCTAGAGCTCTCCCAAAATGATCTACCATCTCTGTTGCTGTGGTGAACACACTGCTACTCAGGATGCTTTGCTTTTTTGGGTAGCCCTCCATTTTTCTGGCATTTCACCAGCCCAGACAGAGCAGAATGTGGCTGACATCCAGAAATCCCAATGAATGTCACAGTGACTCGATGTGATTGCCTGAGCACATGAGACAGGGCCTATTGAATTAATACTGATGTCTGTGCAGATGTTGGCAGATACGCTAACCTGCCCCAGTATAAAAGGTGCTATTATCTTCCCAAGATCCTCCTCCAATGTTTCACAGCCTGGATGCGAGGACAATTTCCCCAGTGCCAGCAACTCTTGCTGGAAATTAAACTAAGGAAATTCACTTTCTTGGACCGCTTCAGGGACAAATGAATTGTCCTTCTAGCTTCATGAACTACCCTTACTGAGAAACACTGAGATGTTCTTCTAAACCAAATATACATTACTGAGCTCTGAGTGACCTTCATTCCTGCCCCTAATTATCTTGTCCAAATTTCTGCCTATCCTGTCAATTCCCATTTTCAGATATCCAATTCTCTTTCCTAAGTTTAGCCACTTGCACTGGCAGTGAGGTGTCAAAATATCTATGAGCCTTTGCCCTGGAAGAGGAATGAAGACAATGTGATACCAGATGAAAGCTATTTGAGTCTGCTTGGAGGACAGTGTATGTAAGGCCAGGTTGGATGGAGTCTTGGGTGACATGGTTTAGTGGAGGTATCCCTGCCCATGTCAGGGGTTTGGAACTGGGTGATCTTAAGGTCCTTTCCAACCCAAACCATTCTATGGCTCTAGGATTCTAAGGAAAGCACAGAGAAGGGTGTGGATCTAAGCAGAGTAAATGCATGTAAGAAGCGGGCAGACCCACCTTCAGGTTAGAGAATGGTAAGGAAATGGAGCTGTAATGAATTTACTCTCTTTTCCATTCCGGGTAAGGATTTGCAAGGTGCGTTAAGGCAGGAAAGATGGTATTAGTCTGGAACGATCAGGCCTTATCTTTTGGGGAAGTTTCTTATGCAATTTGTATATGCAGAAGGGGTAGAGACTTCATCAAAGAGACAAATTGTTAAGAGGTGAATTAAACACTTCCTTCAGCACTGGAGAGAGGATCTCTTTCACTTTATAAGGCATGAGCATATTCCAGTATGGCTGAAACACAAACTAAGAGGTCAGTGACCCTGGGCTGGGCTGGCACTGCATCCAGCAGTGCTGTTTTGGGTATTTATTGGTGCTCAGTGCCATTCAGTCACTGCTCCTTATTTTGTGCCTCTTGACTTTGGTCACCAAAACAATCAGTAATTATCTCACTAAGCAGAATTTAAAGCAAGTGGAAAGAGTGAGGGAGGGAAATGCTTTTTCCCAAATAAACTGTGTTTTCCTAAACTTAACATTCCCAAGTGTCTGGAAATGTCGACTCTGAATCCAGCCAGATTTACCTAACTACAGATGGAGCAGGGTGTGCTCCAGAATTACAGATGAGTGATGAAAATAGCAAATACCTCATCTCAGAGAGACAAAAAGTTCTTCTAATAAATCTATGACTTTGTGAGAAAGAACTCCCTTGGCTTGAGTTATGCAGATGCTCTTGACTGTTTCACTGGGAACCTCTTAGCTCTTGCATGGTGTGGTCAACTTCTATTTCATCCCCACCAGATAAGCCTTTAGAAACCAGGAGGTAAGCTGGACACAGACTGCTTCTAACCCCACTATTTCTTATGCAGAAAACGTCCAGGTTTTCCTTATAGAATCATGGAATAGAAGAATAGAATAATAGAATAGTTTGGTTGGCAGGGACCTTCAAAGGTCATGTAGTCCAACCCCTCTGAAATGAAGGACTTGGGGTTGTGTTTTCTGTAGACCATGTGATATCACTGCAAGATGGGTTGGAGCAGGATCTCCCAACCCTCAAATGGATGGGACCAAGTGAGGCTCCACAGATTCAAAATTCCCTTGAAAGCTAGATCCAGCCGTGATCCCCTGGAAGCTGGATGTCCCCAGAGGTGACTCTGAGGAAACTCAGATCGGCAAGTGTTATGGATGGCGGAGAGCTTGTCCTTATGATCTGCACAACCCTACTTCAGAGCCTCAGCCCATCAGATGGGCAGCTATCAGGATTCATGCTGGTGTGGTGCTGGTGGCCCTGATGAAACGTAAGGGAGAGAAAGTCCTAAGGGACCTAAAAGTAGCCCACTGAGGAATAGGATGGACCTGTTCTAGGACCCATAGACAACCATGCCGACATCTCCTGTCCTGGCCATGCACATCTTCACTCAAAGGGAGTATGGGCAGCCCAATCCCACCCTGCAGCTGACTGTGAAGAGTGACTGCAAACTCTTTTCAATTGAGTTTTCCTCCATTTCCTCCCTTCCACCAAATATTGAGTCACCGTGAGTCATTTAGCTGTGGTATTTAAGTCACTCAGCACATTTTCAATGGGCTTTCCTCAAGCTGAGTGCTTTATGGGACATGTGGCACAATGGATAAAGCTGTGAGTGGGGAGTTCGGGACTTTGGGATTCTTTTTCTTGTTCCTGTTTCTTCCTTAACTTGTGATGATTCAACACTTGTGGGACCCCTGAAGTTGTGATAGACATGATGAGGTCTCTGGCCTGGCTTCATTCCTGGTAGCAGAGGGGGTATGTGAGTCCCTGTATCCCTGGTTTTGATGGAAAGGCAGAGACTGATTTTTCTGGTGAAAGCAAGCAGATTTGGGAGTGCAGGATTTGGGCAGCTCTCAAAGGGAGAGGCCTTTGAGAACCTGATCTCATTTCTAGTTTGAGCAAGTTGCCTGGATCCCTGGAGAAGGCAGTGGAGAGACAAATGCATTTCAGGGAAGATTTTTGTCCTACTGCCCTCCAACTGGGTTAAAAACCTTGTGAAAGTGTCATAGAATCATAGAATCATAGAATGGATTGGAACGGACCTTAAGATCATCCAGTTCCAACCCCCCGCCATTGACAGGGACACCTTGCACTAAACCATGTCACCCTGTCTCTAGCCATCTGCTATCAAGGGATCCCAGGGGACGGCTCAGGACACTTGCTAAATGCTAGCATTCGGTGACATTATTGGATCTTAGGAGAACAGACATCGCTGCAGTGAGAACAGGGGTCACTTCAGTGCTGGAGATCTAGAAGACAATAGGGAACTTTTTGTGTATTAACTCTGGAACCTACTGAGGGAGAAGGCAGTCATCTAACTGGTTAGAAAATGAAAGTCTGAGCTAATTTCCTTCCTTTTCCCCTTTCAATTCTTATTCACATCCTGGCATGCAGCAAAAGTTGAAGTAAAATTCTAGTTGCCCTTCCTGAGAATGGCTGATGTCACTGAAATGAGAACACAATCATCTTTAGGGCTTCATGTTCTTCTTTTCCTCTGCTCCCTTCATTCCCTCTTGCAGAAGAGTTGTTTGAAATCTGTGCTGGAAAACTCCTTTGTCTTCCAGCACCCTAACCCACCTCAACAGCTCTAACAGGCACGTGTGTGCACACTCACATGGCACAAAAGGCCACAAGAAGCTCTGTTGCCAGTGCTGTTGTTTTCATGCTGAACAAAAGGCCTGGCTCCTACCGCCCTCCTTGCTGTATCACCTTCAGGACTGTGTGTCAGGAATCAATGCTACAGATGTTGACTTAGCTGAGGTGTTAGCAAGAGACTTTTAATACATTTCAGATGCAACAACAAAGAGCAGATGCCAATTCATATGGAGGAAAGAGACGTTTTGATCTGGGGTTTTTTTGAAATGAATTTTCATGTAGCCTTTATTTCCAATTTTATAGTTTTTTTCTTTTCCTTGGAATGCATATTAAATGCTGATAGCCTGTTATCCTTGACCTTTAGAGCCTGTGAATTTGAAAATCCAATTCCCTGTGAAAAGCAATGCATACAATATGGACTTCGAAGAAAATGCCACGAAGTAAGTGTGTTATTTTCTTTTAGGCCATGCAAGGGCCTTCAACCAACCCAAAAAAGGCAAGAAGCTCAGCTTGGGTGGAATACAGTCAATAAGAAGAGAGGTCTCTGTAACTCCTTACAGACACTGGGGTTTGTTCACCCAGTGTGGAGGGATAAATGTTAAGCTATTAGGAGAGATAATTTATTTTCCCCTTTCTCAGCGTTCCAATTACTGTGCTCTTTAACTCCTCTTGCACTGCCAGATGGGCTCAGAGCATCTTGGTAGGGCATGTCACCAGATGAGCCACTGTGTCCTAGTGGGATTGTCTTTAATCCTGCTAGATGATGCTGGAGCATAATGTCCACCTTTGCTTTCTGATGTGCTGAAAGCGTTCTGGTGACCTCCAGTTGTGTTGGGAGCCACCTTTGGAAGCTGCCTTCCAGATGTGCTGCACATACCCCAAAGGAGTTTCTTTTCCAGCTGTGCTGGGATCATTCCTGGGGAGTTTTCTTCCACATGATGTGGACGGAGGTCAGGAGGCTTCTCATCCAACTGTGCTGGTGGACATTGACAACCCAGTAAACCCACTGCAGTGCTCAATTTGCCAGGTATTTCCCTTCTCTTGTCCTCAGCCTGTCATCATCTTCTTAAAACTGAGTTTAGTTGGGTAGAAATGCACTGACCCTCACACAGTCTGCTCATAGCAGGTAGCAACACAATTCCCTCCACTGTCTAGGTTCTGGCCAGGAATTATGGCTGTGTTATTTTTGCTTTTAAGATGTCCTGGCTTTCTTTATGGAAACAGACTGTGTTCAAGAACTGTGTTAAACCCATGAGTATATTTACCAAAGACTGCTGGATGGCAATGGGGTAGGTAAGGTGGGAAATTGAGCTGTCTTAAGAACAAAATAAGATACTTTGCAAGTAAAAAGTCATTCATTAGTGGCAGTCTCCACAGACTTGCTGTCTCCTCTGGACATTGGGAGGGCATACTGACACTAAGGAGGAAAAGTACGAGTTTCCATTCCTGAAGGATCCAGGCATGATCCCATTGCTTTTCAAGCTATAGGCACTTAGCAGATACACAGGACCTCAGCAGCCTGCATATCTGAAAAGCTGATCTCTCTTATTCTCTGTGAACAATAAGGCAGGCATTGTGGTCCTCCCCTATTTGCTTGGCCATCACCTAGCACCATGAGATGTGGATGCTTTCATAATGCCACTGAGAAAGGGCTGTGGGAGGAATTACCTCCGTGTGTGGGCACTATAGCCCAGGAGCAAGGCAAAACAAGAATTCTTTGGGATCGGGTTGTCTGATTTTTATGAGAGTCAAGCTTTATACGAAATCCAAGGGCTGGTGAATCACATGGAGCTGAACTCCCCAAAGGCAGGAGCTTCCTGAATCATTTTGCTGGTGGCTAAGTTCTGTCTTAAATAAGACATAGCTCCTAAATCCCTTTGTGCATCTGGACCTTTCTGCCATGCCCAGGCTTAAGTGAGGACGCTGTGGTAGAGCAGGAAAAGAAACCAGGTCCGTCAAACACCAGCATGGGTCTGTGATCATTGAACATCTCACCCCTGGCTGTGCAGCTTCTGAATGGCATGAAATGAATCTTCAAAGGGCTATGCAGATCCCGTGCCCTCTCTCATCTCCATGGTGGCCAGCCCTTGTCTTTGCTCGCAGACAATGAAGCTGCAGGGTGGTTGGCACACACAGATATGCTGTGCCACGTATGGCTTTTCTAATTATTTTCTTCCCCTTCTTATATCCCCCCCCACTTTTCCTTCTAATTTAGAGGTCTAGATTAAATTCAACTTAATTAGAAGGATTATACATCTTATAAATTTAATATTTAATATGCAAGCATAAGGTTTTATTAAAGGTGTCCTAGGAGGAATGGTAATGAGTTATTGCACAATAAATAGTTGGAGGGGAACAAGTGTGATAAAGGAGTGGAACTTCTGGAGGAGGGGAGGGGCAAATGGGATGTGTCTGCTTGGGAAGCGTATCTGGTGACTGTTCAGAGTGCTGTTGTCATCTCCCTGCTCTTCACACAGTGACTGATTCAAAAGCAAGAGGAATTTTCGTTCAGCATAGAGGGGAGAAAGGATTCAGGAGACTAGGGAAAATAGTGGGTAGGGAAGGAGATGAGGAAGGTCAGGAACTAAAGATTCTTGCAAAGAGAAGAAACTCAGGACAGATCCTTGGGCAACATGATCTAGTGTGAGGTGAACCTACCCATGGCAGGGGGTTGGTACTGGATGACCTTAAGGTCCCTTCCAACCCAAACCATTCCATGATTTCATGATTCTATGATTTTATGATGCTATGATTCTATGATTCTGTGATGTAAGGTCCTCTCTGAAAGCCATATATAAGAGTTGTGAACAGCTCACTTACTGCCTACGTAAGTAAGTGTTGAAGGGAATAGGTGGGGTATAGCTGAGGGGCTTTTACTGCAGGCCATCCATGCCTCCTTCTGCTCTCAGAAAAGCCAGGGTCCCGCTATGTTGTACCGTGTGTCAAGAAGACCCTGCTTTTGTGCTGCCCCTTTGAACTGAGAGCTAAAGTGGAATTCATCTCTTCAAGTGTCTACAGTGTGGGTGCCTTGTGAACTGATGTCTATGTTCCCACCATAGACATAAGAGATCTAATTGATACTGTCATCAGGATTTGGGGTGTGAGTCATTGGTCCACACGTTAGGTGTTTGGTTTAGGAGGACATGACTTGCACTGTAAATTCTGCATGCTGCACAAGCGAGGTCTCCAGTGAGTATAAGGGATCAAAGGCTTTGTGATGGGCCAGGGATTGCTCTTCAGCCTTCAGGCCTAATTCACACTTGCTATTTCCTGCAAGAGTGCTAGCAGGTCCCTTCCTCTGTGTCGGGATGCTTAACAATGTAGTAGCATAGACACTGTGGATTAGTTTGGTTCCTAGGACAGAGAAATCACTGCCCAAACACTGCTGTCTACTGTGAAAGCACTGAGATGAATCTTTCCCCTCCTGTTGAATGACCTGATGCAGAAGGGATTATTTTGCCATCCTGGCAGCATCACAGCCTGGTAAAGCTGTGTAGTTTGATGTCTCCACAGCAGCTTCAGGTAGCCAGTGGTTGTTGCCATTCAGTTAATGAATGGGAACTGGCTCTTCTGGTAGCAAAACCATAGTAGCAGTAGCATCATATCCTGTCTCGGTGCCAAAGCAGAGCTAAGTCAAGGCACATCTGAGAAAATGAGAGTGGAAAAGCACTGTGGTCCATCAGTGAATGACCTTTGAGAGTATCTGAGATCAGGGTGGGGAAAGAAGGTACCAGCACGTAATTGGGGTCTCAGTGTGAGGGTGTGCAGGGCACCGTGAAAAGGCTGGAAGTAAATGGTGGAAGGATGGGAGTTGGGTGGTTGGTAAATGGGTCATGGTCTATGTCCAGGCAACCTGCTACAGAACAGGTCCCATCATGGTCTTAAGTGACCAGTGAGAGGAGAAGGCATCTTCTCCTGGAAGTGAATTCAGGCCAAGGATTTGGGGAGTTGGGGCACCCCATTAGGGTGGTCTTGTCAGACTTCACATCTATGTTTTCAGGGTCCATCCTCTCATCATGCTAAGTCCTTTCCCTCTCACTCAGTCCACTCATTTTCTCAGCTGGTTTTACCCAGCCAGACTAAATCATCTCTATCACTGCTGATGAGTATTTCCATACGGGAAACTGCTCTCTGGAGGGTGCACCTGAATCCAGGTCTCCTTGGCCACCATCAGGGTTCATCTCAAATCAGGATCAATGCATGTGTTGTTCATTGGCTCCAAGGGATGCACAAGATGTAGACAAACCAGGCTTCAGGGTTCATGCAGAGAAACACCTTTTGTTTCAAGCCAGAGCTGGAAGAACTGCCCTTGACAAGAAGGGAATTGAGGCACCATGTGAATGCATGATTTTAGGCCCTTTGGATTTATGGCCCCTGGAGCCATCTCTGGTTGCTCTGGTCAGCAAACAGGGCAGTTTTTATCTCCACAGATGGCCCCCCTGGACCCCCTTCCTGATATTTGTAATTACAAGCAGGGATTATGCAAGAAAGAGATGGAATCAGCTATGAAAACCCAGCAGGCAGCAGGGGAGCTTAGGCACCGGCTGGTTCCCATGGTGCTTGTGTCAAACCTATGGGGATCCTGATAGAGGGATTAAAACTGAGGGAAGGGGAAGAGGGAAGCATCTTATTAACATTTTTGATGCATGCCCAGGGCTGACATGGTTGTGCTGATGAATCCTGGTGTAGTAGCAAAGCTTTCTGAGTGCCCTCTGCCCTGGGCAGCCTCACAGTAAAGCTAGACATGGATAAGATTTAACTCCTTTTAGGTACTACCTTTTAAGTACAGTTTGGAACCTTTGGAGCACAGATTGGAAAGAGGGGTGCTTTTCTGGAGCAGGAATGATGCAAGAAGATGGAGGAGGGAAAGGTCCCTTTCTCATATCCTTTCTACCATGCCTCGTTATAATAAGACAGGGAAAGTCTGGCACCAAGTTGGATATTTGGTGATGGGGGATGTCTATGTGGTTGGTTTGTTGTCCAGTGATCCCAGAAGCCATGCCATTTCTCTGCAAAGGATCCATGCTGCAGTGCTTGGGAATGCTGGGAACTGAGCATAGGAAGCTGCTGGCTCAGCAGGATGAAGAACACATCAGGACAGGGAGCTGTCCATAGGCATTGGGGTGGGAAAGGTGCAGGGATCTTGTGGAGACACAGCCTACAGCCACTCTGTGTCCTTGGGAAGGCAGGATGGTGAAGTCAGCAAAGAATCCTTCCAGAGACCAATACCAGCCAGCAGCTTCCAGCTTTGGGAGAATCTTTATCTCCTTCGCCCTCTCAAGGAGGGCAGTGGGAACGTCAATCCTTACTCATACCCCGAGGGTAAACCAAGGACCAATACCGAGGACAGCTACGGGATGTTCCTGGAAACAACCAGGAGTCCTTGAACTACTCAGGGTTAGCAGGGCTGATAGGAAAAGGGACATCCAAACTTTCCACAGGTTATCTGCCCTGGTTCATGAGGTTATTATGGTCACCAAAAAGAGCAGGATCATGGGGGACCAGGCACTGCACAAAGACAAGGCAGGAAGATGCTCCCTTGTCTTCAGGCAAGGAGACATTCCCTTAGGATGAAGACGCCTACAGTCCTGGTAGGTGATGAATACAACAACTTGTCTGAGGAGATCAGCCCATCGTAGATAGCAGGTAATGGCCCTTGTTGGGCTGCAACATGCTTCACAAGGCTGCTGTGTGCAATGGACAGCAGCAAATTCCCTTTTTCCTTCCTTCTCTCTGTTCCCTGTGCAGAGGATTGGGAATTCCTGCTTGAGTGGAAATCAAACCACACAGAAAATACGGGTGATGACTCTCTGCAACCTCTTTTTATCAGAAGGAGAGGGAAAATGTCTAGTGAAAGGAAAATGAGGAGAGAGGGGAAGACACTGAGTCCAAACCATGTCTGCAGTTTGCTGCACCGACTCCTTTTATGAAAGCATCCAAACAAGACCACAGGAGGTAATGATTCAATAATGCAGAGGGCTGGGAGACAATAGGATGAAGAAAAACAACAAAGCAAAGAGGGTTTTAATAACCGTTCATTGAGGTGGTAATTAAATCTTGGTTTCTGTTTGGAAAACAAGAATCTCATTTTGTGCTCGCGTCCCGTCTCCACGCCACATCTGCACCCATGTTTTCTTCTGGGCAATTACTGAGCATGCTGTGAGCTGATTAGCAAATACAGGTGTGGCAGGCGCTCTGCACTGCATGGGGAAAGAGAAGAGGAGAAGAGAGGATGAGGAGCTTATTGCAAAGTGTGGTACCAGCCCTGAGCAAGTGGGAATCACAGAATCCCAGACTGGTTTGGGTTGGAAGGGACCTTAAAGCTCATCCAGTTCCAACCCCTGCCATGGGCAGGGACACCTTCCACTAGAGCAGCTTGCTCCAAGACCCTGTGTCCAACCTGGCCTTGAACACTGCCAGGGATGGGGCAGCCACAGCTTCTCTGGGCACCCTGTGCCAGCGCCTCAGCACCCTCACAGGGAACAGCTTTTGCCTAAGAGCTCATCTCAGTCTCCCCTCTGGCAGGTTAAAGCCATTCCCCTGTCCTATCCCTGCAGGCCCTTGTCCAAAGCCCCTCTCCAGGTTTCCTGCAACCCCTTTAGGCGCTGGAGCTGCTCCAAGGTCTCCCCTTGAGGAGCCTTCTCTTCTCCAGGCTGAACAAACTTGCTTGCAGAAACCTACAGTCAGGTTGTGGAGCCAGCGTGGTACTTTCTTAGGTGCCTGATAGGGATAAGGAAAGGTTGTAAAGAGGGCAGGAGCATGGGGCTGCCCACCCCATCTCAGTGTTTGCCAACCAGTATGATTTGGCTCGGAGGGAAGACCCCCGTGGAAAGGCAAAAGGCTGCTGAGCACCGGTGTAGGAATTATGGCACCAGGTGTGTTGTAGTCCATGTACTTTCTGTGTGGGTTAAAGAAACTTCTCCTAGGCATGGCTATGTGTATAAGGAAGCATAAAAGGGCACATGCTCTAAGGCTGAGGGCAGTAATTTATGTCCATATATCTCCCTTTCCTCTGCTCCATCACATGGCTGAATTATCTCAGGCAGTGTACATTTTAGCTCCTTAACCCTACAAGGGCATCGCCTGTTAGGGTGCTGATGCCATTAGCCAAAGCTCTGCCAGGAATTGTGCTAGCATCCGCTTCCCTGGCCGTGGTCCATGTGCTTTTACAGGTTAACCTCAGAGGTGGATGCTTTTGTAGGGAGCTGAAGAGCATATCAGAAGCACAGCCTCCTGCTCACGTGGAGAACCAGGTCAACAGTGGGCTAATAAGTAGCTGTAGCCAGACCATGGGAGAGAGAAACACGTATGTGCTCCCCAGCTCACTCACTCCAATTTATTCACTCCAGTCAATCTTAAAGAGAAGAATACAGTATTTCGCTTGGAGCTGCTGTATCTTGCTTTCCCAACAGCTATCTTTCCCCTCCATCGCTCTCCCACCCTGATGAAATTCAAGGAATGACTGAGGAAAACTCAACCCCAGCTGTGACAGTCTTTCTGTGGGACTAAACCATCATTTCTCCCTCTCACACAACCTGCCTGCAGGGCTCATTGCCCAGTTTCTGCCTGCTCATTAGAAAGCACAGCAGTAACAACACTGTGGTCACTGTCTCAGAGCCTGTCACCTCCTTGCATTAGTTCTGCCTGGTAATTGTCAGGAGCGGAGTAGAGGCACTGCTCCTTGTCCCTGCCAGAGTTTGCCCATGCAGAAGGGCTGCAGCCGACCTTCATTGATATTCGAGGAGCACCACTCACTTAGCACTATCTCCTGCCATCAATAAACCAATGCAAACAGAGATAAGCCAGATAAAGTGGAAGTAGGTCACTTCTGCAGCACAATGACATCCAGCTCCGTTATTCCTTACACAGCCCTAAAAGTTAACTCTCCCATCACGGCATTTCTTTTCTCTTCCTCCTTTTTGCTTAAAGTTGCTAAGGAGAAAGGTGATTAGGTAGATATGAAACCCTCCTTACAGCTCTATCGTGCACCAGAGTAAGGGCATCTGGAGATTGCTCTGCAGTGGATGGAGGGATTGGTATCATTCACAGATTCTCTAAACTCTGTATTGCTTTTCTACCAGTTAAAGTCCTGGAATGATGCTTCATGCTGATGGTTAGGGAAAGCTGGTTTTGCTCCTCTCAGAGACCCATATTCTTTATGTGTAGGTCCTACATTCACTGCTGTTTCTCCAGAAAGAATGTCACCACTGCAAATTCCTCCCTTAGTACTGGCTCATCTTCAAGCCTCGATGTTGACTACAAGCCACAAACTACCTTTGGTAGTGAGATAAGATCTCATTCCCAGTTGTCTTTCATATCATTAACCTCTTCACTGAAAGCCCTAAGAGCTGGTTATTGTCCCATAAAATGTCACTTTTGTATGGTAAGATGGCAATGGTTTCCTCTTGATGTCACCTGAACCCAGATTTGGGCTGGTAGCACATGGGTGACCTAGACACAACCACCTGAGCCATCCAGGCACCTAGGTTATCTATGGCTTTATTACCAGAAAATCTCAGCGCTATTTATTGGTCAATATATAGATTTCAAATGCTGTTATGAAAGCATAAGAACTTCTGGAGATACTTCTGAGACCTTCTGGCACTGCAAAGAAACAACCATTAGCTCAGTCTTGGATGATCTCCAGAGAACAAGACAAATAGGGATGATTCAGTGCTCTTTTTTGGAGGTTTCTGTAGATGCTGTCTTCATCAGCATAAATGCTTGTGGAAAATACATGTTAAGACTTCTTATTTAAGTTCCTACAAAAAGAGGTCCTAACAGTGATCCTCATCCATCCACAGAATGAAAAATGACACCATAGAAGTTAAGGCCAGGTTGGACAGAGCCTTGAGTGGCATGGTTTAGTGGAAAGTGTCCCTGCCCATGGCAGGGGGGTTGGAACTGGATGATCTTAAGGTCCTTACCAACCCTAACTATTCTATGATGCTATGATTCTATGTGTTTGGTATGTCACCAGCTTGAACAGGAAATAATCTCTTCTTTGTGATACCTCCACAGAGGGAAAGAAATTAATTTCAAAATAGAATGGTAAAATAAATAAACGTCAGAAAAAAACAGCCTCCTGCCAAATAGTCGGTAAGAAGGAAATAAGGCAGCATCAGATAAGTTGTTCTAGAGTCAACAATTGCCCTGGTTTCAGCTGTGATAGAGTTAATTTTCTCCCTAGTAGCTGATGCAGTGCTGTACTTTGGATTTAGAGTGAGAACAATGCTGGTTGATAACACATGGGTGTTTTAGCTGTTGCTCAGTAGCACTTACCCTGATCAAGGACTTTCCAGTCTCACGCTCTGCCAGTGAGGAGGGGCACAAGAAGCCCGAAGGGAGCAGAAACAGGACACCAGACCAAAGGCTTGTATTGAGGCCTCATTCTGCAGCACCTTCAGAGCACGTAGGGTTGCTTCTGCTTCACTTGAGCTGTAGGAGCTGTGTGAAGAGCAGAGAGAGATGGTAAGGTGTGGGGAGATGGCCTGGAGACAGCTAGCACCATTCATTCCCTGTTGTTGCCTGCCCCTTGCAGCATCCTCTGCTTCAAGTCCCCATCCTCAAGGAGCAGTGACAGCAAGGGAAGGCTGTGAAGGAAAGGGGCTGAAGGGAACAAGTGACCCTGGTATCTCTCAGCTCCCATGTCCTTCTGCTGCTGCCTTGTGACTGCAGAACAGGGTTGACCTCATTGTGGATGAACATTCTGTGCTTTCCTGTTATTCCCTTAGAGAAGCCAAGCTTATTTCTGTATCATTATCTTCAAATTGCATTTGGCTCTCCCAACAGAACATCCATGAGAATTTATGGAAATCAAGACACCTTTCATCTTGTGTATAAGATCTCTCTTCCAACCAGATGGGCTCCTAGGCCAGCAGAGCTGCTATGTGAGTGCGTCTGTAGCCAAAAGCAGAAGAGAAAGAGGATGCATCTGGTTTCGCATCCCGTTCCCTCTGTTTCTTTGGCTTCATGGTAACTGCCAGCATAGGAATTAATTGGATGACATTCTGTTTGTTGAAGCACCAGACCTGTTTACCAGCAGAGGTCAAGTGATTTGTGTAGGGAGCTGAGACAAGAATCCTTGATGTTGTGTGCCAAATCCTATCCATCCACTCAAATCACTGCCACGGATCCTTCATCCAAGCCTCCTGCTCCTACCATGTTTGCCATTATAAAACACTCCAGGGGGCAGCAGGGAACCTTGTCCTGGCACATCCCAGATTTGGTACTGTGTCAGCCCTGCATCTTGTTCGTCTGCTGCTGTTGTCTCCAATACTGTTTGGAAATGAAGCTTTGCCTGCAGCACGTAGCATGGCACGTGCCCAGTCTGGCAATAAAACCTCTGCCGGAAGCTCTCCCATTTTTCTTGTATGTTAATGTGACCCTAATGGCCTCATTAGTTGTAATTTGTTTGGCCACCACATTCAGATGAGTATTCCAGTGATAACACGGAACCTGGGGAGAGTAAACAGTGACTAATTAATGCAGCTAAGTTGCTGCCTACGGTGGCTGTGTGAGGAGGAGGAGGAGGACAATGCTAGATGACAGGTTTTCATGCACCTGGATGTTGCTGGCCACAGCCACTGATTCATAGCCTATGTCCTGTTGAGGCTCCGAGCTGATAAACAGCATCTGCAGCCTGACCTGGAGGGGGGTCAAAGACAGCTTCCAGAAATCTGTGACACAAGGGCAATACCTCAACTGGCACAGAAATGTAGGGGTCGATCCAGGGGGTGCTGATAGAGGTGGAATTCTACACTGCCCAATTTCAATGGGGTTCAGGCAAGTCAGCTTAATGGGCCCTGAGGGCAACAGCCTGCATAAGCTGGTGCTAGGTGGTATTCTGCATAGAATACATAGAATAGTTTGGATTGGAAAGGACCTTAAGATCATCCAGTTTCAACCCCCTGCCATGGGAAGGGACACCTCACATTAGACCATGTCACCCAAGGCTCTGTCCAACCTGGCCTTGAACACTGCCAGGGATGGAACATTTACCACTTCTCCAGGCAACCCATTCCAGTACCTCACCACCCTCACAGTGAAGAACTTCTTCCTTATCTCCAACCTGAACTTCCCCTGTTTCAGTTTGAACCCATCACCCCTTGTCCTATCACTACAGTCCCTAATGAGGAGTCCCTCTCCAGCATCCTTGTAGTCCCCTTCAGACACTGGAAGCTGCTCTGAGGTCTCCATGCAGCTACTCCTGTCCAGCCTGAACAGCCCCAGCTTTCTCAGCCTGGCTTCATATGGGAGGTGCTTCAGCCCCTGAGCAGCCATGCCAGTGCAGAGGGAATTTACCTTCAGATGCAAATGTAGGTATGGGTGAAGGAGTCCCAGGAGAATGGCATAGTGACCAATGCATATTTTTAACATTAAGATACATTCCCAGTGGGAAAACAGTTTCAAATGCTTCCTCCTTTGCATACCTCTGCTCTGTTATGGTCCCCAGGGTACTTTGCTTGGAGTCCTATGATAAAAGTAGGGAAAACAGAGCACAAAGCAGATGCACTGCAGGCCTTTCTGGGGTAAAGACAGGGGAAGCCTCTCAGAAATACTGATGGTCTGTCCTGGATTGTGTTCTTGTGACAGAGAAAGTAAACATCCTTCCCTCCTTTCTTTCCTTCGGGTAACAGCTTCCTCAGGAGTGGGTGAAATCATTGCAGCCCTCAGCTGGACAATGTGGTTCTTCTTCCTGGTACAGTTTCCTGGTCCAGACCTTGCTTATGGCCACAGTATTTCCTTTAACCCGAACCTCCTTCCTCGTTTCTGTCTATATATTCCCTGGCATTTCACATTTGTGCCCCCCCTTCTGTCTGAAACAAGAGATGCAAAATAGAATAGGGGACTGATTTAGTATTTTATTGCACCTGAGAGAGATTGAATCAGTTACCAGCATTGGTTTGCTTTTGTCGAGGGCTGTCTGAAACTTCAGCCAAGTTCTGGGACCAACGAATTCAAGCCCATCTTCATCTCCTGCCCTGTAAATAATTTTTGTCAACATGGGTGAGTGGCTTCTGTAAGAACAGTGATGCTTAAAAACACTGCAAGTGTATGGGAGACTCCTTCATCATTCTATCTGTTCCTGAAACACTGAGGTTGCTGCAGGCCTTAAGTGTATCACAAAAGATCATCTCACCTTTGGCCCTATTCCTATGCTCTTATTCACTGATTTCATCTGATGTTAAATGCTGCTTTGCTTCAGCAAGTAGATAACAAGTCTCTGTGAGGCACTTGAGGGATATTCCTTTCCTCTCCAGGAAGCAACAGCCTGTAGTATCAGTGCTCTTCTTTGTGCATGGGTGTGCATTTCAACCATATTTCCTGCTCTGCCTAATTTGTGACTGGTTCCAAGAGGCATAATCAATGTATATTTGACATAACTCATGCTCATGCATGTTCATGCACATGCTGTGCACTGTTTGAGAAGGATCCTCACCATCTGGGCAGTATAAAAATACCCTCAAAGCTACCCATGTCTAATAGCCAAGTGTAACTGCCTAGCGCCTAGTACCTTTACACTCCTTCTCCCACCTCCTTCTCCCACCTCTGAAGGGCAGGAATGAGATTTGCTTTTCCAGGAGACACCAGCATCCCTTGCTCTCATTAGGTCATACTTATCACCATTTGCTATCTGAAGCACAGTGTGGGCCAAAGTACAGATCAGCTAAAGAAGGCCTGAGAGGGTTCATTAGAGCCAACGATCCTGGGGAGATGAGCACCTGAAAGGACACTGAGGTTGGATTCATCTGAGCTGGTTGTCTAGACTCCTGCTTTAGCTGGAGAGAAACAGGTGCTTCCAGAGCATGATTAATCTCATTCTAAAGTAGACATCTCAAATAGGTCAAATGACTCATGTCCTGGCAGTGCTTATTTCTGTCTGCACACTACAAAGGGAGCCGAAGGTGACTAGCTTAGCCGCAGACCATCAACGTGGTAGACATTTAACATTAGGTAAGATGAATCCCATCCTGTGAGACAAATCAAAGCAATGGACTTTGCAGGCTACAAGAAAGAGGTTAAAAGTGGCTGGTCAAAGCCACTGAAAAGAGTTGTTGAGGGAGGTGAACTTAAAGAGCTGTGGTGCCAGGCTAAAGAGCAAAATCTTCTTGTGTAGATGTTGTCTGGCAATTATTGTCCCAGGAACTGTATTTTCAGCAAAGAATGAAGGAAAAGGGTGAAGCAGAGTCAGACATGCTGGAGGTGTGCAGAGGGCTCTGGAAGTCAGGCACTTCCGTCTCCACCATGACCATCAAAGGTGTATGAGGGTAGGGACTGAATTGCAGATGGCCCTTTGAGGAGACACAGGTAGACCAAGGGTAGTAGACTGGTGAGGTGAGGGTTAAGCAGAATGAAACTACTCAAGGGTTTGATCCAGCCTCTTTCCCCATCTTCGGTGCTTCTGTTTTCCTTCAGTACCAGCCTATGCACAACATGGGGCTATACCAGGATGCAGGAAAGGAGGGATGATGACCTGACATTCTTGTCCTGTTTAGTAAGTAGACTCACCACTCCTCTTAGAAGTGCAAATTGAGGCCTTAAGGTCTGGGACAGCAAAATGTACTGCCCATGCTGGTTGTGTATGCAAGTGCACAGGACTGAGTGCATTTGCAGCTTGGATGCATCTCCTTTGCTCAGTTTTGCTGGAGGGGAAGGGACCACCAGAAGGCTTTACAATGTCCATCCTCTCCTTGTTCTCCTGAGAGTCTTCTCCACATGAAAAGCCTGGAGAACTGACCTGTGTACAACCAAACCAGTTCATCTCTATGTCTCTGACACTACCATCCGCTCCTCCTGGGCTGCTCTGCAGCAGGACCATGGCTCAGCTGTGCTTGGCATGCATGGAGGGAAGCAAGATGTTTTGGGCCAGGTTTGTTCCAACTGTGTACTATGGCTGCTGCCAAGAAATCAGCTCCAGCAGCTTATTCAACCATATGGGAAACTTCTGAGGTGTCTCTGGGGGACATCCTTAGACTCTTGGCTTCAGAGGATTGCTGTTCTCCCCATCCTGTGACTCACAGTGAAGCTCTCAGGAGCTGAGGGGCAACACTTGTGTATATTTGAGACAGGAGTATTTGTAGGATTTAAGCCCAAAATGTGCACCACCAAAATCAGAGGTTTCACACACCTCTTTTTTGTTATTATTATTATTATTCATCCCAATTCCTTCCAGCTCACATTCTATTTTAGCACCTGATTCTCTCAGTGTGGGTAAAGGAAATGGTGGAGACCTTCCCAGTTAGCCTATAGGGTTATTGAGTGGGATGGCTGTGGTCCAGGAGTGCTCCTGCTTCTCTTAGCACTTGGCAAAGGAACAAGTAAAAATATCCTCTCTGTTTAACACCTGAGCATCATTCCCTACAAAAGCCCAGCCCTGCGGTTGTCTGGGCACACATCCCTTTTGGAATAGGAGCTATTAGTCTCTCAGGAGCCTGTTTCTCCCAGGAGGGGGCCTGTCCCTCTGAGCAGAATAGTTGGTTAGTTAAAGCCGCCTATTTGATAAATCTAAATGCATTGTACTTGGATGGTAATTGCAGCTCATACCGAGCAATCGCCGTGTCAGCTGTCACAATAACAAACTGCTTAATAGATGCACATTAATGGGCCATCACCACAGCTCCAGGGAGAGAAACACTTTGGCTCAAAGGGAAATGTCATTCTTTGCTTGACAAGACCTAAGTGGTCACAGGGGCTGCTGGTCCTGATGTGGAAGTATGCCCAGGACTTCCCTCAGGCCTTTGTCTGCTCTTTCCTGATGTCTAATACGGTTACAATTCTGTCTATCACAAATCCTGCTCTCCTGCTTTTCCTCCAGCATTTCCACCCCATCCCAACCCAGTCTTGTTGCTCTTTCTGATGGGTTCTCTCTGAATGTGATTGCAAATGCTAAGCGCTACATGTGTGCCAAAGGACACACTTTCTGATCCCAGGCTGCCATGACTAGCTCATGGTATGAGGAAGGAGATGTTCTTGTCCTTATTATGCAGACAGGTCCAAAGCCAAACAAATCAGGCTTGTGATGACAGGGGATTGCTGGAATTACAGCATTGCCTGAATCCTTCTGCTGTGAAGAAACAGAGGACAAAAAGACATCAGTGGTCTGACTCAGACAGGAGGTTGTGGGTGTTGCTTGTATAGCAAAGCAGCAGCATGGAGCTAGCTTTGCTGGTCTACCCTCCCCAGTGTGAGGGATGCAGGGAGCTACTCTTCCTCTGGGAAAGCTTGCCATGGATAAGGAGGGAACACAATACAGTTGTTCACCACCTGCTGGCTGATGCCTGTAACTGAGCTGTAACTGGCAGCTCCTGGCCATCTCCCCCCAGTTTCTATACTGGCCATGAGTGCTGTCTTATGGAATACCCCTCTGGCCAGTTTGGGTTGGTGTCCTGTCTCTGCTTCCTCCCTGCTTCTTGTGCCCCTTCTCACTGGCAGAGCATGAGACTGAAAAGTCCTTGACCAGGGTAAGCAAGTGTTAATGAGCAACAATTAAACCATAGGTGTGTATCAGCATTGTCCTAATACTAAAGCCAACACACAGCACTACACCAGCTAATAGGGAGAAAATTAACTCCATCCATCCCGGCTGAAAAGAGGACATAAGGGATTTCTATTAAGAAAGAACCATAAAATGAGGGTCTTTAGTAGGACAAGGACCAAGGCCTTTGAGATATGTGTTGACTACAGTATGCAAGAACCATAATCCATACACCGGGTGTTACGGGATTAGCTGTACTGGGAAGAGAACTGAACCACATTGGTGGAGTTGGGAAGGAAAGAGAAAGAAAAATAGGAGAAGACAGGGCTATTTGGCTCTTTTATACAGGATCTAGGATGTGCAGCTTTCAAGAAAACCGTCTAAATGCTGCTGCCCCACCAGAGCCTTCGCTATGGCCGCTGAGCTGCTCTGGCAGGAGATGCAGGTCCCTTCAGCATCTCCTCTATTAAGACATGGTTCTGGGGTTTGAGTGCTTCTGACAGGTCTCCACACCAGTAATGCACAGCAGCTGCCTGGTTCTGCCTGGCTGCACACTGGCGATGGATGGAGGAGGAGGGTGGAGATGTTCCCTTTCACAGCTGAAGGGAGACGCTGGGTACCACATATACTTGTGATAGCTTTTTCCCCTGACTCCGCCCCTGCCCTTCCCTTTCCTTCTCTTTCCATGGGGAAAAGCTTTGCAAAGTGCTGCAGAAGATAACATTAGCTGGCCTTAAACAGCTTGTCATATCAACAGGACATGGGAGAAAGGAGCCTGCACCTTCTAAGCAGCGCTTGAAAAGCCTCATTTCAGGGGAAGTGGTCTGCAAAGGTCAATAGGAAAGCAAAATGGGGAGAGCTTATTGATACTGGGAAGTTAACTGAAGAATTTGGGCAAAGCAAATGAGGTCATTGTCTTGTTCCTTTTGCAAATGGAGCCTGGGGAGGTGACTTTCTGCAGTATCATGAGACAGCACATTGCAAGTGTCACTGTGAGTTTTATTGGGTATCTTCACCCCTTCCTCTTTACCATGTCTGGGAGACAATTTCTCACACAGGAGTTTATTTCCACTTCATAGAAGTTCAGGCTTATCCCTACTTTTAGTATTAAGGACTTAATTCATATCTGGTTGCTGCCTAAACATTGCTCTGAGGAACTTATAATTTAGAGCTGTCACATGCAGGTGACACCTGCCCATTTGAACCCAGAAGCGTGGCACCCTACCAGAAAGCTGCCATCCACAAAGCTCACCTCCTCTCTAAAGGATGCTGAAAGCTGGGGATGCCTGTGAGAGTGCCTCAGTTGAAGGCTGCCACTCAGCTTTTAGTGATGAGCAGATGCCACCTTCACTCTGCAGCTGGGAGGAAGGGATGGTGCAAGTAAAGTGACTTTACCCAAGTTTCAGAGCGGAGTCAGGAATAGAAATTATGTCCCTTGGCCCTTTTTGGGATGAATCATCCTTGTAAATCCTCTTTCCTTGACTGATCTGGTAAATATAGGGTGTGAGAAAGGGTGATTAAGTGACTTATCTGAAGTCACATGTGGCATTTATGGGATTTGGACACAATCCTAAACCAGCTCCACTGCTTTAACCACCCTGCTTCCCTTATGTAGTTGTGACCCTGAAAGCGTGCAAACACCATCCCGTATTACAGCAGCAAAGAATAAATTCACAGTCAGCCTGGAAAATCAGCTCCCTAAGGAAATATAAAATTAATCCCATACAAGAGAAGATGCAATCTAAAGCAGGCTGTTAATTAATTGTTATTATCTTAACCAACCCAAGTATGGAGTCAGGGACACAAGTAAGGTTACAGGTTTTGACAGATGCAGATTGATTTCTTAGAGCATCCACACCAGGCAGAGCAGCTAATCCCTTTCACAAAGGTGCAAATTGCTAATCTGATTTGCATGCTTGGCTGGCTGCTTTTGTCCCACTGACAGGCAACAAAAAGGAGGAGCTGAAAACCATTGTGCAGCAGGAAAACATAGTTGCCATCCTGGAAACACAGTGGGATAACTCACACAACTGGGGTCCTGCAATGGATAGCTATTCGCCTTGGGTGACATAGTCTAGTGTGAGGCACCCCTGCCCATGGCAGTGGGTTGGAACTGGATGATCTTAAGGCCCTTTCCAGCCCAAACCATTCTATGATTCTATGGTTCAGAAGGAATAGGCAAGGTAGGAGAGACAATGGGGTATCCCTGTATGTTAAGGAGTGTTTTGATTAGCTTAATGATGGTGATGATAGGGTTGAGTGTTTATGGGTATGAACAAAAGGGAAGGCCAACAAGGCAGATATCATGGTGGGAGTCTGTTATAGACCAACCGACCATGATGAAGAGGCAGACAAAATATGCTATAAGCAGCTGGCAGAAGTCTCACAATCACTAACCCTTGTTCTGATGGGGGAATTCAACTCACCAGATGTCTGCTGGAAACACAATACAGCACAGAGGAAACAATCTATGAGTACGTGGAAGAGAACGTCCTGACATGGATAGTGAGTGACCCAGCCAGGGAAGGCACCTACTGGACATGTTTTTGAACAGAGAAGTACTTACCTGTGACATGATGGTTGGAGGCTCTCTTGGGCATAGGGACCGTGAAATTATAAGAGTTTTCAGTTCTCACATAAGTAAAGGGGGGCAGCAGAAATGCTGCCTCGGACTTGCAGAGGGCAGACTTTGACCTGTTTAGGAGCCTGATTGACAGAGTCCTTTGGACAGCAGTCCTGGAGGGCAAAGTTGTCCAGGAAGGGTGGATATTCTTCAGGAAGGAAATACTCAAGACACAGGAGCAGGCTGTCCCCATGAGCTGGATCATGAACAGTGGGGAAGAAGACAGGTCCCGTGGGCATGGGTTCATGGAAGACAAGTCCTGCTCGACTTGCCTGGTCCCCTATGACAAGGTGACCCACTCAGTAGGTGAGAGTTTAGATAAGATACTAGGAAATATTTCTTCAGCAGAAGGTTTGTCAGGCATTGGAACAGGCTGCCTAGGGAAGTGGTGGAGTCACCGTTCGCGGAGGGATTTAAAAGATATGTAGATGTGGTGCTTAAGGATGTTGTTTTGTGGTGGACTCAGCAGTGCTGGGTTAAGAGTTAGGCTCAATGACCTTAAAGGTCTTTTCCAACCTTAATGATTCTGTGATTCTATGATTAGTTTGGAAGTCACTAGCCACTGAGGAATAAATAAGACGTTATGAGTGGACTCCATCCTGAAATTCATTTCTGATTGACTTTGGAAGGCATCTGCCTGGGGCTGGTGTCTGTCTTCTGAAACATCCCAAACCCAAAAGGGAGGAAGCAGGTAGGTGGGGCTGGGGAAATTAAACAAAGAACAGTTCTTAATTAAGGCCTAGGAGCACATGTGAAGACACTCATGGCTGGTAGCTGGCATCAGTATCTTGTGAGCTCACCAAACACCAGCCTCTGCATCTGTAATACATGCAAAGAAGGTGGTTGAGTCTCTTCTCCAAGGAGGGCAGGTCTGTTTAGCATTATATTCTGTTTCAAGTGCATCACACTGGTAACATTGGGACTGCAGGCCCAGTTTGGTCTGATAAACAATTCTGTGACTTACAACGAACCATACTCTTTTTTCTTAGGGTCTTTCCTATTGCTGATGAAGTTGGTCTTTTAATTTGGTCTCAGGCAAGTTATTGCATGTGAGCAGTTATTGAATCTCAGGCTATCAACTAAAATCAATGAATTCACAGGGGAGGACAAGTCATGAGCAATTTTGGGCCTGCTATTCAGCATTCAGATGAAGGCATCTGAATGTCTACATAGGGGTCATAGAATCATAGAATGGTTTGGGTTGGAAAGGACCTTAAGATCATCCAGTTCCAACCCCCTGCCATGGGAAGGGATGTCTTACACTAGACCATGTCACCCAAGGCTGTGTCCAACCTGACCTTGAACACAGCCAGGGATGGAGCACTCACCACTTCCTTGGGTAACTTGTTCCAGTGCCGCACCACCCTCACAGTAAAGAACTTCCTCCTTATATCTAGCCTGAACTTCCCCTGTTTCAGTTTGTAGTTGTTATCCCTTGTCTTTCTTTGGGAGATGGTGTTGGAGCTTCATAACAATTAACAGTACAATTAATGGTGGTATAATTAATATGATCACAGTTGGACTTCACTGACTGCATCAATCAAATCTCCAGTGGCTACTGGAAGTAGGCAGTGACACATCAAAGTCTGGGTGAGCAAAGGTAAGCCGATCCTTTGAAAGCCAAAACTCAATGAAGAGGAGACACCTTCATACCTACAGCACCTTTCAAGCTAGGTATAAGTGTCTTAACTGATTTGCTCAAGCCTATGCTGATGGTTGATTGCAAAGCTGAGAATTGACCAAAGTTAAAATCCCAAGCCATGGGTTTTCCTTGCTTTCCTATGCAGATCCAAAGGTGATGTCTTTGTGTGATACAGCAATTAATCCTGTACGACGCCTGGCTATTGCAGCGAGTTTGATGGCTGCAGTTGGTGACACTTAGTTACCCAGAAGTGCTGTCAGCTCTGTAATACAATTTGCAATAAGTCACCATTAATTAATGCTAAGTTATGAAGCACTTCCAGGGAAAGTGACACACCAAATCGACATCAGTGCAAGAAGAGTTCATTATGGCTAATGTTACGATAATAAAAGATGGAGGAATTAATGATGAATTTCAACATTAAGTATCATTTTTCCCATGCTTTAATGCATTGTCTCAGAAGGGAGAGGGAACTGGAAAGAGGCAGAGTAATCATAGCTTGCAAAAACAGTATTCTTCAGCTTGTCCATGTACACAGTGAGCCCCCTTTATACAGCCACACCCACCCATCCTTGGATGTGTATACACCGTACTGATCCCCAGCTGTGTAAGCACATCCTAAAGTGGTCCTTCACATTTAATACACTTCCAGGTACACATCACGCCTATCCACATGGAGGAGGTTTGACACTGGTAGCCCTTCCTCCAACTTAAATAAGCCTTGTTTCGATGGCTTGAGTAGTCAGTGTTTACCCAAACGCTACTTGTGCCCATCCTAGCTCACTGTGGACAGGCCTGTCTTTGTCCCTCTTCTCTTCCCTCCTGCATTTTCCCCTCCAAAGTTTCCGACAGCTCTTTGATGCCACATTCTGGATTGGTTGCTTAAGAAGCAGCTGCATCAGTGGAAAACTGAGAGAGAAGGGGGTGATTTTAGAGGTTTTATTATTTTCTTCATATCTGTTTTCAGTTGCGTTCACAATACAGTACTATCTCCCCCGCTAAATCTCTCCTGACCAACATACACACATGCTCAGTCCTCTTGATTCCTCTCTCTCCACACATATATGTGTAAAAGCAGATACACAAACAATGCTTCAAATACACATTCTTTTCTGTCTCCATATGTATGTTTCTGTATCTTGTTACCCAAATGTTTCTGGTGATGGCTGTGTGTGAACATAAATGTACAACACATATATGAATGCAGGCACGCAAAGCAACACAGCTGCCCTACAGTGCCATGCTTCTTTCCCTTGTCTCAAGCATGACCAAGATGATTTCTAGCCCGTTTTTTATCATCAAGCCTTGATAAGGTAAAGAAATTGATGTTGTATCTCCAAGTTCTTTTCCTGCATGACTTGACGGAGTTGATGACAGTTCAGTGATGCAGTTTGGTTACCCCTGAGCATCTGTGCTGCTCCTCAAAGATGACACTTATAGAACATCAAACTTCAAATGAAACTTGCACTATTCCAGAGTAGCCACAGAGGTTAGTTGTGAAGATACCAGTACCAATGAACTCTCAGGAAAAAACCCTCTTAAGATAACGTTTCACTAGAGTAAGGCTGATATTGAACTCGTGACAAGTTTGCTTCTCCCTATTGTTTTATAAAAGAAATTAAACCACCTGAAGAGTTGAGCATTGTCTAACAACTATTGCAAGATGCATATACATAAATGGCTACACTTAAAAACCCTGAAGGTTTCTTATGCCATCAAGAACTCCACAGAAATTACCACGAAATGATAAAGCCATAAGTTTTACTTTAAAGAGAGAGGTTTTGGGGATCTCCCATTTTAAATTCCAACTAAACCCAGCTTACCTCTATCTCTGCTCCCCCAAAACTGCAAACTTGCATGCAGTCATTGTGTAGAAACTCTTCCTCAATGGGCTACAAAGCGAAGCCAGAGCAATTCCCTTGGTTAATCAATATACAAAGTGCTGCTGTGGTTCTGATCTTAGTCAAAGCAACACGCACTCCCCTCAGCACAAAAGCCTATGAGATCAAACCCAGAAATTCAATAGAAACCCCCCTCCACTCCTGCATAGCTGCACTTCCGAGATGAAGAGGCATTGATACAGAAGTGCTTGATGCTTGCAACCCCACTGAACAACAAGTACACTTGTGTCCTGGGAGCAGACCCTAAGGATAATAAGAAAAATCCAATATGCAGGATGCTGGGAAGATCAGATTGGAAACAAGAAGTTGGGTTGTAATGGATCAATGCTGAGATGCTTCACTTCTGTAGGCTTTATCTCAACAATGAAAAACATGACCTCTTCCTTTGTCTTCACCCCAAGGACATGCAACCAGAAACTTGGAGATGAATGACTCTAAGGACCCATCTCTCAGGTGGAGAGCCTGAAAGAGGAAAATAGTTTCCTCTGTATTGTCCCAGATCTGGTGAGATATGAAGAAAGCTCTTTTCTCAACTTATCTGGAAGAATAAAAGGGATCAAATAATCTCCAAACCAAACACGTTAAAAAGAGCTTTCTTCTTGCAATGTTGTCAGTGGTAGAAATAGCTGGGTTCAAGTCTGGAAGTTCTGTCACTGAATAAAATGGGAATAGTGGGGTTGGATGATCATTGGGATACTAGCAATTATATGACTTTGGACATGCTTTTTAGCTTTCAAATGGATCAAATTGTGTTGTCTTGTTACTTGATAGGTATTCTGGGCACTGCACAGAGTGGCCTTAACCCCCAAAATCCCTCTCCCAAACTCTCAGGGGTGCTGGCCTCTAACCTACTCACTTGTATCCCAACATCCTCCCATTCCTGTGGGACACCTCCACAATCCATAGGTAAACCACCATTCCTGTGTTCAGTGATAATCCTGAAGGTGCTGGATATTGCAATGAGTGTCTGTCAGCCTGGTAGTAATGTATATTGTGGTACTAAGGGGTACAGAAATGTGTCATGCAGACACTATTAGACATGGGATAATCCAGCAGTGGGACTAAGCTCTGTAGGAAACCAACCCTTACAACTTCAGCTCAGAGAAGTTCTTGTCAAACTGGTTTAAAAATGAAAGCTCAATGTATCAGGATAGTGATTTACCATGGGGGATTTAGAAAAGTAGCTGAAAATGTGGTACAAAAAAAGTCTTTTCCTCCTTTGGCTCTGTTTTTCTTCTTTTTCCTTGGTATTTGATAACTCCTCATTTTTGTGTTAATAGTTTTGGAGCACAAATAAATCCCATCTCCTGTCTTTCAATGCCATATGGCCCTGCATATCTGTACTCAACTATGTCCCTTGGGAGGGTTGTCTGAAGCTCTGTTATCCATTCCAAGAAGCATGTTTGGTGTCTTTCTACTCCATCAACCTCCTTGTCAGCTATGCTCTGTCACTTACTGATATCACAGCTGATGATAAGCCTGAATCTTTTGGGTTCTACCCACTCTGAGACCTCCTCACTCCACTCTCCTGTCATAGGAACACACTTCAACTCCTTAGGTGCACTTCTGACCTGCATACTGCAGCCTCCTGCACCTATTCAGACACCTAGATCCACATTTGCATACTGCTACAGTGGCAATGAGATGGAGATTTAAGCCACTAATTGTACACAAGCAAGGGATTATGGGGACAATTGCAAATCACCCCTCACCCTTACACTAAGTCTTCATTCCATGCATGGAGTAATGCCTCTTGTTTCCCTGGATAAGTTTCTAATATGTTAGGGGGAATCCAGTGAACATGGTGGCACCACGGTGAGTTTGTTAATGAGATTAGACAAGTTTTAATTCAGATGAAAAGCAGGCAAGGAAGGGAACAAGGTCTGCTATTACTTTGCATTATGAAAGATGGGTTTGGGAAGCAGAGGAGTCTGAAGGCAGCAGGCTGAAAGGTGGGCTGGGACCTTACATAGGGAATACGTGCTCATGAGACCCTCTCTATAGTCCTGCTTTGGGACCGCCAACATAAGAAGGACATGGAGCTGTTGGAGCAAGTCCAGAGGAGGCCATGGAGATGCTGCAAGGGCTGGAGCAGCTCTGCTCTGGAGCCAGGCTGAGAGAGCTGGGCTGGATCAGCCTGGAGAAGAGAAGGCTCCTGAAGGGGAGACCTTAGAGCAGCTCCAGTGCCTAAAGGGGCTGCAGGAAAACTGGAGAGGGGCCTTGGACAAGGGCCTGCAGGGACAGGCCAAGGGGAATGGCTTTAACCTGCCAGAGGGGAGACTGAGATGAGCTCTTAGGCAGAAGCTCTTCCCTGTGAGGGTGCTGAGGCGCTGGCACAGGGTGCCCAGAGAAGCTGTGGCTGCCCCATCCCTGGCAGTGTTCAAGGGCAGGTTGGACACAGGGGCTTGGAGCAACCTGCTCCAGTGGAAGGTGTCCCTGTCCATGGCAGGGGGTTGGAACTGGATGGGCTTTAAGGTCCCTTCCAACCCAAATCAGTCTGCAGCTCTATGACTCTATGATTCTATGAATGACTGCAGATGTCCGGATGAGTCATTCTCTTAGACTTCTGTCTTAGACTTGCTGACTGTCATGTGCTTATTCACACCTTCAGGTTGAGGTAAGATGGAGGAAAGTTTTTATTGTATCTCTTTTTGGGAAGAGCTGTGATTTGACTTAGCTTCCCCAAGGTGTTTCTAGGTGTATGAAGCTGGTCTGTATGCCCAGTGTGATGGCCATGGTTTTGTCCATTCATGATTTTAACCTTAAGGAGATACTCGAGTAGTTTTGTCTTCACGGGTGAGCAGTGACTGCTTTCTGCCTGCAGCCTTTTTTTGCTGCCAAGGCAATAATGGCAATACTAATCCAAGTGTCTTGTCTGAAGTCATTACTAGAAAGCCACCCTATGCTCTGTCTCACCAGTGTGCGACTTCTGTTTGCCTGTGTCACCATCTCTTTGAAGGTCTTCTGAATCCCCCTGCACCGCATTGACATTTGCCTGATGAAATGTTACGGAAGAATCCAAATCCCTTCTGCCTCTTCACCTAGGGCATAGGGTTTATAGTCCAGTCCTTTCTTTAGAGGATACCAGGTATTGCTTTGAGTGTCCATACTCATCCCACTCCCTACTGAAACACAACTTCACTTCCCAAAACAAACACTTATGACTTCTTTCCCAGAAAGATTCTCTTTCTCTGTGCCTGCCTCCTCATGAACTGTGGGGACTTGTACCTTTACGCATCTGGAATATGTTTGTTAGATCACATTGTTTCCTTTGCTTTACAGTGCTGAGAGTCTGGACACTAAGGGAAAAGTCAAACCTCGGTCAAATTGTTCACATTTGACAGATTTGTGAGCAGCTCATGATACATACAGCAAATCAAAAGAAATAAACACTTTGTAGGTGGAGAGTGGGATGTTTGAGAGACCCACCAGAGTCAAAACTCTTGGAAAATGCAGGGGAGAGGAAGACACGCATGGTAAGCAGTACTTTGCCCGCACCTGCAAACCATGGATACCATCGGAAAATAGAAGGCAGTCCGGAGGTGGCTTTATTTCTGTCAATTGCTGGATGTGAATCACTTGATACTTTCAGTGGTTTTCAGTTAGCTCAGGCAGAAGAGGCTAACTGCAGAACACAGAGTGACATCTGAAGAGCACTTCACTCAGCAAAAATGGAACTTAGGAGGGAAAGATGAAGCATCATCTCTTTATCTCACCCTGAGAAGGGACAGGGAAGAAAAGGAAAATGGGGAGAAGATGTTGAATTTCTCTGAAGATGAACAGCTGATTTTGGGAGGATATCGATTAAACAATGGAATTATAAAAAGACCTCTAGGAAGAGCCTCGGAAAGACCCATAATGATCCCTGACAAAATAGCCAAAATTTACTGAGCAACAGGGATTTTCATGTCTGAAATAGACATTAGTTAAGTGCCCCTAAGATGTGACAGCATGAAGCAAACCACCATCAGACTCGTGCTCAAATGGTTCTCGAGTCAATAAACCCCTAGTCATGCACAAGCAGTAGTGCCTGTTTAAACAGGTAGCAGAGTGCCTAAGAAAGATGTGGAAGGATGTATGGAAGGATGATTGCTGACCCTCCAACCCACCTTTGCTTGTGAGCTTTTGCAAGCACAATACTCATCACTTTCCTGTAAGTTATATGCTGCTTCAGCCACTGAAGATTATCTGGTGGGATTAGGTACCTGTTGGTTTCTGTGACCAACAATGGTGTTGGCAACACATTCATCCCAGAATTCACCCAATTCCTGTGGGCTGCCATACCCCAGATATCACCCAGGACATGAGAGGATTTACAGTGGATAGTGACTGGAACTAGACTATCACCAAAGGGGAAGACCTGTCCATCCACAACAAGGGTGAAGGAAATAATACTGAAACCCCCTTACCAAGCATGTCTTCTGTATTCTCCACCTTTCAGCTCAGCTGCAAATCTCATGTACCAAGCTATGGCAGCACTTCAGGTGGAGATCAGCTGGCAGCTCTGACACCCTTTGCAGTCAAATCAGCATCAGTAGCTGCTCCAATTATAACCCCTACATTCAGCCATGGAGATACAATAAAGTCGTGCTAGTAGTTCTGTCCCCTTTGACTCCAAGAGGCAACCACAGTATCACTGCAATAAGTCTGGACTACAGACACAGGAGAACCATCCTCTGGGGCTGACATTAATTTTAAATAAGCCTCTGTCTCATCTTGCAGACATATTGGTGTTCACAAAGTTGATTTCTTTTCTTTTGAACTGTCTGTTTCACAGGAATACAGCTATGGGAAGGGGTATCCAGTTTATTTGCAGGGAGCAGAGTGGATTATAAAGGGTATGTTAGATAATGGGGGTCAGTGTGGATCTGGAGCTTAAAGACATGAAGAGCACTGCATTGATTTTTTGTGTCTGTGCTTGTTAATGGCACCTGTATGAGCGTGATGACTTTGGCCTTTGCTCATACCATCTCTCTGATGATATAATATTGCTTGCCTGGAATAAGGAATGAAGATACTCTGTGAAATTAGTCGTATCAATGAAGAAACAAAGTCCCAAGGAGGTTCAGCAGTGCTTCTGATGACCCTTGAAATCCCCACAAATCCCTGTTGATGTTGGTGGGAGCTGGAGAAAGCCATAAAGGATTTGTCTGTATTGATAGAAGAGATGGGAATAGCATATGGCCCATGCCTTAACCCCAGAATCATCCAACTGCAGAATGCCAGGCGATAAACATAATTTGTAGCATGAATTTCTCTCTCATCTGGAGTCAGATCCATCCCCCCATATAATGGAGATCTTCCTCGAGCAGAGCTGTTTAAACCTCAAACTAAATCTCAGCTGGGAAAGGTTTTCCAGTTACTGTTTCTCTTCCCATGGTAGCTGCTGCAGCTCCTAAACTGAATAGGAATCTTGAAGACATGTGTTTTTCATGTGTCAGAGCAGATTTGCTCTGAAAACCATGTGAAATGCAGACTTGCTTTTCGCCTCTCTGCAAATGAGATTTGGGAAGAAGAATGGAAAACTATTGGGGCAAGGGCTCAGTGGGGCTGAATATCTGTTGGGATGAGCAACCTAGCATAAAGATGTCCTGAGATTTATGAGTGTGATGCTTGGTGACTCTCACCTAGAGCAAGGAAAGTTCTAGCTCCCCCTAATTCCTGTGTCACTGTCTCTTGTGCCTGTGTGGCTCATGCAGGATGGTTCACCTTCATCAAAGAGAGAACAGTTCTCTTGGCTTTGATAAGCCTTAGACAGACTGAATCTTGGTCACTGCAGTCCCTGGAGAATCCTGGTTCACTTCTGATGGTGGTTAAAGCCATGCTGTGGGAGAGTACCTGTATGCGGTTATTGTGGCTCATTAGAGTACATTATTCTGAGCCACACTCCAAATGAACTCAACTCGGTTGCTTATGAAGGTGCCCTATAGCAGGCTAAGCTGAAAGCCAGCACCACCATGTTTAGGTTGTGAGACATATCATACCAAAGAGGTATTCCATACCGCAGCATGTCATGACCACTATATAAACTGGGAACAGCTACCCGGCAGGGTTAGATCACTGCTGGGTCGGGCTGGGTATTGGTCGGCGGGTGGTGAGCGGTTGTATTCTCTTCCCGTGTTGATTCTCTTATCATTATTATTATTGGTGGCAGCAGCAGTGGTTTGTATGATACCTTAGTTACTGGACTGCTCTTATCTCAACCCATGGGAGTTACGTTCTTTCCATTCTCCTCCCCATCCCTCCGGGAGCTGGGGGAGGAAGGGGAGGAGTAAGAGAGTGACTGCGTGGTTCTGAGTTACCGACTGGGCTTAAATCATGACACTCTGCAAAGAAAAGGCTCCTTCACCATCTTCCCCACCTGAATGCAGAGGCTCTCTTAGAGACAGCCAGAGGATTAAAGGTTTTCTCTAAGAAACTTCTTCCTAGTCCATGATTTTCCCCACCACCACATATAGTCAGGTGGGTTAGAGGTGGCCTTGGCAGTGCCGGGGAGCGGTCGGACTTGATGAGCTTAAAGGTATTTTCCAACCTAATTGATTCTATGATTTTTAAGCTCCTCTGAGACATGTCCCCATTTGGAAGAAACAGCTGGCTACAGACTGGAGTAGATGTGAGACAACATCAGACTGCAGAGATGTCAGAGTAGCACCTGGCCCTTGATGTTGTCTGGATGTGAGGGAGGAACCAGAGCACAGAAAAAAACCCTTTGAGCATTAAACAGATTATGAAGGTGAATTGTGATGTGAGAGTAAACTGGATTTCTCCCTAAAGTGATTATTGCCACAGTAACTTGTAGCACACACTTTCTTTGAGACCTCATTTAGACATCTTTTATGTCTAAAGACGTTTACAGACCCTTAGCAGAGGGAGATAACACTGTTACTAGCAGTGCTTTTATGGAGTGCTTACGCTGTAATGAAATGCATCCAGCTATAGCATTAGTCAAGCTGGGGAAATGAGGATCTACCACTGGCAGCAGGCCAATTGCAGCAGGATGCTGAATCTGAGTCCAGACTGGATCCAGTCCTGAGCAAGGCACTAAGCAGCACCTGGAGTGCTACACAGATCTTAGCCAAATTCTGTTGCCCTAGGTATTTGATTGGATAAACCCTGGTCATTTGTAAGACCCAGTTTTGAGGTGACTTAGCTCCAGCACAGTCATGTTTATTGGCTTGGTCACTACTCAGAGAGACCATCGGGGATTGAAAAAACCTGAAAGAGTCAGATGGAACTTTCCAAAACTCAGAGAGAACCCCAACTTTGCCATCAGATATATTGGCACGTTTGATCTGACCATACAGGCCTGGAATACACATCTTGGAAGCCAAAGCATCTTTTGGATCATGCATGAAGGGGAAGAAGAATAGCCACAGTGTGGTAAAAATCCTTGAAGAAATTCCAAGGGCAGTGACACCAAACCCATCTTTATCCTCTACCTTGAAATTGGTCTGCTGTTCTATGGAGGGTGTAGAAATGCCTAGTGATGGGAAATGTGAGGCTGGTCCTGGTTCACAAGGGTACAAGAGGCACCTAAGATGCTGGTTCTGCTCCCCAAGAAGATGAGTCTTGCACAGGGGATGATGTAGGGAGTGCTCATACCTACCTAACAGCTTGCTGATGGTGATGGTACAGGAGAGGAAACTGAAGCAAGGAGATGAAGCAAGCACATGTATCTATCAATATATGCTTGCTGTCACTGACTGCCTTGTGAGTATTGTAAGACTAGCTCTTTTATTCTGGAGTTTCTTATTCAGGATAATCCTTGCATAAGGGGGAAAAAAACCTAAACCCAACAACCAACTAATATTGAAATCAACAGAGATTTTTAGGATATCTCCATGGTTCATGGTTTGCCCTGCCCAGCTTCTAGAAGCCAGAAAATATTTATCCTGATGTAGCTTAATGGTGAAAACTCAGGATGCAAATAAAACCAGCCCATGTTATTGCTTCCAATCTTTATTTAGTCAACTCTAAGCCAGACTTTTGATGTTGAGGGATCTGACCCTTAGTTGGGATGCTGGCCAGACTACTGAAGGTGGAAGAGCTGGCAATTGGTGTATTTGCTCACTTGGCAGCAGACTGACCTGTCACACCGGATCACCAGGAAGGGCAAAACATAGCCAAACAGCTTGATATAGCTTGAGAACATGCAGTTTGTTTGGAGAGTGCCGATGGGATTTTAAGAGACAGAGAATGAGGATAAAGACAGCAGGGAGAGAATGCTTCTGTTGAAGATACGTGCACAACAATTCTGCTCTAATAGCATCAATTGGTGTTTGACTTCAGTCAGACCAAATAGATAGAGACAAATGAACAAGCTGTAGAAAGAATGATCCTTGCTGGAGCTGCCTGGTAGGGAGAGACAGGGAAAGCACAAAGGTTAAAAGTCTAATGACAAGCATCCTTAATGATTGCTCTTCCTGTATTCCCTCTCGGTAACATTTCCTGATTCTAAATTGTCTTAAAACCATCCTAACACGGCTGAAGCATTTCTAAATATAATTCAGCTCAAGTAGCAATGAAGAATATAATGGAATTTCAGGAAAGAAAATAAAGCACAGTAAGTTTTTTAACCATTACTTGTCATTTAGGGCAGGGCAAGTAGCGCATGAATGTGGGTAAACAAGGAAGACAAAACTGGTGTGTTAGCTGGAGTGGGAGTTCGCGTGCCTGCAGCAGTGCATGACTATCTCCATGGACAGTGTGAACCTCTGCTCTGTCACAATAATAGAAGCTCCACCCTCATTCCCATGGAAAACACCACAGCAGCTTCCTGAAACAAAACTAAGAGTTGTCACAGACAGTGATTTTTCAGTCCTGGGCACATAGATCTCTCCTTTGGTAGCCACAGATATACACAAGGCTTGCATTGCCTCTTCAGTAGCAGCCTGAGCTCACCAGCTTCTCCAAAGCACTGCAGAGCTTGGCTGCAGAAAACAGCTTAAAAGCACAATTAGCTTTCTGTAACAATAGCCTCTTCATGCTTCATTATGAAAGGGCTTGAAAGGGAATTTGTTTTCTCAGATAGATGTAAAATGAAGCTCTATCAGAACAAGTAACCTTGCAAGCCAGACACAATAGCCGGTATCTACCCATCGCTTCCTCCCTTGCCCTCCCGAAGCAGAGCATAGCAGCTCATGAAAAGCATGGGTTTTGTCTGCTCCCCCGCTTATAAATTACACTCATTAATAATATTTTCATTTCTTGTAAAAGCATAAAATAATAAATGTGCCTCCACAGTTCCTGCTTTGCTCGGGGCCAAGCTCCCAACCTCTATCGGGCAGGAAGGTCAGGGCGGCGGGCTGGATTCATGCCCGTTGTTTAGAGGCTCTTTTAGCTGCCACGTTCAGATAATGTCACTCTCTGCCTTCATTGACCTTCCTTGGTCCAGCCCCAAAGCTGATCTATAACTTGTTAAAGGAACTTTCACAAACAGCACAGGCTCTGAGTACAAAACCCACATATTGAGCCTGTTCGTGCGTTTACATCACCCAGCATTTCAGCAGTTAATGAAGCTAATGGCCAGGCTCATGCTTTGGCTCGATTTCCATGTCGCAGATGTGAGTGAAGACGCCTGAGACAGCTTCTCCTGTCCTCCAGGGACTCCAGACCCAGACCTACTTTAAGCTTTGCTACTCAGGTCTGTTCACACTTTCTTATCAACAAATGTGAGGATGATGCAGTTGCTCTTAGTGCCATGAAAATTCCTTTCTTAATTCCCTTTGGAAATACTGGAAATATAAAACCAGAATGAGAGGGATACAAACAAGAGGTGCCAGAGAAGAATTCACTTCAAAGACATGAAAAAAAAACCCTCAAGAATAAATAGAACGTAATCAGTTCCCAAATAGTGTCAGTCAAGAAATGCTGAACTGTTCTGATAGCAGAAAGGTTGAGGACCTTTAGGGACAAAACCTATTGGGGAGTCTCTGAGCACCAAAGCTGGATGCTAGGTGATACTTGAAGAGTAACCAAAGACCGAGTGCAGCAGGGAAAGGGCTATCTTGGCAGATAAGCCTGGGGAACGGCTTTGTTTTCCCAAGTTTTGTCAGAAGGTCAATAGCAGAACTGAGATCTGAAGAGTGCTTCCTGCTGGCAGGGGTATGCAAAATTCGTCTCCCTTTGGAGCAGGAGGAAGGGGTGGCAGGTGTCTCAATTCTTTGGAATTTCCAAGTAACAGGTTCAGTGGAATTAAAAGGGAAAGGCGCAGCTCCTTCCCCTGGTAAAGATGATGTGTTACTACACCCCAGTTTTATCAGGGAAAGCTTTTTGGGGAACTTGTTGCTATTACAAGGCAGGAAAGGGTCACATCTGTTGACTGCAGTATGTCAGTATGCAGAATGAAGGACTTGATGGCTGCTGTATCCCTATTATCTGATGATCTTTTAGAGATCTGATCTGTCTGGAGGTCAGGAAAAAAAGGCTGCTCAGATCCAGGGCTAGTCCCTATCCCTATAGATAGTGGTGCTGTACTGAGATGCCGATGGGTATCCAGGCACATCTGGGGGCACAACAGGAGCTCTGTAGCCAAGGAAAGCCCAAATTTAATTTAGCAAGTATATCTTGGAAACATAAAGTAACAATTCCAGGTTGTTACTGATTTCAGAATGTACCATGCAGTAGACATACACTTCAACATCCTACAATAGCCCTCAACTGATGTGAAACCCCAGTGAGGCTGGAGGCAGCCAGATGGGGATGGGCAGGAGAACAGGGCCAAGTTAGTGTACACCAAACATATTCCTATAGACAGCAACTAAACAGGACCACAGCACTGGTCCAAGTGCTGTTTACAGTCATCCACAGGTTTTTGACCAAGAACAACTAAGTACTGTCAATGTCCAAGCACGGTTCAAAGGGTAACACAGACCAGGGGCATCCCAACAGTGAGCATAGGCAAAGCTTCCTGGTCGTGGTGTGGGCAAAAAGGGTGAGTTTTATGAAAGAGAGATGTGCCCCCTGGCCCAGGAGATGCTCTTTGGCCTGCGTGATTTAGTAGCACATACTTAGTTTGATAATGCCTGTGCACTAGCCCTGGGAAGTCAGGGCATACACCAATCAAGGCACACTGCCTGCGTGACTGCTCAGTTCAAATGACTGCTGGCATTACAGGGAGTGCATTCCTATACCTAGGAGGAGTTATTAAATCCTTCCAAAGCCCATGGGTGCTCAGATCCATCTTTTGCAGGCACAGAAATAAATCCCCGCTCCCTTCTGCAGGTAATTACTTGCCTGCTCAGACTCCTTGTGCATGCGTGTATGTGATTGGCATGTAGCACAGTCTATCAGTCGTCTCTGTGACCATGCAGGTAAAACCAGCCAGGGAGCACTGACTGTGGCTGTCCCCAGGCTGGTTTCCAACTTCTCCAGAGGTAGCTGCTCTCTCAAGGCTCAGGAACAGCCTCAGGTCAAGGGGTGATGACTGCAAAGGGATCAGCTGGTGATCACCAACCAATAGGTAAAAACATCTGCAGGAACTTGAATGGGAAGAGGGTGCCTCAGGGGACAGAGAGGAGGAGAGACAGGGAAAGCACAGGGAACAGCAAGACACATTCAGCAGAGGCTATGGCAGGAATCAGATAGGATTCTCACATTTAGCCTTATCTAGGACCCCAGTTAGTGGACATTTGTAGTTTCTTCCCTGACTCTTCCTTAGACCTAAGCTAGAATAAACGGATATAAATAAAGGTATGTGTGGATTTACCCAAAATACACAGTGAGATGTTAGCATATACAAAAAAAAAAAATATGGTTCTTACTGCTTTTGGTGGATCTTACAAATTGTATCTGTAATGACTATTATGAACCATGAGCCTTCACTACAGACAGCTCTGCAGGACCCCTGTCCATGCAAGGTGTGCATGGGGAAGCTGTCCTGGTTTCTAGGCTGGAGATCACTTATCTGAAGCAAAAAGGACCCACAAACACCTTTGCAATTGGCATCAAGGCAAGGAAAATTGCTGTCATATTCAAGCTGTTGTGGAGATAAACTGAGTGGGTTCCTTATAAAACTGCTGTGTGACAGAAATACTGCAGGAAGCGTCCCTCCTCTCTGAAGAACAGGCACACACAGGTTCTTGTGGCAGTTCTTCCCTCCAGGACCTTAAGGCTGCCACAGGTCTTCCCAGTGCTCCAGCAAGAGCCTTATTTTGCCCTGGTGGAAGATGTTCAGTTATGAACATCCCACCTTGCATTTCTCTTTGCTGCTCCAAAGTGGGTTGAAGGTCTGATCTTCCCCACTTTATCATTTCTGTTTGCTGGCTTCAAAGTGAGTGCCTACCTACCTTCAGGACCAACACCTCAAGGCTGTTTTCTTTGCTGTCACACTATCTCCTATTGGAATTGACCACAAGAGCTTTTGCTGCTGTCAGATAGAAAGCATGAGCCAAAAGAAATCTGCCTGGGAACAGGGTGAAGAGGAACAAGACTCAATTTTGCAAGCAAGTCATCCCAACTCGTCCCACCACCACTAAGCAGAGTGTGGTGGTGATGTTACTTGTAAGGTCACTCAGCCTGTGGTTTAACAAGCACAATGAACAGACTCGCCGGGCTCCCTCCTGCTCTAACAACATATGGTGGTGGGAGGATGATTGACTGGTACAATGTGATTTTCAATGAAATGTCTTCAAGCCAAAGAAGTTCCAGGTGACTAGAAGTAAGCAATCATTGTGCCAATCCTTCAGCAAAAAAGGGTCGTGCCTTGAGCATGGCAACTTGAGGGAATAAGGCAGCTTTTTATAGCGAGTAATATCTCTTCTGACAGTGCTAGTGAACTCCTTCAAAGCACACTTGGCTGGGAATGTGCAAAGATGAATAACTTTGTCTTTCAGTAAGTATTACCAGGAGCAGTAGGAAGAATGAGAAATGGTCTGTAAAGTAAGCAATAGCTAAGAATCCTCTTCTTTCCTGACCTTATTGTAAAAAATGCCTTCAAGTGTGGGGAGGGAAAACAATAAGTGTGAGGAGGAGGAAGAAAAAATCACCCTAAAGGGAAATCTGGAAGCTTTTATTGAGGAGGGTTAAGGATTAGGTGTGATGAGCTGGAGTATCGCAGTCCACTCTGGTACTAGCATCATCTGCTTCTGTTTATCAGTGTTAAGGCGATGGATAGAGACCTTGGTTGGGTCTGGATGCATGGTGTGATGAGTGTTGTTTATCCCTATGGTAGGTGATAGCTGGAGACAACTAAGTAAATAAGGCAGGTGCAGGAGGACTTTTATCCTTTTCTTGCAGCCTGACCAAGGTTATCCTGGGAAATTTGGGGCATGCAGGGAAGCTATCACACATCTCCTGCACCTTCACGGTTTGACCTCTTGCTGGTCACTGCATCTTTTGAGGGTTCAGGACTGGGAGATGGGGAGGTTTTCCTGATGGGAGTTTCCTCCTTTATAATCTGGAGCTCAAATAATGGATTATGTTTTCAGATTTTTGAGCAAGTTATGGGCTTCTTCATAGTTTTGGGGGACTGGAGGGAAAAGGATGGGAAAATGCTTGTTTAAATTGTGATGGTTTCTTTCTGAGATGGCTGCACTGTGGCTCAGGTCCTCCCAGATGTGATCTGGAAAGTAGGAGAGGGCCTACCTTTACCCTTGCAAGCATTAAGCTTCCATACTGGCACCTCTCATCTAATTAGGACTAAGAGCTGTTTTCCTTCCCCTTGGTATGTGCCAAACCTCCCCATTGCTCTAACTCAGCCCTAACACATGCAGAATAGTTAACACCCATGTGAGTCACCACCTGTAACCTCTCCTTTTTGGAGAGCCATCAATGACTACTCTTCCATAAAGTCTTCCTTTTATGTGTGGATATATCAAGAGACCTCTTCTTTGCATTAAGGTGTTAAATATCCAGTATTTTCTGAGAGTTCTTCAAGAAAGAGCCCTCCTAGCACACGTAGACATGCATTACTAATACAGTGTTTGCTAATTATTATCTTAATGTAAACTGGCTGACTCAGAGTGCCATGGTTCCGTCTGCTCATAGGGAAAAAGTCTTTGGTGATGCTGATTTTCCAGATTAAGCAATAGAAGAAGAAGTGTGAGAGAGAACTTAGACACCCATAGACAACAACTGTACTTGTACTGTGCAGTTGCTTTGTGCTGTGGCTGTCTGAGCAGATGGTATTTTATGGGATTCCAGGCCCTGTCAACTCAGAAAGCAAATCTTGCCACTCTGTGCAGGCTGAGAGTGAGTCTGATCATCTCTGACCCTGTCACTGAAGCATCTAGTAGGAATTATGAACACTCCATCTTCTTGTGTAAAACCTGAGGTTATTGGTTGTTTTGGGATTCTTAGTATTTATTTTTCCCTAGGGAGAAGAAAGGAGCAAGGGTATATCTAAAGGAAGTGATAACCAAATGTTTGGCATTTCCATTTCAGCTCAGGTTCTTCTCAGATGCATCTTCCCCACTGATTAAATCAGGGAAACAGTCCCTTCCATGCCCATCTGCAAAACCAGCTCCATGTAGTTGTGGATCTCCTTCTCTGCGAGTGCATCTCAGACGTGTCCTTGCTCTGCACAAAGAGTCACAAGATTTGTGCTGGAGTGAAGGGGGAAACACACCAATGTTCTTCGATTGCACAGGATGCTGAGATCATGTCATATATTTGAAGGCACTTTTGTGGGTCTGAATTAGGGGCTGCAGGACTACGTGGAACAGGAATCAGTCACGGTTTCTGTTTTACCAAATCCCATTCAAGGATGGAGCAGTAAACTCCACCTAAAAGGTGGGTGAATCATAGAATAGTTAGGGTTGGAAAGGAACTTAAGATCATCCAGTTCCAACCCCCTACCATGGCAAGAGACACCACCCACTAAACCATGTTACCCAAGGCTCTGTCCAACCTGGCCTTGAACACCACCAGGGATGGAGCATTCACAACTTCCCTGGGCAACCCACTCCAGTGCCTCACCACCCTTATGTTAAAGAATTTCTTCCTCATATCCAATCTAAACTTCCCCTGTTAAAGTTTGAACCCGTTACCCCATGTCCTATCACTACAGTTCCTGATGAAGAGTCCCTCTCCAACATCCCTATAGGCCCCCTTCAGATATTGGAAGGCTGCTATGAAGTCTCCACACAACCTTCTCTTCTCCAGGATGAACAGACCCAACTTTCTCAGCCTATCTTCATACGGGAGGTGCTCCAGCCCCCTGATCATCCTCGTGGCCTCCTCTGGACTTGTTCCAACAGTTGCATGTCCTTTTTATGTTGAGGACACCAGAACTGCACACAATACTCCAAGTGAGGTCTCACAGAGCAGAGTAAAGGGGCAGGAGCACCTCCCTCAACCTGCTGGTCACGCTCCTTTTGATGCAGCCCAGGATACTGTTGGCTTTCTGGGTTGCGAGCGCACACTGCCGGCTCATGTTCATTTTCTCATCAACCAACATCCCCAAGTCCTTCTCCGCAGGGCTGCTCTGAATCTCTTCTCTGCCCAACCTGTAGCTGTGCCTGGGGTTGCTCTGACCCAAGTGGAGGACCTTGCACTTGGCATGGTTAAACTTCATCAGGTTGGCATCAGCCCAACTCACAAGTGTGTCAAATAGGGTGAAACCCCATTTAGGACAACCAAGAGGAAGTGGAGAAATGTCTCCTCTCAAGCCAAGAGGAGAAATGTGAATAATCACTGATACTTGCTCCCTAGATGGGATCACCATGAACTAGTAGGTCAAACCTGATCAAGCAGATCACTTCTCCCTGATGCCTTTTTGTCAGGACAGTGATCATGGGATATGCTTTTCTTCTCCCAGCCCAGTACTTTCCTCCAAGCTCCCAGTAGTGTTAATGATTTCTCCTCCACATTAACAAAGCCTGGGCGGACATTTGAAGAGTTAATGGTACATTTTTTCTTTGGCATAATTGATGTTTACTCCTTTTTTAGTTTGAGATACAAAATTCCCTAGAAAGCATAAAGGACTTTAAGATCTCCTTTATACCCTTAATTCCTGAAGATCATTACAATCAAGGAGACTTTAAATCCCCAGATAAGTCTCAGCAAAGGGATGACGAATAGATAAAAAGCATCAGCAGTGTACTGCAATACTATTCATCCAGAGATCTAGCATGGTACTTAAACTGAAGAGAAGAGCTTACAAAACAAAAGAGAGGTGGAAAGAGGGGTGGGCATTTGCTAATACAAGAGCAGGAGCAGTCCTGTGCAGATGAATCACACTTCTCTCATCAAAACCAAGTAGTTCCGTGACACCAGAGCTAAAGGACTTTGTTTTCCAGCAGAATGTGTGACTTCATTTAGGGTGAAATAAACACTTTTTATCAGTATCTCCTCTCCTCCTTCTACTTAAAACTTGTTTTCGAGATGCTTTGAGTCTCAGTGATATTTGGTTAAAATCAGCCCATGCATTTCATAGGTATTTGAAAAGAAGATGCAGAGACAATCGAGCTCTTCTTCCTCAAGCAATCAGAGCATCAATGGTGCTTTTTCAACCTTTTTCAACTCTTTTTCAACCCTCTTCCTTCCCCCCCCCCCCCAACACTGACCTCCTCGTCTAAAAGTACACAATTTTGTTTGCAGAAATCCAGTAATGAAGCTCTGCTTGTAAGACTTCTATTATGGGGTTGCGTCCCCATGTTTTCCTGCTCATGGACTAGATGACCTTTGAAGGTCTCTTCCAACCCAAACTATTCTATGATTCTTTGTTTCCTAAGGCATACCTGATTATCAGTGCTACAGAGAAAGCAGCAAATAAGATGGCCCTTGGGTTTGACTCCACGTGCCTGTTCTTGTGCTCTTGTACCAGGAACATTGTTTGCCTTTCAATGGATGCAGGATGAAAACAGGCAACACCCTTAACCCAGGTATCTCACATGGAAGCATTAAGGATTTCCTTGTTTCCTCTGGAGCTATTTCATTGTCATATGTGGGAGATTAGGACCAGGTCTGGGGGACTGTATGATATCTATCTGGTCTGCTTTCCAGAGATGTTGCAGAACAGAACAGAGAACATGCGTAGCTTCTTTACTCAGTCTCCTGCAGCCCTCAAACCCAGAAGTACTGTGTTTGCAGCAGTAGATAGGTATCTTGGCTGTATTTTGCTTGGCCCTGTGAGGCTGGTCCTTAGGAAGAAAGGCTCAGTCTGTTGGGGATCATACAGCACTGGATGAAGTAGCACGCCAGCATATTTGTCTGAGATAATCTGGGATTTCAGGATCAAGGAAGTTGGTGTGGAGCTATTGTTTTGTCTAATAAAATACTGGACTCAGAGGGCAGCTAATTGAAAAATAAATCAGTGAGGAAGCTCAATAGGAAAGTTTGGTTAATTGTGGTTCCCTGTTTTTTTCCTGTCTTATAATTCAAAATCTGGTTCTCCCAGGGGCAGAGACTGACTTTCCTCAGCAAAATTAGTATGAAACTGTCCAAATCAACTCTGTGGGTATGTTTGTCTGTCTATCTAGCTATCTATATTTATCTATCTCATTAACACCTTTCTTTACTGTTTTTGGTGAAGCAAAAATGACCTTTCAAATCAAACACTTCTAATGCCTGTTACAGAAAGCCTTCATGTTTCAAAATTATTTGAGCTTCATGATGAAAGCTCTGTTTCTTCTTCAATCTTCTGCTTCCTACTTGTACAACAAGTAATGTTGTCTTGACTTTCCACATCCTTTTAAACATTTCTTATTGTATTGTGTTTCCCTTTTCCATGTTTCTCCCGTAACTATTTCCCATGTTAGAAATAGCTAGATAAACAGACAGGAAAGTGAAATTGTAAGTCTGTTAATCTAGAGCTGTTCCAAACTGTTCCAAACACATCTGAACTTTTTTTCTGGTAATTATAGTCCCGTCTGGGTTCAAACTTAAACAGCGGAAGTTCAGGTTCAATATAAGGAAGAAGTTCTTTACTGTGAGGGTGCTGAGTCACTGGAATGGGTTGCCTGGAGAAGTGGCAAATGCTCCATCCCTGGCAATGCTCAAGGCTAGGTTGAACAGAGCCTTGGGAGGCACGGTTTAGTGTGAGCTGTCCCTGCCCATGGCAGGGAGTTGGAACTGGATGATCTCAAGGTCCTTTCCAATCCTAACTATTCTGTGATTCTATCTTCCATGTGGGGCACTGAATAAACATTGTCCTGGCAGTATCTACCGTGGTCTACAATGGGAAGCGTAGTATTTAAGCAAGTGATCTGAATTCACCAAAACCTTCTGGATATGCATCTGGACGGACTGCGATAGCCATGCAAAGTCTGTTCTTCGCCTTGGCTTTTGACAAGCTTTGAGAAAAAGAAAAGGGAAAGAACATTTGAGCTGAGAAGGGAAAGCTTGTGATCCAGACATTGCAAAGAGTGACTGTGAGTGTGGAGGCTGCTTGCTTTCACTTGGGTAAGATCTTCACACTTATATTTCCCAATCTTCTCATGAAAGTGTCTGCAAAGGTGGTAAGCAGTCTCTAAGAAAAGCCAGGAAAACAAAGTAAAAAGCAAGGAGACCACTGACAGTGATGGACATGTACTGCTTCCACCCTGTAATTCATAATTTACAGAATTCGGTGAGTTTGACATGATTCTACAGATGTTGTGAGCCAGACAGAGAAAAAAAGGCTGATCCAAAATGAAGTAACTATTTGTAGGAGACAAAAAGAGAGTGTGTCAGCTATTTGAGGAGGGTTTCTGAAGCATGGAATATAGATCACCAGCGCTCCGTAGCTGTGGGCAAGTTGACTCTCCGGTGTATGTCAGGCTGTTTGAGGATATACTTGAAATCTTTGCTTTCCAAAAGGCAATGAAAGTTACAGATCTTTCACTGACACATTCAGTCTCAAGATACAAACCTTTGTCTCCTTCAATGATGAAGCTGTTTGTGTCAAAGTAGTAGGGTGGGTCAGGGAACAAGTCAGTAGCAGAGGTGGGGAGTGTACAGCATCTTCAGGAGCAGTTGATGACTGCATAGGAGAGCATGCAGCTGGCTTGGAATGCAGGTGTGTATGGAAAGCTCGGGGCACAACATTCATAGAATCATAGAATAGAATCATAGAATAGTAAGGGTTGGAAAGGACCTCAAGATCATCGAGTTCCAACCCCCCTGCCATGGGCAGGGACACCTCCCACTAAACCATGCCATCCAAGGCTATGTCCAACCCCACCTTGAACGCCGCCAGGGACGAAGCATCCACAACCTCTCTGGGCAACCCATTCCAGGGCCTCACCACCCTCACAGTAAAGAATTTCTTCCTCAGATCCAATCTAAACCTCCCCTGTTTAAGTTTAAACCCTTGATCTTCCTATTTTGGGGACAGAAGAGCAGCTTAGTCTCCCCTAGCTTCAGACTTCCACCCTTCAAACAGTATGGGAAGCAGGCATATAGAATCATAGTATAGTTAGGGTTGGAAAGGACCATATGGCTGTGACGAGGGCACATTCCCACCATCAATCACGTTTACAGGTAGTTGAGTTGCCTTAATGCTACCTGGACAATTGCATAAAATTTAGCCATCTAAATTTGTGGGCTTGTTGACTTTTTGCACTGAGCTAAGAGATGCCATTCTGGTGAGTGATGGACTAGAAACCGAACATGGGTGGATGAACTTTATAAGCCTTATCTGAGAGCACTATCCTTAATGCTTCTACAGAAGGCACGAGTCATCTTCACAGCAGCTGACCTTAAAAGTGGATGCCTTGCTGAGGACCTTGCAACTTTTGTCTAATCACTGGCAATAACATAAATGTCATGGCATAGACAGATGGCTTTCAACAGTGATGATAGCAAGTATCTGTAGGTGACACTTTTCCCAGTGAAACGAGGATGCTGCATGTTCTGCCTGGTTGCCTCTGTTCCAGCCACTTATCACAGGGTCTAGTTTCTGAAGGGCTTTTACATGAGGATTCATTGCTCTATATTTAAATGCATATTTAGGTCAGTTTTCTGCTAATAAGCTGGAAAGATTTTTGTTTCCCAGCTGTTAATTTCTTTAATGGAAAAGGTAACACCAGCAAACAGCAGTGAATGAAGAGGTGAAATATATTCCTTTAGGCTAGTTAGGAGATGGTTTATCTTTTGATTTGATGGGGACAAAATATTTTACCTAAGAACTTATGGGAATAGAAGAAACTTCTCAGACACTGCACCCTTTATTCTTGATGTGATTCCTGAGTCAAATAGAGAGAATAAATTTTCACCTTTGTGGGCCATGGGCTGTTGCTTTTCTGCTGTACCAAAGAGCTGCTTCTGCTGATGAACTTATTCCCACCCTTCTTAGTTGATATTTCACTTTCTAGAGGATCTCTGAAATGAAAAGTATCTCCCAGGCATTACCAGGGAGAGATGTTCTCAAGCCACAAACTTAAAAGCAGGAGAGGACTCCAAAACCCAGAAGCCATTGATTTTTCAAGCACAGAAGAATCCCAGCACATAACAAACAGATGAGAAAATAATGAGGGAAAAAATATCAATCATACTGCAAGCAAGAAGTTACTTTCATTTTCCAAAGAGCTGAAAATAATCTTAACTCCCAAGCAGAACTTTTCTTTGTGTGTAAGGGTAGCTTTTGCCCCAATGTCTATTGATGTCTTCCTTTCTGTTGGCAAAACAGAGTTCATCACTTTAGGGAGCCTGCACTGTTGAAATGAATATAACAAATCACCATTAAATCAGATGAAGTCTCTCAGTGGTTTTGGACAGCGAACAGCTGGGTCTTGATCTTAACCTCAATAATGGTTCCAAAATGAGTTTTCATTGTGGAGCTCTGTCAGCGGGGCTGCAGCTGTAGAGAGCTGGGGAATGACAATCACCAAGAAGAGACTCAAAGAGCCACCAGAAACAGGGCAGCTTGGGGATATTTGTCTGCTGGGTTGGTGCGGGCAATCTCACAGTGAGCACCTATTAGTGATGCAGCAAGACATCGCATGGTAATTACTTTGATCCCTGCTGTAAGACTATAAAGCAATGCTAAGTATTTGTGCATGGCAGCACTTCTGTTAGAAGCCTTTCAAATCAGATAAGAAATGAAGGGTTTTGCTTTCTGCTTTGTGCGAAGGGGGTGAGAGTCTTGTGTTCGATGGTCAAAGCTAAAAAGCAGATATCCTGTTGTGAAATCATGGGAGATATCTCAGATGTTGCTTGGGAACTCTGACAAGTTCCCATGTGTTACATGGGTGTGTATGAGCTTACATCTCGAATACTGTGTTCAGTTTTGGGCCTTCACTACATATAGAGGTGCTGGAGTGGGTCCAAAGAAGGACAACAAAGCTGATGAAGGGTTTGGAGCACAGGTCCTATGAGGAGCAGTTGAGGGAACTGGAGTGGTTTAGGCTGGAGAAAAGGAGACTTAGGACAGACCTTACCGCTCTCTACAAGTACCTGAAAGAAGGTTGTAGCAAGGTGGGAGACAGTATCTTCCCCCAGTAGGACAAGAGGAAATGGCCTCAAGCTGCACCGGGTGAGGTTTAGATTAGATATTAGGAGCAATTACTTCACCCAAAGTCTTGTCAAGCATTGAAACAGGCTGCCCAGGGAAATGCTGGAGTCTCCATCCCTGGAGAGATTTAAAAGAGATATGGCATTTAAGGACATGGTTTAGTGGTGGGCTTGGAAGCTCTGGGTTAATGGTTGGACTTGATGATCTTGAAGATCTCTTCTAACTTAAGTGGTTCTATAATCATACGAAAAGAACAGTAGACCTCTAAGAGTGAGTTAAATCAGTCAGGCAGAACAAGTTTATGGATGAAGAAGGGAATATCACTTTCTTCTTTTTACTGATGGAGAACTGAGGCACGGCTTTCTAAGCCCTTAGTGGAACCTGAAGTTTGATTCACAAAGCAGCTCAATCCACACCACAGTTTGAGCCAAGTCTTCTCAGTTGCAAATATGGAGTTATTTGTAAAATTTTGAGGCGAGTTGCTCATGGACAGTGATATTTTTACAGCATCATATCTTGTGAATCCTTTTACTTCTGTATCTCTGTTAATAAACTGAAAGAAAATGCCATCATCTATCCCACTGCCATAGCATCAATAGCATCGGAATAGCACACAGGGATCTGAGTTGCCAATTTATTGTCATTAAATCCATCAGTCTTTTGCAAACCTATAAATTACAAACCTCCCTTAACATCTGGTCATTTTCCAGGTACACTGGTCAGGCCAGATCTGGGCTGGAAACAGCATGTTGTATAATTAACAGCTTGGTAAGGCATTCAACCCATCCAGGGAATACAGCTGCTGTTTCTACATCATGCATTAAACCCAGCTTTTTAAAGACAGACATAGCATTAAAGCTCCATTGCTCACAAGGAACTCTGGCCAGGTTTTGTCGTTTGACTGAGAAAAGGCTTATGTTAGAATGGAAGTTTAAGGGATGTATGAGACTGGCATGAGCGTCACATGATGGAGCTGAACCTCATCCCACACTGGGCATCTGTGGATCACCTTTGGTGATCTTCAGTGCTGTAATAGTTTAGCTGATGGCTGTCTACCTCCATTGACATTTATGGTGTTCATCTAGCACAGGTTCAACTTCTGGTCAGGAAAAACTCATGGTCTAGCTATGAGAACTTGCATGAGAGGTGGTAAAATTCTGCATTTCCCTTTAAACTTTGAAAATCCTGCCAGTCCCTGCCCTGTGCTCTTGTTCCAGCTTCTCACTCCACAATAAACACAGGATGAAACATAAGAAGGAAATGGCAGCCTCTGGAGTGGTTTTGAAACCTTTAACCAAGAGGAAAGGTTAATGGAATAAGAGTTAATGCTGTTGAATTTATTCTTAACAGAGGAGAGTTTGAGATGACTTGGCAGACATCTTCAGCCTTAGGAAGAGAAAGGATGATAATGGATGGTTTTCTCTCTGATGTCATGGTTAATAAACTCAGGGCGTTATTTAAAGCTGAGATTATTTGAGAGATGTGCCACACCAGGAAAAGGGAAGAAAATATAAACAGTGAGTTACAAGTCAACTCAAGAACTTGTACATACAACCATAACATGCAAGCATAACATAAATACACACAAGGATAACAGCTCTCTAGATTTTCTATTTTGCATCCAGCAAAACATGTAAACACTGATCTTCACATAGTTGTATTAAAATATATGGTTGTGTTAAAATAGATGGTTGTATTAATTTGATGGGACAAAGGATAATGGGTTTAAACTTAAGCTGGGGAGATTTAGGTTAGATCTAAGGTACAAATTCTTTACTGTGAGAGTGGTGAGACACTGAAACAGGCTGCCCAGAGAAGCTGTGACTTCTCTGTTGTTGTGAATGCTCCATCCCCGGCAGTATTCAAGGCCAGCTTGGATGCATCTTGGAGCAACCTGGTCTAGTGGAAGGTGTCACTGGCTGTGACAGGGCACCGGAACTGGATGAGCTTAAGGCCCTTTCCAACCCAAACCATTCTATTATTCTATGATTAATACATTGTTGAAGAAAAGCAGCTCTGTGATTTATGCCAGAAGACACCTTTATATATATGCAGGTGAGTGCCTGGGCTCAAGATGGAACAAGGTGCCATAACTTAATATTTTTTGTGAAATGTTATGGTTATATGTTTTTAGCTTTTTCCCTTGGTAAACAGGAGGAATGAGATATGCTTCAACACAGAGACAGCATCAGTTGTTGGTTGTGAGCATTTACAGAGGGCTTGGATGGGAGGATCTGAATAAGCACAAAAACATCTTCTCAACTGGCAAAAATCTTGGAGTGGATTCTCCTGAAAACCATTCCAAGGTGCATGAAAAACAACAAGGGGCTTGGTGACAGCCAGCATGGCTTCACTAAGGGGAAATCCTGCCTGACCAATCTGGTGGCCTTCTATGATGGGGCTACGGAACTGATGGACAGGGGTAGAGCAGCTGATGTTATCTACCTGCACTTGTGCAAAGTGTTTGACACTGTCCCACACAACATCCTTGTCTCTAAATTGGAGAGACATCATTTTGATAGGTGGACCACTCGGTGGATAAAGAACTGGCTGGATGGCCGCATGCAAAGAGCTGTGTCCAATGGCTCAATGTTCATCTGGAGACCAGTAATGAGTGGTGTCCCTCAGGGATCGGTGTAGGGACCGCTCTTCTTCAACATCTTTGTCAGTGACTGGATGATCTTAAGGTCCTTTCCAACCCTAACTATTCTATGATTCTAACCCAACTAATGAATTTGTATCTTCTGGCATCTTTTTAAATGTAACCCCCATTCAATCAATTTGCAATTAACTCCAGCCCTGACACTTACGGCTGTTTGAGCAAGCAATGTATCTCTGTGCTAGAAACCAGTCTGCTTGATAGGATCTGTGTGAAAAATTACTACTTGTTGGACGATAATGTGGGAGAATGTCTGCGTGTCTTAATAAACTGGATTGGGGTTTATTGCGCTGAAGGAAAACTGTGCTCTCTCTCAGGGACCTCATTGCCTGAATGCATACCCTCATGATCAGGGTATTGGAGTTCAGTGGGGAAGCCTCCTAGTGAAGTGCATTAGCAGGTTTTCAGCACTTCATGTGAGCACAAAGAATCTGAAGTAGGGTGTGGTGGCCCCACTGTGCTTCAAGACATGCTGCTCACCGGGTAATTTCAAGAGATTACTCTAAGATTTGAAAGTTAAATTAGCTCTTAATTAAGAGAATTTAAAGAAAGGTAAGGGCTCTTAACTGCTTTCACCACTCAATCCATGATTAAAAACTTGCATCTAGGATACAATAACCCTGTGCAATGATGTGGTTTGGTGCCATCAGGCTGGGAAGCAGCTTTACAGGAAAGGAAATGGGGGTTTTGACACTCAGCAGGTTGCGCATTGGTCAGCACTGCAATTGGGTGGCAAAGTGCATTAACGAGTAGGTGAAGATAAATGATTCTTTTCTGAACAGCACTTGTGACACCACTTCTGAAATACTGTGTCCAGTTTGGGGCTTCCCAGAACAAGAAAGATGTGAGGATACTGGAGCAAGTTCTGTGAAGGGTGACTGAGACATTCCAGCTCCTGGAACACAGGGCATAGGAGGAAAAGGCTGAGAGCTGGGTCTGCTCAGCCTGCCGAGGAGAAAGCTTATGGGCATCTTATTGCCATTTGTAAATACCTAGTGGGGGCCTATAGAGAAGGTGGACACAATTTAGCAGTGGACTTGGCAATGTTAGGTTAATGGTTGGTCTAACTGAACTTCAAGGTCTTTCCCAACCTCAATGACTCTATGATTTTGTGATGGAGCTCTCCAGCGGTGTTATCCTCACCTCTATCCAGTAGATTTTTACTAATAGAGTATATTTTTGACCACAGCAAGTCAAGAAATGAGAAAATGGGTTCTCTCCCAAGAGGTGGTAACCTCCAGCAGAGTGTGAATGAAGAAAGATCTGGCAGAAGTGATTTCTGGATCTAGAAAACAACTATTCTCCACAGACTCAGATACTTACTTTTTTTCTCACTCTTTTAAATCAGGCCAGCTATTGCCTGGGGCTCTTTTTGAGTCATAGCATGCAAATTGCTTTAGGGGCAACCATACCGTATAATTTCTGCCACAGAAGACACACAGAATGGTAATGAAGGCAGTGACTGAAGGCAGGGAGATTTGGAGTACATGGCTCGTGGGCTTTAAGCAAGGCCTCACAGCTTGCAGGAACCTGCCTTTGCAGAAGAAGCAGGCAGACATTTAGATGTCATATTGAAAACTGTGCTGCTCCATGAATGGTATGAGCATAAGATGGTTTGTAGAGGGTCAGATGAAGTTTTCTGCCTCCAAAAGTGGCTAACAGCAGATGCCTGGGAAATAGTGTAAACATGTGGCAGGGTAGAGTGATACTTCTCCAATATGTTCTCCCAGCCTCCAGCAGGGAGGATAAGGGGTTTGAGCAATAGCTGTAATCTTTGCCTTTAGAAGCCCATGATTGACTTTTCCTGTGTCAGTTGTTTTTTGCAGTTCTTCACTTTATCTACATGCTGTGGGGATGCCCTTTGCTTCTAGTCAACATGATAATGTCACTGGAAACAACTAGGATTTGGTTTTATAGAATCATAGAACCATAGAATAGTTAGGGTTGGAAAAGACCTCAAGATCATCCAGTTCCAACCCCCCTGCCATGGGCAGGGACACCTCCCACTAAACCATGCCACCCAAGCCTCGATCCAACCTGGCCTTGAACACCGCCAGGGATGGAGCATTCACAGCTTCCCTGGGCAACCCATTCCAGTGCCTCACCATCCTCACAGTGAAGAACTTCCTCCTTATATTCAATCTAAACTTCCCCTGTTTAAATTTGAACCCATTACCTCTTGTCCTATCACTACAGTCCCTAATGAAGAGTCCCTCCCCAGCATACTTATAAGCCCCCTTCAGATACTGGAAGGCTGCTATGAGGTCTCCACGCAGCCTTCTCTTCTCCAGGATGAATAGACCCAACTTTCTCAGCCTATCTTCATACGGGAGGTGCTCCAGTCCCCTGATCATCTTCGTGGCCTCCTCCGGACTTGTTCCAACAGTTCCATGTCCTTTTTATGTTGAGGACACCAGAACTGCACACAGTACTCCAAATGAGGTCTCATGAGGGCAGAGCAGAGGGGCAGGATCACCTCCCTCGACCTGCTGGTCACACTCCTTTTGATGCAGCCCAGAATACGGTTGGCTTTCTGGGCTGCAAGCGCACACTGCCGGCTCATGTTCATTTTCTCATCAACCAACACCCCCAAGTCCTTCTCCGCAGGGCTGCTCTCAATCTCTTCTCTGCTCAACCTGTAGCTGTGCCTGCAATTGCTCCGACCCAGATACAGGACCTTGCACTTGGCATGGTTAAACTTCATCAGGTTGGCATCAGCCCACCTCACAAGCGTGTCAAGGTCCCTCTGGATGGCATTCCTTCCCTCCAATGTATCAACCGAACCACACAGCTTGGTGTCATCGGCAAACTTGCTGAGGGTGCACTCAATCCCACTCTCCATGTCACCAACAAAGATGTTGAACAAGAGCAGTTCCAACACCAATCCCTGAGGGACACCACTCGTTACTGGTCTCCAGCTGGACATTGAGCCATTGAGCACTACTCTTCGCATGCGGCCATCCAGTCAGTTCTTTATCCACCGAGTTGTCCACCTATCAAATTGATGTCTCTCCAACTTAGAGAGAAGGATGTCATGGGAGACAGTGTCAAAGGCTTTACACAAGTCCAGGTAGATGACATCAACTGCTCTGCCCCTGTCCATCAGTTCCGTAGCCCCTTCATAGAAGGTCACCAGATTGGTCAGGCAGGATTTCCCCTTAGTGAAGCCATGCTGGGTGTCACCAAGCACCTTGTTGGTTTTCATGTGCCTTAGCATGCCTTCCAGGATAATCCGCTCCAAGATTTTGCCAGGCACAGAGGTGAGACTGACTGGTCTGTAATTCCCTGGGTCATCCATTTTCCCCTTCTTGAAAATGGGGGTTATATTTCCCTTTTCCAGTCATCGGGAACTTCACCTGACTGCCATGATTTTTCAAATATGATGGAGCAAAATTCGAAAGAAAAAAGAGGCTTATAAAAGGTGGAAGCAAGGTCAGGCGGCCTGGGGAGAATACAGGGATGTTGTCTGGGAAGCTAGGGACCAGGTTAGGAAAGCTAAGGCCCACTTAGAATTAAACTTGGCTAGGGATGTTAAGGATAACAGGAAGGGATTTTATAGGTACATTGCCAATAAAAGACAGGTTAGGGACACCGTGGGCCCTCTCCAGAAGCTATCGGGAGAACTGGCTACCCTGGATTTGGAGAAGGCTGAGGTTCTTAATGACTTCTTTGCCTCAGTCTTTACGGGCAAATGCTCTGACCACACCACCCAAGTCTTGGAAGGCAGACGCGGGGACGGTGAGGGTGGGGACCCTGGGCCCACTGTGGGGGAGGATCTTGTTCAGGACCACCTTAGGAACCTGAATGTATACAAGTCAATGGGACCGGATGAAATCCATCCGCGGGTCCTGAAGGAGCTGGCAAATGAAGTTGCTAAGCCACTGTCCATCATATTTGAAAAATCATGGCAGTCAGGTGAAGTTCCCGATGACTGGAAAAAGGGAAATATAACCCCCATTTTTAAGAAGGGGAAAATGGATGACCCAGGGAATTACAGACCAGTCAGTCTCACCTCTGTGCCTGGCAAAATCTTGGAGCGGATTATCCTGGAAGGCATGCTAAGGCACATGAAAACCAACAAGGTGCTTGGTGACACCCAGCATGGCTTCACTAAGGGGAAATCCTGCCTGACCAATCTGGTGACCTTCTATGAAGGGGCTACGGAACTGATGGACAGGGGCAGAGCAGTTGATGTCATCTACCTGGACTTGTGTAAAGCCTTTGACACTGTCTCCCATGACATCCTTCTCTCTAAGTTGGAGAGACATCAATTTGATAGGTGGACCACTCGGTGGATAAAGAACTGGCTGGATGGCCGCATGCGAAGAGTAGTGCTCAGTGGCTCAGTGTCCAGCTGGAGACCGGTAACGAGTGGTGTCCCCCAGGGATCGGTGTTGGGACCGGTCTTGTTCAACATCTTTGTGGGTGACATGGACAGTGGGATTGAGTGCACCCTCAGCAAGTTTGCCGATGACACCAAGCTGTGTGGTTCAGTTGATACATTGGAGGGAAGGAATGCCATCCAGAGGGACCTTGACACGCTTGTGAGGTGGGCTGATGCCAACCTGATGAAGTTTAACCATGCTAAATGCAAAGTCCTCCACCTGGGTCGGAGCAATGCCAGGCACAGCTACAGATTGGGCGGGGAGGAGATTGAGAGCAGCCCTGCGGAGAAGGACTTGGGGGTGTTGGTTGATGAAAATATGAACATGAGCCGGCAGTGTGCGCTTGCAGCCCAGAAAGCCAACCGTATTCTGGGCTGCATCAAAAGGAGTGTGACCAGCAGGTCGAGGGAGGTGATCCTGCCCCTTTACTCTGCTCTCGTGAGACCTCACTTGGAGTATTGTGTGCAGTTCTGGTGTCCTCAACATAAAAAGGACATGGAACTGTTGGAACAAGTGCAGAGGAGGCCACGAAGATGATCAGGGGACTGGAGCACCTCTCGTATGAAGATAGGATGAGAAAATTGGGGCTGTTCAGCCTGGAGAAGAGAAGGCTGCATGGAGACCTCATAGCAGCCTTCCAATACCTGAAGGGGGCCTATAGGGATGCTGGGGAGGGACTCTTCATTAGGGACTGTGGTGATAGGACAAGGGGTAATGGGTTTAAAGTTAAACAGGGGAGGTTTAGATTGGATCTGAGGAAGAAATTCTTTACTGTGAGGGTGGTGGGGCCCTGGAATGGGTTGCCCAGGGAAGTTGTGAATGCTTCATCCCTGGCGGCGTTCAAGGTGGGGTTGGACATAGCCTTGGATGGCATGGTTTAGTGGGAGGTGTCCCTGCCCATGGCGGGGGGGTTGGAACTCGATGATCTTGAGGTCCTTTCCAACCCTTACTGTTCTATGATTCTATGATTCTATGATTCTATGACAGTGGCTTAGCAACTTCATTTGCAGCTCCATCAAGACCCATGGATGGATTTCATCAGGTCCCATGGACTTGTGCACATTCAGGTTCTTGAGATGCTCTCGAACCAGATCCTCTCCTACAGTGGGCCTAGAGTCTTCATTCTCACTGTCCCCGTTGCCTGCCTTCCAGAACTTGGGTGGTGTGGTCAGAGCATTTGCTGGTGAAAACTGAGGCAAAGAAGTCATTAAGAACCTCAGCTTTCTCCAAATCCAGGGTAATCAGTTCTCCCGATAGCTTCCAGAGGGGGCCCACGGTGTCCCTAGCCTGCCTTTTATTTGCAGTGTACCTATAGAATCCCTTCCTGTTATCTTTAACATCCCTAGCCAAGTTTAATTCTAAGTGGGCCTTAGCTTTCCTAACCTGGTCCCTAGCTTCCCAGACAACATCCCTGTATTCTTCCCAGGCTGCCTGTCCTTGCTTCTACCTTTTATAAGCCCCTTTTTTCCCTTGAAGTTTCCTCAGCAGCTCCTTATCCATCCAAGGAGGTCTCCTGGCCCTCCTGCTGCACTTCCTTCTAGTTGGGACGCAACACTCCTGAGCTTGCAGCAGGTGAGCCTTGAATATCAACCAACAGTCTTGGGCCCCCCTGCTCTCTAGGGCTATATCCCATGGAACTTTACTAAGCAGGTTCCTTAAGAGCTCATGAACTGTTTGTTGCCTTCTCTTTATCTTTGTACTCATCCAGCAATAATCAGAAGATTGTATTGACTGGACTTTGAGCCCAGCACCAGTGCTGAACTTGAAATATATAATCAAAGGTTATATATAAGCAGTCAAAGCACTCTGGGATCAACGGATGAATGGAGGACATTCCAAATTTATCCCTTGACGCAATTAAAGCTGGCAGATGTGCCCCTGTATTAGCTTCTTGAGAAACTCCTGGTTGTCTCTGGTGGAATCCTGCTTCCCTGATGCTCAGGAGCTCCTATTTTTATCCTGTGTTTATTTTTCCACACTGTCTACAATGCTCCAAGCTCCAACTTTGGTGGTTCTCATGGACCTCTCAGAGCTTTACATCATTTCTCTGCTTATCCATTGTGGCAATGAGCAGACTGGGTTTGCTCCAGTGCTTGATTTGAAGTGATTATTTCCTCCCTAACAAATATTAACACTTACTTTTCCTCCTTTCTGTTATGTTTTGTCTCTGTGCTCTCCAGTGTTGGTGTTGCTTCAAGGGACATTAGGAAATGGTACTCATTGGCAGCTGCACTTGGCTGTTGTACTGGTCGGAAGATAGGGATGTATGTGATGCTCTGAGGAGCTATCGCAGATGCAGGAACAGAAAGGGCAGAAAGGTTCCTGAAGGTTCATCTGAGTTTTGCTTGTGAGCGCGTCCAGGAGGGTAGGAGGTTGTCTCAACACCATTTCTGGCTATGACACAACCTGTGGGCTGAGATAAATTGTAGATCACATAGGGAACAAGTGAACTGTCGAGAGGTGCTAAAATTTAGGCTGACATCAGCCCTTCTGTGGCTAAGATACCATCCCCCATGGAGAATAAATTCATGAATGCCAAGCTGGAAGAGGTCATGGAGGCTGGACCTGAGTTTGCTGCTGAATAATAGGCCACTGCCACTGCCAGGGTTATTCCTCTCAACCTTTTTTGCCCCTGCTGCTGTTTAAAATGCATGGCAAGGGACTCACCAGCTCCTGTTCACAGCATGAGCAAGTACATTTGCTGACTGACTCCTGCATGCTGTGCATACTGTGTTTTCCAAGGGAGTGCATAATGATGGGCCGCTCTTCAGCTCATTGAGAGTTTGTTACCTAGTTGGAGCCATTACTATGAAATTACCAAATAAAACATACATTTTCATTCCCTATAGTAATAAAAATTATCGAAGAGCTTCTCCTGGGACAATTATAATGAGATAATACAGACCTCCTGACTGATTTCAGTGGCTGTAAAAAAACCCCGTAATCAAAGAGCATTCAACAAGACATTAGTATATGCCTTGGCTCCAATCCCTTCTCTGTCTCGGGGGATAATGAAATGATCAAATTAGTTTTAAAAAGGTGAAACTTCAATTTTTCAGTGCGTGTGACAGGTTCTCCCCTGAATAATGTCATTACAATGAGGTGCACAGGACAGCAGGAGCATTTATTGCTTTTGGTCTAGACACCACAGGACATTAAGAAATTTTGCCCTCTTGTCTCTGCAGTGTAATATTTATTCTCCAAGTGTCCAGGCCAATGAAATGATAAAGAACAGGACCTTAAGCTTTGGTTTTCTTTTTTCCCTTTTGCACACTCAAAACATAAATACAACCGTATGTTCAAGCCTGCGTTTGCAGAAATGTAGCATAAATGGCCTATTGGGTTATATAGCTCATCTGTTTCCCATTACTGCTTTAAAGCAAATTACATTCTTTCCAAAGAGCAATGCCGGTATGGACAGCCTAACAGCCTTGTTTCCTGGGGATCCAGGATGGAGGTCACGAAACACATTCGAAACTGCTCTAAGGCCCACTTTTTCAGGCTGACATTAGCAAAAACCCTTCCTTGTGATGCCTCCAGTTACACTGAAGAGAGCAAAGCACCATGAGAGGATGTTTCAACCCATCTCTGAAAGTCTTCCCCCCTCTGCAAATGAATATTAACATCATTGCTCCTAACTCAGGCACTTCAGTGTCACAAACCTAGGGCTTTGCCCAAGGGCTGATGCTTCCAACGGTTTGAGTCAGGGATATTTTTCATGTTGCAATCATTACCATCGATCCATTTGCTGGGAAGTGAACCCCAAACTTTCAGGAGCAAGAGCATTAGCTCCCGTGGTTCCCAACTGAACAGCTCAGTACTCTTCATGAGAGTAATAGCAAAACCCTCATCCCGTGTAGGTCAAGCACAGTAGGGAGTTAACTGACATGTCTATGGAGAAACAACCAGAGCCACTCAGTGCTTTTCACATACATCAGCTGTTTCAGGAGCAGGGATGGTCTCACTGCCTGCCTAGATCTGATTGTGATCACCCAGGTAACACACTCCCTGCTTTGATAGATGGGGAGCAAAACCTCTGCACCCTCCCAAACGACCTGTCAGTACATTTGAACTGGACACCCTCCCACTGTGACCACGATTTCAGCCACAGAGCCGTCTCATTTCCTTTGTGAAAGAGCCCCACAGGCAACACACAGAGCAACTTCTGTATTTACCTTGACACTACCTGAGCCACAGCCCTTGCCTCTTGCAGAACAGTTGTATATATTACCATCTCTTCGGCATCTTGGTTGCTGCTTCCTCCACTTCCCTTTCCCCTCATCAGAGCAGATAGGCTGTTTAGGGTCCCTCTCCTGCCCCCCCATGCCTACACTCCCCCTCTGAAAGTCATTACCCAGAATTCCTGCTTTCCTTGAAGTAGTACTGAACAAGCTGTGCTGTGTTTTTCCCCCTCCAGGCTTTTTTTACAGCAGTTCTTGCAGGAAGAAGTAATTTATCCAGAATTAAAACATCTGGTTATCGTGCTCCCCGGGTAAGTTAGCATTAAAATAAGAGGAAAACATACTGCCTGGCTGTCTCCATCATTTGAGATGGGGAACGTGCCCCGTGGCTCCATGCAGGGACAAGGTGAAAGCTCTCTTCAATGCTGGCGACATGGGCTGTGCACAGTGGCCAGGGGTTTGGAGCAGAGGTAGGAGGCACATGCAGCTTGCTGGGGCTAAAGGTATAAGGGGAAAGTGCTAATTTTATCCTGCACCTTGCTTCTCTTTAGCTGAGCATTATAGACTGATAACAAAGTGGTCTCCTCCACTCCAGAGCCCTGGTGAACATAATGAACAATGTCTGTGTTACAAGTTCACCAGAGTTTCTCTCTGTCTAACCACAGGCTCTAGTTCTGTAATTCAGATTCATGGACAGAGTATCTGGAGAAAGTGACTTTACATAATGCCAAGATGCTGATGGGGAGTGAATTTTAGTTAAATCCTTTTTCCAAGTCTCCCCGGATATCCTGTTTCTCCCCTTTTGCCAGAAATCCAGACATGGAGCAAGCCAGCACCACCTCCTTTTTCTAAGAGCAGGTAGAGATGGGACAGCAGTAATGCTTTCAAACTGCCAGAGGGGAGATTGAGATGAGCTCTTAGGCAGAAGCTCTTCCCTGTGAGGGTGCTGAGGCGCTGGCACAGGGTGCCCAGAGAAGCTGTGGCTGCCCCATCCGTGGCAGTGTTCAAGGCCAGATTGGACACAGGGGCTTGGAGCAAGCTGCTCTAGTGGAAGGTGTCCCTGCCTGTGACAGGGAGTTGGAACTGGATGAGCTTTAAGGTCCCTTCCAGCCCAAACGATTCTGATTCTATGATTGTCCCATCCTAAGGATTTCCAGCTTCAGTCAGGTGGGACAGGAGGAAGGACCACTTTCCAGTGACAACAGTTGCTTTTGCACCAGTCTTCCTTTAAAGATGATGAACAACTCTTTCCATGCATTTGTACAACTGTTGTCACTACGGCAGGATAGGTTCTCCAGGAGTATGTAACCATGACCTGGGACACTGGGCAGAGGAATAAAGGGAGCAATGGTGAATGTGTGACTTTCCATTGGTCATTGAGCTACAGCCTACTCACCTTCCTGTTAGTGACCTCTTGGTAACATCTCTTGCCATGCAGAGGTTTTCTATGCTGCCTTATTTATCAGAGAGCCAGAGGCTATGAGCCTTGCTGCAAGCCTACTTTATTACCATTGCTGCTAATGGTGTAGTAGCTACAAATATGCTTGAGTGGCCCAGGAGTGGCTTTTATTATGGATACAACAGCCATCTCAACCAGGTAGCCATGAGGAAAGATACACATTCAGCTATAATATACATAGGTGATGCTCATATATTGTGGCTAAACCTTTGCGACTGACCTCCACAGCACCGCATGGTCTGATAATTGTGCTGGGAAAGGCTATGTGGACAGTACATATGGGGACTCCTTGGACCACTATCCGCCATCTCTTAAGCTTTCTTTGTGCTCAGTGTGTCTTTCCTGGTGCTCTGTTCCTTCTTTCTATGCTTTTCTCCTCTCCCTTGACAGCTTTCACACTTTTCCTAACATCACAGGTAAGCATTCATCTGACCACAAATCATAGAATCATAGAATAGTTAGGATTGGAATGGACCTTAAGATCATCCAGTTCCAACCCCCTGCCATGGGCAGGGACACCTCACACTAAACCATGTCACCCAAGGCTCTGTACAACCTGGCCTTGAACACCTCCAGGGATGGAGCATTCACAACTTCCCTGGGCAATCACTTTGTAAATGAAATTCCAAGTTCAAACCTCACTGTCACAGTGTATTGCAGAGCCACTCTGGCTCAGTCTGAACCAGGAAACTGTCCTGGGAAAGACAAGTTCTCCATTAAATGATACAGAGAAAGCTGGAACTCGAGCTCTGTAGAAGGCTTTCTCAAAATGGTGCTGTCTTCGCTAACATCTGCCTTGCATATGGATGGTTGTGACGAAGTTCCAGCAGCTCCTTCTCCTGGCCCTGTATGCACTCTTTGCCAATGGCAAAGCAGGATGATATAGTATAGAAATACACAAATCACATAATGCAGTATTAAATGAAGGGGTGTGCTCCAGAAGCAGAGGTCAACAACCTCCACCTACAATCCAAAAACACAGCTGCTGGATATGTGCTGTATAGATTTGGACTGTGTTGTCACATCTACTGCTGACTTGTTGAGCAACCTTAAGCAAATCACTCCACCCCTCTGCTCCTTCTCTCCCCTCCCAGCATTCACTTTGACTACTTAGGCAAGAAACTTACCATTCCAGTACGTGCACACAGTGTTTATCGCGTTGGTGCATCCTCAGGCTACCAGCATGCCAACAATAAAGAGCAATAATAACTAGTTGCCAATCAGCAAAGAATCAGGTTTTCTGCTTCTACATCAGCTAGAAATTGTTTTTCTCTTGCTTTGAATAATGTGCTGAGAATATGTAAAATAAAGTCCTGTTTTCTTTTTTTAATTCTTTTTTTTTTTTACTTGTCTAGGAGCAAAAATGTCCTTTATCAGCATTCTAAAATATGATTAATGCTAATCTTAACCTTTCAAAAGTTCCATGCCAGGCAGCTGATGATGCTTCTGCGTTGTAAAGAATCAAACAGAAGGAGTTTCCATCCACAATGAAGTGTTCTTTATTAATGAATGATTTGCTTACCAAGAAATCCAAGAATTCCTTTGCACTCTCTTTTATCAAACCGGGGGGAGTTTAATCATTTGGAGTGGATTGAAGGCATGAATATATTTATGAATTTCTCATCTTTCCCCTTCCCTCTTTCTCTGAACTTGGAACAAAAACTTTATTAACTTATTTCTGTAGGTCAGAGATATTTCTTTACCTTCCCCTAGCAAACACCTGGGTCATCAAGAAAATTTAATAACTCAAATGAGTCAACATTCTGATCTAGCTTCAGCTTTTTCTGAGGCTCTCTACACTGAGAGAAGAATACATACTGCAAAACATGAAATAGTGAAGACGACAATAGTCCAGCTTCCAAAAAGGAAAGTATAGAATAAGGCGTGGTGATAGGACAACTGGGAATGGCTTTAACCTGTCAGAGGGGAGTCTGAGATGAGCTCTTAGGCAGAAGCTCTTCCCTGTGAGGGTGCTGAGGCACTGGCACAGGGTGCCCAGAGAAGCTGTGGCTGCCCCATCCGTGGCAGTGTTCCAGGCCAGGTCGGACACAGGGTCTTGGAGCAAGCTGCTCTAGTGGAAGGTGTCCCTGCCCGTGGCAGGGGTTGGAGCCGGATGAGCTTTAAGGTCCCTTCCAACACAAACCATTCTGATTCTATGAATCCTGGTGCTGTGAATAAACAACAGAGAATGTTCTCAAGATATGCTCTGAGCGGCGCCAGCAGCAGCACTCATGGAGAATTGGCTGCATATGGGGACCAGAGTGCTTCTCTTTCTCTCCATAGTTTGTTGAAACCATATGGGACTGTGCAGTCATTGCATAATCAGAGTGGAAACAGCAATGTGAATTAACAAGGAGGTGATCTCCTTGGATGCCTGGAGACCTCAGCTGGTGATGCTCAAGATGGGTAACTGCAAGCAGTGGCACAGCATGGACCAACGCAACATCCTACCCAACCTTCCCAGACAAGAGATGTTGAGACCCTGTGAATGCACCATGAATATAGTATGTAAGGTGATCAAGTAGGTAGAACTGAGTTTCGTGTTCAGTTTTGTTCCCCATTATGCCAAAAAGGCTGTAGACAAGCTGAAGATGGTCCAGAGAAGGGCCATTAAGATGATCCAAAAACTTGGGAACCATGTGAGGGAAGGCTGAGAGAGCTGGGTTTGTTCAGCCTGGAGAAAAGAAGGCCGAGGGGAGACTTATCACCATGTCCCAGTATTTCAAGGGTGGCTACAAAGAACATGAAGACTTCCTATTTGCAAGGACTCACATGGAAAAGATGAGGGACAATGGGCACAAGTTACTCCTGGGGAGATTCCTATTGGACACAGGGAAAACTTCTCACAATGGGAACAGTCAGCCATTGGAATAATCTCCCCACAGAAGTGGTAGACACCCCAACATTGGACACTTATAGATTCAGCTGGACAGGTTGCTGCGGTTTTGCAAAGAAAGGTTGGACCGGATGATCTTTGAGGTCCCTTCCAACCCAGTATTCTGTGATTCTGTGATTCTGTGATGGTGACATGGTCTAGTGTGAGGTGTACCTGCCCATGCAGAGGGTTGGAACTGGATGATCTTAAGGTCCTTAAGGGAGCTCGTAAAGAGAGGTTCACAGATAGATCAAGAGATGTCTTTGTATACGTAGGAAATGGAAGGATGGAAACCGTATCCTGGGCTGCATCAAAAGGATTGAGACCAGCAGGTCAAAGGAGGTGATCCTGCCCCTCTACTCTGCTCCTGTGAGACCTCACTTGGAGTATTGTGTGCAGTTCTGGTGTCCCCAACATAAAAAGGACATGCAACTGTTGGAACAAGTCCAGAGGAGGCCACGAGGATGATCAGGGACTGAAGCACCTCCTATATGAAGATAGGCTGAGAAAGTTGGGGCTGTTCAGCCTGGAGAAGAGAAGGCTGCGTGGAGACCTCATAACAGCCTTCCAGTGTCTAAAGGGGGCCTATAGGGATGCTGGGGAGGGACTCTTCATGAGGGACTGTAGTGATAGGACAAGGGGTAAAGGGTTTAAAGTTAAACAGGGGAAGTTTAGAGGGGATATAAGGAAGAAATTCTTTACTGTGAGGGTGGTGAGGCACTGGAATGGGTTGCCCAGGGAAGTTGTGAATGCTCCATCCTTGGCGGTGCTCAAGGCCAGGCTGGACATAGCCTTGGATGGCGTGGTTTAGTGTGAGATGTCCCTTCCCATGGCAGGGGGGTTGGAACTGGATGATCTTAAGTTCCTTTCCAACCCTAACTATTCTATGATTCTATTCTATGATTCTATGAAACCATGCTTTGCTGATTCATGGTCAACATTATGAAAATGTTCAAGCTGTCGCTCTGAATATCTGCTAGAACCTGAAGATTTCTTTGGTCCTTCAAGAAGTTTCACATCCATAGCCAGAGAATAATGATGTTTTCATCTGGAGATTATAGAAGGCAAAGTGATTAATAGACAGAAATTGAGGGATTGTTGGACACTCTGCTTAATTCATCACAACTGCAGCCTTCGAAGATTACCATTATTTTCTGCCACCAAAGGGTTACATGGATTCATTCAGTCCTTTCAGAGACACAGATTAGGGATATGAAAGAACTGTAAAATATAGTTTTTATTTATCATTATTCCTACTTGCGAGTAATTCAGGCCATGTATCTTCAATCACATTTGTACTGACTACTTGCATTATCTGTGATGGGGATGTCTCAGGCCATTAGTGACTAACACTCTGAATAATTAGGCTGTGAAAATCTAACTTCAGGATTTATTATTATTATCATTAGTAGCTATTTTCCATTTGGTTGTATTAATACCATTTGTGATTGGTCTGTTTTCCTGGAGAGCAACGATCATTCATACCAAATCATTTTTGTGCAAAATGCTTTTCATCATGTGATTTAACAGACCATGAAACATCTTACAATGGGTTTTAGATTTTCAACCCAGTATCAGTGTTACGATGACATTGATACCTCCCTTGCACCACCCCTGGAATACTTATCTGACACCCCTCTATGATTCTTTTCCTTTCCATTCATTTTCCGACTGTCCTTTGTGTCCTTTCTGCATCTTCCTCCTGTAATACGTAACAGTTCTTGTTCTAGAGGTTTTAGTGATGGTGGTCTTCTACTTTAAATGTTGTTCTTGGACCTCTAGAAGAGAAACCCTATTGACTCCATGAGAAACTCCCTGCTCCACTTCGCCCTTTATAAAGATGCTGGTTTCTCTTGCTGACTTTCCTGGCCAGACAGCAGTGCTGACCATCAGCACGTCCACAAGCCAAAACCCATCCCTGCCAGTGTGAGACAGCAAGAACTAAAGCAGGAAACCCAATCAGGTAGGAGAATCCTGCAGGAGATGCTTGAAACAGTGGATAGAACCAATAATTTTTGACTACATCTCATGACAATAAGCTCACTATTTCCCTTCCCTTCCCTTCCCTTCCCTTCCCTTCCCTTCCCTTCCCTTCCCTTCCCTTCCCTTCCCTTCCCTTCCCTTCCCTTCCCTTCCCTTCCCTTCCCTTCCCTTCCCTTCCCTTCCCTTCCCTTCCCTTCCCTTCCCTTCCTCTATCTTCCATCCCACCCCCTATCCTGTCTCTCATCCTATCCTATCATATCCTATTGTACCTTATCCTATCCTATCTCCCATCCCACCCACTATCCTATCTCCTATCCTATCCTATCCTACCTCCCATCCCACCCACTATCCTATCTCCCACCTTATCCTATCCTATCTCCCATGCCACTCCCTATCCTATCTCCTATCCTATCCTACCCTATCCTACCCTATCCTGTCCTATCTCCCATCCCACCCCCATCCTATCTCCCATCCCACCTCCTATGCTATCTCCCATCCTATCTTATCATATCCTATCCTACCTTATCCTATCCTATCTCCCATCCCACCCACTATCCTATCTCCCATCTTATCCTATCCTATCCTCCCCTATCCTATCCTATCTCTCATCCCACCACCTATCCTATCTGCCATCCCATCCCATCCTATCCTATACCATCTCATCCCCCCTGACTAATCCTAAAGGACATGAAAATCGTATTTGCTCTGTGGGTGTGTGGCTTAATCTTAAACATGGCCACTTGCATTTCTCATTCGCCTCACATAGCATTGCCTTTTGTTGCCTTCTGCATTCCCGCACTCCAGCAAACTCTGCTCATTTATCTGCAACTTGCTAAAAAAAACCCCTTTTTTTTTTCCACAACAAAATGCTGTTGTCAAAAACTTCAAATCATCTCATCCATCAAGTGCTCTGTGAGTGTGTGTGTGCGCTTATGTGCACGGGAGTGAGCGTGCAATGTGTACAGCTGACAGGCTGGTTCTCTTGCAGTGATAGCTCTGAGGGTAGCTGGACTCTTTGGGGTTTATCTGGACCAATATTAAACACACACACTCAACACACACACTCCCAGGGCACCTCCACATTTCTCTTTTTAATTTTGGGAACTAAATTGGGGGCACAGTAAAGCTGTGAGAAGTCCATTTTACCAGAGCCCTTGTCCTAAAGGAAGCTTGAAACCCACTGCCTGGGATTGGGAAAGGAAACAACTTCTTTCTGACAGCCCCTTCCACGCTCCAATACCTGCTCATTGTCCCATTCATTGCATAAGCATATTTCTCCCCACAAAGCAGCATCTGGGCTTGTTTTGCTTTCCTGTTGTTGCACGCTCTGCAAGCCTCTGGATCACCAGAGAATGGTTAGGGTTGGAAAGGACCTTACATTTAGTTCCAACCCCTGAATTGTTGCTTTTTTAAGCCAGTTTTGGCTGTGAAGGTGTAAGTATTGTGCCTTTATTTTTGGAGGCAAATCTGTTAGTGATGGTAGGGGACACCTCATTTTCAAGGGGTTATCCTGTCTCAGAAGCCAAGAGATGAAGCTAGAATTCATTTGTGGTTTGCCAGGCTGCTTTGGCAAAGCTGCTTCACCTCGTGGCATGTCTGGCTCCTACCTTGGTCAGAGGAGGGATGTGCTGATACAGGCTTGAGAGGACTGGGAGCCATAACCTTGAGCCCAGGGCTCTCCTGTGGGATATGGAGGCAGCTTTAGCACCTTTCATTGCTTTATCCCACCTGTACCTACAGCTTGGGCCTGAAGGAGCTGGGTGATATCTCCCCATAAAGCCTTGGCTCTTCTTGGAAGAAGCAGAAGCAGAGAAAGCTGGCTGTGGCAGCTGGAGAGGTTCACCTCAAATCTCATTCAGCTGTGCTGTCCTGCTTGCTAGGGGCAGAACACCTGAAGGACAAAATACAGAGCGATGACATGTACCTTGAAGAGCTCAACTCCTGAGCGTTATGAGTGGCACACCTCAAAAATCAGGACATAGAATCAGAGAATGGTTAGGGTTCAAAAGGAACCATCTAGTTCCAACTCTCCTGCTTAAGCTACCTTTGTTCACAACTAACAGTGAGGTCAAGAGACTGTAGTCAGCCATCAGCAGGACCTGAGTGGAAAGAAGTTATGACAGAGGCAGGCATTTGAACTTCCAGGGATGAACTCACAAGCTATGTGCCCTAGCTGGTAAATAAGCTTAGAGCACAGATGAGCATCCTAGATTATCACGAAGGGAAGGGTAGGTTTTACTGACATGTTCTTTCCCCTACCTATAACATGATGTGCTGACTGTGTTTCCGTAAGTGGTAGTCATATCTGATATCTAAGTATACCTCCAATATGGGGTAGACACCCATAATAACTCAGAGAAAGAGTGATGTGGGAGGCTTCCTCTTTTTCACTTTCTCATTGTCGAGTAATTATTTGCCCATCCTTCATTGGGACAAAAGCTACATCTTTATTATTCTTAAGGATATCTTTATTATCACCCCTCGTCACCTTTTGGAAATGGGCAGAACAGTTGTGTCTTTGTGGGGTGGCGTTTTCACTAGGAACATCACCCTGGTTCATCCCATTTCCCTTGGAAAAATGTGATTATCCATCTAAGCTCCTTTCAAAACTGCAGGTCTGCCCCTCCTGCTCTGTTTGTTTAAATCATGATCATTTATTTGGAAGAAGAAAAGGAGGGTTTTGTTTAATTTTGTAATCGTATCATTCTAAAAACGATCAGTAGGTTGGGATTTGGTTTTCTCATTTCCTCACATTATTTGCTTTGAGCTGGCCAGGCCTGGAGAATTTCAGGCAAAAGGTGATGAAAAGCTGAAAATGGCAATGTAATACTGAAATGTTTAAACAACATCAACTCTTGCTGTCACCAGAAGCCAGTATTGTTCTTGTTCACTGTGGAAGGAGTGAAGAGGGGGTTGTCAAAAAACCTGACCACATTTTTGTGGGGTAGTAGATGCATTTATGAGAACTTCTGACTATATATGGATATTTCATCAGTCTGCTTGTGGAAAACTAACGGCTTGTGATGCAACAATGAAATGATGTGAAAATGAATGATTTTGCTAGGGAAATGTGTTTATATTTTCACCTGTTCCTGCTGCAAATGTGTAAAGTGGGAAGGAATCAGCTGGCGGTCCTGTTCTTGCCTTTAATTCATTCAGATTTTTCGCTGTCGCTGTTGAAACCCTCCTACCCTGCTGAAAACGGCCTCTTCCCTCCGAAGAACATTTGCAAGCATAAGGCAATTCCACCACAGACTGTGGGAAAAAATAAAAGCGTGCTTCACGTTTCAAGAATATTTACTTTTATTGCCCAAATTTCATTCATTTCTGGCAAATGCTGTTCCCATGTTTGTCCACTCCCTCACCAAGTCGCCTATGGTCCCTTCTGTAGCATCTGCTCTACCAAACCACCTCCTAGGGCGACTTGCCTTCTCCCCATAAACTTCTTCCCTGGTGATGATTTATGTTCAACTCTATCTGAAACTCACTGAATACGACGGGAAGATTTCTGTGGGTCTTAATGGACTTTGGAGCAAGTACTGACTCTTCAATGCACTCTAGGAAGTAGTTTGCAGAGCAGAAGGCATTTGGGGGAGCACCTAACCCTTGCAAGCGCTGCTTACATCCATTTCAGACCCATGAGGGAGATGTCTTGGCAGGGCAAAAGGCTTACTGAATCAGACCCAATGCTTTTTAATGAGCTGAATGCTAGAAGAGGGAGGGAAGGGCACATTACAACACCTTGTGCCTGTAAAAGCAAACCAGGAGGATGCCCGTATACTTTACATACCCGATTCTCACCTCCATCTGCTTTGAGATCTAATTGCTGCTGTCCCTGACGATTTCATTTGCAAAAATGGAGTGGGCTGCTTCTGCCACAAGTCACATGGACAGGAGGAGAGTGAGGGGGAGGGATTTTACGTCATAAAGATAACAAAATCATCCCAGTAACACGCTGTGATTTATTGCTCTGTCTTGTGGCCTCAATAACTTTGGTATCTTTGCACAGCATCTGCTTCCGGGTGCTTGAGTTTTATGCTGTTTCAAGCTGCTGCAGCAACTCAGACCTGCTCAGCCTCCAGAAGTCAAGAGAGGTTTTATATCTGAGGGTTATTGCCCAGCCTCAATATGCTTTTTATTGGCTGCCCATGCAGCATCCTCCCATCAGTGGCAAGAATTTAATGACCTGGAGAGGGGTACCCATGTAGATTTACTTTTAAAATCATCTCTGTGGTTTGATATTAACACTGACAGCAGGAAAAATGGAGCCAGGTGTGAATTTGGGGGTATGGAAAGAAGTAGAGGGAGCAGTGAAGGGCAGCAGAGAGGCATCATAGGTATGGCATCATCAGGATGCATCAGGAATCATCAGGATGCCGGTCCCAAACCTCTTGGGCAGTGGTGTACTGTTCTGTAAGCCTTTTGTCTGCATATTTTGCTCGACTTATTGCCCAGGGAAGCTCTGCCTTTCCAAGAGCCTTGCAATGATGTTCCTACCCAGGCTTAAAGCCCTCTCATTTCCCCTCCAGGCACCTCCTCCTTCTCTGCCCCAGCCTCCACAGAGCGCAGGAGCTGCACAAGGATGTTTCAGGAAATGATGTTGCTTTAAAACCAGCCGGTTTCTCCCTGCTGCCTTTTGCAGGGGAGGATCCACTACTGCAGTTTCTGCTCTCAGAGTCAATGTGTTTCCTATGCTTCAGGAAACAGTCTCAGAAACCCACTCACTCACGATGATGGAGATTCAGGGTATGAATGAGCAGATACCTTTGCTACCAAAATCCCTACTAAAGTGAATGGCTCCAGCTGGTGACCTCAGGCCATGACTAGGATGGGAAAATTTCCTTGTTCTGTGTCTGGCACAACAATGACATGACTTTTGGCATTGCAAATGCCAGGAGAACACTTGAACACCAATGGAGGGAAGAGAGGAAATTTTATCTTTCTCTCCATTGCATTTCAGGAGCAAAACTGAAAGAGTTTTCATTCATCCCCCCATAAAAAAGAAATGCTTTGGAACTCTTGAAGGATATAAAATAATTCCCTACCCAGCTTTACCAAATCACAGACTGTTTGAGTTTGGAAGGGAGCTCTGGAGGTCAACCGGTCCAACTCCACTGCTCATGCATGGCCACCCATAACTGGCTGCCGAGGACCACTTTAAACATCTCCAGGGATGGAGACTCCACAACCTCTCTGGGCAGCCTGTGCCATTTCAGGGGAAGACAGACATATTTTGCAGTTCATGCTGAAGCATCTTCAGCACTGTCAGCCGTTTGTGGATGCAGGGTTTGCACTGGACACGTCTTTGTTGATATTACTTGGGTTAATTTGGCAAGCATCTTTCTTCCAGAATTTGGCTTTGAACCCCCCAAATCTCATCAGCAAGCAGCAGCACACATCTTTAAAATTGGGCAGTAGGTAGGACATGCTGCTTCTGATTCTCTTTTAACCTTTGCTGAGCTTCTGCTCTTTAAATTGCTGCTGCATCTACATATTTTCCTTCCCCGACATTATCAGAATACGGTGATGATTATAATTACTGTTATTATTATTACTGTTGTTGTTGTTATTATCCCTGGAAGTGTTCAAGGTCCCATTGGATGTGATGGGGCAACTTGATCTAGTGGAAGGTGTCCCTGCCCCTAGCAGGGGGTCAGAACTAGATAAGCTTTAAGGTCCTTTCCAACCCAAACCATTCTATGATTCTATGATTCAATGATTCAATGATTCAATGATTCAATGATGATATGATGATATGATGATGATGATGATGACTTAGTTGCTCCTTCTTGCTTGAATGGTGGAGGAGAATAGTTGTGTCACAGGAGTGCACCAGCCCTAGTGATGCCATTGCCATGTCACAGCAGGAAGGAACATTGTAAAAGAACATTAACCTGAGGGTAATAAAACACACACAGCCCCAGTCTGCACCTCACCATGGTCCTATAGACAGCTGGAAGCTCCCCACAGCCACAAGCAAAGGTTGTTCCCCACCATCCCCCTTAACCATCAGCTGATTCTTACAGCTTGGACTGATTTTGGAGTTGTCAATTTTAGGGATTTTCCTTATTGTCCTTGTTTCTTTATTATATTTATGTATCTCCATGTCTTTTTTAACAAACATTACTAATATAGGTTTCAACTCACTTTATAATACACTGCTGCTCAACGACACAGTCCTCACCTTCTTGGAAGAATGCTCCTATTGACCCCTTCCTTGTGCCACTTTAAACATTCAAGCAGCCACAACGAGTATGATCAATAGCAAGTCCAGCTTAAAAAACCTGAAGTCCTATCCATTCCCCTTTAACCTGGATCAGTTCCCTCAACAAAGGCTGTAGTTTGAGACCAAGTTATTGCATTATTATTGCTGCTACAATTGCTACTTCTGTTTTGCTATTAGTTTTATCATTGTTACTATTCCTACCAGGCCTTCAGTGAGGAAATTTATGACAGCTCTATTTTATGGAAAAAAACCCAACCGAACCCCCAAATCCAGTAACATATAAGGATACTTCTGCCTCTGGAAACAGCCAAAAGATTAAGCGTAGTGCAGTGAAATTTGGAGATGAAGAAACGTCATGTCATGGCTTTACTCCAAGAGAAGGGACAAATTGCTCCTAACACCCTTTATTAGCATCGTGCTGGGCTGTTAGAGTGTGTCTCCCCCTATCAGCTTATTGCAACACTTAGGAGAGCCTGTCATGTTCCCTAGGGAAGCCATCTCCATTGAAAATGGGAGTTACAAGCATTTTGGTGCTGAAGTCAGTGGTTTGAAACTCATCACATGCAGTCTTCCTGCAGTACTGCTATATCCTAATTCCATCTGTCAAAGCTCAGGAGGATTGAGGTGATGAGTCTGGCGCTGTGAAACAGCTTCAAGCTCTGGCAGAGAAGAGAATTCCAGGTCCAAAAGAAAATTAGGGAATCAGAAGCTGTCACCACTTGCCTGTTTAGTGGAAAAAGGGACTGCTGCAGTCCTGTGCTTAAAGATGTTTAGCAACAGAGCTACTGAATACATACTGCTTTCTGTCTTCAGAAACCTGTCTCGCATGTCTTCTGGAGATCTGTTCTTTCCCCTTAATTTAAAAACCAGGAAATCATTTCCTTGTCTTCCCTGGCACAGTCTTGACTGGATTGATTGCAGTGCAGTAACTCCAGCTCTAAGACATTTTCCCTCCTATTCACCATGTGTACGACAGTTCAGATTACTTTAGCTGAGGATTTCCACTTTATTGTACGTGTTTATTCTGGATTTCTACTTTATTATATATGTTCATAATGGAATGGGCCAACTGTGTCCTGAGAATATTAAGGTCTTGCATTTAACACCCCTCTAAATGGTCTTCCTTTCGGCTTTAGCTTGGCCCCCTAAACCACCCTAGTTGCACCTAACAAACTCCTCGCACCTGATCTCCATCTCCTTCCTCCTTTGTAAAGTGCACTAAATCACCCATTTTCCAAGTTCAGGAGGGCTGCATTATTCATTTCAGAGGGATGAATGTAGCTCTTTTCATCTGTCCCTGAACAGATTCTGATCTCAGTGAATTCTTATTGTTATTCATAACTATTCTTCAGCTAGTTTGGATAAACAGATTCAGCCAGCGAGCTGCTTCCAAATTGCTCCTTGCTGTTCCCCATCCTGGGCCTGGTGATGGGAAGTGCATTTGCTACCAAATGTGTAGCTGAAAGTTCAGAGAGGGAAGACGAAATATACGAAGAGAAAGAGAAACAGGGAAATACATGGGTTTTTTTTTTCATGCTGCTACCCTTGCTTTTATGCATATCAGGTTATTTGCTGGAAAAAAGGGGCGCTCCTTGAATGCTAGTGTGAAAAAGCATGCTTTGGTGGGCATGTTCCCAAATAGCAAACTACAATGGACATGGACACAGTCACACAGAACTGTGTGGGATTCAGGGGATCCTGTGTGGCAAATTTTATTGCAAATGCTTCAGCTTTCCTGCTATTCGTTTCTTGCTCCTCTTCTAATGGGAAGCCATTCATCTCCACTCTTTGTGTCATCTTGATGGGGAATTTGGATGGGATTGTGGAGATTTGGTTACAAATCACAGCCTTGAATGTGAGGATGAACATCTGGAGCAGAGGCTCAGCCCAGGCAGGGCCTGGAGCACTTGGGTATCATGGCCAACATCTGGATTCGCATTGTGTCCCATGACCTATGGTGTTTAAGGTCTAAGATAAAATAATCAGTTTTAATATTAAATATAAAGATGCTTTGCTTCTAGGTCTGCTTTCCTAAGCTGCATCTTTTAAGGGACCTTGAAGAAAACTCTATAGGTTGCCTGAGTAACACTTCTGAAGTCTACCCCCAGGTTACAGGGAAATAATCTGCCTTCACAGCCATTACCTCAGCTTAGTTCACTCAAATACGTTTCAAGGGACTTCAGAGTTCCTCACAAAGCATCGTATGGTGCACAGTGAAATGAAAGCATGTAATTACCTGGTGGAAATGTGTCACTTCCCAAATCCATAAGGAACAAACAGAGCTCGACAGGGTGGTTAGCTGTATTGCTCCACCTCTCCCTGTGCATCACCTTGTCTGATGCTTTAGGAAAAAGACACCACTTCAGCAGCATCAGGGGAAATTCCATTTGCAAACAATGTGTAAATCTTCAAGGGGATGGATATAGAGTGTGTTGCATATTTTAGGTTCCTCAGCAAAGGGGAACATTTATCAGAGCAAACACAGGCACAGAGAAACAAGCTAGGAGTTTGTAAAGGAATCACATTCAATCACTGAGAGAAGGAGAGAGATTGCAGTACTGTGCTTGAGTCCAGCCATAGATCACAGGTAGAAAGCTCAGTAAATATTTCTGCAATGCAGACTTAGGGGAAAGATGTTCCAGTGACCTGGGCACACTCAGCTGATCATGAATTTATGCTTACTTCACCCTCCAAGTCCTCTTCTTTACTTGCATTTCCAAGTACTCTATGCAGCTGGGAAGGCAGGAGAGAAGCATAACCCTCAGTATCCCCTCTACATCATCCTCCAAACTGCAGCTGAAGTCCCTGCTGCAGGGATGCAGGCATTCCCTTGATGGATGCTGAATGATGGACAGATGGATTATTCGCATGCCAGGTGCCATTCTCAGCACAGAGAGGAAGGGAAAAACAACCCCTTCTTTCACTTTCCAAAGGGAACTGAGTTGATCTGGAAGCCATTGAGAGCTAATAAATACAGAGCATGACTGTCTGTCATTCCCACTTGCTCACAGCTATTGGACTCTTTCTATTACCTTGAAAAACAATTATTATCTCCCACCTGCATAAATCAATACTGGCTTCAGCACCAGCATGGGCCACATAATCTGAGTTATTTCAAGTTTCCTAGAGAGAGGGAGGAAAGAGGAAACAGCAGGGAAACCCAGCTTCATTTATTAGGCTGCAGCACTGGCACAGGCATGGCAGTGAGATCTCCATCTGAAAAAGCTCATGTCCAGAGCTCAGAAGGATGGACCCAACTCTGAGGAAGCCCCATGGTTACTGGAGTACTAGCCAAGCTAATGAATCCTTTATTATGGAATTAAACTCCCAAGTTAATCTAATGAAGATCTTGCCATTAAGGAAGAGTAAAATGATCCATATGGTAAGGAGACATGTGGTAGGGTACCAGTAGGTGATAATGCTTACAGCATCCCCTTTGAGGAACTGTGCACTGGGATGTCTCACATCTTGTACTCAGCAAGTCCAAAAGGAATTAGACAGGGTTAAGGAGCACCACTGCCGGCAGAATCTGTGTGTGGCTTTCCTGCTTGCAAGAAATGTCCAGTACTTAAATGCAAGGAGGAATGAGGTTAGGTCCAATATACTGTGATTCATCACACAGGTCTCACAACTCAAGACCATTTTATCTTTGCTCCTATGTCTGGTACCTCCATCCCAAGTGAATGTGAGTGCTCTGTTGCCTGAGTGCTCACATCCCTCAGGATGCCTGAATCTTGCTCCCTGCCCTTCACTGAACACACTGGACAGGGCTTTGAGTGGGAATCAGTGAATTCCTTTCCTTCTATCCCTCTGCTCAAGACGTTTGAGTTTCCATGTGGCATATTATCTACATCTGCAGGATCTCTGCTCTGCCTGCCAAGGTTCCTTAACTGCACAAATAATTTAAATGCCTGGTTTATTGTTAAAGGCATGTACCTGATTTCCCTGGCATTCAGGCAGAGTGAATCGTCCCAGCTCCATTGACTTCAGAATTAGAGTGTCAAGGATCCAGCCCATACCTGATTGAAATCAATACCAGTGATCAGGACCACAGAGTAACTGCTCATAAGCTGTTATCTTGATATCAATTCAAGTTAACTGGTAATGACAAGAAGTTCCATTGAATCAGATGGACCATTAAATTTAGACATTCAAATCCCAAGCTGAAATTCAAGACAAGCATTAGCACAAGCGAGACGCCATCAGTAGCAGCACCAGCTCCAAGTCTGACCCTTCTCATGCTGGATGCTGTTACCAGTTGGTTTAATTACACAGGATCTCCTTTAGTGCTGCTTATTAGTTAATTTGTTTTGTGGGTTTTCTGCTTTAATTGAGTGTGGCTGGAGGACAGCTGAGAAACTCTACTCACCTGCCTCACCAGCGCCGTCATCTAAACCTCTGCCTCCCTAAGGGCAGGCAGGATAACGCTGTGCACCAATAAAATCATCATATATACTCAGCTTGAAAGCGATAAGACAAAATCAAACTGCCTGCAATAACAAAGAGCGGGTCTTTTGCTGGTGAAGAAGGGAGGATGTTATTATGCACATTTTATTACTGCGGTTTTCAAACCTGGTAGCAATGGGGATTTAATTCTCTGCTACGCTGGCACTGTATCTGTAACAGAGACTGGAAGAGGTAGTTTTTATCTCTCCTGGGTATCCTTTGATGCTAGATGTGCTGCCTAGGCAATCAGAGTCTCCTGGGTTTGGCAAGAGAAAGGGTGCTCTCACCATAAGTAATCAAAGTTTGGGCAGCTCAGGAAGTTAACTCAGACTGCCTGTATGCTCCAACCTCCCCTCAGTTGCAAAGTAAAACATGTTTGCTTAAAATGAGATTGATTATTGATTAATAATCCTGTTTAACTCCACTGCTTCAGATGATTAGGAACAGGCAGCAATCTGAGCTAACATGTTTCAGGTCCTGGCAGGGGCACGTGTAGAAATAACACTCAGTTAGTAGGTTAAGCAAGAGCATTTTTGTTTACAGCAAAGGGGGAGTTAAGGGCATGTGAGCTGCTCGTGGGAGATGCTCACTCTGCAAAACTGGGGAAGGGGAGGGTTACAGGGACAGGCCATTACTGCTGACAGGCAATAACGGGTGAAAATGCAGGCATTTGAGTACTTGTGATTATGTCCCTGTGCCCTTTGTGTGCGCACACCCTTCATACCAGGGGACTTAAAGCATAACTATGCACAAAGCCATCAAATAATTGAGGTGGCGAGTGAACTCTGAAGGTCATCTGGTCCAACCCCCTATTCAAAACAAGGCCAACCTCAAAGTTAGATCCAACTCCAAAGGTAGACTGTGTGGATCAAGGTTACGAGCTTATATCCAACATTTGATGTCACTTAGGAAAACATATGTTTATTCCCAGGGGATGGGAGCAGGTTTGCTGCAGTATCCCATCATCTCTACGATGGTCAATATGGGCTCAAAAGCAAAAAACATGTCTAAGAGGTCTAAATGAAACACATGTCAAAGGCCCTTTACACACGAGCACCATAAAAGAGACCTAAGCCAACTAATAATTACTCTTCCCCCTGTGATTTCTTGCATTAAGATACCATTTATAGGAAAAAAAAGGGGGGAAAATATTTGCTTTTGTCCACCATGTACCATTGGGCAGTGACAAAGTACAGCTAAAGTGTCAGGCTGCACTTTACGGGGATGAACTATTATTCAGGTACGATGGAGGCAACCAATCTTAGCACTGTAAGCTAAAAACATAGTGGTTTATTACACAGGAAGCGCCCTGCTGCATGAAATCTATGGGAAATTGCATGTTTTGTCACATTTACTTATTGAATCCTGATTTCAGTGTAGCATGAGGAAAAAAAAGATGCATCAACTTCCCTTGTAGCTCTTATTAGATTTCACAACCTTTCAATATTAAAATGCCCACTCCGGTAGCAGTGTTGCTCTCTCCGTTTTCTCTCTCTCCTCCCTCCTCCCCATCCCTCACTAACACTGCAGTGTTGGAGGTGTGGTACAGAAACAGATGCTCTGAACCCATATGGCACAGAATAAGTTGGAATTACCAGCTCTGCACACAAAAATTCCCTCCAGTTTTCTCCTCAGATACACATTTATTCTTCATGGCAGTGTCCATTCCGTTGCTGAGAGGCTTCCAGCCTGGGATTGCATCCCCTCCTTTTTTTTCAGGGATTCCCAAATCTGCATGTTTTGCAGTATTTCAGTTCCTGCTCAGACAGGAGCTCAGCAGTCATCAGCTCCCCTTGTCCTTTCCATCCCCTTACACTCATGCTCCCAGCAGCCTCCTTGATGCATCTGAGTTGGTTGACATACCATCACACTGATGCAAAAGGAGGATGAAATTGCCTGGAAGCACAAATCCTGTCCCAGGCTGCTCCTCCTCTGGCCTGAGGGCTGCGCATGCATCCTCTTGCAGTGGGGCAAAACTGGAGGAGTGTTATAGATTCTAGATAGAAGAACCATGTGCTAGATAGGGACCGAGATTTCAGGACTGTTTGAATGGAATAAGGCATACTCCCAAAGGTCTTCCTCAGTGTTACCAAAATCTCCCCCTAAATTAACCACAGAATCATAGAATCACAGAATGGCTTGGGTTAGGAGGGACCTTAAGCTCATCCAGTTCCAACCCCTGCCATAGAAAGGGACACCTTCCATAGAGCAGCTTGCTCCAAGCCCCTGTGCCCAACCTGACCTTGAACACTGTCAGGGATGGGGCAGCCACAGCTTCTCTGGGCACGCTGTACCAGTGCCTCAGTACCCTCACAGGGAACAGCTTCTGCCTAAGAGCTCATCTCAGTCTCCCTTCTGGCAGGTTAAATCTGTTCCCCTTTTCCTGTCCCTGCAGGCCCTTTTCCAAAGCCCCTCTCCAGGTTTCCTGAAGCCCCTTTAGGCACTGGAGCTGCTCTAAGGTCTCCCCTTAAGGAGCTTTCTCTTCCCCAGGCTGAACCAGTCCAGTTCTCTCAACCAGTCTCCACAAGAGAAGTGCTTCAGCCTCCTGACCATCTTCTTGATTATGCATCCCCTGGTCAACCTCCATGACCCATCTTGTCTGCTCTCCTACAAGTGAGAGAAGGCAGACCCTGCACTTCCTATAGCCAGATTATTGCTTTGCCATTCGCAGCCTTATAAATCTTCCCTTTTATGTAGGGGTTGTGCAGAGGGACTGGTTCTGGAGTGGGTGTTTAGTGTTTCAGAGATGGGTTCTGAGTGCTGCGCTATAAAGTTATCAATCTCTCTGTAATCTAAAGCACACCGTAGCTGCTGCAGGGCAAAATGTGCTGCTCTCTCTAGTCTTAAAAATTATGCTCTTCTGTCTATAAACAGATCATGTGAAACAAATAGTTTCCCCCAGTTTAATGTTTTAAAGAGCAATCAGGGCTTTGGGTATCACTTGAGGAGTGGAGGAGAAAGCAGCTGTAGGCTGAAGGAGTGGGTTGCTTTCCCAGTCTCTGCAGAATGGACCTTGCGTATTTAGCCTGAGCATTCTCTACCTGATGCTTTCCTGATCTATCTGGCTCCTCATCAGGGACTGCAGTTACAGGACAAGGGGTGATGGGTTCAAACTGAAAGAGGGGAAGTTCAGGTTGGATATAAGGAAGAAGTTCTTTACTGTGAGGGTAGTGAGGTGCTGGCACAGGGTGCTCAGGGAAGTGGTAAATGCCCCATCCCTGGCAGTGTTTAAGGCCGGGTTAGACAGAACCTTGGGTAACATGGTCTAGTGTGAGGTGTCCGTGCCCATGGCAGGGGGTTGGAACTGGATAATCTTGAGGTCTTTTCCGACCCAAACCATTCTGTGATTCTATGATTCTAAGGAGGAGGCAAAATCACACTGAACTCAGGTCAGTTCAGGTAAAAGCCCAGCTCTCTGATCTGAATTTGTAACAGGCCACAGGAGAAATAAATCCCATGGCTCCACAGTAGGAACATAGGAGCCAGAAACTGGAAAAATACTGGAGTGCCTGAGGCTCAGCTCAGATAAAAGCTGCAGTTAATTATATATAAAAAACCACTCATATCTTTGAATCAGCAAAATGGGGCTGAAGACCTGAAGGAAGCGGCTTCTCCTGTGATGTCTCAGTCCCCCAGTTTCAGCCCCTGTCCCCTGGCAAGAAGGGCAGACCCAAGAAATCTCCTAGCGGAAAGTGTCCAGGACTCAGGGAAGATCTTGCCAAGGGCCGGCTGAGCAGCTCATTTCTCTAAACATTCTTAAGGAGCTCATCCTCCCTTCAAAGAAACATTGCATCATCCTGAAAGCCCACACAGGCTCTGCTGGACCTTTTATAACTTATAAACCCCCTTCTCGGGTAGGTTCTTGCATGGAACTTAAGCTCTGCCAGGTGAGACGCAGAGGTGCAGATGTTACATGTGCTGCTTTACGCAGCCCAGAAAGGATGAGAGCCAAATTCCCTTAGTGGATTTGGATGAACAGTCACAAAAAAAAATATACAAAGTACTAAAACCCCTTCTTCCTCTGAAGCATTCCCTCTGAATGAAAATAACAGTGCTGAAGCAGCACTTTCCGTCCTTAAATCCCTGTGTGCTTTTCCAAAGGAAGGTCAATGCAATTGTCCCTGTTCACAGGTATGGAAAAGTAACTGCTGCTTTTTATAAAGGTTTTGTTACCCCATAGCATGTCCCTGTTCAACGAGACCACCAGGCTCATGTTTTACTAGGGGTTGAACTAGTCTTGAAGGTTTCTGTGGGGCTTCCGACCTTTATGCCTTTGTCCTGGGTTCAGCAGTAGCAGTCATTTTTCTCCTTCTTAGTAGCTGGTGCAGTGCTGTATTTTCAAAGAATGTCTTGGCTTTGAATGTTGATTTAACACCTATATCAACTCTCATTTTGTGATAACGTGTGTCCTCCTGGCAGGTGAATGCATAGCCTTGTTCAACATTACCTGGTAGTGGGGCTATTGGGAGTTTGGAGGTATGAGGGGGTATGAGATGATCACATCCATCGCTAATGGGGACTGAACATCATCTACATGGTATCATGCTTTTTTCAGCGCCTAGAGCTGGGTAGGAAATAAAAACCTACATATTGCTCTGTCCACACTGTGTATTCTAACAATTGTTCTGTGTTTGGTGCAACTGCAGGCTAAAACTGACTACAAATGCGTGCAGATTGCATGTCCCAGTACATTGAACTGACACGTATGGATGACAAGCAGTTATTGTTGGAGGTCCGATTCTAGTCACTTGTGAAGAAGCAAATTCTACAAAGAGCATAATTTCTCCTGATTTAGATTAATATGAATAGAATCAAGACCACATGTGCCATTTTTAGAGGGTTAAAATAAATCTTATTTAACACAGGAGACTGCTAACAGCCATAGACCGTAATTCATGGCTTGTCTGCTGAGTAATTTTGCATGGCATCGAAGATTTTTGCAAGCAGAAATATAGCCAAAATAGCATCTCAGCTTCACCAGATCAATACCACTGAAATATAAGGCCATCCAGTCGCTAAAGAGGTCTACTTACTTTCTCTGTCAGGCAGTGATCCTAGGTAGAATGAGTTGGCTTTACTTACAGGCATTAATACATTGCATGTTGAGGACTCCTAACGCAGGAGCAGGAGTGCTGTTCTTGATAGGGAAGTTGAGAAAGGGCTGTGATGGTTTAATCTCTTAACTTCGTGGCACTACTTCATGTCAGCAGGTCAGAGGAAGGCTCTGGTGGGATCATGGAAAGCATCATGTAATAGAAGATAGATGGTCATCTGTTCACTGATGGCCTGGGAAATAAGGAGTGAAGGATGACTTTTTCGCATTGGTCAGACAGGGTTGGTAGAACATGCTACCTGGTTCAGTGAGAAGACCCAGGGGAAAGAATTTAAGGAAGTGTAAAGCTGTGAAGGATGAAGGAGGCTCAACTACTCCTGTCTCTGTCATTTTTCATTGAATTAGCATTGTTTCTGTTATGAAATACATGTACTTCATCTTCTTTGCATCAACCGGTCTGCAGTGATTACCCCAGAGAAATTAGGACAACCTGGTTTCCTCTTTCTTGAAGAGAAATCCCCCAACCACATTTCCCAATGATATTGTTGGATACCATTTATTTAGTGGGGTCAGACAAGGTTGAGAATGTGGCTGATAACACATAAAAGGATCAAGCAGTTGACGCTGAGGACCCTGTTCCCTAATTCAGACTCTCACCAACAGTTAGGAAGGACTTTAGGGGGCACTGGAGGTACTTTTGTTTATTAAAACCAGTTTAAGCAAGTGTTAAACAACATAAAAGCCTTTCAAACCCTGCAGTGCTTATCTCCTAACAACCTGCATGCTTTCTTTTTGCAATAGTTGTGAGTACAAACCTGCTTCTTGCATTCCGCAGCATCAACTGCAGAAGGAGTATTAAAGTGAAAGGGAGATATTCAGTGAGGTGTCCAGGTGCTAAACTCTAAACTGATGAAAGGAAACATGTCCCCACACAATTAGTCTGTGGCTCTTGTTTCCAGGAGGTATCAGCATCGAGACCTGAATCTCTGTGGGTTTCTTCAAAGCCTTGTGCATCTCTGTGGGGAATGAGGCCATATAGAAGAGATTAGAGAACCTGACACAGTCTCTGCCCTCAGAGTGCCAGGCAGCTTCCAGCTAATGAGTTTTAGGAAGAACTTTTATCTTCTGGGGAAACTGTTTCATGAGTGTCAATTCCAAAGTCTTCCTGTTGTATAGATGGAAATGTCTAGCCAGTGGTGTCTCACAGGGAGATGTGATTGGCAAAACAACCCGATGTAACAGATGGACCAGGGGTTTGGCACTTCTTAGAGCTCTTCTATCACCAAGCCCCTTGACTTCTCCTTGACCAGGAAATCATCTTATTGCTGCTGTTCTAAAAATTCTGGTCCATGTTCCCTCGAAGCACACCATTCCCCAAAAGCTTCCCTTCCTGTACATGCTGAGATGTATTTGAGCCAAGGGTAATGGCATATGAGGTGAATAGGACTCCTCATGCTGATGGCTGAGTAAAACTTGGGTGAAGGCTTTAGTACCACCGATGTTCAGTCTGGAGAAGAGAAGGCTCAGTGGGGACCTTATCGCTCCCTACAACTGGCTGAGAGGAGGATGGAGCCAGGGGCTGGGCTCTGCTCCCAAGGAGCAAGGGATGGGACAAGAGGAAACGGCCTCAAGCTGCACCAGGGCAGGTTCAGATGGAGCTGCCCCAAGAGTGCTCAGGCATTGGAAGAGGCTGCCCAGGGCAGTTCTGGAGTCACCGTCCCTGCAGTGTTCACACACTCTGGAGACGAGGCCTCAGTGCCATGGGTTAGTGGTGGCCTTCGCAGTGCTGGGAATGGTTGGACTGGATGAGCTTAAAGGGGTTTTCCAACCTAGTTGATTCTGTGTAATTACAATGCATGCCCCCTTTTAGACTGAAAATCTTCTAATATCAGTGTGAAATTACAATAACTGAGCATACAGTATCTAGGTTTTGAAGATAAAGAAAAAGGGCAGATGCAAACTTTAGGGGTGACAAAAGTTTTCTGTTGCCCTTTTTTCTTTTTGTCAAAATACGAAAATGTTGTCAGCAATTTGCAAATTGCCCACCTGTTCTGCTCATACATGAAGCCAGCCTCAGTGCCTTCTCCTTCCTAAGTGATTTTTAAGCGTATAGCAAGAACACACAGTGTTGACAGTGCTCCAATTTTATCACAAGTCTCATTATACCTACTTTATTTTAGCTGAGGCCACCTATCCCAAAATACAAGATGTTTTCTTTTTGGAGGTGAAAATATGCATGGAAAAGTGTCTACTTTTTCCTTTGTGTTCCAGTCAAGAGATTTCGAGTACACCGAGAAAACTCTATTTAAAGCTGCACCACCTTTGCAGGGATCACAAGATTACTCATATGCTTCTTTTTGGTTTGAAAAAGGGAGCAAGTATGTTTCGAGCTTTCATGAAGTGGGGAAGAAAAGGCTTTGAAATATGATTTTCAACAGGCCAAAACTAGGAAATCTCAGATATTATTTAAATCTGTGGGGGTTTTGGAAGGAGTTTGCCCCATAACTTCTGTGCCCTTTGGGGTTGGAAATAATCAATGAGAAAGAAGCAAAAACATTTCTTGTGTCAGGGTAATAGTATTAAGGTTGTTGCAAAATGGTAATTGTCTCTCGGTTAAATGATACAATCAGAACAACGACAAGGCCTCATATCTATGTCTGCTTTGGGTGAACATTTCCATTGCTCTGTTCCTAGGAAGATGTGCTTCTGTTTAAGCCTGAAAGCTAAGATGAAAAGCTCTTCAGTGGAGGTAAGGTGGTTGCGGACTTGTGTTTGTAGGGTCCTAAATTTAGCTGGAATCCTGTGCTAAGCATTCCTCTCCTTTAAATGGCTGACTTCCAAATACATGGTAAATGCAGAGCTATGATGGAGCCCTCTTAGCAGAAGAGGAGTTGGAGCCTCCTTCAGAAAGTCAAGACTAGCTTAATTATCACATAGCTCAAAATGCAATTCATCACACTGTGTTCCTGGGTTCTTTGAAGGTTTGGTAAGTTTATTTTGCTAATATCCAGAAATATCCTTAATATGGGTTGAATTCTTATGTTCTCAATTTTCCATATTGATGCTTCTCCAATTTGCTCTTTCCAGACAAAGTTTCTTCTCTTCAGCTGCCTCTTCCTTCCCTCCAGTCCTTGGGTGTCTCTCTCCTTCTCTCAACATACATTTCTCCATTTCCTTTTAGACAACTGCCTGCATCTTTTCATCCATTCAGCTATTCCCTCTCTATCTTGCTTGGAGTTGGAGTCAGATGCTTTGCCTGCAGACAGCTTGGTTCTGTAAGGGTGACTTGACTTCAGCCCCAGTGAAAACAAAAGACCAATGTGCATAACAACAGCAGTTTACAGGATATCCATAAGATTGCCTACAAAGATTTACATCCTTAAAGAGCCAATATTGCAAGATTTGCCCACTTTACACAAAATTTGCATTCTGCTTGAGTAGAAGTAATGGCTTTCAAGCCCAATTTCCTTTAAAGCTGGGGCAAGGTTGGATCTGGTGGCTTCGATTGACCCCATATAATGAGAGGAACTGTGAAATTTGGATCCAAAATTTGAAGCTGGTTTAGTTCAGCCCTTATGATTCATGTCTTTGCTGTGCTAGTCTTAACAGGTTAAGAGAATTACCCATGCTTCTGTCATTTCCACGGCCAAGTTGGTGTGTGATCCCCTGTAGAGTTCATTTCAAAACCCGCTTGTGCTTGGTGAAGGAAGAAACTTCAGTAACCATCAGCTGTGGCATTGATCCTTCAGAGAAATTAACCAACTGAACTGAGACTTACTGTGAGATCAGTGATGCTCAGCAGCTGCTAACTTCATTTGCAACCCACCGGTGTTAACGCATTTAGAGTATTGATCCTTCCTGGTGAGCTTTGCAGCTCTGGCTCCCTTTTGGTATTGCTAACATAAAGGCAGTGCTTTCCAAAGCCAGAATGAGCAAGCAAAACCCTTCAACCCAAAAAACAAGCTCATTATTCAAAATGTTTGTCGGCTTGCTGCTGCAATTGAATTGATTGGCAAAAAAACCCCAAACTGTGGCAGATAAGAATCAGATTATTCCAGAGCATGGGAAAAGAACAGGCACAGAAAACATCCTGTGGTCTGGGGGGAGCAAATCTTCCCCATCTCCCTGCTACCGTTTTTTGCTATATTATTGCATTATTGGGTTATAGTTTTTTCATATACACAGCACATGGGATTGAGAAGGAGCACTGAGAGATGCTGGGAATAGCCCGCAACTCGGACTTTCATTACCCGTCAAAACCACGCAGTTTTCCCAACACTCTTCCTGTTATATATGCAGGTATTTTGGGGAAGAATATTACCCTTTTAACATCATGGGCTCCTAAAGCAAAGGCTTAGCTTTCAATTGATTACTGAACTAAACTAGCTGGGTCTTTTTGCTTTTGCAGCAATAAATGAACCTTCAAATGAAAACTGCAGCAGAAAGCAGAGGAGATGCTGTCTGCAGCCTGCTCGCTACGTAGCCCTGCCTATACTTTCCACCGCTTTGCTCCCTGGGCTTTGCAGTGAGTTTGCTTACACAGTGCTTTCACTTGCCCTATTTAAGTGCCTCTGCAGTGTGCTCATGGTGAATTAGGTTAGTCTATAGAAAAGTATACTGCAAATCCCCTTCTCTTGCTTCAGCTGTTCCCCCTTTCCATAGGTGGCAAGCTGTATGCAGTCTGTCTTCTCTCAGAGTCAACTACACTGTGGGGGCTATTGCAGAGCAGAATTGGCTTCTCCCTGGACTACTCTTGGCCCTGCAAAGGCTACTGGTTCTCCAGTTTCTTCACTAACCTCAAGCCTTCTCTACTTCCAGTTCTTTAATTGCTTTTAATTCTTTTACTCATATATTGTTCAGACTCCCAGGCTCCAGTTCCTAGCAGTGATTGCACACAGTTTATGATCTCTGCCTTTGAATGCCACATCTGGGCATTTTCAGATGGACACATCTCATTCGTTAGAACATGCAGGTGTCTTATCCTGACCCTCATTAGCTCTGTGACAGATTCCAGCCATCCTGCTTGTTAGTCTATTATTTGTCTGCCTGTCAGTTACTCTCTGCG